>OY796676.1:55743166-58363052 GCA_963680715.1 Tetragnatha montana | reverse complement strand
TGATAGTTCTGGAAAAATCAGCTCCTTCAACGTAAAATAAATAAGGATTTTTTTTTTACCCAAATTATGTTTCCATCATGATTATTTTCGAAATTAAGGTATTTCAGATCAACTTAAACTTTTTATTTGTTGAATTAAGTGTTTACCTATTGAAAAATAAGAAGAATTATACAGCACATGCCATAGTTTATTAAATTTAAATAGAAGATCCTATATTGTAACTATCATGGACGCCATCTTGAATTCCTCAAAACCCTCAACATTTACGAGGTGGCATCAATCGGTTCTTTAATCAAGACATCATAACCTATCAAAATCAGCAATAAAATTTCATACATACTCTAATACACGGTGGACCCCTTTTTTGCCATTTGGCACCCTGACTAAAGCGAAAACCTGTTATCATAAATGTTTTCTTTGTATGGAGAAAACTTTTATTTGATCACTATAATTAACCCACGAGGATGTGCGTGGATGTTAAGTGAATAATGTTCATCGCTTAAGCTCAAGGACACTGGTTTTCGTTAATTTAATTTAAAGAAGAATAACAATCTAACAGTGCATTAACCACGGCTTACTAGATACTTATACAGGCTAGTGGAGTTTTAAACAATGAAAACCATTTGACAACTTTTCCCGCTTGGAGCGCTACAAGACCTACCTATATCACCCACCGCCTTCAACACTGTGGATATGCTTTGCCAGTTTGTCCAGTATTGCCATCTGGATTTGCAATGATTTCCGTACTCGGCTAGCCTGTATAAGTATCTAGTAAGCCATGATTTAACAAACTTTATCTTGTTCTCATTATAATAGAAAATCTTTTATTCTTTTCAGATTATATTTAGATGCCAGAAAGCTTAAATCAGCAAAAAGTAAATCGACAACAGGCTTTCAAAAACTCCCAAGTAAATTTTTTTAGGATGAAGGTTTTGATTTTTTCTGAAGAATAAAATTTTATTTCCTTTGAAAAGAAGTTTTTCTTTGCTCTGATTTCAAAATGCCTCGACAATGATGGTCGAAATTTACGATGCATTAAAATAGTTTGTGGTAGTAGATATATATATATATATATTACGGGCAATGTGATAAATTCAGTGGAATTTATGAATGAAATTTATCACTTTGCCCGCCTCCACTTCGGGCATTATTAATAATGCCCGATTAATCACTTTGCCCATAACATATATATATAGTTCTTCTCCTTGAGTGAAAAAAATAATATCTGCTACACCTTGATATTAACATTGTTTTTTGTTTTTTAACTGAAATCAAAAACTAAAGAACATTTTCACAAGTCTAATCAAAATATTTTAATTTATAAAAGAATTTTAAATTTTTTTACTCAACAGTGTATGTTATTTATGTATTTGGTTTATTAACCTCTCTGCATCTGAAGTGGATCGTAAAATTTCAGTTAAAGGAAGTCGCCAATTCTTGAAATTTTAGTTTATAATTTTTAATTATAATTTAATATCTTCTATTTTTATAAATCAATTATTATCTATTTTATTTATTTTGATTGTAACACCCATTAGTTCTTTGATTTGCCATATAGAGCATTACATTTGTTTTAAATCAAACACTATCTGATTCATGGTAAAATATATGGGATGTGGAGTACTCAAAAGCAAGAGTAGTCTTAAAAGGGCGTGGAAAACTCCTAAGAATGCGGATAAAAGTTACCAGATATGAAATGAAAGAAAATGGGTTATTAAGGGAAAATTATTGGGGGGTAGAAATAAAATTCCAGTGCGAATTATTATCATGGTAAAATCCGTTAACTATCACCTAATTTTTAAGAAAGTAATAATATACTTTTAATGCAATTTATTTTTCAATTTACTAATAAAAACTACTTAAAAAGTTTTTCTTAGTAGTAAAGGATATTTTTTGGTTGCCCAAATACAGTAAAATTTGTGTGACCAAAAATTAAAAGTAATTTTAAGACTCTTAAAAGTTTTTCTTCACTGAATTTCTTACTGAATAAATTCATTTTTTAATTTCTGTTCAGTGTAATCTGTTTCAAAACATTAATATTGATTATTTACTTTCGTTTTTATATTCATGAATTTTACCTCAATGAGGTATTTTCACGTTTTGAGATTAAATTTTTTTTAAAATAGTAAATAAAAAAACATGAAGAATGACGTTTACATCAAGTATTTTTATAGCCTAGTTTCTGATACATTAAGTTTTTGAAATTTCGTTTTTTGTTTGGGCGCGAAATTACTTTCAAATCACAAATCGTGCGCTGTGATGTCCCATCCAATAGAAGCCTGTTTTCTGATCACGTGATAACAGTAAACACAATGGTTTTCATGCGCTGTGATGTCACATCCAATAGTAGCCCGTTTTCTAATAATGTGATTTTTCTGGCGTTTTGTTTTGGCAAAAATTAAATTGAATTTTAAATTATTTAAAAAACATTTTGAGATTTTAAAAATCAGAAATTCGGGAGTTTTAAACCATATCAAAAATAATCAAAAAAGTAGAAAATAAATTAAGAAAATCCATCATTCTTGCAAATACCTCATTGTTGTAAAACTTGGAGTATATTATTCCCTGTCTCTTGTAAACCTAAATAAAGACATTTTTTAAAATCAAAGATTGGTTTGAGACCTGTTATGTGTAAAATTACAACTCTCTAGAACAGGCAGAGATATTTTTAACTCCTCTGAGAGAGTATTTCACTCCTTAAAAATCGGAATTACTCTTTAAAAAACTAGACAGGAGTATTTTCACTCTTTGAATTTTTCACAAAGGTTTAGCTTAAACTTACATCAGCCACGACATCCTAATTATCATACTTTTTTAATTGTGATTTCATATAGCCAGAGTAATTTTTTTTCCATTTATTGTTCTGATGATTAGAGAGTTTGATTGATTGAAACCCAAAATAGGATCCTTATTTATTCAACTTCATTTTGTCCATTAAAAAGAAAGCGTTTTTAATAGAAATTTTGTCTCTGTATATGTAGTTTATGCTATTTCCCTAGTTCACTCCTCATAACTGAATTTCACTCCTAAAAAAGTCAAGGAGTATTTTAACTCCTCCAAAAAAATCCTAGTAATAACACTGAGAGCAGGGGTTACCAATAAAATTTTGCCGAGGATCCCCTTTACAATTAATTTACTGACGAGGACCCCTTGAACTTAAGGCTTAATTTTTTTTTTAAAAATGTAGATTATCAACAACAGTAGGTAGCAACAATCGATTTCAAAACCGAAACTATCATATTTTAGTCAATAACAAAATTGGCAAAAAAAAAACAAAACATGGGTTATCTTTGGTGGTAAACAGTGGCTGCGCAACCTACATTAATCTATTTGTACTACAGTGACAATTAACTAACAAAACTAACGAATGAACTGCTGAGTAGGATATTGGTTACTTCAAATGAAGGAAAATAAAAAAAATACTTAAATTCTCGGTTACATTTCGCGGACCCCTTGGACACCACCCGCGGACCTCCAGGGGTCCGCAGACCACCTGTTCGGAACCCCTGCTCTAGAGGATAAACAACATAACTTGCAAGTGGGGATTTTTTCTAAGAACTATTTGAAAGATTTCTAGATAGGTTGCTAATTAAAAAAATTAACAAAAAAAAATTACTCCTCTCAATTCTAGATGAAAATACAAACAATTTTTTGTTTAATTATAAAATCATTTAGAGTTCAATACATTTCATAAACTAAAAATATTTATGTATAGAGTGGTAATGATTTCCATTTAAAATTAGATTTTCCTGGAGAGTAAGTATTTTTTTAGTAATAACTCAAATACGGATAAGGAGAAACTGAAAATCAAGTATGGAGTTGAATCTTCCCAAAATGAGGTAAAATAACAAGTAATTTAGTAAGAAATAATAACATTAAATAGTAATGTAGAATTAATAATAAAAAGTAATATAAAATTTATAAATAATAACATTAAATGAATCGTCAGTTACAAGAAGGGAATAAGTCCAAAATCGAAGTTTTGAGAAAATCGAAAAAAAAAAAAAAAAAAACTGTATAAGTAAAGGAATTTTTATCCTATAGCCACCAAATTTTCACAGGAAATTCATGACACTGTTAAGAATACAGAACAATCATTAAAAAAAAATATGTGTATTTAAAAATGTTTTACAATTAAAAAAAGAGGATGGACTTATTTCCTTCTTCAACCTTATGAAATTTCAGCTGAACAAAAATCTTAAAAATCACTTAAATTGACAATTAAATTATATTTATGATTAGTTCACAGTACAAAAGTGAAAAATAGAAAGACTAAGACGAATAAAATTAAAAATCATTATGAAACTGTGTCATTAAGGCGCTATCAATGGAGTAAGTGAATATCAATGGAGTCAAACATTCATTGGTTAATAAAAAGAAAAAACGCTTTTAAATTAAAATCAAATTTTATTTAGGCTAAGTTTACAGGCCAAATAATAAGAAAAGAAAGACAAATTAAGTTAAATTTCAAATTTAATCAAAATATACAATGAATGGAAATCGATTTCGCAAATTCAAGGGGCTATATCTGCCGATAGGGGGTAGTTATTTTTTTTCCTCTTTACACTCATGTGTTAGAACGAAGCTTGGGGATTTTTTTGCGCCAATTGTCAAAGTCAAAGTTCAAAGTCAATTTGTCATTTTTTAGACTTATTCCCTTTTTAAAATTCCCTTTTTAAAACTGACTATTCAAATATAATGGAACATCTCGGAAAACGCGAGGTAATGACTAGGGGACCGCTGAGTAAACTCCGTGTAACGCCTCCGAAACCGCTGATTAACATCTTTCAAAATATGGAGGCAATTTCTTTCCTCTACGTGCATTACACCTGTTTATATATCTCACGTTTCCATCTGTCGAAACCTAACGATGAAAAGTATAAAGATGTTCTGATGATCCACCTCTTAAACCTAAATCCAAGAGCAAAGATGAAGGCTGCTTTCGCATTTCTCTTGATAGCATGTATTGTAAGTAGAAAAGATTGTTTTAAGTTTATTGAAAATGTTATTTTTAATTCTTAAAAAAGTAAACGATAAAAACCATTATTTTTTTCAGTCTAGTAATGAGACGTTGATTAAATAGTTATTTTATCGCTCTATTTTATTTTTCTACCATTAAAACAATATAGTACGGGAGCCAGTGAGATATTTTGGTGACCAATTTCCTCTCAAGCGATAATTATTGGTGGAATGCTCCACCCTCCAGAGAGTTGTATCATGAAGCCTCGTGAATGTCATCTTCGGTTCCGTGGGTGGGTTGAGCGGTGGTAGCCCCCCAAACACGTAAAAAATTTTTTCAGTCATTTCCTCCCGGCTAAAAATTTGATACATTATAGTAGATGATCCCAAAGCTCGATGGAAGCGACCAGGTTCCCCTTTCATTCCGCCACTCGCCCATTTGCCTTCGAGGAGGAGCTTCCAAATGTTCAAGCACGAGCAGCTGACATCTATTCCACCGTCTTACAGCCAGCTGACGCGTTTTTTTTCTTCTAGATATTGGGTCAACTATAATGTATCAAATATTTAGCCAGGAGGAAATGACTGAAAATTTTATTATTTTTTTACGTGTTTGGGGGGCTACCACCGCTCAACCTACCCACGGAACCGCAGCTGACGTTCACGAGGCTTTATGATACAACTCTCTGAAGCATTCCACCAATTATCGCTTAAGAGGAAATTGGTCACCAAAATATATCACTGTCTCCCGTACTAATGGGTGGACTATGAGTGCTCTTTGACATTATTTTTTTTATTACACATTATTTTAAGAGTTTTAAATTTTATAAGGGGCCATTCAAATATTACGTAAGCAAGTTTTTGGTCATTTTTGACCCCCTCTATCCCCCTTGTCACTGTCAGCAAAAATAAGAAAATCACAACCCCCCTCTCATAATTATCAAATCAAATTAAATCAAATTTATTTACAACAACAAGACACATAAAAAAAACATACACACAAGAAAAAATAGTAACAAACATTGATCATATTTGTCTATCCCAAAGGAGCAACTACTCGTCCATGGGTAAATGGCATATCTAGAATTAAAATCAGATCAAAAACAGTGGAAGAATTGGAGAAAAATTTATATATACGTATATATTTTTTTTACGTACAAAGAAAAAAATTATGAAATAAAATAAAACGAGAATGGCTTGGCTGGCAATTATATTTATATTATAGGAAGAATGAGAGAACAACATAGATTGAATGTAAAACTGACAAATTAAATTAGGGTTTTAACATTATTTTGGTCTAGAATAAAAGCAATGCAAAGTTTTTTAAATAATCTGATATTAGATTCTGTTTGAATTTGGCTTGGTAATTTGTTAAATAAAATGACCGAAAGATATTGAAAATGTTTTTTTGTATATTTCTTTACGAGGGGTAGGCACTAAGAAATAATTTTGACTGCAGAGATTGTATGAAGTGTTAGAGTTTATAGTTGCTCATGATGGGAATTACCAATTAGTAATTATACTTAAAAAAACTGCCCGACCCCCCCCCCTTTTATTGTTTTTTTTATTGTACAAAATCTATAGTAATGCTTATAGATTTCTGAAATTCACTGTTCTCCATGAACACTTAAATGCTTAAACTATCGTAAAAACTTTCCTTGTGAAAAATGTTTAAATTTTTTTTCCTAGTTCAGTTTTTTTTTTTGGTTGAATTTTGAAGTTATCTATGCAAGAAACAGAGGATTTTTGAAAATGCAGAGTTTTTAACATCTTACGTAAGCATCACTCATACTTCCCCTCCCCCCTTTTGTCAGGAAAATATAAGCAAATAGCAACCCCCTCCCCCTCTTAGGTGCTCTCTCTCGGATCATATAAGCATCTCTATACCTCTGAACAGCGTTCGAAATTGGCGGTGGTTCGCTGGTCCTAAATCACTGAAAAACGGTCTTCAGCATCCTCTTGCTCATTAACATCTGCTTTAACTGATAGCTGTTGTTCGTTTATATAATTTAGGTATACATCGCTGAATCACAATCTTGCGGAGAACTTCCGCCGTGTGGAGAAGGGCAATGCTGCTCTGGAGGTTCTTACAACCGCCGTTGTAGACGATATGGCGAGAATGGTTAGTATATGTTTGTATACTCGGCTATTGTATAGTTATTATGTCAAACAATTATTGAAACCCTGAAATATGAGTCGAGGTAGCGCCTTTTAGCGACATTCTTTTGTATCCGAGTTCTAATGAAGCTGCTTTAAAAGTCAAGACATTTCCCTTTTATTGGTGCCGACCTACTGGCCTAGTCAGTGGTTAAAGCATCTGACTGCGAAGCCGTACGTCTGGGGTTGGAATCCCCGTTTGGCATGGATGTTAGATTCTGTCTTCGTGTATGATGAATGAATGTGACCACTTTGTTAAAAGGGTTTGTGCGAGCGAATGTGTGTGTGGCGTGGGCAACAGTACTTCCCCTCCAGTGGTTTCGGTCCATAGAGGCCCAATGGGTAACTAAGTAATTACCGATTTTGGCATGTCTGGAGTAGTGACTTCGGTAATAGTGTGTGTGTTGTGCTCTGCCATTGGAAATAAGAACCTTTTCTTGGACTTAAATTAGTTAGTTTTAAAGTTTTTCCACCCGTTCACATATCCCTCCGTTTGGCACAGAACTGCAGTCATACCGCCAGGAGAATGATGTGATTGTAATGACAACGAATTTTTCCACTCCATTTAAGGGGGTGGCGATAATTCATTAGCGATGATCAAGTGCTGCTTTTGCAAAATCTGTGTGGCTATTATTTGGCTTTGTACTTTTTTTTTGTCAAAGTTTTTCTTCTGGTGAGGAGACAGTAAGTAAGTGGTAAGTTTTGTACGGCGTAGAAAGACATCCACAGGCACATATTATCAATTTTTTAATCGAGTTTGTGGTACAGTAGTAGCTCTTCTTACCTTTTTTAAAGCATAGGTCATGCTGTTCATGATTTACCAATTATTAGAAACAAGCACAATAATTTTATCGAAGTTTCCTTCAACGCTATATCCTGTTTTCATCGACGCTCTTTTATATCAAAACTAGCAGCATCATTCGTGTGAATTCAAGGAACATGCACTTTGTCACAAAAGATACTAAAACATACCCACTTCACTTATTACAATTTCTTTCACTGCATTCAGGTGATCAATGTGAGCGACCTAACAGTACAAATGAATACAGAACTTCCTGCCCTTGTAAGGAAGGACTGGTTTGCAGCGTAAGTATTTTAAAAAATGTTTTCATTTTTAAATTTTTTAATGTTTGAAATTTTGAAACAGTTTTTTTTTAAAATTCGTATGAATATTTAAAAAAAAACTGTCTCAAAGCAGTATTTTTAATCTTTTGAGAAAATAAATTTTAAAAGCACTTCCTAATGTTTTTATTTGAAAACGTAAGTATCCTAAGCGAAAACCTGTTATCTTACTAGTTTTCTTTGTATATGTATATTAAATGCACAAAAAAAACTTCCATTTGATCACTAATTAACCCACGAGGATGCGTATGGATGTTAAGTGGATAATGTTCATCACTTAAGCTCAAGAACACTGGTTTTCGTTAACTTAATTTAAAAAACAATAATTTAACAGTGCATTTAACAAACTTTATTTTGTTCTCATTGTAATCGAAAATCTTTAATTCTTTTTAGGATACAGCCAGGTCAGGTTACAGATGCCAGCCAGAGTAAAAGTAAATCTACAACAGGCTATAAAAAACTCTCAAGGAAAATTTTTTAGGATAAAGGTTTTGATTTTTTTTTCTGAAAAATAAAATTTTGAAAAGAAGTTTTTCTTTGCTTTGATTTCAAAATGTCTCCACATTTGTATTTTAAGAAAGTAATAATCTACTTTTAATGCAATTTATTTTTCAATTTATTAATAAAAACTACTTAAAAAGTTTTTATCCTGAAGTAAAGATAGTTAAGTTAAAATTAAATTAGATAATTAAAGATAAGTTAGAAGTAAAGGATATTTTTTGGTTGCCCAAATATATACAATATAATTTCTATGAAAAAATTAAAAGTAAATTTAAGACTCTTAAAAGTTTTTCTTCACTGAATTTCTTACTGAATAAATTCATTTTTTAATTTCTGTTCAGTGTAATCTGTTTCAAAACATTAATATTGATTATTTACTTTCGTTTTTATATTCATGAATTTTACCTCAATGAGGCATTTTCACGTTTTGAGATTAAATTTTATTAAAATAGTAAATAAAAACCATGAAGAATGACGTTTACATCAAGTATTTTCGTAGCCTAGTTTCTGATACATAAGTTTTTGAAATTTCGTTTTTTGTTTGGACGCCAAAACACTTTCAAAACACAAATCGTCCCATCCAATAGAAGCCCGTGTTCTGATCACGTGATAACAGTAAACACAATGGTTTTCATGCGCTATGATGTTACATCCAATAGAAGCCCGTTTTCTGCCTGTATAGTATCTAGTAAGCCGTGCATTTATAGCAATAAGTAATATAAAATTAATAAATGGGTCACTCCCAAAAAAAAACGTACATTTGATGGTTAAAACTTTTAAAAAGAATTTGAGTTTTTAGAAAAATTGATGCCTCTATTACAGCTAAGACTCTGAGCTTAGCAATAGTAAAGTTTTTTAATTTGTTAAAATAATAATTTTATTGGTATTCTTATTTTTAATTCATAGATATCAGTACCACGGTCAACTTCAATATTATTTTTTATAGTAAATCTCTATGTAACAGAGTGGAAAAAATCTGGTGACAGAATATTTGGGACACACACATGAAACTCTGTAAGTCTAAAATAAAAAAAAATTAATTAAAAATTTGTATTGACAGTATTCTTTAAAATAACGAATTTAACTATTTTTTATCATGGTTATAATCATAACCAACAACCGAATTACTACAAGTCACATTAAATGTAGTAAATTTTAAAGTGAGACATGTTGTTTTCGGTGTTTCCGTTAAAAACAATGGCTTTTTAGGGTCATAATATTTTATTTTTATCAACGTAAAAAAATCTCAACTAAGCAAAATAAGAAGATCCTGAAGCAAAGAAGTTTATTTTCCCAAATAATATTTTTATTACTAAAAAAATATCAACTTCCTGGACGCAGTTTGTACGTTTTTTTTGGGAATGACCCAAATAATAACATTAACTATAATGGAACATCTTGGAAAACGCGAGGTAATGACTCGGGAACCGCTGAGGAACGCCTCCGAAACCGCTGAGGAACGTCTTCCAAAATATGGAGGCAATTTCTTTCCTCCACGTGCATTACACCTATTTATGTATCTCACGTTTCCATCTGTGGAATCCTAACGAAGAAAAGTATATAAAGATGTTCTTATGATCCACCTCTTAAATCTTAACCCATGAGCAAAGATGAAGGCTGCTTTCGCATTTCTCTTGCTAGCATGTATTGTAAGTAGAAAAGATTGTTTTAAGTTTATTGAAAATGTTATTTTTAATTCTTAAAAAAGTAAACGATAAAAACCATTATTTTTTTCAGTCTAGTAATGAGACGTTGATTAAATAGTTATTTTATCGCTCTATTTTATTTTTCTACCATTAAAACAATATAGTACGGGAGCCAGTGAGATATTTTGGTGACCAATTTCCTCTCAAGCGATAATTATTGGTGGAATGCTCCACCCTCCAGAGAGTTGTATCATGAAGCCTCGTGAATGTCATCTGCGGTTCCGTGGGTGGGTTGAGCGGTGGTAGTAGATGATCCCAACGCTCGATGGAAGCGACCATCAGGTTCCCCTTTCATTCCACCACTCGTCCATTTGCCTTCGAGGAGGAACTTCCAAATGTTCAAGCGCGAGCAGCTGACATCTATTCCATGCACCGTCTTTCAGCCAGCTGACGCGTTTTTTTCTTCTAGATATTGGGTCAACTATAATGTATCAAATATTTAGCCAGGAGGAAATGACTGAAAATTTTATTATTTTTTTACGTGTTTGGGGGGCTACCACCGCTCAACCTACCCACGGAACCGCAGCTGACGTTCACGAGGCTTTATGATACAACTCTCTGAAGCATTCCACCAATTATCGCTTAAGAGGAAATTGGTCACCAAAATATGTCACTGTCTCCCGTACTAATGGGTGGACTATGAGTGCTCTTTGACATTATTTTTTTTATTACACATTATTTTAAGAGTTTTAAATTTTATAAGGGGCCATTCAAATATTACGTAAGCAAGTTTTTGGTCATTTTTGACCCCCTCTATCCCCCTTGTCACTGTCAGCAAAAATAAGAAAATCACAACCCCCCTCTCATAATTATCAAATCAAATTAAATCAAATTTATTTACAACAACAAGACACATAAAAAAACATACACACAAGAAAAAATAGTAATAAACATTGATCATATTTTGTCTATCCCAAAGGAGCAACTACTCGTCCATGGGTAAATGGCATATCTAGAATTAAAATCAGATCAAAAACAGTGGACGAATTGGAGAAAAATTTATATATACGTATATATTTTTTTTTACGTACAAAGAAAAAAAAGTATAAAATAAAATAAAACGAGAATGGCTTGGCTGACAATTATATTTATATTATAGGAAGAATGAGAGAACAACATAGATTGAATGTAAAACTGACTAATTAAATTAGGGTTTCAACATTATTTTGGTCTAGAACAGTCATGGGCAAAATACGGCCCGCGGGCCAAGTGCGGACCTTCGGGGTAGTCAATCCGGCCCGCGGTGAAAGTTTTGAATAACCCTTAAAATTACACATAGGACAAAATGTATTTTCGTAACTAGAATAGAATAACGATTTCCTTCTTTCCGAAAGTTCGGAAAGAATCGGGCGCTTACTATTTTTATTTAGTCTGTTCTCGTTCTCATGTTCTATGTAGTTCTGACTAGAGAGCCTAGAGTGGAAAAGAGCTAACAACGGAACGGACGTTCTGATTGTTTGAAAGGAAGACACCTTTGCGGCTGTTAGTTTGGCTCTATAGTTTTGCGTTTTGATTTGTTGGTAGAGTGTGTTATCAGTTTTTATCGTTACAATGGCATGTAAAAAGCGTAAAGTTGATTCAGAATGTCGTATTTTTAAAGATGACTTTTTCACGCCTATTAAGGATAAACCTGTGTGCCTGATTTCTGTGCCTGTAGTTCTGACTAGAGAGCCTAGAGTGGAAAAGAGCTAACAACGGAACGGACGTTCTGATTGTTTGAAAGGAAGACACCTTTGCGGCTGTTAGTTTGGCTCTATAGTTTTGCGTTTTGATTTGTTGGTAGAGTGTGTTATCAGTTTTTATCGTTACAATGGCAAGTAAAAAGCGTAAAGTTGATTCAGAATGTCGTATTTTTAAAGATGACTTTTTCACGCCTATTAAGGATAAACCTGTGTGTGCCTGATTTGCAATGAAGCTGTAGCCGTGTTCAAGGAATTCAACCTCTCACGACACTTCATGACGAAACGTAATAACACCACTTATGAAACTATGACCGAAGAAGAACGGAAGCAAAAAGCAGGAGCTCTACGTAAAAAACTGTCAGGTCAGCAAAATATTTTTAAAAAACAAAGCTGTTCTCAAAAGTTAGCTACACATGCCAGTTACATTGTAGCATACAATATTGCAAAAAGTAACAAAGCATTTTCTGATGGAGAATTTGTGAAAACTTGTATGCTCCAAGTATGTGACATCTTGTGTCCTGAGAAAACAAAAGATTTTGAGACAGTAAGTCTTTCTCGAAGAACTATTACTTCTAGAATTGAAGTGATTGACAAGCAGTTTGTCTCACAACTGCAGTCAAAGATAAGCGAGTTCAAATTATGTTCTTTTGCGTTGGATGAAAGTACGGACATAACTGACACAGCTCAGTTACTGATATTTATAAGAGGTATTGATGACAACTTTTGTGTTACTGAAGAATTAGCTTGCATGCGTTCGTTAAAGGGAACGACAAAAGGATCAGACATTTTTCAAGAATTTCGAGAAACCATCACTTCTTTGAAAGTACCTTTGACTAATATTTGTAACATTACTACTGATGGAGCACCGAATATGACAGGGACGAAATCTGGTTTTGTAGGCTTGAGTGTGAACATTTATTATTATTATTTTTTTCAGTCTAGTAATGAGACGTTGATTAAATAGTTATTTTATCGCTCTATTTTATTTTTCTACCATTAAAACAATTTTATTTAACATTTATTAAAACATTTTTTTTTTTAATTTTAAGAGTTTTAAATTTTATAAGGGTCCGTTCAAATATTACGTAAGCAAGTTTTTGGTCATTTTTGACCCCCTCTATCCCCCTTGTCACTGTCAGCAAAAATAAGAAAATCGCAAACTCTCTCTCATAATTACTTAAAAAAAACTGCCCGACCCCCCATTTATTGTTTTTTTTTAAACAAAATCTTTGTTAATGCTTAGATTTCTGAAATTCATTGTTCTCCATGAACACTTAAACAATCGTGAAAACTTTCCTTGTGAAAAATGTTTAAGAAGAAACAGAAGATTTTTTGAAAATGAGGGTTTTTAACATCTTACGTAAGCAGCACTCATACTTCCCCTCCCCCCTTTTGTCAGGAAAATATAAGCAAATAGCAACCCCCTCCCCCTCTTAGGTGCCTACGTAATATTTGAATGGCCTCTAAGTACTCATGCATAAAAAATCATTGGCTTTTACAGGAAAATAAAGTCAAATGTACAAAAGTATCAAAATTGATGCGTTACGAGGTATTTAATTTCATAAAAGTGTCAATTTAAAGCCCTGAATAAAAATACTCTTTTGATAGAAAATGGGTAAAAAAGTAGCAATTTTGTTCCCCGCGGTACGAGTTGATTCGGATGATTGAGACAAGTTGATTTTTCATTTCGGATTGTTTTTGCATTTGCAGCATCTCTTTGCTCAAAAGCCTCTCTCAGATCATAAGGGGACGTTCATAAATTACGTGAGGTGCTTTTTTCAAATTTTGGACCCCTCCCTCCCCCTTGGTGAGATTTAGTGAGATTTTGCTGGACCCCCCTCCCCCCACGTAAGATTTTCTCAACCACTAGTTTTGTTTTATCGGCATAATAATTACCATCCAGATTGCAAAATTTTGATACAAAAACACGTTGAAATCGAAAACATGATTCTAACTTGTAATTATCACAACTGACTCGTTAATAATTTTCTGTTTTGACTAATCTGAGCATTTTTTCTAGACTTGTGCTAAAAAATATTAGAGAAAAAAAGCATATTTTCTTAACTAAAAGTTGACGTGAGATTTTAATTGACTCGCCCCTCCCCCTGGTGAGATTAGGTGAAATTTTCTTGGACCCCCCTTTTGACTTTTTTCGTAATTTGTCCCCTAAGCATCTGTTTACCTCAGAACAGCGTTCGAAATTGGCGGTGGTCCGCTGGTCCAAGATCACTGAAAACGGTCAGAAACCAGTAGCGAAAAAATATCCCATCTACTATAATACTACTATAAATCTACTTTTTCAGCATCCCTTTACTCTTCAACATCCCTTTGTTCTTTAACATCCCTTAGCGCTTCAGCATCATTTTGCTCTTCAACATCCATTTGCTCTTCAGCATCGTTTTAACACTAGAACGACGGGATGGGCTTTTTTGGCCCATCACTTTCCAGTTATAACCACGGTTTTTTCCCTGCGAAATTAATTAGAAGTTTTATGCCAATTAGTGCATTATTAACATTTAATCAAAAAATTACTTTATAACTAAGATTTTTCAAACTTATTTGTTTCTAGTTTATTTTTAAAAAATTAATTATTGTTATTCACTTCAAGTGCAATAATTAAAATTAAAAATCGGTCCTTTTTAATTTGACACAGACCAGTCATTTTGGTTGAGAACCAGTAAGATTGGCAAAGCAGGGGTCCTCAGGACCAGTGAGGTTTTTTCCAATTTCCAACGCTGCCTGGGATTATCTTTTTGCTCTGAAGCATCTCATTGCTCTCGTAACTATCTCTACTTTTTCAGCATCCCTTTACTCTTCAACATCCCTTTGCTCTTTAACATCCCTTAGCGCTTCAGTATCTTTTTGCTCTTCAACATCCATTTGCTCTTCAGCATCGTTTTAATCTTTAATATCCATTTCTTCTCCAACATCCCTTTGCTCTTCAGTATTACTTTTCTCTTTACCATCCCTTTGCTCTTCAATCTACATTTACTCTTTAACATCCCTTTGCTCTTCAGCATTCTCTTGCTTATTCACAACTCTTTGCTTTTTAACATCCCTTTGCTCTTCAACATCCCTTTGCTCTTCATCATCCTCTTGGTTATTAACGTCTACTTATTAACATCTGCTTTAACTGATAACTGTTGTTCGTTTATATAATTTAGGTATACATCGCTGAATCACAATCTTGCGGAGAACTTCCGCCGTGTGGAGAAGGGCAATGCTGCTCTGGAGGTTCTTACAACCGCCGTTGTAGACGATATGGCGAGAATGGTTAGTATATGTTTGTATACTCGGCTATTGTAGTTATTATGTCAAACAATTATTGAAACCCTGAAATATGAGTCGAGGTAGCGCCTTTTAGCGACATTCTTTTGTATCCGAGTTCTAATGAAGCTGCTTTAAAAGTCAAGACATTTCCCTTTTATTGGTGCCGACCTACTGGCCTAGTCAGTGGTTAAAGCATCTGACTGCGAAGCCGTACGTCTGGGGTTGGAATCCCCGTTTGGCATGGATGTTAGATTCTGTCTTTGTGTATGATGAATGAATGTGACCACTTTGTTAAAAGGGTTTGTGCGAGCGAACCCAGATAGCATGTAACCTTGCGGTTAGCCCTTTTTTTTCACTGTCATTGGGCTGCCTAAAAAGGGTTTGCCGAAAAGCCTTTAAGCAGTGCAAGAAAAGGGCTGTTCCGTGGCTGACCAAACAAGGTATACCGAAAAGCCCTACAGCAGCGCTTGACGCAGGGCTATGAAAGGGCTGTCCCCACAACCCTGTTGAAGGGCTTTCAGGAAAGGGCTGTGACAGCCAAGCCAATTTAAGCCCACGTGACATACCACGTGACTCCAATAAGTCCATCCAAACTCCACATCAACATCGCCATTTTATTACCATTCCTGTGTGCAAGTTAAATTATGTGTGTGAAGATATTTTCATTTCAAGATCAAAAACAAGGTAAGTTTTAAATGTTCTTTTAGAGTTATGAAACATCTTCTTTTCATTTTGCCTTAAATTGTGTAACTATAGTTAAGTTTATCGTATATATTATTCAAAGTTGTGGATAATTGGAAAATTTTTGAATGCTATTAATTATGCTATGCTTTGTTATGATCCCATGTTCCAATATTAGTATTTAAAATATTAGTAGTTTCATTTTATTTCAAAAATAATATTAATAAAATTAAATTATAATTTGATTATACTACTAACGATAGTCTTTTTCATCAGAACATGTGTGAGAAAAAAAAAGAATTCGCACTGAAATTAGGATGTTTTTATATTCTTCCTGAATGATTTTCCGTGGGAAAATTATTTTTGTTTTATGTTCTTAAACAAAACAATTTATTGTGTTTTCCTTTTTTTAGAACAACAGCTTTCTGTTTCTTTATATTTTTCTTTTCAGAAGTCTGTTTACAGATCTTCAAAGATACTAAAGAAACGTAATAAGAGATGCTGTCAGTGATTGGTTTATAGAAGCCAAATTTAGGATTGCTCTAAGGTAATTTTATGTATGACTTCATCAAAAAATGTTCCACTTTCTTAAATTTTGGATTAAATGTACATAAAATGAATATCAGTTAATCTATAATCATCCACTTAAAAACGTCCAACAGACCACAGGTTGAGAATCATTAATGTAATACACAAAATGGGGCTTGTTTTGAAGACAGCTAGAATGAGTTAATATAAATGGTGACTGTATATTTGATATCTGAGAAGGATTTTTTTCTCTAAAATGTTAATTTCTGGCACTCAAGAAAGATATTTTTACCGAATATTTATTTATTCATTGCTCAAATAGTTTAATATGTTGAACATTTTCATGATATTTTTCCTCTTTTTTTCAGAGACAACAGAATTTTCTGACAGAGATGGAAATAACAAATTTAAATTTTGTAATTATAGAACAGGTTAAATTCATCTTATATTGAGCAATATTTCTAATTAATATTTTATATAAATGTATTATTTCATTAATTCCTTTCTCACAGTTCTTTTGAGTATAGTTCTGATTTGTCTGTTTCTTTTTTTTACTTAAAAACAAATGTTTGCTAATTTAGAAGTTGATGGGGGATAATTTTCCCTCTCTTTTTACTGTCATTTTATTTATAAACGTGCAAATGAACTTCTATATAGTTCAATATTTCCCTTCATTTCATGAGTATTCTTAGTATGATTTGAGTCTATGAGTAGAACCAGTATGCTTTGATGGCTCCTTATGTAGGATATTCTTAATTGTAAAATTTACTCATGTGGTATTTTAAGCAAGAACAATCTCTTGTCAATTTTAACTTTTAAAATATACTTGTATTGAAAATGTTTCTCTAACCCAGTTTTCTATGGAATAGCAAATACTGTTCTATAACTTAAGTTGGCAAAGTTCCTGCATGGTATGCAGTCTTAGCATTTTAATTCAGTAAAAATTACTTTTTATGTGGCCATAATTTGAATTCTAAGAATGAGAACCTTGAGTGTATTTCTAATTTAAATTTACCTGACCTCTGATCTATATGGGATCCTGTTATTAGTATATTTTGTATATTTAACGGATTTTTTATGCTTATTTCTCTCTGTACTCTATGTTAATCAAGAAGCTATATTAGTCTAGTTTGTGTTATTGTCAGTGTAATACTTTTTCTTGCATTGTGTGTTAAAATAAAATTCTTGATAATATTCTGCGTATTTTTAATTAAAAATTTTCTTATGTTTATGTCTTTCTCTGATCTATGGGGATTCTGAGTATATTTTGTTTATTTAAGGGAGTTTTATAATTAATTTTTACTTCTTCCTCAGAACCATGTTATCCCAAATAGCAGTACAATATTGTTTTCTTGCATTTTGTTTTAAAGAATTTCTAACAAAAATTCCCTCGGTATCTCCTTCACTGGTTGTTTGGAAAACTTCTTAACTTTTATAAAGAAGTTTAAAAATGTAAAATCTTTAAAGTTTTTTTATACCATAAAATGTATCAATTAAATATTCAAAAAGAAGTTATTTAATGAGAGCAAAGTATTTAATATTAGATTAGTAAAACGTAGGGATAAAATATTACCAGAGTTAACGGTTAAGTATTGCATTTCGTATTTTTTAGTTTCTTTGTTGAATTATGTGATACAAAATTATTCCTGAAAATATGTACCACTGTATAATATATATATAGTGCAATATTTCGGGGAAAATTTTGTGTCATCACATAATTAAAAAAACTCAGGAAAAATATGAACTGCAATATTAAACCTAGAACTATGGAGAAAATTCGGAATACCCTACAACAAACCTAATTTATAACACTATATTAAGTTTTAAATAAAGTTTAATAGCCAATTTAAAAGACCTAGACGTGACGACGTTGTCGCAGGGCTTTCATTCCAGCCCTGCCAAAGCCCTACAAAGCGTCAACTAGCAGAGGTCGGTTTTACCCTGTCACAGGGTAAACAGGGCTGTCGTGACAACCCTGCGACAGCCTTACACGGGATTACGCCGCAAGGCTACGGCAGGGCTGTAACAGCCCTACATTGCTATCTGGGAATGTGTGTGTGGCGTGGGCAACAGTACTTCCCCTCCAGTGGTTTCGGTCCATAGAGGCCCAATGGGTAACTAAGTAATTACCGATTTTGGCATGTCTGGAGTAGTGACTTCGGCAATAGTGTGTGTGTTGTGCTCTGCCATTGGAAATAAGAACCTTTTCTTGGACTTAAATTAGTTAGTTTTAAAGTTTTTCCACCCGTTCACATATCCCTCCGTTTGGCACAGAACTGCAGTCATACCGCCAGGAGAATGATGTGATTGTAATGACAACGAATTTTTCCACTCCATTTAAGGGGGTGGCGATAATTCATTAGCGATGAACAAGTGCTGCTTTTGCAAAATCTGTGTGGCTATTATTTGGCTTTGTACTTTTTTTTTTGTCAAAGTTTTTCTTCTGGTGAGGAGTAAGTAAGTGGTAAGTTTTGTACGGCGTAGAAAGACATCCACAGGCACGTATTATCAATTTTTTAATCGAGTTTGTGGTACAGTAGTAGCTCTTCTTACCTTTTTTAAAGCATAGGTCATGCTGTTCATGATTTACCAATTATTAGAAACAAGCACAATAATTTTATCGAAGTTTCCTTCAACGCTATATCCTGTTTTCATCGACGCTCTTTTATATCAAAACTAGCAGCATCATTCGTGTGAATTCAAGGAACATGCACTTTGTCACAAAAGATACTAAAACATACCCACTTCACTTATTACAATTTCTTTCACTGTATTCAGGTGATCAATGTGAGCGACCTAACAGTGCAAATGAATACAGAACGTCCTGCCCTTGTAAGGAAGGACTGGTTTGCAGCGTAAGTATTTAAAAAAAAAATGTTTCCATTTTTAAATTTTCTATGCTTGAAATTTTGAAACAGTTTTTTTTTTAAATTCGTATGTATATTTAAAAAAAAACTGTCTTAAAGCAGTATTTTTAATCTTTTGATAAAATAAATTCTGAAAGCACTTCCTAATGTTTTTATTTGAAAACGTAAGTGTCCTAAGCGAAAACCTGTTATCTTACTAGTTTTCCTTGTATATTAAATGCACAAAAAAAACTTCCATTTGATCACCAATTAACCCACGTGGATGCGTATGGATGTTAAGTGAATAATGTTCATCACTTAAGCTCAAGAACACTGGTTTTCGTTAACTTAATTTAAAAAATAATAATTTAATAGTGCATTTAACAAACTTTATTTTGTTCTCATTGTGATAGAAAATCTTTAATTCTTTTCAGGTTATATTTAGATGCCAGAAAGCCTAAACCAGCAAAAGTAAATCGACAGCAGGCTTTAAAAAACTCCCAAGTAAATTTTTTAAGGATGAAGGTTTTGATTTTTTCTGAAGAATAAAATTTTATTTCCTTTGAAAAGAAGTTTTTCTTTGCTATGATTTCAAAATGCCTCGACAATGATGGTCGAAATTTACGATGTATTGAAATAGTTTGTTGTAGATATATAGTTCTTCTCCTTGCGTGAAAAAAAAATTCTGCTGCACCTTGATATTTACATAGTTTTTTGGGTTTTTTTTTTAACAGAAATAAAAAACGAAAGAACATTTTCACAAGTCTAATCAAAATTTTTTAATTTATGAAATAATTTTTTTTTCTCAACAGTGTATTGTATCTATGTACTATTTGGTTTATTAACCTCTCTGCATCTGAAGTGGATCGTAAAATTTCAGTTGTGTTAAAGGGAGTAGCCAATTCTTGAAATTTTGATTTATAATTTTTAATTATAATTTAATATCTTCTATTTTTATAAATCAATTATTAATATACTTTGATTGTAACACCCTTAGTTCTTTGATTTGCCATAAAGCATTAAATTTGTTTTAAATCAAACGCTATCTGATTCATGGTAAAATATATGGGATGTGGAATTCTCAAAAGCAAGAGTAGCCTTAAAAGAGCGGGGTACAATCCTTAGAATGTGGGTGAAAGATGCCAGATATGAAATGAAAGAAAATGGGTTATTATAAGGGAAATTTGTTGAGGTAGATATAAAATTCCAGTGCCAATTATCATGGTAAAATCACTTAACTATCACCTAATTTTCAAGAAAAATAATAATAAAAGTATTTTTTAATTAAGTGGTTACAATGGTATTACTTTTAAGGTTTTTTTAGCTTGAAATTTAAAACAAAATAATCTTTTTAAAGTTGCTTGTTTAGAAAGCAGTTATAAAAGTTCTAGTTCTAATTAACCCATGTATAGAACCCAGAATAAATTAACAATATTTGGAGCCATTTTTAATTTTATTTTTTTGCTTGAAATTTTTTAAAGTTAAGTTTCCTTCAAATATAGCTTGTTTGAAAATCAGTAGTAAAAATGCCAATTCTAATTTTTAAAACACAAAAGTACAAACAATGCATTTATTCATTTCTAATTTTTGGGTAGGAAAATAAAAAAACATTCTTTGAAATGCCAATATTTTTTTTGGAATTTCTAAGACCCATTTAATGCAAGAACTAGCTTGCGTTTCCCTTTCTTATTGACGTGAATAGTGTATAAAAAAATATTTTATCGCCGTTAAAAAAAATATCCATATTCACAAATTGCTTAATTTGATAAATTAACTGAGCCATTAAAAAATGCATATGTGTATTTGAGTTATCTTAATTTAATGAGATGGCAGCCCGATTTCCTTACAATAGTTGGATGCAGTAATGTAGTGTAAAAATAAGACATTAAAGTCGTATATTTATGTTAGTTTTTTTAGTGAATTACCAGTTCACTCCGTAAATATTATGGGAGCAAGTTTTGAAATCACAAGCTCAGTCTCTCATATTGAGGGTAGTGACATTGCAGGGATTAATTAAAAAAACTGAAAATATTTTGTGCTTAAGGTTTGCTTTTTCTTATTCTTTTCTTTTATGTTTGGAACCCCACTTTCCTCGGTGAATTGGAATTGTCAGGATCATTTTCACACCCTTACAATTTGGAAAATACCTTTTGAGACACTTTATTTGCAGAATTCCCTAAAATACCCAACATCGAAGCATGTAAAGATATTTCCTTTTAGTTTTGTAAATATAAAAAATCTTTCAAACATAGAAGTGAGAAAGAGTGTGCAAGAGCCAGTGGCGTATATAAGGGGGGCCGAAGGGGCCCTTCCCCCCCCCCCCGAAATTCGGACCAGGTGTACCAAAACAAGTTAAAACCCTGTTTTTAAGGTAAAATTACAAAACAATTTCTGGGGAAGGACCCCCAGATCCCCTTAAGTAAATTTAGTTAAGAC
The DNA here is from genome assembly GCA_963680715.1 of Tetragnatha montana. Lineage (NCBI taxonomy): Eukaryota > Metazoa > Arthropoda > Arachnida > Araneae > Tetragnathidae > Tetragnatha > Tetragnatha montana. The sequence goes on along the minus strand of OY796676.1, from coordinate 58,341,167 downwards.
GTGCCCTGATGGCTCAGGTGGAAGAGCCGTGGCCTGTGTGCTGAAGGTACTCAGATCAAACCGCTCTAACTTAAAATCTTCTTTCCTAAGTATCACTACCCCACTACTGTCTGTGGCTTTAACTTAGATAAACTTAACTTGTAATTTATAAATAAATACCTTAATTTCTTTCTTTCCTGAGTATTTGATGTGCACTTGCGTAAGGGAGGAAATCATGCGACCAGTTGGGGTCGCCTCGACGGACCTTATCTGCTCCCCTGGACGAATTGGTGGCTTTGGGGTTTTGGGATGGACGCCCTCAAGTCATCAAGGGCTCCAGGGGCATAGCGAAGAAGGGTCTGTCGGGGTCTGGTTTTGCTATTTTATGTTTTGGAGAATTTTTTTAACTTTTTTGGTATGATGTCCTCCCATTATCAGCACTGTGGCGTCAACCTATTCTAAATGAAATCGTGTTCTAAATCAAATTATATATCCGTCCCCCTCTTAAATACACCTCTATATGTTAGGTGCCATTGGTAAATTGGCACTATCCTATATTATTAAAGGCTGGAGAAATACATTTAGCGAATTTTCGGTTTTCCTCAAAAGTTAAAAATAAAGTTTTTTAAACAATGTTCCGCATTATTGGGGGGAGGGGACGCGTCCCCCTTGTCCCCCCCGGAATTGACGCTCGTGGTTGCAGCTAGTAGTTGAAATATCACCGTTTAAATATATTACGTAAATACTATATTCTTCTAATGGTGTATCTTGGCAATGCCGAGGTCTTCTTTCATGGATGTCTTGGTTTGTGGTATCTGATGAACCAGCAACTTCTGAAAATGTCACTTCCGTGGACTCACCTGAATTAATATTGCGTTTGAATAAAAACCGCTTCATTTTTACTTCATTCAACTAAATTCTGCACTATCTTAAAAATAAAAACTACAACTGGCTGAAAACAAATAGTAGTTTCGATATTAGTAAAACTTCCGGCCAACCCTTTGAATGATAAGAGGAAGATACTTTTTAAAGATAAAAATATGACTTGATTGGGCAAAATTCTGTTTTGACTGAGGTATCCACGGCCGCCCATAGGGGGAGGGGGAAACCCGACAAATGTCGGGGTCCAGGAGCTTTGAAGGGCACGTGCCCACGAGTTCCACCTTTTTTTATACAAATTCTGTACTAGATGTTTTTTTTATTTCACAAATATAAAAAATTGAACACGTTGAATTCATTTTATTCAGCATTTTCAGTTCCCCAAACGGCCAGGCCTGTCACAAGTGGTGTCTCTTTTTCAGTAGTTTCATCTCTGGTCAGTGATAAGAATTCCATAAGGGGTCCTGGGGGACCTAAGGTTTCGGCCCCCTTCCCCGAAATTCGGAATTTGCATACCAAAACAAGTTAAAATCCTGTTTTTAGGGTCAAATTTCCAAAATTTTTTTGGGGGAGGACCCCCAAATATCCCTTTTGTAATTGGAATTTTACTGTTCAAATATTTTTTATAATAGGTATGTCCATAATCCTATCTAAAAATGCATGTCCAAAATTCAGACTAGGTGGGAAAAAAACAAGTTGGACCCCTGTTTTTAGTATCCAATTTCGAAAATTTTCTGAGGGATGACTTCCACATCCTCCTTTGGTATTAGGAACTTAATCATTCACAACTTTTCTTATATTACGTTCTTTAAGATGCAAATTTTACATTGGACCTAGTAAATATGCATAGGGAGGGGTAAGGAATAATTTTGAGCCCATCCCGATATAAATTTCCATATACGCCACTGCTTAGATATATCACTCAGAGAGAAAAGTATTTTTAATATAGGGGCCCGTGCAAAAATTTTGTCAGGGGGCCCGGGAAACTTATGGGCGGCCCTAGAGGTGTCAAACTGTCTGAGAATGTGAGAACTGTTTGTAAAAGGGTTAAAAAAAAACCTTGAAAATCATTGAAAAAGTTGAAAAATTGATAATTGAGTTGAAAAATAAATAATTCGTGGGGTACCCCTTAAAAGATCTCGGGTTGTACCCCCCTAGTTTACGCGTACCCTCGGTTGAGAAACACTGCTCTATAGTCTATAGCCGTCTATAGCATTGTTGTTAAAATTGTCTCCATGGAAACGAGGATGCAAAATTAACAGATGTGATCATATTGTAGCTTTTAAGAAAGTTGGTTAACAAACCAAAATCTATTGAATCCCCTTTTATACTAGAAGATATTTGTTTTTCCCAAAAATGGAATTTGCTTTAATTATTGAATAATTTAGAAGAAAAAATAAATTAAAATCCTGAAGATATAATGTTGCTGTTGTCTGGTCCAAGATATTGGTGCAGAGGAATCAAATAGGACCAAAAGGAGATATGATTAATCAAGAGTTTTAAATGAGCATTTTAAATAATTTTTATGAGAATATTTTTTCTAACATATATTTCGTTTTTCATGGGGATGATGTGGTGTATGTAGAAATCGTTAAAAAATTATAATGCTTTGACAACTGGATGGATTACACTACCTTTTGTTGTTGCTGTTGTACGTCCCCTTTGGCCAATAGTGCTAGACAATATCTTTTACCCAACAAATTAGGTTTAGTATGTTTTAAAAATTATAAGGAAGAAAGCTAACACTCCAACCGTGCATGGCCGGACATATCAGGTAGTACTGTATGTAAATAACTCAATTCTACTGTAAATGTAAAATAACTCATACCTGTGAAATTAATTTTTGAGACCGATGATATGAATAATTATAATTGGGATTTATTTCTGAGATTGTTACATAATTGAACTACCCACGCGCAGTCACTGATTAAGCTATTTACTATCATTTCATTCAGAAACCTTACATCTGTTTATATCTCACGTTTCCATCTGTCAAATCCTAATGAGGAAAAGTATAAAGAAGATGTTCTGATGATCCACCTCTTAAATCTTAATCCAAGAGCAAAAATGAAGGCCGCTTTCGCATTTCTCTTGCTAGCATGTATTGTAAGTAGATAAGATTTGTTTACCACTTTTTAAGATGTTTAAGTTTACTGAAAATGTTACTTTTTTGTTCTTAAAAGTAAAGTTGATTCAATAGCTATTTTATTGAATAAATTAAATTCTACCATTTAAACATTAGGGGTGGACTAAGATTGATCTTTGATTAATTTTTTTTTTAAATTTTAAGAGTTTTAAATTTTTGCAAGTACTAGGGAGCTACCGCCCTCTGCTCGCTATCGCTCACCAACCCCCGTAAACTGCTTATGCAGGATCCTCACAAATCCCAGCTCACTAAACTTAACTCACCTTATAAAACAATAAAAAGAATTAGCAGAAGAAACGTCGACCAACTTTTCAATAATACGTCATAGTTCATCTCCACTAATAATAGCTCTTTAAAAGAATCAAATAATGAATATTATAAGTGTCAAATTTAAAGTCCAAATTCAAAAATATTCTGATATAAAATGGGTAAAAATGTAGCAGTACGAGTTGATTCGGATGATTGAGACAAGTTTATTTTTCATCCCAGATTGTTTTTGCATTTACAACATCTCTTTGCTCCAAAGCCTCTTTCTGATCATAAGCATCTCTTTACCTGTGAGCTGTGTTCGAAACTAGAGGTAGTCCGCTAGTCCGTGATCAAACGGCTCTGACCAAAACGGTCAGAAACCGATGGCGAAAAAATATCCCACTCTCCAGTTATAACCGCAGTTCTTAGCTGCGAAACTAATTAGAAGTTTGATGCCAATTAGTGCAGTATTAACATTTACTCAAAAAAGTCTGAAGCATCTCATTGCTCTTTAAAATCTCTTTGCTCTCCAGCAGCCCTTTGCTCTTTAACATCAATTTGCTCTACAGCATCTTCTTGATCTTTAACATCTCTTTGCTCTTCAGCATCCTTCTCTTTACCATTCATTTGCTCATCAGCATCCTCCTGTTTTTTAACACTTCTTTGCTCTTCAGTCTTCAGTATCCCTTTGCTCTTTAACATCGCTTTGTAACAACTTCGATAACTTTCCCATAACTTTAGCATTTTCAATCTTGTTGCCATTTCATTCACTTTTATTTATGGACGACAGTCTCGCAGGGATATCTTAATTTCTTTAGCGACTCCAAACCTTTTCTAGTGTTCGGCAACTAGTGGTCAAAAAATAGTTAACTACCAACTACTAACTAGTCTGGGAAAATCTAGTTGCAACTAGTAGTTAACTATTTTTTCCTGGGACTAGTTGCAACTAGTAGTTAACTATTTCCCAAAGTAGTTAACTAGTCTATTTATAATTTCATAACTTACTTTTTGGTGAAATTCTAATACATCCTTCTTATCTCTGTCATAAAAAACGTTTATACTTCGCGCAAAAATGGCCTTTATTTCTGGTTGTAGAGCATTTTCAATCACATGACTCGGACCTAACAACGGCCTTAGTAACAGAAAATGTTACAGTTTTTTGCCCTACAGAGGTTAACAGTTACAGAAAATGACTAGCCGTGGAATTCTTCTATTGGAGCATTTGCAATCACGTGATCCCATACCTAAAAACTTCCTTAGCAACAGATAAACAACGGCCTTAGCAACAGTTAAAAGCCCTACAGAAGGTACACAGTTAAAAGAAAATAACCGGTTGTGATGTCACCTGAAAACACTCTATGGTATTTGAGTACTGTACCATTGATAAAAATTTTAAATATCATTTTAAATTTTAAATAAATTTTTTTTTGAAGCAGTTAAAAATTTGAAAGTAGTTTTAACTAGTAGTTAATTAAAAAAGTAGTTAAACTAATAGTTGAATTACTTTAAACTAAAAGTAGTTAAACTACTAGTTAACTACTAGTTGATCGGTAGTTAACTACTAGTTGCAACTAGTTCTAGTTAACTAGTGCCGAACACTACCTTTTTCGGAAGTGTCGTTGTACCTCAATTCTTTGTTGACCACAGGTTGGGAACCCTGCTTTAACTGATATCTGTTGTTCTTTTATAAAATTTAGGTATACATGGTTCAATCAGAATCATGCGGAAATAATCCGTCGTGTGGAGAAGGGCAATGCTGCTCTGGAAAGCCTGATCGCCGCTATTGTAGACGTTTTGCCGAACATGGTTAGTATGTCTGACTACTCAGTAAAAAAAAAAGTGTTGTTTTAACGGATATTCAACATTACTTTTAACAGCATATCTACATTTTTTTGTAAATCACAAATTTTAACTGTATAATATAGCACACCATAAAAAAATTATGTTATTTTTACAAATATTCTTTGAGAAAAACAACAGTCCTAAAACAGCAAATCAGTTATGAAACAGAAAATCTCCATTTTATTAAAAATACAAATATTGTCTGTAATTTAGATTTATGATCTTCGGGCGCCATGTTTTTTTGTATTTGTCTGATCGCTAAAACCACGTATTATTGCTTTTATTTGTTTTTTATTGTTATATCCTCCTTCTTACCTTGGATGTACAGTAAAAACCCAAGAAAAACACTAAGAACTTTCTATAGCACAAGAAAATCACACCCAAAATTTGCATATAGCTTTACAATAACAACTTCTCACATTATCATTTGATATCATGGCCAATGGATCATAAAAGCTTTTGTTTACAATCTCAAATTATTTTTTTATGAATTAACTGTTACCAGCGGCTTATATCTAACTGATTTAATCCGATTAAATTAATTTATTCGAGAGATTTTCTTTCGTTAACTATTTGTATTCCGTTATTTAAATACAGAGAAGGTTTGTATAGTATGCAATAACAGGATTCTATATTAAAGGATTTCCCTGCTAAAATTACAAGGGTTTTCTGGCAGCAAATTTAACAGAATTCTGTTAAAAAAGAACAGTTTTTTTACAGTGTATTGTATTGTAGTTATAAAGTCAAACAATCGTCGAAACCCTGGAATGTGAGTCGATGTGGCGCCTTTTAGCGATTACATTCTTTATCTTTTGTGTCCGAGTTCTAATGAAGCTGCTTTTAAAGTCATGGACATTTACCTTTTCTTGGTCGTAAATTAGTTAGTTTTAGAGTTTTCCACCCATCCCTCCGTTTGGCGCTTGAAACAGAACTATAGTCACACCGCCAGGAGAATGCTGCGATTGTAATGAGAACGGATTTCTCTCTCAATTTCAGGGGGTGGGTGGTAATTCAAGAGCGATGAAAAAATGCAGCATTTGGCTTTTTACTTTTTTCCGGAGATTTTTTGTCTTTTGGTAGAATGACTATAGAAATTTAACTTGTGTATTGCGTATAGAAACGGCATCCTCCACATGCACATATCGACATACCTATATTCTTTTTTTTTCTAATCGGGTTTGTGGTATAGTAGTAGCTTTTCTCACATTTTTTTTTTAAAGTATAGGTCATGCTGTTCATGATTTACCAATTTTTAGAAACAGACTCAGTAATTTTATCGAAGTTTTCTTCAACGCTATATCTCTGTTTCATCTTCTTTTTTATCAAAACTACCACCATTCGTGTGAATTAATTCGTTAGGGAACATGCACTTTGTCACAAAATTAAATCATTAATTGCAATTTCTTTCACTGAATCCAGGTGAACCTTGTGAGCGACCTAACAGTGCAAATAAATACACCGCTGGCTGCCCTTGTAGGGAAGGACTGATATGCAAGGTAAGTATGATATAAAAATATTTTCATTTTTTAAACTTTTTAATGCTTGAATTCTTAGATATTTATTTTAAAAACTATATCAAAACAGTATTTTTAATCTTTTGAGGAAATAAATTCTGAAATCACTCCCTAACAATGTTTTATTTGAAAGTTTAGTATCCCAAGCGAAAACCTGTTATCATAAAAGTTTCCTTTGAATATTAGATGCAAGAAGAAAACTCTAAATGAATCACTATTTAACCCGCTAGGACGTGCGTGGGGTCTGTCAGACCCCAGCGGTCAATTAAACTTTCACAGAAACTACAATTTTCAACCAAAATAGCTGAAACCTCGTATAGCTGCCTAACATATTTCCACCAATAACCTCCAGAAGTTAAAATAAAGTACTGCATTATTTTCCGTGTTAGGATGTCGCTTTTATTGAAGCGTTTCTCAAAGTGAGGGTACGGGCGCTAGTTATGACCAAGGAGATTTGACAAAATTACCAATCTTATCATTCTTTCTTACAAAAAGGAAACCATAGATACACAGCACTGAGGTAACCTGTTATCCATTTTTTTTTTCATGAAAATTTGAGAAATAGGGAAATAATTGAGAGTTGTAGGTTATTGTAGGTTTCTTTTTTTTTTAATTTCAATCTAAAAAATAAAAGCAAACGCCCATAAGTTTCTATAATAGTTTTGAAAATAATCATTGGCTCGCCGTTGCTCAAAAAAAATTCGTTGAACTCCGCACACGGCCTGTACTTCCTTTGCGTTCTATGCTTACCATTTTTTTCTTTTCTAAGGAATCCTTGGGGGCCCCGGGGAAAAATGTTCCGAAGACAAACTTTGGATTTGTGTTCGTAAGTACCTTGCTCCTTTTACTACTCTAAATAGTCTTATGTAATCTTTTTACAAAAATATGTTAACTTAAAAATAAATTTTTATACACTTTAAATTGATGAAATGCCTAGCATTACACTTTAAATTAATAATGCCTAGCATTTTGGGATGGGCATTATTAATAATGCCCTTCCGGATATTTCTAACCGGATATTTCATAACCGGATATTTCTCGGGTATTATTAATAATACCCGGTTTATCACTTTGCCCATAACACGTACACCGACTGTTTAGAACGGAAAACGGTGTGTGGGGTCTAACGGACCCCACGCGCGATTCCGTGTAACAGAAAGGTGAAGGCTTGACAAATTTCTATTTCATGGAAAGTTAGACAAAACTTTGTTAATCAAAACCAATTGTTGTTAACTCTATTACTGGGCAATTCCACGGGTAACTGACTGACATTTTTGCAGGAAATCCACTAGTATTTTCTAATTTACTTACCAAAAAAAAAAATTTTTAAAAATATTTTCTGTCCAATTTATTGCTTTCTTGTTAGCTAAATCTAATGGTACAATTAAATTTTCAAAAATATTTTTATTTATTTTTTAAACAATTTTAAACAACATGGTAACTGACTGACATTTATGAATCACAAATGTCAGTATTTTTAGTATGTTTTAATGTCAGTAGTCAATATTTTTGAAAATTTAATTATACCATTAGATTTAGCTAACAAGAAAGCAATAAATTGGGCAGAAAATATTTTTTAAAAATGTATTTTTGGGAAGTAAATTACAAAATACTAGTGGATTTCCTGCAAAAATGTCAGTCAGTTACCCGTGGAATTGCCCTACTTGCACTTTATGAAATTCCTTGCATCGGATGTTAAGTAAATAATGTTCGTCGCTTATGCTCAAGAACGATGGTTTTCGTTAATTTAATTTAAAAAATAATAATTTAACAGTGCATTTAACAATTTTTTTGTTCGTATTGTAATAGAAAATCTTTTATTCTTTTCAGTATGTAAATAGATGCCAGACAGCCTAAAGCAGCAAAAAGTAAAGGTTTTAAAAAGGCCCAAGGAAACTTTTTAAGGTTTTAATTTGTTTCTGAAAAATAAAATTTTATTTACTTTGAAAAGAAGTTTTTATTTGCTCTGATTTCAAAATGTCTCGACAATCAATGGTAGAAATTTACAATATTGAAATAGTTTGCTGTAGTATACATAGTTCTCCGAAATCGTTCAAAATTTAAAATGCTTGATTCGACACATTTCACTCATAAAAAAATAAAGTTTAAAAGTTTTAAAGAAAAAATTTCCATCTCAACCCGTGCAAAGCCGGGCACACATATCAGCTGCTAGTTTATTTACATTTATACAAGGGAGTGCTGAAAAAATGAGAGCTATGAATTTGAGATACATAATTGGATTCTGCAGCACAGTCGACTCCGCTTGATGTGATCATGGTTAATATTTATCAATCGGATAATGTTATCGACATTGACTGGTCCCGATCACACCTATTAATATTAACACAAAATGTATCGTTTTATGTGATCAATATATCGTTTAATGTCATCAAAATTTGGTGGAAATCCTCTTAAAAACTCCTTTTCCCCCGTTTGATATACTATAAACACCCATTTTACTTCAGATTAAATATTAGCAACCCAAAAGTTAAAATGGAACCAAAAGAGGTCACAATAAAGGTTTTGCTGAAAACGACAAATCCACAAGCTGATATGTGCACCCGATCGACCTTTTCCACCCTTTTCAGCAGCGAGAGTTCTTTAGGGTCTAGAAATTCGTCATTCTCGTTGGCGTTTATAATGTCACTGCAAGTGGTTCTGATCTCGAACATTCGGTGAGAAATCTTCGCACCGCAGAAGCCTAATGACACAATAATTGCACATCCAGTAAAACTATTGATCACAACTTCATGCAAAAATATTATTTGATTTGATATCAGCCCAATTAAAATCGTTGCTAGAATGGCATACAAGCTCGAAAAGCTCAACATCGTAATAAAGAACGAAGGCAGGGACACGGTATCTCTAAGATCCCGAATCATTTTAAGGATTTCGAAATATTCATTCAGAATTTCTTTCAGTGGTTGACTTGAATCTGTACCTTCATCCGTGTTAACCCCATCGGACGAGGAAGCTCTGACGTTATTGAGCGCTGGTTCTCTGGAAAATCTTTCTGAGATTAAACGTGAGTTTGCAATAGACTCCAATCGAAATCCTTTCAAGGGATAAGCTCCGAAACTCCTTGAGTTTCTTACGTGAGGATATTCTTCGAAGCCATTCTCACCTTCTCCCAACGAAATATTACGTTTCGTTAACAAACGCGAAAGACAACTTCGTTTGATTTTCCTGTCGTAAATATAAAGAATGTCCGCTCCTGCGTTGAGGGCATGGCACATGGACCACAAGGCCATGCATGGCCATTTGGTGAAAATCAAACAGTACCCGTAAGAACCCAAAAAAAAGAGCAGGCACTTGAGGAATATGTTTTCTATTGGGTATCCAAAGCTATAGAAAGTATTATGCAAATTGTGAAAGTGGACGAAGTACACGCTAAATCCGGCGTAGGCAAATGGAAAAAGGGCAAAAAAAGCACAAGTAAGAAAGACCGCATTCGATGCTCTGTTTGGGAAGAGCACTCTCTGCATCTGTGCTAACCTCCGTATCCGTTTCTCTTGTCTGTTCACCGAATACCACAAGAAGTATGAGAAGAAGTTTACGAGCATGTAAGCCATGCCTAATTTCAGGTCCAAGCCGTAGAAAAAAGGTCTGACACCGGCAAAGAAGAAGTATGCAGTATACACGTGCAGTTGCAGTGCAGAGAAACGGGAACCGTATCTGTATATGACATTCTGCTGAATCTTGGGATCAACGGAGAACGTGAAGCCAAAAGGGAAATCCACGGAGATCATTTTGATAACTTTTTCTTTCTGATTTAATATTTTAGACTTGGTGAATCCAGCCTTTTATCGTTAAACAACGTTGTTGATAAATGATTTTTTTTAAAAATTCTATTAGAAATTCTGGTAACAAAACACCCATTTCTTCTATTGCTAGAGGTTATACTAAATCTTGCACTTTTAAAGCAGGTTACAAGTAAAGGCTCATCCACACTGTTTCATTTTCAATGTTCATACTGACTGATTCATTCCTATGAATCGCTCGTTTACATAGAAAATTGGCGGAGTGAAGAATGATACTACAATTCACACTTTTCACTTCGGATGATCCCATCAAAATTAATATCGAAAGTGAAAAGTCCTTAACATTTTCATGACTTCCATCAATATCAATGCACGCCTCACAAATAAAACTGAAGACGAATTTCAAAGGAACAACACGGTGAATCTTTCCCATCAAAATCTTTACGTATCTCATAATAGAGCATCGATGATAGTTATCCAAAATCAATTGTGTATATTTCTATGTAGTTGTTATCGAATCCAGAGTGCATGTATGCTTTCTTTTTTAATCGAAATATATAGGTCAAATATATTCCTTTGTACATATCTTATGTACAATAAAGCACCCAATAAATCATAATAACACATACGTGAATTTTCACAGAGTACCAATATCGATCACGCAGATCAATGCTAAATCGATAAACTTAATCCATTCATTGGTAGAGTATAATATTCAGGAATTTTCTTTTACCAGTTTTCCCGATAAAAGCTATCAATCGATAATTACACTGCATAGAAACCAATTTGCAAATGGCTCTTTTATAAAAATTTTGACTAGTATAATTTACATTAAAAGTTGAAAAAAAATCGAAGAATATGATTGTTATAGCTTGTGAAACATTTTTGAAAAGCCCGTTCTTTGTGTGACTAATTTTGGTTCCATTTTTGCTTTAGAATTCAATTTAAAGTTGACGTTGCTTTATATCTATATACAAATCAGAGTGGAGAAAGTTATAATGAATTATGAGGAAGGTGTTTATGACGTTATAATTCAAAATGGCATTTGCTGCATGTTTTAAAAAAATTGCTTTATAAATAAATTTTTTTAGTAAAATATAAGATATGGCAGCAACATGACAAACGTTTTTAATTTCTCGTAAAAAAATGTTGACTCTTATTTGATGATGTTGAAACTGTCCTTCGTTTTCGAAATCCTCTTATCATTACCAGTCATATCAGCCTCTTATCATTAACCAGTCGCGCAGGGCCTGAAAGGCCCTGCGCGCGTGCCCGTGTAACAGAAAGTAACGCGCGTCCTACCGGGTTAACATAACAGGTTACAGCTAGATAAATCTTTTATAAACACCCATTTTACTTTATATTAAATATTAGCAACCCAAAAGTTAAAATGGAACCAAAAGAGGTCACAATAAAGCTTTTGCTGAAAACGACAAATCCACAGGCTGATATGTGCATCCGATCGACCTTTTCCACTCTTTTCAGTAGCGAAAGTTCTTTAGGGTCTAGAGTTCTGTCAATTTCGTTGGCGTTTATAATGTCACTGCAGGTGGTTCTAATCTCGTCCATTCGCTGATGGATCTTGGCACCGTAGAAGCCCAGTGACACAAAAATTGCAGATCCAGTTAATCCCTTGAACAGTACCTCTATCAACAACGATTTATCTGATACCATTTGAAACAATATTATTGCTAGAAGGCAATACAGGTTTGAAAAACTATACGTTGTAATGAAAAGTGAAGGCACCGATAGGGTGTCTTTAAGTACCCGAATCATTTTGACGATTTTAAAATATTCAGTGAGAATCTCTTCTAGCGGTTGGTTTGAGGAAAAAGCAGATTTGAGTACTTTTGCACATCCACTTTCAGTCATATTAAATTTATCGGTAGAGTTCACTCCCCTTTCTTGGCGATGGGTACATTCCGTGGTATAGTCCCTACTTGATTTTTCCAAAGAAAATCTCTTTAAAGGATTATCTCCAGAACTCCAAGATTCCCTCATTTTATCGGTCACACGAAGAGATTCTTCGAAACCATTCTCTCTTTCTCCATCTCGTTTAAGTTTCGAAGACAAACAACGCGAAGAATACGAATCTTTTAATCGTTTGTTGTAAACATGAAGTACACTCGCTCCTCTCTGGAGGATATGGCACAAGGACCACAGAGCCACGCACGGCCATTTGATGTCAACCAAGCATACACCATACGAACCGAAAAAAGTAAGCAGGCACTTAAGGAATGAGTTTTCTATCGTGTATCCCAAGCTATAGAAAAAATAGCCAGCATTGTGAAAGAGGACGAAATATACCTCCAATCCGGCGTAGGCAAATGAAAAAAGGGTGAAAAAAGCTAATACGCAAGTGAAAAAGACCCTGTCCGTTGCTCGGTTGGGGAACAGCACTCTCTGCATCTGTACTAACCTTAGCATCCGTTTCTCTTGTCTCTTCACCGAATACCACAAGAGGTAAGAGAGGAAGTTAACGAACATGAGAGCCGTGCTCAATTTCAGGTCGAAGCCGCAGATGAATGGCCTGACTTCCACAACGAAGAAGTAAACGGTATACACGTGCAGTTGCAGTGCTGAGAAACGGGAACCGTATCTGTATATGACATTCTGCTGAATCTTGGGATCAACGGAGAACGTGAAACCAAAAGGGAAATCCACGGAAATCATTTTAATAACTTATTTTCTCTGGTTTAATACTTTAGACTTTGTGAATACAGTATTTTATCGTTAACAACGTTGTTGAAAAACGATTTTTTTCAAATCTATGAAAGCCTGGTGATATTTGAGAATGATGCACAAAACACTATTTCTCTTTTATTGCTAGAGGGTATCCTAAATCTTGCACTTTCAAAGCAAATGAAAAGCGTAAAGGCTCATTGACACTGTTTCATTTTCAATGTTCATACTGACTGATTCACTCCTGTGAATCGCTCGTTTGCATAGAGTGAAGAGTGAAACGGCAATTCACACTTTTCACTTTGTATGATCCCATCAAAATGAAAATTGAAAGTGAAAAGTCCTGAACACTTTCATGACTTCCATCAATATCAATGCTCGCCTCACAATTAAAACTGAATACGAAATTCAAAGGAAGAACACTGTGAAAAGCACCTCTTCTTCATTAAAACTTTTCGTATCTCATAACAGAGCATTGATGACTATTATCCAAAATCAATGGTATATATTTCCATGTAGTTGTTATCGAATCCAGAGTGCATGTATGCTTTCTTTTTTAATCGAAATCTATAAGTGAAATATATTCATTTGTACATATCTTATGTACAATAAAGCATCCAATAAATCATAATAACACACACGTGAATTTTCATAGATTACCATTATGAACTAAGCAAATTAATGGTAAATGGATAAACTTAATCGATTCTTTTGAAGAAATTAATATGAATTTTCTTTCACCAGTTTTCCCGATAAAATCTACCGATGGATAATTACATTGATGCATAAAAACCAATTTTCAAATGGGTCTTTTATAAAAATTTTGACTAATTTAATTCACGTTAAAAGTTGAAAAAAATCGAAGAATATGATTGTTATATAGCTTTTGAAACATTTTTGAAAAGCCCGTTCTGTTTGTGAATAATTTTGGTTCCATTTTTGCTTTAGAATTCAATTTAAAGTTGACGTTGCTTTATATCTATACTCCTGTTCATAAAAAATGCAACACCATGAAGGACTTGTTAGATTTTGATGAAATTTACACAGCTGGTGACCTTTGTAGGTGCAAATAAACTATTAAATTTTCAGAACAAAGGAACAAAATTAAATATCGAAAATCAGTGTTTTTTGTAGTCCATACGCGCTACAATGAGAGCCTCTATCCGACAAGTCATTAAATCAAACAGATTGCTTTTTTGCCTGAGGAGGAGATTTTCATCAAAGATTCTTCTGAAACCCAAAGTTGGCAACAGAACAAGAATTTTGAGCATGAGGACTAATCAACGAAATTTCAGTCAAGTTCCATAGGTGAAATATTGGGTGAAGAAATTTGCTGAAAGAGAAACTGCTTTTGATGGATAAAATGGAAGTTCGGAACATTCCAAAAAACATGTGTCCAAGGTTTGTCCTGATCAAATACAGCTTCAGGAATGCTTCAAAGGCAGGGTATAATTTTTGGCTCCAAAAATTTTTTAAAGCATTTGTAGCTGTTAAGATTACCTTCATTTCTTATCTCATAAGGTTGCCCATGATACTCAATAGTGCTCCATCTCATAACGCTGGGCGTTCGTGCGGTATGACGCAAGATAAAACTCTCCAAAGATGGCGTTTTACAATATAGCGCCAAAAGCCGATGTGGGTGCCATGTTGATGAAAATTGAAATTGGATTCGTTTAAAAGGGCCATTTGTTGCTATTAAATCGGGCGAAAAAATTTTTTGATGACCTTATGGTAGCTTTATGCACTGATGGAATTCCATCAATGGAGCTCTTTAAAAAAGAACGATAATTCGCGGAATTGGGTGGAGCAACCACCAATTAACTGTTGGAGCAGACAATGATAGACCTGTAGCAGTGTTTTGACAGTTTGAAAGATGTCGAAAAGTCGCTGAGTGATCCGGCACTGTCATGCGAATGAAGTCTCTTTGATCCCGTGCTGACATCAGATGAAGACCAATAGGACAATAGTGATATGGGTGTGAAAGCAGAGGTCCCAAGATGGTCAAGTTCCATCTTGGGACCTCTTGGAACCATCTAGGACCATCTTGGGACCTCTGCTTTCACACCCATATCACTATTGTCCTATTGGTCTTCATCTGAGCAGCAGTAACACAGTGTGAAAACACCCTTCAAGAATGCCAATCATTGATCCTCGATCAAACACTGTTAAATGCTCATATGGCATCCATTAAGGTATAAGGGGTATAATGACTTCTAATGACAAAATAATCAGCGGCATACAACCTTCTTACAACTTCTTAACCACCCGTTACAGCTCCCCATAGATAAAACTAAATTAGTGATTGAAAAGGCGCTGCTCGTCTCACGCATGCGCTATAACTCTGAATTTGCATCAATTTAAATAGAAAACCATAATGAACATACCCTGAAAATTTCATGTTGATCGGACAATTCCTTCTTGGTGTTGCATTTTTTATGAACAGGAGTATATATACAAATCAGAGTAGAGAAAGTTATAATGAATCATGAGGAAGGTGTTTATGACGTTATAATTCAAAATGACATTTGCTGCATGTTTTTTAAAAAAATTGCTTTATAAATAAATTTTTTTAGCAAAATATAAGATATGGCAGCAACATGACAAACGTTTTTAATTTCTCGTAAAAAAAATGTTGACTCTTATTTGATGATGTTGAAACTGTCCTTCGTTTTCGAAATCCTCTTATCATTAACCAGTCAAACTCCTTAACGTAACAGATTACAGCTAGATAAATCTTTTATAAACACCCATTTTACTTTATATTAAATATTAGCAACCCAAATGTTAAAATGGAACCAAAAGAGGTCACAATAAAGCTTTTGCTGAAAACCACAAATCCACAGGCTGATATGTGCACCCGATCGACCTTTTCCACTCTTTTCAGTAGCGAGAGTTCTTTAGGGTCTAGAATTCCGTCAATCTCGTTGGCGTTTATAATGTCACTGCTGTAGGTTCTGATCTCGTCCATTCGCTGAGGGATCTTGGCACCGTAGAAGCCCAGTGACACAAGAATTGCACATCCAGTTAATCCCCTGAACAGTATCTCTAGCAACAACGACTCATTTGATACCATTTGAAACAATGTTATTGCTAGAAGGCAATACAGGCTCGAAATGCTAAACGATGTAATGAAAAGTGAAGGCACCGATAGGGTGTCTTTAATTACCCGAATCATTTTGACAATTTTAAAATATTCAGTGAGAATCTCTTCTAGCGGTTGGCTTGAGGAAAAAGTAGATTTGAATATTTTTGAACATCCACTGTCAATCATATTCAATCTATCGGTAGAGTTAACTCCCCTTTCTTTGCGATGGGTACATTCCTTATTATTGTCCCTACTTGAATTCCCAAACGATTCCAAAGGAAATCTCTTTAAAGGATAAACTCCAGAACTCCAAGATTCCCTCACTGTATCGCTCCCATGAAGAAATTCTTCTAAAACCTTCCCTTTTTCTTCACCTCGTTTAGGTTTCGAAGACAAACGCGAAGAATACGAATCTTTTAATCGTTTGTTGTAAACATGAAGTACACTCGCTCCTCTCTGGAGGGTGTGGCACATGGACCACAGAGCCACGCACGGCCATTTGGTGTCAACCAAGCAGAGTCCGTACGAACCGAAAAAAGTAAGCAGGCACTTGAGGAATGAGTTTTCTGTCGTGTATCCGAAGCTATAGACAGAATAATCAGCATTGCGAAAGAGGACGAAGTATAAGTTCAATCCGGCGTAAGCAAATGAAAAAAGGGTGAAAAAAGCTAATACACAAGTGAAAAAGACACTGTCCGTTGCTTGGTTCGGGAACAGCACTCTCTGCATCTGTACTAACCTTAGTATCCGTTTCTCTTGTCTCTTCACCGAATACCACAAGAAGTAGGAGAGGAAGTTAACGAACATGAGAGCCATGCCCAATTTCAGGTCCAAGCCGTAGATGAAAGGTCTGATGCCCACAACGAAGAAGTATAGGGTATACACGTGCAGTTGCAGTGCTGAGAAACGGGAACCGTATCTGTATAGGACATTCTGCTGAATCTTGGGATCAACGGAGAACGGGAAGCCAAAAGGGAAATCCACGGAGATCATTTTAATAACTTATTCTCTCTGGTTTAATACTTTGGACTATGTGAATACAGTATTTTATCGTGTTGAAAAATGATTTTTTTCAATTCTATGAAAGCCTGTTGATACTTGAGAATGATCCACAAAACACTATTTCTTTTATTGCTAGAGGGTATTCTAAATCTTGCACTTTCAAAGCAAATAACAAGCATAAAGGCTCATTCACACTGTTCCACTTGTTGCCTGTGATTCGCTCGTTTTCTTGGAGGAATGAATTGGAGGAATGATTGGAGGAATGAAGAGTGGAAATGGCAATTCACGCTTTTCACTTTGGATGATTCCTCCAAAATGAATATCGAAAGTGAAAAGTCCTGAAAATTTTCATGACTTTCATCAATATCATTGCACGCCTCACAATTAAAACTGGATACTAAATTCAAAGAAGAACATGGTGAAAACAGCTCTTCTTCAGTAAGATCTTTACGTATATCAGAACAGAGCATAGATGATAGTTATCGAAAATCAATGATATATATTTCCATGTATAGTTTTTATCGAATCCAGAGTCCACCCATGCTTTCTTTTTTAATCTAAATATATTAGTCAAATATATTCCTTTGTTTCTAATGTACAAATAATCCAATATCATCATGACAACACATGCGGGAAGTTTCACAGTGTACCATTATCAATCACGCAGAGTATTGCTAGATCGATCCACTTAATCGATTCTTTTGTAGAGTATAATATTCATGAATTTTCTTTCACCAGTTTTTCCGATAAAAGCTACCGATCAATTACAATGCATAAAAACCAATTTGCAAATGGCCCGACATAGTAGATTATTTCCCCAATCTTTCAAGAAATCACTTATCCCGGATTTCGACTGCTCAAGAAGCCTGGCTTCCACAATAGCCAGATTAAGAACTAACCATTATGAAGGCATGAAAAAAAATCCTTATAAAACAAGATCATATATTTATTGTAAAAACTGCCCTGAAACCTAACTAACGCCCAAACACATTCTTGAGTGTCCAGCTTCAGTTATAACGCCGCACATCCTGGAACTGGGCATGGGCATGTTACCATAGAGGGTCCACTGCGAGAAATGCTCTACAGCAGTGGTTCCCCGTGAGAGTCTTAGAAGTGGTCCGTGAAGGGTCCGCATAAAAATTCCAATGATACGAATTTGAGCGAATTGAACGAGAAGATGAACCGTGAAGATGACTTTCGGCTGAGTAATTTGGGGAGGTGGGTTTGTGGGGATAATAGTCACCAATTAATTATTATCAAAACTTTTGTAAACTATGAATGTTTAATGTGAAATTAAGAGCTCTGTAAAAAAAAACTCGGCCCGTAGATTTAATTATATCATAACAAAAGATATAATTAAAATAAAAAAAAATTATTATAAAAATTATTAAAATTAAAATAAAAAATAAAATTATAATTCAGAGCTTCATATAAATATATACGCTTAATTACGGAATATAAACTTTCATCTTTCAATTTTGTGAGGGTAAAGGATTTTAATCTATAGTACAGGGTGGTCCGTAAAGGTTCCAATTTTAAACTTGGATTCCAATTTTACACTTAGTGGTCCGTGGATTTCTCTGAGTTGGGAAACACTGATCTACAGTCTGAGGGCACCGGAGCTGGCGGCCGCAGTTATCCGGACCTTCGACGCTATCTAATCCATCCTACGCAAACTGTCTATGGCACGAAAACAACAACAACAACCAATGTTTTTGAATGAAGTGGAATTTTACTTTTCTTTCTTTTTTTTCAGAGGTTTAAGATTAGGCTATTTTAAATTTAAAATGGTTTTATCTCTGGTTATTTTTTTAGAAGACGATTTACTATCAATTCATTCAGAAACTGTACATCTGTTTGTATCTCACGTCTCCATCTGTCGAATTCTAACGATGGACAGTATAAAGATGTTCTTTTGATCCACTTCTTAAATCTTAATCCACACAAGACCAAAGATGAAGGCTGCTTTCGCATTTCTCTTGCTAGCATGTATTGTAAGTAGATAAGATTGTTGTAACACCTTTTGAGATGTTTAAGTTTACTGAAAATGTTATTTTTTATTCTTAAAAGTAAACGATAAAAACAATTATTTTTTTCAGTCTAGTAATGACTATTCAATAGCTATTTTATTGAATAAATTAAATACTACCATTAAAACAATAGGGGTGGACTAAAAGTTCTCTTTGATCAATATCTGTTTTTTTAATTTTATGAGTTTTAAATTTTTATAACTATTCATGTGCATAAAAAATCATTGGCTTTTACAGGAAAATAAGGTCAAATGTACAAACATGTTAAAATTGATGCGTTAAAAGGTATTAGTGTTATAAGTGTCAATTCAAAGTCCATATTCAAAAATATACTCTTTTAATATAAAATGGGCAAAAAAGTAGCAATTTTGTTCCTTAGTACAGTTGATTCGGATTATCGAGACAACTTGATTTTTCATCTCAGATAGTTTTTGCATTTACAGCATCTCTTTGCACAAAAGCCTCAAACGGCTCGGTCAGAAAGTCACTGATCCGGTGAACCAGAGGCAAAAAAATATCCCACTCGCCAGTTATAACCGCGTTTTTTTTTTGCTGTGAAACTGATTGGTTTTATGCTAATTATTGCAATATTGACATTTAATAAATAAAGTACTAGATAACTCAGATACTTTCAAACTTATTTGTTTATTTAATTAGTTTGTTGTTTAATATAGATTCAAAAAAAAAATAATTATTAGTATTCACTTTAAGTGCAATAGTTACTTTAAAAAATGTAAAACCTGTCCTTTTTAATGCGGCGCGGATCAATCATTTTGGTTGTGGATAAGTAAGACTAGCAAAGCAGGGGTCCTCCGGACCAGTGAGGTTTTTTCCAATTTCTAACGCTGTCTGTGATTATCTTTTTTCTCCGAAGCAACTCATTGCTTTCGAAACTAATATCTGATCTTTCGGCATCCGTTTACTCTTCAACATCCCTCTGCTCTTTAACATATCTTTGCTCTTCCGAATATTTTTTGCTCTCTAACATATATTTGCTCTTCAGCATCTTTTTTGCTCTTTTAACATCTCTTTGTTCTATAGCATCCTCTTTCTCTTTAACATTGATTTGCTCTTCAGCATCATCTTTTTGCTCTTTAACCTACATTTACTCTTTAACATCCTTTACTCTCCAACATCCCTTTGCACTTCAACATCCATTTCTATTTAACATCCCATTGCTCTTTAACATCCCTTTCTAATAACTTCAATAACCTTTCCTTAACTTCATCATATTTGACCTTGTTGTTATTTGATTCACTTTTATTTATGGACAACCGTCTCGCACTGATATCACAATTCCTCTAGAGACCCCCTAACTTGTTTTAGAAGTGTCGTTGCACCTCACCTCTTCGCGGTTGGGAACCCCTGCTTTAACTGATAGCTGTTGTTCGTTTTTTAAAATTTAGGTTTACATCGCTGAATCACAATCTTGCGGAGAACTTCCGTCGTGTGGAGAAGGGCAATGCTGCTCTGGAAGTAATTACCACCGCGTTTGTAGACGATTAGCCGAAGATGGTTAGTATGTTTCTACTTGAATATAATTGCAGTTACTTCCTCAAATAATCGTTGAAATTCTAGAATATATGAGTAGAGGTGGCGCCTTTTAGCGGCATTCTTTTGTGTTCCTTTTGAAACTGCTTTCCTATTCTCAAGACATTCACAGTCACTCCAGGAAGTATTCGTACACCCAACAAATTTGCACTAGTATATACCTCCTATTACGGCTAAATTACACGCGAAATATCCAAACATAAATTATCCTAACATAATATGTTATCCTTCATTATAAAATATATCAAAACAGTCAGATAAAATTTACTTAAAAGATGAAGTGATTTGACTATTGGTATTATGAACCTCAAGAAAAAAAAATTGCATGCACGTGCTTTTAAATTAGGATTATGAACAAAATATGCTTTTCAGAAATGACCCAAAGGTCTTCAAGGATATGCCCCATTCTGTGGCATCGTTTGCAGCACGGGCGCGTATGGGTCACATAGTGACCATGACCAATAAATACGTACACAGATTCTGCTTGGCAGACAGCCCTCTTTGTGAGATGTGCGGCAGGGAGGAGGAGACTTTGGAGCACATACTCCTACTTTGCACTTCCCCCTTGCTCGCCAAAGCGTCCTTTTGCTTTAAACTGGCTGGCGAGTCCATGAGGGACATCCTGATAGTCGTTGGTGGCCATTGGCTGCTAGGGCCTATCAGGGGCACCGAGCTATTGAGGCCATCGGATGCTCGTAGTAAGAAGTAAGAAGTAGGTAACGAAGAA
The DNA here is from genome assembly GCA_963680715.1 of Tetragnatha montana. Taxonomy (NCBI): domain Eukaryota; kingdom Metazoa; phylum Arthropoda; class Arachnida; order Araneae; family Tetragnathidae; genus Tetragnatha; species Tetragnatha montana. The sequence continues at coordinate 58,319,720 of OY796676.1, read as the reverse complement.
TAACATACTATGTTAAGATAATTTTTGTTTGGATGTTTCAAGTGAAATTTAGCTGTAATCGGAGCTGGAAAAAGTTTTAACCTTCCCCCGAACCTAATAAAATTTACCCGAACCTAATGTATTGCTCCTATGGAGTTGACAGGGGCTTCCCCCGAACCAGGTTCGTAGGTTCGGGCACTTTTTCCAGGTCCGGCTGTAATAGTGCAAATTTGTTGGGTGTACGAATACTTTCTGGAGTGACTGTACCTTTTTCTTGGTCGCGTATGTTAGTTAGGTCAGTTTTAGAGTTTTCCACCCATCCCTCCGTTTGGCGCTTGAAACTTTGAAACAGAACTATAGTTATACTCATACTGCTAAGAGAATGTTGCGATTGTAATGAGAACGGATTTTCCATTCGATTTCAAGGGATGGCTTGTGCAAAATCTGCGGGGGTATCATTTGGCTTTGTACTTCGTTTCGGAGGGTTTTTTTTTGTCTAAGTTTTTCTCCTGGAGGTATGACTATAGGAATTTAACTTTGGTACAGGGTATAGGAATTTAAATTTTGTATGGCGGGTTTGTAATCGGGTTTGTTGTATAGTAGTAGCACTTCAAACCTTTTTTTTAAAGCGTAGGTCATGCTGTTCATGATTTACCAATTGTTAAATACACAAGCACAGTAATTTTATCCTTTCACTGAATCCAGGTGAACCTTGTGAGCAACCGAACAGAGGAAATAATTACAGCACTTCCTGCCCTTGTAAGGAAGGACTGATTTGCAGCGTAAGTATTTAAAAAAATATTTTCATTTTAAACTTTTCAATGTTTGAAATTTATTAAACAGTTTTTTTTTAATTCGTAGTTATATATGTATAGTAGAGTGGAGCGAAAAACACGAAACTTCGAATTTCGATTTTGGGTACCTCCAAAAAGTTGCCTTTTAGTGTCAAAAATACACCTGTAAAATTTTATGAATTTTTAAAAACTCCTTCAGGGCTCTACCAGGGCTTTTATATTTCCAAAAAAAAATTTTCTTACTATAAATTACATAATTAAATTACATAATAATATTAAAATTGATTATGAGAGGTTTCGCGTTAAATATTTTCCGCGTCATATTTTTCGTATAACCCAATTCAAACAATTTCTCATCCTCCTTTTAACATCCCCAAATAAAAGAAATGGGAAAAGAACCATCGAAGTAGTATTTTGTGAAAAATGTACGAAAAAATACTGTCAAAAAACCTTTTACTCATTCTTTTACAATTAATATGGAAAAATCCCCTCTTAAATTTATCACCTAGCAAAAAAATATTATTTTTCAGTATATACAACCTTTTTGACCCTTCACAAGAATTTTTAAGCGTAAAGTAATCTCTTATTCTTATAAAAACTGAATTCACAGCCATAAAATTATCGAGAAGTGAGAAAAGTAAATTGGGGCTCGTCCCCCCCAAAAGTTAAGATTGGTGAGGGAAACAAAGGTCATATTCGGATTCAGGAGGTCATTTAACATAAGAGTCAGCCAGGTTTTTTCCGTAAACATTGTTCCTAACGACCACAATGTAATAAGCTACTAACATAAATGTAAAATCCACACTGTGCAAAAGAATAATAAATGCGAAGCAAAGACAACGTAGGAAAAATGCACATACAAATTTAGTTAAAATATACCGCCGTTTCGGGGCTGCTTGAAACACTGACGAAGGGACGAAGGGGCTCCAAGCAGCCCCGAAACGGCTGTATGTTTTAATTAAATTTGTATGTGCATTTTTCCTACGTTGTCTTTGCTTCGCATTTATTAAGCTTCTGACATATTTAACGTAGTCCATTAACGAATTTTGAAGACTATTAAACCATTTTTTCGTGATTCAAAGATCCTAATTTGCTAATATTAAGCAACATACCAGCAAAATATGTAATTATTCGCCATAAAAAAACTTCGGGATCATTTAGAAATTATCAAATTTTTTACATTTTTCATGAAATTTTCAGACTTTGACTCAAAAGCATGACCTAAAGATATCATCCGACCAAGGTTAAATTTTTTATGGGTTATAAGGACCACCAACCACAAACTTAGAGCTTTAGTCGTAGACCGATTTCGTAAAAAAGTTTTTTTTGCTCCCCCCATTACGCAGTATATTAAAAAAAATAAAAAAAAACATGTATTATACATTTATTTGTGCCTTTTCATTAACTTTTTTGGGTAAAAAAATGTATTGTCGGGCCTGGAAATTTACATTCTATATTAAAAATACAAAAATACCAGAAATATTTGCCGAAAAACAGTGCGAAATGTGAAATTTATAGTAAAAAAACCCCAATTTTTGAAAACATAAAAGCCCTGGTAGAGCCCTGAAGGAGTTTTTCAAAATTCATAAAATTTTACAGGTGTATTTTTGATACTAAAAGGCAACTATTTGGAGGTACCCAAAATCGAAATTCGTACTTTCGGGTTTTTCGCTCCACCCTAATGTATAGTATATACTATTTTAATAATATTGTCTCAAAGCAGTAGTTTTAATCCTTTGAGAAAATAAATTCTGAAAGCATTCTCTAACAATAAATTCTGAAAGCATTCTCTAACAATGTTTTTATATTTGAAAATGCAAGTATCCAAGCTGCGTTTCCGTGTAACAGAAAGGTGAGGGCTTGAAAAATTTTACTTAATTAATTAATTATTAATTATTAAATTACTTGAATTAAATTTTGAAAAGGTACAGCACAGAGCTACAAAAATAATTAAGGGGATAACACACCTGGATTATAATGAACGTTTGAGCAGGCTCAACATGTATTCACTGGAAAAAAGAAGAGAGAGAGGGGATTTGATTCAGCTATTCAAGTTGGTAAAGCAAGGGGATACGGAGGGCTTAAGTTTCAGCAAGGATAACAGAACAAGGGGCCATGGGTATAAACTAAATAAGACACAGGTCAATCGGGATTTAAGGAAGTACTACTTTAATAGGGTAATTGACATTTGGAACGCGTTGCCAGAAAATATAGTATATTCAAAGGGAGTGTTTGAGTTTAAGAGGCAATTGGATAGGCTGTGGGAATAGGGGAATTCATAATCATAGGACCAGCTTTGTTGGGCTTTGAGCCTGTAGCTGGTCGTCAGTCTTTGTATTTGTATTTGTAAGTTACAGAAAACTTTGTTCATCAAAACCAATTGGGAATTTAATTCATTTTTATAGATCTATTACTTGCACTTTATGAAATTCTTTGCATCTGATGTTAAGCGAATAATTTTCATCGCTTATGCTCACTGGTTTTCGTTTATTTAATTTAAAAAAAAAGAAAGAATAAATTTAACAGTGCATGCAACAAACTTTGATTTGTTGGCATTGTAATAGAAAATCTTTTATTCTTTTCAGGTTATACGTAGATGCCAGCCAGAGTACAAGTAAATCGACAACAGGCTTTAAAAAACTCTCAAGGAAAATTTTTTAGGATAAAGGTTATGATTTTTTCCTGAAAAATAAAATTTTAAAAAGAAGTTTTTCTTTGCTCTGATTTCAAAATGTCTCTACAATGGTTGAGATTTACGATGTAATAAAATAATTTGTTGTAGGATACTTTAGTCCTCCTTACGTGAAAAAAAAAACACTAATCTCTGCTGCGCCTTAATATTTACATTGTTTTTTTTTTTAACAGATATAAAATACTAAAGAACATTTTTCACAAGTCTTATCAAATTATTTTAATACATAAAATAACTTGACGAATTAATTTTTTTAACACTGAATTGTTTCTCTGTATTTGGTTTATTATCCTCTCTGTATCTGAAGTGGATCGTAAATTTCAGTTGTTTAAAAGGGAGTCGCCAATTCTTGAAATTTTGGTTCTAATTTTCAAGAAAATAATAATAAAAGTGTCTTTCTTTTTTTATGCAATTAAGTGGATTCACATATGCATTAATTTATAGTTTTTTTAGCTTGAAATTTAAAACAATATAATCTATTTAAAGTAGTTTGTTTAGAAAGCAGTTATAAAAGTCCCACAATATTTGGCGCCATTTTTAAATTCATTTTTTTTATCGTGAAATTTTTAAATACTTAATTTCTTTTAAATAGCTTGTTTAAAAACCAGTTGTAAAAATGCCAATTCTTTTACTGAAGAATTCCCTTTTTGATTTACAATAATAAATAAAAATATAAATTATATTATCACAGAAAACAAAAGTAATATTCACAAATAGTTAAATAATAGATTAACTGAGCCATTAAAAATAGATATATGTGTGTTGTGTATTTGAGTTCTCTTAATTTAACAAGATGGCAGCACGATTTTATTACAATACTTTGGTGCAGCCATCTAACGTTAAAATAATAAAAGTTACGTTAAAACGTTAAAATATAAAGATATAAAAGAGTTGAATTTATTAGGTTTTTTTTGTGAATTGTTTTGAAAGCACCAACTCATTATATCATATTGATATTGACGGGAGTGACAACCCAGGGATGAATTTATAAAACCCCCTGTTAATCTTTTGTCCTTAAAATTTGCTTTTTCTTACTCTTTCTTTTCTTTTATTTTTGGAACACTATTCTCATTAACACTACATTATTTGGATTGTGAATTGTGTGGGTAATTTTCACACCCTTAAAATTTTGAAAAGACCTTTTGATGAGATTTTTTATGGGTACCAAAACTTTTCTGTGTCAAAAATTTAATTTCCTGTTTGATTTAAGTAGAAAGATTGTATTATAAATTTGCAGTGTTCATAAAATACTCAAATAAATTAATTCAAATAAAATAAATAAAGATAATTCTTTTAACTTTGAAATTTCATAAATCCCTTTAACGGCTTTTCAGGGTCATGAGATGACTCACAGCGCCCATAGCGAAGAAGGTTTAAAAAAAATGAGAAATTTAAGAAGATAGTGCAAAAACCTCCAATGATAGTACCTACTGTTGCTAACGTAATGGAAAAACTCACTTGAAAATATTTTACGAAAATATCGTGAATATTCGAGGACGAGGACATATTAGCATGTGAAGCTCTATCTTTGGGTTTCTCTTGATTGCTCTCTTTGCATCCATTTTATAGCATTTCAAAAGAGGGTTTCTCTTGAGCTTCTCCATTTTTCTAAGGACAAAAAGTAGCCAGTGTTGTAGTTGGATTGGAACAAAATATATTGAAAATGTGTATAAATTTTTTAGTGATAGATTTTTAGTTATGTAGAGCATCAAGTTGATTCTAGAGTAAACTGATATAAGGGAACGTACCCATACAACGTGACCTATTTTTTACTATTTTTGACCCCCCCCCTTGATGACCACCCGTGGTACTATATATGCCATCAGGACCCCCCATCCCCCTCTAGTTTTCACGTAGTAGTTCATAAATACGTTTTCAATCATTTTTAGCTAAAAGAAAGTTAAAAAAAGTTCATTTGGCTTAATTTGTCATTATTAATACGGCGCTTGCCTCGTGACGCCAAGAGTGCGTGCATACAAGTGGAAAATATATTATCTAGAAGAAAAAACTGATGTAAAAGTTATTGTAACAGTAACTTAATTTACAAAAACAAGTGTAATTTTTTTTCTTTATTTTTTGACTACGCGACGAAACCCTAAGCCCCCCCCCGGTGACCAAGCGTGGTATTTTGAAGACCCCCCTAAACAGGTCACGTAGCATGGGTGTGTTCCCTAATCCGGTTTTAACCATTCTAAAGGGTTAGCGCAGGACGCACCCGTTTTTAGTTTCAATGTCATAGCAAAACACGAGTCATTACTCCAGACACGCCGATAGCAGTACCTAACTTCGCGTTACCCATCATTGGGTACTGTTGCTCACCCCACTCAACCATTCGCATGCACAACCCCTTTGATAAAACTGATGTTAAAACAGTTTTCTCATCAAGCGCTGATGGCCAGGGCCGTAACCAGACTTTTGTTTCGGGGGGGGGGGGGTTCACTCAAATATTTTCTGAGGTACTTCCTTACGGGTACTTTTATGTTAAGTTTTAGATGACAACACTGGATTGAAATTTTGATGCACTAAATTTCAAAATTGTACAAACAATATGAATTCGAAGTAAAAGGGGGGTCTGGGGGTCCTCCCCCAGAAATTTTTTTTAAATTTGCCCCTCAAAAGAGTGTTTTAGCTCATTTCTGAGACCCTTTAGATTACACCCATAGAGCACCACTCATTGTAAGCGGCCGAATTTTCAAGGTAAAAAGAAGGTATATTGTAATAAATGGCGAAATGTTAAGGGGGTTTTTAGGTTCCTACTCTAGAAAAATTTTTGAATTTTTCCCCTAAAAGTGGCATTTTAACTCATTTTGGGACACTTTAGGTTACATTAAAGAGGACCACTCCTTGTAAATCACACAAGTTTGAAGGAAAACGGTATACTTAATAGATTTCAAAATTTCGAGGGGGTTTGGGGGTCCTCCCCCAGAAAAATTTTGGAAATTTTACCCTTTAAAGTAGGGTTTTGACTCATTTTGAGACCCTTTGGGTTATACCCGAAGAGGATATCGCTCCTTGTGAGACATAATTTTCAAGAAAAATATCAGTATAAAAATTGATGTCAAAATTTCGGGGGGGGGGGTTTGAACCCCTAACCCCCCCCCTTGGATACGGCCCTGCTGATGGCAATAACGTCTAATAAAAAAATCTCTCCCATCCTCACGATCACTTTTGAATCATCAAGGTCCCACGTGACTCTATCACAGGTAAAAAAAATACCCACCCACAAAACGGCATTCTAATTAATAAACCCCCGTTTTTCCACAAGTTCCAAAACCCACCCGCTTCAATAAACATTAGTTAGCGGACACCCATCAAGGCAATAACGAGAACTGTCGATCTTGGTCATCCATCACAAGGCCCTCTGCTATCGACTGGCACAGGGTCTCTCTTAATTAAGTGTATCAGGTGGCTCTGCTTAGGCGCAATTATTGATGTTTTGCTCCGGATATATTCCCCGGGTGAGTGATGATGAAGCTATAATTAGCCGTTTAATTTTCTTTGCGCGAGGGACGGTTTCTTACGATGGGTGCCATTGGCGGGGCGCTTGGTTTTGTCGGTATGATTAATAATAATCTCGGGAGTTGAGACGATTCGGATGAAATTGAATACATATTATATCGTCTGAGGATGTGAATGGTGCAGTTGATGGTTTTGTAATGTGTTTTTATCGTTTGATTGGTTTTGATGAATAATTGAAATCTGTGATCGTAATCGTGAAAATTTAATGGCACGGCTAGTACGGGATTTTTCGGAAAAAAAGTTTTATTTTGTAATAATTGTGCTCGAAAAATTTGATTAATGTATTTTGTGAACAAAAGAGAAGATACAGATGAAAGGAGAAGACTCCGGTTCAAGCGCTCTCTTAAGTCCTTAGAGAGGATGTTGAAGAGCTAAAAAACCCGTGGAAGGAGATTAGGTCTGTGATTTAGAAAGGATACAAAAGAACCCCCCCCCCATATCTTTGAGGTTCTTGTAAAAATGTAAAGGTACACGCAGTGTTATTCCTAGGATTTTTTTGGCGGAGTAAAAATACTCCTTGACTTTCTAGGAGGAGTGATATTGAATTATGAGGAGTGAAATACGGAAATAGCATGAACTGCATTTACAGAGACACGAAAACCGCAATCAAATTCCCTACTCACGATGGTCGATACGGTTGTGAGCATCAGAACAATAAATGAAAATGGCTGTATGAAAACCTGATATGAAAAACTGATGGCGGTATGAAAAACTGATGGCTGTATTATGGCTGTATGAAAACCCAAATAAAAAGTATGATAATTTGGGTGTCGTGGCTTTGGTATGGCTTTGGCCAGAAGTCGGGCGAAAATGTCTCCGCTGAAAACATTTGCTGTTTTGAGTAGAAAAATATTATTTGTTGATTTCGGTGGGGCACGCGGTGCATTTTTTAAGCTAAACCTTTATGAAAAATTCAAAGAGTGAAAATACTCCTGGCTAGTTTTTTAAAGAGTATTTCCGATTTTCAAGGAGTGAAATTTACTCTCTCAGAGGAGTTAAAAATATCTCTGGGTGCACGAGAAATCCACTTTTGAAAAGCTTACTAGACTACGGTGTTGTATAGGGTTTCGTTCACTTGCCCGACACTCAGCTGCCAGACGGCTCAAATTCCCATTCATTGGCCGCCAGCTGATGATGTCGGGCAAACGTATCAGTCGGGAAACTGAACAACTGATTGTCGGGATTTTGAACCAGACCCTGTGTATAGGAGTGAATGTAGGAAAGCATTAGAATTCCAAGGATAAAGCATTTCTTACAGAGGATACGGAAGGATCCATCTTAAGGAAGGGAGCAATCCATCCTATAAGGATTCGAAGATTATGTAGAGATACATCATCATCTGTAGGCATAAAATGCGTTACGCACTAAGGTTCTTAGATTGGTTGGAGAAGAGCTATAGAGAAGAACCTTGATGAAATGCCAGTCCAAGTGGGGATGAAGAATATCTAGACAAGTCACACCAAATGAAACTTTTACTATTAGAGGCTTCGCTAGAAAAAATAGGACTTCAACATTCACCAAAAGTCAAAACTAGAAATAGAAAACAAAATACAAATATAAAAACAATTCTTTTATACTTTGTAAAAAAACATGTTACATTAACTATTTTGATTTAAGTATAAAAACTTTCAGTTTCATAGCCTAAAAATTAAGTCTTGATTTATTGCATATGAACTAACAGTTTTTCCTATGTGATATTAAGATAAGTATTTACTTAAAATTTAATGTAATTTTTCATTTTGGTATACATACATTTGTTCATACGCTACAAAAATTGGGTCTTCTAACTAAAAAAAAAAAGTATTCTAACTCATTTTATTGATCTTTACTCCTGAGCGATCTGCTGTATTGCTGAGTAAGTATTTCTGAGTTGGATCGTTTTATAAACCTTTTCTAAGTTGAGTAAAGAGCAAAACTTAGTTGGATAAAAGTAGCTTCGTTTGAAGTACCTTTACCTCCTGTAGTCGCAGGAAAATAATTTTTTCTTTTTATCCGTTCGAAAACCCTTTCTAATGACTAACTATAGTGACTTAATAATACACCGTTTAGTGTTTGAAGCATTTTTATTACTGAATATTGAGCTCCTTTTTTATATTAAAAGGAAACAGTTGTTTTCTTTTGAAGAAGGAATTCTTATACATGCATATTTATTATGGTCATTATGGGAACATTTTTCCTTTAAAGTGATTCCTATTTATTATGAATAAATATTTAATTTTTAAAGAGCTGAATTTTTTTTTTAAGTAGTACCTTTTGAAAATGCTTGTTTCTCAAAGTGTTTGGTCTATACTATCAATCACGTAAAATAAAAGTGTCTATTTAGTGATATTGAAGGCTTTATCATTTTGCGTTTTGTTTTAATTTAGTTGAAATTTGGAGAAATTTAATCCCCGAGTCACAGAACTTTAAAAAGAAGTTTATTATTTGAAAGCTGTTATATCTTATAATATAAGCTTACTTAGGTAGGTAGTAGTACTACTACCTAATTTTTATTCTACTCAAGAACTACAGTCGATATCGGACCAAAACAATTTCAAGAATTTGGATTTTGTTTTAAGAAGAAAATTAAATTAAATTTATAAAAAATTTAAGCATTTTAAAATGCCAACTGTGTTTTTTTGGAGGGGGTACAGTTACCTCCTTGTTCACTATCCCGACTCTACTAATTACTAAAAAAAGTAATTAACTAATTTTCAGGAATTTCTTTTTCAGCTTGTAACATCCAAGATTCCCATGCAGTTGAATAAAAATTCCACATTTAAAAAATGTCGATATTGTATTAATGTTTTTAAGAGGGGTGTTTAAATTTACATACCTTTGTTTAGTAACCCGACCATTACTTATTACTAAAAAACAATTAATTAATGTTCAGTAATTTTGTTTTAATTTTGTTTTCAGCTTGAATCATTCATCAGATATTTACACGTTAAAGCGCTACCTACTAAATAAAGGTTGGAAATTGGGCTGCTCAAATACTATTGTACATTAGCACCCAAGGGGAGTGAGGGTTTGTTAATTTCCTATTTTTGCTTACAAGGGAATAGAAGTGAAGGATGTTTATGTAAAATATTATGAAAACCCTGCATTTTCAAAAATATCTTGTAACTAGCAAAAACATTTAATTACAGGAGCTCATCCTAAAAAATAATTAAATGTATGCTTAATTAGGACATTAAGCATAGTTTTTCATTAAATTTAAGTACTTCACAAGATGAGCTCTCGCTTACATTTCTTACATCCATTCGTTTAGTATTGTTTCTATAGCAACCGCCACAACCAGGACACTAGTCCAGAGCTCATCTTGTGATAGATAGACAGTAGTTGATTTTTAGAATAAAAGTATTGTTGAAAGTTTGGTAAGGGGCCTGTTGCTTAATTAAATAAGAGGGATTTTACGAATTGCTTAGTTTTGCTGATAAGAGGGTTAGGAATCCCCACAAACATGCTTACGCAATATTTTTACAGAGTCCCGAATGGTCTGATTTTTATTGCATAACTTATGTGGCGGAATTTGAAATCGTGTAAATTCTAGGCGCGTTCTCTAAACCACAAACGAAGTACTACAATAATTGGTTTTTAGGAATGTGACGTTGATATAGATAAATTGAGAGAAATTTGAAGAACTGATGAATTGGAATCCAACAATTTTCTCCCCAATTCATTTACTTCATTACGAGCAATATCACTCTGCAATCAGACTAATCAATTTAAAGAAGAATTCTCGGAACTATCCAATCGAAACCTGCGGTTTGGCCTCTAGAAGGACCCCAAAACGGAATCCAATAGTGAAAGGTATGAAGAGTTTTCTTAGAACGGACAAAACGGCAATCGGAGGGGGAAAAAAGGCTGAATGAGATAAATTGTTTCGGTTGACAGTAGGAAATATCGCCTTTTAAAAGTGGACGTTTAAATCTGACAGCGGCAAAAAAATAATCCCTCCGTTTCTTCCTTTGGACCACAAAAGATTGAAAAGAGGGACGTGAAAGCTATTTTTCTTTCGTCCGTCTCTAATTCAACTTAAATGAGGATTGTGGAAAGGAAATGCTTTCTCTGCTGTGAGATGAAGGTCGCTTAGGGAATCGTGATGATAAGTAAATATTGCGGTTTCTTTTTATCCCCCTTATTTCGAATCTTAACAAGGGTGAGGTGAGAGGTAAATGGCTCGAAGACCAAAAAGTTAGAAAAATTTGCTTCGATTCGAATTGTTATTTTTTTTTGCTAGGAAATGGTAGGAAAAACTAAGAATGGAATTTTTAGTTGATTTCTGTTAGATATTGCACGCGTTGTCAGTATTTAGTGTTCGGCACTAGTTAACTAGAACTAGTTGCAACTAGTAGTTAACTACCGATCAACTAGTAGTTAACTAGTAGTTTAACTACTTTTGGTTTAAACTAGTTTAACTAGTAGTTGAACTACTTTTTTTAATAACTACTAGTTGAAACTACTTTCAAATTTTCAACTACTTTTTAAAAAAATTTTGTTTAAAATTTCAAAATTATTAAAAAATGTTATCAAAATATTCAAAAAATTACACTGCTATTTATAACTACAGTGTCATGGTAGAGTTCTCAAATACCATAACCAGAAATAAAGCACCGTTTTGAGCGAAGCATAAAGTTTTTTGTGATATAGGTAAGAAAGATGTTTGGAATTTGGGCAAAAAATAGGTTATTAAATTAAATAGACTAGTTAACTAGTAGTTAACTACTTTGGGAAATAGTTAACTACTAGTTGCAACTAGTCCCAGGAAAAAATAGTTAACTACTAGTTGCAACTAGATTTTCCCAGACTAGTTAGTAGTTGGTAGTTAACTACTTTTTGACCACTAGTTGCCGAACACAAGTATTTACATATTGTTTTTTTTTACTTTGGTGAGAGGAAAAAAGTTTGGTTTTACTGATGACAAATTTATTGCCTTACATTCAAAGTAATTTTGCACAAGATATCCTAGAGGTAGAAATAAAAATTCCTTTGCAGCTTCAGTGCCTGAATATTTTATTTAATTTAATGACCGGCTTGTGTACTTGATCTCAAGGATTCGCTTATAAACCTTCATCAAGTAAGACAGACTCAAACATAATTTTAACTTACACAAAGAGAGAAAAAATGCACCAAGAGCACCAAGGCGGGACCGAGAGAGGCCGGGAATAGAACTCGACGACAGGTACAGTGCGCAGACTGGTTGCGTAGTATTTACACGGTCAGCACGTAATCCCATTAGGCCACCCCGGCCTCTTTATTAATTCTTTCAGACATTAGAGCTAAATGAGCCAATCAACCAATCACTGTTGGTAACACAATGGAAGTTATGAGCACAAACCAGCTAACTACTCAACTCAACCATCCAAACAAAAACAACCCATGGAATTTAGAGATACTAGTATGTTTGTGTGAGCTGGTTGAATTTGTTGTGTTTTAAAGCCGTAATTTTCTTGAACTTTGAGATCATCAAGCTGTTTGCCAATTCACTGCGTTAAAGTTGATACACGCTGAAGTTTCACTAGCTTTGGTAGCTAAAATTAAAGGTGATCAAGAGAAGGTAGGAAATTCACTTTTTTATGTTTTAATAGAGAGAGAGAAGATTTTAAGCTGTTTTCAGTGTGTGAGAAAAACTAGGTAGAATCAAAAGGGCTAATTTTCCAAAAATGCATCAATGACGTTGTTTTTACTTTTCGTAAAGAAAAATTTATTTCGATGCTTATTTCTCTTGAGGCAATGGTGTTTTATTGTCCCTAAAATACTTCCCAAATTCATTATTTTGAAGTGTGTTTTTAGTATTATTTTACTACTTTTTAAAGTTTCGATTATCTGTATCATTCAAATAGGAAGAATATAAAATTTAGAAAATAATGAGATCTGTGATTTTTAAAAGTGAAAATTTGATACCAATGATCATGACAAGTTCAGATAATACTACTATACAATGACTCAGATAATACTATAAAAGCAGTATTATCTGAGTAATTTTATGCGACGAGTTGTATATTTTTTTTCTTCTTAAAGTTGCATATTTAATATGTGATTTTTAAAAGTGAAAATTTGATTGATCATGACAAGTTATGTGCTCAACTTAAGTATTGTCTGAGTAATTTTATGCGATGAGTTGTATATTTTTTTCTTAAAGTTACATATTGAATATGCTTTTTATAAATTTATTGCTGAAACTTAATTGTATTACTTATAAATTAATCTTACCCATTAAGATGGCGATTGTTAAAAATTTATTTTTGAGAAAATCTTCAATTGAATCAATTTTTTGCAATGTTATGAGCTATAAAAATTGGGTGAAGATTTCAGAATCATGTCATGATAAATAAAGTTTTTTAAAAATTTTTTTTCGTCAGTCTATTAAAAAAGTGTAAATACGAGCTAAAAGTTAAAAGCTACACAGTCCGATCTCGAAGCGGAGAGTGTCCCGCCAACCTTTTCACTTTCATGTTGTTAAATAAAGTGTATAGAGAGTAATCAGGGGACAATCTGCTCGCCTCTCAGATTCTGTAGATTATTGCCTCCCCCATTGCCTACCCTCCAGATTTTCTAACTTGCCCTCCCAGGCTATCCTTCTGAAAATCCGCCCATGGTTAGAAATACATGAATTTGAGCTTTTTATTACATAAAAAGCCTTAAAGGAAAATATTATTACAAATATAATATACACACTTGATATTCAAGTGATCAGTTATTTCCTACGGATAAAAACTAAGCTTTGCGGTGGGTCATAAATCTATCAGTCCAGAAATTCGACAAGGCCCTAAAAAAGTGTCATTAACCGTAAAAGCACACGAAGAAACTGATTATTAACCGAGCCCGGGTCTTCTCTCGAAGCGTCACGCTGCAGAAATTCGTGCCAATAATCACATTCATCGAGAAGTGAGAGAAAACTGGCGCTCAGATCCCCCTAATGCCGATAAAAGCAGTGTAATTTGTTCCCCAGAATGGGCGGGGCCGAACAATAAAGAATGCTTTTCTTCTTTTGCTGTTCTTATTCCGTAGAACAAAAGTATACAACCGCAGCAGTAGAAACCCACAAACGATTCTGCGAAACGCGGATATGGCAACGGCACGACGGCAGGTGTTTAAAAAATGGCAGTGTGTCTTTTATATTTTTTCCTTTCGCGTTTATAATCCTAATGAATTGCAATTTCGTTTTATGCTCCTCACCCATTACCTCCCTTACCTCCACGCCGTGTATTTGTGGGAAATGAGTTTTAAATGATTAGTCGTTAGTGGTTTTTCATGATCACTGTGTTTAACAGTTGGAATTCGCTTTGTTCTCTGTGAGCTTAGGTTTTACCTTCGGCCGTCGTTAATGATAATCAACAAAAAAAAATGGCGCATTGTTAGCGAAGTGCTACCTTATAATGGAGAATTCAATTGGAACTTGCAATAGTCAACATGATTCTATCTCGCGTTTTTTGTTTTTCTTGATTTAAGAGATCTTGTTACTTTCTCCAGTCATTTGTTCTCAACTTACCTTTCATACTCCAACTGTAACTTCAATTTACTCTTTCTCTGGGAAGGGAACAACTTGTTTCAGAAACAGTAGTTCTTGACTCTGATTAATGGAATCAATAGTGGTTTTTGTGTTTCAGTATCTGCAAATGAAGTAAAATTTAAGTTTTATATTACGACCACTTTATTTTAAAGGAGAATATCAGTTTTCATCAAATATTAATATCAGAATGATATTGGTTTAAATACCTTTGGTTACCCTTAACCGTGTGGACGCAAATCGGGCAATTTTTAAATGACCTCAAAGAGTTCAAAGTGCCTAGATAGATGATAATGTCCAAACAATGGTCTCAATTTGATAAAATATTTAAAGTATTCCTTCAGTTTTCTCCTTTTTTTTTAATTTAATATCTGCTATTCAGAAGCAATTCTTCCAAATCCAAAATCCATTCTTCAAACAAAGTATTTATAAATGCAAACGATATTTCAGTTCTAGAAAAGAATTTCACTCGACGCAATAAAGAAATGATCCAACTGCACTTTCGAGCGCAGACCTTAATATTCGAAAAATCGGAGATTGAGAAAAAGCGCGGGAAAACACCTAAACAACGCGATTGGCATAACCAATGTTCGATACCAAAATAAAGTGCCAAAGAATAAACAAACAGCACAACTCTTCTCGGTAATTGTATGCATGAATCGTCAGGGATAAATCCTCTACTTTAAATGTAAATAAGAAAGTTCAATCTCGGGTTCCTTGAGGAAACAGCGCCCCCCCCCCGTAACCCCCAATCCTTTTCTGATCGTCTGCTTTTGTCGAGACTAAGCAAATAAGGATTTTTGGGTTCCTTTTATCCTTCTATTTTTTCTGGGGGGAAAAAGCCCAGGCTCTAAAACTGCGTCCTTGCATAATGTTGACTTTTACCTTTGCATTCTTTAGTGTCAGCTTACGTAAGCAAAGACTTAAGAACGGAAGGAAGTGAGAGAGAAAAGGGGGAAAATTGGGCGTCTTGGAGCTTATGGCGAGTTGTGCCGTTTACTGGCTTCTCTTTGTTTTTTTTGCAAACGAGAAAACTGTAGTTAGGGATCATGGATTCTGAGGACCGAATACTTTTTCTGCGGCACTTGTTTGAGATTAAATATAAGAAGATAAGTATGAATTGAGACTGTTGTTTGTATATTCAGATTTTCTATTTTGCCGTGAATGGTTTGTCTAAAAGGCCCAGAAATTTTGCTTTTTAAGCACTCTAATTTTCTGTAACCACAGAAGTTTAAAAGCATACAGCGATGTTAAAGAAATGTAAACAACGAGTTAAGTTCTATTAACTATGTAATATGTAAACATATACTTCAAGTAGTAAGTAAACATACTACTGTATGAAGTAGTACATTTACATATTACATAGTTAATACAATAGAACTGAACTCGTTGCTTACATTTCTTTAACATCGTTTTATGCTTTAATAATATTTTTACTAATCCTGTTCTATCTTATACAAAATATATCAGTTTCAGTCTGTTTAAAATCATGATTTAATGATGACCAGTAAGGAATTTCTATCGTCTGGCCTTTTTATTGCTTTTCATCACATGCGGCAGGTTGAGACTCCAGGGAGGTTATATTACTTCATGGGGCCCGGGGTTTCTAAAATTTTAAATCGATCATATACTTTTCCCTAACAAGCTCATTCTAGCATATAAATTTTTTTAGATTTGTTGCTCCTTCGTATATGGAGTTATAGTGAGGAACATACACAAGTAAGTACTGTTTAAAATAGTTATTGAGGAATGTTTGCAAAGAGAGATCAAAGAGTTAAAATTGCGATAAATACACAATAATTCAATAAAAAAATGTTTTGAATTAAATTAATTAAATTAAAACTGCATATGAACAATAAATGTCGCAAAGTAAGATCGTGAATGTGAACATCGTGAACGTTTATTTGACGAAACAAACCAAATAAAAAGAAAATACCACTCCAAGGTTTGATACCACTCAGTTAAACAAAGTGACGGTTAAGGTTAAAAAGTTCGAATATTCAAGGTTCTACTGTAGTAATATTTAAGTATTAGAGAAACCTTTATGTATTAAATGCAAGTTATATAAACAACATAAAATTTTATCGAAATGTTTCAATCTATTCAAATTTCGTTACATCCTTTCATTCAATATGCAAAGTATTCACCAACACGTTTACACAAAAGTTCTGATTGGAAAGATTGCAAAATATCATCAATAATGGAAATTTTCTTGCTGTTCACGTTATTAAACGTAATTAAAAGGAGTGAAGATTGCAAATATAACGTATTTATTTATTCCAATATACATAAATTGTTCACTAAATGAGCAAATCATAATGAATAACCTTTGTGTTTCTTCTATCGGAGATAACAAAAAGATATTAAGTGAGATATGACCTCCAGTTTTAATTTGAAAGCCTTTTGTAATTAAATTTGGGTCTATAATTTAATTAGATGTTTTCGAATCAACAGTTAGCTTCTAATATTTTCATTACGTCTCATGCAGGACTTCTTAATTAACTTCAAAGGCAATAGATGCACACATTTCCGAAACATAAGTGCAGTTGAAGAAATTGAAGCTCTATATTTTATTGAGAAGCAATTTATTTCGTTCTCGAAAGAACAAAAGATCTATTTCCACAGTAATTTAAATTGAACATAAAACAATATTTGAAAATGTAGTTGTTTCGTTCTTAGGTTTTGTTTCAAATAAACATCAAAGTTTGAAAATAGCGCATTATGTTTATGAATCTGTGATACCATGTAATCAAAACCTAAATGTAACAAATAATGTAATTTAAATAACGTGGAAAAATTGAAAATTTTCAAAAAAATTTTAATGAACACTAAAAACAAATACTATCTCAATTTTTGAATTCAATATACCTAGAGGTATAAAGTTTTTTTTTCTGGTTTAGGCAATTTTTTCCTCTTTGCTTATCTTTGAATAGAGCAAGATAGTTGATGAAGTTAAAATTGATAAATATGCAAAAAATATGTATTTGAGACTGAAAAATGTAAAAACATGAAAATAAACCAATATAATGTAAAAAATATGTTAATTAAAAATTGGACCGAAATCACTTGAAACGAGCAGTATTTGAGAACAATCGACAAAAAAAGGTTCCTGAAAACACATACACACTGAAAATGCTCACAACAAATTTAAGAACACTTCAGTTAGTGTTCTTACTAGCTTTATGTTGATTCTGAATATGCTTGACAAGTGTTGCTATACAGAAATGAGTTCAAAAAATAGTGCTGTATATAATGTTGATAAAATTTACAGAGACAAGAAAGTGTGTTCTTATAGTGTTGCAATCTAAATTTAAGAACGTGCCCATCCATATTTTACAACACTACTTTTAAAACACATTCTTTAAGCATATTCGGAACACTATCACAACACAAAAAGTGTTCTAGCTAACAACACGACTAAAGTGTTTCTAATTTGAGGGGAAAAAAGTGTTCTCAATGTTTTTGTAATGCGTTTTATTTTTGTGTATGTATGTTTGAAGTGCATGGAAATTCTATCCCCAGTTATAAGAAAACAAGGAAATTATTAACTTAAAAAGCAATGCAATAGGTATCTCAGAATATTGATCACATTTAAAACCATATTTTTTCCTCGATGGTGAGGTCCTCCTGTATTTGTTAGGGGGTTAATCGATACAGAGAAAAATATCCTTTCTCCTCTGCATTTCTCTGCAGCGAATAGAATTTGTTATGAAGCCAAGACCCTTCATCAATCAACACAATACTCATTTTTCATGACCAAGTGTTCCGTGTGGATTCTGTACGGCTATGGAAGAAATAATGTACTGTGATTTGTTCCCTAGTGCTATACTACTTAAATACTGCTGCATGGGGGGAGGGGGAATACTAGTAGATTATGATCTCCTTTGTTTATTGAGAAGAAGGACGGGATGAAGAGTCTAGTGTTCTTACTACGGAAAATATTCTTTTTTTGATGTCTTTGGCAAGTGGAGGTTCAAATCATGCACTAAAATCTAACGTTACTAAAAGATTTAATCCTTTCATTTGAATGCGCTAAAATTTAAATAAAATTAGTGATAGTTTCTTTTAAAGCAGGTGTTATTGTGCGTTAGACTTGGAATTCTGGAATCCTAGAAACAAATGTTTTAATATTTATTAAATGTCACTCTTTTAATTTTACTTTCAACATTGCGATTAATAATTTTATTTCATTTTTAATGCATTGCAATTATGCACTTTTTATATGATAATTATAAGAAACATATATGAATAATTTAAAGAGAGTGGCAAACAGGGTGCTAATAAAATAATAATTAATACTTTATAGCCAAGGAATTATAATATAAGTTGGTTATAATATAGTTTATTGCTTAATTTTTGTTGCAAATTATAAAGTTAAACATTGTGTATTAGTTTGTCTGATATTATCATTAATAATTAATTTAAGGTCTTCGATCGAATCCACTTAATAGAGTAAGATTGCGCTGTCCACGAAGCTTATTAATTTACCATAAAGTTCCAGGTTGCATAGGTCTTTAATGAAGATTAAAAACAAAAGGGACCTGAAGTTATCCTTGAAACACGCCACAGTTTATTGGGAGGCATCTACTTAGGCTATTGTTTACTTTAAGGAGTGATAGGAGAGAAATAAGTTAAATTTAATCAACTTAAAAACAAAAAATTGTTTGGAACCAACTAAAAAGCGAGATGGTGAGAGATGGTGGTGGAAAATTAAAGAATAGGGGATTAGAAGAGGAAAGAGAGGGAAACTGAGGATGGAGAGTAGAAAGAGGAGCGGATAATATAAAATTAAATTAACTTATTTTCAAAAAAAATTATATCGAATAAATTAAATAATTACACTCTTAGTTTCTCCCCTGACCCCGAATCTAAATTTTTCGTTTTTCATAACTCCCAAATATTTTTAAATACGGCCGCGACGATCATATTGAAGTGTGTCGAATCCTCACAAGATGGCGCAGCATGCCAAGAAAATCTGTTCGATCTCCATCCGAAGGAAGAAGTCGTAGCGCCATCACGTGCCTCCTCCCGACTGTTGCGGCAGCATCCGAATCTCCTCCTGAGTGTCCAGTCTCTCCTCAGCATCCGATTCGAACTGTCGCCTCTTCGTCTCTGTGCTGTTGTTTGTTGTTGCCAGGATACATACTTCACGCTTTTTGGATTTCTTGGTGGCAAGGCCTTGGCGATCAAAGAGTCGCGCTTAACAATCTTCGATTGTACAGCTTGGTTAAGTTAATAATTTTAAGTTAACAATCTCGACTACAGTCAGTCAAGCGCTTCGGATGCTGAACTGACGGTAAGTCGAAATGTGTTATTGTTGTTGATGTTTAGAGAAAGCGTGGAGATGAAAGGTTATGGTTGATACAGACAGTAAATAGCCATAAAAAGAAAGGAAACACAACATTTACTATTTTTGATCTTAAACCGTAGAAGTATGCAGACCGCACTTAACTTATCTTAATTATACCACACAGTTAGTTTGATTTCTTCAACAATCTCGACTACAGTCAGTCAAGCGCTTCGGATGCTAGCTGACGGTAAGTCATAATGCATTGAAGTGTTGATTGTAACGGTGGATGAGAGCTTGGAGATGCTCCTGAGGAAGAAAAATGTTATTATAATTAATACAAAGAGAGTCAGCTCACACTATAAAAAAACTAATGAAAACACTAGACAAAAAAACACACTAGAAACACAAAACTACTAAAGTAGTAGATGTTTTCAACCCGAAGAAGTCTGCGGACCATTTACCACTTTATTTAACTATTTAATTCAGAGATTCCCAACTGTTTGTGGTTTGTGAGAATCTTATAAGCGGTCCACAAAAAAGCTCAGCAGGAAACATAAAAAATGCAAATTAATTGGGATTCTTTAAAGAATTCCCAAGCTGTTTTGGGCAAAATAACGAATTATCACCAATTTTTATTGTTTTATCAATGTAACAGCATTTTCGGGGATATTTCCGTTATTATGTGCCAAAAACAATATGGCAATTTTTAACAGAATGACACTAGGATTTTTTTTAAAGCAGGGTGCATTGAACAAGATTGGCCATCTATATTCGTGCTGATGACAATCAGCTGTTGAATTTGTGGCTGGGGATAACAGTCGGCCTTAGTATTGCGGATGGGACTATTCGGCGTGGCCATTTCGGCGCATTTTTCTAGTTATTGTATAAATGATAAAGGAATTTTCAGGGAATGATCAAGGAAATGGCTCGCGCCGAATAAAATTAGTTTGTGACATGTTCCTTTCCGCTAAATAGTGAGTAAATAATAACACTAAATGGTATCTATGTAAAACTCGGAATACATCCACAACGGATATGACTGGTCAAGTCTCAACATAAGGTATTCGAAGAAATAGAAGTTAGTGCTGAAAATTTGGTGTAAGAATATTGTCCCCTCAAATTCGACAGTTAACTTACTTTTATTAGTGTGAACTCCGACTCTCAAGTAGATGGTGATGGTCAAGTAATGGTGAAATACTCCCCCGTTACTTTTATTAATATTGACGGACCATTTCATCAGCTACCAAGGACCAAAACTGGTTTAAAACCACTGCACTTTATGAAATGAGATTACTTTTTACGGTATTCCAGTAAAGCTACAAATCGTATAGTCCAACTTTATCAGTATAAGGAATGATGCAAAAACAAAAATACGCTGATTTAATTAATAGTTTGATGTAAAGTTTTTAACAGATCAATTCCACTCCTTATTATACTTGAAACTCTTTTCACAATGTTTTATTCAAAAAGTTACAGAACCCACATGCTCTCATAAAATCCTTCTAAATATTCCGGTGTCTCCATTCCAAAGGGTCATAGGTGAAAGCTATTCTCTTCAGTGGACAGCGCACTTTTCATTCCCCTGTCAGTGTTTGAATGCGAAACAAAGCCGTCGAGCAAACCGAGAGCGGTCCTTCAATGAATGAGAGTACTACAGCCCCTACAATGGCGCCGGGCCAAATCGGTCCTGCATGCGAAATGTCCTTTGTTTCAACTGCCTTTAGATGTCCGCAGCTGCACTCGGTCGGAAAGGGGATGTATTTGGGACGAAATTACGATAAGGCTTTCCATATGTAGTTTAAGTTTCCTAAATGCTTAGATTTATTTGTATTAGTTACGATAACATTGTCTGTTTTATAGCCCGCCTTTAAAATAATCTACATTAGTAAATATTTTAAATAAATATTTTTTCTTTGGGCCATAAGACCCAAAATAACCAACCGTTCTTAGTCTATAGACGAGTTCACTTGTGTGACGTCACGAATCACAAGAATACTTCCGCTCTTTTATTTGGAAATACGATGGAAATACGATTCTTCTAGCTAGGCTATGAGCTCAAAGGATACCTAGTCAAAGTAACATGGTACCATTTATAAGACTTAAATGATTTGAAGGGAAAATGATTGAAAATGGATTTTAAATTTAAATAACCTTGAAGCATAAATACCCTGGGGGTAAATTAGGGGTTAAATAACCGTAAATTACCACCAAAAATTTTAAAACATGCTTATTTCCCTATTCTCTACAAAGCCCAGAAATAATTCTCCCTTCAAGTCCATATATGGTTCGGCGCTATGTACCTGGTATATTGACTTAATTATTAACTTTAAAGTTAACTTTTACTCTACTCGGGTTTAAATTTTCAAGTATTTAGTAATTTAAATACCGTTTTTTATTAATTACTCGTATCCGTACGATTTTTTCTTGGCCAAAAAATTACGTAACCTTATGTAACCTCAAAATTACATAAGTTTTTCGAACTATTTTTTTCGAAATTTAGAAATTAATCAAATGGATTCGAAAAAAATTCTAGAATGGCAACATTTATTCTCCGGTGAGAAATAGGACCATCTTTTCCATTCTCTCGAAAAATCGATGTTTCGAGATTCTCCATGCTTCTTATTTTATAGATTCAACCTTTTTCTATAAAAAAAAAGGATTCGAACCCCTTTACGGACATCTTATAAGGAGAAGAAAGTATGGGAAAGGTTCCTAAAATCTTTTATTTGCCACCAAAACTTCAAGGAAAAAGTTATCGAAAACGTGACGTCGAGTTTTATGTGTACAAAACAAGCTTATAAAGTCTAGTGTAAACAAATTTTAAATAAATGAATGTTATTTTAATATAAATGGTGGACAAGAGTCCACACAAGAGATGAAAGTTTAGTATAGTTTAACAGCCACGAGAAAAACTTTGAAAAGAAAAGGCAAAAAATTTTTTTTAAAAAACTTTGTGTTGATTTTTTTAGTTTAGAATCATTTTTCTGTTGTAAAAATGCATTTTTTTGGGGTTTAAAAAAATGCGGGGATTGAATATTGGTTTAAAATGGTGATAAGTGATACTGTCGACTTTGCTTAATGTAATCAAATCTGTCCAAGATCATAATAACAATATATTATTGATGAGAGAATATACCATTGATGATAATAATAAGCGGTTGTTTTAATGAAAAGTGGCAAACAGTGTAACTCGAGTGTTTGCATTAAAATCACGACTGTGTAGTCTTCATTGAAATATTTAAAACGATATTCTAGTATGTACTTTGCAACTTAAGCATTCTTAAAGAAGAATGGATCCTATAATACTTCTACATGTCTCATGTTAATGTCTCATTTTGTATGTTTATGTATTAAAAATTGACTTTCCAACAGGAAAAAAGGAGGTTTTTAAGGGATTTCACCAAATTTCGGGACCAGTCATTTTTGATACAATAATAATAATAATAATAATAATAATAATAATAATAATAATAATAATAATAATAATAATAATAATAATAATAATAATAATAATAATAATAATAATAATAATAATAATTTTTAATAATAATATTTTTTTATTTATTTCAATTTCTGATGGTACATATGGAAAATTTGAAGAGGAAAACATGAGTCATCTGAGGTGTTACCGATTGATAACATTATGCGGAGTCGACTGTACCGCAAACTCAGAATAATGAGCGTAACTATGTTAATTTACGCTCATCATAGTACCTATAAATTGCAACTCTCCGAAATGTTCTGGAATCACGGCTGGTTTATTACGACTGGATCAGAACCAGCAAGAATTTTTCCACCAGCATTTGAAGCATGACCCCAGAATGAATGTTACTGAAAAATGACATAACGCAAAGCTCCATTGCCTTATACGTGGGCCAGCAGCATCTGTCTCTGGTTATTATTATGAGGCAGTCGGTTTCCTGGATGTGACGTTTCAATGCCGAACTCTAATTATACAAACAACGTGTTCGCTGTTGTAGTAATGATTGTAGGCCTCGTTGTTTTTTTGGATCCCTGCTGTCCTTTTGCTATTGTGTGCTGTCCTTCCGTCCTACCTGCAGGGGGTCAGTTCGTGTGAAGGTCGCGGATGTTCTGAAGGGGGGATGACGTGGTTTGTTTAGGTGGAAAAGGTTTTAGATGGGTTGTTTCGGCAGAGTTAGATTGTAGATGTTAGATTTTATGTTTAAAAATTAAATTTTAGATATGTTTTACTTAAAGTTTTAATAATATCCATCCAGGTTCTGGTTTTTAGTGGTGAAAAGTATCAATATATTT
Source organism: Tetragnatha montana (assembly GCA_963680715.1). Taxonomy (NCBI): domain Eukaryota; kingdom Metazoa; phylum Arthropoda; class Arachnida; order Araneae; family Tetragnathidae; genus Tetragnatha; species Tetragnatha montana. Next base: position 58,295,679 of record OY796676.1, on the reverse strand, counting down.
TTCTAAAATGAATTTAGTTTGGTTTAAGTATTAAATTTAGGGTGAATTAATTTGAAATGTACGTTTTTAGTTATGGTTTCTGTTATGGCACAAAATCAGTAATTTAGTTGATTTGGACTGATAAAATTATTAAAAAAGTGTCTTTGTCTTTCATATAGTATCTCTCTCTTTTACTCAGATTCCATATTTACTTATTCCATTATCTGTTTTTCTTTTTATTAACCCCTTAATAATAACAAAGTACTAAATATAAAACAGCAGTACATTATAAAATTATTTCATATTAATTTTACTTTGAATATCTTTGAAATTATTTCTTTACCCTTAATTGAAACATAATCATCACTTTAATTTAAAAAATAGAGAATTAATTAATTATTAATTTGAACATCAATATAAATATCTGAAATCTATAATTTCAGAGCTTATTTATTAATCCTAATTTAATTTTATAATTTAAATTATTTTCTGACTTTTATGTAAATGCTTTGTTATTAAAATAAAACAGACAAAGACTGCAAAATAAACCAATGAAATAATAAAGGACTTTCTAAAAAATTAAGACAACTTTCTTTACAGAAGCTTAAAAAAACATAACTAATTTAAAATATTAATTAATGTTCATAGAATAATACAGAAACTTCAGTTAACATTTAAAAAACAGTTTGTATTTACCTAGACATCAATTAACATCTCGTTGCTTCGAATCCCTCACTTCTTTACGACAAATAATTAAGAAATAACTAAACCAAACTTAAGTTCTATTTTTTACTAACTAGATAATATTACTTTCAAAACCAACACAGAATAAATTCCTTTCACTTTAAAACAGCCGGCACTGTTCTCACGAGCAGATAAATATCGGAATTCACTTAATCCTGATATGTTTAATTTAACTTTTCCTTCTTCATTAACTGCATCTTTAACTCCTCCAAAAACCTTCCTTTTACGTGCCACTTCATCGCTGTCTCTCTCTCTCTCTTTCCAAAAAAGAAAACAATATCGCCCGATATTATCCGATCTTCGATCTCCTCCAAGATTTCCCGTTGTTGTTTTTGCCCCTTCGCACGTCGGCAGCAGGCAAAAATTAATCTGTCCTTCCCATAAGAGAAATGGGAAAGGGGATTAAAGAGACCAGAGCAAATATAAGTGTGAAAGAAGCTTAGTATGGAAAAGTCAAGGAAATGAGTCAAAAGACAAATATTGAATGAGAAGAAAGTTTTCGGGAAAACTCCACTTTTTTGGGTATTCGTTTACGGAGACAGGTCAGGGTAGACTTCTCCTCGGGACTGTCTATTAATTATGTAAAGCGTTACGTCAGAGTTTCGGATCCCTGCTGGGGAGATATTAAACTTTCCAGAAATATATTTTTATGTTATTTTTTGACGGATTTATAAATTTTTTCCTTGTAATGGTGATTAAAAAAATTTTAAGTCCCAATTTTAATTAAAAACAATGTTTATATTAATTTGGAAAGAGAAAGTGTACGACCAAAATTTTTATTTTACTCATATTAAAATGAGAGGGTTGGAAGCCAATGTTACAAGTATTATGTAACAATGGTATTAATAATGGTACAAGTGGCAATGTGGTTTAACTTCTGCAGGATGAATTGGCAAACTTCACGAGTTTTTTTCCACAGTGCACGTTCTTGATATGGACAGTTTTACCTTTCCTTGACTTCCAAAAATAGTTTAGTAGCTGTGCAAAAAATTGGAAACCTCGCAGATATTTGTTTATTAAGTTACCAGTATTTCCAATTTCATCTTACCATAACTCAAAAATATTTTCGAACTGTCTGGTGTGAATAAAATGAATTGAAACATATTGTGATAGGCTGATGTATACTAGCCCAATTCAACTTGCCTGACTTATACTATACTTTGAAAAGCTTAAATGTTGGTTCATTTAATCTTATGTTGATTTTAACTAAAGATGATAATCCTATTCTCATTATATAAAGCAAACGTTTCAAATAATCAAGTCTACAAATGTCAGTGATTATTCATGGTATATTAAGCTTCCCGAATATCCTGAAACAGGTGAAGACCCTGGCAATAGAGTAAACGGAGTGTATCTGAAAGCTCGCTATTTAGCTTCTAATAAGCCCACTGTGGCATAACAAAACCATTGAGTGAAATAATAATAATCAAGGTGGGCACTGTTCCAACTCGGTTCATAAATTTAAAGGGATATATAACATTTCTCTCATCAGGCGTATTTTAAGTCGATTGCTTGATATATAAATAATCCCGTTTGTTTTATTGCTTTGTAAATGCAATCGACTTTTCGTGTTGGCTGGGTGCTGGGTCGATCTTAATCCCTCGGGACGGACTTTCCAGTTGAAAGTGCGACCATTTCCGCTGCACTTCATACATAAAGCTAGGAAAAATTTGCAGATAAATGTATTCACAGGCTCGTATACACAAGAAGAGATAAAGAAAAAATATTTGCAGAGCAATCTATCAATGTGTCAAGACTTTTACGGTAAACAAACAATTTTTCTCCGCGCATCTAGAGAGGATCTCTTCGAATTCATGGAATTTAAATTGTAAATTTGTAGTAGGCGAAATCGAAAAAGTTTAAAGTGCTTTCCGACGTTCGGTAGGAGGTCATCGTAAAAATGTTTTTGCGGAACACAGAGTCTGAGGAATCTGTAAATATATTTCATTTAATACTTACCATCGTGTTTTTAGATTAAATTTGTTCCGTTGCCAAGTTATCGTTAAAGTGTAGGTCAAAAAGGAGAGCCTTTACTTAAAGTGGCTGGAAGTGAAATGATTTTTAGCTTTGGACGCGTGGCAACAAAAAGTTCTGAAGAGCTTATTTGATTCTGAAGATAGTAAGTGACCATCAATTCTTATCTAAATGGTGTAACCTCAATCGGCTTTTGTAGGCTATTATGTTGCCATTGTCAAGCTATAATTTATAATTTTCTAAAGAGGGTTCCATTGAATTGAATTTTTTCTAGAAAAAGCTCTAAAACATTTTTCTAAATGGTAAAACAAGCAGCATAACAATACCATCACATTTAAAAGAAAATATTCTTAGATATTTTTGAAAAAAAAAATATAGGAGAAGTCTTGAGATAAAATAAAAAAATGTTTCAGATGCTTAAAATTAAATTGAAGCTCTGTAGAAAAAGATGCGATGGGAAAAAGATACTCCTATGTATTTCTTTTGTTAGAGTTGTAAAAAAAATTAATTATTAATACATTCAATGAAAAATTATAAAAAGTAAAAGGAAAAGTGTAGAGAAAAATTAATTAAAATAATCCAGTTACAATTTTATCTCTGGTTAAGATTATATAAATTAAAATCTCCCTTCGTAACATTTAATATATAAAACAGTTTCCGCAGTACTTTTTCAAAGGAAGTAAATTGAAAATTTGATGAAATAAGCTTTAGAATTTATATATAGTTTTAAGTATCATTAAGCATTTTAGACCATCTATCAATTTTAAAAAATGCCAAAAAATCTGTAAAAAACATAATTTGAAGGGAATACTTCAATTTCTTTTCCTCTATCCAAAATAATTATCGAACATCTAGCTCAACCTATAAGTGATTTATTTACATTGCCATTTTCACATGCTCTATTTGTTTTAAAGATGGCAGAGAGAGTGATAAATTATTTAGTTTCAGTTCATAAATTTTAAGGGCTGCATTTTTCATCTTCAGAGAATTTAATAGTCAAAGAAAAAACTTAAGAGGATTGTTTGCATAAAACTTTTTTACCCCCAAAGATCCCATAAATATTACGTATCAGTGTTTTTAGTAAGAGATCCAAATCATTTTGTCTGTTTTACCTTCAAGAGCTTTTTTTACATTAATAATTGAAATAATTAATACTTCACTGGTATCTGTGGTATAAAAACAGCCATTTTGTAAAACATAATCTTTTTTATCAGTGAGAATTATGGGAAAGTACTATAAAAGTAATTGAACCAAAAATGAGGTGTTTTTTAAATTGAGAATTAAAATAAAAATCTAGAATTTAAGTTAAAAGTTTTAAAAGAGCAAATATTTAATTTAAGTCTGATTTTTCTTATTATCAAATTTTCAAGAAGAGGAATTTTGATTTTGTAATTTAAACAAAGTTATCAATTTAATAAAATTTTACTAATTGTATTTTACTTATTTGAATTATGCTATGTTATTTTAGGGCTGAGGTGTGTATTACAGATAATATTTCCATAAATTATATATCCCTAATGAATCTTTCAACAAAGAAAGGTTTGATTTGAATCTTTCTCCTAATGTTTTTAAAAACAAAAATATGATATGTTTTTACCTTGACTGTAGCTGAATATAAAGTGAAACCAGTGTAGTTAAGGGTAATACAATCGTACTGGTCCCGAATCAACTGAGGAGCTAGTTTTCAAACACGCAAAAACTTTTAACTTCGGTAATTTTTTGAAGCATATATCTTGACAGGTCATTTCATTCAACATAGTAATTTTCCCATGAAGTTTAACTGTTTCCAGATAATGATGAAAAGAATAAATGTTTCTAAAACCTCAACCTGTACCCTCAGGATAAAAACTACCTTTTAACAGTCTCCAGAAACATCTTTCAAACCGTTCAAGCGGTTTTGCGAATTCGAACCAAATAATTGTACACGAACAATAAAATCTATTTCTGCTCATCTTCGAATTCAGAAACCTGCCGATTATAGCCAGATCGATCAAATTACAGGTAGTTGCTTTTCAAAGGCAAGGACATGCCTCGGAACACGAGCAGGGTGCTCCGCCCTCCCAATTAAGTGAATTATCTCGGCTGTGTTCTTTTGTGGATCTTCTATGCGAAAGTGGGCGAAATAGGAAGCTAGCACTAGTAACTTGATGGGAGACTTATAAATCATCATCAACAGGTCTCCGTGTTTCCTTGTTCGCAGTTTATGATTCCCTTATTCAATAAGAAGTAGGGTTGGGTTGTTTTTGTCCTGGACATATGTGTGGGCAGCATGGGAAGATCTGAAACAATGGCCCGCGGACCACGGGTGGTCCGCGAATAGAAGTGTGACACTTTTAAAAAAAATAGGGGTCACCTAGAGCAGTGGTTCTCAAACTTTTCATCCCCAAAGGACAACTATGACTTGCCAAATTAATGGCTGGCTACATACTACATACTTTAAATAATAAAAATTTGTATACAGATATTCATTATATAGACCTAGTACATACCTACTACTTATTAAATGAATGGGGTGAATAAAGTGCCAAACGTATCACAGAGCACTAAATTTCTCCTGTAGGTACACACTTAAAACTCTGGAAAGATAATTAAGATATCTATGCTTACGTGTGACAACCATGCATGGGTATAAATAAACTGAAATCAAAAGACGATAGTTGAAAAGTGCTAAAGAGCAAATAGATGCTCAAGAGCAGATCGGGGCTCAAGGGCATGCTCAAGGAAAAATATTTGCTGAAGAGCAAAATGATGATTAAGGACGGAAAGATGCGCAAGGGAATGCTTAGGAGCAGAGAGGCTCAAGGAAAAATATTTGCTGAAGAGCAAAATGATGATTAAGGACGGAAAGATGCGCAAGGGGATGCTTAGGAGCAGAGAGGCTCAAGGAAAAATATTTGCTGAAGAGCAAAGGGATGATTAAGGACAGAAAGAGGCACAAGGGGATGCTTAAGAGCAGAGAGGCTCAAGGAAAAATATTTGCTGTAAAGGAAAGAGATGCTAAAGAACATAGATAATTGAGAAGCTGTTAGATGCTGAAGAGCAGATAGAAAATTTTAAAGTCGTGTGAGTTGAACGAGATGGGGTGGTAAAATCCGTTCTCATGACTAGGCTTAGTGGTTCGCTAACTTCTTTGACTTGAGAACCACAGAAGACCAGTAGTTGAGTAATAATGAATGCTATTTAATTGTGTTTTCTTCTATTGAGAGAGCTCGACTCTGAATAAGCAATCTCCTTATTGATTTGATCAATTACAATAAACAAGTCCTGGAGTTATGCTTATTTAAAATTCATGAGAGGTTTCTTAGGGGGTAATTTACCTGGGAGGGCGCATGTTCAACTCCATGTACCGCTCGAAGTCCTCAGTGGGAGGTATTGGTGACAAGGTGCATAATGTGTCGCGGATGCTTGTCTTCATGTCCCTAATTATACCTCTGGGGGTTCCAGTTCAATAACGTGTTTTGATATTTGTTTATAAGGGACAGGTGGCTACTCCTTACAAAGTCTGTAAGGGACTACGCCCTGTATTGAGAGTAGTAGTACATCACTATCTTCTTCTTTGATTCGCCCTACAGCTCTTCATGGGTCTTGGCCTGCTGTACTATTTTATTTCAGGCAACTCTATTACACGCCTTTTTTTCCAGTTGGTTATTTACATCACTATCAATATAAGTACAATCCAGAAATTATGATAGCAGGTGCATGTTTAGATTATTCCACTGGTAGTCATTTTAAGAATGTATACTCTCCATTTCTCGATTCATGAATTTGTTTAATTAGAAATTAGCTTAAAGGGTACTTTACTTAGTTGAACATGTATTCATTCAGGTGAGGTTTACTTACATCCACTAAGGTGTTTCATAGTTTATAAAATTTTTGTGAATGCAAAAGACTTGAGTAAAATATAAATGTACGTAGTATAAAAAAAGTACACCTAGTAACTTCTAGGTGTACTTTTTTCTTCCTAGTAACTTAACGAAAGGAGGGGTCTGTTAAAAGAAATTTGGGTCCGTTTAAGAACCCTTCATGAAATATTTCAGCTTAAAATGGACTTCCACATTATTTTTCACTATAACAAGATCCATTTGAGGCTTCTATATCGCACTTTTGCCATGTTATTCTTTTTAAATTTTACAATATTATCAAAACAAGACCTGGAAAAAAGCACACACTTTAATGCTAATTCTGCATTTAATAATTTATGAAATGATTTCCACAAAATCCAGATAGACCGCTCAAATGGGAGTAACTCTAAAATATTTTTAAAGAAAATATTAAGTAAAATATTAATGTTTAAGTTCACTTGATTTACTCCCCAAAACTCCCACAACCGACTTCGTCCCTTTCCCATCTTTTACAGTTTAGTTAGAGAGAGAAATAAACTTTCCAACCACTACGTAACCTAACGGAAGTTTACGATGAGGAAAGAAGAAATTTAAGCATCCTTTCACACAATGCCTTTAAAAATTATGTTGCCACAGCGGTTTTTAAATCCTTTTATGAAGGGACAAATTTATAGCATCATTACATTTTTATTCGATCATGTCGATGTATGGCTGAGGGTGGAGAAAACCCTTATTTTTCCTTCTTATAAAAAAGGATTACGCGGGAAGAAGAGGTACGGGTCACCACTTTTTGAGTTTTTTTTTCTTTGGAGGAGACTTATACTTTTCTCGCTGGTGAATAGGTAAAGAATGTTGCAAAAAATGGCGGGAGTTTTTTTTTTAAAGAATGACTAACACGGAGCATTTTTCTACTTCACAGGGTCCTTTTCACTGAGAGTCTATGAGTGAAGGCAGCTATGAATCAAGGGTTCGCTCGATGTAACACATTTCGCTTTAGTTGCTGACTTCGGAAGTTTTTTATGCAGGGTTCTTTTTTTTGTACGTATGAATGAAGTGATGATATTCGTTTAATTTCACTGAATAATCATTTGAATCTGGATTCCATTGTGAAGTAGGGAATTCTAAGTCATTCATCATGTTTATTTTCTTGTGTGTCTTTTACGATCCCTCCTCTACATAGTACCTATTCTTTGTGGTTGATATTTATTAAACGCTTAAATAATCATGAAATAATGTTTAGGAATATTTAACTAGTAATTAAGCATTTTTTACACTGAAGATTTATCTTTCAAACTTAAATCCCTTATAAGATGGGTAAGAATTGATTATTTTTGGATGTATTTTCCAAATTTAATCAATGTATAATCAAAATATAATAATAGGTTATTTAAAATGCTACAAGTTTTTACAATAACAATTTACAAATTAATACTTTGAATAATTCTTATACCTGATATACCAATAAAAAAGTCAAACTCTTATGTAATGCTATGCTTAGTACTATGTAAGTGTTTTACTATTTGAGCGTACATTTATTTTATTTTTCTTACTTCTATGAGAACTAAATTAACATTAATAATATTATAATATTCCAATTGCTATTAGTCAGACTTATTCCATGTGAAATCCTTGCGCAGTAAAACAATAACCAAACCAATATAAAATCAATTTTAAAAATTTTAGGAAAGCAAGAGCAGTTTAAATCTAATACTTTATTGAAATAAGATTAGTACATTGAACAAGACGGAAATCCATTATATATGATGTTTAGCACATTATATTAACATTTGCCCTCCTGTGTGAAAAGTGACTCATTTATGATGGATATCTTTTAATATCATATGAAGAATCATTTGGAAAAGTTTACAGATGTGTTTCAACTTTCTATTAAACTTCTTTCCTTATCACAATTAAAAAATTACAGTACTTGGGGCAGGAAATTGGCACTTCCAAATTGCCTCGTAAAATCTTTTAGCTGTTTTCCGTTTCTTCTTCGCCTTCGGGCTTCCTCAAACCAACCATTTCCTCGAATCGTTCGTTATTACATGGAATTAGCGGCGACAAAATGAACACCTTGAAAACGAACTTTCATTTCTTATTCATTCATCCCGTGTTAATATTCAGTAGCGACTAAACAACGCATGATTACTACACCACCCCTTGACTGTCCCTATTTTTCACAGCTTGTTTTGTTCTAATTACATCTGCGACGACAGAACATCTGTCCCTCCGTTTGTTGGGACAAGACACAAAATCGAAAAACTGTTCATGATGGTGAATTTGTATGGGTCACTATACGCGACTCGATCACGGCAACGCGTAGAAAATTTCCTATCGTTATCATTAATGATATGAACGAATGAAATATCTTGTTCTTCCATTCTTCATTGGCTCTATTCCTACGCTCTTAGCGCTATGTAAGTTGGAGCTTGTATTTACAAACACTCCCAATTTTACTACTTTTAGGATGATAGATATTGAACTTAGTCCCATAGAAATGATGGTGATTTCCATTTACGAACTTAATCTTAATATATTATTCCAAGGAGTTTTTTAAAGTATCTACTGTCGATACCTTTTTCGTCGATACGCACACTCATGATTTTACGAACGGTGAGATGGTGCTGAACTTACTTACCCCATAGACATAATTGCAATTTAAACTTCCACTTACGGACTAAATCTTTCGTGTTTCCTTAGGTCTTGTTTGGCGTAGAAGGTCTTAATAGGGGGCCTTGCGCCATAAAACCCAAAAACCCAACCAACAAACTAAATTTTTAAAAATCTCTTACGAACTAATTTTCACACTTAACCCGGCTTAAATGATGTCAAATAACACTCAAGGTGCTTTTTCCATTCTAAAATAAGTTCTGAGAAAAATTCTTATTGGCAACTAGGGATTAATGTTTAAGTAAAAAAATTATATTATTTGTTTATAAATTATTTTATGATGATAATTTAGTATAAATGGGATAGACACACATAAAAATAAATTAATCTGTAACTTTATTTCGTTACAGGAAATTTAAAATTAACAACTTTATTTTGTGAAAGTAGAAAGTTTCATGAACTCAAAATTTCACACATTTACTACATAAATGTTTTATATTTTAGAAATAAATTTGAGTATTCCCCAGGGGTGTACTAAGGGATATATCCCTCTAAACTCAAGAAATTTCCTTTTTTGACTTTTTTGAAAGGATTAAAATTACCTCATATCCCCAATACCAATATTCCCCTACATAATTTTATCCCTGACTGACACTGGTATCCCTAAGACTTTGTACAAACGACTGTGCAGAAGCTACGTTATGATAAAGGTTGTACTTACAATCGCGTCGCGTTTAAAGCAACATATAAATTATCCCTAAATTACATATCCTCGCTCATACACGATCGCTTCGTGTCCGTGTTGCATCTGCTTTCGAAACAACATTAATAACGCTCATCGATCTTATAGCGACGACGACGACGCAAAATTACACCGCTCTTGTTCTTTTCTCGAGAATCTTTGATTTATTTTTTTCGTCGGTTTGATCACCATTTAAAGATGTCCCCCTAATCGGGCAAACGTCAGGCCCTTATCATCATCATCTGCGTTATCCGAAAGATTTCGGTAATGACAAGTTGGTGACATCACTGTCACTTCCAGAAGCGCCGTGACTCATTGCGTGCGAGGAAAAAAAAAGGGAATTTTTCCTCCGTTTTTCTGGAATTCGACAGATGGGCGAATTGTATATCGCCGGTTCCATCGGCGAATATCCAATTCTTGTATCCGATTTTTCTTCGATCGTTCGTGTGTGTGTATCCGATTTCTTTGCATCGAAATACGATTGTGATCGAAGAGTTGCGAGTAGGAAACCGTAGACGCCTTTATCTCGCTTTTAGATGTTGCACTTTGCGGGTTGTCTTACACGAAGTTGTCTTGTTTTCTGTCAATTACCATTCGCACGAACTTTACGGGTTTTAAGTAAATTGTTGGACATCTGGGACTCTTGGATGACACCCGAGGGAAAACACCATCCCCCTTGCTACGCCTAAGAATTTTCTAAGAAAACTCCAATACGTAGCTGTTGTTTTGAGGGGGTATCGAACCCATAAAGTCAATTTCCTTGATTGTGATGATTTTAAGCAAAAAAATTTACGTTTATTTCAAAGTTAGCTTGAATCCAGGCCAGAATAGGTTTGAAAAACTATCCTATCATTAGCAAATTGAAAGATAAAGATAGATATACCTAGACTAAGAAAAAGGCACACCTGCTATACTAGACTGCAACGTTTCTTGACGTTAAAACGTCACTACGCGGAAGGAAAAACTGAGTAAACAGAAAACATATTGGGCTGCTACGAGGAGTTTCCGTACGCAAATCGTGATAAAAAGACGAAAAATATATGATTTTAACAAACTAATCATATTTTTAAATTGACGTCCTTAATTTCACTCAAAATTCGGACACCGTGCTGGGAAGTTTATATGGAATTCATTATATTTATGGGTGAAGGAATTCTATCCTGTCGGCATCTTCTGCTCACCTTCTTCAATGTAATGGAGTCTTTCGGATGAGCAGGATGATGTCAAAGAATTAATTGAATTGCGGCTTGGTAACTTGGACCAGGGAGATGAGTAACAAGTGTAACAGAATCTTTAATTAATAGAAACCTCACTTTGCCCCTACCACATTCGGCTAACTCTAGGGGGGAGAATCCACTCAATGAAAACAACTCAGCTGTCAAAGAGAAGCTGCAAAAAAAAAATTCTCACTATATTTTTAAAATTACTTAACAACTTCCATAACATGCCCCAGGGACAATATTCCATCGTGTAATTTTAGAAACTGAGGAAACATCAGATTCTTCTTCACTAATTAAAACTGCAGCTTCCTTACAGACCACGAATCCTCCACATTCCGGGCCTAACCAACGGTACCTAATACCCCCGAAAGGAATTTTCTCTTCCCTGTCCGAAACTGGCCTCGCGGCCCTGACATTCCTTCCTTTTAATTGTTCGTGTTCCGCGGCGTCGAAGAAGGGGTCTCGTCCCACGACAGACGATATAATGGAGGTTATAAGTTTAATTGTATTAGCTCGGTAATTTCCCAGGATACCTTGCGGGTTATTACGGACCTTGACGTCAGCGGGGAAAAATTATCGTCTGGGGTCTTTCGGGTATAGTCCATGTGGAAGCATAACCTAATTGCTTATTAGGGGTGGTCATTATTGGAAGGAATATGAAATGTATGGAGGTGTTGCTCAATCTGGAGTGGCCTTTCGGTAAAGATGCGGTGCTTAAAATTCCTTCGGGATCGTTTTAAAACGGACTTTATGTTTGAAGGGTTATGAGCTGGTTAGAATGATAGTGAATTAAGTCCGCAGCATTTAGTTTTGAGTATTTGAAGGCTTTCTTTAACGTTGCATGTTAATTTCTAAACACTGTTTCTATAGGTTCTATATTTTTTATTTTGTTGGGTATGAGTGGTAGCAGGCGTTTTTTTTTTTTGTTGGAAGTTTTGTGTAATTTTATGCTGTAAATTTGATATTTTTCCAGCATTTTTTAGGTTTTGAAATATAAGGGCGAATTTGGGGGGAAAAACAAAAATTGATATATTTTTTGCGATTTTTTATGGGAAGCTGATTTTCTGCATGGCATCAAACATTATATTCGAATTAAACACTCTTAAAAACATAAAAACCGTCTCGAAAATTTAAATTCCTATTTGTATAAAAACCGTCACTTTTGAGCACTGTTGACTACGATTCTTTACTCAATATTCATCCACACTAAACACGACTTCCCTGACACTCAATTATCTCAGTCAATTTTTAGCTTATTTTCAAAAACATTTTTTAAACAATCGCTAATGATAGTGCTTCTTAAAAGATTCCAATTAGTTTTGGGTTTTTTTTGAATGAGAGTAGTTGAATTGTCAGTTTGATAAAGGAATTAGTTCAAAAAAATGGCAAATTGTGTTTTTTTGTGCTAAAAAATCTCCAAGCTTTGCTCTACACATGAGTGGAAAGCGATCAAAATAAATACTCCATTAGCCTCTTGAATTTGGCGAAATCAATATCCTTTCATTGTATTCTTTATTTAATTTGAAATTTAAGTTAATTTGTGTTAACCTTTTTTAGTGAATGTCATTAATATTCATTAAACTGCTTAATGACTCTGTTTCATAATACTTTTGAATTTTATTGTTTCAGTTTTTTTAAATTTTATTTGTTTCAGTTTTTTAAAATTTATTTGTTTCAGTTTTTTTTAAATTTTATTTGTTTCAGTTTTTTTAAATTTTATTTGTTTCAGTTTTTTAAAATTTTATTTGTTTCAGTTTCTTTAAATTTTATTTTTCGCTTTTTTGCTGTGAACTTAACGGAAATATAATTTTATTGTCAATTTAAGCATTTTTTTTTAAGATCTTTATCTTTCAACATTAATTTTTCAACTGTATTTTTTTTTTACGCATATATTTTTCGATGATTGTTCTGTATTCTAAATAGGAGCCCGAGTTTCAAGTAAAACTTTGATGGTTATACAATGAAAATTCCATTACTTATACAGTTTTTTTTCTTCGATTTTCTCAAAACCATTTCTTTTCCTTTTTTCAAACTGACGATTCAGTTATGTTATGAGGCAAAACAGGTGAAAAGAAACGTCAATTCTCTTCAGCAAACTCGTAAGTTTTTTTTCTCGAAAAAGCGGAAATCAAATAAGCTCTCTTGCTGAGTGAGTATATTGTTTTTACAACACTTTAAAAAAGTACTTTTGGCTTCGAAATGTATAAAAAGCCAAATTGCTTGGCATCCATCTTTGATCCGCCATTTTGGAAAGAACTACGTTGGGTACTTTTCAGGTTTAGTTATACAACTCACAGAGAGCTTATCCTGAAATTTTCAGCTAATTATAAATTAATGTTCTATCAAACCCTAAATTTCTTGGGCTATCCAAATAAAAGATCTATAAATCTAATCTCTATATTCTGATGCTAACCACAGATTTTTCTAACTTCGTACTTAGACCAGTATAACTCTCGGAAGCTCATGTGTTTGCTTAATAAAGCGAGCGTTGTTGTCCAGGATTTTAGTGTGGTAATTCATGGACCCGCGGGTTGTTGGGGGTTGTCCGTTATGAATATGGAGAATGGCAGTTGTTGTTGTTGCTCATGTTATGGATGGTCATTGAGGGTGACGTGTGGAGGTCTTTTGTTATGCAAATTGGCCAGTTTAAAGGAGAGGACTTGCATTAAAATGTGTTTGACTTTTATTGCACTTATTATAAATGATACCAAAGAGGGTTACCTTTTGCTACGATTAAGAATCGGTAGGGGAACACGGGGCATAACGAAGTAACTAGTAGTGGAATATGCGGTATAAATAAAACATGAAATAGTTAATTAACAGAGATAATTTTTTCCTACTTAAGTCCTTAATTGACCCCAAAACACTATAATATTACTATAAAACAAAAATAAATGTATACATTTATTAATCGTAAACAAAAAGCTAAATCCTGCGCCTTGTTCTACCCAGGGTTTGGGACGCAATGAAGTGATGAGGGAGAGTCATTGGGAAAATTTAAATAAAACTGGTTGAAATGTATAATAAGTTGTACACAGGGTGTTTCAACAAGTCTCCCCCCCCAAACTCTGCACAGCCATATTCTTTGCGTAGGAGTACACATATACCTCTACAACCTATAGTTTTCGAGAAAATCGCGACAGAAAAAGGTATGACGTCAACTAAAAAAGTTTATGGAAGTAGTTAATATGGTTACTTGGATATGTTTGCTCACAACGATGCTGCTCACGCCGTAGTATGAAATACTCAAGTTTTTATCGGATATAACCACTTCACATTCTTCGAAAAATAAATGTCGTCTTTAGAGGTATAGTTCTTAGGGCATTTTTTATTTATTCCACCCAAGGAATCCCTCTGTGCAGAGTTTGGGTCATAAACACCCTGAAAAGTTTGAAAACATTAAATTTCTAAGTTCCACATTACAATATCCCCCGTTCATTAAAAATGTGTTTAATGTAATTATTTCTAGAAGAATTAAAAACCCCAATACAGGTGCCGACTAAGTCCTCCCAAGCTCAATGTAGCGGATATTTCTTCCCTCCGATTACAAAGCAATTCCGAGTTTTATTCCAGAAGACAAAAAAAAAAGGAAGACTTTCATCCAACAAAACAGAGCAATTCGAACGACACAATCTCCCCCTCCACCTTTCCATTTCCCCAAACCTGTCACCGGCATCGCCTACCGAATTCCCTTGTCCGTGAGTCGCAAGAAAAACACCCCACGCACCGTCTTTATCCCTTGCGCCAGATTGAGGGACTCTAGACCCCCTTCGGAGAAACGGAATTCTGGGGATAATCCCAGAACTTCTGCGAGCCTGATGAGGAAAAAAAGTAAATAATTTTTTTTTTCGGGAATCGGAGATCCGGCAAAATCCGTGATCCGATGGAGCTAGGAACACGTGTCAACACGCTGAAAAGCGACACTCTGCTGCTCTTTTGGGAAGGCTTCAGCGAAAAGAAGAAACAAATGTGTAGTAAGAAAGGTAACTTTAGAAAAGTTTTTCTGTTTCTTTTTTAGTTGTGAGCAGTTTGTTAGGGGACATCCATAAATTACGTGAGGTCAAAAAAGGGGGGGGAGGGGTTTGGAAAAATCTCACCAAATCTCACCAAGGGGGAGGGGGGGGGGGTCGATTAAAATCTCACGTCAACTTTTTAAGTTAGAAATTATACGATTTTCTTTGTTTTTTAAGTATGAGAAAGGAATTTTTTTTAAAAAAAGTTGTAGGTAAATCTCACGTGGGGGGGAGGGGGGTCCAACGAAATCTCACTAAATCTCACCAAGGAGGGAGGTGGGGGGGGGGTCCAGATTTTGGAAAAAGCACCTCACGTAATTTATGGATGTCCCCTTAGGGTTTTTTTTTGAGGCTCATGGAGATTTGTTAATATCAATGGAGAATTTTCATGCCGCTTTTATGAGTCTACGGTGAAGTTTTATTTTCTTTTCAATAGGGAAGGTTATGAGCACGAATATTTCTAACGGAAATTTGAACTGAAAGGGAAGAAATTAAAAATGAACTGGGTAATCTATTCAATATGGGAAAATTTTGCCGATTAGTTTAATAAAAGTTTTGATGTATTAAGATTCTATCATTCATTAAAAAACTTCTATATACGTATAATTGGTACTAAAAGATTAACCCGGCGCAAATCTCACCAATAGGACTTAATTGGCAAAATTTTACAAATAACACCTTAAAGTGTCACCTTGTAATTTAATGATTATTTTTGGAGATTCATAATAAAAAATGGTGCTAAGACTCTGCTATAAGCCTAAAATACCATACAATTCACTGGAACATTTAATTTTCTTAATTATTCAATAAAATAACATCTTGATAAACAATCTTTGAAATGAAAAGAAATGAAAACTAATTTATTATAGTGCAAATGAAATAAAGTTCAAAGAATTTCTTCCCACTTCCAACGAATGATAGAATCATGTTACGATATACCAAAAGAATTCTGAACTGATAGCGGCACGGTTCATAACTTCATAAAGCAATAAACAATCCATCAATATCTTCGAAAAGAAACAAGATTGCTTCATCACCCCCGTCTTCTTAGATAACTCGATAAATCAACACTAATAGAGTGCCATTTTTCAGCTAGTTGAAACCTTATCAAATTGATCCTTTTCATCATTCATGTTAAAAACCCTTTCTGCACACAGATAAAAAAGTTTGATATTTTAGAATCAATTACTTAAAGCTAAAAAGTTTCAAAAGCCTAGTCGTCAAATGCTTCGTTAGCGAAAGCAAAATTATGTACAACTATATTTTTTTTTTTACTATTAATACTGGGTTGCATTTAAACCCTTTTCAGGGGGGGATCTTAAAATAAACATTGGGAATAATACCTGAAATTAAAATATTTTTTTTATATTTTAAGTAGCTGTATCGTAATTTAATTGCATAAAAATAAAACAAAACAAAATACCTTGTTCAAATTTTAACATCTATTGGATTTCCTCAATGTTTAAAGTTATAAGTAAACTTTTATTTTAATTAGTCACAAAAGTTTCAGCTTTATACTATACATTGGTAAAAGTAAGTAGTAAAAGTAAAGTATTAATGATAATGACATCTTTTTAATTTGTCAATAATTCAATTTGATTTTTCAAGTAACAAAATAATAAACTTACTAAAATATTTAACTATTAAATTTCAATACACAGTATTGATGGCGAAATAATATTCTCATGTTATTACTGAAATTTTTGAACGCTTTTAGAATCACGGGTGAAATTTTTCTTCCCGTTAATATAGGTATTAAACATTTAAAATTATTTTAAATTAAACTTTGGATTTTGATCTTTCACAGGGAGAATATTTATTGAAATTGTTCGTTATTAAAAGTTTTATTCAAAACTAAAAGTCTGAAAGGAAACAAATAGTAGAAGTCTTCCAAAATGTGCAAGGTCAGAAGATAAGAAGTAAATAATGAAGATTTGTGTTCTTCCACGAGTATAAAAGATTATGATTCTTAGTAGAAATATGGTTAAGGAGACATTCTCTAGGGAGAGCTCTTATTTCTATCATAAATCCTCATAAGTACCCATTACTAACTTTATTCATTGTAGCTAAAGGGTCCTACAGTTCTAGCTTTCTCTACGGTATGTTGTATTTTTATTGGGTAATAAGAGAAGGGGTAAATTGGCTTTTTGATAGTATCAAAACAGTTTAATTAAAATTTCCATTAATATACTTCAGACATTTAATTTTCCAAGAATAATAATAATAAGTTCAGGGCGAACCGACCCGTCGCCCTGGAAGGCGACATGCGGTGGACGTTTCTATAACCGTCCTGCCCTCAAGAGGTCTCGTAGGCGCCGGAGGTACCGGTGCTGAGGTTCCATGCTCCTGGTGCTAATTTCTATCTTGCTTATTTTGGGTACCAGGGTGTTGGGGTCTTAGTGTCGTGCAGACCCATCCGCCGACCGCAAGAGTCGCAGGCAGCGCATGCACCCTTTAACCTTCCTTTTCTTTTTCCCATGTGCCACTTTTTTACATATTTTCTCTCGGTTACATTCTGTTTGCGGCTATTCTAGCTGGTCAACCATCCTTTGTTGTTCCTTTCGTAGTATCTCTATTATGATAGTTCTGTCCTTCGGATGGTAGATAACTTCCTGGAGCGTGTTGGTCAGATTGCAGAATTTCTTTCTTTCAGCCGTGTAGTCCGGACATGCGTAAATCAAATGGTGGAAAGATTTCTCTGTCCCGCAGGTGCTGCAGCTGGGGTCTTTGTGATGAAACCGCTGTTGATACTGGCCGTGGACCCCGTGGCCAGTCAGGATCTGATTCAGGTAGTGATTCGCATGTAAGCGTTTTAGCTTGACCTTTGGCAGGAGAACATGAGTGGCTCTGCCGGTTGTTTCCTCGTCCCACTCGTCCTGCCAAAGTCCGAGCGTATCGTTTCTGATGGCTCTTTTGATGAGCGTTATAGGGTATTTCGTCGTTATGTGGACGTCTGAGGCTTCAGTACCCCTCTTGGCAAGTTTATCCGCGTGTTCATTGCCCCTATAGCCATAGTGCGCTTTTATCCAGTTGAGTTCTATTGTTTTCTTGTTGTGTTCTTCCTCTTCTTCGATTAGCTTACGTATTTTGGAGATTGGTTCTAGGTTACTATAGCCAGCTATCTTCTTTAGGGTGGTCTGAGAGTCAGAGATTATTTTTATGTTATTGTAGTTTGTTGTCTTGGCAAGCTTTAGGGCCTCGAGCACGGCGTACGCCTCAGCTTGTGAAACCGATGCGTGGTCTGAGAGTCGAAGGCTTGTTTCGAAAGTTAGGGTCCCGTTGTGGAAGGCCACGACTCCCAGGCCGACTCTATTCTTCAATTTTGATCCGTCGGTGTATATGCTGAGATGGGTGGGGTCCTCACCAGTATATGTGTTCCAGGGTTTCCTCCTTATCCTCCAAGGGATCGCGTCGAGGGGTGTTTCGAGTAGTTCAGCTGTGACCAGTTTCCCTTCTATCACGATGTGTTCGTGCCCTGTTTTTATGCGATAAAGTCGCTGCAGTTCTTGTATTTTGAGGTGTATTGGCATTATTCCTGCCAAAACCTGCATAGACGATGTTGCCACTGTGTTGTATGTGCTTGTGACGATTCTGAGGGCAGATCTCTGGAGTTTCAGGAGCTTTTGTTTCTGTCGGGCTGTGTGCCTGTACCATATTTCGCAGGCATACGTGATTATCTTCTCTGTCGCCATGTTGTATATTCGTTTCTTTACCTGGCCGTTTAGGCCCCAGGTAACTCGACATTTATTCCCAATTTGGTACTGCAGTTTCGTGACTTTTTCTTCCAGACTGGTTATGTGATTGACGAATGTGAGGTTATTGTCTATTATTACTCCTAGGTATTTTAGCTGCTTGTTGTATTTCAGGTTCCTATTGTTGATTTTTATTGTTGGCCGTTTCGATATCTTGTTGTGGATGATGGTATAGGATGATTTCTCTTCATTTATTTTGAGCTGATTTTTGTTGATCCATTCTACGATTTTCCTTATCGGGGTTGTTGCTGCGTCTGTGACATGATGTCTTTTCTTTGTTTTGATGTGGAGAAGGATATCATCCGCATATGCCTGTATTTGTACATCTGGCCCGAAGTCTTGATCTAGAAGGTCGTTGATCATGAGGTTCCATATTATGGGGCCCAGGCTAGAGCCCTGAGGGACACCCATGGAGTAGCTGATGGTGGTTTCGTTTAGAGTGACGCTTCGGTTAGCCAGGAAGTCCAAGATAGCAGATTTGGTATTATTATCCATGCGCAGGTTCCATATCTTTTCTTTTATTATATTCCAGTCCACGGAGTTGAAGGCGTTCTTAAGATCAATTGAAATTAAGGTGCTAAGGAACCCTTCGTCTTTTGTCTCCTGTATCGTGTTCATGATGGCTTGTAGTGCTTTTACGGTGCTTGAGTTCTTCCTGAAGCCGAATTGTCTTTCGCTGATTAGGCGATTTTCCTCCAGGTGGGTCGTGAGTCTGTTGGTGAGTAACTTGTCCAGGATTTTTCCCCATGTTGGCAGCAGGCAAATGGGTCTGTACGCGCTGGGGTCTTCGGGCGGCTTCTCTTTCTTAGGGATCATGACCACCTGTGCTATTTTCCATGGGGTCGGGAATTTTCCTAGTGTGATGGCTTGCGATATCGGTTTTATGATATAGTCCGGGTTTCTTTTGTAGATATATTTTATCATATCTGATGGGATCCCGTCCGGTCCAGGGGCTTTCCCGAGTTTTAGCTTGTGTGTGATATACTCCATTTCTCCAGTACCGACCGTGGCTGAGTTGCTGATGTTCGGCATGGTTCTTCTCTGGTGGTTTGGCGTTTCCCCGAAGTGATGTTTCAGCAGTGTTTCGTCAATTTCCTCTTGTTTGTCTGTGGTGGTTCCGTCTGGTCTGGTTATGGATCCGATTTTAGTGATGTCCGAGGTTTTCCCCGCTATTATCTTGTAGTTCTTTCCCTTTATGGACTGCGTAGTGATGTTGTTGATGTATGTTTTGAAGCTCTGGGTTTTTGCTTTGTTTATAGATCTTTTGTAAGTTGCGTCGCTTTTCCTATAGTTTTGTTTGAGCTGCTCCCTTTCAGGGCCCGTGGACCGCTGGAAGGCTCTACGGAGCGCTCTGGTTCTGGACCTCATAATCTGGAGTTCCGTACTCCACCAGGGTGCTTGTTTTTGAGTGCGACGTTTATTCTTCAATGCTTTCTTTGCGATGCATTTTATTTCTTCCTGGCGGTACCGTATTATGCCATACAGGTCCTTTGCGTGGTTATCTGCATCACTAGTCTCGAGCTTCTCTATCTCTTCGTCCAGAATCTTTAGGTTAAGCATGTTAAGGTTTATTCTGTTGTTCTTGTTGGTCATGATTTTGATACCTAGTTCCGCTGTGATGGCGTTGTGGTCGCTGCAGGTGATCTTGTCCTCTACCGTCATCTTCGCTCTTATGTTTTTTGTGATTATGAGGTCGACCCAACTATTGCCTCGTGTGGAGTGGAAGGTTGGTATAGTGTTGTTGGAGTTTTCGATCTTAAGGTCGTGTTGCGCGCAGAACCTCAGAATTTCCTCGCCTCTGGAGTTCTGAGCCTGCTGTCCCCATAATTCTGATTTGGCATTTAGGTCACCAGCAATGCAGATTCTGTCGGTCATTACACTGTTGAGGATGTTGTCTAGCTGGTCGGTGACGAGGCTCAGCGGCTCGTTAGGTGAGGCGTATGCCGAGACCACCAGAGTGTAACCGGTACGACCTGGGATGTTGATGGCAACCACATCTCTGGTGGTGGCGACGGTACTGAACTTAAGGGACCTTTTGAAGAGGATAGCAGCCCTGGAGTTGGCAACCGCCACCTGCAGGTACCCTTTCGGTATTATTTTGATTATCCCGTTGATGAGGTATGGCTCATTTATTGAGATGACGTCAGGGGGATCCGTAAGTGCATCTTGCTGAAGTTGTATGGCAGCCGCTCGCGTATGTCCCAGGTTGATGTGCAGTAGTTTAGCTGTTTCTGGATTTGGTTGTGGGTTTATTACTCTGAAAGCAATTGATGCGTCTTGTATAGTGGCCTCTCGTGTATTTCTAAGTGTTTCTTTTGAGGTTTTATTCTTCATGTTGTTGTGTTCTTGCTAGGGTCCTTTCTCTTTCTAATTGATAAATTCTGCACGCTGGGTTCAGGATTGCCCCGTGCCTGATGTCATAATTTGTATTGTAAGTTTTGTTGTGATGCTTACAATTTCCACAAATGGGCGCTCTCTTACATTGCTTGAAATTGTGGCCTGGGAGGAAGCAGGATGTACATACTTCGTCGTTGTCACAGTACTTGGCTACATGTCCGTATCGTCCACATCGGAAACACTGCTGCACTTTTATCTCTTGTCTATAGCCAAGAACTTCCCAGCCTATGTAGAGCTTTTTCCTCTTCTTCAACTCCAACAGTGTTCTGGGGCCCACTTCTACCAGGAGGTCTGTGGAGCCGAGTTTATTTGCTGCTTTATATTTGATTTTTATATCTTCTTTTGGGTCTTCTTCGATGTTTTTTCTTAAGCTCTTTACTATTTCCTCGTCTTCTAGTTTGGCTACATGGTTGAAGATCTTGATAATTGGTCGCTTTTTCTCAGGAATCACTATGTTAAATTCTTCATTATCCTTGTCGTGTAACTTTATTTCTTCAATGATCGTCTGCAGCTTGGCGCTGGAGTCCATCTCAACGCATATTGTCCCGTTTTTAAGCTCTTTTGTCTTTAATGGTTTGGCTGTTACTTCTATGTTATATAGATCCTGTATCTTTAGTTTATTTTTCTTTGTGGAGCTTATAAATGCTGTGTGTCTATCTTGTTGTTTTGTCACTCTTACCGCGTTAGGGGCTCCATTCTGGGAAGACGCCTTGCCGTCGGACTCAAGACTTGTGTTCCTGGCAACTTGGGCGTAGGAGGGTTTTTCCCTCGTCTGTGGGGATTGCTGCTTCAATTCCCTAACCACCTTAACCTCCGTTTCCAACTCTATTATCCTTTGTTTTTGTGTAAGGATCAGTGCCGTCAGTTTTTGTATATTTTTCTTAAACTTTGTCTTCATTCCTGTTTTGATGCAGTCTTTATCGAAAAAATTGGCACACCTGATGAGTGCCTGCTGGGTATAAAGGACCTGTTGGAAGAATTGTTCGCATTCCTCCTCCGTTTCTGCGTTGTCGGCCAGGTCGTGGTCCGTGTCGATGTCATCTGGGAATTGGTTGGGCTGAGTGTCTTTGTCTTCGGTTGAAGTCGAAGTCATTGTAGGTGGGTGTTCTTCAGATTGTCTAGAGTTTTGACTAGCCATTGTTTTACTTCGCAAGGTCGATTTTCTTGTCGAGGGGACTAGTGCACTATCTGATTTTTTTCTCATGGTCTTCCCTTGTAAGAGCGCCAAGGCAAAGCAAATGCTGTGGGAAAAGCAGAGTCAGATCAAAAGGCACAGACACAAAAGTTTCTTAGGTAGTTTGTAATGAAAGGTTGTCAGAAAGCTGACACAGGAGCCAAAGAATAAGGCTAGGGCAGAGAATGTGAGGCCGAAACCGGCGTTAGCACATAGACCCAGGGCACCCCAGAGATATTTTATTGTTGGTTTCAAATATGGTGTGGCAAATTTTGAATTTTGAATAGTGATGCTAGTTCGACGATGCAGTGCAAAAGTTAAAGTTAAAAAGATATCTACAAGTATATCAAAACTCCAAAGAGGTAAGAACAGGAGGAAGTAAAAGCAAAAAGTCTAAGCAAAAGCTAGCTAGTGGAGAACAATACATAGCTGTTAAACCCGTTGAGTAACCTTTAAAGGAGATATTTACTATATTTACACTGATTTTTGTCTTTATTAAAAAGCTCGAAGGACCTCGAAGGAGTATTGCCAACTCAAAGCCAATAATAATACAATATCTGGAAAATTTACAAGTCCAGCCAATAACAGGAAGAAGAGCCGTGGTCAAAAGGAAGAGTAACACTTGCTTACCAAAAACATCCAGATAAACCAAGAAGGGGGCTTTTACAATATTTACAGTTATCTACCATCCAAATTAGCTCATTGATCCACGGAGGAAGATTATTACTACACGTTGCTGACATTAAACACATTGAATTACAGAATTACAACATTACAGAATTTACAACCGTGCCCCATTCAAAAACCTAGACCTTAAAGTAAAAAACACATTGCCTACAAAATTGCACTTTGAAAAACAGTGAATGGGACAAATCTATGCCTTCTTTATTGTCTCATTGATCGTAGTAGGATTATTACTACACGTTGCCAACATTAATACACATTAAATTACTGAATGGAATATTTACAAACGTGCCCTTAAAAGAAAAAAAAAAATGGTTTATTTACATTACCTACCCTTTCAAGAAGAAAAACACAGACCTCAGGAAAAACACTTTGCCAACAGGAGTACACTATGAAAGACGAAGAAAGGGAGATATCCATATTTACAGATCTATGCTGTCTTTATAACTCATTAATCAACGTAGGAGCAATAATATACTACACGTTGCTAACAAAAAACACAGTGAAAAACAGAATGGAAAATTTACAAAGTTACCCTTAACAAGAAGAAGAGCCTCGACCTAAGAGTAAAACAAATTGCCTGCAAAATGCACATTGAGAAAACAGTGAATGGGATATTTACAGATATATGTCTTCTTTATTAGCTCTTTGTTCAATGTAGGAGGATTATTACTACACATTGCGAACATTAATACACATTGAGTAACACATTGGTTTATTTACATTACCTACCCATTCGAGAAGAAAAACCCTGACCAACAGGAAAAAACACTTTGCCAACAGGAGTACACTTTGAAAAACAAACAAAGGGACATTTACATATTTACCGAACTGTGCTTTCTTTGAAACTCATTGATCAACGTAGGAGGAATATTACTACACGTTGCTAACATAAATACACATTAAATAACAGAATGGAATATTTACAAATTTGCCCTTTACAAGAAAAAGAACCTCAACAAAAGAGGAAAATCACAATGCCTGCAAATTGCACTTAGAATTTACAGTGGAAGGGATATTTACAGTATTTACAGATCTATGTCTTCTGATTAGCTTATTGATCTACGTAGGTGGATTATTACTACACATTGCTAACATTAAAACACATTGAGTTACAAACTGGTTTATTAACATAACTTACCCTTTCAAGAAAAATAACCCTGACCAAAAAGGAAAAACACTTTGCCAACAGGAGTACACTTTGAAAAACAAAAAGAAAACAAAAAGGGACCTCAACACAACCTCTGCAAACACAACCTCTGCAAAGCCGTAATTATTTAAACAGGCACTACAACTTGATACTGATTTAAATTGGAGATAGTTTCGCTAAAAAAAAAAAAAAAAAAAAAAAAAAAAACCCTAACCAAGAATACGGTTAAAATTAGAAAAACCCGGGTCCAATCAGACCTAAATGCTGCCCCCTCAACAAAACCCGTTAAGAAACCAGACAAGTACTACAACAACAAGAAACAAGCGTAAGCAGAGGACTGTTTCGCATTAAAACAAAACCCAATAAGGTAGCGGTTAAAGTTAAAAAACCCAAGGTCAGCCTGTCCCCAAAACCAAACCCCCAAACAGCATACGAAAAAATAACTCAAAAGTCATAAACAGAGTAATTTGAACAGGCACAACAACATCGAAATTTGAAAAGGAAAAGAAAGGGGGCAAACACTGATGAAAACACGGACAAGAAAGGGGGCAACACAAAAACTACACAGGATACAGCAATTAAACAATAATAAGAACGGACCCCAGGGCCCATCCTGAGGGCCGATATCATAATGAGTTATACCTAAATGATCACAGTCTTACACACAATTTTCCAGTTGATGAAATTACAGGAAAAGGTTTATTAGTACATTAAATACCAACAAAAAGCCACCACAAAACACCCATAAACAAAGTCAAAAACAGAAGAAAGCCCATAAAGCACAATTATATAATTAGGATTTCTGAGAAAACAAGGTACAAATGAATATTAGGAATAGGTTGATGACAGAAACTGTGAAATGACACAAATAGGCTTTTATTTACATATTTATACAATTAAAAACACTGCATCGCCGAAAAGTCCGTTGGGGGAAAACGACCAAAACAAATGTATTTTATGCCACAATTTTTGAACCAAACATGCTAGAATCTTAAATTTAGTATCTAAATGTTGGTCTTCCCCCTGGGGGTAATTCCCCAGCGGTCATCAAGCACTCACCTTCATTCTAGGGGGCCCCGGGTCCCCCGGAAGCTGTGTTCCGGGCGAAGTGCCAGCGCCCGAGCCGGCCGTTGGGACTTAATCCCTCATGGCGAGAGACCCAAGGGGGGCAGAAACTTCAGAGTGGGCTCCAATTGTAGGTCGTCACACGAGCAATCTTTAGACACCAAGTAGAGCACTGTAGCACTAAATTTGCACAAAATGAAGTCGAAACTCATCCACTTCAGATAAAAGTGCCACTGAAAGTTTATGTTGTAAACTGCTTTATTAATTTTCCAAGAAAGGATAACTTGAGGATTTTAAACATGGCTCCAATATTTGTATAATGTATTTCATAAGCTCTTGAGGTATGTTAGGTAGCTATTTGGTATTACTTATTCAGGTTTTATCAAGAACCAAACAGGTAACCAAAATATCGTAATTTTAAAAATAAAATTCGAGACAGAAAAGTGAATTTATACAATTAAAAAATAATGAAGCATTTTAATGTTTTTAGGAGGAAAGAAAAGTTTGGAGCTAGTTGTTTAATTTTGTATTTCATGAAGATTAGATTTTATATATCTTTAAAACGTCTGTTTAAAATAGCATAAACTATTTGAAGTAAATTAACCTCGAATTTTTAAGCTATATAAATGATATCAGACTTGTATTTATATAGATAACTTGTGTTTAATAAGTTGTCTACCTTACAAGCTTAGTTGATCACTGTTTGTTTGCAATTTAAAAATTTACGAAAAGAATAGGAAATTCTGATTTTAAATTAGGTTCCATTATCTAACGCTTCTACTGCTTCACACCGGCTGACTTATAGAATTATATTTCTCTATGAAAGGGCACTAATAAAATCAAATAATTTTCCGGCATATACATTTCCGGTCGAGTTCGCATTAGAGCCAGCTCTATATGACCTATTCGCCTCGGAAGGAGCCAAGTCATATCCATATATATCCAAACCCTTTCCTTCATCTGCACTGGAGATGTGCTTATATTTATGGTAAGTCCCAGAAAAAAAAAGTTAAGCCTTATCCCATTCTGTATTCTAAATCCCATTCTGCTTTCCTCCGGTCGGCATACTCTTTGGAAAGAAAGTTTTAGAGAAAAATATTCCGGCGTTAAATCCAGATCAAGTTCGTTCGAGCAAACATTTTTCGATCTGGAACATCTCAGAGGAGGAGGAAGAGAAAAAAAGGACCTTATATATATTTAAAGACAGGGGGCGCTAGGGGGGCTTCCGAGTGTGTACTTTTTTCTGTCCCGTTACCGTCCCTTTTCTTGTGCTATCTATTCCAGGTTCGGACAGATTGTGGTATTTCACCAAAGAAGGTGTATGTGGAAGTAAATACTTTTGTGCTTGAGGAGTATTGGCGGGTAGCAGCAGCAAATCAGACGTGCTTTTTTTTGTTGGATGTGACTCGCTTCCTTTCGAGAGGCTATCAGCATATTATTCTGATGGAGTGGAAAACTGTTATTCGAATAGAGATGCTTTAGATCCATTGCTTTAATTTATTTTTAAATATTTTGTTAAATTCAGCAGATAACTGAATTTGTGTCTATGAAACTTGCTTCATGTTGTGTGACGTGTAGTTCTCTTAGTGAGACAGTATTCACAAAAGACTCTGAACATCTGCAAAATACCATTAAACAGATTCTTTTTATCCTATATAATTTTATAGGTTTAATTCTGTGTAATTGATATTTATTAACTGTTTGAGATGACTCATTCCTTTAGTATCATAAGATTTGGATTTCAACTTGCTATATTATTATAATCTGTTTCTTAGACATTATTGAGTAAACATAATAAATAGTATGATGAAAGCGATTAAGCTACATTAAATCAAAAAGATAAATGATGCAAGTTTCTTCACTGAAAAGTATTCTCGATTAATAGTTATATTTTCTACTATGACGTTAATACTTCCTATGGGAATTCCATTTATTATCGGGACTATTTTCAATACATTGCGTGGTTCATAATTTAATAAAGTGTAGCTTCGAATTTATAAAACCTCTTTCATTTTGAAATGTTTATCACTATTTATCCACTCTACCTCTGTTTAGTCACTGCTATTCATAGAAAGTTATATTATCCTAAATCATATTAGTACATTCAGTATGCATAGTAGAGTTTGCGAAACTTACTAAGTTAATAATTCATTTCAACACACGCACCAAGTTGTTTGAATGTTACTGGATTGCAGGAAATTTAACCGTTTAATTTTCAGAGGGTTGGCGGTGGCTGAAAATTTCAGCTATTTAGGAGTAAATGGGAGAGTTTATGTGCAAATATCTAATTTAAGTTTGGTATGAATCAAGTAATGGTAAAAAATATTACAGTTTTTAGGTTTCCTACTTATTTTATTGGATTTTCACTTCTCAATTCATCATTCTTTCTTCATATTCGGAAATCAAAGAGAAGAAGACGAAACTTTGTGTTCGAGACTATTAAAAGTCACATGATGGTGGTAGAAAACTCTCACTATCAAATCATATCTCACTACGACTACAAACTCTACTAGTGTAGTATCTGTGATAACCAATGGACTCTAATTGTCGTGACTAGTGAATGATTATAACATTAACCATTGAATGTAGACAACACTAATTATTTTCTTTTGCGTAATAAAATAAATTATGTTTTAGAATCGAATATGCTTGTTAATTTAAGTGTAGTCAGCACAACGAATTTCTAAAACAGTTCTGAATTCAATTTCATTTAAGGGTGTTAAAAACCAAGGGGTGTAAGTGACAATGGTGAATATAAGAAGCTGTTAAAATATTACGTAACCACCTAAGGGAGAAAGAGGGTTTTGCTATTTGTTTATTTGACAAGATGTATATGTAATAAAATTGATACTTATGTCTTTAAAACATTGTAATTTAAGAATGTAAATTTCCAAAATAACGTAATTTAGAAATATTAATTATAAATTCGATTAAATGGTATTGTTTTAAAGATATGAGCACGCTTTTTTGTTCAAAGCTATGTTACTGTATGAAGTTCTAAATCTTAAAAATTAGATCATAGCTGGAAGTTTCGTTAAAAAACTAGTGTGGGAGTTGTCAGTTTCTTACGCACTTATAAGAGGCTCCTGGTTAACTATTTGCTTTTCTTTGTTGTCAAGAGTAAAACATGCTATTAGCATAATATTTTAGCAGCCCCCAAAATAGTTTAGTATATAAGGTAGGTTAACAAATTTGCAGTGTTTTTTATTTTATCATGCGTGGTTTTGATTAGGAGTTTCATCTTCAGCTGGATTCCAAAAATAGTTTATATAAATCAGTAGTCTGTTAAATTAAATTTACGAGTATTTACAATTTCATCCACAACTCCCATAATAAACCCTTCTCGCACAAAATCGTCACTTTACACCTCACCCACTCACTTCTGAGTTTCCTCCCTAATTAAATTTCTGGTCCCCACTTACCATCTCGACGCCATTAATATAAACAAAAGAGTGGCAGCTGTGCCACGACGGTTGCAGTTACGAAAGAAAAACAAGCGTTTTAATCTCTCCGACTTTCAAAAACAGTCTACTAATGAATTGAATCTGGAGCTGATACCTCTTCGAAATTCTAGAATCGAATTTTCATTATGCTTGCCTCTGACGTGTGTGCTTCGAATATATCTCGCCGCTTGTCATCCAATGAAATAAATTAAATTCTTTTCAGAAGGAAAGGCTTATTCTGTTTTCTTCTGTTGTCGAAACAATCGACACTTTCCCTTTCGAGTCGACTAATTTCATTCTGTTCACAAAAGAGGTTTTAGAATGTTTAATGTCACGCGCATACTCGAGGAGACGTTATTTGCACTCGGGGAAATGACTTAAAGGTGTTTGTGATACTCTCTCATTCTGTGAGTGAGTTAATATTTTAATGAACTTCAATGTGATAATTAAAATTTAAAAGGCGTTGGAAAAATAATGAAAGATAATGTAATTCTTTCATTTTATGGAGGGAAATATCGTTAATTTGTTATTGAAAAATTAAACGAGCTTTTAAGAAACCATGAATCATAAAAGAGGTTAAATTCAACTGGTAAGGCAGAATTCTTTTAATAGTTTAGGATAATATAGTAGAAGTTTTACTTCGTTTTTTAAATGTTTAACTAATCTACGTAATATTCATTGATTAAAAAACAATTTAAACTTTAACATTTATAAATTTGTCTACTATAAAAGGTTGAAGATTATTATAAATAATTCGAAGCAAACGTTAATTTATGTCAATCCCATATTTATATCCTCAGACATATTGAGTCAGATGTGCGGTGTTTTTTCTTTATGTAAGCTTCTCAAGATATTATAAGTTCTCCATTACTTTATAAATCTTATTCATATCTGATTAGAAGGATATATATATATATATATATATATATATATATATATATATATATATATATATCCTTCTAATCAGATATGAATAAGATTTATAAAGTATATATATATATATAACTCATCTTTGAATTTTTGAATTTAATTTAGATATTACTGCAAACTTGAAGCAGCACCAATGCTGCATGCAACAAGAGCATAAATATAATTAAGGCAAAATAAATTTATGTGATTGTTCTAATTGTAAAAAATTATTTTGCCTTAATTATATATGTATATATATATATCCTTCTAATCAGATATGAATAAGATTTATAAAGTAATGAAGAACTTATAATATCTTGAGAAGCTTACATAAAGAAAAAACACCGCACATCTGACTCAATATGTCTGAGGATATAAATATGGGATTGACATAAATATATATATATATATATATATATATATATATATATATATATATATATATATATATATATATATATAATATATATATGTGTGTATGTACACGGCTTACTAGATACTTATACAGGCTAGCCGAGTACGGAAATCATTGCAAATCCAGATGCCATTATTGGACAAACTGGCAAAGCATATTCACAGTGTTGAAGGCGGTGGGTGATATAGGTAGGTCTTGTAGCGCTCCAAGCGGGGAAAGTTGTCAAATGGTTTTCATTGTTTAAAACTCGACTAGCCTGTATAAGTATCTAGTAAGCCGTGGTATGTATATGGCTTGTTGATCAATTACTCTTCATTGTATTTGTATTTTTGATTGTGTTGATTGTCGATCGGGATGTGGGCCCTGGGGGCCTAGATACTGATACAAATATGTAGTGTTGGTTTTTATTGCATATTTCTTAAAATTTTAAACCCATATTTTACTATTTTAACTTATTCATTTTTTACCTTGTCAATCAAAGTGTTTTTGTATCCTGAGTTGTGTCAATTGTTAATCAAAGATAAGGGCTCTACGGACCTAGGTACTTTGTTTTCAATAAAAAAAAATTATATGTATATCTGAAGATACATTTATATAAATGAAAAACATGTTATATTTACAATCTTGAGTTTTAAATTTAAAATTTGGCTACATTTAAATACAAAATTTCAATTTTATTTCATACTTTACACATAATTACTCCTACTACTACTTATAGTATTAGTTTTAAAATTCCAAAAAGCATTTTGTTATTGAGGATATAAATTGTAATACGATAGATAAATGGAATACTGTTGACTGTTGCTGTACTATCCATACTATTTAAGAAATATTTAACTTCATGCTTTAACATTTAGTTCTGCGAAGTTGGATATTTTACAATATTTCATCATCATTGAAAATCATTGTTCAAAGACTTGAATCAATATCTCACGATTTACAAGTATTTTTTTTTGTAATTTATATTAACATCTTTATCAAAGTGATTTTATGATGAAAATCCTGATGGTAATCTTGACACGGCGTGAAAAAGACAGCATTCACCCATGTACGCATAAAAATACCAAAAATACACCTCTATTAGAAAATATGTCCAACAAAGTCGAAGTTTTCTTACCCAATTTTACTGTTAATCGAAACTGATCTTTCTTGCATGCATTGGGTTTTGTGTAGACAGGTTTTTACTTCTTTACAAACGCGGTTGTGATACAACAGAAGGAAAGTGTGTTTTATCTGTAGTAAAATAAATATTGACAACTTTGTTAAAAAGTGATGTCGCAGTCAATAATGAGTGTGTAAATGGGGTCTTTTTAATTGTCTGGATCGGAAGTGACAATTTTTTTGTGCGAGCTGTAAAAAAGTTAAATATTGTGTAGGTACATATTTTTTCTTTGTGAGCATACCGAAATTCGATAAAGTGTGATAAAATCTATTGGTGTCTCGAGGCTGCTGTGTTATAACGGATAGTGTGATAATTGAAGACAAGCAAATTTTATGTAAAGGACTTGGTTCAAAGTTTGCACAATGCCATAGACAAAAAAAAATTAGCTTTAATGGATCTCTTACATCCTTTTTTTTTGTATTTTACGATGTTTGCCGGATTCGCTAAGTAATGTTCATCGATTGCGTACGCATATCTATTGGTGATATGATGAATGTTTTTACAACCATGGTAAAAATTTGATTAATAAAATAAAGATTTGATAAAGTGCTGTATATATCGTGGCACTGCTTTATAATGTACCAGGAGATGAATCGATAACAATAAATTAGAACAACTTCAAAACAAAAGTGTGATTATAAACTATAGATTTTCACTCAATAGCGTGCAAGTCCATAAGACTAAAGATTTAATCACAGTCTCAAGCTAAAAAGGAATATTGAAATATTTTTTGATATGATAAGTTGACATTTCTTCAGTTAGATTCATATTTTGCTGCCCCTCTGTGATAGTTTGCACCGTAAGTGTTTTAATAAATGCAAAAAAGAGATTAAACCTTCAGGGGCTTCATACTTACTTTAAGATATGGGAAAAAGCCTATAATATTTTGTTTTAATTTATCGAATAGCTGAGTATTAAGTAGTTCATGCAAGTAAATAGGTATTCACCAATATTTTGATTTTGTAGTCAACCCATAAATACTGTTATTTTTCTATACGTATTAAAAAACGTAACGTAATACGTAAAGTGTGTAGGAAAACCATAAGTTGTACTTGCTTCCAAAAATTATGAATTTTACACTGTATACTACTTACAATTTAAACCTAGAACTAAAAAACATGAAAGTTGATATTTATGGTATTATTTTTGTGATAAAAATAAATCTTTACGCTTTAGTTTAAAATGTTGGCTTGTTTTAATAAATCCTGTAGACGATGAAATGTAATATTTAATCCTTTAACGGATTTTGACAGAAAAAAAAATCTAACAGTTCCTTTTACTACCCGATTGTTCAACACAATATCATCACATTTCGGCGTTTTCTTACCCAAACACCGAACAAACTCAAAAACCCATTCCTCATTTCAGAATTTAAAAGCAAAACCATTACCCCAAATAAAAAACCATTAGTCCCTTAAAAAAAGATCATCGCATGCTGTGGGGGCATTCATTCATTCTAAAGCATTTACAAAACGAGTTCGAACTAAATGCTTCGTTTTAAACGAGAGCGGATCGGAAACACACCATAGCCACTTCTTTCTCACAAAGTCACGCAGATCATAACATCTCCCGATTTCCCCAACTCATGATGGAAGACATCATGCGCAAACCGTTTGCAGATCCACTCCATCTTCCTCCCTCATAACTGGCCCTTCGGAACCCAATGTTCCAGAATCTTATCCAGGGACCACACGAATAGCGTGATCCCCTTTCCCGGATTTTCCAGAACTCCAGTTCATCCCCGGCATCGCTCACCCCTAAGCACCTAATTTCACTTTGTTCTTAATGCATCCCGAACGAAACGTCTATGTAGGCCATTGGAGAGTGGCCAAAGCCAGATTTTCGGACATTGCGATCCGATTCTTCTTTTTCTTCTGCTGTTTTCTTATGTGGATCTTCTTTTGTGTCCCCATCTCCACCAACTCGGAACGGTTACAGTTGCGGGAATGGTAATTAATGATAAGCAAGCAGGGCGGTTATATTTCATGCATCTGGTGTTATTATGTGACCTTTTAAGGGTAGTAATAATGATAAGAGGGTGAGAATTTGCGGGCGTTTATCATGCACACTTGACCTGTTAATAAGTTCGCGTGTTATCAAGATATGTTGTGTTTGGCAGTCGTCCCATGATATTCCAAAACAAAGTCGAAGGCATAAAATTTACCGCGGCTGGCGGGAAAATGAATAGTCATGTCCTTTCCTGAATCACTCATAAATCATGAAAATATTCATACGTATTTCGTAGTGCAAGGAGTGTAGTAATACATGAGAAGGCCATAACTCTGTGTAGTCCGTTCTCCGAAGAACACATTTATTTGTAATGTAAAAATTGTACTGGAATAGGAAATAGAATCACTGCAAAGGAATAAGTTTATTTTTAATTTCATAATATGTAAAATCTTTTTATAAGTCTATATTTTTGAATTGAAATAGTATTTTAAGACTTTCACTTTAAAGTTGAGCAACGTCTGAACCTTTACATGTTATAAATTACAACTGTACATTTACTCATAACAATTTCAATTATTGGTTTTACCTTATTCGCAATCTGTAGCCATAAGCTTCAAAAAAGAACTGTTAAAAATTAGATCAAAATTAGCTCTCGACTATGACAATTTGCTCCACATACAGGGCTACTTGGAATAAGCTAATTTTCATATTAATACTTTGATAAAACACGGCAGTTATGAAAGAAAATTTTATTTTTTATATTTGCCGTATTTTTTTTTTTAGGTTTCTTCATATTTAATGTTTAATAGAGAGACCTACAATTTGGGATTTCCAACAGATGATACATATAGATGTTTCAAATATATGTCCCTTTGTTACAGTGATTTCCCAATTTTTAGACATCCCCTATTTCACCCCTTAAAAATTATAAAACACTCTTAGTGATTTTTTGTTCCATTTCAGAACATCTTACAAGAATATTATTTTTAAAATTTTTTTAACAATAATTCCTCGTACGTAATCTAAATATACTCCGTGAAAGTAATCTGGCTGTGCAGAGTTTGGGTGGAATTGTTGA
This sequence comes from Tetragnatha montana, assembly GCA_963680715.1. NCBI lineage: Eukaryota > Metazoa > Arthropoda > Arachnida > Araneae > Tetragnathidae > Tetragnatha > Tetragnatha montana. Next base: position 58,261,376 of record OY796676.1, on the reverse strand, counting down.
AATACCCTGTACAATATTTTTAAAAGAAAACAAATTTCTAGTTAGTAAAGTAAAGTTTTTTAACCACTCCTGCATATTGAAAAGTATCGATCTGTTATCACTGTGTATCAAGTAGTAGTCAATCAAATCTACAAAACATTTTCAACCAGTTTTATAATCAAAACCCAACTAACTAACCGGTATAAGGCCCCATACTATATCAATACCATATAACATTTTATACACTTATTGGTCTACGCTGAATCGAATATTCGAAAATGTAGCGGGAATACATTTTGAAGAAAGAATCACGTCATGATAAAATAATAACGTCTCTGGAAACAAATATACTTTTCAGGAACAAGGTATGCCGTAGTTCAAATCAAAAATCACGCAGGCTCGTGCAATATTTTAGCTAAAGAATGCATCTCCGGTGCGGAATGTTTGAGTTCAATGAATGACTACATACTTTTCCCTGGAAACATTCTCGAAAATTCCATCCCATGGAAACTAATACGGGGCTCTAAAAACAATACAGCAAACAATACATCCGAACAAAGATAGGTCCTCCGCTATCTATGGAAATGGCGGGTAAACAAAACAGGAAACCAATATCGATGGAATTGATATCGATTCTTCGCCAGGGTCGGAAGTATCGATACTGGATAAAGGCGGATCAAATGAATACTTATGCGGAGAGGGTGGGCCGCAATGTACACACAAAAAAAAGTTGTAACCAAATGAAAATTTAACAAGAGGAAAGTTTCTCGGGAAATTTCTCCTTTTTTTCCTGCTTTTTAACCATCGGAAAAAAAGGAAACCGGTCGAGATTTCTGGCGATATTGGATTGCGATTTCTTTTCCTCTTCTTCTCATCCTCTCTTCGCAGTTTTCCGACACCCTCTCTTGGAGGAGCAAGAAAAACACGAGGGCCGTACTGATTGTGTACGAATATATATTGGATACGAAAAGAGAAACTAGAGAAACATTTTCCCTTCGTATTATATATTTTCCTCTCCTTCTTCTTTTATTCTTTGACGCGAGATTTTCCGGTTTTTTTTCTTCCGGAAAGGCGAAAGATCGCTGACCCGAAATATCTTTCTTATAACTAAATTGTCTCCGGAATTATACGGCCGTGTGACAGCCTGGTATACCGATATCAGCCTGCTCAATGTTTTGGACGACACATTGTTTTTGGAAGTTTCAAACTTATACAAAGTTTTTTGACATGTTTATAAATAATTCAGCCGCTATAATTTCAGTTTAAGGGCTGACAATGCTCAGAATTCAAAAGAATATATTTCCAAAGAATGGAATAAATTCTGTAACCCAGATCCAAAAAGTCTCATCTCTGATAAGTTTGTTTTTCTAATACCAAAAGCAAAATTAAAATTTTGAATTTTAATTCGAATTTTTAAAGTAAATATTTATTAAAGTATTTAATTTAAGTGGTTAATAAAGTGGATTTAATTTGAAATTGAATATAATTGTATCTGAGGTACAGGATTGAAAAACACAAATCATAATTGGATACCACACTTAATTTTTGACAGAACTTTAAGAACTTTTAAATACAGTTCAGAATACTGAATTGAAATAAAAAGTTATATTTTTATTGGATTCAAAAATAAAATATTTACTTCCAAATAAAATTTAATGCTTATAGAGAAAGCATAGCATTTTAATAGCTATCCCTTAAATATTTCAAATATTTACAATTTATAGGTATTCATAGTTTTTCAAAGTAATTTATAATAGTTTTGAAAGCTTTCTTTTTAATGAAGCTATTTCTAGAACTACTTTTATTCTTACAGTCATTGGTATGTTTAAAAACTATTACTAAAGCTTGTCATAAAAAATAATGAATCTGTTTTTTGAAGATTTTTACATTATCCAAAACAAAAAAATAAATTCACAGAAGATAAATAATTTTTGGAGAATAAAATAAATTAATTTATATGGAATAGTATAGCAGTTTTATAGTTAGAAACGTATAGTCTACCGTAAGCGGATCTCTAAATATTATTTTGTTCAAATGAGATTAGGAATTTACCATATTATTTTAAAGACATTAAGGATACAAACAATTTCAGTCATATTCATTTTCTTCTATGAATTCCTTTATTTAAATTTCAATGTAAAATAATTCTTTTGATAAATAACTTCGATATTTTTGCTTTCATCTATGTGTCATTTATATTAATAAAATATCTGTAATATAGTAAATACTAATTACGAAGGGTTTGTTTAAACTACATATTATCTTTTGAATAAAAACATTTAGTTTTTATATTATAGGTTAGTAATTCAACAAAAACTTACAGCTTTGTTTCTTTACAGTAAAGCCATTTTTTTTAAATTGAATAACGAAGAATTTTATTGGGAAGAACCTTTTCTCTTAAAGATAAAACTATAAAGTTAGTTGGGATTTACGGAATATTGGACAACCTGTGTGAAAGGCTGGAGACTGTTTTAGCGTTAAGGAGCTTTGGATCCGATTATGGTGAAGAACGCATTTAAAAAAAAGAAATGCAGTTAGAATGGAGGTTATTTTGTTGTTTTAAATGAGGATTTAAGAGAGAATAAAAATGTTTACTATCCTCCGTTGAAAGGTTTTAAAATGTAGGTCTTGAGATAAACTTGAGTTAAACAATGCATTTATTTGACTTTCGCCAGTTAGTTGCTGTCGGTTTCGGGACTTATTGTTGATAATTTTCTTGGTTACTTTTCAATAAACCGGGCGAAAATTTCGCTAATCGATTTTAATGGTGATATATTAGAAATTATACAAAAAAATTAAAAGAATTACTGGGGTTTTTTTTTAGAAATTTTGACTGTCTTAATTTTTTTTTATATTTAGAACACTTGGTGTTTGCGCCCTGCTAATCAATCGTAAAATACCATTTTATTTTAACTCCTTAAATACACAACAATTGAAATGTAATTTTAGAGTAAAAATTAGTTATTAGAAGTTTTCTTAAATAAGATCATTTGATCAATTAACAGCATTTCCATCTCTGTGTCTTGAAAATATAAATGAATTCGGATGTTTAGATAAAATTCTAAAAATATTATATGAGTAAGTATGAATATACTTAAGAAAAGAAAAAACCTCTTCAACATTTTCGGGTTTACAAGCAGTTTCTTTCAATGTTTCATTATATTACAGTAAAAATACATAACTTCAATCTCAAATTAAAGAATCCTCTAAATAAACTTTAAGCCTTTTACCAAATAATTTTGTTACCAGGTTTCTGATTAAATTTCTTAAACAGGAGGCGCTTAAAGTGTTACATATAGAAAGTTATTTAACAAATTGAAAAAAAAAACGTCCTAGCAATAAATAGACTAACAAGCTACATTATATGCTATATTTTGTGCTTGTATTTTTAACCTTAATTCTCAAAATTTTGGATAAGTTAGTGGTTAGGTGATTAACAGCAGTATCAAACTTTTTTACCAATCCATTTACAAATCAGAAATGGATCGAATTTAATATTTTTATAAATAAATATTTGGGTATCGTGTACTTTTGGGTATCGAATATATATTTAATTACTTTTTTTCAAAGTCAAAGTTCAAATGCTCTTTGAATGTCTAAATCCTTTCTTGAAATATGAGTAACTAAAAATTCTTCCCATCACTACCTTGAACAGTGACATCCTTCAAATCCCTATGCAGAAAGAAATTCAGATAAGCAATAACACGCATTACTCGTCATTTGATTTTGGCTTCCCCGTTTGACATGACACATCCGTCCCGAAGCCAAACAGATTAGATAAGTCGCATGGAAAAAATTGACGAACGAAAGCAATAAAATGATTCCAATCAGATAAAAACGTCGGAATCGAACGGAGACATGTCGCAAAATCCCATCACGTGATTGTCAAGTGTAACTCGAAGTTTCACAATTCACATTAGTGAAAAGATGGATGGGTGCGGAAAGGATGGAAAATTTGATTCTGCAACAGCTACACGAATCTTGGTTCTTTATTCTTCAACTGGATCTTTTTCGAGAGTTACTGATTATTTTAATCATATTAAGTTTGAAGAGCTTTAAAATGTATTTTAGTACCAATAATACCACGCGGTAAATGTGTTTCTTTTTATAATTGAATTTAACCTTTTTGAATCTCTAGCTAAATAAGTTTTTTACACGCTTTTCCAATATGAAGTACTCTGTAACACATTTAGGTAATGGATTTCTATTGAATCAAAAATGTACCTGATTATGTATCTTTTCAACCAAACTGCACAATTGCAATTAAATTGTTATTTCTGTAACTAAAATTTCTTAACATGAATGACAAAAATGTTGTATAAGGTTGGCTTATAACTCTATGAATCCTTACAACTGCGTCTATTACACCACCTGAACTATTTATTTTCCGAAATACTTTTCAACTAGAAAATTAAAATCCATATTCTAGTGTTGTAGAAAGAGAAAAGCCAACAACGTACTGAAATTAAGACTTAACATAAAAATCATTAACTCAAATTGCTTTTCAAACTGAAGGCACTTCTCCTCAAATAGTTTTTTATCTTCTTTCTTCAAACTGAATATGAGTGAATTATTTGAGTGAATAATTTTTCAATCATAGAAAATATGAATGAGGTAACTATATACTGCAACCGGCATATATATTCTTATGAAATGGTGGAAGAAAGATGTCATGTGAAAAAGATTTCTCAAATGAAAAGACTTAAACACATTTTTTAAAAAAAAGTATCTCAATTTGCTTAAATTCGTAGTAGGAGCTCAAAATTGTGTTTGCAAATTTCTTAATACACATTTGTATTATCATAATTTGGGTTTCACTTTGTGCTATTTTGGGACTTGTGCCCGAAATAGGCACCTGAGAAAACCCATCAGGGAGAGATCGGCGAAAGTCAAACAGTCCAAGAGCTGTGTGACAGTGAGCGGATTGCCGCCGTTTTGAGTTGAATAACCTGCGATTGAAACAAGGTAAAGTGGGAGGCTGGGTGAGTGATTCGGTAAACACGACCGATCGGGTAAACAGCTTTATCTGGCCGAACATGTGCGTTCGGGGTTGTGTAGATTTCAGTTGGACCAGAGAGAGAATAATTGTTGAGTATTGCGTAGCGAGAACTAAGTTCTTGTTTGTCACAGGCATTTACTAGGACTCATTTAAAAATATCAACTGGTTTATAGGATTTCGGAACTTTTTTTGAAAAAGATTTAACATTAAATTAGTAGTTAAAATATGAATGCTAAACGCTTTAGAATTATCGAAAAAAGAGAAGCTTGAAATTTCTGTAATTCAAAATATTAATAATCAATTTTCAAAACATTTTCTCCAAATAAGACAGAAGTTAAATAGTATCTATAATTTACCGTTTGAATTTTAAGAAATATTAATTCAATAAATTTATAAAAAAATTGAGTGAAAAAGTCCTTAAAATTTTTATTTAAATTAAAAAAAAAATCCATATTCTAACTAAAAAGTAAAAATTTTCTTAATTTGATGATGATCAAAAATAGAAGGAATATGCGAATTATTTAAATAAACAAGGCAACTTATGAACATGGGGTAAAAGAGTGTTGCAAAAATTTGATAAAACGTAAACCCGTTTAATTTAGAAAGTAGTCGTTAAATTCATAAAAATCCCCATTTTAAAAAACTATTTAACCATTAACTATCCGTTCCATCTAAAAGAAATAAACAATGCGCTCTTACAAAACTTCAATTTTCCATTCACGATTTTAATGAATTAAAATAACGATTTTCTTCAAGGAACTCAAACCTTCAGTTCCAGCTTTTAATTAAAAGGGGAGAGAGAGATTACTGCCCTTACACTCCGCAATTACATCTTTGTACCTCGCCGACGACGAAGAGTCAGAAGCCCTTTCACGACTTCATGCTAAGCCTAAGGTATTAACATTGGCGAGACAGGGAACACGAAATTGCATCCTTATTAAAAGGGAATAACTCTCAATTAATGGAATCCAGTGCCGTGTTGCCAGAGCACCTGCAAGTAAATATAATCAGTGCTTCCAATTAAGAAAAAAAAAAACAGTCCGGCTTCTTAAGTTTTTCTTGAATTTAATTAAAATTTATCTAAAAACCTAACGAGTTCTTATGTATGTGATTAAAAAAGTTATTTGACTTTGAGCTCATTTACATGCTAATTAATTTTTTGAAATAATGATATTAATAATGATGATGATGATAAAAATTTAGGTTTTGTGTTATGCTTATTCTATAGCTTCGCAGAAATATCGTTAAGTCGTGAAATTGTGTTGGTTCTCAGCTTTTGTGGATTAAGATGTTGTTAGATGTATTGTTAGTTTTCCTTTTAATTTGCGGAGTTCCTTGTTTTGGTTTTTCTTTAAAAAAATACAGATTGCTTGAACTTGGATGTGTTTTTGCACTGATAAATAATTAAATCCCTTTTTTTCAAGTTTTAATAAGGAACCGAATTATTTCTTCTTTAATGTCTCTAAATGCAAATTGAATAAAATTTCAGTAGTACTTGAAATTATTGGTTTTAATCTTGTTTTGTACAATGACTTCCCAAATTAATTTTGTGCTCTTAATTATCTAGGGACTCTTAACTAATTGAATATAATTGTGTAAAGTTGCTTATTTATCTGAATTTATCGAAATTATTCCTTTAATTAAAAAAACTCCTTTAAATAAATTTTCTAATTTGAAAATCGAAAACTCTATACTTAATTATGTCTGTAAAAGTAATTTATATAAAACCCTCTTACAGTTTTCTTTTTGATTTGAATAATTGCTCTTGGAAAACTTGGTAACATTTTCTTTTCATCTTAACATTTTCTTAACGGATTAACATTTTTAATACAATTTGAATAGACTATTTAATTAGTTTGTATGTAATTAGAAAAATGAGAGAAATTCAAATAAAAAAGAAGTAGGTATTTGAAAAAAATACATGAAATTAGTTAACTTTAGTTAGAGTTTATTTGGTTAACTTTAACTTAACTAATATTTGTTATTCTTTTTTATGATAGTTTTACCATTTGACTAAAATATATTTTTATGTTAAACTTACTAAAAAAATTATATTAATTTAGTAATATTTACTTAAAAAAATATCTAAAGTAGTCAAAATTGAGTAAATCGTCATTTTTTGTCATTCATATTTTGATTTTGATTGAAGTATTAATGGTTAAATAGGGAGAATACTTTAAAAATAAAGCCTGTTAAAATAGAACTGATTTCCCCGTCTCTTTTTTGTATGTTGTTTTTCATTCTCCTGACATTTTATTCCATAAAAATAAAAAAATAAGGTATAGTAAAAACTGTTTTAATTATTTATTTGTTTTTCCCAATTAACTTTTATATTTAAATTTTCTCCATAAAGAATAAAATTTGCAATATTTGATTTAAGATTAGTTATAATTGCGCCTTTGTACACGTTAAATTACACACCAAACTTTTGTACACGTTAAATTAAAATTTATCATGTAGAAACTTGCCTTTTCTGGATTAGGCAGTTATATTCTTTTTTAAAAGTTTTTCAGATGATTCCTTTTGAAAAGTCACATTTTATATTTTCTGGTGTTTTGAGTTTTTTTAAGGTTCTAGGGAGCTCTTCCCCCTATTCCTCCCTTTTTCTCACCAACCCCAACTGCTTCATAGTTCTTTACGGATTGCTTCGCGATTGAGCCAGCGAAGCTCGTTTGTTACAACAACATCTCCCTGCATACGACCCTGAGTGCGCAACCTAAAAGAGAATTTTCCCTCAACTCCCGTTTTCTTGCAGTGACGTACTATACTCCCCCTCCAAAAAACCCAACAAGTCTGCTTTCCCTATCATATTCCATAACTCTCCTAAAAACCTCCATAACATTTCACGTGATTACCACGAGCATTCATAAGAACGGTCATCCAAAACCATAAATCCCGCAATTCGAGGCAAGACTGGACGTTATTACACATCGCTCTTATTCGCAAAATAGCATTCATTACACAATTTCTCCGCGCTTTGGGCATGCTTGTTTGATGGACACTGAGCAGGTCGCCTTCTTTCATTTCACTTCCTCTGCTCTCTGATGGATGCCAGATCCATTCCTTTTTTAATGCTCGTTATTACTAGTTTTCTTTTCTCATTTAAGACTAGCAACCTGTTATGGATTTCGCTTCGGCTGTGCTTTAAATGCCGCGTCGTTAACGTTATGTTTTCTCCCTGATACTGTTCGTCGTTTAGGGGTTATTAGCTCATGGGAATTTATGTGGCTATATTTTTATCTCGGGATATCACCAACAACTGCTTTATGGCTGTCGTGAATGTAAAGGGATATTATTTGGGTAAAAGGAATATATTCGTTTTCTGATTTTCATACACTAACTTGTATTGGAAAACCTTCAAATTAAATGATGAACAGTAAATAATTTATTTTCAATACTTAGTTAGGGCTAAACGATTTGAAAGCAGTAACTCTCCAAGGCATATTCTCAACCAGTCGTTGTAACTTTTCCAGCGGATTATTTTTGTTTTTCTGCATGGGACTGAAGAAGACTATACATTGCCGTCACAAATTTTGAACATTTGTAGTATTACTTTATTTGACTTTCCAACTCATCCCAAAGATATTCATTTGGGATCCGGACTCAGAGCAGGCCAGTCTCATTCTTAAGATGTGAAGTAATAGAAACACACGTTATGTAAGCCTGACCCAGTGAGGTTGGTTATAATGGAGTTTGAAGGTCTAAAGATCTGGGTACTCCCTCAAGTATCCCGCCTTGTTTTTCTTTTGTCACAAAATCCCACTAATGTCAAACATCACTAACCCACCAAACGGAACTTTTTCTGGTTTGATTTATACACACTGTATATTTTTCTGCCACAAAACCCAACGTGCATGCAAAACTGCCATACCATAAAATCCTCCCCGTTTCCCGAATCTTCACACTTTCCCCCCTCACGTGATTTAACGTTACTTCTTATCGTCCGAAAAAGGTGATAGCCGAAGAGCGGAATATACAACAACTGTCCTCACAGCCAATGACGATTTCGGGACGAGCAAAACAAATGACGACTTTTAGACGTCCAACAGAACGCCCGAATCGTTGCAGGGAATTCTTCAGCGCACGCTTCATGATTTATGAAACCACTTTCACCCGGGCTCTTTTTTATATAGAAGGGGGGGATAAGGGGTTTCTTTTATTTCAAAAGCCACGAGAAGTGTTTTTATTTACCTCGGTTTTTAGAGGGAGAGGGGTTTTTATATGCCGGAAGTTTTGTTTTACGGAGTGTGTGATGGGTGGAAGGGGGGGGGGAGGGAGGGGGTAGTAAAACTTGATGCTGAGTGGTGTGTTCGCTGGAGTGCGAAGGGTTGTCAAAGGGGTGACGGTTTAGTCCCCGGTTTGTTGTCCCCCGTGTGTGAGCGAGATGCAGGGAATGGGTTTCAGGTTTCGATCTTTTACTGTTACAGTTTCAAAAGTTCTTTGGAGAAATTGAGGTTATTGCTGCGACTTACTGTGAATCGAGATTATCTCGTCGAGAATAAGAGTAATTTCAGAAGTAAATTTGTTAAAGCAAAGTTTTTTCACCGCTGGGGCTGCTTAAATATTACGAAAGCATATTTTGTTTGCCATTTTTGACACATCCCCTTCTATAATTACGTAACTAAACTGCCGAACCTCCCTCTTATAGTTTTATATATATTGTTCAAAATTCCAAAATGTTGTTCATTTCACACAATTGTCCTATAAGTCCCTGATGCTTTTCTTTTGAGGACAAAAGACAAGTCCTTACAGCATGGAACCTTTTTTCCAAGTTTAATTACATTTAAACAAATATGATTTTTCCACTCTTAATTTTTAAAGGAAAATATATTTTCGAAAATAATATGTTGCTTTGAGCTTCAGTTTTTTTAGTGTTCAGTAGTTCAGTCCAACATCAACTGTTTACAATGGAAAAGGTGGACATAGACGTTGAACCTCTTCAATCAGTGGATATTTTTCCTTGCCATAGCTCTCAAATGGAGTATAAGAGTAATGTTTACTATTTCGCGGAAAATATTCCAAATCCAATGCTTACTTAGTTTATGTGCGGAAACTAACTAACCAATATGCGATAGTTTACTCAGAAAACTCCTTATGACCCATAATCTTACCACCTTGAAAATTTGACTATTCAGAAAAACTATCCATAGCTTTAAGCATAACAAGTTTTTAAGTGAAAATTTTAAGTAGAATTTTTTATCCAATTAGTTAATTCCGTCTCTAAAAGAAATTGCAATGAAAATGGAAATTAGACGCCAGATGTCCAAAATCAAATAAGACCAATTCCTACAGACCATTACCTAGTCATATTTTAATTAGAGAATGTAAAACTTTTAATTTTTATGCTTTAACGTTGAGACGTTGAGATGAATCAGGAGTTCATCATGGAGACACTATAACTTCTTAGCTACAGCTACAGCTTGTCCTTTTCTAAATTTGTTCATTCTCAAATTACAACAAAATTCTTCACCCTTGTGTGTATCAGAAATAAAGCACTGTTTTCAGTCTTTATGTTCCTGTGAACTCTTTTTAATTGCTAGTTACATTCTTTGGATAATTTTATTTCTTAAATTTTATCTCAACTATTAGAAAAGACAAGCGTCATAAATTTGTAACTTAGGAGTAGTTTATTTCAAACCCAACTGTAAGAATACAAATTTAAACTAATTTAAAACAGCATTCCATCGAATTTTAATTATGTACCCATAAAACTATTTCGTTGTCTTATTCTAAAGAACTCGACCCAAAGAGAAGAAGATTAATTACAATTTTGATTAAAACTTCCCCTAAAATCAGCTGACGAAAAAGCTTTTTTAAAACCAGAGACGCGAGAACTCTTGATACCTAATTGAATCAGACCTGCATCGAGTTAAAAATGAGCTAAATAAACCCGGCTTCGTCAAATATTTCCCTTTGTGTCCCCCTTCCTTTCAACCTTCCTTCAGCAACTTCGGTTCTTTCAGGGCGATAACTCCGTTAATATTCATGGCGTCCCATCGATTTGCTATACTGCAATCACAGTGAACGTTTAATTCTCTCTCCATCGACGTAATTCACTTCACTTCCCGCCGAAAATTTTCCCTAATTATCCGCCATCGGGAAAACTAGGTTTTGTTTTGGCGGGAAAACTGTTTCGAACCAGTATAACTAAAAACGCGACTTTATAACTTTAGATCGTTATTTAATTCGGGTACAATGAAAGCTCTGTGATAAGAATATCATTAATCGGTTTAGCGTGGCGAAGGATAAATCGATTTCTGTGTGGCTTTATCGATAGTTTGTTGTTGTGCTCGATCGAACGACGTTGGTCTCTCGCTTGGGATACTGGATGTCAAAAGCAATGTGTGCGAGTTATCCGATATTTCCTTAGTTTAATTACTGATAAAAATTGATGAGAAATTCTAAGAAACTTTCCCGACGGTAGTTTTTGAAGTTTCTCTTTATCTCGAAAGAGCTAGATTTTAATTTGTTTTACGTCAAGTTTATATTGTTGGCATCAAGAGTTGTAGAGAAAGTAAGGAAACTTTTGATTGACAAAGAGATTTTGAAATTAAGTCTGGAACACAAGTTTCAATGATTGAAAGTAAACAAATGGTAGCTAATTTCTCTATCACAACAAATCAGATATGTAATTTAATGTGTTCTTGCTTAAGAATTAAAGATACTGTGCCTTTCATTTCCATGGATGTTAATGTTTACAGTGCTTTTCTTTTTTTAATATGAAATAAAAATTGCAGTATTTCTTGTTTTGACTTTTTTTAATTAAACATTAAAACTAAGAAAGTTTTACTTTTTTGTATGCTATTTAACCTAAAAATTGGAGAAGAATGAACTGTTATGATCAAACTATTGCATCTATACGTAACTAAGTATTAATATAAAATTATATAAGAAAGCATATTAAAATTTTTTGTAACGGAAATCACATTGAACTTCCCGAAATACAGAAGAAAAATAAATGCAGAAATGTTATTTTCCTGGCATGAGATATGCTGTAAGCGTCAAACAGTGTTTTTGCCTCTTTTTTTAAATAGAAATAGTTGAGTTCTACAGTTATTTAATCCTGAAGTTAATTACTTTAAGACCAAACACACGAGGATTAGAGGACAAGCAAGATAAGTTATTTTAGAAGAGAGTACCAGACGAACGATTTAACGAGCAATCAGTTGAAGCTAATTAAACTTAAAAAAGAACGGTATCAACATAGAAAAGAACACCTTGAAATTGTATCGTTTTAGAACCTTAATAATCCGTCTTTTTGGTCTTATCAGAATGACGTAACAACAGATAGACAAGTGAAAACTTTTTTGAACTGTTAGGCGTTACTATTAAATGTATCTTGCTACTGCTATGTAAATTTCCTTTCACCTAGAACCATATAATAACATAGTTAACAATTATAGTAGTAGTTGGATATTAATATACTATTAGTAGAAGCGGATTGTTTGATACGACCTACCCACAGAAACAGTGTTCGTGCATCACATATAGTAATAAAATAATGATTAAATACGTAACCCCTGAAATAGTCCAACTAATTCATACATTATATCACAAAGAATTAATGAATTAAAAAGTATTTAAACCATCCAAATTAAATTATCGAAATACATAAGGCCATTTCCGAAAACTACTCAAGCACGGAATTGTGATTAGGAAACGAACTGCGAATTAACATAACATTCCTTCCTCCAATGCACACACATCCCCCCCAGAGGAAGTGAGGAAGAAGCATTAGAAATTTCCCTCCAACGGACCAAAACCATCCTTAATGTTGCAAGAAGCAATAGCGGCGCGACGCAGATTCGCAGCTAACAGCTCTCAAGCACTTTTCCTTCAAGTTTTAGAGCCTCTTAAAGGTTCTCTCCCATCTCGGGCTATGAATGGAAACCATTAAAGTTTGGTTTAACCCCCAGAAGATATATATTAAGTCCTGGAGATATTACCGCGATGCGTCCTCTAACGATCTCGCATATGCAGCTGGATTAGGGCGGGTTTACATACAGCGGACGCGACTGGGGAAAATGGCCGAAAATTCCTTATTGTTCTCTTCATCCATGTAGAATCTGTTCCTTCAGGACCGAAAACAGACATTACATCAGCATGTTTTTGGTCATTTTTGACCCCCTCCCGCCTTATCAACAAAGATAAGCCACCCCCTTTCATAGTTACGTAAGAAAACTTCATCCTTTTGTTCTTTTATACAAAATTTTTAGCAGTGCCTAAAAAATGTAAAACTTTTTGTGCAATTAATATTTGGTTGAATTATTTTGAAATTATTATGCAAGAAACAAGAGATTTTCAAAAATCCAGTGTTTGTAACATCTTACGTAAGCATCACTCATACCCCCTGCCCGTTATTAGTAAAAATAAGCAAAGAGCAAACTCCTCCTCCTTTAGGTGCTTACGTAATATTTGAACTCTTCTATAATAATAAAAGAGCTTTACCACTCACTCACTCACTCACTCACTCACTCATCAACGCACAGCAAAATCTACAGGCGCTAAAGACTCGAAACTTGGTAGGGTGGAAGACCTTACGGTGTATACGCGCACTAAGAAGGGATTTTTCGAAATATTTTTTTTCTGACCCACAGGGGGGTTTGGAGCGTTTTTGACGTTTTCGAGCCCAGCGGCGGCCCAAATGACCCCAGATCTTTTTTATTTCGCAGGAAGGTACCTAGCAACAATTTCTAGAAAGGCATTTTTCAGATTTTGGATATTCGAATTTTAAGAGGTCTGAATATTCCAAAAACCCGTTTTTGCTGAGCATAAACCAAGTTTTATATTTTCGAAGAAAACAGTACCGAGAAATCGATATAACGAATAGAACTGTTGGTAATACCTTCTTGAGAGAATTTCAAAGAAAGTAATTTCTGGATTTTTCGATATTCCATTCTGGAGGGGGTGCACGGGGGTTTGAATATTCACTCCCGTTTTTAGTTTTTGGATCCTAGCACCCACATTATTAATGTGATTGTTATGAAATTTTAGCATGTTGTTCCTCACACAACCAGGAAGGTTTGCGAAAAAGAATTTTCTGAATCAAAACATTCCAAGGAGCCTTTTTGTCCCTTTTCTAAATTCTTATGCTAGCCTTCAATGTTAAATTTATTGCGGTTATTGCTCTTTCCAGGACACGCAAAACCTCTATTGTTGGAAATATTTATTTTGAAATTTTTTATAACAGGTGAATTTTTAAAAAATATGATAAAGAAACAATTTTTAATGATTAAATAATTTTTTTATGATAACCAAAAACCGTTCCACTGAAAAATTTTATTCTTTTTTCTATTTAATGAAATTTAAGTATTTCCAGCAAAGTTCAAATTAAACAATATTTTATCACAGGCATTTTCAGTGTCGATTCAAATGATGTTTACTTTTATTTCATGTTTGAAATTTCCTTCAATGAATGAGTTGGTGATAAATCAGCAAAGGGGGGTTCAGGGGGTCTCCCCCTGATTTTTAAAAAAATTATCGTTATTAAAAAATGGTTATAATTACTAATTCTAAACAGGTTTTTTAAGATCTTAAAAAAGTATAAAAGTATGTAGTATATTTAATTGTTTTGTATTTTATAAAAATTTAGCGGGATGAGGGGGAAATAAGTTCTATCTATAGACATTGCTGTTCAATAATATATCTTTATTGTGAAGCGAAGGCTAAGAAATTTGCCTCAAATATACATTTATACCGATTGCAGAAATGGATGGAGGGAGAAAAGGACAAAAGACAAAAAATAATGTGGGGTTCAGAAGGTCCCCTGACTTTTTTTTCTATTTTGAAAAATTACTCTTTAAAAACGGGGATGGGGATTTTACACATTAAATCTAAACAGGTAGTATTTTTAAAGGCTTTTTTACATCTTAACGAAGTGGTATGGCATCAAAAAAGAATCCTAGCGGGAAGACTTTGACTCTATTGCATCTAAACGATAATTCTTATTTATTTTAACACACAGTTTGTTAAGCCTTTTATCCCCCGAGCAACGGCGGGCATATCAGCTAGTTAATGAATAAATGCATGCGTTATAAGTTTTAAATAACTTAAATTTAGTATTAGAATTATATTGCACATAACATTAAAATCTTGCATGTAGTGTGAGCTTTAAATAAAAATTGGTTGAGGGAGTCTGGGGGACCACGGCCAGAAAAATTTTGAAAATTGGCCTCTTAATGTAGTGTTTAAGCTCATTTAAATTTGCACCAATTTGGAAAATTTGCGGTTACAACTGAAGAGAACCGCCCCTTGTAAACCAAAAAAATCTTGAGGGAGAGCTAAGAGTCCTCCTCCAGAAAAATATTTGAACTATGACCTTCAAAAGTAGTGTTTTATTTGATTTTGAAACTCTTTGGAAACACCCAAAGAGAAACGCTTCTTTGTAAACGGCAGAATTTTCAAGGGAAAAACATAATGCAGCAGACGTCAAAATTGTTTAGGGGGCTTTGGGAGTACTCCCCCAGAAATGTTTTTGAATTTGCCCTTATAAAGAAGAGTTTTAACTCATTTTGGGACCTTACACCCTAAGAGGATTGTTTCTTGTAAGTTGCAGGATTTCCAAGAGGGATACAACAGTAGAAATATTGATGTCCGAATTTCTGGAGGGGGAGGTTGAACCCCTAAACTCCCCCTTCCTTGTATACAGCCCTGTGTTCCTTCCATTGGTTCTTGGTGATATGACGTAGTAGCTACGCCATTATCTATAAGAAAGTTTCAACCAGTCGAGTCGCAATGGTCCGGTCGCGCTAACCTCTGCATGGCAAATCCGCCCTAAAGATATTGCATATGCAGCTGGATTAGGGAAACTGTCTGTACCTCATCGGACAAGCCAGGGTGTTTTCTTGGGGGTTGATGGGGAATTTGGGGGTTGGGTTATGGAATCGTTAATTGGATGAGATTAACGGGATGGGAACGATAAAAAAATGCGTCAGTGGTTTTTGATTCAACGAACCGTGCGTTGTTAGTTTTGATTGCTAAAGAGAAAAGACTGGATCATGGATTTTTATGTTCATGAGGCCATTTGGGGGGTTTAAACGCGCAAAGTGATGCCATTTTTGGAATTAGAATTTAGATATTCTATTCTTAAAACTTGGAATAAATTTTTGTGAATTCTGAAATAATTCCTCTTTTCTAGTCTCTCTTTTCGAGTTCCCTCTTTTCTTTTATGGGCAAAGTGATTAATCGGGCATTATTAATAATGCCCGAAGTGGAGGCGGGCAAAGTGATAAATTTCATTCATAAATTCCACTAAAATTATCACATTGCCCGGGCATTATTAATAATGCCCGGATTTATCACATTGCCCGTAACATATACAAGTAAAGGGTAATTTTGTTCCTATTGCCACAAACTTTATTTTTATGAATAAATTTATATAAATTAAGTTGTGTCAATACCAATGGCTTCTGTGCGAAAGTTTTTCACCCTGCTGAAAGGAGTAAGAGTTTTCTTCTCCCGTGCTATCCATTAAATACTTTAATTCTTTTCTTAACAATAAATCAGTTTGCTGCTGGATTTATAAAGCTATTTAAAACCTAACCGTTATTAAGTTAAAAAAAAAGATGTAAATCACATGAGCCATTATGTTACTTATAAATGTATCTAGGATCGTAATTCTTTAAGGGAATTAAATTTTTAAAAGAATTACTTGTTGAGTGTAACGGGGCCAATAATAATTACGAACATTAAATGTTAAATGTTTTAAGAATGTAGAAAGTTATAATTTACTCTAAAAGCATTTATATAACTCTAGTTTGAAACTTAAAACTTCTAATGGTTATAGGTACTACTTAGTTTTCCCAATTCCTACTGCTAAAACTTTCAATGTACATTGAAGACTCTAGCTATATAATAAATCGATTTTAACTTTGAAACAGGCTAGTCTTTATCCTTTAAAGAAAAAAGAAACACTTTTCCCAACCCACAGTGCTACCCATTTTTCTCAAGTGAAGAAAAAAGACTGAAAAACTATTAAACCGATAATTCAACTCTTTTTCAACTGTACAATAATACAATTGTAGAGAAATTGTTTTTCACTTCTACAGTCACCGAATAAGATCCCTTTTTTTGTTGTGCGTCTAGACTTTTTCGAAAGCAATAATTTCTATCTATAGAAATAGTGACCACTATCTCTTTACGATCCTATTATACAGTTGTTTGTCCGCATTTTCTAAAAGTCTTTTATAGCATGGAATGATAGTTAACGTCAAACCAGTTCATGTATGAATGGTAATAAATACGAAGATTATGCTGCAGTCAAAACCGTTATCAAGTAATAATATCCTCCTTTGATGTACCAGTACACTCTTAGTACAATTATTGCATTGATTCCATTCATCGTAATTATTGGTGTATTGCAGCGAAAAACAGTTTTCGTTCTTTTATCAAGTGGGTGATTACTAAAGATTCTCATCATTAAATCAGTTACAGAAACCATATGAATACAAAAAATCTGTTTTTATGTCGCCTTTATCCTTTTGACATAAGAGTTTCGCTTTTCAAAAACATTTTACACAACTTAAATAGCTGCGGCAATTATGCTTTTACGACGTTCTGTCTCCAAATTATCAGTTCACCAATTTTTCCCTTTTTTACGATGCCTCATAACTCTCCCATTCCTACCGACCGCTTTTTAGTATTATTATTTCGATAATTATTTTTTTTTTTTATAATCAGAGAAATAGGCGCAATCCTTGATCTGACCGCCCCTATAAAAAAGGCACGCTCGTTCCCTTAAGTGGCTCGTAAAAGTAAAAGCAGCTGCTACGGCACACAGAAAACAAAAGAAAACCGTGTTGGAAAGCAAACCAACCGGGAAACCGGATTTTTCTCATACGCTATTAGCGGAAACTGCAGTCATCACCCTGCTGAAACAATAAAGAAACCCCTTGTTGTCCCGATCACCCTCCAAAATAATGATCCACATGTTTCTCACAAGTCAGACAGAAAAAGACAATTAGTTATACGCTGCACTAATGAGAGTTGATTATATGTTTCCCGCCGCTAAGTATACAAATCGTTATATAGGATGTCACTGTTGTGCGTTGTCTACCGGTTGAAGAGATCTTCAATGCACCAGCAACTGTAGAGTTTTGTTTTACTGTTGTCGGGATTTTTTTACGAGTGTCTTTTGTTCGTGGATGTTTACTTCCATTTTAAATTGGCTTTTTTAGGCTCGAGTTTGAAATGTTTTAGTGAATTTGTAGGGGACGGATGTAAAAGTGGACGGATTTTGCACTTGGGCGTTGTATGTACTCGATCCACAGATCGCTTTTTGGATTTAATGGGATTTGGAAAAGAAACTATGGCGTCTTTATTTTCTTGATTAAAAAAATGTGTGATTTCTAAAATGTGAAGTTATATGTAATACTAAAAAGCTGGTCAGTTTTATTTTTCTGGGCTCCTATTCTACCTCTAATATGTTTACTCCATACTTAAAAATAGTTTTGGCCTGCTATTTCAAGTCATTCCATTTCCTTACGTTCATATGTAAAAACTATTAATGAAGAAGGATAATTTTTCTATTTAAATAAACACAACCTGCTTGTTGACGCAAAAAGTTTGAGTACTTCTTAGTTATCCGAGTTTTAAGGTTCGAGATTGTTTCTTAGGGTTATAAACCTGGAATATGCAGCTAAGTAATTTATTGCTACAGCTCTTGTGTGTGTGAAAGAAACCGGAAGAAAAATAAGACCTTATAATTAGAATTTCGACCTTGCCCACTTGTTGCTTGCAAGGGTTCAGTTTTGAAAAAAAAAACCCGTGCGTTTAACCTATAGCATGCAAGGGATTAAATGTCATTAAACCCAAAGTGGACGGACACTCAATAGGTTGGTTCACGCTCAATTTGCATAAACGCTAATCTTCAACTTTTCAACTGCCCTAAACGAGTCTGTCTCCAACACGCCTAGTATAGTAGTTACTTTTTTCAACATGGAAAAGGTGGTCTCCGCAGAAATATACGCTGACAGGACCCTAAATCAGGTAAAAGGCGCGTTTCCAATCCATTCCGCAACTGGCCATAAATAACTTGGGTGAAGCACACAGTTAAAAGAAGCGAGGGCTTTACATTCTACAGTCATGCCGTTTCGTTTCATCCCGACATAAATTAGCTATAAAACACCAAAGATTACCTAACTGAAATTCGATTTGCGAGCAGAGATAATTATGCTCTGGGACATAAATTTTGAGGGGAACCGCAGCTACGGAATTCGAAATTGGATTATCAAGCGATTATCTTCATTCTTAAAACGGTCATGTTGTTGATTAATACCCATCCTAACTTTTCCCCCACTTCGAGCCAACAACATGCATTATGCAATACGATGGTGCAGTAACTAGTAGATTATACTGAGAGCTATAGTTTCGCCATACGTATATTTTAAATTATCAACGGTCACTTATATTGATTTAGATACTGTGAAATGAGAGTTTAGAGTATCTATTATGGGGCTTTAAAAAGGCGCAATCTGTTTTGTTAAAAAGATGGTACATTGGGTACACGCTTTGGAGGATGCATTAGTTTATAGTTTATACTTACCTTTCACTAAGAGAGTAATTTCAATTTCTAATTTGGAGTTAAAAAAATATTAATGATACCACTTTCCATGCTAATCCTTCGTCAATAAGAAACTTCCATTGTTTGTTGTTTTAAAAGAATAACTTAATCAGGAGTATAGCATTTTCGTTAAAATTGTGCTTACCTTTCAATGTTTCAGATTCCTTTCTTTGAAAAGTAAGACACTGTGACTCTTTAAATAGATAGTGTTTCTAAACTTAGATCAAAGTTATTGTTTCATTTTGTTTTGAAGTTTTAAAATTCCCTAACACTCGGCACTAAAAATGTTTGTATTTATTAATGTAGATATAATTTGTCAAATCAACCACAAAAATAACTTTTATTAAATTTAAGTGACAGAATCCCTTTTTGTTAACTTTTAATGCAAAAACAAGATGATATATTGTATTAGGTACTATTTTATTATCCCCTACAAATTCGAATTCGAATCCAAATCGAACTTTTATGACATTAAATTTTTGTTTCATTTGAATATAAAGAAAAATAATTTAAAAAATATACCTAAAGCTTTATAAATAAGAAAATGATTTTAAGGTAATCTTAAAATTTAACCATTTACGAAGACAAAAAGTACCTTTTATGAGCTTGAAACTGGTTAAAATGAATGACTTCGGAAGAAAGTGACCATTGTTTTCATGAAATAAAAAAGAAAATAACTCAACCCTTTTTAAGTAAAATAATTTTAACAAAAAAGTTCAACCTATAAAGTAAAATTGTAAGATATGCCATCAATAACTCAAAATATAATATACCTAATAGCCTGTCCTATGGTTTGACGGAATAAATAAAGGGAATAATAGTACTACATTCGCTTGAAGGAGAATAGAAACCCATCACACACCGAAATAGCAACAATTTCCGGCCCGTGACACTACAACCCAAAGTAAATAATATGCAATCGCAATTTTCCGAGACTTGTCGAGTTTTATCGGAAAGTCCCGGGCTTCTCAACTTTACTCCTCTAACAACACGCGATAATTCAGAATTTGGGCAAAAATTCGAGAGCTGCCGCTATTTTTACCGGTAAAGGACATTTTTATCATTATTATTTTTTCCCGCGCTCTCCCTACGGATATTGATAGATCAAAAAAGGGGATAAAGAACGTGTCATATTTTAAATTGGTTCCATCGTCTGCGGAGTCGCCTTTTTAATCATGACCAATACTTCCCCTTGACTTTATAATGGAAGCTCGGTGTTGCCATTTTGGACGAGCGAAATTGACAGCGTTTATCCGGCGAATCTCAATTTGTATTTTATTTCGGCATTGTACTCCCGGTGCTGCATCGGCTTATTTTGCATGTTGCCAGCTGACGTTGAAATAAGATATTCTTTTCCCCATTACACTGGGCCCTGTTGTTGATATTCGCTAGTTGATAAATTTTTGGGACGCATCTTTTGTCGTTTAGCCTGACTTTTTCCGAGAGAGAGAAAAAAAATGGCTACCATTCAAACTACCGGTTCGGATTAGTTCGTTTTTTCCTCCCTTTGTTCGGATTCGATCTCTTTCGAAGGCGTATTTTGAAAGTTAAATTTCGTTCTGGACGTAAAAAGGAGCTAGGTGTTCCAACGTGCTGTAATTTGAATTTAAAATTCGTCCCGAGAGCTTTGAAAGCGAGTCAATCACCTTATATTGAGGAAGGAGAAATAAATCAGCACAGCCTTTGAGGTTTGAATGCCCAAAACTTTTTAAAAGTAATGATTGATTTGGGAAAGAGAACAATATTCAATCTACTAGCTCAAGAACTTGACCAGGGTATTTTACATTTAGAACACAACTTTATATTCAAGCCGAAATGAGTGCTCATAAGCCCTGTCCTACATATTCCTGGTTAAATAACTAGTTAGAATTTCATTCATAATATACGATATTTTGATAGTAAACTGAAATTTATCCACGGAAAAGAGGTATATGATAAATTTACATTTTATAAGAATCGAAAATTGTTTACATTCACATTCTTTTTGCGATTTTAATTTTAGGATCTCTTGTTGTTGAGGCAAATATTTCTAGACTTCGAATTGTTCACTTGGATCCGAAAAATGATTTAGAGAAAAATACTGTGCTATATTTGTATGATAAACGCATAAATCAATGCAATATTTTCAGCCTCCTTCAATTCGATGTTCTTTCTCTCTCTTGAATAAAATATTTTCACTTGTGTTGCCAATTTAAAGCAAGGGTGAACGTTTTCAGACTTCTGATATTCAATGTTTGTCTTTTCTTAGATTTTTGTGCAATAGATTTTGTGCTTAATTTTTTTGTACATTTCCCTTTTGTTTTATCCTTCTGGAACTGATTAGAAGGTACCGAAAATATGTCTTCTGAATAGAAATTGGCATGCGTTTGTAAAAGCTATCTAGCTGATACTATATAATATTTTAAAAAGATGTAATTGTTGAGACATTTTTTTCAGTCCAATATTATATTCTTTGTTGTATTCCCCTAATTGGAATCTAATGTATGTATAAAACGTACCGTGCGAACTATATAGGGGAGAGTGGGGCCCCTTGGGGCACTCCACTTTTCAGAATTTTATAGTTATGAACTCGGGCTTATAGATACTAATAAATGATCCTAAAATCTACACTTCAACGTGTTTTGCAATCTTTGATGCGTCTGGGTCATTATTTACATCAGTTTTTTTGTTTTGCGTGATGCTAAGTTACAATCACTCGCGTAGTTTCAAAAGAAAATAAAAAAAAGGTTTATTTATGTTATTATAATTATGTTGAGATTAAAATATAATATTGGACTGAATTATTGGACTGAACTTGATTATGTTGAGATTAAAATATGTGTATCCATTACATTTTAGGAAAGAAAAAGAAATTTTTTTGCTAAACCTAAAAGAGTAATTAAGTTTAATGTCCAGTGTCACCTTAAGGGGCACCTTAGGGCGCTCAGGTGTAAGGCACCTTGGAACATGTTAAAAGGTACCCCAAAATTTTCAAGAATTAAAAAAAATTGTTTTTTTTTTATTAAAAAATAAATTATTTTAGAATTTAGAGGATTATAATTTAGAAATTGGTGCAAAAAAGTTTCTGGAAGGAAACAAAAAATTAGTGATTTACGTCATTACAAAAATGAGGAAATCAGTGAAAAATATTTTTGATGACCAATTTAAGATTTTTATAAGGATAGCTTTATCATAATTTAATGTGTTATTTTTATATTTTTCAAAATAACATAAGTTTTAATGTTGTTATTATTAGAAAAGTCCCAAGGTGGGCCATTAGTGGGACACCTTGGACAAAAGAGATAATTGGTCAAAATTTTTTTTCATTAAATGCCAAAGGAGTATATTTAATATATTAGCTGCGTTTGAATAAATATAACGGTATAAATAAATTAGAAAAATAATTTTGTAAAAAGTGTCCCAAGGTGCCCCACTTTCCCTTACTGTTTATGGTACGAAATTCCTCGATAATACTTCTAAACGTTTTTTTTTAAAGATTGTAATATTTGAACTTGTTTTCAAACTTTAATTATCTCCGGGTTGTAAAACTTGCTCAGTAGCTTGAATCAAATATAAGGTAAATAAAAAAATAGTGTCACGAAACTTAGCCAGTATTGAAGATTTCACTGTGTTATTAACTCAATGCATACCTTTATTTCAAAAGTTATTGCATAGCCAAACCTTAAAGTCAATGACCCATCGTCGAAGAAGCGCTTTTGAAGTTTTGTTTTTTAAACAACCTGTTAGTAGAAGGAGAGAACTGAGCCCTTTAGGCAAAATGAAGGGATGGACCTTATGAAAAAAAAAGACAGAGGTGACCCTTTAAAGACTAACAGCATGCAAAATTTAACGAGATGCCTTTGTAAACTTTGTATTTTGCTATAATGCTGGGAAAATATTATTGTGGTATTAAAATATTTGAAAAAGGAACCTGGTTGTAAAAATATTTTATCTACATAGGCTCTATGATTGTTTTTTTTTGTGTTTACATTTTGTTTTAGTCAGTAAATGAAATGAAAAATATTTTTGTTTAGTGTCAATATTGTTTTCAGAGAAAAAAAATTAATAATTAATTTGAAATATATACTATCATTAACGAACATAAGTATAATGAATGCATTAAAACAGGGATATAAAAATTAATTAAAGCTTAAAAGGCCTTTCTTATATAAATAATTTGATAAAAAATAACAAGAAAACTTTAAACCACCTTCTCTCCATTTTTTTACCCCAAATTTAAATCAAATTTTAAATTTACTTACAAAAAGCAACCTTAACAACATTCTACAACATAGCCTTTTATGATATTAAACTTCAATTATTCTCTTTAACTCTTTAAAGAAACTATTATACAATTTAATCTACACAAATATTTGTCATTTTTCAAACAAAAAAAAACCACCAATAACAAACAAAGTCCGTTTGACGGAAAAATTTATAATTTCTATCAATATTTGCAAAAATACGAGGGTGATAGTTGTAATTCTTTGTCAACTTTAATATGGATAATAAAGTTAAAGAATATTCCATGGATTTAGAATTCTTAAAGCAACGGAGTTATTTCCTAATTTGATTTGTTTCCACTGTTAAAGCTTTTACGTTATAATGGATTCGATAGATTTGAGCTTTTGAATAATTTATACCGTTTAAAGTCCCGCAGGAAACTTGGGAATTTATCGACATTATTTGTAAAGGATAATTGGAAATTTCCGTTGCTTGAAAGATGAATGATATTAAGAAACCTTTTATAAAATGAATGCATTTAACAATATAATTGATAAAGTTTTTTTTTGAACTAGATTTGTTGTAACTTCATTTAAATTATTTCAAATCTCGGTGATGCATAATCCAATGGATGACGTCTAAATTCTATTACATCCATTGTCCAGGTAGCTTTTACACTGCCGTAGCTTTACACACCAGGCTTTACACACCGTTTACACACCAGGTAGCTTTTACACTTTCTATAGCCGTTCGGCATTTCGTTAGGAACAGTGAAAGAATCACAAAAAAGGAGAAAAAAGTGGAAATGTTACTGGAAGGGCACAATTTTAAGCCCTGGGCATTACAACTAGCTTAGTTCACATCATTATAGATCGAATAAGCTCCATGAAGATTCAAGAGGTAGGCTTCATTCACTGAGAAATGCCAGTTTACCATTCCAATAACTGAACACCCTTTATCAATCCCAGTTTTTAAAATGTAGCGTTCTACATCATTATTTAATAACAAAGGAAAAACATTTGAATAATTGATTAAAACAAGAAGAGGCATAAACTGCACAATTAAAACTAAGAAAAATATGGCTGAAAGATGTTAATTCTTAACTTACAGGTCCCTTTTTCGATCACATGCAGCTGGATTGAAAAACTTTTCACAATTACAATTCAAAGATTTTATTTAATGAAAGATTGTTCCCCATTTATGAGATCTTCCTGCAACTACTGAATTTTATTGGGAGCCTCCAGATCAATTACATTCCTTATTTTTTGTGATTATGTGCTCGACTGTTCATTCACTGGGCAAATTCCCCCTTGTAAACTTTGAAACCATAGAAATGACGTCAAATCCCAGTAGTGTAAGGCCTGCCACCTCTAAAACCCGTGACGTCACTTCTCAATCCTTGAAAGTCGGTTTACCTCCAAATCAAGCTCGCCTAATTGATTCCTTTGGATCCGAGGCGAACTTCCACAATAAAATGGGAGCCTCGGCATAAATAGCTGTCAGCCGGGGCGCAAGCATTATGTGCTTTCCGCTTAAGCCCGGGGCGCTCCATTGACTGTCCTCTAATCTGATTGGCGGGCGAGATCGATAGTTGCACCTGCGCCCCTTCGGAATGCGGCCGGGGCGTCATTGTTAATTACGAGGCCAGTTTTATGCTGGGACATTTCAGTTGTGGGCCCCCCTTCATAATCGTATTCATATGGTGTGGGAAATTTCGCGCATGGCCAACTGTAGATGCATAAGGCTATACGGAAGCTTGAAATTGTGACGTTACGATAGATAACTCTTTCCCGACAACTCAACTTCGCTTTGAAATCTTCCACGCTCAACGCAGATCCTACTGGGTAAAGATTCAATCACCTCTATTCTAAAAATGGTAATCCCCCAAACTCCCTGAGTTGTTACTACACATGGCTTTCTTGCTTGGTGGCTCGGGATAGTGTAAACGGCATCAAAATGTCATCCTTTCGGGAAACCAATCAGACCACTCGCCATCATCTAGGAGTCCATTATCACCGAGTAGGATCTTCTGTAATTATGCGGGGAGCATTGAAGATACCAGTGTGAAGATGATTTGTAGGGAAATTAATAGTTAACTAGGAGGCCAGTTTTCTAGATAGGGAGAAACCTCAACTTGGCAAAAACCTCGCCATGCGATTATCACCTGTGATAATTGCATTCACACGGTGTGGGAAATTTCGTTGGTTAACTATATGCATGGCCAGAGCAGCTCAAATTTGCTTCGTATTATAGATATTTCTGACGTCACCATATAAGATCTTTCTCGACTAATCACCGTTCACACTGAATTATTCCTTGCTTTTCGCATATTTACAGATCCTATTAGTTAAGATTCTAAAGAACCATTCAGCTTCCTGGCAGTCGGGATATAGCTGGGGCGTCGTTGTTAATTACGTGGCCAGTTAGAAATTTCGTTTTTCTTGCAAAAATCTTTTATGCTCCTCGTATATTTTCCACATTTTACTCGGTAAGATTCTCTAAGACCAATCATAACAACTGGCTAAGAATGACACCCT
This sequence comes from Tetragnatha montana, assembly GCA_963680715.1. Lineage (NCBI taxonomy): Eukaryota > Metazoa > Arthropoda > Arachnida > Araneae > Tetragnathidae > Tetragnatha > Tetragnatha montana. The sequence goes on along the minus strand of OY796676.1, from coordinate 58,235,098 downwards.
TCTGGCGAACCAATCAGAGCTTTCGTCATCATCCTAGCTTATTATTGAATTAACCCAGGAGCAAAAAGCAAAAAGTTGTAATTTATAAAATTACACGATAGTTATAGTAAAATTACACGACATCTAACATTTTTAAATCGATCATTAACGTTGAAAATTTAAAATAGTTCTTACAAAAATACTGACATCTGAGAACAATCTAGTAAGTAAATTTGATCTACCATTTAATTTATAGATAAATTAAAAAAGGTACGTATACGTATTTATATGATCTGAAAAAAAAAATCAAATCAGTTCGCGGGCCGCAGGTTGTGCATCACAAATTGAGCGGAATATAAAATTTCAAAAAATCGGAATTCCGATAATCAATACCTCTAAAATTAGCGGATTTCCGCTAATTAGCGGAAAAATCACATGCCTGACCTATAGCGCACGCGCTATCCCGGCGTTGCTCAGACATTATTGACGGGCTGCGCCCGTACTTTGAAATAGTTGGGAAGTCATATTTGTTAAAAAATATTTAAACTTAAGGTGCAACAGATTTAGTAGAGTACCTAGACTGCAACACAAAGAGGCCCGCTGCATTACCGTCCATAAAAATGGATTCAAACAGTTAAATGAATATAATCGAAGAATTAAACAAAAGTCAGTAAATGTATAAAAAGCCAGAGTGATTTAAAGGCACAGCTCAGTGCCTGCTCTTAGCTCATTAATTCAAAGATTGACATTTGTATGTTTTTTTTTTATTCTAAAGAGCGTTATCAACATAGAATGTGTTTCAAAATAAATCACTCATACTCTCAATAATATATCAGCTTGTTTCTTTTTTTACTTTATCCTTATATTCAGTCGCTTCCGCAAGGTTTCTTTTTTTATTGAACAACGGATTTTTCGGCCAATCAGATGCTTTATCAAAACAGCAGACGGATTTCTTCATTTTATATATTAAGATGGGAGTGTTTTGGATATCCAACATCCTGTTTAATGGTTTCCCCAACACTATTCAATAGGCCTGAATTTCCTGACTGAGCGTAATAAAAATATTCATAAAATATCAAAAATATTAATTTGTTCTATCTCTTTGAAGCTAAAACAAAATGAATTTAATACATAAGTTTTGCCGCTAATCTTGCTGATGAAATTACTGATAAAATGTGAAAATTTTCTTTTAATCCTCAAACATCAAAAATTAATATTTTCTGAATTATTACTTTCTGGGGAAACACTTCTGTTAAATCTTTTGTATCTTCTCCAAGCTAGTTATTAATCATTATCTCTTTACGTGCCGCAGTCGTGCTAATGATAATTTAATTGAATATTTAATTCCTAGAACTTCTTTAATTATTCCGTTCGATGAATAAGAGGAATGATGTATTATTTCCGTCACTAATTGGTTTTTACATGGAAACTATTTGTTTTAGGCATTAGGAATTTTTATTGTCAAAAATAATAAAATTGTTCAATACCTCCTTAATTTTAAAGCTGTATTTATCAAATGATAGCTTCAATTTGGAAAGTTTTAACTTGCATAAATTATTTATGAGTTAATTAAAAACATTTAATCAAATCAAAACCCTGATTTGAAGGGGAAATTTAGGCAATTTATTATTAGATATTTTCATTTGTCAGACATTTATTTAACACATTAAAATTATAGAAATATTTCCGGATTGGTTATTGAGTATTTTTTTAAAAATAGTTTTTTGTTTGTTTTTGTATCAAATGTTAAAATATTACCAATATTTTATCTAAACTTTCAATTTTGAGTTCATCATTATTTCATTCAAAAACTCATAACTTTAAATTCAAAATTTTTTTTTGGAAAATGATAGATGAGGTATTTCTATCATGATATTAGTTTCATTAGCACTGATTTGAAAAATTATCATTAGAATTATTTAAATTGGAATTATAATTCCTTGAATTAAATTTTTAGAATTAGTTAAATTTAGAAAAACAGTAGACACATATGTACAACTTTTGTTTGATTTTAATGGCTACTTTTATAGTTTCATATATCAGTTATTAGTGTTCTGCAACTAGTGGTAAAAAAATAGTTAACTACCAACTACTAACTAGTCTGGGAAAATCTAGTTGCAACTAGTAGTTAACTATTTTTTCCTGGGACTAGTTACAACTAGTAGTTAACTGTTTTTCAAAGTAGGTAACTACTAGTTAACTAGTCTATTTTATTTCATAACCTATTTTTTGCCCAAATTCTAATACATCTTTCTTATCTATATCACTAAAAACGCACAAAAAGGGCCTTTAATTGTGGTTATGGTATTTTGAGTACTCTACCATCTTAATTAAATTTGTTACAGTACATTTTTTTCGATATTTTGATAAAAAGTTTAATAATATTTTTTTTGAAAGTAGTTGAAATTTTGAAAGTAGTTTCAACTAGTAGTTATTAAAAAAAGTAGTTCAACTAATAGTTGATAAACAACATAGTTGTAACATAATAACAACTAGTAAACAACATAGTAACATACATATATAACAACATAGTATCAACTAATAGTTGATAAAATACATATTTTCTTTTTTTTTTAAGTAGAAAAATAATTTCTGTAGGCCGCTCTCTTTTCAACTAGTCATCTTTAATTCTCGCGGAAATGCCATAAAATTTAAACTCTGACTATTACCCTTCGGTACAAACTTAAACCAGCAAAAACTTTAACAGAATTTCCCGAAAAGAGCGGTATCATCTAAATCTAATGAATGCCCGTTGAATGCATTGGAGCGCGAGGAGAAAAAAAAGAAACAGCTGACTCATCGAATGAGTTTCACACCATCTTTTATCCATGGAGTTTTATGGCACAGCCGTTTTCCTCCTGAAGCCAAAGCTTTAGTTTGCTGAACATTCTTTCTACATCCCAGATACTCCTGATTTTGCTTGTTTACTTGAAAGTGCTCTTAGAAATTGAAAAGGATTGTTTGTTCTCCGCACACATTGTGTTTTACCGTTTTGAATGAGCAAATATTCATCTTTGACTTACGATTAAATGGAGATTTTGACTAATATTTATTTTCTGATTGTTTTTCTATCTCTTTACTAATGTAACTAACTTTTGAGTCGTTAAAAATTTGATTTAGGTTTATTTTATTTGTTATTTATTTTGATGATGATTTACCAAACTGTTCTGTAATTAAAATATTTGTGTATTTTTAAAGTCTTAAGTTTTTTGTGAAAATTTTAAGGAATATTTTATTGATAATGATTAATCTTTCTTAATGATGATATCCTTTTACCGCTTTGCAATAGAATAATTAAGTATCCAATTTTTTAAATAGAAATGGAGGATGTTTTAAAGTTTAGAAGCTGAGTTTTTAATTATTAATATAAGTTAGCTATTATGGAGTCAAGTTGAAGTTAGAAATTACCTTGAATGCTCTTTAAAATCTAAACATTTTTCAACTGATAATAAATATCTAGATTTATGTATCTTTTTTCTTCAAATAATCGTTAAAAGTACATTGAATCGGAATCAATGTCTGAATGAATAAATATGTGCTATATTTCGTTGTGAAAATAACTTTAGAATGACTTACAATCTTTTTATACAGATATAAATGTTTAAAGGAAACTATAACCACACCAAATCTACATTTTAGAAAGGACAGAAAACATCTTATTTATGCACGTAACGTTATAATGTCTGTACTTTACAAAATTATTATTTTTTTTTCGTCATGATTAATGAAAGGATTTAGTGACTATTTTTTTTATTAAAGATTTAAATTCACATTTAGTATTATTTTACCTTTAATCCAAGAAAGTATTGAGCTTCAATTTCACCAAATCTATTATTATCAATGTATAAAATATTTCAGTAAAATTTATGTAACATATTAAATGCATGAAAAATTGCTTCGTGGTTAAAATGTAAAAAAAGTAACATTAACCATTAGAGTTCCTGGATATTGGGATTTTATTTATACCTATGATAAGACTCATTTTTAATAAAATATGCACAGTAACCTGCTCAAATAACATTCTTTTATACACATTTTATAAAAAGTTCCCTGATTCAATCATAAAAATGAAATCTACTTCTTCTTATGCAAGATCAAAATCCCTTCCATACATTTTTATTATTAAATCTTACCCATATCTTATTACAATAAACAAAGCTTTTGTAAATCACAAAGAAAAGATTGGAAGCTTTGTCAGAGTTTGGTGGCAGATGAAATCATATTTTATCGCCCCTTTTGTATATTTCCTTGAATTTCATTCATTCTTTTTCACTTTATTATTTCTCCTTCAAAACTGATATCAAGAGGGGCAGAGCGTACCTTGTGTACGGCCAGGAACGGTAAAAAAAAGTTTCAAATATATATTTGCGGGCATAGCTTTCCCTCTTGGCAGATGATATTTTCCCTTCCCGTTCTGAATTTCATTCTCCTTCTCTGCTGCCATATCTGTTTCATAAACATGCGCATTTATTCGTCCATTTATTCTTGCGATTTACCGGAGCTTTTTCTTGGGGAAGATATGTATTTCCTTGGCAAGTATTTTCGGCCCACTTTATTTTTCGCGAGCTTCCTCGTGCTGCCGTGTTTCGGGGCACGTGAAATATAATAGTTCTGTGAAAGGCGAAAGTTTTCCTTTTTAGGGGACGTTCAAATATTACCTAAATAAGTTTTCGGGGATTTTTAACGCCCCCTACCCTCTTTTCATCAAAGATTAGCAAATTTTAATCCCTTATTACAATTACGTAAGCGACTGCCCAACCCTGTACCCTTTTTCTTTTCAAAACTTTCTGTAGTGATATAATTTTAAAAAATGTATTATTTAATTTTAATGGAAATCTAAATTGGCTTGAATCAAACTTGCTTATTCTCTTAAAAAATAAAAAAATGATTAATTAGGTTATAAATCGAGCTTTTAAGAGTAAATCGTTTGCAATTTGCATTTTTGAAAATATAGTTTACATAAATCCTGCGTGTTGCCCATGTTTTTATTGTGGGATTAAACTGTTTAGACACTGTTTTCGACTTCAGAACCAGTGGCGAAAGCGTGAGTTGCGAAAAGGGGAAGTGCAACTAAAACACATGATCCGAATTTCTAACATTTCCGAGAATTTAGAGAAATCGAGATTTAACTAAATCATAACAAAAACTTATAATATCAGCTTATAATATAATATCATGTTTTTGGCCATTTTGACCCCCCCTTGACAGCAAAGATAAGCAAAACACAACCCCTCTCATAATTAAGTTAGAAAACTGCCCGACCCCCCTTTGTTCTTTTTTTTTGTACCAAATGTTTAGCAGTGCCTAGAGTCCAGAAATTCATTATGCTCAATGCTCCATTTTTTTTTCCTATTTCGATTTTTTTTTGTAAAATTTATTTTTGGTTGAATTTTGAAATTATTTATGCAACAAACAAGAGATTTTTTATGAAAATGCATGAAATGTTTGTAACATCTTACGTAAGCTACCCTCATATCCCCCTCCCCCTTGTCATGAAAAATAAGAAAGGAGCAAACCCCCTCCCCCCTTAGGTGCTTATGAACGGCCCCTATCAGAACTTGGGATTCTTTCAAGTTTAATTTTCTCTTTCCAATTTTAATTTTTCTATGTTAATTATTTTTTCAAGTTAGGAGATATTTTCGTAAATACTGTGTTTTTATGTCATTTTTTACGTAAGCACTACTCATCCACACTACTCCCTTGTCAACAAAAATAATCAAATATTAAACTTTCCTCCCCCTTCGGAGCTTAACGTACTATTTAAACGGCCCCTGACTTGTAGCTCCGAAAGGAACTTGTACAGTTTTGGGAAATGCGGGCATTTGTAGGAGTTACTATCCTTTGCTTCTCTCAATGCATTTATTTAAATTGTCTTGGGTTCAAGATATGGCGGACTTTTGGTGTAATTATACGAAGTGAATTTTGAGGAAGACTAGACGGTATCACGAAATACTTGTTTATTTCTGCCTTAACTGCGCATAACCTACCACCGAAAAAATTGTTTTTTAACTGTCCGATAACGTGACTCACAGAAAAGGTTATTCCATAGTCACACACCGGTTTCTTCCGACTGCCTTCATTGTAATGAAATTTTTAACTGTCAAGTAAATTATAACTTTTTTACACTTGTATTTATTTCCGATATTTTAAATCATCCACGGATCCACGTCATCCCGAATTCTCTGTGTTCTTATAGTTCTAGTATATTATAATATACTAGATTATAGTTATTTTATTATAATTTTAGCAACATTCTGCACCTTATAATGTTGGTTGAATTAAAAACATAGCTTTTTAAATAATACTTATATATTATATTTTAATTTCTAAAACCCTGAAACTGGCGTTTTTTCGTCCGTTATTCGACCTTGTGCCCATTAAATTCAAATCAACCAACCAACCACCTTTCAGACATACTATAGTAAAAAAGTTCCAATTTTATACACATCCTGATTTAATCAAAATGAAATCACAGAAAAAGTTTTCTTTTCTAGACTAAATTTACTTGATATTACCTATCAGTATTTTTTTTTCTTCAGTACAGTTAGCTAGTTAACAACATTCTTTATAAATATCTTTGAATTCTTTTCACAATCTTCTCCTAAACAACAGAGAAATCAGTAGGGAAAACATTCCCCCCAAACATATTCCACAAGTTTCCTAACAAGTGACTCCAGAATACCGCAATCAAACACTTGAAAACTTTTTTACCACCACATCGACGATACACATCATTGTTATTTCCAATGCTGCAAGAACAACTGACTTGTTTTGATTTCACGTCCAAAGATGGAGAGCCTTCTGCCTCATTATCTCACCAGGGAAGCCAACGTAAGATAAAAAAAACCCCCTGCAAATCCCTTCGGCTTGATTCCCCTAGAATCGGGAAGAAACAAAAAGCAGAAAAAGCCCCCCCCCAATAAAATCAAACCCAGACGAAAGAGAAAGACAAGTTGGCTTACTATCACTACACGGTTCATTTGCTAAGGAAAGGATTCCTTCTAAAATAAGCACTTCAACTTCAACTCGCATCTTATTACCCGTCCTATTACCTAACCGTCCTCTTAGGAGATGGGATATATTTGGCTGGACTGCTGTATATTCATTCATGACCAATCCAAACTGAGGAATATCTAGAACATCTAGATACTTGAATCGATTCATTCATTTTTAACTTTTATACCATCCTATAGTATGGCCCTGTTATTCTAATTCCTTCCAATAAATCTAACCATACTATAGTTTTAAAATGGATATGTATTAAAATCTTGTTTCAAAAAGTAATAATACTAACATCTTGTAATTTAGAATAAAATATTAAGATAACTTCAAAGCAATATTGAATTGCCTGTAATTTTTATTATACTTATTAAATAAAAAAGTGAAGTTCTTGTATATATAAAAAAGATTCTTATATAAAAAAGGGGTTGTGACGATAACGTCGAGTAGCGTTGAATATTTCGCTTCATAATTATTTTATCCTCTTGATCCTTTTATCTTCATTATCTTCATTGCATTCCTCTCATCCTTATCCTTTCCATCATCTTCTTCGCGTCTTCGCATCTCTTATTTACCTTTCACAACCACTTCATCTGAAAACTCTTCAATACTCTTTTGATCCTCTCACCATTTCATACTCTTCATCTACCTGCACATCATCATCATCATCATCTCCTTACTACTCTATTATTTTAATCTTTACAAAAACCTCTATTAAGTACAGTTTTTTCCAAATTCTTAAAAATTTGTATATTTGCAAAGTATATTCAAAGGTTTTTAAACACTTTTTAAATACTTACCTTCGAGAAATATTACTTACCTACATAATTTATCTTAAAGTAAATTATGAATAATGGTGACTATTATTCGGTATTAATAGTATATAGCAAATGAACTTTTAACTGTTAATTTAATGTCCATAATCATATACGAGTTGGCAACCACTGGTTCAGATTCTATGTCCAAAGAATCGATTCCTGCCTACCGTACCTGATCCTATTCGATTCCGGAATTGATTCCAAAGATGGACACTCCTATAACCTTTTTCACATTTACACAAACTTTCGCGATAGATTATTTCTCTTGTCACCAATGGCTCGTATGATCCGGAAGTAGCCTGACCATCAACCGGAAGCCGGGACGACTCCTTCCTTTCGGAATATACCCCTTTGAGGCGCAAAAATAAAAACACCTATGATTTACGTCCACCGTTTTTATAACGTCTCTACATAAATCTGGCAGATTATTTGAATTGGCCTCCTGGGATTCATAAAAGAAACGAATACTCTACCCAGTCTATGGCTTTCGTTTAGTTTTTTTCGTAGTTGTAAGGACACAACCGAGTAACATGCATTATACAATTCCCATCCCTCTTTGTAAGGTATGTAGTGCAATATGCAGCATATACGGGGGGGGGAAGATGTGGCGTATAAATCTTTTTTTTTGGAACGTCTTTTTAACGGGCATGTCTCGTAATGAGGAGCAAAGAATGAAAACGTCTTCGAGGATATGAAAGATGAGGGTGATTTGGAAGATTTATGGAAGGTGTACTTAACTTTTTTCACCGGACATTTCCCCATAGTAATAGATTAAGAGCGTAATGAACACTTTTTTCTCTTTGTGCAGAATGTGCGGTTTTAGGGAACGCGAAATCTGAATTTGATTCAAGGGACGAATTTGCGGTCCCAAACGGCATAAATTTAACCTTGTTTGCTTGTAGAGTTAAAAAAATATATCTTATCCAAATGACGTTTTTTTGTAAAAAAAAAAAAAAATTAGCATAGCATTTTTGTTTTGACTAACCTATTTATCAAAGATTAGTTAATTCTTATAAGTTATTTATGGCTCTCTAATATTGGTTAATTATTTAATAAAATAAACTATTAATAAAATATACTGGATCGGTACTTCTCAGGGACCGAAAATTAAAGTACTTTAAGAAATTTTTTAACTAGCTTCTAAGTGAGCCTCGAAAGGGGATTTTTGCATTTTTTTCAATGAATTTTATTAAAATAAATACATCAGATATCAATTAAGTTGCATTTTTAAAAACTGAATAATAATTATAAATTATATCATTTATAAAAATAATGGACTTCAATTTTTAAAAAAAAATATTAGCTTTTATCTTGAAGTTTATTGATTGTTCTTTTTCCTCGGTTTGTTATTTGCCACACATCATCTTTCTAAAAATTTGATTTTGCTTTAAAATGAAAAAACATATAAAATTATATAATTTTCAAATAAAATGCCTATATTAGATATGTATCGGTTATAGTGCTGTCCTTTAAAAGCAATCCACTGTTTCATATTTTCTCCATTAAAAGCTTAATAAAAAGGATAATTAAATCGAACAAAAAACTGTACTAGCGGCTCATCCTCCCTAACATTTTAGTGCTTAGTATTTTTAATTCCAACTATCCATTACGAATTGGCGGTCAATTAAGTAAGAATTTGAAAAAAAAAAACACTTTTTCCTAGAAGGACTCTAATTAGCGGACTGAGCTAAAACTTTAATATTTTATTCTCATAGTAATGAGATAACATAAAAACGCGCGAAAAATGCTCTAAAGTCTTTATAACATACATTTTTACAAAATCTGTAAATCTGAATCACATTTTTTGCCAAAAATCTTTATTATCTCAGCTTGTTTAAAAAATAAATAAATAAACCGTTCTTTGACCAGTTTTTACATCCCTGACACTCTAAGAGGCATAGAAGGACAGGGTATATATAAGATGGTAAAATTATTTTAATTATTTAATTAGAAAATCTCAATGGGTTGTTTTTAGGGTACAATTTGGTGTGGGTTGTTTTTAAAGGACACCACTATATGTCCTGAATGTAAAAGTTATTGTTGTAGCTTCTTATGTAACATATTGAAATATTTTAAGTTTTCCAGATAAAGTTAAAAATATGTTCTTAAAGCAATTTAAAATCAGGAGTCATGTTTTGATTTTACGAATCGTAGTAATACTAAGGCAAGTATTTTAAGTTAACTTTACATCAAAGAAAACTGTAAAACACTGACAAATTTAATTTTATGTACTAGAAAACTGTGTAAAATATAAGTTAGTGTTATCTTTTATTTAAAAGCACTTCAAATTAATTTAAAAAAGAAATGTGTGCATTTATTTTAGAAATTGTGCTAAATTTATTGTTAAAGAAATTGTTTTTTCAACTCAATATACTGATTTTTCCTAAATAATTTTGAAACAAATATTCGAAAGGAAATTCGATACACAAATTTATTGCATCAATTTCTCTTTGATGTGAATTTAATTTACTTTCCCAACTAGACTTACAAAACGTTTGCTACTGACGTAATTATCTTATTCTTGATGTATCGTATAGCAATAGCTGTCGGGAAAAACTAAAAAATAGCAATTGAATAGATTATCATTAAAAAAGGTTGTATAGGACTGCAAGAAATAACGTACAAGTAGAAACCAAATAAGTCTTAAAAATTCCTTTTATTCATTCAATTGTACTTCTTCCGTTCCTTCTAGGTACTTTTTTAGGATTAAAAACAGTGTTTTGTTGACTTAGCATCATCCCAGACAGTATAATCTTGACTCAGAATAGTTAAGGTCTTTATAAGTGGTAGTGCAAATAAAATTTGTGTCTAGTTTGTTACTCAGACAATCTTTCTAATGCTTCCTTCTTCTTACGGGAATCTCGTAATTCCAAAGAAAAGAATTATACAAGACAAGATTTAGAATTTAAAAGGAATGCAAATATATTTTGAATAAATCAAACAAAATTATTGTGAATAAAATTGAATAACAACTGTCTGAGACTAATATTTCCTCAAAAGTATATATTTATATTGGTACTCTACTTCAATTTCATGCTTATCGAAATTCTTTTAGTTATACGTACTAAATCAAAAGTTCATTTGACTAAAAGCAAAGAAATACAATACTATATACTTCATTTTAACTTTGATAAAGCACTCGAATTTATTAGATAGATACTCAAAAATTATACATAAATTGTAATAAAATAAATTTAAATAAATACTATCGGAGTATCTACTACACTGAAAAATATATTTTTTCTTTGGACTTTCTGCATCCCTATATAGAATAGGTTTCTAAAGGATAGCGACTCAACTTTTTTTAAAATTATGTGCTAAAATTGGTGAATTATTCTAAATTGTGAAAAGATCATATGATTATATATCAATGATCCCCAAACATAAATGAAACTAAAATAAAAACATCAAATGCAGTAAATGCAAAATTAGCACTTGTAAAAGTGGAATGAAATTACTTATAAATGATGAATTAATAAAGATGCTTAAAGCGTTATCCTTGTAAAAAATACTTGAAATAGTTACAAAATAAGTATTTTAATTGAGGTGAAATAGATAAATTTAATATGATAGATAATACAAAGGTATCAATGTATAAAATTATAATCATAATTGTACATGGCTTATTAACTTAAGTATTACGACTAAGGTATCAATTTTCAAATAATGTAATGTATGTAACGATAACAAATAAAAACTACACCCTTTTAAGATAATTTTCAGTTCAATTTTTGAAAGCAGCCTTAAATAAACCTTTACATTCAAAACTATAGGTTTACAACAATAGCCTATTGTTTCCAATTAAGTTATTTGTACAACTTAATAAAAAGGCTAAAAAAATTGGTTACGTAATTTTGTATAGATTGTAATAGGGAACGATTTAAAAGGTTTATTTTTTACTCCCCGATGCAGTTTTGGTACACAAGTTCCCCTCAAAAATAACTCTCCTTTAAAAATCAATTTTTAAATATCAGTTCAAACCTTATTTATCCTAGTTGGCTGAATATAGGTAAAGTTAAATATCACCCTCGTACCCTGGCGGAATCGCCTCCGCTGTTTGCCCAGCCGAAGAATTCGCTTCTCTCCCCTAGCAACTTGAGCAAACTCTTTTCCTCGTAAAAATATTTGCTTTATTTATAAATCATCGGGCAAAAGAGAAAAAGAAAACCAAGTTTTGGAACTTTATAGTAGTGGGAAAGAAAAGAAACTGAGAGGAAGAAAATGATGTTGCAAATATTTTATACGCTTTTTCGGGCAACACTCGAGGTAGAGGGGAGCTATAAAACAGATAAGATGTGCTCTAAATGAAGGAGATAGTGGACTCGAAATAAATTTTATGGGAGCGGAAGCTTTAGATTAAAATGATGCTCTCAGATAAATGTGATTTTTGTGCATGTAAACTATTTGTTGATGAGAATAATATTTTTGTGTGGATATTTTAGATGAGGAAATGGGAGTTGAAAAGGTTTTCGTGGAAATAAATTTCAAAATCGTTGATTTGAAACTTTATGTGCATTTAAAGAATTGTGAACTGGTAAAGCCAGAATTCGTAAATATTTACAGTTGATAAGGAGTTTTCGAAGTAAACAATAAATGTTTTTGAATTCGTGCTTTTCAAAAGAAAAAGGATTTTAAATAAATCTCATTTCTGAGTACTAAAATGTAGTTTTTAGGCAGTATGATGTATAAACTTGCTGAAATAAGAAGATAAAAAAGTCAATTAAAATAATTGCATTAAAATATCATTTAAATTCTAATAAAAAAAATGTTTTTTGAGTTCAATTTATGTTGGAGAATAACCTTTTAATGACTTAAATATCTAATTATATTTCAAATTTAAGCCTCATTTTAACGATTATTCTCTGTTTAAATTAGAGAGAAAAGAGAAAAAAAAAAGAAATGTGTTACTGATTAGTTGACTATTATTTTTTCAATTTAAAGATACAACCTTCATTTAAAATGTTTTGATCACTATAAATCGATGAACAAAATAACCAATATAGCCCAGTAAATTTAGGTCAAAATGGGGGGGTTTAGCGCACTAATTCCTAACTCGCTGAAAATTTCAGAATAAGCTCTCTATGATGTCTATATTCAATCCTGAAAAGTCCCCTAAAATCCCCCGCGGGCTTCCTTCGAAAATGGCGAATCAAAGATGGCCGCCAAGGAATCAAGCTTTTTTGTCATATCTCAGTCAAAAATCAATATTTTTTATTTCTTTAAAAGGCTATATACTCAGAATAAGACCTTTTATTAGTTCCAATCACTTTTCCTGGTAAAAAATTCGTATAAATATGGTTTAAAAGGGTGTAATCGACGCCAAACGGAAATTTTGTTGTTTCTTTTCACCTAATTTGCCCCCTGCCTTTACCCGCATAAAAATCCCCAAAACCAATCGAAGTATTTTCGTAAGTATTATAAATGAGGATTATATCAAAGCAAAATTTTTGAAAATCCGTTTATAATTGGCTGAGATAATTGATTTTGAGTTAGTCGTGTTTAGTGTGGATGAGTGGCCCTCTTCAATGGATGCTCAAAAATGACGTTTTCAAAACTAATAGGTAGAAGTTTTTCTGGATGGTTATAGATGTTTTTCGGAACGCTGAATCCGAATATCACGTTTTCTGCCATGAAGAAGGTTGGCTTCACGTGAAAAATCGAACAAAATCGAAACATTTTCGTTCTTTTTACAAGTTTTTGTTTATATTTCAAAAAATATGAGTTTCACGAAAATATATTCTGCTGCAAAAATAAAGTTGACAAAATTTCCTACAAAATGCATATTTTAACTTTGTTTTTGTGATGATTGGTTACACTGCTAGAGCGCACTGTAAAATGACTATTTTGTTTGCCCTTACTGGAAAATAGGAAAAGACCTAATCTCCCACCCCCAACAACTTCTTTATCGAAAAAACTCATATTCTAGGTAAAAGAAAATAACATTTAATGCGAAGTTCATTGGTCAACCTAACTTTTTGGCAAGGTTTATTGCGTTAGAGCGCGAAGAAAAACTCAGGGATTTTATGGCTGCATAAAAATACATAAAAAGCACCCGCTCCCAAACCCGATAAAACAAAAAAAAATCATGGATGTATCAAAAATTTTATTCCACCAAAAAGAACATTATAATTTCTATAAAATATATTTTTAATATTTAAATTTCTTCATAGAAGAGACCCAGCAGAGTTAAAACTCCAGGAACAGCAATCTTCACCTTACAGACAAAACGAACCCTTCCATCTCTAATACTAATTTTCATTTTAACTTAAAAGAATCACCCCTGAAAGGGTTATAAAACATGTTTTATGAGTAATACATTGAAAATAAAGCGGCAATCAGTAATATTTGGTAGTGGTGGAATAATGCAGTAGAGATGGAATAATGATGCAGATGGCTGTTTTCACAGTTTTCACTCCGCTGGCTGTCTCCTTTAAGAAATTAAATTTGAACTTGTATTTGTATAAATTATAATGTTCTTTTTGGTAGAATAAAATTTTTGATACATACATGATTTTTTTTTGTTTTATCGGGTTTGGGAGCGGGTGCTTTTTATGTATTTGTATGCAGCTATAAAATCCCTGTGTTTTTCTTCGCGCTCTAACGCAATAAACCTTGCCAAAAAGTTAGGTTGACCAATGAACTTCGTATTAAATGTAATTTTCTTTTACCTAGCATATGAGTTTTTTCGATAAAGAAGTTGTTGGGGGTGGGAGATGAGGTCTTTTCCTAATTTCCAGTAAGGGCAAACAAAATAGTCATTTTACAGTGCGCTCTAGCAGTGTAACCAATCATCACATAAACAAAGTTAAAATATGCATTTTGTAGGAAATTTTGTCAACTTTATTTTTGCAGTAGAATATATTTTCGTGAAACTCTTATTTTTTAAAATATAAACAAAAACTTGTAAAAAGAACGAAAAGGTTTCGATTTTGTTCGATTTTTCACGTGAAGCCAACCTTCTTCATGACAGAAAACGTGATATTCGGATTCAGCGCTCCAAAAAACATCTATAACCATCCAGAAAAACTTCTACCTATTAGTTTTCAAAACGTCATTTTTGAGCATCCATTGAAGAGGGCCACTCATCCACATTAAACACGACTAACTCAAAATCAATTATCTCAGCCAATTATAAACGGATTTTAAAAAATTTTGCTTTGAAATAATCCTTATTTATAATACTTACAAAAATACTTCGATTGGTTTTGGGGATTTTTATGCGGGTAAAGGCAAGGGGCAAATTAGGTGAAAAGAAACAACAAAATTTCCGTTTGGCGTCGATTACACCCTTTTAAACCATATTTATACGAATTTTTTACCGGGAAAAGTGATTGGAACTAATAAAAGGTCTTATTCTGAGTATATAGCCTTTTAAAGAAATAAAAAATATTGATTTTTGACTGAGATATGGCAAAAAAGCTTGATTCCTTGGCGGCCATCTTTGATTCGCCATTTTCGAAGGAAGCCCGCGGGGGATTTTAGGGGACTTTTCAGGATTGAATATAGACATCATAGAGAGCTTATTCTGAAATTTTCAGCGAGTTAGGAATTAGTGCGCTAAAAAACCCTAAATTTACTGGGCTAATAACAATTAACTTTTTTAGAAATGAGCTAAAAAAAGATGTGAAACGAAATTTTTAAATACAAACCATAAATACTATTTCTAATATCTTTTACTTTTATTTCTTATCTCATGTATTCATTTAAGTATAATTTTTATTCACTCGAAAGGTCCCCTTAATGAGCAATATATTGTTTTTTTCTTTTCTTTGTTTCCGTTAATATTAATGCTTGTTACTGTATGAATGTGTCGGATGAATAAATTCTTATTCTAAACCGAAAAATTTTTTTTGTTAGAGAAGCATTAATTCCAAGAAGCCATCTCCGAAAGTTCCAGAACTAACGGAGCAACACGAAATGATGAAATTTCGCTGTAAAAGGATCAGAAGCTAATTTATTTTAAGTTCTGCTCACCAGCGAAATGGCGAATTTTAATTTAAGGCCGCCCGAAAGTGGCTTGTCATTTCCAATTTGGCGGGAAGGGCAGAATCGTTTGCTGAGTTGGAATGCCCTCGGAGGGGGCAGAACCCCCCTCCGAACCCATTAATCTTCCTTTAGATGCAGTCTCAGGTGCAGAAATATTCCAAATGGGCAATTCCACGCGATAACATTGCTGCTACCCTCCGTTTTTTTTTTCTTGCTCGGCCAGATTCATTTTGGGAATGTGTTTTTCAAATTTTTGGCAAAGTGGAAATCTTTTAATTGTGAAGTTATTTAATGTCCTCCCCCCTCAATATAAGGATCCAGACACCCGTTTGCTTCGGATGCGGTGTGATTAAACCCTTTCAATAAAAGTTCACATCGTTTGCATGGATTGGGGGTTTTACTTTGTGCCTTGATGGAACTAACTGATTTGACTTTGAAAGAGAATTTTCCGATTTTGGAAAGGAAGTAGTACATTAAAAATTGGTAGTATTGTTTAAATAACTCATTAGAGTCGTTATATAGATGGATTTATGTGATACTACATTGAAAATGTATTTTAGTTTTAATACAAATAAAAATTCAAATTTTGATTAGTGCAATAATTAAATAAACTGATGATGTAACGCGACCATGTTTCTAAAAATATATTATCTTTTCATACTTTTATGTTTCTTATTTCTCTAGAACCCATTAATTAAATTTAATAAAAATTTATTTAATTGTGGTATGAAACATATTTGATTTAAACGGTATAATTTACGGCTTCCAAAACGATGGATATCTTACAGTACTTTACTAGACCTAAAGAAAGTCCAATACATTTTCCACATAGGTAATTTTTTCGAATAAAAAGATGGGGCTTTCTTCTTGAATCTTTCGTACGAAAACCAGTTATCTGAAATAGATCATATAGATTGGGTTTGGTTGTAAAATATTTTATTAGTTTTCTGATATTGCTATAGTTAACCCATTTTCGGCCAAAGTTGCGAAAACGCAACATTTCAATAAATATTTTTTTATTAATACTGTGATGCATATTTTTCTCAAATTTTATTTTTCGGCTATTGTTAAGGTTTCTGAAGACATTAAAAAAATATTAGTAATTAAATTGAAGTAACCATTATTTTTTAAGAAATTTTCAAAATACGTCATTTTTCTAACTTGAAACAGTTGTTGACTAAGTCGAATTTTTGAAAATGTATAATTAATCCATTTTAGATCAATTTAACGGTTTTATAATGGACTAAGGTTACAAGTTCTATAATTAAAATAAAAATAAAAAAAATCTCCTAAATAAACTAAAAAATTTTTATTTAAATTTAATGTTGCGTTTTCGCAACTTTGGCCGAATCCATGTAAATTCGGCAAAAAATGTCAATTTTTTTTTATTACCTAAATTTCAAATATTTGCATGCTAATATTAAAATATATTCTGATATAGAAGAAAAGTGCAAAAATTTTTTTACCTCGAGCGATTTTTGGCCCCTTTACGAGTGTTCGAACTTGAGAATTCGCTTGCTGAACTCCAGTTTTCCCCGCAATGCACTTTCTAAAATCTACATTTCCTCTACAATTTATTTTAATAAAATGTAAAGCTTTCATATGAAATCATGTATTTGAGTCTCTGAGGTGTTTAAAACTATTATCTACCTTTAAAAAATAAAAATTTAAATATAAATTATGCATCCACTTTCTGTTCTGGAGTTTTTCCTGCAATACACCTGCATTAGAAAATTGCGCTTGACCTTCAAGCTATGTTGACCTCTATTCAGACCATAGATAATGGGTCCAGCACATCTGTGTGCACAAAATTTTAAGTAATTGGCAGGGGGTTATAGAATTTCAGGGGATAGGTAAAGGAAAACACAGGTGCAAGACTTTTCAATGGAAAGCCCGTGACAGTTTTATGACTTGTAAATCTCCACAGTAGAGCGTCCACGCCCCTTTCATTCTTATTGAGTGGGGAATGAGGTAGGAAAGTGTATTGAGACAACTAAAACCACAAAATATCCCACAGCGTAGCGAAATTTCTGCCCGTCGCATGACGGGCAACGGTTTCCACTGATAGACTGCCCCCATAAGATTGGTGCATTGATTCGGCCAAAGTTGCGAAAACGCAACATTTCATTTCTCATTTTAAATATTATTTTTTCTGCACGAAACTTTTTTTGTGTCTTAATGAATGTAATTTAAGCATGTTTCAATGAAAATATTACAACATTTTATAAAATTTATATGCTTGGCCTAAAATGGGTTAACTAATATATAATAACTACTTTGATTAGGCTAATAACATAACCTACAAGTGAATCCATGTGGGATACAAAAATGAATAAAACCAAAAATTCTTATATCTCCTCCAAGCAAAACTCTTTTGTATACTTTCTGTATCACAGCTAAACATTGACTTTTCCCACCCGCGGAGGTAGCACAAAGCTTTATTATCTAATCCAAAAGACAAAACCTGACAGGACCTACTTCCCTGCTGATTTACCAAAACTTTCCCCCACCATATCTTATCAAGCAACCGCGTAATTATAAGACCTTTCAAAACAAGACCACGTCAGAGAGAACTCCATTACAAACTTCGCGACATACTCGGCATTCTTCTATAGGCGACACCTCGTGATATCTTTTGCTACTCCCTCGACACCCTGTCTTCACTTCACTTCAATCTTATTAGAGAACGCCGATAAAGGTTCTCAAAAGAATATAATCCCTGCCTTAAAAATATTACGCACTACTACTTCAATTCTTAAGGGGTCGTTCATATATTAAGTAAACATGATTTTGGTGATTTTCATTCCTCCTTTCTCCCTTATTGTCAGCACACAACGTAAGCAACTTCAACCCCCTTTTATAATTAGGTAACGAACTACCCCCTCACATTTTCTTTCTTTGGGCAAATTGTTCAGGAATAATCTGATTAAAAAAATATTTTTTTGTGGGTGACAAGAGATATTAAAAAAAAACAGTGTAAGGTTTTACGTATGCATTACTCATACCTCTCCCCTATCTCTTGTCAGCAAAAAGTAAGCATTGGATTCTGACCATTTTGAATCAAGTTATTTTTGCTAGTTACAAGAGGTTTTCGAAAAAACAGTTTTTCTTGGGCAAAGTAAACAAATCAAGAAATTTAAACTTTAAGATTGCATAGAATAGTGAAAACTGCGCAAATGCTGCATGTAAGCAAAATTTTCACCGTAAGTATAAATTTACAAAAATAAAAGCAGACAAAAGTCCATCGTATTTTTATCGTATTGTCGTATTTTCAATTCTCTAATTCTTGCTCTTCCAATTTCGGGCGATATTTAAATTCCAGTGAACAGCCCCAGCTGTTATTTTTTTAGTTTTCAAATTTAACTGCAACTTCAACCCTTCTAATAATATAAATATTGTTCAGTTTTGCTTCAATTAGGTTGTACGGGTGTTGGAGATATTTGGTGGATGACATTCAGAAGTTTCCCTCTGTCTGTGCCCAAGCCCCCTTACGAAGAGTCATGGACGGAGTTGTCGGTTTGTTTTTCTAAAGCCTTACGTAACCATTACTCATATCCACAGTCCTTCCTTGTCAGCAAAATATAAGCAAATAGAAAATCCCTCCCCCGTGTAAGGCAATTCGGGAATGCAAGACACTACTTATACGTCTTAGAAGTATGTATAAAACTAACGATTATATCAATAGGAATACAACTGGACTAATTGTTCAAGTAATTTTTGCTGAGGTCTATTCGGTAGTTTGGATTAATTGATGAAATTTCCTTTTTTATACGTTAAGTGTGCGGCTTATCTACCCACGGCAATATTTGAACGGCCCCTAAAGCAGCCTTTTCGCCATGACACCCTTAATTATTCACCTTCGAAAGTTGCTCGAATTCGCAAACGGCGATTTCGTTTTAGTAATTTCTTACAGAGACTCCACTACTACTTTAAAGAACCGTCTTAATGAAGATTTAATGGAATAGGCTCGAGTTGCACGGCCGCCATTAAATTTAAACTCCATCGGAAGTAGGTAGTCGCAACTGTTGGAATCAGCACAGGATCTCGGCCCTCTCGATCCCGCCCGCCCAGGATTTTCTATGGGATTTAACGGGAATCTCGGGCGGGTCAGGGATAGAGAGGATTGCGCAATCGGAGGCAGTTTTCGTAGCGAACTAATTAATTACTGAGGGATTCTGAGGCGGCAGAATCCGAGACCCAGGCGCTTGCTCAGAGGTGATTGTTAGTCTCAAAATGTTTCAATTAACTGTAATTTTCGTCGAACGAGAAACTCGTAACTGGAACCGTGTTGGCAGTTTTAGCCCGGTCTGTTTTTCAAGTACGCGACGTATATCTGATTAGTGTCAAGATGCAAACCTTTAATTTGCGAAATTTGGCTTCGGGATGAAATTTATTATGTCTGTGTAGATTCTCTCATTTGGGGGGGGGGCATTATAAAGAAATATGTGATGCAGTTAATATGGTTGGAAGATATAATATTTATTACAATTATTCGTTTTTCTTTTTTCTCATTTTCAAGATATATACCTGTAGTGGGATTTTCATTTATAAAGCTTATGATTAAGTGTATAATCATTCCATTTACATGTTTTCTCTCGTAATAAAAATTTGTTCAAATTTACTGTTAATCAGCTATTTTATCAAAATCTGGATATTTTAAACATGCCATATGCATGTGCTAACAACAAAATACCTATTTACATAATATGATTAGCTTCTTACTTAATAATAATATGACAATCTTGTTTTATCAATGTCTGTCCCCTTATTATTTGCATCTAAATACCCCCATCCTCTGAAAAACAGGGTGATCAAATTAATATATTTATTTAATTTACATTGTAACAAATGTTAGGATGGTAACTTGTAAATATTTGTCTAGCATCAAAGCAAGTCTTACCGGTACATTTATTATACCTTATAGTAGTATAAATAGCATAGGAGTTAGCATTGGAGATTTGCACAACAATTTTGCTAATTACTTTTACGGCACCAAGAAAATGCAAATTTTTATACTAAAGACGTCTAAGTAAAAAATCATGAAGGAAAATTATTTTTGTTACGATGAAAGCATTTTACAATCAAATACCAATAATTCATATTAGTGTGTAGTTTAGTATATTTTATTAGTTAATCTAAACTGATTTGGTTTGGTTTATTCGGAGTTTTGTAGTCCAAGTTAACTGCAATTATCTAATTGATAAATAAACCATAGTTAATTGTTTAGTCTGCACTGACGGACGTGACTATTTTAAATATTATTCACATACATAAAGTAAAGATATCTAATGATAAATGTTCCGTATGTGAAAGTATCGGTACTTAAGTTAGTGTTAGTTCTATAAGTATGGATTTTTCCCGTCTCCAATTTCTTTCGCTACAATATATTTGGTCTTTCCAAGAACACAAACCCTTTCTCTCTTCCTTCCGCTCCACTAAGTCAAACTTTGCGACAGTTCTCCGACGCACCTAAGGTCAGTCTGTCATCCCCTCTGATTAGTTTTCATCCTCCATATGTCGCAGGGGAAAAACCCCATCCATTGCCCCGGGGACGCGGGGCAAATTGGGGAAATTTGCCTCAACAACAGTCCGCCGCTGTTATGACCAGCCGGCTGTTGCTAGTGGAACGTGCCGTTTAAGTTATGAGGGCACTTTTCGTTTAAACAGCGCCACGTCTCAATTTCTGCTATCGATCTCGCTGTATATACAGTTTCGGAGACTTTCGCACGCCTTGTTTGTTTGTGAAATAATAACGATGTTGGGAAAACAGTAGTGCGTGCTTTTCAGGTTGAGATGGATAACCTTTGAGCAGTTATTTTGTATCACGAAATCGGTTATTATTTAGATTTCTCTACATTTCTAATTGTTTTATTATGCAGGGTGTTCCAACAAATCAGCCCAAATTCTGCACCGACAGATTCTTTGCGTGGAGTACATAAAAATGTCCAAAGAACAATACCTCTACGACCCATAGTTGGTCTCGACTGAAAAGGTCCATTGCTCATTCATGCAAAATGGTGTCATATTTTTCGAAAAGTAGAGGTATGGTACATAGTTCTTTGGTAAATTTTATCTACTCCATCCTAGGAATCTCTCTGTGCAGAGTTAGGCCTTGAAAAACCTTGCAGATAATTTGTATTCCCTTTTTTATTTTCTCTTCCTCACTTCCTAATATTTTAATTATTTTTGTGTCCCCTAAATATATCTCTTATATGACTCGTAAGGTATCGAGATTGTACAGATATCGCTAGTTTCGAGCGAAAACGTCACAACTCGGGAATCTTTAACCTTTAGTATAAAGATACCTGGAATAATTTATAGCTAAGGATTTCATTTGAGGTTATTGAGTCGACTTGATTTGTTAAATTTAGTGCTCCATGAAAAGATATAAAGATTGTGAGAATAGAAGAGATAAGAGAAAGGATAAATGAAGAAAGAGATATTTCTTTTTCAACTCTTGTTTTTCATTGTCGCATTTCTTATTCGTTTCTCTTTCTCCTCATTTCTATCTAAATTATTGTTTCCCCCTTTTCTTTCTCCTCTTTTTACTTGTTTTTCCCACTCTTTCTCTCATTACAAAAGAACATTAAATTTTTGAACCATATAACTAAATTTGACGAGGTTCCCGATGGAGAGAGATGATCTAAATATTTTTTATCTTGCAACATTCAAACAGCAATATGAGTAACTTCTAAGAAACACACCTACAAAGTAATGGTGAGATAGTTTGAAAAAAGCACACACACACAGTTTATCTCTCAAAGTTAGTGAGAGCTTCAGAACCTTACCGTATTGTGTACTAGTATAATAGCGGATGTTGCTCTTGCTACTTATCTATCTAATGGTGGCTGTGGTTTTCATATTAGAGTGGTATTTTCTCCAGAAGAGATAGAGAGGACTCCAATACAAATTTTTCTCCATCAAAATCAGAAGGAAAAGATTTTGAAACCAGATAAAAACCACTGCATCAAAGGAACGATTGGCTAATCGGCGTCTATTATTATAGAATCACTTAGATAAATTAAAACCTATCGCATAATATAGCTCAGTGTTTGCTTGTCACACCTGACTTCAAGTTGCAAGTAGCTCTCGGTAGAGGTCGTGATAAGAACTTGGGTGGGCGGGAGATAAGATAAATCGAATTACGCTTCTCTAGGGAAACAATGAGAAATCGAGTTCGATTTTTCTCAATTTTGAATCCAGGATGTATAGAGTGCATGATGATAATGCAGATTAAGGGAGTGTTAAAGCACATGTTTTTCGTGTGTGGAGGCTTAAATTTTTGCAGAAGAGGGGGATTTAATGTTTGTGGAATTTTATAATTCTAGAAAGTGAGTTTGTAGGTTATTTATCAGGGTGGTTTTCATTGATTGTTGTGATTGATTGATGATAACACAATCTGTGGAAATTTTTTCTTAATTAGTATATGGATGAATCATTTGGATTTTATTTTCATCACTTGTAATCAGAAAAAAAACAAAGGAAGGTAATAATTCAAGTGTTACCAATTCGCTAGATTGGTATCACTTGTCAGTAAAATTTTTACCCAATATAATGACTTAAAGGTAACTGAAACCCTTGCAGCAAAAATGAGATAACTCCAATTGTTTTACATTGGAGTAAACTCCATTCTTGCTGCAAGGTGCTCATTCTTTTTTTTATCCGAGAATATTTTCATTGATATCGATTGAAATTCAGTAGTAATACAATAAATACATATACGAACTAAATGGTACGTTTAGTAAGGGAATACATTTTATTTAAAATTTCATCAGTATTCAAGAAATTCATAAAATCAGTTTCAACATTGTCGAAATTTGATACTTCAATATTATCCGCACCACAACACACATGTAGAAAATTAATATGAATATTTGGAAACTATATAAATTAAAGGTTGAAAGTAATATCTTTTCATGTTTAACGGGTCTTATGATTTTATTACAATGGGCCTTATTGTTTACCTCACAAACCTTTATGAGATGTAATAAGGTACCAGTATCTTCATCACGCAATATTTATTTCCTCTCTCAATCGTCTCGGTTATTTGATCGCCTTTGATTATTTATTCAATCCCTTCTCGCACAGACCCCATCGTCCTCAATCTAATTAATCATACATAAATATCAGCTCAAGAACTCGTTTACATTGCATTAAATATGGGAAAGGATCAGACGCAAGACCATTACATTGCATGGAGAGGAGGGCGAAAACGGAATTGTTCATTTACTACCTAATTGAATCAGTTCGAGTCGGACCTGGCATTGAAAAATGGTCCTTTTCGGGAAAGCTTATTATTTGTCTTCGGCGTCATAATATTCGAAGAGGATAGATTGACTTCTTGGGCCTTATTATTATTATTAGTTCTTCTTCTCTTTTAAGTTGATTGCAAGAGGATATATTAAATCAGAACAAGACCCTCCAA
Organism: Tetragnatha montana; assembly: GCA_963680715.1. Taxonomy (NCBI): domain Eukaryota; kingdom Metazoa; phylum Arthropoda; class Arachnida; order Araneae; family Tetragnathidae; genus Tetragnatha; species Tetragnatha montana. The sequence continues at coordinate 58,210,891 of OY796676.1, read as the reverse complement.
ATTGGACTAAGGATTGAAGAATGCGAACCTTTCGATTACCTGGGCCACAAAATGAATTTTTAAGAAGGTGAATTAATGGTTTTAATCAGAGAGCGTGTGTTTGGAGGTCTTTTCGATTTTTCGTGGTTCGGTCTGGTTATCGATTCGAGACCAGTTAATTCAGTTTAATGTAAGTCGTGTTGGGCGGCTTTGACTGTGATTTTAATAATGTCTGAGGGAGGTTTATTGAAAATATGTCCCTCCCAGTTTGTTTTTACGAGATATTAAATTGTGTGCACGGATATCCGACCGTTGCTCTAGTAACTAACCATTTGCATTTATATGCATAGAATTTATGTATTTATATTTATGAAATGAGACAGGTAATAAGACAGTCAAGTTAATTATATTTACTAAATTATTAAATTACTAAATTATATTTATTGAAAGGATCTGGCTATATATAGGGATAAATACACATGCACGTATCCATAAAAACGATAGAGCTTAGACTCCTGCTAACAAAAACAAAAATCATTGCTGAACAAAAATTATGACATTAATATGCATTTGAGGAAAATTTTTATTCACGAAAAAATTCTAAGGAAGGGATTTCTTGTTGCATACATTCTACTTCCACTCACCTTTTGCCAGGTTGAAGTAAAATGAAAAAGTAAAGTGAAAAAGCCCAAAAAATCAAGTATTTCTTGAGCGGAGAAAATTCCCATTTCTGATCTTCTAAGTGGAAATTATGACTGTCGCCCAAATTTAGGATGTTATTTCAAGCAGTAAATATCTCATTTGACTTTATGCAATTTCCAAATGAGAAAAATAACAAGGAAGAAATAAGAAGGAACACGAGTCTGACATTTCACTGCCTGTAGGGAAATTCTACAATGTAAACAAGCAGTAAGAATATAAAATACCTTATTACGGTCATCATGTTTTTATGATACCGAGGCTTCGTTTTCTTCTTAAAAAAGACTAGTTTAATACGGACCATTTCTTTTCCTTTAATGATAAGATAACGGGGATAGTAAAAGAGAAATAGTAAAAGCAAATAGCAAAGTAAACGAGAATACGAAGAATAGCAAAGAAACGAGAATAGCAACGGGGATAGTAAAAGCAAAGTAAAAGAGAAATTCCCCAACTTCTGGGTCGTGTTAATACACAATACTTTACCTCCAGCTGGTTTTTAAATTAAATTAGGGACTACAATTGCAAAGCCACCATCTTTTAAAGTCAGAAATAAGATAGGGAGGGCGAAAAAAAGTTACCCTCTTTTATGGAGGCCGGGATGTGACATTTTAATTTAGCGTTCGTTTTGTCGCAAAACGACTTTAGCCGAGGTGACAGGAGAAAAATTTAAAGCTTAAAATCGCTTTTGGCTCCAAGCGGAAAAATGACACGGGCAGAGAGGAAGAAAACAATAAACACACAAAGTGGAAGTTTACATTTTCTTCTCGCTTAAAATTATCTTAATGAGAGAAAACGTAAATAGCTGAAAAATAAAAATCCTTCTCTCTCTGGTTACAAGAGCCCAACGCAGAAACATAATTAATCATCTGGTAATAGTGTGGCGGCCATTTTGAAGCCTTGGAAGATTAAAAGTGTTTGTCCGGAGCGGTTTACAGTGAAAAGAGTTCCTCTTTCTCTCACTCAAATAGAGATGGAGTGAACAAAAAAAAGAAGAGCAACAAAGATTATGGGGTATTGTTTATTATTAAGCTATTTTGTAAAAGCTTTTCTGACTCCGTTCTGTTTAGTGTACTAAAACATGTCCGTGTTATAAAAATGGTGGTAGTCTATTTGGTTGGATGAAATTAGTTTTTTTTTTTGGAAGTGGTGCTTGGTTTCTGTTTTAAATACATTTAATTTTGTGGATTGATGGTAAAATGAGATAATGGCACTTTTTACTTACGAAGTGCTAGTTTTATTTAAAACGTGAAATTTTAAGGTCTTCGTTTTCTTAAAAGGTGCATCATTCTTATATTTATTTGACTTTTCCTGGAATTAATGAGATTCTTTGTACACTCAAAACTTTAATAATGTGAAATCTTTCCAAAAAAAAATTCAAATTTCCTTTTCAACTATTAATTTTAATATTTAGAGAATTCCTGAGAATACTTTACTTTAAATATTAAATTTCAATCTGCTTTTTGAATAAAGGATATATTTACAATTTTTGAAAGGTGTGCCTTAAACTTAAATAAGTTGTTTATATAAGATCTGTGTTTTTAAAACAATACGAATAGAATATTTTTTATGTTCTCATTTGTGAAAGAGGAAAAATGTTGTACATTGTTTTTCATATGTAAAGCTTTATTAGCAAATGAAATGCGATTAGTAAAATTACATTCAACGAAAATATCTCTCAAAATGTATTAAATAAGTACACAATTTTTGATTTAGAAAAATTAATGTACTCAAACTAAATGAAAATAATAGATAAAATTATAATTGTTTTGAAATGTTTACTTCTTAAATAAATACATGTGTTTAAAATCCACATGTGTTTAGGAATTTAGCCGCGTATTTGATCTTCCTTGAAAGCCATTAAAGGTCATATTAATATAATTTTTCTACAAAGAAATATAGCCCTTTGGTATAATCCAGATGTCTTGAGTATAATTGTGGATAATATTATTTTATAATGCTTCATTACAAAAGACTACAATGACACATTTTTTTTGTTCAAGAAATTTTTACCTGTATGCATAAAACCTTTCGTTTTCATTTCTTATAACTGGAACCTAATTGATTTTCTTTTTAAAAAGTCATTCTTTAAACCAAATTTTTTAAAATTACAGGTTTTAAAAGGTTCCTTCAACTTGAAATAATTGTAAACTCTAAAATTCAACTTGAGCTTACAGATTTAATCAGTTGTTTAAAAACTGTTCTATTAAAAGAAATATAGTTATTAGATAGTTTACAAATCGACAAAATATGGATTCATGAAATCTTAAAAATATTTCATAGAATTAGATAGTTAGAATGTGAATTTTTTTACACAACTACTATGGAGATTTAAGTAGGAAAATTTAAAAGAATATTTTCTTTTACACAATTTTATTAGTGGTTTTGACATATGATATAAAAGAAAACAAAACTTTGAGATGTAGATAAAAATTTTACAAAAAATATAACGATTTAGAGTAATTTTAATAAACGTGATCCCTATTTGCCTTCTTTACTTAATTTTTATCTTGAATAGATTAAACATTGAAATTATGGAAAGTTTTTTTCGACTTAAAATTATTTTAGGTTTTAACCGAAACAAATATTTTGTCCTAAAATTTACTATTATCGTATATTTATTCAATTATTTACACTAAATAAACCAGAAAATTTAAAAGTTAAAGTTTTAAGAATCATATTTCAAATAATATTTTTAGTGCATATTTTAGGCAGAGGAATATTGTCAACATAATCTAAATTCCATCTCTATCAGTAATTTTTTGGATAATTTGGAACAAAATGTGTTGCGAAGAGACAAAAGAATATTTGCTTTACTCATTCTATTTCAATAAATTCGTTAAAATACGACAGGGTGAATTTTTTCATATAAATAATAGGTACAATAAAAATTAAATACTTGATTACATTATAATAATTTATTGATAAACTGTTTTTCAATGTGACTTTAGAAATAATATAAAACAATTTATTTTAAAGTATTCAAAAAAATATTACTCTTTCGTCTAAAAATGGCAACAGATAACATTGACAACTGAATTGAATGTTTGATTGTAGGCAGTTTAGAAAAGATTTAGCCATTCTTTTCTTCTGCACAAACGAATTTCAGTTTTGAGAAGGCAAAATGCTGTTTTCTATGTAAGTTTTTGTGTTTATTCTCAAATAGGTATTGTGTTACAAAAAGATTTAAATATTTTACATACACATAACGTTTTTATAAATTTTATGACTTTTAATATTTTCAACTTCTTATGATGTTATTTGATATTTTGGTTGAGAATTGAATTATGCAAGTACGTTTTTATTCTATAATTTTATTTTTAAATGTCAAGTTATCACTTTGCGGTTTATTTTAGTTTTTGATTTTTAGTGTAAATATACTTGTCATTGTTTTTTATATCCAATTTGATCGTTTTATATAATGACTAGAAATATTGAACACAATTTAATTCATGGGAAAATAATTGAGTTTCAATTAAGTTGTATGATAATATTTTTAATTCAGTTAAATACCTGGTATTATTCTGTAATTGTTGTTTAAACATTATAATTTTATATTGGAGCATTTTCAATTAATTTACCTAACGTCCGTCGTCTGCTACTGCACATATTTTTGAGAGAAAAAAATATGCTATTTTTAGACAAGAAACGGAGATGGGGTAATACAAAGAAAAAATTCAATAATTAAAATGGATACTCCTTATTTGAAATAAGTTTTACATTGAATTTGTAAGACATTTATAACTTTGGGGCTATAAATGGCCATTATATGTATCACAATTTAATTTTTAGAGGTTTTAAACTGAATAGGCATAATTTATTATAGAGTAGCAATATGTTGTTTATTATTAGTGAGTAATAAATATATTGTTTATCTTTCTTTTGTTTGTTAAAAAAAGTAGATGCTGTTTTAAAAATTAAATATCCTTAATTAATATTTTGCGACAACAGACTTAACATTTTGTTTTATAAATTTAAGGGATTAGAAATTTGCACTAAATTATAGAAGAGTATATGATTAATTGAATTTCTCCATACAGTTAAACCATTATTAAAACACCTACGTTCATATTTTTTCTTAAATTTTGTAATAATGTGTAAACAGAACCTTTACATACTAGACCCATATAGAGCATTCGCACTTGACGTCACACGTGACGACGTGGAGGACAGGCAACAGCGTTGCTAAGGCTGTTGTTCACTCGTTGCTACAGAGGTTGTTAGGGAAGGAGTTTTGCACATGACGTCACACTGACGACATGGAGCACTATGGAGGACAGGCAACAACGTTGCTAAGGTCCGAGTCATGTGATTGAAAATGCTCTATTTAAGAATAAAAATCGATTAGTAAAATTAGTAGATTAAAAAGGATTACTTTAGTTGAAATAGGGAATTTGTGAAGAATTGAAGACTTCTTAATGCCCATGGCTATTTTTATAATTCCTTCAAAACCTTAGATAGACAATGTTTGTAGATCCATAGAGTATGAGAACGAGTCATATTTGGTAATAAAAAAAATTAACATTACCTAGAAACAATTCTATAAGCCAAAGTAAAATCCTCATTTACTTATATGGTATTAAATAATTCTACCTGGAGATAATAAATAATCTGTCTGGTCAAATATAGGAGAGAAAGGAAGGTAATGACATTAGAAAACTCAGAGTCATTTCCAATTGTTTTATTCATTCCAAATGTCTCTTACAAAAGGCGAACACACTCGAACACACAAAGGATATATCTACCCTCCGAAAATAGCAAACCAGAGCAAAGGAAATATTTATACACTCGCAGACTTAAGTTATGAGAGGCCAGAACACCAGATATACCTACTTAGATATACCCTATGTACAAGATCTCTATTGGACGGTCTGCTTCTTCTCTCAAGGGAGAACACCTCATTTCTCTGATATGGACCCCAGCGGCAGTAAAATGCTTTCAGCTGACCCATAGAGCTAGAATGACATAGATGTAGCAAGGATTGCTACCCTGTGGTCCCCCCAACCATTAATGACAGACAAAAATAATTCTTTAGTATTGGGAGCTCCCATAAACGCATTGATTTCGGAGGGGAAAATCACTGTAAGAGGAATATTTTTTTTTTAAATAATAGTGAATTTATGGAGGATATGGGGGTAAATGTAGTCCTTTTCTACTGTAAAAAAAAAAAGAAAATATCTGACTATTGAGGGTATATCCCTTGACTATGCCCCTGGCGATGATAAGAATTAAGTTTTGATTTTAAAAGACTATAAAAAGAGAACCACTGGTCAGACTTGATATTTCATCTAGGTGTTCCTGAAGGAGGTGGAATTCTTTTAGCATAAGAAAATAATAGTACCAAAATTGATCGATAAGGGGCGCTGTGCTAGTCATAACCCCTTCATACCGAAATAAATTTTGGAAGTATCTATCTGGACGGCAAACGGTAGTTGGCGCATGCGCCGTAGATTTCGTGGTTACGTAGCAGTCCCGGCGCTTAGTGTGATCTCCAATCAGAACCGTTGCCGTGGAAATAAGAGTAGAGTTTAGTTGTATATTTGCCGTCCAAATACACAGTGTCATAAATTTTTCTTCAGAGGGGTTGATGAGTACAGCGCCCCCTATCGGCTTTTTGTCAATTTTGGTACTATTATTTTCTTACGGCAAGAAAAAAAATCCCCCTCCCCTGCTCCAGGAATACTCAAGTGAAATATCAAGTTATTCTGACCAGAGATTCTCTTTTTTATAGCCTTTTAAAATCGAAACTTTAATTATAATCACTCTGTACGTGTGAGAAACAAATTGTAGCCAAAACCTCTACCAAAAGTCTAGTTATGCGGCCCCTCATTCATTTTCAACCCAATCCGCTCTCTGTGTATTCTAACTCCATAAGCTGACCACAACCTCGAAAAAAAAATTAGAAATAAATGAGGGAACGAGGGAAAGATAGGGACTCGTAAAATGCAGCTTCCCCCTTGATAAGGTTGTTTGTTGTCGGGCCATTCTGATGTCGGGAGTTATCTCCAATTCCCGATGGGATTTGGGTTGGAGGCTAAATGCAGGTAATGTCTTCGGTCCATGCGCTTTTTTGTGAGGTTGGATGCGCCCTAATCAAATGTCCGTGAAATTGCCTCTGTTGCTGCTCTGCTAGTTTAGGAGGTGTTATCTTTGGAGAAGGGAGCGTTTAGGGGAAAGAGGAGAGCGTTGGCTGTTGGAGGGTTAGGAGATGTATAGGAATGATTTTGAATAGTCGTAGATTCTCTTAAAAGTTGTTTTTTATTTTGCGGGGCTAGTGATTTTTTTCACGGAATACATTTGCTTCTCGAGAAGGAATCGTAGATAAGGAGATCTTAGAGTAACGTTGGACCCCGAGCTAAGGAAAAATTGGATATTTTGGAAAAATGCAGAATTAGGGTATTCTTTTCTAGTGGTTTTTGAGCTTACAAGGGCACTTTTACTCGCTTTCCCCCCCCCCGCCGTTAGCATATATACAGATATTTTTTGGAGTGAGATAAGACTCCACAACTTTATTAAACTTTTCTTAGATGTTTGCATGGATTTCACTGCACAACCCGTAAAAATGACTATTTTTTACCTGTACTTCGCCAAACGGTACAGTAGGATTTGATTTCTCTCAGCATAACTTTGAATTTCCTCCTTTATTAAGTAGCACTAGCTGATTTACCCGGCCTTGCACGGGTTAATTTATGGCATAATCATTTAATAGTTTTGCATACATTAACACCATTATTAGAATATCGATATAGCTAATGCGCGTTTAACATTCAAGAAGATTTTCTATAAGTCTATCAGGGGAAGTATAAACAGTGATCGGTTTGTGGCTGAACTGTTATCTTCTGTGAGTGGAAGGGGATACAATATATCAATAATTTTTAATTTTATAATCTCAAAATGCAGCAGAAAATGGGGAAAAATTCTTTTTTCACCCCATTTTTTACCCCCGATTTACGCCTGAAACCGAGCTCATCAGGGATATATCATTAGCTTTTAAGTGATAATTTGTAATTGGAAAAACCTAAACTGGATAAAACTGAAGTAAGGAAAAGAAAAAAACCCTATATTTTATCAGAATTGCTGAACTGATTAACTAACTTTCTATTTCTCCCTGTTTCCAGTATTAAAATAAATTAATACTCGAAAATATATGAAACATTTAACAAAATCAATTATAATAAAAGCCCACGTCACTCACTGATTCTGGAACGCTCGCACACTATGATGCCATCTCGCAATAATAATCATAATCATCAGAAAAATATAAAAGCCCACGTCACTCACTGACTCGATGCCATCTCGCAATAATCAGAAAAATAAATAAATAAAAGTAATTAAAATTTTAAAATAATATAATAGCTTTTAAATAAATATCTTTCAAGAAAGTTGGTTTACTTAATAAAGGTTAAAAAGTTACTTTTAGGGAAGTTGGTTTCTAATTCAACAATAATAAATTATTAAAGTTAAACTTCTTATTTAATGTATAATTAATAGGAACTTGAAGTAGTAACGAGCGAAGCTCGCATAAAAGGCTAGCCTAGCTGTAAGACCCGGCTTTGCCGGGTCGTAACAGCTAGTCAATTATAATTTTACAAGGTTCAAGATTACAAATGTCTTTATTTAAAGAACCAAGAAAGAAATTCCTTTCAATGGGTTTAAGCAGAAACGATTAAATTAAAATCTCTTACAATTTCCGATGAAGGGAAATAATAAAGAAAGACATAAAACCATCTTTTCCATGAATCTCATACTCTTTTCTTTTAGTCAGGTCACTTGACAAAATAGTTACACTCTGGACAAATCTATAAAATTTGATGTGGATATTCTTATTCTAACAAAAAGCGTAAACAATTAATGGGGGGGGGGGGCGATTTTAGGGTCCTCATTTTTTTATGCCTCATTTTTTACTTCTAAGTGATGTCGAAAGTTTTCGGTTTTGGGATATACTACATATATTTACATATTTTGTACACAAATAGATTACTAACATTTTAAGCTTGAATTTACTTTGACAGCTTAAATATAGTACGCCTATTTAAAGTTCAGATTTCTTTGTATCCCCAATGGAAAAAAGAAACAATTAAAACTTGATTGTTAACGATGGACTATCTGAAAATCGTGAAGAAATCTGAATTTTGAAATGGCATATCTTATAAACTATTTAAGCTATCAGAGTAAATTTATCAGACTTGAAATGTAAGTAAATTATTTGTGCACAAAATATGTAAATAGTACATAAGTATATTCTGAAACCGAGAATTTTCAAAATGAGAAAAAATGAGGCATAAATATTCCAAGATATAGGACCCTAAAATCGGGCACCCCCTTATGGATTGTTTATACTTAATGTATATAGAAGCTCCATGCCAAATTTTATAGATTTTTTTTGGAGTGTAAACTATTTTGTCATAAGCTACCTGGTATTTTAAACGCAGGTTTAAATAAAAACTTAAAATGAGTTAATAGTATCCCCCTTCCTCTCCAAAATTTTACCACAATAACATTTTACCATTTAAGCTGAAGAATAACCATCCATCACAATTTAATGAATTTTAAGATTCTGGAGTTTCTAGAGAAACGGTCTTAAGTTTCCCCCAGAAAGCTTCAATTTGTTGGGAAAACAGACATCATCAATAACCACCAGAGGAGAAAGCTAATCACCCTTTGTACTTATTCTTCTCAGAGCCCATTTTAATGAAGACCTGGGTTACTTAAGGTGTTACTTAAAAGTACCCACAATGCGTCTCAAGTAAATGGAATGTTTTTCCACCAGCTAAGCGCCTTAACGGTATAATACTTCGGCCATACGATTTAATTTTTCTCGGAAGAGCGCTTCTTTCTCGGCCTTTATTATCTTAATAGTCCTCTTTTATTAAAAATCTCCCACAATATTCCTGATCAGGGTATTGGGGATGGACCCGAGCTCTATTTCGTTACTAATCCCACAAGAATGAGAAATGCACTCATTAAAATCCAGAAACTAATTTCTCTCCGGCATGGCTAGTTCCCGAAGTTAATCAAAAAAGTTCTTTTTCATCATCAGAGTTCCACCGCATTCTTTTAAGTTCATTCATTTAGCGCCACTTAGGAGTAATTTATTTCTGGAAAATTTCTTCCTCCTCGATCGTGGACATCTTGGCTCAGGCGTTTAATAATAATACTGGTAATAATCTCGCGGACCTGGCAACAGCCGAGGCGTTGCCATGGAGATGGGAGATCCGCCATTTTGTTCTTCATTATCAACGCTTTTGCATCGAGTTAACGTGAAAAATTAAAGGCGTTGCACGATTCATAATTACATTTTGCTGTGTAGCATTCCCTCCACGAACGAAATTCTCCGCAATTTATTGTTTGTATCTTGAGCGCGAGGCTGGTTTTTGTTCATATTATTTTTTCTTCGAAATTTGTTTTGTTGAAAGGCAATTCTTGAGGGATCTGATTTTTTCTGGAAGCTATTGATTGTTTTTAAGAATAGAATACGTGTTTGGAATATCAAAAACTGAACTTCGATTGAGTTATTTTTATAAAGAAATATTTCGATTAATTTCAAGTGCTAATTTATTTTAGTGTGAAGGTAATTCAAAATATACGTAGGTACTAAGTACATGTGGTGTAAAACAGTGTAAAAATGTTACGTATTGCTTTATCTCACTTAAAATAACGATTGAACTTGACATCTTTAATTGAATTATGTAATTGTTTTATATTTTAGTGATTACTTTCATTATTTAAGTGTTATTCTTTAGGCTGAATAATGAATTTTAATATTTTTTTCAACAAATTTCAGTTTACTAACATATTTAATTTTAAAATTAAAATTTTCATTTCAAAAGTATATAGAACCTTTAAACAACTCTGACTGGTATCTTGAACACCTATTACTTTTTACAAACATAAGACATAAGTAACAACCAATTTTTATTAACCTCTGAAGTGCATACAAACATTGGATTGGATTGGATTACCATTGTATGAAACACATTGATACATTGTATAAAGCATGCTATTCAGCTTTCGTACAAAACCATGAAATATACCATTCAACTTTGGAAGAGAAACATGACAGGACAAAAGTGTACCACTTTCATGGTATAACCGAATCCACACACCCTCCCCACCACAAATAAATATGACATCACTCCACAACCACCCTACAAGTCCCTTATTAAGTCAAAACTTCCCCACATCCGACCTCACTAAATCCAATCAACTGGTTATACTTTCCTCGATTTCTCCACGCTCTAGTCACAAAGGGTCCGCCTACCTTATTCACAATAACCTATTGGGCCCCCTCTACGTCAACAATCCCAATATGCCCCTGACACTTCCGTCATTGCTGTCCTTTTTGGCAGGCTACCGTTTTGTGTCATAGGTGGAATGCCTGGATAAAGCCTGGACTAATAAAGTCCTGCTGGTTCAGCTGCCCGGGGGGCTCTCGCCCCCCTTTAACGATAAATTAAAGCTGTTTCATATGGGGGGACGGCAGTGTCAATAGTGTTCCTTTTGGATTTGTCGCCCCCCTGTTCTATTGTCACAGGTTTTCTGGGCTGCTTAGTGAGGCGACATATTGGCCACCCCTGAATCGGGGGGTCGCCTGTAGGGTCGGTGCTAAAATATGAAGGTTGGATTCTGTTTTTTTTTTATCATAGGGATTAGTAGGGATGTGCGTCCCCATGGTGGGGTGGTTTATTTAATCTGGGAATGAGGAGTTGGGAATGAAGTTTTTTTTATGATTGTGGGCCACAAATGAGCTTGATTGTGGAAGGACGATATATGAGAGTAATAAATGCAGATGTTTTTTTTTAAAATCGTACAGCTGGATATAAATTGGTGATTTTATTTTATTATAACTTTGTGGCTGTTTCGAAAGAAAGAGTTTTTGTGGTTTCGAATTTTTTCTACATATATCAAGAGATTTGGAAAAAATACCACGAAGTTATGTAAAAATGGTACTGAAATAGTTTATTATAAGATTTTTTAACTACATCCTTCCTTTTCAAAGCTTATTTTACTATATTAAAAGCTGAGTATTGAGAAAAATAATTTATTAATGTTTATTATACTTATGTAACGAATTTAAATTTGCTCCCTATTAAGTAGTTTGTAATGTTAAGAGTAATGTTCTAAGTTCTATGATCGACGAATTAATTTTTTCTGAATAATCAACATAAAACAATAATGTACTATACATAAATTTTGAAATAAAATAGTTTTATCAGAGAAATCAAGTATGAGTTTAAGTGTTAAATATCGCTAAATTTTAGTTTAAATTAATATTTTTATTTTACAATTAGTATTTATCATGTAATAATATGTTGTTGGAAGTACTAAAAGTTACGCATAAAACAGGACCATAAAAAAATAAAAAAAAAAAAGAAGTCGGAAAAGTTGTTGCTGTTAAATAGCATACAAAGAAGGGATATCTACACTATACGCCGTTTAAATATTTATAACTTAATTACGATTTTCTTAAATTTTTATACATACACCTTTGTTAGGTATGAAATTTATAAATATTGAAAATTTCAATCAGAACTATGAACAATATACTGCCAATTGAATTTATTTGTATTTGTAATTTTCACTATGGTGCGAATTGTGACCAATTGAGGATAATTAAGTTAAATTATTGAGATAATATAAATCATATTTTTTAAAACTAATAATGCTAATAATAATTTTAATTCTAATAACGCTATCAAAAGTCAAGGGTGCTTTTTGAAAAAAAAGTGCAATTTTTGCCTCATTAAAAGACCTACATCTATGTGCTATTTCTCCTACCTCTGATCGAATATGGAGACCACCCCCGACCCCTCGACATTTAATGGGGGACATATTCCGGGATTAGTCCCACTTTCATCCCCTCCCCACCCATGTTGGTATTCATACACAAACCTGACGTGTCACCGAGGGGTGGGAGGAGGATAGAGAGATTTCTGTCCAGATTGAGACGTTCTCCGCGGTACCACCATTGAATATTCGAATGGGGGTTGACCATCAGATAGCGAGGGGGGCCATCAGAATCCCTTCAAAGCCCACGGAGCTCACGTAACACTTTGCGATATTATCTGAGGGGGTCCTCTCCTGGTACCCGTAATAATACAGCAGATTGGTGGGGGGCGATTCAATCGTTGCTATGGGGAGGGAGTAATCTGTTTCGGATTGTAAAGACCCCCCTCGTCTGACACGTTGCGTGTTTGGTCCTAGGGAGGATGACCCCGAATTCTATTTTTTTCATCTGGGGATATAAGGTGTTTGATTTGACGGATTTTTCGTGTTTGAATTGGATTCTATTGAATGGCTTCTGAGAGATTCGATTCCTTGGAAGAGAGAGATGGATGAATTGAGTGTTTGGTGTTTTAGGAATCGTTGTTGGTGTCCTGATATGCGTTGTTTGATTTGGGTAGCTTGTTTTGGGTATGAGTTGAGCCCGATTGATATGTGTATATTTACGCATTGGACTGTAGACTTTCTTTGACAGATGACGAGTCAATTTATTTTGCTCGAGAGAAATCGATATAGTCAGTGCTATCTCAGTTGATTTATATGGTATTTATACTAGAGACATCCAGGGTTTAAATTAAGCAATAAGGAATATAAACTGATTTTATTATACATAAGGTAATTGTTAAAGTATAACATACTAGGGATTTAAAGAACTAATCACAGATGCGTTTTTAATCAAATAAAAATAAGTAATCTTATTTTGGAGTTGAATTTTATAAATAAACCATGTAAAAATTACAGACGAAACACATACATAAATATGCCGGAATATTAAGTCCGGGTAATTCTATTCTGCTGTATGAAAATATAGTCTTTCCTATCACTTTAGGAATTGGAAGTCTAAGAAATTGGTGCTATATTATGAGAAAAATTTAGCAAGATTTCGTAAAAAAATCTTGTAAAAAGGGGGTACAGTAACTCTAAGTAATTTACAACTCCAAAAGCTTTAATGAAAGTAAAATTATATACTTTACTTAATTTTCCGAAACGATATTGAATACAAATCTATACTATAAACAGGTGAATAAACCTCTTTTAATCACAATAAATTATACTTCAAGATCTAGTTTTCTTATAGGGGCCTCTATTCAACAATAAGTTGAAAAGTGCAAGAGAATGACTTCACTAACTTATACAACAGTCTTCTTGGAAGCACTCCTGAACAATAAACTGAAATGTTAATTTCGACTAGTGAATATTTCATAACCCATCTTATTCAAATGTAAACACACAAGCGGATAAAGCAAAGGGCAAGTGCGAATTTATGAACGTAGGATAATTTAAATTCAAACTATTATTCGCATATGCAATTAAAACGTCAAGTGTACCATGACCTTCCATTAATTATAATTACATTTTAGAGAGTCATCTTGTTCTCTTGTGTGAATGTATATCATGTATGTAGTTAAGTAAACTAAGACTTGATTTTCTCACTTGCTGCTTTATTGCTTTATCATATGAAGTTGGATAAGTAATTAATAATGATAAAATCATGAAAATAAAATATATTTTATTTATGAGTAATTCGATCAATAAAAGAATGGATAAAGTTGAAAATAATTGTTCGTAGTTGAGAGATCCAATCGGGGGATATATATGAAACTAGAGTAACTAGAAGAAGTTTCTATTAGAGATCATTAAAAATTTAGGAAAGATTCCCCACACCTTTAGGGGTATGTTTCTCAAATCTTTTATTCTAATGAATATGTGAACTAAGGTATTTTATAATCGTGCATCATGGTTTGACGTATAGTTGAAATTGAATGTCTCGATTTAATATTTTGATTACCTTCGTATACTGATACTTAAAACATTTATTGAATCAAACCTTTACTTAGTGTATCGGTGTATAGATTGGTGAAAAAAATTTCTTTTTTGACATTTATGTTACCATTCTACCACAATAAAATTTTCAAAGCGGACAACATACTCATGCTCTCCTTTAAAAAAAATCTCTCGCGTACCAAAAGCGACATTTATCATAAAAAAAAAATAATGTAAAATTAAAATATCCCTACCACTCACATGGGTGTTACGGTCGTTTCGCCGACACGCAAATTTCTTACCCCCATTTGTTGGCCTTACACTCAGAAATTCCTAAAGCGAAGATGAAACAGGAAACCCGGGGGTAAGGAAATATTTTGTTGGCGAAACGTCCGAGACACCCTCACATGCACGCCAGTAGTTTCTTCGCTACTAGTCCTCAACAACAAACTGCTATCACCGTTACCTTGACAGGGTGGGTTCTCCCCAAGACCCCAGAACGAACCCAAGTCTCCTCAACCCTTCCAGCACTTTCTCACAAACCACCTGCAGCACCCACAGAGCTTTAATTACCGGCTGCTCAAAAAGCCACGCTGTGCGGTTTCCTGCTTGATGAAGATGGATAGCTAGGTAGCTCACTCTGACTGTATGCGAGCTACTGACAAAAAAGTAGAGCTCTTGTTGAGATGAAATTGCCATGCTTCTGTGGACGTCGTGCCACAAAGTGTCGCGGGATGTCAGTTTTGCTTTTGTCTTTTTTGGGAAGTTCGAATTGATTGATGAATGAGTGGTTGGTTAGGCTTAATTGTTTTTTATGCCAGGGGTATTGTAATCAGTTGAGTTGTTGGTTTGAAAGACAGTGGTGTGAGTTTTCTCTTTGTTAATAACTCTAAAGAATAATTAATTTTGGATTTGTAATTAATAATGTAACTGAAAAAAATTCATTCTTCTTCACAGTTAGACGGTGTTGATTGACAGTGAAAATTACTTATGCCCTTTTTATTGCAATTTTTTCAAAAGTCGAGAGTGGTAAAAATAACCCAGGTAGCACAAAAATACCAACCAATATCGTTTTGTCAATATTGACCTGTGTCAAAACGACTTCCTCTGAAATATCGTCTAATATCGTCGACATTTCCTTGTTTTAACTAACGACAATATAGTTTCTCCTGCATCAAAATATCAAACGCATGGAAAAAAACATAATTTCTTCACGTTCATTACCTTTAAATAGTCTTATTTAATCTTGTTTTTAATGTTAAACCTCCCCCAAAAATGTCTGAAATTTATCAATATTCGCCATATTGACCAATATTGTTACAACACTAATCGATATATCTTCTGTTCTAGCTGGAAAATATTGCTTAGAAATAGTAAAAAATTAAAATTATAGCTTGTTATAGTATAGCTTAAATTCATTAATCTCTTCATTAATCCATCAAATTCATAAATGATCACTCAACAGAATAACTCAAATTAAAATAACTTAAATAAAGATAAGTTACAATAACATAAATTCCTCGATGATGCATAAAAAAGACAATATATGAGAAGACGATTCCCTGGTTAGTCGAGCCTGATTCCTCGTAAAACCAGGCCTCGATTTCCTCCATTACTTCCTAAAATTCCTCGAATTATCAGATTTCAATGAACATAAGTTCTTATTATTTTCTCAAAAATTGACCAAGCAAACTACACAGCAATAATATTTTTTCATTACCAACTAAAATAGAAACATAAATCTGAAGAATTCGGGGGTTCAAATAGGAATGGAGCAATTTCATGCTCGCTTTGGTCCATAAATAAACCTATTAATGAGCCTAAATTTCATCACTGGGTGCAGAATCTAAATTACGAGCACGATGACAGCACACACGCAACATCTTCTCCCTCCCTCAGATACCCATCATCGCTATTATCAACAATTAGTCACCCTAGTGCCGGGATGCAAAAGAACTGCGGCAGTTATTAAATTTTTCCCCCAATGATTTACTACAAACGCCAGTTCAAAAAGGTCTCATTGTCCATTGTGGCACAAAACAGTGTTTCCCGCTGATGGAAATAACAAGGGGCAAGAGCATAACAACGCACCCTTTGTTTTTGTCAGAAAGATAATTGGAGGAGTGAGAGAAAATTGAACATCCGACGTTCTAATTGCGATTTATTGGTAAAAACAAAGTGACCCCGCGACGTGGGGTCTTTTAATAATAACGAAACTGGCTGACCGTGTCGGAAATAGGGACTGTATCCTGCGGAGAGCGATTTTTGTGGAGAAATTGAATGTGTGATAATAGAATGGTCAGCAAGGGAATTCTCTAACTGCCGTATTCACCGGTAACTTGACTGGCGGTTAACCGGGAGTCAAACCACTGGCAGTGAACTAGTTTTCCTTCTTTAACTGCCGGTCAAGTTATCGGTGAACCTCTGGAAATTATGGTGTTTTATGCACGGAGTGTTTCGACAAGTCTGCCCAAATTCTGCACACAATGATTCCTTGCCTAAAAATTTACCTCTACGACAACTTTCATGTTTCGTAAAATCTGACGTCATATCCGAAAAAAAAACTTAATTATTCCATTCCATGGTCTCGGTCTGTGCAAGCATGGGCAATCAATATTTAACATCATACTTAGTGTGCATAAATATCCAAGCAACCATATTCACGTTTTCCATTAACAATTTTTAGCTCAAACAAGCGGATATGACCTCATGCCTTTTTCAGTGGCGATTTTCCCAAAGGTGTAGTTCTGTAAACATTTTTGTGTACTCCAGGAAAAGAATGTGGCTGTGCAGAGTTTGGTCGGACTTTCTGAAGAACGCAGTGAAGTATCTTCCTTCTTCAATGGCCTGAAAGCCCAGGGTGGTTCTTTGAGACCAGGTTTCTCGCTTCAAGTATTCTCCAGGTTTTTGTATTCATCCTCAAAAGGTCTTTTTCCAAGTACCCATATCAAGCATAGTATTTCACTTTTTGGGTGAGAATTGGTCAGGCAATGGATATTTTTACTGTCGTATGTCGTATTTTCGTACTGATGTCTTCCTCCATCCTGAGAGTGAAGCCTGCCCATTCCATTCGTTTATGAAATTTATGATGTCAGGTTTTCTGTATGACCGATAAAGTCCTAAATTCGATCCACTTAGCCAAACACCGTTTCTTTTTATACTTCTAAAATAATTATCAAGTTTTTTTCAAATATATGCAGTTATAAAGTGCCAGAAAAGAGAAATCCTAAGGAATAGTAGAATATAAAAAATCATTTCATATGTTACATTATTTGGGGATTGGAAAATGAAGTATGTAATGCTGTAACAAGTATCTCATTGTCAGTTGACTTTAAAATATATTTCGTAAAAAGTGGTTTAATAATCGCTAATTTTCTAACTTTATGTTTGTGACTTAAAAAGCACTTTAAAATATTTTTACAACTAAACCTAAAAAAGTTCTATACACAATTTTTTAATAATACTCCCATTTGTAGTTGATATCCATTATATCAATATCAACTGATTCTTAAGATACGAACATACTCAAGAAGACATTACAGAAACGAAACACCGACTCCACAACCCAGAGTTAGTTGATGAGGGCACTTCTTCCACATGAAGGTTCCATGCTTCTGTCAGACCCCCTGCCGAGGGGAATGGATGCCACCACTTGTTGCTTGTCATGATCCCTGCGCCACCCAGAGCATGACACGCTACGTGTGCCCACAGGTATCATCGCGTGGGATCTCCGTTCTGAGGCCCGCATGCTGATAATTTATGTCCCAATTACACTGGGAGAAGTGGATCGGTGGCGATGGAAGCAGTGGATCCAGGTAATTGAGTTAGGGGAAGAGCCACTGAGTGGGATGGATAACTATTCCTCATTGCCGAAGTGAAGTGGAGTTGCCTTCCTTTTGTTGGGGTTGTAATGGGATATCGGTTAGGAATTTGTAAAGAGTGTGTTAATCATTCGTGGGTAATATGTTGAAATGTTATCGTTTTGTTAGTTATATTTTTATTATTGCCATTTTTAGAGTGTTAGAGTCGTCTTCGTTAGTGTTTTGTAACAAAGTGTTTCAAACTCTTTCGAATTAACTTGGTTTTTAAAATAAGAAAGGACTATAGTCAAGAACTGTAAAAAATATTTTCTCACTGTACTAAAAGAACACGTTACGTTCATATTTACCCATTGCTGTAATTTAAAATATCCACTGAAAACGCCTTTTAATATAAACAATGCGATGTAATTGGATAAAACACACTTCAATAAGTCTAAATGCTGTTACAAATCTTTATTCGACCCACTCTAATAAAAAGACAGAAATACAAGCTACAGTCATTTTACTCCCATGCCCTCCAAAAATAAATATGTAATTCGATATCTTCTTATCCATTACGTTCTCTTGAATAAGACATTTGGAAAGAACTGTTAGCTGTCCACTCGCCGTCTAGAGACGTAGGTTGGGAAGGACATTTTCATAAATAATAAACGAAAAGACTACCTTTTTCAAAACGAGTAATCCTGCTAAAAACAAAACGACAACGACGACTAAAACTTCTCTAGTCCTGGTCTCACGGGTACAGCAGACACAGAGAGGAAGGGATGATACATATTTGAATGGATAGAGCACTGGGATCAGCCAATCGCTACTAAGTAATGAAACAAAAGGAATACGCACGAATAAAAATACCATTCGAGAAATGCCCTTCTCATCCCCTTTAATAAATAAAGAACTCCGGAGGAGATACAGACAAAAGATTATTTTTAATACTGGGAAAGCGAGGGGGAAAGTAAGAAAAAAAAACCTCCCTTACTTTTGTATACTCGGAGCCATGATGGATGTGCAATTTAGAAATTGAAAATTTCACCAGGTGAATGTTGTTGGGGTTACTTTTTTTATTTTGGAAATCTTAAGAGATAGGTTCTGCTGCTTAACAAGAAATGCCCGGGCTTAGTGCTTACGCACCGTTTATATTTGAGGCTTAGGATGGTTTTAGGTTGTCGTGCGAGATTTATTGTGTCCATTACTCGGTATTACTTATACTGGGGGAATTTTCGAAAATGCCTTTTTTTTCTATTTCGAAAATGCCGGAATTTCGCGCGTGTTAAGGTAAGTACGTTTAGTAAATAGCGGTGGAAGAAAATATTGTGTTTTTAGGGTTTTTATTAGCTTGCCTCGGGATAGATGGGGAAGGGAAGGGACTCTTTTTGTTCCAGAAATTAATTTTGGAGGGGAAATATCTCCGTTTGGGTACACTGTCGGTATATACCCGTATTTTAATGAGCCAGTTTTATATTTAAACGCAAGGCTGTATAAAGGAAGTATTTATTATTTGATGAATTTTGGGGAATGTATTTTTTATAGGATCTAAAAGAAATTACGAAGGAGGTACTTTTGAGCTAATGGGATTTCCGAGGGTATTTTTCGGATTTGTTTATGTAAGGATATAATAAAAATTAATATTGGAACTTAATTAGTTTCACTCTTTTTAATAATTGAATACGTACGAAATGTGTATACTGCTATGGTAATAAACCAATACGATATTTTATATCCATTTGTGTAGCATTTTTTACAAAGGTATCTAGCATTAATTTCCATTCTTTCCTTAAACATTTCAAACCTAAAAAAATCTCAAGTGTGTGTGTATGTTAAAAAATTAATTTTCTTGAAAGCGTTATTCAATTTTGTGTTCTTAAACATACAGATAACCAAATTTGTGTTAGGGGAGAGGAATTTCTAAAAAAATATTCTTTGATAATATAAATTACGTATGCAATAAAAATAACGAAATAAAAATAGTATACATAATAGGAAATGAAATGTGGGTGGAAATTGAGGGGTATGGTAAAGAAAATTTTATGGTCGCTCATTTTTGAAAATTATGCAGTTATTTTATACTTTAGTAAAAACTAGTTTTGGGCTGATAAAACTCGAAAGTTATCCATCTGTTTTATTTCGATATAATGATTCGATTTCCTTTCACAAAAGCTGTAAGAACTTTTTGAATATTTTACAGCAATTTATGTAAATACTTTTACATACAGAAAACTTAGTTCTGTGTTTGGCGTGATCAGGATATTTCATTGCAATACCCGTGTTAAATTTGCATAACAATTCCCATGTATGAGTTCATCAGAATCATTGCATTAGTCATATACAGTTCTGCTTTAATTTATTGTTTGAATCACAGACATGAATAATGTAAGGATCAAAATTATGGGAAATTGAGTGAATTTTTCAGATTTCTTTTCAATTTAGATTTTCAAACTTTTCTTCTACCGTTTACATGATATATTGAAAAGGGGTATGTTTCCATTGCATCTCATTAACTATGAACGTGTTTAAAAAGCAATAGGCATATATGAATGATTTTGCGAATTCCAGTTTCACTAGTTTTTTTACAAAGATTATCCATTAGCAATAATTTCTACCAAAGATGAAAGCATTTTCTGATTGTATATTTAGTTGCTATGGTAATGCATATAAACAAACAATACAATGAAATTGTAAAACTTCAAGCTATTTTGGGAGAAAAAGAAAAATATTTTGTATAAGTATGTGCTGTTAACATTTTTTTAATGTTTGCTGTCAGCTGAACAGCTGGTTTTCGTCAAGACTTTATTTCACGAACTACAACTTGATATTCCAGTTCCTTATAAAACCCTCTTTACTCCGAAAAAAAACGCCGCCTATTTTCTTACAAGTGAGCCTCCCCTCAAAAAAACAAGTTCAGATGTTTATGTTTACACTCGTCTCCGAGTCCAATTTTAGCTACTTGTAAAACCCAAACTGAGTCAACGAAAAACCGTACTCAACAAATGTCTTGAGAAATGTTCCACTTCTCTTTGAATTATCTGCGTTTCTGTGAGGACCGGAAAATGTAACTCAAGCCATAATTACTCGTCGCTTTGTACAAGAATAGAAGGCGCACAACAAAAAGAGATGCTACAGATGATCTCCGGCTTAGGTTTCGAAAGAAGAGAATTTTCTTGCCATCCATCAGAATCCTTCACTTGCTTAAGATTGCGAAAGGAAAGTGGAACTCAAATTTGATTACTCTATTTATACCATTGCGGTCGTCTGAGATCCTGAGGTTGTTTGAGCGAAATTTGTCTCGTTTGCTTTCCAGTTTAACGTAAACACAAAACACTCCATTCCATATCCTTTAAAAATACACTGTTCGGATTCTAAAATACTTTAATTTAGTTGAATATATTATTGCATTAGTTTAATTATTGTATATTAATTTGTTTATGTATTCCCTTACCCGTCTTTAGAACAGATCTGATTATCTAAAATCTTCAATGATCTAACAGAAACCTAGAAATCGAGTTTCATAATATTTTATTTTTATTGGGCTCTATTCAGGAGTTCCGTAAAATCACAAAGAGTTGACTCCCGATTTTTTTTAACCAATTTATAGCTCTGTTATCAGTTGATTGTACTCTCAGTTGTTATCAGTTGACATAATTCTATATACGAATATACCGTTTAACGCTAAAAAAATATTTCTCTCAAACTAATGGTGATAAAAATGTGATTGAGCGCATATTTTAAGGCATAATAGTAATCTTAGAAAAGTTATGTTATTCAATGTTATGTTTCAATTTATTGAAAAATGATAAAAATTTCCGAAAATTTGAACCATTTCCGCGGGCACTAAATATTTTTTGTTTCCGCTGAATTTTATTTAGTGAATCCCTGAGGCAACTTTTTTCTGTATGCCTTTTTGTATTTCCAAAAAGAGAAGGCTTCGTGAAACGCCCTATTCAATATCCTCCAATGTCAAACGATATCGAACGACATCGCGTTTTTCTGAGGAGCGGGCTTGAATTTGAAAACCCTTCACAGATTTTACAAATCCCAACCCAGATTTAAAGCGAAAGAAATCTCCTCCATCCATCAAGGCATAATATTCAACCCTCCCAAAGAGGAAACCCCCAATTCGAATTTGATTACTCCATCCCGCACCCAAAGAAGAATGTTTCTCTCCACACCGAAAGAATTCGAAGACTTCATTTGGCGACTCAACTGGTGAGGGAGTCACTGTTTTCCCTCATCCTTCCTCCCTCGAGACAAAGGAAAAGAAAGAAAGAAAAGAATAAAAAGGAGAGAGAAAGAATCTCATTTCGCGCTCTTTTTCGCTGTCAACAGCCGTCAAGACAGCTCGCGTGAGAGGTCGCTATTGAAAAAGGCGCGCTGTTGAATGAAAGCGACGACGGGAATACACCTAGCACGCGATGCACGCGCTTTGGATGAAGTCCCAATGCTAATTTTCGACGCCGTTGTTGTTGTTGTGTGGAAATGGTGTTCGGGAGTCGTGTCGCTGCGTAATAACTTTCGATCGTTGGTGGATGCTTTTTGACGTAGGAAGAAATGGTAATCTCGGGGAAGTGCTTTTAAGGGTGTTGGGGATGACTTGATCGTTAGGATGGATGGAGGAAATGCTGTTGCTTTTAGGAGTGGTCGTTAAATTTTTCGTGTTTTTGAAATGGAGAAGATTATCATTAGTGCTATTTCTGTAGATCAATGATCTCGGTATTAAGGTGTAACATGTGCATACACTTAGTACACTTAAATGGTACACTTGGTAGTATACTTGTTACTCTTGGTAATAAGTTTCTTAAATTTTGATCCTAAAATGTAGTTAATCAATTTCTAAAAGGATTTCTGATCAGAAAAAATACTATTACCAAACAAATATTTTAATTAAATTTTAATGAGCAAATTAACACGATTTTAAGTACTACTAAAGTTAAGACCAAATATATTTACATTTGTTTACGTATTATACCGTCAACTGTCAGTTTCAACGGCACAGTTAATAGGCTTTGACTATACATTTCCGGTTTCAGCGGCACGGTCGACGGGACAGTATAGGCAAATATATATTTTTTTTTCAAAATACATACAATAACATAAATCGTGTTTGAAATTTCTTTTATGCTGCTGGAAAATCCTGTTATATTCATTTTATATAGACCTTCAATGTGTTATTACAACGGATGATCGTTGTTAATCGATACTGGTTGGCTCTGTAATCTCAGTTTGATTATGGAGTTTATATTAATGTAACAGGATTTCCTTGCACAAATTACAGGATTTTTCTGGTATATAGCATTGCTGAATTTGTGTAATAGCACAAACGAAAAATTTGTATTTTACGTTTAATAATCTTTTATATTTTTGGTAAAACAAAACGCGTTATTAAGCATCGGTTGATCTGCTTTCTGTAGGATTGCAAAGAATATCAAATGATTGAGTAAAATCCATACATTTAGATTTGTCAAATACCTCTCTTTTAACAGTGATACGTTCATGACCTATTTAAATTTCCAAGAGGGTGTTCATTTCTATAGTGGGGGGATATTATATTCCTTTTCGTAGCATTCACCAAACTGTTGTGTACCTGCTACATTTCTCGTCAAGAGGACGTAGCAGGTCGTACGACAAGATTTTTTAACTTTCATCGTATCAGTCGTTGCGTACTCAAAGAGTCTCATTACTTACTATGCCTACCTTCTCATCCCCCCTCAAAAAAGTCTTGTTTGCTCAACCAGGCATCGCCCCATCCAGGTGCATTCAACAGACGATATATTTACTCTGCACACCTTTCAGACCCCTCCAATTGGCTTCCTCCCTTTCATTCGTAAATTAGCTATGCACTCCCGGGCAAAGAGAGATTGCAAATGTGAAAAGCCATCATCAGGAAAAGAAACGGAGGCCCGAAAGTATAGGGAGAGAGAGAGATATCCTCTTTTGTTCACAGCCAAATGAAAAGATCCCGACTCGCTTCTTGGCATCCAATTATCGTATTTCTCCAGTCAAAGGTGTCACTTAAAAGGTTCAGGCGAGAACTACTTGGCGACGGGATTAATATTTAGGATCCCTAGGGGACCAGCCACATAATGAGATGGGTCGAAATCGATATTTCTAGGTATCGATACTTCCTCACATGGAGTACTCGCTCGCCCTTTATATTTTGGGGTTTCCCTAAATACTGTGCTACAATTTTTCTAGCCGCCCCCATATTTAAACTTTCTATTTCTCATCGAAAAAGCACATTTTTGTGCTTTTATTCCTATTCGATATCAACATTGTTAGTCCAAAAGAGTCAATTTTTTTTTTTCAAAATGATCAAGTATATTCCAAATCGGTTATTTTTTTTTTGTCAGTTTTCGGACCTTGCGCCATTAAATACTAATAAACCAACCAACCAAAGTTCTTCCCCCATTCCATCTTAAGCAAATCTACAGACAGATATACATGGACTAAAGAATTAGAAAAAATAATAGGCTTCCCCTTACCTGATTAAGCGAGAAAATTCTTGAATAAAACTGTAAAACTAATAGTTTTTAAAAATTTGCAATATGATTTCTTTGAGACAACTGTGCCTTTCTTCAAAATACTGTGGTACGGCACATATTGCACGTGTCTAAATGTGACCCTGGGAGTATTTTGGGTGATGGGAAAGCATAATTTTGGATTCAACCGGTATTGTGAAATTGACCTACAGAAATGCTGTTTTAGATCCTCCCTTGAACTACATTTTTCAAGTAAAAAAAATACAAACTTCCTCATTGTGTTTTCTTTTAGCCTCACAGAATCTTACTAGCTATATCTTTGACTTTAAGCTACGTAGAAAGGATTCCATTGCAAATTAATTCAATAGTTGCTCTCAAACCTAAACCCACTTTCTGCTAAAACAAACTTTCTGTTTTGTAGTTATTTGACTTTTTTTATTGTACTATGACGTAGTTCTAGAGTTCAGAGTAATACAAAAAAAAACATATGTGTCGAAAATATATCCGACCGAAATTTGATGTCTATATTCAAACATTTTTGGGATACCTTTATAATAAAGTTACTTGAAATATGGGAATTACTAAACTTCTGAAAGTACTCGATACGTCTATATCGATATCTTGAAGTATCGATTTCTGCTATCGACATTTTCGTGATTGGAGTCCCGCAGATTATTGGATTGGGGATATGTTAGTTTTTCGGATGCTGCATCGTGAAATAATTGGGGTAGCGTTTTATGTAGAAAGGTGATGCTGAGGAAGGGAGTAAGGAAATTGGAGGAGTATAGGAATGGGATTGCTGGAATGATGTTATTAAGGGGTCTGTGATTTCTGTGTGGGGATAGGCAGATATGTGTAGCGAACATGTAGGTAATTGGGGCCGATGTTTAAAATGGCTGTTTCGAGTGATTGTTTGTCGGTGGATTCCATGATAGGATTGATAGGTAAAGGAAAGGTAAGGTTTTCTCAAACGCAAGGTTTCCAAGGAGTCGTCTTTAGTTTGAATGCGTATTCAGATCTTGAACTTCATCATTTACACTAGAGTCTAAAAATTAAGGATAGTTTAATTTTTGGGAATAATGACAGAATATGATGTAATTTTCATGGTCCCAAGACATAAGTCGGAACAAACAAATAAGCTTCAAAAAATATGGTTAGCACTCCCAAATATAGGATCCAAGAGCTAAAATCCACCTAAAATGAAGATCGATGAAGTATCACTAAGTATAGTCTAAAAATCATACTTAAATGGAATTGAGGAATTTAGGGAATTTATACCCTAATCTCCTCTTATGTCATATGTAGTCACATTTTAGATGTTCCTTCAGTTTTCTTACTTTTAATTTGGGCAGTTTTAATATTTTGAACTTTCGAACTTATATGTGTTTCAATGATACAGCTAACGTAAATCCAAACATAAATAATAAATGAAGTTCATTCCTTTTCTTTCCAAACTACATTAAAACAACAGTATCAAATTCTAAAGCTTTTGTAAATTATCTTTTAAAACTAAATTCAACTGTACCGTTCAATGTCCTACTTAGAATTTAAGATTTGGTGATTTAAAAGAATACTCTATTTATAGCCCTTTAAAACCCCACACACGATATTTATTCCCCCTAGATATATTTTTTAAAACTGGAATTCCTTCATACCTTCTGTCCACCTCCATTAAACACCAAAAGCCACCGAAGCAGTAAAAATGATTCACGCAGAATCGATACGATACAACCCAGCAGAAATACATAACAGGTATCCCCCCGCTCCTGATTGAACAAACTGGACATAAAAGAAAATTTACTACCTAAAAATAAATAAGGATGAAAAAAATCCCATTATTTTGGTAAACTTCTCGTGTCTCCGGGTTTTTCGCGTCAAATTCAACCAGAAAAATCCGACCATTTTTTTTTTCTCCCTCGCCATGCCTACTATCACACCAACGTAATCTAACAGCAGGAGGAATTGGGGGACTTGCGTCGCTTTACCTCTAACCCCACTGACCGTTCGAAGGACTTTTATCAAAGCTATAAATTTCAGGCTTAGAAGTAGTTTCAGGACCAGAGTCTCACTTTCAGTATGTTCGCCAAATATACTACTACCGAAAATATATATATGGGATCAATTTCCCTCTTTTTTTTAGCCGTTTCTTTTTTCCTTTGCCGGCGTTTATTTTGAAAATTTCATATACATTCTTTACCATAAGAAGACAAGTCAGCACTATTGCGAGTGGCGTTAAAGGGAAATATTTTAACCGCCTTTCTGGTGAAATGTAGCTACATTTCGGGATCCTATCGCATACATCACGGGCTTTGGAACTGCTTCGGAAAACCAGTGAAAGATCCGTGAAAGGGTATAAAAATTTATTCCTACTTTTTTGGGGAAAGAAGTGCTGGTGTAAATTGCTGACGCTGGAATTGGATTAGCGTGAATCGAAAAAAAAATCCTTATATCTAGTGTAAAAATAAAGAAGGAAGAATCAATACACATATGTAGATGATCTCCTAGTGAAAAATAGTTAACAATAAATTTTGAGAATGCCGAGAATTTCGAAAACCATGAAAAATTACTCTTAAATAATCTCCTTGACCGTAGAATTCGCCTGCAATGTCCACTACAACGGTTTTTCCCAATACTGCTGTAAATTTTGTTTCATTTTCTATTCCCTAAAAGTGTATATTCTATACGTGCTAAAGATTAAATTAAATAAGAATTTTCATATTTTTGTGGATTTTTTAATGTGTGTCGTCATAATAATCGCCATGTGTGTGAAATCCAAGATGTTTTTAAAACTTTTTGTTTACTCCCAAAGTGTTGATTTTGAAAATTTCCTTCTCTTGCAGTTTCTAAATATTTGTGCCCTCAAAGAAGTCAAATGATGATTTTGTTGAAGTGTACCACCTGGATACTATGAAATCTGCTCCAGAAACGTAAGTTAACCTTTTTTAAAATTATTTCAATTTCCAAGCTAGATTTCTTTTTGTAAGTACTTTCTTTCTTATTTTAGTGCAACTAAATCATACACTGCTAAACCGTTGTATGCTGTATAAACCGAGTACGGATAATAAGAGGTATTTTAATGTTATCCATTACGTGAAAAATCCCCAACAAGTTATTCCAGCACCAAAGATTCAAATATCTCTAAATTATAATTGTTTCCAACAATATAATTGTATTTAAATCCAGGGTTTACTATGTTTAGCTCTTAAAAAACCTTGTTGATTACTTTCGGTACAGATAATGGGAAACATTACGAAATAGAATCCAATTAATTTTATTATCATCAAAATTTTATGTAATTATTGATTCCATTTTGTTGTAGTTCTTGTAATTCAAACAAGTTTAATTAAATTATGTTACATTTTAAAGCAATTGTCAACTTGAGAAATTTTAATACATATATAATAAAATATTTTGTTGTTACATTTCAGTCATTTATCTACAAAATATAATTATTTTAATCTAATTTGAAGTTTGTTTAGTATCCGTTTTTAAATAGTTACTTTCTCAAATCAAAACATTTTATCACATTCTCAATTATTTCTTCAAAACTACAATAACTTTGACGTAGTTTCCAAAAACTTCCGTAATAAAAAAGGAGAGGGGATAAAGGCATTTCTAACAAAATCAAATAAAGCACCACTGCTCTACTACAGTAATGGAGAAATTCTTCAATGGATGTAGTATCTCTTTATGCTCAATCAATTCGACACAATTCCCTTTTTCCTCAATTTACGAGTTTTCTGCAAACCACTCGAGACAATGACTAAAAATAAGATTATCCTCAAAGGCAAAAACTCAACTTGAACCAGTCATACCCGTAACCGGTTCACCTGTGGGGAAGTGAAAAACCAGAAATGGACAAAATAAATAATAAGGCAACGGAGTAGAGGTCTCAAGAGCAATATAATTCCACCCTGCTTCTATTCTCTTGCCCCCCGGAAGAATATATATTTTAGCCCAGAGAAGAACAAAAAAAAGAACCTTTTATTGTCATCTCCGTCCCTGGCGGGTGCTTTAGGGAACTTAGATTTTGTTATGTGTGTGCTTTTGTTGTTTTGTTTGTGTGTTTATTTTTTAATCTTTCCCCCTTTGGCAACGCTGACAGGACGCCATGATGAATGGTGGACTTTATTCTATTGTAAATTGAAGATTTTTGAGACGTTTATTTCTTTCCCTTTTATCCCGGCGAGGATGATTTCATTTTTAAAATCATTGATACCCCCAGTAATGATCTATATAAATAAAACTTTTTGTGTGTGGCTTTTGTTTTGGCTTTCCTTCGAAGCTTTGTCGTTCTTTTTTTCAACAAAAGAAGCTGCTTTTGCGTTGAAGTGTCCTTTAATTCTTTTGCCCTAACCTTAAAATTTTTCATCCTTCTTTCAATGCGTATACCTTCTTTTTATTCGTTCCGGGTTAATTAAAACTTTTTTGGGGCTTCGGTAAAAGTTTATATTTTAAGGGTTGTTTTATTCATGGAATATTTCGAAGAGGGCACTCAAGGAAGGAGAAAATGCATGCATTGTTTTTTAAATAAGTAAAGTTTGGGCTTGATGATTCCACGATTTTTCGTTTTCAGCCAACTTTTTTAAGTACCTAAATTTAGTAGATAATGCTCAGAAACCTTATTTGATATCTTTCAGCTAAATAAATAATAGAATTTAATAGAATCCTCTTAACTTTTTGTTAATGTAAACCAATTTTGTACCATTAAATTTCCATTTAAAATAGCTTGTTGGAATTTTTTGTGCTTCTAAGAATACTTCTTTAATCGGATTCCACGTAAAAGATTTTAAAATACTCGTAAAAATGAAGAGATCTTAGAAATGTTATAAATTATTCTAATTTCAAGCAGTAAATCTAGCTTAAACTAAAGCATAATATTTTGGGAATCTATTTCATTCTGCTATATGAATGTTAAACTTTTTTTTGTTAGATCATTAAATGTCGTTTCAATGTAAATTTTAATATCTAGAAAGAATGCGTCATACATTTTTCTCCATTACAGAAAAATAGTGCCTAAAATAGCTCCAATTCTTGAAAGCCTGAGTGGTGGTTTTATTCTAGCCTCTAAAGTTGTGTTTTTAAATTGTCATAACTGTTATGAGTACCTTTTTCAACACTTACTATCCTTTCAATTAATTTCGTCTCTTATTAACTTATTTTATTACTTACTAATTCATATAATAATTATAGAAAAGCTCTCTGAGATTGCTTCTGAGAATCTGTAGGGTATTTATAGGATTACCAAAGGAACTCTTTTACTTTAGGGATTACTTTTTAATGATTTATTAGCACCATTAAATTATTTAGTCTTTGAAAAATGTTGTTTTAAAATTTATTTAAAACATATATATAGTATATACATAGTTTATTTTTAACCCTTAAAATCATAGTTTTTTGTTCGAATTGATGACATATGAGCCTCACGGCATCTGATTGAAACTTTATATTGAATTAAGGGTATCAGTTTGATTTGATTAATTTTAGGTTTGAATCACAAAAAAAAAAAATTCGCGTTTGTGTTCTTATATTTCTTTTTACGATGGGTTGAAATACTTTTATTTTGCTTTCCCATAAAATTATTGGAAATGATTTTGAAAGGTATGATGTTATGATGACTCAATAGGAGCGTTCACATTCACCTTTCAAATAATAAGTAATAAAACTTACTATTTGACAATAAGTATTATGATTTTTAATAGCTCTACCTACTGGCATATAAGCCAAAGAACTACTTCCTTCAGGAAATACCATATGACGCTTATGAATAATACTTCTCGCCTGTGCTTCATCTACTAAAATCTCATTGCCTCGATCTCCACAACCCTATTCAAAAATGCACATTTTCCGATTCCCCTTCGTAAGATTTCCACCTCCACAGGGCCGGATTATCCAATAGGCAGAGTTGGCAACTGCCTAGGGGCCCCGCGTCAGCCAGGGGCCCACTGGTCTAAGATTTTTTAAATTTTTCTTTATGTGGAAATTTAACATGAAGATCAGTATGTGGGCCTCGGTTTAATCAGAAACGGGCCCCTCTAAGTAGGGACCATTCAAGCGAGCCTAATCAGAAAGGGGCCCCCTATTCATCGGGAATGTTTTGTTTATTTTGGGAACTATTTCCAATTAAGGGGTCGAGTTTCAGATAGGGGTCTGTTATGTCCTTGGACACAAAGAGGTTGAAAATGTACACGTGACCTGCATGTCTCTAGACCAATGGACACTTGTTAATAGGCGTACTTCAGAAGAATTCACAAAGTAAAGAGTGTCCTTTGGAAGTATTATATTGTATGAACGTGCTGTTGGTCGTACATTCGTATTCGTGTCTTTTTTATACTAATACTCGAGAAGTAAAGGGTAAGTCACAAATTCGACTCATTAAAAGTATGTTTGTTTCATGTGTATATCGTAGAAAAATACTATCGAACTTGGAACGGCAGTGGATCTGTTAAAATCATTGGTGGATTTTTTAACATCCCAGAGAGATTTATTTGACCATTATGAGAAAAAGGCGTAAGAAAAAACAAATTGCAGTTATGAAAATCAGCGTATTAGAAAAAGAAAAAGGCAACACGATGAGGGATCCGCCGATGACGTGTTTCACACTGGAAAGAATAAGTTAAGAATTGAAACATATTTGCCTGTTCTTGACATGCTTTGCTTTCCACCGAATAGACGACATTAGTCAAAACGTCACTTGCTTGTTTGGAAACGTAGATTCCATCCGTGATTGGTTCCGTACGGATTGGTACGGATTTACCTCCAATCTCGGAACCAATCACGGATAGAATCAACGTTTCCAAACAAGCAAGTGACGTCACACTAATGTCGTCTATTGTCACGACGTTTGGAAGCCTACCGGGAAATTAACTCTCTATTTGGGTTTCTTACTAACTTCTCATCCATGTCCAACGAAGAAATTAAAGAGGCTTGTTCAAAGTTTAGGCAACATTATTCAGAAGATATCGAGCCGGAATTCATTGAGGGAATGTTACATTTTAAATATTTCGTAAAGGGGCCCACAGACGAGCAACTTGGTCGTCAACCGGGTTGTCAATTTGCGAAGTTTGCAACCAAGTTGGCCGTCTGTGGGAAAGTTGATGATTGAA
Source organism: Tetragnatha montana (assembly GCA_963680715.1). Lineage (NCBI taxonomy): Eukaryota > Metazoa > Arthropoda > Arachnida > Araneae > Tetragnathidae > Tetragnatha > Tetragnatha montana. The sequence goes on along the minus strand of OY796676.1, from coordinate 58,179,052 downwards.
TTTCAGGTTGATGATCTGATCGTCAACTTGGTGGGCGGAGCTTAATCGGAACATGTTATTATGAAAATAAAAGAAACTAAGCATTAAAAATTAAAAAAATATAATTCTAGCACGAGAGAATAATTAAATAAAATATAATTTTGCATTTAAAGTACCAAAATAAATTAATTTGTTACAATCTGATTAATTTTTTCTTCATTGTTTACATTCTGGTTGACGACCTGGTTGGCGATCCGTTAAGAAATCATCAACCCGGTTGACAACCAGGTTGATGACCAAGTTGCTCGTCTGTGGGCCCCTTTAAGCAATTAGAGGATGATAACAAAGAAAATAGAAAATTTTTAACCGCTAAAGAGTTAAACCAACTTATTGTAAATAATATGGTGCAATCTACATTCCCAAATGTAATGACTGCCTTGCAGATCTACAGATGCCTGATGATTACGAACGCCTCCGGTGAAAGAAACTTTTCAAAATTAAAACTCATCAAAAACTGTCTTCGTTCATCGATGGCTCAAAATAGATTAAATTCACTGTCTATAATGTCAATAGAATATGATGTATTAGAACGCATTAGTTTTGAAGAGGTTTTGAAAGATTTTGCTTCCAAAAAAGCTAGAAGGGTAAACATTTAAATGTAATAAAATTTACAGAATTTAAACATAGGGGGAAAAGTTACATTTGTTTTTATCCCTAGGAGTTTACTTTTCCTATTTTTTCCATATTATTCTGTTTCCTGGTTTTTATTGTTTTATCAAGCTAAGTTTAAAATTACTTGTTTCCTCCTTTTCACAGACAAGGTATAAGAAGCTAATTTACTCCTCACTTAAAATTTAATATGCATTTTTGTAAAATAATTCATCAAAATAGCTCATTTTAATTTCAAGTATTGTGAATAAAATAAATCAATTAATCTCACCAAATGAAAACAGAGAAGAATTTTATTTGTAACGTCTCATATTTTTTTAATCTCTCTATATTAAAAAAAAGTAACAGTCGCCGCAGCCGCTGTTTCAGAAAATCTTCACTTTGACAATTTTGAATTGTCACTGTGCAAAAACTATGGAACGGAAATTATTGAAATTTTGACCATTTGTAGACAAATGTATGAGGGTCCTTTTCGTTCCAATAGCTAATTAATGAGATAATTAGTTCTGGAATTATTTAATGTCAAAGTCGAAAATTATTTTTTTCTTCTGCGAGTTCGCCCCCAGCAAAATCTATTCGCAGCAGAAATATGATTTTTTGCAGCCGCATTCTCTTAGATGTGAAGTTTTGCACCTCGTCACCCTTTTTTTGAATTTCGAATTAGTTTTGGAGTAATTAAGTTTTAAAGTTTCGAAATTTTTGAGAGGTTTTCGGTTTTTTCGTTATAAAAGAAAAACTAATCACAGTAGAACTATGATATTTTAAACACACATACAATTATTTTTTATAAAAATATTGGCGTTTTGTTTTTCAAAAAATTCTAATTTGTTTTAGAGTTATTAAGATTCAAAGTTTTAATTTTTTCTTCTCTTTCTGTTGCAGTTCACTAGAGAAACAGGCGAGTTTTATGATGAGTCTAATTTCTTTTATTTTCAACAATGTTTTTTCTACAAAATGGTTGATGATTATTAGTAGACTTGCTGGATATTTCTTAACATTTCGATTAAATTATTGATAAGCTAAAAAAGGAATGTATTTCAGCAACATTGTTGTTAATTTAGGGGAATGATACGAATTAAATTATTTATAAGCAAGAGAGAGGTATTTTCGGTATTACAAGAGGCTTAATTAAGTCGAGAAGAGTGTTAGGCTGGATTGTTGAGATGAACAAGCGAGCTCTGCTCGCTAAGATCGCGAAGCGATCTGAAAAGAACTGCGAAGCAGTTACGGGGGTTGGTGAGCGATAGCGAGCAGGGGGCAGGCCCCCTAGTCTCTCTATATTAAAAAAAAGTAACAGTCGCCGCCGCCGCTGTTTCAGAAAATCTTCACTTTGACAATTTTGAACTGTCACTATGCAAAAACAATGGAACGGAAATTATTGAAATTTTGACCATTTGTAGACAAATGTATGAGGGTCCTTTTCGTTCCTATAGCTAATTAATGAGATAATTAGTTCTGGAATTATTTAATGTCAAAGTCGAAAATTATTTTTTTCTGCTGCGAGTTCGCCCCCAGAAAATCTATTCGCAGCAGAAATATGATTTTTTGCAGCTGCATTCTCTTAGATGTGAAGTTTTGCACCTCGTCGCCCCTTTTTTCGAATTAGTTTTGGAGTAATTAAGTTTTAAAGTTTCGAAATTTTTGATGGGTTTTTGGTTTTTTCGTTATGAAAGAAAAACTAATCACAGTAGAACTATGATATTTTAAACACACATACAACTATTTTTTATAAAAATATTGGCGTTTTGTTTTTCAAAAAATTCTAATTAGTTTTGGAGTTATTAAGATTCAAAGTTTTAATTTTTTCTTCTCTTTCTGTGGCCGTTCACTAGAGAAACAGGCGAGTTTTATGATGAGCCTAATTTCTTTTATTTTCAACAATGTTTTTCCTACAAAATGGTTGATGATTATTAGTCGACTTGCTGGATATTTTTTAACATTTCGATTAAATTATTGATAAGCTAAAAAAGGAATGTATTTCAGCAACATTTTTGTTGTTAATTTAGGGGAATGATACGAATTAAATTATTTATAAGCAAGAGAGAGAGGTATTTTCGGTATTACAAGAGGCTTAATTAAGTCGAGAAGAGTGTTAGGCTGGATTGTTGAAATGAACAAGCGAGCTCTGCTCGCTAAGATCGCGAAGCGATCTGAAAAGAACTGCGAAGCAGTTACGGGGGTTGGTGAGCGATAGCGAGCACCGGGCAGGCCCCCTAGTTGTTATAAATAAAAATACTTAGTTGTGTGAAACTTTGAACTTGTATTTTTTTTTTGCTTAACTTTTAACTGACTGAGTAACTATTTGTTTTCATGACTAAATTTGGCAAAATACCTTGTTTCTTACTACCCCTCATAGAGTAAAGGGTAATAAGTTAATAATTTCTTTTAAGTTTATAAAAAGTCTGCAAGAAATCTGCACAGAAAAATGAAGGAAAACTACAGAATAACCTCAAAAACTGAAGGGAATTGAAACCTTTTGCCTTAAATTTTAGTCTGCAGAATAAATCTACAGTCTGTCTGCAGAATCGGTGTAAATTCTTTAAAATTTCTGCAAAAAAACTGCGGAACAATGTGCCGAATAACTTTAAAGTATTTTATAGGCAGTTTTCTCATTTTAGGCCTTTTATTGCAGATTTTATGCAGACTTTTCTGGCTGGGGTTGGTGCATTATTTTTAAATAATGATATCTGCATATTTTTTGCACGTTTGCACTTGTTACAAACTTTTCCTTAAGTTATATTCAAACTAAATAATTTAATAAAAAAAATATTTTCATTTGTTTCAATTTTTCTTGATCTGGTTTAACTAGCGTTTATTGCAAAACATTGAAACAAATGAAAATAAACGTCTCTATTTCGTATCTACAACGTAGTGATTATCAGTAAAAGTTCGTTGTGGTGGGAAAAAATATTTCAGGGGGAAAAGGGGCCCCGAGACATGCACTGCCTAGTGTCCCCGACATGGTTAATCCGGCCCTGCACCTCCACCTAACCACCAATTAGAGCGACTGACAACCGCATACTTGGAATAACAATTATCTGACCAACCAATCAGAGCTCTGGTTCACATCTTACGAAGTGGAATTCGGAAATACGAATTCAAAAATAGTATTGATTTCGACTGGAGTTCTACAAATAAACTAATCTTCTGCCCGCGCCATTCCGAGAAAACTTATTATTCTGATTTAGTGTTCTGGGTAGGAAATTATTTCCCACATTTCACAACAACTGTCAGGCAGGAATATATTGCGAATAAATTCATCCCACCCAAATTCCTCCATAACAGAGTCCTCCCTCTCCGAAACACCAATCTTAATTCATTCATGGCTTCCTTCGACAAGTCCAACATTCTCCAGAAATCGCAAATAGTTCCTCTCCACCAAGAATAATCCCCTGCCGCCTTTCATGGCGGAATCGCCGCGATGACAAAAGATTGATGTGCTTCATTAATTTCCAATTAATAGCGGGCAGATGCGGCAAATCCCAGCAGAGGTCGCTTTTGCTGTTAAAAAGAGAGGGACTGGTGTTTCGATTCCGATTTCGAGCCGATTCACTAGTTCTTTTCTTAATGGAAAGATCGATATTGCAACAGGAGTTGTAATTCGGATCGATTTTGGGCCATTAATACCGTCTCTGCTTTGATTTATCGTTCGTCGAGTCGTTTTTGGAGGCTTCATCATTGGGAAGTTATTAAATGGCCGTGTTCCTTTCCGCATCGGATCGGATATTGCAATTACCCCGTTTTGAAAGGAAGGGGACAGTTATATTAAATCGGGCGCATGTCTGATGAGAACGGGAGGACACGGGTCTTTTGTTCCTAGTCGGAGTTCGTTTTGTGATGATTAAAATGTATCGCTTTGGATTTGTTGCAACGCGACGCGATCGCAGGGAGAACATTTGCCTTTATGATGATGACGTAGCTACTACGTAGAAGTGCCGAGAACCAATGGAAGGACCCAAGGCCGTAACTGGACTTTTGTTTCGGAGAGTTGATTCAGCATTATTTCTGTGACACCTCCCTAAGAGTACTTTTTATGTCAGATGACTTACACAATTAATTTTAATTTTTGTGCACTAAATTATTTCAGTGTAAGTAATCCCTAGTAAAATTGGGGAGTCTGGGGTCCTCCCCAAGAAATATTTTGGAATTTTTACCCAATTTTCATTTTAAAACCCTTTGGGTTACACCCAAAGAGGACCAATCCTTGTAAGTCACATAATTTTCAAGGAAAAAGATAATATAAAAATTGATGCAAAAAAGTTTTGGGGGGTTGAACCCCTAAATACCTCCCCTTGATACCATATTCTTCATTTGGTTACTTTGATGAGGAAAACAATAGGAAATTTTAGCTATAAAAGTAGAGCTATAAAAGTAGGGCAAGACATCTATCTCCATCTCCATGGTTCTAAATTGGCATCTATATTAGTTCAGTCAATATCATGAACTTAGGATCGGCAGTGAAAAGAAAAACAAGATTTAATTGCATTGGATGTATGTATTTTAAAACTGTTACTGAATTTAACGTAGATACAAAGATAGAAGTTTGAATTTGATAATAAATTATTATCTAAGACTCAAAAGATTACATATTTAGCTTACTTTTTATCATAATTAAAATCAAAACAACTTTTTAGTACAATAATCATCATTAAAATTTAGATAATCATAATGATGGTATTAGACTTATTTTGATGGTTACTATACTATGATGGCTACTATGAACAAAATATTATCATGGAGATCATTATAAAAACGAACCAACATTTTTATTACAATCACCATTATTATTTTATGTATTTGGAAATTATTTTTCTCAGAATTTTTTAAAATTTATATATGATAATTTGGTTTTTATTCTATGGGGTTTTTTTTTCGTTTACGTTATATTACATGGTCAACCTGTACCTTCATATTTTTTTCAAAAAAACTCTTTTGTTTCTCTAGGGTCATGTAGTACAAATTACGTATATTACGTTTACTTTCAATACGTCCATTTTAACACCATATGTTTTGAATGCACACAGCAAAAAAGAATAGGAAATCTTTTTAGACCATCAAAACTCCCACAATAGTACTGTTTTTAATACAAACAGAATGTGCTCGTTAACCTAGGTAGCGTTCAAACGAAATTTTGCAGTGTAGCTTGTTTGTCTACCTAAATTTTTTGTCCTCTCTTTGAATCCATGCTCATTACGTTACACTTACAAATGAAGGTAATGATTTACATACGAAACCACATTATTTACTTTGGCATCTTATGACGACACTACAAAAGGAATGTATGAAAAACACTTGGGAAATTACTGTTTTCTTTGGCTGCGAAAAATAAGCTGCGATTCGGTCGTTCGAACGGTTCTCCGTAAAATTCACTGATAACCGCCGCGCCGAGTGGAAAATATTTGATTATTATCTCAGAAGAAGAGTGGTCTAAGCTCAAGAATATAAAATTTGAGACAAGCAAAACACGTATTTGGGTTTCTTTGTAAATTCTTTTTTTATAACTCTATGGGTAAATGTTAAAAGTTCAATAATTTTTTTGTTGATTTCTTTTATCTAAGTTTTCATTCCTTTTCAAACTAAAGTTCATCACATGATTTCTATTGTTATTCGTGATTTTCTCACTACTAGACAAATGAATGAAAGTTCATAAATTTAATATAATTATCGTGTCTTTCGTTAATTACTGAAATAGATTATCCTTATAACCCATTATTATCACGTTCATATTTACTTTTAGAGTATTTTATAGAGTCTCACTCTTTTTGAAACCTTTATTTTAACTTATTAGATTTGTTTTCTGAAAGTGTTTGGGTTTCTTATTGATTAATTGATCGATGGTTCGAGGTATTTGCTGAGTGCCTTAAATTCTATTAAGAACATCGTAGTTTTCAATATTGACGTTTCTTTTATCCTAGCTTTCAACTCTTTCATTCCTATTCAGATAGAGAAACTAAAGTTCATATAATTTCCAGTGTAATTTAGGTTTTTTACATTTAACATAATTATTGAGTTTTCCTTTTTAATTTCTGACTTACATAACGGTTACAAACCACAGGTATCTTGTTTATATCTATCCTCAGTACATTTTCTAAAGTCTTTCTCTCATAATAAAACCTTTTGTTTCAACTTTTTAGATTTATTTTCTGAAAGCGTGTTTGGTTCTTATTATTAAAGAATCATTATTTAATGTAACTCAGCTATATTGATTTAAAATCTGTGAAGAACATTTTACATTTCAATACCGACATTTCAACAGTTTTTATCTCCTTCATTCCTTATTATTTAGAGAAACTAAAATTCATGATTTTTATAGTTGCCCATGCAACTCTTTACTGCACCAATCAATAACTTCGTAATTGAATGCAAATATTGTGGTCTTATATGCTGAAAAAAATTATTCCTACAAAAAAAGTTAAGCAAGCACCTAAAAAAATAGATAATACCACTCTTCTTAGGATTAACACAGGTACGGTTACAGTTACAGAAAACCTTCAATTGCTCAGTTGACTTAGACCACTGTTATTCCAAACAGCTTATTTGCTTTCCGGGGTCAAAATAGGAAGAAATTTAATCGCACTCCAGCGAGTGAAATGCCGTGATAACATAAATAAAAATCTTCGCGAAATCACATATTTTGAATGCAAACCGGGATCGTTATTCGGAGAAATAAATACCCTATTAGGTAATAAGGAATCCCGGAATTCCCCAAAGAAAACCAAGCGCATCTAAATATCCTATCTGCATTAACTAACTAACTTATTCTAAAAGATAAACCGCCTCGGGCGAGATTTTTTTCCTGGGACCAAAAACTACTCATTTGGCGGGGAGCGTTTCTGGAGACCGATTAAATCTTTAATAAATCTCCTCTGCAGCCGATATGGTCCTTTTTAATCCTGCGCGAAATCAAAGGTGAGGGGGGGGCTTTAACATTAATGCGAACACAGGGGAAGCGTTATTAGCAAGATGGCTGCGTAATAATCTTCACTGGCTAAGGCCGCCAATTTATGAGATGAAGTCTTTCGATGCAGAAGCTGCTATCTCTAATTCCTTGTCGTTTAGGTAACTTTTATCTCTATAAAAGACTTTTGTTTATTTTCGTTCTTTTTTTTTTTGTTCTGGAGTATCACCCGCAGCTGGTTCCGCTCCCAATTCGCTAATTACGGTTACCGTTAGAAGTGAAAGGTAAAGAGAAGCAAAAACGGAGGAGGGGGGAAAAGAATTGCAAATGGCCGAATCAATGAGTGAAATCTCGTTTGGCGGAGGAGATCGTCAGTTAAGAAAAGAGTCGTTCTGGGACCCCCACAGCAAGGGGTTCGATATTTAAGGTTATTAGATGCGTTTCGAAAAAGAAAAAAAAAATCGAACACAATCCAATCAACTTTTTGCCAAAAGGAATTCGGAATTATGATGATTACCGGAAATGCGTGGCTTCTTCCATCTGTTTGGGCGCGCTAATAAAAATCCTGGAAAATCTGGGGAACTGGTATTTGATGTTAGGAATTTGCGGAAGAAGCAAAATCTTTTTAATGAGTCCCCTTTTTTAGTTTTGCTTGCGTGTTTCAAAAGGATGCTCTGTGCTTGGTTTGAGACTGATTGAGTGCAACGCAAAAAAAATATTGGAAATAAAGATGAAATGGGACGTTTTCTAAATTGAGAAGTTTAGTTCTGAGGTATATCAACGATAAAGCCATCAAAGCTTCCAGTTTCAATGAATCGCTTTAAATGAAAGAATGGATGTTTGTGGAGGAGAATGATTAGAAAATGAACCTCAGTTTCTTTTATAAAGACAACAACTAAATAATTATGACATAAGAAAAAAGATTTGAACTAAAGAGACAAACTTTTGTTTCTATATCACTTAATTACGGGGAATCTTACAGTCTTCTTCTTCCCCCCCCCCGCTCCTCCGTCTGTGGGAGCTCACGGACGAAAAAGACTCAGAGAAGGAGTTATCCCTTTAGCTGTCTCGGCCTGCTTGTTCTAGATGGCTATGGAATATTACCCCAACATACCCCTTTTCTACCCTGCTGATGTTATTAAAACGCAAGTTTAGTTGAGTCTGGGGGAAAAAACACTATTCACTTCATATCCCCAGTATTCTGCGGCGGGGATCACAGAGATTCTGTATAAGGTAGAGGGCAGCACGGGAAATTCAATGATTGACAGAGAGATAGGCAGTACGTTTTGGTGGTCAAAGCTGTGATTGGCTGTGACGTGTTCATTCAATCCGTCCTTTCGGAGTGCTATCCAAGGATCAAGCTTTTTCTCCGCCTCTCGTGACGTGACGCGATCCTAGCGCCAAAACAGCCCCTAACTTATACAATATTACATGGGTTTTCAATTTCGATTATAGCCCATGGACTCTCTGTTCTAGTAGTACTCTGTGTGCGGGGATCGACCGTACCACACCTGGCCGCCAACACCACAACGCCACACTGCTGACATTCGCAACGACGTCGCAATTTCCCTCAAAAGTTTTGGCGTCCGACTGACGCAAGCATCCATCATAACGCGCAGCGCACTGCTAATTAACTGCGCGTGCACGGAGCAGCGCACAACAATGGCTCTGAGCTGCTGAGGCAAGGTCCGGCAAAGGATGCCGCATCACTTAAGTGTCCTCCAGCACAGGGGAATCAATCAAGTGGAGATGGCGGCCGTTATCTGGGAGGTATCCGGCCGTGCTTTCGGACCCGTAATGGCCGTCTTAAAAGCGAACGTAATGGGCCTGAGTCGGCAAGGTTTGGTCCATTTTCTGGGTCTTTTCCGCACCTTATTGTGATTATATGTTCCTCTTTAACGAATCCTAATCCTTTCTGGAATATCAGCTGGAACGTCCGAAAAGGAACAGTTGATTCGGGAAAGAATAGTTTTACTGAAGAATTTCTGTTGTGGGTCGAATTCGGGGTTTCCAACCGCAGTGATCCGCGATCAATTCAAAGTGGCTTTCTGTCTGTCAAAAAAAGGACTATTATAAAGAGGTATTAAAATGTAGTTTGCAGTGAAATAGATAATTATTAATAAGCTGATGACTATTAGCGGTTGAATTTGTGGGGATGAGTCACTGTTAAATTGTTTGCAGTAGTTTCCACTACTTCATACGGTCCAAGTACAATAAACTGGGAATAAATATGGAACTGCAAAATCTTTTTTATGTAGTAAAGATTAAATATGCGTTTGGAGCGTTTATTTCTTATTCTAGGTAAATAAAAGTAGTGTATAGCATCTAAAATGTGTAAATTAGCGTACTATATTAACGTAAATAACATTTAAAACCTGCCCCATACCTTAAAATTAATTAAAAACTTTACCTAAATTCTATACGGTATTCCTTATATTTAGTAAATATCTGAATGGCAATGTTTCAGTGTAACAGTAGTTTAGTGAACCTAAATAAAAAACTAAATGTTTCAGGGAACTTAATCTTTTGATTCTCTTGTATCATATCCTCTTCATCCTTCTCATATTCTTCATCCCTCTCATCCCCTTAATTGTTATCACTCTTAATTCTCTTCTTCCCTACCTCGTCTATATACCTCATTACAAATGCATGATTGGGTCAAACATAGCTTCACTTAAATTTCATTTGACTGTACCTTCTGCACTTTCTCAATCAGACGTCATTAAATGCACAAGAACCCCCCTTTGTTCGTCATAGAGCATATTTATTAAACCCCGATTAGCTCAACGACTAACGATATGAAGTCGCTCAACAGACGAGCTTTTACACTGTATTTCAACCCACAAAAATAAAACACAACTGCACGATCCCAGACACACTAATAAAGAAAACGGAATAGTAAAGCGATTTATTCAATTAAGAATACCGAACGGGCAAACAGCCCTTGACATGATCTTCTTTTTCCTCGTCCGGCTTGTTCGGCAGAAATAAATTCGACCTAGAACGTCGTCCGGATTGTTGACATATAAATGAGTGGAAAATGCCGGGAGTGAAATATGTCGTAAGGATCCTTCCCCATTTACACCGATTATAGCCGGACATTCAATGAAGACAAATACCACGACTTTGTCCGGGCATTCCTTTGCAGGGGGCTCGCGCTTATATATTTATTTTTTTTATTTCGTGTGAGCGATATAATTTATTTCTTTTGAACACATTGGGTTTATGACATGGCGGCGAACATCGAAAAAATAAATAAATGGAAAATGAGGGTTTCTTGGCAGGGGAATTTATTTGCGGTGAGTAGAGGGAGGGTTGAGCGAATTCTTTTGGAAATGTTGAGTGCGACGGTATAAACTCGTATGACTTTATTCTAGATAATCATTTATCAAGTGGAATATTTATCAAAATTTTTATATGAGGTACAGAAAATATTATGTTCCTTGAACAAATAAGATAATTGAAACAGGTTTCTCTTGTAAAATTATGCATAACGATAAAATTGTGCACATTTTTCTCCACATTATTCCCCTCTCTCCCCATTATCACTACGTGTCACACTTTATGACAAGTCCTCATGTCACACATTACGCTCTCCATCCTAAAATATTTTAAGCAACAGGTTGACAAGAACCTTGTACCCTAAATTTTTATTCAAGCATAAGTGTACTCAAATTTTTAATTTTAAAGTGAACTCTTCTTTTGATAGAATAATTTTTATAATTTTGTTGCTTATATCACTGTGTAAGCTACACTTCCTTCCAAAAAAAATATATACTTGTTTGATTTGGCTTTGATTTTCAGTGTGATGTCACAGATTTATAAACCATTTTCACAGATTTATAAACCATTGGCATCATTTATGGACATCCCCCGAACTTATTGTAAGAGGTAGTTGGAGTTCCGTATAAATATTTAAAATTATCTACGATAATTAATAATGATTTATTTCGCTTGAGAACATTCCTTGAGAGGATTTTCAAATAACACACCTACACTGTAAAATATAGCCGTCGGAAAATTGCAGCAAAAGATGACAGAGCTTTTCTGTACTTGTAGATTTCCCTGTCACCTCGAACATTTCTGTATACAGGAATCTTCGGGCAATTTTTTCTGCGAAAGTATTTAGGGACAAAACTCACTGAGATATCCGAAGTTAACGAAGATAATGAAAAACCAGTCTGTAGAGAGGCAATATCTAGTTAAATAAATGGAATGTTTCCGTTAACTTGCCAAAAGTTGCAAAAAAGATACATAAAAATTTTAGTCAACAGAGAAATCCTGTGTAAGGAAATCTTTGCCAACTTCTGCTGCCAAAGCTTTTCTATTTTTTAGAATGTACTTTGTTTTTATCCTAGTTACGCTTATAAAACAAAGTGACAATAGGTTTAAAATTAATTTACCGACGGTAAATTACCGTAGCTCTAAAATGAGAAAAAAATCGAAGAAGAAAATCTGGTTTAGTCAGCTTATCCTATATTTTTCAATCAATAGGTACAGAAAATTTCAAAATCATGCTGATAGAAACGAAGAAGAGTTTCTTCGCTGAAAACATAATCAATTTACGTTCGCCTGTCTTTATCTAATGCAGACCCAACTCTAAACATCATCAATTTTGCAAAACATGATGTTAAATTAGGCGCGGTGAATCCAAAACATCTCTCAAGATTCATTAGCACCGATTAAAGAACATCACCTAATAAGGAAATCCTTCCATCTGTAAAATTGTCACACCTATGCACAGTAAACAATATATGCTAAAGGAAACTGTCCCATTATGTCATTTACCTTGACTACGCATGACTAATTTTTTCCAAGGCTTATTCATTCTCCCGCCGTGATTACAGGTTCCAGCTGAGTACTCGGCGTCTGAGGTAGACAATTTTTTTACCCCCTTCGACATAAATTCCCTCCCCACTCCCCCTGCTGGATTCTGATTGGAAGACAGTGTCGTATCTCTGTGTCAATAAAAATGAAACTTCAAATGCGGTTTGTGAAACACTGTAGTGGGCAGGACCGTAAAGAAGGATACAATATGCGTGACCTTGGTGGAGATGATGATTGTTCAACTTCGTGGCTTCGTTTCACCAGTCCTGCTCAAGATTCCCCGCACACTCTCACTGTGAAGAAAAATGTCTTTCTTTTTCAAACTGGATTATATATTGGAATGACTTTTCAGTTCGATTAACCTTTGCCATTAGACCATCGATGTATATAGGGTGCTTTGTAGTTGTGAATGGATGCGAAGACTGTCGTGTCGCTTAGAGAGAAAACAAAGAAAGAGTTTGTCGCAAGCTTTTTTTGATGACAGTATTTATGGGGTTGAGGGTGTGTTTACAACAGATTTTGTGGATTTTCATCACGAAGTGGTTGGATGGAAAGAGTATTATAACCAGTTTTTGAATGGGTTTTGTGAAATGGCCTAAGAAGAAAAGATTTTTATGCTTGACGCGATAGTTCTGAGAGGCAGCTTGATATACTATATTTGAGATCGCAGAAAGAAAGTATTTGATGCAATATTCAAATTCAAATTGAATATTGCATTATCACTCAAAGTATCACTCAAAGGAACAAAAAAGGAAAAGAAATGAAATAGCTTGCAACTTCCCAAAGGAGCCAAAAGTTCTATATTATATTCACCCTAAAAAGGGTGTGGTTTTCTTTTTTTAACTTCTCTTTTTGTAAAGAATTGATTTGTTTCTGCAATCAGCATATATTTGCAATGTAAACTTATTATTTAAAAAAATTATACTATGTCGTAATAGCTTTATTTGGTGTAATTTTACTGGGGTTTTGTTTGTTATGGTTGTAATTTTTAGTACAGTAAGTTGGATTGAATGAAAATTTGATAACTTATTTTACAATCTTGAAAAGACACTTGTTTTATTTACTAAGCTCTGTAATAATTATATTCATTTCTTTTTTAACAGTTTGGAATTCATTCTTTGTCCCTATGCTGTTTTATTTTAACTTTACAAAACTCTATTATTATACTTTTTTAAAAACCCTCGAAAATTTCTTTTTACCACATACCCAGAAAAGTCTACGTATAAACGTGTAGATAATATACGGGTATTCCTACTCAAAAAAATTTTTTAAATTCCAAATGTTATTACGGTTACCATTGTTAAAAGTAATATCGTTCATGGGTTATATAATGAGAAATTCTGAATTTCTAGGTGGTTTTAATCTTTTCAAAAATATTTGAACAAGATGAAAACAAGTAATGATTTAAATGATTATTTACTTGTACAGCGTTTTAAAAATGTCAAACTGACGAAACCTTCAAAACATCAAGAATGTCAATTTATAAAATTGATAAAGGGAAATTAAGCCCATACCACTCAAAAGAGTTTCAAACTTTGCTATCTACAACACCGGCTTAAAATTTAGTACCCCATTTACTAATGAATTGAATGCGGCTTAACAATTTTTGCTTCACCGAGAGACTTTCGAATTCAACTTTCAAAACATGGCGCTGTTAGTTCAGCAGAGGCTATATAATCTGTTACGCCGCATCGAAAGGACGGTAATGATAAAATATTCAAAGCCTTTGGAGAACCCGGGCATTGTAAATAAGAGGATTTGGGACTTAAAAATTTATCGCAGTTCCAATTCGGACCATTTGCTAAAAATCCAAACCCGGAATTTTCTCTTGTCTTCGTCTTTATCTTCGGATCATGCTCGACTAAGCCTAAAAGATGGATACGTTTCGGTTAACAGGTTAGAAGAAAGGAACCCTTATAATTAACATCTGATTAGGCAGGGAAGAAAAGAAAAGGAGTAATGATTTTTAAAACTGAATTAGACTTTACCGAGGCGCGATTCATTTTTCATCTTGTGTTCTCCTGTAAAAATTAAAATCTTAAGCACCGGGGACAAAGCTCAACAAAGAGGGAATTTCGATCTTTTTATTCATGCATAAATTACCCATCACAGCTCACGCAATAAATTCTTATTCACATATTTAATTATTTTAGATATATTTTTTTTTGCTGTTGAGTTGCTGTATAAGAACGTACTTCTCCCCTTTTTTTGTGTGTGTTTTGGGAGTGTGTACTCTTTCATGCATTTTAATTTTGAGCGACAAATTCTGAGAAGTGGTGAAAGACGTTTTTAAACCTTCCACATTAAATTCCTTTCTTTTTTTCTTCTTATAAAGAATAATAATGTTCTCCACAATCAAGTGTTTCGCTCTATTGCTTTTATCTCATTTTGAATAACGTTATTTTTTCTAGGCAACAAGTATTTTATTAATAGCTATGGAATGGAAAATTAATTACTTTGTTTTTATTTAAGATGCATGTTTACAGAAAATATACAAATGCATCATTAAATGGGTTACTTTTACTTTTTTAATAAAAATTAAATAATCATTCCAGCTAAAAGTGAATGCTCAGTTTGTTAATTTAAAACTTTTTAAACCATTCTGTAAGTCATTTTCCCAGTTATTAAATGCTTTGTTGGAAAATCGGGATTTTTTTTTTTATTTTTTCCTGAAACACATTATCAACCCAGTCAATTTATTATTCTCTATTTATCATGGTTATTAAAATGGCCGAAACATTCTTTTTAATTTAGAAATTCTCGGAAATGTTACAGAAATAAATCTGTTATACAAATAAATGTCAGTAATTTTCCTCCAAAATTCTGCAAATGAGGGCAAGGTTGAATTTTTTCTTTTTAAATCTCATGAGTCTTTTCATAATTTTAGATTTAGTATGAAAGCTTGTTAATTACTTTTTGTACTTCTTCCATTTTCCATTAGTGGTTGCAGGGATCTTTGTAATGTTCTGAAAAGGAAACTACGAATTTATTGTAAATATCATTTCAGAATCTACAAATAGTATTATCGGTCCTTTTGATGTTCAATAAAAAAAAACATTCATCATGTATCGTGTAAAATAATGAAATGCATTTAATTTAGAGAGTTGTTTGTTAACCTTTTACCTGCCGATGTTCCCAAGTGGGAACATCACTTTAGGGAATTTTTTCACCACTTAATTTTTCGCGCAGGAATTTGATACTTAGTAGTAAGAAACTCAAAGATATGAAGTTATTTTACATGCAAAAGTTTTTTACGTGGAATTCAATCCTTTTTGTGGAATTTATATCAAAATAACAGATTTTTGGCGCTTCCAAAAGTGACACAAGTTTCAATTTCTGATAAATTTAAATAAATTTAGTTTTAAATAATTATGCTGTGTTTAGGTAGCTTAAGTACATATCTTTTGAATTGGCTTGGCAGAATAGCTCCATATTCCAATTTTGGAGAGTAATTACCAATTCAACGTATATGTTCCCAAATGGGAACATCGGCGTTTGGGGTATAGTTTTTGAGGGGATTTTTATAACATGTAAAAATTCAAGCTATTTCTTATTTTCTTTATTTTTTTTAACCTTTACTGTCTCAAAATTTCTAAATCCATAATTTTGATTTTTGTTTCACCAAATTTATGGAGGAATAAATGCCAAATCTGTATAACAGATTCCTACTTTTGTATATTTTTCTAACTCCCTGACCGATTAATTTTCAGTAATTATTATTAGGGGTTATGCAAAGGGCATATTTAGAGTACTTCGAAGGACTTGGGTACTTATTTTGTTCAAGTGCTCTTTTTTACATAAAAATTTTAGGTATAAATTTGAAGAATTTTGAAAATAATGAAAAGTGTGTACATCTAAAAACACTCTTCTAACGTAAGTTGGATGTAAGAGATATGTTGTGTAGTTTGGAATCTTCCATGAGAAACGCAGCTTTAACAAATCAATGGAGATATTTATGATTATCACTTTTGAAAGCTAATTAAATTTGAATGCAATTCATGGATTTTATGCTAGATATCCGGATACAACAGTAATTAAAACTGATTTTTCACGCAGAAAGATAACTGTTTAGCTTTCAAACGCATGGTAACATTCTTTCGTATTTTTTATACCGAAAAATTACCCATTGTGCAGTAAAAATGTACGGAAAAGTGTCACGCATGTAATAAATATGTAAATTTTTTCTTATGAAAATCTATAAAATTTTACCCAATCGTCCAACTATGGGAATTAAATATGAAGAAACAGTCCAATATCATAAAAATGTTCAAAATTATTGAGTAGAAACCTATTTCAGTAGTTTTACTTGAATTAATTTTGAAATATATGCCTTTTGGAAATCCCCCTAAAAACTTCACTCCAAACGCCGATGTTCCCAAATGGGAACATCCTCAAAATCCTACTAAGGATTTTTTTTCTGCCAAAAAATAATGTCTAGATTGGTTTTAGTAATGATGAAACAAGCCATTTAAGCCAAAAATCAGAACCTTTAATTTGAAATTTGAATTGCGGCGTTTAAAAGGTTGTTTTATGAAATTATAATATTGAGTGTGTGAGAAGAAATGTCAGAACAGGGGTAATTTCACCGTAAAATGCAGTGTTTTGACTCAATTTTGGAATTTAGACTTTAGGGAGGGACCCTTTACGTGTTACTCAAATTGGATAGATCCTTGTGTACTTCAGAATTTTTAAGGAAACAAATATTCAATAGTCATAAGAATTTCAGGAGGGGGGGGGGGTCGGATCTTCTAAACCCACCTTGGAAAGAGCCGTGGGTGGGAGACCTCATATTTAATTTTGAATCATCTGACTCGATATAGGTCATCTACACACTCACATTACGTTTTCAAAATGTTTCTTTTGGAAATTTATGCTAAAGAAAAAAAATACTTATATTTGGAGCTGCCCCTCCTTTTCTTTCACCCCCTGCTATTGACACTACACTATCTAAACTACTTACCTCAATAAGCTGACATGAAAGAGAGAGAGAGAGAGAGAAATTTCTTATCAAAAACGCGCATGAAAAAAAATCTAAATCATTTTTAAAGAAGAAGCAGCACACATTCAATCCTCAAAAGATACCCCCATAAAATCAAAACATACACAGCTAATTATCATTATTAATAAACTAATCCCCATCGTTAAGTGAGAACAATCCGAACGGAAATTTCGCGTAAAAATCCCTTCTCCACAGATTAGGATAAATTGAACATCAAGTAAATCTCGCTCTCCCAACACAAAAGCCAGAGGGAGAGTTAAAAAGGGATTTTTTTTCCGATGGGGCGTTCCGCGTTAAATCTTTCCCGACGCGATTCTTGCTGATAAAATTTTAAGCCCTTTATTATGCACCTCCTTTCCTCTCCGCTCGTTTATATAATCACGGGGGTTTAATCCTCCCTTCCGTAATCTGATGGGGAGGGATTTTTTTTATTTTCATGGACGGAAAAATTCCGTTTCTGCTGAGAGAGAGGATGGGTGGGTGGATTTTCGAGGAGGGGGCGTTTGGATTGGGTTTAAAAACAACATTGAATGGGGTGTGGGTAGGTTTGAAAGGGGTAAATGTTTTTGCTTTGGGGGGTTGTTGAATTTGATAGATGTCTGCTTGATAAAAGGGTACCGTGTGAATTCCATATGTCGGTTATGTTAGTTCAGTAGTACCCGAACTAAAGCTTTGTCTTTGGAAGGCTGCTGAGAACTGCGGAATCTTGCTGTGGTGTATACAGAAATTTATTTCAGGAGTGGCTCAAATATCCTATAAAAATTTCGTCATTATCAGGCCAAAAGCTAGATTTATGCACCAGAGGATTCAAACAAGTGAATGATTCAATTAAATTGAACCGTATCTAACAATGAAATTTAAACTACCGTATTCCTCTTAAAACATTTCATTTTTGAGTTGTGTGTTTTAGTTATCCTTAAATACTTGCTTTAGACTTGACATCACGTTTGTTAAATTAATTCACAATTTTGGGTTAGCATCCAAAAAAGAACTTTTATTAAAAAAAAATTAATGAAAAATTGATTTGCCATTGTACCCATATATTCCATTTGATAACCATGTTTTTCATTAAGTTGGTTTCTTTGAAAATCTCTAGGGGTGTCACAAAATTTTAAAATACATTTGGATCTTAGTTCTTTCCAAAGAATGACTGATCCAATTGTGATACATCTTAATGTGACTGTTTCACTTGATTAATTCAATGACATTTCAACTACCACACTCTTCTTACAACAACGTTTCATTCTAGATTTTCGCCCTTGTCGCTCTCTTAAGTGGCTCTTAATGAATGAACTCTCACCGAATTACCTCTCGAAATCCGATAAAAATCCCTAATGAGTAGCACTCCTCATTCCACTTTTCGGTAGCAACGCTAATGCAAGAACGCTTGTCATACATAACTAAATTAAAGCAATGAAAAAACAAATGAAAAAAAAAGCCAATGGAATATCGGACGCAGTTTTCTCAGCTGCTCCGACACAAAGGTCCTCTCTTTTCACGCCATATTACAATTAATCCGCCAATAATCCCACGGAAAGCTTTTACAACTCCCCCTTATCTCCATTAGACGGACACAATGCCCAAAGAGAGAGAGAGAGAGAAAAAAAAAGAGGGCATGCGACACAAAATGGCTGCCGTGATTTGAAGCGATCCAATCCCCCTAAAAGCGGGGCGTGCGAGGGCCCCCAGAGGGCCCCGCAATCAGTCGGGGGCTGTGGTTGACAGTCCGAGACTCCAGGGACTGCTGCTGGCTCAAATTGAATTGGAAAGGGTGATGGCCCTTTTCTACTCCAGGACTGTGACAAGAAAGCAGTTCGGGAGGGTCCTGTTCAAATATTTTGGGCGTGTTTTCGATCCTTTTGAGAGGGGGTCTTGTTGAATGCTCCTGTGATGGAGGGGAGTTGTTATTCTCCTGCTGGCGCAGATGTCGGAGCGTGCTCGAGGTTCTTGAGCAGGATTTCGGTCGTTTTTGAGTGAGTGGTTGCGCCGGAATGAATTTGGACCTGTCGTTAGCTTCAATATTGTGTGTCAAAATAGAACCGATACGAAGCAAAAGAACCGATCAAGACCAAAATCCAAGCTCGTTTTCATTAATTATTATCTTAAAATATACACACTGATAAACCAAGATTAAGCAATGCATAACGCCTATAAAACTTTTTAGAGGTTGTTAGTCACTACTAAATAGGTAACTTACTTTTGTTGCTCTAAAATACCACCTAATCAATGTTTGAAGTATTGTGCTAGTCGTGCACTTGAATTATCAGTATAAAAAGTGAATAAAGTCTTAAAAAATGGCAAATTGGAAAAATATCTGCTCCCTATAGGCAGATATAGCCCCCTTGAATTTGGCTTAATCAATGTCCATTCATTGTTTTTTTTTATTTGATTTGAAATTTAAGTTTAATTGTCTTTTTTTTTCTTATTGTTTTGTGCTACAAACAAAGTCAAAACTATTTTTTTTTAAATTTAAAAGTGTTTTTACATTTTTATCCAGTGAAATAACTTGAGAGTAATAGTAGACCAACAACCTAAAGACAATGAATATACGAAAGCAATAGAGAAAACCATATCTTCTGAGGATTTTACAGAAAACTTAAGCTCATTTTAGTAAAAATTTCTCTGAAGTATGAGTTCCAAACTATGATGTTCTTATTAAAATCATAAATCACCTATTAAAATATTCTGAGGGTGTAAGGTAAAAGCGAACGTGACATTTAAAATATACATAATTTCAAACAAAGTAATATATTTCAATTAACAAAGGAATAAACTAAATTTCTCCATGATAATAAAGTCGTCTACTACGGGAAAAGAAAAAACCAAACAACCACCTCACAAGTACTCTTCATTAGAACGACTATTTTACCCCGTCCGTCGTTACAGAGCCTTTTACCCTTGTACACGAAACCAATTACAAAACACCCAGCCTAGCAATTACCCTCCAAATCTCCCCAATGCGCCATGACAGTATCAAGAGACCCATCAGGAGTTCAAAGCGAGTGGCCAGCACAGCTGACGTCATTGAAATTCGTTCCATTTATCAAATAACATCTACCCTCTCTCCTCCAGGGAAAAAAGGGGCAGCGTGTGACAAACGCCAGCCTTCCGAACGACGCTGTTCCATCTAATTATATTAAGTAGGAAACAGAAATAATGAACACTTACATCTGGCTAAAAAGACCGTCCTTTGCGTATAACGAAGCTTCACTTTCTTGAGTTTTTCTTCCGTTAGCGTGAAAAGTTTTTTTTTCTCCACATTAAAAAGCGTTATGACGGGTCTTTTTTTACGGAATGTCAGTTGCATTTTAATACGGGTTTGTTACTTGTTTCTCGGCGCTGTCTTATCAATAAGCCTTTGCTGTGTAATTCGCTTGTTAATCACGAGGCTTAAGTATTTCGGTATACGGTTTCTTTTCGTATATTGTTACTTGGTTTGTAAACAAGAATTTTGAGTGGTTTTTGTGTATGTTTGGGGTTGAAAATTAATTATTCAAACCCTACTTTTATAAAATGTTACGAAAACAGCTTTTTAAGTTTTCATTATTGTTATAATTATTATTCTTATATGTATTTTTTATTTTAATTTATGTTGTAGAGATTGTTTTAGCGAAATTCATGCTCCAACGCCTTTAACTTCTATCCAAAAATAAATGTGACGTCTCTTTAGTATTCTAATTTGAAATGCATGAATATTAACACAGCCTGATCCTCCTAGAGAACATTAATTCTTTATTTACTTATGAATAAATAACGTACTGCTATGGAAACTTCCAAGTCCTGTTATTATATTTATTTCCCATCCTGAATTTCATATAACGACTTAAAACTTTAAATAATTCAAACAAAAATCAACAAAATAGTCCAAATGATATTAAAACGGAATAAATATGCTTTACATTATATGTTATGTTATATTTATTTTAGTTGTTAAGTTAATATTAAATAATATTAATTTAATATTAAAACATTTGTTTGCCAATGAATTAGAGATGAGATAAATTTATTATTCATATAGTATTACTTTTTATTAATAATAATTAGTTAGTAATATTTACTGTCTCTAGTATGACATGTAATATAATTTAATATTTAGTTCTACTTTAACTATTCGTTTATTTACATGAAGGTTTAACTTTAGAACAAATTTATCTTTAATAGCAGCTCAATAACATAAAATGTGACCATCCAACATAATTTGTAAAGAAACAATTCCTTTGTGATATGGATATAATTCGAATAGGAATGTATGCTGATAAAACGTCGGGAAACCCTAATGCATATGAAGAGTTATATTTGTAAACTTGTTTTTCTCCCTTTATATCCCTATAGCGAGCACATTACTCTGATAACCTACACAGTTTACATAACGATCATGCTATTAAACGTTTCCCATAAACTAATCTCCATATTTTGCGAACAATGTCCATTATTATTTACCTATAATTTATCCGAACAAATAACCCAGCACGATAAGAATACTTGATGATAGCGTTTATATGTAAAGCTATCCTCAGTCAACTATAATAAGCAGCAGCAAGTGGCACAGCACCCACCAGAGAGTATACTCACAGATTTTAAACCCAAACCATGTTCTGACGAGTATTTAATTAATTCCAGTCTGGGTCATGTTGCTTCCGTCGGCAACTCAATCAATTCCAGTTTCGCTTTCAGACCCGCGCTTTCAATATTTTAATGACAGAGTGTGTGGAGTTGATTAAATGCATCCTCCTCCCACCCACACTAATTTGGGAAAAGGATGCTGGGTATAATTTGACAGGTTTTCCCCGTAGATGTTTGAGTAAACTTTGTGTTTAGTTTTAAAAGTTTCTATACGTATAGTATTACAAAAGAGGTGCATTTTAGAATGCATAATAAAAAATATATAATAGGATTGATGGTTAAACATTTTCATTTATTGTATTTAATATTTTCATGAGAAATCTGTTCTTTCCGTTTTACAAGCAGAAAACTAAAAAATGGGGTGAAATTTTAGCGTTTTTTGGAATTTTCTCCAAAATGCCATTCGAAATTTTGGCTGAAAAAGTCAGAATTGGATTCAGCACCCTCTAAAGCATATAAAACCGTTGAGAAAAAGAAAAGAAAGTTTTTTTTCCTGAAAAAAAAAACACCTGGTTAATGGACTATTTCTACTTTTTTGATCCTGTGAACTTTGACCTTCGATATTTAAAATTTCCCAAAGGTGCTACTCTGGCACCCCTCATATTATGATTCAGTATATCAAATAGTACCAGAATAAATCATTAAATATTAGTTGTACCCTATTTCAAGGTCACATGGCTTGGCGACAGGACGATAAGCTATTATTAATTTTAAAACCCTTAATATTTTTGTTGCTTTTTATGGGAATAAAAATGTAAATTTAGCAATCAATCAAAAATTAAAGTTCTTGAAAACTGACTGGATTTTAATGCATTTCACTCGACAAAATAAGGTATGCAATATATTATAAAAATTTTATTAAAAAAATCTCTAACTCCACACGTGCAAAGCCGGGCATATCAGCTAGCAAATAAATAAAAATTAGAGTATTTGATTGATATTTGTTTTAAATTTGAGTTTAATGTTTTTTATATTAATAAATTTGTTGTAATGATAATTGCTGTATTGTGTAGTGGCATTGTTTTTTTCCATGTTGCCGCCACCACCACATCACAGCAAATTGCTATAGTGGTGGCTGATCCATAATGTATGGTTGGATTGTTCAAATGTCGAAAATAAATTTGTATGTGCATTATGGAATTAAAATATTTATTTATATAAATAACAATACTCAAAAACTCTACTGTGAAACTTATGCTGAATTCAAAAGTAAAAATACTCTTAGGAAGTTTACAGCTCCATTCATACCTGATAACCCATTAACAGCAGTCATTAACCCATATTTACCAGCTTCACCCCACATCCTTAATTCCCTCCATCCAGACCCCCCCCACTCAGACTCCAGCAATCCATCGGCACCGAATAATGATAACCCCCATCCCAAAATTCCCACCAACTGCATTCCTATTAGAAAACTCCAGCAGTCAACCAGTTGTGAAAGGTATCTATCGCTAGAAAACTCCAGCAGAGTCAAGAGCGGCGATTGGTTTCCATAATTGCGGCGGCAGAAACACCTACGGCCCAATTATGCACGGCCATCTCTCTCGGTTCATTCATTAGGAAACCATTAGTTATTAAGCGGAGATAATACGGCGCGTGTTATTATTGGCCAGGTATGCCTGCCCGGGTATATGCCCCGTTGGAGAGGGGATTTTGCCGGGACCGATTAATTGAGGGGAATTATTCCATTAAGGGGTAATATCGGGGATTGATGAGCGTGTCGAGTCGGTGACTGTGTGAGAATATGGAAAAGGCTTTGTGGCTGGGTAAATAATATGCGGAAGTGTGAGAGAGTTTTGTTCATGTATGTGCTAGTATTGGAGTATTGTAATAGTTTTTGAAGGAGTAAAGGTTTTGTAAATAGGAGACGGTTCATAGCTGAAGCTTGTTTTCTTAGGGTCGGTTTAGATTTTGGTTTTATTGCCTAAAAACTCTCCCCGGGACATGTAGGGTTCAATTTGTCAACCATTAGTCAACCCTTTTCCAGCAGGCGAACTTTTCGCCATAAAATCGAGTGTTGTAAATGTTTAAACCAACCCTTAAGGTCCAAACATCGTAATAGTATCAAATAAAGCTTTAAAGTACTAAGACTGCTGTATTGTATTAAGAAGTGTTTCTACTTATGCGGTCTTTTGGGGGGTACCACGATCCGGTGATACCTATTGAACGAATCGCAGAGAAACATAGGTGACGTCATTTTGAGTTCTCATACAATGATTCGTCTAATTAGACTCACCAGATTGTCGTACCCCAGCAGACCGCATAAGTGAAAAGGCCCCTTTAAAAATTGGGAATCAAGTTCGATTACGATTTAATTTATTCATAGTGTATTACGCCTATCCCTTTCACTTGTCTAGGTGAACAATAGCTTTTTCCATGGTCACATTTCTCATGTTCATTTAGTTGTGTTTTGTTGAATACATATAAAAAATGCCTTTTTTTTGTCTACCTTTCTCTTTGTTATTTTTCTGTATGTTCTTCTTTAAAAAAAATGCTTCATTTTTCACATGAAATGTGAAAATGTAAGAATGAACCCTGAAGAATTGTAATATCATTTTGAATTAAGTTCAAACACTTTACATAATTTTTAAAAATCTTAAAATTTAAGCCCGAAATTTATTTCTACCTTCCACCAATTTTCCTCACTCTGGCCCTCAAAAGTACGTTTACGTCTTTCCATTTTCTCAAGTGATTCGTAATCATAATCAGCATCAGGAACTAGAACTTTGTACAGCGAATTTTAAATACCCCTTATATAATTAAGAGTTCCTTAAAGTAAAACCCTCCTCACTATATACTTCTGAAACAAAAGCCAGATACCATGAGAGGCGATATAATGGAATTAAAGCACCTCTTCACCGACTATCTCGAAATTCATCTCTCTTCACAGCATAACCCTTTCATTGTGCTCCCCCTCCCCAACGAATGCTCTTTCCAAGTTCTCTCCTCATCCTCAAGAATCCCTCAAGACCCATCCAAAAGGGGCCGAAGAATGTCATTCCTTCTACCAGACCGTTTCTGGAGCGAGGCGCGAACATACTTTGAAGCAGCATAATTAGGGGAACTGTTGCGGCAGGGAAGCCTTGGATACAGGCGTAGGAGAGGTGAGGACTAGAGCTAGCGTCCAGTAGCAGCTTTGCGTGGCACTGGTTAAGGTTGCATTTCATTGGGACGCTAACATAACGTTGACTATACTCCTTGTATTTAGAATAGGCATTTTTAGGTAACACGGTTTCGTCCCTTTCCCCTCCCCTTTTCTTTGCTTTTTTCCCGATTCCACTTCGTAAGATATTTCGAGACCTGATTGCTTATGATCTCTCCTTTTTCAATAAAAAGCCGCATTGTTGACAAGGAAACGAGGTATTAAATTGGAACTTGATTCGCCTATTCTAAATACAACGCTAGAAGTTCCCAAGCGGTGGTTTATGAGTTCGTTGAAAGATGTCCTCGATGAGGTGAGGTGCTACAATAATTGTAAAAAAAATTGGAAGCATTTAGATTCGTGTTAGACAGCTATGTGTGACTATAAATGAAAATGAATCAAAAAGCACCAATGCCAATAATACTGAAGGTCAAAGGGAAGCTGAAGCGTGGAGATATGCTCAAAAGAAAAGAGATGCTGAAGAGCAGAAAAGTGCATAAAAGTGAATAGGTGCTGAAAAAGGCTCAAGAGCGAAGGTATAAAAAGATCAAAGTGAGGATTAGGAACAAAGGGATATTGAAAAGCAGAGAGAGGTTCAATAGCAAAAAGATGCTGAAGAGCTAAGGGATGGCAAGAAGCTAATAGATGCTGGGGAGCAGTGAGATACTGAAGAGCGGAGACAGGCTCAATAACAAAGAGATGCTGAAGAGTAAAGGATGCGATATAAAGAGATACAGGGTAAAGGCATGGTCAACTAGACTTACAAGGCCTGAGAATCTCGAAATTGTGACATGTAGTAGGAGTTCTGACATCAATCTTTGACCACAACTCAATTTCACACTGATATATTTTATGCTTTAGGTATATTTAACCTTTTGATAAAATGTCAGTACTCTGATAGGATAGCTGAACTGATCTGAAAAGGATGATCCTCTTAAAATCTCTCTACTCTTTTTTCTTAAGAATATCCAACTACGTCAAAAAGACAGTTCAATAGCGCTCTAATTAGCAGGATACGATGACTCCGATGGGTGGGACACTGCTCGATGTGCCCTCTACTTCTCCTTAACTCTACAAGAGGACTCGCAATGATAAATGGGATTACCCTTTCTCTCTCTCTATGAAAATGCTGCTGAGTATCGCACTTGCTCGGGCTAAAGTGAATTTGGGTTTCGGTGGAGGGATTGGGATGCGGTTCGGGGGCTGGTCTCTGAGGGGTTTGGGGGTGTTCGTAAAAGCGGGTTAGCAGGAGAAAGGGGATTTATGTGGACGTGAATCTTGTGGGATGTTTTGTTTAATATGGTTTTGGGTTAGAATAGGTAGGTAATGTTTTAGGGTTTCATGGTTATGGTTATCGATAGGGGTATGGTTATCGATAGTGCACAAGATTATTTTTGTCTGAGCAATTTTTCTTTTATAAATTGATTTCACTCTTATACTAGGGTATTGCAGCTAACTGTGTATTTGTTACATCAATAGGTGAGAAACCGAGGGGTAGAAGTGGAGACGAGCGAAAAGTTTACTGAGCATGGTGGATAAAATTGTAATGAATATTTATTTGCACATAAGACTTAACATGTAATCAAATTAGTGAAGCTTCGATATGTTTTTAAAATTAAAATACTAATGGGAAAAGGCAAGCCAATTTCACTATTTGGTGTAATGCACTACTATGGAAAGATATTAAAGGTACCATTAAAACTAATTTCACCGACTAAAATGATTTACCAATAAAATATATTGTAGGTAAAATCTATTTTAATTACATTTCCCTTTAAACTTTGATTTCGTTCATAAATTGGCTTAAAGTTGAGAAAAAATAAATAACTAAGAGATACATAAAAACATCATTAACAAGCAAGAAATACTTAATAAACCACATTCAACCATTACTTATTTCAATTAGGAAAGCAGAAGCATTGACTTCTTGACCTCCGTACGGAGTAATTTAAGGAAAATATCTCCCATAACTAACCATTAAGTCCATCAATGAGTTCTGTCTGGGTTTTTTTTTCTAATCATTTCGCGACGCATCATCCAACTCCGATAACGAACCTTAAATCAACAATTACGCATATCGCTTAGGACTAGGTTATGAATTCTAATTGAGGGGCTGAAAGACCACCCGTATACTAGTGAAAAAAATGACGTCAGATTCTACCAATTAAAGTGGAACTGATGATCTGATCAATTAGCGTAGTTTGCAATGTGCAATCGATTATGATTTAACTATTAGAATTTACTATCAAGATATAGTCTACAAAGAAAATGGCAATCAATATTTTTTTATAAGAACTACGCTTAATATAACATCTAGTTAAATTCCTGAAAGTAAAAATATGGTACTGGTTATGTCATTAATGTTTTTGAGTGAAACATAAAATTAAGCTTGTATTAAACTTGCATGTATACTTGTACAATATTATCTGTAAATTTACATTTCAGCTAAAATATGTGAATAAATTTAAATTGAAGTTTTGCTATTTTAAAATCTTAGTGTGGGTGTAAGATAATAAATATTAATGGGTTCATTTTTTTTTAAATTATTCTTTTGGAATAATCTTAAAAAATATAATTTTTCTCAAAATTAGTTTTTACTTTTTTTTTATAAAGGATGTTTCTGATGTTATATAAAGGAAAATGTTGAAAATATTTTCATTCATTAGATTTTATGGATTAGAAAATTTATTTTAGTACCTATTTTAGAAAAAAATATACTACGATGATGTAAAATTTAACTCACTTTATACTTACTTATGTAAGAACTTAACTTTATACTGATTAGAAAGAGTAAACATCTCTAAAATTGTATTTTGACTTTTGATGATTTTTTCCTTCATATAAAATTTTCACTTCATTCATAAAAATGAATAAATTAATATAAGTTTTTTTATTATTGGTAAAATATCTTGAAAAATTCTTCTTTGAGAAATTTTTGCTCAATCTCTTTAAAAGATGAATATTTTTTATCGTGCAAGTTAATAATAACTCTGAAAAGCTAAACATTTCTCTTAGCTACTCAAATGTGTCCCGTTTACTCCTCTTTTGCTTGTAAGTAGTTACATACGCATTTAAATCTTCAGTAATCAAATTTGTTTAATTATATTTAGTTATTTCGGTACAATTACTTTATCTGTCTCGTTTAATATAAAAACGAGTCTAATATCTAAACAGCAGAAATATCGCCAAAACTAACTTATAGAAGTAAAATATAGTTTTATTGATAACAAAAATAGAAATTTGGCGATTAAATACTAATATTAGGGGTTTTATATACTTTTAAAGGAGCACTTAAGAGAATTATACAATTATTTAAAATAATCACAGGGAAGGAGGGGGATTTATCCTTCCATCTGAAATCCTTTCACCTCAGCACCGCCAAACTAACCAATCAAAACCTCTAGAGTGAAACCGTCTTTTCCGTTCGAACTGATTACCTGCTCTTCCAACTAATCCCATTTGGCGTCTTGAAGGATCTCGCCAAACCCCTTTTGCCCGGGCATTTATATTTCCTTCAACGCCCGGTGTGCTGTTTTAATCCTAGACCGCCCTAGATTCCTATAAAATCCTATAGGAAATTTGGAGCGGCCAGGACTGTAAGGGATAGTAAGGTGCTCCTTCGGATGCATATACGTTTGCCGCGTCGCATAGCAAGCAGCTATTAGGCATCCTCTTACCCCACCAGATGCTTATTTCCAGGGTCGTTATCATTAGGGGATGCTGAGGCCCCCTGAATTTTCGGAAATGCGTTCCTGTGGGGAGGAGATGGCTTGGAGACAGTGATGGGATAGGTGACATTTTAGAGGCATGTTTAATATCCATGTCAGGCAATTTGTGTTTATGGAGGTAGTTACTGAACTTAAAATGAAATATCAAGTGTTTATGGGAAAGCACAATTATTTTCTGAAAAAAATAAGAAGAGAGTATGATTTGTTATAGCACACTTATTTTACCTCTCATTTTGAATTAATTTCATATACCATATTCCATTTCCCAAAAAGTATTACAATTTATTGAATGATTGAAAAAGAAGTAAAAATCTGGTTTTAATATTAAACTAAAAAATAGTTAGGCATCTTTTGTCATTTCAATAAGTAAATTTACTTTCCTTAAAACCTTTTTAAATGTTTCAATTAATTTTTATATAAACCTTTGTGAATTTTTCCTAGCCCAGAAATATATATTATCCAACTCTGATATTTCTGTAAAAAGAACTATTTTCCGATTGCTCTTGAATCAAAGTAAAATTTTCTACAAAGGTAAAATATTTGAAATTAATTTAACTAATAGATGCTCCTTTTGCAATGCCGAGGAATTTGTTACATGGAACCATATATTTAACTTATGTCCTCTTTATAATTACTACCGAAATAAATTTTTATTAAACTCGAAAAATTTTCCTTTTGGAATGTTTCATAACTTCCGTTTTTAAGAGCTCCGCCGGGACATGGGAGGATTAGAGTTAGTTTCTTTAGTTTATATTTTGTTCCTGCACACCCATTTGTATTGTTTTGTTTTGTATTTATAAATTAATCTTCTGCATTGCTGCTAAATTTTAGGCCCTAAACCAAATCACGGCTTGTACTAGATACTAGTATCTAGTAAGCCGTGACCAAATTTAAAGACTTGAATTTAGTTGTTTGTACTAGTATATTGTATTGAATCTTTGTAAACGGGCAAACGCCCAATACAATAAACCTTTCCTAATAACTATACCTAAAAATCAAATGTCGTGTCGCCGCCGCCAATGAAATCGTCGGATACAACACAGTCTCTACAAAACATTGTTTTGACAACTTGCATTGTTGTTTTGTTTTTTATTGTTGAAAAAGACGAGAAAGAAGTTACATAGTTTTTACAGAAGTTCTATAAAGTAAGTGAGCGCAGGGTGCTGGAGGTTGTAAGGATCGCGGAGCAATCCAAAGTGAACTGCAAAGCAGTTCGCGCGGGGGTTGGCAAGCGATAGCGATTAGGGGCGGCAGTCCCCTAGTCTATGTCTAAAAAAAGTTAATTTTTATTACGATAAAATTAATTTAAAGATGTTTTTAAAGAGTAATAGTAATCTATTAAAAAAAAAAAGTTCCTTCTAAAGAAATCTTGAAATCGCTGTTTAAATGAATTAATTCTTTTGAAAATCTTTAAATTCTAATGCCCTAAATTAAAACTCGCATGATATTAAAGTCGAAGTAAAACTCCGTCTCAAACTGCTACAATGTTTCAATCCGATTTGTAAAAGTTGCAACATAAACTCAAACATCCAAACGACCCAATCAATTAAGCCCTTAATTGATATGCTCCTCTCCGACCCTAACTTAAAAGCATTTTCCTTCCGAATGAATTTCATTTCACTCCAAACAAACCAGAAACAAAACTTTCTTCTCAACCCCCAACTAAATGTCACCCTCTTGAAAAGTTCGTTTGAAAAAAAAACCCAACTTAAAGGACGAAATCCCACTTGCGAAATGATATATCTGGCTTTAGAATTCCGACTTCATAATCTCCATAACTAAGTTAAAGAAAAGCCCGGGATTCCTTTCACAAAAGTATTGCCCGAAGCGTGGCTCTTCCTAATTGCGTTTGGGTCCTCTAATTGCATTTTGACTCAACCAGGAAAAGCCTTAGACGTATGTGCGGACCTTATTTATAAGGTGGGCCTTATTTTTTATGATTTTCTTCTTTTTTGCTCTGCGCCAAATTGGACCTTGTTGGAGGAGAAAGCAATCGAGTTAGCCGGTGTCGAAGTTGACGTTTTTGACAGTTTTTGTCGGCTGTTGGGGTTTTTTTCTTAGGGACGTTCTTTTTTGAAAAGATGTCGAGTTAAGACGTCATTCAGTCGGATTTGATGTGACTTTTGTCAGGCATTTCGTCCCTGGTTTCTTTGCTGTGAAGATTTTATATCGAATTTAGGGGACGGATTTTCAACTTAGCGGAGATGTTTTGCAAATCATGAAGGGAAAAAGTACTTTTCATTTTTATTCATCAGTATCAATAAACCGTTTCAGAGGGAAAAGAAGATATGACTGTAGTTGGAGTGCATATAGTAGAACGTTTGCATATCTTGTGTGGTATAAAAATAATAGTAAATGTAATTACAAGATCAACGTTGAGATTTAATGATCTTGGTATTACTTCTTTTGTTTATTTAGTTTTCCACAGCTAATTAAATATTTTTGTTTAATTTATGTTGATTGCTATACTTAGAACTACAGACATATGAGCAACAATTTTATTTTATTAATTTCTTTACAGTTTTATATCACAAGTTTCACTTTAATATTTTTTTATTAAGATTAAATAGGCCCTGGATTGAAAACTAATTTTAATTGAAATAAAGGTTTCCTAATTTTTATTAACATTGAACCGTAATGTGTTTTTAAATAACAATTAATGCTAACAGTGCCACACAACTCATTCGCTCGCACAACCCCTTTCTACAGGGAGGCCACATTCATTCATTCATCACACACACACAACAACAGAAACTAACATCCATGCCGAACGGGGATTCAAATCCCTTACGTACGGCTTCGCAGACAAATACTCTAACCAATAGACCAGTGCCAGTACGTCGTCAACTGCTTAATATAGAAAATTATGAAAAAAAAAATACTACAACTGTGTGAATCTGAGACAACATCAAACATAGGTTCAGAAAACTAACATTAAAAAATGCATACAATCATGCTTATTTGTAGACTTTTCATTTTGCTAACTTTTCTGTTTGATTTTAGTAACAAAATTTATAAAATAACTAGCAGAACAGCAACCCGATGCGTTGCGCCGAGTGTAGTTTTAGTTCTACAGTTTTTACGATGTATACTTTAATATTATATTTTTAGAGAAGAAAACTATGTAAAAAAGAAAAATTCAATAATTTTCTTACATAACATTCTATCTTTCCAACGTAATTAAATCTATGTTTTGACTTAGTTTTATCTGCTGTAGCCACTTGTCCCACATTTCCAGCCTTGCACGGTTGGAGTATATATGTTACGGGCAAAGTGATAAATCGGGCATTATTAATAATGCCCGGAGTGGAGGCTGGCAAAGGGATAAATTTCATTGATAAATGGCGCTGAATTTATTGCATTGTCCGCCTACTCTTCGGGCATTATTAATAATGCCCGATTTATCACATTGCCCGTAACATATATATTTTTAAAAAGGTTTTCTCAAAATACATTTCTAATTTTGTATATCAGCAATTACCACATTCGTTCAGGTATCCCATGCTTCTTTTTCGTATTCCAGTGTTCCCGGTAATTTTTCCTATCACAGTTTTACAATATTTTACCTTTTTTGGTGTTCCCGTTAATCTTTCCTATCCCAGTATTCCTTGTAATTTTTCCTATCCCGGTGGCCGTTGTTTTTATTTTTCATTTTAATAAAGCAATTAATTTGAAACCTTTTCATAAATATATTATAATCTTAAAATAAAGGAAAATAATGTTCAAACAGTAATAATTTTAATTTATTTTGGTGTTTTCATAACTGAAATTAGTTTTAATAGATATTTATAGGATTTTTACCCATTAAAATATTTAATTTTGAGGTTTTCATCTCATTTACAATAGTGAGTGGGTGAAGCAGATCTACTCTAGTAGAGAAAAATTTTAAAAACGTAATACAAATCCTAGTAAATTTGTAAGTCTAGTGAACCGTGTCTTATATATATTTTTTTTTATAAATATTTATAACCATAAATATTTTTATTTTAAAGGAAAAAATCTTAAAATTAAGGAAAATAACGCTTGAAAATAAATTATTTGAATTTATTTTGGCGTTTTCATAGCTGATGGAGTTTTTAAATCGACAATTATCGAGTTTTTCCTGTTAAAAATATTTAATTTAGTGGTTTTCATCTCATTTTTACAACAGTGAGTCAAGCAGATCTACTCTAGTAGAGAAATGGAGAAATAAGCGTAAAAGAGCAGAAAAACGCAAATATCTCGAAAAGTATTTCGAATTTCGGAATG
Source organism: Tetragnatha montana (assembly GCA_963680715.1). NCBI lineage: Eukaryota > Metazoa > Arthropoda > Arachnida > Araneae > Tetragnathidae > Tetragnatha > Tetragnatha montana. The sequence goes on along the minus strand of OY796676.1, from coordinate 58,145,939 downwards.
AAAATGGGCGACTCGGCGTCCCTGGGTCATTTGCCGTCTTTTGGTACCTCGGACGCCCTTCTGCGTTCAGTGGTTTCTTAGGAGATAGAGGGACATACGGACATGCGGACAAGCGGACATACGTTTGTTTACTCTCGGATTTTAATAGTATAGATTTATTAAATTATTGATAAAGTAATGAATCAAGGTTTCTCTCTATATTAAAAAAAAGTAACAGCGACCGCGGCCGCCGCCGCCGCTGCCGCTGCTTTTGAAAATTTTATTTTTGAACACTTTGAACTCTCACTACGCAAAAACTATTCCACGGAAATTTGTGAAATTTTAAACATTTCTATTCAAGTGTATAAGGATCGTTTTCGTTCTAAAAACTAATAGATGAGATAATTAGTTCTAGAGTTATTTAATGTCAAAGTCGAAAATTATTTTTTTTCTGCTGCGAGTTCGCCCCCAGCAAAATCTATTAGCAGCAGAAATATGATTTTTTGCAGACACATACTCTTAGATGTGCAGTTTTACACCACGTCGCCCTTTTTTCGAATTTCGAATTAGTTTTGGAGTAATTAAGTTTTAAAGTTTCGAAAATTTTGAAGATTTTTCTGTTTTTTCGTTATAAAAGCAAAACTAATCACAGTAGAACTATGATATTTTAAAGACACATAGAAATAATTTTTATAAAAATATTGGCTTTTTGTTTTTTCAAAAATTCTAATTAGTTTTAGAATTATTAAGATTCAAAGTGTCAATTTTTTCTTCTCTTTCTCGCCGTTCACTAGAGAAACAGACGAGTTTTATGCGTGTTTTATCAAAACCCTCTATATACAAAGCCTGACAACTACGTCACTGTGACGTCAAAGGTGGCGGAAAATCGCTAAATTTCCCATGTTAAGTCTATGGAGCATAAAAACTTACTTTCTTAACTCCTCGCGTTATGTATGCCTTTAAGGCTGATAATACTGTTCTGGAAACTCAAAATCTTTCGTTTAGAATCAAAATTTTGTCCCTTTTGTACAGTTTTTTTGTATTTTCATTCAGTTTTTTAGCATTAGGACTAGCATGGCTTTTAGTTCAGTTTGCAAATAATGAATGCATGTCATGTAGGTTTTTCTCACAATATTAAGTTTATCTAGGAAATTAAAAAAAATTCACTAATAAAATAAAAAGTAAAATCTATTAAAAATTAAAACAAATCATTGAATTTTCGAATTCTTCCAACAGTAAACAATTTATTTAATTACACTAAATTCTTTAATTTATTATGAGATTAAACTGATTAGAATCAAGCATTATATTTATTGTTGCGGGAAATGCACTAGTAGCACTAAGTTCTAGTTAATTCTTCTGATTTGTATTTTTACATTTTTCTCAGATGGCATCACGTTTTTGTTTGTTGTTCCATCAATTTTGTTAAATTAAAAGACATTTTTGATACTTTATGCTTATTTCAGATTTCTACTTATTAAACTCTGGTTTGAATAGCGATAGCCATTGAAAATTAATATCACGGCGTATGTTTTTACATCGATACATTAATGTTAATAACAAAAACACGAATATTCCTTGTTCAGTTAAGAAGTCAAAAAATATAAAACATGGCGTCGTTTTGCATGTGACGTCAAAGGTGGCGGAAAGTGTGACGTCACCCGTCCGAGTTGTGAGGCCATTATATAGACATAGAGGGTCTTGGTTTTATTGATGAGTCTGATTTCTTTTATTTTCAACAATGCTTTTTTCTACAAAGTGGTTGATGGTTATTAGTAGACTTGCTGAATATTTTTTTAACATTTCAATTAAATTATTCGGAGAAAAGGCTTCTGCTGGATTGTTGAGATGAACAAGCGAGCTCTGCTCGCTGAGATCGCGAAGCGATCTGAGAAGAACTGCGAAGCAGTTAAGAGGGTTGGTGAGCGATAGCTCACTATGTGTGATTTCTTTTATTTTCAATTTAAGTTAGGAAAGTAATATTTCAGCAATAGTTTTTTTCGGGATGATTTGGATTAAATTATTCATCAGTAAGAGTGATAAGTAGTTTCGGTTGTAAAGGAGCATTAATTAAGCCGACCAGCGGGGTGATTGGTAAGATGGAACAAGCGAGCTTTGCTCGCTGAGATCGCGAAGCGATCTAAAAAGAACTGCAAAGTAGTTCCGGGGGTTGGTGAGCGATAGCGAGCAGGGGGCAGGTCCCCTAGTAAGTTAACAAATTAGTTTCCCGAGTTTTTCTAATTTATTAATTATTATTATTTAATTTTCCAACTAATAACTAAATAAAAATATAAAGATATTTAGATTTATGTATTAAATTAGATTCAACGTGCTTATTAAGATAATTATATGTTTTAACAGGAGGATAGAAATAGTATTTATGTTAATTGAAAATAAAAATGTACAGAATACACAGCTACGTCCCTTAATGACGTTTGCACACTTTCATTCCTTAAAATAATTATGTTTCACACATAATTAAACGTATTAAAGTTGAAAGGTCGTTTTCAATTTCACCCATCAAACCCAACTATCTTCTTAAAAAAGAAAGTCTCGAATTTAGATGTTGGCGATTTCTTTCCCATAAAAAGCTCATTTTTTACTACTCGAAACCTGACACAGCTGTAAAGGAACGCTGACAAATTTTCCTTCTTTTTCTACTTATTTTCAATACCAGCTGTTAAAAGTCCCATCAGCAAATATTATGACACTCGAATAAAAAAAGGATGAAGAGAACCAAGACCGTGGCAAGGAAAAGATTACTTTCATCTGGGCTAAGAATATACTTAGCGCAAGCTTCTGTAACACCGAGATGAGATTTCGATTATTTTCATTAAGTTCATTACTCTAAGCGAGACGCTGTTTCTTACCGCTACTTCCTTTTTTTTATCTTATTTAATAAAAATTCACTTTTTACCCAGAGCTGGAATCAAAATATTTAAAGAAAATTATTTAAAAAAAAACTGCTGCTAGTCTGGTTTGAAATTAATGATGTATTAGAAAATCACGGGAATTCTCCAAGATTTTTATTCTTCACTTTGACTGAAGTTCGGAAAATTCCGCCACTCCGAACTGAAATGAATTAAATAAGATAAGATGCAAAGGGTAAATAAGAAAACAAAGAAAAAGTCATAATTATGGGGATAATAAGAGTTAAAAGAAAAAGAAACTAACTACGAAAATGAAAATGCGAAGATATACAATATAACTATGGTGGTAAAAAAAATCGTACTTCTAATTCATTTTTGGAATTTTTTTTCGTTTGTGTGCTTTATCTTCGATTCATCTCTCCCAAGATTTCTTTTATGGGGATGGCAATCATTAATTCTTTTTTCGGGTTTTAATTTTAATCGTAATTTATTTTCTGAAGGTTCTTAGAGACTTAAAGTAATATTCTCTGTTTGGAAGCTTAAAAAAAGGCTTAATAAATTCTGGGAAATGGATACATTAGCGTTGTACCTGTCCTGGTTTTTATCGCTCACTGTGACATTGTCAAATGAAACTAATAAAAACGAAATTCTTTTGTTTTAGCTTTTTAATAGAATTACCTGGCTTATTTTCATCATCAGTATGAACATAAATTTATTTTATTACTTACTATAAGGGGTAAAATATATATAATTCAAAGCTTATTTTTTAGATTGTATAAATTTGTCTTAATAATAAGTATGTGACGTATGTTTGTTTTGTTAATTAGGAATATCAGACATATATATATATATATATATATATATATATATATTTGTTCTGTAAATAAAAAATAACTGACATATTTAACAAATAGTTATGAGTTTTATTTTAAGCTCCAAAACAAGCAATTATTCAACTCATTTTTTCTGTCGCACAGGTGTAAAGCCTACTAAACTCATAATTTTCTCTTTACTTTTATAATGATTCGTTCCTACAAAGTTATATTTTTACTAAAATACCTAAAAAAATACCTTTATTCCAGGATTTAAATAATTTATTGATATCCTTATTAAGTTATTTCTATCAAAGATCTTGATTTTGCAAATTAAAAACGTAAAACTATCGCATTATGAAACTAATCAATTTGAGCCCTTCTTTGATACAGATTTTAACAGATTAACGTTAACTAATGAACTAAGTGGTCATTATTCCAGCCCCTATTCGAATTAAAACTGCTTTTTATTTTTTAAGAGTGTTTAATCCTTGCAAAAACAATAAGAATTAAAATTCAATCACTTCTCTCATTTTAAAAGTTCCTTTCTGTTTCACAAGTGATCATTTAGTTCCGACTCTTAAAGTTCAGACAAGTTATTATTGTTGAACAAAAAGTTTATTCAAAAGTATTGATAAAATGTGATTTTTCTTTCCTATAATAAAAAAATAACAATCCTTAATTGATAAAAATCCTCCACATGTTTTTAAAAATATCAGTTTTATCAGATTTTAGTACTTTTGTTTTTTTCATAATTATCGATTTTAAACCCTGTCTCTCACAAACTAGAGTTCCCTAGTTTGATAAAAATGAAAAATAGAGAAAAGGAGTTAAGGAGAGAGGTCAAGAGAAGTAGACAAAAGAAGAAACGAAAGAGTGAAAACCGAAGAAAAACTTAAGAGAGGAAAACAAATTAAATATGCGAATTTATAGAGTGAGAAAAAGAGAAAAAGGCAAATATGTATCATTCAATTTTCTAATAAATACAAGGTGGGCAAAAAATCAGTAACTTTTGAAAATTCCTTAAAAAATTGAAAAAAAATAGAAATAAAAATTTTTAAAGTAAAAGATGTTTTCAATGTATAATCAGTTTATCAATCATTCTTTTCAATACAATTTGTGAGTCATTCTGCCGGACATCGTGGCGTGTTATTTTCGAAATTGAATATGGTTGGTAGGTTATTTTGGGTTTTTTGGCGCAAGGTCCCTATATCGGACTTTCTGCTCTAAATACAAGATTAATAGTCAAAAATAAATTTAAAATTAAAAGTAATACCTTTTTCCAACCAATATTAAAAGATGCAGTTTCATAAAAATGTTTATATAAGATGCGGGCGTGAAGCCCGTATTCGAGCGTAGTCTATACGCCATTATTAAAAGGTTATTAGGTTAAAAACAATTTCAGAGATTCCAGCATCTTTTCAATTGTATATATGTTATTAAATGTCTTTAATTATTCTTATGGAATTGAAATTGAACATGGAACCCCGTGAATTATGTTGGCTCCATTCATAACTTTGAACTAAATATTTTTATTGTCTTAAAAAAGAAAAACCCCGTGACTTTTGAGATGCTGAGACTGAAGACCCTTTTTTATTCCGATTTTTTTCCGGTTTTATGGAATTTTCAAAACTGTACTGACGTTTTGCCAACCCTGCATTTCTTTATCAAATTGTGTAATTAGCCTTTTTCTCTCTTTATTACTCTCCAATCTCCACGGACGTAGCTATAGCTTTTACAGGGGGGGGGGGTTCAAGAAACTTTTTTCAGGAGTTGCAGTGGACACTGAAAGTGTAGCTAAAACAGTTTTCCTACTGGCGGACCGCATGCGGCCCACGAAGCTCCCTGAAAACCCCCTAAAAAGTAGCTTTAGAAGACTTTTTAGCTTACTAAAATTTCAACATTTCTGGGGGAGGACCCCCGAACCCCCCCCTATTACATTCAGGAGTAGCTTTGGTCGGTCGTTTTCCATGGAGAAAAATTCCTTGAAAGAGTGTTCCTTGAAATTCCCCCTGAGCGTAGCAAGTGGTTAAAAAGGCTTACTAGGTTAACCTTTATCACGAGGAGGGACAAAATGTAGTATCATAGGGGTAAGTTCAACTTTTTGATTGGGGGGGGGGCAAAACCTATAAGACCTCAGGACAGGACCAATGGAGCCGTTACTAGATTGTTTTGAATCCGGCCCCCCAAATGTTTCTAATAGTTTTCCCTTTTCGAGTAAAATGTAAGGCAAATGTGAAGTTTTGTGGTTAATACATGCCCGGAAGCAAAAAAGGGGGTCTGGGGGTCCTCCCCCATAAAGTTTTGTGAAATTAGACCCGAATAATTTGTATTTTCACTCATTTTTTGGATATTTGGGACAGGAACCTTTCTGTTTGGCTGACATAAGGTTTAGGCTGAGGGGGGGTCTGGACCCCCTGAACCCCCTTATATACGTCCATGCTAATCTTACTGGCATGCACTGTGTGAATTACTGATTCAAAGGATATTTCTGGTAATTGTCAAAAAAAAAAATATCTCCATCGCTTTTTAAAAAATAATCTGACTTCCCTTTTTAAAAAACTATCCCCGAAACGCATAAGGGGTGACAGAATCCAACCACCTCTTCCAATCCCTCACATCCAGCGCTTCAAATAACTAAATACCGTTACATCTCTAATAAGCAGTTACCCTGACTCGACTTCCGAAAGCCACTTTTTAATTTTCGAAGCCGGCTTCCATAATTCAGGTGGATTTTGTTTTCCCTCAAAGGAAAAGCGTTGAGCACCCCATCAACAAATCAGTCCTCTTACTAACAGGATTCCTTCTAACCAAACTCTTTAATTACACGGGCCCTGTTTATTATGCACTTGCTCACGTAAAGCCAATATTAGCTCAAGAAAAATCCCCCGCCATTTTTATTTTGAAGTGCTCTTTCAGAACATCACGCCTGGTTTAAATGCTTCGCTCTGAGGATGTGGAGCTATGAGTTTAAAATTTATTCCGCTCGGATTATTTTTGGAGGGAAAGTTTCTGTCCGTGTGTCAGAAGGGAAGCTTTTTTTTGGATATAAGGTTGAAAATCTTAAGCATACTTTTAACCTGACCTTAGTCACTAGTTTTTTTAATAGGATTATTAAACGCAATCTAGAGCTGCTCTTAAAATTAAAAGTAATGAGAAGCGAAATATCTTTGACTTGAATGATAAAACCACTATCGAAATTGCGTTGGAATCATGGCCATCTAGATCTAGACTCATAAGGCCATAGAAGCTCGAAATCGTGACGCGAAATAGTTTTTAAGGCGTTACTTTTTAACAGCGCACTTTTGCGTTACAGGCGTTACTTTTTGACTTCTTGCCTACTATTACACGTCACGATTTCGAGCTTCTCTGGCCTTATGAGTCTAGATAGCCATGGTTGAATGCGTTCTCTGGCAGTTGCAAACATGGAGAAGCCCTAAAGAAATACATGATCCAAATTTACGCCATTTCAAGAATATTGAGAAATCGAGATTTAATAAAATCATACCCCACTACTTCTAATATCACGTGAAATTACGAAATTCGCAATGAAACTGTAAAAAATAGTCTTACGATCGGGGGTAATCAAAATTTGTCTAGATCGCGATGTGGGGAAGCGGCGTTTCCATGCACGCTTCGTCACTGGTTCTCTAAGTTAAACGTAGAAACATTATAAAAATAATAATGGGTATAAATTAGTAAAGAAAGAATGGGGTGAAATTGACATTGTTTCACGGTATTTCTACCTCTTATTTAGATAATTATTTGCAATAATTATCAGTTATAATACGACTATTTGTTAAGATTTTTAAATTTTCTTTCTTATAACTTAGGTGTCTGCTTAGAATATAATTTATTTTACCATATCAAACACTTGTTATACTATTGATTTTACTTTAGTAATTTCAAAATGTCTTTTTCAAATACAACGTGATTAACAGGTATCATAGGTAGAAACAATAGAGCATTTTCAATCACATGACTCGGACTTAACAACGGCCTTGGCAACGTTGTTTTTGTCCTCCAGTGACGTCATGTGCGAATGTTTCTATTGGATGCTTCTATTTCCCCTACCTAACAACAGCCTTAGCAACGTTGTTTTTGTCCTCCACGTTGTCAAGTGTGACGTCATGTGCGAATGCTCTATAACAACAATAACAATAATCTTTCTTAACAAATGGGAAGAGGCACATATAATAAATACAAATAAAAAACATATGATATACCCACTATTTCTATAATATCACGTGAAATTTCGAAATTCGCAATGAAACTGTAAAAAAGAAAACCTGTTTATAGCTTTTATTTATTCTGTAAAGGTTTTATACTTAATATATTTATCTTAACTTAAACTGTTAAAAAGGAAAGTTACCAAACTTTGACAAATATTTGTCTGCTAATAGGATGTACTTAACTTTTTTGAACTTTTTTACTTTTTTTATAATTCAATTCCAATTCAGTAAACAATTTAATCCAACAGTTAATAGTATACGTTATACAGGTATCACAGGTAGAAATTTACTAAATTTTGAGAAAAATTTGTCTGCTATGCATAAGTATTTTACACTTTTTGAAATTCAATTCGAATTCACTAAACATTTCAACAGTTAAGATTTTTTACGTTATGTTACGACGTTTATATGTTTTTAATATTAATTTAAGTACATACACTTTTAATTTTAAACGTTAGTTTAATGTTCAGCTTTTATTTATTCTGTAAATGTTTTATATTGTAAAATATTTATCTTAACTTTTGATGGAAAATAAATTGAATATATTCTCAATAAAGAGAATATTTTAGTACTTCCTTTGAAGTGTAGTGAAGAGTTCTAACATTCGTATCGCACTCTCAAAAATGCCAATTCTCTGAAAATAAAAACACCATTCTAACTCCATTTCTCTAATAATTCTTTTAAGTTTAAATTGAAAGTCTGAGATTTAAAAACATTTATAATCTAGTAAGTTTCAATTCCAGGGAAATTTTTAAGCGCCCCAGAGTTTCTAGATTTCGAAATAGAACTCAAATACACTTTTAGTCCAGAGAATAAGCTTAAATTTTTTTTTCCCAGTTCGAGAATTATGGCGAGAAAATTAATTCATCATGTCTGTGGTAAGATCAAAAGCTGAAGATATAACTTTTCAAAAAGTGGGTTCTGCAATAAAAATGCCCAAACGCAAAGGAAAAAAATGGCCTCTGTGTTAATAAAAATTCGTTTTAAAAAAATACTCTGAGTCTGCTGTAAAAATATTTATTATACTGCATCTAGGTGCGGACTCAGTTATTAAATATAAATATATCCCTATTTGAAAAGGAGGTAAAATAAGATGGAAGCTTTATTATTTATTTTGTACTTTTAACTGCGGAATATGAAACTTATCGAATCGGCAATACCCCTACATTTATAAGGAGGAAATAAATTCAACCTTTTTCTCGAATGCCCTAGAAATGAAGTGGGTAATAAAAATTCACGCGAGCCCAACTTATGAAAAAGTCGCGCGCAATAAAAAACATCGCGCTTAAGAGAAAATTTGAGTTTAAAGTCATAAAGTTCTCAATAATAAAAAAGGGGATTCCCTTAAGTTGTGTGCATCCTCACCTATATATGATCGGAATATTTTATGAGGGGTTTATTTATTCTTCTACGTCACGCGCTTTTGTTTATATTCTAAGGATGGTATAGAACTCTCGCGGGGACCCTTCCGATGTCGTAAAATGACTGTTTTAATCAATTCATTGGAAATGAGATTATGGACGTTTCTTACATGAAGACTTTGTGTCTTAGAAAGTGCTGATGGAGAGCTAGTATATGCTTCAAGCTGGGTGAGCATTTTTGGAGAAGGTTGTTATTGTAGATATTTTTAAGAACCTGCTTATGTGATGAGTACGGGCTTTTGAAAGTGAATTGTATTGTTCTTAAGTTGTATATTTTAATATTGCTTTTACTTAGTATTGAAAAGGAGTTGGGCTTATTTGGAACAGATACCTTATTTATGACCATTGTGCGTTTTGAAAGGAGGAGTTAGTGTAAATTTATTCGTGGATTTATTGAAACTGATTTTAGTAAACTTTATAACTCAAGATTTTCCTATTATTATAAATTGAATGTACGGATATTTTAATTCTATGAAATACGTGATGAACATACTATAAAATATTATTTTTTTATGGTTTAAATATTTTAAATTAAGGTCTCCAGGTCTCTCTAGGTCTTTTTTAAATAGTGTTGGAAGAAGCATTAGTATTTAGAAAATCCTTTTTAATTCTTTGATTTGGAAAAATTTAACGAGTTTTTGGTTTTAAAAATATTAAATTTGGTCAATTTTATATTACCTTTAATATTTACCTATGATATTTTTGTTGAAATATGAAATATTAATCAAACAATTAGGGTAGTGGCACCAGTAACTGGCTCTTTAAGAGCAATTTTTGAAATAATTAGCTATTGCTACTTACTAAAATTATCCAGGAAAAAACCTTTTGTTCCGAAAAATTAAATGAAGTTTCAATATTTATTTAGAGCACAATTTGTTAGTCTAAGTAATTTTTTTCTATTTTTAAAATATTTTTTAAGTTGGCATGGTCGAAGCACCAGTAACTGACACCCTGGGAAAATTTTGGAACCAATAACTGACACCTCCTGAACCAGTAACTGACACTTTGAAATACCTTTAATAAATAAGCTGTTTTTTATATGCTACATTATTTTTTTAGCAAACATAATATAATAAAGCAAATATTTTATTTTTTAAGTAATTTTACAAAATATGAAGGAAAATATCAGGCAAAAAAGGGTATTTTAAATCAAAATACATTTAAAAAGGGCCATTTATGGGATATTATAAGACATACCATATTACTATATAAAAATGATACTAAGTCAAACAATTTCACATTAATAAGAATTTATTAATAGAAAATTGTACACAAATTATACATTTAAACTGAATTATAAGTAGAAACAAAGAGGAAAGTTTTCTATTTATTTTCATAAAAATAGTTGATTTACTTAAATAATTTAAATGTTACTTTTTAGGAAAGTTGGTTTCTGAGTATTTAAAAAATTTAATTACAAATCGTTTGTGAAAATGATCCATTCTATTTCCTACCATCTAATGATTTGTTACGATATAAGCAGAATGAAAACACTGCTATATTCCAATACCAATAACTGACATAGGGCAGAACCAATAACTGACAGGGTGTCAGTTACTGGAAAAATATTAAATTTTAAAAATTTAACTGCACAACTTTATTCTAAATAGCTTCCACCATATTCCCTAGAATTTTCAAGCAATTAACTTGAATTTCACTAAAACACCAGTAACTGACACCCATGTCAGTTACTGGTGAAATTCATTTTTTAGATCCAGTAACTGACACCCCATTTAATATAAATAAAAATATATTTTTTTACAAAAATAACTCTGTGGCATGAATTTATGTACTATTATCAGATACATTTCACGCTAAAATAGGTATCAAAAAGAAAATTTGATTAATTAGACCCTAATAAAAAATGTGTGTCCTTAATTTCAGCCTTAAGCCAACCTCTGAAAATCGGAAATTTCTTAACATGAAATGGGAATTCTCAATTTATTAAACTTAAAACCCCTTGGCATAAAATAAATACTGCATAAAGTTAAAGATAAATATCTAAAATATTAAGAGAGACCATGATTTATTTCAAGTTCACAATACAAATCTTATTATTATGATTTAAATCTCAAAGTGTCAGTTACTGGTGCCCTGTCAGTTACTGGTGCCACTACCCTATACCGTATCTAGTGAAAAAAAAATTCTACTGGACTATTTTACAACGACCTTATATTATAAACATAAAAATGTTCATTGTAAAATATTTCAATCATTTAAACTTAAAACCATTTCATATTCAATAATTTTTTATATTGCATTTTATTAATACACTTCAACTATAGGAATATGTTATATTTCCTATAGTCTGAGTTAATAAAGTTAATCCCAACTTTCCTAAGCCGATCTGTATTATCTATATATGAGGCACATGGGTTGATTTTTTAGTGTAAAAAATAAGAAACAATTTTTTAATAAAATAGATGCGGCAGTGTTTAAAAAGTTTTTTTTAATTTATTCGGAATTTATCTTTATTACTTCCAACCCGAGCCAGGATAAAGAAATAAGAACCTAATTTGTACGTAACAAAATAGATGTAACAAATATTTGCAAAATTTAGTCAGTATTCGTCTATTACTCCAAACACAAGTCATGCTTTACTCAGTATGGCCCAACCTTAATTAAAAAAATCCCGTTCCCCTCGACATCAAAACAACACCCGATACCCCTCGCACATTCCGCCCATTTTATTCCGTGAAAAGTTCCAGAACCAAGGCTTATTGATTCTCAGAATACTCACTAAGCGCTCTGTTCCAAACCAGGCGGAGAATAATGGCAATAATGAGACGGAATGCCGCTTCCCCTCCCGATGTTCTTCAATGCGCTTCTTGTTCTTCTCTATAACCCTACCCCTCTGCAGACCCCTTTCCCCTCTGTTCGACCGCCCTTTTAATCAAAAGAGAAAGATAATATCCACTTATTTCGATTGTGCGGGATCCAGTTGCTAATAAGAAATCTGGAAGGCCTGTTTGGGTTCTGTCTGGAGACTTTGTATTAAACTTTCCCTAAAATATTTGAGAAATTAGCGTAGAACTGTTAGATGATGCTTGGGTTGGTGTAAAGACAAATCTATTGCACCCTGAAAATCACTTTTACAACGCTTGGCAAACACAATAATAAACACTTCAAATCAAAAGTGTTTAGATAGTGTTGCGATTGTATTGAGATTATGTTGCGATCATATTATGTGAAAAAATGATAGTGTTGTAAAAGTACTGTTAAAGAATTATAGACACAGAAAATGTTCTTTTAATGCTTCTGTCCATATTTGAACACTTTCAGATTCTGAACATATTTTACACACTATTTTTAGAACATATTTCCAACCCTTTTGCAACATATTAAGAATACTATCACAACAAAATAGGAAAATTTAATACATTCTTAATGAAAGTAATTTAAACTGACTATCGATTAAAGATTGAAGTATGGTTCTGATTAATAGATTCCAAAAATTACGAAAAAGTAAAAACACGTAATGGACCTTCAATCCCCAGCACAAAACCAGTTTACTTGTACTTTTTTGAGCTACTGCATTTTTCTAAAAATATTTTTTTCTATACACATTATTTTATACATATGATGATGAAAGATTTTTCCTATTTGTGTACAAAGCTTCTCTAAGTACTTGATGTTTTGTACGAAGCAATGTAATATTTAATAAGTAATAAGTAATAAGTGATGTAGATTCACTCAAACATTTTAAAGTATGTACCCCGAATAACTAAATGTATATTTTGCCGAGGAACTTTAAATAGTTTTTTTTAGCGTTTTTCAAGAATCCCAGTTAATATTGATCGGTTGAAATAGCTAATATTGGAAATCTTTTTTACAAAAACTGTAGTACCTACAAAGTTCTAAACTAACTCAAGTATTGCTTCTTTACTTTCTTCTTCCGATATTACGAGCAAAATTAAAAATCAATATATCTTTCTAAATCGACATTTTAAAGCTTTTTTGACTATCTATATTGATCTTTCTTTATGAACTGCGACTATATTTACTTAAAATTTGAACAATTCTTAGATATAACCCAGATAGCAATGTAGGGCTGTTACAGCCCTGCCGTAGCCTTGCGGCGTAATCCCGTGTAAGGCTGTTGCAGGGTTGTCACGACAGCCCTGTTTACCCTGTGACAGGGTAAAACCGACCTCTGCTAGTTGACGCTTTGTAGGGCTTTTGCAGGGCTGGAATGAAAGCCCTGCGACAACGTCGTCACGTCTAGGTCTTTTAAATTGGCTATTAAACTTTATTTAAAACTTAATACAGTGTTATAAATTAGGTTTGTTGTAGGGTATTCCGAATTTTCTCCATAGTTCTAGGTTTAATATTGCATTTCATATTTTTCCTGAGTTTTTTTAATTATGTGATGACACAAAATTTTCCCCGAAATATTGCACTATATATATATACAGTGGTACATATTTTAAGGAATAATTTTGTATCACATAATTCAACAAAGAAACTAAAAAATACAAAATGCAATACTTAACCTTTAACTCTGGTAATAATTTATCCCTACATTTTACTAATCTAATATTAAATACTTTGCTCTCATTAAATAACTTCTTTTTGAATATTTAATTGATGCATTTTATGGTATAAAAAAACTTTAAATATTTTACATTTTTAAACTTCTTTATAAAAGTTAAGTTTTCCAAACAACCAGTGAAGGAGATACTGAAGGAATTTTTGTTAGAAATTCTTTAAAACAAAATGCAAGAAAACAATATTGTACTGCTATTTGGGATAACATGGTTCTGAGGAAGAAGTAAAAATTAATTATAAAACTCCCTTAAATAAACAAAATATACTCAGAATCCCCATAGATCAGAGAAAGACATAAACATAAGAAAATTTTTAATTAAAAATACGCAGAATATTATCAAGAATTTTATTTTAACACACAATGCAAGAAAAAGTATTACACTGACAATAACACAAACTAGACTAATATAGCTTCTGGATTAACATAGAGTACAGAGAGAAATAAGCATAAAAAATCCGTTAAATATACAAAATATACTAATAACAGGATCCCATATAGATCAGAGGTCAGGTAAATTTAAATTAGAAATACACTCTAGGTTCTCATTGTTAGAATTCAAATTATGGACACATAAAAAGAAATTTTTACTGAATTAGAATGTTAAGACTGCATACCATGCAGGAACTTTGCCAACTAAAGTTATAGAACAGTATTTGCTATTCTATAGAAAACTGGGTTAGAGAAACATTTTCAGTAGAAGTATATTTTATGCCGCATCCACACATTCGCGCGAACGCGAATCCGAATAACAACAAAGCATGTGTAAGCGGACCGCTCGCGTTCGGACGAATGTTTGCACCTGGCTTTGCGAACCACTCGCCTACATTCGCGCAAGAGGCGGTTTTTTGAGCACGAGTCAAAGGATCAGAAGCGAACACGAACTACCCCATTTACACATTCGTTGTTTCAATTAACTTATACTTTTTCTATAAAAATTCATAACAGTTAATTTAGTTTTAAATATAATAAGTATTTAAAAACTTCAACTTAGTAGCTTAATATTTTATGTCCCGAACATAAATTATACAATTTTAAAAGTCAACTTATTAAAAAATTTTGATCTTACAGCTTTAATAGAATTTCTTGGAAGTAAAATTTATCAACCTTATTTGTCAAAGTACAATTTTTCAGATTGAGAAATGAAATCATTAGTGTCCCCAATTACATCTTAATGTTTGAGACGTTCTTTTGGGAATTATAAAATTTGCATAAACCCTGTTCGAATTGAAAATTTATTTGTTGCTAGATAAAGGGCATTAGAGGATACCATCTTTGGCATGAATTTTGTATAAATTTAAAATAGTTATTCAAGTTTAGAGCACGCGCCTGGAATAAAAAACTGAAAAGGAAATAATTATTTACGGTGTAGGCCATTGCAATTTTTTTTTTTTTTTTTTTGAATTCCCTTAATGGTACTTAGAAAAATGATGATTGGGGAAGGTATTTTCAATGATCATACAGTTCCAATGATCAATGTATGATCATTGAAAATTCCTTCCCCGATCATCATTTTTCTAAGTACCATTACACTAATGTAAGGGAACTCCATTCTTTGACTAAAAGATGAATATTGCACGTTTTAAAACTCACCCCACGGTTTAGCAAGTGGTCCAATTTCTATCACATTGAGGATTTAAGTAGTACGGATACTCCTGTACCTCACGCAATAATGTTTTTCATTTTATTATGTTTTGTTTCGTCACACAGGCCTTCTAAAAACGGCATTTTGAAACGCACTCGCACTACATAAGGTCCTAGCTCTTTTACGGCGTATCTGCGACCCTCCTTTCTATACCAATTCTTGTTCGTCTTGATGAGTACTATCACCCCTCAAAGTTTGTCGCATCATTTCAGATACACCCTGTATAAGTTTTAACGTAATATTTACAGCGTTCAGGCTTATTAAATTAAAAACAATAAAAAGTTGAAGATATTTTCAATATTTTCCCTGTACAAAACATGGAAAAACTACTTTTGAGGTGCGCAGGGGTCAAACATTGGCCTAGTGACCTGAAATTTTGCGGGTAATGTTTCGTATTTGTAAACACATGAGAAATTCCCCCAAAAAATATTCCCATAGACTTTTGCAATGGCCTATTACGGGATCCTCTTTTTTTTTTTTTTTTCAGATGACACGATCTTGCCCAGTATCTTTTTTGTTTTAGCTTTTGCTTATTTTCTTCGTATTTTAAAAATACTAAATCAGTGTTTTCCAACCTTTTTCGGTCCATGTCCCAAAGCCTTTCTAAATTTTCCATGTCCTTTATTTTTTTTTTCGAAAATCCTTCTTGAAAAGTAAATAAAACATGGTGGTCCATGCTCCATGCCCCACCTGGGGGACAATTTGGTTAAAAATTTTCAAATTGCCCTTTAGAAGTTCATATTGCCCCCCAGTGGGGCGTGCGCCTCACGTAGGGATTCACTGTTCTAAATAATTATGCTATACTCGTTAGTAAAGAGGGTAAAGAGAAAGCATCTTCCATTTTGACCGAATGCTCGTGGAATCGCGAATGTGTAAGCGGACATTCGCAGTTCTAAAAAACAAAAGAAATCCAATTAAAATACTCGGCGAATGTTCGTGCTCGCATTCGCGCGCATGTGTGGACGCGGAGTTAAAAGTTAAAATTGACAAGAGATTGTTCTTGCTTAAAATACCACATAAGTAAATTTTATAATTAAGAATATCCTACATAAGGAGCCATCAAAGAATACTGGTTCTACTCATAGACTCAAATCATACTAAGAATACTCATGAAATGAAGGGAAATATTGAACTATATGGAAATTCATTTGCACATTTATAAATAAAATGACATTAAAAAGAGAGGGAAAATTATCCCCCATCAACTTTTAAATTAGCAAACATTTGTTTAAGTAAAAAAAGAAACAGACAAATAAGAACTATACTCAAAAGAACTGTGAGAAAGGAATTAATGAAATAATACATTTATATAAAATATTAATTAGAAATATTGCGCAATATAAGATGAATTTAACCTGTTCTATAATTCCATCTCTGTCAGAAAATTCTCTTGTCTCTGAAAAAAGAGGAAAAGTATCATGAAAATCATCAACATATTAAACTATTTGAGCAATGCATAAATAAATATTTGGTAAAAATATCTTGCTTGAGTGCCAGAAATTAACATTTTGGGGAAAAAATCCTTCTCAGTATCCAGTCACCATTTATATTAACTCATTCTAGCTAACTTCAAAACAAGCCACATTTTGTGTATTACATTAATGATTCTCAACCTGTGGTCTGTTGGACGTTTTAAGTGGTCCCTAAATTATAGAACTTTTGGCCTAATTACAGAAAACAGCTGATACAGGAGATGATTATAGATTAACTCATATTCATTTTATTTATGCAGTGTTTCATAAATCTAAAATTTAAGAAAGGGGAACATTTTTTAATGAAGTCATACAAAAAATTACCTTCGAGCAATCCTAAATTTGGCTTGTATAAACCAATCACTGACAGCATCTCTTATTACTTACGTTTCTTTAGTATCTTTGAAGATATGTAAACAGAACTCTGAAAAGAAAAATATAAAGAAACAGAAAGCTGTTGTTCTAAAAAAGGAAAACACAATAAATTGTTTAGTTTAAGAACATAAAAGAAAAATAATTTTCCCACGGAAAATCATTCAGGAAGAATATAAAAACATCCTAATTTCAGTGCGAATTCTTTTTTTTTCTCACACATGTTCTGATGAAAAAGACTATCGTTAGTAGTATAATCAAATTATAATTTCATTTTATTGATATTATTTTTAAAATAAAATGAAACTACTAATATTTGAAATACTAAAATTGGAACATTGGATCATAACAAAGCATAGCATAATTAATAGCATTCAGAAATTTTCCAATTATCCACAACTTTGAATAATATATACGACTAGCTGAACAGCAACCCGATGCGTTGCGGCGAGTTAAGTTTTAATTCTAGTTTTCACGATGCATACTTTAATATTATATTTTTAGAGAAGAAAACGATATGAGAAAGAGAAATTCAATAAAAATTCTGTACCCACTTT
Source organism: Tetragnatha montana (assembly GCA_963680715.1). NCBI lineage: Eukaryota > Metazoa > Arthropoda > Arachnida > Araneae > Tetragnathidae > Tetragnatha > Tetragnatha montana. Next base: position 58,128,033 of record OY796676.1, on the reverse strand, counting down.
TGCCACCTTTTCCAGCCTTGCACTTGTGGAGTAAATAAAAAAAATTTCAAAAAAGTTTTCTCAAAATACATTTCTAATTTTGTATATCAGCAATTACAATCCTCTCGGTATCCCAGGCGCCTTTTTCATATTCCGGTGCTCCCAGTAATTTTTCCTTTCTCGGTTTTTACGATAGTTTACCTATCCCTTTGTGTTCGATATCTTTCCTATTCCGGTGTTCCCGGTAATCTTTCCTATCCCAGTGTTCCTTGTATTTATGAAATTTTCACTTTTCCATATATAGTACATATGTTATGGGCAAAGTGATTAATGGCATTATTAATAATGCCCGAAGTGGAGGCGAGCAAAGTGATAAATTTCATTCATAAATTCCACTGAATTTATCACACATTGCCCGAACATTATTAATAATGCCCGGATTTATCACATTGCCCGTAACATATATTTTAATTTTAAGGAAAAATCTTAAATAAAGGTAAATAATGTTAAAACAATTGTTTTAATTTATTTTGGTGTTTTCATAACTGAAAATAGTTTTTAATAGACATTTATATGATTTTTCCCATTAAAATAATTAGTTTTGAGGTTTTCATCTCATTTACAACAGTGAGTGAAGCAGATCTACTCTAGTAGAGAAAAATTAAAAATAATGTATAATAAAAAGCCCTAGTAAATTTTTAAGTCTAGTAAACCGTATGTTTCCAATTTCCATATCTAACAACGGCCTTAGCAACGTTGTTTTTGCCCGCCAGTGACATCATGTGCGAATGCTTCTATTGGATGCTTCTAGTTCCCGCCCCTAACAACAGCCTTAGCAACGTTGTTTTTGTCCTCCAAGTGACGTCATGTGCGAATGCTCTATTTATGGAAGTTATTCCATAAATATTTTTATTTTAAAGGAATAAATCTTAAAATAAAGGAAAATAACGCTTGAAAATAAATTATTTGAATTTATTGAGGTATTTGCATAACTGATGGAGTTTTTAAATCGACAATTATCGAGTTTTTCCTGTTGAAAATATTTAATTTTGTGGTTTTCATCTCATTTTTACAATAGTGAGTTAAGCAGATCTACTCTAGTAGAGAAATGGAGAAATAAGCGTAAAAGAGCAGAAAAACGCAAATATCTCGAAAAGTATTTCGAATTTCGGAATGAAAATGGGCGACTCGGCGTCCCTGGGTCATTTGCCGTCTTTTGGTACCTCGGGCGCCCTTCTGCGTTCAGTGGTTTTGGAGGAGATAGAGGGACATACGGACAAGCAAACGGACATACGTTTGTTTACTCTCGGATTTTAATAGTATAGATATACGTTAAACTTAACTAGTTACACAATTTAAAGCAAAATGAAAAGAAGATGTTTCATAACTCTAAAATAACATTTAAAACTTACCTTGTTTTTTATCTTAAAATGAAAATATCTTCACTCACAAGCTTAATAACTCGCACACAGGAATGGTAATTAAATGGCGGATGTTGATGTGGAGTTTGGATGGACTTATCGGAAAAGCGCATGCGCCGGCCAAGTGTCACGTGGGCTTAAATTGGCTAGGCTGTCACAGCCCTTTCCTGAAAGCCCTTCAACAGGGTTGTGGGAACAGCCCTTTCATAGCCCTGCGTCAAGCGCTGCTGTAGGGCTTTTCGGTAAACCTTGTTTGGTCAGCCGCGGAACAGCCCTTTTCTTGCACTGCTTAAAGGCTTTTCGGCAAACCCTTTCTAGGCAGCCCAATGACAGTGAAAAAAAAGGGCTAACCGCAAGGTTACATGCTATCTGGGAAATATCCAGGCATATATACTTCAGACTATTAAAAGAAAAATATTAAGTAAAATCGTTAAAATAAATGTAAATTATAAATGTTATATAAATACTTAATATAAAGAATAAATGTTGAATATTATGATTTTTTATCTTTTTATATTAAAACAATAAGAAGAGAAAATGTGGAGAAAAGTAGAAGAATTTTATAAAATTTAAATCCTTTATCTCGCATTTTTGATAGCTGAAGTTTCTTGGGATTTTAGTAATGATTATAAACCTCTACCCTTATCAAAAAATTTGATGCTCTTAAAGTTCGAAATTATTATATCATAAAAACATTAAGTTTTTTGCATATCCTTTTCAATTTTTGTTGAGAGAAAAGTTCCATAGATCAAGTAAAAATTATGAAGTTTTCATCTCAATCAAGTCTAAACTTTCTCTACTAAACCCTGTTAAGTTTAACTATTCCTCCCCATATTCACTACGATTTCCCTAAACCAGCGAGTCCCAGTCTTGCAGCTTTTTTCTCTGTCCCTTTATCTCGTTAATGCAACACACTCCACTTTTGATGAATTGAATATTTCAGCAAGAAAGTTTCTTTTCCCCCAAGTGGGTCCTAAATAGAAACCTCTCGGCGTATTTTCTCCGAAAGTCGGCATCTCTCTTCACGCTCCTTCGCTCCCGATCTATCATAATCGCCGAGTGTGTCTCAGCGCTTTGCCTTTTTTCCTTTTGGATTGACGGGTCCACTACTTTTTGGAGTTAAATATGTGTTGAAATGTTGGGATAATTTTTGGTGGTTTTTCTCCCATGCCAAGATGGTTTGGAGAAAATGTTTTTTGCGCCTGATGTTTATGAGTGGGCTATTGTTGCAAAGGCCATTTTAATACTAAGGTTCTCTTAGGTTATGATATAAATGTTTATATTTGTACATAACTGCAAGTTATTAAATTTTTGTTCGGTATTAAAATGTTTTAGGTTGTTAAGTAGTTTAATTAGTAGTTTTAGGTATTCTTGCGCAGGAATTATTATGGAATTTTAGATTGCGTGCAAAAGTCTCGGAAATGTGTAAAAAAGGACAAAAAATTATATACATTATACACTTTTTAATAGAGGTTAAATATACTGAACTTTTGTGTATAGTTACAGAATAAATGAGTAGTTAAAGTTTAAATGAGGTAAAAAATTTGTCGAATGAACAAAAATTTTCCTTCACGGGATTAACTTTGTAAATATTAATTTCATGTGATTCCATCCCCCAAAACTGCTGACAAAACTACATACATATAAACGCTATCATGATGTACTTATATCTGATTATTATGGTAATGGCTGCGTCATTGATTTGAGTCTTTCTATTACCAAATTCAAATGTTATCTTAATTTTCTGCTCAAAAGTTACTTTTTTAACCAGAAAAAATGGCAACTATCTGCCGGAAAAACCTTTATCTACTTTTGGATTACAAACATGCCCAATTGATACCTCATCCATTTTAGAATGCTTACAAAACGCCAAAGAACCGCTCTTTTCATCTTCTCCACAGCGAACATTCGAAAAAAATTTCATCCTCCTCCCAAAGAAAGAGACGAAAAACTTCGCTAGATACATAAAAATTCCGGCACTTCCGGCTTTTCACCCGGCTTCGAGTTTGCTCGAAACCGACAGCCCCGGAAATTTATTTTATTCGATTCCCGAACTAGCAACCCCCTCCTTTCTGCGAGACTTTTTTTTTTATTTGAAAATTTCGTGGTGCAGAGCACGCGTTCCGAAACCTTAAATTCGAAGGGTCGCACCGTCCCTGCTAAAATTACCGGTGTGCCGAATATACCCGTGCATTTTTCTTAGCAAGGGGTGTGTTGTTGAGGATGAAAAATTCTTTCTTTTCATTTTTGTCTGCTCTGCCCTTGCTCTCTTTACCTTCCAGATGTGAGCTGTTTAGAGTGATAGTGATCTAAATTCGCTGAACGCAGTTTTGAGCGCACTGCAAACGCATTTTATCCTCATTTAACTACACTTTAGTTTTGTTGTTATCTAGAACACTATTGTACTATTTTTCTTTAGTACTATGTACTAGACGTTTGTTAATCTAATTTCTTAACACTAGTCTTTCAAGACACTAGTCCCAGCATTAATTCTGTATTGTACTTTGGCTACACTAAGTTATTATTATAATAAAAAAAATCATTAGGACTGGGTGTTCTTAGTGGGTCCACTACGCTACTGTCATATCGCCAGTAGAAAAACTTTTGACACCTTACAATATTGTTGCGATTGTTATAGGAACGAATTTTTCCACTCAATTTCACAGGGGTAACTATAATATATAAATGCTTAGTAAACGTTTTGTGCAAAATCTACGTGGTTATCATTTAGCTTTGTACTTTTTTCAGAGTTTAGTTTTTCTGTCGAAATTTTTCTTCTGTCTCTCTGGGCCAGTAAAAAAACGCTTTTCGTTAGAAGTGATCATTATGGTGTAAAAAATAAAGTAAGTATAAATAAAGTAAGGCTTCAGTTAAATAATCTTTCATATTATTTGAACGAGTAATAAAATTACAATGATCGTTTAAAAGGAGAACAACTTGTTATACTTTGCATTTCGTAGTGTAAGGTATTGCACAGTTTTTGTGCTGGATAAAGAATTACTTACAAACTATCACTTTATGAAAGCATGGAATTTGATAGCTTTCATTGCCCTTCCTTTCAGTGACATGATTTTTAAATAAAAGTAAAATTCAATTTAAAGGAAGTAAATTTAAGTATCTAAACTCAACAGCATAGGAATATTAAAAAACATTATTTCGAAACATATATTTTGAATTGAAATTAAAGGGAGAAGTTAGTTTTATAAAAAAAAAACTGTACTTTAATACTAACATAAAAATACAAATGAAACCCAAATCTGTGCGTATCTCAAAGTTTGTTCTTTTCTTTCGTGACTTATGCCACTATCCTTTTGAGCAGCACACATGTATCGATTATGGAGATGAAGGTGTTCTTTCTTTCGCTCTGGAACCTATTTACATTTATATATTTGGACGCACGCGGGTCCTCTGTCTTTATTCTTTTTTATGATAGAGTAGCAAAAAGTTCGCCTGAGAATAAATGCTTCTTCCTTGTGTCCTTCGCGCAGGGCTCTAAAAGTTTTTTATTGATGGGTAGAAATTTCAAATTTTGATATGAATGTTGATAACTGTGAGTTGTTTGGATTTTTTATCTCCTCTTATATTATGTTATATTATATTTATTTACCTTTGGAATTGGATTTTATTTGTTTTAGAACGTTTTTAACCTTTTTTGGTTAAATTCCGCTATTTTCCCAGTTAAAAGTCACCAAAATATTTCGGATGCCAAATATTCAACTATCGCCAAATTTTTATTGTTGTCATTGATATACTAACTATGTATTTCTGTATTTTAATTGGTTGTCTTGGTTGTAACTTTAGTCGTTCAAAAGAGCTTGGCGGACTGGTAACGGAATCGAACCATCCCCCTGGCGAGATTTTATAATAGGTTTTGATTTTTTTGTGAAAATTTAGAGTGATGATAGGCGATATTGAATCTTATGGCGTCATTTTAGTAGACTCCTTGTTATCCTACTCATTCTAATTAGGTTTAAATAATTGGCTTATTATTCGATTGTGCAATAATTGTCACAAACTATAACGAGTTTGACAAATTTTTAATGTGTCTATATCTCTCCGTTTGCACACATGTTGAGATAAACATCAAAAGGTCTGATATGAAAACTAAGCTAACTATGTTCAGCTATAGTAATCCACTTAGATAAAACCTTTGACCGTATTTTGCCGTGCTTAATCACATTACATCTGATATTAAATTCCTCCTATTTCCCGAGCCATCATAATGAATATTTTGCTGTGGAATGGCTTTGAACTTGATTATACCCCACCCCATCAGATATTAATGATCCATCCGAGGCATCAAAATAACCAGCTTCGAAATAACAGCAACGCCCGATAACAAAAGGGGCGTCTGGTAAAAGCCGAGCTAGTAAACAGGAGCAGGAAATAATTTCGTCCGTTCCAAATATAGGTTGAAAACTCATTAACTTTATTGCTATTAATTTCTTTATTGTGTTCCAATGACGTTCCCTGGTGCTGATTAATTTGCCACAAAAAATTAGAAATAATTACATAATTACTCTGATTTTCTTATTAATATTTTGTTGTTAAACGTCATTTTATATGCTCTCGGCTAAAGGAACGTTTTTGCCCTTCTTGCTAATGCAATTTCATTCCCTGTAAGTCGTGGGAGAATGGAGCTAATTATTATGAAAGATTTAGACTAGTTTTTTTTATTAACTTTGTATTCGATTACTCTGTGTGATTAGTTTTCGTTTTGAGTTACCTTTTTGGGTTTTCATCTTCTCATTTCAAATGAGGAATTGCGTCGATTCGTTTTAACATTCATCGCTTATTGTGTCCAATTTACGAAATTAACTTTTTTTGCATCCAATCAGAAAAAGGCAGATCATTCGATGAATTTTGTACAAATAGGTAACTAAAAACTTAGAGATGCAAATTACTGCAGAATCTTTGATCGTGTAATTTAAATGATATGCTGATTGCCTTATTTGATTGCTTTTTTTTTTCTTAACTATAAGGTTTGAAACTCAATTTATCTCAATATAAAAACCATTAATTTACGAGGATTATTATTATTTAAAAAAAAATTTGTATGCGATAATTTTCTTACCGTATTTAAAACTCATAATCTCATTGTCAAACAAAGCGTTTATTTGTAGAGCTCGATTTCGGTGCTGAAACATTCTGGAGGGTTAACAAAATAGGATAATTAGTGTGGAGGTATTCCAACTCCTAAAGAGAAATAAAATACTTAAATTTTAGTAGGTAATTTAAACCGTAAAATAATGGCATTATTTTATTGCTTTTACTCTGTATTATAACGTTTGAAAGTCCACTTATCTTATAAACACCCATTCATTTACGATTTTTCAAATATTTACATTATGTGATTGTCTTCTAAAATGTGCTGTACTTAAAAACTCGTTATTTTATTCGAAATCACAAGCGTATATATTTTAAGCGCTCGATTTTAAAAAAATATACAGGTGCCGAAACCTTCTGCGGTGTTACCAAATTAGGGTAATTGAATCGTCAGTTTGAAAAAGGGAATATAAGTCCAAAAAATCACAAATTTACTTTTTGTGCTCAAAAGAATCTCCAAGCTTTGCTCTATACAGGAGTGGAAAGAAAGGGAAAATAACTACCCCCTATAGGGAGATATAGCCGCTTGAAGTTGCGAAATCGATGCCCATTCATAGTATTTTTTCAGTTAATTTAGAATTAAAGTTACTTCGTCTTTCTGTTTTTATTCTTTGTGCTACAAACTAAGCCAAAATAAAATCTAAAGTGCTTTTAATTTTTTTAGCAAGGGAATGTTTGACATATTCACTTACTCCATTGATACTGCCTTAATGACCCAGTTTCATAATAATTTTGAATTTTATTTGTCTTGGTCTGTCTATTTCTCACTTTTGTGCTGTGAACTAAGCAGAAATATAATTTAAACGATGAATTTAAGAGGTTTTTAAGATTTTCCTTCACAAGATTGAAAAAGTCCATCAACATTTTCAACTGTAAAATACTTTTGAATGCATTTATATTTTTTTCCAAAGATTGCCCTATTTTTTAAATAAGTTCCTGAATTTCCAGTAAAAATTTGGTGGTTATACAACAAAAATTCCATTATTTATACAGTTTTTTTTTCTATTTTTTTAAAACTTGGTTTTTGGACTTAATTCCTTTCTAAATTACGACCCAGTTGTGAGGGTATTCTAATGTCCAAAGGCGATGCGTCCCACTTTAAATCGAGCTCTGCTTAATTCGTAAAAAAATCATCGCGAGCAGGAAAATGTACTAGTAGACAAGAGCTCGAAAGGGAAAATCAATACAAAATAGATTTTCAGCAAAAACTCCCTGAAAAGTGTTTTAATGTTATTGCTTTTGACACAAAATAAATAAAAAAAACAACTCTCGAGTTGTTCAAATAGTTCTGGTATGTTTGATTTCAGTTTTCACAAGCACTAAATTTTACCGTTCTTCACGTGAAAAACCTACATAAAAACTCCAGTCCACGTTTATTTGAAAAAAAAAAAAAACGTTCTGTTTTCTACTACTAGCGCCGTCGGATGGAAACAGAGTAAACAGCCCTAAAAACAGTTGCCATTTCATTCTTTTTTCTAAATCACTCTCTCTCTTTCGTTCTAAACTGCCAGATTCAGACGATTCTTAGACTCGGTGGTCATTCTTCATTTGGTGGTTCTCCATCATAAAACACCTGCCCTGATTCTTTAATTCGATTTTTACGAGAGATACCTCGGGGGGAAGAACAAGTGAAGTCAAGAAAACAGTCTGATAAAAAGAAGTAAATAGCACGAAAAGGATATATATAAGTATTTTGTGGAATGGCAGCAGAACATGGTCCGTTGGGATGGTTTGAAAATAGGATTGAGAGAAAGAGTAGATACAGTTGGAATTCATCAGTTGGCTTTTTTAGAATATATATTTGGGTTTATCCAGTTGAGCTCTTTCGAATCATTTTATACCTTGTTTTTTATCGCTTAAAGAAAGTTTTCTTTTTTTTTAAATTTCGCATTAGAGCAATAAATTTTTAAGTTAAAAAATATTGAATTACTGACTTGAAAAATATTTTGAGACTGTTTGAAATTTGCTGTTGCATGGACTCTATATGAACGAAGTAGTGCTCCTCAACATTTTATGGTAAAGGGCTTTTAATATTAAGGTATCCGCCTACCTTTGGGGCCAAATTTTTTAAAAAAGGTACTTATAAATTATTTTTTTATTATTTTTGTTTCAAATAGGTGCAGAATGAAGAAAAACGTTGAAACTTTTGAGATATCAATTTTATTTTTTTAAAAATTGCTCGTTTTGTGCAAAATTTTAGGGAATTTTAACTAAAACCCCTAGAACTGTAGAAAAAAAAGTATTGCTTGAATATTAATAGCATTTGGTATCAAGATAAAACCAACATTTGTCTTCAAAATGGACTATTATCTAAGGTGAGGTTTGAAACTGAAAAGTTTTACATGGTAAAATATGATACAACGTGAAAAAATCCTAAAATATGCCTGTCATTTTTTACTCTAAACATCTAAAAATAAATATTTTTTAATTCACACTCAAACCCATAGGCCATCTGATTCCTTATACTGTCGAAACACATAGTTAAAATATTTAGTAAATATCTTTATTAGAAATTGAATAATCATTAAAATGGTGAAGAGTTTGTAAGTAAAATATAGTTCTGAGAAAAATGCCTTCAAATGTATTTTCCTCAATGCTTAAGTATGCTTAAACTATTTTTGTAATTTCTGTTATTTTTCTTCTAATTCTCTTAAATTTAAAAGTAAACCAGTTTTGGAAACTGCAGAAAAGTATCTACTCAATTTTTTTAAAAAATACTTTCGATATAAAATCATAAAAAATTGACATTTTAGGCGTAGGCGGATACCTTAAGTCAAGAATCCTTTTCGAGTTTTAAATTGGCATTTATGTAGAATGTAGGTAGTATATATAAGACACATATTATTGAGGCACTTATTAAAACTAATAAGATAGGGAAGTAAAGTTTATAATTACCCTAAATTCAAATTTTACTGAATTAATAACGAATTTGCAGCAGTACAAACGCATGACAACCCATCCCCTAAAATTTTATCAAAAACATTTCTAATTACCTTTAACTCATTATTTTCTGAATAAATTCTGTTGGATAAAAATTAATGAGGAAATTTATCTTCTACTCATATTTTTGCTTAGTTATTTAAAAAGTTAGCATGCATACTAATCTTTAATGAAAATTGTAGTTCAATATAAAAAAAAATGAGCAAATTCATAAAATGGTTATAATTTGTGAAGTTCTCAACCAATTTAAGTTGTATTTCTTAGGTGAATTTATGCCAGATAACAAATAAAAAATGTGAAATATCCATTATTTCCTAGCATTTTCTTAAATCACTCGATTTTTATGCGGTTAAACTCCAAAGTACAGATACCAAATCGGAGATATTTCCTTTTCCTCGATTCCCCATTAAATATCCCCCTTCTCAAGCTTAAACGTCGCTTACACAGTCCATCACGCTCTTGAATGGGGAGCAGCTCACCTTTTCAAAAATGCAACACTGTCAAAATAATTGCTTCCTGGTGGCGGATCTCAGCGCGGGCCTCAAGTCATTAGTAATCCTTCTGAATCAGATTCATTCAGACTAAGGCCGGGTACACATGTAGCGACATGAGCGACCCGACCGGAACGTCGAGAGAAAAACGGTGGGAAATTCCCTATCGCTCTCCTCATCGATGTAGAACCTGGTCCATCCATTGGTCCGTGGCGCTGTGACGTAGTAGCTACGTCATCATCTATTGGAAAGTTTGCACCGGTTTCGACGGTCGCGTCGTGAAAGTTGCTGCATGTAAACCCGCCCTAAGGGATTCACATATATTTTGTCTCCTTTTCTACTCCCGTAATGGTTTTTTGTGACAGCTTAGTAATTCTGTTGGAATTATCACTTTTTTTTTGTTTCGTATAGAAAAAGAGGGAAATCAAACGTGAATTTTATTGAATAGGACTTTACCAACAATCAGCAAATGGGAGAATTCTCATTCTCGTAGTTTTTGAAACGAACGCTACAGAAAGCGTGAAGAAAGGAAATGAAGACTGGTGGATAGGAGATTTCTTATTGTAGGGTTTTTTATTATCTTGACATCGCTGCAGAGAAAAATGTTTGAATCCTTTATTAGATTTTCACATGTAAAAGAATTCCGATCTCGAAGTGTTTATTTAAGATATAAATGATTTAGACATCTAGGTTTAAATGATAAAAAGAAAAAGAAAATGTTATTTTATTTTACCTAGAGCAAGAACCTAGTTTTAAAAACTAAGCCATTTTTTTTACATAATTTTATCAAAACAATTGGTAAAAAGGCTAGTGAATGAATAAAAATGGATAGGTAATAGAGCATTTTCAATCACATGACTCGGACCTAACAACGGCCTTAGCAACAGATGAGTTACAGTTTTTTGCCCTACAGAGGTTAACAGTTACAGAAAATTACTAGCCATGAAATTCTTCTATTGGAGCATTTGCAATCACGTGATCCCAAACCTAAAAACCGCCTTAGCAACAGATAAACAACGGCCTTAGCAACAGTTAAAAGCCCTACAGTAGATACACAGTTAAAAGAAAATAACCGGTTGTGACGTCACCTGAAAATACTCTATAGTACATTTTTGTAAATTCATAGAACCTCTGAAAAATAGACTGCCTAGCTATAAAAATAGACTTAATAGACTTTTGTACAAGATAACACATTTTCAAAATTTACTATATGAAAACATTTGTTTAAACCCCTTTTTATTAAAAATCTACAAAATTTCTAGATTAAGGGGTTTTTATATCAGATTAACTTGTTGTTTTTTAACATTAACACAATTTCATTTTTAATGAGGGGAAATTTGAAGTGACACTATTAGTAAACACCCGTTCATTTCAAAGAAACCTTTTTTAGTGCATCTTCAAAACATGTGATTTTAATGAGCTCTTTGTATTAAAATGTTTCAGGATTTTAAAAATAGCTTTTAGGGTTGTTTAAAACGAAAGAATTGATTACGTTGTTATTGTGTTAAATATTCAATAGTATTTTTTTCGTTACCTTTAAGTAATTATTGCTAGAAAGTCAAACCTTTTTTATATGTTTTCGTGGAAGTTATAAAACACTTTCATTATTTCTCAAGGATAGGTAATGCAATTTTATTTTAGAAGAATACAGAAAACTCTGTCTTTAATAACGATCAGTTAGTTATAATAAGGTACTTGTCACCAAACCAAAACGTTAGTTTAGATTTTGTAAGTTAATTAAAAATATAAATGATGCTTTATATAATTGATTAATACTTTAAAATTTTAATTAAATTTTGTATAGAATGAAATATTTTCAGTGGAACGACAGCCGGGACTCTGGTTTGGTGGCTTTTTTCGCAAAATGCGAAAGAAACTTTTCAGAATGCAAAATAATTAAGACCATTTTTCTCAAAAAGGCGAATGGAAAATCAATCACAGTTATTACTTGAAGTTGTTGTAATATAAATATTTTTAAAAAATATTTAGCATTGGGGGGGGGAGTTTGTTCTTTGTGTATTTCACATCAGTTAAATGTTTCTCGCTAACAAAACTGGTGTAATCTAACCAATTTGTTATTTAGTATTTAACTAAAGCTTTTTTTTTCCATTTTAAGATTTTTTGCTTAAGAAATTTTTTCCCTAATATAAACCCTGAAAGACAAGCAGTCCAACTTGTCTACTAATAACAACACTTTTTCCATGAAAGTCAAATTGAGTGCATATGACTCTAACCACATATTAAATATTTACAGTATTGTATTCTAATAATGAGATTGTTCTTTGTGTTCCTTGTGTATTTCACATCAGTTAAATGTTTCTCGCTAACAAAACTGGTGTAATAATCTAACCAATTTGTTATTTAGTATTTAACTAAAGCTTTTTTTTCCATTTTAAGCTTTTTTGCTTAAGAATTTTTTTCCCTAATTTAAACCCTGAAAGACAAGCAGTCCAACTTGTCTACTAATAACAACACTTTTTCCATGAAAGTCAAATTGAGTGCATATGACTCTAACCACATATTAAATATTTACAGTATTGTATTCTAATAATGAGATGTAAAAATAATTAAAAATTAACATTGTCATGGACCCCTTGGGCATTTTTACTCTACAAATCTGTTGGATATATTCGTGGTCAACAGACAACCATTAGTTATACAATAATATGTGTACACAACTTTAAAAAAAAAGAGAACCCTATATCAAATATCCAGCGACTAAAAAACCCCAAAAGCAGAGTCCACCCTGGAATGCACAATAATTAAAACCATGTCGCTCGCGCTTCGCATAAATATTCATCTTCTTCCTGACAGCAACACCAGAAAAAAAAGGACGAGAAAAATCTTTTGTTGAGGAGCGAATCTCATATTTAGCATGCACCGGGCAACCCCGGGGTTGACCCAGTAATTGCTATCGGGGATTTATTATGTTCGTTTCTTAATGAACGTCTCACGAAATTTAGTGAACGCGAAGAGAAGAGCAAGAAAAAGGGGGAAACACGTCGATAGCATGATTAGTAGTCGGAGGCTGGGCTCTTGGTTGGATGGGGCTACCTTTTTGCGATGCTATCGGCCTTTTTCAAGGCGCAGAGGGAAGAAATGCTAGAGTGACCGTAGTACTGTTTTCATTCGTTGATGAGACACTGCAAAAGTTCACAGCACTTTAAAAAATACTTTTTTCCACAAATTAACAACAATTCGTCTTGTGTTGTTAGAAAGAACACTTTAATCTGTGCTATGATGTGGTAGCGTTCTGAATATGTTTGAAAACTACTGCTGTTCAGAAACATGTTCCAAAAATGGTGCTGTAATGTTGCTAAAATTTTAAGAGACAGAAAACGTGCTCTTTTGTAGTGTTTCGATATAAACTTAAGAACACATTAAGATTCTAAACATATTTAACAACACTTTTTTTTAACACATTTTATATAGCAACACTTTTTAAGCACTTTTTGAACACTATCACCACACAATAAAGTGTTAAAGTATTATAGCTAACAACACAATTAAAGTGTAGTTAATCAGAGGATAAAAAGTGTTTTAAATATGTTTGTTTTTGTGTGGGAGTGTTAGTAGTCGACTGAACAAAATACCTGTTTCAGAATTGAGCTGTTGAATTGATACCTGTTTTAGAATTAAATGTGGGTCTAGTGGGTAGAGTATATATCTGGCAACGGAAAACGGGGGCCCTAGGTTAGAATCAAGACCCTATATATGAATGCCCTTGCAACTCAATTTTTTGACGTCACCACTTTAACCTATCTTTGACGTCACAAGCATAACGACTCACACACCATGATTTTCACTTTTGAATTTTTAACATTTATGTTAAACAAAAGATTTTTGAGTTTTCAGAACAATATTCCCAGCCTTGAAGAGATACATAATTCAAAGATTTAAAAAATTATGTTTTTGTGCTCCTTAGACTTAACATTACAAATGACATTACATTACAAAATTAACAACTCCTCAGACTTAAGATTTCAGATAAACAAAACATAACAAAACTTTTGTAACAAGAAGTATAGTTGTCTCTGAGAAAGAAAATGATATAACAGGCTCTATCAAAACCTACCTTATATTTAAAAACCAATTCAAGAAAAACAAAAAACTTGTGAGGAGGTATTTTTCCCTCTACTTCCTTTCATAGGTCCTTTTTTCAGATATAAAGAGCAATTTACTTCCAGAAGATTTCTTCCCCAACATATTTCTCGATCATTGGCACTATCTAATTTGCCACGCAGGACCACAGCTGATGCACTCCCTATTTCCTCTTACCTCTACGGGTTCAGCCCAGTAGTCGCTAGTAGATCGTGCAGCCGGCTTGTTTTTGCTGTTCGGTGGGACGTCCTACAAGAGTTATAGAAGGGGTGGCAGGCATAAAAACGATATTATTTCGATAAAAAGTGATGCATCACAACTCGCCCGGATCCGTAATTCATCCCTTCGAGAGATCGCAATAAATATCAATAACAAGCCAACGCAGTATCATATTTTAGTAATTTGTATTCAGGTTTGTAAGGGTGGAATTTGTTTAAGGCCGAGATTTGTATTGAGTTGTGTGGGGTCTGGTTTGGCTCCATTACTTTTTATCTACTAACTACGTCGGTATTAATTAAGGCCGTGATTAAGGATACAGAGTGATAGTTTGTATACTTTCTCAACAGAGTGTTTTTATCGTAGTTCTGAATCTTGTAATTATGGTGTAACTTAATACATAGTTGGGTTGCGTTATGTTTGGGCATTCTGTGGGTAAGCTTGTTAACTTATCTCAATAAAAGTGAAAAGTTCTTTGAAGTTGGATGAAAAATGCATTTTATAAAATTAAAAGAACCGGCTCTCTTCATATCTTAAGAGAGCTTACAGATGTTGTTCGATTAAGTCATTAAAACATTTTAATTATTACTTGAAATAAATTATTATTAAAGGGTATCTGATATTTCTAATTCCCAATTATTTACTTTTTCCCTCTAAAATACCCAATGAATTTTAGAAGAATGTGTATATGTTACGGGCAATGTGATAAATCCGAGCATTATTAATAATGCCCGGGCAATGTGATAAATTCAGTGGAATTTATGAATGAAATTTATCACTTTGCCCGCCTCCACTTCGGGCATTATTAATAATGCCCGATTAATCACTTTGCCCATAACATATACACTTAGTTAAATATCACCCGTGAGCTACTTAGGCTAATTGAACTTATTATTAAAATAACCTCCATCTAGATACCCCCAATTTGTTATTTAAATAATTCCTTTTTTTTTGTTATTGGGGCTTCTACATCTATTGCTATTTCAAGCTGGTAGTGGATACTAATTTGAAATAATAGCTGATACTATGAAAGAGTTCTTTGAGTCTTCATGGTAAATATTAAAACTTTGTGGCATAAACAAATATTTTTTTTTTATTTTCCCTTGGAAAACTTTGTACAAAGTAGTTTCGCATAAAACATTGGCTCTTGACATGAAGAGGCTTGAAAATTTCAAATTTGTTCAATTTCCTAAAACATACGGTAATTAAATTCATTTAAAAGTAGGAATTAATGCTCTTTGCTTAAACCTGTAAATGTTTGATCTAGGCTAATTATGGGGTAATTTTTAGGAGGGGGTCTCTTATTGTTTTTTTTTTCCTTTTTATAGAGTTATTTGGAAAAATAACAAGTTTTTAGGGAGATATTGATATTTGCCGGAATAAGGGGAAGTCGGTTGTTATAAGGTTAAAAAAGGAAATTTCTTGGTGAGTTTTTTCACTACATTTTGGTGAGAAATAAAATTTCATGGCCACTTCTAAAATATTACCAAGTTTACTATTATTTGTTTGAGTAGTTTCTTTTTATGAGCACTCCAAGGTGGATTTTTAATAAATTATAGTTACCTTCAACATACTTGCATATTCAGCGCTGTTAGCACTCTATGCGTAAGTTCTCGCTAGTGTCGAGAACAGCATTAAAAGTGCTGAATGCGATTCACACCTCGTCGAAACGAATCTATACAATGGTTGTACCAAATCTGTTCACCACTTGTTCACAAAACCCACATCCTCCACGCGATTCACTTAGAGTAGCCATAAATTAGATGCCGTAAGTGGCAGCGATTGAAATACGAGATGGATTTCTCTGGAGAAGGGGGCGACCTCTCGCATGGAAGGAATTAAGAAACTCATCATTCGTCACGTGATCGAGGTACCGCACCCACCTGCCTCCGCCCATGGGAGATTAAGGCGACCCACGTATCTCAGGTGGAGAGAAAAAAAACATACATTACCGCGAGTTTAGGAGAGCCTGACACATACTCTGAGGGGAGTTGAACCTACTAACTGAGACTATATTTATGAGGGTGAAATTCGGAACTTTGTTTTGGGAGAGAAGGTCCCTAAAGTAGGGGATCTCTAAAGACAAAGTCATCTGGTTAAAACAGGCTCGCCTTCTCTTAAAATGTGGCTCCTAAAATTCAGTAAACTGTAGTTCACTGAATTCAGTCTGCCTATGGAATGTACAGTCAGCCTCCAACATATAATTGTTAGTAGAATGCAAAACAAAGCTTCTCTCAGGATCTTTATTTCAAATGAATGGTAACAAAAACCTTCATGTATCATTCATGAACCACTTGTTAGTTAGTCGGGTGGTTAATGGCTTTTATTTTGCCCTAATGGTGAAAAAAAAATCACCAAAATCAAGGGTTTGGGGCAAGAACCTAGTACCTCCACATTCAAAGCAAGTTTATTCAGAAGCGGATAGATAGTGAGGTGCAGCGGACACGTCTGCATTACTATCACTCAATCAAAATTCTAGATTTGTAATTTTATTTCTAAGTTATATTTTCAGGGAATGTATATCATTGTGTCGCGGTTGGCTCAGTGGTGAAGCGTATGCGATAGTTCTTCGTATTCGTGTTCCACTCTATTTTAAAACAGCATATAGTAGGTATTTTATATACGATATGTCTATACGTACAGCTCAAATATACTAATTAAACACATCTTAATTATAAAGCTCTAAAAAAATTTGGTTGTATAGTGGTGGGGTCCTTTTTTTATTCAACTTTTCTACTTAAGAAGGACCTAAACAACTATTCTCAACACTTTGGGTATTGGCCAAACGTATTTTTTTCTCTCGCGTCTGAGGAGGATATAATAAAAAGATGCAAAAACAAAACAAAAGCAGCATCCAAATTAAAATGCAAGCTACGGGTTGAGGGGTTGAGGCTTTAAACTCTGTCTGAAATTCACCGAACATCCAAAAGAGCAGCTGATTTGTGACACCAACCCCTTTTAGAAAGATTAATGATCGCCCGTACATTCCAGAGCATACGTCTCAACTCTCCCAGACTCCTTTAGAAATTAATTGCCAACATTCAAAACAAAGTTTGAGGCAGCTCCCGATTTTGATCTTTCATCAGGTGTACGATTTCCTCGGCATGAAACTGTGGCACGTTCTGACCATAGAAACGGAAAAGAATAGAGATCGCATCGGTATGCAACCCTGAGCGTGGAGAAATTCTTAACTTGGAGCTCTGTTGATTCGACACGGGTTTTATTAAAAGAACGTTTCCGCAACCACCAGAGTTAAGATTGTCGGAGAAATATAATTTTTTTTTCGACATCTTTTTAAAATTTGGATACCTTCAGGAATATTTCCCAACTTCAATTTGTTAGATGTGAACGAGAGCTCTGGTTGGTTTGTTAAATAAGTGACATTCCAAATATGGGATTTCCAGTCACTCTGCAAACTCTCTGATTGGTTCTTAAAAGGAGGTGGAAATCTTTCCAAGTGGTATTGAGAAATATGCATATTACAACATCTCTTTTAATAATAGAAATTGTTTCGATTCGACCCGGTTTCACTCTAAAGTATGGCTTTTCTATCCAATTAATTTAGGAAAGAAAAAAAAAATATTTAGACTATTCACTTTCAATCTTTGTTTTGGAGGAATCATCCAAAATGAAGCGTGCAATTGTCATTTCAGTCTTCACTCCTCCGATTTTCTAATAAGCAAATGTGTAATTTCTCGGTGAGAATCACTTGAGATGAACGTTGAAAATGAAACAGTGTAAGTGAGCCTTTATCTATTGCCACCTCCACAATTTTGCCATGTCTATGAAGGGTAGGGAATAAGTCTCATTTAGACTTATCACTTTCGATGTTCATTATAGAGGAACCATTCAAAGAGTAAATTATCAGATCACTCTTCACTCCTCCAATTTTCAATGCAAACGAGCGATTCACAGAAGGAGTGAATGACAAACAACATGGAAACCCTCATGACAACAACCCTCATGACAAACAACATAGAAAGTGAAACAGTGTAAATGAGCCCTTACCCTTCCGAAAAGTATTCACAAATGTCATTTTGTCGTTCATTCACATGTTGGCACGGTTGCATAACTAAAAGTGTTAAAAAGATCGATTGCATCCCCTATCTTTTCCAACTCTACCCTTTCTGACCGATATTTCAATCCATCCCTGGGACCGAAGAGACCAGTGTCACGATCCGGTGTCACGCATCACGAGGCGGGTCCCTCCCTTCATTAGAAGCGAGTATGTTCGACGTGACCCGTTCTCGTGAACGTCTCAGTCTGCCCCTAGTTTCGAACAATCTCCATCGCTGTCCCTTTTGTTCCAGAGTATCTCATCTGGTCCAGATACGATTCGCTCAAATTGAATGATCCGTGTGGCAGGTATTAATATTCGTCATGGGCGTTTTCGTTGCGGAAGGTTTTATAAGGTTATTGAAAGCACTCTCTCTCTCTGTTTTTTGAGGTGGAAGATAATTGTGGGGTTTTTCGACAATGGTTTGCTGTGCAGATATGCAGGTTAGAAAGTGAGATGAATTTGATCTGCAGATTGAGACGTTATATTTTGGGAGGTTGAATTGGTTTTTGACATTTGGTATAGGTATTGAAATGGTTACTGTGTTGTGCAGATTCATTATTTTAGGGCGAGCGCGCACGGGCGACTTTTGTCACGGTGACAAAGACAAAATTGTTGCTTTGGCTATTGAAACACTTGAAGAGTGATTGAAGAGTGCGCGCACTAGGCGACGTGGCAGTTGGCCGATTGCCAAGAATTTCTTCATAGAGATCCATTGCTTTCTAGTGATATTTTTTATACTAGTAATCCTGGTCGCCGTGACTTTAGTCACTCGTGCGCGCCCAGCCTTAGGGAGACACAATTGTTTCCAGCAATTCAATTCGGACTTTTATTATTTGTTCATGGTAATAACTCTTTCTGTGTTGAACCGGTAACCCAAAAGTAGACCGCAATGTTTAAAACTACTCTCGAACTCACGATTTTTAACATTCCCTATTTCAATAGCATACAAACAGGCGCCATTTGTCCGTTGTTGGACTTTAAACCCAAATAAACCAACCAACTTCAATAGCATCCTTTTAATTTTTTTTAATATTGCATACCTAGTAAACATAACAGCTATGTAAAAATATTTCAAACAGTACGTTGGATCCAAATAGAGAATTCTATTTTGAAATTAACCCATTCGCTACAACACAGTATCAAGTCTCAACGTCACCAAACTCACAATTCACTTCGAAATTCCAAGGAGTTCTCAGAAAGTTGTCATGGAGTCCTTCCCCGCCCCATCTGGCTCGAATTGTTGTGGACTCTGTTGAGGGTTAATTTGGAGCGGGAAGAGAGTTCAGAGGGGACACACCCTACGGATCCAGGGCCGGATTATCCAATAGGCAGAGTTGGCAACTGCCTAGGGGCCCCGCGTCAGCCAGGGGCCCACTGGTCTAAGATTTTTTAAATTTTTCTTTATGTGGAAATTTAACATGAAGATCAGTATGTGGGCCTCGGTTTAATCAGAAACGGGCCCCTCTAAGTAGGGACCATTCAAGCGAGCCTAATCAGAAAGGGGCCCCCTATTCATCGGGAATGTTTTGTTTATTTTGGGAACTATTTCCAATTAAGGGGTCGAGTTTCAGATAGGGGTCTGTTATGTCCTTGGACACAAAGAGGTTGAAAATGTACACGTGACCTGCATGTCTCTAGACCAATGGACACTTGTTAATAGGCGTACTTCAGAAGAATTCACAAAGTAAAGAGTGTCCTTTGGAAGTATTATATTGTATGAACGTGCTGTTGGTCGTACATTCGTATTCGTGTCTTTTTTATACTAATACTCGAGAAGTAAAGGGTAAGTCACAAATTCGACTCATTAAAAGTATGTTTGTTTCATGTGTATATCGTAGAAAAATACTATCGAACTTGGAACGGCAGTGGATCTGTTAAAATCATTGGTGGATTTTTTAACATCCCAGAGAGATTTATTTGACCATTATGAGAAAAAGGCGTAAGAAAAAACAAATTGCAGTTATGAAAATCAGCGTATTAGAAAAAGAAAAAGGCAACACGATGAGGGATCCGCCGATGACGTGTTTCACACTGGAAAGAATAAGTTAAGAATTGAAACATATTTGCCTGTTCTTGACATGCTTTGCTTTCCACCGAATAGACGACATTAGTCAAAACGTCACTTGCTTGTTTGGAAACGTAGATTCCATCCGTGATTGGTTCCGTACGGATTGGTACGGATTTACCTCCAATCTCGGAACCAATCACGGATAGAATCAACGTTTCCAAACAAGCAAGTGACGTCACACTAATGTCGTCTATTGTCACGACGTTTGGAAGCCTACCGGGAAATTAACTCTCTATTTGGGTTTCTTACTAACTTCTCATCCATGTCCAACGAAGAAATTAAAGAGGCTTGTTCAAAGTTTAGGCAACATTATTCAGAAGATATCGAGCCGGAATTCATTGAGGGAATGTTACATTTTAAATATTTCGTAAAGGGGCCCACAGACGAGCAACTTGGTCGTCAACCGGGTTGTCAATTTGCGAAGTTTGCAACCAAGTTGGCCGTCTGTGGGAAAGTTGATGATTGAATTTCAGGTTGATGATCTGATCGTCAACTTGGTGGGCGGAGCTTAATCGGAACATGTTATTATGAAAATAAAAGAAACTAAGCATTAAAAATTAAAAAAATATAATTCTAGCACGAGAGAATAATTAAATAAAATATAATTTTGCATTTAAAGTACCAAAATAAATTAATTTGTTACAATCTGATTAATTTTTTCTTCATTGTTTACATTCTGGTTGACGACCTGGTTGGCGATCCGTTAAGAAATCATCAACCCGGTTGACAACCAGGTTGATGACCAAGTTGCTCGTCTGTGGGCCCCTTTAAGCAATTAGAGGATGATAACAAAGAAAATAGAAAATTTTTAACCGCTAAAGAGTTAAACCAACTTATTGTAAATAATATGGTGCAATCTACATTCCCAAATGTAATGACTGCCTTGCAGATCTACAGATGCCTGATGATTACGAACGCCTCCGGTGAAAGAAACTTTTCAAAATTAAAACTCATCAAAAACTGTCTTCGTTCATCGATGGCTCAAAATAGATTAAATTCACTGTCTATAATGTCAATAGAATATGATGTATTAGAACGCATTAGTTTTGAAGAGGTTTTGAAAGATTTTGCTTCCAAAAAAGCTAGAAGGGTAAACATTTAAATGTAATAAAATTTACAGAATTTAAACATAGGGGGAAAAGTTACATTTGTTTTTATCCCTAGGAGTTTACTTTTCCTATTTTTTCCATATTATTCTGTTTCCTGGTTTTTATTGTTTTATCAAGCTAAGTTTAAAATTACTTGTTTCCTCCTTTTCACAGACAAGGTATAAGAAGCTAATTTACTCCTCACTTAAAATTTAATATGCATTTTTGTAAAATAATTCATCAAAATAGCTCATTTTAATTTCAAGTATTGTGAATAAAATAAATCAATTAATCTCACCAAATGAAAACAGAGAAGAATTTTATTTGTAACGTCTCATATTTTTTTAATCTCTCTATATTAAAAAAAAGTAACAGTCGCCGCAGCCGCTGTTTCAGAAAATCTTCACTTTGACAATTTTGAATTGTCACTGTGCAAAAACTATGGAACGGAAATTATTGAAATTTTGACCATTTGTAGACAAATGTATGAGGGTCCTTTTCGTTCCAATAGCTAATTAATGAGATAATTAGTTCTGGAATTATTTAATGTCAAAGTCGAAAATTATTTTTTTCTTCTGCGAGTTCGCCCCCAGCAAAATCTATTCGCAGCAGAAATATGATTTTTTGCAGCCGCATTCTCTTAGATGTGAAGTTTTGCACCTCGTCACCCTTTTTTTGAATTTCGAATTAGTTTTGGAGTAATTAAGTTTTAAAGTTTCGAAATTTTTGAGAGGTTTTCGGTTTTTTCGTTATAAAAGAAAAACTAATCACAGTAGAACTATGATATTTTAAACACACATACAATTATTTTTTATAAAAATATTGGCGTTTTGTTTTTCAAAAAATTCTAATTTGTTTTAGAGTTATTAAGATTCAAAGTTTTAATTTTTTCTTCTCTTTCTGTTGCAGTTCACTAGAGAAACAGGCGAGTTTTATGATGAGTCTAATTTCTTTTATTTTCAACAATGTTTTTTCTACAAAATGGTTGATGATTATTAGTAGACTTGCTGGATATTTCTTAACATTTCGATTAAATTATTGATAAGCTAAAAAAGGAATGTATTTCAGCAACATTGTTGTTAATTTAGGGGAATGATACGAATTAAATTATTTATAAGCAAGAGAGAGGTATTTTCGGTATTACAAGAGGCTTAATTAAGTCGAGAAGAGTGTTAGGCTGGATTGTTGAGATGAACAAGCGAGCTCTGCTCGCTAAGATCGCGAAGCGATCTGAAAAGAACTGCGAAGCAGTTACGGGGGTTGGTGAGCGATAGCGAGCAGGGGGCAGGCCCCCTAGTCTCTCTATATTAAAAAAAAGTAACAGTCGCCGCCGCCGCTGTTTCAGAAAATCTTCACTTTGACAATTTTGAACTGTCACTATGCAAAAACAATGGAACGGAAATTATTGAAATTTTGACCATTTGTAGACAAATGTATGAGGGTCCTTTTCGTTCCTATAGCTAATTAATGAGATAATTAGTTCTGGAATTATTTAATGTCAAAGTCGAAAATTATTTTTTTCTGCTGCGAGTTCGCCCCCAGAAAATCTATTCGCAGCAGAAATATGATTTTTTGCAGCTGCATTCTCTTAGATGTGAAGTTTTGCACCTCGTCGCCCCTTTTTTCGAATTAGTTTTGGAGTAATTAAGTTTTAAAGTTTCGAAATTTTTGATGGGTTTTTGGTTTTTTCGTTATGAAAGAAAAACTAATCACAGTAGAACTATGATATTTTAAACACACATACAACTATTTTTTATAAAAATATTGGCGTTTTGTTTTTCAAAAAATTCTAATTAGTTTTGGAGTTATTAAGATTCAAAGTTTTAATTTTTTCTTCTCTTTCTGTGGCCGTTCACTAGAGAAACAGGCGAGTTTTATGATGAGCCTAATTTCTTTTATTTTCAACAATGTTTTTCCTACAAAATGGTTGATGATTATTAGTCGACTTGCTGGATATTTTTTAACATTTCGATTAAATTATTGATAAGCTAAAAAAGGAATGTATTTCAGCAACATTTTTGTTGTTAATTTAGGGGAATGATACGAATTAAATTATTTATAAGCAAGAGAGAGAGGTATTTTCGGTATTACAAGAGGCTTAATTAAGTCGAGAAGAGTGTTAGGCTGGATTGTTGAAATGAACAAGCGAGCTCTGCTCGCTAAGATCGCGAAGCGATCTGAAAAGAACTGCGAAGCAGTTACGGGGGTTGGTGAGCGATAGCGAGCACCGGGCAGGCCCCCTAGTTGTTATAAATAAAAATACTTAGTTGTGTGAAACTTTGAACTTGTATTTTTTTTTTGCTTAACTTTTAACTGACTGAGTAACTATTTGTTTTCATGACTAAATTTGGCAAAATACCTTGTTTCTTACTACCCCTCATAGAGTAAAGGGTAATAAGTTAATAATTTCTTTTAAGTTTATAAAAAGTCTGCAAGAAATCTGCACAGAAAAATGAAGGAAAACTACAGAATAACCTCAAAAACTGAAGGGAATTGAAACCTTTTGCCTTAAATTTTAGTCTGCAGAATAAATCTACAGTCTGTCTGCAGAATCGGTGTAAATTCTTTAAAATTTCTGCAAAAAAACTGCGGAACAATGTGCCGAATAACTTTAAAGTATTTTATAGGCAGTTTTCTCATTTTAGGCCTTTTATTGCAGATTTTATGCAGACTTTTCTGGCTGGGGTTGGTGCATTATTTTTAAATAATGATATCTGCATATTTTTTGCACGTTTGCACTTGTTACAAACTTTTCCTTAAGTTATATTCAAACTAAATAATTTAATAAAAAAAATATTTTCATTTGTTTCAATTTTTCTTGATCTGGTTTAACTAGCGTTTATTGCAAAACATTGAAACAAATGAAAATAAACGTCTCTATTTCGTATCTACAACGTAGTGATTATCAGTAAAAGTTCGTTGTGGTGGGAAAAAATATTTCAGGGGGAAAAGGGGCCCCGAGACATGCACTGCCTAGTGTCCCCGACATGGTTAATCCGGCCCTGTACGGATCTTGGTTCTTCGGAGGGATAATTGAAAAGGTCGTTTGCTTCCATCAAAGAAAATTGATCGCTGAAGGTAGTTGATCGCATGCATGAGTTTATCTTTATTTGAATGCGAATATGATATATATTCATTGAGCAGAATCTCATTCAAGGGAGTGACGTATTGTATTACTAGGTTAAGAGGATCGTTTACCCTGTCTTTGTTATAATGACCAAAACAATGGTATGCTAAAACAAGGTAAACTAAATGTAACTGCTTGTTAAAGAAGCATACAAAAGAGTATGTCAGGTGAATCAAATATTTATTCAAGTGTTACGAAACAAAAATAAGTAAACGTTTTGTGAGTATCCCATGTTTAACTCTTAATATGCAGCTAACAAATTTTTAGAGGCATAATTTCAGAATTCCGCATATTTTAAACCATTATTCAGATTAGTTACTTTTTTAGTTCATGGTGGTTTTAGTCATTATATTAAGATTGTACTAGTCACCCTACAAGTCAAATCCTATTAAATATGATGAACCATATGAATTAAATACAATCGGTTTTTCTAGTAATAACCGATTTTTTTAAGAAAATCCAATTTACCTTTACAAATAGGTACTTCATGATATCTTTTTTTTCTAGTGTCATAAAGTATAAATTCCTTAAGTCTCCAAAAGTTGCCCCCCCCCCGAAATCTCCAAACGTCTGAAACCCGCCATCCCCTATAAAAAATAGATCGCCCAGTATCCCATCACACCCTACTTACTACACACTAGAACCCCCACCCCCTTTCAAAAAAGGATGACACCCCTGACGCATCTCTTAAATATTTCAACTCCACTTTTCCCACCGAAGACGTTCCTCCTGATCGAAAAATTCCCCTCAATGAAGCCCCAGTGTATCACCTTTCCCTAAAAAAAAACCTAATAAAGATGAGATACCGTACAGGTTTTTGACTCTCTCTCGCGTTTGATCATCCTCTCCTTATCGGTGGATTTTTTTTCTATGCCGATGCACAATCGTGCGTAATGCGATATGAAGGGTGTAGGATGTCCTCCCCCCTCTCTGGGATCTGGCGACAATTATTACATAATGTGCATCGGAGGAAAAATCTGAAAAGGGTGGGGGAGATGTCAGACTTGTAATCAGGCTACTGGATACGGCGGTGTTCGGTGGTGCTAAAAAGCGGATCTGGGAGGAAAAATTTCAGGTTTTTGAATGGCATCAGCAATGGCGTGTATTTGCAAATTCTACTCTGTAAGATGTTGCTGAGAGTTGATTGGTTTTCTGGAAAGATTTCATTCCTAATACGGAATTGCCGATAGCATTGATTGGTCCTAAAAATATATCTAGTAGGATTTGTAAATATGCATGCGAGATGAGCGTTGGAAGATATTTTTGAGAAAATCAATTAAAATCAACTTTTTAGAGCGATGCTATTACAGGATGGTTTCAGATCCCCAGTGAAAACTTCTTGGAGTGCAACACAACCCTAAGACGATTTGGAAAATTAGATTTGAAAGAGGGTCAGAAAAGAGAAGCTATAATAGAAACCATTACCTTTAAAATAATTATAAATCCACGCTTTTGAAATTAGTCTAACATTTGCAGATGGATTTATTAAATCTCAACATATTTTGGAAGCTAAGTCCAAACACGAGAATATATTTTTTTGTTAGGGGTAGAGATTTGAGTTTTGATAAACCTGTTTTTTTTTTAATTTTATGTTGAATTGTTCAAAAAACAATTCAATTTCATTTCTTCGAACTGAGAAATTTATTCCCATTCCTACACCATCTTAAATTAATGTTTTGTTGTTGGTTAATTCAAAGATTCAATTTTCTTTCTTACAAAAACTTCCTAAATTAATCACAGCAACTTAAATTTGTTCTTTAAAATTTAAGAAAACATTATTGGTATGGCATTTCAGAAATTTTAAAAATAATAAGTTTCTACTTCATTCGTTGATAACATTTTTTAAAACTCGTACCAGTGAAGATTATTTCTAATTTTTTATAACAAAAACGATAAAGATGATATACTTTTAGGACATATTACACACGAAAAGCGTCGGCTGGAAAATAAATCTATTCATACATAACCAAAGAAATATATTTGTTTAAAAAATGTCTTCCTACATCAATGTTTCAATAAAAATATCAAACATTCCTCGGAGGTAGTGAGATTCCATTGTTGTAAAAACTTTCATCGGAACAGTGATGAAAAATTAGCGACATTTTCAGCGAAAGTATGCTACATTCCGTTTGATACTCAAGTTAGCGAAGGTAAGAAAATATACGAAAGAACATAGCGACGCGACGTCGCTCCTCAAATGAAGCTAATAAGCACAACAGCTTTAAACGAAGTCGTAACTTTTTGTTGCTGATTTATTTATTTGCTTTTGAGTAATTTTTACGTGATAAGTAGAATCCGCCATAAATAAACACACGAAGCCTCTCTGTAGTATAATTCGGTTTTCTTAATTTTAATGACGGGAGCATAATCTGAAAAGAACCCATAAATAAAATGCTTCATCAACTGTTTCTAATTACCAGTATTTATTTGCTTTGGGGGAAATTTTTTCACAACTTCGGGAATGCGAAAAGTTAATATCTTTAATTACGACGAATAATTTACGTGAATATCTTTAATGCGGTAATTCCCCTGTGGAATTAAGAGCATTAATTTCGTGCTTGGAATAAACTTCGACGCGTTTTCCCTCTCTTTGAGGCACGAGACCCGCTTTTGAAAATGCGAGATCACTTATTACCTCTAACTGCCGGGGCTGTTATTGCGGAATAGGCTCTTAGGGTGGGTTTACATGTAGCGACTTGAACGACGCGACCGGTCGAAACTTCCCTATGAATTCCCTACAAATGATGACATGACTACTACGTCAAAGCACTAAGGTCCATGACAGGGCAAGATTCTGAGGGCCGTATTCAGACACCTAAAACAGGTAGAAGAAACTAGGACACGGGAGGTCTAGAGCTGCCGTTTTTCCTCCTGTGAGCTCCTGGCGCCTACTGTGGAACACCCTTACAAGTAATTATACACTGATAATACAAAATCAAGCTAACACTAGATGTCCATTACTTTCGTTATAGTATATTAATGTGTGAGGACTTTTTTGGTAATTAGTAGCTGTTCTAAATTTTTTGGAACTATGTAATAAACGGACCACAAATAGTGTAGAAGCAATCCTCATACGATTGGAAGATTGAAACTCCCAAAACAAATATTTAAACTTGATGGTATTTAGGTAATTGTGGTGCATCAAACGTATTGTTGTCTATCTGAATGTGTAAAAATTTGCCCTCTGTATTGTTTTTCTTAGTGTATGCTTTTTTTTTCCTTTAACAAAATTTCCTTGATCGTTTTACTTGCCATTATATTAGGTCATTCTTTAAAAAACGCACCATAACCCTAAAAACAACAAATTGGTCATGACTTAGCAACAAAGAGTAACTCTATGAATCATGACCGTCTTCTCAATCATCTGTTACTCTCATAACTTAAAGTGGGTACACATGCAGTGGCTAGCGACGCGACCGAGAGCAAACGGTAGGGAAATTCCCTATCATTCTCCTCATCGATGTAGAATCTGGTCCTTTCATTGGTTCTTGGCGGTATGACGTAGTAGTTACATCAGCATGCATATTATTAGTTAGTAAAGTCTCTAAGAACCAATGGAATGACCAGATTCTATCTCGGTGAGGAGAGCGATAGGAAAACTTTCCTCATCGGGGGACGTCGCGTCGCTGCATGTAAAACCACCTTTTCTTAAACCTCGACGACCTCTTGGGATACTTTCGTTGGCTGCCAATCTTTCCCTCCTGACATCAGCTGGAAGCATCCTTCACCAGCTCCTATAAGAAAAACAACAGAACTGCAAGAATTTATTTTGGAATAAACGAAGGTAGATTCTGAAGTCAGATAAAAGCCAATCTCTCTCCTTAAAGACTGGTTTCAGTTTTACCTTGTCATTTGTCACGCTCTGAGGGAAAAAGCCCATGCGCATTGAAGACTGTTTTATACGTTCCGCGGCTTATCTTTCCGGACAGCTATTTATTACTTAATCTTGAATGATGAACTTCGACTGGCATATTAACGTGTTATTCGGGAAAAAATGACACGTAGATTAGTTTTGAAAAGGTCTACAACTTCTTATCTGCGTTCTTTATTCGATTCTTTACATGGAAATAAAAGGCATCGGAATCTTATTTTACTCTGGGGATGTTCTAATGATCCTTTTTGTCACCGTTTGAGTTTGAATGACAGTCCAATCTCTGTATTTCATATTGATTACTAGTCTTGTGGACATGGGAGATATGCTAATGGTAATAAAATATGACATAATGATAAGAATTTCTTGGGTTCTTTTTGTTTATTGTTTTAGATTTTATCAATTTCCTGATTGTCCGATATGCAGTAATGTGGTATATAGAATGAAAAATCTTGGAAGAAATTTTTTTTTTCGGTATTGCAAAGTAATGGGAACTATTGTGAGAAAAGAAAAGGACATTTTAAAGTCCATCTTCAGTGGTAAGTTTAAGTTAAAGTGATGCACTCAAACTATGATAGTATATTTACCTTTTGAATTATTTAAAACCAAACCAAAATCTTTCTTACTAAGAGAAATACCGTTATTTAAATACTTTTTCTTATTCTATTTTCATTTTATTTCTGTTTTGTTGACATTAATAAGCGAGAAAATGTATTTATTTTCCTAGCCTATTGAAATATTTAAATTTCTATTAAATTTAAATAATTTTATTTGTAAATGCGAATATTTTATGTTGCTTATTTTCGTTGCTTATTGATGTATTGAGATAATTTACACAATGAAGTGGTATTTTGTATGTGTTAGTCTTTTATTGGAAATATCTCATTTACATAGTTTCTCTCTACAAAACAATAGATGAAAAACTGGATATTCCTCTATACATTAATATTAATAAGTTAAAAATATTTAGGCAATACTTTACAAGATTTTTTAATGTCATGTTTTCCTTTTATCAGAAACGTATTTTTCATAAACAGGTAGTCAGTTTTACAAATTACTTTTTAAAACTTTTTCTTTTTAAATTTACCAGGTTTTTACTTTCATTTCAACCTTTGTAAAATGTTAAAAAATTCAGAAAATTCAAGTTTTCAAGGGGGGAAGGTAGAATACGGTAACATAAATTGTGAGTGAAAAAATATTTTTTCGATCGACCAAGGCTTTTGAAACAAAGTCAGTACATAAAACGTATGTTAACCCTAAAAACAAATCAAATCATAATTTTTATAAAAAATTCTTATTTAAAACATATTTTTAAACATTTTCTTATTTAAAACATATAAACATTTATTATTACAAATGGAATTTCTCATATTTCTTAACAAAATATCTAATTTAGCAAAACAAAAATTCATTTAAAATTAATAACAAACTTAAAAAGTTTTAAAAATAAAACCCACCTACAAGACTAGAAATTTTTATAATATGTTCTTAAATATATTAACTCTCAGCAAAAGCCATAAATTATTCAAATGAAATGAGTTAAAAAACAGAGCAACATAGAGAAACGTTGGTTCCCGACTTAACGAATTTCGGAACTCCACAAAATTATTTCATTAACCAACGGGCGAGAGAAAAAACAGGAAAACTGGGAAAACTCGTAAAACTGGAGCTAAATGATTTCCCGAAAACTTATTTGGAAGGCAGCTGCAATTTGCTTTTTAATATTTCCCAGAAACCGTCGCATTTTTTTTCAATCAGGCCACAATTTCGAGAAATTAAGTCATGACCAGATGACGCATTGAGGGAAATGAGTTATTTGTTTGGACTTCGGTGGCATTTCCGGAGCTACTTCCGTTTTACCTCCGTTTCTAATTTCTTTTTCTTTCCCGATTTAAAAAGTTTCCGAACACTGATTGTGTACAAGAAGAGGAAAATGCGGATTTTGCCTCTTTTCTGGATGTAATTACTTGGACTAAATAGTTTTTCTGGGATAATTTAAGTTGTTGGAAACATAAATTAATGTAGAACAAAAAATCGTGAGAAAAAGAAACATTTAAAGAATGCAAACTCTCTAGTATAATAGATCATTCAAATTATTAAAATAGAAGCAATCAAGTTTTTGATGTAATAGTAATTTTTTAAAAATGAATCTGAAATATTATACACTGAAAGACAAAGACCAAACAAAATATTTGGGGAAAAAAATGATTTTTTTTTCATCAAATATCTGAGTTGTCTATTGTAACAAAACAAATTTGCTACTTGTAATGCTTATATAAAAAGTATTTTTTATCAATATCTCTCTGTTTTCATGGTATTCTTGAAATTAGTAATGAAATTAAAACTTTTGTTAAGTATTTAGAAATTTAGATACTTTATTAAAATTATTTTCAAACATATATATTTATTTTTTTTGCTGTAAGTTATAACCCACATTTGAGTGATTTAGCCTCCCCCTACGATTAGCCAATCCGCTTTCCTTCAAATAGTTTGTCTACCCTTGTTTATGAGAAATTGGTCACGTTCAAATTGAAACATTTCCATGGATTGAATAACGGTAAAACTGTCTATCAAATCCTCAGTTTTGTATGGAATTCTCTGGACTTCGATGTCTTTAGTAATAGCAAACGGCTGTGATAAATAGCTCGTACATTTTGTAAAGTTTTTGTATCTATTTGTAAAGTTAAAATTAAAAAAAAATCTCACTACCTGACTGTTATCAGTGCATAAAAATACTTAAAATATGAGTATTCAATACCCAAAAGGACTGATTTCCCCCACATCTCTACTTCGGTTTAATTCAACACAAAACCCAACCCCGACCGGGGAATCCCTTATTCCATATCCTCCCTCTAAAAAAAAAACATCTGCACGCGATAGCAAATCTCGAGCAAAGCACCGCCTTTCCGAAAAACACATGGTACCCTGGATAGTCCAGAAACGGAAAATTAAATCAAAGCGCCAACCGCTCCGAAAGAAAGAAGAAAAAAAAAAAACCTCTCAGAAAAAGAAAGGAAGAAAACAACAATGTTTCATTTCTCTCGCTGCGAGGAGGACCAACGCAGGAGGAAAACAAAGCAAAACAATGGAGGGAAACAAAGGGAAATGATATAGGGCAAGAAAAAGGATGATAGGGTGGAAGGGGGAAAAAGGGAAAAGTGGGCATGAGGGGTGAATCGATAGGGTACGACGGTGTCTCTCCTTGGCTTCGACGATGCTGATGTAGTCCCCTTTAGTTTGCTGTCCTTTTTTTTGGTGTTGTTAATTACTTTTCGTCCATTATAGCTTAGATATGAAAGGATTTTTCATACTGCGGGATCTTGTAAGAGTTGTTGATGTTTTTCACGATGACTACTTGAAGGGAATTAATGAATGTAAGTTATTAAATTAATATAAATAAATACTAGTAGAAAGTCTGATATTGGTGAAGAGTGCCTCCTACCACTTTTAGTAGAATACTTTTACCTAGAGACTCTGACTGGAAAATGAATGATTCGCCGCCATTTTAGTTACCATTCGCATGGATCGCTATAGAGTGCAATTCTAATAATGTATATCCGCTTCAAACTCTTTTTATTACTCCAAAATCATAGAGAAAACTATTTTTAAAAATTCAAAAATTCATTTAAAACAAAGATTTTATATGTAAATGTAACAAGACTTTTGTACTTTGTCCATTCATATAATATGAGCGGCTTTTGTTATGATTTTGGGTTCAATTCCGTTAGAGTCCCCGCTAAATATCACCCGGTTCTTTTTAGACAACAAAAAGTAGAAACATTCATAAATAATTTCAAACTCCTGAATTAAAATGTTTAATTAGATCAATAACTATTCAGTTTATTAATAAAAGTCAGAAAAATTTGTTGATATTTGGATATATTTAGCGATTTGGATATTGGCGATATTTAGCAAGGACTCTAACGGAATTGTACCTGATTTTGTTATGGTTGTTAATGTTTTTAAAGGATTTGTTAAAAAATAATATACTTGTTTGGACTGCTTGAAGGGAATTAATTAATGTAATTATTTTTCTTTGAATGAAGACTTTTCGTCTTTCATCAATAAACTCAGTGTTTAAATTTATGTAATGAAATTAAATTTACCTAAAACTGTTGGTTTTCAAGCTGTTAGTTTGGTAAACAATCTTATTTACAAGCCTAATTACACAATTCACAATTCACAATTTCGTTTTAAATTTGATAAATTATTCCATTATTTTAAATAACACAAATAAATTATATTTCGTAGCTTAATAGGCTAATAATTAAAATCTTTTTTAAAATTAACGATTAAAAATGTTTTCTATATGAACCTTTAATAATAGTTTTCTAATGTTTTCTACCCGTTTTATTTCTATTATTATTACATTAACTGCCGGAATATTAAATATATTTATTACTTAAAACAGAAAGTAAAAAACTCCTTTCATACCTTTGTTTTCATTTTTAAATGCAAGACACAAAATTACACTATCAGTTAAGATTTTTTTTTATTTTTTTTTTTACTTCTTTAATAGCTGTAAAATTAAAAAGTTCGCATAAAAGAGGCTATCAAAAAATTAGCATAAGTACAAAAAACTTCTAAGTAATTATGAAAGTTGTTAAAGTTTTATTTTTTTTCCCAGGAGTTTAAAACACTTGATAATTACAGCTTTTTCTGTTAATACGAGCTTTATCCCAAATAATTAGTGTTTTAAAGCCTTGAAGTTTTCAAAAATAGTTAAGGTTTTTTGGCAGTAAGAATGGTTACCTTCTTAAGATGGTTTAATTTCTTTTACGATATAATTTACATAACTATGGTTTATGCTTTTAGGATTGAAAAAGCGAAGGGGATAATAAAAAGCTATTGTCAATGTTTATTTTTATTCAAAATGATATTCTTAATGGATCTACTTTTTGTTTATATGCTATTTACATTTTATTTATTTGCTGAGAGTATGTCCTGCTTTTTACATTTTATCGTTAACGTTTATTTTAGCGACTGTTACCGTTTATCGTGTAATTTAACACTCTACTTTGATAAATGTTTCAATAATAGTAATAATAATAATAATCTTTATTATAATTACTAAACAGAAAGCAACAGAACAAGGAAAAACATGTTTGTCACCAAGGGAAGACAACCCGTTTAGGTGACAGAAAAGTACTACAATATAATTATAAAAATGAAAAGAACAATATCAAATTGCTGATACCAATTTTATTTATTTATTTATTTATTTATACACACACACTACAGATTAATATCCAATTACTGTTGTGGAGAAAAACCTAAACACACAAATACACTGAAAAGTACAAGCATACATTAAAAACACCAAGGATTACTTAAGGGCGAGCGCGCACGGGCGACTTTTGTCACGGTGACAAAGACAAAAACAACGTTGCTAAGGCTGTTGTTAGGGGCGGGAACTAGAAGCATCCAATAGAAGCATTCGCACATGGCATCACTGGAGGATAAAAACAACGTTACTAAGGCCGTTGTTAGGTAAAGTCATGTGATTAAAAATGCTCTATTGTTTTCTAGTGATATTTTTGATACTAGTAATCCTGACTTTAGTCACTCGTGCGCGCCCAGCCTAAAAATCTAAATCCTTTAAATTTGAATTATCCTTTAAAAACTTTAAAATTCATGTTAAAAATATCTAAATCTTTTGAGAACTCATTACATAATTTGTAAAATTTGTATAAGTGAAAGTTTTCAATGACATTAGATTAAGCAAGAACGTTAACAAATAAACTATGATTTCTAAAACGTCTACATGGAACAGCAAAATGAGCATAATTAAAAATATCAATGCAATCTATATGATTATTTAAAACTTTGTAATAAAACAAAATATTGAGAAGTTTACGTCGGGATTTGAGTGTTGATATATTACAACTTGTAATATAAAACAATGTAATGTAAAGACATGTAGGTAATTTTAAATATTATTTTTCACATTCTTTTGTCAATTTACACAAACGTAATTAATGCATTACATGCAAAATTAGAAAATTAATCTTAAATTCAGAAAACATAATCTTTATATGCAAGCAAGTTTACCTTCGTAATATTATTTAAATTTAGATTCTTACATAATTACATTTAAAATTTACTTATTTAAATTTAGATCCTTATATAATTACATTTAAAGTTTACTTATTTAAATTTGGATTATTAGGTTATTAAATTTAAACTAAAATTAAATTTAATCTCAAAAGGCATTTCCCCTTAGAATCTACAAAAACTTCTTTTTTTTGCATAAATCGGAGATTATTAAGTACATATAAGTACTGTTCCTTTCTGTTAATAGTTGTTAACAAAGAACATATTTGATCACAAAACTTTCACCTTCAATAAAAGATATGAAAAACACCTTTCAAATGCAAAACATAGAAAATAGATTGCCCAAAACAAGTTGAATGTTTTTTCTATAAATGTCACTCCCTAAACTAAACCCTTTATATGACCAATGATTTCTATCAAATGACGCACATTTTCCGAATGACAAATATGACACATTTAATTTTCATATAAAATTACATTAAAAAAACACTTTTTCACAAAGAGGTTATTAGGTTATACGTAACACCATACTAATTCAAAAAAATGTAGGGATGTTTTCCACAGGGTGAGCTTCTCAAACTAAATCCTTTCTATAACCGATGACTTCTTTCAAATGATCCCAACACTTTGAACATTTTAACATCAGATGCCAAATATGACACACTTAATTTTTATATAAAATTACTTCATCAAACGAGGCATTTTTTTCACAAAGAGGTTATAACGCCCTCTACCGTCAACTCCAATGCTCAAACAATTTCAAAGCCAGAAACATCTCACTGTCTTTCTCTGCCCATTATTATCTAAAAGAACTCTGGCATCACTCGGCAATCCCTGGAGCCATCCCCATCGTACACACGGAATGACGTTCTCTGGGCTGTAATTTCATTATTTTGGCGTTTTGTCAACTGAAATCCGATTAGCAAGAGGATCCGAACCTTCCTCATGTTCGTAATTAAAATTCTACGATACCCTGAGGAAGAACTGCAGAATTCAATTTGGGTTCGAGCAGAGGAAATGAAACGGTAAAGGTCTCTTCTTGTTGTTTTATTATACCACCGCCCGCCGTGGCAATCGGGGTTTTTACCATTTCGCGAGAATTAGGTTAAAAAGAATCTTTTTTTTTTTGTTATTCTGGCTGTCATATGTGCTGCATTTCATTCGTTTGGGCTCTTTTTTCTGGTGGGGGGATTTCGGTTGAGAATTTTTTTTTTCTGCATGCAGACTTCATTACCAATGTTTTAGCGAGAAAGCCAACTTTGGTAAGTTAGTTTGTTGCATTGTAACTCGGATTGGCTTATACCTGGTTTGATTTTAATATAAAAGATAGTAGGGAGACTGATATCTGGTATAACTAGATGAAATTCTGACGTATGATTTGTGTGTTTTTTTTTTAATAATATTTACTTTGGGAGAATAAATCATGTTAGGTTTGTTTGAAGTATGGGATCCTTAATGGAAATTTATTTTATAAACATTTTCCAGGATTTAATCCTGAATTTTATCATGGTTCATGAAAATCAGTTTGGTATACATCAATTTTGCACAATTTTTATCTTTATATTTGCAATCACTATTGTACTAATTTTAAGATATCTTTATATTTCATACGAAAATCACTAATTTTTGCTTTCCTCTTTCTCTAAATCATGAGTTCCATTCCATTTAAAATAAACTTTTCTTGCCGTTACTCAAAAAAGTGGGGTTTTTTAGTATATTTTTACTATAAAGGCCTTATAAAATGTATAATAACTATGACTTCTCCTTTGAAAAGCTAGAGTCCTGCACAAACTATGACTGCCAGTGTTTCATATTTGTAAACTCTACACGAACTATAAATGAAGTTAGAATTCAATGACTGTACCTATCAGTTTTCACTTTCTTAATTTTAAGAATTTGGAAAATTCATTTAGTTATCTAGTGTAAATTTGGTACTAGCGTATTATCCCATTGACCGTGCCGTT
This sequence comes from Tetragnatha montana, assembly GCA_963680715.1. NCBI lineage: Eukaryota > Metazoa > Arthropoda > Arachnida > Araneae > Tetragnathidae > Tetragnatha > Tetragnatha montana. The sequence goes on along the minus strand of OY796676.1, from coordinate 58,091,547 downwards.
CAATCCGAAGAGTATTATCAAATCCAGTAGAGTGTCACTTCCACTTTTTTACCAATGCAAGAAAAAATAAAGTTTAAAAATAGGTACGGTTGTTTGTATTTGACTGATTGTGGGGTTTACGTGTAAATCTGTATAGTGGATATTTTAAAGTAATATAGGGGCTTCCCACGAAATATTTAAGGAATTATCCCATAAAACGGACTTGTAACGCATCTTGACAGTTTCAAAAATCTCTAGAACCAATAACTTCAGAAATTTCCCCCCCCCCCCGAAAGATACCTACTACGTAATGGTACGTAATAGTATCTCAATGAAAAGAGAACTATACACGTTTTTAAGCTACCTGATAATAAAGCTGGTTTTAAAATAATTACTAGAATGATCGGGGTGGATAGGCTACTATCTTTCAGGAACCTAAGAAAGAAATTTGGTCCACAAGAAGTCTTACACTTAAGATTTCATTCAAAATCGTTAATGAAATCGTAAAAAAAAAGAATTAAAATGTTTTTTCAGAAAACTACGTTGATGAACGGAGTACCGAAACCTCAGTGATGACGTCACATCGGTATTTTCCTAATTTTTTCACCAGCTGCTTCGCGTGCCGGTTTAACTCATGGTTTAACCATGGGTTTAACTCAGCCGTGCCACGGGTTGGTCATCCCTGCCGCAGGTGATGATATGTTCCTCCTAACAACTTAAACACAACAAAAGTATTGCTAATTTATTCACACGAAAATGTTGTTGGGCTGCAGGTCTTTATTACCACCTTTCATTGTGCTTCTTGAAAACGTTCAGTCAATTTTGGAAATCTAAGCAGTAAATTAAGCATGAGATTTAAATATGACGGCGGGTACCACTTGGTTATCGATACATTTAAACAAGGCAACAGCGCGGGTCGTAGCACCCAACCACGAGTTCTTCGTGAATGGTGCGGGGTCGAAGAGTTCTTCTTCGACTCAAGTTAGTTTCCTTTTGCCTCCCAGAATGGCACGACCCGGGCAACGAGCTTCAACTCGGCGACGTCCGGCTAAACAAAACATTGGAAACATGCGCTAGCCTCTCGGGCCTCGACGTCCCGCTTGGTAGGTTCTCTACTTATGGATTCGCATGGCGGAGTATATGGTGGTGTACTTACGGTGCAATCGGACAGGGACGTACGAGGACGGGCTGTTTCCTTCTTGGAACAGCTCTCATACCAGCATGGTTTTATAAAGAAACGTTCTACAGCTACTAATTTGCTTTGTCTTAACATAAATATAATAAAAGCCCTAAAAAGTAATAAACAACTTGATGTGATCTACACTGATTTTGCGAAAGCCTTCGATACAGTGAATTTTAAAATATTACTTTCAAAGCTAGCTAAAATAGGTTTTTGTCCCAGACTTCTCTCTTGGATCAGTTCATATCTCTCTGAACGACTTTTATACATTAAATACAAATCTACTTATTCTAACAGTTTCCATAGTACTTCTGGAGTACCTCAGGGATCAATTTTGGGACCTCTGCTATTTAACCTTTTTATAAATGATATTTCCTGTATTTTTCAATCATCTCTCCTGTTTGCTGATGATTTAAAGATTTTTAATACGATAACAACTCATTTGGACCAAATCTCTTTACAAACTGAACTAAATAATTTAAGCCAATGGTGTCAACAAAATCAACTTTATCTCAATATTGATAAATGTTTCATTGTTACTTTTACCAGGAAAACTCATCCTCTAATATACAACTACAAGATAAACAATTGTGATTTAGCTAGAAAGGACAATATTAAAGATCTTGGAGTAACTTACGAATCTTCTTTTACCTTCAATTTACATATACAAAACATTATTGTTAAAGCTATCAAAAACCTTGGATTACTCAAGAGAACTACTTTCGATTTTAGTGACTGTTTTGTTCTTGAAAGTTTATTTAATACGATTGTTCGCCCTATTTTGGAATACAACTGTGTCATTTGGAATCCTGTAACGAAATCTCTGATCATTTCAATAGAAAAAGTGCATAAAAAATTTCTTCGTTTTATTAACTTAAAGACAGTTAGTACTCCTATACATAGTTTCCCTTTAGAGAACAGAAGGCATATATCCTTATTTAAATTTTTTTACAATATATTTCACAATAACATCGACTGTTCTTTAATTCTTCATGAATTCAGTTTAATTGTTCCACAATACAATATAAGAAATAAAACAACTTTCCTTGTTCCTCTTCTCTCAAAAAATTACTTAAAACAACAACCTTTAATACAATTTATAAAACTTGTCAATAGTCTTCACAACTCTGATATTTTTTTTGATAGTTTCTCAAAGATAAAAAGTGACCTGGATAGTTACCATGCCTCTTTTGTTCCAAGAAATTTTTCCTCTATTTGATGTACTTAAATTCAGTTTTGTTGTATTGATTTTTTCTAATTTTATATTGCTCCTTCTATTTTATATGGTATTTGTATCTTAGATTAACTTATTCCATATGTAGTCTGTGTTTTGTCATTGTTTTCCCATGTAATTGGATTTTGTGTCTGTTTGGGTGAAATAAATAAATAAATAAATAAATAATTCCACTTTCGCAGCCCGTAAGGTGGGTATCTTGTGGCACTTGTTTCACCCGACGGATGCTGCGGAAAAATAACTATGCGCTGATCCGATGTTCGGTTCGCTCAACGTTGAGCAACCATATCGGGTCGGGGCCACTGACTCGAGGGCGTGCGGCGTCCGCCGCACGCTCGTTTGGCTGTTGTTCTCGTCAAATCCGGATTCGTCCAATGTTGATTATAACGTTACCCGTTGATGCAGCGGGCGAATTCTGCGATGATTAACAGCGTATTAAAAGGCAACAGCGCTGTGCAAGGGATAACAAGTACATTTATATGCTGTAAAAAGTATTGTTGAATATCCGTTTAAAAAATGTTTTTTTTTTACAGTGTAGAAAGAATGTGCAATATAAAAACGTTTACATTATATTTAAAAACATGTTTCACTAAAACGCGTAAAAAGCATTACCGGAATTATTCAAAGCTGAATCGATAGTATTGCTGAGGTGGGTTTACATGCAGGCGACTAAAGCGACGTCGAAGGAAAACAATCCCCTTCGATGGAGAATCGGGTCCTTCCATTGGTTCTTGGCGCTGTGACGCAGTCATCATAATCGACAGCACGTAAACCCGCCCTAAAAACGGTGAGGAAACCAAATTTTGTGACGGAATCGAATTAGGAATCAAATCAACAGCTTGGAATCGATCCCATGTTAGAATCGAACCTCGGAGATCGAATCGAAAGAATCGTGACATACGATTATGGACATACGAATATGACATACGAATATGACATACGAATATGGATGAGGACGGGGCGAAGTGAGGAATGGCTGCTCCCCGGATGACGATCGTCATTTATAATCGCATTCCTGGGCTTTTTGAGCCTCATAACACAAGAGGGCAGATTCGAGGAATCGAATATGTGCTTTTTAGGGCCCGGTCAGCCAGAAAACCAGCATGGTATCTCTTCAAAAAATCTGCCCTATCTCCCCATTCATGACCCCTCCAACAATAGCGAAGGAGTCCGAAGTCACCCAACAGTCAATTAGCAGACACCCGATAGTGACTTCTCGCTCCTCCCCGAGGGCTGTCTTTTGTTGGAGGGACCATTGAAGGGGGTTGATTGCGGTTTTCCTATTGTCCGATAACCAGATACTGCAGATTTTTTGAACAGATACCATACTGATTTTCTGGCTGACCGTACCCTTACCATCCTAATGAAGGCTGCGGGGATAAGATACGAATTAACCGAGACTAACTATTGGAGAAAGAAATTGAACGACAGCTCCCTAAATCTTCAGTCAAAACTTTTGCTGAGAGGAGTGAGAGGTGACATCGACATAGCGGTGTCGTCTCAGTGAATGAGAATCACACGAAAAGCGCCGCCCTCACGATCCCTTACATTTACTCCGACGTCGTCTTCGCGACCAATCTGCCGCACGAGCGATCGAGAGAGTACGCCTTCTTGTACCCCTTCGACGAGACGACGTGGGCGCTGATCGCGGCGATCGCTGCGGCGGTGCCTTTAGCCGCGCTGTTCAGAGTCGGCGGCGACTTCTCGAAAAACTGGCTCGCCCTGCTCGGGAACTTGGTTGGCATATCGGAGACTCATCATCGAATACGCGGGCCTTCCCAAGTGGTTTTCATCGCGGCTTGGTGGTTCGGAACCACGATCCTGTTCCTTTCCTACTCGTCGATGATATTTTCTTGTTTGACCGTCCCGATCATGGACGTGCCCCCTAAAAACTTCATGCAGTTGTTTGAGGCTATTCAAAAAGGTAGATATGAGGTTCGATGCACTGCAACCAATTTTTACGTAAACACCATTAGATTGTCACCTATCCCCGAAGTCAGGTACATTCACGAAGCGATGGTTAAGAACGACTGGTATCACAGAGGTGAAACAGTTTTCAAGCCGAACACTGCTTATATAGGATCGTCCTTTCACATAAGAATGCTTTTTGGGATGCCGCCTTTCGCGATCAAGTACCAGTCACGCAGTCAGAAGGTATCAACTCTATTTACCTGGGGATAGCCGTAAACAAACGCAAGAAAAATTTGAAGGAGAGATTGGATGTCATCATTTCGAGAGCGTTGCAAGCCGGACTGGTTGAAAAAATCGCGAATAATCAGTTCTTTAGGATGTGGCTGAAGTCGCCCATTCACAAGGAGTCCGAAGACCCCACCAATAAACCTCTATCTCTGGGGGAAGTGGTCGGGGCCTTTTACATTCTTGCTATCGGCCTGTGCATCTCTGCCGTTGTGGTTTTCATCGAATGCATTACCTATAAAGTTAAAAAAAATGCGCAAAACAACGCTAATTAAACACAATAATGAACACTTCTAACCAAAAAGCGTTTTTTTTAACAAAAGAGTTAAAAAAAGAGTACTATAAGAACACATTTTCTGTGTCAGTGGTTTTTAGTAAAACTTTACAGCACTATTTTTAGAACACACTTATGGATCGAGGCACTTTTCAAACTTATTCAGAACACTATCACAGCACAGTGAAATATATAATGTTCTGGCTAACAACACAAAATACATTGCAAATGCATGAAATACTTTTTGCAACTTTAACTTAACACAATATTGAATTGGTAAGACAACAACAACACAATATTGAACACTTCGCATCAAAAGCGTTTCGATTGTGTTGTGCAGGAAAAAGATAGTGTTGTAAAAGTGTTCCCTAGAGGCGTAAAATATGTTCTTAGGGTCAATATACCATTCGGTTTTTGATACATTTAAACAAGGTAGCAGTGTTGTGCAGGGATAAAAAGTACATTTATATGCTGCTAAAAGTATTGCTGAATATCCGTTAAAATAAAAAACAGTTTTTCACAGTGTAGACAGAATGTGAAGAGTAATGATTGTTTTGCGTAAAAACGTTTTCATTGTATTTAAAACATGTTTCACTATAAAACGTAAAAAGCATTATCGGGATTTCTAAAAGCGCTGTTTTGTCTAATGGACCTAAAAGAGTGACAAAACTTTTCGAATTGCCACATGAATAAGGACGAAGTGAGGAACAACTCATTCGAAATGGCTCTTCGCCCGGCGATCGTCGTTTATGTTCCCATGGCTGGGGTTTTTCTGGGCCCTCCTTTCAAAGAAGGGTGTTTTGAAGGAATCGAATATGTGCTCTTCAACATCATAATGAACGCTGCCGGACTAAGATACAATTTATCATCGAGTGTGCAGTTTCAAAGGCGATTGAAAGACAGATCGGTGAATGTACGCAACTTTTTGCAGAGAGGGATGGCCGACATAGGGGTGGGGGCGCAAGTAGTGCAGTTGGTTTCAGCGGAATCGGTAGACTTCACGGTTCCTTACTTTTATACCGACGTCATCTTCGCGACCAATCTGCCGCACGAGCGATCGAGAGAGTACGCCTTCTTGTATCCCTTCGACGAGACGACGTGGGCGCTGATCGCGGCGATCGCTGCGGCGATCCCGGCAACTTTCGCCGCGCTGTTCAGAGTCGACGACTTCTCGAGAAACTGGCTCGCCCTGCTCGGGAACTTGATTAGGAAATCGGCGACTCATCGAATACGCGGGCCTTCCCAGGTGGTTTTCATAGCGGCTTGGTGGTTCGGAACCACGATCCTGTTCCTTTCCTACTCGTCGATGATATTTTCTTGTTTGACCGTCCCGATCATGGACGTGCCCCCTAAAAACTTCAAGCAGTTGGCGGAAGCAGTTCAAAGAGGTAGATACAAAGTTCGAAGCAACTCTGCCGGTGTATTAAAACGATCCATGAGTTTGTTACCTATTCCCGAAGTCAAATTCCTTGACGAAGCCATGGTGAAAAACGGCTGGTACTACAAAAATGTGAATCCTTACAAACTAGATTTCGAACCGAATATTGCTTATATAGGATCTTCTTTAAACTTAAAATTGAATTTTGGGATTCCACCTTTCGCGATCAAATCCCAGTCCGAAGGGTTTCACACCTTTTACTTCGGAATGGCCGTAAACAAAAGCAGGAAAAAGTTGAAGAAGAGGTTTGACGTGATTATTTCGAGAGCGTTGCAAGCCGGGATGGTTGAAAAAATCGTGAAGGATCATTTCTTTAAGCTGTGGCTGAAGTCTCCCATTCACAACGAGTCCGAAGACCCCACTAAACCTCTGTCTCTGGGGGAAGTGGTCGGGGCCTTTTACGTTCTTTCTATCGGCCTGTGCATCTCTACCGTTGTGTTTTTCATCGAATGCATTACCTATAAAGTTAAAAAATGCGCAAAACAACGCTAATTAAACACAATAATGAACACTTCTAACCAAAAAGCGTTTTTTTTTAACAAAAGAGTTAAAAAGAGTACTATAAGAACACATTTCACACAGTGCCGCGCGTAGTTAGCATACCGCCAATACCTTTCAAGTTTTCAAGAGTCTCACTCTGAACAGTTTTTTTTTTAGCTGCATGACTAAATTTTCTTTTATTAGACTCACGCTTGAGCCTGTGTCTAAAATGCAAGTGACAGAGTCAAGTCTGTCGATGCATACTTTCTTACACTGCTGTGAAACGATGGACGCACATTCCACGTAGAGTGAAGTTGTAGACGAAGCCACTACTCCGCAGTCTTTCGCTCCGTGTCCCTCCTGTCGACACCTGGTGCAGTATTTTGGCCGCTTAGGCTTCTGGCATTGATTGGAATAGTGCCCTTTTTCTTGGCAGTTAAAACACTTCGTGCTGTCGCTGTCAAGTCCGCAGTCGGCCACGCTAGTCTTACTGTAAGAGTTGTAGTTACTGGGCCTAGTAGTTGATTCTAAGGCCTGGGAAGGTTTACCGCTATAGTTCTCTTTCAGTTTACTCATTTCTTTTCTTTCCGTCGGCATCGAGCGAACGCTCTCATACTCATCAAGTTTGTCCGCGAGCTCAGTGGGGCTAGCGATTTTGCCCCAATCATCAAGGAAGTGGTCTTTCATCTCGAATGGGACCTTTCTCTTCACTTGATCTGTAATGATCAAATCTTTCAAGGCCTCGAAGTTCACTATTTTCAGCCCGTCAATTCACTCGTGGAAATAGTTGCTCAGCTCAAAAGCGAAAGTCCTCCAAGACTTACTTGGGTCACGGGGATGAGTCACAAACTTTTTTCGAAAGGCCTCAGGGTTCATTTTAAAACGTTTCATCGGAATTCCTTTTATGTAGCCATAATCCTCAAATTTTTCCTCACTCTCCCTGGCAATCAGTTCGACAATGTCGGGAGGCAGAAGAGTCAGTAAGCATGAGACCCAATCATTTTTCACAACGTTTGCCCTTTTGGCTTGTCTCTCAAACAACGACAGGTAAAGGAAAATGTCTCCATCACTCGCAGCAAATTTCGGCATCAATTTGGTGAACTCACTTATGTTCCTAGGTATTTAGGTGTTTTTAGGTATGGGATCACGTGATTGCAAATGCTCCAATAGAAGAATTCCACGGCTAGTCATTTTTTGTAACTGTTAACCTCTGTAGGGCAAAAAACTGTAACACCTTCTGTTCCTAAGGCCGTTGTTAGGTCTGAGTCTTGTGATTGAAAATGCTCTATATGGTAAGTGGTCTTACCACGAAATATTTTAGGAATTCTCCCATAAAACGGACTTGTAACGCGTTTCGAAACAGTTTCAAAAATATCTAGAATCAATAATTTTAGAAATTTTTTCAACCCCCCCCCCGAAAGTTACCAACAACGTAATGAGCGTAATAGTATCTCCTCAATGAAAATGTAACTATAAGTACACGTTTTTATCTAATAATAAAGCTGGTTTTAAATTCATTACTGGAATGATCGGGGTGGATAGGCACTTTCGAAGCAAGGTATCTTTCAGGCACCTGAGAAAGAAATTTGGCCCACAAGAAGTCTTACACTTAAGATTTTATTCAGAATCGTTAATGAAATAGTTAAATAAAAAAGAATTAAAATGTTTCCAGAAAACAAAGTTGATGGACGGAGTACCGAAAACTCAGCGATAAAGTTGCATTGTTTATTTTCCTAGGTGATGATATGTTCCACCTAACAACTAAAACATAAAAGTATTGTTAATTTAGGGACAAGAAAGTGATGTTAAATGTGTTTATGCATTTGCAGTGTACCTCTGTAGCAACGGGTGAACAACAGCCCTAGCAACGTTGTTCCTGTCCTCCACGTCGTCAAGTGTGACGTCATGTGCAAATGCTTCTATTAGAGAATTTGCGATCACAAGACTCCGCCCCTAACAACCTCTGTAGCAACGGGTGAACAGCCCTAGCAACGTTGTTCTTGTCCTCCACGTCGTCAAGTGTGACGTCATGTGCGAATGCTTCTGTTAGAGAATTTGCGATCACAAGACTCCGCCCCTAACAACCTCTGTAGCAACGGGTGAACAACAGCCCTAGCAACGTTGTTCTTGTCCTCCACGTCGTCAAGTGTGACGTCAAGTGCGAATGCTCTATTGTAATTAACTCGATATTTTTTTCCGAGTCTTAAAAAGTTATGTGAAAGTGTCTTTTCGAATAGTTTTCTTTTTTTACCTCTGTAATTGAATTTTCATCGATAGTGTGTGTTTTAAAAATAAATAAATAAAAATATAATAAAACTCATGTGTAAAGTTTTGTTATCGAAACTCTCTATTCATTTCTTTAAACTAAAACTTAACTTAAAACTTGTTAAAACTTAATTCATTTCTTTAAACTTAAAAAAAAAAATTCTGTCTATCAATGAGAATTTCCGATATTGATCTTTTACCGAGACGAGCATATATTTCGAACAGTAATGGGGGGCGTTGATGCACGGTTAAAGAGCTATACTTAGACAGCAACGTTTCCTGACCCTATGACGTCACTAACAAACAAAGTAGGGGAGACTGGGGTCAATTGTAACAAAATTTACTATTTGATCTCAAACTAAGCCATTTTTTATGTTAGAGTTATGAAACTTGTAATGAAAATAGGTTGAAGTTGAAACATCCCAGTTACAATTGTGTTATGAAAACTGTCCTGTGAATATGCATTACAATATAGTAAATAAAAAATATGCCAGTAAATATTGTTACAATCGACCCTTGAAACAAATTTATTAACATTATATTTTGTACGAAACACACTGAACCCATTTTTCACTGGGGCTAATGTTTTTGAAATTGTCCATGGAAACAACACACAAATATTCATCGTCTGATGAGGTTTCATTCTTTTTTGTGTTGACTTCTTCTCTTTTACACTGGGTTTATAGGTGCAGATGGGGCTCGTGTTAGGATCACAACCGTGTTATCCTAATTGAAGTATTTAAAACAATTACTTAGTATGTATTTTGCAACTTTTACATTCTTAAAGAAAAATATGAGAGTTGAACATAAAACACTAAGGAATTTGAATTTATTGTCACAAACACAGTATTACATAAAATACAATGAAATGACAACACAAAAGAAAACAAATATTAAACATAAAAAGACAAATAAAAATAAAAAATAATTATTATTATTTATGTGATACCAAAAAGGCAAAATTATGCCCGTATATAGTATCAACAATGATATCTACTACAATATTATCTCTGGCAACAGTTGCTTATTACTTAACTATTGTAAAGAGAATTTCTATTGATTCTTGCGCCTCGATAAATTTATATATATCATATTTAAATTCTGTAAAATTATAAGTTAGTTTAGTAGTTTCGTTTAATTTATTAAATATATATGGACCCAAAAAAGCATGTGATTTGTGAATAATCTTTTTAGATGATTTTGGTACAAAATAATTACCTTTTGATCCTCTAGTTGTATATTTTATTTGTCTAATTTCATAAAAACTTTTGTTTTTAAATATAAATATTAATAGCCTAAAAACAAAAAGCTGGCGTACATTAAAGAAAGTGATTGACTGCCGAAAATTTCTGAAGTGGGAAAATATTTTGTTTTGCATACGGAGAAGTGGTTTAATATTTTATATGTAATCAGATGCGTATACAGTAATACCATAATTTAGGAGCGACTAAACCCATGAAAAATACAATGTCGATAAAAATTTCTGATCAATCACTCTCTTTAATTTATATAACATAACATTTATAAAACGCAGTTTATTTAGCAAATTATTAACATGGGATTTCCAATTATAATTATTGTCAATTTGAAGACCCATGTACTTGATCGTGTCAACTCTTTCTATTACTTCACAAACACATGAACTACACAGAAGGTTACAAGATCCATCATGTAACCTCAAGGTATTCTTTAACGAATTGGTAGGTTTTAGATTAAATAACATAAATTTGGTCTTCGAAACATTTAGTTTAAGCAAATAATAAGCAATTTATTAAGCAAATAAATAAGTTAATGACTCATTTTGTATGATTATGTATTTAAATTGGCCTTCAAACTGGAAAAATGAGATTTTTAAGGGATTTCACCAGATTTTGATAACATTAAGCGATATTTGATCACATAAAACGATACATTTTACATTTTGCTTTAACTAGGAGCGATCGAGGCCGGTCAATTTTGATAACATTAACCGTGATCACAATAAGCGGAGTCGACTGTATGTAAAAAACTAGATTACGGTTCAAAACATTCCGTTTCTTTAATTTTTATCCATAATTCTCTTTGTGTAATCATTAAGGGAAACCCTTTATATTTCAGGTAAACAAAGTTGTATGAATACATTTATGGTATTAATTCTTATGTGGATTTACCGTCAAAAGCATCACAGGACTTAAAGGTAAGATTGTTAATACTTTCAAGAGTTTCCTTCTTGTTTCTTAGTTATTGTATGAATTTTAACATCGACTTCTTAAAGAAAGGCGTTATTTATTAAGTTAACGGCGTGAAGTGTTAGATTTTTTATCCCTTTGTTCTTCATTTGGAAAATAGTTTTAGGTAAGATCATACTGAATATTTTCTATTGTTTTTTTTATTAAAAATTCATGCAATATTCTTGCAGTGGTCCGTAGGTAAGGTATGTTGAATCTTCTCCTGATAGGAACCGTGCAATTAGCATTTATATCTAAAAAAATAGCTAACATATAATGAGGAAATATGTATAAAATTTATCTTATTTTTGGAATTTTTATCACTGTATTTTCCTTAAGTTATTTTCTTATAAAATTGTGTAAACGAATTATAATTTTTCTTTTACTAACTGAGTGATGGCATTTATGTTTGACGAAAGAAATTCATAAAGTTTTACAGAAAAAAAATATTAATAAATGATTTTATATTTACTTATTTTATAATATTTATATGTAAAACACAGAAATTTTAATAGACTAAAATATTATTTCAAATATGAACTATGTTCTCTTGGTTGATTTACTTTCATATTGGTAAGGAGAGAATCTATACCAAATTAATCCTCAAAATAACTATATAAAAGTCCTGAAAGCTTTAAAAAGAGTACTTAAAAAACTACCATCAAATTTGGATTAACTTAGATATTTTCAATTAATTATCTCTGGAATATTAACAAAAAAGTATCCACTGCACAGAAGATGATTGTCTGAAGGTACTACTACATACATTTTCTTTCAAACGAAAACTGCTGTAACATTTCTTCCTATACACAATCTGTCAGAAATTAACTAATTTGTTACAAAAAAGCCACTCCATATTAGTTTCCACATAAATTTTCAAAAAAGATTCAACATTTTCGAAACTTGTTATCCTCATCATTCATTAGCGCCTTTTTTCCATTCAAACTTGCATTAAAATACACTTAGTCTTATCGTCGCACCGGCGATTTTTCTCTTCTCTGTCAACCACCCCCCTTTATCTGGTTAGCAGGCCCATAAAATCAGAAACTCCAGAAATTCAGTATTGGTTACAGTTCAACTGATATGCTCCCGTTAAAAACACATTAAAGTTCTCTAGCTAGACCAATAAAGAAAACTCCTGCTTATATGGGGAGGTATACTGCGTGGGGAGAGTTATTGTTTTAGAGAACGGTTTAATTAGCTGTAGGAGGGGGGGGGGATTTGGAACTATTCCTTTTAATGGGTGTAATTATACTAATTGTAATTTCAAATCACATTAGCACATTTAATTTCGGGAATAGTTACTATTGATTGGAGGGATAGTTAAATCACTCAGCCGTGCATGAAATGCATGGTGAATGAATTTCTTACTACTTTCCGCTCCAGTTCGAGTGAATCTTTTCTGAGGTGTTTTCTAACGTGAACGAAATTGATCGTTTGTATATTTGAATGTGGAATTTGTTGAGTTAAAGTAGTGGTTCCCAAACTTTTTCAATTTAAAATTTTCCCGCAGCGCCCCTACCCTGAGAATTAACTCGAACGCATTATAATTTTTACTACATAATATAAACTATGTTAAACAAAAGTAAAACTTTAAGTACATATTTTAAGCTGCCTGGGACTTCTTTGGGAGGATATTTACACCTCTCCCCTCCTTGTTTCGGACTTTCTACTCGTCAACGGATTTATGGATCTGGTCTAAACTTTAAGTACCTGTAGTTATTTCCTTTATTTATTATTTAATGAATTAGTCGAGCCTGTACATCGTTGCATCTCAAGGAACTTAATGTAAGAAAAGTTGTGAGTAATAGAGTTCCAAGTACCAAAGGACGGTCCTATCCCAGAATATTTAGGAAATTTGACCCTAAAAAAACGTTTTTAACTAGTTTTGGTACACCTAGTCCTTATTTTAACATATTTTTAGGAATTCAATAAATTTTTAGGATTTGCATTTTGATAAACTTAATACTAATAGAGTTCCAAATACAAAAGAGGGTCTGGGGTTCGGCTTTTTCTCTGTGTTGAAAACAGAGCACTCAAGTATCCAATCAATTGATCATTGAAACGGTACAAAAATGCGATAAAAATTAAAATGAACGACCAAACATGCCACGACCGTTCGATCCGTGCACCCAATAAAACTTGAAACTGTGGCGAGGAGCCGGTCACAGTTAACACGGGCGATGCGTCAAAAACTTATCACACTCGCACAAAGAGAAAGAAGAGAGCATTAATAGTCGATTCCGAGCTATTGGTTTTATTCTAAAATAGATTTCGTCACTAACCCGGAATTTACGGTTGAGGGTATTGCTCGGAAAACAATATAAAATTGCGATCAAGGCGGTAAAAGTCGGTCGGGGGAGTTTATACCACCTGCCTGGTTTACGATTAATCGTAAAAATAGTGAATACTTTGATCTCTTTTACGATCCCTTGAGTTCCGAGTCCTAATACGTGTTTTTAGAGGCACCTTGATGTCACAATAAAAGGACCATGATATACGGTTGTAAATGTTCGCTTTTCGGACGACAGGGTGTTTGAAGTCCAGTTTGGAGGGTGACTGATACCAAATGCTGATGCTTTTTTGGTTTCAGTGTGATTATTTGCTTACGGAGGCAAAATTTTGGAATATATGTTAAGGAGTCATTTTTGAAGCATAGATTATTGTCAATAATATAAATTTTACTGTTGATGCTTCCTTAGTTTTTGGTGTCAGCCCGAATTTTTTTTCAAATCTGCTGAAAATTTATTCAACCAGTCATCGAATCGAGGTTTTGTGATACTGATGGACTGTACATGTACAGTGTGTTTCAATAAGTCCGCTCAAACTCTACACAGCCAGATTCCTTGCGTGGGGTAGTAAAAAAAATGCCCGAAGAACTATACTAATGAAGAATAAACTCTGCACAGAAACCCAGCCCATAATTTATGAGAAAAACGCTGTAGAAAAGGTATTCCGTCACATTCGGTTTGCGAAAAAAAAGTTTAATGAAAACGTGAACATGGTTATTTGGATATGGTTACATACTAAGATGTTGAAAATGCGTCCTCCATGGAATGGGAATAATGAAGTTTTTATCGGATATGCCGTCACATTTTTCGAGGAATTTATCTACTCCACGCTAGGAATCTTTCTGTGCAGAGTTTTGGTGGACTTGTTGAAACATCCTGTATGGTCTTAGGATAGGAGAGAGATGGGAAGAAATGGATATTATAAAGCGATGAAGAAGGTGAAAAGAGAATTTATGAGAAAGTGAGAAAAAGGAAAGAGACAAAAACTGGGAGAAATGAAGAAGAAGAGGCAGAGAGGATGAAAAAGAGAGAAGAAAAATGAGATCATGTGGAGAAAAGGTGGTCGGGGAAAATGCTAAAGAGAGAAGAAAGAAAGAAAGGAGAAATTGAGAAGGAAGGGAATGAAGAGATTAAGGGCCGTATTCAAAATTACGAAAAGACGGGAAATGTCGATCTTTTTCAGTCGCCAAGCGCGCGCCATGCGTCTATCGTGACTTTTCCGGTATTCAAACCTCCACCAAGAAGAAAAAGACCGAGAGAAAAAGTCACATCCCGACAAGTCAAGTCCGCAGCCGACTCGTATCTTTTTTTCTCCTTCTTGTCGGGATCTGATTGGCCGAGCAGGTTGGATGACGTAACAGATTGAAGAGCGAGGAAGCAGACACAACAAAATGGCTGCTGCCTTCGGTGTTGTGTGTGTACAAACATAAACCAACGCTTCAACTATCTCAAGTATTTTAGTATCATTTTGTTTATTTTTATGATTATCAATTTGAACTATTCCATTTTAATGATTCATGCAGCTTATTTAGTCGTTATTTAATTTTAGATGTTTATGTTGTGTGTTAGTGAGTACGATTCATAGCTACTTCTTTTAACGTTGCATTCTCATGATAGTCTTGATTTCTTTCAATCCCAAGTTTTATTTACGCGTTATTGTATTACTTAAAGGGGTTTTATGAATGTTTGAATTGATGGCGTGTTCGTGTCTTACTTGGGAACCTAGGTTTTTCTAAACTACCTAAACCGTATTCAATGGCTCACTCAAAACAAAACAGTATACAGTTTTATTTTGAACTACTCGAACAATATTAAGTAATAATTTATTAAATATATATTCCTAAAACATGAATTTGGATTGTATTATGATGTAATGATTAATAGTAGATTAAGTAAAAATTTAGTTGAAATTATCCTATACAGCCCCTTTGTAGATCCCCTTTTGATCTGTAGGTACTTGTTAAAATGTTATAATAATATTTACATGACCTTTTCTATTGTACTTTGTTATGGAATCCCATACCCTGCACTATTCCATTCATTTTCGAAATTTTTACTTGATGTTCAGTGTTATAAATCAAATTATTGCACGCCTAGTATCGGGCAGTGCTATCTTCGTTTCATTAGCCTTCAGCTTGAGATGCTAATTGCTTCTAGCTTGTGTCAAAGCCCATAGCTATTCCATGCTGTACCTTCAATCAATTCTCCAAGCAAACTCATTAACATGATATTAGCTGTCATAGTATAACACAGAATACCCTTGTTCTTGTTTATCTCGAACTTTGATAAATAGTTTCCGCTTTGAAAATAATAATGTTTATATTTTATTATTGTAATTCTTTTGTTGATAAATGATGAGTTTTCATCCAAAACCTTGACGACTCAAATTTTTTGAATCTCACAAATACTTTGAAAAAATTGAGCTTTTAGCTCTTTTGGGATTTAATAACAATTCAGTGGTTTTTTTTCCTTTTGCTTTTTGTGTCCCCCCCTTGTAATTTGTTTCCCTACTGAAATTGTTCATATTATTGTATGTATTAAAAAAAATACGAGAAAACGCTGTGTTGTATTTAAACTAGTCACACACATTCAATCGCTTGCAATACAGTACCAGTCTTTGCTACCTTGCAAACATGAGGCAATGTTTTTTTATTTTTTTAAAGTTAGTTAATTACATACAACTTATAAATGAATGACTGTAAATAAATTGCGCCTACCTCTGTGATTCGCTGTTAAGAAATTTTCTCGGGGAATCTCCCGTCCCAAATCAAAATTTTTTCTCTCCTACATTTAGTTTCAATGTTGAAAACTAATACATATTTCTTTTCAGATTTTTTATGAAGATTTGATTGTGAAGTACTCGTGATTTATTTTTTGTTATTAAATTTGCATGATAACTAAAAATTTTGAGAAAAGACCTTACAACTCTCAGGGTTTGTATTGTATATTTTTTAGTACATATAATAAAATATAAATTTTATTTCTTAATGCAGTGTATTGTTTTATGATTCATTCTTTTCATAGCTCAATAATTATTAATTTTATGATTAAGGATGTTTTAAAACCTTGTAATAGTTAAAATTTATTGACAAAAAGGGTTTTATTTTGTGTCAAATAAGTTAATTTTTTTTATTTTACTTTTCAAGTCATAATTGTTGAATTTTTGACCATTTCACAACTGTTGAAACTATAACTGAAAGTTGAATAGGCATGTAAATATAGTGCTAAAACAATTTATAACAGAAGATATTTGGGAAATGGTCGACTGCCCAATAGTTAAGTGCCAATACATTTATTTGTATAATAGATGCTAAATTATAAAATAGTTAAGCCAACCTGTATTTAAGTAATTCTTAGGTTTGAAATTCAAGGGTGTCTCATTTTACTGAAATCCACATTACCAACAAGCCAAATATGATGTTTCGCTAACAAGATCTTACACTGAATTCCATGGCCCTAATACCAACTGGATGTTTCACTGAATCAAATATTACTGTAATGGGCCATTCGGTGAAACGTCCTGTTGTCGAAAAGGACTTACTGTGATATGGCTTGCTGTTAATGTTGATTTTGGTTTGATGGCCACAATTAATGAATTCATTACTTCATCTGCATCTTATAAGCAGTTTATTTACAATATAAATCTTGAAATATATTTTTTTAAGAATTCTGAAAATTGGTCATTTTTCAAACTTTAACTTCCTTGAGCTACCAGTAAATATCAATTGAAAATGATAAAATTGTACCAGAATTATTTTTATATATAATGGAACAAATTTAAAGGGTGAGAGCAATAAATTTAAAAACTTCAAAAATAAGGACCACACTAGTGGAGGTGTTCTGAGGCTTTGTGAAGTCCCAAGTTAAACTTGCCCAAAAAATGAATTAAAGCAGTGTTTATTTAGTACATATAAGGATTTCATGCCATTCAAATTTATTAAGCCCAATAAAAATCTATGGTTTAGGTTTTAGGTCCAGTATACGTGAATTTTTTTTTCTTTGATTGTCAAAGGTAAGTGTATATGTATAATGTTACGGTGATGTTATAACTCAGGACATTATTATAGTCTGTGTAAATAAAATAGGCGGTAAAACGTCATTCTTTACCATGGCAACGCAGAAGAAATAAATTGAGAAAAAACTAAAGGTCAACCGCCGATTCTATTTACACAGAGTATAATAATGCCTGCGTATTTTAGGCAAAGTGATAAATACTCTTTGAATCTTTCACATTGCCCGCTTCACTTCTGGTGTTATTAATAATGCCCAGTTTAACACTTTTCCCATAATTACTTTTAGTTTTTGAAGTATATTTTTTTCTATTCATAGATAATCTTAAAAAATATCAAATAAGGTTTTTTGAAGTTTTTTTATTTTGGGAGTGTTTAACCGAAAAGACAAATAAAGCGGCTATCTTGAAAATCATCCCATGTAAGAAGTTTACTGCACGCAGATAAAAATGTCAATGCATAATTTATCACTTCTACTATTTAAATCCTAGGAAAGAAACTTATTAAAAATACCCCCCTTAAATCAAAATAACTTACACCTTAGCAACTAAATCACAATTGAAGTAATTCAGTCTTGCCCTGATACATGTACAATTTTTAGACTAATCCATAAAAACAAAAATCCAAACTTTCTAGGCATAAATTTTTTTGAGTAGTTGAAAAAGTTTCATAATTGAGTAGGTTAAGCTGCTAAAAAGATTATTTTTTGGGATGTTGTCATAATTAGTGTTGCTCTTATGTGTAATTAAAGCAAACATTTTTAATTTAAAAAAGGATGAAATAAAAAATTCATGTAACAGTTTAATTATGATTTAAAATCAATAGTTGAATTAAAACTAATGACAAGGTGTTAATAAATATGAGCCATTTTGTGTGTTACCAGACCACACTTTGTAAGAATCAATAGCTATTAATTTTTAACATTTCTTGGGGATTTTTTAAAAGAATCTAACAACTTATAATACTATCTGAAAACAAATAGTTGATGGTATTGTAGTGACCAGAATTCAGAATGCAATCTAGATAGTGCTCAATTAATAGTATAGTAAAGGGACTTCCATGGTTTGAAAATATTTTTTATCAGAAGTGAAAAACTAGAATTGGGCTAAAAAAAATTCGCTAATTTAAGGTAAAGATAGCTAATTTTAAAAACGAAAGCAAAATAATGTTGTAAAACGCATGAAATACATATTATCATAGTTTTTCATTCAACGTTTTCATTTTTCAACGTTTGTTTACATCGCACTGCGGTACAGGAGCACGTTTCCAGATCATAACATTGTCGAAAAGACATCCACAACAGTTAACGGTTACGATCAAGTTCAGCCTTGCAAGAGTATTTTTTGTAATTTTCAACCAAATATTGCCGAAAAGACGATGTAACCTTCCTTCTCATTGGTCAGAATGGGAATTTCGGTGGACCATTCAGGTAGCGCGAATGCGTGGCGTTCAAGACTTTCAGAAGCTCCTCCCCACAAGATATGCCGTTTGAATCGCTCGGACAAGTCAAAAGAAAAAAGATGATCGCGGGAAGACGAACTCGCCAAAGCATATCTTGTGAAGAAAAAGTCAGAATTTTGAATACGGCCCTAAAGGTGATTATATGCATGGTGGGAAGATATGGGATTTCAAGGAGATCTGTAACATAAAAATTACCAACAAAGTTGTATCCTTTAACTTGTTGTTAAGTTTATATCCTTTTTCTTTTAAGTTTATTTTTATTTTATTTAACCCTTTCAAATCTAGATCGCCCGAGATTGCCCGGTTGAATTCTATAGAAAACTTGGGGCGTAGCATTAAACCAAGCCAGTTTATAGTGTTCGGCACTAGTTAACTAGAACTAGTTGCAACTAGTAGTTAACTACCGGTCAATTAGTAGTTAACTAGTAGTTTAACCACTTTTAGATTAAAGTAGTTCAACTAATAGTTGAACTACTTATTTAATTAACTACTACTTAAAACTACTTTCGAATTTTCAACTACTTCAAAAAAAAATTATTTAAAATTTGAAAAGATATTTAAAATTTTTATCAAAGATAGAGTACTCAAATAACCATAACCAGAAATAAAGACCGTTTTTGAGCGAAGTATAAACTTTTTTTGTGACTTAAAGATAAGAAAAATGTATTAGAATTTTGCCAAAAAGTAGGTTATGAAATTAAATAGACTAGTTAACTAGTAGTTAACTACTTTGGGAAATAGTTAACTACTAGTTACAACTTGTCCCAGGAAATTATAGTTAACTACAAGTTACAACTACAATTTTCCAGACTAGTTGGTAGTTAACTTTTTTTTGACCACTAGCTGCCGAACACTACCAGTTTATCTGCATTACCTCCTTGCCTGGCCTTAACATTCTCCTAAGACCCGACTTCAACATCCATTTTTATTTAACCCAGATTCTAGCACCAGAACCAAAAACAGATCTCATCCTCAGGCCGCATTACATCGATCCCGCTACAAGGTTACTGTTTCTCAAATCGCCGCCAGAAGAACTCTTAACTCATCCTTTTATTTTATTCCTTAATCAGCTTTCGGAAAGTGCGACGTAACGCGGCATAAAAAAGGAGAAATAGGCTGACAGGCCGAAGCCGTCTTTAGCAGCTCTTTGTGCCCTATGCATGTGTAGTTTAAACATAAGAGGCTTACCGCTGTTTACATTAGTCGGGGCAACTGCTCTTTTGAATGACACTCAATTTCGCTGGGAAAACAACGCATCCTTCCTCCCTGGGGCCCTGGGATCTATTTATACTTAAAAATTAATGCCTACTTCGGCTTGGAAGACGGCTGGCTGTGTGGGTTGTTAGTTGCGTGCCGTTCGCGATTTTTTGTTATCTCTTGGTGGAAAATTCTACTGTTGATGCGACAGCTTAGGGCACCGACAGTAGTTGAATATTGTTTCAGGACAATCATATCTGAATTGAATTTCTAGATATTTTTCGAATACATTTTGAAAAATAAAATACTGGAAATGCAGCCCCAGAAAATATTAAAAGTTTTTTTTTTTTTTGCTTTAAACTTTTCAGATTTGGGATGTACCTTGGTCAAAGGTCTAATAGTAGATCTGGGTCTGGTATCTGGCCCAGGGGATTTATACGACATTCAGTATTATGAATAAATTAAAAAGACCCCAAGTAATAATATTGGTAGATTATTAAATTTTGTGTTATTTTTAATACAAATATATAGATTGAATTTACAATTTATAATCGTTCTAATAAAATTTTTACAATGAGATTATAAACTTCGTTAATTTTCATTTTGTTTATCTTAAAATAAAAAGTCAACCCATGCAAAAACTATTTAAAACAGCCTTTTTCAAAATTATTTACTCTTTAAACTTTAAACAGACTATAAATTTCAAAAATATTTAAATTTTCTACAATTGCCGGATATGTCCCGTAAAAATCGCCAAAATTTTTTAAGGGCAAACCTTTTTAATTGAAAATCATTTTAATAAAATTACAGTTTTATTGGAGATAAAATAATAAATAAATCAATAAAAATTTGGTCATATTTAAGAATTTGTGTTTAAAATGTTTTGGCGATTTTTAACGGTACATATAACGGAATTGTTCCCGATTCTATACCGAAATTGAACAGAATAGTCTCAAGTTTAACCGCAACTTCCAGTTACCGCTATTGTCAGTACAAAGTAATCTTCCGACGATGTCAGGAAGATGAGTTAACTTATGTCTGGCGAAATGTGCAACTAAAGTGATATTTTAATTGCGCTTTTCGGCCTGACGTGTCGCTTCTTTTGATATTAGTTTTTTTCTCTCTTCTTATAACTGCGGGAATATTTTCGTAGATTAAAATCGCGCATGAAAAGTGATGCACCCTTTAAATGCTTGGGTGTAACATTCTCTGAATAAGTTAAGACAGGTGTAGGCTAATTATAGCAGTAGCAAAATCGTCTCGCCATTTAATCAAATCAAAATCTCTTTTTGAACTTGTTTCCCCCTCATCCCTTGCCATCCCATAGAATGCGATTCTTGAACCATCACTCTTCTTTTGTTTAAGCTGATCTTGTAATTTCTATACGCTCAGGACCAGTGGCGGATCCAGAGACTTGGTTTGGGGGGGGGGTGATTTTACCTATATGCGCATTCGACATTACAATCAATTTTCACTTTTACATTCAATTCGTAAGAGGAAGACACATAAAATATATTTGGTGGAAAGTTCCACTTTCTACTGATTTAATTGTAAACCATTAAATGCATGATTAAAATAATTCATTTTCCCTTTTTAAAATGGAACTTCTACTTAAATGCATAAAGTATACACTAATATATAACACCAAAATAAAGAAAAATTAGAGAAACAGAAAAGTCACTAAAAGTAAAATTACCGCAAAGCCACGAATGCCTTTTTCTGTTTATAATTATTTCTTTTAGCTTTTTCACAATTTAGAAATTTAGTAAACCGGATTAAATCATTAGAACCTTGAAATGATAAGTAATAATGACATTGAAAGCTGCCCTGTTAATGTTAAGTTCTCAAAATAATAATAAAAACTTAATAAATGTACATAAAAAATATTAAATCTATTACTAAATGATAAAAACAATTTTCTTTTGTATATGTATTCCGAATTTAGCAACCAAGAAGAAAATTTAAAATAGCAATTTCTCTTAATAATTGATTCAGTGATATACTTGAGTTTAAAAAATTATGAAACATCGAAACATAGTTTTAAAAAAAGAAAAGTTGCAGAAAATGGCAAAACTACCTCAGCTTTATCTTCAAAAAAATCATTTCTTGGCTTTTTCTTAAAAAACGAAAGCTGAGTTCCACTGTTCGTTTCTGAGCACGACCATGTTCTCTATTTCCGGAATCCATTTTTAGTGATAGTAAAACGCCAAATTTTAATAAAACAGCAAATCAGTGTAAAAAAACGAGGCAAGTCAAACGTTGGAAAGAAAATCAACTAATTTTTTTACTAGTACAGCTTGGCATATGTACGACATGCTCCGCCCACAAGTTTTGACTATCCCACTGCCAACAAATAGCTGTTATCCCCTCCCAATATGGGATTGCCAATCGCTCTGAAAAAGCTTTTATTGGCCCTTAAATAGATGTTGAAAAACAGTGAGATTAGAAAATATACAAACAAGCCGCCCGCTCTGGTTTTTGTGTGCAATTATACCAGTAATCAGCCTCGATATGAGGTCCAATTCACCCCGATACAGATTTCTTTAACACCGGCTGAAATTTCCGGTGACCAAAGAGTACCGAACAACCCCAAGAGAGGAAAAAGTGGTCATTAGCGCGGACCCTCTGTCAACCCTTTTATCAGGGCTCGGGAAGGGAGTCCTCTGAAAAGTGATCGATGCATTGAAGTTATCATTTAACGAGTTGCTACTATTGCCGAAAAGGGGCACTGCGAGAAACCGGAAAAAATACTCGCTCAGATGGTGACAGCGGTTTCTCAGTAGAGATTATTCACAAGTCAAGTTAATCGCTGTTATCGGGTATGTGATTTTCGGCCGGAAATTCGGCGAGGTCACTTTGTTGGGGGGGGGTGATCACCCCAATCACCCCCCCCGTGGATCCGCCACTTGCTCAGGACTTAAAATTGAACTCGAACCCCTCTTACTTAGGATACATATAGGGCACAGCCGTATCCAAGAGGATGTTTGATGGGTTAAATTTATTTTCTAAACCTGTTGCTTGGAAGCGGGCACTGTAAATTTACTTTGAAGCTTTCAGATTAATTTATCAATTTAAAGACAGAGAAAATTACAAAAAAATCGGATGAAACTACTATTCTTTACCCTCAGGTAAAACTGTTAAAAAATTCGTCTTATTACACTAAATTTTCTGTTGTATTTGAATGAAATGACGGACTCTGTATGATGTCATTAGGATCTATAAAATAGTTATATTCAAAGTTATAAAGGCGGCTTCCTATAAGTATAAGTGAGCTGAAAAAAACTCACATTTCTTCAAATAAAGGAAGGTTTTTCTACTTAGCAGAAAAAGAAAAACTGATATTTCCTCGAAGTACAAAAATATGCCGGCAAAATGTGCTGCCGGTTAATTTCCTATATTTGAAGAAGGAATTTTTAAAAGTGTTTTCTGTAGCTTGCATTAACTGCAATTCAAATTTTAAACTTTATAATTATTCATTTACGGGCTGCATGTTTGTTACTGGCATCTGTTATACATTTTTAAGTCTTACTCTATAAGGAGGACATAAGTTTGTTTTGGCAGTGAACTTCACTCTCCGCAACTTTCAGAGATACATCGTGGCTTCGGAAACTGGGTGAAGCGGATAGATACAGAAAATTCTGCTACTGGAATTGTACCCCTTGCTTCTCACCCCCAACTACACCTATTTATTAGGGTGGTCCTTATTTTTAAAGTTTGGAAATCTTTATGCGTCGCCCCTCCAAATCGTTCCATCATACAAATAAATGATTTTTGCAAAATTTTAGCTCAATCAAAAAAAAAAAAAAAATAACACGTGCCCCCACAGGCCTCAAAGTTTCAAAAAAGTGCTGATTTTTTCAATTTTTTTTTAATTGAATTTTTTTTAGCTGAATTTTTTGCATGGTACAAATCGTATGAACACCCCCAAGGGAGTTTTTGAATTCCCCGTGAGTGAATCATTTTTTTTTTGTTAAATTATAATGTTAAGGGACTTGCCAAAATGTCGAAAATTTTCATTTTTTTCTACATGATCAAATTTTATTTTCAGCTTTAAATTCGGCAGAAATGTTTATTTTGGGAGTTGGAAACTTAATAAAATTTCCTTTCATAAATTTTTTTATTTAATTTTTTCCCCATTTTTTTGAATTTTGAAATTTTTTTTTAAGAAAGGCAGTTATGTTGCACATCAAATCAAAGATAATAAAATTACAAACCAAATGGAACTAATTTCAGGTTTTTAAGTTGTATAGTTTTGGAGTTATTAGCTGTTTTAAAATGCGGAAAAAACAACTTTACAAGAGTTATTTTTACTTTAAAAATTTTTACTACCGAAAGAGGGGTGATAGAAGAATGGAATCTGGAACATTATAACTATAACTATGTTAGATTTTCATAAAAAAATCAAGAAGAATATGGGAGGGTTTAATCTTCGGGGTTTTTTTTATGTTTTGTAAAAAAAATCAGCACTTTTTTGAAACTTTAAGGCCTGGGGGCACGTGTTATTATTATCCGAATGAGCTTAAATTTTGCATACATTATTATTTTCTATGGTGACACAAAACTAGGGGGCGACACCAACGGAATTCCCCCAAAAAATTTTTACCATACAAATAAGAACCACCCTACTATTTATACACACCTCCCATAACCAATACCCTCAACACAGTATCGGAACAGATACACAACATAGGGAAAAACCTCACTCGAACCCTATAAATAAACCGACTCCGCGTCTCTCGTCGAAATGTGCCGACTTCAGCCAAGACTTTTTTATTATTTCCTTCCTCTCATTTGCGATGCGTCTGGCAGGATCTGCCATCGCCGCTATTCGCAGGTCGGAATACCGCGACCTATTGTGTTTCCAAGGATCCCCGACGGTCATCCGTCTCTGTCAAGATGCGGGAGATGCGATAGTGTCCCTCGGCGTGCGGCGTGATGCATGGGATCTCGCGCGGACGTGACTCGCCCTCCCGGGCCAATTAAGAACATCGGAAGGAAGTTCTTGGGGGTGAGAAGCAGTATCGAAATTTTTAGGTATCGAATATTTATATTATAAATTATCTTTATGAGTCAAATGTATTACATACAAGGGACTAATTCAACCTTGAATTAACATACTTTTGATCCTATCTTTAAAAGTACTAGGTACTTGAAAGTACTTTTATTCTTAAAGCTTTCATTGGAAAAAAAGAAAATGTATAGTCTGGTGCCTTACTTGGAAAATCAAGGAGTTGGGACATTCATAGAACTTTTTTCTGAGGGAGGTGCTCAGTATAATTTATTAGGCAATTTTTATTTTTTATTTAAACAGGGTGGTCATAAAATAACGGCCCTATTTTAAAATTCTCTACAGACGAAACTGTAGGTAAAAAAATCTGAAATTTTAAAGAGGGCATTTTGAAGGGATGATAAAAATTGTAAATTAATTTATCTAAATTTTTACTTTCGATTTCAGACTATCACCAGAAGTCTAAAAGGTAAATGTTTATTCAAACTTCAGACACTTAAGTATCCCTTTGCTCAACGAAACTGCGGACTTTCTTAGGGATAGTTATAATTTATTTTTTGTTGATAGAGTTTGAATAAACATTTACCTTTCAGACTTCTAGTGACGATCCGAAAACCAAATAAAAAATTTAGGTATAGTGCCATTAATGACGGAGCTATTTTTTTGTATAAAAAAAATTCCAATCCCTTCAAAATGCCCTCTTTAAAATTTCGGATGATTTCTTAAACCAATAGTTTCGTTTGTTAGAGAATTTTAAAAAAGGGACGTTTTTTTATGACCACCCTGTATTTATTTGACTTATTAGTTTAGTTACTTAACTTTCTTGAACTACACTTTGCTCTCATCATAATCATTTTAGTCATGGTGTTTGACACCGGGGAAATTTTGTGCCCAATCATCATAGCACAGGTAGTGAAGAAACGGCTGTGTGTGTATGATTCAAACAGTCATATCTTTCCAATGTCTAAAAGTACTTAAATTTTAATGACCTCTGCTTGAAAGTATTCGACACCTAACCGAAGACCCTAGACACAGAAAGTACCGATTATCCAGACACCGATTTTTTTTTCAGTTAATTAAATTAATCCTCATGTTTCCATGTCGAGCCATTCAGCTTTCATTGTCCCCTGTTGATAGATATTTTTTCAATCTTCGTGGGATGTCTGTCTGAAAAGCACCCAGGTAATTAACGAGGCCCCCTGCAAGAATGGAGGGAAATCAAAGATAGATTAGAAGAAGATTGGAGGAGGCAGTTTTTTTTTGTTATGACGATTAATATTCAGAACAGATTCTGAGACCTTTGTGATCAAAATTGAATGTTTCCTTCCATTTCTATAAGAAGACAGGTTTTACATCATAGATGATTCTATGCATCTAAATCTAATCTAATCTGTTTTACTTTGCTAAAGTTGCGATTAAAACGGATGAGATTTAATTTTGTTATCTCGCGGATTCAATCAAACTAATAATTCGGATTCAATAAAACTAGTGCAGTCAAGTGCAAAAATCGTGAAAATTCACTTGGCTGTCTTGAGTTGAAATGCTAATGGTCTTATTGTCTCTCTTTCTTTCTTTTTGCCTTACATAGTTGTTTCTCCTGGTCAATCAATCAAAATCAAATCAAATTTATTATTACAGAAAATATATCTGTAACCTTAATCTATAACATACATACAGCGAAAAACAATTTTAAACAGAAAAAATGACAAAATGAGTGAACATGTTAGCTACCAAGAAGTCGTAAAGTCATACTGGTGGCCAGTTAGAGATATAGATATATGTGTTACGGGGGGGGGGGCAAAGTGATTAATCGGACATTATTAATAATGCCCGAAGTGGAGGCGGGCAAAATGATAAATTTCATTCATAAATTCGACTGAATTTATCACATTTCCCGGGCATTATTAATAATGCCCGATTTATCACATAACCCGTAACATATGCATGGTAAATAATAAGTAATAATGGTAAAATAAATTTTTAAAAATAAAATTATAATAGTTAATTACACACAAGTACTCATACAATAGTAGACACAAAATATAAAGCGGAATATCGTGATGTAAATTTTAATATTGACAGTGAGATGCTGTAGGGTGAGCTTCAGAATATTTAGTGAGCATATTAATTTATAAATGTTGTTCTATGTTTTTATTCTGTATATAAATAATTTTAATAGTTTTTTTTTTCAATTTAAGTGGATATTTTTCTGATTTATCATAATTAGTCAGGCAATTAAATAATTTCGATTATAAATAAGAAATTTTCTGAAAAATTTCTTTTCGCCCTTTAGGAATTATGTAAGTGTTAGAAGAACGTAAATCCCATTATAACATGAACATTCCCTTTGATCACCAGTAATGATTATATAAAAAGTGTTTTTTCTTTTCTGATCGCCAAACAACGATTCATTTATGTTGAAAAACGCTTCCTGATTTTTAAAAGTGGTTAACAAAGATTTTGATCCGATTTTTGAGGTTTTTTTCCTCTTCCTCCATAATTATCAATTTCAAACCCTGCTTAAAGGGAAACAAAATACATATAGTATATTCTACTAGGCAAAAAGAAACATTTCTAACACGATGATGATATTCCACCATCCATCCTGCACATACAGTAATCCAAATCACGCATTAGCAGTAGCGCTGGACACGGTCATCATCAATCACAGTTTCCGCCTAAGCCGCGCGGACTGCCAATTACCAAAGCATAACGACGATCGCCTCGCACTGACACCCACCGCCACTCATTAGCCAGTTCAGCCGATGGAATGGCCTCTGCTGTGTCCTGCAGTCACGGAATCACCCCCGTTCTTTTCCAGCATCACCTGCGAGAAGAGACATTGTGGGAATTTCTTATTAACGCCGCGTGGAGTGAGAAGATGTAGGATGCGCTTTTGGTGTTGAAGCAACCGTGCCATCATTTCTTGTCTGTCTTTAGAGTGTGGTAGAGTGAGAAATTTCTTCTAGGTGGATAATAGCCTATGTAGTCAGGGGCATAGCCAAAGGGGGTTTTGGGAATATATTCCCCCAATAGTCAGAAGTTTTCCTTTTTTGACCATATATCCCCCTTTATTCACATTTATACCCCTTCCGAAACTTTTTTTTTGTTACGACTCTGATGAGCCTAGTTTACAAAAGCTATGGTATGGTGGTGTGAAATTTAAATATTAATGTGGATTTGTAGAGTAAGTGTTGGAGTGAGAAATTTCTTTTAGGTGGATATGACAGACGCAACTGGACGCAACCGTGCTTAAGGCGGCACATAACTCTTTGACGTCTGGGAAAGGCTTTGTGTCTGGGACACCGTAGCCTCTCTAATCCCTTTGGTGTCTGGAACACCACCTGTTTGTCCTTTGGGTGCCATGGACACCTTCAGGCCGTAAACAAGACCAGTGTCCGGGACACTGTACCCCTTTCCCTACCCTAGAAGTCTCCGGGAGGCTAGCTAGACTATCATCATCTTCATCTATTTTCATTTTCGTGTCGTGCTGTAACATGTTTGGGTATCGAGATAGTGTGCAATTTTAAAATTAGCTGTCAATCATTCTGGCATATTTAATCAAGCTCTTAGACACCCAAGCCAACCCCCCACATTAATAATGATACATCTATAATAATCTTTTTTAAACTTAAATATTACAATTTAGTAATTTAATATGTTTTGAGGTAAAAGACCTCGCAATAATGATTTCTACACAGCCTTGGTTTATATCGCTTTAGATGAAACATCCTGCTCCAAACCATGACAAAATTAAACTTTTCACTACACAGAAATTTTCCCTTGGGTCTCACGAGCAAAACTATGAAATAACTGTAACGAGACTACGAAGCAAAATACTTTTACCTGTATTGATAAAAAAAACACATGCACAAACTTTACGTGAATTCGATTAACTAATATTTTTTTAAATTTAAGCATGTAATATTTAGTTCTCAAAATTCTGTCGTGACCTCTTGATCACGGGGTATTGACGCGTGCGCCTCATGTGGCGAGATTCACCACTAGCAACCCATAAGTGAACAGCGACCCAAAAATAGTGAAAATGAAACTAGGATTAAGTTCAACCACTCCCCAGGCAGTCATCTTCGGGTAAGCCTCATCTTTTAACAACCTTATCAACTTCAGGGACTTGCTGCTCAAATTTCCTTCAGCCACGACCTTGTCTTGGGCAGCCTTCAAAACCAGGGCTATGTCGGAAAACCTTCTCTGCACCCTCCCTGCACACAGGACTTGTATCACCACGCAGAGTGGAATCACTGTCATGACTGGTAAGGACTCCCCTACCCACGAGGAGTCCTTGATTTCTCCTCCAGCATCAGCCATGATAGTGGCTAGAGTGACGTACATCAGTACCACTTGGTTGCTCAGAAGAAGGAAAACTGCCGCAGACAGACAGTTTTCGACGTCGTGTCCGGCATCGTAGACCATCTTGTGCACTTTCAGAGTTTTATCTAAAGAACTTGGAAATTCGATGTTCTTCAGGAGAAGACCGAAGTCGCGGACTATGCTGCTGTACTTGTAGTAAATGGCGCTACACAGAGTACAAGTCAAAGCCGGGAAAGAGTATTGAAGGGCCCACACCAGTTGCGATGTTACAGTTCGGACTGCCAAAGCAGTCGCTGTGTTGTTCGGAAAGCGAATAAACAGGCTGTAGAAGAGGTTCACTTGCGAATCGGGGCCGGGTAACGTCAGCACGAAATAAACTGAAGAACCTGCCGGGACAAGGGTGCAAATAGCGATCCACAAGTTTATCAACACCGAATTACGTTTTTTTTCTGCAGTAATAGTAGTATCGCCTTCCATCAATATTTTGATCCTGCAGAACTTTTGTAGCAGTCTCTTTCTATGGATTCTTTTTTTGTATAAGTTGTGCCAAAGCAGTATGGATATCAAGCTGGCTAGCGAGAAAGGGAAGCTATAAATAAAATAACTAATATCGTTGTAGACTATCATGAAAACACCAAACAAAACGTATGCTAGGGTTAAATGTAGGATGAATGGAATAAATTTCATTAGAAATAGTCGTATTTTTCCGTTCTCAGTGCCAGTCCAACAGAAATCAATACCGTAAAACTTGCAAACATTCCACAAAATTCCAAATCCAAGAAAAGGTTTCTTGATAAAATTCGTTTTCATGGATACTATTGGTGCTTTCTTTTCTAGATGAAACAATCGTAAAGATGAATGCTTCATTTCCTTTTAATAGGAAGTAACTTATTTCATCAATTTTAATAGCAAGTACTATTTTAATTATTTTTTATGGAGCAATAAAGTTATCAACAAGTCGATTTAAAAGTGTAAAATTAGTTCCATCTTATGTGTAGAGGAAAATATGAACTTACGTAGTTGGTTTGGCTCAAAGAGATATTTAGCACTGAGAATTTAGTGTTGTTGCGGCGACTCACCACTATAAGAGTCAGATTATTCAACTGGGGTATAAATACCGACTGAAGCTTTTTTATAACTCCGAAGTATGAGTCGTATGACCTTCGGATCGGTATCTCCTCGTGGCTCGCATCTTATACCACATTGTGTTGTTATAGTGACATTGGTTTTCCAGCCAGATACAAATTATTAAATTATGCAGAAATATTCAATTTCAAAGAGTCGATAAACTTGTGGGTACATTTCTTCAATTGATTAGGTAAATGTAAATAAAACACACCATCTGGACAAACGTATCCGGACACTCAGTGGTACAGACCTGAGGCATAAATTGAAATGATGTTGTCGTCTTTCTGGATCGATGATAGCCTGATGCACACGTCTGGGGAGGCTTTCCACCAGTTTTTGATAGGTGGCCATAGGAATTGACTCCCCCAAATGATCAAGATCCGCCCAATTTTCGTCACGTAAGACCAAATTTCGTTTACTTCTAGTTCCAGTTACGTAAACTTGACATATTTTGTAGGATTTACATGCAGCGGCGTCTTGAACGACGCGACCGTCGTAACTTTCTAGTCCACCGCCCATTTTCCTCAGTGATTAAAATAACAGGGTGAATCTTCATAGGTCGCTTTATTTCGTCGAGATGCCCAACTTTTCTCTGCGAAAATCTTGATAGTGGTAGCTAATAAAGTGCGTATGCATAAAACATATCGATTGAGAAATTGTCTAAATTTATTAATAACTGTAACATTTTGAGTTAATGAAAAAATGTGAGAAAAGTGAGGAGTGAGAAATGTGAGGAAAAAATGTGTGTGTTCTACAAAATTGATGGTTTGACCGGAGGGTGCCCACTGCCGAATAATGAGGACAAAAAATTTATTAATAACGATCTGATATTTTTTACATTTAATAAACATTTGTTTAACTAAATAGCCACATTGTCCAACAGATTAGGCGGTACGTTCGCAATTGTCAATCCCCGTTCCCCTCAACGTCGCTCCAGTCGCTCCACCTACCCCCCCCCAAAAAAAAAGGACTACTAGCATGTTCTAGAAAAAAAAACTGGAGGCACCATCTGGAATTAGATTGCATAATAATCTTTTGTTTGTTTAAACGTGTCACAAGATTTTTTTTCAATATAATTTCTTTTTGTGATCGATTCTTTCTAAATGTCCAACCGGTACGATGTTATGATGCGTTGTATTGACTTTATCGATGAGGAAATGGAAGATTTACCACCACAAACATGAAACATGAAAGTTTCATGTAAATTTGTTTAGCGGTGACATCAAGAGAAAGTGGTGTAGTTCCTTAAAAACTGAAAGTTTTGTGAGAATTAGACCACACCCTGTTTAATTTCTTCATGCGGAATCAAATCTTCAAAAAAGTTTTTGAACATTAATTTAATTTTTAAGAGGGGTGCATCAAAATATAGTTTAAACAACCCTAATAATACGATATTCTCTTTTTAAAACTAAATAAACATTTTGCTAGCTTATTCTTTTGTGACTATTTCTTACAATGAAATGGCTGAAAGGAAACTCGTAATAAATTAAAAGCATAATATTTATCTTCTTAGAAGTAATAAATAATAAAACGAACGTTTAATTTCTCTGAAAACGAAACACTTATATAGGGTGATTCAAAACTCATGTGCAAAAAATAATGCTAGAGGTTGTAGAATACAATACCCAAATACAAGTCAAAAGAGACTCTGGAAAGGGAGGGTTCCAATTCCAAAGCAATTCCGAGGTGCTAATCCTGTATTTCTTCATTACATCCTGTGTTAGAGACAAGCCACACTAGCCGCCACCAGTGGCAATAGTGCAATAAAAAAGCCATAAAGATGGTTATCTCACTTCCAATATAAAAAAAAAAGTTTGTGTAAATAAAATCGGCGGTTTCACGTCATGCTTTACCATGGCAACGCAGAAGAAATACATGGAGAAAAAACTCAAGATCAACCGCCGATTCTATTTACACAGACTATAGATACCCTGTCTTAGATAACAATCTTCATGGCTTTTTACTGCACTTGCCACTGGTGGCGGCTAGTGTGGCTTGTCTCTTCTCTTTTTTTTTCCCATTCATCACATACTGTCTGTCTATCACAAGTTGAGCTCTCGTTTGCATTTCTGTTGCAACCAGACTATTAGGCTCATCTTGCGATAGACAGACAGTAGACCACATTCAGAGTCCCCTTCGACGTTCCCTCTACAGCCTGTACCACTCTACGATCGCCGTCCGTCCTGATCTGGGCCGCATACAAAGCGGGGCATTAGCAAGGCCTAATGGACTGACGAGCCCCGAAAAGAAGAAGGCCGACCGCTCATTAGAAGTGTTATGGTTATTACGTAATGAAAGTGCGAGCGCGGATAAGTGTCGGATAACGTGTGTGGGGTCCGCACGGAGTGACACTAGTCCCGATGTGTCGCTCGGGAGCAGAGACGTGACGTGGGTTGGGCTCATGTGTTTAGGTGGAGTGTGAGGATGATTTCTAATAAGTAGTTTCGGGGATGGTGTAGGTTTTTTTTTGTTTGTTTGGTATGAATGAAAGGTTGTGTGCGTGTTGTTTTTAGCTGATGAATGTAATGGAGGGTGTAGCAATCGTAATTGCTCGGAATGCACTGCCTCGAAATTTTCTTCGTTGATGTTTACCACTCTGTTGTTGAATCGTTAGTTTGGAAAAGGGACGAAGACATTATATCAATCTTAATAACCCACTTAAATTAACAATTAAATTATTTATGCTTAGTTCACAGCACAAAAGTTAAAAATGGAAATACCAAGACTAATTAAATTAAAAGGTAGGATCAAATTCAGTCATTAAGGCAGTTTAATGGAGTATCGATGGAGTTAAGCATTCACTGGATAAAAATGGCAAGAACACTTTTAAATTAATTAAAAACAAATTTTATTTTGGCTTAGTTTACATCACAAAGAATAAGAAAAACAAGAAAAATTAACTTCTTAAGTTTTTAAATTAAATAAAAATATACAATGAATGGACATCGATTTCGAAAAATTCAAGGGGCTATACCTGTCTACAGAGAGTAGTTATTATTTCCCTCTTTCCATTCATGAGTAGAGCAAAGCTTAAGAAATTTTTTTGAACACAAAAAAATCAATTTCCTATTTTTGGTCTATATAATCACTTTATCTAACCTGGCGATGGAGGTCTGTGATATTTAAAAAAAAATATTATTGTAGTTATTGAATTATGTATGTTTTGACTTACATTTAGTACAGATTCTATTTCTCTAATAAGACCATTTTCAAAAGATATATCAGTATCATGAAAGAGCTGACCACATAAGATACGAACAAATAAAAACTTTAAAGCCAAAATATCTCGAAACAAGCTTTTTGTTATACACCTCCTTCTTGCACTCACCCATTAAATTATGAATTCAATTTTTTCGTTGATAAAAATCGTAGAATTTGTAGTTTTTATTATAATTTCAAACATAATTTATTTAACTTCTTAAAACACCATTTGACTACGAATTTTAAAAAAAAATACATGTTGCCTTTAATAGTAGTAATAATAATAACAACAACAGTAAGTCTTAAATATAATTGGTGTTGATGAAATATCACACAAGATAATTGGGTAATCATTGAAACATAAATTTATTTATATTTGAAATGTAATTTTCTTCCATTTACTTTATTCGATTATCTTCAACTCCTTTCAATTTAATTATTGTTATATCATTTGGACTAAATCAATTTAGCTTTTAGATTTTCTACTAAAATTAATTTTAAATAACTAATTAAACTAACTTAATTAGCTAATTTAATTTAATGGAATAATTTAATTGGTTCTGTGTTTTTATTATTCATGATACTTTATATTTTGATTTTCCCTTTTATGCCTCAAAGACTCAATTATTCAAAATTGTTCTTTAAAATCCTTTGAAAAGTTTTTTTAGACAGAATCAAATATATTATGATTATTTTTAATTTGTTTTGAGATTCTTATGTGGTAGAGACACTTTAATGGTAAAAATACATGAAAAAATTCCAATTTCTACAGCTAGTTAGTTTTGCATATTAATTTCTATAAGCAAACAAACTTCGAGTTTTTGATTATATTAATTAAATTTTACAATGAAACTAAAATCACTAAAAATATAGACATAATTAAAATTTCGAATAGATAAGAGGAAGAACCATTTTTAAATTAAACCAAACAAAACTGTAAGAAATAGCTTGAAAAATATTAAAATGACAAATATTCTTACTTACTTAGAAAACTTTAGGGGACGTCCAAAAATTACGTGAGGTCAAAAAGGGGGAGGGGTCTAGCAAAATATCACCAAGGGGGGAGTCAATTAAATTTTCATGTCAACTTTTAGTTTAAAATTTTGTTTTTCTTTTTAGGACAAGTTTAGGAAAAATACTCAGATTAGTCAAAAAGAGTGAATTATTAGCCAGTCGTTATAATTACAAATTAAGACCAATTTTTGTATCAAAGCTTTTGCAATGCATGCCGATAAGGCGAAACAAACGTGGCTGGAACATTTCAAAGAAATTTATTTAAAAGTGGCAGAGAAAATCTCACGTGGGCATTTGAGTCTGAGTGAGGGGGTTCAGCAAAATCTCACCAAACGGGAGGGAGGGGTCCAACATTTCGATAAAACACCTCACGTAATTTATGGACGTTTCCTTAAATATTAGAAAACTTTACTAAACTATAAAGTTACATGATCATTAAAAAATAATACATTTGAAAAATAACTTGATAAAAATAAATTCATTCCAAAACTCAATCTATAATAAAACATTCTTTCAAAAATTGTAAGTAGATCATCATACACGTAACTAAAATCATCTAATTGAATTTTGTAATTTAGAAATAGCTACTCCTCGCGCAATGTGCCGTTTTGCACTTCCATAGCTGCATAACTCATCTACGTACGACCTAAAGCACCCCTAAGAAATGTCCTTATGAGTTTTAATGACGAGTGTAACGAAATTGAGTCCTTGGCGTCCCCTGACCATCAAGGCGCCAAAGGATCCATTGATTAATCGATTAGCCATTACATGTGTATCGATTCCATCCTTCTAAGAAACAATCTAATAGATATAGCTCAAGAAATGCCCTCACAAGTGCGTTTGTGTGTTCGAGGTAAAAAAAAATGTGACCCATAAAGACGTAAGAAGCTAATATTCGTAGAAGTGGATTCAGCTCAGATATCGCGGAGTATGAATTTTGTATTGGGATTTCAATCTTGGGCTGGATTGTCTATACTGTGTCCCTCTTTCTGTACATAAATTGGTTTTTGGTACTGCTGTTTCAAATAGAGGATTTTCTGTTGTGTTTGAAAATGTATGTGTACTGTATGAAAATTCAAATGATACGTTAGATGGAAATCTTTTAGTAGTTCAGGGATAGAAATCTCCTTAAAATATTTACTAAATATAAAGGTAAAACTTTTAAGTAGTATTATAGTAAATGTTTTTTTTCTTAGTCAAAAACGTTTAAACATCTAAATTAATAGTGATAAAAAATTAGTATAGGTAAAAGAACTCTATAACATACTGTTATACACTGTTGTATCTAAATGCTTTTAAACATTAATGTTCAATATTCTTTTTACATTTCGAGAATTTAAGGAAAACGTTAATTAATTAGACAAATATACCAAACATGTATTATACATATTTGAGAACGAAAGGTAATTTTTAAAAGCACGTTCCTAAAATATTATAAATTAATAACGTTATTAAAATTTTTAAATGAGGACTTTTACTATGAGTGATTCCATTGAAACAATTTTAAGTTTTATTAGATTCTTGTAAATATTTTAAGAGGTATTTCTTAATTGCCTATATACTGTTTCGATGTAATGATACTGCTTCTGTCTGAATCTGTTTGTAATTGGTGGTTTATTAGTAAAATATGTTTATTCTCGGCATCAATAACTAGATTTCAAACAGTTCTAACTAATCATTTTTAATGAGTTTCATGAGATGTTTGTATATTTAATCACAATTGTTTAGAAAATATACATATCTAAACTTTGTTGAACTAATGTTTAGCAAAACATCTCATTAAAGTTATTCTAAGAATCTAACCTTTATTAAAATCAAGTCTTTTTAATTATATTTTTATAAAATAAAAACTGGAGAGTAATCATTAAACACATTTTTATCGATAAAGGATTTGGCCGTTTTCAGTTTGAAAAAGTGTTTCTTTTCTTCTTTCAAATGAACGGTTTTCTAATTTGAAAAGCATTTGCTTTTTATCTAGTCAATTTCTTTAGATTGAACTGCTCTTTAAAACATTAGTAGTTATTTTAATTAAAATTGCTTTTGACTTAATAGTTGTTTGGCCTAGTACCAACTCATTCTGAACATAATTTGTTTTTATATCAAGCTTTTATAAAGACTTTAATGTCTTCTTAGCTCATTTAAAATTTATCGTCTGAATTATTCCTTGAGGAATAATGGTTATCATGATAAAATAAAAGAAACTTTACCAAAATTGACTTTTTGACGAACCATTATTTAAGCAATCCTTACCTCAAAACCAGGTTATTATGATAATTAAAAAATACATTAATAACTTGCAAATGTAATAGTTCTAAATAAAAATGATAATTAGCACCTCTTGTATGATTCAATAAACAGTTAGATTCTTATGTTAGATGTTTGCCTTTAAGAATATAAAACTCTTGTTAAAATCAATTTACCATTAACCTTTCTTTTTAGTGAATTTCTAATTTTTAAATATTAGTGTTATTAAATGCTATATAACAGTAAGATATGACTTTTTTAAATGGAGTTTTCTTTATCAAAAAGTTCTTTCACATGTTAATGGAGATTATAATTAATTACTACTTCTATATACTGGTTTTTCATATATATCAAGATTAAATAGTTCTCTAAAGTGCAAGATCTTTGTGCAACCCACACTGTAAAAAAAAGTTTCTTCAAAAAACGGAAATTTCCCGGCGACACTGTTGCCGGATTATTTCCATCATTTGAGAAGGTGTCCGTATTTTCTTTTTCCGTTATTTTAGGGAACGTCCGTTTTATCTTTTTCCGTTAAATAAGGGAAACTTTCGGTTATTTTAGGGAACGTCCGTTTCATCTTTTTCCGTTAAATGA
This sequence comes from Tetragnatha montana, assembly GCA_963680715.1. Classification (NCBI taxonomy): domain Eukaryota; kingdom Metazoa; phylum Arthropoda; class Arachnida; order Araneae; family Tetragnathidae; genus Tetragnatha; species Tetragnatha montana. The sequence goes on along the minus strand of OY796676.1, from coordinate 58,053,817 downwards.
AGGAAAATTTCCGTTATTTTATGGAACATTAGTTTAATATCTTTTCGTCATTGGAGTGAAACTTTCCGTTATTTTAGGGAACGTTCGTTTTAACTTTTTACGTCAAAGGAAAGAAACTTTCCGTTATTTTATAGAACATTCGTTTAATATCTTTTCGTCATTGGAGTGAAACTTTCTGTTATATGATTCTATTCCGTCTGATATTTTTTCTTCAAAAATTAGAATTTTTCCTTAATTTGAAGAAAACGTTTGTACGTTTATTTTTCCTATAAAAAATATTCGTTCTTTATTTCAATTGAACTTATTAACAAGCTTATTTATATTTTTATTAAATACGTTTATTTTACTCGTCATTTTTTTTTACATTTTTACTTTCTTTACCCTGCCTCCTTGTAGCTTAACCAGCCTGAAAATTTGATAAATTTCTAGTAATATTAAAATATACTTTAATAAGAGAAATGCTAGAGATTATACGTTTGTTACGTGCAATGTATTAATCCGGACATTATTACTAATGCCCGCGTATTTCGGGCAAAGTGATAAATATTCATTGATAAATGCCATTGAATTTATCACATGCCCCGTATCAACTTCGGGCATTAATAATCCCCAGTTTATCATATTGCCCGTAAAAAATTAGTTATCAATTATTTCACCTGCTCCACTGTTAAAATTTTTGAGTTATACTTTGATTTGTCTAATCAAGCTAAAAAGTAACGTTCATTAATACCTTTCTAAGTAAAATTTTAAGATTCAGTTTTATTTTCCTGTTTTAGCATAGGAATTATATTAAATACTTCAATGTGGATACATACTATACTGTGGGACGTTGGACGGACCCCCTGATGAGAGTCCAGCGTCTCAAACCTTAATTTAATTTATATATTTACATCATGTTTGGCTATACAAATCATGTCAATTTATAAAAAAAATTCAGTCTGTAATATAATTTTCCCAAGTAGCATAGTGAATTGAAGAGAAATTAAGATAATTTTCAATGAATCTCTAAATATTTTCTTTATAGGTTAGTGGATTTTCGTTACATAATTCACAACTTTGGTTGATTAATAAAATATTTTAATATGAGATGAAAATATAGAATCAAACATAACTAATCAACCCGAAAATTTTTATTGCTTTCAGAAATGAATACTGGGTTTTACAATCATGATTAAAAAAGTAATTTAAACACAGTAATGGGATTTTCAAAATATTGAATCACATCAATATTTCATTATTCAGTAGCAGGATTTATTTCAGCAAAGACTCTGAAATGAAAATGTTCTTTATTCCAGTACATGAATTTATTGTGACCAATGTTTGCAGGATTTGTTTGTCAACCACACAATTTGGCAGGCACGTCAAGCGATCATATACTATAAAACAAAATTATTAATGCTTCTATTTCTCTAATGTTACAGTTCTTTGATTCTCTAGGTACCAATGCAACAATGAAAGTGAAGTATTCACTGATTATCGTAACTGAGAAATTAAGTCCTATTCTAGGGTTGATTTTGTATTTTTCCAAACCCAAGATTGGCCATTCTGGTTGGATTTTGCCTTCAACCCAAAGGAGAGTTCTGTGTGCTCGCAAAATTGTATTGTTGGAAAATAAATCAATTCAATAATACATAATTCAATCTTGATTTAATCAATTGCTACCGAAGGTAATTTAAATAATTTTCAACACCGATCACAGTATCACAAAGTTAAATCAAAAGTTACAAGTTATCACAAGTATTTAGAACATATTTTTGCGATCTAATATATTTTTTATTTCCAATGGCCAAGGTTACAGAAAGTCCACTACACCACAAAGAGGTACAAACAGAAACAAGAAACAAACAAATGAAATGTGGCGAGAAAAGTCTATGAACCCAATAAGTCCCTAGCGTGCCACGATCTAATCTTAATATATAAAATGAAGAATCCGTCTGCTGTTTCGATAAAGCATATGATTGGCCGAAAAATCCGTTGTTCAATAAAAAAAGAAATCTTGAGGAAGCGACTGAATATAAGGATAAAATAAAAAAGAAACAAGCTGATATATTATTGAGAGAAGGAGTGATTCATTTTGAAACACATTCTTGATAACGCTCTTCCGAATAAAAAAAAACCATAAAAATGTCAATCTTTGAATTAATGAGCTAAGAGCAGGCACTGAGCTGTGCCTTTAAATCACTCTGGCTTTTTATAATACATTTACTTACTTTTAATTCTTCGATTATATTCATTCAACTGTTTGAATCCATTTTTATGGACGCTAATGCAGCGGGCCTCTTTGTGTTGCAGTCTAGGTACTCTACTAAATCTGTTGCACCTTAAGTTTAAATATTTTTTTAACAAATATGACTTCCCAACTATTTCAAAGTGTATGAGATTCTGTCCAAGGAACTTAGTACGGGCGCAGCCCGTCAATAATGTCTGAGCAACGCTATAGGTATTTATATAAAGTTTTACTGCGCCCGGGCAACGCCGGGTCTAGCGCTGAAAGCGCTAGTATATTTTAATTGTGATTCAGTATATTCCCGATTATAATTTAAGCAAAAATGACAAACCATCCATAAAATCTAAATAGACGATTCTTTTAAATAATTTACAATACCGGTCACAGTATTACAAGTCAAATCAAAAGTTACAAGTTATCACAAGTATTTAAAACATATTATTGTGATCTAATATACTTAAATTGTGATTCAGTATATTCCCGATTATAACTTTGAAAAAAAAAATAACAAACAATCCGGGAAAATCCAAATAGACAATTCTTTTAAATAATTTGCAATACCGATCACAGTATTACAAGTCTAATCAAAAGTTAGTAGTTATCACAACTATTTAGAACATATTTTTGCGATCTAATAAGACTAGTTAGCTATGCAATATTTTGAGACTTCAGCTACGTGGCGAAGAAAGCGATCGTACGATGTTTAAATAGTATCTGTTTTATCAGAGTACATATTTCTATTTTAAAGCATCATCATTTACAGCCAATAATGAAAAAAAAAATAATATATTTTACTTACACATAATAAAATAGCTGAAGGTTCGTTAAGCCTGAAGACGCTTGCACAAACTCCCATTACTTATTTACAACTCGTTGCTTTGAGTCTGACCAAAACAAGTGGAGAAATAGCACAATACGCATGCGTGAGGAGAGAAAAATTAAATAACGGAAATTTTCACGATAAAAATTCCGTTTTGTAGTTTACGGAATTAATCCATGAAAAATTCACGGAAAAGAATGCGTAAAAAGACGTTTTTTTTTACAGTGCAGGTCTTAGCTATAGCCAGGTTAAGTTCAATAAACCTGTTTAAAAGAAGTTTAAAAGAATACCGTAACAACTTTAACTTATCATAAGTTTTTAATTGTTATTCCTGAAAGGAGTATATATATTATGAAGTGAATTTGGAGACAATTTTGTTTACAAATAGTTACAAATAGTTTCGATGCAAATTCTATGAAAAACAATTTTTGCACATTTTCTTAAAACATATTTTATTTACATCGATAGTTAAAACTCGAAATAAATCATCTTAACAATTATTTGGGAGCGTAAAACCTGACAAGTGTTTTTTCTTCAAAGAAAAAATGTTAATTTATTTTCTAATAAAGATTCGAAAAGCGTACAAATAAACATGTAAGCACATATAAATCCTATTAGAATTGATTTGGGAGCGTAAAACCTAAAAAGTGGTCTAAGATAAATTTTAATTTTTAACTACAACAGCAAAAACCAGAACAGTGTACGAAAAAATAAATAAGCACATACAAACTTTCAATACTAAACAGCAAATTTTGATGAATACCTACAGTTACTCCGTTTCCATAGTAACTCGGAATTTGTATATAAAGCCGTAATTATTAGCAAACACATAAATGCAAATGTCTACATGGCAGCATTTGGTTCCACTCTCAGAAATGTGATTTTAACGAAGCGCTCCATCGCCAGCAGCGATTGGATACTTCTACAGACAGCGTTTATTCCCATTTAATTTTAATTACCGACTCTCAGTTTCGCACTAATCGTCATGCTCGACATCCCAGAGGACTGTCGCTCTCTCCTCCCCACCCACAGGCTGCGTAATGTCGATTCGATTTCGACTTTTCGCGCCGTTTTCCGATGCTCCTCGGCGTTTTAATTCGAGGCTGTATAAATCCGCGGTTGTTAAGCTCGACGAGGAAAATATAGCGATTTAAGACCCCGCTTGACATTCTCGGAGGCACTAAAACTAACGAAGGCCGTTGGCGAGGATTGATTTTGTGACTTGGGGAAATTTGGCGGGATTCTTTTTTTTTCTTCTAGGGATTGGATTGTTCCGAAGCTTGCCTCATAATAGTAGTTCACAACTCGAAGAAATTAGAGGGCAATTTAGCGTTAAGTATTATCATTCATGGACCACTTTTACCCTTTATCTCTTTGCTTCTGTATATCTTTGCTCTTCAGCATCCTTTGACCATGATCATCCTTTGCTCTCATCCTCACTTTCCCCTTGAGCCTCTCACTGCACTGGATCGTTAGTTGGTATTTCCTTGCTCATCTGCAGGTTTGCTTCAGCGGTATTTGCTCTTCAGCATCATTTTTCTCCTGAGACTCTTTCTGCAGCTTTACTCTTTTCTTAAGCCTTTTCTCTGTTCTTGAGCATCCCTTTATTTCTCGGCATCTCTTTCCTCCTCAGCAAAGCTGTGCTCTTCAGCATCCCTTCGATCTTATCATTATTTATCTTCCAGCATCATTTTGTTATTCAGCCTCTCTCTTCTCTTCAACCTCCCTTTTTCTTGAGTCTCTATCTTATCTGGAGCACAGCTTTACTCCTTCCTTCTCAGCATCTCTTTGTTTCTCAGCATTCGTTTACACTTCAGCATCAATTTTCTCTTGAGTCTCTCTCTTCTATAGATTATCCCGTTACTCTTAAGCCTCCCTTTACTCTTCAACACTCCTTTGCTCTTTAGCAGTTTTGACCTTAATGCCTTTTTGTTCACTTTTATTCATACCCATGCATGGATTTGACAGTGTCACGTAAGCATCGATATTTCAATTCCTCTACGTTAGCCCGAAGTTTGTTTTCTATATGTCTTAGAACCTCTCTGCAGAGCACTTTCAACGATCTCTTGGACCTCTTATGGTCCGCAGACCACCAGTTGGTAACCACTGCCCTACAGGAAGGGATCGTTGGTACAGTAGGAAGAGTATTTAAAAATTACGGAGCAAATTTAGTTGGGAAAATGTTTCGATAGCAAGTTGGCCAAAGCTGCTCTATCAACAAAAAGTATAGCATCAATAGCACAAAGGATTTAATTTTTTATTCTTAGTTATTAATTTATTGAGCAAAAAAATTGTATCGAAAAAATAGAAAAATAGCATTTATATAGATCGTTGTATTAAACTACATATTGAAGCAATTGGTAAAACGCCACATAAAACATAGCAAGGAAAGGATACAATAGCCCTATCAATATTTAATCTCCACATTTTAATAATAATAACTTTATTTACTACCCAAAAATTTTTTACAGAACACAAGGAAAAAAACATTTGACGCCATGGGGAAAATTGACAATTCCCGTTCAGGGGACAGATAATGTATTTTACATTAAATACAAAATAAATTAAAAGAAAAAAATTAAAACAACTTAAAAAATGAGTAAATAAATAATGGCAATAAGCTGGATTATAAACAGATTGCTTCAATTGAGGGAAAAATATGAGTCCAGGTCGCCGATATTTATTATGAAGTCAATTTGAAGTCAATATTTTTAAATTTGTGATTAAAATTTAAGACATTATTTTCGATACCTTTTTAAAATTTTGTGTCATTTGTCATCTTTGTGTTGATTTGAATTTTTAATTTTAACTCAATTTAAGAGCATTTAAAAAAACTGTTATGTTTATAATTAAAATATATTTACTAAGGTATCCTTAAAAAAAGTTTCAAAGTTTTATCATAGACGATTAACAGTCCAAGTAACAGTAAAAAGCAAAGCCTTATAGTTGACTGCATAGGAATTACTTAAAATGCAAGAGGTAGCCTTCCGTAATCAAAATCATATAAAACAAATGATATACTAATGACCGAAATAAATCTAATAATTAGTTTACACTCGGACCTCACAAGACGAGCCGATTGTCTGCGTCAGGAGATATTAATGATTAGCATCCGCTGCTTGAAAAGAAATCAAATGATGCTACTATGAATAATGCATACGGGATGAAGCAACGCCTAATATACTTAAAAAGAAGTAAAGCGTATGGTATATTTTTGTTTTTAAACATATTTCCCGTTTTAACAGAGGTCATCCCCCCGAAAAAACTACGGCTCGTGGACTTTTAAGCCCTAATGAAAATGTACATTATCCAGAAGATTGTAAAAAAAAATCACTGAATCTCTCAATGTACGTGCACCTCGTCTTGAGAATAGATAATTTGATATCAATGCCAGGAAAAAAGCAGCTTTCTCAATAGTTATTTCAAGTACTAGAAGATTTAAATTCCTCACTTTGAAACCACATTTTAAAAATTCCGTATCCTGATACATTTATGTTCTATTTATTTTCATCGATGTCAATATCACTTCTCTTTGTTTCGTTCGTAATTGATCTTATTCATAAGGAACTATATTATTATTAGAGTTGAGTACTATATTATATCTCGTAAAGATTTTTTCCTAAATTTCTTGGATATGGCTCCTTAACCGGTAAAAAGAAATCAAACTATCTTCCTATATATTTCAAATTCAATTTCCCAAAATTTTTTTAACTACAGCGAAAAATAATAGGTATTACATAGAAAGTAGCATCTCATTGTTTTACTCATCATAACTTTAAAAAAAGATTGCATTTAAAAAGGATTAAAAGTTTTTTTTTTATTCATCCCACCATGAGCATTTCTTGCACTCAATAGTACGGTCCTACTTATAATTTTAATTCACAACCTGACATTCTAGCCAAACTTTTTGAATCCTTGGGTAAATCTAACACTCCATTAGAAATTCCTAACACTCATAGATAAATCCTAATTTCTCTCTGGTTATAAAAGGATTATTTCCAAATTTTATTCTCACGAGCAATGAAATCAATTGAATCATTCACCAGTTCCAAGTGCAAATTGGGGCCTTATTTGTTAGAACACTTCTAATGAATGTAAATCTCAAATGATGGTAATTTTAACCATCTCCACGGTTCCTCAAAACTAGTCTAATATAGTTTTCTCCCAACACACGCTTTTGGGATATATTTCCCGTGAAACTTAAGCCTATTTAAATGCAGATTCTCCCAATTCAATCGTCTAATCCTTTTAATTCGAGTAATAAATCGTGTTGATCCCTTACTTCGTTTTGAACAGATGCTAAAATCTAGTTAACTTTCGCGATTAGAGAGAAAATGAAGAGGTCTGTGAGAATAGTTCGTTGATTGAAGATAGTTTTGTAAACTAATCAATCTAATGAATCATCTAATGGAGTGATATCAGAAACTTAAGATATATTTTAGTAGCAGTTGTCGTGATTGTATAAATTTGTGGGTGTTCAACTTTGATTATTCTCTGTCCGAATTAGAGAGACTATACTAGACAGCAACTTAAGTTGACCCTATGACGTCAATAAAAAACAAAGTAGTTCCCTTCGCGGTGTCCGAATTTTGAGTGAAATGAAGAACGTCAATTTAAAAATAGGATTATTTTGTTAAACCCAAGTATATAGTGATTTTTAATCACGATTTGAGTACCAAAACTCCTCCTAGCAACCCAACAAGCTTTGTGTTTATCGATTTCTCCTTCCAACGTTGCTGTGGAGTATAGTTGAATATGGAAACATTAATTAAAAAGGCAGGACTCTTGTAAATTTCTCAGTCGGGCTTAAAAAGTCTTTTCGCCTTCAAATATTCTTTACGATGAAAAAATGACTTTGAGGTGGCGTACTAAAACTTCATTTACCCCTTTAAAAAGTGTTCGGAGAAAAAATGAAAGAAGAAACATTGCTTTGAAGAGAAGAATAGTTATCTAATATAAAATTTAATTAGAAAACTACGTTAGGAGAGCACAAATAAATAATGACTTCAAGGAAATACGATTACAGCTTCCGTAAAATTTTAATTCAGCTTTATTTAATAGGCCTAAAACTGACATCAGATAAGAGTTATTATACTAACGGTAAGGAAATATTTGAAAAAAAAAATGTAATTATAAAGTTTACTATATGAGTCGACTTCAAATAAATGAGGATGTAAAGGTTATAACATAATTACAACTTCTGTGTACATATATTAAAACTGCGACTTAAGAGTGCAATTTTTTTATTTTTAAATATTTATCAAACGCCAACTTAAATAGCCTAAAATTTCAATCTTCTGGTTATGAAATAAAAATTAAATCATTTTAATTTCTATTATGCTTCTACTAAAGCAAATTACCAGCATCTTTTAGTTGCCGATCACTCTCGAAAAACGCAGTAGATTATCCCAACCACTTATAGCCCAGTCAAATGGGGTTCAAAAGTGACGTTTTCAAAACTTTCATATAGAAGTTTTTTTTTCGACGGTTTTATATGTTTTCGAGGTCGCTGATTACGAATATGAAGTTTGCTGCCACGTGGGAGGTCGGCTTCATATCGAAAATCGCAAAAAATTGCAAAATTTTTGCTCTTTTTTCGATCTTTTGCTTATACATCAAAAACTATAAGTTTCTCGAAGATAATCTCAATTATAAAGTTGAAGTAAACAAAATTTCCTACAAAATGCACTACTCATCATTGATTTTCTGAAGAGTGGTTCTGCCGCTAGAGCGCGCTGAAAAACAGCGATTTTTTGGCCTTTCCGCAAAAAAATGAAAAGCGCGCGCTTCTACCCTCTACAAAAGGAAAACTATTCACGTTACCAACAAAACTTTTATACCACGTGAAAGAGAATTTAATTGCTTAAAAATAACCTACCTTACATTATTATTTTTTGAGAATGGGGGAGGGAGCGAAGCAAAGATCGGAAATAAAACTTTCGCGCCTTACAGCTAAAATGAACTCTCGCAGTTGTTAATTTCAAATCTGCGCTTTAATTCCGGTATATTACCAATAAAATTGGTTGTTTTGGGTGAATTGATGACTAAGCATGTTTAAAAAAATAATTTTTTAAATTTATTTATGAAATATTAGGTATTTTAGGCGAAAATTCAATATTTTAAAAAAAATGATAAATTAAGTTATGGGAATTTTTTAATGAACGAATTTATAGGTTTTTTGCATTGCTGAATCCGAATTTCAAGTTCATTTTTATTTCAAAAGTCATCTTCACATCAAAAAATGCAAAAAATCTCAAATTTTCGCTCTTTGGTTCGGTTTTTCATTGATTTTCTCAAAACATTATTCGTTTTTCGAAAAATAACAGTACACCAAATTAAAGTACATAAAATTTGCTATAAGATACACTGGTTCGTTTTTATTTTACAAAGAGCGGTGTACGCTTTAGAGGGTTTTAAAGAGCAGCGATTTTTTTTCTTTTCTACAAAAAAAGTGAAGAGCGCTTGCTTTCCCCCACTACAGCTCTAAATATATACACGTAACAGACACATATTTTATACCATAGGAAAGTACATTTAATTTCCTACAAAATGCACTACTCAACTTTCATTTTATAATGAGAGGAATTGACGCTAGAGCGCGCTGAATTACAGCTGTTTCTTGACTTTACACAGAAAAAAGAAAATCATTTTTCTTCAGAACTCTCTAAAGCGTACACCGCTTCTTGCGAAATAAAAACAAACCAGTGAACCTTATAGCAAATTTTACGTACTTTAATTTGGTGTACTGTAATATTTCGAAAAACTAATAATTTTTTGAGAAAATCGGTGAAAAACTGAACCAAAGAGCAAAAATTTGAGATTTTTTGCATTTTTTGATGTGAAGGTGACTTTTGAAATGAAAATGAACTTGAAATTCGGATTTAGCAATGCAAAAAACCTATAAATTCGTTCATTAAAAAATTCCCATAGTTTAATTTATGATTTTTTTAAAAATATTGAAATTTCGCCTAAAATACCTAATATTTCATAAATAAATTTAAAAAATTATTTTTTTAAACATGCTTAGTCATCAATTCACCCAAAACAACCAATTTTATTGGTAATATACCGGAATTAAAGCGCAGATTGGAAATTAACAACTGCGAGAGTTCGTTTTAGCTGTAAGGCGCGAAAGTTTTATTTCCGATCTTTGCTTCGCTCCCTCCCCCATTCTCAAAAAATAATAATGTAAGGTAAGTTATTTTTAGGCAATTAAATTCTCTTTCACGTGGTATAAAAGTTTTGTTGGTAACGTGAATAGTTTTCCTTTTGTAGAGGGTAGAAGCGCGCGCTTTTCATTTTTTTGCGGAAAGGCCAAAAAATCGCTGTTTTTCAGCGCGCTCTAGCGGCAGAACCACTCTTCAGAAAATCAATGATGAGTAGTGCATTTTGTAGGAAATTTTGTTTACTTCAACTTTATAATTGAGATTATCTTCGAGAAACTTATAGTTTTTGATGTATAAGCAAAAGATCGAAAAAAGAGCAAAAATTTTGCGATTTTTTGCGATTTTCGATATGAAGCCGACCTCCCACGTGGCAGCAAACTTCATATTCGTAATCAGCGACCTCGAAAACATATAAAACCGTCGAAAAAAAAACTTCTATATGAAAGTTTTGAAAAAAACCCCATTTGACTGGGCTATTAACGTTTCAATGCTAAATATACAGCGCCTTCTGTCATTACCACCACCAAGTTAATTAATTACTTCCGTGAAAGCAAGCTTTCTCCTCAAGAGAAGTAAATCACTTCTAAGAAACCTGAAACTAATTAAATGACATAATCATTCGTCCACTAATAAGGGATTGCTCGTATTAATTATTCTGTATCACAATAATCGACTCATGTTATAATTACTGTCGATTTTGCGGTGCAGGTGAAGAGAGTAATTACTGTTTTATTGGAGGAGGTTCGAATACTTATGACTCATTGAACCAGGATTCATTCGCCCACACTTACTTATTAATAATTTCTGGGTATGGTTGTTTTTGAGGATGTCTTATATCAGGTAATCAGTTTCTTCTATTGAGGTAAATTTCCATCTAAATTAACGGGATCCGATTTCGAGTTTTTTTTTTTTTTCATGGGGACAGTTTATATTTTTATAGTTTGAATCGGGGATGTGAGACAAAAACTGGATTGTTTTCTTCAGGAAAAAATTCATTTATGTCTTCGATTATGCCCGACAGTTTTTCTCCGAAGAAAATTTTCTAATCACACACTTTGGAGAACGTAATTATATGTAATTAAATTTCCCGTTATTTTCACTCGTTGAGTAATTGCTTGCTATTTCATTTTCTTTTTGTTAAATTCCATTATTTCCATTTTTCTACCGGTTTTCCTATAGCAAAATGGTTTATGGCCTTTTTCCAGTTCGATGGTAGAGATTATTTTTCATGTAAGTTGGTTATTTTTCCGGAAAAGGTTTCGTTTGAAATTCATCGGTTGATACTCTTCTCGAATTTCTTTTCCAAACCGAAATTTAGGACCAACAAAACAGCAATCAATCACCTTTTGAAGTGCATGTCTTGTGCACAGAGTTTTAAGAGGCTTCTTACTGAAAATTACGGTGTTGTTTAAAAGGTTAAAAAAAAAAACTTTCATCAAACATTACCAAAACTATCAACAAAGCAGTCTTGCTCTGAAAATGTTTTATGCATCGTTTCTTGTGCTTAAGGAAGACTTTCTGCCATTAAATTGAATTTTAAGTGTCGTCATGGTTGTTGTAAACCACTATAATAAAAGGGAAATAAGAATATAAAAGAATTAATAATAGGGTATGTTTAGCTAAGTTCTCTTTATATAAAATATGAGTGCATTATTACGACACCTGTATTAAATCCTAGCCGCTCCAAATTTTCCAAAGGATTCAATGAAAATCTCGGGCGCTCTCGGATGGAAGTGGCTAAATGTTTTTTTATCTAATAATAATTTTAAGACCTTTAATTTACTCCTGGTCTGTTTTTCAAAAATACTTTTTGAGAAGTAATATGATATATACATGTTTCACTTGAAAGGGCTAGGGCCCCTTAGTGAGCAATATTTGTATTTGTATTGTTTTTTCTTTGTTAATAAATCTATATATAATTCTCTTACGTGGCTCACTAATTTGGCTGTATTTGTTACCCGCCGTTGGCAACGCTCGGTTTGTTTACACTTTGCGAATTCATTATTATTATTATTATTATTATTATTATTATTATTATTATTATTATTATTATTATTATTATTATTATTATTATTATTATTATTATTATTTTATTAAGAAACAAAACCTGCATGACGTACTCATTTGTTTACAAAAAAGGCAATTCAGAAAGCTGAATGAAAAGACAAGAAAGTTACTCAAAAAGTTTTTGAGTAACTTTCGTAACAGTTTTGATATTAACTAAGTGAAATATTTTTAAAATTACAGCATTTAAAAACTATTTAACATATACAATTTTTTAAGACTGTTTTTGTACATGAAAATGACCCTTGCTTACAGGGGCATTCCATTTCAGATAGCACCAAACATATGATGTCAGTATAAAAAATTAACCTGTTGAGTATTTGAAACCATTCTTTGCTGCTAATAACTACAAACTATGCTTAAGGATAACTTCTATCATCACATTCTTCTCAGAAATTTCGGCTTACATTGACAAAAGAGACTGAACAGCTTTGACTGTCTATAACCATAATTATATCGCCATTTTTCTCCCCTTATATTCTTATATAGCTTTTTGATACGAAACATTCTTCACGTTATCTTTTTGGGAAAATTCTGCTCTGATATTTCACCGAGTATATAGTATATGGTAGAAAATATAAACCAGCAAAATGCAGAAAAGTTTTTGAGAGTAAAAAAATTCGAGTGAGAATCTGTATTAGAGAAAATTCCGTGTCGTAATTATCTTAGAACAAAGAAGTCTAATTAGTCCCGGGAAAGTAAAAAATGGCCACACATACCGAGAAACCAAACTAAACTAAACTTTGAACAATAGAGAGAAAACCTGAGAATAATGGTGGAGCTCAAACTCTAAGCAACAAGTTCTCGAGGAATTAGAGCTTTCTTTTTGCAAAAGAGAAACAGGTTGTGGTTTATCTCATAAATTAAACAATACTATAGTACATCCTAAAAGTTTGTAATTTTAGAGAGCACTAACTATACTATTTTTTTAACGCATATCTTTATAAAAATTCTTAAAGTCGTTTATTTTTTTTAATGTTTGCAGTTAAAATTTAGATCAGTTTTACAGCCTCACAATGTCCACATTTTTTGTGACTTATACAGCTAATTAGGGTTAGATTTTCAACAAATTCTTGTAATGACTAACTATTTAAAGGCCTTCTACTGTGTAAAATTTACAACAAAACTTGATAAAAGCAACACATTTAGTTTCAAGACCTCTTAGGAATGTATTTAGTGAAGAAAAAATTAGAAAATAATAAATCATAAAGAATTTTAGCAATACTACCTATGTTATACACACAATTTAATTTTCACGATGCAATACATTTAAACAAGATCAATCTTTTATTTAATTAGCTCTAGTACTATTACCACAATAGTTCAGTAAAAAACTGTACGTATGCTAAAACCATCCTCTACTCTCTTTCTTTCTATATCTCTCTCATTCTCCCTCTTTCTCTCTCTTAATCTCCATCCCTCTCTCTTTCCCTATCTCTCCCTCTCCCGTTCTTCTCTTTCTAATACTCTATTTCTCCCGGTTTGTGCTAAAACGTTTTGTAATGTTGGTTTTAACTCTAACCGAATCACACTTAAGTTTAAAAATTGTACCTACCGTAAAGTTTTGGTGATCAATTTTCTCTCTTCTCCCTCTCCTTTCTCTATATCACTTTCCTTTTCTCAACCCCTCCATCTCCTCTTTCACTCCGCTCTTCTCTCTCTCTCTTTAAATTTCAAGTGAACTTCTTAACCTAACCAAACCACGACCATCTTACAAGAGACGTGTGTGTTTCACTGGACCCTAGCTAAAACAATAAAAAGGTGTTGACTACTGGAACTGAACTAGAATTCCCTCAGTCTGCTGCTGAGCCTTCCAACAATTATCCGCAATCCTCTTAAGCAACGTTTGTTGACTTTGCGCAACCGAGAGATATATGGGAGCGCCCAAACAAACCGAGGAGGAGGGGTTGAAATTAAGTTAGGACAAAAGGAAGAGCCTTTATAAATAGGACCGTCTCAAGGGTTGGTAAATAACTGTCACACTCGAGCCGTCGGAGTAAATCACTCGAAAATTTATTTCACAAAGCAGACGCCCGGAGAAATATTGGCCCTCGCGTCGCGGGGCAAGAAGTATGCGCTTTTAAGTGAGAGGATGACTCTTTATTGTTTAGCTGTGACTGACTTTAGTTTGTGAAAGAGCTCTCTTGAAGTCGTTGGGATGAGGTGTCAGTTTGTCTAGTGAGTTTTCGGGGAACGGTGTGATCTGTCGGCTTTATTTCATTTTGGTGGTGTTGACTGGAGCGAAAACTTTTTGGAATGATGATGGAGACTTCTTCTAGACGTGAGAATATTCTTCGCAAATGCATTTGTGAGATTAGAGGAATATTTTTAGAATAGAGTACCTCATGAATCTCAAAACTCTTTTGGGTTTAGCGCGGAATCTAAACAGTAACGATTGATTACAAGGGGGGCTTCTATAAACCGAATTTATAATACTCTATATTTTCTATTTACCTAATATTCCTTTTCGATAGTGGCTTTGAGAAAATGTATTTTAAATTAAATCATCATTGATCCACCTTATGGTATAGACCTAACGTTTATGTAGAAATTTTCTATTTTACAAAGAAAAAATAATATTTATCTAAGTTACAATCACATCAGAAGAGTAGGTGGATCCACATCTTAACTGCGTTCAAGCACTCTATGAATTACATCCTAAGTATAAATTGAATTAATGTGGGACAGTACAATATTTAAACAATTGTAAATCCCTCTCTGTTATGAATCATTGTTGTTCATAACATATTGAATTATTCTTCTAACAGTACTGTTAAGAGTGCTATAATAAAGTCATTGTTGTAGTCTTTGTTAAATACAAAAACTAAATATTTCAAACAGATTATGTCAAAATGGATATAATTATAATGTATCATACAAATTATCTTACAAACTTCAAGATACCATCTCAAGCCAGAAAACCAGTCCTTAAAGCAGAAGTTAAGTGTCCATCCATACACTGAAACGAAGGCCAACTTCCAGATAAGAGCCCGTGCCCTAACTAACTACTCATTACCTAGTTAAGGAAGCATGACTTCCTTCGACGAAAGCTGTTCCATTCAACGGGTGCGAAGAAAATAAATCTTAAAAAAGGGACATTAAGCACCCAGAATTAACCACAAAAATTACGCAAAGCAGGCCGCTCTCCACTTTTTGGAGATTTTACGAGCCTATTCCGCTTTGGGGTTTATGACCATAATTTCCCTTCCGCGGAATGGCAACGACGCAGAGCAGACCAATCGCTTATTGTTTCTGTTTGGATGAGCCACCTGGCGCGCTGACAGTTTCGGTGGCACAAGAATTAAGAAGAAGGAAAAGGTTCTCAAAAATTAATGTGCCGGCCACCCACGGTGGCGGTAAAGGTGTTGAAAAGTGTTCCACGCGGGCTGCATAAACAGAGTTTTTGGAGAAAAAAAAAAGTGAGCTTTATCTAGAGCGGGATCGACGGTTTGCAGCACAGAGGAAACGCGTTCGTTCTTCACTGGTGTCCTTTCAAGATATGTGTTGTAGATCCATGTAAAAAATGGTGGGTATGCCGGTTTTTTATTATTTGAAAAGGTCTTAGGGTTTTGAAGACGATCCGGTGATAAAATGCAGTTATGGAGGGAAATGCTGTCTCTTTTGGGATCTTGTAGGGCCGTATCCAAGGGAGGGGGATTCAAACACACATAAATTGTTACAACTACTGCATACTGTTTTTTTTTCCTGGAAAATTATGTAAGATACATGAAGTGATCCTTTTCAGGCATACAAAGGGTACCCAAGTCCACAAATGAGTTAAAACCTTATTTTTAATGCGGGTCTTCATTCCTATAACTATGCTTTATGGAATTCCCCAGAGGTTAGACTTTTTAAAAGTGATTAAAACCACGTTCGGTTCTAAGTTCAAAAACGTGAAAGCCAGTTTAGACTTCCTTTGTATAAAGTGGACAATGAGGGAATTGCACGTTTTTTTTTTTAAATTTTTTTATGATAGGGGATGAAAATCCATGAAAAATGACGTAAAAATTATTGAAATCGGAAAACTATTCCCCAAGATATTAATTTTTAAAATGTCGTTTCCAGTATTGGCGGGAAAAACAGTAATTTCGTTATGGTTGCTGTGTGACGTCACAGCGCTTGGACCCACTGGTTTCGCCATGTTATTGTATGCTTAGTTTGCTTCATTCTGCTATTCTTCACAAAGTTTTAACTAAAAAACTATGATATTTTAAGAACACATACAAATATTTTTTATAAAAAGATTGGCATTTTGTTTTTCAAAAAATATTAATTGGTTTTGGAATTATTAGGATTAAAAGTTTAAATTTTTTCTTTTTCTAGCCGTTCACTAGAGAAACAGACGAGTTTTATGCGTGTTTTGGTTTTAAGATAAGTCTGATTTCTTTTATTTTCAACAATTCACTAGTTTCGTCGGCGCTGTGACGTCAAATCCCGTTTTTTGATCACATGACTTTACTAGTGTTTTGGCAAAAATAAAATCGAATTTTAAGTTATTTAAAACATATTTTTGAACTTTAAAATCTGATATTTGAGAGTTTTAAACTATATCGTATCAAAAGAGTGTAAAATTAAGCAAATCCCTCACCTATGCAATTCCCTCATTCAAAACATAGCATTAAAGACATTCATCTTGAAACATTTTCATCCTATTACATTTATAAACAAAACAACTAGGTATGGATATTAAAAAGACGTTGGGAAACTAGAGATCTTGCCTTTATAATCTAAAACTTTCAATTTGGTTTTTGTTTGTTCAACCACGGCTTAATAGATACAATACAGGCTAGCCGAGTTTTGAATAATGAAAACCATTTGACAACTTTTCCCGCTAGGATCGCCCCAAGTCCTACCTATACCACCCAACCAATAGCATAACACACTGACAAATAAGGAAAAATAAAGGTGTGTTTTCATGACGTAACTGCTGACTAATGGCCATTGTCAGCCCCGCCTTCAACTCTGTGGATTTGCTTTGCCAGTTGTCAGATATTGCCATCTACACATTTTTAATGATTTCCGTAACTCGGCTAGCCTCGGTCTTAAGTTTTTATCACATTTAAGTGATAAAAACTTAATTAATTTGCATCAACATTTAATCCATAATAAACCACTTCTCACATTTCTCCACTTATGTAAATCCTCCAAATTTCACACATTCTCTCTCTAAAAAGCTCTTAAACTTATTAAAGTTCTTCTATACAATCAGAAATATTCAGAACTTATCTTTTTATACACTCTAAAAAACTAGCTTGTGTTTACGATCTGAACTTCATAAGAAAGACCTGACTAGACTTGTAAGTTTTTCAATGGGCTCTTTTTTTTCGTAAAACACAGTTTTAACAAAGACTTTTAAAAGATCATTAATTAATCTTTCCATGTTTTATCTTTTTAACTCCAGGAGAAGTTGGGCAAAAAATATCACTCAAATTCTTAGTCAAACAACTTCTTGAGCAAAGTTTTTCGTTTCAATCGAGTTCTTGCTTGATAGATTTTAAAGAAATACTTTGTCTATTACCCGAATGTCACAAAGATCTTTTTTGTAACATCTATAGTTGAAATCTTAGGGAAAATTTAAGGGAATTCTTTGCAGTCTCAGGAAAAAAAAACTGCTGCTGTCTTAAGACTGAATGACTTAAGACTTTCGGAAAATATTTGCATACCCAAATATTAGGTTCCATATTCATGATTATAATGGTGCAGTATGTTACAGTAAAATTCGAAATTATTTCTACTGGAATTTTTTTATCTGTTGTGGTGTAAAGAATATTTTTAACCAAAATATTCTTAGTTTTATGTCCAGTAAAAGTTGGTATATGTTGGTATAACTTTGTATCTTGTTATAATCAAACACATATGAAAATGTTTTGAATTTGGAGGAAAATTTTGTAAATTTTTAAGTTTTTATACTGTAGAAGATATAATTATCAAACTCTTTACTATTTTTATATACCTCTCAATTTTCTTCTTGTCTAAATTTCCTCTTTCAAAGCCAATTCTCTCTGGCTAAGAATTGGAGATCTCACGGTGCTTATAAGTTTAATTCAGTTTCAATGTTATTTTCCTAAACAATAGGTACAATATGTTAAAAATTCATGTTTTTATTATAATTAAAATTGTTCTTGCACAACTGTAAAAGTAAACAACCTTGCCTGACACACACAAATTACGCTCTCAAAGTAGAAAAAAATACGAAAAATATTTTTTCGAATATTTGAAAAACAAAAATTCCTCACACCCATACTATAATAATCTATCATGAGGTGGAGGCGAAAGAAATTTTCTTCCTCTTTTAAAGGTTCTTTATAATGAAAGTCAAACCATCAGAAAAAAAAACGCACTGCAATTGACTCCTTATCCACTTCCATAAAACACTCAAAATCATACACATTGAAAAGGAAACTTCTCTTCACACCTCAAAAGGGAAAAAGAACAAAACCCAAATCCAGCCTTCACCTCAACCTGGAGGTCAATTTCACCTCCAAAGCCATCCAACCCCATTTATTCCAAAGGCAGCACAAAAGGGATAACGACCGAGTGACCATCCCAAAAGGGTCGAGCGTAAAGGGTCCGGAGGTCGCGAGGGGCGGTAAATGATGCGGCCGTCCAGGTGTAGTACCTTTAAGGGCGCCGCCCCTGCTTAATTTGTTGCGGCCCCGGCTTGTTAAGTGCGCCACTCGGCCTCGCCTACTGCTCCTAAAGGCGGATTTACATGGAGCGACTAGAGCGACCCGATCGGTTTAGTCCTATATAGATGCTGACGTATCAACTACTATTTTCTACTACTCAATTAGGCACTGTCTATTGTCCTGGCAGATATACTCTCTAGTCCTGTTTACCCGGCTCTTGCCCGAGAACGGTTCTGATTGGAGCGCCGGGTCCGCGAGACCTACGGCGCATGCGCTAACTAGTGCCAACTGCCGGTTTTACCGTGCAAATAGACACTTCGTTTGAATTATTGTCTTTAGATACGCATATTTTTTTTACAAAGATGTAATTTGAATAAGCTACTGCTTACTGTTGTTAAATAATTGCTATAAAAACCGTTTCAATTAGCAACAACAATAAAAATCAACTTACTCATAAAATATTTTAGAAAACATTGATAGGCTATCGCTCAAACGAATGTCCGACCGTCAAAAAGAAAATGTTGAGGGTGATGAGCAAGGAATTTGGTATTCTTTCCCGAAAAAATTTGCAAAATCTTGATTTATTGACTAGAAAGATACTACTTACTAATATTTCAGAGCTCCTCCTAAATTATAATACTCAAAATCATTAATTGAATAATTAATTTTTGAAATTTGACCATTATAAAGGGGTCAAACTAATTTTTGTTGTTAACGAATACAAATTAATGGTTTTCAAAATGTTTGGACGGTCCAGGAAAGTTGCCGACCCCATCGATAAGGAAAGTGGTAGGGATTTTCTGACCGCTTTCCCCTGGATACCGCGACTTCCCGGGCGAGTCGCTCTCATCGCTGCGTGTAAACCCGCCCTAAGTAGGAAGGGGTTGTCCTCTCTTTATAGAGATGGACGGCCGAAGCGGATCCGGCAGTTGATGAAACCGGCGGAAGGGTGTAGGGTTTGGTTTGCGAGGAGTAGGGAGAGTTAATTGGGGTGTAGTGTTGGGGGGAATCGGGAAAATAATACTTTTGGTTTTGTGGACCTCTGTTTTAGAAAACTTTCTGATCAGCGGATATCACGATTGGTGTTTTGGACGATGAAGTAAAATATCGAAAACAAACACAGGATTTGTTTTAAGTTCGTGGAGTTTTTTTTACTCTAAATCGAAGATCAAACATCTACGAGCTTACTCAAAAATGCATACTAACTGACAAAAGTGAACAAGTTTGAACTGAAAAATCATTGCTGCTAGCAGGTAGTATTTAGGAAACCTAAGTAAAGGCGCCATCAATAGGGTTCAGCCTCAGCCCCCTCCCCCCAAAAAAATCAAATAATGACCATTTTGTTTGTGTTTTTAGATATGCCTTTTATTGCTTTCTGTAAATATTATAATTGTTTTAATATTAATTCTTCAATTAGATCCATCACAGATATGCTTGTGAGGCTATTGTGACGGGCCATTAAAATTCTCTCTGTAGTGGTCGATGTTTTTCAGTGGTTTCGAATAACGGAGCTTCCATCCTTCGATGTAACGTATTTTTAAATTAAATTAATTTATTTCTTTTAACTTATTATTCTTCCGAAGGCTGGTTTTATATAAGTCATATTTCGCGTAAAACTTCTCAACTCCATCGCTATAAAAGAAACAATGTCCACCTGCCTTTTTAACAATAACCATGCATGCAACCAATAAAATTGGATTCCAATGGGTATTTAAACTAAAAAGAGAAACAAAAATATATTTTTTCCCAATTTTCATCATTTTTTTTTTTGTCTTTTAATCCCATCTAAAACCCTATTTTCTCCATAAAAGTAAATTAATCGATCCCTTAAAAAAAACTTACAGGATTTCCTAAATCGCCTTATTACAACACGTTACCAAATACTTTTTATTGCGCAGCTTATTAAATCATAAACGGTCCCATGATTTCCCCATTAAATTCAGAATAAACCAAGGCCTCTCTGGAGCACATTGGAAAACTTGTAAAACGATATGCCCTTCAATTCAAATACAGTTTCGAAACATCGTTAAATTGAGAGCTTTTAACTCCTTCAGCCCATGGTTGTAGCCCCCGTAGAAGAGCTCTTACGTTGAATAAAATGGCCATTATTCACCCTAAGAAAAAACAAAGCGCTGAAATTCCAACAAGCTCTTCAACCTTCAAGGACCTCTCAGAGGGGAGAAATGACATTGTCGATTGGAAAAATAACGTTTAATCAACTTCCTGAAATAGATTTTCGATTGAGTTTCATAGCATGCCTCTTTAAAGGAATAGAGGTCGTGCGTTAACATGTTTTTTCCCTCTTCTGGATCACGGAGACTGTTATTTCTGAACGAATTTAATACTATTTCGAGTTCTCTTTTAAGGAAATGATATTAAGTTTTTAATATTTTTTATATGTATTTAGGTACACAAATTGGGCTATATGGTTTAGATATAATTTAAATAAATATTGAAGTTGCCCAATGCCCATTTATTTCTTCAATTATTATTTTAATTTACTTTTACCTAAAATTTTGATAAATATAGATATTGCAAAAGAAAAATCTGATTGAGGTAAGTAATTTATGAGCGCTTAAAAATTAGCAATGATTTAATTAGACAGTAGAAAGACTTGATGTACAAAAAGAGAATGAATAAATCGAATTTTTTTAGTATTCCAGAACCCTTTATTTATAAAAAAATTGCTTTTATTTACATAAAACCATACAAAAATTTCATATCATGTTATTTATTAAAAATAATTTTCCTTACTTTTTATTTTGCAAACTGTTAATTATTCATAAATATTCATGATATCTAATGTGTGTAGAAAATAAAATGAATAATGGAATGAATACAAAACATTAATTTCATTCATAGATAAAATTGTTTAATTATTAGTTAAATTATTCATATCTTTTTATACCAAATCGGTTATATGTATTTTTATGTGCACAAAATACAATATAACTTATAAAATAACACTAAATATAAACTTTATATACAAAAACATTTGTTTATAACCGAACCCGTGTATAATTTAGTTTTAATTAGTTCTTGAATAGTGTAAAACTGACTAATATAATATGAGTTAAGGCAACAACCACTTTTTAGAACCATGAATTCCATTTGCTTCTTGACTTATAAAATATTAATATTAATGAAATTTCTTTTCTAAGTGTTTCCCGAAACCAAATATTTCCATGTTTGCATTACTCTGGAAATATTGAAAAACCCATATATTGCAAATCCGGTTCCACAAAACAAATTCGACTCTTCGTGCCATTTCCATAATACGCGGAGCAGATATCTCTGTTAAGACACACAAAACTCACTGCGTATTTGCATTCACAGAGAGCCCCTGGTTTCTTTATCTTGCTAAAAGGTTAAAAAGCTGAATATGTTCTTCCCCTTTCTTCATTTATAAGCAAGAAGACGTTTCGTAGATGCGTTTTTAAATAGTGGTGAACTTCTCTTTGCAAGAGAGAAAAAACTAGAACGAATTCATGTATTCATGTTTTAAAAAGTACCGAAGAAAAATTCGTGCTTGGGTTTTGAAAATGGTGTTTTAATGGAGTTTTGATCTCCCAAATCTTTTTATTGAAATTATTGTTGAAGTTTTTTTTCTGTTTTTTACGTGGAGCATTGCATCTTTACTGGGAGGTTGGAGGCTGCGGTTTAAAAAATTATGCATACCCCGAAACAGAAAAAGTGATAAATTGTTACGCGCGAAAGTTTGCTTTAAGTGAATATATCAAAGGTTAAAAATTCTTCCGAGTTTTTGAGCTCGTACAGATAACTTTGATACAGAATATAATTTTTTTTAATCCAAGTTCTGTCGAAAGTAACTTTTTTATTATTAAATAGTTTAAAAATAACTTCACAAAGAACTCGCCAGAAGGGTTTAACAAATGGAAATAATTTCAATAAAACTTTGTAGTTTCTTTTATGTTACTGCAAAAAATCGTAAAATTCGTGGTAATTTCAGAGTTGAGTAATTTAAACTTTATTAAATAAGTTTCGTATGTGCCTCGTTTCAATTTTTTCATGCACTTTAAAAACATTTTATGGAATTATTCAAGAAATTTAAGAAAAGCTTCAGTTCTAAGTTATGATAACACTATTCCTTAAAATAAGGATTTCATATAAACTTTATTTTATAAAATTTAAACTTATACTCCAACGAATATGGACATTAAATTTCAGTTATATATCAGTCTTTCAAATTCAATAATAAATATTTTTCCGGACAAAATCCATTTTAAGAACCACGTTGAGGAAATGAAGCTATTGTAACTATAATTTATCCGAATAAATCATGGTGTAAAATGTTATATTTTTTAAGAAATAATCGATACTCATCAACAATATATTCGCCAATTTCTTAAAAGAATTTTTAAACGGGTTTCTCACACTTTTGCACCCTCTATTTGCTATTTGATGTTGTGTGTGCTCCAAACAGTGAATAGTAGAAATTGAATTTTTGAATTTTATAATATCCTTCCAGCAGGCGCACCCTCTATACCAACACGAAAGAGCGCGCGTATCTTTTAGATACACGATTGTAAAATGTAAATTTTCAAGCATGTAATTTTAAAACAAAGTTCTAATCAGTAAATGGTTAATGATTATGCTTTATTTAAATCAATATTATTTCAAAAAGAGCAGATCAAGAGTAGTTATAAAACACAAAAACAACATAACAGCACTATTAAAATATGAAGTAACCTGAAAGGTGTGAAATCAATTACTGGTATTTTGGCTGAACTATTACTGAAGCTACATATGAAAACAACTGAAAATATATTAAGTTACAATGTTTAGGACCAAAACACAAAAAAAAAGTTTTTTCTAATTACTAAAAAAAATTAAAAAATGTTAAAAACTTCCTTGAGCGGTCGCGCGTATATCTAAAATACAAACAGCAGATTTTCAGAGACCTATTAACTATTAGAACTTTAGACGAAGACTGGAAGTAGCTGAAATGAAGTGCATAGAATAGCCAAGGACAGGAGTTCGTAGCGCCTTCTAAACGAAATTTATACAACCAAATCTATCTCGAGTGTATTTCTCAGATACGCGCGCCCGCTGGAAGGATATGAAGAAAGTTAGTCTTATTATTATTATATTTTAGAAGTAATGGAAAAATCTTAAACCTTCCTTCACATGATTTATATCTGTAATTATATGTGCAGGATTTTCGTAAACTATTTCTATACTAAGTTATTTCTGTAATTTCAGCGCAATTTTCTCTACAAAAAAAAAAAGAGTTTGATATAGGTTTGTAAATTTCCATCCCATATAATAATAATTCTCACAAACACATGCTAACAGAATGCAATTAATCCTATACCCTTTTCATGTCTCTCCCCTTCATTTACAACTTACAAAAAGAAGTGCATATCGTGATTCAGCCCATATCCGAATTCCAGTTAATCAAATTTTCGGAAAAGCCCCAGCTGTAGAGAGATTCTCCACCGAGATAGGCACACTTCCTCTTACCATTCATTACTCTTACCCAGTCAAAGTGAAATAGTAGTATATTAAACCCTGAATTATATGAGGAAACCCCGCATTTATAAACGAGGGCCCACATATACACCTCAACCATCAGACGAGAATTATTTGAACGGCGGACTTTTGTCAAGTAGTAGGAAAATAATAGACCCGGTTGAAATATATCCCCGGCGTGTAACAGAATACCCAGTGTATTATAGTTATTTTCTGTGCAGATAAAAAGTTTTTCCTCTCATGGTACACGGGGCTGCGTTTGAGAAATGTTCTACAGGGGGGTGCGTGTACCCGCGCGTGATTAATTGCAAGTGCATGAGGCGTATCATGGAAGAATTTTAGATTCTGGAGCGAGATCTCGCGGTGCACAAGGTCGTTTCTTTTGAAGTCGGTGAGTGGGGACGTTGTAACTTACCGTTTTGGGTAGATCTTGATTGCTGTTTAGGCCCGAATCTTGACGTAAGTTAAGTGCTTTAACGTTTTTTCTCGGGTTTTGGGTAGTTTTTCTCTCAGTGGGTGGTGACGTGAAGATGCGGTTATGATGGTGTTGTTGAGTTATCTTCAGTTTTAATATGCATTTCGTATAGATAAGCGTAATGGTAGCGATAAAAGGTCCCTGCTGAAGACAATACGGTGATAGCGTGCATTATTTAGGGTGGCCAAAACTGATGCTTTTTGGAGATTAACATGCACGTATGTGTCAAGTTTTTTTTTTCAAGTTTTCTAAAAACCAACAGTGTCACCTTTTGTACGAGTTCACTTTGGCAAAAGACCCTAGTTGTCGCCAAATTTGCACTGTTTTATTAATATCAATGAATATTTGTCGAATGGACTTTGTTTAAGCTACAAATTAGCTATAAAATAGTGTCAACTTGGCTACCGTTAAGGACTTTCCCGAAAGCTAACTTTTTCAAAAGTTGGGACCTGATTTCGTTTGTCACTAGAGTTACAAACGAAATATTCATTCTAAGGAAATCAATACCATTCGAAACGAACCACAAATGCCTTTCATACTTTCAGAAATAAAAAAAAAATCCTTGTATGTTATTTCTCTTCAAATTAGCTAAAAATCCCCAAATAAGACTATTTTGGCAGGTTCATTTCGTCCATAGGAGTCTATGGCAGATCGTAGCTTATGTTATAAGGGGTGCTGCTCCATCGCTAGAGTTCAGATTTCCTGATGATTAAAATTTCTAAAACCAAATATAAACAACAAAAAAGGTATTCTATTCTCTAAATGTCAGAATAAAAAATAGACGTGATATTTTTATTGACCTTCTTTGCCCTTTGTAGGATTTGGTGCGATTTTGCAGGATCCCTCCTTTCTAAATACACTGAGCCCACGAAACTACTGGACGTCCCCTAATGTAAATATTACGTCGGTTTCCCCATATACGCCCCAGATATGACTGAACACCTCTCATCATTAATAAAATATGCTAAATCCCTTCACACCACAACGCTGACGACAAGCCCTAATTCAAACATCTAAACTCAACCGCCAGTCCCCATCCGGCACACACACATATCCATTAATCAATAATAATATCCCAACGACAGTAAACCATAACTGCACCCTTAACTACTGCTACTACTACCACCAAACGAAATTCTGAACATGTTCCTGGAGAGAGAGAGAGAAACGCACTATTCCGTTCCCATTTATTCAAGAATATTCGTCTCTTCGCATTGCGAGGCCGTAAAGGAGCCGGAATGAGCGCTTAAATTTTGTTTCGGTCCCGGAACACACGTTTTAAGGGACACTTTATTAAGGGCCCTATGATGACGTGGAATAACTTTTGGCGGGAAACTACCCCCCGAGGAATAGCCTCGGAGGTCTTAATGTTATTTTTTTTTATTATTTTCTTCGGCTGTTTCTTATTCCGAGCCTTATTTGGGTCATTTTCCCGTTTATTTATTTGTGGGATTATTATTTATTCCGTTAAGTTTTTAGGGATGGTGACTGTGATGGAACTAAGGTTTGTGTTGAAATGGAATGAATGCAAAGTAAGTTTTGAAGTAGGGAGACGTTTTTTGGTATCAAACGTGTATGGTGTTTTTTATGTGAGAATATTGTGCCTTACATTATTCATGTCTAGTAGCACAGCTCATACCAAATATGTCAAGTTTGCGTAACTGCAACTAGAAGTAAACTAAATTTGGCCCTACATGACAAATTTAGACGAATCTTGAACGTTTGTGCTGCTTGGGTAGTTACCGTTTTGTTGAACGTGAGAAGACATTTTATTTATTAAAGTGAATAACAGTAAAACTGTTCTTGTTAATCCAGATTAGATTTGTAAACTTATATTTAGTGCTATTATTCATTAGCGTTCATTTTGATTTAATGTAAGATCCATCATATGAATCAACCAAACAACCTTCAACCAACCAAAATTGGCTTCCTAGAAAATTCTAATTAAAATAAGAAATGTTTGAAGAAACATGTAAATTAGAATACTAATTCTTAATCATATACATAATTATTACTTAATCACCTTTCTCCACTAAAGTGGACTTAACCATAAATTCAATGGCCTATTATAAAATATTTCCCTTTTAAAAATACAGAAACAGTCTTAAAGGGGGGACCTTAAAAACTTATTCTTTGATATTGATGATACAATTACTTTAACTGTTCATCTACGTAATTGATGAAAATATTTATAGAAGAAATAATAATAGATTTCATTCTCAGATAATTTTCTAACGGGTCATGTTGACCCCCCCCATTTTAATAATAATAATAAAAACATCTAATTTCTTTTCTGCTATAAAGAAACCACAGTGTGTTGTTTTTAAATCTAGCTCAAAGCTATTCAATAAAAGTAATTGAACATAAAAGGACAACAATTATTTCAAATTTAAGTGGCCACATAGAAGCTAGCATTAAATCGTCTGAGAAAACCTAGATTGTTCCCATTCAAGCGTTTATGTCTGTGTGTAAGTCAAATAGACCCTCGAAGTGTATTTTTAGCAACGAGGACGTACAAAGTTGGGGCAGTAAATATATTTTACCGATAGTCGTAAAGATTTGCTAGCTAGACGAATACACATGCCGTTTCCTGCACGTCTTATCCTTTTATTATTATCTTTCTTTAGGCACTTAGTATTAACGTGGTTTGTTACTTCACTGTTTTATACTAAATGTGGAGGTCACGATGCCATCCACCTTTGAACTGTTTTGAAAGTCAACTATAAGTTGGATTTCATGAAGCTTTGAATTCTGAAATTTAAATAAAACAAATTGCGGGTCATTTGTAAACCAAGTTATGGGTAAAACGTATTTTTCATTCAAGAAAATTAAATTAGAATATATTTTCCATTTAGAAGAATTAAATTTAAATTTGGTGACGCAACCATTCTTAGGATAGATTTTGATCCAATTTAATGCAGCTCGTAGCTAAGAAAACGTTCCATCTTTGACAAATTTAACATACTGTAATCATTTTATATAGAGATTATTTTATATAGTTTATTGATATTCCTGGCGTTATTTCACTAAAATTTGTCATTTCATAAAGATATAGTCATAGTAGGTATCATCTTAAAATATCGATATGACCAGTAAATATGATTGTGGGGATACTTCTATTTACTAAAAAATTAGAAAGAAAAGGGAAAGATCCAAAAATTTGAAAATAATATTTTATGTTTTTAAACAGCAATCCAGCAAAAACGGCAGTTTTTCGTTAATTTTACATGCACAATTACTCCCGAAAAATCAAATTCTCCGAACTCCATTCCTTCTCTAAACGAAACAGAATCACGAGCAGAGCATATATAGTATATACTACATAGTTTGTACTAAACCTCTTTGTCTTTCTATAAGGGTTTAACTATAGTGGGCGTCCAACAATTTACAACGAGTTGGTCGTCCTCTTTTCGCTAAAACTTTCGTATAAAATCTGATTTATACTACTTTCATTAGTGCATAGTTTTGCGTTAGCATTAACTGGAGGGACATGTTTATGTTAGTTCTTAACAAGTCAGCATACCATGAACACTAATAGAAGCTGTGTGCCTTCCGCATTTAACGACTAGTTTTTCTGGATTTATTCATTCAGCAGATGTCTGGAACTCATGCTTTATTTTTACATATGTTAAATAGAAAATAAGGGTTGGATAGTTTGGGAGTGTTTTTAGTGGTTGTGCTAAGGGAAAGTGCATAAATTACATCGTGAGGGGTTTCAGATTTGTCTTTTGGGGGGCAGGATATTATAAACACATCTTTGGAATAAAATCGGATGTTTTTTCTTCAATGTATTGAAAGTATAAAATGCTTTTTTCAACCATGATATTACATGTTGAAGCTTTTTCCAAATTCGAAACTCTGATTTATTAGGAAGTCGACTAGAATAAAAAAAATAATGAGTAAGGTTTGATAAATTCTAAATTAAAGTAGTGGCGGTTAAGAAAACATATAGTATATGAAATCAATTATAATTAAATTTTAAAGAATTTTAAACAAATTGTAATAATGGCAAATATAGTACTTTATCTCTTCTTTTCTATAATTTTGGATTCTGGAAAAAAAACTAATTCAAACAAAACAATATAATAACAATCTTCAAACCAATATATCTATAGAGAAATTCAATAATATTTAATTCCCTTTAAAAATGCATAATTTTACGAGATAAATTCGTTAATTTTGTTTCATCAATCATAAGGTCTGTATTTCAATAGTTCATGATTCAATATGAGACTTCAACAATTAATAATATGAACTCACTCAAATCCTCCGTTAATTTATTAAACAAATTTAATTTTAAGAGGTTAAGTGTTTATTGGTTAAGAAGCAATTAATTCACTCCTTTCTTTATAAAATGTGCAACAAAGCTGAATACATGTGATGTAAATTCAAAAGGAACCCAGCCTCCCATTTCCTAATGTCGCATGATTCAGAAACATGTAGTTCAATAAATTCTCCTGTATCGACGTTATTTCTCTTTGATGATAATTTGCGTTTCAACGAGCTTCAAAGGCGTTATAGAGGATGCTTTTCCGATAAAATAACACAGAAAGTTGTAAACAAATATCAGCTTCTGGGTTTTATCGATGATAGAGACACTTGTGGGGGAAGATGGAACTATTACGTATTCATTCTTTTGTGGGAAGATGAATGTATATGTGTTTGTCGGGGGTGATTCCTAAATTAAGCTATTGAAGAATAGTTCTGGAAAGTACCCCGAACAAACTATTTGAACATATTGCCTGAAGAGTATTTACGTACATGGTACTGAAAGGTAATATTGTTACTGCCAATTGGAGTATACTGAAAACATTTAACATTTTTTTATTAACATTTTATTATTTTATTATTTTACAACAACAACAACATACACATTAATAATTGAAACAAACAGACACATATATAAGAAAAAAAAAACAACAGGAAGACATATGAGTTGCCAAGGGGTCAGAAACCCATATGGGCAACCTAAAGCAGTTGAATTTGAAAGCAATAAAAATGAAAAAACATACATTTATACATATGCATAGAGATATTTACACATACACATATAGATAATACACATACAATATATAATATAATATAGTGGCATCGCAAGGCAAGCTTCAGAATTACTAACCTAAAATTTAGAGAGCATTTGTTCCTTCTTTTTTAAAAAAGTTCTTCAATATTTTCTATTGTAAAAATAAAAAGCTTTAGTAATTTTTTAAACTTAATAGGGGATTTTTCTGTTTTTAAATCATTGGGTAAAATATTGTAAAACTTAGGCGATAGATAAACATAATTTTTATGTAGTATTTCTTTTTTAGCTTTTGGTACAAAATATAAGTTTCTTGAACGTAAATTGTAAGTTAAATTTCGTAGGTCAGAATCGTTTGCTTGCTTAGTAAAATAAACTATTGTTTTAAAGAAAAAAAGGTGACGAACTGGTAAAACGTTAAGTTTCTTGTATAGATCAATTAAAGGGAACTGGTTACTACTGCTTAGAAATTTAATGATTTTATTTTGAATTTTAATTATTGGATTTATATTTTGTAAGTAATCCCCACCCCAGGCTAGAATACCATAGCTTATTATTGAATTTACCCAGGAGTGGTAAAGTTGAAGCAAAAAGTTCTTATTTATTATCTTTTTTATGAAGTAAAGTTTGTGTAAAATATAGCGTAATTTATTTGTTAGGTAATTAACGTGGGATTTCCATTTTAGGTTTGAGTCTACATTTAATCCAAGGTATTTTATTGAAGATACTTGTTCAAGAGGGGGGCAATTACAATTAAGACCTTTACAGTCAATAACATGATAACATAGATGAAGATGCTCAGGAGGCCCGTAGATACTGAAATTGATTAATTTTGTTTTATTTACATTTATTGATAATTTATTAGAAATAAACCAGTGTTTAATGGTCAGAAGATCCCTATTTATGTTATTTTGTAGTATACTATAGTTAGAACATGTGTACAGAATTACAGTATCATCTGCATAGGTAATGATTTTACCATTTAATTTTAGTTTGCAGAAATCATTTATGTAGATTATAAAAAGCAAAGGTCCAAGGATTGAACCTTGCGGTACACCAGACCTTATGTTTAATAGACTACTTTTAGAATTTCCCAATTTTACGAACTGTTTTCGGTATGCTAAGTAAGAAATGAACCAATCCAGTTCTTTGCCTCGAACCCCGATTGAAGATAGTTTGTCAATTAAAATTCCATGATTCACACTGTCAAATGCTTTTGAGATGTCTAAGAAAATAGCTGCTGTTTTGTTATTTTTATCTATACTATTATAAGTATATTTAGTAAATTCTATTAGCGCGTTTTCAGTACTGAGACCCGGCAAGAAACCAAATTGATTTTCAGAAATTATATTAAAAGTCTTTAAATAATCATAAATTCTGGCGTGTACAATTTTTTCAAGAACTTTGGAGAAAATTGGTAAAAGAGAGATTGGTCGGTAATTAGCAAAATCATTTGTGTCACCAGATTTATGGATAGGTACAACTAAAGCTGTTTTTAGGAAAAAAAAGTAAATTATTCGTGGAATCCACGTTTTTACTGCATACGATGATAAACGAAGCACTTGAAATATTTTTTTATATAATATATATTTTTTAAATAGGAATAAAAGGAGTGTTGTGGTATCAATAGCTATAACTAACGATTTTACCAATTGCTATTTATTATTTATACAAGCTACATTAAAATATTATCTTCTAAAACTATTAAAACATTTTTTCGTTCAAATAAACTGTAAATGCTATGCATAAAACATTTATGTAACTGTCTGTTATTGTTTGTTTTAAAATAAAAGGATTGTTAACGGAAGTTTTACGAATAAAACTAAAAGTTCTTGAGAGATAGTAGTGAGAGGCAATTACCCTTTTCTTAGAAAAAATTACTATCGTGAATATTATATTCCAAGAACCTAAAAAAATACTGATAAAATTGGTTGTAATTATATGGTCATATTTATATTATACTTGAAGTTATAAGTAATGTGGTAAATTGAGGGAAAATAGTCTTTGGGGAAAATTTTATTCTCTTATTTTCTCAGTGAGGTAGGTAGTTAATATTTTCAACTGATTTTCTGCAAAAACTTCTATGCATTTTAAGTTTTCTTTTTAAGTCTAGGGATTCCTTCTTTGGTAGATTAGTAAATTTACAAAGGAGGCAGGGGAGTTAAAACAAGAGCTCATTCCTTTTTTTACCTGACGAAGTTAAAATAAAATTTAAAATATGGAAAGAATCTGTTGCATCAGAATGAATGAATTGGACTAACCTTAACGCTCTATGTTCCACTAAATTCAATTTGAGTCAAAAGAGTTTTAAGACTGTGAGAAAAAGGAGAAGGAGAAGTGAGAAAAAGGAGAAGGAGAAGTGAGAAAAAGGAGAAGGAGAAGTGAGAAAAAGGAGAAGGAGAATGCATTTCTTTAGAGAAAAATATATATAATGTATTATATGCAATTTTTTGCGATACCTAAATTCTTTTTTATTTTGAATATTTCATCAAAATTTTATCAAAAAAATAATTTTGAAGAGCTATTTTATCAAGCCATTTAAAAAAATCAAACTGTGAATAGTGAACATCAGCCTGTTACATAATTTATGGAAATATTATAAGTGAAGTTATCAAATACAATATGTTTTTCAATATTAAAATACTTTATAGGACGTTTTATTTTTATATTTTAAAAAATAAACTTTAAAAAAAATTTTAGCATCTTTATTTAGTTTATTAAACGATCATATCTTAGTTCATGTTCATATATAGAATTGCCCTATGGTGAATTAAATAATACCAGCTTAGAATTTTAAGAGAAAATCTGAATCACCGTGTAAACGAGGTCGTTATAAAAGTTGCCATTCTGATCTAATAAAAATTAACTGTAAGTTGTAACAACCCTTTATTTTCAACAAACAGTGCAGAACGTTTCACGGCAACTACAGCATATCACTAGAATTTTTTGGGCATCAGAAATAAAAGCATCCGGTGACCATTTGTGTAACTGTAACCATGTTTCGTCTCCTTCACATCGGTTTCCGTTTCTTTTTGTAGACATCAATCGGTGCATCCCCTGAATCCTTCAAGATCAGCAGCAAAAAGAGCATCGTAAAAAAAATCACCCCAAATTCTTACTGCGTCGTCCTCCTGTTCCATTTGCAAACACATGCACAGATAAAACATACATAGACTGAAGATAAAATTCCAGAACCTTCCTTAAACCAATCCAAAAGGGGGGAGAGGTTTCTTTTTTTAATACCCCTCCCGGTCTCTAGGGCAAACCAACTTTACATTTCATATTCCCCCCACCCCCGAATGCCTACACCGGTGCAAACATTTTCAATATTCCGTTCTTAAACGCATCTTTACAAAGTCGGAAAAGAGGATCCAAGAAAAGAGGGTTATGTTGAGAGAAAAAAACCCGGGAATTCACAAGCACGTTTTGACGTTTTCCTATTGTTATCAAACCATTCCGAATTTCGGTTCTGGAACGTGCCCTACCACTTCCGTATTGCATTTATTTATTACGGGAGTTATGAAACGTATGCGACGAATCCCAAATTTTACTGGAGGGGGGGGTCCTCCAGTTTTGTCTGTTCTGGAACTTGTTGGATGGATAGGTCTGTTCTTTTCCCCTATACTATTGTCGGAAAACCACCCCTTCAGTTCTGACCGCCCCGAATTTTCTATAAGATTAAACGGAAACTTCGGGCGGCATAGGTTTGAGAGGGTTAATAAGTGGGGAGGGGTAGTTTGTGTGTGTGGATGGAGAGTTGCCATCGCTTCGAGGAGATATGTGTCTGGGAATTTTCTCTGAGAGGCCCTCTATGCGTGCCTGGAAACTTAACCTAATCGTAAATGTGCGTGTGTATATTCTGTAACTACACCGCGAATATAATATGAATGGGTTGGAAGCCAAGGGGGACAAGTGACAATGCGGGATAACTTTTGTATATGTGGGGTAGGTTTGCAAACTTGCCTTATTTGTTTCATCATGCTCACTGCAAATTTATGAAACACTTTTGCAACGCTAAGTAAACACGATAATAAACACTTCTGACCAAAAGCTGATTGTGCTGTGTGAGAAAATTTATACTGCAAACGCTCCACATAAAAATAAATACATTTTTTAACACTTTTTGTCCTTAAATTAACACCTTATATTTTAACACCTTATTGTGTTCTGAATATGATGTGTTGGAAATGTGTACTATCCAGAAATGTGTTTTAAAACTAGTGATGTAAAATATGTTTAGAATCTGAAAGTGTTCTTAAAAATTTGGATCAAAACACTATCAGAACACTTTTACCACACTATCTTTTCTCACACAACACATTCGCAACGTAATTAATTGTAAAACAATAAAAATACCTTTGATTAGAAGTGTTCGTTATTGTGTATTTAGCGTTGCAAAAGTGTTTTACGTATTTGCAGTGTAGTGTTGCAAAAGTGTTGCCAAAAATTTCAGGGAAAGAAAATGTGTTCTCTTACAGTGTTTCGATCCAAAATATAAGAACACTTTCAGATGCTAAATTTATTTTCCAACACATTTTTAGAACACATTTCTAACACTTTTTATACATATTCAAAGCACTATCACAACAAAATAAGGTTATAAAGTGTTCTACCTAACAACACCATTAAAGGGTTATTTCGATGACAGAAAAGTGTTCTTAAATATGTTTTACTTTTTGTGGAGCTTCGAGATAAGAAGGTCCACTCTCCCTTGGCTTTCAAAAGGGATTTAGTATCAAAGTACCGAAGATCAAACACTGGAAATTTATTAATTAAATTTCCCATCTATATCTACAATATATGATAAACTTTTTAACGCATCGTTGACTTGTACCCCTTGACTCTTCTTCCACTCTTGTGTAATGTAGAATTAATATAGGAGGTCTAAGTTTTAGACCTTTAAGATGAAATTTACGCCTACACCTTTTATCGTCTAATGGTAGGAATTATCTGTAAAGCATCCCAATGCCTTTCATTTTTGATTGACCGTTACCACAATTAAAATACTGTTAAGTTATTCCCTCAACCAGGAAATTCCTTATAAGTTTTTCTATCACACTGAAGAGAAGTTGCAACATATACTAGCATTATTGTATGGATATTGAATAGTTGTATAATAATGGATTCACACACAAACATTTTAAGAATGAAAGTTTCTTGAAACTGTAAAAAGGTTTTGTCTTTTTTAACATTAATTAATTATCTAGTTCCAATTGTCTGGTATGTTTAATTTTCACTCTTTATTTTTAGTTTAATTTTTGATGTCTTAACTGGCCTAAATGTTAAACTGATGACATGTGTATATTTTCTAAGTATGTAATGTATTATTATATCTAATGTCTTCTCTTTTGTTCTAGGTAAGCTATTTTTTCATGGAAGATCTACTTTCAATATTGAATTTTGTTATCTTTGAGTATGCAAATCCATTGAAGGTAGTTGATTTTCATCCATATTTTCCTTTATTTGAAAAATTACAAAAACAGTCAAAAATCAGTTTTTTTCTAAATAATTTACTCAATTTGACAACCAGTTCAAATGTTACCAAAACGTAGATTTCGGTAAGGGCTCTGAAGTTTTGTTTTTAGAATTTATAACAGTACCCACGCTACCTAACCTTGTTAATTGAATGAATCCTATTGGAATGCGGAATATGTCTGGTTTTTTGCAGATACTAATCCGTAATCGCATAACAGTTGCTTCTGATTGATAATTGCTTCAGGATCTGTTTTTTGTTTTTGCTATATGTTGTGTAGACGTAACCGAGACAACCTGTATCGGTTACGTCTTTGCAATCTGAGTCTGCAGATTCTGCATAAATATAAAACAGGATTTCCCTGCAGAAATGACTGGGGGTTCTAGTTGCATAGCTGATATTATATCTCTGTTAAATCAACTTGTTATTTTTTTAGAGGGTAATGAAATTTCCTCTCAACCAACGAATTCATCCCAGTTGAGAGAGCGCTTCTTCTTTCCTCATTCATTCAAAAACCGATTACCTTCGTAAAGCTCGTTACCACTCCAGTCCTAAATATACAAACTTCTCAGAATGACAGTGGTATAAGTCGCACAATGCAAAACTTAAGATAAGCCCCGTGTATTTCGATTTTAATAATAATTGGAGGGCCACAAAAAACTTCCCAATTCGAACAACACTTTTGTGACGCATGCCTGATGTATTTAGGGGTTTTGCCCCCTGTGCTTTAATTTTCTTGGCACCCTTAATTTCTTTTTATTTATTAAAAAACAACCCTTTTCCTTTGTTTTCATCAAATCTCAACGTTTATGATTTGTACTTATTTAAAACCAAAAAAGTCATATTTAAAAAAACTAGCATCTGGGATAAAATTTTCCGCGGACTTCGCGGAAAATTCGCTTGAAAAACTTTCAATCAGATGCAAATAAAAATATAAAAACAATAAAATAAGTAAAATATAGATAATAATAATAATAATTTATTAACAAAAAAAAAAGAAATACAAAAACAATACAAATACAAATATTGCTCACTATAAGGGGCCCTAGCCCTTCCAAGTAAAACATAAAATTAACTATTATAATTAATATTTATAAATGAAACAAGGAAAAAAATACAAAACTTTGAAAATGATGATAGATGTGCCTAGAAGAAGGAAGTTGTCGTCCCCTCACACCATACATAATTGTGCAATGGAAAATTCTTAAATACAAATTGTGAAACTAATTATTTTTGCAAATATGGATTTATTTGACTTGCTGAAGAATTCTCTCGCTGAGCACATTCTGTGGACTAATGCCACTATCATCCATATGCTTCTTCAGCTCTGCTCAAAACGCCTTAAGGCGGCTGCCCAAACAAGCACCGTGTGTTGTTTCCTACTGCCATTCGCGTAACAATGCTCGTTCGTCATTAAACTTCACTTAACTCCTTCTCTCTTTGGAGTCGATGATGACCACTGCGAGATGATGGGAAGTCGCATATATCTACGCGATATAATGCCTTTGAAAATTAAGTGCCGATGAAATAAAGAACGGACGTGCTGCTTTCGGCAACGAGCAGCCGCGGTGATGGGATGTGTTGGCCCACCTGTTTGGGTTTTGGGTTTGCTGAGCTGGGTTGAGTCAATATTTGACCAGTGTGAGTGTGTGGACCATTGTGGGGAGCATGGGTTTGTTGTAAAGTCGTTGTTCGTAGAGGGCAAAAAGAACTTTATGTGAGAGACGAGCCATTTTTAGATTGTTCGACTTTTACCATTTTAGAGGCCTTTCAAATACACAGTCGACTCCGCTTAATGTGATCACTTTTATCCAAGAGTAGAATAACAATATCCGATTGATAATAAAAATCGATTTGATACTAGAAATATTCTAACAGTGTAACTCGAGTGTTGCACTAAAATCACAACTATGTAGTCCTAATTGAAGTATTTAAAACGATTACCTAGTACGTATTTTGCAACTTTTAATTTCTTAAAGATAAATATGAGAGTGGGACACATAACACTAATAAATTAATGACTCATTCGTATTAAAATTGTCCTTCAAACGGATAAAAATGAGGTTCTTGGGGGATTTTCACCAGATTTTGATTACATTAAGCGATATATATTAATTACATGAAACGATAAATTTTGGGTTCAGTTAAAATAGGAGTGATATTATCCGATTGATAACTTTAACCGTGGTCCCAATAAGCGGAGTCTACTGTATTACCCATTAGTGTTTTTGTGGATTTTACACACTGTATTTCTACCCCCTTGACAGTGATAATATGCAAATCGTTAACCCTTTTCTTGTAATTACGGTAAACAACTGCGCTTCAATGAAAACCCTTCAATTTTTTTGTACAAAACCTTCATTAAAGATCTAATTTTGAAATCTTGGAACTTAATTTTAATGAAAAACTAACTTAATTGGAAATAAAAAATCCACGTTTAGTTTCTTAACTAATTCCAAACTAAACTTTTAAATAATTTTTGCAAATTACAAGAGATTTTTGAAAATAGTAGTGTTCAAATGCCTTACGTAAGCATCACTCATAAGCAGCAAAATTAAGCAAATTGCAATAACCCATCCCCATTAGCTGCTTTAGTGATATTTAGACGGCCCCTGATTGGTATCTTAATATTTGTAATTCATTAATATTTAAATGTGTGATTTGACTCTAAGGCCTAATAAATGAGTGACAAAGTTTCTAATGGTTAGTGGTTAGTCCAGCCAGATTCTTTGAACAATGAATTGATTTTTTGGCTGAAGAATGAACATTTTTATTTAACCCTTTATCATTTTTGTGGACATTTTGAATACAATTCGAGGTGAGGAGGAATATCAGACTGACTAAGTTAATCTATGAAATTATTATGTGGGTTTTTTTTTAATTTGTGGAGCAATATTTTAAAAATTTTGTATTAATAGGTTAATGACTATTTGGATCGTTTTGTGTAGCATTGCTATAAGATAAGAGAAGGGAACACACTGGTTAAAATAAATATCTTTTATTCAATGAATGAAAAATGTCTATAAAGATCTACGTAATATATTATTTCTAAAGAACCACAATAAATTGAAATATTAAAAATTTATTTTGAAATGAACTCATACAGAACGTACTGAAAGCAATTATCAGAAAAATATCATAACATAGTTATGTTCCTGTTAATAAATAATATTTTTGGCAAAGAGACCCTTTTAGTAATTCTTTGTTTCAAGAAAAGTTAACTTTGAATTTTATCCAGGGAACAATTTAGATACAAGCCTGAATGTAACAAATAAATTTAAAAGCATCATAAATCTTCGAAATTTAGGAACCTATGATATGCATGAAGAATAATGGGTTCTAATAATTGTTGTTAATTAAAACGTTTTGCGTTTCTTAAGTTATACCAATACCAATACTAACGTTTGTTGAAAAAACTCAATCATTAATTTAGAAGAAAGTTTAATTATTATCTTTCAATATACATTTGAAATTCAAATGATTCTATTTTTATTTTGTTTAATTTATCTTAATATAGATTTTTCTTAAATATAAAGGTATTTCTTTTGATGTGATTTATGTATTTAGTATTTGTTCTGTTCCCGTTTTTGCTACATTTCTCTAATATTTGTATTATAATTAATCAAATAATATCAATTTATATTTTCTGCACCTAGGAAGGGCAACTGCGGTGCTCCTTTGTGATCAATAAGAAGTTATTTTTATTTCATAAAAATTATTATTATTATTTAATTAATTAAAAGGTGTAACTTTGTATTCATGTAAAGTGTCGATAAAATGTTTAGTTTTTTACGTAAAAAATATATATTTTTAACTATTTAAAATTATTAACTATTTTATTAGTAAATTAACTATTTTATTAGTAAAACATTTGAAATACAAAGGTGTAAGTTACAAGTTACTTTGTGTTCATGTAAATTGTCGATAAAATATTTTAGTTTTTTAAGGTAAAAAATACGTATAATACTATATTCACTCGTATAATAAAAGGTTTTAACTTTACAGATATAAATTAAGTAAGAGGAAACTCATAAATTTTTATATCATTCCACAGTTGTAAAAACATTAACTCATCAAGGTTTTATATGTAGTTTTTCCTTAGGAGAGAAAAATAGTTAAATGAAGAGGAATGGAATTATGACAGTTCTTTTATCAATGACCATTAAAATGTGCGTAATTTTTTTTTGACGCAGATTGCTAATGTAGAAAACGACCATTATCTATGTTCCCATTTATTTTTTAACTGTGTTATGGAATTCTTTTTATTTTATTTGTTGAATATTTCAAATCATTTAATTTCATTTTGATCGTTTAACAAAGGCAAAGAAACTGTTTTAAAAAGACTCTTGATTTTTAGTTATGTGATTGATGATTAAAACATTTCACTTGTATTTTTTTTTTGTTGTTTCTCTGATTATAAATATAGTTTTTATGTGTCTGAATAGTGATTTCATGTTTGTCAGTGTAGTTTGATTTTTTTTTATCAAAGTAACACTGATGAATAATGTATCAAAAAAAATTATGTTACGTTGTTCAAGTTTTACGTTATTATAGTTTTAATGTATAGTTAAATAAATATGCTTATGGGAAACACTAATTTATTTTCGTTAACTACTTTTTTCCCTTTATTATTAGTACATGGACCAAACACAAGAATGTAGTAAATTAAAATTAATCTACAGACAACAATGTGGCTTAAGAATTAAGACAACCAATAGTTTGACTTATTAATGGGTTTATAGAATGTTTTTTTTTTCAAGTAACTTCTTTAAAAATTTGCAGGAGAAATTTTTGAAACCCATTAATGTTTCCCCTGTTCTTTAATATTTATTGTTTCATATTTTAAAAATTTTCGACTCCGTAATAGAATTTTATTTATCATGATTGCACATGCACATACCACTGGATAGGATTTTTATATTTTAAACCATTACTTCTTTTTAATTAAAATGTTACGCAAAATTTTAATTTTAAGAAAATATTTTTTTAAAAATTAAATTTATTTAATTTGAAAGTATTAGGTACTACAAATTTTGTATCATTTTGCGTTTTGCAAATAAATTGTTGTAAAAATATTTAATATTTGCCAATATTCATTTGAAATAAAAAAGTATCATATCACGACTCAATTCTATCAATTTTAATCGACTTTAAAATTAACTGAACTAAAGCTAATTGATATTTATAGTATCGGTCGTAGTTTTTTTTCCTCAATTCTTTTGTGTAAAAAACAATTTATAACGATTATATTTAATTACATGAAAAAAGGGAAAATGCTCACATACAAAATATAACTAATTTTAACCATTTCTTTTTTATTTAAAAGGGATATTTTTTTAT
This sequence comes from Tetragnatha montana, assembly GCA_963680715.1. Lineage (NCBI taxonomy): Eukaryota > Metazoa > Arthropoda > Arachnida > Araneae > Tetragnathidae > Tetragnatha > Tetragnatha montana. Next base: position 58,013,110 of record OY796676.1, on the reverse strand, counting down.
GTTATTACAAAAATTCTTTGAATAAAACATTCCAATCCACACACATTCAGACAGAACTTCCGTAACCTGAAACCGAGTATAGCTTTGTAAACTAACCGCTGTTACAGTATTTGTTGAGGGGAACAATATTAAAACTCTAGTCCTCTAAAATCGTATTCCTAATACGTATTGCTATTAATATGAATCCACAAGTTTACAACAAGCTATTGAATGAATTGAGTTATCTTACCCTAGATTATCTTCATATCCTATTGCGTACCAATAGTTTATGAAACTAACAAATCCGCTTTCAAAACCTCGGTCCCGTTAAACATATTTGCTATGTTATATTAGATTGCTTGTGTACTAAATCTAAGTCAATTAAATGTTGAATTCCAACGTTGCTAACTATAGTCTATTTGAAATATTTAACAAAGGAGGCTGTTTTATGACAATAAGAAGGCAAGCTTTTAAGCGAGATAAATTGAAAGTTATTTTGTCACTAACAATATTTTATTAATTAATGATATCTGTATCTGTTCTGAAGAATGAAGAGTATGAACGAGGTATTATACAGGTTGTTTCAAAAGTCCGTTTGATGGGTTTGATTTGGAAACAACGTCTCTAAGGTTCAGGGATGTAAGGTGTATACCTCTAGGTAAGTGACCATGCTCAATCCATTGGGACGGCTTACAGCGCCCTTTTTGGTGAAATAAGAAGGTTGCAAAAATTATCTAAAAATTCTAAAGAAGATAGAAAAAAAGTTTCATGAAAAGAACTTTTTAATATTCGAGGATTAGCAAGTAAAAATAGCACTTTTTGAGAAGTTGAAAGTTTTATTATTTTTTATTAACATTTTTCTTTATATATGTCTTATATAATGTGATGCTTTATTTAAAAAAAATACATTACAATTATTCAATCATGTCGAGTTAATTAAATCTGAAGAATGTATAATATTTTAGATTATTTAAACTTTTTCTATGCTAATGGTATGTTATTATTAGCATAGAAAAAGCCAAGATAACCTTCGAATTTATATAGAAAATGTAGAGATGCATGTTTAAAGGCTTTAAATCACGTACCAGACATACACTTTGTAACACCCCATCTATTCATAGAATGCTTCATTAAATACTGGAAGTTAAGATTCTTGGATAACGTTTCGAACTTAAAGGATTAGTTACGCCGATTTCCAAACATATAGATGCATTTTATTCGAAGAAAGAGATAACAGATACGTTTTAGGACAATAGACAAATTGTCTGATTTGCCTAGTTCGGCGCAGAATGTCCTAATAGGGATTCTGTGCCATTAAACTCCAACCAACCGACAAAAAATATTAACGTTTGGGAGATTTTTCATTTGAGTTTTTTCTACTTTGACAAAGAAATGCAAATCAATAATTATTTAAGAAATTTAAATTTTAAGGGCACACGGAACACCTCGATGGCCAAAACATGGCAAAAGTAAAGCATAGTTTAGGTGCGTGCGTTTCACTTTCAAATTTAGATTTTTTTAAAGTTTTCATACACAAGCTAAAACACATATTTTTTTATACAGTTATAACAAAATTTTTCAAAATAGTCAAAAATTTAATAAATTATAGCCATTTTAAAAAAAATTAAAATTTTTGAATGCTCGACACTATATGTCAGTTTGGTACACATTTTAGGAAAACTATTGAATATATCTTTCCAAAACTTGGTGTGATCATAAATAACATGTCAATGAACAATAATAAGAAGGGGTTTAATCATGGATCAAATAAAAAAAATTTTAAAAAAAAACTTGTGAGATGTTTAAAAAACAAGTAACTTTTACAACACATTTTGGTTAATAACATAAATTCTACAACAGGCATGTCTTATATCCTTCTTATTATTAAAGAAAATAGGTAGTTCAATAATTGTGGAAAGTTTGAAGAGTGTACCTGAAATAGTTTTTTAAAAATGTGTACCTAAAGGCATGAAAATCATGTTTCGAGAAAAATGGAAAAAACAGAAAAATGGCACAAACCTGCTATAAATGTTATTTTATAATACATCTCAGGACTAGAGTGTGCTTTATATCTTATTTCAGCATTACATTTAACATATTTAACAAGTTTTTATTTAATTTGTGTTGATATAGGGGGTTTGGAATGAGAAATACAGCTTTTCGAAGACGAAGGCAGTCGTTGCATTACAGTACCAAAATGCAACTTAAAATAGCCTGTTATTATTATAAACACTAATTTATGTTATAAAATGTTAGATTGTTTAATGTTTGTCTTAGATTGTTAGAATTGAAGTTAAATAACATGAATTTTCTTATATGAAATGGAAAATACTGCGTGACACTTCGAAGACGTAACATCCTGCGGTCAGTTATTTTCCCCTCTTTTGAAACTTTAAACAACCAAACATTACTAAAAACGCAAAAAACATTTAGAAAACATTATTTTATTACTTAAAAGGTGTAATTTAATTCTAGAATTAACTAAATCCAAAAATGTTTACCAAGATAGCCTTTACGAGTCGTTTCGCAGAATTTCGCATTTTTTCTCATTAAGTCAAAAAATATTAAACAAAATTAAAATTTGCAAAATATATTCATTGGATTTATTTATGATTAACAAATAACTTAATTTTAATTCTTTGGATTGTTTTAGAGGGGAAAATATCGGCCACAAGTTCATTCTACAACAATAACACGACGTCAACAATGCATTCACATTCTTTAAACTAAAGTTACACAGCTTGGGAAAAAATAATGTTGCCACATAGGTGAAATAAGTAAATATTTAGTCACAGAGTAAGAAAATCTAAAGTTTTAGTCCAGTTAATAAGGTTTAGATCGGTTTATTTGTAAACAGAAAGCATCTGGGCAAACGCGTGGTGGGCGTGTCATGCTTGTTAACAAACATTCAAACCGGATTTTAAGGTAATTAAATTTTTGAAACCTACACAAACTATATATTTTTGAAATCGTCTTAAATTGCTTTATTTTTTACGAACAAAATTGAAAAATCGAAAATTTGAACCGTTTTATGTTCTGTGTGCCCTTAAACGGAATCGGTGTGAACTGTTTGGAACTCTTATTATTCACAATTTTTAAAAATATTAACTTTATAAAGATTCAAAACTACCTAAAAATGTATTAAAAAGTTTCTATTAAAATATGCATGGGGGCTCAGGAATATTTTTGCGTCCTCTGCCCTGGTACAAAATCTAGCTTTTAAAGATACTGGGTAAATCTTTTAGAGAATATTTGGACCCCTTCTGAAATAAATTTCTACATTATACATCAGGTTAGAATATTTGTACTTATAAAGTTAAGGAAATGCTTATTGTTGTGGCTTCAGAGTTTAGACTATCTCCGTTCTGTGCTTGTGATCTACGGATTCCACGTCTAATGAGGGTTGTGAATGAGAACAGGGATCCGTTTCTTGTTGAATTCCCGTTGAACTATCTCGTACACCAGACTAAACACCCTAATGAGCTCCGTTACAACCTCCAGATGAGGACGGAGGAGAGATCTCAGATCCTATCTCTCTCCCCTTCAATTCGCAGAGATCATTATCTTAAGAGAAAAACACCCAACATACGCCTCCTCCTCCTCTACTCTACGTGACTTTACCCAACAGCTCTCCAAGTTTATATACTCCTAATATCAAAAAAGTGATATAAATGCATAAACTGAGAAAAGGAGGAGGAAAAAACAGCTCGAAGAAATGATATTTCGGTTCCCTCCTCCCTTTACCACTTAGATCCCTACTAGATGAAGAGGAAAAACGTTTTCACACGCTTATACTAATGACTGCGGAAAGAGAAAAAACTCTCATGCACTTGTGCCGCCACTTAAGATGGGGGCGATAACATGCCAAGCCGTCCCCCTTTCCCGTTTTTTTACGGTAACCCTATCTTTAAACCCAACAGGAAGCTCATTGCTTCCTTTCTGGAGGGATGATGTTGCTCCAGCCCCCGGTGGCATCTCCATGGTGGATGGGACCCCTTAATTTTAAGCGGTTCCGCTGCCAAGTCGTCCTTGTCAAGATCCAGCAGCGATGGGAGAAAAGGGGCTCTTTCTCCTCGCGAAGTGTTTCGTTTCGTTTCTGGATCTTATCGCCGAGTGACGTGGGGGTTTTAAAGGATCTCCTAATGCCGTTTTCGTGTTCTGCATTGTTTCTGCAGATTACGAATGTTGTTGTTCCTATCTAGATCGTCCCGGTTTTTTTCTAGGTCGAGCCCTCCTGTGCTTTGTTATTTCCCTTGTTAATAGCTCCAGTTGTAAACTGTTCGTGTTGGTATTGTCAAATGAAGAAGAGAAATGTTAAGTATTTCCGATTTGGCGTTCTATAGATATTTGATTGAATTGATTGTCAGTTAGATAAACTCTTGTTTTAATTCGTGGCATAATACTGTGGCTGGTAAAACTGTGGCAATTGTTTTAAGTGCGTGAGACAAGTGTTTATTAAAGTTACACAAACCACATCCCAGGGGGGTTGAAGGGTAGAAACCAAGTATCAAATCCTACCTATGTTCAAAAACTCTTTACTGTATAACGTACGTACTAAGTATAATGTACGCTTATCGGGGTGTACCTTTAAAAAAATGTTGACCGTAACCCCCTCCCGGTTCTATAAAGTCTAGTGACGTGCCTGATTATTTAATATTTCTTATCAATTTTTTACTTTCTGGGAAAGAAAAAGAATCTCCGAAATTTAGCGGTGTAGTGTAACGAAAAATGCATGAAGAATAATTAATTGTTCCTTAAAAATAAAGTCAAACAAAACGTTTTGTGCTTCTTTAACATATTCACTACTAACTTTTGTTTTAAAAAAATAAAATTCCTCATCAATTTTTAATCAAGTTTAAAGCGTAAAATATAAATAGTAAAAGATACGCTTATGTACATGAAAGAGTCATCACTCCCAGACAGCATTATTATGTTCACATTCAAAGAAAGCACACAAACTCCCCCGTACTTCCGTTCCATTACAACTCCATCCCCACCTCCAGTGGCATATGGCACCAAAGATACCTTTAATAGATACGTCAATACCTTAAAACGACGCTCCATTGAGCTAAATCTATTCCCCGCCTCTTGAATAAGCCCCAACTTAAAAAGATCCTCAAATCTGGGCCGTGAAGGAAAACCCCTGCTATAGAATCCGACAATGGCCGCCGACACCCTTTTCCTTGGCTTTTAGGCCTCCATTGTTGCACATTGTTACGGCACCCTTTTGGAAGATCCTGGACGTCTTCATCGCAAGGTGGTTGGTCCCCCTAAACAACAACAACGAGGGAACTTGAGGCAGGGTTTGACCGTAGAGCCCCTCTATGGATTTAAACCGTAGAGATGGTATTTACTAGAGAGGAAATCGTATGTAATACTGCGTGGTTAAGAACTAAGGTGGCATAAAAATCCGAAACATTAATCTTAATGATGATTATTTTAGAATGGAAACAACGCACATATCTGATACGTTTGAGGAAATCCCCCTGGACTATGTATAAAAGCTGCTTATGATGTAAGTACTAGTCGACCAGTAAGATTGGTAAAGCACTGGTCCGCAGGACCACTGGGTTTTTTTCCCAACTTCTAACGCTGTTTTGATCGAGGATGACATATAGAGGCCTCTTTAATTGAACTTTTGACTCATTCAACTACCACACAAAAAATGTTGGGACTAGCAACTTCCTTTCTGAACTTTGAATTTCATCAATCTGTTTTTCAAGTCATTATTTTCACTTTAGTGCACTTGGAGTAACTGAGTGGTGCTGAACTTCTCGCCAGATCCAGCAATCGTAACACACCCAATAGATTCGTTGCAAACTAAGCAATCAGTTTCGAGATCGAGTATCTGTAGAAACGCCTATTCCTATTCTTAACAAACATTGAATAGGTTTTTCGAAACTAGGAAAAAAGATTGGTGCTAGGAACTTCCATGCTTTTTTCTCTTACGAGTTTTGCTCTTGACAACTTTAAAAAAGCTATTTTTTATTGGATCCAGTGGAGGCTCGTGTGTAGTTCACTTGGGGGTTCACAATAAAATTTTTAAAATACAATTAAGTAAAAATATCACAATTAGAATAGAAGAGGGAATGGGCAGGGAATGCAGAAAGCATTATTTTTTCAACAGGGTTGTGGATAGATGGAATGGGTTGCCAGAATCGATAGTAGGTTCCAATGGAGTAAAGGAATTTAAGGATAAATTTGATAAATACTCGGAATCCGTGGTTTGAGTTGAATGGGCCAATATTTGTATTGGAAGCTCATCCTGAATAAGGTACAATCCGATGAACATTTATTAGTTTTTCATTTATGTTATTACTGACTTATTTTGTTTTTATTGGGGGTTCATGTGCTCCTATGGATGAGTATCCACTGGTTGGACCTCTAGAAGAGCTCGCTTTGTGCTACCACTGCTCAAAGTAGAGGAGAAATAAAAACTTCTATCAAACTATTCGCTCTCTAGTTCTTCCATCTCTATGGATTTTTTACTCAAAGGCACCACACACACATCAGTTCATAGCGAAATCCCCCAACAATGCTGAAGAGCCCGGGCGGGTCCGCGCTCACTGTTGTTATTGTTATCATCATCACCAACCACTAGAAAAGAAAGGACGTGGGAGATCAAAGGTCGCGGACGTGTAGCGACGAAGGATGTCCACGGGACGTTCTCTTTGTGATGCAAAAACAATACCGGCTCCCGCTGCGACCCTTACCCCCCTCGTGGAAACCTTGATTGGGGCGGAGCTGATGGTGGAAGATTTATGCGGAATGAAATTAATCTTTCGCACAGAGAGAGGGGGGGATTGATTTCGTCCCAGCTGGTTGGTCCGTTGCAGTTGGATGGTCCGCTACAGACGGACAATGTCGCTCCTGTTGTGTTCGACTGTGGTTTTGGTTGCGATTTTCGGTAGTATTCTTTGGTTAATTAGAGTACATAGAAGCTTTGAGGTTTGAGTCACGGACAAGTGGAGTCGGAAAATACCGGTCTTGTTTGCGGGATGCACTGGTGGTGGAGTTTGTAGTCGTTTACTATGAAAAATATCATTAACCTTAGGAAGTTTTCGAGTTGTTTTTACTGGCGTGATTCCTGTGTTATAAAGAAAATCATTCATGTGCTGCCACAAACTAGTTGTTTTCCTTCAAAAACAATTACTTAAAAATTTAGTTGAAGTGATATTTTTTAGAGTTCAAAGCAGTGGCGGATCCTGGGGAGGGCACTCTGGAAAGTGCCCCCCCTTGGACCCAAAACATTACTCATATGTACGAAAAAAAGTCCCAAAAAGTACTCAAAATGAGTTAAAACCCTACTTTTACTGGTCAAATTTCAAAATTTCTTCTGGGGGAGGACCCCTATACCCCCCAGGTGTACCAAAAGGGGATTTTGAGTGATACTTTTTAGAAAATCCCCAAAATTTTGACATTTTTCTCAAAAGGTAAAGGTGATGGTCTGAAAAAGTGTCCCCCCCCTTGGAGCCGTGCTGGATCCGCGCCTGGAGAGCATGAGATAAAAAATGAGAATACGAACGTGAGAGAATAAGAGAGTAAGTAAGAGTGAAAAATAAGAATATGGAAAAAAAAGAGGAAACATTAGATTATGAAAGTGGGGAAAAGAAAAAAAAGGGAGAAAAGAAAGAAAATAAGACGGAGAAATAGATATAGACACCATCTTTCCCATACCCTCTCTCATACTTTTTCCTCCAAACTTAGTACAGTTCTATATTCTGGCGCAATTAAATCACAACGACTCGCTATACACTCCCTCGCCTCCTACAAATACAAAACACTCCACCTCTAATTAATTCTCCTGTCATCGGAGCCCGAAAACAAACAACACGAGTAGTCGTATTCATTCAGCCCAAGAAACGCATACGAGATCTACCTCTTCTGTATAATCCCGGGGACGTCACTCCGGACGCATATTAATCTACTCCCGGCTAATCTCCCGGAGGAGGAGCCGGAAAGCACACCGGAAGAAAACAGGGAATTTATCTTCCTCGATTCCGGAAGGATTCAGGGCTGTCGCTCGTGCCTTGTTGTCTGGAAAAATAAAGCCAAGGTGCGCGTTGTTTTGTAATTGAAATTAAGGGGAAATGAAGAGGTAGGGGATTCACACACATAACTCGAAGCGAGATATTCTTATGTGATTATTCTAGCGATTCGTTCAGAGTGTTTTATCAGTTAGGCTTGCCAATACCCTGACTAAATCATTGACGCACTGATAAAAGGCTTTGAAGTCAACTGATAAAGATTGCGGGTGATTGTGGAATATGAATTGTTAAAATGAAGCCGGTGTCATTCGGGTGTATAAACTGAGTTATATTTGTCATTGATACAAAGGCTGCCAAGGATACAAAGGATTGTCATTGTTGACAAAGGCTGCCACCTATAACTGAGCTAAGAAAATCTGCAGTTTCTTTAAAAAAAAAAAAAACCGGGACGTTTCTCTCCGAGAAAAAAGAAAAACCGGATATTTCTTCAAAGTACAGAAACTCACAGGCAACGGAGCTGTCGATTTATTTCCGTTATTTGAAGAATTAATTTCTTGCAGTGTGTTCAAAAAATTCTAATCACTCAACTCATCAAAAAAATTGTAAAAATTGGTCGAAATCCTAGCTGGTGTTTCATAACAAGTGAAATGTTCTTGTGCTGATTTCTTTTAACCATCTTAAAATGAGTGTTTTTTGATAACGAGGTCCATTACACTTCTGATACTCAATATATTTTTTTGGGTTGTTTGAAATTCACACCAATGTCCATTATACCATCAGTGTTATTTTAATACTACAAGTATCAAAAGGATAGAGGAATCAAAATTGTTACAGTGAATTGGATCTTCGACAAGAGTACCTATAAATTAAAGACCTTTCTTCGAATAGTAGTAATTCTTCATGACATTTAAAACAGTTTGCATCTTTGTGAAAACTACTTTTTATCAATGGCGAATTGTTATCATTTTGTATTATGCGATTAACATATCGAAAAAACGAGATTTAACATAATACCAACAAATCTGAATTTTCATTACAGAAATACAACTAAAAGTATAGTATTGAAACTTGCATAACAAATATACTAAGGGCAATAACTTGATACTATAGAAAAGTTTGTTGTTTACACAGGAAACATATTCCAAATAAACAACAATATATTCTGTCGATAATCCTACATTTCGTCAACATCTTCAGCCCACTCTCAGGAAACTACAGTAGACATACACCCACTTGTCTTGCAATAGTGTTTCGACCCCCTGCTTCTTGATGTACACTACTTACAACACGCAATTCGCCTATCGAGGTTCAGTAGCTATTGTGTATCAAGAATTCGTAGACCTTGTTAGCCTTTTCATGAGCCAGATGTCGTATCTTGAAGTACATAGACTCCTCTTCTATTATTTTCCATATATGAAACTAAGAATACTCTATCATTGGAACAGGACTCTGACGTGACATTTCAGGATTTTCGTGATGTTTTTTGAGACTTGCTAGAGTGGTGGGTTATACATTATTAGGGAACAAGCGTGACTATATGTATTTATATTTTTGTTGAATATAAAAAAGAGGATTGTGTAAATTTTATTGCAAGGAACTTTTTAAAGTGGGTGAAAATAATTCGACTAATTTTAAACTCTAGTATTGGTACTATCATTTCGTTTTTTTTTTTCTCAATTATTTGTTGAAGTGACTTGATGGGAAATGGTGTACAATGTACATACATTGAGCTATCTCTTTTCAGCAAGGGAATTTATTTCCATACTGATTTCTTCCGGTGAGGTATTATCTGTTTTTGTTAATCGATTTTCGTTTCATGCAAGATAAGACAAGTTATCAATTTATTTATTTATAAGGGAAGTTTACAAGATGCGTATCTTCAAGCTAAAATATCCTCTTTCCTTCAAAATACCTGCAAGTCCCCCCCCCCAAAAAAAAAACCCTACATACTTACTCCAAAAACAAATCCGTCGTTTTCCTTAATTCCCATCAGACATTTCAACATCTCCGCACTCCACATGTTACTCCAATTACTTTGCCCCTCCCATCCACATACATTAAAACAATACAAAAAACCATCTCCTCAATCAATATACCTACCTGATCATCAGCATAGCAAAAATGAACCCATCACCCCTAGTGCTGAAAACGGTAGTAATTTGGAAGAAGCCAGCAGCAGCAACAGTAGTTCCCACCCCCTGTCATCGCAACCCGGTGTGTGCAGCATGTGCGCAACAATCTGGTGCCGCAACAGGGCCCCCCCTAGGTCCCAGATGGGGTGGGGGGGTCCTCACCTCCCACCGGGGTTTCTTATCCCTCCGAACCCCACCTGGTGGGAGCTCTAATTTATCATCCCGTACCATTCTTCGACCCCCAGAAGGAAAAGGTCCATTAAATCAATTCTTGCGCCCTCCCCTCTTTTCTTTGGGAGAATTTTTCTCCAAGAGGGGTGAGCTCCTTGAATTGATTCGAGATGGATTTTTAAGAGGTGTGAAAATTATCCATTTCGAGGATATGTCGCCAATTTGGCGGTAAAAATTATCGCCAACCCCAATTTGGCAGAAATTTACTAATTGCAAACACAAATTTGGGGTTGCCCTAAAAGTCCATGGTAGATCTCAAGCTTGATTCTAGGTTAACCGTAGGTCAGGTTAGTGGTGAATACAGCCGTGAAGTTTACTACAATTTGCTCTAAAATCCGTAGTTAATCTCAAGGAAAATTCAAGTAGGATTTGAAAGTTTACTTTTTGGCAACCTATATTTGAGGCGCTTGCAGCAAGAAAGAATTAATTTCAACATCTTTGCATTGGAGTTCGCTCTCTTGAAGCAAGGTTCTCAGTAGGAAAAAATAATTTTGCAACTAAAATTTGGCATCTCAAATTTGTTGAAAATTTATTCATTGTCAACATGTCAACGCAATTTGGTCAAATTTTGCTTATTACCAACTTAATTTGACAAAAATTTACTAAATGTTACCCTAAAAAAACACGGCAGATCTCAAATGCAATGTTAAAGTTGGATTCGAATTGTAAAAAAAAGTTCAGGTGGTGGAACAGAAGCAGAAATGCAGATCGTTGAGATGGCGTGCTCTCCCCCTTGTAAGGGAGCTTTTCGGAGTTTTCTTTTGGAGTATCGCAGGGGATCCAGGGAGATTTCAGGGGCTCGGAAGTTTTCGTGGGACTTTCGGAGAGGGGATTTGAGAGCAGGTGAAGGATGGGTGTACGAAATTGGGAAAAGGTGGAGAAAGTTTTACAACAGGGTCATATTTTACGATTTTGAATGTTTCTTAGTTACACTACAAATGCGTGAAGCGTTTTTGCAACGCTTATGAACACAATAATGAACACTTCTAAGTTCTAAGATTGCATTACAAATTACAATTGTTGAGTGAGAAAAAGACAGTGTTGTAAAAGTGTTATTAAAAAATGTGTGTTTTTTTTAGTGCTTTTAACCAAATTTAAGAACACTTTCAGATTCCAAATACACATTTTACAGAACAATATCACAACGCAGTAAGGTGATAAAGTGTTCTACATAAAACGCAACCAAAGTGTTGTTAGTGACAAAAAGTGTTCGTAAAAGTGTTTATAATGTGTTTATTTTTGTGTGTAGCATTTGCGGTGTAGGGTGGCAGTTTATTTGGGATAAGGTCGCAATAAATCAGGTGCAATTATTTTTATTCAGAAATAATATAAAGTTTCCTATCCTTCACAATCATCTAAATTTATACTGACTGAGGTTTCGGTTTACTTTTCATCACATTAAAAGAGCCACGAAACCAATATTTATCATTGAAAAGAAATTTTATTTCTAGAATAAATTGTATTATTACTCTTATTTTTTTATTTGAGACACCTTCTTTCTATCTATGTTTTATATCCATTTTCTCGTTTGCACGTTATTCAGTTCCATCGAAGGAAGATGTATTCCCTGATGATTCAATACATAAAGAATTAAATTATTTGATATTACTACAGTTATTATTGGTTCAATTCATGAATGATTTGATATTTTCTCTAATTGGCTTATACAAGAGTAACTTAGGCAATTTTATTTATACTTAAGACAATCTTACTACAATTCCCAGTCGCAAACGTAATAAAAATTCTATTTAACATTGGTTTCCTGGGGGGTTAAATTTAAAACCTTGTATTAAATTCAAAACGAAAGCAATACTTTTTCTTTTTAAAAAAGTAATAAGTTGCTGATTTATGAACCTTGTTAATTCAAAAACATACACAATCCAAACAGACCTTGTGTTTCATAGAAAAGTGGCCCAATAGCTCGATAAAAAATAGACAGATAAAAAAGTAGCCATAAATATGCCAATAAAACACACACAATCCTTCGTCCCACTCCCAATAGATTGGTGCCAAATCAAATAAACTCTTACAGAATTCAGCGTTTCATTACTTCAGCTGACTTACGCTGTTTTCGATCCCACCGAGCATTCATCTTTTTACTCCTCTAAACCTCAAACCATTCGATAAAGTAAACAGACCGAAACCCCAATCGGGGGTTTGACTCCAATAACTTAAACGACCGAAATTCAAATTATGATTTTTCCGAGATTTCGCTTTTGAACCCTCGGCGCTTCGGGGGAAACTCCTTTAAGTTCATTTCATTCATCCAAAAAACCCTGTTTCGGTAGAGTACTAGTATTTATTCCGCCCGACTTGGCGACGTCATCAATATAACCAGAAATTGACTTCGAAGTAATGAATCACTCGTAACGAACAGTGCCTGAATTAATAGCGTATTGTTCTAAGAGAGAGGTAAATATATAAAACCCTTCCATGCACATCTCGGTAATAATAACCTGATTGCAGGGCCCTGTGTGTGTAAAATATGGGTTTTCGATACCGGGTAAATAATATAACTGCGCTCGGTCGTGCGCTTGCGATAACAAGGGGTATTTTAAAAAGATTGGTGCTTGCTATTGTTTATGGTTATTTAATTTGGTGCCGTTTTCTTGTTAGGGATTTTTATTGGGACGCTATAAATCATTGGATTGTTTCGCTTGTCTTGTGGGTCTGATAAATGGAGTTGAGAGGTCATGTCTTGTGCAGGTATAGTACTAGGAATAGAATTACCTCAGAGAGATAGTATAAACTCGTTTTGAATTGTGTGTTTCGCTTATTTTATTGATCAATACATATGAGTTTTTTAGTATATTCCTTTAGAAAAATTTTAAAATTTTTCATAGAGGCATTTAATTACAATAGTTATTTTAAATTATATGTATTTTATTGGGGGAGCTACTAAAAAATATAACTAATCATATGATTTACAATATGCTTTTATATCATCAATTTTAATATGGTTTCTTTTTTAGTTTTCTTTAACAAATCGGATGCTGAATGAATATTACTTAATGAATGATAATATTTTTATTAGTTATATAAAGTTCTAATTTCTACTTCTGAACTTACACTTTTCTTAGAGTGTGCTAAATAAGTGAAACAGTGCTAAATAAGTGAAAGCAATTGATTGCATTTATTATATAAATATCCTTTTCTATCTATGTTTACCTATGTATCTATGTCTTATCTATGTGTTTTAGATTATTTTATAAGAGATCTAATAAGAATGTATCTTTTCATCCTCAGTACATTATTTATCTTTATCATAGCACTCGACGCTCATTTTACAAAGATAAAGGGAACTCTCAAATATATTTTAAATTGGAAATTCATAAAATTATTGGTAGCAAGAATTTTTAACGTTAATATCATCTTTTTATTTTTATCAAACTTTCTCTTCTTTAAAAAGAAAAAATGTACTACGTATTTCAACGCAGTTTTTCGTAATAAGGAACTAAAATTGGCATTGTGTTTATGGGACCATGTCTGGAACTGTGTATCTTTTCGTATTTCTCTGTTTCTCTCTTATGTAAGAAATTCCAAATTACTGAACATACTTTTATCTTATTTGTTGGAGTAACACCTCAGGAAAGGCAATTTACACCATTTATTTTCAGCCTAATAAATCTCTATCACTACACTATCCCACTACATTATACGATTATCAGCTCACCAAATCACCGACAAAAACATCGCCAAAACAATCGTCCAACTCATCAGCACCATTTCTCCTCAATCCAACACTCTCCAAATTTTAATAAAGCTCCCGCCATCCATCACACGATTAACAGCAGTTAAAGTTCAGATTAATTGATCCGAATTAATCCTTTCGAATAGCCAATTAAAACTAGATTAAGCCATATAACTCCACAGCACGCGGGAATCAATCAAGCCTTCCGAGGCGTGAAAAATGGCGCCTAATAACTCGGAATTCGTCAACAATTTCGATCCCCGGTCATAATAATTTCATCCGGGCCGCCCTCCAGACCTGTCACGAGTAACAGATGTCTGGGGTGACACTTATATTATAACTCCCGAAATCTTTGCGAGGTGATATGTAGTGGAAAAGGGGAATATATTTCTTTTAGGGTCGTCTTTTTCTCGTGTATAATGCGGCCTTTTCTGGATTGAAGCGTTAGTTTGTAAACAGCTTTTGTGTTGCTTCCGTTTCAAAAGCCATGTTTCGGTGTGAGTGGATTTTATGAATCCGGGTTATTATATCCTACCCCCGGTGGGGTATTGTTGAGGAGGAGGTCTTTCGGAATTCGGCAATTTGTGGGGCGTATTGCTGAGCACAGGGTGGTGGCTGTCAATCAACGTTCTTTTATTGCTTGTTTCGAGAGGTAATAAGGCAGGAAATATCAAGGAGAAGAAGTTGTTTTTTTTTCGTAAATTTTTATTCGTGTCATTGAATTTTTATACTGTCAGAGCTTGATGTTATTAAAAAGTTATACAGGTTCAATATTTTTCCCACATCCTCTGAATGAGATCTCAGTTCTGGTTGCGTACTTGATAACTTCAGCTTGAAGGGCACTGTTTGACAAAGAAGGTTTATATATATTTTATTATATAGGTCTTATAGTTTTATAAATATCTTATAAACGTAAATTATATTTCAAGGTGAAAGAATGATAACATTTATGTAATAAATTTCTTAATTTTTTGTTATTTCTCTTCAAATTGTAATAGTAATAAATGGCTTAAATATTGAAGGAGTAGTGTTATTTTTTAACTGTTCAGACTATTTTAAAAATTATAAATAGTTGCGTAAATCCATGTGTTGAATTAGTATTTGTTATTTTAATTAAATAATTAATGTATAATCCAATTTTAAAGTTGCTAAAATGTTTAACTACTAATTTTCTTTTAAAAAACTATCGAATTTTCATGGTTAATAACCAAAGTCAAGCTAGTAAAAGCCGAAAGAAATTATGAGCAATTAGAGTAATAGTATTTGAATTTTAAATTTAATTTGTTTTGAATGAAAATGTTTTTATTCATCACCATAGATAACGATTTACCATTTTAGACTTTGACTGACAGGTATAAGCCAAGACTAGACGTATCAAAAAAACATTTTAATAGGAAAATGATAAAATTAATACATTATTTAATTTTCTGACATTGAAAAATGCTACATTGCAATCAAACACATTAAAAATAAGAATAAAAATCACTCCCTCCCCAAACTTGACCTCCCATATCTCCATATCTGGAATTCTTACCCCCCGGAATCGACAACTTTCACTAGTGATCACCCATCACACCCCACCTCCTGTCGATATCAGTTAAAACTTCCCTGTGGTCAACAAAACCATCAGCAGAATGTGTGCACGGTAGCCGCCCCGGTCACGGACTTTCCCCTCCCGTTGCGTCACGCCTGTCACAACGCTTTGTCCGTCGCCCCATCACTGTCACCCGACTAGCTCCCACCTGTCCACTATCTCCACAAGTTCGCCCCACACCTGTGCCTACCGCTACGGCCTACCTACCTGGAATCGCTCTGCTTCTGTTGTAGGCCCTTCTTTTTCTTGTGTTGTTGTGTTGCGTTTTGTGTTGGTTGTATGGTGGTCCAAAGCGTTTTGGGGTAGTTTTACTAGTGAATAAATGTACGTTGGTTGTTATCAATGGTTGGTTTTAAGGGCCAATTATAGCTTGTTCGCTTAGGGACAGTTTTGCGTAAACACTGGAAAACACAGATTCAGCATTAGTTTTGAATTTTGACGTAAAGAACTTCCTGGTGAGATATGTAATAAGGAGCAGTTTTCAAGTAGGTATTACATAATTTTGTATCATCACATAATAAAAACTCGATGTACAAAAAAATTTGCAAGAGGAAATTAAACTTGAACTTTTTCAATGTCCTAGAGATAAACATTTTGTCCTGACAAGAAAAACATCAACAATGCATAGGGCAAAAAGATTATTAATTAAAATGAAATTTTTTGGGGGGGGATTAAGGTTTTTTTAAACAAAAATAGACGGGGGTTTTCAGCAGTTTGCTGCTTACATAATTATTAGAGAGGGAGTTGTGATTTGCTTATTATTGTTGACAGGGGGGAGGGGTACAAATGATCGAAAACATTCTTACGTAATATTAGAACGGCCCTTAACAAGCAAATATCCAGTTTTTGGAAGAAAAGAATCAATTGAATATTAAAATTAAATTGCTTCTACAAGGACCTACGTCTAGTCATTACAAATGTGCATGAATTGTGTATGTGTATTAATTTCTTATGTTCATATTAGATTTCAAAGTAGGACTTAAAAATATCTATCAAGCAAAATCACAAAATTATTTGTTATTTTATAAATTAAAAATTTATGTAATAAATTTAATAATAAATAATAAATTTAGTTATAATTTTTATAATAAAGTTATTAATTATAATAATAATATAATAATAATTATTTAATACATTAATTATAATTATATTAAAGAACTTAAATAATAAAGTTTTATGTAAACTTAAATGTTATTATTATGTTCCAATGTTTAAGTTAAATTCTACATAGTATTTACATTATAATATATTAAAAATGATAAATGTAATGTTTTCCTTATCAAAAAGTTTTATCTTTTGATTAAGATTTCAGTAATTTGTATTGATAGTATACGGATTTAAAACTGCGGGATAGATAATGAGCAGATAAAACTTCTAAACCGGATAAATAAAAGTTACAGTGATTAAGAGGAAGAAATTACTGATAAAAAGGAGCACCGGATATATTTTATATCCGGGAATCTTATGAGCTCATTTCATATAATTTCTTGGTTGAATGTAATGCAAGCTTGAATATACTATATTTTGTATTTTTAATACTTCTTGTTGAGTTATTTAACGTTTAAAATTGATTTTCCCTATCAAAAATGTTAAAGGGAATTCAAAATTGAAATTTTAAGTTCTTATATTCTTAGAATTAAAATATTTAACATTTCTATTTCATTAGAGAAATATCAATAAAATGATACAAAAAAGACGATTATTTATAGCAGTTGGCAAAAATGTTATTCTAAAAAATTATATTAAATTGTCTAACACCAAATTAAAATCATTGTAGTTAATTAAGAAATATTAGATTTAAAATCAGTTATTTTATTAATTATTGAATTTATTTAAAAAATTGTTTTACTTTGAACAGTAAACCCCTTACCCACAGTACCCCTTAGTAATATATATTTTTATAGATGGAAATCATAAAAAAATTGTCAATCACAAAGTAATATTTAGAGTAACTGTGCGACTACTGAGCCACCTTTACCACCCAGACGGGACCTATTGTGTGGCTGTATCTCCCCACTTCCCTCAACCACAGCCTCAGGTACCCACCAAACGAGGGACACTCCGGACAGGGGGTCAATCATTACATCCCACAGTCAACCACCCGTGTCCCCACACACTGTCCAGGTGCGCCAATTGTCTCAGCAGAGACACACTCATGATTACTACCGACCAACTTTTCACAAAAAAACAAATTCATTCTATTCAAAGACCGGTCCGCCGCCGAAAAGAGAGAGAGAGGGGGTAAGCACTTCGCTCCTCCCCTCCGGAGGGACTTCGAACGTTCTCTCCTCTCCCTCCTCCTCCTCCCCGCCAAGGCGTGGAAATCGTTTGCAGTCAGCAGCCAGCTCGCATTCGCCGGCGAGTTGCCCCAGAGTTCGGTACGTGAGTTCGGAGCTCCGTCGGATGTTGTTGTGAAAAGTGAAGTTCGTTCGTTCGGAGTTTTTTTATTACTATATTGTTTGTTGTGTGTTCGCTCCTCCCTTTTGAAAAGGGATAGAAGAAGAAGGGAATGTGATTCCTGTGTGTGAAGAGAGGATTCTGTTGTTTTTTTTGTGATTATCCATCGTTCTTTTTTGTTCTGAAGAGAGAGGATTCTTATTTCATGGATATATGCGCTGCTGCTGCTGTGTCGGCGACAACAGGTGACGGTGAGTATTGTTGTTTTGGTTTTTGTTTCTGGGTTGACCGGTTTAGGCGGGGCGAAAGTGGTTTCGCTGTCCTGTTGATTTCATGCGATGGACAGTTTTATGGCGATTTATTTACCAGTGTTGACGAGTTTCGACTGAAAATTGCAATGCGGCTTAGTTTAAATACTAAATGACAGAGGCAAAGTAGAGTTTACCAGTTTAATGGGCAATAATAACGAAATGAAATGAAATAATTGTCATTACTATCAATTAATCAAATTTAAAATGTTCTAAAAATATTAAATTATCAAATATTATGATGGAATGTTCGTAAAATATCTCTAGGCGTTGAAGTGCTGTTATGAAGTACTATTACTTTTCGCTTCATCTATTAGGGGTCTGTCCAGACTTTTTGTGAAGGGTCCGGTTTTTGTAAGAATTGAGAAAATTTACTTATAATTTTGTAAATTTGAAGCTAGCATTAAACTACTTTTTTCAACCAGGAGCCTGTTTTTGTGAATTTGTGAATATAGCTGTATTTTAGTACTGTGAAAAATAGTGTCCGTTTGAAGGTTAAGATACTTTGTGAAGGGTCCGTTTTTCCGGTAAAATACTTTGTGAAGGGTCCGTTTTTACAATGAAGTATTTTGTGAAGGGTCCAAAAACGGACCCGAATTTCTTCTTAACAGACCCCTGCCTCTAAACTATTAAAACTAAAGGATTAAAATCTCAACTTATCACATTTGATAGAATTTATGTAAAGATCGTTAAACGTTAATTTTAATAACCTATATTTTAAGAAAAATATCCCTTCTTGAGTTAATTTATTAAAACATCATAAGCTTTTTAAACCTACATTAATTGCTAGCTAAATTATGCTCAGTTAAACATCCTTCTATTCTATTCTTTATCATGTTTTTGGATGCCTAGGATGAAAAAATTTAAAGGTTTTCTCTTTCTGTTTAAAATAATAATAAAATATGCTGGATAGAAATAAATTTATACATCGTAACTTGGGGAAATTTGTCATTCAATGTTAGGAATTTAATTCAAATGCCATTGATTCATTACCATTTTGCTTATTTTAGCAGTTTTATAATTGACCGTTAATTTATGAGAATTACGTAGAATAAATGTACCTATTTATGAAATTTATTTCACTATTAAATACCATATAGAATAATAAACGTATTAAAATTTTAATTTAATTCAAACGATAAAAGTAAACAGTGAAACAAATTGCCCGATTCGTTCACATTTTGATCTTTAAAAATATCTTTAATAAGCCACCTATTTAAAAATAATAATTTATTTGAGAGGTTCTCAATTTATTAGAAAGTCATAATAAAGCCAAAATTTATCAGTTACCATCGATTTAACGTTTCTCTCGAAAATTAGAGTACGTACAAAAATTATTTTTGAAAGGCATCTCTTCATACTTTCTCCCAAATTGGGTAACTTATTGCTTCGTTATTTACAAATAAATGATCTTATCAATTTCGAGAAACGCTCATACCTGTTAACGCAAGATTTAAATTTCAGAGCATCTTTTAGAAGCCATATCATTAATTTTATTTCATTTCAGACTTTAAATAGTTTTGTACTAAACTTCAATGTTTTGAATAGCATATTCTCCAATTACCTTGTAACTGTCTTCTGTTCCCCTATAAAACTATAGTAGCTATTTATTAATTAAATTGATAAACATAAAACGTTTTAAAAGGAAAGAATAATTTTTCAAATTGCATGAAAAATATTGAATGGAATATGGAATTGAAGTTCAGTTATAGTTGGGAGCTGTGCCCTGGGCCATTAATTATATTTTTAGAATGTGAAATATAATAAACTTTCTTGTTATTGCATTCTTTCGATCTAATTACATTGTTAGAAACACTACTTTAACTATGAGTTGCAGTATAAATTTTGAAAGCCCTCAAGTATTAGTATGTAACTAAATAGATTTTTCTGTTCGAACTTACAAAAAAAAGTATTGTTAAAATAAGTATTTAAACTTTATTTCACTTTGAGATTATTTGCATATTTTAAACGCTCTTTTAAAAGTATTTCGATTTAAATTTTTTTTTGACTGGGAAATATCTACAGTTCACGGAAAATAATACAGGGTGATGTCATAAAATAACTTCCCTACTTTAAAATTCTATAGAGACGAAACTATTGGGTAAAAAAAATCTGAAATTTTAGAGAGAGGGTATTTTGAAAGTAAATTTTCAAAGAGCTTCACCAGAACAAATTTGAATTTCTGAAAACGCCACCCAGCACGGTGTTTCCCTTTAAGCTCATAACCGCTTCTAAACTATTCCACATAAGAACGTTAGCATTCCCATTTGAATTTTAAATTTTCCGCCCCCCTGAGCACCCAAGTTACGACTCTTTAGACAAAATATTCTTTACGGGCGAAAATCACCTATATAACTCCCCTTTCTTACGTCACGCATTCGGAAAGAAACAGTGACTCCTCTTCGCGTGAAAAGCTCAAGATTCTCGTGTTTACTCTTCAAAAACTGCAACCGTGTTCGGGAATTTTAATCAAAATTCTATCCGGCGCGCGTGTCGCCCAAATGTTTCTTCATGCCGGATCTAGCCGGGAGTATTTCCCAGGGAAAAAGGTATCCATGGCAGGAATTCCCTTTCGGAATCCCCAAATTTAAATGGAAATCCCCTCCCGCCAAACAAATGGTGAAACCGAATGGAAAGGAGAAATAAATAAACACAGCACAGAAAAAGTTCGCCGAGGAGAAGTAAAAATAGTTGGGAAAATGAGAAACATGTTATTTTTTTGTATGCATGGGGCGACATTTGGATAGGGTATCGCTTCCATTGAAATGCATAGACTTTGCTTGCTCAAGGTTTTTCCCTTTAAGAGATGGATCTTCTACTGTTTCGGTTGCAGTTAATACCGCGATTTATTGCTCCGTGTTTGGAAATATGGATGAGGAGAAGAGAGAATTGTGGGTATTTAGTGCGACTTAAGTTGTTTTGTTCTGTGTAGTATTGTTTTTTTAAAGGTTTACTTGAAAAGAAGCGGATTTTTATAGCCAACTTCTTATTGCGATGTGTATTTGAGGAAGGATTCTAATACTTAAGAAAGAGGATAGCGTTTCAATCGGCTATCTATTGTTCCTTGTTTTTAGTAAGGCCTCACGTTTTGAAATATATTACCTATCTCTTTCAATATGGATTTTTAAGTTGTTTGAATGAACACTAACGCAACGTTGTCTAAATTATCTTTTTTTACGGTAGTTTAATATAATGCCTGCTCTGTTTCACTTTTACTTATGTACAATATTTGCTACAGTCGATGCTTGTTAGTTTTACGTACCTTTCACGAACTAGCCAGCTAGACGTATTAATATCTATTCCCATTTACGAACTAAAACTTTTAAGAAGTTCTTGAACCTATCTTTACACTTTAATTACTAATACACACACTAATTGATCTCAGGCAATACTTAAAATATCCGGTTTTTTTATCAGCATGAATCACGGGATTCCGGGTTTTATTCGAAATTCTCCGGGTCCGGGCGCAAAATTAGATTCAATTAAAAAAATAAGTGCAAGGCTGCTGCATTAACAGCACCTTTTATGAAAACATTCGGTCCCACCCTCCGTACTAAGCGAGATTACATAGATATATGAGATTCATATCTATTGATGCAATAGTATTCTGTGTCACAAAATGATCAAGATATTTTCTTTGTTATTAGCGTTTTGTCTTTTAACTAATAAAATAATAAATGAATAGAAAACTAATAGTACTGGAACATTTGATTCTTAGCCAAGAAACTTCCCTAATTCAAACAAATGATATCTGCTTTTATAATTAAAAAAATGTATTTATCGTTTACCAAATTCGATGCAAGATGCATTTAGATTAATGTAGCATACACTAAATTAAAATGAAAACTGGCATTCAATGTGGAGATATTCCAGGAAGTCCTGTATTATTACAATCTTGGTGTTCGAAGATTAGATTACAAGGTTTACTTCTGATATCAGCTAACAATTTCGAATACTTGAATCTGTTCTTCCCGTTACACTTCCTATTAGAGAATATTTTCATTCCTGATTGAAATCTTAGTTTTTAATGTTGCATTCGTCTGGTTTACTACAGACAGCATTATACTGAAGAAACGAATCTAGTAAATAGAATTACATAAGCGTAGATAACCAATGTTAGTTTAATAAGTTCGTCTCTTTGGGAAGTAGTTTATTTCTCAACAAATAAAAACAATTTGCTTATTTCGGAGTATGTTTCAATAGAACAATTTTGTAACAGTAAAATATGGAAATTTTAATGATTTCAGTTACATTACCAGAAATAACGTGGGATTTTTTTTATTCAATGTCATTTGATGGTTCAACTTTGGTGTATGTAAATAGTGCTTTTTTTACATTGCAAAAAGATTCAATATTCCAATAGCAAACATTATTTTACATGTTATATTGTATAGGTTTTATTGCTTAAATATCAGTTGTTTGATAAGTTAACTACTAAAATATCAAACTTAAATGTTTACTGGCAATTAGGCATTAAGTGATAAGTTGCTAATAACATTAATAACACTTCTTTTGTTACGAAAGCTAACAATTTTGCAATCATTGGAGTAAATGGAGTTAACACATGGTACTACAATGTGTGTTCATCAATCAGCAAAAGACCTATTTGGGACAGAAAAGCAACCAAAACCCGACAAACACAAATTTCCAGACGTCGCGTTTTCATTCACCATTATTATTTCCAGTTACACTCCAACGGAGTTCTGTAGCTAATTACTCGATCACGTGGCCCCGCCAAACAATGCCTGTCTTTTTCAATTGGGCGAAATCGAAGGTGTTTGGACAGGATGAACCTGCTAATACGTCATACATCGGAGAAAAAAACTAGGTACGGCGGCGGCCATCAGTGAAGCCGAAATCCTCGCCGATCATTTCGATGTTAACTATCATGCACACCAGAAAGTTCGATCTTAATCTTTGACATCCGTTCCACCGCGTTTTTTTACATGCTTGGGTAGTGCCCTTTAGTTCCTCGTGCTGTTTTCGTCATTGTTTCTACCATTCTTTTTTATTTAGCATTGATTTTTCTCTCCCACGCGTGGTATCGGGGGAAAAAAGGGTGGAAAAGTTGGTGGAGTTTATAGTTTTTTAATGGGGTGTATGGCCGTAATGTTCTCGTCTGGAATGGAACTATTTTAGACGGGGACGGAAAAAATATCTATGAAAAGAGAAAGGGATTATATCGGGAGTGTTTTTTTCTATGATGAGGTTATCTCGTTTGCGAGATAAAAACTTTTTCATTGAATTTTAATTTAGAGGTAATTTTATGATGCGCTTTTCTTTTTTGAAGAATTAGGGTCGTTTGCTGTGTTGTTATCTAATCGATTTGAGAGGGTTTTTTTTTCATCGTAATCGATAACAGGAAAAATGTTTTTCTGGTGGGAGAACGTTTAACAGCTCTAATTAGATTACTTAAAGCAACCTGAAAAACTCCATTATAGGATTTTTCGAAACAAAAAAAAGTATCCAATTTGTATCGGTTTCGAAGCAGAGGTGAGAAAATAGTCGTGTGTCTGTAATTACTTTCAAACACTTTTGAGGACTGAATTTTTGGCGCATCTTAATTCTAATGGTGAAAAATTTGTCTATTAGCTATTAAGTTTCTTGCGCTTTAAGTGGGGGTATTCCAATATTTGAAAATAATTGAATAGGCGTTAGTGTCAAAAAGAAAAGTGGAAGTTTTTAATCGTAGCAGTTTTAAAATGATTTTGAAATGTCACACTAATATAAAACTAAAAATTCAGTTTTTCAATGAAGTATTCACTTTTGAAATACGTAGACTTAATTTGCTAGTCACAGAAATTGTGTTTATTGTACTAAATGGTTTATATATTTGAAACGTTTTGTTAAATTTATTATTGGAACTCAATAGAATTAAATTACGAAATTTTTTCGTCCAAAGTATAGATTGTTTTTAAGTTCTCAGATTATGCAGAAAGTTATTTTATTAAAATTTAGTAGAAATTATTGTTAATTTATTTCATTAAATTTTGGTGGCTTTTATTACAATGATTCCCAGTAGAACCCTACCTTGAAAATGTCTTTTGATGCACCGTATACTATATTAATTTATATGAACTTACATTTACAAATCCATTGAATATCCCTGTATTAGATGAAACTTCAAACCTCAGCTTGTTTTGTAAGAGTTGAATTGTAAGAGACCGCACCTTCAAGAATGCATTAACCTTTCAAAACCCC
Source organism: Tetragnatha montana (assembly GCA_963680715.1). Lineage (NCBI taxonomy): Eukaryota > Metazoa > Arthropoda > Arachnida > Araneae > Tetragnathidae > Tetragnatha > Tetragnatha montana. The sequence goes on along the minus strand of OY796676.1, from coordinate 57,988,589 downwards.
ACACCAATACCGCCAAAAGTATTATCTCCAACAAAAGAAATCAAACCAGGGGTGCTCTGGAACCCTGATGTAAAAAGAGTCCCGGTGCAATTCCAGATGGATACCCCTCCACAATAATGGGATCGCCTCGACGGATGAAACCAGAGGTCCATTAAATCCTTGGCTACAGGGAGAAAAAAAAATCGTCACAATGCGTGCGGCATCTTTCTCTTGGCGGTCTCTCACCTGTAGGAGCGGTGCGATATTTAACTTCTGCACCCACTTAGAGGGAAGAGAAATAATGGGGTGGTGACAATGCTTGGGAGACGCGAATGCTAGAGTGGGCCCATTGCGAGGCAGCGGGGCGGAATTTTGTCTGTATTTTTTTGTCATGCTAAACATCTTCAATGAAGTATGGTGATGATCTGCACTTCAAGCGCGTCGGCGGGGGTTGCTGGTTTTTTTTGGCGAGGGTTTTCGGTCGCCAACATGGGGCGTTTGGATTTTAATGTGGGATAGATATCTTGTTATGGAGAGTGAAAATAAAAATATTAACCGGTCAAGAAATGTTTAAATAAAATGATTTAATTATATTTTTCTGTGATTTCTCAAAGTACTTTACACTCGTAATTTTGCTGTTTATTTGTGTGAATTATTAAGCATACAAATTAAGTACTTAAGTACATGTTTCACACATTTCTGGAGTAAATTTAATGTAACAAACTAATTGTTAAAATGATGAAAATAATCTAATTAGTATATTAAAATGGGGAATTTTTAAATTCCTTCTTTATTTAAAGCAATTAAAAACTAAATGATGGAAGATACACTTTAGGTGTGCTTAAATTTCTTATAAAATATTATCTTAATGCAGAACATATTGTTCACCTAGAAATAAATAACATTTACACCTGGAACAATTTATCTGGCTATGCTTATCATGATTTCATATTGTTCACCTAGAAATAAATAACATTTACACCTGGAACAATTTATCTGGCTATGCTTATCATGATTTCATATTGTTCACCTAGAAATAAATAACATTTACACCTGGAACAATTTATCTGGCTATGCTTATCATGATTCCATATTGTTCACCTAGAAATAAATAACATTTACACCTGGAACAATTTATCTGGCTATGCTTATCATGATTCCATATTGTTCACCTAGAAATAAATAACATTTACACCTGGAACAATTTATCTGGCTATGCTTATCATGATTCCTCAACAGAAAATTACAATTTACTTATTGATTTACGCTTCATACGTTTTTTCCCCTTTGTTAAGAATATTTTTTATTGGGATTTTTAACATTTATTATAAAACAATATCGTTATACTACTATATTGATTCAGAAGCTGTCTAGTTAGATATTCATATCTTATGCCTCTATTTCCTGCTCAATTTGACGTAATATTTTTATGTTCCTTGTAAGCAGCTCGCTCTCAAGTCATCTAATTTTTTTTTCGCCAAAAAGGCGATAAAGCAACATCTCTCGCCCACCGCTCCTTCAGTGTGATTTACTTCGGCGCCCTGGGTCCATTCAAATCATCTCGCATCAATCCCTCGCTTTTTCGCACCGCGGGGGCCCCTCACTTGCAATTTCGGCAGATGCACCCCCCAAAAACCGATGAGACTATCTCGTTGTCACTGGGAATAAATAATAGCAGCACCCCGTAGCAATATTCGCTTCTGGGTGCATGTATGCTAATCAACCCTTTTCATGAGTTAGGACGTATGTAGCGCATGTGATTGGATATTTGACCCTGGATGAGTGAAATTTGCGTTAGAAAAGGACCTCTGGTGGCTTTTTCATCTGTGTAATAATGAGGTGGACCGTATGCTCTTTGTTATGGAACGAAAGGGGAATGGTGAGTTTTCGTGTATGGAGTTGATGTGGTTGGGTTCTACTACTGTGTGGCTCATCTCTCTGATTTTAGAGCAAGGGCCGGCAACTGGCGGACCGCAGTCCACACAAAAAAAAAATTAGTTTATCTTTTAAAGGGTGAAATTTCCAAAAATTTCCTGGAGGAAACCCCTAGAATCCCTTTTCTGTGTGAAGCTATTCATATATTAATAGAAATCAATGGTTTTGAATCTTACAATTTAGAAGGAATGCTGAAATGTGAAAAAGTTTATTTTTTTATAGTTAATAAATCAAGGTTTTTCAAATCCTTCCCGGGGAGGACTCACTACTGTGTTGCCCTAAGATAAAACTTGAAACAATGCTAAGAAACTTCCAGAATAGAGAGATTTAAAGTTAATAGACGACATTAGTGTGACGTCACTTGCTTGTTTGGAAACGTTGATTCTATCCGTGATTGGTTCCGTGATTGGAAGTAAATCCGTACGGAACCAATCACGGATGGAATCAACGTTTCCAAACAAGCAAGTGACGTAATGACTAATGTCGTCTATTCCAATTCACAAACAGTAGTTTCATACGCTACATCTCGAGTTGAAGTAAATAGTTAGCTTTGTATACACATTACATATTCTTGGAAATGAATAGTTAAGGCTGCAAGTTCCTTGAATCTTCAGCCAGCTTCAAGTAACTACAATTCCAAATACATTATGCTGAATTAAGTCAATTTAAAATATGAGACTACAGTTTCGAAATTTCCCAAACTTTATTCAAAACATGTCAAACGTAATCAAGAGGCGCTTCACAGCGAAACAAGACTTTATTAACTCTCATAAGTATTCAAAAAGCAAACAGTCATTTCAGATGCAACCAGATCGTAAAACACGAATTTCCGAAGTCCCTCTCAAAAGCATCACACACGTAACATTTCACCGATTCATCATTCCATTCCTTTTAAAAATCGAAAACATTAAGCCGTTTGTTTCGCTGGTTGAACCAACTCCCTGTACTGCAGTTGGTTTCCGAGGGTCGTCCGCGGAAGTTTCCGAACCGTCGGAGTTTTGAAGAACTTTCGATAGGAGGGAAACACCGCTTCGTCTGGAATTGATGAGTGTATTTTTAGCCGAACGGCAACTCCTGAGAAGTTTTAATGAATTCGAAACCTGAATTCTATCTGTTGTTTGTTGTTGTTTTTAGATTCACTGCGACCGGCATCGAATAAATTTTAAGACTACTTCCGATCTTCAATATTACACGGAACGGAATATACGTTTGTCGTGTAAGCAGTACCCCGGTATTAGTTTCCGAACTAACTAATGACCGTTTTTGATTTGTGTCCTTATCGTGCTTTGAAGCTTGATAGCGTTTTGGATAAAATAAACTAGTACTAAACGCGTTATTAATGATGGTAAGTTGAGATCGATAGTTCTGATATGTTTGGTGATCGATTTTTCTGAATCGACTCTGTTTTAGTATGACAAAGTATGGGAATTTGGTATTGATCCCGAGGACTAATCTTGTAAGTTTAATCTGATCATTGGGCATTTGTTAATATAGTAATGTTATACATCCAAATTTAGATTGATTGCAAAAATGACATCAAAATGTTCAACTTTGCTCCCTGTAATCGTAAAATCCAAGCCTATCCAAGTGATTCAATATATTTCTATGATTTTGATATAAACTTATGTAAAAAAATGTATACTTCTTGCAACCATAGATAATTTGTTACTGTTTGATATTTTTCAATTAGAACGATTACTTTTGAACTTTAACTTGCAGGTTTGATTACTTCAAATATAATATTTAAGAATGGTTCGGTTTTCGGTAGGCTCAATGTGTATGTTAGCTAACAAGAAGGTATATCTAAAGCCAACTGACAACACAACTTGAGCGATGCGAGCCAAATCAGGCCAAACATTCTGTCTGAAATTATCTTGCGGGCCACAATTTCATTAAAATTAGCAATCCGTGTGGTTAAAGCCGAGAGAAATAATTCATTTTATTTTTTAAAGATCATTAAGAACAATCTAGGCACCAATAAAAGGCTGGAGGTCTGCACTACACTGGTAGAGCAGTAAAACAATTTTTTTTTAAAAGCTACGTATCTTTATTTAGAAATTTTATAGTGTGTTCCTATTTATGCTCTTTGACCTTAAAAAATGCAGTCTGAAATTTTTCTTCGCTATTTTTCTATGTAAATTAAGTTAACGTAGAAAAATGAAAGACAATCGGGTAATTACTTTGCTCGTGGGGAACAAAATTTTCAATCCCAAAACTTAACTTTCCCGGAACTTTTTCTCGCCGTCACCGATGTGTGTGATGAAATCCAACGCCAAAGGTGCCGCCAATTTCTCACGCACCTGACAACGAATCCCCATAATTAATCCGCCCTCGCAAAAAGCCTCGAAGCGTGAACAAAAAGTAAATCACCTCAACTCCACTCGAAAGAGATGGAAAAAAAGCAATTCCTCCCCACGAACAAACAAGCCTCGGGTCCTCCCCTCAAAATGGAATATACCGAGGAAAAAAAACTCCTCAATTTTTTTTTTCCAGTTTTCCTGCAAAAAAAAGAATGTTTTGTCGTTAGGCGGCTACAGCGGAATCGTCTGCATCGACAGCGTTGCCAGATTCTGAGTGATGGACGATCGGTGGGGTGGCACGGTGACACGTCAGGAAATGGGCTCTTTCGAATGGTTCGCGCGGCCTTATTAGCATGATGGATAGCGGTCGGAAGCCTGTTGCCCACCCCCCTCTGCACATGCGCACCATGTGTGAGCTCGTTATGAACTGTGTGCCACTAACTAACTAGGAATTATCCGAGTTGTTATGGGGTGTTAAGTCATTGATTTACGTCACTTAATTTATATTAAAACAATGGTGAGAAGTCTCTGTGGGGGGTCAGCTCATGTTTTTGGGGGCATACTACTGTACCTGATTGAATTGAAAACATAATTCCCCATTAAAAAATGAAATGAAAGCTCTCCCATGCCTCCCTGGGGCCATAAAAGTCGAGTGTTGTAAAACTATTAATCAGCTTTAAGATTCCTTTTAGATAAGTCAAGAGTGTACCGGCCTGGTGTGTCATCTCTCATGACCATTTTTTTTTCATGGGAATGTTAAGGTACGTTAAGGTATAATGCGTTTTAATAAGAACCTGGGTGGAAAATTTTCAGGATATCCATATTACTTCAATATTGTAAAATTATATTCTTACTGAGCAGTCTGAAACAGTGGGCCGCTCTTGAGTTCCCAGTCTGCCCCCCCCCAGGGCCAACCTATTCCTTGTGCCAAAAATCTAAGTAAATATTAATAGATATTTTACTTGCGTATTCGACACTTTTCGTTAGGGGGTCAGAAAGTAAAGATGTTTTTCAATAAGACTGAAATGTATACAATTAGCACATAAAATGTTAATTTTTAAGAAACTCTAAAAATTCCAATGTGTTAATCAGTTAATCGTAGTTAACTGGTGAATATCAAAGTCTACAACAGTTGGTCCTTTAAAGCAGTGTTCCCCAACCTTTTTAATACCACGGACCGGTCAACGTTTGATAATTTTACCGCGGCCCGCTGGGGGGGCACTGATTGTTTACATTCTAGATTATTTTCATTTATTAATTTTAATTTAATTGTATTTAAACATGCTTTCAAAATAAATACAGTTGCACCAAAAAATAAATATAAAGTGATTTATTATGTTTTTAATTTGGAGTATAAACCTAGGAATGTAAATTCATTTTCAATGAAATGGTCGGCCCGCGGCCCGGTACCACTTGATCCACGGACCGGGGGTTGGGGACCACTGCGTAAAAAGCGTTCAACCATAATCAATTCCAAATACGGATGTTGCCTTGCCCTTTTAATTCATAATACCCACCATCCATCTGACGATTTTTACGTTGTAATAAACCATTTACTGATTGCCTTGTTCTTATTTCAACTCTTTAAAATAAGCCCATTTAAATAAATTTTGAAATTATCGCTTCTTATATCAGTTTCAAGGATGTTATTAAAATATGCATCCGTTTATTCCCTGTGCATTTATCTACTAGTAAGATTTTAAGAATTAGTTTTGTTTACAAAGTCTTTCATCTTAATAATTTGTACCTGCGAAATTTTAAAAGAATTTTCCCAAATAAAAAAGAAAGGGATATATTTTTTAAAAGATTAGAATCTTGAATTCATTAAGGAAAAAAATCCAAATTACCATTTCAAGTCTAAAAACCTGAGGTGTTTTATTATTTACTACATCGCCTCTTCTGTAAATATTTGCATTTTTACGCCTTTGCATCGCTTGTTTTTAAATTCCCGCATGCTTTGAAAAAATAGCAATAATTAGCTATGTTTAAACATGAATCATCCTGTGTGTTTTTATTGTCTAAAAATTTGTTGCCATCTTATAAAAACTCGTACTTTCTTAATTAAAATAACTTTATTTTTATTTGCTTATTGATTTTAGCGTTTTACGCTGATCACAGGGGATTTATGTGTAAGTTCACATCGATTGCCTTTGCATGTTCCTTTTCTTAAGTAAATTAAGATTCTCGAGCTTTATATATTAAGATTTTTTAATGTCATAATTAGGGGAACATTAAAAAAATTAGAACACGAATTTGTCAGTTTCTATTAATTCAGTTATCAACAAAGTGTGTTTACCTAATAAGTAAATTTTAATCGAATAAACAGAGTAGAATTAACTGCCTATTTGTTTAATTATTGCTCGATAATTTGATTATAATACTCTTAGGATTTAAATGTTCTTGAAAACAAAAATATATTTCCTATTATTTTCTATGAAATACTAATTTAGTTCTTTAAAAATTTTAACGAAGTAAACGTGTTGAAATGTTTTTGGGAATTCATTATTTTCCCTTTTGTGTGCTTTTAATTCTTAGGTAGTCGATTTGCTTGAATTTTTATATTATAATGGATAGTTGGAGTACACTGTGCTATAAACAAAACTCGTGTATATTTATAGAGTAGAATTTAGTTTGTTAGCAATTGGATTTACGTTCTTTATGTATTTATCATAATCATATTGAAATAAAATAAATTAAAATCAATCTTTAAATTCCAATACATATTAATTCAAAGGTAAAAGAGAATCTAAAAAGCAATCAAAGATGTGGATTCCGTTTTATAATAAACACATTACTTTAAAATAATAATTCCTTTTCTACAAAATGTAAAATGTTCTTTTGATTTTTGATTGATGATAATAATTAAATTATCTTTTATGAAAATTCATCTATTGCCATTTGGCAACACGACCATTTTCCTCTTTTAGCCCCTTTTACACTTGTTTAGAAAATCTTGGAAAGTCAAAATTATCCCCATAAAACCGATAGTAGTTGAAATATTTCCACTGATCATATTTCACACGATCTAACTTCTCACTAAATCTATTCAGTACAAAGATTAAAAAGCCGATTTGACAGTACACCAGTCCATCACTCCATATAATACATCGGAAGCCCTGGTATATAACTTAGCGATTTTATCGGCGAGTGAGCCCGAAAAACCTTTGCTCCCCCCAGATCTATTAATTTCGTTACAGCTATTGAGACGTAATCCTGTCAGATTCTTCCTCTCCCTCCCCTCCTTGAGGGGCTCACTCCCCCAACCGAAAAAAAAAGTTACACATTTTTCAATGGGGAAGAAGGAAATAAAATTCTCGCTTGCTCACCCCTTCTCTATACTGTATCATTCATCTCCGCAACTCAGCTGGGAAAGAAATCATCATTATTATTATTGTTATTATTATCATCATTTCGGTTGTTTTTTTATTATTATTCCCCGGCTGCGCGCCTCTCAACTCAACTCAACTCGATCGATCGCCTGTCTTGAATTCGGCGCGTGAAGTTTTGACAATCGCCGGGCGAATGTCATGGTTGTCAGGACAGCTGGCGTTGATAAGGTCTTTTAAGTCCTTTGGGGGAATATACCTTGCGGAGGTCCTCCTGACAAGATGTGATTGAGCGCCAGGGCCGGATTCCGGGCTTTGTTCTTGATTTGGCATCCGGCATTATGGGGGCAGAGTTATGAGAGCATTAATGGGAATTCCTTAAAGGGTGCCCTTTCTGGACGGGTTGTCGAGTCATTTCTACCGGGCTTTGCTTGACAACTGGATCGGGTGCACAAAACTGGAGAACCTGATGTTCAAGGAAGCATTTTGATTTAATCTTAGATTTACTTGCTTTATAACGTGCGACAAAGTTATCAAAATTTGGTTTTGTTCCTAATTCTTAATCCCGTACATTTTATTGTTGATATTAATTATGCTGTGAAATTATATTGAAGACACAACAAACAATTCTATATTTAATTGCATATCTCTCTAACTTATGTTTTTTAATCAACAAAAAAAGTGTCGTTTTCTTTACTGCTTGACACAATTTTTTGTGAAGTAAAATCCCCACCTAATAAAAAGATCGATATGGCAGTGCATATTGAATATTCCCTCGGATCTTTTTTTATTTTCTTTTACAAAACTGGAATCGCATAGCTCAAAGGGGAAATATTTGAACTAATTCAACAAAAAATTCAACTTTCTTGCTCTTTTTTTGAATTTTCTTTAAGCCAGGCGATTCTGTCTTTGTCATCTATTGGTGAATTATATTTTTAAGTCTCCTAAATAGGGTTGCACGTTCCCATGAGTTGTTGCGCCGACTTGAAAGGATTGTTTCCCACATATGCATTTCTCATAATCACCATTACTTCAGAAATGTGGTTGATAACCCTCAAAATCTCCTTTTAGATTCCCCATCATTACAATTTTGGATTTCCTTGTAAACCGTCCTAACTCACGACACACCAGCCTCTCCATTATTTCAAAAACTCGTGCAGGTTATTTTTAAACCCCGGAATCCCAACAACTTACGGATGTTTGCTTTTAATCAAAAAGCGTTACGGAGACCGAACCTCTCTAAACAAAAAAAAAAATGTTTTGTTAAGTTAATCCCCATGCCCAAAATGACTGTAATGGTGGATTCCTCTCTGGAGTGAACTATTGTGCCGTGATTGATATAAATTAGGCTACTTACGATTTCTAAAACCGGCCTGCCTGTAGTATAAAAAGCCCTCGTCGTGACAAATGCTTTCGAATTCCATACCCTCTTCGTAATTACCCTGTCACAGTACAGGGTTACCCGCATGATTTATGATTTCCTTTTGAGACACGGTCCCATCCAAAAAGCATCCATACATCATCCTTTTCTAGGCGTGGTGAACCGCCATTACTTACTTGACCATTGGGCAGCGGCGGAATCGAAGACAGCAGGGTGGTCAGTTCACCTGGTCAGTCCATTGTCGGCGGAACGTGACTCTTTCGAAATTAACTTGGGGGTGCAGGAGGATCCCTCACTGTAGGCTTAACTTAACCCTTTCTTATCCGGTGAAGGATTTACCTGTTTTGTTTGGGCTTGAAGGGTTAGATTGTTGTTGTGCCGGATTACTTCGTTGGTTTATGCGCTGTGTTCAGTCAGTGTCACGTATTTGGATGAGAATCGATCGCTGCTTTACACCGGATGTGTGAGTCATTGCTTTGTATTGTTGCTTTCCTTGTAACGTGAAAGTGTAATCCTGATGGTACACTTCTACTGTGTGTAAGTTAGTCCACCTTACTTCTTGTGGTGTGGTCGTTGATATTGTATGTAGCTCTTGAATCTGGTCATTGAAGGTCTATCTAGTAAATATAGTGAGGATCTGGTAATTATTTTGTTATATTTTTCATTTTTATATTGTTTTACTGAACTAGATTTACTCGTATTAATGTTTTGGGATCCAAACTGTGGAATTATAAACGAATTTTGGAGTTTTAGAAGTGTCTTTGTGTAGGAGTACCGACAATTTACATTCTACGTTAAAGAACGTATTTGTAGTTTTTTCACAGTTAATTACTGTCCAGTCCGACCAAACTATTCATCTTTAATGTGCTTATGCTTTATTTTCTAAAAATTAGGTTGTTGATGACCAAAGCTCCTGATGAGACCCTGTATAATTTTTTTTGCAATCATTCGTATAGAATTTTGAGGAAGAAATTTCATCTTGACGTTAAAGAGAGCTAACTCCTGACGAGTCCCTCTAAATTTGCTAAATCTGTCTCTCTAAATCTGTAGAATTCAAAAGAAAACAATTTCTCCTTGACTTGTGGAAGTTAAAAAGAAGCATTACGTTTTCCTCTTGTCACTCACCAAAAAAAAAACGAAGTTTCTTTCAGGTAGTTTCGCGTGTTATTGCGATGTCGCAAACCCACGCTATCTCCCAAGTCATCTGTCCTTTCGTCGTTTTCGCAGGATGTCATGATTCACAACGTTCTAATGGCTGTAGGTCCGTGTCTCATCCCGCCCAAAAGAAATCTGTCGTCACACCTCCGATTGACTAATACTGGAATCGAATCCAAAAGGGATTGTTGTTCTTCTTGACCGACGGTAGGGGGCGTGGCCCTCGAAATCCGCCCATGCGATTTGCCTTGCGCAACACAAAGGGGGTTTTTGTCACCTGTCAGAACGTGCCGTATTTTCCATCCAAGACAAAGGTCCGAACGTAGAAAAAATGGTGGGAGGAGCTACTAGTAACTTCTTTTGAAAAACTCGACGTGAGACTCGCGGCATTTAGATGAACGCATTATCTCTCCTGTTAACAACTCTATTAGGTTTAGCTTTTTGTTTGAAGTTCGGTTCTTTTCGGGAAGACAGACATTTTGGCGGATAATAATGGAAAGCTTTGACGTTAATCTCGTGCAAATAAAAGTTATTCTATTTCTCTAATTAGCTGATTAGGAGAGGGTATTTGCTTTTGGGAGGAATCTTTTTTAGAAGCGAGTTGTGAATTACTTCTTTAATTAGGATTTTCGGTGGGATTTTGTTCTCTGAACTCGTTGTTTTATTCCTCACCCAATTATAATGGGTTTTCTACATTTTCCCCTGATTTATTTGATTTGTTATACGCAAAAAAATGTGTGAAAAGTTGACAATAATTACTAGATTTCTAATTGGCTTAATGACTAGTGTCCATGTTAATAGATTATAAAAGTTATTTTTGATTCGTTTGGAATTATATAAAAGCTATTTCTTTACCGACGTTCGGGAATACATTGACAGTAATTCTACATTGTATTCATTTTAACTACCTCAGTGTTTTAGTAGTCAATTTTTAAAGATACTGATTTCAGAATAAAAGCTGATTTGTTGTTAAACTGTTTTTGTAATTTTGATTATTTCTTGGTGCTATAGACATAAAACTTTTTATCCAGTTTCTTTACCTAAACTAGAAATTAAAATATCCAATATTTTATCCTGCTATTCAGAATTCAGTTTGTACGTGTAGGTAATATGTGTAATTATCCTGGATGATTTCTGGAATAAAACACGTTGTGTTTAAAATTTGTTGGACTAGACTAGCCATAAATATAGTATACATCCAATTTTAGGATTACCTACAGTACTGGAAAAAAAAATCGACTCAGATTTTTTATCTCCGGAACGGCTTGAGATACAAAGACAAATAAGGTACCATTTTTCATCATTTGAAGTACTCTTTAAACAAAAAAAATTTCGAGTCCTTAAGGGGTCGTCTTCATATCGAACAAAGCACTAACTTTCTTTTTTCCTATGGAAGACCTCAAATATTATATTTTATTCTGAAAGATCACCCTCCATAACCCCTAAATACCAAGTTTCACATCTCTGCGTCAACAAATATACCCCCCCAAAAATTTTTAAAGTTTCAAACATCCCATGTTAAATTTCCTATTTAAACTTTTTTTTGAACCTTGTCTAGTAGGCCAGGATATTTCTGTGCACTCTGCAGGAAACAACTGTCTTAAAACGGTCGCCAACCATCGAGCCAAACTCATAAGACTGGTGAAAGTGAGAGAACCATCCCGAGCTATTGCCGATGCATTAATGAAACTACTAGCAGGGATCACCAAATTACCTTCCATGTTTTTAATTTTATATTCCAGTTTGCTCATAATTTTATATTTGTTGCATTATTTTCTAATCAGCTTACTACAGTTCTTGAATCGTGATGGATTTGTTGATATTTTCAGTAATGGAGGTTACTTCTCTGCCTTACAGTCTCTTTTTACCAGATTTGTTTGTGCTCGGTGTTTAATTACATCAAATTACACATAGAGGGGGGATTCTGAATATTACTTTTTTATTTCAATATTTCAGTTTGCAACCGAAATAATGAAATAAATTATACTATTTATTAAATTATACTAATAAAAAGCTTGATAAAACATGTCCTAAGAATTTAGTTCCAGATTTCTTAAATTTCAATAGCAAAAAAAAGTCAGAATTCAAAATTTTTTACTGCAAAATTAATTAGTTTTATTATTTAAAATAAGAGGAATATAATTCTGAAACTAAGTTGATGAATTGATTTTTAAGAGATGAATAAATGTGAATGATAACGTTCAAAACTTCTATTAAAATACTAATTTTTTTTGTTTAAAAGTACTACTTTATAACGTAAAATATTCTCAATAAAATTTTTAATTAAATAAGAATAAAAAATCTTTCAAAGAATGAAAGCACATGGGAAAAGGATGTCATCTGAAAATAGTGTTCTGATTGGTTTCTGAATCATGCTGCCCGAGGGCAGTCGGGAGGGTGCTCTACGTAATTTTTAAAGTGAAGATTTAACAGGAAACCAGGGGGTTAGAAATTTTAGAGTTGACAAAACGTCCGTGACACCGTCGAGAGATTCAGAGTGGTCATAAAATAACTACTCTACTATAAAAATATCTACAGACGAAATTATTAATTAGAGACGAACTATCAATTAGACCAAAATAATAATAAGGAAATATTTTTTTCTGCTCCCCTGTGTCAGAATACAGATTCCGCCCTTACATGTCATATTACATGGAGTTAAAAGGGAAAAATAACTCTTTTTAATACAATTTTCCGAAAAAATTCCCACTCTTTTGTGAAAAAACAAAATATGTATTAGTAATCCCTAATATTCTATTTCATCCTTCTACCCTCCAATAAACGCTTTTCAAAATGGGTTTCATGCATGGCCGCTATACATTTTGCTCAATTTAGGAATATATAATCTTAATAAGATTATTAATCAAACTAAAATAGAATGTTTAGCTTTTTTCTGCGCCGTCCACCTTCCCCGGTCTCGGGTCCCATATTACACCATCGGGTGACCCATTCTGGTGAGTATGAGAAGGAAAACTTTCATTGTTAATCTAACTATTTAAGACATTTTCACGCCATTATTCAAAAAATAAAAGGTTACCCTCTTATGTTCTGTTTCATCCTTCCAACTCCCAAAGCTGAGTTATGCTTCTCAAGATAGACAACCCGAGTGTCCCCAATCACATTTTTTTTAGTTCTGAAAAGCTCGTAAACTGGATAATTACTCTTTCTCTCAATAAAATATAATTTCAACTTTTTTCTGCCCCACTCATTATACCCGGTCGATGGTGAAAGATATTTACTTTCACATTTCCAGTTCTATACTGTATACATGGAACCAACTTACATTGATTTCTATGTTATTTCATTAAAATAGACACTATTTTGTCTAAAAATATTGGAAAGAACTTCAATTATTCCATATAACCCTTCTATCCCACCTTCCAATTTAAGGAACGCTTTTCTAAATGAGTGTTCTGCATGTCAACCATCGGTCTCCCTTATTTGCACCACATTTGACTACTAAAAGCAGAAAATTTTGAATTTCTTCTTCCACTAACAGTATCAAAAGTGGAATATCTTTTCTGTCCCTCTCAACCTCCCTAATCGCAGGTCTTAGATATCTACCATGGTATTTCGTAATGTTAAGTGTATAAAGGGTAAAATTAGCTTGAAATGTGTGCTCCTTCATGAAGAAAAATAAGTTTTTAAACGGCCTAAAAGTTAAGAATTTGACTTTATTGTTTTCTACACCATTTCGCCCCTATTTGAAATGAGAACCGTTCGAAAATCGGTTTTATGGATTTTTCCCATCTTTGGTGTCAATTTACAAAACATTCAACCGCAGTTTGGTGCCAAAAAACTGTTTTTAATTAGTTATCACAGAATTTCGAGTTTTTTTCCTGCCCCTCCCCTATGCCTAGTGAGCGTTGCCAGACTTCTACTATCGTAATACTTTCACGCCTGAGAGTAAGGAAATGAATGTTACCTCTCATTAAGTTAATTTAAGACTATAAACATGATCCTCAGAGAAAATAAGCATACAAATTTTTACATTCGACTTCATCCTTCCACCCCTTTGACTGGAGGGAACTCATCCTTTCCAAATTCTATATTCTGTTAGTCCTCCCTCACCTCTCTTGTATTATGGCGCATTTGAACGAATTAAATGAATAAATGGAACCATTTTGACTTTAAAACACAACATCAAAACTCGTAAGTTTTCCTCTTCTGTGCCTATCTTACCATCCCCTGTCCCAGACCAAAAGTGTCCATCATCGCAATTCGGAATCTACAGATTCTAAGGACAAAATTGTTCCTAATGGTTTTTAATAAGCTTCTTCACGAAAAAGCGCACAAAATGTAGAGTTAGAAAATCCCCTAAACAAAGCAAACAATTAAACACATAAGTATTTGAAAAAAAAATGCGCCAATTCAGAGATAAGTCGCCAAATGTATTTAAGCCAAATTCAATTTTAAGCTCTGACCGATACAAATCTTTTGCTATCAAGAGATAACTTACTGGATTTTTTCCAAATTTTAAGAATTTTTGGGGGGTATATTTGTTGACGCAGAGATGTGAAACTTGGTATTTAGGGGTTATGGAGGGTGATCTTTCAGAATAAAATATAATATTTGAGGTCTTCCATAGGAAAAAAGAAAGTTAGTGCTTTGTTCGATATGAAGACGACCCCTTAAGGACTCGAATTTTTTTTTGTTTAAAGAGTACTTCAAATGATGAAAAATGGTACCTTATTTGTCTTTGTATCTCAAGCCGTTCCGGAGATAAAAAATCTGAGTCGATTTTTTTTTCCAGTACTGTACATACAAGCTATTCTCATTCTTGTCTACTTTTATCTTTTCTACTTTACCATTATTTATTTACGTTTTCTTATTTTTAAAGGTGTGAACATGTTTTTACTTGCCAACTACTCTATATCTCTTGAACGAATTAAACATAATTGCATTGCATGAAAATTTAATCTATGTGGGGCAGATTCCTTCAATCCACTCTAGGTCTTTGTAGTATGTCTCGAATATAGTATTATATCATTAAAATATGTATGTGATCACTATGATCACTACAGATATGTTTTCATTACATATTCAGTATAATATTGCAGCAAATCTTCTAAAGAAGTTGCTGTACCTCTATGCATACGTTTCCGGGATCCGGATTCATCCTCCCTAGGCGCCACAGATCGGATTTTCGATCCGGCCATATCAGTTCCTGGTCACTCAGGGTCCCGGATCATTAAGGATGCGTCGGTGGCTTGAAAGCAAGCCTTTAACGAGCTCCTCCATACACGATAAAAAGGTTTTTCCACAGCCTTGACCTTCATTAGAACTGTTTGTGTGATGGCGTATATGGATAGGTCGTTAGTCCGGGGAATATATTTTGGTGGTGATCTGGCGCGACTCAGTTTGACAGTCGGAGGATCGGATTCTCGGTTTTATCTCCTTGTTTTTGGCGCAGAGCTAGAATAACTTGATGAGTGCTAATGGGGTTCGAAGCATAGTTTTTTGAGGAGCTGGTAATGGAGTTTGTGTTTATCTTCTCTCTGTGGAATGGAATTCTGCGATGTTTCGTGTTTGTGTATAGACCCCACAAGTCGTTCGTTTGTCTGAAAAGTGGTTCATTTTGAATTTTCTTTCGTTTGCGGCTTATGAAGTGTGATGGAGTCAGCTGACATG
This sequence comes from Tetragnatha montana, assembly GCA_963680715.1. Lineage (NCBI taxonomy): Eukaryota > Metazoa > Arthropoda > Arachnida > Araneae > Tetragnathidae > Tetragnatha > Tetragnatha montana. Next base: position 57,972,882 of record OY796676.1, on the reverse strand, counting down.
AAATACGCTTTTCTTGCTGTGGATAAGATTATAAGTGGAATTTTTTAATGTTAGTTTTATTTCATAATTGAGTAGCTATTTTGAAAGTGAGTATTTTGAATAGCTAATATTATAACCACAGCTCGATAGCCGGAACTGGACGAAAATTTCATTTTGATTCTAGCCTAGAAGAAAAAGTTGATGACCTATGTTTAGAGGTTCTTCAAATAATATGGTATTTGTATTTGAAACGAAAAGAGTAAAGAAATAAACGGAAATTTATTTCAGAGAAAAACATAGATTTGCAACTCTAATCTCCAAACTTATTCAAAAGCAAATTAACATCGCATTCAAATATGTTATGGTGTTATTTTAATGAATTTTTTTTTCTTTTCGACGTTTCATATTATTTCCAATTTTTACAGTTAATTATAAATCTGAAGTTCTGGGAATCCTATTTTGTAATAGTTTTTATATAGTAGAATCTATGCAATATCAGGTCACACAATAGCCATAGTCGGTTACAATTACCTTGATTAAAACATTAAAATTATCCTTATACGTTAAACGTTTAAGGACGAGTGTCTCCCAAAGTAAGACGAACGCAAAAAAAAAAATATAAAGAGCATGAAGAATATTACATTCAAGGAGACAGACAGATTTTTACTTTGAAGGATAACCAAATAATAAATTCTGAAAAAAAATATATATTTTTAAATATAACCGTCATTTTTTACATTTAATGCTGAAGTGTCAGATATTTACACCAAATTGAAAAAATATTTTTATATAGAACAGTGAAATGAACGTCTTATAGATATAAATGCAACTGAAACCCACTGTTTTGGTACATAAAATGAAGGTTCCGGGTTATTATGCCGTGGTCTAGTGAAAGTAAAACTCCTTCCTGACGTTTCGCCAGCATCTTTGGCCGGCATTTTCAAAGGGTATTAACTACCGCCTATTTCTGGGTCGAAAGTTATAAGGCGCTGCTGAGCCACGTGGTTCATCGTCATCAACCGGCAATAAAGAGAGAGGTGATTTGGTGACGTTTGATTGGTCTCCGTGTTGATGTTTTGCCGCTGCGTCATCTGTCTGCTGTCTTCTTTTACCACTGTTTTGGGTCCATAAAAAACACCCTTAAGTGGAACCATGTTAGAAATATTAAAACGCCGGCCTGACACCACTCTGAATCCCAGCGTGAAAGAAACCCAAATTAACAAAACTGTAAGCACCGTAACGAGCTTCCGCCGCTGCTCAGAGCCGGCAACTCCACGTCTCTCCAAGTGCTCCGCTCGGCACCGCCACGAACCAAAACAGCAACAAAATAAATTACTTTGCGCCCAGGAAAAAGGGCGATCCCAATCTTTGCTCAGCTTTCCTACCAAAAAAAAAAAAAAAAACTAGGATCCCCTTCAAAATTCTATTTACGGCCCCCAGCCTCTACTCAAAACAAGTCCGAGCACGCGGGTGTACTAGTATCTAAAACCAGGGCTTTCGGTAATTAAATGATCTCGTTAAAGGCCGAAAAGCTGACATAACACCAACTCGGGGAAATGTCCGCCACAGTGGAAATAAATGAAATGAAAACACTGTAATGAAAACAGAAGAGAGGGAAAGTGAAAAAAGACAGGGGCTCTGTGAGAGAGGATGGAAAATTAATGATTTTATTTATTTATTTATTTATTTAAAAGTATACACACAACAGGTCAGCGACCCAATTACAGTGTGGAGAGAGATAAGAGAAAAAAAAAAAAAAGGAACACACAATACAAAGTATTAAAAATAATTAACAATTTAAAAGAACAGAACATTCCTTCTTAAAAATGACAAGAGACATATTAAAAATATCCAAGTTAAAACCAATACAATTGTAGATTTTATAAAATTTAAATAGACAGAAATTATCAATATAATTACGTTTAGTAAGAGTATTTTTAAATAAACAGTGATTCCTTAGAACTCTATTGGGCACAGAAAAATGTATGCTGCTAAGTATTTCATTACAATCGATCAGATTATTACAAACTTTGTAGAAAAATAAAATACATGATAATTCTCGTCTAGACTGTAAACAAGGAATATCAAAAATATTGCGCAAATGCGAAGAAGACAAATCCAGAGAACTAATATGAAAAGACCTGTAGAATAAGTGACGTGTAAATTTCGTTTGGACCTGTTCAATAATTTTAATTTTATTGTTATAGTAAGGATCCCAGATAGGACTGCAGTATTCTAAATTAGATCGAACAAGACTGAAATACAAAGATTTTAAAGCAATTTGATTGGAAAAGTCTGTAGTCTTGCGTCTAAGGAAACCAAGAATTTTATATGCTTTTGAAACAATATTGTCAATATGTAGAGAAAAATCAAGGGAAGTATTGAATGTAACACCTAAATCCTTTATTACCACACTGCGCAATAAACTGCTATTATTGATCAAGTAAAGATAGTTTAATGGCTGAGACCTACGTGAGTAACTAACTACACTGCATTTAGAAATATTTAGGAAAAGCCTATTTTCAGTGCACCAACTATACAAATGATTGAGATCCCTTTGCAAAAGTTCAGCATCATCTACAGTCTGAATCCTTTTAAATAGTTTTAAATCATCAGCAAACAATAGATAGTCACTAAATTTCAATTTTTCAGAAAGATCATTTATAAATAGAATGAAAAGAAGGGGACCTAAATTCGATCCCTGGGGAACACCGGAACTATTAGTGAATACATTAGAGACAGCACTATTGAAGAAAATATAGAGCAACCGGTCACTTAAATAAGAGGCAAACCAATCTATTAAGTTGGTATTAAAGCCAATATTTTGAAATTTTCTTAGAAGGATGCCAAAGTCAATTGTGTCAAATGCCTTAGAAAAATCGGTATAGATAACATCCACCTGCTCCCCACTTTCAAATGCAGAAATGATATTATTTGTCAAACAATATAAATTAGAAAGTGTCGACCTTTTTGGCATAAACCCATGTTGAGCAGGCGTAATTAGATCCTTAACTTGAAAAAAAAGTTTTTTGTACATAATGATTTCGAAAACCTTCGAAAATGGACTCAAAATTGCAATGGGTCGATAGTTCGTGCAATCCTCAGGATCACCTTTTTTAAATACAGGAATAACTTTCGTCCTTTTCCACATTTCAGGAAAGGTGTTAGTTCTCAATGACAGATTGAATAAAATAAGAAGAGGGTACATCAAATATTCAGCGCATCCTTTAACAATAAATGACGGTACATTATCAACTCCAATTGTTGAGGATGATTTTAGTTTTTTTATAGCTTCTGAAACCTCCTCATGAGTAACACACTCGATCCCAACCATATTACACAAGTAGTCAGAGTTGCTAGATCCCCTTACGTAGCTAGTGCTAGATTTGTACACAGTACTAAAATAATCAGCAAACACATTAGCAATATCATTATCACTTTCATAGTAACTATCGTTATAGAATATTTTATTAGGTAAGGACTTGCTTTTATTGAAGAAAGACCAAAATCTCTTAGGTTCATCAATAAGATTAAGTTCTGTATTTTTTATATAGATAGAGTAGTCCTTAGCAATGTTTTTCTTAAGAGACGATCTTAATGACCTAAATTCATCAAGAAGGGACTGATCGCCGCTACGAATTCCAAGTTTACGGATCCTATTTTTTTCTCTTATTAATTCAACAGTCCTGCCGGAGTACCAAAAGGGAAATTTTTTTTTAGATTTAGATTTCAAAGGTATTGTTTGGTCAAAAATCATAGTTAAATAACTATAAAAATTTAAAACAGCACAATCAATATTATCAAATGAATTCAAAAAATTCCAATCAGTCACAGAAAACAAATACCACAGACCCAAATAGTCAGCTTTTTTAAAGTCAAGTTTGCTGACACTTTCGGTGCACCTAGTGTTACGATCCGTCAAAAAGCTAACAGCAATACGCAGTGCTGGGTGATGGTTATCCTCGACAACCAACGGATTATCAGAATGTTCAGTTGAGATATCACAGGATTGGATATTAGATAAAATCAAATCCAAGTATTTATTATTAAAATTAGGAACAGTATTATACTGAACTAAATTATATAAAGACATAAAATTGTATAATTCTTTGGTTTTATGATCAGGACAGTTATTGATATTAAAATCCTCACCTACACTTAAATTAAAATCCCCACAGACAAAGATGTTCTCATAAGAAGAAAACATGAAAAAATAATTAAAAAACCTATTATAAACATCGTGACTAGAAGCAGGAGGAAAGTAAACAACACAAAGAAGCAATTTTTTGCGATACCTTAAATTAATTGACAAGAAAATACATTCCAGATTTAGAGCGTCCGTGTTGACCTGAACAGCCGAAATGTTCCTCCTAATTGCGACCAGTACACCTCCACCCCGCTTGGAAACACTAGTTGTGGAATCTCGATCTTTCCTATAAATATTGTATCTGTCGTCAAATAAGTCTGTAGACACGAAATCATCACAGAGCCAAGTTTCAGTAAGCAGAATTACATCCAAATCGTCTGAAGCCACAGAGCAAAATAAATCAGTTGTTTTGGTTCTAAGACCGCGAACATTTTGGTAACAAATAGATAGTCAATTGTTAGAAGACTCTTTAGAACCAGAACCTTCACTGGTTATGGCACTAGCTGATATCTCATCTCGGGAAGGGGGAACACAAGAATTGACATCAAGAATTTGATCTTGTTTTAATCTGCCGAGGAACTTAGTGACTATACAGTCTTCGGGCCAGAGGCTATCCTTCAAAAGTAAGTGCTGTTCACTATCGAGAGTCTCAATATGAAACGAGGCATAGCTATCATACCTCGTTTTCATTTGAGTGCACTGTTGATGTTTTAAATTCAGGGGACCCAAAAAATCAATGACATCGTTCACCTGGGTCGATCGGTTTAACCTAGAAACAAAGATCGCAGCTTTTCTAGGATACCTTACAGCTGACTTCAGCCTAGTGTTGGTATTTTTCCCAGAGATAATTTCTTTTTGCTTCCGCGTATTAGACTCGGAAGCCCTTAGAGCTTGAGTGTGATTTGGAGGGCGATCACTGTGAAGTTCTTTATGATCATCGTTTAGACGTGGAGGATTTCTTATGTTGATGGACTTCGATTCACCAAGACTTAACAAATTCTCTCTGGCTACTTGTACGTAAGATCTCCGTTCAGATTGGACTTGGTCGTCAGTCTCAGTACCCTTAATTTCCAAGGCAAATGTTGGTTCAACACTCGAGGTGGCATCTGTTCGCAATTTGTTTTCAATAATGTTGAGGCGTTCACTAGTAGTTGATTGAAAATCCGCCGTTCTTGCAGCTAGTATTCTTATTTCCTCCAGTATAATAGAATTCATATCTAAGTCGGCCATATCCGAATCATGTACTCCTTTATCCGCCGAATTTTCCAAATCTGCATTATCTGGCCTGGTAATAAATGACTCGAAACTGTTCAATATACTGTTCTTAGTCTTTTCGAATTCAGATTTGTCAGATATTGAGCTTGACTTTTTATCACAGACCCTGCAAAACACCTCGGACAAAACATCAAGAGCTGATTGAAGAAATTTCATATCGAAAACATCTGACGACATGTCGATATACCTACTGTTAATTTAATATCTTGACAATGGCAGGCAATATCGGTAAATATCCAGTATTACTTGCGTTGCTATTAATAATACTTGAATAATGTGGAGGAAAGAAATATGCTCCAGACAATGCTAAAATTACACATTCCTTCCCAACCCAAACACTCCACTTAAAAGAGGTCCAAAAGGCATCAAAACACATCTTCCCGCCATCATGATTCTTGTTTATTCAGGTAAGGACCCCGAGTTTTGAATCCTGATGTGGAGGATTTGCGGGTACAGGTAGTATAAAGACTGAGAAGTCGTATGACATTTATAAGGAGGCTTTTTTTGCGGGGTTGGAAGCATGGGATTTGGGCAGAAGAAACCTAATAAAAGAATTTCGTTTCTGGAAGATGAGGGATTCTTTTTTCAGGGTGATATTTTCCTCGGCAGATTTTCTGTTTGTGCATAGTTTTAGTAATGTCAGTAAAGGGTTGCTCTAGATTTTTTTTATGTATTACCGTGATGTTATTAGATTTAAGAGAATCTTTTAATGTTTTAATCAGTGATGGGAAATAAAGATAATTCTTAGTGTTAAATGTTTGGATATGAAGTACTTAAATGTTATGAAATATCTGAATTCTTTTGAATATCTGATTGTTTTTATACCTAAATTTATTTTCTAAAAGTTTGTGATACCGCAGTATTTTAAACCTAAAAATACACTATTGATAAAGTATTGGTGAGGAATTCTAAAACTTTTTTTCTGGGAACTCCTAAAAGTGATTAATTGGGATTTATTTTGAATATTTTAAGAGTTCCTGCTGCACTTTTAACTATGATAGCTCTATAATAAACAAACACCGTATATTGTTTTCCTAATGTGAAACAGTTCTATTCCTAACTGATGTATCAATTTATTTGGTATAGTATAATAACACATTAAAATGCACTTCTCATTCCATTTCAAAAACGTTTTCTCAACGCCAAATAAAAGCTTCGAAAAAAAAAAGTCATCTCTGCGCTTGCCTAAGATCTCGGCTGTCAGGTGGACCCAAGTGCTTGATGGATGATGCCGTGAGTGATTTAGATATGGAATGGAAGAAGTATAAATTGTTTCACTCCTCGATTTTTTGCCGCTCCGCCACTTACGATGATTGCTCATTCCCTTTATTCTGGCTTCATTTTTACCATCAAAACTATCTATACTTTTGCTGAGGAGTTACTAGTTAAGGTAGTGTTTTTTATTGTTGTTATTATTCTATCGTGGATCAAATGGTCGTTATCATACGGCTTTTTCTGTTCAGGGGGTAGGTTGTCACTTTGTATCTGTCGCGAAGAAAAACTTTTCGAAATGAATGCTAGTGCGTTGTATGCATCATTTGTCTTGTATTTTACTTGGTTGGCTGTGTCATCTTATGGGCGATTTTTCATTCGAAATACGCGTTTAATTTTCGTTTTAAACTGAAAGATAAAATAACTCATTTTAAAAATATTTAAAATAAACTTCTATGAACAAAAAATAAAAGGCTTGCGCGATTTTTCACTATAAATACATGTTTAATACGCTTTAAGCCTTAAGACAAATACATCTTTTAAAAAAATCTTTTTTGCAAAACGTCTTTGAATATTATTATTACGACTTTATCCTGCTGGGTTGATGATGTGTTAAAACAAAATGAAATCTTGTGCCTTTTGTAACTACTGTTCACTTGACTAATAGCAATTGATATTTATAATGCTGCATTACCAAAAAGCAATGTGCATTTTTCATTGAGTAAATAGGCAATAATCAGGAAGCATATTAGTGTATTATACTCCACGAATATTTCTTACACTTTACTATTCTGCAAACTGACTCATTTGAAAGTAATGATCACGTTTTTAAATCTTCATTTTATGTTCCAATTATTTTCCACATGTCAAAAATCTTCCGTTTAAAAGAGGAGCATTGAGATGCGGAATAATTATTTTCGTTTAATTTTGTTTGACATTCGGAAAAAATAAAGAAAGGGATACTAAAATTCTGTCACATCATTTGCGTAAGTACCTGCTTGTTTTCCCCAAAAACGTTATGAACTCTTCGCTTTCGCAAGTTTCTTCGGCCATAATTATTTGAACACTTGACTTGACTTTACCCATTTGGGAAGAAAAATATCGCCAAAGGACTTTAATTAACCTTAGCTTAATGATGATACGGATTATTAGCTTCTTTTTTGTCCAATGATGGGATAGCGTGTCTTTACGACTCTTTTCTGTTAGGAAATGCGTTTTTTAAACGGGGAAAAAACCGTATCATTGAGAAGTCATTGTTTAAATTGAAACCTTGCCTCATTCTTCTAAACGCAGTTCTTTTGTTTAGTTAAAAAGTGAACACAGAATATTTTCGATACAACTCCTTTATCTATCCCGTTAGAATTTTAAAAACTGTTTCAAATATTACCAAATCTTTAATGCTTTTTTGATGTCTCAGAACACAAAGGAATATCTCAACTGAAAGTCTAAATCACTCTTTATTCTTTACATTCATAAACTACAGATATCTCTAAATTTTTAAATTCAGAAGCCAGAAGCTTTCACATGCACAAGTTTAGTTGTACACTTGGTTGTGGTTCACCAGTACATTTTAGTAGTAGTGTACTACAGATTTTTTTATTGATATGCACTATGCAGTAGGTATAGTCTTGATAATTCGAAGCGGATGAGACCTGACTTACCTTGAACTATCGAAAACATTAAATTTAACAAATATATAGAAATATAGAAGTTTCAGTGTATAAGTTCAGTAAATATATTAATGATAAATGTACTAATTAAATATGCGGCATTACTATGCAATATCTTACAGCTGATTAATTAAAATAATTCTGTCACATGTTGTGCATGGGTTTGTGATTATTTGGGATCTAAACTGATTCTTTTCGCTAGCTCGGATTGATGAGAAACTCGAACCACAAATAGGGTACTGTAACTGTAACTGCATATTTAACCGGTTTGTTTAATATTTTTGGCTTTATAAAAATTTGCTTTTGAGATAAATATCGGAAAAGTACCATATATTTGATGGACGAGAATATTTATTTTCTAGTTTGTCACAGTTCTGCATTATTTACTTTCTTTCGTGTTATTCTTATTAAGTTAATATAAAAGGAGGCTTAGCTTATATAAAAACGTGGGAGTCTTTTCAACAGTGCCTGTCTTGATTGAAGTTAACAGGGAAAGTGTTCAATGGTCAGTTAGTTCTTTTTCCTCAACCCGCTCTGAGAATGCCTTCCTTGACAAGTCTGTCATATGAAGATAAATGAGTCTTGATTCTTTCCTACTACGAGTCGTTAAAAGATGTTGAACGAAGTATTTTTTTCTATGGTTAAGATATACCATTGGAACTTTTCGGATTTGAAACCCATCTGTAATTAGTATAATTACCTGATAAGCTTTTTTTTTAAATATTGTATCAGAAATTCTATAAATAGTATTTCGTTCTGCCATTTAGTAATATTCTGCAGTTTTTTATCGAGTGAAATATACCTCGTACTGTTTCAAAATTTTTATTATATTCAGTTGTCAAATGAAAATCACCATCTGTTAATAGGTAAAAATTACGTCAGGGACGAAACTACAGAGTGGCTAGTCAGATAGATAAAAATACACTGGATTCAGAAGGATTCTACACAGAAAAAAAAGTTTTCTTTAAAACAAATCTCAGGCCAAATTAGCTGTGAATAAATGCTCTAGTGTTAAATTTAATGATCTCCTCTCCTCTAAATGTTTGGGTGACTCATTTTTCAGTCTTGTAAAAAGTATTGACCTTAAGTATAAAATTGTTGCCATTTCACCAAAAAATGTCAATCCTGCTTTTATGGTCATTTTCACCCAAGTGCATTTTTTGGTAGCGATTGAGTGATGCTGGCACACCATATCAGAGCCAACAATCGTAATTCCCGATAGATTTGCTGAAAACCAAGCAATCAGTTTCAAATATCTAACGAATATCCTATTTTTGACTAATTTAGAAAGCATTTTACTCAAAACTAGGCAGAGCAATTGACGTTTTTAGCGTGATAATGATACTGTATGTTCTCAAATACTTAAATAAGTTTTGATTTCGCACTTCCCTCCTAATTCCTAACCACGATCCAATCCCTTATAATTGCTCCTAACATAAAAGATGATGTTCTTGTTACTCCCCAACCTCAACACTTTTTTTTCTTCATTCCCTTTATCTTCTGGCGGATAATTACTTTTGTCTAGTTCATTTGCAAGCAAGCAAGGGCGGAAGAAACCGCACGTAATGAGTTTTAATCCTGTTGGTGCCTCTCTTTTGCAAAGGGGGCCTTTCTATCTTTCTTCCGGTCTTTTTTCTCTCGTTCTTTCCCTGTTTGCTTGTTAATTTCCGATGTTTGAGCGACACTGGTGCCGAGGCAAATATTTACTTTCGAATTATACGCGGCGGGAACTTGAAAGGGGGTTGGTTTCTGTTCCTTTGAGGATGGGGATATTAATGCCGCTGGAATTATAGTAGTGATTCCTCATCCTCCTAAATGCGGGATGGAGCGGATTTTGCGATAGATTTTGATGTGTGCGTGTCGGGGAGGCTTCAATTTGAATCACCGTTTTCACGTGTCTTTAGAAAGTTTGTGAATAAAGGAGTAGAGAATTTAGTTTTATGTGTTGACTTAACAGAGGTATTAAATTGCGATTTCATTTTTTTTTTGGAGAAAATATGCATTTGATATGATTTTAAAGTGTGAGTAACATTACTGATTTAGTTTTAAAACATTTTTCATTGACGGAATCAATTTGGATGATGAAACATAATCTCGTAAAATTTTTAACTAAACTAGGGTAAATGCAACAATAGCCAACCATGGCCATGTTCACCTATATTTTCGATCACCTCAATTTTACTAACTTGAAATTGTATGCGAGAGAAAAAGTATAGAATTGTTGGAATATCCTTGGACTAGAGTAAAATTACAGACATGTAAATGAATTAACAAATGAATGTAAATAAATTATTTTTATTCATATAACAAAGAAATATAAACAATAGATAGCATGAAACATACATGCTTCAATGAATTTCTGGCTATTTTCAATTCTATTTTCCAACGCTATTTACGTTTTCTCACCTCAGGGATCTCGTTTCAAGAAAAAAACAGGTGTTGCAATTCGAATAAATGTATGGGTGAAGTGTTTTTATGATCACAAACGGACATGGCTAATTTCCAAATTGAAGTTTCATTTCAGTTATTTAAATACCCCGAGGTTATCACATACTAAGCATTTTCGACCAGCTATTTCCAGCTAAAAAGACCCCACCGTGGCCAATAATTCCCCAGTCCTCTTCCCACCCCATTAGCCCGGCTTTATTGTCTCAAGCACACCCACCAACTAACTGAAACGGAAACAACGCAATTATCCCCAACTCATTTCTCCCTCTTGTGGAGGTAAAAAAAGGTGGAGTGGCACCGGAGCCTAAGCACATGTTTCGAAATGAGTCATCCCACACTCCAAAACGAAGCTGGAATGATTAATAGAGGAATCCCAAAAACATCCCCCTCCAAAACCCTTTCGAAATCCCTAACGTGTCTGTGTTCCCCTGCCGAGCCTCGGTAAATTCCCTAATCAAAACTTAATTAACTAACTTCTCTGGAATCATGTCCTGGAAGTGATGCGAAGACTTGCAACGGTGTGTTGTTGTATAATAAATCTTCTTCTGAAGTCACTCTTAAGGCTTGATGTTTCTTCTGCTCGGTATAGGTAGGGTTAAAAAAAGGGGGCATCTGGAAAGTGCATTGTTCTTCAGTCTATTTTGAACGTGACTTTTCTATATCGATGCCTTCAGGTGATACTTGGTGACTAGTGACTAGTCACCTAGTTTAAAAGAAAACATATTATATTTACATATCTAAAACAATGTATACCTACATGAAATGTCTATAATGAATGTTGAATATGAAGCAGTATTTTAATTTGAATTTCGTATTTAATGTGTAAGTACTTTATTAACTAAAATATAATGGTTCTTCATCAATAATAAACTATCCCGATAGGCTTTCAACACCCAACAGCCAAACCTCCTCTACTTTTTGGAATATTAAACTTGGTATTATTAAAATTTATGTTTACAGTTATAAAAACTAATACCCAATATTTTTAAGAGCTCTTTTTGGGTATTGAACATTGACCTCACTAAATATTCCCCATACCCAAGTAGTACGTATATCGATTTCACCCTTCACTACTTGGAATGCAATTTGTGTACGCCCCTAGAGATTTTTTTCCTAACCACCGCTCGTCGTAGTAGTCGCGTCTTGTAAACCAGGGGTTATTCGAGCGTCCGTAAAACGCTTTTTTCTCCTGAGGGTAAATTGCTGTATGGCTTCACTTTTTGTTTTGGGTGCGAGTGTTTTTTCATCTTCTTCGGTATCTTTCTCTCCTGTGCGTTCTTTTTTTTTTCGGTGGTCTGTTGATGGCGATTGATCTCTTCGAGGAATGATTAAGATTGATGCTTTGGGCTGGTATCTGAATTTCCTGGGTGGTGATTGATTTTGTAGCGTAAATATCCAACACTGTTGTTGTTTTTCAAATGTGGAAGAAGATGGAGTTTCCCTCTCTGGTTCGAATCCGTATTATGGTAATTAAGTTTCACTGAAATGTGGTCTCTCATCAATCAATTTAGTTTTCTAGGCATCTAAAGTCCATTTCTTTATTAAATAGACACTTCTTTTTCAATAGTAGTTAAGGAGGAGTAAGAAAAGTTTAATGACACTGCTATTTATGATGATTGAGTGGTAAAAAATCCCTTACTATTCCAGTACTATATTTTAAGATTCATATTAACTTTCAAAGACTTTTTTTTGGGTGTTCATTTACGTATAATGTATGCGTAAGCATTTTGGTTTCTATAGGAAGTTATTTTGAAATGGGATCCATTAAGAAACTCTCAATCCTTGTGTAGATCTTCTGAATGAAATTGGAATATTTTAATTTTGCTTTCTCAATAAATTCCTTCACAGTGCACGAGAAGATAAGAAGCATTTTATTATGTCATTAACTTGTAATTTTAGATGTGGCTACCCATTTCTTGTCTTTTTCAAACCCCGGTAAAAGAACTATTTCCTTCTTTCTTCAAAACTGTGGCAAATAAATGATGGAATGCCGAGGGGTGCGAGTGGCAGAGTGTTTACTATGCGCTCGGTGGATAAAATTGGTTGTACCAAAAATTTAACATATTCTGGGAGGTTTGATACCCTCTGATTTATCACTCTCACTGAACTACTTTTAGGAGAAAGTGAAACTTCTTATCCAAAAAAGAACGTGTCGGAAAATTCTCTCCTAATTTTCAAATCCGCCTTGTATATAGAACAGAAGTTACACCAAATTGTCTTATTCTTATAATTGCCTATTATTATTATTATTATTATTATTATTATTATTATTATTATTATTATTATTATTATTATTATTATTTTATTATTATTTTATTATTATTTTATTATTATTTTATTATTATTTTATTATTATTTTATTATTATTATTATTATTATTATTATTATTATTATTATTATTATTTTATTATTATTATTTTATTATTATTATTTTATTATTATTATTTTATTATTATTATTATTATTATAAAAATTATTATTATTATAAAAATTATTATTATTATAAAAATTATTATTATTATTGTAAATTGTCTTTTTGGTTTTCACCACTCATACTTAATACTTGACTAGTTTTAAATACATCCCTTAAGTAAGAACTACTGGAAAAATGTATATGTATATCATATCCAGGCTGAAATTTTGCTATTTACATTTATAACCCTATGCATTAATAAGCTTTCAAAACTGTCATGAAAAACGTTTCTCACATCCTCATTGCCTGACCAAGCATTTTACGACGTCTAGCCTCGTCGCATCACACATAGCCATTGTTCTCTTCCCATTTGTTCGAATCCCACATTCACATCCCCTTATCTACCCTACCCACCCCACTCCGGAAAGAAAGAAAGAATGAAATAATTCAAAAACACTCCCTCAACAATCACCAAACGACAAAGAACTTTTTCCCCACGTTCCCTAACATCGAATTGAAAACGCGCTCGCTCACCTCCTCATTCTGGAATCGCGTGAGTTCTACTAGAATTTTTTTTTCTTTTCAGAGATCTCTTCATTTGCCATCACCCTCCATGGGAATCTGTGCAGCACCCTCCCACGAGAGGGCCCTCCGTAATTAATATCAACAAGTCCTGCCTCACGAAGATTCTAATTCCACACGTGAATCACTCCCGGGTAAAAAAAAACTAAGAATAAATATCCTCCCAATTTTCTGCGACGTTTTGTGTCCCCCCCCCACTTTTTCCCTGGGATAAATGAAACCCGGAGATATAAATCCTGGAAGTTTTTAGTAGGGAGAACGAAATATCTTTATACATGCAGCAGCGAAATCCTCTGGTATACTTCTGGGGATTCTGTGATGGATCGTATCTGTCTGGGAACCCCCATGATTCATGTCCCGGGCGTATGCGTACACTTTTAAAATGCCTCTTCTAATAAAGACTTTACTAAACTGAAATGATGCCTATGGATCATGTCCCTAGTTTTTTTTTATTATGGGTGCAATTTTGTATGGGATGATCGATTTTTGGGGATCGAATCTTCCTCTAGAATCGATTCTTGTTTGATCTGTCGATAACGGGTCGCGGGAGGATGCAGCAGCATCGTTTGGAGACTTTGATTAATGAATTTTCGTTTGTGGAGGGTTATTGATGTGCATAATGTTCCATGAAAAGTTTGAGGTTTTGGATGGAATTTCGTGATATTTTTTCTCCTTTTGTGGGGATTGTTATCCGAATTGGTTTCGGGATCGGTCGGTGGTGAAGTGTTGCTGTGATGGGATGAAAAGTTTTTCATCGTGGGTATTTATAATTTGCGTTGTCGTATACGTTTGTTTCATCTGTGCTGTCATCAGTATTGGAGTTTGTCATAAATCCTGATGCTGAACGGTAATCGAAAACTAAGCGTGATTCGTATTAAATGTTTTGTTGAAATTTAAATTTCTCTTTAGTGTTTAGCTTTGCATGATGATGTTGCATCAGTTCGATTATACTTTTATTATTTTATTGACGTTATTCAAGAAATATTCATTTCCAACGTTGATTTTAATTTAGAGTCTTTGTTTTAGGTTTTCTAGCTAGTAAATTTTTTGTTTGCACTAAAAACTCAGTCTTTTTTAAAAGTATTTCTCGATATCCTTTTCTTCACTCTAGTGAACTTTGATACATAGTTTTCCCTTTTTAAAAGAATAATTTTATCAATTTTTTCAATGTTATATTATTTTCTCAAGTAATGATTTTTGATTCTCTTTTATCAATTACGCGGTATATTTATAAGATTGAGTTTATTAAGGATCAAATCGTGACGAATCAAGTTCAAAGAGTCTCTGGATTTGATATTCTCCAATCCTCTATTTTTTTCGGTGTTGTGAAATTAGTTCTCATTATGGCTACAAAAAGTTAGTGTACCGTAAAAAGAATTCGAGGAAATTAGATTGTTATGATCAATTCCTACGGCCATTCATGAAATATAGAATATTAGGGGTCCTGACTTTTTTTTTGTCTTTGTGAAATAGTAAAATCCTGCTCATAATTTTGTGGGTCTAAAATTAGTGTTAAATCAAGTTTTTTCGGGCTGAGTCCTGCTGTGGAGATAAAATAAAGATTTCTTTTGGGTGATGCTAATTACACTGTGAAAAGGAATAATTATAAAGTATGACGTGGTAAAATTATGATTAATACACAAAAAAGTGTTGTTTTTTTTAGTTTTTAGATTGAAAAATGTGGTAAAGGTACAATTTTAAGCTAACAGGTAAAATATTTTGTGAAGGGTCCATTAACGTACCCAAATTTCTTCTCAACAGACGGCAATACTCCGATTCCCATTTAACAATTCTATTATCTTCACATTTCTGTACGGTCCCTCGACCTCCCTGACCACTCCCACTCTCCACTGAACTAAAAGATGAGTCACAATCGAACAAAGTTGTAAAAATAAAAAAACCCGGGTCACATCCCCACTCGCATACCAATTCAAATCCACAGAGAGACAGAACCAAAAAAAGCGCCAGAGACTGTAGTAGAGAGAACTCTAAATTGATAAGGGACGGAGGCATCCTGCTGAAATTCCGTCCCTTTTCGACACTCTCGTCGGGGATTCCCGTCACGGTGACCGCGGGGGTGTCACGTGACCGGCGAGGTGATGACCTCCTCCCCGTGTGCGTTTTGTGAAATAATTACCGACGCTGTTATACGGCGGCATTTTGAAAGCAGCCTTCTTTTTTCCCGTGTAGAAAGTGAAGTTGATGTGGGCGTGGAGGGATGTTATTTTTCTTAAATGAAAGTACCGAGGTTTGATGCGGTTTAAAAATTATTGAATGTGACGGAAGAGGAGAGAGCGGTTAAAGTAGTTTTTAATATACTAGTTTTAATTCGATTAATATATTTTTTAATCTTTGATTCGATGTCAAAAGTAATTCCAAGGTTTCCCTTGATCCCTTGACATTTCTATTAAATGAATTTGCATTTATAGTTATTTTCTTTTTAAAGATTCATAAAAATTGCATACCATCACACTGCAAGGACGTCTCGTGTTTGAGAGAAAATATACACTCGGTACTTGAATATCGTTGATTACGATGAAAATCTTTATTAAAGTTATAATTAACCTTATATTTTATCTCATTATACTCTGCAAACGCTCTCCCCCCAAAAAGTACATCATTTTTAACACTTTTGGTCCTCAAATTAGCAATATTATGTGGGTTTGTCAGGTAGAACGAACAATTATAGTTTTCTGAATATGTTTGGAGAAGTGTAAGAAATATATGTTCAGAGTCTGAAAGTGTTATTAAATTTCGATCGAAACACTATAAGAGCACATTTTCTGTCTCTGTAATTTCTTAGCAACACTTTTACAACACCATTTTTTTCTCACACAACACATTCGCAACACAATGCAATCTAAACCTCTTTGATTAGAAGTGTTCATGTTTGTGTTTACGTAGTGTTGAAAATTGTTTCACGGCATTTGCTGTGTAGAAATAGTGTTCAAAAAGTGTTTATTTCAAAGTGTTCATCAAACAAACAACAAGTGTTTTGAAAGTGTTTATTTTTGGTACAGTAATACCTAAGCATCATCAAAGATTAGTTAAAACGTAAATTACGTAACTTGAATGCATTTGTTTAAATTCTATACAAATATCATGTCATTAGTACCAAAAACCTTTTACACACATTTTTTTAAATGACTGTGTCATCGTACTACATCCCTATTCGATTGAGGAATATTTATTCATTCAAAAATTCTAAATCCCCAAAGTTCAACTATATGGTTGAATATTTCTATCAATATCCAGATAGCCCCGTCATTCGCTCTTATATATGGCGTGATTTTCCGACATTTCCCTGCGTTCCGAAGAGAGCATTTGAGGAAAAGCGATATCCACGCCGAATAGAAAATTTAACGCTTTACCAGTCAGTCACAGATGCAGTTAAGGGCCTCCAACGCATGATCACATATCGAGACGACTTTTTTCCTTCACTTTCTTTCTCTCTCTCTTCCCTTGTTTTATTAGTGTTTTCTCTGCTCTTTTTTTTAAGCAGCACATTTTTCATCACTCTTGCAACAAAAATTATGAAATGCTTCCAATCTTCAAAAATAAACTCTCGAAGAAAAATAATTTCGAATGGGAAGGGGGAGGAGGAGAAAGCAACTTGCTTCGGAATAAAATGCGTTTTGCAGCGATTGCCATTAAAATGTTCCGAATAAATCGAAAAATACCAGATTGAGGGGAGAACCCCCTTCTCTGTTTAGAGCAATATCTGTTCTATTTGCTTTCGTTTCAGATAGTGACTAGAAATCGTTTGCTTATAGGGGGTGATAGAGGGGGTTGAGTTTTTAATAATGATACAGATTTCTTCTCCCATCGGTTGGGATAGCGTGTCTGTGTTGTTTATTTATTTTTTTATTTTATTTTCGTTTGGAAGCACTCGGAAGGAAATTTGTTTATGTAAAATTCAATCGGAAAATTGATTCGTACATTTTCAAATGAATCCTTCTCTTCATCGCTTTTTGGGAGGATGTTTCAGATTTATTTATTAATTTCATTCGATTTTATTTTCTTTTTTCGTGGATTCGAAATGAGAAAATGAAGTCTTGGATGTTCTGTTCAGGATTTCGTTAATGAAAATGTTCGGTGTGTGTTTTCGAGAGGAGTTATTCAACGGAATCGATTGTGTAACAGAGGAATATTATCGTGTAGTCTTGCTTGTATTCGTGTTTAAGTTAATGATACCAAGTATCATTAATGTTTCCCCAGCACTTATTTTATTGTTTATACAATTTGAGAGCAAAAAAAGTGCTTTGGCTTTTTTAGCGGATTACAACAAAACTTAAATAACAATGTCATGTAATTTAAAACTTTTTGAGCACAAATTCATTTAAAACTTCCCTTTGTGTCAATTTCAGAGTAGTAAATTTACTTGTATGATAGTTGATAGTGTAATTAATTTATCTGATTAATAACTTCTTGTCATCATTATTAATTTATCGCCATCGCCATATTGCTCTGCACCACTCTACACTAATGTGCACTACAGTTACAGTGGGACGGGTTTCATTACTCTATCAGTTGAAATACTTACTTTTCTTAATTAAATGTTTTAATTTACTTTTGTACTGGTATATAAGACAGATCATAATTAATTTCCGTAGCAATTTATGTAAAACTATGTTTATCCTTGTTTACAAGTAGAATTTTCACTCTGCTCCAGGGAAATTAATTACCAATATTACTAATGAAAAAAATTGAAAACCCATCTTGAAATGATAATTCTTAACCACTTCCACTATACGTTATCATCCCAGCATTGGTTACCTAATCATAAGAAATTGTAAACACGACAAAAAACAGTTTTCCAATTAAAACTAATGGAAATTAGCGAAACAATAGGACGTAGTATACTAATTTATTTTCGCTGGTATTTCAGTAACAAAGGTAATTTTTTTTATCTATCATTTTACAGACTAATTATGGTTTCTGAGTAATACGGTCCAAGCAATGGTGCAAAACACCATTATGTATATATAGCATTCTCTGCTATTTGATGTGGAGCTAATGAAAAGATAATTACATTTTTCGTGGCTTCATTTTCTTCCGAAGTTTGTCTTCGGAAAACAAATCTCTATTCGATTATTCAAAAATTTTCAAGCTCTGGGATGTCTTTGTTTAGTCTAATTTCTTTATGCAAGCGCATTTCGAGGTAATTAGGATTATTGAAAATGAGATAATTAACTTTGCCGTATTCAAACAATTCCGGCGCGCGATTTATTTGTTCCAAACCCATCACGATCATCAAAAATCATCTTTTAATCAATGCCGTAATGAACTACAATTAGAATACTACTTCTAAAAAACAAGCGATGGTTTTTTTTATTTTTCGTGTGGGTGGGGAAAAAAATCAGAATCGTCATAATTACCGCAGTTGGGCAAATCTTAAGACCATTGCTCGATATTAACGAAACAGAATCTGTCTGTGAAACAAAATAAAATCAGAAACTTTAGATTTGAATAAAAAGAAACAAACGGGTCCGCAAGAATTATCCGCAGATAAAAAAAAAGTTAAAAAATGGTCCAGTCCAAGTAAAGCTTAATCAGGCTTTCTGATAGATCTCATAGATAGGCTCAGAAAGATCTTTCTGAATTATTCATAGCACACGCACTCGGCGAGTAAAGAAAAGATGGGAGAGCTACAACCGTAGAGAAATCATATAAGTAGAGGGAGTTTTAAACATCTGCTTTCTTGTAGAAAGCGAATTCAACAATAGTTCAATAGTTTCGTAAGCAATTTTATTTTAAAGTATCCTTCTAAGCTAAGGAAGTAAAATTTTGTTGACCAGAAGGTACAAAGCGGTTGCGTTAACGAATAGGAGACTAAAAATCAAAATAAGAATTATCTGAATTTCTTAAAAAATCTTAAAATAACAACCAAATGCTGAGATTTTAAACTATACGTGTAACAAGTTACATTACTTACTTATTAACTTACTTACATTTTAAGCTCTTATTAATTTATGTAGTTTCAATAGCTTCTGAGTAAGGTATTGAAGTTCAAAGTTCTTGCCTTTTTCAGCTTTTCATCTTGCTAAACACTGTTTTTTAACGAAATTTTTTAAAAAAGCAAGAATTTCGAAGTTAAATATCTTAGAAACTAGTTAAGCTATGTAAATATATTTGGGCTTAAAATGTAGATAATTAAATTAAGAAAAACTTATATTACCATTTAGGGTTGAAAATCTCACCTTTTGGTTGCTATTTCACGATTTATCAAGACAAGCAGGAAATTCAGATTTTTAATTTTCGGCCATTCGTATTATTAACACATGCTCACCAACCAGCAAACATTTGCTTCCTGTGAAGGGTACCTCAAAGGTTTTCTTTTTGCCACTCCTGTTGTTACGTAGGATTGCCATGCCAACGTTCTCTCTACACCTAATACTTCTGCGGCTACAACAGCTTGAAGCTGGGTCTCTGAAAAATAGCTTCGGATCTTTCTCGGGAGAAAAGAATAGCAGCGCAAATTACACATCGGGTTAATTAATAGATCGCCGGAATCTTTTCCCTCGGAGAGAGAGATAGAAAAAAATATGACAAAATCTTTCCTCCGAGCTTTATTTAAAATTTATGAACAAGTACGGTATTAGGAATGCTTTAATCGCTCGCTGGGAAGGGAAATTTCCACTTGTGTGTTGTTTGAAAGACGGACTTTTTCTGGTGAAAATTCCCCAATTTTCGAGGGATTTTTTTTTTACAAATATAATAAAAAAAAAAATAATGCTTAGATGGGAGAGATTTGAAAGGGAGTATCGGATGAGTTGAGTTGTTATTTTTTTTGCTATAAATGAGATAAACTGTTTGTGTGTGCGAATATCGTCTGATTAATGAAGAATAAATTCGAGTGATGTTGGTTTTTAGATGGCTTTCGCCTTTTGGATTAAAACTGATCGTTAAATTTAAGTGTGTTCGTGTGTCGGTGCTGCATAGTAATTATAAGACTGTCTTTTATCTTGAGAAAAGAACCTAATGGATTTTACTTAGTGTAATGAATTTTATCAGATTTTTGCGAAGAGTTTCATTAATTTTGATAAAATCAGACTTGTTTGAAATGATTGCACTAGTATCAAGGTATAAGATTATTCAATTTGAAAGAGTATTTCATTGAGCATGTGTGATAAAAAATGTATTAGAATTATTATTAAAGAATGTATTTTAATTGTCAAAACAATAAATGATTTCCTCGAATTGTAATCAGTAAATCTGAATTTGTGCTCTTAAATTTGTGAATCATTGGGAAAACCAACAAAAATTTTTTGTCTATTTAAATAATTAAATTGTTTTTCTATTTTTGTCTGAAAAGCTTTTAATGGCATGGTTTAGTTTAAAAATGAATTTGTTAGTCAAATAATTTAGTTATTCAGGTCATAGTCAGGACATAGATAAAATGACTTAGGTGTTAGTCAGGACATAAATAAAGTGACGTGCGGAATGAAATATTTCAAGAATAATTTGGTATTGCTTGGTATATCAATACATTATTATTGTTGTACGACTATAAATACTCAATGGAACATTTAAAAAATTAGACATTGCTTGGAATGCCAATAATGCTTTATTATAGTGACAGTGACTTCAACTAAACGGAAAAATTATAGAATAACTAGGTATTGCTTGGAAAAAGAACACATTATTAGAGTGATGAGAAATCCTATATCGTTACTTCCCTGATTTATATTCAAATTATGACTGTTTTGTGGTATATCTTGCTCATTTAGATTTTTACGATATTCTAAGTATTATTGTATTGGTATAGACATTTATTAAATTCCCTACATATCTAGTAACCGAGTATAAATCCAAAGTATCATCAAACGCCACTATTCGCTCTATTGATAACCTCAAGAATAACCTCTCCCCACCAATATAAAGTAAGACGGTGTGCTGATGTATGCTTGTGAATTTTTACTGACCATACCGGTGGCATATGCAAGAGTGCAAATTTCGCTTCTCATGCAATATTCAGCGTTGCATGGGAATTCAATCACCGGCAGGAGTGCGGTTATAGTGAAGGGGTTTTTTTCGGCAAAATATTCATAGGTATCCATCTTTTTTTTGCAGCATGCCTTCACCGGACCGACTCTATCAATATATCTGTGGATTGATATAGCTTTTGGGTACTTACAGTGTTTTGCTTGGGTGGGATTGGATGTAGTAAGTGGAGTTTTGGGGTTCAAGCTAAGATTTTACTATCGACATTTTTTGATATTTCTTGGATTGTTTACTTTTAAAATGTTTTTGGCCAAATTTCAGTTGTGGCCCACACTAAAGGGTAGTGTAAGTAACATCTCATATTTTGCTAAGAACAGAAAATCTATCACAAAATAAATGGAATTTAGTAGACTATATTTATAAATCAACCATATTCATTCATTGCTCATGAGCAAAGGGAAAACCAAAGGTAGATCTAATTTAATCGAATAATAATGCTGTAGGTCAACGGGTCTGTTGCTAGGGCGGTTGCTAGGTATAGGGTCACGTGATTGCAAAATGCTCCAATAGAAGAATTCCACGACCAGTTATTTTCTCTTAACTGTTAACTGCTGTAGGCCAAAACGTCTGTTGCTAAGGCCGTTGCTAGGTCCGAGTCATGTGATTGCATATGCTCTATTCAACCATACAACTAGTTCCCCTTTTGAATATAGAAATGCATTTACGATCTGGATAACACAAGATCGTGTAATTAGAGCAACGCCAACTCATCTTTCACTCCTGTTGAATTAAATCATTCCGCACACGTTGAAGTTTCATCCTGATTTAAACCCAAGGACAATGTTTGTGATCCGCAGCGATGGAGCATAAATTCCAAAATTCGATTAAGGAAGCCCAGCCGAGAGTCCATTTATTACCCACAATTCCTCGCTGCTGAATGCAAAAGCGTCTTCTCCCCCTACAGCGGTCAAATACTGAACCTTTGATCCGGATTCGGTATTTGATAACCGGCTCTCCTTTGCAGCAGCGGCAAAAGCAATAGACTTAATTCCGAAAAGCCTTTCCTGTCTCTCTTTTTTCACTACGCCTGGAGTTAACTTTTTGCCGCACGCCCTGGAAAACAAAACCGAGGGTAGTTTTTTTATGGCATGGTTTAACGCAACGCGATCGTTGATAATTTCCCGGCATTCCAGCTCTCGCGATTTTTTGGAGTCCCCCGCATTGTAATGTTATCCCCAATGTACAGGAAAATTGTTAAAATATCTCCCGAATTTTTATGCAAACTGAATGTTTAGCCAGTGTAAAATCAGAGTGGTTTTAGATGTTTCCCAAAATAGTTCCTAAGTAAACTATGAGCTTTAATGAATTAGAGACTTGAAAAGGGCTAAATCTGCTTCTTATTTATCATGGTCATGTTTTTTTTTATCTTGATTGAAAGATAAAGTATAAGGAATCATCAGATTCATTATAGGACCAATTCCTAGAATTTTTGTTGAGCAATGTGGTTTTTCTAATAAAAAATAGTAAGTATTAATTAATAATACTCTAATTTGTGTGTAAGTGTAAATTACTATTTCACGTTATTTTGATTGTATTTTTTAATAATCTGCTCTATTTTTATAAAAGTTCAAAAGTAATTGGCTAATTAATTATATTTTTTCACTTCCTTCAGCATTAAAAATACTTACTTTTAATTTTTTCTTAAATCTTGGTAGAACACTGTTTTTTGCAAAACTGGATGTCGTGAAAAAAACTCTCAAATTTATGTTTACCAATGTCGGTTACTATATGCGTTCTTCTTGGACTATGTAGGCGAATGAAGAGTCTGGTTACAATGGCGTCGCGTTTTCCATGCATATATTAAACCCACCGTGATGGAACGTCGAGGATTGCGCATTTTAAAACCCTTGGAAAACAACGTAAGGTTTTTTTTCTCTGGAACCATCCCTGGATATGAAATTGAAAAATCTTCTGCCCCAAAAACAAACCCGTCGTTTTTTCGTAACTGCGAACCGCTGCGAAGATATTTTTTTTTTTTTAGAAAATGGCGCGGGAACATTTTTTTCACCACCGAATCGCAGCTGTAAATACAGTTTTCTCCGCGAGTCTATGTAGATGAAGTGCTAGCCGCGAGGTATGAAAAACTGCTGCATGCGACGAGGTACGGTTCTGCTGAAAAGAATAAAGTGGGAACGAAGAAAAATCAATCTCAAGTTAGTGCAAAAAGAAGGATGAAAAGCGAAGTATAAGCCAGAATTGCGGTTCTTTTAGAACTTTTTTCCCCACCCCGTTTTCTCTTTTATCTTATATCTTCGGGGTTAGAGCGTTTTATGTAAAATCTTAAGTTTTCGCCAAATGCCTCTTTCAGTTAAAGAGAAGCTGGGTCGTCATTAAAAGCATCTGCTATAACCAAACTATTTGCAAAACTCATTTCCGTGTTGGGTAAGAATAACCCGAAAACTCGTTTAAATAAGCACCGGTATTTTCGCTGGGATACCGAAATCTTATGCGAGGTTAAATTTACACAAAGAACTTTCGCCATATTTCTTGTCAACTTAAATATCACGATTTATGTGGTGAAACTCTGGTGTGTGTTGTTTTTTGAGTGTATAATATATGTCGTAAACGCAGTTTACTATGGATAAAATGTCTTCCTTCTGATGCTTTAATAAGTGTTGCAAAATATGGAAGATTACATTCAGATATATACAAACCTTGTTTAAGTATGGTAAAAGGTGCCGGCTTAAGTTTCTTTTAAAACAAGTTTGGAAGTATATTTCTTGTAACTTACTACTTGTAATAAAATAAAATTGAATAAAGTAAAGTTGAAGTAAAATACTTGTTTTTTGTAAAAAAAAAAATAATAAGATTAATGAATAGATATTTCTCTTTCTAAAAAATAAACCTTAATATATTTTCACATATCCTTAATACATTTAATAAATTGGCTATTAAAATAATTTTTAAAAAATCTAATTTCGTTACTAGCACGCCAAAAACGTCAATATGCTTTTTTAATTTCAATAAAAACTCATTCAAAGTTTGTCGTGTTCTATAAAGCTTTTTATCTATTTTGTGAATTAAAAATGCTCTTAAATTCTACTCTTTTGAGTCCTAAATTTTTTTTTCTGTATATAGTGCTGTCCTTTAAAAACAACCCACTATTTCATATTTTCTCCATTAAAAGCTTAATCAAAAGGATAATCATCCTCTTTAACATTTTAGTGCTTAGAATGTTTAATTCCAATTATCCATTACAAATTGGCAGTCAATTAAGTAAGAATTTGAAAAAAAAAAAACACTTTTTCCGAGAAGGACTCGAATTGGCGGACTGAGCTAAAACTTTAATATTTTATTCTCATAGTAATGGGATAACATAAAAACGCGCGAACAATGCTCTAAAGTCTTTATAACATACATTTTTACAAAATCAGTAAATCTGAAGCACATTTATTGCCAAAAATCTA
The DNA here is from genome assembly GCA_963680715.1 of Tetragnatha montana. Taxonomy (NCBI): domain Eukaryota; kingdom Metazoa; phylum Arthropoda; class Arachnida; order Araneae; family Tetragnathidae; genus Tetragnatha; species Tetragnatha montana. Next base: position 57,947,745 of record OY796676.1, on the reverse strand, counting down.
CATTATCTCAGCTTGTTTAAATATAAGTAAATAAACCGTTCTTTGACCAGTTTTTACATCCCTGACACTCTAAGAGGCATAGAAGGACAGGGTATATGAGATGATAGAATTATTTTAATTATGTAATTAAAAAATCTCAGAGGGTTTTTTTAGGGTACAATTTGGAGTGGGTTGTTTTTAAGGGACAGCACACTATGATTCCTTTATATTCATGAAGGGAAACAAATTAATGGTTACTTCGTCTTTTAGATGCCTAAACTGTCGCCAATATCGCCAAAACCAGCCAAACGCAATATGGCGACCTCGTAAACAAAATCCGTGATTTCTCCCCAGTTATTTACGTCGGTATATTTGCTACAATCGATCAAAAAATAGAAAAAAGAGAGGGTACGAGAAAATCGAAAGCACCCGAAGAACTGAAACGTGTGACATTTTCTGACAGGCTTTTTATTCCCACTAGCGCAAAAACAGGAGGCCGAGGAGAAAACGAATAAGAGTCATTGTTTTGTTCCTTTTTTTTTTCTCCTCCCTTAAAGAAGAGGAACTTCAAAATATATACCGTCTTGTTTCGAATGTTCTGAAACATAACTATAAGGTGACGCTGGGAATAAAAATGTAGGGGTAGGGAAGTGTCAAAAATCAAACGGAACTACCGTCGCTCCTTGCCATCTTTTTAGGCTTAACTTTTCCCTTTCTTTTATCCCTTTTCCCTTACCTTCTGCTGGATTTAAAACTTTACGTCACGCTGTAAAATTTAGTTGTCTCGAATTCCAAATTCGTTTCCGCCATTTTTTTACTTGCGTTCGATTTTTCTCCCTTTTACGCTGAAATGACACCCTCTTTTAAGAAAGATTTTTTTTTTCTATTTTTGCCGCCGTCTGTGTTGTTCGATTTTATATATAAAACCAGAGGGGTTTTAGATGTTTTGAGAACATTTGCTACAGGTTTGTTACATTTTAAACTTGGATGGTTATTGTTAGATGTACAAAGTATACTTTATTACACACAAAGTTTATGACCAAGTATACCAAGTAAGATTATAGTTTTATTATTGAAAGTTTAAGGGATGTAAAGAATATATTTGTAATTTTTGAAATGTGGATTTGAAGTAAAAAGCTTTATTTTCACGTGGAAGTTATTTCCAGTTTGTCATAAAAGAGAATATTTTGATTCCCTGAAATGGAGTAAGATGAAACTATTATATTTATCGAATACTAAACTTTACCTTCATATTTTGACGCGATGATAACGATAACCATTTAGGTGCCTTAAGATTTGCAGTTTTTGCCTGTCAACCTGCTATCAAAACCAGCTAAATGACAAAAAATATAAAAAATAAGTTGTTGGTATACCACTAAATTGGTTTTTGAGTCCCCTCCCGATTGAAACCGGTATTATGAGCTTTCATTTATGAATCTCTCAATAAACGTTTTTAGTAAATTTCTCTATAGCAAAACAGGCACTTACCAGGTTTTGAGTTGTATACGTCAATAATACTGCACTTCTTATTCATATTAGTTTCATCTTTTCCGTTTTGCATCCTTGTCAAAGGGTACCCGCCCATTACGATAAAGTTTTGTCATTAAGTAGGTGAGTGACATCAGAAATTTATAGCTCCCTTTTGGTTTAGGGGATGTTTTGATTTACAACACTGATCTATTCTTAGAATCTAAATTATATTTAGTTTTGAAAATTGTTTTCAACCTTTTAACTTCTCTTAAATTTAACCACGTCGTACTCTTGATTCTCCTAAAAAAATTTCATTATAAATGTTATTAGTTTGATATTTCTCCTCTTTTCCTAAGCTAGTACCATGCAGAGCATTTTTAAAGACATCTCTCATAGTATGCATCAAATCAGTGTGATTGTCATCATACAACCGCAACACATATCAAACAGCTAATACTACCCCATGACTCACCTATTCCATTCCTCCAGTTAAGCGACAGTGCCCTGACAATCCCTAATCGATACTCAATCAAAAGAAACCGCATCCCGAACAATTACGGAATGCAACCCAGATTCCACACACTCTCCCCCTCTTCCGAAAAGAAAGGATAATTCCAAAACATTTCCATCCCTGTGGTCCAAAGCTTCATGATTGAAACGGACCTCTGGGACACAATCCTCCACTGAGTGATGTGAAAAGTGATCCCGAATGTCCCTCGGTGCACGTGTTTAGGTACCCCCAGGGATCTAACTGGAGAAACGTTGTTCTTCCCACGAACAGAAAAACTTCGCCCTCGCTATGATTAATTACGTATCTTGTCATTGGATTGGTGGTTGCTTGATGTTGGCGATTTATCAGTCTTGGCGTGGGATTTTGGATTTAAATCGCCAAGACTGGACCGCTTTGTTTGCGTGGGAATCGGCTTAATATTTGGTTGATTAATGATTCTTCTTTTTTCTTAACTTTATTTTATCAGTGAGGTTTAAACAATTTTAACGGGAAATTATTGAGGGATCCGTGTTTTAAAACTGCGCCTTCAAATTATAAATATTTTTTTCCCTGAAAAATTTTGGAATTCAATTTATTTGAACCATTTACAGCTAAAGGCATTCCATTTACAATTAATCAATAAAATATTGAAAAAAACTTTGTGTGAAAAAAATATTATCTCGTAAAAAATTTGAGACAATTAGACTATTTAGAGTAAAATTATATCAATACTATATCGTTAAATCGCATGGATACAATTGATATATTCTTTCAGTTTGTTAAATAAAATTGAGAAACTAACATCACTTATAATTGCTTACCTTAATTAAAATTTATTTCATTTTATCTTAAATTTTTTATCATATCAATACCTTGATGTTAATATTCTTCGTAATTAAATACCAAAGCAACACTTAATCTGTTTTATAAATTAATGCAGTCGATTAGTTTTGGATGTAATAAAATCTGCAAACGTATATCGTAAAGATATGATACTGACGGTACCTTAGTTTATGAGGTTCATAATTAAAATCATTTGCTTGTGCTTAATAACCGTAATGGTGGAAACGTAAAAATGATGTTTGTACTTTTTATGACAGCATGAAATAAACTAAAAATCTAATAATTTCAAACGATGGATGCTTTTTGGTAAACGCCAACAAGATATCACCCTACTTATTTCGCATTCGAATTTACCCTCCATTAACCCCTGACAAATAGAGATAACACTCCAAAATTCTCAAACTCTGTCATATATTCGAGAGGAGACCAATTCCTAGTACCCAATCTTCCAGCACTAACTAACCTACTTAAAGTAAATTCGCATGCACCCTGGATCTCCAAGATAAAACCGTCATCAAATAAAACCTTCTCATTTTCCACGAATTATCTTGGGAGCCAATGCGATGCAAGAGTTCCTATTAAATGCAACACAGGGAACCGATCGCCTTTTCAGGGTGTTAATTTTATTACACCGAGTTCTGTCTAATTTCACCGCGCGTATCTTTTACTGTTTGCAAAGTGGCAGCATCCTTTCGTTCATTATCACCTTGAAAGCCGATTCGTTTCTATTAATAACCTCTGGGACGAACGCTGCAATTACTTAAGGGTGGATTTATATGGATCGGTAGACGCGACGCGGTTGTAGCAACGTGTAAAAAAAATTCCCGTCATACCCATCAACAATGAAGAATCTGGTCCTTCCATTGGTTCATGGTGCTACTGTGTAATAGCTACATCATCATCGATATGAAATTTTGGTATTAATGTAGTGTGCGACCTATCTATCGCACGGTCGTATTCACCGGTAACTTGACCGATGGTTAACCAGGAGTTACACCTCTGATTGGCGGAGAACTGGTTTTTCCCTTCTTTAACTACCAATCAGTAGTTTGACTGCCGTTTAACCAACGGTCAAGTTAGCGGTGAATTCGACCGTTAGTCAGTAGAATTTTACTTATAAAATTGGTTGATAGCAGATTGACTGATTGATAATATTGATGCAATGTGCAATATTTCTTCTAGTTAGTTAGATTTTTGTTATATTTAATTGGTTAATATATAAGGTTGGTCAATTTCATAGTGTACCTGAACAGAGATGGTCCATGGCCATAGGCGATAATGGAAATCGAAAAAACATGGGGTATGCCTTGTGATAGGGGCTTTGGTGGCGCTGGGATCGCATCTGTTACTCATGCAACTCACACCTCTTTTGTGACTTCACGAGAGGCGGAGTAAAAGAAGCTTGATCCTATCGAAATTTTCTAGGCTTTGTTACGATCGCGCTCCGAAAAGCGTCATGTAAATCCACCCTAACTCGAAACGGCCCGTTCAGTTTTTAAAACTAACTGCATCAGTTGATGAGGGACTAGGGGAAAAAACGACGCTTTGATATATTCGTCGTGGTTGTTTCCGAGGGAATAAATATCGACTCTTAAATGAGTTCGTCCTTTGCTAATGCATTATTCTGTTTATTTTCGACCATCTGCATCGTTCTGATCTTGGCTTGATGATGAGTTTTAAAATTAAGCCACTAATGTGTTGTACTAATGATTTATTTGTAGTTGAGATGCACACTTTTAAGAATCCGAATTTCGAGAATTGTTTAAGGACTTTGAGGGTATTAAAATATTACCTTGTTAAATATACATCGTCAAATTAAACGCCATACTACTAAGAAATGCTTCTTTCATTCATTGGAAATTTTAGAATTTTTGATTTGTAGGATGTTACTCTTTGGGATTGAATTTACCGAATACAGTTTGGAATTCTTTTAATCATTAGTACCAATTACTTACTTAAATTTATCTAAGATGTATGAGTACTTAAAATAAATTAACTGGAATGAAGAATCTTAAAGAAAAATTAAGTCGATATGAACAGCCTGTTGGTGGTAATACTCGATAGCGATACAGTCCATTCCATTAGTTTGGAAAGTAAAGTCAATATGTGTCATGATAAGAAAAACGACCATTATTAAGTCTTGGTTATAAAACTATTTTAAGATTATTCTTTTCTTCAAATTCAAAATTCAGTGAATGCTTTCTTTACAAACGAATCTCTGAAAGCTAGTTAAACTCGTATAACATTACTTTATCTCGTAATTTGGAATGTGTTAAGTTAATACTGGTATGTGTGTTTGAATTGGTGTATTCATTTTAAATACAAAAGATTTTTTGTGTATCACTTTCAATGCTGAGTTAATTAAATATAGTATTTGGAATAGCTATGTTTATGATATGTAACCTGAGTAACTATTTTATAAATAACCCATATACCATACTTAAAAGTTCTTAGACTTTCACTATGATGTATCTTTCTGAACTGTTTTTTTTATATATTTTTCTTCACTTATTTGCCAAGGAAATGTTTGACATTGTTAAATTTTGCTTTTTATTATATAGGTAATCTATTTATTTTTACATTCACTTAAATTAAAACAAATTTAGCCGTTGGCTATAACACTACACAAAAGACTACCCGTCATTTCAGTTGAGAAATGCAAAAAAATAATTATTGTATAAATCCCTAACTACAGACGGTCTTCCAGCTCTATTGACCACGCAGCTTTAAGGAACTCTTCCAGACTACAACCGGACCCTGTCTGGTCTCACTTCCATTCCGAAAAAGATTAAAAAGAACCCTCCAAATTATGATAAATTGCCAAAAGCTCACCCTTTCCCCAAAACCATGCCTAAAGGTTTTCACCCAAACGTGAGAACCAACCAATCACGAATCCACGAACAACTAGTAGTAAGCAGTAACTCCAAATTGGAAGTCTGGTGCGAGCCGTCGCGAAAAATAAAGGTACAAGCTGTACCAACTTCCGCCAGGCGATTCCACGGACACGAAACCATCAACCTCCAGCCACTCTCGTTATAATTATTATTACTGTTGTTGTTATTTACGCGGATTTTTTTTAACTGTGCCCGGCTTTCTCTCGAATCGTGTGGCCATTGTTACTTTTCTTTCGGAATAAATTAAGCCTGATGATGATCTATCTATATCTTACGGCAGCAAAACCAGTTTCGAGATCGATTGTAAAAAAGGAAGGAACGGAGAAGGGGACGTCTGTTAATTACGGGAGATCAGAAGATGAGGCAGGTAAAATCTTACCAAGAGTCGGTAGAAATCTCGCGTCAGTTTTTTTTTATTCGGAGAGAATATACATTTCTACTTCGTGTTTTTAGGTGGAAGAAAAGGATAGGCAAATCTGTCATTTTTATTTGTGTTAAATAATTAGGTTTTTATTAAAAATAAAGTTACTAACTATTGAAACAAAATATTTATATGCGGAACCGACTACAATCGAAAGCTGTCATTCAAAAGATACCTGCAAAGGGATAACTTTCTCAGTTGGCTTATACCATGGTCATCTAGTCGACACATAATGGCAGAGAAGCTCCAAATCTTGAGTGACATTCTGCCTACTATTTCGCGTCTTGAGCGATAAATTAGCTCTTGTGTATTAAAATGCAGTAGTACAAGAACGTATAAAAAAATTAAGTTTGGGAATTTACGTATTAACTCGTCGACCGAGGGGATAATACTTAAGTACCTTGATTCTTTAAAAATTATATGGTAAATCTCACATGAGGGAGATGGGGGTTACACCACACCTTACTAAATCTCACGAAAAGGGTCCAAGCTTAAAAAAAACACCTCTTGTAATTAATGGATGTACCCTGAAAGCGAGCGACGTGATAAGGGGAAAAAAGGCGAAATGATTCGGCGACTCCCTCAATGATGGATGGTGCGGAGCGACATATTTCGCGATGTTTCTCCAATTTCCCCGCATTAAAGATTCGTTCCGACATCGAAAAAGTGCCGCGTCTATTTGAATAGAATAATGGAGCGTAATTATACGGCCTTTTATTCTCGGATTAAGTGTCCAGTTGGGTGGGACACCACGCGAACGGGTGAGTTCTTGTGAAATCGTGGCGAATTTTCAATAATTTGTCTCAATTGGAAGTAGTAGGTATCAGAACTATCAATCTACCGGTAGATTTTTGTTAGCGTGATCTGGTGTTTTTGAGGTTTTTGCAATTATAATCATTCATAGTTTTCGTTGTATTGTATATCATTCATCTTTTCGCCGTAATTTACTACCAGCATCTATTGTTTTGTGTAAACAGCGGACCTGAAATACTTACCTAATGACCCACAAAAGGGATTATATAAATTTTATTTGCCGTTGTTATTTACCAATTGGAGGTATTTATGGATTCGTTCCGTCTCTAATTTCGATGGATTATTTATTGATGGAGTTTTATTGCATATTGGTTGAGTCGTCCGAAGAACAATGGAATAGACTTAAGTGTCTGTTTTTGAAGAATTTTTCTTTTCTAAAAAAATGATTTAAACATCTTAAAAATCTTTATGAACGTTTTGTTCGGCTAGACAGAAAGACAATTGTGAATGGCTTTTTAAAAAATAGTTTCTCCGTTATTTAGTTTCTTGAGGTGACTCAAAGATCTACCAGTCATTTAACGATTTAACCTATTGATTTGATTGACTTATAAGAATGAAATGCCTATTCTTGAAGCAAGCATGGCAATGGAAAGTGGCCAATGGACTCTAACCGCCTATCTGGTTCGAGACTTCACGGAACCAACACGTGACCTACAACTGAGCTTGCAATTGGTTACCACAGATACTACACTAGTATATCTACTAGTGTAGTATCTGTGGTAACCAATGGACTCTAACCGCCTATCTGGTTCGAGACTTCACGGAACCAACACGTGACCTACAACTGAGCTTGCAATTGGTTACCACAGATACTACACTAGTAGATCTACTAGTGTAGTATCTGTGGTAACCAATTGCAAGCTCAGTAGGTCACGTGTTGGTTCCGTGTGACGTCAGACGGTTAGAGTCCATTAATCCATTGCACAATAAATCAGTTAAGTTTTTTTTTCTCGAAAAAAAAAAAAGATGCGTAAGGATTGTAGTCTTACAACAACAACAACAAAAAAAATCTACCAGTGTATTAAAATTCATACACACTACAGAATGGAGTTGATGTGAAGATATTTTTCTTTATTTCTCTTTGGACTACTTATACATTGGTCCACCATCTCTTTCCCAAGTTTTCAAACAGCCGTAAGTCTCGGTGCTTTGTCATAAAGGTACCGAATCCCCAAACCTATTCCTATTTACTCGCCATCGATTCGGGAGTTCGGATCTCTCCCCACTTATAAAACTATAGGAGTTAAAACTTCTCGGACAACTGCTCCACTATTTTCCACTTGGTCGATTCCCCACTTTTAAAAGAGCGAGGGGGTTTGTTAGGGGTGGAGACAGCAAACTACCCTTGAAATCGAACGAATTTTTTTCCCGATCTCCCCAGAGAGGTTTCTTTCTTTCGCGCTGAAAAGATGGACGGCATCAAACCGAGAATGGGTGTTGTTGCTTCAAGGCGGGATTGAATGGCTCAGTGAACGCGGCGCGATCGGGATACTTAAAAAAAGTTGGTACAAATTCTTGTGGTACAATGACTTGTGGTTGCGCTAAATTGTCAGCGTAGTTTAGGAAATTAAGGTCTATTATAACCTAAGGTGAGGTAACCAGAAATGACAAAAATAAGGCCAAAAGATTCGATATCACCATGCATCTGCAAGTCTGAATTATACTATATTTCTCGATTCCACTTCGTAAGATGTGATTGAGACATCTGATTGGTTTGTCTGATAACTGCCATTCCAAATACGGGATTGCCAGTCGCTCTGTGGACGCTCTGATTGGTGGAGGTGGAAATCTTACCAAGTGGAATTGGGAAGTATGCGTTTGAATTTCCGAAAATTCAGATGTGGTTCAGGACAGACTGAAAATTTCTGATAGACTCCTCAACGATTTTAAAAGGGACAGTAGTATCTGATATTTCTTAAGGCTACCACACACGATCAACTTAGTTGCAAACCTCGGTTGTCAACTGGGTTGAAGACTTTGTTGACAACCGAATCGTAAACATAAACCTAAAATGATCAAGTTAATATTTTTGATATTTTGTGCACTTTGATTGAATTTTTTCGTGTGCTAAAATTATATTATTTTTCCTTTTTAACTCTCTGTGTACATGTTCCGATTTAGCTCCGCCCATCAAATAATTTGAAGTTGACTACCAAATCATCAACCTGAAATTTCAACCATCCACTTCCCTAAAGACGGGCAATTTGGTTGAAAACGTCACATGTTGTCAACCAGGTTGATCGTGTTTTGGATACTTCTTTTTAGTAGCTTTGTCAACATGATGAATATTGTTCATCCTCATTTTTCCTACCGCATCGCGATTACTGCGCCATGCGAAACCGCCCTCAGTCAAAATCAAAGATGGTAGCTTCCATTGCTCTGGTGAAGTGAGGATGAGTAATAATTTCCGAACATATTACTGAAATTATTTCTCTTCCTATAAACCTTCTCCAGCGTTGATAGATTGCGTTTCGTAGCATCTTCGGAATGATTTTTTCCCGGGAATTTTCTCTCCCAAGTAAGGTTTTTGATATAATTCTGCATTAACCAAACGGGAATGAATTATTCGACCTGTCAGTACGCGTGGCTTGAAAATTTTCCCTGCGTAAATCTTTGGTATGAGCCACATGGCTTTGAGCCATTAGCATTTATACGTTTCCTGCCTCCTCTCTTGCGTTTTTGATCTTGTTATTTTGAATTATGTGATGTTTGGAGCTGGTTTGTGCTTACGTTCTGTGTTTCTGTTCTTTTCAGAGAAGAGGAAAACTAGAAGGATGGTTTCAGTGATATTGTTAGCTCTGTTGGCGTCTGTTGTGGCTAAGACCAGTGCTGGTAAGTTCGCATGTTTTTTTATTAGATTTCGGTTTATCTGACCGAAATCGTAATTTGGTTTGCAAAACTATTGATGTTGAAAAAGTAGCAAAAAAAAATCTCATCTTTTTTTCGATTTTGATGTTGTTGCAACAATGTTTTTGATTATTTGGCGTTTTGGTGATAGGTTGGCCATTTATTTTCAGATTCAAACCAATCGATTCATATAAATTTCTTGGAATATTCTTTATCAAAATTTATTAATGAGGAAAAAACTATTTGTATGAGATTGATATCTTATGCAATTTTTTACCCATTTGTATAGACTTAAATATTTTCACTCTACAAAGATCATTCATTTACAAATTTCAAGCATTTTTCTTTTTAATTAAAAGATTTTAATCAGACTAACTATTTATTAAAATCCATTATAAGCCTTCTGTTAGAGTTAGATATAATTTATTCTTCTGCAGTACACACGATTAAATTTAATCCAAATTTGTAGCTGATTGATGTATTGTTTTTTTCGTTGTGTAAATAAGAATATAAATTTTAATTAAAATTTCGTGAACCTAATTTAAAAAGACAATAGACATTCTAACTATACTTTTAACCAAACTATTTATCAAATTTACAAAAAAAAAACTTGTAAGTGTCAGTTTGGAATTAGTTGTAAAGGAATACCCAACAAGAATAATGTGTTTTTTGGTAGTAATACATAAAAAAGTGTCCACTTTTTTAGTTTAGAAAAGCTATTAATCACATCGGATGGAATTTTATTATTGTGTTAATCAATTATGAAAGAGCTGATCAATCATTCCGTTGCAAATTAAAAATGTTATTTTTACTTTCTTTCACATATTTTTCAAAATGTATTAAATTGAATTGTTTTGAACTTTTTTATACAATCATTGGTTCAATTTTAATACTTAACGTAATACAGTACTTACAAAACACTAATACGTATGCTTCTTATTGTAACTTCCCAATAACCCCCATCAAATATTTAATTTATTGTTTCCTTTAACAAAAAAATCATGTTTCTTAATTTTTCGAATTTTAAATATTTCCTTCCTTTCCTTTGTAAACCATACTACTCACATTTGAGTACACTAGCATAAGCGAGTTAAACTAACCAATAACTCATATTTTTACTTCTACTATTTTAAGGCTGGAGTGCTCCTCTATTTTTATAATAACTGTTGCGCTAAAATAATAGTATACTCTGAAGTACAATAAGAATTTCATTTTTTACTATGAATAAAGCAACACTTAGATGATGAAAAGCTACTACATGTGAACGCATGATGTTTCCCCCAGCGTAACATTTAGAAATGATGTTTTCTTTTTCGCTCGAAAATTTCATTCTCCTTTGCCCTTCTCAGCAAAATGACTTTTTAATGGAGCTTTTAGTATTCTGCAAAGGTTCTAAAAAACAGTTTCGAAAAATTTAAATCTTGAAAAATATCCTTGGAGTGAGGGAAAGAAATTGATTCTGCATTGTACCATTTGATGTTATTCCTTTTGGCTTTTCTAAAATGGCTATTTCTCAAAATGGAAGCTTCGTGTGATACTTATTACTGAAATGTTAAGAGATGGATGAAAGATGATGTTTCTTTTTACATAATGGAATGACATGGAATCTTGTGTATTTTCTATCCGAAGCGAAAAAAAAAACACATTTGAGTTAATAGTATTTTAATTAATTTACTTTTTTGACGTTTGACTCTTCGCTACTGGTTGCTGGAATCAACTTTCGTCTGAACAACTTTATGAAACTAACATTGAAAAAAATGATGAGATAATAAAGAAGTTAATTTGGAATAGACAATTCCCGCATTTTATTATTTTATTCGATAGAGGTGGTTAAAAAAAGAAATTTTGTCGCAAAAGTTTTTTAATTCTGGTATTTTTTTTTAATTTTAAAAACAAATACGGGAATTGTTCATCATTAGTAGGTACTATAGTAATGTGCGATAGGGGCTGCTAAAATATTACGTAAGGGAGGAAAATGGTTTTCTATTTGAGGATGTTTGTAGACAAAGATAATAATTAAGTAAATACTTTTTAAAAACACTTAATTTTCGAAAATGATAAGGAAAATTATTTTTATTTAAGAAATAAATTTCAAGCAATAAATATTTTACAATGGAAAATTGCACTTAAAATTTTTCTAGGGTTGTACACTCATTAGTTACGATCAGAGGTATTCTTAGGTCTAATAGGCTTTTTAAATTAAGCCCTAACTTTTTAAAATTATATTATTAATGTTTGGCTTTTTGTTTAAGAGGTAAGATAGGGAATTTTTTATGAAAGGCAGTAGAGGAAGTCTAAAAAGCAGTAGATAAATAAACCATCGAAATTTTGTTGAGGTGTTTCAACTCTACAACCCCCTTGGATACGATCCTTTTACAGCAAGTAGATCAAAATGCTTCAGAATTACTGACTTTGTGCATTCTGTAGGACGCTTGCCAAGCGCTACCTGTAGGCTTATAGATCTCGTAAACAACCCAACCAGCAGTATTTTTATTTTCTCACCATCCATCTGATCCCTCTGCTACCGTTCTTCACCCATCAAGCCAAGAGACCGACACCTGTCCTATCCGGATCACTGCAGCAGCAATCTAAGCAAGCCTATTCAATTACCTCGCCCGCCTATAAATAAAACCGGAGAGCTACGAAAATGGCCGCTTCCAAATCACTGCCAATTACGCTTTATTACGTCCCCTTGAAAAGTTGCGCCCCGGCTACGTGCCTCGGTTTCCGCAATGCCTTTCGCAGTTGAAGGGGCCCCTCAGGTGGGACCTGGGAAACGAGCGGCCAGGGGCCCGTCCTGGCGTTTTTATGGTGTTGTAGTGTCCTGTGCTGCTGTCTGGAAGGTTTTTAGTGGGGCTGTGACCTTTGGTTCTGGAGGAATTCAATTTGGTGAGGTTGGGAAACAGGTGTGGGTGTTAGGTCGGTGTGATTGGGTTTTTATGTTGGGGGTGTTCTAATTAATTAGAGAGAAGGATTGTTTAGGTGAGTGTAACGTTAATGGTACGGAAGTGACGTTTAATGTATAGTTAGTTAATCGTAGAAGGTTTTTCTCCTTTAATGCACTTCGTGAGAAGTGAATAAAAAAATGAGTACAAGGTGGAGAAATTTGATGAGGAGAGAAACAAGTTGAGAAAGCTGATCTGCTATGCTTTGAAAGAGTACAATCTACCCATGTTTATAATTGAGAACAATATATGCGAATCCAGTGAGTGGTATTTGCATAACTACGTATAAAATTATTGCTGATACCCATCGAATATTAGTTTTGATTTAGAATTTTACAATGGATTAATTTGTATACGAGAGAAGTTTTTCTATTGTTTTAAAGGTTCAAGCTTCGTGAATTTTGATACATTTTATTTGAATTTGGCGGAGAACTTATTTCTAAGCTTTTAAAATAAACCTTTAAAAAAACTGAAAAAATGTTTAGTTCATTAGAATATGAAATAAAGGAATGATTCCCAAAGAGTATAACAGTTTTCATAGTTCCTGGTACAGTTTTTCTCGTAATGAATCTAGTTTCAAAATAATTTTCATTTAAACAACGGTGTAGCTTCTTCAGTAAAAATACTCCTTTAAACAAGGATGATCCTGATTCCCTTTCCATGATTCAAAAGCAAAAAGCGCTTGCAACGCCTTAAAAATTCCTTTTTCATTCCCAAAACAAAGTTCGAACAATACCCCTGGTATGTTAATAAGAGGATACATACCGAAACCGGCCCTCCCATACAGCATTAGTCATTCCTAGTAAACACCGTTCTTGGTGTTGCCAGTCTATCATTAAAAACTATCAGAATTGTGGCAAAAGATCAGTGGGTTCTTTTGGGAGATAGAGATAATGGAAGGTTATGGGTTTCTGGGAAAGGTAAAGTAAATACATGTATGCTACCGAGACGGCGATAAGTGTTAATTACACATTGTTGGAGACCGGCTTTGCCCTGTATTGCACGAGATACATCGTTAGTTGTTCTTTTTTCCGTGGCTTGTTTGTATCTTTTCTTATTGTTGTGGAAAATGTTCTAGAGTTTTTTTAAGTCCCTTGTCAGGGGTGCATCTAGAAAGAAATTGGGGCCGAAAACGGTCCCTTCACAAAATTCGGATCTGCAAAAACGGCCCCTTCACAAAATTCCGACCCTCAAAAACGGCCCCTTCACAAAATTCCGGTTCCCAAAAACGGACTTTTCACAAAATTCCTAAGACAGAAATTCTCACGTACCTTTTGTCTTTTCGTTTCGCGCATACCTATAACCATTATACGCATTTTGCGGAATCATTCCGCAGTTCGGCCCTAAATTCCGGAATTGCGAATAGAGCTAGAAAAACTACGGAAACTACGCTATTGTATTTTAAAGAAAATGTATTTAAAAATTTCCTCTCAATCCTCTGTTTTTGCTTCAATCCTTTCAATAAGTATATTTTTGGGGGAATCGGAATACTCAAATTCGCGGGGATGATTCATCAGCGAAAAGGCAATGCAAAGGTTTTTCTTTTCTTCGCTAAGATTTTGTTTACGTTAAGTTTCGTTTCGTAACTTATCGGAATCGCTTTTTCATTATTCTTTTTGTATTTTTATTTTCACCCTTCTGAACTATTCCGATCTTTTTCCTTTGCTTTTTCGCGTAAAATTTTTGTTTGCGGAACCGAAATCTAAGAAAAAGAAAATCCGATTGTTAACAGATCTGAATTATAGCGAAAGGTCACGGATCGTGCACGGATTCTTTGTGCACAAGCGACTTTATGGTGAACGTTGGTGGAAGGACTGCCGGACATTCCCGTCCGGCTGAACAAATAATTATATAATTGAAGAAATTTTTATTCAAATTTTTGCGTTTTCTGGACTTTTCTAAATTTTATAAAGATCGGAACACTTCGTAGCGCGTAGAACCGGAGCCGCGGTAGAACGCGGGGTGTAGACAGGCCACGTATACCACGCCGACTTGCATATCAAGCTATATGCATTCGCTATAGTGTAATTTTATAAAGGAAAAAATTATATATTTACAGAAATAGGACCTTATTTTAGAAATAGGACATTATTTTCACAAAATTCAATTCCGTTTTTCACAAAATTCCCAAAACAGGCCCCTGGGAAAAAAACCTGGATGCACCCCTGAACTTGTATGAAAAAATATGACCGCTTAGGGAATAATACATCATAGAACATGAAATTACAGGTGAAACTTTTTGGATTGTATATTTATATTTTTTACACGAGGTTGTTCTAAAAGTATTAAAAAACAACCAAAAACTTTGTTGACAGAAAAATAGACTGAAACTCTTTTAATCCTGTTAAAGAAAATTTAACTAGACTGGAATACCCGTGGACATACCTACTTTCTTTCACTTTTTCAAGGAGGAAGGTGATCTTAGGATTAAAAATATGTTTAGAATCCAAAATGAATTTTTCCTGTCAAAATATTTATGGAAACGCTGCATGATGCCTCTGTAAACGTTACTAAAGATATCTTCGACTTGTTTACTCGATTAAAAGCATATTTTGATGTAAACAGAATGCTTTTTTTATTTGATGACTTTTTGAAAGCTCTTAGAAGCTACTATTTAAACCGGGGGATATAGGGGCTTTTCCTGAAAGCTTATCAGTTTGAATTTTGTAAAGCATTTTTTTGCCGTGGAGTTAACTAAGAGTATCACAAAAACAATATAATACGTACCAAAAGTATTAATGTTATGGTGGAGGTAAAATCTTCACAGACATGAAAGATAATTTCATGTAATTTTTTTAATTTCCTGGTATTATTGGTATGGTATTTACCAATCAAATGCTGTACATTTTATTGGTAAATAACTATATATGTACTAACAAATATTAAAATTTTGGTAATTTTCAGTGATTTTTAATCGCTGACGGTGTACTGTTAAATGCTCAGACATTTTTTTTACCCTAACTGAATTTTGATTTACTAAATTCCAAGAATAACATGGCTTGAAAAAAATCATTTTTTCCACGCTAAACTTCGTTTTCAAAATTTTCTGAAACAAGTCTCGGCCCCAAATAGTTTTTCCTACATTCTCCTCACTTCAATTTTCTCCTTTCTAAATCTTACCCAACATATTCCTTAAAAGCCCCTCCACATGAACAGAAAAATCGAGAGAAAATTACTAAATCCCCAATCAATTTTTAAATTTCCCCTCCCTATTTCATCCCTTTGAGAGCCCGAAGGCTACAAAAAAAACCCTTCTCTTTTATTACGTTTGTTTCACTTTGTTTGTTTCGGCCTAGTAGCATAAAAACGAAACATTCAATTTATGCGCTGTCTCGCGACACCTGCGGCAAATGGAAGGTATAAAAAAAATTCCGTTTAGCTTTATTTCTCCGCCGGCCCCTGTCTCTCTTGCACCCCTGGAATCGAAATGGCGTCATTTGTATGATAAAGCGGGCCCAGGGAATGCCCCGATGATGTAATTGCATGCCATAAATAAAAGATCCTGCCCTTCCTTAGTTTTTGCTTTGTTTTCCAGCAATTTGGGGTTTCTTCTGCATTTTTTTAGCTTTTGTGGAAAAAAATCCCTTTGGATGTGATATTCACGTCATCGTCAGTGAGAAAATTAACCTTTAAAGCATGGGTCCTTCCTATCATCTTTAGTGTATGACATAAAATATGATCAAAGCTGGTGGGCCAAACCTTTTTTAAACCATCGACAAATTTTGTGATATTGGTCTAAGGGTTGAAAGGGGACCTACCTGTAGGGTGTGTTATTTTGAACCTGTTTTGATTAATAGAAAACCAGATAAAAATAAATGTGTTGTATGGATGCAATGGAGGAGGATAAGTATAACTTAAATATCACTTTCTAGTTAAAAGAAAATTCCATATATAATGATAAATACTTTTTGAAAAAAGTTTTTAAATTTTCTCGAAATTCTTTGATAGGAATCTTGTATTACAATTGTACCAATAGTTCTAAATCTTTCAAACTCTGTTTTGAATTTCTTCTTTGATTTCCTTATTATAAATGTAAACGTTCTTATATCAGTATTGTTTTAGATCTTTGTGAAACCAATTTTCTACCCCGTAGATCTGTAATAACTGTCCAGTTAATCATAAATGCAGTAACTCCAAATTAGTACCGAGTGAAAAGGCCTCGCTAACCCATATGGCTGATGGGAACTTAACTCTTGGAAACTCAACAGCACTCCTGCTTTCAGTTAGTTAAAACAATGCGTTCAACTTTTAAGTAAATGAACGTTCAACATGGTTGAGAGTGGCGTGGCAGTGGTTCCTTGAATTAGTCCTCTCGCAATTAGTTAAATGAGGGGGAGAAATTGCTTTTAAATCCAGGAAAATGAAGCGAGTTAACTTCAATTTGTTCGTCCGGGAAAACTCACTGGGAATGGCTGGGCACTCGTGTGATTGTGTGAGCCCTGGTTATGCAATTGTCGTTTCATCTTTTAAATGAGCATTTATCTGCGTGCTAATGGTAAGTGGAGCTTAAGTAACTCATATAATATTCAGTGGTTTGTTCTGATGTTTTTTTTTTTTTAAACTGCTGGAAATGATAGTTAGAAATACTAAGCCATCTATAGATTGTTCGAATTTCGTAATGGGTTGAGTTTCTTCGGTTTGAAAATGGAAATATTTCTATTAGGATTAAAGTAATGTGTAGTTTTAGACCATACAATAATGTGTTATAATGTGGGATTTTTAATTTTTGAATCTGGTTTATGTAGAATGTATAGAACATTCATAAAAATACCTTTTCATGCTTTAATTTGAGACGCTAAAATTTTTCATCGATTTGTGCACTTACCTGAACTGCACTCTGTGTGAAAAAGTTTGTCAGCATTGTAGCTAAAAAACAAATTCAAGAAATTTCGTTTAACAAAATCCCAAGGTGATAATATGCTTTATATCTTTTCCAAATTAATGTGTCTTTGATTATATTACTGTGTCCTATAAGCCTGCCCATCGGGGTACTACTGCACACTGAAATGTTTAGAAATAGGTAAATTTAAAATAAAAGTAATTAATGTGAATGAAATAAACGAAAGTATATAAATTTATTTCCCTGCTATCTATTGTAAAATCTGTCATAAACGAAATTCCGGCTAAACCATACAAGGGTTATATTAGATTTTTCTTGCCCATTTGCTTATCTTTATTAAATACAAATTTATCTTTACTTTTACAAAAACAAATTTCATCGCCATTGCATAGAATCAGAGCCAATATATTCGCCCTCAGGAACCCAGCCAACCAATCAGGAACATCTCGCGTGATGGGATAGTTTCATGCACCCGCGTTACACAGTTTTTTTTCCTCCTCTCACCAAACGATTTACATGTGGATGCCACCGCACGAAAGAAAGGAATTTAATGCAATAAGCAGACAAGAAAACAAACAGAAGAAGGCTACTTACTAATTTTTCCCGATGTATTTACTCCCGAAATATATAAAGCCCTTTTCATCCGCGGCGTGATTATTGGGAAATAAATCTGACGAAAAACCGAAGAAATTAAACAAAAAAAAACAGTTTTTGAGGCACGGCAAAAAGTTTAATTGGAGGGCAATTATATAGCTGCACATCTGGCGTGTCATGATCGTAACCTGGGATTGCGAGTGATAAATTTGCTTAGGAGGAGAGCGCGTGCAAGAAACTGCTTCTTTTTCGAGACTGTGTTACGGGGAAAACCTGAGGATGGCGCGGAGGAAAAAAAAGTTGGACTTAAAGGAGGGGTTTGCGTTTAGCTTGGGTTGTTTATTGCGTCTATTGTTTTGTAATTTTGCCGAGGGTTTTTTAATGGTGGACATAAATTAACTTGTTGGTGGTTTGAGGATTGTCGGAATTGGAGTGTGTAATTCGGTGGTATTTTCTTCTGGTTTTTATTCATTTGACTAAAGTCTTGTTCTTTGTGATGTTGTAATTGGTTAATTATTTGGCCTGTTTAACGAGTCATTATTGATCTGGAAATTTACCCAGAACATGATGAATACCATTTCATTTTATTTGTATTTACCATGCATAATTTCTCCTTTCTAAAGATGGAGGTTTTGATTTGACGATGCCAGGTTTCCATATGAAGCAAAGGACAAAAATGTCAAACTCAAAATCTTTTTTAAATATTAGTTACTATTGCATTCAAATACTCCATGTTTTGAATTGCTAACACATGAGTAAATTTTATTCTTAAAATATGAACTTAATTGTGTATGATTGATCAAAAATATTACTTCGTTACATCACTTTTGGTTATTACAAAGTTATTTAGTTTAAAATTATTTAAATATTTGTATGACCCTAGATGAATTGAATAAATTTTAATCTTTTCAAAAGTTCCTTAATTTAAGATTACACAATTATTTTTCTCTTAAAGTAATCGTCAACGAAAGTCTCATTCAATTATGTCCTACTTTTAAAACGGATAAGAAAACAGGGATATCTCGAACAATTGAATTGTTCGACTTCTTTGTTGATTCACTAGTACATTTCCTTACTATTAGCTTTTGCATACACCTTAATCTTCTCACATACTTACGCGATCGAATTTCCTCGATTTAAAACAACACCCCGTTCCAATATACATTGAGATTAACTCCAGTATTTCAATAAGGATCCTATTTAAAACAGAACTAATTCACAACGGGCATTCAAAATAGCACACAGACTTTAACAGAAAACTCCTCTGCTCGAAAACCATTCAATTTCACTTCCTTTATTTCCCTTAATCTACCGGCTCCAAAAGTAACTAATTGGAGTAGGGAACTGCTCTTTTCCCGACGACTGCAGGTGGTTTATTTTCCACTCCCCCTTTCCTAACTCGTTAAAGTCCGGGGGATTAGGACTGGGGGAGCAATCCTACCCCTAATTTATCTTTTCGCCGAATTAAAATAACGAGCGTACGATTAAAAACGGCCGAAAAGCGACTTTCCCTATCTTCACTTCACTTCTATATGCATAATTTATAATCTCACGGCCGGATATGCTTTTAAGCCTTCGATAATTACTTCGAATGCTCGCTGACGCCCCTTCTTCCAGAGGGTCCGGCCCCTTATTTTTGGTTTTCGGGGCCAGGATTAGACACGGGGCGCAACGCTCCTAAAAGTGAAATGTCGAGAACGCCCGTTGTTGGGTGTGTTTTGGTTATACGGAGGCTTAGACGTTCTGCTGGCGTTTTAATTTTCCTGTTGTGGAACGGGCGGGTTACTGTTTGTGGAATTATTTGGAGTTGGGGGTTTTTGGAATGGCTTTTAATGTGGTCCCTTTCGTCTCATTAGGTGGGAGTGTAATCCCTGTTTTGGAATTAAGCTGGTGTTGGAGGTATTTCGTGATTGCAGCAGCAACGAGCTAACTCCAACAGCTTTTATACATTGGAGTTAAATTGTTGTTGCTATGAGCGCCTTGATTGTTTTGATACTTTTGGAATAGAACGTTTATACATAACAGTTAGTGAGGTTACTCTGGGACATAAAGACAACTTCAAATCTTTCTAGGAATCTTCTTCTCCATATGAAAGTAATTTTTCGAGTTTAATGTCAGTTCTTCTGTCAAAATGCATCTTAATCAGTTACCAGGTTTATATAAATTTAAATGGTAAAGTGGTTTTAATTCTTCTCTTATGCAACATATACCTTCCTTTACTGCTTTAGTAAACTCGTTTATGTTTAAAGAGATTTCTGTCCGAATTACCTCCATGCAAAGTTCAAATTGTAAAACTTGAATCGCTTCCCGTCAATTTAATAATAGTACATATTTAGACTCCTATTGAATACTTTATGCAAATATATCTTTTAATGCTTTTTTGTGCATCTTCAACTAAATACAACTCTACTTCTATCTCTTGCTCTATATTCATATGCTCATCAAATTCATTACAAAACTTATCAAACGTCGTGAAACTTTCAGTTCTTTAACTAAGAATATTAGTTTTGTTTTTTTAATTCTATGAACCATTTTTTGTTTTCTTGTTTTGTGCTAGTTCATAACTCTCTTATCCACCAAACTTTGGATATAACCGAAAAATACTCCGAAAGATTTTTTTTTTATTCTTTAAAGATATAGAAGATCTAATTACAAACTAATTTCTCATGGGGTTGAATTAAAATAGCCAGACCAATCATGCTTCATCATCAGACAGACTTTCCAAAGTTGACTCACATCCCTCCCACGTATCGGCTAAATAGTCATCCTTAGCACCCATGCATGACAAAGCGGTCTGAATGTATCAGGGTCATGCGGCGAGCGGGCAGAAAAAAAATCCCTCCCTCCTTTACGTTCTGTTGGACACCTCCTCAACCCTTTCTCTTCACACGCCGGCAGCTGCATGTCCTGGCTCCACCCCTTTCGAACACGGTGGGCCCCGAAACCCCGCCTAATAGGCCCTTTTAACACACCTCCAGGGCCTATTATGAGGGCCTAATTCATCAGGAAACGTTATGTGGCGTAAAATTAGTGATGCGTTTAGTCCGAAGCGGTTGGCGTCTGTTGTTGCATTGGATGTTGAGTTTTAATCTTTTGAAGTCACGAAGAGTGGTTTTATTTGATGGGTTTCTTTTGTTCTTGAGCATTGTTGCTTAAACTTAATTAAATATTTTGTTATTAACTTCAAGAGTATTTTTTTCAGTAACATATCTTTTTTAATTCAGTGTCGTATTTTCCTCTTACTAATGTTACTTACAATATAATGTTCTTTGGATCTTCCATCATTGCGCATTACTTAAGCATGAGAGAGAGAATTTTGGGGACATAAATAGAGGAATAAGACACATTGAATGAGAGGGATTGAGCAAATGGAGAAGTGTGAACATGAACGTAATCCTGTGAACCATAGAGATAGGTAATTAAAAATTTGTAAGAGATTTTTTAAATAAGTGTTTTCTCTCACTTCTAGTGTCTTTTTAAGCAATCAAATTCTGGCCAAAACCATTTTCATAATTTACCCTGTTTTTTCCTCAGAGTTTATTTGCTTGCGTTTTGTTGTCTCAAATATGCACTAAAATGTTTCAGCTACTTAGTTACTATAATAATTGTATTACATACTATTATATATTTTTTTCTGCGTCACGCCTCATCACTTACTAGTATTGCTGCATGAATTTTTTTTATGGTTGGTATTATCCTTTCTTCCCCTTTCTTTGACAGATCAGACTCGCGGTTTTTGATCTATCAAATCGGACCTATTATTCCTTCCTTCTTTTTTTTAAGTTTTATCCTCTCCAAGAAAAATAAGCTTTGCGATTTCAGTTACAAATCACTACATAACAAACCTACTCAATCCAGTACAGTTCCCTTTATTAACTCCCTCTTCATAACACTCCATCAACTCCCTAACACTGAATGACACCAAAAGGCGTCAGAGCCCATCATCGGATCCAAACCAACCCCTTCTCCTCCGTGGCATCAACGGCCTTCCTGATGCAACAGCTGGTCGCCGTAGCCCCTCCCCTTCTACACAACACTGATGATGATGGTGATGAATCTAACTACTTATCCCTCCTTTCTAGACCCATTTCATCCGGCAAACATGCTTTCCAAATGTTACAACTCCATGAATTTCATCCTCCGAGGGCATGCCCATTACTTATATGAACGAAATCGATTCTTTGTAAGTATCGATTCTTTGGAATCGATTACAAGCATTCTAATTCTATATAATGTATCATATTAAAAGTATTTTTTGGTGTCAAAGATCATATAAACCAGCAGTTTTTTTCAAATTTTTCACGCCATATCTTCTTGGGAACTGAAAATATTTCCATGGACCTCTCAGGAGGTTTATTTTTTTTCACCACCTAACTATATTTTCTTCACCTCAATTAAATAAATAATAAATACCTTCAAAATTAACCTGGAAAAGTCAGGGAATTTTTTTTTCAACATTGAGTAGTATAACTCTATGAGGAACACTGATCTAAACCTCATCATCAAAAATATTAATGCGTATCTTCTAAAAGTAGTCGATACGTGACATCGATACCTGAAAAAGTATCGATCTCTTATTCCATATTCCAGGTGATAGCCCGCGGACAGACCTCACACAGCGATACTCAACTGCTAATTTGGTGTTACTTATAAATCATGGCAGACTGTTTCGATTTAATAAAGGGGTCCGCTCGCCACTGCGTCCGTGTCCCCTCGAACCGTTTTTGTCAACTGCGCAATGATAAGTGCGCATTAGCAATTTTTACAAATGGTTCTGGCCGAGAGTAATTACTGGGTTGCTCAGCACTAATTACGGACGTGTGGCCATCGGGGCGCGTTGGGGCATTTTTTTAATCCGCCGCGCGTTTTCGTTTTTTTTTCTTCTTTGCATTTCCAAGTACTCGTGTTTAGTAATAATGCGAATTATTTAAAGACAGTTATTGTGCACGAAACTTTTGAATTCTTCATTCACCCTTTCTCTTTTGGATTTTAAGGAGTTTTATAATAATCAGGCGAACCCCGATTTAGTGAATAAGAGATATAGTGTACTCTTTTTTATTTGGCCGGCGGTCACGAATGTCCAACGGTACAATAATACAGGTTGTAGTTACTTTCTGTTATAAGGAACTACTGGTTGGTTTACTGTATCAATGCCCGATTGTACCTTTAGTTTTATGTCTTGCAAGCCTACCTTTATAGTCCCGAACTTGAAATTAGGTACTACTATTAGGTATTTCACTTGCCTATTTTACCTTCTTGAATAAGTTTCAAATGCTTAAAATACTGAGTTCATGTAAAAAAAATCCCTTGCAGAGAGGAATATAATTCTATTAATGGGGGGGGGAGTCAAGAGCGAATTTATCCATATAACTACTTCTTTTTTCATACAATAAGCACATTTTTAAATATTTTTCTGGTAATAAAATTATAGGAACGCGCATCAAAAAATTAATGAACCACAGTTGTAATGAAACTTTGTATGGACTTCACTATCTCTTTGAAGGGGCTAATAAATATGTTTGGATTTTATAATTCATACTTTGAACCCTACAAGAAATCATCATCATTCATCTCTCAATAATGATTACTCCTTCATTCTTTCTTGAACCATTCCACCCAATCATTCAAATACGGTGGCATTTCGCCCTGACCCCCCCCCCCACCAAACCCCTTAATTTAAATCTCCAACCTCCACGGACCAACACTGTCGCCTTTAAGACGCCACCGTGTGCCACAATCAGCATTAAGACTGCCCCAAGAATATCCCGCCGCCATTTATTTATTCGTCCGTCGGATTGCTCTGGAGCACTGGAGCAGAAAGTTCTATTAAATCTCACCATCCCTTTGTGCACGTGCCAATCATCGGATCCCCAGGCCCCCTCGAAACCTCCCTCATGATTCGAGAAGGGAAGATCGAAAGTAACGATCGAAGGACGGTTGTGTCGCTGTGGTGGTTATGGAATATATATTCCAAGATGGATGGAAATCTCGGGACTTAAGGTGAGAGTGGGGAATAAACGTTTGTAAATGCGATCTTTGTATAATGAAGACTGGGTGATGAAGTGCTGGCAGGAGAAATCTCTGATGATGAGGGGTTTAGTTGGAACGATGTAACTGGAAAATATTTATCCTTCTTTATTATTTATCCGCTTTTCTTTACTTTTCATCTTCAACAACATCTTCCTCTCATCTTCTTCATCCCTATCCTCCTATCGTATCCTTCATCTCTATTATCTTCTGATGATCTTATCCCTTTATCTGCTGTGTTTATATTCGCCATCCATTTTCTGGCGTCTCCCCTCTCTTCCTTCCATCTTCTTCATCAATATCATCTTTACATGTTCGGAATCTCTCGTCTCACCTTTGGAAACACTCTTGCTATCATTCCATCATCCCTATTCTTTATTATCTTCATCCGCCTTTCCTCCTCTCATTTTCGTCATCCAAATCATCTTCTGAATCTCTTTTCTCTTCTCACCTTTGGAAACACTCTTCCTTTCATCTCACCATCCATATCATTTTATAATCCTTGTCATCTCTCACCTTTTTTTACCCATATTTTCTTCTCATCTTTTATGTACATTTCTTTTCTTTTCATATGCTCCAGCTATTTCCTGTGATACCTCATCCTTTTTCTTCTATTTCTGTTTCATCATTCAAGATAATTAAGATGCAACATGATTTAGGAAAGACGAAAACTTTCGAGAAAACACCAGTTATTTACACCAGTGAAAAACATGATCAAAGTCCTTTAGATACGTTATGGTTATAAGTGCACACATTTCCATTACGTTACATCTGGGAATACATTCTCGTATGTAGTACATAAGCAATAGAATCGTGACTCTTTATGAACACATTCACAAAGTATATGAAACATAAAAGTGCTTGATACCTATAATATGGATTATTCAATTACTAGCCCACTCAATCTCAACTTTGAATACTAAAGAAGCAAACCTCTGTACGGTGGGTTTTGAAAATAACTGTGATCCCAAAATAAGTTTCCCACAAAAGGTAAATCTCTCCCGATTTCGTCATTTACTAGCCATAAACACAATAATATCCATTTCTTTGTGCATTATGAAACATTCGATGCTCCTGTAACGACGCTCGTATGATTAATTGCAGCCTGCATTGGCGGCGATTCTCCCCTGCAACAAAACGTGGATCGCCTACTGTCTCCGTGTGTGGTCTTGAATATTAAAATGCTCTCGCCAATTAACGGGATGTTGGCGAAATTGCCGGTTTCTTTGTGCCGCCGCCGGTGGATGATTTTTGAGGGATTCGTTGGCATCATCGCTCGGGTTGTCATGGTGATTAGGTAAATTGAAGCGACTTTTATGGTAGCAAGGAGAGACAATTTGGTGTCCCCTTCCTGTATTGAAATGTATGAAATTTAAAAACTGAATGGAATTTGAATAGTTTTAAGATCAGGGAACCTCCGATAGAATTTCAAATAATCGATTAGGTTATTTTGATTAGCAAAATAACCTACTTCAATTAAAATATTCAATTCCTTTGATAAATGTTTCAAGAGACAAAAAGAAAATTTCTAATTATTCTTCCTCTATATTTACATCCCACGTATTGCAACCAAAATAAATTTTTCCATATGCTTTAGTTCTTTAGCAAAACATGTGAATAGAAATTTGGTATTTCATTTAGTCCAGTGTATATTTTGTAGTAAAACATCTAAGGATAAGAAATGAATTTGAATCTTATCAATTACTTTAGAAGAGTATCCTTGTTGTAAATATTTTATTCTCTCTTTGGAATAATTTACACAACTAAGAAACAATCAATTTAGGGGACACAAAATTGCATTGAATTCTTTATACTTGTTCTATCTTTGGTTGTAGGTATCAAACTGTACGTTTCACCACAGAAATGTATTTTTGTCATATAAATTGAGCGTAGTCTAGATGCCTCTCTCACACAACATGTTCTAATCCACACAAGCAGTCCACCAAAAAAGTTTTATAAATTTCACACTGAACAAAACCAATAAAATCTAAAAAAAATAATGACTTTTTATCAAATTTTAAAAAATACGGAGTCAGTGAGGGCCACAATCTAATACAGGCCTCTAATCTTCCAAAGGGTGTCGCCATGAAGTTGTCTCACAACCATGGCAAAACAACCAATGAGAATAGCTGCCATTTACTAGATAAAAAAAAACGAAGAATACATTAACATACAAAAGAAGACCGCTTCAAGAATCCAACAAACGCCCAAAATACGTAATAAAAACATCAACGCCCCTCCACCAAGTCCTAGGGTGTCTTCGTATCGAGTGCCGCCATCCAACTAAAGACGTCCAATCGACGTCGTTACGACTACTACCGTGTTCCTCGTCCCATTCGCACAGGCAGTGACCTCCAACGCTGCTGCTGCTGATATATTTAATTACTCCAGCCTGATTGCTTGTGGACGACTGCCTTTCTCTGGCGTCATTGTTTCTATTACGCGTGTGAAGGACAGAGGCGGGTGTAGTAAGTACGTGGTTCGAATGGAATAGAGGTGCTGGAGAGGGATTGCTTTGGGGGTGGTAGTTCTACTGAGGTGCGGGCGATTTCATATGCATTGAGAGGGATTTGTTCGTATGCGGGTAGGATAGTTTTTTAAGGTGTTGGGGCATTTTTAGGAGTCTGGTTGATAAGAGATCGCTTCCTCGATATAAAGAGGATTTGGAGGGGTATATACCTTCACCTGGAAAGTATTTTTTTCAACTATCGGTTTGAGTAGTTGGATTACAATATCATGGGATGATTTTAGAGTATGGAATCCGTATTGTTATTTTTGTATTTTTTTAACGTTTTTTGTTTGTATGGTATAATAACTATTAATGAAATTTTAATTTTAAGAAATTACTTAACGATTTTCGAAGTTAAAATTTTAAGTCAAAGAATCGTTTCTAATGTAAGAAAATTCGATACAATCAGAGATTAGTAACATCTGAACCAGGAAACAGATGTATCCTTCAAAAGAACCTAACATCCGCTTCCCCCACTTTTAACCTCCATCAATATAAAAACTGATGTAATAACCTATGAAGCTTGCTCCCCCCAAACCAGCTTCATTCTGGAAATTAAATAGTTATGAAATAATAATTTATAAAACTTTAAAATTAAATAAGTACTAAAATTTCTGTACTATATAAAAAGGTGTGGGGTTGTACAGTACCTTACGTAATTATAAGAAGAGGGTTAACAATTTGCTTATTGTTGCTGACAAGAAGGAGGTGGTAAAATCCCCCAAAACATGCTCACGTAACATTTGAAGTGAGTACCGTTAGAGGTATTTCTGATCTAAAATGAACAGGGAATGACTACGTACTCAGACGTGTCATTCTTTTCTCTCTGTTGAAATTCACACCGTCTATCAGGTTTCCTACCACTCAACTCACCTCCAAAAGAACGAGTTCAGAAGAATAAACCCCATTATACCCTACTCCATTTCCTTCCTTAAACCAACCCTTGTTAAAACTAGGGTACTTATTACGACCCCAACAAGCACGGGTATTATAATACTCTCCAGAGGGTACACCTTCCTCCACCGTGATGGGTCACAGATTGACCTTCCCGGGGGATGGTCATGCAAAGACCATCACGCTCGAGCTTTTGGCCTTCACGTTCGAAAAAAAGACAGCCTGATTGTTCTCACGCTTGGGGCTGGCTGACCCTCGTGATGAGTGGAACAGGTCCTCGGTGGAATGTAATCCATTTTGCAGAAATCGTCTGCTTCCCGGTGAACAGGAGTCCGCCATTTGCATTAGATTAAGAACCCTTTGGCTCCTGGCCGCTCCGAATTTTATATAGGGATTGATGGGATTCTAAGGCGGTTTAGTTTTTGAGAGGATTGTGGTTGGGATTCGCCTGGGTTTAATGGTGTTTTCGAGTTTGATGCGAGGCATTATAATTTTTCGGTGGTCTTAAATTATTATGGGGGAATTGGGTTTGGTTATTTTTTAAGTTTGTTTTTGGTTGTCGAAGATGGTGAGAATAGTTGAGACGAAATTCATGATTTGTCACAGTAAGGTAGGCATTCACAACTTGGTGTCGATGTAGTGTTGTCAACCACTTTTTAGTTAGTTGGATATTTTGGTTGGATGGGGATATTGAAATTAGTTTATTAAGCGTTATTTCGGTAATTGTTTGAATAGTGTCATCATCGAACTAAAATCCCATAACTTTAACTGTTATGTGAGCCTAACTAAACTAAGATAAAATATCAATGAGATGAGATACGTGAGGCAATAGATAAAAAAATTATATTATGTTGTAAATGTAGTAAAACTCTTAAGTTTGTGCATTTTAGTTTAAATAAAACTTCAGTATTTTTTATCTTTACGGTTTTTATAAAGTTCTTGTATGCTCTTTTTTCAATTCATCTATTTACAAACGCAAATATTATTATTATAGACCTGAATAGAAACCGTTCGACATTTTCTATTCATTCTGCAAATCCTATATTATGATGGGCGAATATTCAATGGTATTTGTTGCATTCAAGAACTTAAATTAGGTATGTCAAACGAATATATGATATATCATATCCGCTATTTGAAACATCATTTTATTTTAGTTACGAAACTTTTTACTGTACTGTTTAAATCCCTGTAATGTGTTTGTTTTAACGTTTTTTTTATTTTACTACTCCAGGGTACTAGCCTATATAGTAGCGCAGATAAAATGAAAACTTTAATGTACAGCGTTCAGCAGGTCTTTCGTATGGTGTATGGAATCTCCGTTATTTCAAAATCAGAAATGGAAACCTTAAGTAAAAAGTAATACCCCTACCCGTGTTATGTTTTGAAATCTTTGTTTTCATCTGTTCTCTTCATCCATTACATTCTCCTTAATGGAGCTTTTACTTTTACATTAACGGCTTTTGATGCTATTTCAAGAACACATTTCCCAGCAATATCTTTAAAAAGGTTCTGTTATTCTCATTGTACTTCGCTCCCTTTGAATCGAAATATAAATGTCCTCTGAGTTAAGTGTTTTCAACAAATGTCTAAATTCTTGTTGACATCTATCACTTTATTCGTTGTAGTCAGCGACAATCATCATTATATACTTACATTTTGCTATCACCATCTAGTTTAGGGGAGAAAACTGCTAAGTACAAATGGCAAGATATATAGGCAAGATATTTTAATACATCCTTTTAATTTTGGATCGAAATAAAAAGGTAAATGGTTAGATAGGACGTTTTTTCAACAGATATCTTCCTACTTGCAATCTTCTTTCTCATAGTGGTATTTTAAGTAACAATCATTCTTATACTTCTGTACCGTTCTCAGTCATCAGCTATTTTTGGAGTAAAGCAACAAGGGCACTAAGTACTACTACTACGTGCATACATATCACTTCAAAGAAATGCCTATTTCTCTAATATCACCTTTCTCTTCGAAAGGAAATGATAAATACCCTGTTAGTGTTTTTAACAATTGTCCTTGTTGATATTAATCTTATTTTTCTTACCTATCCTATTAGGGTAAATCATTCTTTCGTTTTGCTACCATTATGGCAAATAATAAAATGGAAGTTATTTATACAATAATAACGGAAAAATTGTCTGCTTTTTTTTGTCTTATTATACCCTTCATCTCTTTGAATAGATATATTAAAATGCCTAATATCCTCTTAGTTAAGTGTTCTCAACAAATATCCTTAATTTTTATAACCACATTCTCGTTGACATCAGTCTTTTTATTCTTATTGCTATTGTTCATGTCAATCATCCTTATATTTCGCTACCATTATTGGTCATTAACTAGTTACGTAATAAAACAGCAATGTATAAAATGGACCGAAAAAAATGGGAGCCTTAGTGCAACACATACCTACTTAAAGAGTCGTTCTTTTAATCTCGTTTTACGTGTGAATGGCCCTAAAACCTTATTATCGTAAATTATTGAGCCTGCCCGTAAACTTCCATTATCTTTTCGGGGGTGAAAAGGACCCTTCTAGTGAACGTGGTGAAAACACAAGGAGGGAGAGGGGAGAAGAAAAAAATCGTCTGCGAGTAACACTGGATGCCAGGTGTCGACGTTTAAACGTTCCATAATGGCTACCGTCGGTGTTGTGTGTCTCTGCTAATGAGACAAAAATTACGCCGAAAAATTTACCGCGCTCGGAAAAAAACTGAAGTGAAGAGCTCAGTTCATTAGCGGATCCCCTTTTTTGCGGTTCTTGTTGCACCTATTTTTAGAGGGGTGGCATCGTTATACTGGTTTTCTGCTCCAAACTTGCGTTGTCGGCTTTCTTGCGAAGGTTACTTAAAAGGGTTCTTTTCGGGAAATAATAATAAAAATATCGAATTTTTTCGTTTTCTTGATAACAGAATCAAATCAGTTGATGAATAGAGTTTTTGATAGTCGATTATGCCTTTAATGCTGGGAGCTTTTATAGTGTTTAAGGCACCTTGTTTAGTTTTAGTTTTTGCTCTCTTGGTGTTCAGACTTTGTAAAGTGTTTCCAAGTTATTTTTTCGGTAAATAAAGGCGATTCCGTTTTTTGTAGGAGTGAGTTAAAGTGTTCTGGAAGAGTTTGTAATAATTAAGTGCTTGGTTTTATCTGAATTTTATAAGTAAATGTTTGCTGGACTTTTTTGTGCATTTAGGTATTGGTAACACATGTCTAATTCTGACTACCAATATGTGTAAGATGACGTTTTTTTGTACAATAATGTTACCTAACCATTTTAGGATTCATATTTCATTTAAATAAATCCAATTAATTTACTTACTAATGTGTTTAAAAGAGTATAACTACCAAGCTACTTAGCTTTGTTTATATACGTTGACTATAATTTTATTTTGTCTTACACAATTTCTTGTGTGTATTTAGTTTTTCAAAATCTATTTAACTAATTTTATAACTATTTCTAAAATTAGTCTTAATCTATCCTGGCATTTTCATGCACTTATTCGATCCATCAGACAAAATAATGCGTTTCAATATTCAATACAATATCCTCATTAGTGGACTACGAAAATTCAATTGCAAAATCAACCAAAAAACACAAAAGAAAACTCCACTTTTCTTGTTAGCTTCCGTATAAGGTGTCAGTGTCTTAAACCAACGCCTAGCTGCACGTAAGCGCACTGAAGGACCTGTAAAAAAAAGAGGATCCTCCCATTTTTTATTCGTCTCCCGTCCGCAGAGGCTTGATCGGTCTTCTAAATATAACCTCGGTAGTATGGGTGTGGTGCCCGTCTACAGATCAGGGATATCGGGCTAATAGCATATCTCCACTCATGGTAATTGGAACTTTTTCTTAAGAACACTTCTCGGAAGCGGAGAACTAGTGCTATAAAAAATGGCCGGTCGCACTGGTGGTGGCTGGGCTACTGTCTTGGAGAAATAAAATATCCAAAAGAGAGAATGTAATGATGAAATGAAAGTTATGGAAGGGAATTGGACCGCTTCCCAGCTTTGGCTGTTGGTTCTTTTATGCGTGGGGGCTTTTTGCTCTTCTTTGGGACTGCTGTTTAATGTTGTTGTTAGAGGAATAATATGAGGAGAGATGATATATGTGATGGACAAATATTTTGTTTTCAAATTTTTCAGAAAGTTAAGTTCTAGGAGTAGAGAAATTTCGGTATTCTTGCAGTATGCGATCTACTCAGTTTAGTTAGCTGGATTTAGGGTAAAAGGTGACACCGCTTGATGTTTTTGAGCCAAACATTCTTAATTATGAGGGACAACAACACGTAGATTCGAAAACATTAGTTACGGTGTCGCTATCTACCCTAAATACAGGTAATAATACTGGTAGATCGCATACTGCAAGAATACCGTAATTTTATTGAAGTTTCGAATAACACGTCATTTTTACTTGTTATCATTGTTATGTCATGTTTTAAGTTCTCAAAAGAATGCATTCATTTCACATTATATTTTAGGTCCCATTATTACACTAGGTCTCACATTCCAGTTTATTTATTTATGATAATCATAATCAATTCATTTTCCTTCTTTTGACTGATAAATCTCAAATTCTCTATGTAAAATAAGAAAAACTAATCTGCTTCCATTTATCCTACACAACTCCTACATGATTTTTCTTCGCAGACAGTAGAGGGAGAATTCCTATAACTAAGTTCGCACAATCCTTCTCTGCATTTTTCATCCTCGTGTGGCAACAACCTCAGCTAAAGCTTTCATAGAATAATAAACTAAGCGGAATTATTTCATGCGTCGGCACACTACATTTCCTTACGTACAACTAGTAGCCAAAGAAAACTAACTCTCACTGTTGAAACTCACTACCCCACTCCATTCCATCTGACTTTTAAGTGACATCTGCAAAGTTCATTATCCAGATTTAAAAGCCAAAGGAAAAAAACTAAAAGATAAGCCCTTATGTTTATGCTGGATGTCTTATTACTATCAACACACTAAAATGAAATTCCCGTAAAGAGTTCACTACAGTGATGAATCTTTATTAAGCTGCAGGAAATAAACACGGAGAACGACGGCATAAATTGTTTGAAATGATCCTTTTCCAACACATGTTCCTCCATAAAAAGAGAACCGGGCTCTCCAGAAAATTAAAAAAAAATGGCGGAGTCAGAGAACTGAGGAATGAATACGCGGTGAAAAAATAAGTGATGTCTTGTCATCGTATCGTACAGTGTATCTTGATAGTAGGGTCGCCTTCCCACTTTGCAGGCCTCTTCTTCTTGGTTTTTAAGTGGTGCAAGATGCCAGCTGGATGGAGGAACTTCCAAAAGCCACCAGTTTTTTTATATTTCATTTCGCGCAGAGAAAGATAAGAAATAATTTCAAACCTCTTCGTGTTAAATGATGGGTTGCCCTCTCAAGATGTTCTCGGATTGGAGGAGTTTGTGTGCCGTTTATTTTACACTGGACCGTTTATTTAAGAGTATTACCTTGTTGACACGTCTCCGATAGACGGGCTTTTATCGACGGTTGATTGGCGATTTTTTTTCCGTCTCAAAAATGAAGAGCCACTTTGTTTTGTCATCGAAGAAAAAAACCGCGCGGTGAAACAAGTGAGATAGACCAGGATGCTCGCTATCAAAACTCGTGTCGGATTCATTTTATTTTATTCACCGATTAATCTTATACTGGGGCATGGAGTACAAAAATTTATAAAGAACACGTTACCTTGTTAAGTTTTATTCCCATGAAACCTTGTTAGTTTTTAATAGATAATAAATGAAAAAAATATTACACCCGGGAAGCGGGACAAAATAGCTGCTCTTGTATGTTGTTAGCGTGTAGACAACATTCCTTACTCTATTAGAGAACCTATAGTTTGATTGCTATGATTGGTAAACAAAAGAGAGTCCACCGGTCGCTAGGTCAGAGTCAGAATTCATAAAATTTGATTGATTCTTTAATAGAAGAAAAGGGGTAGGGAGGAGAATTTCTGAAGTGTTCTGAAAAGCGTTCTGAATGCTTCAAAATGTTCGCATTGGTTGCCTTAAATTTTGCACCTGATGGCATAAATGTGTCATTCCAGGTGTACTATTTTTTTCTTCTGAATTTTCCTTTCGTTAATACGATTTTAAATTGTTGGTTTCGTAAGGGGTCTCTATAAATTGCTATAAATCGAGGTTCTACTAATATTTTTCAGTCTAAGAATAAGGAAGCAACTTTCCCCAGGGAAAAAAAAACTTGGGCGGTGAAACAAACGAGAGTTTTATCGGGTAGAAACCAATATAAGAAAGACACTCGATGATACCACTTCATCATAATAATAAAAACCTGCGGAAGATTGAAGAGCACCGGAGATAACTTAATGCTTGTTGAAGTGATGGATCGTATTTTGGGAGATGTCTCTTCCTTGTCCATCTTATCTGGAGAATTTTCTTTCCCGGTTTTTCATAAAACGTCTCCTCATCTCGTCGCGGGTAAATTGAGCGACTTGTCACCGGTGGAATGTTACAACACGAAGAGTTGCTCTGAAATGGATCAAAGAGGGATCTAATTGGTGCGTTGATCGATCGGCTGAGGGTTAATTCCCGTGTTGCGTTTTTTTTTTTGTGAGGTTGATTAGTTCCTTGATGGAGGAGGAATTTGTTCGTGTTTGATTGCGTCCAAATGTTCCGTCGGGTTTAAGGGAAGGTAACTGAGGTTTCTGTATTTGCATGTTTTACTTCTGACGATTCTTATTTAAACATAAAAATTATATATTCGTGGTGGCTATAGTGGACTTAAAGGTTCTATTCCCTTAGCTTACCTCTTAGCTTGACTTACAGGTTCTATTCCTGAAAAACCTCTTAGCTACCAGAGATGCCAAGAACCAGCTTAGATAATTAAAAGTGGCAACAGTTTTTATGATTTTTTTTTACTTTGTCAATAATTTGTAGAATGAATGAGATGGATGGTCGAGTAAGCAGACGAGTTGTCAGTGCTCGCTTTTTTGTTGTAAACTTATTGAAATAAAATTTATGTCTCAAAGGAATATCATTGCTTCCTTCTTTGATGACTAAAGTGGCCTTTCAACCGGGAAAAGTCAGGGAATTTAGTAAAATATCAGGGAAAACCTTGAAAGTCGGAGAATTTCTGAAAAATCCTTTCATTTTTACTTTAGGGAAATATTTTTGAAAGTACCCCCAATCTTTTACTGGCAGTTATACCAACGCTCCCCCCAATTCTCGATATGGTGATTAACATTCCACTATACCCTACCCAGTACATCAGACACATAACTGTCAACATAAGTCAGTTGATGCACTCCATCGCCATGCGTGCTCGTCATCCAAATGTCCGTCATAATCACGGAGGCTGTTCGCGGGATTTCCTGAGTGATTCACATAGACTCCCATCCGATATTTTCCTGCTCCTATCATCAGATATCAGAGCACCCTCTTCCCCCGGGGCACCTATCCGGCAATAAAAGTCATTCCGGATGAAGCGGACCGGACACTCCGGCCATTTCCCCACCCCGCAGGGTCGGACCTCTCGTCGCAAATTTGAAATAAGAACTTGCGAATTAAGATAAATCTTCGGGAGCCCCGCGGAAAGAAGAAGATGGTTTGGAGGCTGTTTGAAGCTGATGGGGCGGTAACCTAGTTTATGGCGCCCCGTGCCAAGTTTCTTTTTTGGCTTCTGGGGCGTTCCTGGTTTTTTATCATTGCGTTTCGGCCTCGATTTACTTTTACACTTTCGTTTTATACTGTCGTTAAGCGCACCGTGCCGGAAGTTTAATAGCCTATTTTATCCGGGCATTGTTGAAAGAGAGAAAACCTGAGGTATAACAGAGAGAAGGGTTTCTATGGGTTAATAGCCGCAGGTGGTAGGATTTTTTCTTTTTTTACTCTAATAATGGTGGTATTGAGGACTGAATGCAAAGATTGAAACACATGCCGGGTTAGGTACTTACCTCAAATAGTAGGGAACGTACTCTTAAGAAAACACCTGCTGTAGGGAAGCAGGAGGAAAACCGTACCCCTTTATTGGATGAGACGCGTTACCCAAACCTGATTCCGATTGCGTGCTAATAAGTCGTTTGTATGTTTCTAACCTTGATTAATTCACGAAGAAAGTTATTTACATGTATGACATCCATTGAAGTAAAAGCAGGTTGTTGCATATTGAAATTTAGGAGAATATTTATACTCCTTCATTAATCAAAAAGAAAACTGAGGTAGATTTTGTTTGTCACTGCAAAAGGGTATCGTGTGTTTGAAATATATTTTCATTTTTTTTTATTTTGCGGTAAAAATTAAGAGCCAGGTAAATTTTAAATTCCCTAATTTTTTCATGAATGACAAGTTTAACCGATGCATTCAGTAATCGAATACTCAAATACATAGGTCTTGGAATTTCTCTTACGCTTTCACCGAAAGTTTAATATCATCGAGTGCTCTGTATCACTTTTTCGAAAAACTCAAAAAACCAAAACCTTGCACTCTTTTGATTCATAAGAAAGAAAACCGCTCGGATTCTCCCCAATCTCGTCAGATAGGGCTAAAGAGGTGCACAAACCTTTCAATCGAAGCGTTTTAAAACCCTCTCCTGCAACAAGGACGCTTGTTATTTTTGCGTCCTCTTTGTACAACTCCTCTCTCTTCAACATCCGCGTTCGACAAAACATTCATTCCGTTGGATTACAGCTTATCTCTGCGAAAGACGGGCCGAGTTGTTTTTTCCCTTCTTCTCTTCTCTCAGAGCAAAATATCTCTCTCAATAATACCCACTTTTTGCCAGAACAAAAAAAAATGAGGAGAAATCCCTGGTATATCACAATGGCGCTTGTCACAGGAGCGTCACGCCACTTTTTTTGCGTGTTGTTGAAGGAATTTGCGAGGTTTTAAGAAAAGAATCGGTAATAGCAGATGCGTTCTCCGAGATTTCTTCGTTTCACCCGTCCTTCAGAGGTTTTTAGCGGTGCAAGAAAAAGGGCCACTTGTTGCACGTCTTTGAGATCCTTCCACAAACATTCGTTGGCGGATTGTCATTTGAAAGGGGATGGGAAAACATCCATGTCGTCTAAAAAAAAATCTTATTTTGCGGTGTGTGTGGAGGAAATTTTAAGCATCTGTGTTTCTTACTGTGAATGCAAAATCGTCTGGGAGTATCTAGGATATTCAATTTTGATGTATTTCGAAAACCAAACAGATGTCTATTGTTGTGTTCGGATGAAATTTCTTGTAGGCATGGAAAATTCTTGGTTATCCGATATAGGGGTTTTTACTCTGCGTATTTGATTCCGGATGGGTTTTATTCGGTTAGAAGTGCGTGGGGAAAATATGTATATTTATCAGCGCGTTTCCGTGTATTTCCTACTTCAGTCCTTGGGTAAAATACTGAAAAGTATGAAATGTATAAACTCAACCAGTTTTGTATTATATAACGACGAGAAAATATTACAGAGATACATACTTTTTTAGTAGTTTCCTCTACCTTTGTAAAATTTAATTATAGAAGCTATAGTATCGAAAAATAAAACTACTTTCCACAAGATGTTTCAACGATTATTGCTAATTAAAATTTTAAATAACATATTCTAAACAAACTTGCTTAGTATCTGTTTGGAACTGAAACAATCAAAATATCTGAATTTTCACGGACGTTTGTGATTGGCCAATGGCCACTTCGCTTCATTGATAAGAGAAAACAAAAAGCTAATGATACGTGCAGTAAAGTTTTTTTAACAGCTCATTAGATATGTTTAATAACAATGTTTGCATTTAAAAAAAAAGAATAAGAGAAAGTGCTTGGTGATGAATAAACGTACAAAGATTAATTTAAATGCTTTTCCTCATAAAATTTTGAACGGATTATAGAAAAAAGTGAATTATTCCATAATGAATATACCTCTAGTAAATACAGACGTCATTTATTTATTTAAGTCGGAATCCTTTCTCTTGAAATTGTTTTTCTTTTCTATACGTATTTCATTAAATTTCTCAGAAGAGATTACATGCTTGAGGAGTTTTTCATTTTATTTAAATGCATTTTGCTACTTTACATAATATGTATCGAATTAAAATAAGCTTTCCAATTGTTAGTTTACTTACTAAAACTGAATACATAATATTTACTGAGGATTTTTTTCCCCACAAAAATTTTCCTGCTTAGTACTAAATCTCTTACTTCAATCCTCTTACTACTTTTCAATCATTATTTAATATTGTGAAATTATTTTAATGATGACCTTTAATTTATTTGACTTAATTTAATCATTATCTCTTCTTCTAAATACATATTTGTCACTTTTGTTTTCATCAAACAATGTGTTTTCTTCCATGAATATACTTAAGTTGCTATGAAATTTCTCTCTTGAATTTTGACGTTAAGTTACGTCACTTCCAATGAATCCTATTTGTCAGTTCTTGTATCTTTTTTCAATAATAATGATGATTTAAGTAAAATTATTTTCATCTAACCAATTTTTTTTCATATATTGTTGTCGTCTTAAAAACTTATACACTCGACTCTGTTTAATATGATCGCGGTTTACATTAACAATCGGATAATGTTACCAAAATTGAACCTGGTTACGATCACTCGCATTTAATTTAATGTAAAATGCGCCGTTTTATGTGATCAACATTTCGCTTAATGTTATCAAAATTTGGTGAAGTCCCCCTAAAAATCTTCTCTTTTCACGTTTGTAAGCCAATGTTAATACATACATACATAAACATACAAAATGAGTCATTAATTTATTAGTAATTTATGTTCCACTCTCAAACTTTTCTTTAAGAATGTATAATTTGCACATTACAAACTAGGTAATCGTTTTAAATACTTTAATTAGGACTACATAGTTGTGAATTTAAAGCAAACCCGCGAGTTACACTGTTTGAAACTTTCTAGTACCAAATCGTTTATTATCATTCTACTCTTGGACAAAAGTGATCACATTAAGCGGAGTCGACTGTACTTATCTCCTATTTTCATAAACAATAGGTTTCTTTTTCTGTCTGTTACTGTGAAATTCCCGTCTAGTGTTTTGACACTTCCATTGAATTACGTAACGACCTGCCGATTCTCTGAAACGTCTTCGTACCTTTCTTCAAACAAAAGACGTCATTTCGTCCACCCTGTGCCTTCAAGGAAGCCTCACCTTTTTTTTCCATTCGAAAAGCCGCAACTGGTTTCGGTCTTTTGAGTTTATTACTGTGATTTGTCATCTTGATAATGCCACTAACTTACTTTCTGCAGAAGAAAAGGATCCACTTTTCCCAAGCGTGGAAAATATTGCGTTGCGAAGAGACATCAATGGACCGAGCGTGTCACGCTTTCGATGTCTCGTTTTTTTTTTTCTTTTCTTCTTATCTATCGGGAGGCATTCATACTTTTTGATGCGGCATTTTTCTGGAGATCTGTCATTTGTCGTTGAGGTGTGATGTTTTCGTGGTTTGATTATGACTAATTACAGGTGGTGATTGGAGTTACAATGTAGTGGGGTGTTTTGGAATTTTTAACGGTCTTGGATATATAAAGAAATGCGCTCAGAAAGTCAGATGACATTTTCCAGTAGTAAACAAACATCACTCATTTTGCTAATTTTGACATTTTTTGATTAATTTACGTCCTAGAAATTTGAAATACTTAACAGACGATACAATGTAAAACTTAAAATGAATTAATGTATTTTTTCTCTAAGTATTGAAGT
This sequence comes from Tetragnatha montana, assembly GCA_963680715.1. Lineage (NCBI taxonomy): Eukaryota > Metazoa > Arthropoda > Arachnida > Araneae > Tetragnathidae > Tetragnatha > Tetragnatha montana. Next base: position 57,908,499 of record OY796676.1, on the reverse strand, counting down.
GAAACTTAATTTACAACTGTAAATTGTGCTTTGAAATTGGGAGAATCTCAAGTTGGATTGTTTTTATTAAATTTGCTTACATATTCATTAGCAAACTATTCTTTTACTTAATATATAAATTTATATCTATTTTACAATATTTCGTTATTTTATGAGTTACTCTTTTCAAAATTATAATTCCAAAATTAACCCTATGATACCCATAGCCAAAACAAATATATTTCATCAATTTAATAATTTTGGGATGGTATTTAATAAGTTACGAGCAGGATACAGGAATTTTTACGAATAATGAATTTAGAAATTTAAAAAATAAATTCTTTTTCTAGTATTTTAAGTGTTGACCACATTTTACAAGTTGCCAAACGTATGTTTCACAAGTCAACAACTTAAAATAACCATTAAATAAATGTTATCAATAAAAGTCTCCCCTCAATGCATTGTTCCTTTTTGGTTACAGCTATTAATAGCTAACATTTGGAATTCATTTCAACCCCATAGAAACAGGCAGTTCACAAATACTTGGAAATTCTCTCGTTGTTATTTCGGTCTGCTTTTAACTCGGCTCATCCAACCGATGTCCACACTGTCATCTGTGACGGTGATACTCATGAATAAAATAGCTGGGGATGGAGTGTCAAATCGGATTATTGGTCAAGGATAGAGTTGAACGAGTTTCATTGCTGGTTGATTTCTCCTAATTGTTTTTCGGCGGCAGTCGTTGTTTGCATTCCGAATGAGAAGTTCTCTTTTGCTTGTTTGTGCGGAGAGTTTTTCTTGATGATGGAGTGCATGGGAAATGAAAAGTGACGCATGCGCGATGGATTTTTGTCGTCAAACGAGTTTCGGGAAGAGGTGCCGAGTTGATGATTCCTTGTTTTATTCATGAGTAGTAGAATGGATGCATAAATGGCGATTGGTTGCTTCTGAGAATCTGTACGCGATGATTTGAAATTCGAGGAAATAAAAAAAGAGTAGATGGGAAGTCAGCAAGTTTTGCCGAAATCCTTCATAGAAACCTATGATACTCGGAGAATCAGTGTTGCGCATGCAGTTTTCTAACGCGCATGCAGATTCTATTGGAAATAAAAGCACAAAAAGTGATTTTGACCTGACTCTGTAACTTTTTGATATTTAAGTACTGGCTTGTAGTAAAAATTAGTTATCTAAAATTCATTTTTGCTTCAAAGAACTATTACCGTGACAATCACAATCAGTGGTACATGGAATATATTGTTTTGTATGAAATGATTGTTTCCTATGGGTTTCGTTTACAGAAATGACTTAGGATATTTACACGTGTTCCAATATTTTTGTGCTTGAACTCTGTTTCGATCATATTTTTTCCTTTCTTTATTCTTCTAAAGACCACTATCATGCGTAACGACTGTTAAAAATACGAATCATAGAAATGAATTTGTAACGATAAGTATCTTGTCCCTTCAGTTACAGCCCAAGGAATTAACCCCGTTTGATTCCGCAACGTATATATGTTCTCCCACTCTTCTTCACCAGATTCTTCCATAGTTGAGCAACGCAAGCGTAAGACGGTTATCCCTACTTTATGAAAGTCCGGCCCTCCGCCGTCCACTTTTCCCTAAATCCGGGTGAAATCCAGGAAAGGGGAAAATCCTCTTATAACGCCGAACGGTTTCCCGGAAAAGTTTTCCCCCGGCCGTTTTCCTTCTTTTTTTCTCCCCGGGAGAAGTGAGACTGGATTGTTCCCGGAAAGGGTGCCATGAGATCTAAGGATTGTCCGGTCGGTGATCGATGCCGGACTTTAGGACCCTCCTTCCGCTGTTGGTCACGAAGGGAAAATTCGAAATGACGCTGTCCCGGCGGATTGGAGCGAGCCCGAAGGGGTAAATCTGCTGGACCCGTAGTGTCCATTTAGGATGGAAGATGTGTTTTGTAACTGAACGGTCCGATTGGTTTCGGAATATATATTCTACTTCGCGGAAAGAGGGATTAGAGGCGGGAGATTTTGGGAGCGAAGGGATGTATGCGTCCTGAGAGAATAGGTTGGGGGTCGAATCTTAAGCTGTTAGGGATCAAATATTTATATCTTCAAGTTCGTCCTGTAAGAATGAGAAGCTTATTGGTTGCGAGAAATATTTTAGAAATTTCAATTCGATGAATTGTTACAGATGCGTTGTTAGGGGTTTAGTGGATACTTTATGCCATTAAAAAGAAGGTTTAAGGATTTGAACCGTTGAGTCAGTGTTCATTCATAATTTGGGGAAATAAAAATGGTATTTGACTGCAGTGTTGGATAGACTTGACTGTAAAAAAAATTCCCCCAGTTATGGCTTATTTACATTTAAATTACCTTTTGATCGTTAATACCAAATGTCGGATTACAGATGCTATATTTTATGATATTTGTGGATTTAGAATAGTTCTAACTTTATAAATTGTAACTCCTAAGTAATGGGTGATCCTTATGGTCCTCCTTAATGTGAATAATAAATTAATTGATTCGTATCGCAATACATACATATACATATCGCCTACATATTTGTGGTGAAAAGGATAGGCTTCTTAACTTTCAACCATAAGTCAAATCGGTTTATTTCTGCTGTATCACAACGCAATAATTTATTTCCTGATAACAAAATTCATTAGTTTTCTTTCATAATCTATTGTTTTTGTGATTTTTCACCTTTTCAAAAAAAAAAAAAAAAACCATTATTTTAGCTATGTATAAAAGAGATAAAACTTTATTCCTCCCTTCTTTTTTTTTTGTTAAGGGGAGTACAATTGATGTCCATCCCCTAAATAAAATAAAACACCAGAGACCCATACCACTCACAATACATACACACAGACATATTGCACTATGCGTATTACCCTCCGTAAAGACTCATCCAAATCTGCTTATGTGGGCCAAACTCAAACAAATACCGTCTGGGTCGAGTCTTCCTGCTAGTCTAGACTCCCCTGAAACAAACCCCCGATCCCCATGGGGCTGATGCCAAAGCAATGAATTTACACATCTTCTATCGCCCCGAGAAGCCCCACGAAAATTTAAACTGACAGCTTTTTTTGAACTGCATCGGTCAGCACCGATCCATTGTTAAAGCCAAGACTCTATCTGTGCTCGAAATTTGCTCGCTTAAGCGATTTCTTTTCTTTTTTTTTTCGCCCTCCCTCCCTTCTCCTTCGAGAGGGATTTTTTTATTATTTTCTCCCCTTATTTCCTTAGCGCTTTTCGCTCCTTTTTTTTAACGTTGTTATTCTGGTTTTTTCTCTCTCTCACTACCATTGAAAAGGTTTCGAGGAATAATAATAAGCGGGTGCTTATTTTCTGGAGAGCCTATATGATTTCGGAATCGAGGTGCGGGAGGAACTTTTCCGGGATTTTCCTGGTTTTTGGTGGGTGTGTTTTAGGAGAGGGAACTGTTTTCCAGGGATTCATGGGGTCGACTCAAAGGAGAAGAGGTAGAATATTACTCATCAGTTGTGCTATTTTGTTTGGAATCGTTTTGATTTGAAGTATTACGGTTTTTAAGTTTCAACTTTGTTATATGCACGTAACTTAAAACTCCCCTTAAGTGTAAATTTAATAGGTAATTTTCTAGTAAACAGTATCTGTTTCTATCTTATATCTGCATTGATAACTATTTAATTTTCTAAATGAGAGGAATTTTCATAGAGTATTTACACTTTTCCCGCTTTTTCCTTTTTGATTATTTCTGTTTGAGGTTAAAATATTAGGACATGATGTGGAAACTTCTTAATTAAAAGTAAGTACCCGACTCTTTGAGATGTAAGGCATAATAAGGTGCATTTTGTTTTAAATGCACGAAATTAATGCTCTATTATTGGGTGAAATTATTAAATTTCTGATAAAGATAAATGTTTTTTATATATTTGGCTATGCATTATAACTTGTTTTCGGAATTTTATCGAGTAAACAATAACAGGTGGATGTGTAGAAAGAACTTTTTCAATTATAATTTCTATCTATTTAATATTTTCTCAATTATAATTTAATTTAAAATCTTTTACATGTAACCCCATTCTTCAAACTAATTTTACAGATTATTCTGAAAGTAATTTCAACAGCTTCTTTCCCAACCGTTAAAATTAGTTTCACAAGAATCCCATTGTGTAAAATTGAGTTTCGAAAACAAAATAACGTCATCACCAGTTTGGAACTGCCCCCTTATTAGCGACATTACAAAAGCTCCCTCTTATTTTCGACTAAAATTTAACCGCAATTTCAACAACCCAACACTGCAAATCCTGTGGTTTTCATCCCCCAATAAAAACACACACACAAAAAAATAAAAGCTTGTTAAGTTTGTACCAATATAGACAAAGCATGTCGCACACACCAAATACAAAATAATAATCTCTCCACTCTCTTATTGTTCCACATTTCGCTTTTATCACCCGCGACAAAGAAAGAGGGGGAAAGTCCACCTATAACAACTCGAAAGAATTGTGATTTTAATACAAAAGAACTTTGCTTTATTACCTCCGCTGCTGCTGGCCGGGAAATATGTAAAAAGCACTCGAAGAACGCAAAACTAAGATTGAAGCGAAGAAGAATTTTATATTTCAAGTGGGTGAGGAACTAAAAACTGGGAGTTCTTGCGAGCTTTGATTGGGCATTTTATTTATTTTTTTTGCTGTATTATTATTATTTTTATTGTCGGTGGGTGAAAGAGTGATGATACGGAAACATTGTTTTGAGCCCCCTGTCGTGCTAATCCGGGGGGTCTTGAGTACTCTCTGGAGCGCAGGGAGTTCACTTTGGGAAAATGCAATTTTGGTTGCGGCTGAGCTAAGTGCGGTTGCTTTTTATTCAGACGTATGCTGCCGGGACTGGCTCCAAATTGCTATTTTTCAACTTGATTCTCCCCCTAGAAATTACATAGCATCAAATCAATTGGTAATGTGTGGACTTCCACTGTTTTGGTTAAATGGAAACACTGGAATTGGTCAGCGATATTTCACCTTATCACAAGCAAACAGCTAATTACTCAACCAATTTTATAACCAACATTCAATTATCTAATGAGTGGTAGACCGCCCACTAGTACATCAATTCTCTTTGGTGTCTAATATTTTGGTGTAAAATCCAGCCTATTACTAATGTAATGGAGTTTTCTAAAATGTTCAATTTTAAGTATGGTGTAATTTCGAACCTCATTAATTCAAAGATTTCTCTTTGTATTTTATACTTATAATTTTAAATTTTCTGTACTTTGTGTTCTTTATCCCTTCAGCTTCATATTTTCTATGTAGCACTGCACCAAGATAGATACTTAGAAGTAAGTACCTGATAGCCCTTAAATTCATAAATTATTCATAATACATAAATTATAATTCTAAATAAATACATTTTGCAACCAAGTATTAGCTACTTTAAAATAGTTTCTCTACCTAATTATCCTATACCTAAACGGAAGTAAATTGTACACCGAGTACCCCATACTTTTAAATATGTTGCATTCGATTCTGCAGTGTTGAATTTACATTTAACTATATTAGGATTTTCACGTATTCACGAAAATAATTTTACTGAATGAAATTTATTGCTTTGTAAATATGATAAGGATAATCATAATAACCTAATGTAACAGGTATACCTATCCCCTTAGGAACTTGTTGCTATTATCGCAGGCGGTAAAACGTATATATTTACGCGTATGCTAATACTAGTTTAAATACTAAAATACCAGAAACAAACAGTATCCAATAACATTACGCCTACCATACCAAACTGCGTAATTGCAATCCAAGATGTGCAACAGCTATCCGGACTTGAGGAATCTGACGGGCATCTGATAAAGGGCATGCTTTATAATACGTCATCTGTAATCTCTCCGGAATCCATCTAAGCCCAGTTCTTGACCAGGAGTGCTTACCCAGCGCATATTATATTGATCTGCCGCTGAGAACCCAATGCTAACCGGGATATATATGTTAAATAGTATAATTAAACTAACCTTTGTGGGTTTACTAAGTGCTTATGTCCATCGTTTTAGAAATTTCAAATTAGGTTTACAGGCTGAAGTAGGTTTTTCGGATTAACTTGATTTCATATTTATTTGACAGGAATAGATACGTCGTCATTATTTGTTTTAAAATAAAATGATTGTGGTTTCTCATGATACTTACTTTTTTGTATATGTAGGGCTATTTGTGGGGGGATATATCTCAAAATCCCTGTTTGACTATGCCCTTGGTTTTTTTTCATCCTTTTACACTGTACACTAGCTTCTGCTTACATTTTAAAATAAACTTCACTTATTTATTAATATTAAAGTTGATGAACGTTCATCGTAACAGTTGTAAATTATTTAAGACTTCCACATTCTATTAAAGGAAAAAAAAACCTGTTTGTTAAGTACATTGCATTAAAGTTACTTCATCCAGTTTTGTGTCTTAAAATACTGAAATAAATACCAACATCTTCTGAATTAAGTTTTAATAACACAAGAACCAAGATTCATTTTTCCACTTAAAACTGAACTGTCAAAATAGTCAAGTGTCTGACAACGATGTTTTTCCTTGTTTTAGTTAAATACTTATTTTTTAGAGAGAAAAAATGTGCAAAGAAAATATTTTAACTCTTTTCATTTTTTAAAAAAAGATCGCCGCATGATTCTTTTTTTTTATTAATTCCGTCCCCTTCTATTCTCTTCTAAATTAAAATTAAAATCTTTACGATTTTCATTAAGTGCTAAAAGACTGTTGAGATTTGTTCTTAAAAGTCTCCCCACTTTCGACTTCTTTTTTAATTTACACGACTCGATTTCACTGAATAAATATTCAATCAACACTCTTCGCCCAAAAGCAGTAAAATAAAACAGCAAAACTGAGAACTCATCCCCAATCCGGAGTAAAAAGCGAACTCAAACGTCGAAAACGAAAGAAAAAAATCACCAGCGCCATCTGTTGGTCAAGAGAAGCATACTTTTTTTGAAGAAATCCTTTCCTATCAGAAATCTCCCCATTTTTCTTTGGAAAATTCCCTTTCAGGGATTTTCTTTTGCTTTTTCGGGCGTTATTGTGACAGATCGCTTTTCTAAATGCAGATTCCTCTGCGGTGTTACGATAGAATATTTAAATTTGATTTTTGCTTGGCCGTAACCGTCGAAGTAAATAAGTTAGGGTTTTTTTTTTCTGTATTTTCATCAGTCCCTTACATGGCACTCCTGGAAAATTATTATCCCATTTCGCTGGCAAGATTATTTTTTGAAAATCTTTCTTTTCAACACTTGGGGAGTTTTTCTTTAATTTTTGTTTTGGGAACGCAAATTGGTTTTAGGGAAGCGTGAAAAAGTGTTCGCTACAAATACTCTTTCCAGGAGACTCTTGAGGTGAGTTTTTTTTGTCGGTGTATTTTATCTCGAATCAAATTCTTTAAAGTGTTGAAAATGGAGTTGATAAAGTTAGATCTGAGATTGGCACTGCGCTTCAAGGATTAAAGATTTGCTTACGATAAGACTTTTTTTTTCATGCGCTTTGCAACTAGTTAGCATTATTGTGCATTGATTTTTAAGCCTTTTTTTAAAATTTCCTAAACATTCCTCGTTGTGTTTTTAATTTTAATTTTATAAACGAAACAAAAAAACCAAAATGTTTCATTTTGTGGAAATTTCTTTCTGTCTAACTAAGTTCTTGCCAGAAGAAAAATTCAAACTCACTGCATTCTTTATCTTGTGTTGAAACCTGTTGATATGATCTTTATGTGAGAACGAAAACTAGATTCTGTATTGAACCACCAATTTAAAATTCCAACTACTATTAACAACGAATAAGTATTTGGACACCCGTAAATTCAAAGAAAAACGATAAAATATTTTATTTTCAATACTTGGTTAGGGCTCCACGAGCAGAAATCATAACAGTAACTCCCCAAGGCCTCAACCTCTTGTAATTTTTGCAACGAAATTTTTTGCCATTTGAATATAGTATTTAATTCCATCAGTGGTTTTAGATTATTGTAATATTTTATTTCTTTACTTTTCTTGCTGCACACAATTACTTTTATAACTGCACACAACCATTCAAAATGACCAAGTTTAATTATCCCAACTCTGAATATCTATAAAATGTAAGCATTTTTATTTTTTCACACTAGCAACCCCCAAAAATAACTCCCTGCAGATTTGCGCCTGAAAACCTTGTTAACACACAATGTACATTCTCGAAGAATTCATTTCTTTAAAAGATTGCGACGGTGGTGCCATTCCACGTTTCGGAAAAACCGCTCGTTCTTTACAATAACAATATCTGGTGTTCTCTTTCATATCAGATGGCTGGCAAACGATAAGTTTCTCCTCCTTAATGCGAAAATAAATTGGCAACGCCTTTTTCACTTGCATTTAACGACAACTTCGGCAGTTGTTGGGATTTTTAATACCTCCCGCCTTCTAGATCTAGTAGATTCCGCCATGTTTTTTCAAAGAAACCCATTTCCCTTTTGTCTTTTTGTGCTAGTTCTGTTCTCTTCCGCCATTTTGGCTGTTTCATTATGTTGAGGGGGGGGATGGTTATTGGACGAGATTATTTTGTCTCAGTGAATATTTTTCTTCCTTGAGCGAAATGGAAAGGCCTGATTAGCAAAAGGATATTTGCTCAGGAAACTTATTTTTGCCGTGGAAGCGCCATTGTTGTTATTGTTGTGTTTCTTTATGAAGCTGTGGAAGGATAAAGCACCGGAGGTTTATCAAATTTGGGTTTTTGAGATTTTTGTGGTAAATTATTTCTTATATCTTGAGGTTAATTTGAATTTTGCGGAGGGTTGTTAGGATTCTGATAAGATAAAACTAATGAATAGGACTGAATCTTGGCTGTTTTTATTATAGTGATTTCTTGACTTTTGTATTCTTAAATTTGCTTTTAAACAGCTTTCTTTGAATAAACATATTACTGAATTCAACTCACGTAATATATTCTAACAACCTCCATTTTATATTTCCTATTAAACTATACAGATTTTTTTTCTTCTACTTTTGTTTAGATAATTTTCTGGTATAAGGGTTGAGTGTTTATATTTTATATTTAAAAAGTATTTTAAGTATTTTTAAACACCGGAATTGTAGTAAATTGGAGTTAAAGAAACATATAAATCTTGTAAAGGTTTCAGTTTGATTTTCTTATTGGAAAATCATCAAACATGAAATAAAAAAATACTGGAGGTTTTCTTATTCTTACATGTTTAAAATATACGTTGATACTATATTTTGCTTGAAGAACTTGAAAGCATAAATAAAATTATAATGTTACAAGGGAAACAGTTTAAGTATAAAATATGAATTCTTCCACATTTTATTTATTTTGGTTTGGTGACACTGAAATTGCAATCAATTTTATAACAGTAATCCACTCAACTATAAGTGGTTGACCGAATACTACACCAATACCAGCGATTCTTTTGATTGACCAAAGAGTAAATTGTTTAATTCAATTAATTACCTAAACACGATCATTTGAAATATCCGAAGCGTTCAAACTCTAAGCGGAATGACCCTCAATATGAAAGCTCTGTACGGATTTCCTCGAATTGCAGCCATTTACTTCAATTCCCCGTATTGGTTCCGACATTTTCCATCAAAACCAGAAATATTCCAGTTTTCCCATCCTGTACGCCCGCGATAGCCATTGAATCCCACAGAAACTTTGGGCCGGCCAAGGACTGAAAGGCTTAATTTATACAACTCGGAACATTAAACAAACCGTTACACTTTGAATCTGGGCAGCAGAATGTAAATGGACTTTGCATTAAAAATCATATTTTAATGCATCGCACACGGAACATTCCGACGAGCGAATTCGTTATCCGCCGTTGCCATTCCGCGGAGGAGAAAAGTTTTCTTGACAGAGTTAATTTTAAAATGGATTCTCTGTAGCTACGCCGTCGTAAGTATCATGAATACTGTATGCTCTCTTCTAATGACAACTGAATCTGTAGCCTCGAGAAAGGGCATTCAATTACTGTTGGAAAATCATATTTTGCATGGATGAATATTTTCGATTTTGACATATTGCATCGTGGATTGGAATATATATTTGCAATTTCGATATAGTAGTGATATAATTCATCGTTTCCTTTACTAGAGTTTTATTTTTCAAGCCATGAATAAGGACTTGGTTAGCCACTTTTTAGTTAAAGCTTTGTTAGATGGCCAAACTGAAGTCGACCAATTACATTGCACTTTATAAAAAATTAAAACCAACCAATCAACCTATTGGTCAACCAATTTTATTACCAAAATTCAGTAGTAGGTTGCACACTACATCAAAATTTTATGTGGTAAATCCATTTCTTGGTTGTCTCTACCTTAATTTTGATAACTTTACCATCCCAAACAATTCTACGAAATTCGAATTCTAGTAAGTACGTATTATTTTTTTACTTCCCACTCAATTACACTACTCAGCAAAAAGGTATTGAAGGATTTTTTTTCCAAGCCATAAAAATCAGTAGAAGTAACTACAAGCAAAGAAAAATCAAGTAACGAATTGCTTATTCAAATTTTTCAGGGCTGCGAAGCTATTGATTAGGAGACAAATCTAACTTATCTTCCGAGCACTAGTGGCACAATGCCCGTTCTCCGGAAAAATGTAATTGCAACATAAAAATTAACTTGTTTCCAAACAAGATAATGGAAAAGAAAATTAACATCGAAAGCATTATTATTATGCTCATTGTGCAATATATCGTTTTGGAAATGACACGTGTAAGCCAATGAAAAAAAAAAAGATCTGCAAAAACAAATGAATGTAATGACTATTGAACGAAAACAAAAGATGTACAACACAAGAGGCAGAAAAGGCTTTATGCTTGGAGAATAAAAAATAATCCCTGGAGGGATATTTTTCTTTTCCCTACGCCGTGCCGGTATTTTTTCTCCGTTTAAAATTACCCTCTAGTTTCCCATTCATTCCAACGCGAGTACGAGGAAAAAAAATGAAGTTTTTTTTTGTGTTGCTTTAATAAAAACTTGCAAGTCCTTTTGAAAAATTACTTGGCCAGGAGGCATTTTTCATCAATTACTAATGACCTCTAAAAGGTCAGCAAATGAATAAGAAAGAGGGAAATTATGTGCAGTTTGGGGCATCTTCGATGGATTTGATTCCCTCTTTTAATTATGGATAAAGATTCTAAAGATGTAAGGAGAACGCAAAAAAAAGGAGAGCTACCATTATTTTAGATTACCTGATGAATTATTCTTGAAACAATTATATGTACGAGGGTGGATCTTTCAACAATGCATCTATACTATTAAAATCCGAGAGTAAACAAACGTATGTCCGTTTGTATGTCCTTCTATCTCCTCCGAAACCACTGAACGCAGAAGGGCGCCCGAGGTACCAAAAGACGGCAAATGACCCAGGGACGCCGAGTTGCCCATTTTCATTCCGAAATTCGAAATACTTTTCGAGATATTTGCGTTTTTCTGTTCTTTTCACATAATTCAGACAGTGCTGAGGTTCAGTTGCTGCGTTTTCTTCCTCCTGTTTTTTGGTTTTATCTTAATTCAATCGATAATATAAAAAATAAAACTCTTTCGATACTAATGAACCCAGGAGGGTGCCCGAGGTACCAAAAGACGGGAAAAAAATTCGGGAACCCCGTATTGACCATTTAAATTCTAAAATTCCAATTATTTTCTAAGATATTAGCATCTTTGTGCTTCTGATTCCATAACACTAGACCGTTTTCAATGATTTTAAAAACAACGGGAAATCCTTTCAGTTTATGATTGCCAACAAAAATTAAAAAAAAAGTTTTTTAAAAATCAAATATTAACTAGGTATTAAACTAAACTGGAGTAATAAATGTTTTGAACTTTTAACTTTAATATCACTAGAGCCATTAGTTTCAAAGTAACCACGGGATTTAAAAGTTTTTCATAAGTTGGTATTCTCATACGTTTTAAAGGTTTGATATAGAACATACAGCTACGATAATTAGAATGATAAAATAATAAATTGCGTAATGAATTTTGAATGGAGCAATGGCAAAAAAAAATTAGTGATAATGCGATATACACTGTATATGCAAACACAATATCCCGTAGGGGTTCCGGGGGGCTGTGCCCTTAGAAGTAATGGTGTGAAAGGGTGCATACCCCTGGGGAACAACGTAGCCTACCTCCACGGGGGAAACGCTGTATAACCAACGGCCAAGGGGTTGCAGCAGATAAAACTGAGTTAAAACATATATTTAATTATGTTGGAAAGATAGAATGTTATGTAAGAAAATTATTTAATTTTTCTTTTTCATATATTTTTCTTCTCTAAAAATATATTTGTTTTAATCCAATGGGCGGGTACTGGAATTATCATCCTTGACCACTGAATTGCCCTAAGCACTACCTACTCAGCGTTACCCATCGGGCACCTGTGGACCGGAGCCACGAAGGTGAGTTACTGCTACCCGCGCCACACATACCAATCGCTCGCACAACCCCTTTTTACTGGGGGACGGCCACTTTCACTCATCACACAAAGACAGAAACTGACATCCATGCCAAACGGGGTTCAAACCCCAGACGTACGGCTTCGCAGTCAGATACTTTAACCAGTAGGCCAGTACGTCGAAAGGTATTTTATATTAAAAATATAATATTAAAGTATGCATCGTGAAAACTGTAGAATTAAAACTTTACTCGGCGCAACGCATCGGGTTGCTGTTCAGCTAGTTTGAATTAAATATTGAAGTGCTTGTCAAAAACACTGATATTAGGGATGTAATTAAAATGAGAATAAAGAGCCTGGGACCTTTGCATGAAATTACCGCTTAGACAGCTTTAAAAGGTTGCAAATGTATTTGCCTGGGTAAACGTATGAAAACTTTAATAAAAGGGAATTAAAGTCTTTCGGTGGGTGGAAATGCATTTGTGGTGTATGTTGGTTTGTTCATAAAAGGTAGTGTAAATATTTGAGATGTACCTACTTTGGTGTGTTATTTGTATGTGAAGAGTTAAGCAATTTATTGTAATTGTAGAAATTTTGAGTCTCTAAATAACCTTTTTAATGGAAAACACTTCAGTTGATTTGTCGAAGAATACTGAGTTCCTTTACCTGTTAATTTATTGCCCTATTAATACTTAAAAATAGATTTCACTCTTTGAATTTTATGAAATTTCTTCCCAGGTTTTGAGGTCCTTATTTTATAACTATAAAATGTATTTAAAATAAATCGAGCCTCCAATGCGGATAATATACATTAATGGGGTCAGTGAAAATTTAAAATTTTTGTTACTGTTTTGTGTAACGAATTAAAAAAGCTTTGATGACACTTTGATTACACAATACTGGGTTCATCTTTGCCAATATATTTTGGCATTGTTCTTTTTATAGTTATAGGTGATTATTGCATTAACCACGTTGTATACTAAAGATCATAATAAAATTTCTTGTGGCCTTCTGCCATTATTTTTGAGAGTATCACTGTAGCCTATAAGCGAGTTAAACCGGAACAACATATTACTTTGACTACAGGAATACTCTGAGTACTCCTCTATATATTATCTGAAATCGTTTTCGTGAATGTATCGTATGTTATATTATATTATCGTTATCGTATATTTATGGGATGTAGACATCCCGAGTAAAGTCCAAAGATTACGTACATTGGTGGGTTTTTTTTTTAACATTTGACAACAATGTTGTACTTGGCGACGATTCCTTCAGGTATGGATAATGGAAGAGTAAGAGACCATTTTCCGAATAAATACACACATTTACCTTTCAGAACATAAGTACCCCCCCCCACTATTAATTTCTTAAACGCCTCTTTTCTTGAATCGTTAGCGAGAGGAAATTGAACGCAATGAAATAACGGCTGATGAAGTGCTCTAGCAATCAAGCCCCCACTTTTTCAAACATCTCAGGATCTTAATTCAATTGTCTTAACGAGCCCTCATAAACAATTCTTCTCCGTCCGTCGCCTTATCTGGAGGCCCTTTATAAAAGTGGCAACCGCCGGAACAGAACGAGACGAATGATTCCTTTCCAACCCCCTGGAAATCATTTTTCAAGACCCCCCTCTCCCTCTAAGGGCCCGATAATCAGATAAATCCCGCTTAATTACTTCTCAAGAAACGCGCATCGGAGAGAAATGAAGAGGAAATTGTCTGTTCTTGTTGTTCTGAAATAGAAGATTCTTCTGAAACGGCGGAAGTATGTTTCAAGATAAAAATGGGGGTTTCGATGTGTTTTTGTATCCGACTATGGATTTAGTAGACCTGTTGACCAATAGGAATGCGGTTTTAGGTCCTCCATTCAACTACGTCCTACAGTTACAGTAAAACTTCCTACAATAGAACAACTCCTATAGAAAGTTTTTTTTTTATAAATAAAGAGACAAATAACCCTAGAATATTAAAAAAAATTATGAGGAATAAAAATTATTTAAATACAGAACACAAAATGCGATCTGTTTTTTTATTCTCTGGCTTTTTTACAATTGTATAACGTAGTTTAAAGGTGGAGCTAAAATAGCATTAGAATTGGTTAATGGTCTACTAATGCAAAGTTGGGGCTGAATCCGAAAAGTAGGCGGTTGTATATCGCGAGAAAAAAAATGGCGGATGTCCCTTTTGGCTTGTTCTGAAGATGCTCGTGGCGGTGAGATAATGATGAAAAATGAAGAATTTTCGCGTGCAGTGACAGGAGATGTCATGTTTTACACGTCAGCGAACAAAACCCTGTCAGGAGATGGGGGTTTTCTGTATTTTTTTATATGGCTGCTTTAATAACGAGCAACGTAGGAATTGGAGGGTTAAGCATTGTTTCGTAATTCATGGAATTTCGTTCGTTTGTTGAATAATTTTTCTACGCTGTACTAATTAAGAAAACGGTTTGAGAATTAATCGCAAATTCTTTGGACAGATTTTCTGTTAAAAAAATTATGGGAATTACGCATACTATTAACTTTATGCTCCCTTAGTTTCGGTCATCTTTCTTCGTTTAAAAGCATTATTATTTTCTTATTTAAATATACTTAAAAAAATATTTGATAATCCTTATAACTTTATAGAAAATTTTTAGGAGGACATTATTGCACCTCAACTTTATTATAGACTATTTTCATACTTCAACTTATTATTTCAATAGGTCAAATCTTGTGTAGGTGGGATTTTTTTTTTACGTAATAGCTTAGGTGATATAAACCCCCAAAACATGTTCTGTTGCTTTGAAATTTGTCAGCAATTTTAGTACAGTTGGCTTTAAAATTGCAGAGCAATCCAACATCTTACTCCTCGAAATTTCCCTTAGCAACCAAATAAACATAACGTGATTGAGAACAATCTAGGAAACTCACATCTACAATTTTAGCACAACAAATGCAAAATCCCACGAATATTTTCAAAGTGCTTTTATTCTGCTTCAGATTTAATCCAAGATTGTTCCGATCCCTGTGGAAGACTAGTTTAAGCATCAGGAGTGCAATCAGAAACACGGAAATGGAAAATCATACCCCTAACTAATGTGCATAATGCATATTTATTGTGACCTGCCCAGCGTTATTTTCTTCTCCGAAAAGAACAATGAGATGATGAAGACATCATTGAAAATACTCCGCGTGTTATAAAATTCTATTATTAGTTTTTGCGGGACGATATAAGGTTCGCTGCATACATAATGCAATTTTTGTTTTAGGCAGTTATGGTGTGTGATAGTTTCTGGCTGGAATTTCCCTTCTTGATTGAATCTTCATGACGTCTGCTGCAATTTTCTTGTAGGGTAATGGTTTTTGGAATTGCCTTCCGCCATTTTTTTTTTCTTCCGAGAGTTCTCATCATCTTGGAGGGAATATTTTGAATCTGGTTGGGTTAACTGTGAACCGTTTGATAAATGGCAGGTCTAACGGCAAGCGAATGTCTGGGGTTTTCATAATTTGTCTGAAAAATTGTTTAATACGCTCTCATACAGACATGTAAGGATTTGAATACTTTTGCATAAAAAACTTAAAGGTGTTTATCTATCTGTATTTAGTGTGCTTAGAGATATCAAACCTTGTTGGGCTTTGAGCCTGTTGCTGGTCGTCAATATTTGTATTTGTATTCATGCATATACTTAAACGCATTCGATTTAAGTAGAACTTATTATCCGTACCCTACTGTATCTAATCTACAATATTTCAATCTCTATTCAGCTTAGAATTAAATTATTTTATATTCCACGAAAAAAACTAATGTTATTTAACTACGTAATATAGTTTCCCAACCTTCATTTGGGACAATATCGATTTTTTATCACTACATCGTACTTATTTTTCTCATCTGGGCTGTTTCGACTGTTTTTATACTGATAAGTTGCTTTTAAGCAAACGAGTCAAAAATGGTGGTCATTAAAGTTCATTGTTGCCTTCTCGGGTTTTTAATGAATAAATTACAGCTTGAAATTACAGTTCACTTTAAATACCTTGACAGGTAAAAGAACTAAAAAAAGTGAATGGGATTTCCAAAATCGGTAAATTACTTTTACTTCAATTACTTTTGCGAATATATGACAACGGAATAAAAAATAAATCCGAGCAAATGCTGTTTTCTCAATTTAAATTAAAGATTCACTGCTTCTTTTTCCACCTTTTCGCTGCAGCTTTTTCTGTTTCATTTTCTTACCAGCTGTGGCTAACAGAGCTACTAAATAACGAGCGGAATTAGAGGGGATTTGTATGCCTTGGTAAACGGCGACGCGATCGTAGTATCTAGAAATATGTATACCAACTTTCTTGAACAATTGTTATTTTGTAAAAACTATAACCAACTTCCGTAAAAATAACTTAATTTCTTTTTGTAAACCAACTTTTCGAAAGGGCATTGTTTTAATTAATTTTTTTTGGATATTTTATTTGTTTTTCAGATTTTAAAATTGGCAACGGTTAATTATTAATGTTCTAGAATTGAATTTTTTTGTCGTTGATATAACTTGAGATTGAATGGAGTCAGCTTATTTATATATTTGAGAGGTAAGTTAGAAATTAGTTTAGAATTTCTAAAGTGTGTAAGTAGATTGTAAATAAATTTTTATTTACTGGAGTCCGTGATTGATTATGATTAGAGTAGTAACAAAAGGTATTTTGCTGCTACAGTTATCTTCTATCGATTCTTAGGTTTCTATGTAAGTATAACTCTTACACAACACATTGAAAAACCCTTTTTTTTGTCCTCGTATTTTATTAACAAAAGCGAAATTTAATGTTAGCTAGAACACTTTATTGTTGTAAAAAGTGTCTGACTTTAAGAACGATCTAATTTTAAGAACACATTCTGATTCTAAAGCACTATTTCAGGAACCAATTTTCATCCCAATATGGTATTTTACAATATTATTACATTTCTAGATAGTGCTGGCACTGCTCCTTCTCCCCTTTTACGCTTTAGCCTTACTCTTTTAGTTTTAGTTTATCTTATTTAATTACTTTAATTGGTAATTAGAGCAACTCCAGTTAATTTTTGTACATTGCATTGTTAATTTAATCTCTATCCGCCAATAACCCAGTTTTACTAAACTCAAACTGATCAGTAATGAATCGACAAACAAATTAGTTTTAAACATTAATATTTATTATATTCTTAAAGGTGTACAAAATAGCATTGTTAAATTTTCCGTACCAATATTTAAAACAAAATTTCTTGTATAGATTTCTAATATTAACTGTTACTTTAATACATAAGAATATTTCGAGGAAGGGAGAGAGAATTGAAATGGAGTGAGTCACCATCGACTAACCTGATTCCCGTTGAGTAGCATCATCCTCTTTGCTGACGATGGCACAGTTTTCAAACTTAAACACTGCTTAAAGAATAACTCAAGAACTTAACTGATAACTAAGAAGAACTTAAACTCATCTAAAAAGAACTCCGAACTAAGAAGTTAAAAACTGACTCAGAACTAAACTCAGAACTTCACTCAAAACTAAACTCAGAACTTCACTCAAAACTAAACTCAGAACTTCACTCAAAACTAAACTCAGAACTTAAACTTAAAACTAAACTCAGAACTTAAACTTAAAACTAAACTCAGAACTTAAACTTAAAACTAAACTCAGAACTTAAACTTAAAACTAAACTCAGAACTTAAACTGACGAAAATCTCTCTTGCAGCGGTATTTAAAGCCTTCTCTCTATTCTTTTCCAGTTGTCCAATCTCTGCATGTTTTACGCCCTCTTTCTATCCCTTAGCTCTCTGAACAAATCAGGGCTGGTCCACTCCCACATCTCCAGGCTAAAAATCCCAAAACTCCACCTTTCTAGTCTACTAGTGGAGAAAACTTCCCCCTACCTTCGAATCAGGCAAAACCCTTTATTCTGTAATTTTATCCCATTAATTCCTACCACCTGGCTGACCGAAATATCTTTCTGCCGAAAACAACTCCTGAGAGGCGCCTGGCGATTTTGCCTCAGGCGCCTCCGTTCTGTACGGGGACCGTTTTATAGCCATTTTACCTTGAGTGGACAATGGCCAGCTTCTAAAATTATCCTGCAGTAATGCCCTCGGGATGGCGGCATGGTTCTTTGAGTCCCTTTGTCGGAATAAAAGTGTTAGTTCGAGAGGACACCTGGCCTATAGTTCCTGTTACTAACCGATCCCAACTTGAGAGAACCATGGTTTTTGTTTTAAAAAATGTAATGATGAGAACAGCTTCTCATCATCTTCGCCCGCCTCCAGAGAACCTAAGTCGCAATAGCTCCTCTCTCTCTCCCTCACTCTCCATCTCCAAGCTCACAACAACTCTATTATGATCTAAAACAAATAAAACATTGTAATTCAGCTTTATATTAAGTTTAAAAAAATTTAAAAGTGGTAAGGAAAAGAAAAAAAAACATAAAGTATACATGATGACACAATCTAGATTATAAATGAAAATAAAATAATGAAAATAATAGTGTTAGTTGATAATCAGTATTTCACAGCTGTAATTCAGTTTTTACTAAAAAGTCTCAGTAGAAAAAATTGAGAATGAAGGCCTGCATTTTGGCCTGAATTTCACCCCCTTCTCCCGATATGGAAAGTGTGAAAGTGTGTGCTCCATATCTTTTACTTATATAACGAAAGCACCGAGTCATCCTGAAAAAGCACAAGCAATCATCCTGAGAAAGCACAGAACATCAGCACGGTCATCTGAGTAGCGAAGTCCAAGTTGCGGGTGTCGTTAGACTTGAAGGCTGCTGGTGCTGACCCAACCACCGGGCATTTGCAACTGATCAGGATCCATGACCAGTGTAAGCTCTGCCGTGGCTTGGACGACGACGGATCTGAAGCACATCATCGGGGCTCAATGTAGAGGTTTCCAGAAATCACCATGTGGAAGTATGTGTAGCCCAGCGGTTCTGGAAGGGACGCTGGGTACTGTAGAGGCGAAGGCTCCCCAAGGCAGTGAAGGTAGGAGGGCCGAAGTATAGCAGCTCCATCCCGAAAAGGAAAGTGGGGAGTCGCAGCGTCCCGGCGTTGCTGAAGCCGATGGGGTGTTGGTGGTGGAATAGATGACCGTTGCTCTGGAACGTCACTTCCCGACGATGGAAGACCCATAGGCAGATCAGAGCAGTGGTCCGCCATTTAGGAGCGTCTGCCGGAGGGTTGGCATGAATTGTGATTTGTGGAGGTATAAAAGTTCACAGCTTTCTCGGGATTCAACTAACGTGAATAATGTCTGAGGTTAATTGGTTCCATGCATCCAGAACAAAGTTTCCTTAAAGTTCGTTCAAAAAAGTTTATGAGGGAATAAATTCACACTTGACTGTAAGGAAGGGGGTTAGGCATCAGTCGACAAGTTAACTCTCCAACTCTCTCTCCATCCATAATCCAAATTAAGTTAGTTTTATATTATAAGTAATGAAATTTAACTTAAGAAAAGGTTACTCATTTCTAAATCATTAACAAGTAACAGTTCTAAGTCTGAAATTTAACTTAACTGAATTGTTATTCAATTGGTTAATCAATTACTTAATTTATATATGTACACAAATGGGAAAATTATCTTCTATGATTCCATCTCGAGAAATATCCATTCAATATATTATAATCTCTTATGTCATTTGGACACATAATTAAGAGTACAATTTTTCTCCTGTTCTGAATTCATTAAATATTCTATTAACCATCATAATTTCAAAGAGGTAAGAAAAAATATACATAAAAAAAAAGTTTGCTCATAAAATCCTTCTAATGATCAATAATGTCCAGGTCACGAACGCCTCTTATCTCAAATCAGAATATATCAAGACCTTCAATAACAAATTGACTACTACAAAACTTGTCTCCATTATTTCCTTTGTTTTCTACTACAATAATGTCAAAAAAAAAATTTCCGCATAATGAGACTACAGGATACAATCAGCAAATTTGCTAGTTTTTCAAAATAACCATAGCCATCACTAACTTTCAGATGTTATGTCCATAATTCGTATGAATATATATAAAAATAAAAAGGGGGAAAAACTCAACTGATTCAATACTACATTTCTTCACTTTCCGTTAGGGATTGTATTACATTTATTCAAAATCATTTCATATAACTAAACACAAAAAAAAATTATTCTCAACCAAGCAACCAAATTCTCTACCTTTAGTTCCTGACCTGACTATATTTGATGAATGGTCTATAATGCATGTAATAAAATGTGTTTTTGAACATTTTCCATTATATCCAACTTTTATTATCAAA
Source organism: Tetragnatha montana (assembly GCA_963680715.1). NCBI lineage: Eukaryota > Metazoa > Arthropoda > Arachnida > Araneae > Tetragnathidae > Tetragnatha > Tetragnatha montana. Next base: position 57,887,852 of record OY796676.1, on the reverse strand, counting down.
CAGATCATAAAAAAAAAAGGGAGGGAAGTCTCAAAATTCCACTGTCGTATCATCCTTATGCAACATTTTCTATAAAATTAATAAATTCCCAACTTTTCCGTACTTGCTATATACACCGTCGTATTTTGTCTCCGCATTAACTCCAAATTTATCATACGTACTCTTATACTAATCCCAAATAATTTTCTTATTATTTCTATATCAACCATTCCTTATCTTCTATCCAATAGTTAAACTGGCCTACACTCACGATATCAGCAAACATTTTTTTTTTTCTCCAATCTACCGTGTTCTCAAGTCACCGACTATCACCCCTCGTTTTACGATCGTCGTACCATTCACTATTCCTGCGTATCCACCGAGGTAGTATATTCTTGTCGCGACACACTAGTTACCTTTGTGTCGGCGAATTCACTTGCATTGATGCTTGCAACTCATTATACTATATATCTATTTCGCACTTTCAACTCTATGCTGCGCGGCGGTCCTAATATCTTTGAAGCAAGATCATTTTTGGGCTTACTTAAGCGTAGTGGTATATTCTATCGTAAGTCATTCGCACAATTTGGTTTTCGCATCTGTGAGTCTGCTAAGCGCTGTGCCTTGATAAATTCAAATTTATATATTTGCATGCTAGCCTTGATTACAACCTTAATCTCATATATTATTTACATTTATACTTATTGTTTACTACTACAACATTTACACTTACAACAACAACTACACACAACTGTACTATATATTTTTGTTTGTGCTATTCATTTATATGGGGTTCATGTTTAGACGTGAAAGTTTCCGTTATTATTTTGAATGGGTTTTTTTTTTTTTTTTTTTTTTTTCTCTTTAAAACTTTATCTCTGGGTTTGCTATATATTAGATCAATTTGAAAGATTTGTTTATATTTTTACAGATAATTTTACAGTTAATACTTAATTATGGTGTTAAGTTTAAAGTTTTTGTTTACAATTATGTTTTACATTTATTATTACTGAAACAAAATTCAATCCCAATCAAAACTGAATTATCGCCAGCAATTATCCAATCACTAACCAGGAAAAAAAAATTATTTCAACCGAATTTTGTAGGTAGCTGCCCAAACGTGATCACTTCTTTAAACAGCGACGCACAAAATTCAATTATTACTTTAAGCAGTTTAATTATTATTATAACTATTTTGCTGATTTTTATTATTTATTGGTTTTATTGTAAATTTTCCTTTCATTGCTATATACTTATTTAATTGAGGATTATGTTATTATTATTAGCTTTTTTTTTATTTTATTTAGTACAGTTAGGCTAGTTTGGCTTTATTTATTTATTTATTGCAAGGCGTTTGTTATTCTATCTAAAAATTGAATAACCGATGAGGGTTCCTGTGTTGCTTCTTGTTCAGGCGGCGAAGGAGCCGTCACTCTTAAGGCCCAAGCCATAAATCTATCAGCATAATTGCCTTCGTCCTGCTGTGTGTCTACTTGCGTAGCAACACTTGATTCCACTTGATTTTCTACGGATAATTCCTCACTATTAACTAAACTACTCTCTCCCAGATTTTCACCCGTTCCGACTACTTCTGTGGATAGCACACCTACAGGTTTCTTATCCCTAGGTCTTAAGTTAAAATCGCGGGGTTTAATTGATTGTTTTTTGTGCTGCTCAGGTAGATTAGATTCCTCGCTAGGTTCCTCAACTTCGATATTTATAGCTTCCTCACCTGATGATTTTGAGTTATTTGCGTTAGTCTCAGTATTTACAGAATTTTGGACGTTTTGGCTATCTGATTTATTTTTTAGTGATGCCCATAAAGCTAAAGGGATGTTTTCCTCCGTCTCTTCGTCTAATTGTGATAGGTCATAGTATCCTCCCTCTACATCATAAATTTGAGTCTCATCACTAGAGGATTGTGAGTCCTCTCCATTATGGTTATTTACCTCATGACAAGAATTTTCGACTTGTCGGTTAACCTCTGGTATTAACTGTGGTGGGACCAAATATGCTAATGGAATGTCCTCTTCTGGGTCATCATCAAAATTTGCTGGGGGAAGGGACTTTGGTATTGTATCTGACTCTGTAGGCTGATTTTTCTCCTGTAATTCTAAATGCTCTTTCCGCTCAGTGTAGGGAATTAATCTCGATGCGTGTACTTTCATGGAATTTTGTCTACCTTTTGTATGTTGTATTGTAAAATTAACTGCATTATGTTTTTGGATTACTCTATATGGGCCCTGATAATTTCTACGTTTAGGAAGTTGTTGGTTTCTGTCCATTTCAGGAGCTAATAAGAATACCAGTTGACCCTCGTGAAAATTTCTATCCTTAGCTGACTTGTGCTGATAATTTTCCATTTTTTCCGTTGCCTTCAACAAATTATCCCTTACAATTTCTGCTGCTTTTTGATATTGCTGCGTCCGTCTCTCAATATACGTGGGGTATGGGTTTGAATGATTCACTTTTTGATGGGTATTAAGGGAAATTGGGGTTAAAGGAAGTGCAATATCATATCCATGGACAAGGTAGCTGGGTCTATCTCCAATAGCCGAATGATACGAAGTGTTATAAGAAAGTTCATAAAAGGACAAAGCTTCATCCCATTGTTTAGTTTCCCTTGCCAAAATTGAAAGTGAAGGTTTTAAACTACGGTGGGAAACTTCATTTACGCCATTAGTGGCGGGATGATAAGCAGTGGTGAAAATTTTGTCAGTTCCCAATCTTTTAGCAACCAAACGAAACAATTCAGAGGTAAAATTTCGGCCTAAATCACTTAACAAAACTGAAGGTACCCCCATTAGACATATGTAGTCATATAATTTGTCAGCAGTCGTCTCAGCAGTCATATTAGGAGTAGCGTATAAACGCATGAATTTTGTAAAATGGTCGATGAATACCAAAATGTAAGAATTATTTTTAGCCGTTGTAGGGAGTTTTCCTACATAATCTAAAGAAACTAGTTCCCCGGGCCTGGTTGGAATATGATTTCTCTGTAAGGGGACTGGAGGTAACCGATTGGGAGTTTTATACCCAATACATTCTGTGCAAGATTGAATGAAATTTTTGGTGTCACTATACATACCTTCCCAAAAGTAATTTGATCTTATATTATCAAGAGTTTTATTTAAGGAAAAATGAGCTGCATGACCTAACTTTAAAATTATAGGTTTATATTTGTTTGGGACAACAATTTGTTCAGTATTTTGTGGTCCTACAGATCTTTTTATCTTTCCCGCATGCATAAGAATCCCATATCTAAAAAAATAGTGTTGCTCTGAGGGCTTTAAGTCTGATGTGTTAGATTCAATTTTTTGTATTATTTCCAATAAATGTGGGTCATTTTGTTGTTCAATTGCTATTTCTGGGACTGTTGGTAATTCACGAATAATATTGTTTATTCCGTGAAAATCCCTACTAAGTGTGTCAGCTATATAATTTTCAGCTCCCTTAATTTTTTCAAAAGTAAATTCATATTGTTGTAAAAACAAAATCCAACGTGTTACTCTATTAGCTGGATTTTCTAACCGTGTTATGGATTGAATAGCAGAGTTATCACACCTGATAATGAAGTGTTTACCGTAAAGGTAGTTTTTGTAACACTTGATACTGTCAATAATAGCCAAAAGTTCCTTCTGATATATTGGGTAATTTTTCTCTGCTTGTAATAATTTTCGAGAAAAATATGAAATTGGGTGAATTATCCCAAACTTATCTTTTTGGCCTAAATAACCTGATATAGAATGATCAGACGCGTCAGTTGTTAAAATGTATTGCTTATTATGATCTGGATGAATTAAAATTGGATACTCTCCCAATTTTTGTTTTAAGGTATCAAAAGCAACTTGTGCTTCAGGTGTCCATACAAATCTCTGACGTTTTTTCGTTAAATTAGTGAGGGGTATGCTTATTTCAGAATAATTTGGAATAAAGCGTCGATAATAGGAGCTTAACCCAACAAAACGTCGTACTTGACGTACTGTCTTAGGAACAGGAAACTCTGAAATTTTTCTAATATTCATAGATGTTGGTTGGATTCCGTTTTTATCAACTGTATGGCCTAAAAATGTTATTGTTGGAACAAAAAATTCACATTTATTTGGATTTATAGTTAAACCAAATTCTCTGATACGTTCAAATAATTTTCTCAATTTAAATAGCATAGAGTCCAAACCATTAGCACCAAGTGCAAAATCATCTATGTATCCAGAAATTCCCAACTCTTTAATAGGGTCAAGTAATTTGTCCGTTAGGGACTGCAATACTTGGGGACTAAATGCCATACCCTGTGGCATCGAGAGATATTCAAAGGACCCATAAATAGTGTTAAAAGCGGTTACTTCCCTATCTTCTGGTTTCAGCTTAATTTGGAAAAAAGAACTCTGCAAATCAATGGAAGAATACCAATTGGCATCTCTTAGGTTGTCCAATAAATCATTTATTAGTGGGAGGGGATGTCTATTAAATTTAATTAAATTGTTTGTTTTCCTATAATCGGAAACAATCCTATATGATGGTTTGTTACCATCTACTTGTTTCTTTTTGACTAATATAACAGGGTGACTTATATGAGTATTGGTGGGCTGTATGATATTTGCTGCCAATAATTCATCCAATTGATCCCTCAGTTCTTGCCGCAAGGCATAAGGAACTGGATAATGTCGAGATGTTTCCAATTTATTTCTATCAACTTCAATATTGGGAGTAATTTTATCAGTCTCTCCTATTGTTCTTAAATTTGAACTAAAAATATCTGAAAATTCTTTTAAAAGCTGAGATATCTTTTCCCTATGCAATGGCTGAAGATGGTCTAATTTAAAATCTTTGATGTTGAATTCTTGCTTCCTTAACTCTTTAATATAGTCTATGTCCCTATTATTTGAAACTATTTCAATAGTTGCTAATTTGGTTAGTTTATTTATGCAGATTTTTTCTCTACTGACATTAGCAATTGTTACTTCTATCGTCTTTCTAGACGTGACTGGGGCCATATTTTCTACTATATTTATGTCAACTAGATGAGGTAATTTTGAAATTTTGATGATCTCTCCTACTTTTAATGGAGCATCAATGGCTAAATCAAAAGTCTTACTTTGTTTAGGATTTAATTTACATTTACAATTTAACTTGGCAAATTCATGAGTGACACCATTAATTTTTTGAGTTATTGCATCCTTAATTGGAATCCTTGTTCCATTTGAGACTAATAAGTTTTCTTCCAGGTCAATTTTAAATTTAAATTTTTGTAATAGATCAATGCCGAAAATACCTGAATAAAATGGGCTTAAAGATTGATCTATTACCATTAGGTCATGATTTATATTCTTATTTCCTATTGTAATTGGGATATTAAATGTAGCTACTATATTTAGTTTTTGACCCGTTAAGGAATTTACAGTAGGACAGGAATTAATTTTTCGTATGAGTGGGTCATTTCTTATATGCTCAAATACATTCTTTTCAATTAAACTGCATGCTGCCCCGGTGTCTATCAATATGCTATTTAATTTACCTCCAATTTTGGCGTCTATCACAGGTAAATAGAAGAAACCATTCGTTTGGGGTGTTTGGGTATTCACTATTAATTTTTGCTCGGATTTTGCATTAGTGCAGGGTCTAATTACCGAAGCATCAGTTTTTGTTTTAATTAAACCCCACTTCCGTTTCCCGAATTCGTAGGGAATCTTCCTCGGCTGTTTCCTCTAAAGTTAACGCGCGATCCCGTATTTTGATATCTAGCGCCTGGATTTGCGTAATACCCCCTAAAACCTCCCCTATGGGCTTGTCTTGGTTGCCTTTGATGGTCATAATTTATTGGAGGTGAGTAGCCGCCATTGTGGAATTGCCCCCTGGATGGGTTGGTTGTCCATTTCCCGAAACGACCGTAGTCATTGTAATTGGGGTACCCCCGACCTCTCTGTTGAAAAGAATAAGGGGGAGAATTTGTTGCTTGTTGTGAGACCATTTCTCGGCAATTTAAAGCTGTATGGCCGGCACGATTACAAAATTGACATACAGGTAGGGTCCTACTCGAATTTTGGTGAGGTATAGATAAATTTTCCATTTGTTTGTTTAGTTGGGATATAGATTCATGCAATGTTTTGTTTTGCCTATCAATTAAAGTTTTCAACTCCATTTGACTGTCATTGATTCTGTTTACAGAATTAAGAGTTGATTCAGGTTTATTTGGAAGGAAATCCTCCATGAAATTCATTGCATCTACTAGGGTTTTCGGATCCTTAACTATCAAAAATTGTTTATTTTCGGGATCCATTCCCTCAATAAAGCGAGTCAGTTGAGTGGACTCTACCAGGTTTTTCAAGGGTACATTATCAGCAGGGACCTTACCAAAAAATTTTAGAGTGGCAGTTTCCACTCTACTAGCAAATTGTCTGACTGTCTCAGATGGCCTCATTTTTAAATTTATAAAATCATTTTGATTATTTAATTTGGTTTCCTTTTTCTCAAAATATGAGAGAAATTTGTCCCTGAAGGTTTGATAGTCTGTTTCTTCCGCTAGTTGGGGGCTTGTTATTACATGAGATAAAGCATTCCCTCTAAGTTTCGCTTTTAATAAGACTAATTTTTCGGAATCTGTACAACCGGCCTCATTGCACACAGATTCTAATGTGGAGATGAAATAAGATGGGGAAACAACTGATTCTCCATCAAATTGGGGCAAAAATGCCTGAAAACTAGATAATTTTGAAAATACCGGCATAATTAAATTTTGGGGAGTTTCAGAAAGAGGTGGACTAGAAATAATTAAATTTTGAGTAGTTTCAGAAGAATGGGGACTAGTCATAATTAATTCCCAACAAATAATTTCTCAACAAACACAATAAAGTAATACAAAATACCCCTATCAAATTAAAATTATAACATGGATATCTCAAATCATGGAATCACATAAATAATAAATTTGCCGATTAATCAGTAATCACTTGAGTCTAGGATTATCCATAAATGTTAAAAGGCACCATTGCTGGCACTGCTCCTTCTCCCCTTTTACGCTTTAGCCTTACTCTTTTAGTTTTAGTTTATCTTATTTAATTACTTTAATTGGTAATTAGAGCAACTCCAGTTAATTTTTGTACATTGCATTGTTAATTTAATCTCTATCCGCCAATAACCCAGTTTTACTAAACTCAAACTGATCAGTAATGAATCGACAAACAAATTAGTTTTAAACATTAATATTTATTATATTCTTAAAGGTGTACAAAATAGCATTGTTAAATTTTCCGTACCAATATTTAAAACAAAATTTCTTGTATAGATTTCTAATATTAACTGTTACTTTAATACATAAGAATATTTCGAGGAAGGGAGAGAGAATTGAAATGGAGTGAGTCACCATCGACTAACCTGATTCCCGTTGAGTAGCATCATCCTCTTTGCTGACGATGGCACAGTTTTCAAACTTAAACACTGCTTAAAGAATAACTCAAGAACTTAACTGATAACTAAGAAGAACTTAAACTCATCTAAAAAGAACTCCGAACTAAGAAGTTAAAAACTGACTCAGAACTAAACTCAGAACTTCACTCAAAACTAAACTCAGAACTTCACTCAAAACTAAACTCAGAACTTCACTCAAAACTAAACTCAGAACTTAAACTTAAAACTAAACTCAGAACTTAAACTTAAAACTAAACTCAGAACTTAAACTTAAAACTAAACTCAGAACTTAAACTTAAAACTAAACTCAGAACTTAAACTGACGAAAATCTCTCTTGCAGCGGTATTTAAAGCCTTCTCTCTATTCTTTTCCAGTTGTCCAATCTCTGCATGTTTTACGCCCTCTTTCTATCCCTTAGCTCTCTGAACAAATCAGGGCTGGTCCACTCCCACATCTCCAGGCTAAAAATCCCAAAACTCCACCTTTCTAGTCTACTAGTGGAGAAAACTTCCCCCTACCTTCGAATCAGGCAAAACCCTTTATTCTGTAATTTTATCCCATTAATTCCTACCACCTGGCTGACCGAAATATCTTTCTGCCGAAAACAACTCCTGAGAGGCGCCTGGCGATTTTGCCTCAGGCGCCTCCGTTCTGTACGGGGACCGTTTTATAGCCATTTTACCTTGAGTGGACAATGGCCAGCTTCTAAAATTATCCTGCAGTAATGCCCTCGGGATGGCGGCATGGTTCTTTGAGTCCCTTTGTCGGAATAAAAGTGTTAGTTCGAGAGGACACCTGGCCTATAGTTCCTGTTACTAACCGATCCCAACTTGAGAGAACCATGGTTTTTGTTTTAAAAAATGTAATGATGAGAACAGCTTCTCATCAATAGCAACACTTTTCGAACATATTCAGAACACTATCACAGCACAGTAAAGTGTTCTAGCCAACAACACATTAAAGTGTTGAGGACAGTAAGTGTTCTTGAATGTGTCGTGATCGTCTGCAGTGTAGCTACGTCATCATCGACATGAGTAAAAATTTTTCTACGTGTTACGATCGTGTTGCGTTTACTGGGCCATGTAAACCCAACCTTAGGAGAGAGAAAACGAAGATCCTAGAGTTAATTATAATTTCTCTAACAAACAGCTAAGCTTTCTCTTTACTGATTAGGGGGTTACTTGCTTAATGAACGTTTTACGTTGCCAGATCCGACTAATTTAACGCATATGCTTGCTATTGTTTGGTATCGTCTGTTTTTTTTTAATGTTGTTGGGCTGTCTTATGGATGCGTTCTTTTTACAGGATTTGGTATCGGAAGTTCCGTAGCTTTTATTGAGGAATTTTCTTTGATTGATAAGGAGTTAAACGTGAATGGGGAAGTTAAATTTTTCAGTTCAGTTCAATTTTTATTTCGCTCGTTACAGTATGATTAGCAGCAATTTTTTAAACGCATTATGTTGATGCATTAAAACTTTTATTATTGTTGTTATTTTACAAAATAAACTGCAAAGCACTAACCGCACTACGAAGCTGCTATATCCTCTATTGTGATTCAAGTTCACTTATCTTAGTGTTGACTTATTGAACGTTTTCTGATAAGTCCCCTGAGATTTCCCTGTGGAAAATGCATAAATGAGCTTTCTATTATAATTTAATTGTTGAATTTTGACTTAAACAACTATCGCATCAATTAAAGAATCGGAAAATGGTTATCACACTTTTTTTTTAACTCAACCCAATGCCATTTTCAGAACCTCATATATTTTATAAACCCCTGGTGATTCCCCCAACATCAATTGCTAAATCACCCTTGTTGGGCACATTTCCTCCGAGACACCACCATTCGCTATTTAAAATTAACTACTTTACCGCCCGAGATTTCCATTAAATCCTATAGATAATTTGGGGCGGCTAGGAATGAAAGGGTTAATAAACACAACCAGACTAAAGTTCTCCCTCAACTAACTTCTGCCGATGTGTCTGAGGAGAGGGTCATCGAACAGTCTTTAGAGCTCTGATATATCCAAAGGTTTATACACACTCATCCCCGTCTGAGGAAGGAACTTCCGACACAGGGGTGCTCTCAAAAGTTTTCTCTCGGAATAATCGATATCCGTTTAAGTAGGCGAAGACACAGAGAGGCCATCTTCTAATTTTACCTCAGGTAGCTTATCATCCTGTTGTGAGCATGCTTCCGAGAAACTGATTATCGGAAGTCTTGGTTTAGTAGAGTCTTCCTTTAAAGATCGTGAAGTGGCAATTAATTGAGAGCTTTCGAGAGATTCGAAATAGGCTTAATCGATGAAAAAGGACTTGTTAAGTGGAGGTGGGAGTCCCCACTTTGCTTGAGGACAGAGAAGTTTGATTGTTGGCGTGTGTCGTCAATAAACGTGTTATAAAATTGCAGTATAGATTTCTCTTTAATGTTTTATTGTTTGTGTATGTTGTTAATCGATATTAGGTCATGGTTAATTTGCATGGTTTCGCTTCTAATTTTATTACTTTATAGATTTTCCACTGGTAAAAATGCATTGTCATGGCATTCATTGTCATAAATGAAAATATGACATATGCTTTTCAATTTAGATGTTTTAGTTTATTAAATCAAATTATCCTGTAATTCTTCTGATGGGACATAAATACAAATTAATAAAAAATTCACTATACTTAATTTATAACAGATTTGTAAATGTTATGCTTGTAAATAAGAAAAGTTATGTGTACATAAATACTTTGAATTTTAAAAGCTAGTTCAAATGAAAATAACTTATTTTTTCATCCTCCAGTAAAATATCTATGTTTGCTTGGTAAGATAAACATGCTTATTTGTTTTAGTTTAGGACTTTATTAAACAATTTTAAGTAAAAGTTTTAAATTATTGTAAAAATTTTTGGATTTTGCTAGGGTTTTCAAATCATATTGCTAAATTGAAAAAACTAAAGTTATTTTATTACAAGAAACTTCTAGTTAAGAAAATATAAACGACCCCTGAACAACTTCCAATGCATCATCTGTAGTTGAACACCATAACATAACAACACAAATAAACGCTTTGTACTTGCCCAAACCGGGCACGTCCCATTGCAAACATAGAGAAAGAGAGAGACTAACCATTCAAAAGGGAAACAAAATATGAGTAACGAGCTTTCAGGTCCATTATTAGCCTTGCTTTTATGATACCCCGTTGACTTCTTTCCCTGATCAAACGTGCATACGTATCGCTCATTAGTAACCACAAGCTTGTCTCGGGTAATTCGCTTTCTTTGAGTAGTTTTGTCATTGGAATTGTTAGTGATGATCACAAAGGATATACTCTCTGATTGCCCATCCCGCCTGCAGTAATCAGAAAGCGATCTTTTATATTATTGCTTTTGTATTGGATGGAGAGATGCTATCTATCGACTGGAAGTAGAAAGATGTTAATGTAATTTATTCAAAAACAAACACTCCAGGAGCTCCGGTATACGATTGCAATCGATATTGATTGCTAATGTATGAACTCCCGAATCGAACTTCCAAAATGTAGATCCGTCTTATGAAAGTGTTAGTACATTATCTTATTATTTCTTATTAGGGTTGAAACTCGATAAAACTGGTGTGTTAATATCATTGTTATGCATTCCACTTGGATTGCATTACATGAATAATGGAAGGTGAATAGTAGTAGTCATGTTATTTAGTGTGGTGTAAGAATAAAAAAAAATATTTTACGCCATGACAGATGGAATGGGTGTGTTAAGTTGACTTGTAAATTGACGTATTCAGTTCTTCGTTATTCTATTATAAGCAATAGTAACCAGTTCCTGAGAAGTAACCCGAGCAACCTAAATTAGTTCTTATGCAATTGTGCCAAGTTAATTAGTGCTCCCCCTTTTTATCCCTTATCTAGTTCACCACATTCTTTAATTTTCAATATAGTAATTTAACTGTGTGTGTATCTGTTTTTCTATGCGATAATCACATTACATTTTACAAATGCAGTTCTTTACTCTTTTAAAACCATGCTGAAGCCCACGAGAATATATAAATTACTACACAGACTAGAAACCGAATTATCTTGAAAATAATTCTTCAGCATAAAAAAAAACCTATTTAATCCCCTCAATCCCTAAAAAGTTAAGTAACCCCATACTTCATTTGCCAATTTCCTTACCACTTTCTTAATCTGGTGCGTTGCCATTCTCTAGAAGTAAATTAATTCCCCTCAAAATGGCTTCCGAATCTCCCCAACATTAAGACAACAGCACACGGATTATCCTGCAAAATGGTCCAGTTACCGAATTCGGACAGTTTTACCGCGATTTTTTTCCACGCCCTCTGTTTCTGCGTTAAAATCGCCTAATCTCCGCTTTGGAGTAACTGAAATTAATTGGTTTTGTTGGTCCCGAACTGAGGAGATTAGTTCCTTCTAATCCCCGTTCTTTTTTTTTCTGGCGGTATAGAGGATTTTTCTCCTGTAGGGCGCAACAGGAGAGGAGGGTCTGGGAACACGTTTTGTTTGTGGGGTGAAGTTTCAGTGATGGTGTCACGTCTTAGGGAATGTTGTTCACGGTTGGGATGTGGATTTTGTAACTTTGGTTTGATGGATTCAAGCACTTGAACTTACTTGTTCATGAATGCTTTTCTTCGTGGACCTAACAATAATTCTACGACTACTGCAAAGTCCATGGAAAATATTCAGGATTGTTCTTATGTTAAAGTAGAAACGTGATAAATTAATTCAGTGTATATTTTCACTCACATTTTTTTTATTCATGTGTCATTTTTCTTATATAAGCTGATTTTGAAAGTTTTTTATACTCTTGACAAACTGAAGTATCTCATTTAAGTAAAAAAAATGCTTAAAATAATAATAATTTATATCCATTTTAGTGTTACCATTATAATGCATTCAAAACCCATTTGAACAAAATAAACTACTTTGTTAAAACAGTTAAATGATAAAGGACCTTGTAAAATAGAGTTAAAAACGAATTTTAAATGATCCAAATTATTAAATGTAGATGTTTATTAGTTTTTATTATTTTGAAAAAAAAAACATAAAAAATAAATCTTCTATTGAAACTTTTTCATATAAATTGTATTTGCTTTTAGTAATGTGGCTACTCAATATAAATTATAGTGAATTATTTTATGTTAAAATGTTTAAGGCAAAGATTTATAATTATTTTAAAATGTCTTATTCTTTTTATCACAAGTTCCTCTAATTGTACGGTGTAAAAAAAGCTTCAAAAATATTTTATGAAAGCATCAAATTTTGTCCTTTAATTCAACAGTTTCGGAAAATGTCGGGGCATTTATTATAGAAATCATCCACCCAATTCCTCTTAAAGAAGCCTTGGTAACCATCCAAACAGTTTCTTTTCTTCCTACTACATTACCCTAAAAGAGAGTCGCCGCTTCGAAATCCATGAAGTGTGATACATCGGAACATCGTTCCTCAATATTACGTTTGAAACGTTATTATCTGCTTCTCTAACGTTACATCTGTTTTGGTACCCAAGCAACAAAAAGCGCTATTACCGTCGTGCAGCTTTCCGATACTGATGCGATTGGAAATAATAATAACAACGCCACCAAGTAAAAAAAAAAGAACAATATCTCAGAGAAGCACTAAAAGAAGAAACATTTATTTGTGATCGTAACAACTCAACTCTTCTCTACGCAGCCCCCCAAACGACATCTATTATCGGGGAAGAGAACCACGAAATTGCTCTTAAAAATTGGAATCAATAGTAGGGGGATTCCTGGAAAAGGTAAAATGGACTCAACTCAATTGCCCAACTATACAAACAACATTAAATCGACTATAAAAAGTTTTTCTTTCCGTGGAGTTCAGATATCCGTCTCCAGAGGGCTCTCTTCAGTGTTTATAGGGCCTCATTAGTGAGAATTAAGATCTCCGTTGCGTTCCACAGTTTTCGCTCTAATAGTTGGATGGTTGCTTTAATGGCAGGGGCTACCTTGGTTTATCTTTTTTACTGGTGAGCTTCGGCACGGTATTTTTTGATGTGTAACGCTTATATAACTCTCGCTTTAGATTGTTTCTCACTGTAAAACCAGATATTTTTATTATTTCTTTAAATTTCGTTTTTTGAGTTCTTTATGGTTTAGAAATAGTACTTAAATTGGTTTATCTTTTGGAGTGGATCTCCTTTAAAGATGATAATTTGAGTAAGGAAGAGTTAAAGGGGTGCGTTCCGAACCAGATTTAATACTTATAAGTTTTAGAGAATTACTAAGAAAATATGTTATTCCTTAAAGATATTTGTAAGAGCTGACTTTAGAATTTTTGACCTTACTTCATTATTAAAATAATGTTTTTTTTTTAACTTTGGGAGTCCGCTTTATTATTGTTCATTTAGTTCATTGATACATAATCTTGTTAAAACTTAATCTTAGAAATTGGCATATATTTTTCATTGGTTTTATTACTGAGTAAAAAACTAAAGGTTCCTCCAAAGAAGAAGGCAATTTGAAACTTCCCCCGCTAGAGAAAGGAAACTCCTACAAATCCATTAGCAGTCCATCAACAATTCCTCCCTCCGCACAGCAATCATTCAACTCTGCATCGTTCTCATAACAATGAAAATCGCCTCGAGGGGAAAAAAACATCAAAATTATCGCATCATGGAAAACAACCTACTACTACTCCCATCCCTGAGCGTGGGCTTTCCCGCATATAATTCAATCCCAAAGTTGATTCAATCCCACAATATAGATTGAGTACAAAAGCGTGCCAAATAGTATTTGACATTTATTCACTGATTTGGCGATAAGTAACACAAGCTACTTTTGTATATTTTTTCGGAAAATATAAATTTTTACAATTTGTTCTGATTGTATTGTAGTTTCCGGTTACAAAGTTTCCATACCAAGTTTCCATACAAAGTTGACAAATTTAATTTTAGATTTGATATAAATAGTTTGTGTTTTAGAACTTCTTATATTTTAAAGTGGTAGAAACTTTATGTGGTCACGTGATCAGTTTGGTATGTTTTTTTTTGTATTGCACCTTTCGTGCGTTTGGAGGGTTTGAATTATAAACGGGGTTTCCCTTTATCCACAGTTCTGTGGTTTCGAAAAAACCTATGCGAATAAAAATAGCAAATCTTAGTGCGAAAAACGCAGAGGAAAAAAAAAAGAGGATGGTGTGGAGCAATTTCCATTCGAGATCATTCTAAACACTGGAGGGAAGCATTCAACTCTGTGTTGTTTAATAAAAAGGTATCGATTAACAATAGCGGTTGGGGGGGGGGGGGCGGACCGTATCGATTCTTCATCGAATCGATTGTGTGTCATGAGGTGCAGAGAAGAATTATACTTTTGCGATGATACTCAGATTTGTATTCTGCTGGGTTCCTTTATTTTTTTGGATGGAGATAGTGTAGTTGGAATTGGAAACTCTTTTGTTTGAGATGCGATTTGGGTACGGAGATTGTTTTCTCCAGATTGATGAGACCCGGATGATGAAGAAATATTTTTGCAGAGGGGGGAAGGTTGTGTGTGTGTTCTTGTTTCGCTGCTGATGTAGTTGTGTAAAACGGATGAAAGTTTGATTAAGGAGAGGATTGTGAATCTGTTCTCGCCTTTTTGCCTTGTGTTTAGGGGGAGAATAAAGTAGAATGGGACATTTGTTCATGGTTATAAAGTTAAATAAGTCGTGATTTTTTTTATATTATAAAATTTTTGAATTCTGTAAGAAATAATTAATGAATTGAAAGATTATTTAAATTCTTTCTTTTATTATATTTAATTTGCTAAGAAAAAAGATCAATGAAGGAAGATACTAAAGATGAGTAATTTTATGAGTTTTATTGAGTTTTCATCCTTAAAATAAGCTTTTAAAGAAGTTCATGTAAAAATAATCGGAGAAATCTTTAATCTTTTTTCATAATTTTAGTAATATTAATATTTTTGGTAAATGATTAGCAAACAATTTATTGAATGAAATCCTATAGTAGAGTTGTTTTTTCCCCAACAATCACGGCGAAATTATTTTCCTTTTCTACAACAGCTAAAACATTCGTAAATTTCAAGTTTCAGGATCAATTTGAACATAACCATGAGACAGACCATCGATGGGGTTTTATTTTTAAATAGCAGGTTGTTCGGAAGTATGTATAGATCCCCCCCAGTTCCGATTAAAATTTATATTTACCTTCATGTTTTGGAAAATTTATAATTGGGAGTTAAAAGTTTTGTGAAATTTTTTCGTTAAGCGAGCCTTGAGACTGAACCTATAGAACATGACTGAAAGGAATCACTTTTCTTTGATCCTCCTTTCCCAAGCAGCACAAACGTTCAAGATTCGAACAATTTTTGTCATGTCAGGCCAAATTTCGTTTACTTCTAGTAATAGTTACGTAAGCTTGACATATTTGGTATGAGCTGTGCTACTAGGGCTGTTATGAAATATACCTCTGGATTCCTGAAACACCATACAGGGATTCGTATTACACTTATTCCCCAGCTAATACCCCTCATTCCAAACAGGGTTGGTCGAAATATTCGATTCTCCGTTTCCGAGAACAATCGAACGGAACGCCATTTACAAAGCAAAATATCTGGGTCACACAGCGGGTGCTTTTTCTCACACCCAAACTGCATTACACTTACTTATATCGATTCCATAATTAAGTTAACGCTTTTCTCCCCAATGCATTAAGGGCGCGTAATAACCCCCACAACAGCCTTGTTATGGAGAGAATGGGAAGACCACCTGTGGTTATATGCACTCTACCATTCCAATTACACTGTGTGATGTCATTACACTTTTCCACCAGCTGTCAACAGAAGGCCCGACATTCCAGTCGCTATTTTTCACTGCACGGGCTTTTTATTACCTCCTTTTCAACACCTAGCCCCTGACACGTTGTAATTACCCCATAGTTTTTTTTGCGTGGAATCTTCCACTTTGTTGTTTCACTATGTAGAGAGAGGATGATTGCTCCTTCTCCTCGAAATTGCCTTGCCTGTGTGACTGCTAACTGTAGCCGCCGCCACCGCTGGAACACGCCCTCGACAGAAGTAATGACATTCGCTGCAACTCTTGGCATCGAAGCTATTTTATGTGTTGTTGATGGCGGCGGCGTCTCCCTGGGTTCGAGATTGAAGTATTTTTTTTTTTTTTTTTTTTTGAATGAATGAATGAACGGGGGTCTTTTGGCGAGAGTTTCTTTCTTTTCGAACGATTGATTAATGTCCCCGGGGGAGTGGGAGGGATGGATCCATAGTTCTGGAGAGAGGGCGATTGGCGGAGTTATGATGGATCAAGCGATCTTTCCAGGGATTGTTGAGACATTAGTTTCACGTCCCGATTTCGTGCACAAGATGCGCTGCCCCATGCTGCTCAAATTAAGGTATAGGGTTCCTTCAGCATCATCGATCAAAACTATCGGGATTGCTTCAGCGTAATGCCGCGTACCATTCACGAATTCATGGTCCTTTAAAGATTTCACCACCTCAACATTATTTGTTCATTTTCACCCAAATGCATTTTTTGACCATGCCAGGGCTGACAATCGTATTTCCCAATAGATTTGTTGAAAATAAGCTACTGTCTGTCTATCACAAGATAAGCTTTGGACTAGTTGCCTGGTTGTGGCGGTTGCTATAGAAACAATGCTAAACGAGTGGATGTAAGAAATGTAAACGAGAGCTCATCTTGTGATAGACAGACAGTATCAGCTTCGTGTTTCTGAAAAAAATGTCTATTCTCCTCTAAAACAATGAATGGGTTCTTCTCGAAACTAGGGAAAACTAGATTTGGTGTTTTTAGGGGTTCACAATTTGTCTCGATATCTCAATAATTTCATGAAAAAAAGGTAGCCATACTTCAAGAACTGCATCAATCAAAAAGTAAAACAAAAATACAAGGACTTGGGACTAATTTAAAATCATACTAACTTTTTAAAAACTCGATTAGTTTATAATGATTACCCAGAAAATATTATTTCGCTGGGCGCAAAACGTTTCATGAGAATTTTCATAGTGGGAATTGGTTTGGAAAGTGAGAAATAGTTCTAGGAGAGTTTCTGTTCAACTAACCAAAATAAAATGCTGAACTTGATGGGTAATCAATTTACAACTCTTTCAATACTTCAAAGCGTTAATTCTTGCTGCAAAATTTGTAGATACTTTGCAACCACACACCAAAGATATTGCGAGGCACGCATCGTATTGATACACACATCGTTTCGGGTCTTTCACGAACACAAAGATCCCAACGCATATTTACCACCTATTCTCTGTCCCCTATCCATCACACCAAAGATACACATTCCCATTACCAACAGCACGAACCCACTTTCCCTTTTGATGCACGCTCCACCCAATTATGCGCAAAAACGCGATTGATGAACAGAGAGAGCACAAGGAGGGATTCGGTTCCGAGTTCAAACACCCACCAACAAAAGAGAATGATTGATATATATGTGAACCGCTCACACGAACACCTGAACTACAACGGTCGTAAACAGGCACGGTGAACGTCTCCATTATGAAGAAGAAGAGGAAAATTTCTCTGCTCCCCGTCATATTTCATTCATATATAACCCGAAAGGACCGCAATTTCTCAAAACCCGTAATCCGCGCGGCATGACAGCGACGAGTTGCAAAAGCGAGAACGGCTCTCAACGACGAAAAAAAGGACGGCTCTCTCTTCCGAAAGCGTATTTATTGTTGAACGCTGTGTTGCTTTTTCTTGCTGAATCGATGGTGAGTTAAGTTATATATGGCGGTCATATTTCGTGAATGTGAGGTCTTCATCCGGGTCGAGTCTTTTAATTTAGGATCATAGGGGGCACGTGACACCGCGGCGGATGAAGTCATCAGCGAGAGTTAAGCCGGGCTTAAGACGTTATGAAGCTCACACAATGGGAGTCTGTCAAGGCGCTTCCATAAATGTCAACATCAATGAAATGCGATTAAACGGTTCTTCGGAGGTCAGACGCATATAAAATGTCGCCCGATATTTACGATTTCTGATTACTGACGGCTTATTCTGGGCAACACGTCTTGTGACCAGCGTTCTTAAACGCAAATTCCGTGCTCGGATATTTATGAAGGAAATTCTCGTGGTTACTTTTGCCTGTGAAAGAGTTGAAATGACATTTAGTAGCGAATCGTAATGATAGTAGATGCCGTACAAGAAATACCATTAATAAGATGTATTCATTTGTGGCTAAGGTTAGAGAACTCTTAGTTCAAAGCTGTATTGATTGAAAATAATATTGTATATTTAAGTATTACATTATAATCCAGAAAAATATTTAAGCTTTTCCTCCTCCTAGTAGAAATAATCGAAAAGATTAATCTATAGGGACCTAGTACCTAAGGCACCTTACCTGAGGTGGATAAACTGCATTGAAAGAGACTTCAACATCTCAAAAATTAGAAAATAGCACTTATGGGTAAATATACTACAGTTAGTAGAAGAACCTTTAAAGTTAGGATAGTCGAGACTTGTTTCTTATGCCACTCGGAATATCCAAGCTCCATCCTCAAAGCGTTCAGGATTTAAGGCACAGTCGAGACTTAGAAAAAGGATTGACAAAACCACAAAAGCCAGAGATAACAACTATGACTAACCAAAAGCAGTATTTAAATGGTTGGGACAAACCTAGTAATTCTTAATTTCAATTGTGGGATTCATGAATTTCACCACAAATACCACAAAAATCCAGTCTAATGGTTTATTAACGAGGAGTGGGAGGGGTGATTCCCATTATATGACAGCCCACACACATGGAAACAATTTACCAGTGGTTAGAACTACCCGAGTTGAATACGAAATGTTTTGTCATTCCGTATGCATTTCCCTTTCTCTACAGATGGCGCAATAACATACTCTGGAAACGCTCATAACACATTTGAGAACATTATTTTTTGTCTTCAAATTAACAGCGCTATTGCTTGTGTTCTTAGCTGGAACACTTTAACACTTTACCGTGTTGTGATAATGTTCTGAATAATGTTTGAAAAGTTTGGGATAGGAAAATATTATTTTAAAATAGTGTTTAGAATCTGAATGTGTTCTTAAATTTAGATCGAAACACTATAAGAACACATTTTCTGTCTCTGTAATTTTTAGCAACACTTTACCTTTACAGAACTATTTTAAGAACACATTTCTGGATAGAAACAGTTTTTAAACATATTAATTACACTATTACAATACAATACAGTACAGTATCACTCTAAAGTGTTCTAGTTAATAACACAAACAAGAGTGTTGTTAATTTGAGTACCTATAAAATGTGTAGTAAGCGTTTGCAATGTAGTTTTGTGTAATCGATGGTTTTGTTTTGTTGTGCCTGTGTTCAGGGCTGTAATCTAAACAAAATATTTTGGGTACTCAACTTTTATTTTTTGCACTTTTTTCAACTTTTATAACCAAATATCCCGATATTTCATGTGGGGGGGGGGTCGTTCAAATATTTTGGGGGACGGGGTCCTCCCCCAATATCAGTTCTGTCTTTGTTGTACCCATGGAATAGTAGGTGGTTTTTAACTACTTTTATTGACCACAGTTATTAAACTTTTGACTTAAACAACTACCACGCGTAACAAAAGATCCAAAAGAACCCATATTTTCCCCTAAATTTCATGTTTTTCGACTTAGGCCGCTGACACTCTGAACAGCTAATTTATTTCCTAAGACATCTCCCGTGTGAGAAATGCGAAGTCGACGGGAATAACTTCACGGAGACTGGTAAAGAGAAAAAAAAAGGAATAAAACGAGCATAGAAAACCCAATCATAAATAAAAAGGAATAGGGAAAGTTACACTTGAACCGCGCATAAACATCCTTAACATAATCCAATAGTCCCGAACAACTCCCCGAGGCACTGTTTTCCATCTGGATTACGGTTTTCCAAAATGCCTTTTTCCCGCAGAATGAAATATGGGGATTTTGTCACGTTAGTCGGTGCCGAATTCGCGCGTGTTGGGTTTATTAAAGGGCATCATTAGAAGCTCCTTGACAAGGGGATTTCCCTTATTTTCTTTTTTAAAGGTTTTTCGAATAAATTTTCCGTAACGACTTCCGTTAACTAGCTAGAAAAAAAAAATCGGACTTGTTGTTTTCCATCAGGGGCATTTTCTCACACCTGCACTTGGTTTATGGGGCTGGCTTTTATCCGTGTGGTCAAAGGCGGTTTTGGGTCGTAAATACCTTTTTGATGCGGATAATGTTCTTTTCGGGAAGTTGGTTGCATCTTTAACGTTTCGGTGACCGGTTTAATGGTGCGGTGGTTTGGTTTATGTGTTTTAGAATGTGTCGGTGGAATTTTTTAGTGGATAGTATTTATTCTTATCTTAGCTAGTTCATTATTGAGATTGGATATATCTGACCCTATGATTAAACTTCTCGGGGCATTTCACGGTAATTGTATAGTCCGTAACATTTCATTTTGTCTTTTAAAGTTGTATAAATTACAAAATTTTCTGTTCTCATATTAACATAGCCTGTAAATATCAGATTAATACAGAAAAAATTACAAAAATTTGAAATTCGTACAACTTTAAAAGACAAAATGAAATGTTACGGACTATACAATTACTGTAAAATGCCTCCCTAATTTTTTGTTTTGTAGAATTTGTTGCTATGAATTATGTTTAAGGAATGCCTTTTTTGAAGTAAACGAAGGTATAAAACTAAATGATATCTTTCGAAAGATAGGGGACTACGTTATTGTAAAATTCTAAATAGTATTACATTTTGTATTCATTTCTATTTTTCTTGTTGGAAAAATAAATAATTCGTTTTGAATTCAGTAATCTTCAACTATCATGCCTCGCCTTTACCTCTCTCTAAACTGAAGTAAGGAAAAAAATTGTATCATTATTTGGAAGGTGTAGGAGGCCTAACACTCGATTTTCTTTCATATACAACATCAATATTCAAATAATACCTGCCTGATTTTAGTGTAAGGCAATATTTTATTAATAACTACACACACTCAATTTTCAAAGTTTACCTTAAACTCCAAATTCTTCATCCATCACTGCTCACTGTAAATCATTGTCTAGATCACCTATCCAGTGATGTAAGGCTCATTTCTATCTTAACCTTTAACCATGTATGAGTAATTACGATGGTAAGAGACATAAACCCTCAATAAGTCTCACTGTCTCTTACCTCTTGTTCACATGTTAAGGTTTTATGCCAGAAGTGAGCACACGCCACTACTCTCACTTCTTTCAATTTCGAAATAAAATCTCCCCCGTAGAGGAGTTCATCCAAAACCATTCCCTCACATTCTCTCAAAACATTCTCTCGCACACACACAAAAATACATCTCTCACTATTCTCGATATCACTCTCTCTCTCTCAAGATGTCATCACTGGCATTTCCCCAAAGCAACCCGATAAGCAAAACGACTTAAAACACAGGGAAACTAGTCCCAGTTAAAGCCCATCATTCCTTGCGAAAACTCGGCCTGTTCCTTTCTATCATCTTGTTAGGCCTCCCGTGCCCGGGCATTCTTATCTCGCCTTTGATGTTTGGGGAAACGCAATTTTTCACCGGGGATATGCAAACGCGGAATATTGAATATCGGGAGTCCGGCCACCGAGGGCGCGCACAAAGCGAACCTCCAATCGGATTTTCGCTTTTCTCTGTGAGATTTTATCGTGCGCGTCGTTCGATATTTCGCCCGGTTCGGTGGCATCGGGTCGGTTTGTTGTGTATTTTTTGTCCTTGGGGTTTTGTTGGCAATTATTAGGGAGTTTTGGTTTGCGATATTTGTGGTTTTGAGTGAAATATTGTCTTGTTTTGAGGGGTGTTGTGAAGGGAAATATTTGGAGATTTTGAAATAGATAGTCATGACCTATATTGTATTGACAGTCACCAGTAGAACCATAGTATAATTTATAAGCACATAACTGGCTAATGAATGATATAAAATTTATCGCTGCATTCGTAATTTTCGGAGAAATCTGATAGTGTATGGTAGATCTGGAAGATTATTTTATTACTTTAATCACATAAATGTTGGTGAAGTTGTACTGAACTTGGAATAAAAAAATATTACTTTCTTGACAGTTAGGAGTTTTCCATAGGGAATGTAATTTTTTTTGTTCATTTTCTCCAAGAAAGCACATTATCGCATTAAATTCTAAAAGCTTGAGCATTAGTTCATTAAAGTCTACTCTCTTATTAGCATATGAGGTGTATTCAACAATTCTAAGCAGTAACACTTTTACTGAAAAAAAAATAAAGTTCAGAAATACTGAGGAACGCGTAATATCTAATCTTGTACATGTCAACTGAGTACAGAACTGTAAGTTCAGTATGAAAACTCCTCTTTCTTCGAACTAAATTAGACTCAGTTGAAGAAAACGAAACAAAAATAGTACCATGCCGCCATCTGGTAACCAACCTGCAAACCTCACAGTCCCTCCTCTGCTTCAGAATCTAATCATCCCCATCCTCTGACCATCAAAGAAAAAAGGCCGAAATCCCGAACTTGACAAGGGTAATAAGGGGTCAACCCCCATCAGAAATTGCATGCGTGCCATCTGTCAATGGTGTGCCTCTCGTAGTCCATTACTTCTTCCCCCCCTTCCATTCCTCGATCTACCCCCCCCCCTGCGCTCACGACCCCATAATTACGTAACTCTGTGCTCCCTGGCTTTGGGATCCCTTCTAGTATTTTACGAGACTCGTTATGTTTTTCCCTGCTGCAGGGAATATCGCCCTACATTTTGAGGGATTTTTTTCTTCTTCTTGATGGCGAGGGGTTTTTTTTCGGTGTTCTTGGCGGTAATTGGCGCGGGAGGAGTTTTTCCTCTTTTCATCGGATGAGTTTTAAGGGGTTTTATTAATGGGGGCGGGGTTCACACCTGGTTGGGTTTCTTTGGAGGGTGTTGTCGGGGGGTTATTTATGAGGAGGCAGGGTGAAAGGGCGAGTGTTGTGAGAAAGTGAGGCTCGTGCTAATAAATTTTTGCGTTGTTGGAAATTTCCGAGGTAGTCTGGAATAAGTTTTTTGAAAGAGAAATTTCTCAATATTTCACCTAAATTAGAAGTACAATTTAACGTTGTACAGTGGAGAGAGGCATTCCTACATTCCTAAAAAATGTAATACATTTTTATTTGGTGCTGAAATATATTCCGAGTTCCGTTCACCACAGTAAAATTGATGAGGACAACCTATGATATTTTAAGTATTAAGTTTTTGTAGTTATTGACTTTGATATCAATAAAACTGTAGATATTGCTAGTTTTCCCTCGGAAGGCGGCTGAATATTGCGCAATTTTTTATTGTGGAAGGCATGTTTTAGGGTTACACTAACCGCCTTCCGAAAAAAGGCAAGCAATACCTACGAACATGATACATATTTAGAAGCAGAGTTGCCAGTCTAACCAACGTTTTGGCACTTTAAACTTTTTTGGAAAATAAAGCAACTTTTAGGGCTTTATACCATGTCACAACGTAATAGAAAATCATGGCACCTATAATGATCCATTCCACTTAAAGCTGGTATACAAAAGTTTATCAATACAAAGAAGTTGGTAGTATAGAATGGCGACCCTGCTATGAAGTACCTCATAACTTATAGATATTTGGGCAAAATTGCAAAAGTATCGGTTTTGTCAAAGAAAAGGTTTGATGACTTTTCAAGCAATTATAGACACTTGGACAACTTGATAAAGGATCTAACAACAGTCGTATCAATTAACATGTGTTGCAATGACATCTCAAATGAAAGTTCTAATTCAATTGTTATGATACCGACTATACTATAAATCTGAGTCTAAAAGTGTTTTTTCTTTCCCTTGCAGAAGAGAACAAGTACCGGCCGGCGTACGCGTGCGAGGGGCGTCAACTGCGCATTAACTGCGAGCCCGGCCACATGATCCACCTGTTGCGAGCTAACTACGGCCGCTTCAGCATCAGCATCTGCAACGAGCACGGGAACTTGGACTGGAGCGTGGACTGCACGTCGCCCAGCTCCTTCCACGTCATAAAGGACGCGTGAGTACCCGCCTCCCTCCCAACCACCCCTAAGGGAGCGTTTCCACTTGAGCGTTCGGGTGCGGTAAGGCAATCCGGCGAGATCCCAAAAGTACATAAACATGGCTACCGAGACTCATAAGGCCAGAGAAGCTCGAAATCTTGAGGTGAAATAGTAGGCAAGACGTCACAACAGCACAAGGTACTAGATTTCAGACTGGAGTTGCGCTGTTGTCCAAAATAGCTATGAACAGTGACGTTATGCCTACTACGTCACGATTTCAAGCTTCTCTGGCCTTATGAGTCTAGGTGGCCATGGTATAAGGCGGCGTAATACCTGCTCGTCCATTGCTTTATCAGGATTGTCGTCGTAACCGTAACCAAACGTAAAAGTTGAAACGGTCATGGCCGTACGTCACTGAAATGAATTACATTTTACATTGCATATGCACGAAAGAAACACTTTTGCAACACTAAGTAAACACAAAAATTAACACTTCTTCTCAAAAGGCTTTCGATTGTGGTCTGTGAGAAAAAGATACTGAATGGTGTTGCTACTTATCGAAAATGTCTTCTTATGGTGTTGCGATCCAAATTTAACAACACTTTCAGATTTTAAACATATTATTTTACAATACTATTTTTAGAACACATTCCTGCATAGAACACAATCACAACATAATATATGTTCTGCCAAACAACACACAACTGAAGTGTTAATGTGACGAACAAAAAAGTGTTCTTAAATGTGTTTATTTTTCTGTTGAGCGTTTTCTGTATTTGTAATGCAATACTGATGCTTCTAGTAAAATAGGTATTAATTCTCCTCCTCCTCATGTTTTTATTTATCAGGAAAATAATGCTTGAAAAGTAAAGAAAGGTGAACGTTGCATGATTTCAATGGGGGGGGGGCAATGTTTGAACTTTCTTATTATCTTTACTGTTCATCTACTAAGGAAGATGCCTTTTTTAATGTTATAAAAAGGATTATTAAGAATGGCTTCTAATTCTAGGAAAATGATCACCACATTTACGGAATTCCATTTTTATCCCATTATTGTTTTTTTACATGACGAGAATAATCATCTCTTGTGTTCATCGTGGGTTACGAAAGCGTTTAAAACGAAATCTGATACACCGCATTTTTCGAGGCTCCGAAAAAAAAATCCCCGCTAATTTCCACGCTGAAAACCATATCAGTGCTAAAAAAATCTGTCTTCGGACCCAAACAGAACTCTAATTTCGTGGGAAAATTCGAGATATTTTCGGCAAGCAATTTGTCCCGGCATCGGGCTTATTTGTCAACTCTGTGGAGTCTGTCACGATCTTGATGAGCGATGAGTTTTATGGCTGACCATAACCGTGTCATCGCATACTCCATATACGAGAGACCTTAAGTGATGGAGTAAAGATCAACAGCAATCCTTAGTTTCACTCTAAATTGCGCTCTCAGTTGATATTTTTTGAAGTTTGAGGTCGAAGGTTAGGCTTCGCTTTTGATAAAGTTCGTCGTTCGCAATTAGCGAGTTTTGGGTGTTTTTTGTATGATTTGTTTTATGAATTATCCGCGATGTCTGTCATTCTTTTAATAAAGAAGTGGATGTTGTGGAACCAAGCTTTCTTTTCCAGATATTATTTCTCTTTCTTATGCACTTATATTCTTTTCAAGCATGGATGTAAATGTAAATACAAAGGAGATGAATGTTTATTTTCATTTTCGAATTGTTTTTTGGATTGAATTTTGCAATTCAAATTGAAAAAAAAAAACTAGTTTAAAAATAATTCTGTCATTCATGGTTTTCAAAGCTTAGTAAAATATGAAGATCTGTTTACTCGCATGAAAAGATTCATTGTACTTTTATAACGTTTTATGTTCATTTTCCCTAGAGATGTCATATCTTGTTTATATGAATGCAGATTATTTTGCTTCTTTGAAAAAAGGGATAAAATGATTGAAAATTTTTAAAAATGGAACGTAACACTAAAAATTAGCTAAGTAGGAAATGCTAATCTAGCCTCAAAAATTTCGCGATGCAAGATTATGGATTTAAGGTAAATATTTACCTTAAACATTTCCACAAACTTTCACATTCACTATTGACTCTACTGAATAAAATATAACAGACTAAACTAACTGCTGTTTTTACTTGATCATCTCAAAATCTTAAATAACTCTTCGGCAACTTTCGAAAGGAAAATATCACCACCCCAACTAACTCTACCACAGTGAAATAAATTCCAAAAGGTATATACGGCCTCTTAATTTGAAGAATCGTCAAAGATTCCACACAGGGACCGAAAAATACCCCGAATATATATTCGTGGAACGGTTTAAATGCGCGATGACGGGGCCTAGGATACTACTACACACCTCATCGCCTCTCCAAATTAATTACTTATTCATTTCCTTAACTCAATTATTCATAGCGTTCGAAACTCTCAAGCAACCTCCGCTGTTTACTGATGCATCGCCCTGTTCAATCGCCTTAAAATTAAAATTAAAATGATTAAACGAAAAAAAGAAAGACCAAACTTTGCTGGGGGAAAATTAGATCTCACAGCGTGAGCATCGGGAAATTCGATCCAAGATTTTTAATTAGTTAAAGCAGTTTCGCTTCTTATATGGAACTACTCTTCCCTTAAGAAGATTAATCAAGCCTTAATAAGTTGTTGTTTTTTAATGGACCTCTCTCTTGGCAAAAGTGTGTCTATTAAACGTGCTTGCTTTGCTGCCAGTTGGAGCGTTGGAAACCCCATTCCATTTGAGCGCAGATGTTTCGGGCTTAGCGCCCTTGAATACGATAACTGGGAACGATAGTTAACAGAGTAATCTTACGATTTTTGCTGATTTGCTTCTTAGTGATTTCGTATACGACAGTAAAAAGCCTCAATGCAGCAACAGTGATATGATTAATAGTTATAATTAAGTAATGCGATTTAAATTAAGTATGGATAAAAACTGTTTCCAATAAAGTCAAAGTATTAAAATAGTCTAAGAAATTTAACTGTAAATCTAAAAATCGTCGTATTTATTAGAAAAAGTGGTCATGCTTTCGGAAAAATACTTAACTTATTATAAAAATTAATAAACCAACTTCCTCACAAGTGAATTCTAAAATCTTTTTTTTATGTAGACCAACTTCTTTCAATATTGTTTGGTAAAACGATAGAATTCGGAAAACGAATAAATTTAGTAACGATTAAATTCACGTATAATTAAATTTAGTGGATAGTTATTTTCATTTTCAGAATGTTACGTTGGCAACATTGTAAATGTTGTTTAGAATTGGAATAATTTTGGAATCTGTTGGAATGTTGTTCTTAGAATTTTTTTTAAATGATAAAATGATATCAGTTTTTAATTTAATTCATTACATATTTTTGAAAGTAACAGCTGATATTGGCGTTAGCTAAACTTTTATGGTCAATATTTTTACCGCTTAAGCCCTCAGAGGGTTTTAGTTTGTGGGCCACTTATTTTAATCCATTATATGCCCCCGAACCCCACGCATAATAAAACCAAACGATTTTCTCTTCCTTTCAATAGTATTTGAAAACAATCCATCAGAGAGCCGTAGACTACTTCCATCGATGGAGGTATACGGTGCCCAACAATAGTGCTTTTGATACCTGCTTTGATGGATGAGCGATCGATGAACCTTTAATGTTATCGCCTGATTCTTCGCATCTCTAACGTTTGTTGGTTTTTGCTTTCGAATGTGTTCGTTATACCAAGATTAATGTCGGTTTCAACTCGTCAAGCAGTGTCACAGTTGAATTTCGCTTTTCCTACCTTCCTTAAAAATGTAGAATTCTGTTGTGGGATTGATTTTTAAATGAATGGGAATTGATGAAATTGAATGTTTAATATTCCGAAGAATTGATTCTGGAAGAGAAAGGAAAGAATCACGGGCTAGCTTTAAAAGGTATCTAATGGTTTGGAAATTTAGGTATTAAGCCACTATAGACTGGGATGCCTAGAATTATGTAAAAATACACAAGAGTGATAAGCTCTAACCAGATTTTAACACTAACAAACTACAAAAACATTAAATGACATGAACGTATTATTAGACCACTGCAGTTGGGCAATATTTTGTCATGGTACACGTATTCAGAGGTTAAATAACACATTACTTTGCAATACTTAAATATATACCATAAATACTGTGCATTTTACTACATGCATTTAATACATTCACCTATTTATAGTACTTTTACTTTTATCTTAAACTATAAGCAAAAACACTAATGCACTCCAGCATGGTTATATGAAATTACACAAGAGCAAATCAGGTACAAATGCTGCATTTAATACTCGATTTTTTTTAATTCTCTGTTTTTAAAATTTTTTGAAAGAAAAAAGCTGGCCAAATTACTCCTTGCATGATAAAAAGCATTGAAAATTAAATAAATTGAATCAGACAAAATCTGGCAAATTAACTCAACCCTCTCAGATTGGGCACTTAAAACAATCGATCCCAATTCTCAAAAATCGATCACTGTAGAATCGAATCGAAAGAGCCGTGATATCCCTATTACCCACTTTAAGAGGGCACTCCATTGAAATTCCTGGAAAAATACGCATCGCTCCACCGACCCGAACTTCTCAAAAGCGAAGGGAAAAAGGAGCGGAAAGAAAACCCTCTCCCTTATATCTGGGAACTTAATCTAGCATGATTAATTTCTTGCAACTAGTGGAGTCTTCAGCTTCGTTTTCTCGCTGTCTCCTTTCCAAGCCAAAGTGATGCACGTCCAGAGGCCTTTTGACCAATTAGGACGCGCTCCAAGAGTTCGGAATTGTTTCGCGACCGAAATGGGTTTTCGGGAGGAGGAGGCGGAATACTTTTGAAGGTTAGTTGGGAAAGATTCCACCTTTTAGTTGGTTGAGGATTAGTTAGTTCAACGTAATTTAGGGTTGGTTTGTTTAGAGAGTTTGTGGATGCTCTATTGTGTGTGTTTAATTGCTTTGTAGATGTTTACGAAATAATCTAAAACTGATCTTATCTGATGCTTATTTCCCAGGAGATTTTTCCAATGTTTCTTTTGGGTGTGAGAAATAATTTTTAGTGATTTTTTGAAGGGGTGACAGGAGTTAAAAATAATGTAATGGACATTAATTTTGGTACAATAACATATTGTAAAAACTCACTTATTCTCGTATTATAAGATTTTTTTCTTAAGGATTCTCTGTCTAAACAGTGTTATGTAGACTAAATAAATAGTGGTTTCTCCAATGCTTATTCCTTAACTGTCTTGCATTTCACTAAAAGAGAGATATATAGATATATATCAATGTTATTAATGGTAGATATAATAGTACGATATGAATATCTATTTTTATGTATTGTATCTATTATACACAAATATCAGCCAAGATCATGGCCAAGATAGCTCTAAAATTAAGTGCATCATTCCCAAAATAGTTACACCAGTTGAGTTTGACTTGAATCTTGTTAAATGTTGTTTAGAATATCACTTCCAGATATTTTTTATAAGCTGAATCCATCCCATGCAGAAATCATGGAAGCAAATATGTTTGAATCTCATCCAAGATGAGTCGGCGACCCCAACCCCATCCTTCTAAAAACCCGCGCATATCCGATTCTCCTGGAGTTGAGCCAGTGTTCCATGCAGGGTCGACATCCCTCCGAAGGAAAAACTCCCAGAGAAATGAAATTAAAAACTCAACGCGAACACACAAAATTATAAACACATAAACTATAAAAAAAAACAGCGTCTGTACGTAAAATAAACAGCCAGCCGCACGGTTTACTTCAAGCGAATTTTTAATCGTTCTTCTCCTAACTATAGAGTAAGATAAAAAAGTTAATTAAATTTTGCTGGGAAAAGTCGGTTAAAATGTTGAGATTTTGTCCCCTGCATTTCGGTATGAAACGCACTTAATGAATATAATGGAAATAGAGCATTAAAAAACCTAGTTTTGAGGGGTAGAATTTTTCATTCGGGGTCTTTAAAATGCTATTCTTGAGGTTCTTGTGAAAAGGCCGTTTTCTGAGATTAAATAATCAGCTGAAGTAATTTGTAGTACCTTGTTTTGGAGAAAGTGGTTTTCTCTTCTCGTTTGAAATATTTTTTTCCCTTTTTAAATAGGTGCAGCTACTATGTGGGTTTTGTGATGAATATATTTATTTAGTGTTGTGAATGAAGTTCTTTTGGTTAATCCTTCTTGTGGAATTGACTTGGTGCTTTTGTATTCTAATGGTTTAAAAAGCGAAAATTGAAACCTTTTGTAAGTGTTTTGTAATAGTTAAAATGTTGCGCAATGTAATTACTTGTAAAGAAAACACTGCTCTTTGTAGCGATTTTTTTTTCTAATATTTTTTTTAGTTAAAAAAAAAAGATTAATGAATTTATGCATATTTATTTTGTCTTCATGCGTATTGCATAATCAAATTGGTTAAATAATTTATTTAAAAGATTTGACTCCAGTAAGTTTTTAGTAAGTCTTGTGTCTTATTTGTGTTCTATGAGCTGGCTGAAAAAGGATATTATCATTATCTTCAAAGTTCCAACGACCCATTTTACGAATCTAACTTGATGTACTGCATCTACAGAGAGTGAATGGCTCACTCTTGTGCATAGGATGCAAATTTCTTGCGGATCCCATGTAATTAAATTACTTTGCAGTCTTTGTAAATCAATGAGAAAAACATTCTTTGGTCTTGTGTTCACTCACTCCAGCTATTCAAAAATGTTTTTCAGAAAGAGGGCATAAAACAACTAAAAACAACGAGGAAAATACACTGCAAACGCTCCAAACAAAAATAAACACATTTAAGGTTTAGGCTGGGCGCGCACGAGTGATTAAAGTCACGGCGACCAGGATTACTAGTATCAAAAATATCACTAGAAAACAATAGAGCATTTTTAATCACATGACTTTACCTAACAACGGCCCTAGCAACGTTGTTTTTATCCTCCAGTGATGTCATGTGCGAATGCTTCTATTGGATGCTTCTATTTCCCGCCCCTAACAACAGCCTTAGCAACGTTGTTTTTGTCTTTGTCACTGTGACAAAAGTCGCCCGTGCGCTCTCGCCCTTAATAACACTTTTTTGTCCTCAAACTAATGACACTTTATAGTTGTGTTAACTGTAGAGAACACTTTAACACTGTGATAGTGTTCTGAATATGTACGAAAAATGTTAGAAATGTGTTCTATCCAGAAATAGTGTTGTAAAATATGTTCTGAAAGTGTTCTTAAATTTGGATCGAAATACCGTAAGAACACATTTTCTGTCTTAGCAATACTTTAACAACACTATCTTTATCTCACACAACGCAATCGCAATGCATAGTCCAAACAAGAGAGCTTAGAGTCCCACTTCAGGCTCTCTAGTCCCAAACCATTTTGATTAGAAGTGTTCATTATTGAGTTTACTTATAGTGTTGCAAAAATGTTTCACACTTTGCAGTGTAGATTATTTCATGTAAGACTGGTATTGTGAGCATTGTCCGACAGGGGCAATCAAGCAAAGCTACGCAGAAGTAAAATGTATGTGATACGGCCAATTTACCACACTCGCTGGGTGGTAGAGGGTATTGATTCCCTTCTCCCTCCATATCCTCGAGCGTGAAGGATATCTCTGTTATTCTTTTGTTTCGTGTAAGATTATTTATCAGCGCCCAGTCCTTACGTATGAAGAAAGGAATCCCTCGCAGCTTCCTGCAATTTCACCCAGAAACGATATGGGTTCGATTCCCCGTCTCTGAAATGTTTCGTCTGGAATGGATGGTGGAGGTGTCTTCACGGCTCTTTGAGCCCGATGATTCGGGTTCGGGAATCAATTACCTGCAATTTGGGGGTGTTTCGGAAATGTAGTAACTATTAGAATCGCGGTGTGGTCATGCATGGGGCTTTGAATGAATTCGACTTTAAGTGTGCGTGTAAGTATTAGATTGCGTCGTATTGTATGAATGGTTGTGGGTTTTGATGATGTTCAATTGTTGCATTTTCCGAATGGGAAATTACAAAGAAATCATGGTCTCCAGTGGATTTCAAAAAACGAAGATGGTGTTTTTTGATTTATAATGATCAAACCCACCCCAATGTAATGTTTGTCGTACGTGATAAAATTGTGAATCACTAAGAAACACCATTTACAAAAAAACTGTTTTCTAATGTTATTCCTTAATCTTTCAGATGTGGTTTGAAAAACAACTGCAGCCTATCTGCATCCCCAACGTTATTTGGAGATCCGTGTCCTGGAACCCCCAAATACCTTGAAGCACATTACCAATGCGTTCCAGGTAACTATTATAATCCCTTAACACCACATCCATCTCATATGCACACTATAGTATCTGCGTTGCAATTTGCGCAATAATGCTTACAAACAAACATCAAATCTGAAAAAAAAAACTTTCGTTTTTCTAGAAAAGTCGGCGGTGACCCCCTCCACCAGCACGACCACGCGCACGAGCTCCAGCACGAGCACGAGCCGGCCGTCGATCATCATCCCCGTGACGCGCAACGCCCGCCCACACCCTGTGGCCCCGCCCTCTGCCCCGCCCTCTTCCTCCACCACGGCCGCCCCCGTGACGCTGCGCGATGCCACCTCCGAGGTGGCCGCCACCACCACCACGACCACCCCTAGTCCCATGATGGTGGACTCTACCACCACCTTGGCCAACAGCCTGCTCATGGTGCTTGGTGGGACGCCAGAAACATCCACGTCAGGTAAGAGCTTTTTTTTTTGTGGTTTACTAGTGTCTTGTGAAGGTGGTTGTGCAAAGTGCAACCACCCCAGGTCTTTCCCTTTCGAAGAGAAAATATGATGCGTTGTGCAGAGAAAATGGTTCCGCAAGGATCTGTGAATAGGCTGTAACCAAAAGTTATTAGTAAAAGTTACCTTTTGAGAAGTAACGTAATTAAGACACAGTTATTGAAATAATTGTTTAAAAACATCATAAAAGTTCGTAAAAATTTAAATATTGTAAATGAACTATCTCCTTTGAATTTGTTGTCATGTTAAACGGTTCTAACGGATACTGGATATGAGTATCCTGGCTTATCCCCTGAGTACCTGAGTACCCTGGCTTATAGGTCCCGTAACTGCTTAGAGTTGGGAACCACTTCACTAAACGAATCACGGAGAGACAAAAGTGAGGTCATTTTGTGAAGTGAGGTCGTCTTGCTTTGATTCCATAAGATTGCCGTACACTGTAAAAAATATTGGGTGCCAAAACACCAAAAATGGTGGCAACTTTTTTCTCCACCAAATTTGGTGTTATGGCTAGGTTGGCGTTATGCAACACCAGGCGGGCGTTCCATAACACCAAGTTGGTGTTATGGAACGCCCTGGTGTTGCATAACACCAACTTAGCCAAAACACCAGATTTGGTGGAGAAAAAAGTTGCCACCATTTGTGGTGTTGTAAAGCACCACTACTGAAACTGGTGTCACGAAACACCCTTAATTAGTAACTCATTTTTTTCACGCAATGTAAAACTTCCAAATCTATCACCAAATTTGCCAAAAAGTAGCTTTAAGCACTATAGTTAACTGCAAAATTTCTACTCTTCGGTGGCAGTTTTCGTGTTGGCGTAGTAGTCGACGTTTTAATACCCAAATACCAGAGTTTTTTCACAAAACTGTTCACTTGTGAATATTATGTCATAGGCACTGTAACAAAACTGCAAAAATAAAGTTAATCGTCAGCCATACTCTCATTTGATTCCGTCAACTCTTGAATGGTTCTTCAGAAGTTATACAATTTAAGTCAAAAATAGCTGTATATATATATAGTTGAATATATGTCATTACCGCAAACTTGGCAAATTTGTCATTATGCCAATGATTAATTTACAACGAGCATTCAAGTCAGTAACTTGAACTATTAACAAATGTGATAACATTTTATCACAATTTTTTGGGGTGCCTAAAATTTTTATACACTGCATTTCAAAACAGTCAAACTTGCTGTTTCTCTGCTTTAAATATTCCTTATTTCTCACAAATAATTGCATATACGTATACTCTTTATTATTATGACATTCTATTTGAAAAATCTGGTAGTTCAAGTTAAACAGATCAACCTAGCTGGACTTCACACCTGTAGTAGGTTGTCAATATTTGTATTTGTGACACCATCAATCAATGTAACTGACAGGCACATCATAACATTAATGTTAAAAATTTTACTTGGGGAAATATCAAAAAGGTATTTCTGGCATTCTTTTAGCCATATTCATCCCAAAATATTTAGCTAGCATCATAAATATATGTAAAATATTTATTTTGTTTTTTTTTGTTCAATCGTATAAATTAAAATAAATTAGACAAAATGGGGCACTAAATGCTACTTAAGAATAATTTTAGTGGTTGTTCCCAATTCAGATCAAATCCTATATATTTTATTTATATTCGAAAACCTGTTAGAATAGAAAACTTAGAGTGCTGCAAGGTTAGTTATTTGTCAACAATCTTGTCAGGTTATGAGGAAAAACATCATTTAGGGCACACGGAACACCTCGATGGCCAAAACAAGGCAAAAGTAAAGCATAGTTTAGGGAACGTACCCATACTACGTGACCTATTTTTTACTATTTTTGACCCCCCTCCCCCCCTTGGTGACCACCCGTAGTATATGCCAAGACCCCCCTGCCCCTCAAATTTTCACGTAGTAGTAATTTCAATCATTTTTAGCAAACAGAAAGTTAAAAAAAGTCAATTTGGCTTAATTTGTCTTTATTAATACAGCGCTTTCCTCGTGACGGCAAGAGTACGTGCATACAAGTGTGGAAAATATGTTATCAAGAAGAAAAAAATTTGTAAAAGTCATTGTAACATAACTTAATTTACAAACACAAGTCTTTTTTTCCTTATTTTTTGACTACGTGACGAAACCCTAAGACTCGAGTGTGCTTTATATCTTATTTCAGCACTAGCGCTTTCAGCGCTAGCCCGGCGTTGCCCGGGCGCAGTAAAACTTTATTTATATACCTATAGCGCAACGTTGCTCGGATGTTATTGACGGGCTGTGCCCGTACTAAGTTCCTTTAACTGAATCTCATAAATTTGAAATAGTTGGGAAGTCATATCATCATAATATATAAAACTGGAAGTCGCGAAAAAGCGGCCGTTTATTGCAATCGGATGTTTTGATAATGCCTATGATTGTCCGAAAAATCTTTCTCCTACTATCGGAGTGGTTCGTTTCTCAAAGATTTATCCTGTTCGAATGTTGTAAGGGGACACCATAAATTACGTGGTGCTTTTTTTTTCCAAAATCTGGACACCCCCTCCCCCCTTGGTGAGATTTTGCTAAATCCCC
Source organism: Tetragnatha montana (assembly GCA_963680715.1). Taxonomy (NCBI): domain Eukaryota; kingdom Metazoa; phylum Arthropoda; class Arachnida; order Araneae; family Tetragnathidae; genus Tetragnatha; species Tetragnatha montana. The sequence continues at coordinate 57,852,202 of OY796676.1, read as the reverse complement.
CCCATGTGAGATTTACCTACAACATTTTAAAAATGATTTTCCTTTCTCATACTTAGAAATTATATGATTTTCTTTTTTTAACTAAAAAGTTGACCGTGAGATTTTAATCGACCCCCCCTCCCCCCTTGGTGAGATTTTTCCAAACCCCCCCCCCCTTTTTGACCTCACGTAATTTATGGATGTCCCCAAATGTTAAATGCCCCCTTGCCGCTTAGAACTATGACTGTTCTTTGAAACCTGGCAACATTTTTCAATATGGCTGATGTTTACGTCGATAAGGCGGCTATTGTCAGTTTTTTTCTGAAAATATTGAATTGCATTTTCTCTCATAATAAGTAGATAATTTTTGTCATTTTCGAAAACCTTGATCTCCATTCTATTCTTTTTGACGTTGTTTCTTTCGTTAGGTATCTTTAATATATATGTTACGGGCAATGTGATAAATTCAGTGGAATTTATGAATGAAATTTATCACTTTGCCCGCCTCCACTTCGGGCATTATTAATAATGCCCGATTAATCACTTTGCCCATAACATATATATCTTCTGTTTCTCTAATCTTTCTGACGACGGTTAGAAATGTCTTCTTTGGATTGGTACAAATCGTTGAATGATTCTTACAGCTCTCCCACGAAAGCGATAAGTATCATTATTTACTTTCTTTTTAAATGTTATATGTTACTTGCTTTTAATTTTCTAAATTTCTTTTTGTAACATTGTCTTTTAACATGTAGCCTCTTTTGTTTAGTATCACTTGGTATACAGGTTGAAAACAAAATAAATCTAAGTAAGACAAACCTTGTTTGTGAAAAATTGACAAACAGAACACTGAAAATCAGTAAGCGTAAAGAAAACAAAATTAAAAACTACTGCATTCAATTGGTAAGTGAACAAAAAACATCTAAAATCAACACATGTAAAAAAAACTTAGTATGTAAAATGAGTAAGCTTTAAAAAAAAGTAATGCAGTTAACTTGGTAAATAAACAAAAATCACCAAAAATCTATAGGCATAAAACTAAATGAAAAACAACTGCTAACTAAACTTAGTTGTACACTGTATTTCACTAAGCATAAAACTACGTATATTGTAAGTTAAAACAAAACACTGAAAATCACTTAGCGTAAAACTATATTGTATGTGAAAACAAAACACGGGTAATCAGTAAGCTTTAACAAAATAAAAAACTAATGCAGTCAACTTAGTAGGTAAACAAATATCACTGAAAATCTGTAAACATAATGAAAAGAAAACATTGAATAACACTATATTGAATGTAGCGCAAAAGTATTTGAAAAACAACTAAGCTGATCTTAGTTGTGTGTGTAAACAAAACGCTGAATATCACTCAGCGCAAAACTATATTGTATGTGAAAACAAAACACGGAAAATCAGTAAGCTTTAAGAAAATAAAAAACTAATGCAGTCAACTTAGTAGAAAACAAATATCACCAAAATCTGTAAACGTAATCAAAACAAAACAATGAATATCAGTATGGATGGTTAGCAGCCACCAAACTTAGTATAGAGGGCGGTAGTGAAAATGAGTCTTTAAGCACTTCCGGGTTACACTTTGGCATCTTTTCAGAGCGCCAGCAACCGCCAATGTGCGCCAGTGTTTATTATTTACATATGTAAAAACTTATTTCTTGGATATATACTGAGATATTTACAAGATATTTTACATCGGTCAGCATATATTTCAAGTTAAAAATCAAGATATCAACTAAATAACCAAAAAAACTTGTGAAACGAACCTACATAAACAAAACGTAAATACCGCCAAATCGAGCGATAATCGTAAAATCTAGCAACCTATTCTTATTAAAGTTAATTTAATAATACTTTTTGTGATTTAGTTGATGGATAGAAAGCTGAACGAAATTACTTAGCTCATCATTATCCTATGGATGGTACTATTCATGAAACATTTAAAACTGTGCTTTATTTAAAAATCATTTGAGGAAATGAGCCTGTTTACACCTTTTCTACATAGCATAACATAAGCGGAAGGATACACCGGATGAGGTACTAGAGTTAAAAATGTCGGACTGTTTGTTGTTGTTTACATCGGTTAACCGTCCATATTGAATGTAGCGCAAAACTATAAGAAAAACAACTAAGCTGATCTTAGTTGTATGTGAAAAGAAAACGCTGAATATTACTCAGCGCAAAACTATACTGTAGGTGAAAACAAAACACGGGAAATCAGTAGCTTTAACAAAATAAAAAACTAATGCAGTCAACTTAGTAGGTAAACAAATATCACCGAAAATCCGTAAACGTAATCAAATCAAAACATAAACAATAATATCACTATATTGAATGTAGCACTCAAACTATATTGATGTTTGATGAACTGAGTTTGTTTAAAAAATGCACAAATAATACTAAGCATAAACTTAAATATATGAAAAGATATTCAAACAACAGTATTCATTAACTACAATCAAAGTAAGTATAAACGAATGAAAGCGTATACCGTGAATACCGTATACGAATGAATGAAAGCGTATACCAAGTGATACTAAACAAAAGAGGCTATATGATAAAAGATAATGTAACACTAAGAAATTTAGAAAATTAAAAGCAAGTAACAGATAACGTTAAAAAGAAAGTAAATTATAATACTTATCGCTTTCGCGGGATAGCTGTAGTAAGAATCTTTCAACGATTTGTACCAATCCAGAGAAGAAATTCCTTTAGTTAACTGCAGTCAGAAAGATTGGAGAAACAGAAGATCTATATATTAGATACCTAACGAAAGAAACAACGTCAAAAAGAATAGAAGAGAGATCACTGTTTTCGAAAATGACAAAAATTATACTTATTATGAGAGAAAATGCAATCTGAAAACTGACAGTAGCCGCCTTATCCGTAAGGCGGCCTTACGGACGTAAACATCAACAATGCATTCTGCATTCACATACTTTAAACTAAAGTTCCACAGCTTGGGAAAGGATATAAAAGAAATAATATTGCACAGAGTAAGAGAGTTGTCACAGAGTAAGAAAATCTAAAGTTTAAGTCCAGTTAATAAGGTGACGTACAAAACTATTTTAGCCCACTACATATATCAAAGTTAAGCCTAACTAACGTGTTTGAACTTTCAATCAAACTAAATTATAATTTATCAATACGTTACGAAAAAAACACACGGTATTGGGAGTTAAATAATTGCTTACCGTTTTCAAATCAATACAATTTCTGTGAGACGTTTGCACTTGTCTTCAAGTTCGTTCTAGTCCGGGATCCACACGATCAAATCATGAAAATAAACACTTGCTTTTGCCGCCAAAGGATACGGTCACGGATGCTGCAGCAACACCAGGATCAACACCTGTTTTGGTGTTTCATGAACTTAAAATGGTGTGACCATACGCTTTTTTTTGTAGAACACCATTTATTTAAGGTTGACACCATGAGCAGTGCTCTTTAACACCAGGTTTTTAGTTTCTGCAACTGGAAACTGGCGTTACAAAACGCCTTTGTTTTTACAGTGTACAGCAACGGATCGGATTAGTGGAAATGCTTTTTGCCTATGGCAAGGTAACTCTTCCTATACTTTCACGACGAATTAAAAGTAGCTAACATTCATTTCACTATCTCAAGGTCAGTTTTACTAGCTGTGTATAGTTTTATAATAAAAACTGAAAATGTTGACTATTTGAACTAAAGGTATAGTGAAACCGTATCACCTTATGTAAAGTAAAATATTTTCCTGCATCTATCCAATTGATCAATTTCCATAACCAGTTCCATTGAAAGCAGTTCATACTTTTGGCTTCTTCTGCCCATGTCATCTCTTTAAAAAGGGTTCTTTAAAATAGCATACTATTCAAACAGTCTTAAGAAATAGCTATACCAGTACCATTCCTTTTTATTCAGTCAAAATCGGTGTCAATATCGATTACTCCAGACGTATATACATAAAAAATATATCGTATTCCAAAAGCCTAAAGGGGCTTCCTGTCTTTCTTTACCATGAATATTAACCTTTTCTATTACTAGTTCTCACTACCATTTTGCTGAATCAGGAATCTTTAGTTATTTCCATTGCATATATTTCTTGGAATGTCTCGCTTTTTCCGTCTTGTCGCTGAGATTTTTTTTTTTGCCCAGCACATTCCTTTCACGGTGAGTGAAAGAAATTAATGTCTTTCAGGTATCTTACTCTGAGTGTTCGTTATTAATAAACTTCTATCTGGCTGACATTCCGGTATTTTTTCCCCTTCCTTGGTATGTTAGGTTACCTTTAGTTCGCTTTTACACAACATTGGTTTATTTATTATTGCATTGATCTTATTCTGAGCATTCTTTTCTTATATGGTCCCAAAAAGAATTAGTCGCTTACTTGGTGGATGTTTATATCCAGCTCATCGGGAATTAGCTTCATCTGACGTCTTGAAAATCTTATTTATTCTTGTTAAATTTGCTACCTGTCCATGTGTTACTCCCTCTTTTTTGTTTTTTTTTCTCTTTAAAAAACACTTGTTCTAAGAACATTCTGGAGGTTTTTTGTGTTGTATATTTAGTGGTTTCGACTCTCTTTTAGCTCTATCTGCTTTTCAATCTTTTAAGCTTATCTGACCTTCTCTCGGGAGTTAAGTTCTCTGCTCTTTCCTCTTCTTCCTCTCTTTTGTCTTCTACTTGATAGGTTTTCTCAATTTGTTGCTCTTTTTTAGCCCTAGGTTTTCAATTTAAATTTAATTTCAAAAGTCCAGTTCAATCTTATTAGTATTGTTCGTCGTCTGTACTTCTACATATTTTATGAAACAAATCTATTTATTTTTTTTAAATAATCAAATTGTAGATAAAAAATATATTTATATATAGACGATTAATTCATATTAGCATATAAGACAGCTTTATTCATGAAAACTACTGTCAGATAAATAAATAAACAATTTTCTCCCATGTAAAAATGCTCTACAAGTCTCTAGTTTTGGATGGTCGTAAAGGACATACCATAAAACACGCCGTCCGTCTAATCCAATCAAATTTGATGGTTTCTTCGTTGAATAAACACGATAAGCTTAAGCAGCATCTTTCCATCCCAAATGAGCTCTATCTTACAGCAAAGGCCCATATCCCGGAAATGTCCGAATCGTAAACCCCCATCGTTGATCCACTTCCTCCAAGTAAGGTTCTTATGGCCGATTCCACAAACAGACGGTATATCGGTTCCGCGAAGATCGTCCTTACCTAAGATAAACATACCGTCAAAATGTTATGGAGGGCCTAAACGTCCGTCCAAATTAAACACGGTCCGCATAAAATTCCGAATCTTCTCGACTCGGTGAAATCGTTACTACCGATTACGATGGAGACCACAGTGATCGTAAAATCATTCCCAAAACGTCACGATCGTTCTTTTTTTTTTTTTTTTTAGCTTGTGGTGGGTTTCTATGGTTAAGTAATGCGACGCGATCAATTATACTTAACTTTCTTCTCAACGATGACATTCAATGGTTCAATGAAGAATCTGGATCTTTCATTGGGTATTGGGGAGGTACCTTCGTCATCCATGAGAAATCTTCTCAAAATTGCAAGTCAATGAAGAATCTGGTTCTTTCATTGGTTATCGACACTGTTACGTAGTAGTAGGTCATCATCACTGATATAAATTTTTCTACGTGTTGTTACGATCGCGTCGTGTTTTCAGAGCCATGTAAATCCACCCTGACCGAAATGGAAAGAGGTGTTTTTTATGGCTGGAAGTCGTCTAGGAGGGGATGGAGAAGCTTTCGATGGAATGTTTTATTGGCTGGAATGAACCTACGTGTCGCGGTTAAATTATACGGATCAATGTCTTCGTTTGCATTTATGGCCTGGGGTCGGAGGGGGGGGTGTCCATTAAAAATTTCGGGTTGAGGCGTGTTTCTTGTTAAGCAGGAAATTCGAATCGTGGTCTGAATAATTCGTCATGTCTGATGTATTATTTGGTATCGGACGTGAGTTATACCAATATTTTAAAAAGGACAGTTTCTTACTATTACAACATGAAAAGAACCGTTTGGTTAGGAAGATATTTTATTTATGTATATTACTCAAATTCTTCTCTCCTTGCATATTGGAGTGCTTTGGAGTGATATGGATTTCGTGAGCAATGAACATGTTTCAGGATTTAGTGAAGATGGGTTCATCGTGGAAAATGTATTTGGTAGACTGTTAGCATTTGAATAATTAATTTTATGATTTGCGGTTAAATCACTCACAAAAAAACCTTTGGTTTTAAAAGACCCTGGATTATTTTTTTTGGGGGAAATCTAAATTTTTATGCTGGTGTTAGAGTGACTTTTGAGGTAGTGATAGTTTTATTCTGTAAGCTGCTGCTCCTTAAATTTGTCACTTTAATAACTAACCTTTTTCGTGCCTAACGTTAATAATTCTTACATATCAACTTGTCTTTTGTCCCTTAAAATACAATAAACCAGCCATTAAAATCTGCAGTAACTATCGATTCTCCTACCTTTGACCAAGGATTTAACACCGACGCTTGAGGGCTGTAAATTTGGATTCTTCACGATTAAAAGAAGTGGCCATCAATGAGGTTATATTCTACTTACGAGTTACGAATAAAACATAACTCATATGCTTCATCAAGATAAACAAAATCCGGTTTACCACCCACATATTTTATTGTCTTACCACCATTAAAGATAGCCCACAGGCTACCCTCTGATAACCCACCACATCAATTGGAACAAGCCCAAGTGTCACCAACTTTTTCCACACAAGAAAGAGGGTCACCAGTCTCCTCAAAAGTTCCTCTCTCCCCTGTCAAAGTTCCCTTTAATGCAACAATTGATGGCGCTCCTAAACCCAAAAATCTGCAGCTCATCCCATAAGCCTGCTGCTCATAAAGCAAAGCCTTATCACCAGTGGTTTTACGTCTTAAGCATCGCATCCGAAGACGTTTTAAGGTTTTTAGTGCACTTGATCACCTGAGATTTTTTTCCTTTCATACTACACCTGGAGCCAAACATGTCGTTACGTCTTAATGCGAGAAGGGGGTTGGGAGAGATAATTTTATGGCTTTAAGGTTTTTTCGCTAGATTGATGGCCTGGTCGGGATCGTATTTTTTCTGCGGTGGTCTTTATCGACCGATTCTTCTTTGTTCTGTGTCGTTCTGTTTGCCTTAATTACACACGGGTGGAGAGTTTTGATGGCTTAATAAGGGAGAAGAAGTCGATGGGAATTCGGAAGCTCACACTTGCTAGTGTATAGGGATGTGTAATTTTTCAACCGGTCTTGGTGAGAGTTCGTTTGACGGAATTTTTTTTTCATGAAAATGTCGATTTTATGTCAATAAGAGAAAAATTCCCCTATAATGTATGAAATAATGTTTCAGTTGGGGAATTCTTTAAAACTTGATAATTGTATAAGTAAAAAGTCGAACCCTAATGACAATGTATTTATAAAAATACATTGCATTTTTTTTAACACTTTAAAATATCTCAATTAGATGACATTAGAAGAAGTAAAGTGAGGAGAAAGATTTTAATTGAATTGAATTTTTTAAACACATACATGTTGCAACGGTCAAACTCTTGGCTCCTCTACAAATCATATACTTTTAGCAACTTACTCCCGCAGAAACGAATGATGCAAATTTTCAACAGTTAGAGAACAACAAAACAAAACCATTTGTATTCCATTCACGTGAAAAGGTTTGAAGATGAGGAAAATAGAAATGATATAATGTTAGATGAAAGAAACTCCCTTAAAGAAACGTGATAGTTAAACAACGTTTGTTGCATTTTTCGCCACTTCTATTCTAAAGAGGGAAAAACTCGGAGAAAAAGTTCCCTCACATCTTACGATTTTCCCCAGCGAGAGAGGTAGTAATGATTAACGATTTTGCTCTCCTCGGAAAGTTACCACCTATTTTGGCCGAGTAGAGCATTACGGCTATAAACTCTCAAAAACCCGGGACAAAAAAACCCGTATGCAGGAGGCTTATTGCTGTAATGGAACCAGACAGGAATTCAACACTAAATTCCAACCAGGCGTTGGTACTCCAGCAGATGGGTTCTGTTACTTTTTACCGTATGCTTTCTCCACAGAATGTAAAGTATACATTAGAGGATGATGTTTTTCTTTTATAAAACCCTTTAACTATTTTCATTTCGTGCTGCTCTCCGCAAGGATTCTTTTATTTTCCTCCTGCCAAAGCTTCTTTTGCTCCAGTGAAAAGAGGCAGGCGCGCATCTGTCTTGAGAAATGCTCTTTATAATGCCGCCGATTTTCCCTCCGTCATAGGAGCAGGAATGGACCGGAATCGTCTTTCTTTGCGAGGGAAGAACCTGTAATCAAAATGTGGGAAAGAGAGAGATAGTTTTAGTTATCTTTTTGAAAAGCACGAGGACCTCTCGCTGTAGTTTTTGCGTGGAACGGGGAGATTACATCGTTTCAAAGTTAATCCACTGGTTTCCTTGGTGCGGTTCGCTTCTTAAAAAAAAACACTTATATTAATGGTTTTTAGCAGAATTTTCTTTTATTCAGTATCTTTTTCAAGATCGATGATACCTTTAAAGCAAATTTCAGCATGCCAGCGGTTGTCAATATTGACTCATCTGTCATTATTTTTTATAATAATTTATTGAGTTTGCCTTTTCTTTTGTAAGATGATATCAGAAAAGAATCTACTATAATGAAAGACTTAGTTTTCTTGTAATAATCATCTCATCCTAAAAAAAAAATTCAAAAATTTTCACACAAAATTTATATTTGTACTGATACAAACCAATTGATCCCAAAAATTTACCAAATTCCGAAAAAGAATACTGAAAATAAAATAGGGGAACATAATTTAAAACTTTTATAATCTAGTTTGTTTAGTAGTACCTACAGTTTTGGTTGTTAAATTAATTAATTTATAAGTTGTAGGTATGTAATGGTACCCATATGCACTCTTATCGCGCTACAAGTAGTTACAATTTGTAAGCTTATTTTCTGACCTATCATCCCTTGTTTCAAAAACTAATTTTCTACTTTTGTAGATTTATGTGTTTTTAAGTTCTCAACAAGAGTCTGAAATGTAAATTTTTCTTTACCAACCTGTCCAGTTCAGTTTGTAGGTTTCATTAACCCTCGTACACGGGTAAACTGTTTACCAATGCTAACTTATATTTTAACTCCTTTTGAACTTAACTGGATCAACATGAATGCCACTGAGCAAATATTAGAGGAATAAATGGGAAAATGGTTGATCAATAGGAAAAATTTGAGCTTCCTAACATATTATAACTATCAACCAATAAAATCCGCCTCGTGAACATTGAACAAGCTTCTCCTCTTTAATTAAACAAACCAACAAAGATTTTACTACATCCTTGGTTTTCTCTTGCCCTAACGAACAAGCCCAAGCCTATCTTCTTTTCGCTGTCTCTGACCATGTCCGCCATTAATGTGTCCATCCTTCAACTCGGACACAGGCCGCCGCCGACTGAAGGAGCACTCATCTCTCCGCTAAGCACACACATCCAAGAGTGGGCCAGGAGATTAGTCGTCCCATTATCTAGCCCCGTCTTAAATCTTTCATCCGTTTCCGATACACTGGGAGTAGCTAGATCTCTCTATCGAATTACTACCGCGGGAGGAGGAAAGTGATAATATATTTAACATCGGCAAGGATTATATCGGGGTTGTGTAAAAAGATTGCGGGGGATATTATCTTTCATTGCGAGCTCTGTATTTATACGTCTGGGTGGGGGTTGACATAAGGCAGAACCACCTTCCTTTATTGGAACGTCGTTATGTCGAATTGGGCTGTTTCCGGTGTTGTTTTGGATGTTTATGGGCAAAGTAGGATTAAGAAGTTTGTAGGGATGCAGAGGTAATTGGTGGTATAGGTTCTTGTTCGGGAAATGGGATTCTTTAGTGTCCAAGGAAGAAATTCTTGTGTTGTGCAATTTGTGTCTGGGACAAAATCTAGTTGTAGTGTCATGAAACTAAAAATTAAGATGATTTCCCTTTATATTTGGTTATGATCTTTGTTTTTTCCACATTTTTTTTTCAGGCTTTTTTTTTACTTATTTTGAGAGTTTCAGTTGCAAAGCTACCATTCCATATCCTTAAATGCTGGTAGTGGGTGGGTAATCCGCGGTAAATTTGTCTGATATTGTAAAATTTGCCTTCAAAAACTTTTAAAATCATGGCTCTGTTTTCGATACTCCACCTTTTATGTGAAGTTAACGAAACTTTTTATTTCCCTTCGTTTTCTTCTACCTATTCAAAAGTATCCCTCATTATGTTAAACGGATCTCTAAAACCAGTAAATAAAGAAGGGTTTTATTTAAAAGTATTGAAATTAAACCTACTATTATGGCTGCATCTCAAATCCCATCATCAATATTTTTCCAAACTGCGATTTTATTAACATTTTAAATATTAAGAACATTTTAAACTTCCCATGCAAAATATAATTCTAGGAAAGTCAATACTTTGTAGAAACAAATTGTATATACCTAACATTATTGTATCCTTTTTTCCCACACACGATTATACGCATTTAAATATAAGCAGGAACCTCATGTTGATTTATTGAACCAAATGTAAGCCATAATATTGGCCGGTATAAAAAATTCAATCAGAATCATTGTTAACACGATATCTCTTACACAATTCCATCTTCCACCCCTAATTTTTCCAAAACGCCCCCCAGGGACACCCCATTTAAACTCCAACAACCGCAACCTTAACCAGCGGTTACAGTTACGGCATTAATCTCATTTTTTACTCCTCCCTTCCGGCGGGTCCGAGCCATTAACAGGGAATACCCGTGTAATTGGTCCAAAAGTACATTTGTCGCATCATTTATTAAATCCTTGCCCTCACACACGCTCGGACGTTTTTCGTAATGATATATCAGGCGATGGTAATGAATACCGAACATCGATTCTCTTTCTCGAGTGAATGTATTTCATTAGATTTTTGACGTTGTTGAATCGATTATTTTCTTTTTCATTCATTGTTGGGATTGCTGTTGCCAGCGTGACGAAGTGAATGTTCTGAATTATTATTATCATCATCAGGCGCTTTTGTGTTGCGATGTGTCTTAGGTTACGTTGTCGTCTGGGTTAAAGTGTTAAAAACATTTATTTATTGGATTTGAATCTGGTGCCGCGGTTGAGATCGAATGATTTTGTTTCGATACTTTTAAGATAGAAATTTTGACTGGGGATGAAGCCTTTTCGTTTTAAAATATTTCGCCTAGTTTATCATAACCTTTTCTGAAAATATGTAATATGCATGTTAACTTATTTTAACAAAAGAGAGGTTTATAATTTTTGTCATTTCACTTAATTTTATCTTCTATAGAAGACATTGTATTCCTAAATACTTCGTTTAAAGTCAATATTTGTAAGTAATGTCTGTTATACAGCTTTCTTTGATGAATAAATTCTTAGGTTTCTAACGGTTACTCAAGATGGTACTAACTACTAAATTCGAAAACCATTCTTCAGATAGCTCAAAAGCTAAAATTAAACCCTTTACTGAGTGGTAATTTAAAAGTTCATTCTACATTATTAATGGCCTCTCTGAACAATTTATAACTGGCTTGACTTTATCAACCACAGAAAAATCCATGCATTAATCAAAATGTCGCTTTCCTTTACTAGTCTTACAGCCGTATCGACCACCACGGGTTTCCTTCAGTTTAAACCGCGGCTAGAGGAGTCCCTCGGTTTATCGCCAAAACGTTATCGACCAGTCCCTAATCCAAAGGAAATCTCCCGGCTAGTGAAGCCCCCAACTTTGGAGGCTTAAGCCGGGGATTTGATGCATTGTGGGATTGTTTACGGATTTTGAGCGCCATGTTTTCTCGTTAACATGGATATGGATTTCTGTGACAGAATAGTAATTATTTTTACTTTCTAAAACGATGCAGATTTGATAAAAATACTATTGAAGATGAGGCGGTAGAAATAGAAGCAGATCTACAATCCAAAACTAGTCGAAACAATGCAATATCTCCGCTCATGAAGGTTTTGACTGCCATCCGATTTTTTTCATTCAGAAATCAAACAGCTTAATAATGACAGTAACATCGTGGAAATTAGCCGGAATTAGAAATCATTATCTTATAATATGTCATTCAGTAAGTCTAGATTCATAACATGTAAGTTATTAAAAATTTATTTGTATTATTAATGTGTTCGAGAGTGTTCTGATTACTTGATGAGCTCCGAAACATTTTGTTCATTTCAGAAGCAGAAAGTTTTATACTGAATTCGTGTTTCCATCTGTTCTGGGTGCTCTTGATTGCATTTTAATAAAATCTATATTTTCAGCAGTGATATTGCATTGTTTATATCAGTTCTAGATAGTAGATCTGTTTAATTTCTTCCACCCTAGCTTCAATAAAGTTTTTATCATAGCTGAATTGTTTTTTAAAGTCTAAATAATCCAGTCCAAATCATCAAAATAATTTTCTTTAATTTACAATGTTCAGTCTACTCACAATTTGTTGAAAGAAATATATTTCTTGCCACATTTCTATTAGTATGGTTTTAATAAAATTATTGATCATTATTAATAAAGTTATTTCCATATGACTTTGCTTGTATGGATTTATTGAGAAATTGCTATAACTTTGATTTGGAATAATTTAATAAACTACCTATGGGTAGTTTACTAGAAAATAAAATGTAAACTGCATGTAGTCCAGAAATATGTAATGATTGTAAAATATTCCCCCAAAACTAATTAAGTTGAAAATAATTCATCCTCTTTTATATCTCTAGTACTATTCAATTATTTTGCTTAATTTATGATTTAAATCTAACCTTTTTAGCATTCTAACCACCCCTAGTTACACAAGTACTGGCTTATCAAAGTTCTAATGATCTTTGACAGAATGAGAAATTGGAAATTCTTAAAAATATTTTCTTAAATTAATGTTTTCATGGGTTTTTTTGTAGTTGTGTGGTGAAGTTAATACATTAGAATCTAATGTATCCAATTTCTCATTCTGTCAAAGATAACAAGATTGGTATGCTAAAATATTTTAATTATATAAGTTTCCCCATTTAAAATTGTCTTGTCAAATTTATCACTAATCATTAATCTGCTTTATGCATAAAATATTAGTTTATTTTTATTTCAGTTTAAGTAATTATATTAAAACAAAAATGTACAAAGCATAGGAAAACAATTATTTCAGCCAAGGAAAAATTTGAAAATCCTGTGTAGGCAATAGTAGTAATAATTTTTCTTCTGAAAACAGTACAGATGAATTCTATCGGAAGTAAAATGTTCACACATTTCTGGTAAGAATTTGGTAGGTTACCGTATTTTGTTATCGCTTGTTTGGGGGTCGTGGGAAGTTATCTTTTTTAATCTAATAAAATCCGTCTTCATAACATGGAAAAATGCTTATTTTAGGTTATTTCTCTTGAAATAGAAGGCATAAAATATTTTAAAAACTGTCTACACTGGAAACAATTAAAAGTTCATAATAGGTCATAAGTGGTTTATTAAGTTAGAATAATAATTTATCAAAATAAAATAAACGGTCAAGAGTAAGAACCATGTACTTCTACATATGATCATTGCTTTTAACAACCAACTGTGATTATAATAAAAACAGCTGCTGATACTAAAGAAAACAAAAATTCACACTTCAAAAACAATCATAACTTTTCAGAATATTCTTGAAACCTTATTTTGATGTTCCACAAAATAAAAAAAAAGTTATGTACTTAAAACTATGTTTAAACTATTAAATTTTACTATTTAAAATTTAGAACTAATAAATTTAGTTGACTCTAGCTCATAAATAATTGTTTGTATTGAAATCATTAGGTCTATATTTCCCACATCATAATTTAATAAAGAATAAGGGGAGAGTGGAGCATCTTGGGACAGACCCCTTTTCTGGGCTTGATTTTAAATATCTTAAGTCATAAAAAATAAATTAAATTGCTAAATGTAAAAAGAAAAAAAACGTTTCAGTTGGGCCTCCATGAAAGCCCAGAACTGAGAATCCAGGTGATTGTTCTCTTTTTATTGATAATTCTTGTTCTAAACTTCCACCAAAAAATATTTCTACAGTGGTAGTTCTTGGACTAATTGGTACCAATTTGAAGCATTCAGAATAACATTTTGAAACGTTTTAACATATTCAAAAAATTAATGATAGTTATTAAAACTTAAGGTTTATAAACCAAAGTACAAGAAAAATGTCAAAATTAAAATTTATAGTTAGTTTTCAAAAATATGGTGAAAAAAAAGACAAAGAAGTTAATTCACATTCTTATTTATTGTAAAAAACAACAGTTATAATTATCGTAAATTATACTTAATATTTAATGAAGTCTAAATAAAAAGAAAAAAATATTGATTGTATATTCTATGATTTCTCCGGCTTGTGTGCCCAAGGATCAGCTATATCTCAAACAGGGAAAATTTCTTCTTATCAAACATTTTTAGGTAATGTTCACAGGTGACGGAAAATGAGCTCGCGTTTTGGAATTGGGATTGGTCACATATATCAGTGGTTCTCAACCTTTTTCACGATTGCACCCCCAATGGAAAAATATATTTCCCTGCGTACCACTAGTATGCAATTGGCGTCGTCGGCTCCTGAAAATTGGGGGGACGTTGACCTAAGGATTTAGGATTCCTCCTATGAAGGATAGTACAAAATCATGATTTATTAACTACCCCAAAAATAATATTTTTCTTAAAAGTTCCAGTTCAGTGGTTTTAAATCAATAAATTAACCTTTGTACCAAGTTTTTGTGATTTGTTTGTAACTTTTCACTAAACAGGGGGGTCTGGGGGTCCTCTCCCAGAAAATTTTTGAAATTTGACCTTTTAAAACACGGTCAAACTCATTTTCAATGTTATATTATTAGACAATTTCAAAATCAAATTTTCTATGCTTTACCCAGTGATGTAGCTGGAATTTTGTTTTTGGGGGGGCTTGGCCATTTTTTTTTGTTTTGTTAGAAACACAATATTTTTTTGGTATGATGTCCTCCTATTTTCAGCACTGGCCTCAACCTATTCTAAATGAAATATTGTTCTAAATCAAATTATATATCCCTCCCCCTCTTATATACGCCTCTAATGTTAGCTGCCATTGGTAAATTGGCACCATCCTTTGATATTAAAGGTTGGAGAAACACATTTAGCGAATTTTCGGTCTTCCTCAAAAGTAAAATATAAAGTTGAAAATCATTGAAAATGGAAAATAAATAATTCGTGGCGTACCCCTTAATAGCTCTCTGCGTACCCCCGGTTGAAAAACACTGACATATATTCTCCAAAACAAACAGAATTTTCACTGGCCAAAGAGAAAATACAACCAGTGAAAGGAGTTCGCGCGTTTTTGATGCAAAGATTGAAATTGTAAACACATTTATTTACATCATGTGATTCCTATGACGAATCAGAGACGGGCTTAAATAATCTCGCTCCCAGGTTCTCTCACATAAACCTCTCGTCAAGGGAAACCCCGTGTGTTGAAAAATTCATTGTTGGTCGATAACGCTTGCAATTTAAACCGAGGATTTCCTTCAGCCGAGGATTATCCTATCCGAGGATTTCCTTCGGATCGCTTCGGTTTGGTCGATACGGCTGTCAAACTGATGACATATTTTATCCTGCCTTAACTAGGGCATTAAACCAAAGAAATTATCTTAATATTTCTATACGCATGAATACATTTTACCCCGTCAAAACATTAGGGGTAAATCTTCTAAATTATTTTATTACATAAGGAATACATACTCGTATCTTCATCACTTCAAGCTTATAACACAATTTTTAATCATCATCTTAATGTAATCCTCTCAGTACTGTACGAGGTTCACCAACTATATACCCTCAAAGGCTAAATAACCAGCAGGATTACACCACGGGACGCAGGACTTCGGCACCGGGTCAAAAACGATTTACCAACTTTCCTCCTCAGGAGATTGGACGAAATGAAAGGAGGCTTACTGCTAATCAAAACACCGCCAGAGATGACTTTATTAGCTTTTAATTATGATCAACCGCCGGCTTCTGGCTAATCTGATGACCAATTCTTTTCTTTCCAACGTCGTCTTTCAGGTGAAGGGATTTGGCTTGTCGTTAGCGATTTCTTTGGCGATGGTTTGTGAGGCTTCTTCACCTGTTTTTGGAGCTGGCAAGAAATTGCTTTATCGGTCTTTGTTGTCTGAAGATGTTTGCAGGATGGATTTCTTTTGAAAGGTCTTCCCCTGTCTTCTTCTTACATAATTTCCGTGTTTACTCCTTGGAACCCTTTGTTTGGATATTGATTTTGGGAAGTCTTCTCTCTCGTGTTTGCTGGGCTATTATTATTCTTGGATGGCGTCTACCTTTGGGAAAAATATTTGGCTTTCCGGAGGTTTCTTTAGAAAGTGATCGCAACTTTTTGAATGGAAATCTGCGAAATTCGCCAATATTCACGTTTTAGTGTCGGACCTTAAGATTGCATAAAACCCTTGAAGGGGCGTGAATACATTTTTTTTTTTTTGTAAATTCTGTGCATTGAACTCTTACGAAAGGAGTGTTTTCTTGTGTTGATAGAAATTTGTGGATGCATAATATTCAGCAGTTTTTATTATACCCATGATTTTACCGTTATCATTCTTCATTCTGCATTCCTAATTTGAATAAGAGCATTCCTTATCTGCATAAGAGTTATTCTCATGAATAATTTTATACATAGTGTATTCAGTAATTTATCAGCATAAATCACAATCAACAATATTTTTTTACAACTTCAACAACAAAAAAACTTTGTTGTTGTGAGTTGCATAATCCAGGTAGGACAGGAATATCGATATGTTGTTGTGTTGCAATATTGGGAAATATCGTACATATTGGTAAATGCCTGACGTTTAGTATGATTTTTAATCATTAAAACTTTAAACGACACAGTGATTCTCAACCTGTGGTCTGTGGGACGTTTTCAGGTGGTCCCCGAAATATTGACCTTTTGGCACAATACATAATTTTTTGAAAACTTAAGTATTAGTGGGAGAAATGAAAAAGGAATATAGCATATCTTTGTTTTCGTGTGCATCTTCACCATAAAGAGAAATTTAATGTCCTCTATATTAAGGTAAACACTTTATTTACCCTATTTAATAAGTAGTAAATATCTACAGATACTATCTTAGTGTACTAAGCTTATACATACAGGTTTTTATTAGTGTATGTGATGAGATCTCCTTTCCTTGCAGAGCCTTCGACCGTCCATTTGTCCCGTTGGAGTCCGGACAATCACGACGATGACCCCCACAGCACGTTGTCCTGCTTCCCCACCGAATCTCGGGGGCTCTTCTGGAACTGGACCAGAGCGGGACATGTCGCCTTGCACGGGTGTCCTGGAGGAGGAATCGGTATGTTACTCATGAGGATATTTTATTGTTAAAGAGCACGTTTATTTCATAATAGCTAACATAGTATTCCAATCGACTATTACCTCGACTTAGGAGAATTGTTTTCGAGATTTTTACTCCGTTTTCAAATTGTAATACAGTCGACTCCGCTTAATGTGATCACATTTGTCCAAGATCAAAAGGATAACAATATCCGATTCATAATAATAAGCGGTTCTGTAATGAAAAGTAGCAAACACACTGTAATATGAGTGTTCGCATTATTTTGCAACTTAAAACATTTTTAAAGAAAAATATGAGAGTGGATCCTATAACACTACTACATTAATGAGTCATTTTGTATCTTTATGTACTACTATTAATATTGGCCTTCAAACAGGAAAAAAAAGGACAATAAATGATGTAATGATCACATAAAACGATCCATTTTGGGTTAATTTAAATAGAAGTGATCGGGAACATTCAATTTTGATAAAGTTATCCGATTGATAACATTAACCGTGATCACATTAAGCGGAGTCTACTGTAGTAGTATCGTACACGGCTATAGATAGATGTGTTGGAGTATGCAGTACAATACCTACTATAAAATAATGATGGTTTTATATCGCTGTGTATCAAAATATTCAAACTCAATCATATTTCCATGTTCTCAATAGACTCCCTTATCTCCGTCAGTTTACCTCTCACACTACACCAACTTCCACAAAAGCCAAGCTCAACGTCCTTTGACCCCTCCCCCACCCCTCAGCAACAGGGTTATTACCTCCCAAAGTCACCGACCAAAATGGAAATGCCCCAGCAGCAGCACGAGTTTATCGAAACTCCTCTCCATTGTTCTCTGGTGTATAAGAATATGGAAATGCCTCCCATTCAAGCTCATCCCACTGTTGCGCCTACCACGATTACCCCGGAATCATAATTCCGAGTTATGCGATTCCCGTGAATTTAAAGTAGATCGGGTGGAAATGTTGGGCCTCGTTGTAATTCACTTGTTAAGATGGGGTGATTTGCTGGCGTGTGTGGTGCGTTGATGTATCAATTGGGGGAGGGGGGTTTTGTCCTTGGTTTTATAATGATGTTTTGGGGAGTAATTGGGGAGGGGGTTGATGGAAAGGTTATAGGGGTATTAATAAGTTTGAATCGTGATTGATTGTTGCTAATGGGGCCGTTTTTTTGCATGCAATTTTAAGGTTTAGTTAAGTTGAAAAGTTTTATTCTAATGGGGACTCGAGTAATTCAAGTCTCTTCACTAATTTCCGTAGACTTTTTCCATGCTTTTAGCTTTGAAGAAATATCAGATAACTTGAATTTTTTTGTGCACCTACATTTGAAATAAAATCATCTCAAATTATTTATTTATTCCATTTCAAAAACTTGTAATCTCGCTCTTTGTAATTCTGATTTAATGGAGTTTTAGATAATCCAAACTACCGACTTCCCTTCTTAATCTTAATCTTCATTTTTATTGTTGGTTGGAAACAGAGACGACTTTTAATTCTAAATAAATTGTTGTTTCTTAGTGGCACAGTTAATAGGCTTTTGTTATGGTCCGTATATAGGAGGGACCTTGCGCCATAAAAACAAAAACAACCAACCAGAATTTTTAAGCTTCTGATTCCAAAATTTGTCTTAGTACTAGTACATACATTTATAATCTTCTGTTTTGAATGCATACAAGACACCTCAAATAATATGTGCGGCTATCCAATTCTAAAAGGGTCCCCTCTTTGCACAAGAACTGCGAAATACTGACCAATTTCATCTAAGGAAAGCCTTTATGACAACAAGAGAAACATTCGATTCCTGATTACCTACAACACTAATAGACCTCCCCGAACTCCCCTATGTATGCACATTAGGCGTAACCGTGGTACTCACCCAACATCACGGAAAATGTGTGCTCTCCCAACAAAACGTGTTTATCCCTTGAACCACCAACGTTATTACTACAGCAGCCGCTGGGCAATATTATACCCCCCACTGTTTACCCACACCACCAGCAGGGGGCTTTTATGTTGACCGGCATTTTTCTTCCACCCCCGACCGCCCTCATTTCCATCCCTGATTTGATGGCCCCCAGGCCCCTTGCACACCCTCACCTGGGGCCCACTAAAATGGGAACCCCTCGGGGAAATTACGGTAATTACTTTCAGGAGGCCGAGGAGCGATTGGGAACCAGGTCCCGTGGGGAACGGCCCTTTGCATAAATAATGATTTTTATGGCCTTTTAAAAAAGTTGGTGGTAGAACAATGAACGCCTCTATCTGGAAGGAAGCTTCTGTGCAGGGGGGTTGAAACGAATGATTCCAATTTGGAATTGGTTTTCGGAACCATTGAAGAAGAATGCTGTAAAACCCCTGAGGTAGCAAAGAAGGTGGATTCTTTCGGGGTGAGAATAAGGTTATTGTCTGTTAAAAACCTGGCCATCTGGTGGTTTCCTGGTGGTTCGTTTATCGTTTGTGGAATAAAACCGCCTTTTATATTCCAAGTAGGATGTCTTGAAAGTGATGTTGTAAGCAGACATGCTTCAGTTAACTTTATGGCATTTGTCTTGAGAAGTGACCAGGTTATTTTTTTATTGAGTTTAACGGAGATTTGGAAAAAGTTCTATACTTTTGTTTTTAAAAAATCACTTCTACGTATTTTATGTATAGTATCACTACAATAAGATATTACGGAACTTAATGTTGTAATTGTTAATGTCTTTTTGAAAGAGAGTTAGAATGTAAGTAGTAATTTATTTTGATGTAAACAGGACCATCTTTTGAAGAAAAGAATGTCATAGATGCTTGTTTAAAAAGCATTGAGCAATTCTCTACGCCTTAAATGAGGTGTTGAAAATTTGGCTTACTGAATATGTGAGTGTAATTTAAAATATATTATGTAATTTCCTTTTTATACTCAACCTTTTCTCACAACTAAGATGTTTTAGGATAGGATCTTGTTCATTAAATTAAATGTAGCATCAATAGTCATTACTTAATATTGCAAAGAAAATCAATAATGTAAAATAGAAATATTTGGGCATGAATTCTGATGTATCGTAAAAATTATCCCGATCTATTCTGTTTTTAATTTCTCGAAAGACATTTTTCTCCGCAAACATAAGGCTACTTAAGGTATTAAAACCTAAAACCACAGCGAATTTATAAAGTGCAGTCAAAGTTTCTTCAAATAGTGAAAAGATATTTCTTGGAATTACCCTAAAACCGACTCAGATAAAAACGCCCATCAATTTATGAAACGCATTTTAAAATAGAGGCAATCTAGAACGAAATCAATTTAATGAATTGAGAAATCGAAAGTCTTGTTATGCGCTCTCAGAGTAGAACAGCCTTTGACTTGCTTTTCGAATCGTGAAATATTAAAGCATGCCCCAACGAACCTGTTTGCGTTTGCTGCCGAAAAACAAAAGCTGCTTTCCCCACCAACTCTTCAAAAAACCCTTTCAGTCCCGATCGCCCCAAATTTTCAATCGGATTTAATGGAAATTTCGGCCGGACTAGGTTTGAAAGGGTTAAAAGAGGCAACAAACGAAGGAATCCATCGGTCTTCGTTAGTACGAGCAACCTGAGTGGGAACAGAATAAATAAGCGGGCTAAAAGAACACACAACAAAAAAATTTTCTGTTCGTTATTCCACTGGTGTTCTGCGGTGAAAACAGACGATAACGACTGCTGCTAGCCGAGTTTCGCTACTGGGCTTTGAAGTATGGCGGAGAAAAAAACATCGCTGGCGAAAAAAGAAGTTTTTGGAAACTTTACACAAACACAATTAATCGTCGCACTCTGAGTTTCAGAACAGTGGTCGTTGTTGTTTTTTATTATAAGGTTTCTTTTTGAGGTTGAGGTGATTTTGTTTGTGACAACACTTCTTGTGAGGAAATGCTCTTTAAAGGCATTGGGGGGTCGAAAATATCTCCCTTGTTGATAAAAATAGAGGGAATTGAGTCGTTTTCTTCATCAACGAAAGTTTTATACCTTTCAATTGTATTTTAGCTTTGGAAGGTTGTTTTATTTCGCTAAATGCTCAGAATTGCAATGGTGTGAATCCAAAGTAAAAAATCTGAGAGATTCGCTTGCATTGTTTTATCGAAATAGTTTTGTGTAGTTTGGTGGTTTCTTCACCCATAAGCCTCTAAAAATGGCTTTTCCATAAGAAAAGCATTAGCATTGCTTAATAAAACGTAAACTTTCAATTACTCTGAAATAAGTAAGGTAGACTTACACACCGTTGAAATTCTAAACTGCTCATATTATGGGTTGTTATCTAGTGTAGATATCAGTTTCTATGAAAATGTAACTGAATCCATTAAATAGTGAACAAGTTACACATATAGTTTTTATATATAACTCAATTTTCAAAGAATTTTCATTAAATTAAAAGTTGTTTTTTCTGCTGTAAATCTACCCTAGCTGAAAAGCAGGTTTTACAGGTGGTGTTCATTTGAGTTGGGATTCTTTCTAGTTACAAGAAAATTTTTATACTAAATTTCATTACTTTGGCGATTTCTTTACAAAGCGATAGAGTAAGAATTAAATATTTCCTACGATTCCTAGATTTCATTTATATTTCGAAGAACAAATGTTAGTTACATAAACTATACCTTTCTGATTTTTACGGTGAATATTCTAAAGTAGGGAAACCGATAACCATACATTTTCGGATATATTGTAAAAAAACTCCCTGTTATTAATATCCTTTTTTTTTGTACATATTTTACTCTGTAGAAGATAACCATCATTCAATTTATTGAACTTTCTTTTCATATCTAGGATTTGGAGTACCCCCCCCCTCTCAATCGGAAATGCAAAACTCTTCTTTTTTTCCAAAACCCTACACCCCCTTTCTAGTACTATTTATGTTTCCAATAGAACAAAAATATTCCAATTTCGTCGGAACATCCCCTTTCTTAACGAACCGCTCTTCATTAAAAGGGAAAAAAAGTAATCTGATATAGTACCCAAAAAGACCAACCTATTCCCAAAATCACTCCCTTAATCCAGAGCCTTTAAAGTGCTCTTGGTTGGCTAATTCCAAGATGGCGGAGCTTGTTAGAAAGCCAGAGATAAGTTGACCTTAATTAAGATAGGAGAAGCCTATACGTTACGTGTAAACACAAACTGAGGGCTCCCTACTTTGGGGGTGAGGAATTGACTCGATTATGTAAATGTCTGGCCTAAGGGGAGGCCATGGCACCTGATACTCTGTTTGGTTTACTCAAAAAACACCCGAAAACTGTTTACGGGCCTTGAATCTAGCTAAACCTGAATGAATGAATTTCCTTCTAGTTCTCCGGAAGAATTCTAATGAGTGTAAATTGCTTTCAGTGTTTCTTATGCAGTGGCTTATGGAATGGTTTTGGGTAAAAAGGATTCGGCTTGGGTGGTTTAGTTGTGACATTCGTTTTTATGTGTGATAAGTGGTTTAAGAGGAATCTTTTAAAGTGTTAGCGTTTGTTTGTTTGAACAGTAAATCTTCTATTCCAGCAAAAAGACCAAATTTGAACTATTTATACTGTTTTATGTATTTAAATTGTGATTTTTCACTTGGATGTTTTATTTTGATTTTGATTTCAATGTGTTTAAAGTTTTCACCATGAGTGAATAAAATTGAGTAAAAACTAGAATCCTCAAAATTACTTTATATTTAAATATTTAATTTAGAAAAGTTCTCAGAACACATTCAGTATTGTGTTTTATGTAATTCTTAATATTAATTTAGAGCGGACTTTCAAATTTAAGGGGTAGAAATAACCCACTACTATAATAGTCTTCATACGTGTTAAAAAGGTATTTTTTTAAAACTAACTTTCCAAATAAAAAGTAGTGAGTGGCTAATTTGATGTTTTACATAAGAAAAACTAAACAATAACTGTTTTAAATATCAAAATGTGAATAATCCTTTATAATATTAACCTTTTATGAATATTTTTTCAGGTCGTGTGCGGTGGCGTTGTGACGCTTTAACTGTCCAATGGGTGCCTGAGACTCCTGACTTCAGTGACTGCAGCTCTCAGTGGGTTGAAAGCATGAAACAAAGGGTAAGGCTTCTTCTTGTTAGACTTGTAACCCCATTGACGTACAACGCCCAACTTTTTAAATGTTCGTCAATGTGTCGATATCACATAGTAGGTTATGATTACTCTTAGCATAGTAAAAACGTTCCTTGAAAGTATTGTAATTCCATTTGAACTTCTTTTATCACTCTAATATGTCTAAACTGAACTCATTAGTGCAATTTCCCAAAGGGACCAATGCCTACGATATCCAAATTTGTTTTCTGGTCCAAGGGCGCTGGGATGCAACGTAGTACTTGTTCCAGTTAGGTGGTCACTGCCTAACGCGATATCTCCGATGTTAAGTTACCGAGCCTGCTTAGTTCTTAGTTTATCGACCCACTGAAGGGATGAGAGGTGAAGTAATTTGGTTTTAATTTCATGAGGAGTATATATCATGAGAAGTATATTATTTTTTCTCCAAAAGAAGGATAAAATCAAAACCCAAAGGAAGGATTTTATTTTCTGTTTCGGAGTGTGTCTCATATACACACATTAAGTATAAAAATTCATAAAATATATAGGGAGGCTTAGTAACCATTTTGTACATCTACCTTCCTTCATTGCACCTATTCAGATGAATCTATTCAATCCCCATAGAAAATGCACTCCTTCTCCAAACAATCTTGTTTAATATGTCCCTTAATTTCTTACAATTACTCCATTCTCTTCAATTCCCTTTTTTCCCTCCTCTTTGAATATGAAAAATAAATTTCCCCGGAAAATGGGTATTACACTCGGCAGTGCGATTTAATATTTGAAAATGTATTCCCTAAGCGACTCCCAGGATTCCTGGCCTTTTATATATTTCCCATCCTAATCTGATAAAACTGTTCACTCTGAGATAAATTTAATTCATTCCTTTCAAGACGATTAAATCGTTCCTTTTCCTCCTTCTCTCTCGAGGAACGGTAATGTTTATCTTTTCGATTATTGATTCCTTTTTTTTCCGTGTCCCGTCTCCTTTTTTTTGTCTTTCCTTTCTCTGTTATCTTATCTCTTCTACGTCTTAATACAGAAGATGATATAATAATAAAAAAAAATATTCTGTCACCCCGTGAAAATTCCCCCCTTCAGAGAGAGAGAGAGAAAAAAGCAAATTAGGAAGGAATAAAAAACGAAGACGAAACAAAAACTCGAATCTGACTTAGATAGAAGTTAGAACAGTTCCCGCAACTGTTATAATGATAGGCTTAGATTTTTCACTAGTTCCATCCTATCTATTTAAATTTGTTTATCGTCAACTAGCTCCTCAGGGCCTCTTTGCGTAATAAGAACTCTTTATTTTTTCATAAAATGGAGGAAGAGGAAATAACGTTTAAGAAGAGAGAGAGATAGATTCTTTTGAAATCGGTAGGGAGATATATCCCGTTTTCGTTTGTTTATATCTCTCTCCGAACCATTACTTTCTTATCATTATCAAATATCTTGCCGACGCTGGGGCGATTGAAAGAGATTAGAATAGTTTTTAAGTGTTTCTTTGCTCCGAGTTGCGTTGAAGAATTAGAGATTTGTTTGCTAGGAAAAAAGAAACTAAATGTGTTTTTCTTAGGTAATAATCGCACCATTTTGCAGTTTCGAACGCAAAAATCATGTTAGCGAGTTTTTATGCAACACTTACTAAAAACTATGCCTTTTTCTCCTTGGACGAGACTTTTTAAGATTTAAAAATAAACATAGAAAGAGCTAAATTTTATTTATTTTGCAGTATTAATGCCCAATTTTTACACCCTTGAGAATAAATACATGATATCCTGTTTTATAGCATAAATAAATCTATAACGTTACCGAAAATATTTCATCTGATTGCTCATTTTATGCGATTCCAGGAAAACATTTTACCTTTACTTTCTCGAACCCCTGTTCTTTTATAAACATGCTTCCATTGTGGTCTATGAATCTTTTATTTGGTTTTTAAAACTACTGCTCAAAATCTCGTAAAAATTGCCTTTTCCTGGACCTCGCATTTATTCAAGTCTTTTTACGGATCTTCTCAAACAAACACTAACAGCCCAAGTTCTTTCCCTATCCAAGATCACCTTTCACAGCACATGTCGTTCGGTCAAGAACTCCCTCCCCGAAAACTCGCCCCGATATAAATGTTATAGGATTTGTCTCACACCTTCCCAGCTCACCTCGCTCGATAAATATCGATTGAGTGGAAAAAAGCTTCGGAATCGATATCTCGCCTATACCGATATGAAAGGCCCCGGTCCAAATGACACTTACAGGATTTTATGACTTTCTAGTACCAACCCGACTTTCGGGGGATATGTATTTTTCCCTCTCCTCCCTTTTTATATTTCCCACCCTGTGGCCCCCTGGGGGTGTAGGCCGCCCCCGCAGAGTAATCACCGCCAGGGCACGTGCCCCCCTTGCACTCTGCCAGTCATAACATCGTCGTCAGAATTTGTTCTTTTGTGCGAATATTGGAAAGTACTTCAAAACAGCTTTAGCCCCCCGTTCTGAAAGGAAATTACTATTCTGAAGAGGCTTGGAAGCAAGGATTTTCCCACCCCGGGTGTTCTCTGCGCCCTCCCCCCCCCTCTGCAGAAATGCTTGCGCGATGTCCCCTTTGAAAAGGACTGGTTTTTGCTTTTATTATTTTTTTTCTCTCTCTCTCTCTCGTCTTTTGGTGGATTTCCCCGCATCTCCGTTATTTGATGGAAAAATAACGCTCTGGGTACTTGAAGGTTTTATATATTATATTATCGTTATTAATTCCGAATAACGAGGTGTGGGATTTATTTTTTTTTCTCACGGAACATGTTTCAGACAACCACCAGTTTTTCATTATTAGTGATTTCTTCTGTTGTAGCTTTCTCTTGAAATATGGTCCTAAAGAATATTCTAGAGAAATATTTAGGATATTACTAAGCATTTCGCATTAACCTGCTTGAAACATTTTTCGATGACTTTTTACTAATGACTGAAAAGACAGTCTAGTTGTGAAAGATGTTTTCTTCAAAAAGTCATAACTTAAGCACTTAATCTGTACTTAGACATACCAATTTAAAAGTTGAGATAGTTAACTTAAGTACATTTAAAATGCTATATAATATTCACATGTTTACTGTAGAATTTTTACTCTACTTTTAATGGACCTAAGCATTTTCCAACTTAGTTATTTAAACTTAATTTTACTCGAATGGAAACTGAGAATATTCTATTTATTTGATAAAAAAAAGCAATAGCATCTTATTAGAATTTACCATGATCCAAAATCTATCTATTATTATAGACAATAAATCAATGCATAATATAGGGAACGATGTCGATTTTATTAATTTTAAATGTTTTCACATGTCACCTTTTAAACCTCTTATTCTGGTAACATAAAACAGAGAAATTGATGTTTTATAATAGAGTTAAAGATGTACCCCGCAACATGAATAACACACAATTTATAGGAGGAATCCCATCTTCATCCTTAGTAAATACATAAATCCCATTGCACATCTTAGCATATCTTATTCCGATTAATCTCCCCAATGCTGCAGTAATTATCGCAGGCTTTACATACAATCGCGGTCATTTGCAAAGAATCCTCACGGAATTTATTCCGATAATCCTTCACCGGAATGACCCGACCAAAATCCCCTCCGTGTCCAGCATTAGTTTTAATTCCGTGATTAACTATTCTGACCATTAGCAAGAATTCCCCTCCAACAAAATAAATCCAACCCAGATCTGTTGCTTAAATGGCGCGATCATAATCCTTCTTCTGATGTGCACATGTCCAACTAACTAACTAGTCACCCCCTTCTCAGTGATTTACTAACTGTTGACCAGATTAGGCAACGGCCATTACTTATTAACCCCATATAGATCCCTCGTCTTATCTCCACTGATGCTTTTATTAACCGCTCAAACGACTCCACCCTCGACAATAACCCCCCCCCCCTAGAAATCACGCATCCGAACCCTTTCGGGGCAAATCGAACCCTCGGGAGTGTGGAGAGAAGAAAGGGGGGGGGAGACACCTCATTAAGATTAGCATTTAATTATAGAGCCGCGAAGATTGATGGCTGGAGAACTAGAGAGATAATCGTCGCTTCATCCGAGGGCATTTTACCCGATTAAACAACAGCGTTCTGTTAATTGGAAAGCCCGAAGCCGCCATCTTGGGGTCAGTGGAGGGACGACGCCCTAAGTTGTCCGAAGCGTTTTTGGGGGTTGGTTGGTTTATTTCGGACCTTTTTGGGGCGGCGCCAAGTGTGGGTGTTGTTGGTTTTAAAAGACGTGATTAAGGGGGACGCTTTTGGCCATATTTACCTGAGCAACAAATTGGGGGAGACGAAAACGCTCCTATTTAATTTGCATAAGGGCGTGCGTGTTATGCCCCTATAGCCCTTTTACCTTCTTGCATTATTAAGTCGTTAAACTTTGCGTTGTTAAAAATCTGTTTTAGGGTGTAGTCCTCAATGTAATGGTTTGTAATCCTGAGAGTTCCTGTCTTTAATGCTAGTTACAACATAACAATTGCAGAGAACATCTATTTTAAAAATTCCAGACATCCATGAATAGCCTAATATCGTTACTTTAAATCATTATAGCACGTACACATAACCAATTTTTTAATAGAAACTTTGTATCTTAAAGTTGTACATATATATTCAACACTTCTTATGAATAATTTAGTAACCTTCGTGTAACTATCTGACGAGTAAACGTTAAAATAGTTACCTAAGTGTCAGAAATCCAAATTACTTAAGGATAATACGAGTTGGGATGTGTAAATCGAATTATACGTCCTAAACTGATATACTCGTCTGCGGTGTTGTCTTAAATAAATTATTCATTGCTCGTTACTGAGAGTGCAGTTCTTCAAGATGTTTTGGGATCATTTAAGGAGAGATATAGGAACACACCCCCCGAATGTGGGAGGTGGCTGTTTGTAGGGTGTGGATACTTTAATTAAGGGAGTGAAGACTACGCCCGCTGTGGTCTCAGAGGACCATTTTGTTTGTTGGGGGAGAGATCTTTGGTATTTATCAAAGGTCATCTTGTAGGCGAGATGACCAAAAGATTTAACAACCTTACGGTTAAGTTATGAACTTATATGAAACATTTTTAGATCATGGATCTTTTTGAAATGTGCATGAGAATCTTACTATTACTTGCATCTTATATAATGAATCATATTTTTTTATTGTGTTCACTGCACAATTAAATGCCAAAAAGTTGACATTAATGTATTATTAGTTTAAACGTAACTAAGGAAACTACGAAAAATGACTTATATAGTCACTTTTTATTATAGTGAAGTATTTTATTAAAGGAATAGGCAGTTTCTGCGCAGAAAACCCCATGATAAACGTCAGAAATACAGAGATTATCTACATATTAAAAAATTCTTACTAAATTAGTTGCACAGGGTGGTTATTAATTAAACTTCCCTTTTCTTGGAATGGCCATAAAAAGAAAACTACTGAACCAAATATTCTCAAACTTGGTCACACTTCAGAAACGGTTGTGGAATTTGAATAGATTATTACTTTATAACCAAACTATACTTTGAAATGCATCACTTATACCATTTCAATTATAATTTGCTGGACAGTACAAAGATATATCAAATTTCCATTCAACTAAATGGAAGACTCCACACAACATCTCTACAAACCTATTAACACTAATAGCACACCAATAACTTACAAAATAAAGACTCGCGAAATTATTATCCAGTCACACACGACAACAACCCGCGTATTAACCCTCGGTTATTCTCAGAAATTCAAACACATTCTTAGTAACTGGGCTCTGCCTTCTGGCTGTTCGAATCCTTTAGGGTTCTTAATCACGACCCAATAACCACCAATTTGGGACAATTGTCGCGAGCGAGCTTTGATTACTCATTTTGGTGACACTGGACAGCGAAGAGATTATTAATGTGGAATTGTCTCTTAGGAACGGGCTCTGTGTTGTTGGACCAGTGAATAAATGCCTTTTAAATCATATCAAGGGGAAAGGGTGTATTTGCATTGTTGGTAATGTAAATGTTTATTGACTTGAATCCAGGGAATGTCTAGACAGAGTGATAAGTGATGTGATGAAATGCACCTTATTTTTGAATGAACTTTTTAAAATGAGTTAGTCATCATTCATAACTGCTCTGCAAAAGTTTACGAGGGAAATTTCTGACCTTTACGTTAGTCTTTGAAAACTTAAAATGTGCCTTGAAAAATCCTTAAATTTTTCCCACATAAGATTGAACGATAGGTTTAGTGTTCATGGAGAAGAATAAATTTCAGAAATCTAAGCTTTACTAAAGATGTTGTACAAAAAAAAAGAACAAAGGGGATAGTCGGACCGTTTTCTAACGTAATTATGAGAGAGGGTTGCGGTTTGATAATCTTTACTGACATGGGGGAGGGGGAGGTTAAAAATTACCAAAAACATGCTTACGTAATATTTGAACGGCCTCTTAATTAAGAGTATTCTCGTAATTAATTGAGACCTCCATCGTTCAAAAACCGAACTTATTTTAGTCGCACCCCTTGGCTTTTGACTCACTCAATTGATTTTAACATATATTATGCTCTCGAAGCAAATAGTAGTGTTTTCTTAATAAGAACACCATTTCTTCAATGTACGCATTCTTTGGCATTCTCACCCATACACTCTTTCGTTGCAGATGGGTCGCGGTGACCCGATCACGTCGCTGGCTGCCGAGCTGGCAGTGATCACTCGCACCAAGGCCCTGCTGGCCGGTGACATCGTGCACTCGGCCGACATCCTGCACCGCCTGGTGGCAGAGATGGGCGAACGCACGCGCGTCATGGACGACCCCATCCAGCGACAGAGGCTCCTGCTCGCCCTCCTAGAGGTAAGAGGTCATTTATGTAGAATTAGCGTATCCTCTCCCACTCTCCACACTTTCCCCCTCTCCGTTACTATGGTTTTTAGCGAATGTTAGAGCCGTATTCAGAAAGACAAACACGTAGAAGAAACGAGAACGGATCGGAAACGGAAAAAAAGCTCACGTCGAGAGATTTCAAACGTGAACTCGTCCGCCATATTGTTCCGAGATTCGAATCTAAGCGGATTGCGTTTACACTTTTTTGTGGTCCGTTAAATAGTGCCAAAAAATCTAGAACAGCTACTAATTACAATAAAAAAGTCCTCAGACATTAATTTATTATTTAAGTAATGGATATCTAGTGTTAACAGAATTTTGTTTTATCAGTGTATAAATACTTTTCAGGCTTTGCGACAGGAGGTGCCAGCAGCGCACGTGAGAGAGAAATGTTAAGTTCAGAGCTCCCGTTTGAAATCTCTCCTTTCCGTATCGTTCTCGTCTCGTTTCTTCTACGTGTTTTAGTTTCTGAATATGGTCCTTAGTTTTCCGCGCCAAGCCAGTACGTTTCAGGTAGGAACGCAAAAAAATACAAAAATTACTCACCGGTGTCGAGAGGAAATTCCGTGACCTGTCTTAACTGGTGTGTGGAAATATTAGTGTCGTTTATGTTTGCTGCATCCTTACCTAGACGAAAAGGTTTAAGACCTGACCTTGGCTTTATACGCCGATTCATTGATCACTGTTGCAGAGAAAGATCCAATCATTTATGCATGTATGGTATGCTATTTGGGGGGTTTAGTTTGGATATTAAACACTCATTTAAAAGATCATAAAATTTAAGTACTATACTTAATTAAACTGGATACTAAACAGTTTTGAATACCTAACAGTAATCGATAGCGTTCATCTCAATGAAATATATCTTGTTAACTTTATTGAATTAAAATTTATAGAACTGGCATTAAGTTCTCAACCCTATTTTCTTTGCTCAAATATATGATGCAAACGTAAGACTACAACGCTGTAAAATTTAAATTTCTGTAAGGAAACCCTATCTTGAAAATCTCAAGGGTGTAGTTTTAATGAATCAAATGATGGATAATGGTTTGCAGTAGGAGCACATATTGAACCCCTTTATTACTCAATGCTATCATACTGTTTCTGTCGAGTAGAGAAACAAGATTACAAATACTTTTTTTTATACTATCTTGTCCAGGGTTCCACAAATCTGATTTTTTTTTTACCAGAGAATACATAATCTCAATTAAACTTGTGAGGCGAAAATCAGTCAACACAATTTTCATGCTCTGGATGAGTCAAGGCTTTTAGTAGATGACTGTAAATTCTGTTTGGCCTCCATATAGAAATACTTTTGTCTGGAAAAAGTTCTTCATGGTAACAAATCTTCGTATCGAAATTGATGACGAAGTTTTACAATGACCTCCCAACCAGTGAAGATTTATCTCCCCTCATATGTCATCACACTCAGCTAGCTAGTTTATGTACGAGAGAGCTCTTCCAACTTATAGTACAGTTGCCCGTGCTATCCATCTAATTCAATGACTACATGGCTTCATGGATCATAGCTCCAGACGGTTAAAGTGTCATGGACGGTTAAGATGGATTCGCTTTGAAATCATCGGAAAGCATCTTGTGTTGAGAAGACGGTTATTTATGAGGTGGAAAGATCCACGGTTATGAGTTGCGAGTAGTATGCATTTTAGAGGGTAGTTTTGACTAATTCACTTTTGAGTAGTTAAGGAAATGACCTATGGTTAGCGCTCTTGTAGTTAAGGAAGAAATGAACTAGTCTCTTGGGTAGGCGATAGATATTATGCAAGAGCTGAAACATTTTTGTAGTTGTTGGGAAACATATTTCAATCCTTTTCCGTGGCATCTTTCCCGTGTCGTGTCGCACTAAATTTAGATAAAAGGAAATAAACTTTTGTTTTCTCACAGTTACAACTACAGCTATTAGTTACAGTTACACAGTTACAGTTATTAGTAACGGATTTTGTTTAATAGGAAAAGATGTTACTTCTGATTTTTAAACTATGCTTTTCGCTTTATTTAAACATGTGTTCTGTGTAAAATTTTAACTTTTCTTGACTATTTTACGAACTGGTCTGAGTCTACGAAATATTGTTTTGAGGGGATACGAGAAGAATCGAAGAAACACTTCCAAGTTTTAAATAAATTTAAATTTCTTGTAGAGCATAGTTATTTTTAACCTAAATAGCACACATATTATTTGCGGTATTTTATGTTTAGTAGCGTCTGCATCGATACGAAAATTAGATTTAACTTTAATCAAAGCCAAACAAAATAAAATAAAGCTTGTATTTCTTGTTGTAATATATTTTAAACAACTTCAGTTGTAAATTATAATTGTAATGGAAAATTCAATTATATAGGATGACAATACAACCGTAAAACCCATTGAATTGGTATAATTTGAAAAAGTAAAATCTTCAAAAAAAACTAATTTCTCCTTTGTACTACATCTTTTAATTTACTGAGCGTTATGCGGCGTTACTTAAGTCCGAGTTAAAAATGGTTTGTCACCAGAATCCCGTCCGCCAAAGACTAGTTGACACATTAATTAGAAAATGACCTCATTTCCGTTTTTGCAGCATCACAAAAGCTTTTAATAAAATTTCCCAATCAAACTTCTTCAACACGGGGTAAAAAAACATCTCCAAAATAGCTCCTTACGTTTCCTTCTATGTTTCTTTCCAAAAACTTCAGCAAGAAAATAATAAAGACAAAGGTAGTAATTGATAATTGATAATCTAACAAGTTTACAGAAAAGGAAAAGAGCTTTAAAAAAAACCTTTTTTTTTTTCTAAGACGCAACTGTTAATGAGTGGCATTTAACAATCGAGACCTAATTTTTTATAATGCCTCCTAGGTTTCCAATATCGCTGCTTTTTCCACGGGGCTCCTCCAATCAAGACTTTTTGAAATTTGTTCTTTATTCGAAAAAAGTAAATTAACGAATTAATAATTACAAAAAAGCCTTTGTTTTCGAAAACTTTACACTCTTTCTTTTCGTTCTATCTAATTAAAAACGTTAAGATTTTTTTCCCCTCTACCTTCGTTGTTGAAAACGCCCAGAGTATTAAAGCACTTTGGAGTGAAAATGAGGAAGAGAGGCTTTAAATTAATTTACACCTGCTTCAATCCTTTGTTCGTGCTGCATAAGTAAGTTGGCTCAGCAGCTGTTCTAAACCAATTACAAAGACGGATGACGTAATTGTTGATCATTAATTGAGCTCATTGACGACCGTTTAATTAACTCAACTCTGTGTACCTTCAGTGTTATTAAGGGAAGAGACCCCACTTTAATTATAACTGGGAGGGCACTCGAGTGAGTGTGTTTCTATATTGAGTGATAAATGAGCAAGAAGAATTAAAACAATAAATAGTTTTTTTTATTTCGAAATAATCAAGTTGCTTTTTTTAGAGGGGTTCAATGGAGTGGAATTTTAGTGGTTAACTTTCAGTAGTAGCCGTTATACCAGGAAGAAGTATTATTCATAAGTTCATACCTGAATTTTATTGAATCATAAAGTAGTTGTGTTAAAAATGTTTTGAATCTTATATTTCAATGTTAACTTATAGTTAGGCTTTTACTCTGAATTATATTCCTTACTATGCTGATATCCCTTAATAAGCATTAATTTTTGTTTACATGGAAAAATGTTTCTTTTAGCCGTGTTGAGGCACAAGGCTGAGAAATGATAACATTTTCCCATGTTTATTTAATACTTTTAAATTATATTAAATTATATCCAATAATTTATAATAACCCATTTTTCTGCTAGATTTTAATTTTATCTAGTTTTTCTTTGAAAATTCCCATCTTAGCACTATAAACTACAAAAGTTCTACACAAAAATAAACATATTATTAACCCAAATTGACAACACTTTATCTTCTTATATAGAACACCTTAACACTTTATTGTGTTTTGAATATGTTTGAAAAATATTGGAAATGTGTTCTAAAAATATTGTTGTAAAATAGGTTTAGAATCTGAAAGTGTTCCTAAATATGTATCAAAACACTATAAGGTCACATTTTCTCTCTGTATGCTTTTAAGCAACACTTTTACAACACCATATTTTCCCACACAACACAATTGCAATACAATCGCAACATAATCATTCGATTTGAAGTTTATTATGTTTGCTTTGCGTTGCAAAAGCGTTTCACCCATTTGCAGTGTAGATTCCGATAACACGCTACAGAAAATTTCTCCACCTTCGACGTCTTAGGTTTTCCATCCCTCCAATAAGACACCATTCCCCATGCCACACTCCTCTATATTCGAATGAACTGTTCCCAGTTCTATCTCTTTCTCTATTCCGGCATGATAAAAACCTAAAAATTCTCTCTCTCAACCTCCCCGAGCTAACCCCATCCCAAAAAACAACAGCAAATTAACCCGACGGTTACGTCACTGGAAATGACACGTCTCCACGATTCTCACCATGGATGGAATTAATCCAACCAAAAACTCCATTTACCGATGCCGTGTGTCCCGGGGCATCAGGTGCCGGGGCTGTCCTTTAACGCCCGGCCGCCCTTCCCCTTGACAGGGGCTGTCAGCGGCAGGGGGCGCTTTCTGCAGTTCCGTTTGTGCTTTTGATTCGCTCGTTGCGCATTGTTCTGGAGGAATTCGTTGGGTTTGTGCGGTGATGAGAGTCTAATGATGCAGTAGATGGAGGGGATTCTTATATAATCTGCATAAATTATCCCTATATGTCCTTTAATGGGTGGAGTATTGATAGGTGAATTCAATGTCTGTTAAAAAACTGAGATATCAATGTTAGAATTTTAAAATTCCTTTACTATCCTCGTTTTTCTACACTGAAAACGCTCCTCACAAAAATAAACTCGAAGAAAACTTTTTTTGACCCTAAATTAACGCTGTGTTTTGTTAGGTAGAACAGATTGACACCTTGCTGTGATAAATTTCCGTCCGAATATGTTGAGAAATTTGTTAGAAATTTGCTCTTTCCACCCAGTAATGTGTTCTAAAATAATTGATGCAAAATATGTTTAGAATCTGAAAGTGTTCTTAAATATGTATCAAAACACTATCTCTTTCTGTTCTATTTCTACTCTTTCTGTATATTTTTAAGCAACAGTTTTTACAACACCCTCTTTTCCCCACACAACGCAATCGCAATACAATCGAAACGCTTTTGACTAGAAGTGTTCCAACTCAGAAGGCTGCAGAACTTAATTAAAAGTTTGAGTATTTCTATTTGTAAATGCTTGAAAAGCTAGAAAAGTTTACTCTTATCCTCGATTAAACCACTGGTTATCAACCTACATGTTTTAGTAGAATAGGCTGGTTAAAAAAATAAGTTAGTAAAATGAATTAAACATTAACAGATATGATAGTTTACTTGAGTTTGCGATAAAACTTTTGTTAATAAGGCTTAAAAAGAGTTTTAATGCATCCATCTTTGAGATTTGAGTTTGAAAAGAAACAACTACATTTAGATCAGCATGGATTGTTCTTAAAATATTTTTGAATTTTTCAAATTTGTGTGAACAATTTTGAAGAATTCTTAAAACGAAACTTGCATTGTAAATTTCGTCTTATAACACAATAGTTTTTATTGATTCATAGAGAACTTTCTTTTCAAAGTTGAAGGCTAATTAAAAATACATTTTTCTTTAGTGTTAACTTTTCTCCTTTTTGACATAAATAAACCAAAATTAATTTTTGAAAAGTTTCGCATTACCTACTGCATGAAATAAACAAGTTTCTCTTGGGAAAACACATAAAAACAGGCTTTTTTAATAAAAAAAAATATGTTACCCGAGACTTTTTTAATGAAGTTGACTACTTCTTCATAAACTACGAATTTGTTTACCGCAAGATCCCCTCAAATTACCTCAAAATTAATTGTAAAATCTCTCTCTTCCCTAAGCCCCCTTCACCTGGGGAAAACAATGACCAAACTTTTCCCTAATCTTCCGCTGAAGTTGACGAAGCTGGTTTTAATTTTCCTGAAGAGAGGGATTTGATCTGAAAATCGATCATCGCGTACGTCGAGATTAAAAAAAAATGGCGGTATTCTAATTTCCCAGAATCTACGATTCGATGCTAGTAGTCAGATGGGAATTAAATCGATTAGTTTTTACTCTTGCGCCGAGTATGAAGTTAATTTATTATGTCTGGGTTCCTGTGGGAAGATGGTCCACTTTTCTGTATTCCATCTTCATAATAAATGTTATTCGAGTTTTTATAAAGTTTTCAAAATTGGTCTTGATATTCCGATTTCTCAAGAACTACTGGTAGATAATATCCCTCGAGTATTTGCAATTGGGATCCAGGTTTTAAATTTAATCTGTTTTAAACTCTGTTTATAGCTAACTTTTAAAAATAGGAAGGTTATAAAAATACTTTATGAGAATAAGTTTTGATTTTCCCTGGGAATATTTTGAATTTATTTAAACTTCATAAAAGGTTTTAAATTTAAAGTTAAAATGTTTTCTTATTTCATACGAAGAGTTTTAATTAAATATATTACTGGGAGGCGATTTATTTGATTGTGATTTCTTGAAATGAATTATATTTTGAGTTTTACGTATGTTATAAAGTAGGACTCTTACCCTTTGTTTTATTTTGTCACAAATATATGGCCCCTTTCTCTATCTTAACATGTGTCGTAATTGTTCAATGTACCCCTTCTGCTTTCAAATTTAGAAGAATTAAAATAATTGTTGTAAAGATTGTCTCAATGTTTTTAATTTACTCCTTTCTTCATCTTTATAGATTGAATTTTAAATAACTTAAAAATGTTCACAGGGTTGTTGAAATATAAGATTACTTTTTCCATGAGTGTCATTGCCCCATTGACTAAGTGCTTACAACAATAAAATAAGTTCAATGTAGAAGAATGTTTTGCACTATATTTCCCCATTTGAAAAGATATAAATCGTGAATTTTGGTTCTTTATACTTATTTTCCTGTCTCAATTTGTACTTTATTGACATTAATTTTAGTCCAGTAGTAAAATTCAACAGCCCCATTAAAATTTCCTGAAATGTCCTTAATCTTTTGCAAATCTAACATTAAAACAATATACTTTATTGTATTTATACGTATAACATATAGAGACTTCCATTAACAAATTATTCAAATTACTCTTCATCAGGAAAACCAAGACGGACTCACCATTATAATTACACTTCTCTCATCATGGCGC
This sequence comes from Tetragnatha montana, assembly GCA_963680715.1. Taxonomy (NCBI): domain Eukaryota; kingdom Metazoa; phylum Arthropoda; class Arachnida; order Araneae; family Tetragnathidae; genus Tetragnatha; species Tetragnatha montana. The sequence continues at coordinate 57,814,740 of OY796676.1, read as the reverse complement.
CACGCCAGCCTTGTATTTCACTCCAGGCCCAATAACATCCCGATCTCCCCTAAAGAGGGAAAAAACCCTCATCAATTTTCCCTAATGAAGAAACTTCGTAAGGATATACCCGCGACCGATAAGCCATGCTTTACCTCTCAAACCCCCAACTTCCACTTTTTCAATCCCCACTTTCTCAAAATTATTATTTTCCAAGGGGAAACTTAAAAAAAAGAAACCATTGTCCGCCCAACATGCGCAGCTATCGATTTCTTATCAGAAATTCGCAATTAAGTAAAAGGACGAAGAATCAAAGTAATGTTTTTGTAATTCCCTCCTTTTTTTCTTAGTCGGAGAAGGGAAAAAAATCTGATGAATTTCCCCTTTTGCTTAATATGCTGTACCTCTATTCCGTGGTCGCTGTAGAATTTTAACGGCTTTTTTCTGTGTGGGTTGGATGTCTAGCGGTTTTTCGACGATGTTCTTTTTTCCGTGGTAAATTTAGCGTCAATAATTTAATAATGTTCGTATCTTTCTAAGTAATTAGGCAGGTCTGGTGTGAGGAATTTAAAAAAGTTGTCGGAGTCCCCCTTATTAGATTGTGTATTGCTCGAAGCTGCGTAAAGTAATGATGATTAAAGTATGGTTTAAACTGTGTCCTCTAATCCTTTAGAAAAAGAGATTTTCTGCTTTAACATTTTTTTTCTGTAAAACTTAAAAAATGATTGCTTAACTATATTTGTATGTAATAAACTTTATAAAATGCTTCCAAAATCTGAAGTATATTATTTTATAAAAATATTGTGATTTTGGGCTTACATTTAAAATTTAAATTGACCAAAAATGAATATCGTTTTTAAAGATGCTAAAACTGAACATTAAATGCAATTGTGAGCCATCAATAATATGAAAAAAAAAATTATGTTGTTTTATTTGACTCGTGTTCCTAATATTTGAATTTCTTTAACATTTTATTCCTCTATGGTAGTTTCAAATATTTAGTACACGAAGCTGAAAAATTTAACTTGTTTCAGAAATGTACTCAAAACAGACATATAAACAATGTCTGTTTCGGATCACATGATTTGGGTCTCACATAAATCTGAGTAGAAAAATCAAAATTATTATACTCTTTAAATGGAGAGGGATCTTAATGTTTTTGATTTCATTCATATTTGCAAAAATCTTCTCGCTTTAAATTCCAACTCTAACATGAAAAACCGAAAATGCAAATTTTGTTTCAGGGAGCTTAGACAAATAATTGAAGTGCAGTCATCCCGAAGCCCTTACCGTCTTAATTTATTTGCTATTTACTTTTCACATATTAAAAGTGTGGAAGGGCTTAGCGCATTGCTCTTCTCCCCGGCTTAAGGGCTTAGAAGACAAAATAACCCCTCTGTGGCGCGGGACCTTCCTTTTGCACAGTGATACACATTCTTGATAGGAATAAAAAAATGATTAAAGCTTTCTTTTGAATAATTCATGAGCAAAAATGACACTCTGCTTTGCATTGAACGTTGATAAAATATTCATACCGGTTCTAAAAAGTCAAAAATTCTCTCAGCTTATATTCCATTATTAAGTGTAGATGTGTTTTAAATTAAAGAATGAGATTACACACATTTTGTGTTATTACCGGCCTTTTTTTTGTCCGATTTTTAGTATTTGTTTCGCTGTGCCTCTTTTTATCGCCGTTCGTGGAGCTTGATATTGGATTTTAATTGCCGATGAAATGTTTTATGTATGGTCTTTTTTTTTGGAGGGGAGAGCTTCAATTTATTCAGGGTGTCTAGGGGGAGGGCCTTTTGATGTTTGCAAATCTTTCGTAATTGCGATGTCTCGCTTTTTCGGTTTAATTAATTAATCCTTTTTAGCGAAGAACTGGGGTTTCTGAGTTTAAATTTCAGAACAGAGTAATTGAAAATCACTGAACGCATTCAATGCCGTGTATTGCACTATGGATTTAACAGAAGGTGTACAATTGGGCAGAGAATTCCGAGATTTTTATATTGAGGAAAAGGTATTTTGAAAATAGATAAAAAAAATGTTTGTATAGTATGAAGCAAACTGCTATTTTTTTTTCAACATATGTCGGGAATTTAACTAGAGCATTAATTTTTTATTTCTCACTTTTGTGTTGTGAACTAAGCAGAAATATAATTTGATTGTCAATTTATGTGGTTTTTTATATATTTTTTCAGTTGAAAGGGAATAAGTCCATCAACGTTTTTCAACCGTACAACTTTTCTGGATACACTCATATTTTTTTCGATGATTGTTCTGTATTTTAGATAGGGTTTTGAATTTCCAGTAAAAAATTTGGTGGTATTACATTGAAAATTATATTTGTTACAACGATTTTCTCAACACTTGGTTTTTGGACTTATTCCTTTCTCAAACTGACAATTCAATTAAACGCAATGACATTAAAACAGCGTTTCCACTTTAGCGTTTCTATTGCTATCCGTTAATACTGTCCTAATCGTTGCATCTTTTTTCCTCTCAGTCCGTGCTGGCAGTGAGCAGCAATCTGTTGGACGACGGCCACCGCCCCCCGTGGCACGACCTGACCCGAGATCAGCAGCAAAAGTCAGCGTCCGCCCTGCTCAAGAGCCAGGAGAGGAGCGGGTGGCTGCTGGCAGAGTCCCACCACTCCAGATACAGCTTGAGGAGTGGGCAGCCGCATGTGTGTAAGTAACCATCCTAATATAAAGTAATACACTGTGAAAGATAAAAACAGAAAAGTACTGTCAGCAAAAGTTGCCTTTATACAGGATTTCTCTGTTGACTCAATTTTGTCTTTATCCTATGATCTTTTTGCAACTTAGCCAGCGGAAATATTCTATTTATTTAACTACATACTTGTATCTATGCAGACTGGTGTATTATTTTTTGTATCAACTGCGGAAGTTAAAGTGGGCTGTATCCCTAAATGCTTACCCAGAAAAGCAAAATATTCCTGCGTACAGAAATGTTCAAGTCAACAGAGGAATCCGTGGATATATAGAAAAGCTCTGGCATCTCATGCTGCTAAATCTTATTTGATCTTAACATTTGAAAATATTGATAAGGTTTTTATTTTTTGGTGCTACAAAAGCTAAAAATTCTTACCGATTCCAATGAAATTTGGACATAGTGATTCAACCTGCGGTTTTTATAGCCTGAATATTTTGGTATTTCTCCCATTCATTCGTCCCACCAAACAATAAAGTACATGAATGAATAGCACCCTCTGTTATTGAATTAGTTACTGGAATACCAGCATCGAACTAGTTACCAAAGATTCACTAATGCCACTATCAAAAGCCCCACATTTCCCTATGAACGCTAATAGCTCCATAGATCAATCTATTGATTGCCAACTAATTCGCTTCTGCAAACGTCCGGACACCTCTCCTTTTAGTCACCTTTAGAAATCCCCTACAAAATGAACCCCTAGAATTGTCAATTGAAATGATCATCACATCAAGGTGAAACCTGGTGCCCACACACAAATTACTAAATGGAATCCTTACACAAAGGTTTTCAGTCATAGGCGGCAGGCCTTTCGAGATTTGGTCGGGAGACTGAATACCAATTTGCCCGACTGAATATAGGACCTAAGTAGAAGATCATCAGCACGGGAGGAAACGTGATCTAGCCCCAGTTGGGGGTTTAGGGCTGTGTATTTTGGCCTTAAGCCCTCCCTTCGCATGCAGGCATCAGAATGCCTTCCGAATATCACGCCTTTGCGATCCCGGCTATCTCAACATCTGGGTAATGATGGCCCCATTCGATAGTCAAACTGGAGGCGTTTGACGAGGTTTATTGTGAGCTATGTAGTATAGTACTACCTCTATGATGAAATTGTCTTTGAACCCTAAAATGCATGATTTGATAAAATAGGTGATTTGTACTTAGGTACGCTGGTATTGGTGTAATATTTTTTTCATAGTTAGAGGCTAAATTAGGTTTTGAGTGCATTAATGTGATGTAATGGTTTATAAAATTTTACTGCAATGGAACTCGTATTAACAATAAATAACTCTTAGGTATTAAGTTCACATATTAAGTACCTAAATCGGTTAAAATTCTGGACCGATGTTATTTGATGCCTATGAACAACTGATGTCTAAAGTAAATATAAATTGTCCTCTTTTCTAGTGGCTTCCGAATTTTACTTAAAATCAGAGAAAACCGAAACAAAATTAATGAGAATACTGTAACCAAACACGAAATATTTTACCTCAGCTAGTTATTATAGTTAGTTTTAATGTTATAATGCACATCGAATTTTAATTTCAGAGAATCATACCTACTTCATATGTTTTTCTTCAATCCGTATTCCAGTTTTTAATGAAATGGCAACTCAATTGCACAATTAACTTAAAATTTGTTCAACATCCATGTCACATTTTTTTCCTTTGTACTCAAATAAAATATGTACTATCAAGTAGAATTCAATTTTTAAATTTCTACTTACACATTTTCTCATTTCTCAACGCCCAAAGAGTCACACATTTCCCTCCATAAAAAAAGGAACGGACCTATTTAATCGCCTCTACCATTCCTCATTACTCTTTTTTACGGCCCGAAAAAAACCTTTCCTTATAAATCTTTTATTGGCATCAGCCGTGTGCCTCGACTCTATGTTGACGGACGCCTCACAGCGGGTTTGATGGATTTCATCGCAGATTTCTCTGCCGACGCGTCGACGCTCTTTTTTCTTTTTGCCACCTCTTGTCTTAAGGCGGGTTTACATGCTGCGACCAACGCGACGCGATCGTTTGCAACTTCCCTGTAAAGGCTGACGTAGGTGCTACGTCATAGCGCCATGAACCAATGGGAGGACCAGATTCTGCATCGATGAGGAAAGCGATAGGGAATTTTCGACCGTTTTCCCCTCGATTTTCCGATCGCGTCGCACTGGTCGCTGCATGTAAACCAACCCTTATTTCGGTTCGCTGATTTACGATGTAAGCGTGACAAGATTGATTTATCCGGGAATATTCTTTTCCTGGTCCCCGGATTTTATTTTTTTAAAAAAATATATGTATTTATCGGCGCTAGTTAATACAGGGGTTGTTGCTTTTCTTAATTCTGGAGTGATTTTTCTATCTTCGGATTGACTTGGATGCTATCCATCTTCTAAATGGATTACTATTCCGTTGTATCCGAGTGCAGATACTACTTCCTTTTATAAATAAATTAGGAAGTATTTATGTTGAAATGAGATAGGTGATGGATTGTCTCTTGAAAGGAATGGTCGTGACCGAACGCACATCGATTTGACATTCCTCATATCATTTAATAAATTGTAGAGTGCAATCAGTTTAGATACGTATAAGCATTTAGTACATGTTATGCAAATAGGATTGAAAAATGATGCAGTATCTTAAATTCTCTGACAGAAAATCAATTCAAACTGCATTTAAAAATTTTAGGATGGTGTATATATTTAAAAGCATTATACTAGTTTGACCTAGTTTCAATATAAGCAGTAACATGTCCTTATGTAACAAATTATTTTAACTCCCTGATGTTCTGAACTAAAAACGTTAAATGTAATCGTTGCTATAAAAGTACATTTTCTAATTCCACTTCGTAAGATGTAAGGAAGAGCTTTGATAGGTTTGTCAGATCATTCCAAATATTCTGATTGGTCCTTGAGTGGAGGTTGAAATCTTACGAAGTGGAGTTGGGAAATATGCGTCATTGTGATTATTCGTAACCTCTGCTTTCTTTTTTAGTGGCTGCTGTGCACGTGGTAGAGTCATGGGACATAGCCGATGTTGTGTTGCCACCTCCACTGGACAATACTTGGTGGAGAGTAGACGACAGACTTTTGGTGCCTGCTCCTGCATTATTGGCTACTGCAAAACAAGGTACATTTTGATTTATTGTAGATATAGACAGTTGAAGAAAAGTTAAAAAATTAAGTTAGAGTGGTAGATGATACTGACATTTTTTTATACAGCTTATTCCTTTACCGTTACAAAAATATTTACGTTTAAGTAAAGAATTATTATATTTTTGTGCGATTTTACCCAAATAATTATTAAAAATTTATTCTAGACTAGAACTAAAGGCACCGTTTCCTAAATGAAGTCAAATTTTAATTTGACGTCCTAAATTAGTTACGAGAGTTTGTAACCGATCCGTTTTGTGGTCTAACCAACTTTTCCATGACAATCTTTACGTCGCTTAAAGCACAGAATGATACTACTCTGATTCTCCGACCTGTCAAAAGAGGGCGAAACTAACCCTCTTTGTACCTTTACGGGGGATACTTGAGGAAGTACCTAGGTTGTAGACCATCAAACTCCAGTATTAACAGCCTCACTGTGAGGCCATGAGCAGAGCACTGAAAGTCACGGACAGCGCTAAAGCAAAGCCCCTTGTTTCCCCAATTAATCTGGTCCTCATTTTATCGACCCCAGAAGAGGGATGAAATGAATTATTTACCTTGCCCATCCCGGGAACAGAAGTCGGACCTGTGGGGTGGCAGAGAGATGCCCTACCACTACGCCACTGAACTTCTCTTTGTACTTTTATGAACAGAGCGATAACAAAACTAACAATAGCAGCATTTCTAGGGCGTTTTTACGAATTTTGAATATAGATTGGTGGATAACTCTAAAAAGGCTGAAATAGAGCTGTGTTATTCTGCGCCTTAAACTTCAATGAAGTTAATACCTCCCTTTTTTCAAATTTTTTCGACGTTTTCCCTCACAAACCAGCAAGAACCCCCAACATTTTTTCAAAACAACTTCCAACCACTATTCCGTTAGTTAAAAGCCCCATTATTCATCCCCATCAGACCACCACAGCGAGAAAAATCAAGACTCGCACAAGTGCCCGAAACAAAAGCTTCAAAAACCCTAAAAGAAGCAAAAAAAAAAAGCAACAACCGAACCAAAAAAAATCCTACAAGACACACAGAAAGAACACAGAGTGCGGTCGCTGGGACCCTTGCCAAGAAGTCCCCCTTCTTCTTCTTCTTCTGCACATCATAATTGAGAAAGAGAGGAGATGCGGCGAGATCCCGATCTCTGCCATAAATATGATATGTTTAGAGCGAAAGCGGCACAAGTCCGAAATCACAAATTCTGAGTTCGAAATTCGCCTATACGGGGAGTCTAGTTTTTCTTGGAGAATCATCCGCTTACAAGAGAAAGGCAATAGCTCACTTCGTGATCAGCTACACTGTACGAGGTTACGCCAAATTTGGCGATATCCGATCGCTTTATTTTGCGCCATCGCCATGATATTTTAAAGTTTGTCTGTCCTCGCTTGGCACGAGTGGCAAACCTAAAGGCAGTACCAACAGCAGAAAAAACAGTGGCGAGTGCACTAAAAAAGCCATAAAGATGGTTATCTCACTTCTATTAGATACCCGATACCCTGCACTCGCCACTGCTTTTTCTGCTGTGGTTACTGCCTTTAGGTTGGCCACTCGTGCCAAGCGAGGACAGACAAACTTTACCAGCACACTGATTGCCTTTCATTGGCGGGATTTCGATCGTTCGTTGGCGTTGTTCTACCGCTTTCAAAAGATAATCCAAAAGTGACTTAATGCTTTTCTCCTGTAAGCCGACGATATGACCTAACTTGATTCTTTGTTTATCTCCCCTATCCTCAACAGGTCGTTTCTTAACTTTAGAAGGGTGTACTATAGACTAACCCTAAGACAATCCGCCAGAATCACTTGGCATCGTATTCAAATGGCGTTCAAGACGGGAACCCTGAGGAACTAGACCTCGGACAAAAGTTGTCAGAAGCAATGGAAAATATGTTAATTTGGACAAATGGTTGGAGACAGAAAAAAAATGCATGAGCCAATTATCATGCCTTTAACTTATTTATGACCCTCTAAAAAATTACCAAGCTTCTTGGACGCCAAAAGTCATCGATATTATAACTATACAATTTATTTTTGTAATTTTAAGCGATATTTCTAATTTTTCGAAACTGCTTGGTGATTTTCAGCAGTTTAGATCACGAAAAAGTACTTTTTCTTACCTAAACCTTCTTAAGCCTTACTCAAAACAGGCACGACGGACTAAAGCCACTGTCGCAATAATCAGCCCATATGTTTACAGCTCCTTCGCTTATGGATTTCCACATTTATACCACCCCAGGAATAATATCAACAACACTGGGGAGATGTTCTTGTAATGGCTGGCTCGGGGTCCTTAAATGATTTTTGCAAGTCTCGCGTGTTAAAAGTCTTCACGTCGTAAAAGTGCATCAGTGTTTATTAAGTTTGCGGCGAATTGAAATGTGGAGGTTTTACTGGGAAAGATGGCGGGGGGAGATATCTGATTGGATGAGAGCCAAGCAGAGATGCAGGTCGTTATTGTAATGTGAACATGATTTATATTATGATCCCCTCTTATTTGCTCCGGGAATGCTTTTCTCAGCTGCTTTCGTCTATTCGTTTTTATGTCCACTAGGCAGAACCCATCGAGTTTGTGCTGTTTCTTGTCTCATTTTGGACTGGGCTAGACCATATCTAGACAGTCAGAAGTTTCTTGAGGTCAAAGATACTATGCTTTATTGGCACAAGAGTAACATCTTTTGTTTGTATTCTTATGGACGAAATCATAACTAGTAGACCTGGGTTATGTCTAAGTTAGAACTAGATATTTATTAAAGGAAGGGGGGTTGGTTCAAAAATATTTCTAAATGTCGCTCTCACAAGTAAATTTCGGTAAAATTAGCGTATTGTTTAAAATACTCAAAAGAAGAATTTGAATCTTGGTGCACTTAATGTTAAAACTTTGTGAGGGTCCAGGATTCCTCTAATTTTTTTAAAATTTGACGCTTAAAAGTAGTGCTTTAACTCAATTTTGGACATTTGACACCCTTTGGGTGTCATCTGGACAGGACCGCTCCATGTAGGCAACATAATTTTCTAGGAAATGATAGTTAACAAAGAGTTATCAAAATGTCTGAGGAGAATCTGGTCATTCCATTGGGTCTTAGCACTACTACATCATAGGCATAGCTAAGTCATCATAAAGAGCAATTTTTGTTTCTCCTTGTTACAATCTTGTCACGCTTACTGAATAAAGTGGTCACAAACACTAATTTTGGTCTTTTTTTCCAGGTGTGTCCCGTCTAGTTCTCCTAGTTCATCACCGTTTGGGAGATCTTCTCGGATCGGAGGTTCAGTCCTCAGATCAACCTGCATCGAACGCGACACGAATCATTAATTCTAGAGTGATTGGTGCACTTTTGGAAGGACATCGTGTTCTCAGTCTGCCCAGGCCTATAACAGTCACGTTTAAGCACCTACAGGTATGTGTCAATTTTTTAATGTTTATAGTGCATTTCAAGGATGCTATTCAACCCCTCATGCTGCCCACTGAATCCACGATTAACGTGATCACCAGTATGGGACAACACAATGTAAAAATAGATATAGCACAGTCAGCAAATATGGGTTCGAATGTAGCAGCTTACGCTGCTGGTACCCCGTTACCGACGTATACTCTCTTTCCATATGGGTTCGAATTATTTTTGAGTTACCCAATCGGAATACATTATGTTAGATTACATTGATGATGAAAATGGTGTCTTGTCTATCAAAATCTAATCTGTGTCATGATGACAGATGACCTTTCTATTACACTTTTACACTTAAACCATATCCAACTCAATTTCGTTAAATGTCTAAATTTTAGTCATCCATTCTTGATATGATATACGATTCTCAAGTTTTGTAATACATTACTACTTCGAGATCTGTCAAGAATGCTTTTTAAATCCACACCTGTTGCCATTGGTTCTTGGCGCTATGACGTAGTAATTATGTCATTTTTATAGAGAAGTTTTCACGAGTCGCACCGCTTTAGTTGCTGCATGTACTGTACACCCACCCTATCTTCTCATTTCAACCGGTGTCAAAACCCCTTCAGTTTTCAATTCGATGCGAAACGCTTGTTAAACGGCATCCACCATTACCAGCACTTCACACGAAAGCGTTTTTTCTTTCCCCTACGAATCTTCCCTAAAATAACCCTCTGCGATTGCTCCGGCCCTATTCGGCATTATCTCGCAGCATAGTAGTATTTTAATGCGATTTCGTCTAGAGAGAGTTGCGGGCCGTTAATGAGAACTGGAAAAGAGCAAGGGAAACCCATAAATCGGGGGCTTAATATCCCTGCCGCGTTCATTTCCTTGCTGAATGGGTTTGAATTATTTTTCCCTGGTGGAGAGGGGGAAAAGCCCGCTACTGCATGCGATCGAGCGTTAAAATCATTATTCTTGAGAAATATAATTTAGAATCGAATGACTGTTTGCGTTGATAACGTGCAGGGGGTTCTTTTTGGAGGGTGGGGGCCGTGAAAACGCGGAATTGATACGTTTAGCGGGAAAGCTGTTTTACAGCGAACGGGTTCGGGGGGGATTTAGGGGTAGTAATTCTCTGAGAGTAGTGTGGATGTTCGTGTAATTTCAACTGGGGTAGTTAGTAAGTGTTCGTTCCCCGATGGGATTGAAACGGGGCAGTATTTTTGGGTTGTGATGGGCAATTATCCACTTTTGCCCTTGTGGAGGTGGGATTTATACCAGTGTAAATGTCTGTCGTAAATTGTCGAAAAATCTCAATGTGTTCCGCTTTGCGTGCTTTTCGAAGACAGTATCAGAGTTGTTGACTTAAATCCATTGTTGGTATGAATTTCAAAATTTGGTGTAACTGGAATTAAAAACTATTCCCCTTTATAAATATCCTAATGATATAAAACAAACGTGATTTACTGACTTGAAGGTCTATTTCTGTAGGATTTCAAAGGTTCTGTCAACTTTTTTTCTCGTGGCAGTCGGCAGTAGCAGTTAGAGTTAGACTATTCTTCTAGTAGAAGTAGTTAGGTATGGAAATCATTAGTTATAGGGATCATTACTATAAAAACCTTGCCTTCTAACCTTAACTTCTAACTAAACCTTAACTTCTAACTTCTAACTACTTCTAACCTAACTAAACCTTAACTTCCTCTTTGGCCAGTTGAAGTTCTTTGAGCGGGGTCCATCATATAGATTTACTTTTATGTACTTGTATTCTTGTATTTCCCGTGCCCATCCAATGTACCCTATTCCTTATCTGTCTACAGCACATATTGGCAGTATATTACTACATTCACCTATAAGTAGGTTCCTTTTCAAATTGGGCTCACCACGTGAAGCAGCCATTCCTCAAAACCTTCCTTTCTTTTCCCCCGAATCCGGAAAACTAACTAATCGTTCCCGAAAACGGGATGCCGTCGTAATAAATAGCGTCTGTCGATCAGCCGCGTCCGCGGTTACAGTTTCTGAAGAGCCCTGATGGATCGGGGCACGTGGCCGCGTTCTCAGGAGCCATTGATCGGGATCTGGAGAGGTTCCCGGAAACAACGGGATCGGGAGTTGATCTAGTGATCCCCCGGTCTCTTCTTCGTTTTGGTTATGTTGTGGAGTTATGGCGTTTTTTTTTGTCTGGGGAATGGCCTATTTGAGTGATTCTTTTCTGATGGTTGGTTGATCTTTAGGATAGTTATGAAAGAAAGGGGTATGAAGTAATTCTGGGCTCATATGCAGCTGTGGAGAAACTTTTCTTTAGCACCTTAAATTAAAACAACTCTCAGTTTATCATTTTTAGTGATTATATGCAAATAATGCTGCTTTAAAAACTTTGCAATTGTAGCATTTAAAAAAAGATTTATTAAAGAAAAAAACTTTACCCTGTTTTTATAAATAAGTGAATGCATGATAATGTTACTGGAATTTTGTTTTTACCCCCCAATCTTTTGCCCACAATAACAACTCTGAGACCATCCTTTCATTTTTACCTTTGAGTTTTGAATCACCTGTAAACAAAATCCTTCATATCCTCAACTTTATTTGTAAACCTATTTAAACACGCACTTGAGCTTCAAAAAACATAATGCTTAATTAGTTTTAGGAGTACATGGTAAATAAAATAAACCTAAAACCCACACATATAAAATCATAAAAATGTACAGTACACTCTCTATTCAATAGCATGAAAGGTAATAAAAGCGAATAAACAATTTTGTCCATTTAAAAGAATCAACAAATGATTAGATTAGTTTCAGTGTGAAGACACAAACACAAAACAAAATTTGATACTATCTCCCACCAAAAAAAAACCCCTCCTATCCAACAACCATTTCTTTCCCATGTAAAATCTCAAGAGATATGATGAGAAGTATACACACAGCCTTGAGGGTTTATTACTCCAAATCATTACGGCGGCAAGAAACCTTCCCCGCCGAAACAAACATCCACATTGTTACCACCGCATCATTTCATTGTGTTAGCCATTGATTTGAAATTCCAGAACTTTTATGGCGGAAGAGCAGTAAAAATATTCCCCCATGAAACCCGAGCCTTATCAGGAGTCTGAAAGCGAAGACCATTACACCAAGACACCGAAAGAGGGGAAAAAGGAACGAAACTGGAGAGATCGAATGGAATTTTATTTACAAAACACCTCCGAATGCAAATTACGATTCTGGAAATCATCACTCAGTAACAACAGGCCGGAAAACAAGCCCCTGGGGGGACCGGGGTAAAAAAGATAAGTGTAAAACGCGGCGAAAACAAACTGTTAACAGTGAGTGTTCCCTTACAATATTTCTTTTGAAGTTTTAAAATCGGTTTCTTTGTTACCTTCTTGCGCTTGGTTGATATCCCAATAGGGCTGTGAGGTCTTTTGAATGGAAGAACCTGCATAGAATACGGGATAACTTTTTTTTGATGGGTTAATGAAATTTGGTGCGCGTGTGTTGATGAAGGGATGTATTGATCGAAATAATATTATATTGGTGTATGTAGTGTGAAGACTGAAATTTCGTTTTAGGGTATGTTTTGTTGACACAGGTTTCCATTTTGGAACGACAATATGTAAATGTGCCTACTTCGGAGACGAATTTTAACAGTATGGAATCTATTGACGAACTCTCTCTTAACAAATTTTGGGAACATAATGCATCAAATTTAGTGTGGTATTTTGCTGCGAATTAAATTTATAGGAACTTTTTATTCAGCTTTGGAGTAAATAGCATTTACATTTTCTATTTTATTTTGAATTCGATCTTAAGGTACGATAGTACAGCTTTCTACAACCTGGAATATGAATTCATTTATAAAAATGTCAACGCTTATAGGTATTCCAAGGGTCGTTAATAATATTTTTGAAGTTTTGATTGGTTATGGAGCAGTGGTTTAGTTAAGAAAAATGGTGGGATTAATTCAAAACACGATTAATTTTTTAAGAGTTTGCCACGACGAATAGAACGCTGTATCATTTAAAAAAAATAGTGTCTATACACAGAAGAAAGCCAAATTGAAAGTGGAGATTGTGGATATGTGCATAAATGACTAATAAGTGAAAGGATTTTCAACCAGGTAGACATCAGTGGGAATATAAGAACGATTTTACAGTTATAAGAATATGTAATTCCCAAACTATTATTAAACCCATAGTAACTATCTAAACTAAACTCATTGGCGTAAGAACCCAAAAGGGTTAAGGCATCAATATTGGTTTAATAAAAATATCAGTGACTGAAAATGTACGTAGCATAACTAAAATCGATCCAAAAACTTAACCGCAGTAGTAAATCCCAGAGAATCGCCTATAACCCCACACACAAACACTCGCAACCCGGCGACCCATTAAATTGCATTAGCACTCTCGCTAATTCATAAACCGAATATAAACGGGTTGCGCTTAACGCAGTCGTCGGATTTAATTCAATTGAAGAGAGGGCGTTCCTGCGGCCATCCCCCGAAAATGATGTTTAATCGAATTTCCGAGCATTCCCTGCGCCTTCTATAATCCAGTTAGCAGTACCTGTGATTGAAGAAAGTTCCTTTTCTGTTATCGGCAGCACACCGAAAAATTGAGGGGTCTAATCGTTGTAGCAGATGGGGGGAGCGTTCGATTGGGTGGGGGGGGGGGTTAATGTTTGTTTGGGGCACTTGAAGGAAGGGGATAACTTCAAATGGTTCGAGTAGTTAGAAATGAGGTGAGTGGCAGGGAATATTAAACTTGAGGGTTGTTGTTGGTTAGATATTTTCAGATAATTGGATTGTTAACGGTGGAATGATTACTAGAACGCACGTTTATTACGATCAGTTTTAAAGTTGTTTAAATTTATTGAAGAGTTTAGTAAGGAGTAATCATAATTCTCTCAAAGACTTTAATTATACGCATATATATGAAGACTAGACTTCAAAAACGAGCTAAAGGCCAAAACTTAAAAAAAAGAGTTAGACCCGAAAAACCAATCTAAGTGCCATCCCCAACACCTATAAATCCAGCTAAGTACCACGACCATGAATAGTAGGTCAAAAACGGTCCGAAAGATGACTTATTATGTGTATTTCTATGGAGAATCAAATTTAAAATGATAAATTACGTGAAATTTACTTTTTGGCACTTAGTTCGTTTTTGAAATCCAGTCTTCATATGTAAAATAAATCATAAATCAAAAAAAAAAATTTGAACATTGATTTGTGGTAGTAATATAAATCAGGATCGTATATTCTGGGTAAACGGGAATTGCTCTGAAATAAAATATCAAGAAAGTAAAAATATCACTAAATTTATAATTATCATTGCAATGAAGAGACCGTTCTTTTTCAATAAGGATAAGAGTATTCAGTTTTCCTTAAAACTCTGAAACTCATAAAGGATATCATTATTTCAAATTGTTTGAAAAGTCGCATGAATCTCAAAAATAATAACTTTTTCACATTTTAACCAGAACAATACGGAATTGTTAATTTCATACCCCAAAACATCTCAGATGAGAGTTCACGAAAAAAGTTCTTAACAACCCCGAAAATGTTGACTTTTTCCAACCATTTTTTTTTCCACGGATGTGAGATATGACATTTTTTTCTTCAGAAATTACTGCATTTTAAACCGAAATGTTTTCTTTTTGTCCAAGAAGAATGCTAATGAATATGCATTGTTAGTAAAAGTCCTCCGATTGTTCTAGCATGCAAATTAGCGTCGCATGTTTCCTTGACCTTAATAAAACTTAATATTTGATGAAAGAACTTCTAAAAAACTCCCTGACCGCACTTCCTTCCTCTTATTAATCTCCCTCATTGTTAAAGCAAGTATTAGACGACCGAATTTCTCCACGGGGTTTTCATTCTTGAATTAAAGGGCTTTTGAAAACGAAAAGTATAATTTTCAAGGTACGCATTAGCTCGTCAACAGTACCGCTGAATCCAAAAAGTTCTTATCTGCATTAAGTCTGATGAAAGTATTAAGTTTTCGTTTCATTCCCTTATTTATTTTCAAAATTTACTTTTTTTAAATTGGATTAATATTTCTTCATACAACCTTCAAACGTCTTGATACGTATATCTTCAACTAATCTGGGTGTAACGAGAAACACGACATTTCAATCCAGAGCTGTGTAGACTTAGATAGATCGCCATAGCAAAGTTGTTAATTATTTACAAATTGTAATGAAGATGAACTTAAGAACAGGGTGTTTCAAAAGTCCGTTTCACGGCTTCTATTTGGAAACAACGTCTCCTAGGGTCATGGGAGTAAGGTCTACCCCTAGGTAAGTGACCATGTAGAATCCAATATGATGTTTGTTAACCATTGATTGTTTATTTTGAATTGGGTTATACTTGGAAGATGAGAGACGATTTCAGAGTTCGTATCAAATGCTGAAAACGTTAAAAGGTTCGGTTTGTCAAAATCAAAAGTTTAAAAGTATTTAACGTTAGTTAACAGTCTCAAGTTGCCCTTCGGTCCTACCTAAGCTATACTCCATTTAACGTTACCTCACAGCCACAGAAACCCCCACTTACTATTAATCCCACACAACTACTACCCATTGTCCCTCTCGCTCACCTCATATATAGCTCCCACTACTATCCCGAGTAACAGTGTCCCAGTCCCGAGATTCACATTAGCGTCATTTGATGTCCACCGCGGCGGTTGCGATTTGCACGCGCTTTGATCTCTTCCCTCCTCTCGGTTTCAAAGGGGTCGGTGGAGCGAACGCCCCTCGCCACCCCTCGTTTTGAAATGCCACTCTGCGGATTGGGTGGTTATCCACGTAATAGCGACTCGGGGATTTGGATTGTGTGGCTTGTTGGGAGTTGAATTAATGAGAACTTTTATGTTCTGCATCTAAATCATTCTGTTTGACTCTTTTCAGCCATTAACAGTAATGTTTTTTTTAATGTGGGGAAATCCATGGTAAAGCGCCTACTTTCTGCATAATTAAACGTTTTGAATTAATAAAGGAATGCTGTCTGCACATTGTAGTTTGTGCAGGGATATCGTGTTGCATTAATTCAGACATTCTAGAATATGTATGCAATCTTGTATTATACTGTTAACCTATACAATTTCTCTGTTTTACTACGGAATATCCATCAATACAACACGATTTCCCCGCAATAATTACAGATGTTTTCTGGTAGAGTAGCTGAGACTATCTCTTTGTTAAATCAACAGCTTTTGAAAAGTGTATTTATTAGTGATGGAATTTATATAGTTCTAGCTCCTTCTCTCCTCTCCCCCTGGAATTAGATTAAACTATTAAGGGAAATGCAAGAATGCAAGAACAGTTTTCATCTGTCTTTAAAAATAAGCTTCCATGTTTTTGCTCTGAGTGAGTTGTTAAAAAATAGTTGTTGAAAAATATTTCACATTTGAAAAATACTTTCAAAGCTTAAATTGTGATTGCATAATGTAACTAATTGGTATCAAGTAAAACTAACTGCCTCTTTCTTTATAATTCCCATACAGTTTTATAGTCTGTTTTGCTTATAAAAAGTGATTAGTATTCTGATCGTGGTTAATTAATTATGTGAATTGGTCGATTTAAGGTCAAGACAACAAATAATTAGCATGATATAAGTAGCATGTATTTTCTTACCTAATTATACTTATGACATAGCAGAGAAAGAAAATTCTTACACATTGAAATAGTCCTTTATAAAAACATTTTTTAGTTCAACTCCATCCAATGGATCCTCATAGCAGGTTAGTTGAAGATAAATAAAAATTCTAAGCGCATTATTTCCAACTAAACCAGAAACCAACTATGAGTTATAGAGTTTACACACCTGGTTCATCATCATCATCATGGAGGCGCTTCCTTCTTCCTCGGGGTAGAAGGAAAAGAGCTTTGGCAATGATGCCCATTGCTCTACCTCCGTTTAATACATTGAAAACCCCTATTTTACAATGGCATCTCCCTTTTTAGCTTAGGTTAAACAGGTGGGATCCCAAACTGCCACTACCTTTTTAGTTTTAGATGATTAGATCCCAACCCATATTTAGTCGATTACATCTGGTTACTTCCCAACGAAATTCCCGTGCACACCCAAACATGCACAACCCCAAAGTAACAAACACATCCCTAACTGGGTCAACCCAACTCCAAACCCCCGAGGGTCCACCCC
The DNA here is from genome assembly GCA_963680715.1 of Tetragnatha montana. Taxonomy (NCBI): domain Eukaryota; kingdom Metazoa; phylum Arthropoda; class Arachnida; order Araneae; family Tetragnathidae; genus Tetragnatha; species Tetragnatha montana. Next base: position 57,797,328 of record OY796676.1, on the reverse strand, counting down.
CTACGAAAAACCCCTGTTGATTAAAACGTCCATTAACTCCCCTCCTCCAACTGACCATCCATGATAAATCCATCTCACCGATGGTCAGCGCGGCCATGTAATACGCCTGCACAGGTAACTATTAATACGGGCTGTCGCGCAGGCTGCAAATTAATGATCGCCTTGGCGAGTTATCGGCGGCGCATTTATTAGTTTGGCGAGCATTGATTTATTCCTATCGGTAAGGCTTTAATTTACTCTGGCTGTGGTTTAAGCGAAGGGAGATTGCCGTTTGATTGGTATGCATCAGAAGCCTATATGGGCTCGTGGAGTAGTGGAGAGGGTATTTTGCCGGCCCCTGGAGTGATGGATTTTGTTTTGGGAATTGGGGTGTGCAGGTACCAACGTTTCCGAAAGGCTAGTTCTGGTTGATTTATGAATTCGTGTGTGTATGGTGGACATGGAAGAATTCCAGCCTCGTGGTCTTGACCCTATTCGAACTACATTTTCTTTAGTAAGTGGTACGAGTAGATATTATAAGAATTTATAATGAAGTAAGCGTACAATTATATAGCTTTCTATTTATAAGTCGGTTGATAAAGTTTTAGCTTCATTAAGGTTTAAAAACGATAGCGGCAGCCGTCAAAGGGAAACATGTGAAAGATTGAACAAAGGGGAACTTCAATTTTGATATCAAGGCAACCTCTTTTCATTACTAACCTAATTCAATATTACACGGTACAAAGGTATTGCTTCTGCCTTGGGTTTGAATTCTACAAACAACAGTTCACGTAACTGCTACCTCTTCCCTTAACTCTTTCAGTCCTAGCCGCACTCCAAATTATCCATAGGATCCAATAGTAAGCTCAGGCGCCTCAGGATTCAAAGGGTTAATAATAGTTATTCAATAAACTGTATAAGCTATCTCGTCTTGTGCTGACTAACTTATTCGTCTTGTGCTTTTTTTAAAAAAATATTTAACGTAAGTTGTCAGATTAGAAAGTTCATAAATAATTCTGCTTTGGGATTGTAAGTCAGCCTCGATCTTTCAGAAAAGTATTTCAAAGAGTTGCCGCTAATTTGCGAAACTATAGGAAAATCTTTGAGCTCTATTATACGATGATCTCTTATTTACAAAGAATGCCTAAATAGAATTTATTATTTTATGGAACGACGCATCATTAAAACAAACCTTACCCTCATAAAACTTAAAATTTCGGCCCAATTCCAATTCCCCACTCCACCAGGCCGATACATCACCTGCTCGCGATAGCATTGAATTTTAATTCCCGCCAAGTTCCAACCCATTCTTCACCTCACACCACACCAATCTTCATTATTCTTCCCCCAAGAAAGACGAGAAACAATCGATTTTCAACGGGCTATCTCCCCTAACCGCAGCGATAAGAAGCAAAGAGAAAAAAAAATCATTGACAGAAAACAGGCGTGGACAGAGGCGGTGCCTGGACCCCAATTCCCAAGTCTTCATTGTCAAGCGGGGAGGGCTTGTACCACATTGCGTAATTACCATGTCCGCGGTGCTTTTGTACCAGGGGCAAACTCCAGCTTCGTTTGATAACAAACTTTGTTGCGACGTCGTCTTCGTCTTCTCAACTCACCCCCGATTTTATTTAATGGCCGGGAAACAATGTTTCTCGGGAAGTATCGGGAATCTATAACTTTTATCTTCGGCTATGTGTCTTCTAGTGGTGTCATTCGTTGGAGATTTTGAAGACGTCGACGATGAAGCGGCAATGAGGGAATTAGATGGGGGGCCTGGTTGTTGTATATTGCTGGTTTTCGTTTACTAGCTAGGGGCTTGGTAGGAATATCAGTATACTACATTGAAAATCGGCTTTTGTTTGCTTTACCAGTTTATCTGACTAACAATGTGCAAACTATTCAATACTCTCAAAAAATGGATAGGGATGATTGTCTTGATGTCCAATCATTTACTGGGTGCTTAGTTGAAAGAGTGTACTCTTCATTTGTCGAATGCAGTACTCTACTTTACCAATTTATCTCTCTAATAACTTGGAAACTGTTCCCTCATAAAAATGGATAGGGCTTTTTGTTGCCAAGCCAATCCCTTTACAAGGTGCTTAGAAGAAATAGCATTCTTTGTTGGATGGATACATACATACGAGTAGTTTAGTATTTATACCAGTTTATCTTAAAAACCATTCAATCCCATCATAAAATTAATTAGGAATTGTGTAAGATTTTATTTTGTAGATATCACTTTTTAAATTTGAATTCCGGAAGCCTTTTATTAAAAAAGTTTTTAATTCCAACGTTCCTTATACTTTTGAAAAAAATACATCATGTACAAAATGTCCATGACGTGTACAAAAAGAAATTAACGAAATGTTTTGTAGTACAAATTTGATTTAGTGAAAATTTGCTTTTATAATTTAAAAATAAACTTTATAACAGCTCAATCAAAAACAGTTTGACAACCGTTTTGAATTGATGATTTCAAGCTAACACTCTTCCAGAGTAAATAAGGTTTTAAAATTTGTATTATCTCTCCGAGTTGATTAAAAATAGCATCTCCTCTCCATTTAATATAAAACCAGGTTCGGTAGACCACTTTCTCACGAAACCCATGTTCTTATTATGCATTACTTTGATTTAAATAGGCAGCACCAGTTACTTGTGAATAAGGGTTTAAACTTATAATAATATCTTATTTGCAAATTTATAAAGCCGAATCATTGACTAAATATATTGAATTACATTTTGTACATACATGAGACTTGTATGTATACTTTAAAAAGTACCATTTTTCCTTGCCATATTTCGACGTTGAATTTATTTTCATCTTCTTCATCTATTTTCATCTACTCGTGCAATTCCCATATGCCCATCTTAACGTATGCGCAATTAAATTAAACCACTGACTGGTTTTCAAAATATTTATAGTTAGTAGGCAAGAGTTGAATTTACCTTTCGGATTTAATTAATACTCTGCTACAAACGTGATCACTAATAGTTATATTACTTGTTAAATAGTTTTAGTCACGTAAGCTCTGAAATATAAAGTTAGGAATTTTATATGGTTCAAATTAAGCTCATTAATTTTGGGTAAATTGCATGAACTAATAGATAAGACGTTTCGAATTAACTATTTATCTTGGGAATTAGTAAATATTTTAAATTGATATTTTTCTTTTGGTGGAATTAATTTTTGGATATTTAGAATCGCTAAATTAGCTGTAAATTCCTTTGCATTGCTGATATAAAGAATGTTTTGACTTAAACTAGACACTGAAACTAATTTATTTATTTTATTTGTAAATAATATTTTTGTTTATCGTCTTTAGCATCCGTATAGTATTACATTTTCTTTAATCAGACTGTCTCACAATGAACTATTTATAAACGGTATTTCTTTTATACTCACACGAATCCCTTTTATGAGAAACATGTGAAATAAAATGCTGCTAACTTAACTATATTAACTATCTATATTTTTTTTCTGTTCCCAATGCATATCAGACTCGTTATATTTGTAGACCTTATCAGCTTCTTAAGTTAAGTGAAGCGTTAATTTTCACGAATGCTCTTTCTATCACTTCTGGTCACGAGATAAAAACCTAAATTTTACTTTACTTTATTTTATTTTTATTTATTTTTTTATATTTTTTTAAAAGTAAATTCTACCATACAGATTAAAAAAATCCCTTAACAGTGTAGGGTACAATATTATTTATACATATTCATATATATTATTTACGTTTTTTTAAACACTTTAGCGAAGCCCCATATTTTGTTTCCACTTTGCGAATAGTTATTCTGAATAGTTAACCATTATGAATGCAAAAAACAAAAACAGTTTCAACGAATATTATTTTGGGGGCCTTCTTGTGTATGATAACTATTGCAAAACCCACCTTATTTTGTTACATTACATTGGGCGAAGCCCAAAAACTTTTGAAGATCTTAGCTCCATAACTTATATGGTAGTACATTCCCAGAAACTCCATTAAATGTCTTTCCCAGGGGAAACTTTATTGGATAAACAGGTACACAGTATATTTGACACCTGCTTTCCCATTAAACTTTTCCCCCAAATGATTTTTCTTTTCTCCGATAAAAAAAAACGAACTTGGAATGAAGAAAAACTGAGCAGCTCCCATTTCCTAACGTCGAAGTCGCACTACTACTCGACCGAAAATCGAATCGTCAGCGACAACAACTCGACCTCGGTCGAATTGTAAAGGGCGACGGTGAAAAAAAGTCACGGAAAAGCTATAAAATATCGGATTAATTCGAGAAAAGAAAAGCGAAAACTCGTGTCGTACCTACTCCACAGGTGATGAAAACCGCCGAATCTCTTTTATAAATTGTTGCCTGGTGGAATGTCTGCCTTACTTTCAGAGTAATTCGACTAACTATACTTTTTTTTTACTTTGAGCTCTTTTTCATTCAGGGTCTTCTTGTACTTATTTTTGGAGAGCTTTCTCTCTGTGCGCTTTTGCTGTCTTGTGGGATTATTTTTTTGTAGTTTGTTGCGGTGATGCGGAAACGGAAAGCTATAACTCGAACCTCCTCGAGGAGAAATGCGAGCTTCTCGTTGCTAGGTCTGGTCCTGTGAACCCTTATAAATCAGTGAATAGGGATTTTCTATAGGTATTGAACGTTATTGAGATTATTTATGTGCAGACATAATGATACACATAAGTACTAGTTAATATGTTAAGGACGATAATCAGGGTTCTCACTGGTCAGGGAATACCTGAAAAACCTGGAAAAGTCAGGGGATTTTAATTTCACCTAAAAAGTCAGGGGATAGTCAGGGAAAATTGCTCATTTTGGCCAAAAACCTGGAAAATGAACAATTTTTAATGTTTGGATGTCAATTTTGGCTTTAGAAAGGGAAAAAAATAGACCATTTATTGAAAATATATGTTCATAAGAGCAAGACATATCTGAAAAATGCAGTAAATAGCCTGGAAAAATCAGGGAATTTTATTTCTGAAATTGAGTGGGAACCCTGCAATAAGAGTAACAGAGATAAGGTGTTTATATAATACACATATATTAAATATTATACAAATATCTCCATCAAAAATTAAAACTCCAAAAAAGAATACCATTTTTGGAATACATATTTCCATTGGTATGTTAGAAAGTGCTACTGTTACATAATAACTTAGTAGAACTCAAGTATTTAGAATTTCAATATAGACACATTGTGTGCACAGTTCTTTCTCTCACAGTTCATACTTTTTGTTTGTTTCCCCACATCTTTATAGGTTACTCAACTCTGTTCGTTCCATATTTGCAATCCTTAGTTTTGTATTAGCAATATTATCATTCAAACATTTTCCGTGTATGTTATGCAAACCTTTCGGAGATGCACCAACGAAAAAATATATATTGAAAACTATTTGAGTAGGTATTAAGTTATTTTTTAATCGAATCACTTATAGCTCATTTTGAGCCTTATTTTACTGGCAAGCTAAGCGCTACACCAGTTCCTTTTTACCCGAAACATAATTTAATTTTCATAAATTGCGTTTTTTAAAAAAAAGTAGTATTACCTTAAAACGTCAAATATTTTAACTTTGCCTCTACATAATTTATTAACCTACTTAACTCTACTTAATTTATTTGAAATCTACTTAAAACGAATTAATCCGAAATAATGAGGTTTATGACGATTCCGAAAACTGCTTGCTGTTTCAGTATTGAATATTTCCCGCTGGAACTCCTTCAAAACTCGTAAAAGTTTTAACTCAACTTTAATTGCCCCATCACCGCTTTAGATGAATCATAAAACGTGACTACCAAATCTAGAATTTATTGCCATTATGTTTAGTTCATAAAACTCCAAATCCTTATAACGCTCTTCCATTCTTCGCTCATATAACTTGTATTACTCCTTCCATTCTCCAACTGCATGTTGCTTCCGAAAAGTACCACTGTGCCAATTCATCAAATGCATACTAGGATGCTCTCTAAACCCTTTCATCCCTGGCCGCCTCGAATTTCTTATGGACTTTTATGGAAATCTCGGGCGGAATAGGACTGGAGATGTTAAAGAGTTGCATTTGACACTAGATATCTCCCGCTGGGGGAAATCGCCATGGAAACTAGGAAAACTGGAAAATGTCCCAGGACAAAAGGGGTTGAAGAGAAAATGTCCCGTGCTAACTGGGACAGAAATGGTAATGGCGCGGCAGTTTTCGGCAGTTGGGAGTTTCTTATAAGCTCTCCCTCCATTTTTTTCTTCTTCTGGTGTAGAGCTTTAGAATGGAAGCGGAATAACTGAGGGGAATATTTCTGTTTTGAGTCTTATGAGGCATGAGTTGGCGAGAAATGGTCGAATTGAAGGAAAACTTGATCATTTTCGCTGGCGTGAAGTTGGGAAGTGAAATATTTCATTGAATTCTCTGGAATGGTATTATTTTCGGTATTGATGTAGTGTACGCCCTACTGCTTTTAGTTAGTTGGATTTGGGTTGTAAAATTTGCTGATATAATGTTGATTAATAATAACTGGTTGATTGTTGATAACTGATGATTGAGTCTAACTCAGTCCTATCAAATTACGAAATGTAGTTATTGCATATTTGGTGATTTAGGTTGTAATTTAGACGTTGCTGCTACTCGCGAGTACTTGTATTCTGTGTAGAATATTTTTAAAATTAAATGAACTTAATTTTCCACGAACATTTGTTTTTAGAAAGAGTTTTCAATTTCAGAGTTTTATATTAAGAAAAAAATACTGGATAGTTTTATCGTTGGTATAATACAGAAATTTTGTTTCAAGCATTGTATATTACGAATTCTGAAAAAGTTTTTTTGTATTTTTTCAATATTAAACTTTATTTTTTTGCAGGTTGAAAATGTGTCCAATCCTCTGTGCGTCTACTGGGATTACCAAATCAGGTAAGCCATTTTGAGAACCTTAAGAAATTATGTGAAACTAACTCTACTAATTTTAAAACACCAGTGAACGAGCTACATAAATGGTTTTTCTACAGTTGTGTAAATAGATACTGTAGTCTTAAAAATGAATGAGTTTGATTTATTTCCTGAACCATAAGCAGATAAAATGGTTGATTTAGCTATGCAGATGGAGCTTGGATATCCCAAGTGGCATTGGAAAAACAATAACTAATGGTTGATTTTTGCATAATCTTAAATTTATATTAGAGGGTAAACTTTCTATATAAATGTAATAAGAAAGATAATTGCTTAAAGTTCTCTATTACAATTGTAGTTAAGTTGAATGAAAAAAAATCATGCTTAACTGCAGGTACAAAGAATTAGGGCGATATTTTAACACCTCCTCTTATCTATAATCACAGTTTCTGTAAAACTCTCACAGCAATTTATTTGCCTCAGAGGTCCATTTGTCTGAATAAAACTTTCTCTTGCACAATTTTATCAAATTTTTTTTTCAAACAAGGAGGAAAATCTTCTTTCATATTTTCCTTTAAGTTCTTCAAATCCTTACCTCGTCTTGTGGCATTAACTATAACTAACTGAAAACTCTGAGAAGAAAATGGGATTTTGAATCTATGGTCATTAGATTCGTGATGAGATAGAGCAGAGAAGATTTATTGGCATTGGTTCTTAATCTTGCTAATGTAGGCTATTGTATATCTATTTGTAAGGCACACACTGTTTGTAAGGGTTCCCGTTCATCACTTCTGATTCTTTGTAGCAGACATAAATACGAGGACGGCATCCATTGCCATAAATTTCCGCCCTTTTGGATATGGGAACGTGGATGAAATGTTGTGGGTTGTTTCGCATTGTTCTTGAAACATGCTGCCTTAAAAGAAGTGGAAATAAATCTTGCGCCTTTCTATCTGGAGACATAAAATGTAATCGGTCCATTATATGTGGGATAAGCGTTTTTCAGACACTAAGCCAAGTTGTTGTTTTCGGGTGGTAATAATTCTTAGGGAGAATAAACCCTATAGCTACTGAGGGAAAAAATATTGCTAAGTTAAAATAACTAAAGCTATTGAAAGCTTTTAATTTTTATTGCTTGGAAATGCGAGTAAACATTTTTGGATTCTTTAATCTTTCTTTGGATCCTTGAAAATATCAAAAATACTTATTGTTTTTGTGAAATTTTAAACCTGACACTGGTTAGGTTAAACAGATTCAATTACAAAACATCTTACATAATCGTAAAACTCCAATCATCCGAATTATTTAGTACCTACGCTGATCCGTATAATGGAATATGCGAGTAATTGGATAATAATGTGGTGAAAACTCATCTATAAATGTCTTATGAAACAATACAAAATATAGTAGATTGTTCAAAATGTATTTAAAATGTAATTTTTATTAGTTTCAATGTTGACTAAAAATTTTCTCTTAAATGATAGACAGAATACAATACAATTATAATACAGCTCAATACGAAATATTTTTAGCGCTGATTGATTTTTTCTCAAAGTGATCCAGATCGCTAGAGTTGAAAATGGAATTCTAATGAGTAAAGCTGTTTTTGTATGTAGCGTTTCGTAGTATAATATTGTTTTCTAAAAAAGAAAGTGCTTTTACGGTGGAAGTTTGTTCAATGAAAAGCTTTACTATTCTTAACAGAAAACATTTACATTTCACATCCATAACGAATTCAAATCTCGCCCATTACACCATATTTTTTAAACTTTCATGGATACTATCTTCGTACATTTTAACCCAAGCCCCTATCATTATAACCCATCACCCGCATCTTTTTCAAAATCTTCGAAAAATTCCCGCGTATTTCTCTTGGAATAAAGCACCATTCACGTCACATACATGTCCCCGTGCTTGTCATATGATATTTGTCATCTGAATATAAGCATTACCCCAGCTCAATATGGCAAAGAAAGGGGACAACACATAGAAAAATTACCGTCGGGTTGACATATTTCCACGAAGAAAAAAAAATTGCATATTTTATGAGATGTTTGTAGTAAGCTCTCGCATATATCCTTTTGGAGAGGTTTTCACGCCGCCGATGTTAGGATATCCCGGTGGTGTGTATCGTTTCGGGTCTCAAAAGCACCATTACGTGCAATCATTTTCTCGACGACGTGGATTGTTGTTGGAATCGCTTGAAGTCGGGAGATGTATGTGGTAAAAATGTTGCAGAGAATGTGTGTTTTTGGGGTGCAATATTTTGAGGTAGTGCTTTTATCATTGAAGCGAGTATTGATATGTATCCTATGCGTATAGTGTTTGAATTGTGTAGATTGGAAATGTTGCGTTAAGTTTTCAATTGAATTCGCTTTAAGCGTTGCCAATATAAATTTCATCGTGTTATTAACATTTTTGTTGCATATTGGTGATACTTCTTATTGAAATTCGCTTTTGAGTCTCCCCAATAGGTGAAAACGTTCCATGTATTAGCAGAATTCCTACAGGTCAATGAAAACCTGGAACGGTCCAGAAATATTAATTTGATAAAAAAATTGTATTAATAGACAGACATTTTTGTAATTTTTGTAACACCTGGAAAAAATTATGTAGAACACCTGGAAAATAACCAATTTTTATGGTCATCGTCTACCTTTTTGGCTCTGGAAAAGAAAAATACACTCTATTTATTAAAAATATGTGTTCAGATCAGCAAGAAATATAAATAAAGATATCGTCGATAGCTAGGGTTTTTTTAACCACCAGAAAACTTTCAAATTAACCAGGAAAAATCAGAGTTGTATTTCCGAAATTCAGTGGGAACCTTTTTGGCATTAGATATTTCAAAAAGATACTACTCTACCCAAAATTACTCCAAAATAAATTTGTGGTGGGAAATATTGATATAAACATAATCTTTAAAACAGTGTATCTACACCTTATAATACCCTATTCTAATAAACCCTATTATAGTGTGTCTACCCTTTTATAGTAAATATAGTATTCAATACATGGAAAATATTTAGCATCTATTACAACTCGTATAGGGATTTTTATCTGAATGTAAAGTTATTTTAAATGCAAGTTACATAGTACTGTTTGAATATAGAATGCAATTAAACCCGTTCAGTAAGCCTATCTAACGTCGAGAATATTCATCTGAAATGACTGTTAGAAATTGAATATGGTAATTTGTTATGATAATCCAATATATATCCGTTAATATAAGCGAGCCAACGCATTGAATTGTCTGCACGCGTTCCACATTCATCAATAAATTCAAAACATTACTGAACAATCTATTGTCTGTATTAACATGGTTGTTGCTTGTATTGAGAAGCGGGATCAGTATTGTTTAGCCCCTCGAGGTTTCCAAAAGTTTTGTGTAGTTGGCCGTATAACTGCTTGAAAAAGTATCAGTGGACTGGATTGGTGCATGCTTGCCGGGTTTCATAAATTTAGTTATTTATATCCAATTAGTTCAAAAAGTTATATATTAGTTTATTTGAAGTGTTGAGTTGTTTTACTTCTTCCCTACAAGAAATTTCAAATTAAGGAAAGTAACATTTTTCTTAAATGTTGAGGAATCATGCTCAAGAAATTTTGAACGATGCGTGTTATGAACTGTTATATGGACTTAAACTTGCAGTCTTAAGCTAGATGCAAGCCACACGGAAACACTATATAACTGTAACTCTCTAACTGTAATGCTATAGTTATACTATATTGAGATCATTTACCTGTGTAGTTAACCTATAGCATGTAAATGATGTGATTACTGTGCCCTTTCTCTGGAATATTCAAAGCTAAGTTACCTTTGTTACTATCAGTTATAACCTACAGAATTTTAAAAGACCACAAATTTATTAAATATAGTAATTATTGTGTTAAACACTTTTCAAAGGGGGCAAATATAAAATATATATATATATTTAATCAAATTTGGAGGAAAAAAAAGATCCATGTTTTTGGACACAATTTGTAGAATTTGCGTATTGGGAATCCTTGGTAATAGGGCATTTGATTGAATGTGAAATATTAAGGAAATCTACTGTGATTTTCTTATAAAAATGCTATGTAACCTTCATTTTTAAGGCATAAAATTTGTGTCTTTTTTTAGGAGCTGGTCCACTGAAGGATGTTGGCTGAAGTACACAAACAGAAGTCACACTGAGTGCCAATGTAGTCATTTGACAAATTTAGCTGTGATCATGCACGTCAGTGAAACACAGGTAAGATTAAAGTATAATAACTGTATCACAAATTCATACGTTTTATGTATCAAATTATGAAGAAATGTATCAATTTATGATCAAATTATAAATGCAAAAATGTATTTTTAAGACATGTGTTAATACGCTTTGTCACATTTTGATTACTTAAACTTAGTTTATTAGCTATAGTTTAAAAACTTAAAGATTAATTTATTATATACGTACACTGTATTAAGTAATAATTTTTTTTATGAGTATCATTAATCTTTTGGTTGTTAAAAGGTACGCTTTTATACAAAAATCTATTTTGAAAGCTAGGAACACCTCACTTTTACTCAAAAAACCCAGTTTTTAAATTTCCCATGATTTTAACTTTACGATTTATGATTAATATTATTAACACTTTTCATATATCTGACATTTTTGCTGATTTATCTAGCTAAGCATTGACACTTTTAAAGGAAGGGTTAATGATTTGACTGTAACAATTTTTTTGGTGAAAGATTCTTTACAACACAACCTATTATTTTTAACTTACAACATTTTAATTAAATATATTTAACGAGAATGAAATGTATCCTTTAAGGTATTATTATACCTGTATACCTTATGCATACTTTCTTCACATTTTGAAGTAAAAAACTACACAAAATAGAAATGAATATTTTCAAAAAGGAATACCATATATGTTATTTGACACCACGTCTGCTCATTTTTGATTCCAAGAACCCCTAAGAAGCATTCGCATTGGGCATTCAAACCCGTAAAAATTATTCCATATACTGCTTGTCTTTGAACAAGTTTTCGGCGAGAATATTTTCCTTTTATCCGCGGATAGTTAAAAGAAAATCCGAAAAATATTGTTTGTGTTTCCAGAAAAGTTTTTCCAAGTTGGTTGCAAACACCTCTCTATCCGGCATCGAATTTAGATGGAAAAGGTTCTAAAAATAATAATATAGAAGTTGTTCCTGCGTGCCGAGACTTCCTCCGAGTAAGAATAAAAATGCCCTGTTGGAGCTCTGTTATTTCGGAAAAACTTGAAGAGTAAATCAAAATCTAGTGGTCGAAATTCTCTCATCTGATTTTCGCCTACCCCAAAAGAGAAGCTCGCGGTGTGGCTTTCCATTCGAATGAGTTAAAATTTTTTGATTGAGTTTTGGAGTTGAAAGCAGTGAGTATAGTATGCGATTTGTTTTAAAGTTATACTGACTTTTTATGGATTTTTAAAAAATTCGAATATAGCATTTTGATTTGATTTGAGGGTTATGATTACATTTTTCGTTTTACTGTATGATTACCTTGCTTTGACCGAAGTACAAATTTATACATATATTTCATCTAGTGAAAATTTCGATATTAAATTATTTTTGTTCTTATTTGAGTCTATTTGAAACGTCAGAGATTTTCTTCATTTTTTTTCCTTTTTTTTTAGTTTTGCGTTTGGAAATCTTTAGAATAATTGGGTAATGATAGCAAAGCTATTTTGAAATAACCTCATTCCTATAAATTAGTTAATGTTTCATTTAAAAACCTTATAAGCCTTAATCTTAACTTCATAGACGATTTTCACAATTGAGAAAAATTATACCCTTCCACTTCTTATTAGATGTTTTACCATTTTCTCCTTTATCCAACTTTAACAATTCGAAAAAGTTACTGATTTTTTTTAATCGGTAGATATTTTTATTTGGTAATAACTTTTGAGAGTCAAACCAAAAATAAAACATACACAGCTTACTTTATTAGTTAACAGAAATATTCTGTAGCAACAATCGCATTTAAAAAAAATATCGCTGTTTTCATCATCTGCCGTTAATATCAGAAAACTCAAACTCGCATTTTGATGCACAATATCCATTCAAAAATCCAACAAATCGTATCAAAACCCTTATAATCAGGAACTCTTATACTTTAAGTTAACGATGAAAACAGCAATACCTTATCCACATGACAGTTTTCCAATATAGTATACGAGGATATTTGACAGAATATGGCGTCCTAAAACCTCGTAATTAGTTCCTCTTAAGCAATGTCGCCCATCTTAATGGCCGTTCTCGCGTAAATTAAACGATATGAGTCATACATAAAATCTTTCCAAAACTTCCCCAGCTGTTCTGCTGTCGGGTGAATAAGCTTGGTGTGTTTTACATACAGCAACAAGAGCGACGCTACCGGGACGTCCAGGGGGAAAAGATGATGGCGTAACTACTTCGTCACAGCGCCAGGAACCAATAGAAGAGCCGGATCCTACATCGATGAGGAGGACGATAGGGAATTTTAAGGGGAGTCAGTACTCTCTATGCCGATAATGTTAAATTCACCCTTTTTATGGCAATTTCTCAGAAACTATTGGACATAGAAGCTTGAAATTTTTTGTGTATATTATTTAGATACTTGTCTTTATACTGAAGTGAGATTTTAACAAAATTATAATAATTACCATTTTCAAAAATATCATTTTTAAAAATGATATTTTTTAATATGTGTGTACATTTTTCTCAGAATCTACTGTATAAATATACTTGAAATTTTTACCATATGTTCCTGATATGTAGTTTTACCAACTGAAATGAGATTATAATGATATCTTATGATCAACTCATTTTACAAGAGTTTTTGTAGAAAAAAAATGTTGATTTTTAAGAATTTCAGAGTAGGTTTTAAAAAAAAAAATTTTTAAACCCTAATTATTATTATATTGTTAAAATCTCATTTCAGTATAATGACAAGTATCTAAATAACATATGCTAAAGATTTCAAGGTTCTATGTCCAATAGTTTATGAGAAAAATTGCCATAAAAAGGGTGAATTTAACATTATCGGCATAGAGGGTACTGACTCCCCTTAAGCAGTTTTTCCCTCGATGCGTCCAGGTCGCGTCACTGCATGTAAACCCGCCTTAAGTTGATGTGCCGAGAAATAAATCGAATTTCCGACTGCGAATTCCCAATGAATAATTTATTGCCGCCCAACACGTGTTTTTCTCCGATTTCCTCTAGCTTTTTTCGTCACCGAGAGAGATGAACCTTTTCTGCGAGAGGACTTATTTCGTTATGAATACGCAATGAACGGAACTTCGTCATAATTAAGGTTTTAGGAGCGAGATGTGTGTTTTCTTTCTCAAGAGGTAGATGAGATTCTTTGATGATGGAGGTGGGCGATTTTTATTCATGTAGGCCCACGGGGCTATTGGATATCCTGAAAAGAACTTTCATGCGCTGAAGGTTTTTCTTTTCTTCAAGCTGTCAAGTTTGTAAAAGAAGGTGACTTTGATTTAGTTGAAAAAGTCGCGGAATATATGTATGAAATTTCTCTCCGAAATGGAATATTTTTACCTTCAAAATATTCATTTGTATTTTTGCGTTTTTAGGATCATATTTCGTATGATCAATTCTTCATTTTCAACTCTGTTACCACCTTGCAATTTTTACTACCATTTCAACCAGATTTTTATTTTTTGATATTGTTTCATTTTACTTCATTATTATTTGAGGGAATGGTGGCACTATTATTTGGCTCATAAACAGTACGTAGTATTTTAATATTTCTTGGTGTATACTTCCGAGACTGTCCCTTAGCTAATCTGAGAAAAGTATGATGAAAACTTCTTATTCCACCAAATTGTTTTGTATGATTATGTTTTTAAGTGGCTAAATTTTCATACCTTACAAACATGAAACTTCATAATGATGAATGAAGGATTCAATTATCTCCAATAATATTAATGCCTATGGAATTTATTACACAGGCAGTGGAGAGGAAAATGAGGGTGCATTTTCTTTTCTACAGGACTATTTTTCTCTATTGGGCATTCAATAGGTAAATTTATTGAATGGTTTACTATAAAATACTCGAGTGTGTCTCACCTCTAAAGCATTATAAAGTATTTAAAAAAATAAGATGACCCCAAAAAGGCGATTAATTAACCTCCAACACCCTCAAATAAGATTTATCATCCTACCTCTGATTGAAAGTAACTCATTCATAAGAAAAAAAGTCTACGTCAACTCCTTTCAAAAACCCCAGACAGACACAACAAACAAAATCAACGCCACGGAACGTAAAAAGATGAATACGCGTGTGTGTAGGTGGATCTCCATAAAAAAAAAGCTGCAACACGCCTCCAAAGAGGGTGTCATCACACCTTTGGCTCTTCTTGCCTTAATGACTATTTAATGGTGGCGGTCATTAAAGGATTGCAAATTGACACCGCCACCCTTTCTGATGCGAGGTGGTGTGACCGGGGTGTGGAGAGGGCTTGGGACTTTTTCCCGAACGATCTTGTCACGGCTTGTATTTTTGTTAGCGGTAACGTAGGAGAATGTGTAATGGAATGTCTGGGCTTTTGAGTGTAGTGTCGTGTAAGTTATTAGGTGTGTTGTAATCGGTGGTGTCGTGGAATTAGAAAGTTTTTTTTTCCGTCTTACAAGTATGTTGGGGTTTGAAAGTTTATTTTTTAAGAGAGTGTTTAACAGGGTTTTTTTTTTGTCTTTATTATATTTTAGTTATGTTCATGCTCCAGATAATTTGGTGTAGTTCCCTTATCTGTCTCGTTAAAAATTGCCAGAATATTTTGGACGCCTAATATTCAACTATCGCTAATTTTTTTATTGTTGTCATTGATATAGCAATATGTTTTAACCAATTGGTTTGGAATTTTGGAAGATATTCTGCAATTTACTGATAAATGGTATTAACGATAGTTAAACAAGTTGGAAAACTTTTATATTTTAATTAGGATTGGCAATTTTCTGTTATAAAGTTGTTGAAAAAAGTACAAAAATATCTCTTTTAAAAACTATTCATGAAAAGTAAGATCAATCAGTTTACGAAAAATAAAAATGAAAGGTAAGGAATAATCAATCCTCAAACTAAAATATTTACTTTACATGCATTAGCCATTCTTAATCTGAGACAAAAGTCACAATACACAGTGAAAGATTTTCAAATCAATTCAAGCAGTTTCTCTCTCTATAAAATTTTTTGTTAACATTTTACTTGATATAAGACGAAGTATTTGTCTTTCTGTCTGTGTTTACTGTAAACCTCACCGTGTTACTTTTCCGTCTGTATTTACTTAACTAAGTGATATATACCACACTTTTTAACTAGATTTCATCAGGGGGTATATAAATCTCTTTGGGATAGTTTAAAGTTAAAGAAAGTAAATTGAGAGGGATTTTTCTTCCTTAAACTTTACGTCCTTAAATTCTGAAAGACTAATGCCCTACTTTTGAGGAAGACTTAGAACCCTCTTTCAAATTGCAAGTCTAATAGACGATATCCCAGTAATCACCCTTTTCCTTCTCACCAAAACGCCAACATTGACGCATTCGGGGTATACTTTGCATGGGAAAGCAGGGAAAACATTTTATAAAATCATCGAGCTCAAGTATCTCCGAATGCTCCACCAAAAACGACTCCTCATCTTAAACACGAGTTGGCAACCCTCATAATCCTAAACCGGCCGAGGTAACCATTGAATCCTGCAGACGATTTTGAGCCGGAAAGGGAACCCTTTTTGTCCTAGCCGCCTCAAATTTTCCATATAATTCAATGATAATCTCGGGCGGCTTAAGGATTGAAAGGGTTAAAGACGGGCGCCATCCGATCTGAAACGGAATGATAGGGGGGGTCTCCACGAGAAAATTCTGGGGATAGACCAACCCCCCATCCGAATGATGACGTCGATCTCCAGAATTGGCAATTCCGTCGCTCCCTGAAATACGATCGTCCGGGAGTTGATTTTGGGAGAAGAGAAAATGGCGCGGGATCTTTTTTCGAATGTGGCAGATCCCCTCTCTTCAAAGTTAAGAGAGCCCATCTCTTCAGGGGAAGGCAGTTTACTTTATAGTGTTTGTTTATTTGCATTGGCTCCGAAGAAAGGAAATTGAAAGCGGTATAATGTTTATAAATAAATGAAATCTCCCTGGAGAGGTAGGGTTGCATGCGGGGGGTACTTAGGTTGCTTATATAGATACAGGGCTTCTTCTCTTTGGGTGGAGGTTTTTGTTTAAGTTTTGGAGAGTTTTATCTGTTCGAATTCGTGGATTTATTGGTTTTTTGAAGTTGCTTTATGTTTGGATATTATTGATATTTTCGGCTCAAAAATGTCTGGTATTTCAGTGATGAGAGTGAGTATCTGTCTATAAATTATTATTGAGAAAATGAAAAGTTTTTTAATAAAACATACAAAACCAAAAACAATATCTTGAGTTTTTTAATCCTTTATTAAACTTAATAGAATTAATAAAATGCTTTTAGAGATAACTTTCTATAAATAAACATTTTCCCCACATGATGTTTCAATGTAGTTTTTAGGTATTGCATTATCATTTCTATTTTACACTTACGTTTTATTTCATCAAATTTATGCTCAAAGGGGAAAAAAAGTAATTCCAGGGTGTATCTATGTGATCTGTTGTAGTTGTTCGTAAGAGATTTAACTAATTTACCTGATTTGCCTTATGTGTTTTTAAGATATTCTGTGATTATTGTTTATTTTATTATCTTTTTTTATCCTTTCAGGAACAAGCTATTCCAACGGACCATGAAACACTAAGAATGATCATTTATATTGGATGCGCCATCACCATGATATTTCTACTTCTTACCTTGCTGGTCTTGCAGTTTATAAGGTAAGAAATTGTAAAAGTGTGTAATATTTTTTCAATGTAAAAATTTGCGTGTTCATTGTCTGTTACTTTAAAAACAAGAAACAGTCAACAATCACTTATAGGTCCATTTACTCCTAAACTTCTTGCAACCTATACTGCTGCTTTTCCTGTTTTTAGTTCTTACTTGGAATTCGCAAATTTTCGTGGCATGTAGTACAGTTGGGGAAATAAAAAACGACTCAGTTGAGATTTCTGACGAACCACTTGGGTTAGGAAGACAAATAAGGTGTCATTTTTCATGTCATGAAGTATTCTTTAAATGAAAAAAATTTCGAGTCCTTAGGGGGTCGTCTTCATATTAAACGGAACACTAACTTTATTTTTTCCTATGGGGACCCCCAATTATTATGCGTTTTTCTGAAAGAGCATCCCCATAAACCCCCAAATACCAAGTAAACTGTACGTCAGTTTCGCATACACTTTCGTATATTCGCTCTGTATTTATTAAACTAGGTAATACTAATAAATTAATTTAAGTGGATATAAAAGTATCTTATGTTTATATTTTTATGTTTTTTTGTCGGTAGAACTTCCATTTTTCTTACGTTGTTTAGATTGCACCCATCGTTGTTCTGGTTTGCAGTTCAAGATAGTTTGATATCATCGTAATGCGTTTAAATATAAGAAATATTATTTTTACTTAAGATTATTTGAGAATACTACTATCTATTGAGTTTTAACATAGTTAATTAAAAGTGTCATTTTTTATGGAATTTTGTTGATAAGTAATAATTGATTTTGACACTTCCTCTTATTTATTCCCAGCTCCATTTCATTTAAATATTCATTTTTCCTGTGTTCTTAATCATGATTGATGCGATTTAATTCTTCAGATTTCCCCATCGCATAATTTACTTAAGCATTAAAATTTAGAAAGTATTATTCTAACTTACTTTAAGTCTTAATACATATAACTTGCATTACATCCAAAGTTACATACTTCATATTAGTTTCTGACAATATTGGCCAGTCAAAATATTTTATTGTACCGAATCCGTTACAGATTTTTGAATTATAATTTGCTCAACTTAGTGCTATTAAAATATTACAGTTAATACTTTTACTTTTAATTATAACTCAACATCCATATGACATGATATTAGTAATCCTTTTAGATTCTTAATATATATTCCGAACGTTAAATCCCATGAAATTAAGCTTGACTAGCTCTGTTATGAAACAATGCGTTATTTCAGTTACACATCCCAATAACTTTACATAATACCTCTGATATGTAACAACATTAACGCCTTATTTCAGTTACACACTCCAATAACTTCACACACAACATGGAGAAATACCGTGCATTATCCCACGCTTGAATACTTAACTCTTTTGATAAAGTCGCGTCTTCCTCTTAAACCCCTGCTTCTATTGTCTCTCTATAAATTCGCCTGGAGAATAGTTCCTTGTGCTAAATCTCGACAAAGCTGCTGCAGCATTTATTCAAATGAGCCCTGTCCGGGTCGTTAAAGTCGACAGCCCCTTTATTAGACTATTTCAAGTCTAAACGTTTATCTGGTAGCGGGACTTCGGCTTGAATGTGTTAGGGAATCGCTGTTAGTTGGTTGTTGCTGCCCTCGAGTTGACCGTTGCTTTTGTCTCCCTGTGGAAATCAAGCCTAAACTATTTTCTGTAAACAGGATTGTTTTATTTATGTGTTTGTTTCTAATGCTGAGTTGCATGATGTTGTTGAATGTTTAGTTTGTGTGGATTCTTGTTGTTAAATATGTTAGGGCGATAGATTCTTTAACTATTATTCATATTAAATGGATGGTCAAAATGTAAATTTTATAATTAATTTGTAAACATTAAGGAATAATTCTTTTACATAGAATCTTTTATTCATATTCTAGATTAATTTAAAAGAAGAAAAAACAACCTTTGATTAATACGAACTTATTAAAATTTTTATGCAGCTTTTAATTATTTTTTTTACATTTATTATGCATTAAATTTAGCATTTTGCAAACTTTTAACAGATTATATTTCTAAGTTGTGTTTTATTGAAGGAATAAAACAAAGGTCAGTCTTTTGGACTGATGTGTTTAAGTGTTAAATACAAAAAGATAATTCTACTTTATAAAATTTGCGTTTCGGAAATTAACATTGCAAATTCTTTGAACGCTAAAGATGCAATGCTTTTGAGGACTCAAATAATCTTAATATGTACCTTCATTTATCGCTTAACGCAACTGATTGTAACATAATTTTTGTTGTAGTATTTTTAAAACTTATTCAAAACACATCGTTAATGATTTCTTAGAATCAAACAAAAATGTAATTATTTTTTGCTGTGGTAGAGGTTTTATATTTTGAAGTAATATCGATGAAAAAATGGCTTGACTGACAAAAAAAGAATTGTGTAAGAAAAACTAAATTATATAAATAAAATTGGATAAAAATAACATTTTAAGCGCCCTTTTTTGAGTGCTTTCCATTAAATGAAATTCTAACCAAGCTTTAATTGTTTCCTAAGAAAACATTCCCTAAAAAACATCAAACATTTACCTAGAAATCGTTATAATTAATTTGGTCCAAGCGAAATCTTTAGTGTTATTTTAAGCCAGAGTTATACTCCCCGCAAAAACAGCCATAGTTTTTCCCCCTTATAAGAAGCCCCAACAATGGATTCTATCACTTCGGCGATAGCTGTTTATTCTCTTCCAGAACACGGCCGCTCAGCCCTCTTTTTCCTTCTTCTTCAGAAGAAAAGAATCTCTGAAGTTTCTAAAAGGAAGAGAGAAAAATAGAGCAATTAACGAGTGCAAAAAAACCACCGGGGAAGAATTCGCCAGACATGCCCCTCTGCGCTTGTCCCAGTGGCCCGAAAAGTGGTGAAAAATGCTGTAAACAAGACAGAGAGAAGAAAAGTTCAGACTTCAGGAAATTCGAGAAAAATGTGCGTTCGGGGAATTGGGGGAAGCGCAGGAGTTCTTTGGAAATTGATGGATAGGATTCAGCGGCGATTGATTTTTGCTCTGGGAAATGGAAATTAAACTGGGTTTTCTGCCGTTTTGTTTTGGTGGTCATTTAATGCGGAATGTTACCTCATTTATTTAATTAAATTGCTTTTTTACCGTCTGCAAAAATGGGGATTATCCAATCTAGTCAAATGGAGTTGACTATTGATGACTGTAATATGAAGATAAATTTATTTAACAAATTATAGCCTTAGCTTGTAAATTCAATAATACTGTGATATTATTATGCTACTGTATTAAATTGTCTATATATATATATAGGTTAAGTTAATTTTAAAAAAGGGTACATTTCGTTCTATACAAATTCATCTGCCCTTATTTATTTCATTGAAAAAAGCATTTCACGAACATGCCATAGGTATGCGTTCGTATTTGGAGGGGTTTTATTGTCCTATTGATTTTGTGGAATTTAGCCATTAGAAAGACTTTCTTGAGTAAAACTGGCATCGTTTAAAGTTACTGGGTTTTCGTATCACGCCTAGTGGATAAAATATACCTTTCCTTATTTTTTCTTCTTTTTATTCAAACCTCTCTGACAAAATTAGAAATACTTGTACGAAGTTTTTGATTCGAAGCATCTCACGTTTTGCGAGAAGTAATACGATGTAGACTCCCAAAAATAACTCTTTTTTAACTGATTGATACAAAAGTCGTTCTTCTAAACATTTTTCTCAGTATCCAACCAACTCGGACACGAACTTCCAATTCCAAAAGAACTTTCCGTATCCCCTTAGCACCCCCAAACTTTCTCACCCACAAACAACCCTCCAAGCCTTCCCCAACTTCATTTACACCCAAAGTACTCCCGTCACCAAGTTACCTCCGACAATCAGCCGAAAGAAACTTTTTCGCCCACTGGCCACCCTACACGTAACCATATTTCCCCGTGTCTCGCACCTTTTCTTTTTGCCTCTCTCTCTCTTGGCCATAACTCAGTTGCCATTTTTCTGCCGATGCCAGCAGCATCGGTCCCAGTTTAATCACTGCCAGGGCCCCCGAAGGACCCAACGAAGCGTCGCCCCCCCCCCCCTGCGTAATAAACACCTGATGACGAGATCTGGATGTCTTTGGGACCCGGTCGTGCGGACAGGACGCAACCGGGGACCTTTTTTTGTTTTCTGTTCGTGGAGAGGGGGGATGTATGAGTTTTGTAAGGTCCATTTTATTTCTTTCCTTTTGGTTTTCAGGTAGCCAATGGAAGAAAATGTATACTTAAACGA
This sequence comes from Tetragnatha montana, assembly GCA_963680715.1. NCBI lineage: Eukaryota > Metazoa > Arthropoda > Arachnida > Araneae > Tetragnathidae > Tetragnatha > Tetragnatha montana. The sequence continues at coordinate 57,775,376 of OY796676.1, read as the reverse complement.
ATTAAATGCAATTAAGTGAATGTTAATATCATTAGATAGTTATGATTTTGTTAAAAACAAATTGTTGCAATTCGTTCAGGTTTTATAAAACTATATTCACCGATTATTACGAAATTTAAAGTAACTTTTATACAAACACTCGTTAATTTTTTTAAATATTTCTAAACAAATTTTGCTAATTACTATGATTTTTTCCTGGTTATCCACAACTGTGTTTATAGTTTAGGTGTTCTTCCATAGAACTCGCCCACAACTGTATTTGTCTATTTAGTTTTTTGCTCACATTTTAAAACTTGCTTTTCAAACAGTTTATTTCTGATAACTACATCTGGCCAAATATTTTACAAAGAATTCAATTCAATTCTTTATAACGGTAATATCAATAAATTTCAACAACACGTCCTTCAAACGTCCCCATAAAAGTAAAAACGCATCCTCCCCAAAAGCGAAAGAACCACCATCAAATTTCTCCCCAGAGGAGGATCGAGAAATAATTTGTCTGCACCCGTGATAAATGTTACTTTCCCTCTTCAATATTATTATTATTATTATTAAACTTAATGCGAAAAGTTCTCTATCCACGTTTTTGCTCCGGGCCCGCTCACAAAAGCCTTTCCCTACTGCGAATTTATCTCCTCTCCGTTTTATATATCAGCCCCGTATTCAACTACACCCAGGTATCACCTGTTAGAGGGAAACGAGCGTTTCCATTTATTTATTATTTAAAATTGGATCGTTTTCTTATCTAGGACTGTTGCGTGTGAGGTTCTCTTAAGGTTTTGGAGTGTGATCAACAGTGGTTTGAGTCTGGATGAGGCGAAGTTGTAGTTTTACTGTACTAGAGACAGGAACGTTAGCTGACCTTATGACGTCAATGTTGGTTATTTCAAAATATACACTCGGTAGCAGATAAATAAACATGAAGCATGCAGCCTACCTGGGGAAGCGTAGATCTATGTTTCATCTAGTAGACATCAAAATAATTGTCCGCTGCTGTTATTAGATGTGGAAAAATGAAAAGGAGCTTCTTTAATTACTAGAAATTAGATTTAATTAGATACTTCTATCATTTACATAACATATTAAAAGAGTGATAAAAACACGCGGCAATTTCGAAAGGTAGCTTTTCATAATAAACAAAAGTACGAAGGAGAGTTCTTAGAGTTCCGGGTTTGGCGCTTTATCGCCCAGGAGGGAGAGAAATGTTAAATAGACAGTTCATATCTAACACCCCCGCTGAATGTCTATTCTGACATGATCTGTAATGAGTTCCTAAAGCGTTCGAATTGGGGTTTAGGAAGAGGTTTTGTGAAAGTGTCTGCGACCATGTCGTGGCTGGGTAGATATTCTATTTCTATTATGGACTTTTCTTGCAGGTCACGTAGGAAATGATACTTAATGTCTATCGCTTTGGTTCTTGCGTTGTTCTTCTCTGTTTGTGACAGCTTTATGCATGATTTATTATCTTCAAACAGGGTGATAGGTAGTTGTTGAGGTAGACCTAAGTCGTTGGTTAGTTGGATTAACCACTGAATTTCCTGTGCGGCATTTGCTGCTGAGATGTATTCAGCTTCTGTCGATGACATGGCGACACAGTTTTGCTTTCTAGAGCTCCAGGATATGGTGTTCTTCCCAATTTGAAATAGGTTTCCTCCTGTCGATTTTCTTGTTGTTCGGTCATTTGCCCAATCTGCATCTGCGTAAGCCCTGAGTGTGGGATCTCCTTTTCTAAACATCAGCTTGAGATCTTTGGTCGTCTTTAGGTATCGAATGACCCTTTCCACGGCTTTCCAATCACTTTTCTTGGGGTTTTCTAATTTTCTACTTAGGAGATTTACAGCAGCTGAGATGTCGGGTCTTGTGACATTTGCTAGGTACAATAAGGCTCCTATGGCTTGTCTATAAACTGTGTTGTTTGACATTGGCTCGTCTTCTTCTGATTTGCAGAAGTTTGTCTCCATAGGTGTATAGGTTGGTTTACTGTCAGTAAGATCGAACTTCCGTATTATATCTTCTATTTTTCCTTTTTGACTGATTCCTATACTTCCATCCTTTTCTTTAGTTATCTCCATTCCCAAATAGTGCTTGGGTTCTCCAAGATCTTTTATATCATATTCCTTCTTCAATTTTGAGATGACATTCGCAGCTTCATCTTCATTCTTACTTGCTATCAGGATGTCATCTACGTATACAATAATAAACATGGAATGTTCCTTCGTAAACAGGCAAGGATCTGTTTTGCTTTGTTTAAATTCGTTCTTGAGAAGACTTTCAGCAATTCTTTCATTCCACGCTCTTGCTGCTTGTTTCAAACCATAAATGGCTTTCTTCAACTTGCACACTTTGTTTTCTTCTCCTGGTTTCTCGTATCCTTCAGGTTGATCCATGTATATTTCTTCTTCCAGTTTTCCATAGAGGAAGGCAGTTTTTACATCTATGTGACGTATTTTCATGTTGTAGTGCACTGCGCTAGCTAAGAATGTTCTGATTGTTGTGTGCTTGACTACGGGAGCAAATGTTTCATCGTAGTCTGTTCCAAATTTCTGGCTAAAACCCTTTGCTACGAGTCTGGCTTTATATCGGTAGACTTCGCCTTTTTCGTTTCGTTTTGCTTTAAATGTCCACTTGCATCCTATGGATTTTCTGTCCTTTGGTAGATTTACGAGTTCCCAAGTTTGATTTTCTTCAAGACTCTTCATTTCTTCTTTTGTGGCTTGTATCCATTTTTCTCTTTCTTCTATCTTTATCGTCTGTATTTCCTTCCAGTCTTTAGGTTCAAATTCGTCTGGATTTTCGGCATGATAACCATATCTTTCAGGTGGTTGGCCCTTTGTTGATCTGTTGGATCTTCTTACTTGGTTATCCGATTCGGGATCTTCGGTTTCTTCATTTTCCTTTTCTTGATCTTTGTGAGTTATCGGAGTGACTTCAGATATTTCTTTTGCTTCAATAAATTTGACCGTTCTGCATACTTCTATTTTGTCGTCAGGGAGCAGGATTCTGTATCCTTTTCTTCTGCTGTCATACCCAACTAGTATGCCTTCAGTTGCGGTGTTTGAGAGTTTTCCTCTTTTTGCTTTGTGGATGTATGCAAAGGCTTTGGATCCGAATGTCCTCAGGTAAGAGAGGTCAGGTTTCCTTTTATTCCATAACTCATATGGCGTCTTCTTGTTGGCTTTAGTAGGAATTCTGTTCTGAAGATAGTTTGCCGTAATAACTGCTTCGGCCCAATACCTCTTCGGTAAGTTTGAGTCGGCTAGAAGACATTTGACCATTTCTATGAGGGTTCTATTCTTCCTCTCACTAACTCCATTTTGAGCTGGACAATATGGAACTGTGAATTCGTGTTGAATTCCATGATGTTCAAAGTAGCTTGATAGCTCTTTGTTAAGGTATTCGCCTCCGTTGTCGCTTCTTAGCGTTTTCAACTTTGTTCCAAATTTGTTACTGGTTAAGGCAACATATTGCTTCAGCTTTTCCGTCACTTCGCTTTTCTTCTTCATTAGGTAAATCATTGTGAATCTGCTGTAATCATCTATAAAGGTTACGAAGTACAGATTTCCACTCACGGATGGAGTTTCAATTGGTCCGCATACGTCTGAATGAACGAGTTGAAGAGGTTTCGTGGCTCTAAATGTTGATTCTTTAGGATATGGATTATCTGTGAGCTTGCATTTTATGCAGTCTGTACATGTAGTATCGTGCTTGCAGTTATCTAGTGAGATTCCGTCTGCTAAATTCTCTCTTACTAGTTCTTTGATTGCATCATTATTTTTGTGTCCTAGGCGTCTGTGCCATAGTTGGACGCAGTTCTTGTTTGTGCACAGTAAAGCGGTGGTAGCATGTGACTGACTTGCTTGTGACTGGGTTGCTTGTAACTGGTATAGCCCGTTAGTAGCTTTGCATTTTAAGAGTATTTCATCCTTTCTTTTAATTTTGCATTCATTTTCTTCAAAAATGATCGTTAGGCCTTTTTCGGTCATCTTCTTAACGGATATTAAGTTAGTTTCTAGATCGGGAACGTACAGTGCTTGTGTTATTTTTACGTCAGTGGTGCCATTAGAATCTTGGGTTTTAAAATTGACATTTCCTATTCCTTTTATGTCAATCGCAGATCCGTCCGCTATTTTTATATTCGAGGGTGGGACATCCTTTAATTCGCTGAAATACTTTTTGTTGTTAAAGTAGTGATTTGAGGCTCCACTGTCAATTACAAAACTTTCATTCGTTCTGTGTTCTTTTTCCCAGTTTCGATTTGTGCTCATCGCTACTTCTTTATTCATTTCTTGGGTGCGCCTTTCTTCGGAAATATCATCGGTAGGCTGTTTTTTCTCTTTTTCACATTCCGGCGCCGCGAGGTTACACGATTTGCTTTCGCTGTACTGGCGGTAATTCCCCTTGGCTTTTTGAGCATCATTGTAGGTTCCTTGGCGAGATTCGTTTTTCTGCTTTTGTTTTGGTTTTAGGTGAAAACATTCTGACCTAAAGTGGTTGTTTTTATGGCAATACGTGCAGAATTTATCCCTTTTTGGTTTGTTTCTGTAGGAGACCTTTAGTGCCTTAGATTCCGATGTGTCGTTCTCAACTCTTCTGTTATGTTCGTCAATTAATTTCCCCTTAATGAATTCCGGAGTTAATTCGTTTTCGGGTCTTGCTTCCAGCGCGGTTATTAAAGTATCGTAAGAGCTAGGTACTGAACAGAGTAGAAGGGCGGATACATGGTTTTCTTTTATCTCTTCTCCTATAGCTTTGAGTTTATCAATTAGCTCTAAGAGGGAGTTTATGTGTAGTTGCATATCCCCATCTTCACTTAGTTTCAGACTGTAAAGCTTTCTTAGAAGATACAGTTTACTTGAGAGATTAGCTCTTTCATGGATTGTTTTTAGTTTATCCCAGGTGGCTTTTGCACTGCTTTCATATTTTACATGAATGATTTGATTATCCTCAATATACAAGTTAATCAGCGCTCGACATTGTCGGTCACGCTTAGTCCATTTGGCATCAACAGGTCTGGGGGGATCATCTTCAATAACATCAAATATATCTTCTTTTATTAAAAACATCTCCATCTTAAATTTCCAAGTTGAGTAATTGTCAGTGTTTAGTTTAACAATTTGGTTTTGGTTAGACATAGTTATTACTTTCGTTTTTGGGGATAGCTTCGTAATTAATCACTTTGCTTGATAAGTTACACCACTTGTTTAAACTTATTTCACGCTACTTATCAGTCTCATAATCTGTTGGTTATTTCAAAATATACACTCGGTAGCAGATAAATAAACATGAAGCATGCAGCCTACCTGGGGAAGCGTAGATCTATGTTTCATCTAGTAGACATCAAAATAATTGTCCGCTGCTGTTATTAGATGTGGAAAAATGAAAAGGAGCTTCTTTAATTACTAGAAATTAGATTTAATTAGATACTTCTATCATTTACATAACATATTAAAAGAGTGATAAAAACACGCGGCAATTTCGAAAGGTAGCTTTTCATAATAAACAAAAGTACGAAGGAGAGTTCTTAGAGTTCCGGGTTTGGCGCTTTATCGCCCAGGAGGGAGAGAAATGTTAAATAGACAGTTCATATCTAACAAATAACAAACAAAGTAGTTCCCATCGCGGTGTCTGAATTTTGAGTGAAATGAAGAACCTCAATTTAAAAATATGATTATTATGTTAAACCCATGTACTATCAATAATGCCTTTTTTATCACGATTTGCGCACCGAAACTCCTCTTAGCAACCCAACAGGCTTTGTGCTTACCCATTTTCTCCTTCCGCGTAGTGACGTACTGGGTTCAGGAAACGTTGCTGTCGAATATTGTTGAGCTTTTTCATCATGTTAATACTTTACTTTGGGTGTAATAATTTTTGTAGGAATGTGAAAAGTCCAATAAGTTTGTTGACATCCTTAACCCAAATCTACATCACATCCCATGCTTCCAAACCAAATATTACTTGCAATCAAATTATTTTTACTGCCCTCACTTCTATAAATAAATAACTATAATGAAATTACGCTCTATATTACCCCACCAACATTCTTATATTTATGTGATCCAGACGTAGCTCCAAGTTGTCTCTCGTGACCAAAAACCCAGACAAGACTTGCATTTCTTTGCTCCTGAATGGCATCACTTCCGTGGCAGAAGCCTTCCCGGTGTCAGCCATGACAAACTACATGCTCCGCTTTTTCGTGATTTTATTGGGAAACCGGGTTATATATTTTGTTTTTACTTCTTTCTCTCGTTAATTCTTTTCTTTTTTTTTCTCTCTCTTTTCCAATGGCTGTAGTAGCATGATGAATGCAATGGCCGTTTAATGCTCTATGGGTGTGACCAGTTGTCCAACACACTCTGACGCCTGGCGATCTTCGTTTTTTGGACTTTTTCTTTCTTCTTTTTGGCGACCACTTGGGGCCGGCTGACTTACATCGCATTTATTTCCTTGCCTCCTGTATATATAAAGATGCGGTTTTGTTTTGTTGTGCTTTTCAGGTGCCGAGGATGGATTGGTTTTGCTTTTTGCTCTAGATATCTGATCCTCAATTATGACATCTTTTGGGGGAGATGTCTCCCACTTTTTCCCTGTTTTGAGGCCACTTTTTTTGTATAGGAGATAAAATCCGATGTCTCAGCATCACACTGTATTTCATAAGGTCATAGGAGCTAATTATTTAATGGCACTGGCACTCTCTGAGTAGAAAAAATCGCGAATAGGCGAACTTGTACTTTTAGGAAAACATTACTTTATTACCACTTTCTTTAGAGAATTAACCTTCAAGTCTGAACAACTTCACCACATTTGTGATATAAATTAAAAACAACTTATTGCTCTACTGCTTTTCTTAACTTAAAAGTTCAGACTTATAGTAGTGGGCATCAGAAAAAAGGAGTTCAGTTTTTTTTCCTTTTATAAATTGAAAATACATTTGATTTTTAAGTTTAGGAAGGATGAAATTCTAATTATTAATATCTTTGATGAGTACTGGAATTCGCTCTTGAAAAGCGAGAAGCATGCTATGATGATGTTTTAATTATTCTATTTACTTAATTAACCTAAAACAAACTAGTTTGCTCTCTTACCGGTTTTTTTTCTTCCAAATATCCCGTTATGATCTCTAGAAAAAAATATTTTTATGCATTAGAAATTAACAATAATCCCCAAATTAGCGATGGACTTGTTAGCTGATGTTAAGTCAAATCTCGTAACAAGCTCAGTAGATACAAAGTTAAGCCAAAAAATATGTTGCATTACATATCTTATAAAAAATTTTACACCCTACGCCTAAAGTCATGTCATATAAAAATGTTTAATTATTTAATTTTTCTTTCTACAAAAAAAGAATATCGAGTTAAGCTATTCCGTTACCCTCCCCATTTTCATTCAGTTCATCTACTAATCAAATAACCTCTCTCTCTGGAGCTGTGAATTATTTAACATCTCAATGATTGTTTCTATCCTCCGTGAAACACCGACTTAATACTACCATCCAAGACGCTGTTTTCCACAATAATTAGCTTTCCAATAGCTGCTGCATGTCTGGCCAGCTCTTGAAAATTTAAACAGGCCCCACGTGCCGGTGTTGTGTAGCCTCCGTCTAGGTTGGCTATCCATAGTTAATCTGTCGGATACTACATGCCCCTTGGCTCGCCTTATTATTACGGACTGAAAATTACCATCTCTAGATCAAAGGCCTTTGGGCTGGATTTGGAGGTGATAGTGGGATTTGTTATGGGACTGGAGTGAGAGGTGTGCATTACATTGGATGAGTGGTAGTAGTGGTTTTTGGTTGGTTGGTTGGTTGGTTGATAAAGTCTGTTATATGTTTCTTCTTAACGCTTGAACCACTGTTTATTTTGATGGTGGATTTTGATTCGTTTGTGGATGGTTTTCAACCTGGTACTTGTTGTAAAAAAAAATTATTTTCCAAGAAAGTTGGTTGAATTATTTTTAAATAAACAATAATTTAAGAGTCAATAATTGTAATTCCCGGTAGATTCGTTGAAAACTAAGCAATCAGTTTTTAATATCTTCTGTTAACTGTCCCGTTAAATATCATCAAGTTGTTTTGGAGGCCAAATATTATATGGAAACATTAGCAAAAATTTCAAAGTAACCGATAAAAATATGTGTAAAAATATGTTATTTGCAACCGTAAAAATTTGTTATATTTAAATACTTGGCGTTCAAAACAACTTGGCGATATTTAACCAGACAGTTAACGGAAGTGTACCAATTAAACCACTAACGTCGGACCAGATAATCGAAATACCGTGAACGAGATCCCATTTCCCTCGAGAAAACGTCAACGTCTTCTGAACGATTTACCCCCATCCACCCCCCAAAAAAGGAAGTGAATAGGTGAATAAATATTTCAAAAAGCTTCCCCGGGCAAGAACTTTTAACGACGAAATTCATTCTGGCGTCATACTTTATCAAATACGGAAAGCAAGAGGAGCCAGCCGAAGGAGAAGAAAAAACCTGGCTTGACAAACATTTTCGAAGCCGTTTTTGCTGAGATCAAATTTGCTTTGCGTTCTCTCGTAGACGCATTTCCTTGTGCTGTACACGTTTGTGCACATAGGGGAAGGAGTTTCTCTCCCTGAAGCGTCGGAGTGCGACTTGTTGATAAAAACGTCAAGATGGAGATTGGCAGAATGTTCGTATTAATGTCGGGTCATTCCACGTCAAATCAACACACTTTTTGGCATGGCCATCTCGGATTTCCTTGAAATTTGGTACAAATGTTCTACTTAAAGAAACTCGGAAAAGTACCAACTTTCATAAAAAAATATTAATTGGTTCTGGAATTACAGGTGCGCAAAGTGGTAAAAAATGAGCCAAAAACGGACCAACATAAGTTCATTAAATTGCTCTAGAGAATCTTCTAATTGGGTTATACAGATGCAGTTTTTGTCATTTTAAAGTATTTTAAATGTTCGTTTTTATGGTGTAAAATGTACTAAAAAATTTTGAAAAACAATACATTTTACAAAACAAAATAGAATTAAAAGTTCGATTTCTATCAAATGTACCACTTTTAAAATTTTGAAAAAAATTCCAGGAATAGGTAATATTATTCTAAATAATCTGGTAAAATTATAGGATGGGACAAAAATGGGATCAGTGTCAAAAACTATTTAAACCAAAGTTCGATTTTTCTTATATCCCCTTAAAAATGTTTAAAACTATATTTTTTCATTAATTGGATGCAAATTGACTTGTATTTAACTGCTGTTGACAGTTAGGGCCCCTGCACAAACTTGGTGTAGCTCGGGCTTCATATTTACTTTATGTGCATTGTTACAATACAATGGCCTGAATTAATATACAGATTGTAAATATGAAGCCCGGGGTACACCAAGTTTGTGCAGGGGCCCTAATTGTCAACAGCAGTTAAATACAAGTCAATTTGCATCAAATTAATGAAAAAATATAGTTTTAAAAATTTTTAAGTGGATATAAGAAAAATCGAATTTTGGTTTAAATAGTTTTTGACACTGATCCCATTTTTGTCCCATCCTATAATTTTACCAGATTATTTAGAATAATATTATCTATTCCTGGAATTTTTTTCAAAATTTTAAAAGTGGTACATTTGATAGAAATCGAACTTTTAGTTCTATTTTGTTTTGTAAAATCTATTGTTTTTCAAAATTTTATAGCACATTTTGCACCATTAAAAAGAACATTTAAAATACTTTAAAATGACACCAACTCCATCTGTGTAACCCAATTAGAAGGTCCTCTAGAGCAATTTAAAGAACTTATGTTGGTTCATTTTTGGCCCATTTTTGACCACTTTACGCCCCTGTAATTCCAGAACCAATTTATATTTTTTGATGAAAGTTGGTACTTTTCAGAGTTCCTATAAGTAGAACATGTGTATCAAATTTCAAGAAAATCCGAGATGGTCATGCCAAAAAGTGTGTTGATTTGACGTGGAATGTTTCTAAAGATTTGTTCTTGTAGGTAGTGTATTTTTAGTAGATGTTTTGTTTTAACCCTTCATCTAACGAGAGTAGATAGCACTTGATTAAAACATTAAAAAATTTTATTTGAGTTTTTCAGAAACTGTAAGAAAGTCTCCTTTTGATTATTTTCATGTTAAAGTTTCCGAGTCGCTTGGTGAATTTCAACGGCCATCATGAAAATTCAGGATGAATAAACACATAGGTTCCGTTCTGTTCTGAATTCGGCAATTATTGAGGTTTTAGGTCAAAAATAAAAAAAAATACTGAAAAAAGTATTTCTTGAACATATTTTATCCATCATCCTTTCGAAAACAAAAAATAATTATTTATAAACAAAAATTTAAATAAAAAAAATGCAACTTAACACGTCAAACTAACCACCAACCACAAAAAAAATAAACACATTCAAGAACACTTTTGTGTCCTAAAATTAACAACTCACTTGTGTTGTTTGGTAGAACACTTTGTTGTGATGGATTTCTGACTATGTTTGAAAAGTGTAAGAAATTTGTTATATCCGGAAATGGTGTTCAATGCTACCCCAGCTATAATTTTCATACATAAACGTTTTTAAATATACTAATTATCTCCCCAGTGTTAATTTATTCTACTATCTCATGTATGAAATTTCATTTTTAACTCCAAATGTTCCAGCTAGCTAACTGTGTCATCTCGGTAAAAGTGTTTTTTGACAAAAAATAATACAGTAGTAACTAAACAAAAAACACCGTAAAAAGTTTAATGCAGAACTTAAGTGCATGATATCTCGGGACACATGCTTTGCTTTTTTATAATAATTTACTTCTTTTAGTAAAAGGTCTGTTTAAAAAAATATTTTTTTTCTCGGAAATATTATTAGCAGCTATAAAAACCGACGTATTTTCATTAATTAGAGTAAGAAAGAGTAATTAGATTTATTTTAATTCCAGGATTAAAAGATGCTTATCTGCTATAAAGTTCGTGGTTTCAAAGAATTTCTTTTCTTATCTGTGCTAGGGAACGCGTATAAAGTACAGTACTGAATATAAAAGCCTTTACAAGTGTACATAGGGAGCGAACGACAGGGGTTAGAAGGTTACTCTTTAAACGCCTATCTTCACATTTACAAATATCCTGTACGTATTTGAGAAACTAATTAAGACAGACATCCATGAAATAATATACCTGACTGAAAATGGCTTTACGGGCTTTACTATACTCTTTTAATTTCCTTTTTTTTTATGAGCTGATATACTTATCACTTGTTCAGATTCTTTTCGTGACTGAAATTAATACACTGCAAATGTGTTAAACACTTTTGCAACGCCAAGTAAACACATTAATAAACACTTCTAATCAAAGGAGTTTTGATGGTATTGCGATTGTGTTGTGTGAGAAAAAGATGGTGCTTTAAAGCAGTGGTTCTCAACCTTTTTCACGATTGTACCCCCAAAGGAAAAATATATTTACCTGCGTACCCCTCGCATGCAGCTGTAGGTGGTAGTTGAAATATCACCTTCATTTAAATTATAGGTTCCCAAACTTTTTGGGACCACCGCCTCCTTTTCAAGAGGAAAAATTTCCACCGCCCACTTACAAATTTTTGCCCCTATTTTGCTTACATTTCATAGAATTTTATGCAAACTTTCTGTTATGAAAAGAATTCAATTTATAACCAAGTGAAATACAATTTTGTAAAGCTATTATAGACAATATTCAAAAGTTAAGTTTTCTATGCACCTTAAAATTTAATTTGAAACAGTTAGGATAACAATTCAACTCTTCCTTTTTACAAAATTTGAATATTCTGAAACCCCTTGTGTGATACCCAGGGCGTATGCCCCGTTTGCTACCTCCAGAGTATATTTGGAACCTCCACCAGAAAATTTCCTGCTTTCATCTTACAAATTACATAAATTATTGATGTATCAAACTATAGATAAAAGGGGGGGTCTGGGGTTCCTCCCTCAGGAAATTTTTGAATTTCATCTTATTAAAAAGTAATTTTAAGCTACTTTTACGGGATTTTTGAATACGTTGCGTACCCCTTAAAAGCTCCCGGCGTACCCCTAGGGGTACGCGTACCCCCGGTTGAGAAACACTGCTTTAAAGTGTTGCTAAATAATTAGAGACAAAAAATGTGTTCTCATAGTGTTTTGATAAAAATTCAAGAACACTTTCAGATTCTGAACATATTTTTTAAGACTACTTTTAGAACACATTTCTGGATAGAATAAATTTTTAACACTTTTCAAACATGTTCAGAATTCTATCGTTAATTGAAGGACAAAAAAATATATTTGTGTGTGGAAGTCTGGAAATGTATATGAAGTGAAAGAAATGATATTTAAGAAGATAAAGAAATTTTAAAGTTGTCTAAGTCACTATTAAATGTCATCTCAAACTCATCAGTGGAAGTGAGGTGAAAAAACGAGTATTCGAGTAAAAACGAGTAACGAGAACTGTATAATTGATGCACGACCCCTCCCTTGGTGAAAATAAGGATTTTACCCTGTTTTTTTTTCCAAAGTTTAGTTTTGTTTTTCCGCTTCCTTCCTTGAATGACATGATGGGAAAGAACCGAGCAAAACACACAATAAGATGAGGAAAGATAATAAAAAAAACACCCCCTAAAGAACTTTTGAGAGCAAACTAAGTGCTTCAATTTGATAGAAAGCGCTAGGTAAAACAGGCAGGGATGGGGCATGGAAATTCGGGGGATTTAAAAAGATTTCCATTTCGTAGTTTTAATGGAGAACGCTTAAGTGATTAAAAAAGGAGATGGCAAAGAAAGCGGGGGAGAAAAAAAACGAGGCAAGGAAGAGAAAAAGATTCTTTAAAAAAATAATAATTTGGATAAACGGAAATTTTCTTTCTATCTCAAAGTGGAATTGAAATACGGACTCATTGTTTTTCACTTCTCACAAAAGTACGTTTTGGGATACAATAAATGGTTAAGGAAAGTTGAGGGATAAAAAGAATTTTTGATTTTTTGCTCCTCTTTTTTATTTATTCATTTAGACTGCTACTTACCCTAAACAATTGCGTTACGGTTTCGGGATATGAGGGTAAACGGGTTTTGTTAGGAGTTTTTCTCTGATATTAGCCGTCATATTTATAACTGGATCTGAACTTAGAGACTTGCATTAAAGAAGGATGTATGATGTTTGAATCAGATCGTCATTTTTTAAGTGACTTTATTTATTAGAAATCACCTTTCGATAAATGAAGTGTGTATTGATGGTTGTGGATGATAATAAATTTAGTGAAATTCTAATCCTGTTTTGATTTTGTTAGCACTGTTGCTTTGAAAGCTGGTGATCTCTAATCTTGTTAACACTACTAAATGGAAAATAGACCATTGATTTTTTTTTACTGTAAACTGGTGTAACCTTTTCATGTAACCATAATTAGTATTTTCTTGTCACTTTCTTGATTTATTGAGTCATAGTTTCCATGGTTATACTGTTATAGACACATTTAGTGCGAACCTAAGTTTTTTTTATGGCAATGAGAGCAACTTAAGCTAGCCAAGTCACGAACTAGCTCAGACTTCGGGCCTAAATATAACAAATAAATAACAGAAAACAATATTAAACTATCGAAAAACTCCTTTTAGGCATTTTAAAATGTTTAAACTTCGCTTTCAAACATCCCATTCCTATAAGTAGTAGTCAATAACAATATAAACCAGTTAGTATCTCGATCCGCAAGGGATACAAGATACAAGAAACATTTGAAGAAAAATTGCATGTTCTGTCAAAAAGTGAACTCAAACTTTCAAAATAGTCAGAAATAAACCTCAACAAAGTTTCAATGTTTTAAAATATCTATAAAAGAAGTTTTTCTATATTTTGTATTTGGGTCTACAAAATACCAGTTTTTTCCCCATCCGCAAGTAGATACATAATCATTCGAAGAAGAAATAGCTATCCTTAAAGATGCCATCAACCAAATCGACTAGCATTTGGTTGATAGCGAAAGCATCAACCAAATGCCGCCCTGGGATCGACGGTCCCGAGTTTTTCCCGCAGTTTCGATCAGGGAGTTAAATTCCAATAAATCCCTCCAGAAAAAACACCCCAGTCCGACTAAAAGGTAGAAGTTCTGCTGCGGTAATTTTCGTCAACTGCACCCCAGGGACCGAGAGACGTAACTGCGCTAAAGAGATGGAAAATGTGGGGAGTGGGTGCCATCAGCCCAGCCGATAAGTTCCCTTCGCAATCGGCTCCCAAATCTTCCCCTAATGGCAGCCGATGAATATTTAAGCCCCCGTCTTTTCTCTGTCTTCCCCCTGTTTTTGTACGTCTTCGCTCCGTTTCGTACACCCCCATTACTCTTTGTTAAAGAACGCGTCAGGTGGGATTTGCAGTTAAAATTGAGACGTATATATCTGTGTGTTTGGGAATGTGATTCTTATTTTTTTTTTGTTCGCCGGGGATATATCCAGGAGCTCTGTCTTGGGTGGAAGTTTTCTGATTGGGGCTTTGTGCGGTATCCGTCTGTAGTTATGAGGTGGGATACAATGTGGGACGGTTTTTTATTGCTTTTGAGATTAGGTAGGTTTTTTTTCCATGTTGTGTTAAGGCTGAAAAGTTCGAATGTTTGGGAAACTATGTAAGCACTAAGTTTAGGTATTCTTCATTTGAATGTTCAGTTGTGGTTGTGAAAAAAAAAACAAGCTGTGAATCAAAGCTATCCAATGTTTTTGAAGGCTTAAAAATATTAATTACTGAATTTCACGTTCTTTTAAAATATGAATATTACAAAACACTTAAACATCGGTAACATAGAAATTAAAAATAATGAGTGATATTTCTGTGTGTAATATTTTTTAAAAGTTTTAACTAAGGGATCATATTATCAAAGAATAAAGGAGATAAACCAGTACTTATGGGTACCTTGATAAAGTGTGTGTGTTTAAAATAAAAAATTTAAAAGGCATGCAATATTTAAGCCACTTTCATGAACTTCAGCACCCTACCCAAAATAATTTTAAATAATTCTGCTCCCTTGTGTATAGTGTACCATCGTCTAGTGAAGGATTCTAAGTAAATAGCTATTAATATCTATTCCATACTCTTCAACCGAGTCTGTCGATGCTTCCTAATACGAACCATTTACTAGAGCTCTAAAATATTAGCACCTAATCGACTCTTTCCATAGAAATCCCGTCTTCCCGGAAAACTCCTGTCAAAAATCCTTTGACAAATGCCCCCCGATCCCATATACACCTAATCCCTTCGCGGCCTAATCTTTCCCTTCAAAGGAATAGAGAAAGGGTAACTTCGTAAACTTCGCACGTTCTTCAGGAGAGGGGGGTCAACTCCCTCCCCTCTTCCTCCCACGCAATTAGTCCCGACAAATTGCCTCCCCCTTTTCTTTGTCGCTGTTACGCCCCTCTCCTCCCGCCGCAGCAGAAATGTTACTTTGAATCTCCTTGGCTAATTGACCACGAAACTGAGGCGCTGGCAGCAACAGCGAGCTAACTCTACTACAGTGAAAGCTGTTGGAGTCGCAACAAAACCTTGGGGGTCGCCCTCGTGAATCAGGGGCGCAATGGGGCGCAAAGGGTGGATCAAAGACGTGTGCGGAATGGACGTAAAGCGTTTCAAATACCAGTTTATACACTTGTTTAGTAATTCAGCTATGCTTTCTTGAGGATCATTTACTGACCTAAAGAACCGGGTTGTAATACGTTTCAAATACCTGCGTAGCGTTAATGCACACTTGATTAGTAATTCGACGATGCTTTTTTGAGCACCATTTACCCATCTTTTGGGGTGATGGAATTCTTCTTCAACTCGGTTGTTAGAACGCGTTAGGGAGGAAATATAATGTAATCAACGTTAATTATTGTTGCGCTTAGGATTTTTCTGTTCTGCGAGTAGGGTTGGGAAAAGTTTTCTCCTTTGTTGGATGGAGGGTAAAAGTTTGGTAATTTAGTGAAACAAGTAATGATAATACTTTTCTCTCGTATTTATTGCATCTTATGCTTTGTGCGAAGAATAGAAGTACCTTTATTTATTTACTATCATAGATTACATACGCATGAAAAAAAAATATGAAGTACAGTATGACAAAAATAAAACGTGTGAGTTTCCCACGGGTCAAGAAGTTCTGAAATTTATCCGTTTTGGTTGGTTAATTTGTTATCCGAGTTTCTTACTGTAACTTATAGGTGTCCTTAAATGTTTTAGTTGTGATGTTTAGTTTATTAAAGTGTATCACATTTTCACCTGTTTGATAATCTCAGATGGAAATAACATTTTTTTTATAAATTATTTATAAAATATCCTTCGTTTTGTTTGTAAAGTTTTGATGTATTATTCATTTTTAATCATAGTTTTCCCTCATAAATTATAAACCCAATCCCCCTGAGCAAGTTTATTGACAAATTTTATAACGTGAAACTCTTTTATGTTGAACTTTTTAGAGATTACGTGGGGGTATTCTTGGACATTATTTATAACAGTATGCCAATTTTTAAAGTTTACAATGTACCATATTTGTATCATCTTTTCCAGTTTTATTTTGAAAGAAGTTTATTACTTCCATATTCTCGAAAATGCTGCATGTTTTCTTAGAACACAAGAAAATATCAAGTATTCTAAAGCACTTTGCTACGAATTTTTCCAGGAACTGTTTTCAATAAAACCTTTATTGTCTAGACCCGATGTTATATATTTTAGGTCTCCATTTAAATCTTTTTTTCTGAGGAAAAACCGCTCAAAAAATATGAATTCATTTCTTGCACAAAAGTGCCAAAGTTTCTGTGTAAATTGGTATAAAACTCCAACAGAAGGCACTAGAAAAATAAACCAGGCCTTATGGTCTCACAAAGTTCCAAGGATTAAGAAAACAAAATTTCATTACTCTATTAAAAAAGCGCAAAAGTCATTTTTGAGAAAAGAAATAAAGGAGCTCTACAATAAATATTAAGATAGAACCCAAGTCTGAGTACTTCTTAAGGTTTCCATACTTTTTTCTGTTCCCTTTTTGCAATTTATGTGAGGAACAACTTAAAAAGAACGTGAAAAATATAAAACTCGAACTAGATAACGGTAGAACCTCATTTTTTTGCACCCCATGTTTTATACTTAAAATCGGTAAACCTTTTATTTTTCAACTCAATTTTTTCCTTCCTAGAAAACCAAATGCATTAGTGTCCTTATGGGGGAGGGGGGAATTTTAAGGTTGACCACAAGCTATTTCATTCGTTTTGATGTTAGGGTGGGCTATGTATTCCTGGAAAAAGAGAACTTCGAAGCAATTTTTCTATCTTTTTTTTAAATAAAAGTTTTTCCTTGGTATACTTTATATCCTCGCTTTTATCATTTATCTCAACTTTCAAAAGCATTTGTGTCCTTTATTTTCCCAAGTGAGGCAGTTTCTGTGCGTTTGAGGTAAAATCTACAATTATCTTACTAAACCGCTAAGCTTAACTTATTTCAAAAAGTTATTTTTATCTTTCCCCCACATTTAATAACATAATTAAGTTTCTGTTTTCGTTTTAGATTAAAGTAACAAAACACATCTTATAACCATGTAAAAACATGTTATTGGCTTAACTCAATGATATGGGGGAAAAACTGTAGAAAATATTTAATAGCTTATCTACATTTAAATAGCTTTAATAGCTTAGCTAACAAGAACTTTATTAAGATACTTCGTCCGTTTTTATTCTTAAAATATGGACTCTCTAGAAAAATACATTAAATTCTCGTTTGTAATCATACAAAAATTGATTAAAATCATCGATTCAATAGATAATTCATTAATAAGGGGCAAAATAGAATTATTATTGAGATTTTTGTTACGTTATGTACTAAGCCTGCAGTTTTTGGTCATGCATATATCAGGGAAATTTTTACGATAAGTATTTTGTTTTTGACAAGGGTATATTGAAATTGAATAGTTAAGTTTCTTAAGTGGTCAATAAGCTTACTACAATTAGACAATTACATAAAAGAAAGCATTTATGCTATATAAAGTAATTTTATTTCATTAATGAAATAAAAATTATTTTCTTCAACATAAATGCTTTTCTTTATTTAATTTATCAGACGTTCTCTGTAATGTAGTTGATATAGTTATATTAGTTACTGTTTAACTTTAAAAAAAAATGGAATCCTTAAACGAAAACATTTGTTCTTATAGAATTGTTCATTATATTCCAAACTATTGTACAGAGTTTATTCTGCCCCCTTATTTATATCAAGTACTCTGCAGCTTAAAAAATAATATTTTAGAGCACCTCCAGTAGCCTTTCTAATTAATTGGAACTTCATGATTTCAGAATAAATTATGCTGCCTAGATGATGCGATAAGAACTTGTTTCTCTCATTTTTATTATAAGCCTTCTATTTTTCAAAATGAAGTGAGGGCGTAAAAAAAAATTTTCATTAAAAACTATTAAATTTGCGATTTCCATTAATTTGGCTATTGGAGCGCGAGTTGCTAAAAGTTTAAGTGGAAAGTTTTGAAGGGCCAAAACGTTTTAACTTTTTTTTTGTCTCCCTTTTCTCAATACTATTACTCGCCATTTTTTTCAAGGGGTTTAAAATAATAGATTCATCTGGCTGAAGTGCTCTTCTGAAAACTTCTATAAGTGTAAACAGACCGTGAAAGAGGCTAGAAAGGATTAGAAAAAAAAATGTTTATGAACTCTTCTAGGATGAATTGTTCATATAGTTATTATAGTTATTGTTTGGATTAGATGCTTCAAGATTAAATAAAAAGTTGGAACTCTATGAGATTATGTTCACTAGCTTAAAGAACTGGTTCAACTTAAGGGGTTTATTTTCACTCTTTTTTAGGATCGTTTTTCCCCCCTTTGAGGTTTTTTTTTTTTTTTTTTTGGAAGTTTCTATTAATCTTGGTTTTTGTCAGATTTAAGATTTGCGGATATATTTAATTCGTTACTATTTGTTTTTGTCTTAACTTTTTATTTGGATGAAAACTTGTTCATTTTTAATAATTCTTCTGATTTGTTTTATGTGTTCATTTTATTGCATTAAACAGTTTTGGCGTTTAAATCAAAATAAAGGGGTTATTTATTGAATTTGAGTTTCATTTTTATCACGAGTATCTACCTTTTTTGTTAAACTCTAGGTTTTTTTCCCATTTGTTTCTCTCAAGTAGTAAAGTCTACCTTTCAATCTGGAATTTTTTTTAAAATTCCTTGTTTTATAAGTCTTTTTAGGTTCTAAAAAAACCTGTGTATTGTTTATAGACCTTATAATAGAAGGGGAATCTAACTGCATAAGAATTGCATTGAGTGTTATAGAAGTTATGCAATTTTCATATTTTACATGGTTATTGAGGGATTATAAAGTTATCATTATCATATTAGGAAATTGGCAAACACTGTACATAACAATAACTGTAGAACTATGGAATATGCTATTTAAGGCATTTGAACTATCCTAATTTTTCCGTTCCGAGAGTTCTGAATTCCATTCCCCAACACCAAATTTGTTAGGAGTAGATGACATCACATGATCGTTGTACCATAAAAAGAATCCCTGAATAACTCAAAGCAATACCCATTTATTTTGCATTTGTACTAAGCAGGGGTGCCGTCCTGAGCGTATTAAAGATAATTCCAAAGAGCTGAAACTTTTTGGTATGGGGATTTTTGCCAAATTTATCCCTCATGATGGTTAATCATAGTTTTAAATTAACGTTCTTCATTCCACTCAAAATGCAGAGACCGCGATGGGAACTAGTACTTATTTGTTAGTGATGGTATAGGGTCAACTAACGTCGCTGTCTAGTATAGTAGGTTGCACTGTTCATAATACAATGTATACTCGTAGTAGAAGTGCAGTGTGCTTGACCCCAATCCTCTTTCGTCCTAGGTGCCTGCGTACGGAGCGCGTCACCATCCACAAGCACCTCTGCCTGTGCCTACTGCTGGCCGAAGCGGCTCTGGTGGGGGGCCTAGAACAGGCCGAAGAGCCCAAGGCCTGCTCCGTTCTGGCCGGCCTTCTGCACTACCTTCTGCTGGCGGCCTTCGCATGGGCCTTCCTGGACAGCTTCCACCTGTACATCCTGCTGGGTGAGACGTCTGACGCCCACCCCGACAAGTGGCGCGTCAAGTGGTACTCGTGCGTGGCGTACGGAGTGCCCCTCATCGTGGTGGCAGTGTCGGCGCTGATCGACCCCGCCAGCTACGGAACGGAGAACTACTGCTGGTTGAGAGTGGACAACTACTACGTCTTTAGCTTCGGGGGACCCGCCATTGCCTGCGCTCTGGTAAGTTAACGGAAGGTTTTTTTTTTCCAATGGATGGCAAGGTAATACCACGGCTTACTAGATACTATACAGGCTAGCCGAGTTTTCAACAATGAAAACCATTTGACAACTAGGATCGCCACAAGTCGTACCCTACCTAATAACACACTGACAAATAAGGAAAAATAAAGGCGTGTTTTCATGATGTAACTGCTGACTGATGGCGATTGTCAGCCTATCTTGGCAAACTTTGTTACCATGACAACCTATTACATCTGGGTAACACTTTCTCGCCAAAAGAGATATTTTTGAGCTATTAAGCCGCGCCTTCAACTCTGGATTTGCTTTGCCAGTTGTCAGCTATATTGCCATCTACATTTTTAATGATTTCCGTATCTCGGCTAGCCTGTATTGTATCTAGTAAGCCGTGGTAATACAAAAGACAAACAATACAAAAATAATAATAAAAAAAAGTAAAGAATTATACAAAAAGAGGGACCGAGGTCATTGCCTTAAAAGTTCTCGGGCTCGCCAGTACAGCGCTGTCTCAGAATCGCCATGGAGTGACAATGACAAGCAAAGATGGTGGTGGGCTCGATTCATTCATTGGTTCTGGAATGTTATAGGGAGGGCAGTTGGGTTGATCAAAAACCCCATCACGATAGACATGTTCACCCAGACAGTCATGACCCGCCAACGGCTTCCCGACGTGGGCCGTTGACTGCAAGCGGTCAAGAAGCTTCTTGACTGGAGCAATTTCGAGCACTTTTTTGTTGCAAGGAGATCGGCCTGTTCGTTCCCATTTACATCGCAGTGACCAGGTGTCCAATGAAGCACCACATGTGAATCTTTTTTAAAGCCGTCGATTTGAGCTTCCAAACAAAAAAATCTAAACACAAAATTTAAAAAATAATTAAATTTCTTTGAAAAGATTGGTTTTTCTGCCGAAGTTTTTCTCGTGGTGGTCGGACGAACATTTTTTTTTGTTGTTTTTTGTTAAAAGAAGACAACTAATGCTAACTGTTTAAAGAAAGTTTTACCCTCAACATCTTCGTCCTGTTTAATGTATTTGTATTCTTATATGACATATCATTTCTCATTTGTTTGTTTTCTTATTTCGCAGGCTTCAATACTGTTCCTTTGCATGACTGTGGGACGAATATGCGCCCAGAGAAACAGCACTGTACCAATCAAAAGCAAGGATCAAACGAAGCTATCAGCCATAAAGTAAGTCGAGTCCATTTTGCACGAGGAATAAATTTTAAGTTGATCATCGCAAATCATCCCATATTTCTCAACACTTTCGTTTGAATTCCTTCTTCTGGAAATGAAATATTCATACCTTCTTTTAACTCTAGACTCCGAAATATACTTCTGCTAATCGCTCCAAACCGATGCCACCTTAGTTATTTATGCAAATAAACTTTCGAGATGATTTAGATAAACGATTTAAAACGCATTTAAGAACCTCTCACGTTATAAATGACGTATGAATCGTACAATGTAACCGCATTTTTGCATTTAAAACATTCTCGAAGGTTCTCCTTTTCATGATTAGCGAAAGCTCGCGATAAAAATCCCCCTCTTTTGTGAATTTTTTATATAGTTCTTAAATAACAGTATTTTGCTGCACGCAAATGAGAGATTACTCTCGGTTTGCAATCCTTCAAGAGATGTGGAGAAACTTGAATCTCTCATATTTCCTCTTCAACTCTGGTTTTTGAATACATCTGTCTTTTTAAGGATTCTGTTTAATCAAGGAAAGTTCCTGGGGGTGTAAAAAAGCTTCAAACGCGCGCTCTCTCTCTCTCTTGGATCATTTCTTTAATTTGAGTTTTACGGATTCGTTGTTTATTTTAGAAAGAGTGTCTCAAATTTTCATAGTTGTGAGTTTTTAAAATCTGCAAACCTGCTTGACTGTTTGTTTTTCTAGAAAAAAGTGTGATTCAAGGACTATATCGTTGCACTTAACACGCTTTATATTTTCTTAATATTTTCATTATGGATGTGTTTGAATTTTTAAAGATTGGTTTTTAATTACCATTTTGGAGAGGGAAAACTTGACAGTAAAATGTTGAAATACTACTTAAACAAATCTGAAAAAAAAAATGTAGCATAGTTGCAAGACCAAGAATTTTCACAATTATGGGAATGGCGTTTTAGCTTTCCAACCAATAAAACTTATCTAAATATTATATTTCTAAAATTATTTTATTTGATTTTCTCTTTTTAGGCGATATTTTATAGGTTATTTGTGACAGTTAATATTTAACACTTAACACTTTAAACTTTATTAAACTTATTGACTTAACACTTTATTAAAGTCAATTTTTGCAAAACAGAGCTATTTGATGACTTACAGGGACTATCCAGAAAAAAAAAATAAGATGTGTTGAACCTTTCATTAAATATGCCTAACTAAATTGAATATTCATCAAAATAAAAAATGCTATATTACAATATTAGAATCATGATATATTTGAGATTAAAACAGGGGTAAATGGGAAATACACAAAATTTAGCATTATCAAAAGCAACTAAACGTTAAAAATCAAGATTGGACTAGCTAGAGTGTTACCATGACAACTTGAATAGCTTTTATTTCTACAAAATCTTATGGTTGACACATCTACCATCAGTAACTGACTTCAATATAGCCAACGGCAAAACCCTCTCGGGGCACCTCCCTCTCTCTTACTTCCAGGGATCCAGCACGCTCTTTGCTTAATATGGTTTAATAATGAATTTATTTTGAAACGAAACCCCTTTTACGACAATACAAAAAAAAAACACCTTTGCATCTTTCGTTGCCTCCATCAGACTTGAGAAGTTCCAAACCGCGACGACAGGGGACGCTCTTCCAAATATCAGAGAAGAGATTTAGAGCCCGGAATCCGGGAAAATCCATCAACTAAATCCGGCGAAAATCAGAGCCCTGATCCCCCATCGCATCCGATTTCTCCTGAAACCGGAGCCGATTGATTGCCGGGACTTAGCGGCAGGAAAAACGGGAGAGGCCAACATAAATAAACGTATCCTTTTCCCTTGGAAGGCTTTTATTTGCGAATTGAGGACTCTATTTGCTTTGCTGTCAGAGGTATTAATTTAAAAGACGTGAAATATTTAGTCTGGATAAAAGTGTGCACACTCCCGGCCTTGTTTCGAGGAGTGGAGTGGAGTGGCGGGATTTGCTGATTCCATCGGATTTTTTTCCTATAGTGGGGTGAAATGGTGACGTTGATCTCTACGTGTACTGGTGTAAAAGAAATAGATGATGGGTAAACAGGGATGGGAGCTGTTCTTTTTTTATTGTTCTAGTTTGGACGGGGATGACTTTTTTATGTCGAGGAAAAAGTGGAAGTGTTCGTTCATCTAGTTCTTTCTGTCTTGGAAGTATTTGATCGGGTTCTGTACTAGTCGGAATAGTTAGGTGCTTAGTTCTTGATATAGAAGTGCTGCAGGGAAAAAAATCTATCAAGGTCATAAACAATTTAACGTTTTGGAGATATTTGCAGAGTAATACGTACCAAAAAGTTACAAATTTTCTTGGGAAAAAAATTGTTGAATCATTATTTTATCTCCTCTCTATATTATCTTCCTTTTGTCATTTAGTACTTTTTATTGAAGTAAATCTGTGCTACTGGTCTTTATACATTCAACTTAAAGCAATAAAGAGTACCTATTAAAAATATAAATACCCCATTAATTTCAAAAGTGTTGCTGTTCTTGCTAGAATAAGTCTATTTTACATTTCTAAGTAATTAAATAATATTTCTTTTCATTATTATGAAATCAATTTAGCTTTCATCTAAATATTTTAAAAAAGATGCGTTCAAATTTTTTTCGGCTGTAACTCAACATTTTCATGTTAAATCGCATGCTTAAGCTCTGTATCCCATCTATCGAATTTGTCTCACCCATTTCACCAAACTCCGTCAAAAGTACAGACACCAAACAACTCCACCCTTTTCAAACATTAAAATTCTATTCAGCAAAGTTCTCCCCCAAGACTAGAATTTCAACCTTCAAAAGTTTCTCCGAAAACTACTCCTACAACGTTTCGCACTGAAGAAGGACCACGTCATCCCTCACCCTCCCCCCTTGAAAAAAAAAAAGAACGCCGGCAATCACCCCCACAACCCCTGCTTCGAAATTCGGCACCCCTCAATTTTCTCGTCCGAAATCCCCCCTGAAGAAGAAAAAATGGCGAACTTTTTCCCCTTAATTCGAAAACTTCCACCCTCACACTTCCTCGGGAAATAAATCTTTTGGAACTCTTTTAGCCGAGTTCCGATTTCTGGACGGAGAAAAATTACGCCGAAATATTTCAGTCACGTGCGGGACGTGGAAATTGTCACGTGGACCGCAGTTGTAATGGACGCTTCATCAATCAGGGAAAGAACATTGGTTGTCATATTTTGCCGGCCAATTGGACCAGCCTTTGCCCCTTTTGTCTCCCATTGAAATTCCGTTGCCACCGGAGGGACGGTATAATAGCGGCCGGTTATTAATTCTCGGGCTCGATGTTGCTGTTGAAGAATTTCTAAGGAATGATGAAGAATCGCCTTTTTGTTGCTTTTGGCTTTAGGTGAGAGTAGGTGCTTAGTAAGTTCGACATGAAAGAACTCGCAGTGGGATTTAGTTAAAGTTTCTTCACACGGAAAATTTAAATTGATATTTGTTAAAAAATTATGTCTTCGTTGCCACCAAAGGGGTTAGGTTAGATAATATAAAAAGTCTAAGTTTAGAGAATGCTTTATTTTGTCGAACTTTGATTTCAATTCTGCAAATTAGAAAAAAAAAACCTTAGATATAGTCTGTCTGTCACAATATCAGCTCTGGACTAGTTGCCTGGTTGTGGCGGTTGCTATAGAAACAATACTAAACGAAGGGATGTAAGGAATGTGAACGAGAGCTCATCTTGTGATAGACAGACAGTATAGAATTGCATGGAAATTTTTAGTTAAAATTTTCTTATTTTGTTTATCAATTATTGCTTTTTTCACTACCTAATCTAACTTGAAAGCTACAAACTAATGGAAAATTTTTGAATATTGGTTTAATAATATTTTGAATTTCAGCATTTTTAAATCACCCCTACTGTTTTACCGAAAAAAAAAATATTTTTTTCTTAAGGAACAAAAAAAAATCTGTTGTGCCTTTTATTATAAATTCAAAATAATTAATCTTCACAATAATTCTCAATCAAAATGGAGGAAAGCAGATTTACCACTGTTCCACTGTGAAACCACTGTTCCGAGCCAACGCATTGTTTTCTCTGCAACACACAAAAAGATCCACCCACTCATAGGGGGAGAATTTCAATGGAATTACTTTAAACAAGATTATTCTCCTTGTCTTTCGGTGTCCATTAATGCGAGGTCTTTAATGAGGACCGCATTAGTAGCTCCCATTAATCATATTTCTTTAATGAGGTCAGAGGGCGGCTCCGACAATCTCGTAATTCAGTTATTTTGCGAAAGGTTTTGATCCCGTCGTGGTGTCGTAACTAAAGATGACTCGGAACAAGGTAATTCGATCAATATTGTCGTAGTTTTCGTCGTGAGGCATCGATTTCTGGCCGCCTTATTCGCTGTTTGGGAGTCATTTGAGACAGCGAAGTTACTAAGTTCGCTTTAATTCCAATTTGCATGTAATGTGCTTTGTAAGATAATCTGTAGAGGTGTTTTGGAAATTTTGCAGGTTTAGGTCTAGAGTTTTTGATGTAGGAAGTTATTGATGAGAATTTAGTTACTCATAATATCGTTTTATAAATGTCTTGAAAAGCTAAAGGGTCTTGCAGAGCACACTTCAGTTCTTCAGGAAGAGTGAAATTGTATTTTCCTTATAATTGGTATTTAATTTGATGGTTATGTGAAATTAATGAATGAATTTGAACGGTTAGGAAATGGAACTTGGATCGACATTGAAGTTTGTATGGAGGGCTTTGTAATTTACTTGAAAATAATGGATTGGTACTCATTGGAGGCTAACTGTTTACTTGATATGAACTTTTCATTGAATTTAAATTGTTTTCTTCCGTTTTATTCCATGAATTTTGTTTCTTTTTTCTTGCTCATATTTGTGCTTAATTTCAAGTTAATATAATATTTTTGTTTCTTCTTGCTAAAAACTTTTTTCTCGTTCATACTCTTGATTTTTTTTTTTTATGATTTCATTTTAACATCCACTAGTTTCTTTCATGCTCCTGTTTCAATTTAATATTTTTATACTTCGAATTCTTCTGTTTCGTACAATCTGCTTTTTGTTAAAATTCGTACTCTAGCATTTACGTAACCTCAAATATGGATTGCGTTGTAAAATCCAATGAATCTTCGCCTACTAGTGAAACAGAAATAATGAAACCCGCCAAAGACCTCTAGAAACTCCATCAGACCTCCAAGAAAATCCCAACAAAAACACCTCCCCCCAAAACACCTTCGGTGCGAACCCACTGCACGCAGTGGTCCGTCCCCCTAGATCCCCTAAATATACGTTCAAGGTGACGCTTTCTGGGGACTCGTCCTGAATCGCAACTACCCCATCAGTATGCGGTCTCCGTCCGTTCTATTCCATGCGGTGTTCTTCTTGTCTTCTCGCCCGTCTTCTTATTCGGCTGCACGGTGTGTCTAATCAATGGGTGTCCGGTGACGAAAAGGGGTGGGTGTCCGGTGCTGATGATGATGGGTGGGTCCATTTTCGAGAGCGGGGGTGTTTGATGATGGAAGTTGTGTGGGAAGTGAATTGATGATGTGCCGTGAGTTTTTTTTCTTTTTTTTAGGGTTCATTCCCAAATTACGTATTACAATTTTCAAGGGCCCTCTCCCCCATGCCACAAACTGCAACACTTCATTGACCCCCCCCTACTGTAGGTAGGTCCGTCCATAAATGATCTCAAACTTTTTTCCCCACATTTTTGACCAACTCTCTCGTATGTCGCTAAAAGTGTCACACATCAACGTACGCTTCTTTCTGCACGTTTCATTATTTAAAAATTACACTGATTCTTTATAAATTGGCTCTGTTGCGTTGGTCATAGTTATCACTAAACGAGACCCCCAAAACTACGAAACTACCTTTATCATCATCATCATTGGCACGACAGCTCGATGTAGTCCCTGTGGCCTTCTCTGGGATTCTCCTCCATCCTGATCTGTCCACGGCCACAGTTCGCCAGATTCTACATTTTAGGACAAGGAAGTCCTTGTCAAATAGAATCAAACCATCTGATTTTGGGTCTTCCCCTAGCTCTATTTCCAAATGGCTTAGACATAAAAATTCTTTTGGTGGTACACTGGTCTGGTAACTGGATTAGGTGACCAGCCCATTTCATCCTTTGTAATTGGATGTATAAAACTACTTTTAGCGCTTGTGTAAATTGATTAGATTCCAGAGTATTTTTGGACTTCTTTAAAACAGACATACACTACTCTCCCCCATGATTCATTGATTCGCTCATCCATTTTCTCATCCATATAAGAGGTTCTTGACCCTTCTCGGGTTTGAGTTGAGTGCCTGGAGGTCCACCAAACATCTCTTACGTAACCCAAAGCGATGAGAGCTGATAAAAAAAGCAGAAAGAGACAGCCCCAACGCTTCATGTCTTTAGGGATGTCCCGATTGATTTGCCGAAACCGTTCCAGCACTATAAATCATGTTCCAACATCCCCCAGAACAAGCACTCGCCCGGTGTAATAACAGCAGAAGAAAGCATTGCTGCAAAAGCGATTACATCGATCGCGGCCATTTTTCCCGTTTCATCCAATTTGGGCAATTTTCCCTAATCGTCCCAACATTATCATTACCGAAGAGGAAAAACGTTTAGCGTATTTCTGTTGGTTTTTCCTCTAACATGCTTTTTATGTACCAATGGACCCGATTCATCATCCCCATTTGATATGCCGCTTATATGAGTTTATGAATGCAACACGTGATGCTCGATGCGTGGGACTCTCTCTCCCGATTTTCTTAATCGGGATTTGAAGTGAAGTGATCGATCCGTTCGTCACGTGACTCGGTAGTCGCTCTAATAGCCCTCTTAATATATCATTTTTTTCCCTTTAGAGCAATTTTCAATTTTAGGGCAGGCCGGATGTTCGAATTTGTTTCATTGTGTGGAAACTGTTCGTGCGAGGGTATGATTCTCATTAAATGCTATTTCGTAATACTTGAATGTGCTTGTTCGCATAGTTCATTGGAGATGTGAAAGTATATAGACCTGTAGGGCCAATTTGTTTTGGTGTTGTAAAAGTTTAAAATGATGTGTGAAAATGGCGTCGAGTTTTTCCTTGAGTATAAGTATTATCCCAGTTATGAGATAAGTGTTATCATTTTTTTATAATGGCTGATACTTAGAAGATTCTATTTACGATAGTGTACTTCCTTTGCGTTACCCAGCAGGCAGGTGTGGACCAAAGTCATGGAGGTGTCTCCGCGCCACACACACATTTGCTCCGAATAACATCTTATTCCAGAATTATGGGATTTTTTTGTGGCTTTCATTTTTAGTAGTACCTATACTTTGGTTTTGAAGCATACCTTTCTAGTAGCCTTTCATTTATGCATCATAATATTCCTTAAGTAAATTTCAAAGTTAGTTAACGAAACTTTAAGGACTATTAATTTTTTTCTCTTATGGCGCATGAGAATCAACATATCTGAACCTAGACTCGAATAACCAGGTTCATAGAATATTCTGTTATCCAATCTTATAAATTGGAATATTCCCGTGAGCTACTGAAATCGAATAGTACTTTAAATTACATTTTACAAAACCAGTTTGCTTATTTTCGTTCATTTAATTCTTCTGCTATACAATGACAACTTTCCACCCTAAAAGTAAATTTGCTCTGCGTTGGTTTTTATTTCCTTTGCAAAATTAGAAGTCGAGCATTTAAATCAATGAAGTTAGCTGATGGAACCCTCACAGATGATAACCTAATTCGATCAACTAAAGTCACTAATGCCAGATACAGATCCCAAACTCAATTTTGATGTGTTCTTCTTAATTTCCTCTGAGTCTCGATATTTTCCTTCTTTTGCTTTTAAGTTCATCTCTTTGATCATCCTTTTCATGTTAGGAGCCCAGGGAAAAAAAACGCATTTTTTTTTAGAACCGGGGTAAAAAGGAGTAGCTAAAACTGATGAATGGAATAAAACTCGTAGTTTTTTAAGTAGTTTATGTATCTTTATTGAATCTACGTTTAATATTGTCTTTGAAATGATTATTTTTAGTTGTTGAAAATAGTCAGTCACTATACCTTAACAAGTTTTTACTTTTTTTTCAGCAAAATAAATAGTTTCTGCAAATTGAAAGCCGAAAAATGTTAACGATATGATTATTTTGATTAGTTCTACTGAGATAAGTTTCTCCTTTAGAGAAAATATCTTCAGATTTTACAGAAACAAATTTTTTGGCATCTTAGAATTTAGGGTAGTACCTTTTATTAAAACACATGCGATATATGTATAGTGGAGTGCAGCTTGGTTTGTTAGGCTTGTTTAATTTTTTAAATTGATTTACGAATCATATTAAATTACCTAATTATTATTAATAGTGCATTTTTTTTATAAATGGTTCAAGTTTTAAATGTGTATAAAAGTTCGATATAAAATTTAATGTCAGTGATTTTTTAACTTTCTTTCGCTGAACCGTTATTATTCTAGTGCATGTTTCTACCAAATTCATTTGCTTGTTAGAATGACGTGTTTTTGTTTCTATGAGATATTTGTCAAGTCTCCCTTATCAATAACACACAGCACACCCAGAGGGGGCCCATCTGACACTGCTACCAGTGACGTCACTGGCAGCGGAAGTGACGAGCCAAAGCTTACACTGGCCAATCAGGCTTGTTAAGGCGGAGCGTAAAGTTTCCATGCCACCAGTATCTTTCCCTTATCCTGCTCAAACTGAAAGTGATTGGTTGTTCAAACAGTTAGGAGGCGTTACAAATGACGTCACTGGCAGCGGAAACGAGACGTCACGAGCTTTTTCCATGTCTATGTGAAGAGCCAACCTTATATTCTATAAACCTTGCAGCACACCTAGTAAAACAACCTCATCTTTATTAAAACAGTTTAAAACTTTAAGTTAGGTAAAATATCATCCAAAAACAAACATAGTGACCATCCTCTCAAACACAGCCACCTTCCCACCTATATAACCTTCTTTCCAAACATTTCCAAAAGTCTAGTCCTCTTCTTCCTGAAGAAGTTGCCAAATTGCCGCTAAACTATAATCAGGCCACAGAGGCAGCATATCAGCTACATCCTGGCCTGACAATATTTTTGCCTCATTAATGATATTAGTGTTATTACTTCAAATTAACTACTAGTTTTACAGTATCTTTTTTCAAGCTAATTGGATTTTTTTTCTCGTTTTAGCAAAATTTCTTCTGCATTTTACTCAATTCTCGAAGGAACTCTTTAACATTGTTGAAAGATTTTTTTTGTTGGGAGTTGGGATCTGACATCCAATTTCTCAATGCTTAATCTCGGAACCGAAACACGTTTCTCCCAACTTTAACAACTAAACTCACCGCTGACTAATAAACAGCAATTTAAAAAAAAACACTGTTTTTACCCTTTATTCTAGTATTCCAACTCATCTTCAAGCCTTAATTGCGCAGAAACTGGCTGACTTCCTGAATCTCAAATGAGTTTTTTAATTTTTTCTTTAACAGATGAGATTAATTTTAAATCCCATCTGACTTTCTGTCAGCGATGTTCACTTCTTGCTTTTCCATGCACTGATTGAATCTCGTTTCATTAGTTTTATCTCTCTCCCTCTCTCTGCGAAAAAAAACCCTTCTATTTCCTTTCATTACAAGCTTAGTGTAATGTCTCAGTCACGGAAGCTGTCCAGGGGTGTAGATAATCCCGTGCTGGATAGGGCTTGAAAACCTTTGACACCAGTCCGAGATGCCCGTTCGGCTATTGTCTTGCTTTGTAACTTATAGATTACGATAAGCCGTTAATTGGATTGCTTTTGGAAGTTTGCTCAAAGGCGTGAAACTGCTGTCTAATCCTTGGTGATTTGTCCAACGTTTTTCTTTTGTGTTGGTTTTTTTTTCTTCCTGTCTGCCGAAATCGTCCCTTTTGTTTTTTGAGTGTCTGGTAGTTTTTTGCTCTGCTTTAATTTTGCGTATCCATCTGAAACAACTTCTGTTCAACGGGTTTCTGAAATGATTCAACAAATTTCTAGGAAGTGTAGACTTCTGACAATTCAGAAAATTTAACTACAACAAAAATACCATTTCAGATTATGAACACGACCGCTTATTAAAGCATGATAATTCACAATGATATTGCATTTCTACCCTCAGTCGTTTGCCCGCAATAACTCAATTTTCATTACACCTGGCAACTTTTGTCCGCCCTTTAAGAGTCCCAGTAATGCATTTGCTTGCGACTCCACTATCCTATGTGATTCTGAAATGTCAACTTATAATGAACTCATTTTACTTCGAGGATTATGTAGGCCTAAATTACCGAAAATCAATAACTCGACTAACATTGCTTCCATTAACATTTTAATGTTAGTAAATTTTATCGCATTATTTATTGTATTTTTTTCGAATACTGAATTGTTATGTTTTCATTGCAGCGTGTGGAGTGGAGAGGCCACCGTGCTGCTTCTAGTCCTGTGCTCCACGTGGACCTTACTGCCTCTGTTCCTTCACGACGAAAAGGTCCTGACCGCCTACTTCTTCCAGGGGCTCAATGTCCTCCAGGGATTGTTGGTCTTTCTCTTCTACTGCCTGAATGCTGGAAAGGTAGGTAAAGCATTGATGCCATATCTAGGACCATGATTTCCATGTAATCAAAATTTTAAACTGTGCAGTACTTATAAAATATATATATTTTCAAATAAAGGTGGAAACCTTTAAATATGTAACTTAAATAACGTGGGAAAATGTAAAAAAAGAAAGAAAAAGAAAGCAAACTATATGAGGTTCTCCTTTGAAACTGTGTTATAACGAATCGTTTGCTTTGCAGGTCCAGAGCTCCGACGAGCCCCCAGGGCCCGATTGGCTGTGCTCGTGCCTCCGAGAGCCCCCTCGCCGCAGGAGCCTCTACAGTCCCCCGGGCAGCTGCCCCCACAATGTCAGTAATCCTCTGTCAAATCCACATATCAATAACCCTACGCAGACGCTTTACCCAGGTACGCCCTCCTAACCCCGCTTTGCAACACGTTAGGGACAACACCTTACACGTCTTTTTTTCCATTTATTAATGTTCATTTCATTCTAAAAAAACACTGTTAATTAACGTAGAAATCCTGTCAGCTAGGCTGCCAGAAAACCCTTGTAATATGTGCAGGGAAATCATGTCATACTAATACAGATAGGCAACCCGTATGGGTTATCAGGATTCCTACAAAGGTAGTCTGTTACATAGATTCATGGTCTGTACCTACAGAATTTCCCTGTTTAAACTGTAGGGGATATCATGTAGCATAGCTGAAAGGATTTCTTTGTTTTAATAACAGGTTCCTTGGAGTTTAGTGTACGGCAAAATTCATACTTTTCGGTATCAATATTAGGTTTGAATACTATATTTTATATAAGTATCAAATACTTCTTAATAATTGCGTGTATCAAGGGTTTTATTTTTATTTTATTTTATCAAGGGTAAGTATTTAGGGTTTGGTTTCTAGTATTCAGACAACTTTCATGATTGTCAGAAGCTCACATGATCGAAAGGATTAAAAAGGGTTCTAATGGACACATAAAATAGTTCAGCACTTATACAATTTTTTTTTGTTCTTAAAAGTACTTCATCCGGGTATTTGATACCTAAAAAATTTTTTGTTCCATTTACTTAAATGTATGATCATTAAAAAAATTAAAAGATCGTGTAAGGTGTCGTACACAATATTTACCAAATTGAAATTTAAAATTACCCCGTCGTTGGTGTATCAACTAACCAATCCTCAGATCTTTACACTTCACCACTCTAGACAGGTTTCATCTTTACCCTTTGACGCATGAAACAACAAAATGGTACTGTTTCTTTTTCGGTTGTTTTGATATCTTTTCTCGTATAAAACTATTATTTTTGGTAATTTTTATTTTCTTTCTACATCTCTACTAACTAACCCTTATGCGTTATTAACATTCAGAGTTAGAGCGCTTTTTCACTACACGATAAGACAGCGATAATTCCGTTCCGATTATATCGGGGAACGCAAAATGCATTCAGAAAGCCGGAGCGCTTTTCACTTACCGATACGATAGCGATTATGTCGTTTCTACGGAACCGATATCGGTTATCGGAACGATTTACCGTTGGGTATCTGGCAATCCCAATGTATCGTGACGACATTTCATGTTTGTTTTGATCGTTTGTTGGTTTTCTTGTTCAGTGTTCACGTTTTTAATTTGATTTTATTGTTTTAACATGGTTATTAAGTTTGATGTGATCAATTTGTGCGAACTGGTAGAAAATAGGCCATGTCTGTGGGACAAAAGGCATGACGATTATCGTAATAATATTTTAAAAGAAAAGGCCTGGAAGGAAATCTATAGTTTCTTGGACGATGAGTTTGAAAACAAAACAAGTGCTGAAAAGACCGAAATAGGTAAATATATTATTTATAAATTCAAATTGTACATTATTTCTGAATTTATTGATCAGTTTAGTTCACATAATGTTTTGTTTTCAATTGTTTTTCAAACTTGATTAAAGCGACAGGTACCTACACTGTAAATTCAATATTTGATCTTGTTGACAAAATAATGAAAAGTTTCCATTCAAATCACGAATGTGATTGTCATTAAGTACTTAAATTGATTTTAATACTAAAAAAACAAAGTATAATCGAATAATTATGCATAGAATAATTCGACGAAAAAATGCACGTGGTTTCTACAAGTTGGTTATTTTTATTGTATTCTCTCAGATAGTTAATTATCCCAAGATTTTTTTCTAGTTTGATGTTCTTAGAAGAGTCTTGTACAATAATAAAAAACTTAATATAACTGAAACTTAATATAAAAATATCCAATCTTTATAAACAGTTCTTATAACAATTTTGAAGATCATATTGTTTAATTAAACAGGCACAATGAAGAACAGACTTGAAGTTGGCTGAGGGCTAGTTTTTTTTTACAAAAATCTCAAATAAACATTCTTTGCCTTACTCCACATCTCTTGTCATTTTATTTCCGTAAAAATTTCAAGTTTTACTTAAAATCATTTTCATTTTAGGTAAGCAAATCACCCAGAAATGGACCAATATAAGAGACGCATTCATCAGAAGTCTTAAAACAAAAAGTGGGCAGAAAGCGAAGAAACCGTACCTATACCAAGATAGCATGCTCTTTCTCTTGTCCATACAAGAGCCTAGCTCAACAGAGTCGAGTGTTCTACTAACAGCTGAGGATGTAAGTGACTCACAAGCAGTGGAGGCTCAGGTGGACGAGGTTGTAGAAACTTCTGAGCCAGTTGCTGCCAGTACCCCTTCGCCTAGCTTTAGTGCTCGGGCCGGGCATAGTAGAAAAGTGAAAAGGTCTGATAGAGATCTTAGTGAACTTGAACGAGAAATTATGGGTGAACTTAAAAAATCAAAATGCGAAAGTGAACCGTCCTTTTTTGGTTCATTTGAACAATATGTCAGTGACATGACTGAAACTGAAAAATTAGAATTGCACTCAGCTGTGCTACAGTCAATTATGGATATAAAGCGAAAACGTCTCAATACTGTGTACATTGTAAATAATGATAATTACCAAAATGAGTTTTGATATACTAATATTGTTATTAAAAAATAATTTCAACTTATAGAATTTTCTCAGTCAGTTTCTTTCTTTTTACAGTGAAACCTCTGTATGACAGTCCATACTGATACTTTTTCAAGGTCCCTATAGTGAAAAAAATATTTAAGATCCGTAAGATATATTAATCCGTATTAATATCGGACAGATAGAACAGCACTGTCTATAATAACCTGACCATATCAATACTTTCTTTAGGTCCATAGAGTATCATAGAGAGGGTTCACTGTAATCTGCCTTTTTACAGATTATTTTATTATAAAAAAATAATAAAATACTTAAGATTTTTATTTCTGCTCTTGACATAAAAAAGATGGGTCTCATTGTTTTGAAGCTGCAGTTATTGAATTTTGGTTTTGTCTTTCATTTTACACAATATAGAATGTGAGGAAGAAGTACACCAACTTTTCACTGTCATTGTAAATATATTTTTGTGAATTAATTTTAAACATGAAGAATTTAAAAAATATTCATTCGTGTTAGACAGCTGCCAATGAGTTAACCAGCTTTTTTCATGTCATGAATTTTGTTTTTAATACAAACAAGAATTTTAAAAAAACTTAATGATTTTAAATAATAAGTAATTAAACTCTACTGCTGACATTTTTAAAAAAAAGTAAATAGAAGTTTTATGAATGTAGAGACCAAAATTGGAGTTTCCTTTTGTGTTAATAATCATGAATGTGTTATCAAAGACTTTTTTAAAATACAGATTTACTATTTTCTTTGGCCTCAAAAGCACCCTTTAAATAAAAGTTATTACCTAGGATAGGTGTGGATAAAATGAATTTAAATACAGCTATTTTCAAGTTAAGCTCAGGCAATAAGCTCAGATTTTTGCTTTAACACATCTTAAATATAAGTATTCCTCTGAATACAAGTCGGACAGATGATCTATTTAAGCTTTAAACAATGTATAAATCTTTATCTGTAATATTAGTTTGTATGTAAAATTACCAGCGTAAAACACAGTAGCATGTAAAAAAAGTACTCTTTAAATAAAAACAAACTTTATTTCTAATTCTAAATTATGCAAAAAATTGGTATAGATTGAAAGGAATATATAAAAAAATGATAATATAATTATTTGTTTTATGTAAAGAAAGAAGTAGCAGCAACATCAGAATCATTAAAGAAAAATACAGAGTAGACAAAAGAAACACAATGAAATACTTTTAAAACTTGTGTTATACAAAATCATGAATATTATACTGCAGAATGATAAAAATTATTATAAAATTGCTGTGTAAACACAATATTGTACGTGAGGGAGGATGTTGATAGTCAGTCTACAGGGGTCCCACCCCCTAGACTCAATGAGGCAAGCCCTTGCAAAAAAGTGTAATGACCTCCCCCCACACTTTTTGTTCCACCCATTTAAAAACTTAAATTGTTATATGTCCCCCTCTGTGGGCACCCCTGCATTATAGACATACATTAAATTTGTTATTGAATGCTAAGAATTTTAAATATTTTATTCATTAAATTTTAGACAGCTGCCACGGCAATGCACCCTCATTACTTACAAAATAATTAGCAAAAGAAGTACGAATACCCCTCCCAGTTTTTTTTGTAGTTAATGTGTCGTTTGTCATGGATTGTAGAGTACAAGGTACTAAGTCCTCTGGACGGTATCCGTCTCTCTCACGTACAATATTGTGTAACATTACACATGCCTTAACAACATCAATTGCAGTTTCACGAGACAAATTTAGTGCCTTATGCAAAATTCTCCATTTATTCGTCAAAATACCAAAAGCACATTCCACATATCTTCTGGCTCTACAGAGCCTGTAGTTAAATACTTTTTGCTTCTCTGTCAAATTGTGGCCCCCATATCCACGCATAATATTTTGATGCATGGGAAAGGCATCATCTGCCACGAACACATATGGTACTTTAGTGTTTTCTGGCGGCAAAGGAGTTGGACTTGGAATGTTCAGTTTATTAGAACACAGTAATTTCCAAAACTCAGTTTGTTTTAAAATGTTGGAGTCACAGTCTTTGCCATAACCCCCAATGTTCACATAAGTAAACTTATAATCAGCATCTGCGACTGCTAACAATACAAACGAATGAAACTTCTTGTAATTGTAGTTCATAGAACCTTCATTAGGAAAATTTTCTATCCGCACATGCTTGCCATCAATTGCACCGAGACAAAGTGGAAAGTTTGCAAATTTCTCAAAATTCTTTGAAATGGCAATCCAATTATTTTGAGTGGCTTCTGGGAAATGTTGCTGATGGAAAACTTCCCATATTTTGCTACATGTGGTTTTTACTACCTTGGAAGCAGTCGTAATTCCTACTCGGTAGCTGTAATAGATATCGGTGAAGGAGCATCCAGAAGCTAGATATCTGTAAGAAAAAAGGCATTATATAATATAGTTATACACAAAAAATTCCTATTAGGGATTGTCAAATAATGCATATTAATTATTGTGTACTAGACCCCCATACACCTATTATTATTTTTCAAAGACTGAGCTACCAACTAATTTTCAATGTTGTTAACATATTTTAACCCATTACAGTTATTATTTTAGTTTAGTAAAATCAAACTATAAAGATGCACAATTTTTTTAAATTGCTTTCTTGGAACTGTACCTAGAAAAATTTACAATTTTTAATAATCTCAGTTGTCTCACTTCAATATAGCAGTTCTACACCACTGATATTTTCTCAATTGACACTATATGATGCAATGTAAAGAATCTTTTTACAAATTAAAAAACTAATATTTTAAGAAATTACAAATTTTAACTAATATTCACATGTATCCTTTTAAAGTAAACTGATGTAGAAACAGCGAAAACACTACATAGATATTTCTACTTCTGACTTAATTTTTAGTGTCAAGACTATTGATTAAAATTTTTTAATTTATCTAATGATGATAATAAAGATTGGAGTGTAATATATAAGAAAATAGATAACTTACCTTAAAGTTATTGCCAGCATTTCCTTTGGTGGAATACACATTCTCAAATGTGTATTCTGTTTTTGTATTTTTTCCTTTATATGGAGCAGAATATAGTTAAACGTTTCCTCACTCATCCGGAAATAATTAAAAAACTTGTTTGGATCTTTTTGCAGTTTTTCAAATAGCGTATAAAATGCGCCTTCCGTTGGTCTCGATTTAACGATATCATGTATCCAAAATCTTTTAACTACACCCCTCTTCTTTCTTCGCAAATATAATAAATATAACAATCTAAGTTTGTTATAATGGCGGTGATTGCAGTGGGCCATTTCAGAAGATGTTTACTGATTGAACTTCTAAATCGAAATGAGAGTGGAAAAAACGTTTTTCAGCGAACGATATCGGTGCAATGAAAAAACGTCTCGCGAACGACACGATAACACTTGTGTCGTCCTTCAAAAATCGTGTACGATTTTATCGCTCAGTGAAAAAGCGCCCTTATGCTTCTCACATGCTTGCCATTAACACTGTTCCCAGTTGTTTTTATTGTTTTGTGTCTCTGTTATAGACTACTTTGCATTCATGCTTGTGTATAAGTGTGCTTTTTAGTGATTCTTTTTAGTTTGTTATTTCGCTGCTTTTATTAGTTTGTTTGAGCGCCCGGCATGTTAGGGTTGGTTTTCTAAGTGAAGCAAGGTATTAAAATATAGGAGGGTTATGTTTTCCGACATGTCTTAAAGATTATTTATTGACAATATTTACTAAATGCGAATTTTAAGGACAGTACCTATTGGATATTGAATGTTAAAAACGGAATACGCAATCTTGATAGAGGGTGATGTCAAGAGAGGTAGACGTATAATAGTTTTGTATATTTGTGACCCTTGGAATTACCATCATTTATAATCAACGTTATTCAGCAAGCTTTCCCCATGGTTGAGTTATTCTTCGTGTATAAATGACCTTAAAATAAATAGTTTTCATTGAATTATTCAAAATAAATCAATGTTACTTAGAGACATAGGGGTATGAATAAACAAGATGAATAAAACGTAATTTTTCAGGCCGTTTTGTTCATACCGTGGTCAACTAATTGCGCTCGAATATCACAACCTTAGAGGATATCGAACAATATCAAAAAAGTTGGGATCCGTTCATTTGCCCGACAATGCTCCTTCCTTCGTTCCCATTGAATCGCTTTGACGATGATGATGATGATGATGATGATATCGGGCAAACGTACCTGTCGGGCAACTGTTTGTCGAGATTTCGAACCAGACCCAAAAAAGTTAGGTACAAAATTTATCGGATT
This sequence comes from Tetragnatha montana, assembly GCA_963680715.1. Lineage (NCBI taxonomy): Eukaryota > Metazoa > Arthropoda > Arachnida > Araneae > Tetragnathidae > Tetragnatha > Tetragnatha montana. The sequence continues at coordinate 57,736,169 of OY796676.1, read as the reverse complement.
GCAATTCATAAATGGTCCCCGATGCTAGTTTCCTCAAGAACTCTCTTTTATTTAGCTCCACGCTTTCATTCATCCATCATCTTTTTCGCGTCCGTTTACTTTCATTCATTCATTATTCCATTTAAATCGAGAAATCCGACACTAAACTGTCGAAATCCTAAACCATAAAGAGGCATTTCCGAAAGAATTTAAATATTGTGCACTTTCGACGCCCCTCTTTCAGAGAGAAAAAAATGTCGACTATTTCTCGTTTAACTTTATTCACGAAGTCAGCGTTTCGAGCGAAGCCCCTTCATGTTAATTAAACGGAATCTCTTATCAAGGTGTCGAATTCCGCCGGCAAAGAAATTTTCGAAATTTTCCCCTGGAATTTATTCGAGCATGTTTTATAATAAAATCGAAAATGGCGTTGGTTTTTTTTCCGAAGGTGAAAATTATCTAAGCCTGATGCCCCGGTGTTAAAGTAATTAATGGGGTGCTTTAGATTTTTCTTTATTAAATAAGCACAACGGTTTAGTCTTTCAAGGCTGTAGCTTGTTGAACCATCTTTTAAGCTCTTTTAACAAAGCTTTTGTGCTCAAGTTGTTTCCTGTGTTTTTTTTTACGTGACCATTAATTCCATTCACTTGAACAAACGAAATGTTTTGCCAGGTTTTTTTTCAGACTCGCACTATCTGTCATTTTTTTGTGTTTCCGTTGTTTCTGGGGTTCATATTTACTGTGGAAAAATACATAGTACATTCAAAGGAACAGTGAATACACTCTGGAAAATTATGTACTGTTAGGCTTATCCCACCTACGTCTTTTTAACTTTCTATAAGGGCGTTTGTTTAAATAATAATTTTCCTCGAAATTTATTGAAAAGACTTTCAATAATTAACTTGATATTTAAATGGGAAAAGTGATTGTATTAATTTGACCTACGTCTTTTTAACTTTCTATAAGGGCGTTTGTTTAAATAATAAGTTTCCTCGAAATTTATTGAAAAGTCTTTCAATAAATTAACGTGATATTTAAATGGGAAAAATGATTGTATTAATTTTGGGCATTATGTAACCTTAAAGAGCCTGTTTCCTTTTTTTTCTTGTTTTAAACTATAAACCTAAGTTCATACTATCGTACTCACCGGTATTGCTTTTAGTTTAAATTCCAAAGATTGTGAAACAATATCCGAAATTAATTGCGTTCTTATATTATGTGTAATCGGGGAAGGATTAGAATTACCAATTTGGTTAAGTTGTAACCATGCATAATTTCCCTTCCGTTCTTCATTTGAAAACTTCATCAACGCTTTTCATCTGCTTTAATTCTCCATTTAAACCACAAACTAAAAGTTTTCCGAAACTATCCCAGTTGCAACTTAGTATCATTTTATTATTTCTCTAGTATGTGGATTTATGTAGTAAATTGCTTATGCTAAGCGTATTAATTTCTGAAGATTAGAGCTTTACTATAGTAATTTCTATAAGGTGGTTCTTGGATTTGAAGAAAGTGATCAGCCAAATATTTTGGAAAAATATTTTTAAAATCATTAAATGTGTAATAATACATGTTCAGTTTGATTGTTAATGCTACCATCTTATCCTTTACACATTCATTCAAAACAATTAGCTCCAATAAGAAATTTTACTTTGGTATCCTTAAAAAAATTTAGATTTAAAAATTTTTATTCGCCAAAGTTATAAAAAAGGTTCAGACAAATTCTTGTCTTGCCAATGCCGTCTGGCACGAGATGTCGCTACGCACCAAATACTGACTGGCCACAATTGGGTCGTGACCCACAGTTTTTAGAACCCCTGGTCTAGGTCATTCATTGTTTTTAATTTGAAATTTTTCCCAATTAAAACGCTAGACTTATAAGCACTCATTTTTAGTCACATCATTCTTTGAGCAGGGGTCAGAGTTGTCCTATATATCCTATATTTCCTATATTTTTCCAAAAACCTTAAAAAGCGTCCTATATTGTCCTATATTTTTGCAAATGTCCTATATGTCCTATATTTCTCATCTCAGACCCAAAGTTGAAGCAATTCTGAGGCATTAAAATAAATTGTGTACAAAAGTAATGAAAAATGGGTGAAATGGAAAGTGGGCAAATGGTTGATAGTAGTAGAAAATAAAATTCCAGTGACAATTATCATGTTTTAACTTATTTATAAAAACTGTAAAGAGGTCATCTTCAAAAAGTTTAACAACAAGAAAGTTATTGTCTCTTCTTGAAGACAATCTCTTAGGATCAAAAACTTCACACAGTTTTTATAAATAAGTTAAAACATAATTTTATTTCTGCCTCCAATTGTTTGCCCCCACAATAACTCATTTTACATTGGTTCTGGCAATTTTCATCAGTACTCTAGCACCTTAGAATTGCTTCAGGGTCCATTTTCAAGGACAATTCTGAATTATATTCGAGTAGTTTCGATCTGATCATGGCCGCAGTGGTGTAGTGGTCAGCGTGCCTGTCTACCAGCATTACCGACCCAGGTTCGATGCCTTCTGCTTGGGTAGCTGGTCATGGGTCAACTCAGCCCAACTGGGGGTCCAGGGTCAGGCTAGCCACTCAGCCTGGACACAAGCTAAGTAATTAGCACCCCAGGCCCAAAGGCTAATGAAACGGAGATAGAAACCGCCTGTTGGGCCACTAGGCCTGGGCAGAATTTGATTTCGATCTGATCTGTCTGATTCTGATCCGTCTTTATCCCTCTATCATTTTTGCCCATGAGTTTTGAATCACCCTGTGTTATGTTTCAATCTGCATTTCAGAACATTTAATGAATGTTTTTAGTTTTATCCAAAAAAATCATATCTTTATTGTTTATCAAGTCTAAATTCACTGAGAGGTATCAGTTTTTAAAGTTATAATCTGGAAAAATGTAAATAAATATAGTTAACCCTTTTCCGGAGGGTCCTATATTTGTCCTATATTTTTTGTATAGAATGTCCTATATTTAGTGAAATAGTTGCTCCTACCCCTGTTTGAGCCTTAGTCGACTATCAGTAGTGATGGGCGTTACCGCCAACTAGGCAACCCATTTAAGCATTTATTCATTCCTTTCGGACCCCATGACCAACCCTTCCCTCAAAAAAAATACTCTATGAATATGTATCAGTTGCAAGGTGGGTGAAATCATCTGTGTTGTACTTCCAGTGTCCCCTTCAGAAATGGAGTTTCCTCCAGGAACCCGGAGAAGCCCATACCCTTCGCTGTGCCACGCCCGGTAAGTTCGATGTGACCCCCACCCCTCCCTTCCCTTCCCCCCTTCTCGATTGTTCTTCTCTCGAGAATTGATGTCTTCAAAGATATATTCCTTCTTCTCTGTTAATTGAAATGTCTTTCAGCTGGACGTGAGCAATGGCGGATGGGTTGTCAGATACCAAGGCCGCGGGTTGTCACTGTCAGACTGTCTAGTTGAGTTGAGGTTCTCCCCCTCTTGGGGAGATGGTTGGCTATTCCTAGATAAGGTGGTTTGAACGGGTTGTGGAGATGATGGATCTTTTCGTGGTTTTTGTCTTTAGCAGACCAGATTTTGGGCTTGGTCGTTATTATTGCATCGGGATATATCTTCTTGGGTCGTAAGGGTTGAGGTAGAGAATTAGAATATACTGTTCTCGCGGTGAATTTTGGGGTCTTGTTCTGTATTCATGGGGTGAATTTGATTTTGTAACGAAGAAATTGGAGTCAGCTCCTGTTGGGGAGATCTTTGGCCTAGACTTGATTTATTAAAACTGAGAAGCATATGAGAGGGAGTTAGCCCTATTAGCTTTGTTTTCGTCAGGAGGGGATTTAAAATTCATTCATACTAGATATTCATGCTCCATAGACTTAACATTGCAACTTCACCAATGATTTCGTCCTTACGTTTGACGTCACCACGTCCGAGTTCTGAGGCCATATATACCTTTGTATATTGGAGTTTTTTCGATGATTATTTCTGTAAAGAAATAGCACAAAACCATAGATTACTTCAGCCTTTTCCCTCTAATATCTGACGATAAAATTGTTTCATATGATGATGGCATCCATTCTTTTAGCCGGTTAATTCATGCTTGAATAATACAGTCTGCAAGTTATCTCCCATGACAAGAACCTGAAAGGAAGGGGGAAATATTTATCCACTAAAAGACTCACAAAGTATCCAAGCAATCATCTGCATTGCATAATTTAGCTCCCTTATCTCGACGCAGTTGTTAGCGCATTTTTATCCCCAACACAGTCATGAGTATCAGGAAGTGTCCCCAATTAAATAAAACCGTCGCAAGAGACCCTCGCGATAAGAGGAACCATTCAAATACGCTCCCATAACACCATCATCGCAGTGACCCTTTCAGATCGAATCGGAATTAATAGCCCATGTTTCCCATGTTGTGTTTTGCTGTATATAGTCCTTTTCCCTCCCGGTGACCTCATCGCAATGAATGAGTTTGAATCCCGGACTTGAAAAGTGCGATTAGGGAGGAAGAGTCCTTATCAGGACCTCTCTTGGGGTGCATTGACACCAGTCCATTAAACGGGGCGGTCTTTTACGCTGCGCCGATCGCATTGTCGAAGGGACTGCTCGTTATTCGGGATTCATTAAGCAATTTCGGAGCGTCCGGGGAGGACGCGTGCTTTTGGGGCCGTTCGAATATTACGTAAGCATGTTGTTGGTCATTTTTGACCCCGCTCCACCCTTGGCAGCAAGCCCAAGCAATATCTCAAATCGACAACTCTCTTCTATTAAATACTTAAGCAAGCTGGGAATCCCCCCCCTCCGAAATTCGGACTAAAGTAGATGAGCTGTCACCTATAGAATTCAGCCTCCTATAGTGTTCAAATTTCCAAAAATATCTAGATGAGGAACCCCAGACCCCTTTTGTACTTGTAACTGAAAAACCTTACATTTAAAAAAATTAATATGTACGCTTGGAAGGGTCTTAGTAATAAATTTTATTAGTCATTCCCCCGGAGCAAAATGACGACGGTGTAACATTGCATTTCTTTGGACTATATTTGTCTCTCCCCCCCCCCCCCGAAAAAAAATTCTGTACATACCGTACTATCACTCCCCCACCATTCTATTTTTGTTGAGCAAAACTTTCATCAAAGAACTTTTTAATTTTATAATCAATCGGTTATACCTGTCGTTAATGTTATTCTTGAGTCGTCAAAATGCTAGTGCTCAAAAGCATTGAAATTTATTCTAAAGTTTAATTTTCTTTTTCCAAATTTAAGATTTGTACTTACATTGGTTTTTTTCATCAAGCTACGATGCGAGAGCTTTTCGAAAACAAAGTGTTTCTAATGTGCTTCGTAAGCATTATCCATACACCCTCCCCTCTTAGTTAGATAATATGTGAACGGGCCCTTTGTGTCTTATAATTTTGGGGATGAGGCCGCTTGGAAGGGTGGGTGTAATGTCTCTTTCGGATCGGGGGTGCGATAAGGGGTTGTTTGTATTGGGGGACGAGGTGTAGAAGATCATTGATGGATGGATCTAATGTGGGCCCCTCTGGTATGATGTTAGGTTTAAGTTATCTTGGGGATATAATTATTATTTCTTTTTAACTTTTATGTACTTAAATGCCTAGATAGAGAAGAAAAATTAATCACGTAATTTTGGATGACGAGCCGATTAATTTTTAGGCGAGAAAGAAAGTAATAAAAAAAGTAAAGCGTACTTACAATGCATGCTATGCAGTCGCCACGATGAACTGAAGCATGGTTGGTTATGATTCATTGTAGTTTTGCTAGCTCCGGGAATACTGAGGAAAACCTTGTGATATTAGTCATTTTTAAACTTCCCTTAACTCTTAACAAGAATATCGAATACCCATATTATATCACTGTTTCGTTACTAAAAACAAATTTGAATTTAATCAATTCCATGAATACCAACCAAAAACCTTACGTTAACCGAATTTCCTTACATTTTTTAGCAAAACTGTCCTTAAGACTTTTCTGTAACCTCCTTCTCGTCTACAACCTTACTATACTTTACCGTTATTAGTTAATTTATAATTTTTTTCGTCGACTAATAAGATTAGTAAAAACCCATTTCCGTTTACTAACCTTCGAATATATCAGAGTTTAGACTTAAAGAATATTGTAATTTAATTAGTTCCGTGAATACCGACAAAACCCTTTCGTTATTAGACAGTTATAAGTATCAGTTATGTTAGCTTATAACAAAGATTGTTGATAACTCATTTTCCCTCAAATGCATCAGTGTCTCGTTGCTGTTCTAAGAAGCTAAGGAGACCCGTTTCCTTGAAGGAGAAAATTCCTCTAAAACCCCGGTTGATTAGTATGGCATCCCAAACATCTCCGTTTTCGCGGGGGACCATAAAAGCCAGAGAATCCGATTTCTATGGGCGAATAAAAGTAACGGTCGGCGGGACGGAAATTGCCGCTGCAGACGGAAGCGCAGCCCCGTTGTTTTTATAGGGCTCGAATAATTGGGACCGCGTAATTTCGCCCCTGCCGTGCAATTAAAACGCCCCAGGGTTTTGCGGCTCTTTTTGCCCCGATGCGCACTTTAGGAAAATGATGCGCAATTGTTTGGGAAATGAGTCTCTCGCCTCTGAGGGCTCTCGAAAGCATTGATTGGCTGTGAAGTTGTTTTACGGCCTCGCTATTGGCGGGTTTCCGTAAATGTTAGTTGTGAGAGCTTTGGCTGGTTGAATTGGACTGATTGGATGGTTGTCCGTGGAGCTTTACTAGGAATAATTTGTACGCTGTAGGCAGAACCATTCTGTGGAAGAGTAGATTTTTCTGCGTCAGTTTTTAATGTTAATCTCTTCTATAAAATCTTTAAAGCAGTATTGAGGCATTTCACAGAATATCCTACGTTGTCAAGTCCATGTAAAAAAATATTTTCCATAAAATTGAAAATAATTAATTTTTTTCACGCTTATTTTAACATAACATTATATAGCGAATCTAGTAACGCTAGTTCTTTTATACATATGTGTTTTTAAATTAGCTATACCGTCAACTGGAATAACTACCCCAACAAAATATTTAAGATTCTACATTTTAAAAAACAATCCACAAATATTATTATAACCTTATTACACAGATTAAGAGTGTCACATTAATATTCAAAGGCCATAGCCAGTGTGTTTTATGCATAAAAAAGTGGAAATATTTTGAGTTACTTAAAATTGGGGTGCTCTCTCAAAAGTCGTAGTATGATACCTTTAGCTTTTACAATGGTTTAGGTTTAAAAATGGAGGTAACTTCTTCCATATTCACCATTTCCAACAACAGTCAATGCATATGAACAAGTCATCGTAGGCTTTTCTGACATTCTTAAATCTTCCTGCCGATGTTAAATAGTATTCGTCAAAAAGGAAAGAAAGTCTCGACTCTCTGGAAATTAGCTTTTAGACACAACACTAGATCCATTGTTTTTGAGTTTTAACAAACCACGCAATGACGTCTCGTCAATCTCTCTCGCCACTCCCCAGACCACGCCTTAAGTTAACGCCCACTTGATTAATGACGGTATGCCGTGACACCCAGCTACCCCGTGCCGTCCACAATTATATTAGCATGCAGATATTTTGTCTGCACTCTTCGAGAGAAGACAAATTATGTTTATTATTATTACCACCATCCCTGCTAGGTATTGTATTTGAGGGAAGTTAAAAATAATCTGTCGAAAGCTATTATGAGCGCGCAGACAGGCGTTGAAAGTTAACAGTGTAAACGTTCGGTAATGACCTTTAACTATACAACTAAGGTTAGGGTTCAGTGGAAACGCAGAACTTAACTACGACTGCAAGGGCTGGCCCGTCTTTTGTAATGCAAAGTAATGGTGGGGTTCGGCCATTAGCAAAGCTTTATGCAGAATGATGGTACTTTACTAAATATCTTGCTGAATTACTTGATGTTGTTAGGAAATGGCGGTATTCGTTTTTTAAATAATCCTGGGGTGTTTGATAGGGCAGCAAATTAGTGGCTTCGTTTCCTGATGGTGATTTACTGTATGTTGTGAAGTTATACTGCTTTTTAACTATTGTATATCCTTTAAGGATTTGGTAAATAGGCTGTTAATGATGATATTATGCAAAAATCTATTTTTATGTCTTGTATAAACGAAACTGCGATTATATCTGAATATAATTTTCGACTATTAGGCTAGAAACGCTTCTCTGTTTGGTATCATCAATGGACGTTTTGTATTGCGTAAATACCGGTTGAACTTAGGTTCAAAAAGTGCCGTTAATCACGAAAGTTCAGAATTCAGAATGTGCTTTTGTATCGTGACAAAATTTTTTTTTACTTGAAAATTATTGGTAAATGAACTTTTTTATTCTACCTATAAGAAAAATTATAATTCGTTTTTGATAAAACACTGGCTGTGATATCATTATCTTCTGATATGGCGTACTTTCCTCCGACCAGAAAAAAAAATCTTTGACCTCTTTCTTGGGGCAGGTGGTTATCGAATCGACACCAAACTCATAAGAATTTTCTCCACTTATCCAGCATGTTGCAGTACGGCAATACAGCGCGATGAATTGATATTTGAAAAAAGTAGTCTTGTAAAATTGTCTCACTGAGTTGTGGCCACTGTATTGCTATACCAGAACAAGCCGGATAATTGGAATCTCTCCTTTAGACATTGATCACTATGGCTTATTTTACTCAAAGTGAAAAGTAAAGTCCCAGTTGACATTTCTGACCATCACTATGAGTAAAATCCTTACTTATATGGCTTGTCTTTCCTCGGAAGGATGAAGAACCGTGCTTTCACAATACAAAATTTTTCAATACTAGCCGCCATTTGAGGAAAGACAAGCTATATATTAACAGTAGCCCTTGCACTGTAAAAAATCCTATAGTTTGTCTTTCTTCGCTAGGCGGTTGGAATCCGAGTTCGAGTAGGGGGTGCAGAAAACTAGGGTAGCTAGCTTGACTACTTAAGAATTTTCTTCTTCGAAGAAAAGGAAGGGAGGTGGGGTAGTTATTGGCAAGAAGTAACAAGTTTTGTCCTTCTCTCTACTCCCCAACCCTAAGGCTCTGTCCAAACTAGAAGACTTTTGCGGCCCGAAACGATTTAGATATGTATCAAACGGTGGGGGGAAAGAAGGAGATTTGAGGGGCGATGCACTGGACTACTCCAGTACAGGGGTGCAGAATATGTCCGAACGCCCGAACATGGTTCGGGGGAAATTCATGCAGTTCTGGGGAAATTTTTGCCCAAGTTTATTAAGGAAAAAAAACTTTACAAATCCAAATTGTTATTAGAAACAAATATTTTGGCTGGTGACAATATCATTCCTTCCAAATTCTACGGAAATTAGGTGAAAACTACGGAATTACGGATGTATACATCGGAAAACTACGGAACTATGCCAAAAAACCAAGATTCCTTGGTAAATACCTGAAAGTTGGCTTTTCCTTGTGTTTTGATTATTAGGCAGGAAAAACAACGTATTTGTAATAGCTTCGGTGATTCTCACTAAAAATTGCGTTCTTGTTTAATCACGTCAATGTTTCTGACTTAAAAAGTTAAGTTAAAGACAGGAGAGTTTTACTGTAGCTTAAAATTGGGAGTTAATAATTAATCCATTAAGTCCATAAAAATTAAAACTTGTGGATTACTTGGTAATTATTGAACTTTTCAGAAGTTCAGTAATTAAGAAAACTATGTTTTATATTAAAAACTCATTGTACTTCAGTAGTAACATAAACTGAAATGAAAATATGGGGACATTTTTGGGTAAATTTTAATGAAAATATGGAGACACTTTTTGGGTAAATTTTAATGAAAATATGGAGGCACTTTTTGGGTAAATTTTAATGAAAATCAATAGACACTTTTTGGGGAAATTTTGGACAAAGTTAATAGTGTTCTGGGGAAATATTGGGCCCTGGAACATTTTCTGCACCCCTGCTCCAGTAGCGGTCGGAAGTGGAAAGGATGACCCCCGTTTACCCCCACACTACAGCCAAACTCAGCCGAAAGCAATAAAAAAGCGATACAGATGGTTATCTCACTTTTATTAGATACCATCACTTAGATAACCATCTTTATCGCTTTTTTATTGCTTTCGGCTGAGTTTGGCTGTAGTGTGGCTTGGACCTATGGCTTGTTTGGGGTTACACTAACCGCCTAGCGAGGAAAGACAAACAATGCGTATGCTGTATTATTGAAGTATCTGTGTATCTATGTCCTTCTCACGGTATGTCTCCTTCCTTTCCAGATCGTCACTTTGGAAGCAGGAGCTGTGAAGAGCACCCACTGCAATATCTGCTGCGAACGTCCGACGCCCAGCAGCGGACTTGGGGCGCTGCCCCCGACCCCCTCTGCTACTACCATCCCCCTCACCAGCTTAAGCAGCAACAGCAACTGCAGCAACCGGAGCCCCACTACGAGACACTGGAGCCCCTGGAGGGGGGACCCCCGAGGCCCCTTCTCAGCTCACTGGCCGCAGTCCTGAACCACCACCGGCCGGTCGCCTACTGCGGCATCCAGAGCCCCAGCGACTCGGACCGCTCCTCCAGCAGCTTCGTGGTCGAGCCCAGCAGGCTGAGCAGCCCAGAGCTGGCCGACTCCCTGCCCAATCTGATGGACCCCAGGGGAAGGAGGACCCCCGCCCTGCCAGCCTCGCTCACCTACTGATGAGAGCGACCGTGTTGGATTTGTATTTATATATGGACGTGTACAGATGAGATGTTAATACAGTGGTGACTGTTGTGTGATTATTCGTCATCTCTTCTGGCGTGTTGTGAGAGCTTTTTTTTTTTCGTTTTTTGGACCATGCCAGGAGATGAAGAAGTCAGTGGCCGGGCGTTTATTTTTCTACTGCAAAAGTACTTAAATAATAGTGTAACTTTTTTTTTTCTATTCAAGTTCTAACTCTATTGAGGATCACCAAGGTCTGTTGCGGTACGGCTAAACAGGGCGGATAGACGTGACTTGGCAAAGCGACGGAATCGTACCAACGTTGGTGAATCCGTTCCTGCCATTGCACATACTGGTATTTGCACAATCTAGCCGGACAAAATTATTTTTGTATCTAATTAGATTCCAACTAGTTCAAATAAGACAATTCAATATGTTTTTAAACATTTATTCATAAAATTATAAAATTAAAATATTTTTTGAAATTCACATACAAATATGCCCTAAACAACATAATAAAAACAAAACCTGACGGTAAACATGGCGAAACATATTTTTTTCATTCTTCTTCGCTTTCTGACGAATATTCGATAATATTTGGTTCCGCAGGAATTAACATGGCCAAGCTTTCAGGAAGAAATGTGCTTGTTTTCCTTTTTTTAATGTGACGCATGCTGCTGAGTAAGGGATCCGAACTGACAAAATTTACAACTATCCGGACGTATCCGGACATGTTTTCATTATATTTTTAAAGATAAATATCCACAGAATAATCCCTCATCAAAATAATAGCCCGATCTATCCCTATTCGTGAACAAAAACTTGAGCTAAGATAGTAATTTAATTTATTCAGATAAAAAAACTGGTTAATATATATTAGTCCAAAAACAATCGCCTTAATTAGTTAATACTAACATGTTATACAAAGATGATAAGCCTCTTACCTGTATTATTAGAATCCATCACTTTCAAATTGTAAGATAAACCAGAAAACATAAAAAAATAGCTTCAAAGATGATGATTTTTAAGAGTGTCGAGAACAGATACGTGTACGAGGTAGAACAATCGAATTCCGACTGACGCTACGAGCTTAAGACGCGCAGATGGAGGGGGATTGGGCCTGGGTATTGTCGACGGGTTCATTCTTCGTACCTGAAACCGATTTCTAGACCAATATTGCAGTTTTGATTTTTGGACTTTTGTCCGGCTAGATTGTGGAAATACCTGTATGTGCATTGGTTCTCGGCGGTAAACGCTTTTGTGTTACTGTGACCGAAACCCAATCGCATCACCGGATTTTTCCGCCTTGTTACGATCGCGTGGCGTTTACCGAGCGGTCCTTATGCAGCTCAAAAATACGTCACTAATTTCCGTATCGTAACAGATAAAGTGTGACAAGCAGTCATCTCGGAGACTGGTGTAAGTCACTTTGGAATTTAACTGAAAGGTCATTAATGAAATAGAATTTCTGTCAGAATTTTTTCCATATCAAGAGATTTTAGATACATATTTATTAACTTTCAAATGACTTACACCTCTCTGCAACAAATCATTCATTAATGAGTTTGATCAATACTTAACAAATTTTTCTTTAAATGCACTTCATTAGGGATGCTTGTGTGATGCATTTTTTAAATCATTATTTGTTGTTTGTTATTATTTATTGTTGTTTAGGAGATTTTATTTGAATTTTTTGGTTAAATATTACTGAAAAATTAACCACGATGTGACGAAAAACTAGAACTTTAGTTTTGAATTTTTGAGTTTGAAAAAAGTATTTTCAAGTGTTTTATTTCTTGGATTTTTATCATTTTTAATTAAAACTTGTTCTATCAATTTAACAAATACAAATAATATTTCTGAGCTGTGAATTCTTACTTTTTGAATTTTTTTTTTATTTATATTTATTTCAAATACCTACTCAAATGAGTTTTAATATATTGACCCCCAGATATTTTTATTGACATTTTAGAAATACTCTATGAAATCTACATCAATTTAGTTTATCCAACCTTTTTGTTTATATTTGTTTGGATTTTTTTCTATTATTCCATCTACACATTGAAGTGCATTTGAACACCTAGTTAGAAAAACAATTAAAAGACATTGCAAAGGGTTAACTCGAAAAAAAAAAACAAATCCTAAATAGGCCACTGTTATCAGAGCTTCTGCCTCGTCAACATACCACTGAAATTAAACTATTCGTCGATGTTTTACCTTTATCAAACTGTGATTTACGTTCAAGACATTTTTTAATGAATGACTTTCTTTGCCCACATTGTGCAAAGGAGAAAAAAAGACAATTTCATCCTACAACAGCCGAAGAGCCTGCAAGTACAGACTCCGAAGCTACCGTTTTCATATCCATGCTGTGCAATCAACAGCACTATACTCCTTGTATTTAGAATAGGTCCATCAAAGTCACTCGCTTTTCCCCACTCTCCACACTTTCCCTCTCTCCGTTACCATGGTTTCGACAAATCTTAATTTTTTTCCACGCCTCTTGCCAAGCCAGCACGTTTCAATAAGAAACAAAACATTTTAAAGGATGTCATTGGCGATTTGGCGAGCGGAAATTTCGTGTCCTGCCTTGACTCATATGTAATAATCGAGAAGTGTCCTTGATACGCCTATTCTAAATACAATGAGTATAAAAAGAACTGTTTATTTCCAATCGAAGATGCGTCAAAGGACTTCTCGCTTTAATAAAAACCTTGTTCCCTCAGAACTCGTTCTCTCTCAGTGTCCAGACATGCCTTTCATCGATGACTTTTTTCGAACATTCAATGTGATTTGAACTTGGAAAGTATTATTATATACTTGATATTATATATATATTTGCTGTTCGATTTGTGTTCAGTGTGTGTGGTGTACGTTCATCATCGGTGTGGAACTTTGTATTGGAGAGCTGCGGCGACATGTTTTTTTCTCCGCAGCCGTGTGTGTCTGTAAAACTGAGGGCCGGATGCAACTTCACACGAAAGCGTGTGTCAACCAAGTTACCGTGAGGTAAACGTGTGATATGAGACGTGAGATCATGGTTTTTAGCATATTTACAAATACTACAGATAGAGATGTTGGCGAAAACTTAAATTGGTTCGCCAGAAGAGTGTCACTCCCAATATGGGATTGCCAATCATTTTGAGTGATCATTGAAAATCTATACACGTAGAATATATAAAGTGCGTTTTTACATTTGCATGATCTGATTGGCTGAAAAGTAGTCAGCGTCAGACGCAGGGCTGAAAATTGAGCCCATTTAATTATGTTGCTCCAATTGAGCAAATTATGTTGCTCCAACCTGTGCACTAAATCAGTTTTAATCTAAAATTGTGCCCTCTGCGCCAAAATATTTATTTTTTTGTGTAATAGTCTGATATCATGACAGCTGAATTTTTATGTAACTTAAAAAAAATATTTAAACATACTGCAAAAAGATAATTCTTTCGTTCCAAATTTGCCCCAAAACTACATTTTGAGACTTGTATCCCTGTCGATGGTTTATTTGCATTTTTGTCATTATTTTTAATCAAAGATTTTGGTAATGTAACTCTACAATATATTTCACAAAGCTTACAAAAAAAATACATATTTTAATTCCTTCAAACGAAAGTTAACCACGATTGACTAGCAAAACATGGACAAATCTTAGTAGCTAAGAAATCATTAATATAAGGTTGGAAACTTGACTAGAAGTAAACTTTTTAGGTTGACACAGACCTTCCGTTTCCTATATAAAAAAAGCGAGCAATTTTTTTCACGTTTCTCCTAACGTTTTCGTGAAGTTGCATCCGGCCCTGACTTCCCCTTTTTTGCATGGTGGATACCTGTACAACCAACCTGGGTTCAGTCCTAAGTCATTGTCGTGGCTGAACCGTTGGTGGTGTTCGGTAACATATTTAAGTTGGCCTTCGTTGGCGCGAAACAAAATCGAGATCTATTTCTGATTGAGCTTTTCTGTACTGTAAATACTTTCTTGTCACCGATATCGTTCCCCCAGCGAAGGTCGGTATGTGTATGCGCGTTATTGTTAATAAAAATGAAGATGCTATCGAAACTGTACATTTGCTTCAATAAAAAATGAATAGCATGATTCCAAATGTGTGTTTCTTGAGTGTTTAGAATCACAGAGAAATATCCTAACAGAGGGTCCACGAGGCTATTTTCAAATGCGTTACTGATGTGAGGGCGCCACACTAGAGTCTGGAACGTATGCCGGCCGCTTAAATCTCTCGCCAAATTAGAACTCAGCGCGTGTGCAAAAAGGTGTTTTCGATCTCCCATAGGCAGCCGGCGAACGATTCAGACTGGATCCAGACGCTAGTAGTTTAGTGCGATCCCAGAGCCACAATTCTCCCAACCTGTAACAAGATGTCATGATTTTCGATTTCCATTATGGCCTATGGCCGTGGACTCTCTGTTCTAATACTCTGTGTTTAGAATTAAATTAAAATTATA
Source organism: Tetragnatha montana (assembly GCA_963680715.1). Classification (NCBI taxonomy): domain Eukaryota; kingdom Metazoa; phylum Arthropoda; class Arachnida; order Araneae; family Tetragnathidae; genus Tetragnatha; species Tetragnatha montana. The sequence continues at coordinate 57,721,095 of OY796676.1, read as the reverse complement.
TAAGAAAATCACCAGTTTAAGTTACTGAAATAATGTGGGTGAAGTGAACATTACCTGACATTGAATACATTAACGGCCGTATTCGCCGGTAACTTGACGGGCAGCTTTAAAATGAATGGGGTGTTTTCTGTACAGAGATAATTCAAAGGATTCTGAAGTGATAAAAGATAACTTGAATACACGTTTTAGCTTATTCAGTGGAACTCCGTTATTGTGAACCATCACATTGAATAAAAAAAATTTGAAAATCACAAGAGGTCTACTATTGGTTTACCTTGTTATCACTCTTGATGAAGAGCTAAGATTCTCGCAACACCTCGGTTATATTTCAAATAAAGCATTAAAACGCTAAACATCCTTAAGAGACGGGATCAGATCCAGATTTCGGGATCAAATCAAAGAACCCTTCTAAAACCATATAAGTCCATCGTCAGGCCCATTCTCGGGTACGCTGTTCCCATTTGAACACCATCCAAACTTAGCGCAAAGGAAAAAATCGACTCGATCCAGTACAGAGCCTCAAAAATCCTCATCTGAGCTGTCTGAACAACAAAGAATATCAGAGCGGAAAGGGAATGCGGCCACACTCCATTCTTTTCAACATGCTTCATCAACATGTTTGTGTCATGTTGTTTCTTGTCAATAATTTTTTTTTATATTTTAATGAATACAGGGTGGGCAAAAAGTCAGTCAAAAGTGTACCGACTTTTTGCCCACCCATGAATAAAATTATGGAGTGGTTGGTTGTCCTTCATACACACTCAAATTCATTAAATTAGAAAAAAGCCTCGAACCGAAAATTTTACAAACAAATAAGAAATAGCACTGAAAATAAATTCAACAAACATATATTTTTAAAATTAAAAAAAAAATATTTTTTTATTAGGTACAAGTTTTATTTTTAAGCTATACAGTCAGGTTTTTTAAGCTTAACAGAACTAGAGTTATTCAAGATAAAAGAGCTATAAAACTTTTTTTTTTTTTCAAATTTTTAAAAAAATTACCAAAAAATTCAAATAAATATATTTTCATGTTTCTTTCACAGTAAAGAATAACCCCTAAAAGTGTTAGTGAAATTCACACATGAGGGTCAGGTTGCAGGTTGACACAGGATGATATACAAAATTCATACAAAAAATAAATTATTAACATAATTGAGAAAAATAAGACTTGGATAACACACACTGCATGTTTCTTATTGTTTACAATATCGAATAATCTCCAGTAGCTTTAAAATTCTCGGAGAGATGTGAGCGAATGGCTTGGACGTCAAGATCGTGATGCTACGAATCGAAAGGACCCGGGTTCAAAGCCTGCCTACCACTTTTTCAAATTTTGAATTTATATATTAACTTTAAATTATTAAAATAAACCAGCGTCTTCAGGAACGGATGGTATGGTTGGTTAACGCACTGCATGCCGTCTGAGGTAGGTGACAGTCGTTCACAAAAGGTTTCGGGTTCGATCCTCGGCAATATTTTCGGGTTTTTTTTTTTAAATTGTGAAGTATCAACTTCAAATTAATAACAAGACTGTCACAGCTGCAGGAACGGATGGCTTGGTGGTTAGCACACCAGACTGCCATCCGAAAGGCCCTCGGATCGAATCTGAGCCTTCTCAGCGGGTATAGCACTCGGAAATAAATACTGATTGGTATTTATAAATTTTCCTGCTTAATTCAAGGGGGGTCTTAATATTTCTAATTTTTCAACGTTAACTGTAACCGTAACAGTAAAATTCATTGAAAATATTACTATTTTTGATGACTTTTACACTCTTTTTGAAGCATTTCAAGACTTTAACTCTTTTGCCTATGACGGAAACTAAAAGAATGTAAGAGTCAGGAATGAGGAGGAGAGTAATAGGTAGTACCGTCCACAGCCCCTACCACCAACCCAGGCGTTTTATTTAACTTGGGATTTTTATCCTAATTTATAAAGTGGTAACAAAATTTCAGTCAGAGTTAATGAAGATGCTCAATTTAATATTTTTTTCTTAATTTAAAAAGTGGTGACTAAAAACCACATCCATTAATGCGAAACCGTTTAAGAACATAATTACTATTAAACTAATATTTCACAGGTTATGGAAAGAAGGCCTGGACTGTTACCTTATATTAACAGAGCCATTCCAAACGCAGGACATAGATATATCCCGTTACAGAGATATTACTTTTGCTCTAGTTAATTATTTTCACTTAATTTAAAAAGCGGTGACTAAAAACCACTACCTCTAAAAAGAACTAATCCAAACCGATTAAGAACAAAGCTCTAAAAACTTATATTTCACAGGTTATGGAAGGGATGCTTCACTGCTTTCTCATGTTAAGAGAAACACTTCTCACGCAGGACATAGATCCCGTTACAGAACTAATATTTATGCTCAACTTAATACTTTTCACTTAATTTAAAAAGCGGTGACTAAAAACCACTACCACTTAAATGAAATAATCCAAACCGATTAAGAACAGAGCTCTAAACTTATATTTCACAAGTTATGGAAGGGATGCTTCACTGCTTTCTCCTGCTAAGAGAAACACTTCTCACGCAGGACATAGATCCCGTTCCAGAGCAAATATTTATGCTCAACTTAATACTTTTCACTTAATTTAAAAAGCGGTGACTAAAAACCACTACCACTAAAATGAAATAATCCAAACCGATTAAGAACAGAGCTCTAAACTTATATTTCACAAGTTATGGAAGGGATGCTTCACTGCTTTCTCCTGCTAAGAGAAACACTTCTCACGCAGGACATAGATCCCGTTCCAGAGCAAATATTTATGCTCAACTTAATACTTTTCACTTAATTTAAAAAGCGGTGACTAAAAACCACTAACACTAAAATGAAAGAATCCAAACCGCTTAAGAACACAGCTCTAAACTTATATTTCACAGGTTATGGAAGGGATGCTTCACTGCTTTCTCCTGCTAAGAGAAACACTTCTCACGCAGGACATAGATCCCGTTATAGAGCAAATATTTATGCTCAACTTAATACTTTTCACTTAATTTAAAAAGCGGTGACTAAAAACCAGAACCACTAAAATGAAATATTCCAAACCGCTTAAGAACCGAGCTCGCCGACGTACTGGCCTAGTGGTTAGAGCATCTGACTGCGAAGCCGTACGTCTGGGGTTCGAATCCCCGTTTGGCATGGATGTTAGTTTCTGTCTTTGTGTGTGTGTTTGATGAATGAATGTGGCCCCCCTGTAAAAAGGGGTTGTGCCTGCGAATGTGTGTGTGGCGTGGGCAACAGTACTTCACCTCCGTGGCTTCGGTCCACAGGTGCCCACTGGGTAACGAGAAGTAAGTACTGATTTCGGCATGTCTGGAGCGATGACCCCGGTCATAGTGTGTTTGTTGTGCTCTGCCATTGGAAATAAAAAAAAAAAAAAGAACCGAGCTCTAAAAACTTATATTTCACAGGTTATGGAATGAATGCTTCACTGTTTTCTCATATTAAGAGAACACTTCTCACGCAGGACATAGATCCCGTTACAGCGCAAATATTTATGCTCAATACTTTTCACTTAATTTAAAAAGCGGTGACTAAAAACCAGAACCACTAAAATGAAATAATCCAAACCGCTTAAGAACACAGCTCTAAACTTATATTTCACAGGTTATGGAAGGGATGCTTCACTGTTTTCACCTGCTAAGAGAATCACTTCTCACGCAGGACATAGATCCCATTACAGAGCATATATTTATGCTCATCCTAATACTTTTCACTTAATATAAAAAGCGGTGACTATAAACCACTACCACTAAAATGAAATAATCCAAACCGCTTAAGAACCGAGCTCTAAACTTATATTTCACAGGTTATGGAAGGGTTGCTTCACTGTTTTCTCATGTTAAGAGAAACACTTCGCACGCAGGACATCGATCCCGTTACAGAGCAAATATTTATGCTCAACTTAATACTTTTCACTTAATTTAAAAAGCGGTGACTAAAAACCAGAACCACTAAAATGAAATAATCCAAACCGCTTAAGAACACTGCTCTAAACTTATATTTCACAGGTTATGGAAGGGATGCTTCACTGTTTTCTCCTGCTAAGAGAAACACTTCTCACGCAGGACATAGATCCCGTTACAGCGCATCATCATCATCATCATATATGAGGAGTGCACAGCGCCGGAGGCGCTTTTGCTCCGTTTGAAATAAAAGAGTACCGTTACAGCGCAGATATTTATGCTCCACTTAATACTTTTCACTTAATTTAAAAAGCGGTGACTAAAAACCAGAACCACTAAAATGAAATAATGCAAACCGCTTAAGAACACAGCTCTAAACTTATATTTCACAGGTTCTGGAAGGGATGCTTCACTGTTTTCTCCTGCTAAGAGAAACACTTCTCACGCAGGACATAGATCCCGTTACAGAGCATATATTTATGCTCAACTTAATACTTTTCACTTAATTTAAAAAGCGGTGACTAAAAACTAGAACCAATAAAATGAAATAATCCAAACCGCTTAAGAACCGAGCTCTTAACTTATATTTCACAGGTTATGGAAGGGTTGCTTCACTGTTTTCTCATGTTAAGAGAAACACTTCGCACGCAGGACATAGATCCCGTTACAGCGCAAATATTTATGCTCAACTTAATACTTTTCACTTAATTTAAAAAGCGGTGACTAAAAACCAGAACCACTAAAATGAAATAATCCAAACCGCTTAAGGACACAGCTCTAAACTTATATTTCACAGGTTATGGAAGGGATGCTTCACCGTTTTCTCATTTTAAGAGAAACACTTCTTACGCAGGACATAGATCCCGTTACAGAGCATATATTTATGCTCAACTTAATACTTTTCACTTAATTTAAAAAGCGGTGACTAAAAACTAGAACCAATAAAATGAAATAATCCAAACCGCTTAAGAACACAGCTCTAAACTTATATTTCACAGGTTATGAAAGGAATGCTTCACTGCTTTCTCATGTTAAGAGAAACACTTCTCACGCAGGACATAGATCCCGTTACAGCGCAGATATTTATGCTCCACTTAATACTTTTCACTTAATTTAAAAAGCGGTGACTAAAAACCAGAACCACTAAAATGAAATAATGCAAACCGCTTAAGAACACAGCTCTAAACTTATGTTTCACAGGTTATGGAAGGGATGCTTCACTGTTTTCTCCTGCTAAGAGAAACACTTCTCACGCAGGACATAGATCCCGTTACAGAGCATAGATTTATGCTCAACTTAATACTTTTCACTTAATTTAAAAAGCGGTGAGCAAAAACTAGAACCAATAAAATGAAATGATCCAAACCGCTTAAACACACAGCTCTAAACTTATATTTCACAGGTTATGGAAGGGATGCTTCACTGTTTTCTCCTGCTAAGAGAAACACTCCTCACGCAGGACATATATCCCGTTACATAACAGATATTTATGCTCAACTTAATACTTTTCACTTAATTTAAAAAGCGGTGACTAAAGACCAGAACCACTAAAATGAAATAATCCAAACCGCTTAAGGACACAGCTCTAAACTTATATTTCACAGGTTATGGAAGGGATGCTTCACCGTTTTCTCATTTTAAGAGAAACACTTCTTACGCAGGACATAGATCCCGATACAGAGCATATATTTATGCTCAACTTAATACTTTTCACCTAATTTAAAAAGCGGTGACTAAAAACTAGAACCAATAAAATGAAATAATCCAAACCGCTTAAGAACACAGCTCTAAACTTATATTTCACAGGTTATGAAATGGATGCTTCACTGTTTTCTTCTGCTAAGAGAAACACTTTTCACGCAGGACATATATCCCGTTACATAGCAGATATTTATGCTCAACTTAATACTTTTCACTTAATTTAAAAAGCGGTGACTAAAAACCAGAACCACTAAAATGAAATAATCCAAACCGCTTAAGAACACCTCTAAACTTATATTTCACAGATTATGGAAGGGATGCTTCACTGTTTTCTCCTGCTAAGAGAAACACTTCTCACGCAGGACATAGATCCCGTTACAGAGCATATATTTATGCTCAACTTAATACTTTTCACTAAATTTAAAAAGCGGTGACTAAAAACCAGAACCACTAAAATGAAATAATCCAAACCGCTTAAGAACACAGCTCCAAACTTATATTTCACAGGTTATGGAAGGGATGCTTCACTGTTTTCTCCTGCTAAGAGAAACACGTCTCACGCAGGACATAGATCCCGTTACAGAGCAAATATTTATGCTCAACTTAATACTTTTCACTTAATTTAAAAAGCGGTGATTAAAAACCACTACCACTGAAATGAAATAATCCAAACCGCTTAAGAACACCTCTAAACTTATATTTCACAGGTTATGAAATGGATGCTTCACTGTTTTCTCCTGCTAAGAGAAACACTTCTCACGCAGGACATAGATCCCGTTACAGAGCATATATTTATGCTCAACTTAATACTTTTCACTTAATTTAAAAAGCGGTGATTAAAAACCACTACCACTGAAATGAAATAATCCAAACCGCTTAAGAACACCTCTAAACTTATATTTCACAGGTTATGAAATGGATGCTTCACTGTTTTCTCCTGCTAAGAGAAACACTTCTCACGCAGGACATAGATCCCGTTACAGAGCATATATTTATGCTCAACTTAATACTTTTCACTTAATTTAAAAAGCGGTGACTAAAAACTAGAACCAATAAAATGAAATAATCCAAACCGCTTAAGAACACAGCTCTAAACTTATATTTCACAGGTTATGAAATGGATGCTTCACTGTTTTCTCCTGCTAAGAGAAACACTTTTCACGCAGGACATATATCCCGTTACATAGCAGATATTTATGCTCAACTTAATACTTTTCACTTAATTTAAAAAGCGGTGACTAAAAACCAGAACCACTAAAATTAAATAATCCAAACCGCTTAAGAACACCTCTAAACTTATATTTCACAGGTTATGAAAGGGATGCTTCACTGTTTTCTCCTGCTAAGAGAAACACTTCTCACGCAGGACATATATCCCGTTACATAGCAGATATTTATGCTCAACTTAATACTTTTCACTTAATTTAAAAAGCGGTGACTAAAAACCAGAACCACTAAAATGAAATAATCCAAACCGCTTAAGAACACCTCTAAACTTATATTTCACAGGTTATGAAATGGATGCTTCACTGTTTTCTCCTGCTAAGAGAAACACTTCTCACGCAGGACATAGATCCCGTTACAGAGCATATATTTATGCTCAACTTAATACTTTTCACTAAATTTAAAAAGCGGTGACTAAAAACCAGAACCACTAAAATGAAATAATCCAAACCGCTTAAGAACACAGCTCTAAACTTATATTTCACAGGTTATGGAAGGGATGCTTCACTGTTTTCTCCTGCTAAGAGAAACACTTCTCACGCAGGACATAGATTCCGTTCCGAAGCAAATATTTATGCTCAACTTAATACTTTTCACTTAATTTAAAAAGCGGTGACTAAAAACCAGAACCACTAAAATGAAATAATCCAAACCGCTTAAGAAGAGAGCTCTAAACTTATATTTCACAGGTTTATGGAAGGGAGGTCAGGTTTCCCTTTCATAGGTTTATGTAGGGTTTATTATGGAGTAATAATTTTTTTAGTGTTTAGTAATTGTTGTAAAGTTGTTTTTCCCGCATTTTAAAAAAAAAACTGCTACTCTACAACCGCTTAACTTAAACACATGAAATTGGGCTCATTTTGTTAGTAATTCTTCCTTTTTTAAAAAATTCTAAAGTTTTGAAAAAATTGGGAAAAAATCAAAATATTTTAAAAATATAAAATTTTTGGAAAATTTTTGAAACAAAACATTTTATTGATTTTTACCTTCTTATATATACATTTTTACCAAATATCAAGACAGAAATTGAATTTGATCACATAGAAAAAAAAATGAAATTCACCGTATATTTGGTAGGTCCCTTAATAACCTCTAATCAATAGTAATGGGTTAAGCAAGTTTATACTAAAAGTAAGTGTTTTTTTCTTCAAATTTTGCAAGTTCTTTCAAATTAAAAGTGCTCTTTCAAAATTAAACATGTTTTTTTTTTTAAAAGTTAAGCAGTTTTCTTAAAATTTCAAAGCTTTTTTTAATTTATATGCATTTATTATTAAAAGTTAGGCAATTTTTGTTCTTAAAACTGAAGAGAGTTTTTTCAAAGATCTTTAACAATTTTCTTGGTTTTTTTTATATTTTTTTCTGGATTTTTTCAACCCAATCATCTCTTTCGCCGTTTTTAAAGTGTTAAAAACGTCAAGTGTCATGCTAGCGTTGATCCAATCAGTGAATTTCGATATCCTTGTGAACACTCCTGGTAGGGGATAGCCGCATTTCTCCGCACCCCAGGATGTTATACCAACAAGAACCCATTCGCCTCCATCTCCTCGAACCACCAAAGGGCCTCCGGAATCACCCTAAAAGGAAAAGAATTAATTGTTATCTGTAATAAACTCCGCCAAAAATTACAAAAAATATGTACACGTACAGGGTGGGCGGTCAGTACACTTTTGAAAAATCCATAAAAACTGGAAAAAATCGGAATAAAAAACACGGGTTAAATTATTTTAGTTCGAAATAATGTTAATAAATGCTGCCAACATAATTCAACTTCTGTTGCATTCAGATTCAAACTACAACCTCCTCAGACCCGAGAGAAAAGTATAAATTTGGTTCATCATGCCCAAAGTATCTTAAAGTAGTTGTTCTAAAATAGAAAAGTGGAATAAAAAAAATTATTTTTCATTAGGCGGGACTGGGGGGTATGTTTCACATGTGATAATCTCAACCACTGCATCCAAAATTTTTGAAGTTTTATTTAAAATTGGGTTAGTTAGCTATTTTGAGTTATTTAGACACACTATACATAAAATACAGTAGTACTGGTTAAAAATTAAGTTTTATTTTTTTTAATGCCAAAGTTACACTTTTTTATCACTTTTTAGCATAATTTCATACTATCATGGAGGGCCTTGTAATAGTTTTTGGTTGATGTAAAGACCAAAATAACATTACAATCTAGTTAACTAACAAATGTTAAAGCCATGCACATCATCTGTTGTTGCGATTTCTCAGCTAAAAAATTTCATTTTGAGTATTGGAAAAATACTTAAAATGTAACAATTTAACACTAAGAACCTGAAAAACAGTGAAGCAAACACCTCAAGGGAAGAATTTTGACCCAAAAAATGCTTTTTATAACATTTAATACAATTCAAAACGCAAAACAACACTGACTTAAAAATCACATAGCTACGTGGTTTGTATCGGTTGAGTCCTGATGTATCACATGTGATACAAACAAGTTTCAAAGGTCCTTATACTAATTAATGTAACATTAAAAAGTTATGATTTTGATGTTAATTGATTATTTGTTTACTAACAAAGAAAATGTATATCTTTAAAATTGTCAAATCTCAGGATAAATATTTTTAAAAAATACTTATTTAGACTATGTGTCGACATTGTGCTTTTATTCTAAAAAGGCTTATAAAAATCTTAATATTGCAGAAGTATTAATATTTTCTGTAAAGAAATGTACATGTGATGCAAGCAGTTTCCAGAAATTTTAAAAAAATCTGAAACTTTTGTATCACATGTGATACAAGGGGACTGAGGAGGATAATTCGAACTAAAACATGAGAAAAATTGTCTCAACTTTTCTCTTCTTTCAGAAATAGTGTTATGTTATCCACAGTAAAATTTATGCATAAGTTTGTTAATATTTTTAAAAATAAGGTCGAAAATGTTCAACATAGCCATTTGATGAATAAAAATATTCAAAACATTCTTATACAAAAATATTCAATTACTGGAGAGCTCCAATTTAGCTTCCTGTTGGATAGTTGCCCATTTTGCTGTGCTTCAGTCCCAATTTAGCTGATAGAGCCGCAATTTAGCGGTAGAGCCACAATTTGCCCATTTCTCTGTCCACCTTCTGTTAATTGCTAATTAACCTACTTAATTAGCCTGCCCTCTACTCGGGGAGCCGCAAATTACCTATCTGTTATCAACGAGAGCCGCATTTTGACCATCTCCCTTCCCATCTCAGAGCCAGTGCCCTTTTGTGTGCCCATCAGTGTCGCAGAACCGACAATTTCTATCTACTATTCTCTAATATTTTTTTTTTTTTGCTTTTTAAGTGGCAAGATAATGACTAATACTTATATTATGTGTTAAAACTGTGTTTTAAGGGATACACATATTATTTTTGGGATAACCTGGTTACATCGAAGCTCGCTATCTCGAATTTTTTGGGTTCTTTCGATTTTGAGATAAAACTATCCTTGCACATCCCGGAGGCCGATATTATATGTCAGCTATAAGAGCATTACGATACCTATATTTTTTTGCTCATTTACGCACAAAATATAGATATTTAAAGTTAATCAAAGCAAAAGGAGATAATTATTGCTATTTGTAATGAGATAATCGTAACTCCTTTAGAGTACTTGTAATTAAAAATTATTTTCATATTGTCAATAACAGAAATATAATTTGCCACCACCGGAGTTTATAGGGAATAAAACTATTTTACTCCATACCTTGCATATGCCTTTTCCTCCACTGGAGAATCCCGCACAGAGGAAACTATCCACAACCTCAAAAGTTCCCTCATATCCAGTTTCAGCCATCAGAGCTTTAGACAACATGTTTTCGCACTCGGCTTTGGAAAGAATGGGTAACACCACTTCGTGCAATGTAACGTTATTATGTATGAGATCTACAGACCAGTCATCTAAAGAAAAAGTAAAGCAAAGATGTCAGGGGGATAACTTGCATATTTTCATTTATTTATAATGTGTGTTGATCAAGACAACAGAAGATCGACAAGACAGGAGAAAATATATATATTCCTGGGACAATTCTAAGAAATCATACTAGAATTATTCTAACTTTTACAGGGCATAGGCAGGGACTTGTTCATTTGAAAAATACAGAGTAGCTTAGTTCATTAGATCTCTAAAGTTTATTAAATAACTAGCTGATATGCTCGGCCTTGCACGGGTGGAGATGGAATTTTTTTTTTACTTTAAAATTTTTAATACATTTCCTACCTCATTTTGATGAGTGAAAGGTGTCGGATCAAGCATTTTAAATTCTGAATAATTTCTGTATTTACCACATAATTCTCAAAAAATAACAAAATATTATAAAATTATTTTCCCAAAAATCACTTAAAATGCTCAATTAGAGCCCTTAATTAATATCTTCAGGAATTCATCATATCTAAAATTTACTAAATAAAACATTCCTGCAATTAAAAAAAACGAAGTGTCTATTTGGACGGTAAAACCCGCAGTTGGCACTAGTTGGCACATGCGCCATAGGTCTCGTGGTCCCGGCGCTCCAATCAGAACCGTTGTCGGGCAAGTGCCGGGTAAACAGGACTAGGTTAGAGAGTATATCTGCCGGCCAAATGGACAGTGCCTTAAGAAAAAAGCCGATGTTTCCACTCCAACTGGCGGCCCGCCGGGTCATTTTGTGAGGCCCGCGAAGCTCCCCGAAAAGTTCCGTATTAAAGACTCTACCCCCAAAAAATATATCATGTATAAAAAGGAGCCAGATTACTTTGCGGCCCGCCACTTGACTTGTGATTGCGGTCCTCGAGTACTTGGAATTTGGAAACCCCTAGTTTCAACGCATGCTTGTAAGTGCTCAGAAACTTCTTCATAATACACTTTTAAGGTTTTAAGCAGTCTCGAATCGTAGTCAAAGCTTTTTATCATGCACTGGCGTTTGACGCTATTATGATGACTAAAAACTCTATACATCTCGAAATTATTTTGTCATTCTTACGACTTTCATTAATAACATTAAAAGCATTCCTTCATTTAGTTTATTCATAAATACCCCGGAACGAACGATAAATACGTTCGGAGTACCGTCCCCAACCGGTGGCGACTGCCCACCGTCCGGTGACGTCAGGCATTTGCGGGGGTGGCAGGCAGACCGGCATGACGTCCGAGTCCAGACGAACAGGCTCGTCCAACCGGAGCAAGGCCAGATCGTTCTCTTTAGTTGTGGAATTGTAATCCGGGTGGATCACCACCCCTTCCACGACTCTCTCGAAGTGGGAGAAGCGTAAGTCCACCCAGTAGACAAACTTCCTGTAAGAAAATAATGGTGTTATAATCAAACGTAAGTTTCATCTTCAATCTACAAAATCATTCCACACAGATTGGGTTAGATGAAGTTGTGTTGTAAAAGCAATACCAGATTGATTTGTTGCAGCTACACCAAAGCATCAACCAAATTAAGAAGCGTAAAAAGAGGAGTGCTCCAGAGCAAAGTGTTTTTACACGCAGAGAAGGGGTGATTTATTTGAAGTAATTACATTTTGTTCATAATCGGCTTTAGGTTATGAGGTATTTTATATATATGAATGTCAATACTAACCAGTGGCGGCTCGTGGGTAGTTCAAATGGAGGTTCACAATTATTTTTATTTATTTATTTATCACATACATGTAACAAAGGAATAAATACAACCAATGTTTATATACTCGACAGCAACGTTTCTTGAACCCAGTACGTCACAAATGCGGAAGGAGAAATCGATAAACACAAAGCATGTTAGGTTGCAAGGAGGAGTTTCGGTACGCAAATCGTGATTGAAAAGCACTATATATACATGGGTTTAACAAAATAATCATATTTTTATATTGAAGTTCTTCATTTCACTCAAAATTCAGACACCGCAATGGGAACTACTTTGTTTATTAGTGACGTCGTAGACTCAACTTAAGTTGCTGTCTAGTATAGTCACCTGGGATCACACTTGATCCATGTAGTAGGTGACTGTATATACTGGATATGCCATTCCCACAATATCGAGCTCTTTATTGCGTGTGATAGTCACGAACATTATATGCAATCTGTTTTAAGTGCAAGTGGGGTCGTACTTAGCTAACAAATCGAAACTGTTTTATAACGTCGTAAATATCATGATCAGTATAAAATGAAAATCCTTAAATTATGTCCTTGGTGAAAAAAATTTCTCGCTTTAGTTACATTTTTCATAGCTCGATATAATGTATAGTTTAAGGAAGGCATGAAATCTATATAGGAAATCAGATTTTATCTTTGATTTCAGCATAACTTTTCATACGTACTCTTGTAAGAAATCTTCTACGCAATGTGCCGCCGTTATTGCCCATAGTCTCCCAAGTAGCACAGCTCCACATAGATGAATGTTATAGTTACGCAAAGATACCTGAAACAAATTCAATATGCTGACTCAGTCTGGTTGATAAATCAATACTGTACCATAAATCAAAGTCCGAGTTCAAAAGAGCAAACTCAGGGAACTATGAAAAATTTTCCTCAATCGTATCATAATGAGACGTTTCAAATTAAAAAAGAATTTAATATTACTCATACCATCCACGGCCAGCGTTGGAACTCAGACTTTGTTCCTCCAATTATTCTTCCTGTAGTTCCAATACCACGGGATATTCCACAAACTAGAAAAATAGAAGTATTTATGGTTAATCTGGTATTATTCCTTACAACGCTCATCCATAACTCCATATAATCTCATAATATAAATCGGTTTAATCTCGTCATGTTTTCAGAAGGAAGTCGATTACAACACTCTCAGACATTTTTGGATAATCATGAAAATTGACTAATCGAATGATCAAGTAAATCTAAAATTTAGGATCATTTTAAGCCGACAAAGGTCTCTCCTACTGAGGAGGGTAAAAGGAATTTCTTTCTGTCGGCTTTTAAGATCCTACATGTGTTGCATTGCATTGAATTGAAAAATGTTAAAAACCCGTTATGGATAGTTAAATGTTTAATTTTTTACAGAGAGAACCCTTAGCGCTACCGTCATCGATTTAAATCAGGTGAAAGAGCCAACTGGGCAGTTTTGAAAATGAGGTGAAAGGGGAACACGTAAAAATTCACCCCCTTTAAATTATCTTTCTTTTAGAAAAAGTTAGTTTTACAAAATATAAAAGTGGATATTTCATCTTAATTGTTACGCCTTTTTACCTTGGGAGAGGTCTTCGGAAGGCGTAGAAGTGATGCCACTTTCCAAATCCTTATCTATTGAAATGGTAGAAATCTGTAGGTCTGTAGAAATGTTTGATTGTGTCAAGGGATTGTCCTTCTCCGGTTGCCCCGTGGTTTCTTGATTTTGACTAATTTCTGTAGTCGGGACAGGGTTGGATTGAATTAGGTAGCTAGCTAGATCAAACCAATTTGAAACTGGCAGCCTTGAGTCATGAGAATCTTCTTCAAGTACATCAGGCCATCGAAGATCATGAGATCCTTGTTCTTGAATGACTCTCTGGTCATTGTTTTGATTCACAGAATCTGGCTTCCTCTGGTCATGCAAAGGAGGAAGTGTAATTGGTCGCCTCAAATCATGGAGCACTGTAATGAAATTCACATACAAACTAAGGTTAACCTATACTAAAAAATATAACTTATAATAAGACGTACTTTAATGTAATGTGACCCGTCAGGCTACTTTTTTTCAGTATGCCTCTTTGAATTTCCAAACAAAAGCTTTTCGTGATATGCATTAGTACTCATGCAACTCACGTCTTTTTCGCCACGTAACGAGAGGCGGAGAAAAAAAGCATGATCCTCCAATAGCCTCCGAAAGAACAGATTGAATGAACACGTCACATCCAATCATAACTGGTGACCACCAAAATGTACTGCCTACCTCTCTGTCAATTATTGATTTGCCAGTGCTGCCCTCTACCTTACGAGGAGATTTGAAAATAGCGTTTTGTTGGACCCTCTGTTACGAACTTTCTCTGAGGCTTCGGGTGAAGTGAAAGTTTTGAGTGAAGTGAAGAATGTTATCACTTAAAACGCACTTTAAGTCGATGTCTCACTAAAGTACAACAAAGCAAAAACCTTACTTAAGAATATTTTTTAGTATTCTTTTCTTTTATCAATTTTCCAATGAAGCATTATATTAAGGAACATAAATTGAAATGAACTATAAATTTATAAACAACCAAAGCATTTTTTTTCGCACAATAGACACTAAAGATGACAAATTTGAAACAAGGAAGAAATTTTAGGTATATAGTATCCAAACCAAACACATTTATAGAAATATTAACATAATTATAATCATCTTATCTTCTAACCAAATGGTACAAGTAAAAACCTGAAACAATTTTACTGACACATAAGAAACGACAAAAAATATTTAAATTTATTTTAAAAAGTTAATATTATTATCTAATTCCCTATTACTTTAGAATCTTTAGATACTGAAAATAATAATGAAGAAAATCTGAACCCCCTAAAACATTCTGATTCTGATGAACAAAGCGAGGTAGTTTTAAAAATTACTCCATTTACAATAACTTGATATTGAAAAAAAAAAAAACGTAACCGTATTACTTACCATAACCGATACATTCTATTGGAAAGAACGTGGTAATTATTATCACGTAAAGAAATGTCTTCATAGTTGTAACACTTCTTTTTTTCAATGAAGCCTATGAATAGGTATATTCCTGAATGCTTTCTTCTTGGTTGCTTGGAAGCAGTCTACGTCTCCCTCGCCTCTGATGGGGGGTAAGAAATACTGTATAAACAAGGGAAGCAAGTAAGGAGAAATAATTGACTGATTGGCATAGAATCTAGAAGATAAGATCTAATGCTAGAAAGATATAGCTTTATTAAAAAAAGTTTTATTCAGTTTTTAAATACATCTTAATAACATTTTTTCTTCTCTCAGTAGTTAGCAAGCCCATTGTAGTAGAATATTTGTCTTGAATGTATAATGCATTTTAATTTTCAAGTTCAACTTTGCTTTTCAGATGGAGATAGGATCCTATGGATGGTATTTCCCTTAAGAGTTTTATTTTTTTCCGAATGAATATTTCTTTTAAGCTTCTAGTAATTTTATAAATATAATTTCATTTGAGCTTTCTTTTTTTAGATGATTGTATCCGAAGCTAGAGCGATACAGCTTCAAAAAAGTTTTGTTAAATTTTTTAATATTTCTGAAATCATATTTTTTTCTCTTTCAGCTGTTAACAAGCCCTGTTGTAGATTATTGTAATAGGGAAGAGAGGGGGACATCTTGAGAGACTTTTTGTCAAATTATTTTTCTAATTTGACTAATTTGAAAATTGTATTTGTAAATCTATTGATGAAGTAGCAACTGTTAAATATCTTGGACTCCACATTGATTCGAACTTAAAATGGAAATATCATACTCAATATATTTCTGGAAAATTAAGATTTGTTATGTTTATTTTTTACCACCTAAAACAAAAAATAGGTGGTAAACTTCTAATTAATCTGTATTATTCGTGGGTACATTCACAATTAATTTACGGTTTAGCTATATGGGGATCCCTGACTTTTCCAGGTCGATTTCAATGCATTTTCGGATATTTCTTGCTTTATTAAACAAATGTTTTCAATAAATAGTCAGTTTTTTTACTTTCTAGAGATAAAAATCAGCCGCAAACATTAAAATTTTATCATTTTCCAGGGGTTTGGCAAAAATGAACAATTTTCCCTGAGTTTTTTGGTAAAATTAAAATTCCCTGACTTTTGGAAATTAAACTTAATTTCTCTTTTAGGTGTAGTAAAAAATGTCTTTCTTTTCTAAAATATTAATGGATACACATATTTAATCCCAACATAATTATGATAGCATAAATACACTTCTTTAATTAACAAAATGCTTTTCTTTGCAAAACAAGAAAACCAGTGTAAATAATTATCCAGACGCACCAAAGATTCCAAAAAACAATGAAGAGTAAATTGGAAGTTACTTGACCTTGGAGAAACAAGCTGAGAGCAAACAAAGAAAGTACCAGTTCCCAGTGCAGTGTCTGAATTTTGAGTGAAATTAAGAAGCTTAATTTAGAATTATGATTAGTTTGTTAATCCTATGACCCATGTATATATAGCGTCTTTTTATCATGATTTGTTTACCGAAACTCCTTCTAGCAACCCAACATGCTTACTGTTTACTCAATTTTTCCTTCCGCGAAGATCATAGAGTCAAGAAACATTGCAGTCTAGTATAATGTCATTTATTAGTAGGTACCTACCCTAGCACACGACATCTATTGACATTCCCACGATATGAATTGATATCACCTATATCGTTGAATCCCAAATACCTTAATCACGACACGAGACTTCTACTGATATTCTATGATGTAAATGTATTTATAGACATAGACAAAAAAAAATAGATTTTTTAATTTAAAAATGCCCCTTCGAAGGCAAAATTGTCATCCAAGAAAAGATGCCGAATCAAACCAAAATAGGATGCATTACTTACCAAAATTTCAAAAATTCCAAGATATTGCACTATCTTCCACGTGTCTCACGTATCGGGACTCGAACGCACACACTTTACGCCGAAATTTCTAAAAGAAAGTTTCACCTCGTTGCCACAAAGCACCTCATAAACCATTACCCACAATCGCAGAAGCATTTCACCTGGCGATTTAAATTCTCATTGGTCAAGTAAAAACCGGTACGCTGAGCGAAGAAACGAACGCGAAAAGAAGATAACAACGGACTCCGTACAGCTCTGAAATCATTGTCTGCTCCATTGATGGAATTCAATGGTTCCATCGCGTGGAGTTTTCCAGTATAGCGTCCAGGGTGTCCCAGACGTTTCGCCCCCACCATTGTACCCGACCCCGCGACGACCCTCCCTTTCTCACAACTGTCAACTAACAAAGGGTTTGGTTGATGGGTCGGATAACTAATAACGTTATCGAAAAAAAATGGCAATATTTCAGTAGAAATGCTGATGATAAAAGTTTATTTCTTTGTAGTTAATAAATCAAGAATTTGAGAGTCCTTCCGGGGTGGAATATTCCAGGGTTGGCCGAATTTAGGCCCAATTGTTTTTTTTAAACCCACTTGAAAAACCCAACTTTTTGGACCCACTTTTGGGTTTTTTTTAAGAAAAATCACTTATTTGCCCAATTTCTAAATTTAAGCAAAATATTTATTGAAATAAATCCATCAATTACCATTAATAAAAATACCATCAATTTTTAAACAACCCTCGTAACATTGAAAAAAAACAACACTTAACTCATTACGAAACTTTGAAAACACCCATATTTAAATTGAAACTTTAAAATAACCCTATTGAGTTTTGAAAACAACCCATGCTTTATATGAAAAACCAATTTTAGTTATAGATTTGACAGAACACACTTGACTTGTTTGACCAATTTTTTTTTAAATACCCCGTGGTGTTTTGAAAAAAAAAAACAGTCATAAATTTAAAAGAACCGGTAGACTTATAAAAAGATCCTATGGAACTTTGAAAACATAAAAAAAATTTCGAACAAACTATAGTACCTTTGAAAATAAACCACCAAACTTTCAAATAACCCATGATTTTCAGGGTTTATAATTGAAAACACCAGAAAAAACCAACTCAATTTCAATTTCAATCAAACCCGGGTTTTTGCCAGCCCTGCAACTTTCTCTTGCTGATATCCATCCGGTTAAGCGATAGCTTTATCAATGTTTTTTTTTTTTTTAATATTTAAAAATTAAATTTTATTTTTTAGTCTTGCTGTAAGTCTATGGAATGGTTTTAACAGCAATTAACAAGAGTTTTGTTTAATTTAACTATTTAATTAAGAAGATAGCGTACGCTACTCAAATTACATTCATGTAAAATATATGTATCTGAAAATAAGAATTTAAAACTAATTGAGTACCCTTTTTCTCTTGAACTCAATAAAAATTTTCAAAATTATTTAGACCCCGCATAAACTTATATAAACAATATGTTAAATTGTATTGCACTGTTTAAAAGTATTGCCCAGAAATTGGCTTTACTGTTGATCGAAAAATCTCGTATAAGGATTTTTGTATTATGTTTGCAAATAAAAACCACCGTTATGAAAATACTGAATAGGTGTTTTAAATTTTCAAATGAAGAAAATTAGATCTCAAACCCTGGTTCTCAAAAACACAAATTGTTACTTCCATTTCTTACAACTCTTTTAAGTAAAAGAGCATTAAAATTAATAGTAAGAATCCCCCTCAATCTCAAATTAAAATTATTTTTCGACGTAAAATTTAAAAAATACCCACTGCCGAAATAAATCTTTCTTTTGATCCTGTGAAATAAATACTGATTGGTGTTTATAAATTTTCCTGCTTAATTCATGGGGGGTCTTAATTAAGACCCCCCATGAATTAAATCCCATATTTCTCTCAAATTCCCGTGTTAATTCTGCATTGAAGTTAGTCCCATTATCCGACGCTATCACATTTGGCACCCCAGTTCTCATGAAAATTGTCAATAAAGCCTGGCAAGGCCTTCGCAGTGAGGCAAGTCAACGGTTCTGCCTCTGCCCATCATCCACCCGACATAAAATGTACTTATGCCCTTTAGAGCTAGGCGGGTCAATAAGCCCGATCAAATCCACATTTACCACTTGGAAAGGAAGCTCCGGTCTCGTTACCGGTGTAATTGGCACTCTTACACAAGAGTGTAAAAGTCATCAATAATTAGTAATATTTTCAATTAATTTTACTGTTACGGTTACAGTTAACGTTGGAAATGTTAACATTTCCAACGTTAACTGTAACCGTAACAGTAAAATATTTAGATAGGTTAAGGGGGCCAGATGGAGGAAGCCGCAGATAGAGCGAAATTGACTTGGTCAGTACAGCAACAAAATATGGCGAGGCACTATAACTTAAGGTCGACTAGAAGAGTTTTCAAACCTGGGGATAGGGTCATAATCCTTATTCCGGATTCAAGGAATAAATTGCTAGCGAGATGGCAGGTTCCGGGAACGATAGAGTCCAAGAAGAATGAGTATACCTTCTTGGTCCGAATGCCACATAGGCCAGATATGCCATCAGGCATGTACAGCTGGAGAAAAAAAAACGACTCAGTTGAGATTTCTGACGAATCACTTGGGTTAGGAAGACAAATAAGGTGTAATTTTTCATGTCATGAAGTATTCTTTAAATGAAAAAAATTTCGAGTCCTTAGGGGGTCGTCTTCATATTAAACGAAACACTAACTTTTTTTTCCCTATGGGGTCCCCCAATTTTATGCGTTTTTCTAAAAGAGCATCCCCATAAACCCCCAAATACCAAGTTTCATTCACATCGGACGGTAAATTAAGCTTTTACGTTTTGGGGATCGTCTCCAAAGTGAGAAGGATTAATTTTCTGTCTCTGTTTTAAGACACTTTTACTCACCACTTTAATATTTATTGAAAAATTTATAAGTCATTTATTGAAATTTGATAACAAATTTGCGTTTTAATTTAAATTTTGGTGATTAAAATAAGGCGACTGTTTCCAGAAAGAGCATTCGCCGGTATGCATTTCGCAGCGGTATACGGTCCCTTAAAGAACGGGAATTTAGTTTAATTCGTTTTTTTCCAAAACTATTAAATGAAATCGACTGAAATTTTGGTTCTATACATTAAATTACTACCAGAATCGATTACCATAATAATCTTAAAATTTAATTTTTGGGTCAAAGTTAGATGTTAATTATCTATATATTTTTTCATTCCTTTTTTAAATCGAAAAAAAAAAAATCCATACCTTTTAGCAATGTAAAAAACGTAAAAGATAACCGAGAACGTGTCTGCCTCTGACGATCGTGAATTTTCACACTATTACTAATAGTGTGGCGGCAAGTGGTAAGAAAGTGGTCATCCGTGCGATATTTGTGATACAATTATGAGGCTTGGTTTTTCTGAAAGGTCTTTACACAACGAGTACAAATCCGGTTGTTTGACTCCTGAAATATGGTGCAGAGGCGCGTGGTGGGGGGCGCAAAATGGCAGATCGCGTTTCAAAAAACCGCAATATCTCTAATATTTATCGCTAAATAAATATTTCTTCAAGCTTAAATGTTAGTTTATTACATATTCTAATATGTTAGGAGCGGTGGTACTTTTTAGAATGGCGGATAATACCGAAAATCGGGAAATTCCAAATTCACTCTTCAATGGGGTTTCCCGTACTATTTATCGAGTTACAATGGTGGGGGTTGATTTTTCTAAAAGGCATTAACTTAAAGAACACATATTTCAATGTTCCCACCACCAAAAACTGTGCACGGGGAAGAAAATTAAAAATGGCCGCCATCTCGTTTCAATGAAACGGCTACATCTTCTTTCTTTAGTGCAACAAAACGATTTTTTAAAGCTTAAATACTTTTTATATTGTTTCTACAAAAATTAGAGTGTGTAGGGATAACATCGAACAGCATTTAACATCAAACAGCGGTTAATTCCAGACAACCTTCCTATCTAGTTTTCCCGGAAATTTTACACGTGCTAAAACTATTAGGTTCGGTTTTATTGAAAAGATATAATGATAAGAAAAACATATCTATATATAAACATCATCAAAAATGTTGCGGGGGCAGGTAATTAAAAATGGCCGACCAACCACCGAATAAGGAAACAACAAATTTTTATAAATTATAGCTGCCGAGAAAAACTCTAAAAGCTCCATGACTTTTCCATGACAGTTTTAGTTATACTCTGCATTAGCTATTGCAAATAATTAAACCTATGTTGATTTCTGATTAATAATAAATACATTTGTTGCCCTCTTATAGATGATTTCTATCAAAAGTTTTTAGTCTATTAGTCGGTGCTAACATTAGAATAATAAAATATTTTGGAATTAAAATCTATCCTGAAAAGTTTCATCTTTAATTTTTTCACCAATGCGTGATTTATTTTTTGATAGTATAGTACGAAATGGTATGACGTTTGTTGTTTTTTAGCTTGTTACCAAAAATGCAATAAAATAGGAAAGTGATGGGTAATAAAGAGAATGAGAGGATTAAACATTAAGCATGCAATATATTTAAACTAACGGTGAATTCCAAAGAGATTGCTTGATATAATTCTTTGTATGTAAAGGCCTGGTTTTTGTAAACACGGAAGAGGTCAGGATCCCCCATTTGTTTTCCGTATCTGACAATCTTGGGTTGACGACACTTGTTTCCGGGAGGTCGCGGTTTTCCTTTGGTCAAACAATGACCACCCCAAGCTTGCCCGACTTCTGAGTGTGTGGTCTCCTGTCGCGGAAGGAGTAATGTGACACTTCAACGTGGGTGATTCCGATAACGGAACCCCCTAATGACCACCTCATTTATGATGGCAATAAAAGGGGGAGTGGTCAAAAGATTTGGATAACGTATTATTTGCCAACAAAAATCATCTGAAGGATTAATTGCAAAACCCTTTGCATATGAAAAGGTTTTACAGAGTGTGGAAGAAAATGCCAATTACAAAAATGTGAAGTACCTCTTATCAAATATTCGTCTACGTGGAATGACTTCTGCCATACTGACAGAAAACAGAGCATCATGGCACCAAAGTTTTTACCAATATGTCATTAATATAAGAAATTTGGAGCTTGCCAAAAAGCGTTTTGAGAGTCTAACTCAGTCAACACCAATTCAAAGTGTGAAGGAAATGAACTCCCCAAGACTAACGCGTTCTCATTCGATTCCTTACGACAAAGATAAATGCTTCTTTTGTACTGGTCATCATATTCATCATAACTTTTCCAAAGAAAAATGTATTGTAATTCCTTTGTGATAATCAGGAAATATCGGATTTGTATAAATTTTACCTCTTTACTCTTTCGATTTAGTTTATTTTTTAGAACTTGCCTTGTAATGAAATGCTTTGATTGGCTGTGTTATAAAATATCTATATCTCTATATGGTAGTAAAATTAATGTTCCTAATTACTTTTTGACTTTACTGTGCTGTTGTTGAGAATAGAATACTATATTGTATTTGTCTGTTTTTTTTTTTTTTAATTTTGTGTTATAGGAAAGAAATAGCAGGTTAGTGGAATCATTCAGCCACTTGTATAAGAATTAAATAATGCAATAAAAATGGTGAATTTTATTTCAAAATATTTTATTATTCTGATGTTAGAACTGACTAATAGACTACAAACTTGATAGAAACCATCTATAAGAGGGCAACAAATGTATTTATTATTAATCAGAAATCAACATAGGTTTAATTATTTGCAATAGCTAATGCAGAGTATAACTAAAACTGTCATGGAGCTTTTAGAGTTTTTCTCGGCAGCTATAATTTATAAAAATTTGTTGTTTCCTTATTCGGTGGTTGGTCGGCCATTTTTAATTACCTGCCCCCGCAACATTTTTGATGATGTTTATATATAGATATGTTTTTCTTATCATTATATCTTTTCAATAAAACCGAACCTAATAGTTTTAGCACGTGTAAAATTTCCGGGAAAACTAGATAGGAAGGTTGTCTGGAATTAACCGCTGTTTGATGTTAAATGCTGTTCGATGTTATCCCTACACACTCTAATTTTTGTAGAAACAATATAAAAAGTATTTAAGCTTTAAAAAATCGTTTTGTTGCACTAAAGAAAGAAGATGTAGCCGTTTCATTGAAACGAGATGGCGGCCATTTTTAATTTTCTTCCCCGTGCACAGTTTTTGGTGGTGGGAACATTGAAATATGTGTTCTTTAAGTTAATGCCTTTTAGAAAAATCAACCCCCACCATTGTAACTCGATAAATAGTACGGGAAACCCCATTAAAGAGTGAATTTGGAATTTCCCGATTTTCGGTATTATCCGCCATTCTAAAAAGTACCACCGCTCCTAACATATTAGAATATGTAATAAACTAACATTTAAGCTTGAAGAAATATTTATTTAGCGATAAATATTAGAGATATTGCGGTTTTTTGAAACGCGATCTGCCATTTTGCGCCCCCCGCCACGCGCCTCTGCACCATATTTCAGGAGTCAAACAACCGGATTTGTACTCGTTGTGTAAAGACCTTTCAGAAAAACCAAGCCTCATAATTGTATCACAAAATTCGCACGGATGACCACTTGCCGCCACACTATAAGCAAACAATTACTTTTCACGCTTCAACATTCATATAGCACCTAATGTGGCAACGGGGGCCCCCTTCCTTTATTTTGGGCCTAGTGCTCCTAATTTTCTAAATCAGGTCCTGAATCTATCTTAGAAATTCAACAGGGGAAAACAAGCTCACTGACCTAGCTCTTATGAACATTTATTATGTGTTGATATAAATAGTTATGAAGTGCTGGATAAATTAATCCAAAAATGAGCCGACGATTACAAATTTTATTATGACATTTGAATTTGAAACTCAGCCCCCCCAGACCAAAAATTTGGATGCGCCGCTGGAAAGACGTCAAGCGTCATGCTAGCGTTGATCCAATCAGTGAATTTCGATATCCTTGTGAACACTCCTGGTAGGGGATAGCCGCATTTCTTCGCACCCCAGGATGTTATACCAACAAGAACCCATTCGCCTCCATCTCCTCGAACCACCAAAGGCCCTCCGGAATCACCCTAAAAGGAAGAGAATTAATTTGTTATAAACTCCGCCAAAAATTACAAAAAATATGTACAGGGTGGGCAAAAAGTCAGTGCATTTTTGAAAAATCCATAAACTGAAAAAAAAATCGGAATAAGAAACGGTCTTTAGTCTTACTTGGCATCCTGATTTCACGGGTTTTTTTAAGACACTAAATAATTTTTGTTCGAAATAATGAATAATGATAATAAATGGTGCCAACATAATTCAACTTCTGTTGCATTTAGATTCAAACCATAATATTTGCATGAGAAAAATTGTCTCAACTTTATATTGAGAAATAATATTTATCCATAGTAAAATTAATGCATAAGTTTGTTAATCTCTCTATATTAAAAAAAAAGCAACAGTCGACACCGCTGCCGCTGTTTCAGAAAATCTTCACTTTGACAATTTTGAACTGTCACTACGCAAAAAATATTCAATGGAATATTATAAAATTTTAAACATACGTAGAAAAATAAATAAGGGTCATTTCCTTTTCAAAAGCTAATTAATGAGATAATTAGTTTTTAGAATTATTTATCGTTAAAATCGAAAATTATTTTTTTATGCTGCGAGTTCGCCCCCAGCAAAATCTATTCGCAGCAGAAATATGGTTTTTTGCAGCCGCATTCTCTTAGATATGAAGTTTTGCACCTCGTCGCCCTTTTTTCGAATTAGTTTTGGAGTAATTAAGTTTTAAAGTTTCGAAATTTTGGACGGTTTTTTGTTTTTTTCACTATAAAAGAAAAACTAATCGCAGTAGAACTATGAAATTTTAAACTCGCATGTAATTATTTTATATAAAAAGATTGTCGTTTTTTTCTCAAAAAATTCAAATTATAGTTTTGGAATTATTAAGATTCAAAGTTTTAATTTTTTCTTCTCTTTCTGGCCGTTCACTAGAGAAACAGACGAGTTGTATGCGTATTTTATGATGAGTCTGATTTCTTTTATAGTAGAGCCCCGATTATCCGCGAGTGCCACGAAAAAAATTTTTGTTGATTTGAATTGATTTTTTTATTTTAATTTTGAAAATTTTAGTGATTTAGATGTAGAGCAAATGTTTCTGCTGTACTGTACATATTTTAAAAGGATTACATATTATGTTTTTAATAAAACATAATTTTTATGCTGAACAATTTTTTGGGGTGTTTTCACCTCATTTTTAGTCTTTTTTGGGTTATCCGCGATTTTTCGCTATCCGCGGTACCCTTGCCACCCAATTCCGCGGATAATCGGGGCTCTACTATTTTCAACAATGTTTTTTCTATAAAATGGTTTATGATTATTAGTAGACTTGCTGGGTATTTTTTTCTGATATTGAGGTTAAACTACCCTCGCATATCGCGAAGGCAGAAATTCCAACATTGAAAGTCAGCTACAAGGGCATTACGATATAATCAATGATTTATTGTTTTGCTCATTTACGCACAAAATATAGATATTTAAAGTTAAGCAAAGCAAAAGGAGAGAATTGCTATCTTATAATGCGATAATCGTAATCCCTAAGAGTACTAATAATTAAAAATTCTTTTCCAATTGTCAATAACATAAATATAATTTGTCACCACCGGAGTTTATAAGGAATAAAACTATGATGCTCCATACATGGCATGTGCCTTTTCCTTCACTGGAGAATCCAGCACATATTAAAGTATCCACAATAGTTTTATTGTCAGCTTTAGCCCACATCTCTTCGCACTCGTCGTTGGAAAGTATGGGTAAAACCACTTCGTGCAATTCTTCGTCCATGTTTTCTATTTCTTCTACAGACAAGTCATCTAAAGAAAAAGTAAAGATGTCAGGGGGATAACTTGCATATTTCCATTCATTTATAATGTGTATTGATCAACAGGACATCAGAAGATCGACAAGACAGGAGAAAAGGACTATTCTATAAGAAATCATAGAATTAGAATAAGAAATCATAGAGAATCTTTTATAGGGCATAGGCAGGGGCTTGTTTAATTTTTCATTTAAAGAACAGAGGAGCTTAGTTCATTAAATCTCTATAAAGTTTCTCTCTATTCTAAAAAAAAGTTTTTGGTGAACGGTTTCCAGAGAAAGACTTTTTAATTACTGATCCGATTGCCACATTTCTGGTATCAAAATATCCGGATTCTTTCGAGGATGTGCATAAAGCTTTTCGATTTTTTAAAAAAATTCTCAATTTTCAAATATTTCCTTATGTTTTAGATTACGGATAAGGTCGCATTTACAAAGCAACTGTCAAACAACTTTTATGCAACCAATGGGTAATATTCCGTAATCGATTATTTTATCGAATATTTTATGCGGCCCGCGAAGCTCCCCGAAAAGTTCCGTCTACCCCGGAAAAATTTATCATGGATAAAAAGGAGCCAGATTACTTTGCGGTCCATCACTTGATTTGTGATTGCGGCCCTCAAGTCATGGACGTAGCTATAGCTTTTACGAGGGGGTTCAAGAATTCACTTTGCAAAGAAAAATAAAAAAACACATAACATTAAATAAACATAATTACATAACATAATTATATAAATTAATGTTAGAATCCGTTGGACTCTCTAGCAAAGCTGCTGGTAAAGTTAGTTAACTTTTAAATAACTTTCAATAAAACATATATAATGTAAGTATATGTAAAATATTTATTTATGATAAAGGTAACAAAGCTAAAAGAGTACTAAGCCTTATTGCTTACTTATGTACCAAAAGTCACTAAGATCACTCATTAAGAGAAAGTCCCAGTAAGTCTGTCATCTCCCATTTTATTTCTAATGTAAGTTTTTAACCTCTTTAGAGTGCAGAAACTTCTTTCAGTGGACACTGAAAGTGTAGCTAAAACAGGGTTTTCCAACTGGTGGAACTGGAGCTTCCCGCGAAGCTCCCTGAAAAGACCCTAAAAAGTAGTTTTAGAAGACTTTTTAGCTTTCTAAAATTTAAAAATTTTTGGGCGAGGACCCCCGTACCCTTTTATTTACCCCCTGTTACATTAAGGAGTAACTTTGCTCGGTCGTTTCCTATGGTGAAAAATTAAAAGTTTGAGGTTTCAAGAGGGAGGTTGTATACCTTGAAATTCCCCCTGAGCGTAGCAAGGGGTAATAAAGGCTTAGGTCAACCTTTATCACAAGGAAGGACAAAATAGAGTATGATAGGCGTAGGTTCAACTTTTTGACTTGGGGGGCAAAACCTGTAAGACCTCAGGACCAAGGGTAACTGTTACTAGACTGTTTCGAAGAGGTTCTGGAACCGTGGAACCCCAAATATTTCTAATAGTTTCCCCCTTTCCGAGTAAAATGTAGGATAAATGTGAATTTTTGTGAACTTAATAAAAAAATTGTGTGGTTAATACATGTCCTCAAACAAAAAGGGGGGTCTGGGGAAATTTTTGAAATTTGACCCGAAAAAGTTGTATTTTCACTCATTTTTTTTATGTTTGGGACAGGAACCTTTCTGGTTTGGCTGATATAAGGTTTAGGCTATGGGGGGTCTGGACCCCCTAAACCCCCCTTTATTATATGTCTATGCCTCGAGTACTTGGAAGTTGGAAACCCCTGGTTTGAACGCATGCTTGAAAGTGCTCAGAAACTTCTCCTAATAGACTTTTCAGCAGTCTCGAATCGTTATTTGGCCTCAAAGCTTTTTATCATGCACCGGCGCGGCGTTTGACTGTTATCATGATTAAAAACTCTATATTGGGTGGCATAGGAGTCCCTTTAACCTGAAAATACTCTCGAACGGAGAGAGCTAAAGCTATGCAAGTGAGGTAACGGTATAGTAAAGTGACTTCGCCCGACATAATGCAAACGACAGCAGCGACCCTAGTGGCAAAATAAGAAAGTTAAAAAAATTCATTAAAAAATTAAAGGAGATGGAACAAAAACTTCAATTATAAATTTGTTGCCACCATCATAAGAAACACAAAAACATGAAAATATCTTCAATATTTGAGGATATATATATCATGTGAAAATAACACTTTTTTAGGCCTAAAACAGAAAAACTCATAAATTTGCCAGTTTTTCAGTGTTATGATGTAGTTTTTGCTTATTTTAATTAATTAAAGACAAATTTTAACTAAAAAATCAAAGAAACTTGCAAATTTGCGAAATTTTTCTTTTTTGGAACGAATAATACGAACGATAAATACGAACTTTCGGAGTACAGCCCCCAACCAGTGGCGACTGCCCACCGTCCGGTGATGTCCGGCATTTGCGGGGGTGGCAAGCAGATCGGCGTGACGTCCGAGTCCAGACGAAGAGGCTCATACAGCCGGAGCAAGGCAAGATCGTTCTTCCAAGTTGAGGAATCGTAATCCGGGTGGATCAACACCCCTTTCACGACTCTCTTGAAGAGGGAGAAGCTTAACTCAAAAAATGAGAGATAATTCCTGTAAGAAAATAATGGCGTTCTAATGTAAGTTTCATCTTCAAGATACAAAATCATTCCACAGAGATTGAGTTAGATGAGGAGGAGCTGAAGATCATGGAAGGGGCTAATGCTTTATAAGGGTTAAAGCTCATTAAATAGTGAACCAAATATATTTATTAAATATTTATAAAAATGCAGGGGGCTAAAGATTTTGGAAGGGGCATAATGCTTTGTAAGGACTAAAACACATTAGACCAGACCAGATTTTCACATTAGACCTACGTTTCCTAACGTAGGGCGCACGCCCCACAGGGGGGCAATATGAATTTCTAGGGGGGCAATTTGAAAATTTTCAACCAAATTGTCCCGCAGGTGGGGCATGGACCACCAGGTTTTATTTACTTTTCAAGAAGGACTTTCAAACATATATAGGCCATGGGGGGGCATGGGAAATTTAGAAAGGCTTTGGTGGGGCATGGACCGAAAAAAGGTTGGGAAACACAGCTAGACCCTTTAAATTGTGAAAAAGGCTACAAAAAACTGGAAAAAGTTAAAATTTTGAATATTTAAACAAAATTTTTGTTTTTCGAAAAAGTTCTATTTTGTATAGTGTAAACTTAAGTCCCATGGGGGGCCATAGATCCGCCACTGTACTTGGACACAAATCGAAGCTGTTTTATAACGTAAATATCATGTTCAGCATAAAATGAAAATCCTTAAATTATGTCCTTTGAGAAAAAAATTTCTCGCTTTAGTTACACATTTCATAGCTCGATATAATCAATGTATACTTTAAGGCAGGGGTGGCCAACTTTTTTCGGAAGCGTTCCACAATTTAGGAACCAAAAATTATGCGTGCCACTTCCACTTTTTTCCAATATACCAAAACAAAAGATAAGTTAAAATATACTGCGGGAATTTTTAGAAAGTGAAGCATTTTTTTTAAAGTAAGTCCGCTTAGTAGAAATTTTAAAGTAATAATGGTCCCCCACAAAATGTTACGAGTTCTCCCTTAAAACGGACTTTTAACTCATTTTGAAACACTGTTTTAAAATCACTAGAATCAATAACTTCAGAAAAAACTTCTAAAACCCGAAAAAAGTTACCTGCTACAGGTCCTACTATATACAATAATAATTTTAAACTATATAATAAAGTTGGTTTTGAATTAATTATTGTAACCTAACCACCCCGAATGATCTAATTTTCTCACTTAACCCATTAAACGCCGCTATATGAACCGCTATGAAAAAAATTAATTTTTTGTGTGTTTTGAGATTCAATATATGTCTCTAATCTTATACAGTTTAAATTTTCAAAAAATCTCAATTTCGACCGGAGATATGGTATGTTCCCAAAATGGGAGCTTTGGCGTAAAGTGGGGGTAACGTAAAGTGGGCGTTTTCTCCACCGCCGCAGTGTTACGGGTTGAACGTTTAATTTTATTTGCTAGCTAAATGAAGTTAAAAGTTCCGTAAATCTTTTTCATATGATTAATAAACTATACCATTCTATACTTTGCATAATTTCTATTTGAATTGTTAATAAATTCATAGTGTTTTTTCAAAAAATATTATACTCTGTGTTTGAAAAATAGAATGATTTAGCTTGAATGTTTCTTTTCTTTTTTACCGATTTTAATTATTTTTATGTTGTTTCTGAATTTTATTCAGGTTATCTTAGTCGTTTTAACAGGTTATCATAGTCGTAATCTTTTGGACACCCTTTTCTATTTTTCATGTAATAGTCATTATTGAAATGTCCTTGTTTTTCTCCGTTCTATTATAAATTAGACATCACCGAATTTATTCTCTAGCTTCACTAAATCAAAATTATTTACATTAAAAATTTTAATTAAAGTTATTTTAACAAAATTTGGAGGCACCGATGAAATACCTGCTAATCTTCTGAAAATACACGCGAATCTGATTTTTGTATAGTCTAAAACACATTGCGCAGCTAAAATGAACAGGTATTTTACATTCAACTGAAAATTCTTCATAATCTAAATAAAGTTTCTCATCTGCACTAACTGGATATATAGTTTACAATGCAGATAAAGAATTCTACACGCATTCCTTGTCCATTCTTCAGAATAAAGGAGGTGGTACCGTAAATAATTCAACACCTGCTAAGTAATAAATCACCTGGTTGTTGATAAACACACCTCTTCTTGAACAACAAAAGGCAGGAAACAAGGGGGCTGTACCCCTTGACAGAAAAGAGGTGTGAATTTCAAAAGAAAGGCAATAAACCCAGAGAGTTCCAATTCAGTAACATACCTCACAATACGGGAACGAGCGAGAAATCGCACTAGTCACTTCACGCCAAAGCTCCCATTTTGGGAACATTCTAAATAAACAGCTGTAAAATCCTTCTAAATTATTTTTTTGACCCCCGGTTTGTTTTGATTTAAAGACAAAACTATTGTTTTCCATATTCACTGGTTTAAAACTCCCGCATTTGAATAAATAATTTTTAGTGGATTTATTTTGTGGTGAAGAAAAAAGTGCCAATTTTGTCAAAGTTCAAAGAATTTTTAAAAATAGAATTTAAGTTGCAAACGTTTTGTAAAAATTACCAACAATTATTCATATTCTTGTTATTAATGGACAAAAATTATAAATATGTATCTTCATTTCTTTTTGGTGAAAAAAATATTTTAAAAATGTTCCCAAAATGGGAGCTTTGGCGCTTAATGGGTTAAAAGACATTTGGCCCACATGAACTCTTACACCTAAGATTCAAAACCATTAATGAAATAACCTTAATAAAGGAATTATGTTCTCAGAAAACTAAGTTAAGAGGAAATGGACGGGAGCATTGAAACCTCATTGATGAAGTCACATTTTTTCCCAAAATTTTCAATATCTTGCGAGCCACTGATTTTTTACTCAGCCAAGCCACTTTGTGGCACGCGTGCCGCGGGTTGGGCATCCCTGGCTTAAGGCATGCAATCTATAAAGGAAATCAGATTTTATCTTTGATATCAACATAACTTTTCATACGTACCCTTGTACGTACTTTTGTACGCAATGTGCCGCCGTTATTGCCCATAGTCTCCCGAGAAGCACAGCTCCACATTTGTGCGTGTTAAAATTACGCAAAGATACCTAAAACAAATTCAATATACTGACTCACTCTGGTTGATAAATCAATACCATACCATAAATCAAAATCCGAGTTCAAAAGAACAAACTCAGGGAACTATGAAAATTTTTTCTTAATCGTATTCATAATGACCCATTTCGAATTAAAAAAAAGGATTTAATATTACTCATACCATCCACGGCCAGCGTTGGAACTCAGACTTTGTTCCTCCAATTATTCTTCCTGTAGTACCAATACCACGGGATAATCCACAAACTAGAAAAATAATAGTATAGTATTCATGGTTAATCTGGTATTATTCCTTACAACGCTCATTCATAACTCCATATAAGACAGTCCATTGGATTAGGGTTCGGCAACGGTTTAATCTCGTCAATGTTTTCAGAAGGAAGTCGATTAAAACTCTCTCAGACATTTTTGGATAATGATGATAATTGACTAATCGAATGATCAAGTAAATCTAAAATTTAGGATCATTTTAAGCCGACAAAGGTCTCTCCTACTGAGGAGGGTAAAAGGAATTTCTTTCTGTCGGCTTTTAAGATCCTACATGTGTTGCATTGCATTGAATTGAAAAATGTTAAAAACCCGTTATGGATAGTTAAATGTTTAATTTTTTAGAGAGAGAACCGTTAGCTCTACCGTCATCTATTTAAACCAGGTGAAAGAGCCAACTGGGCAGTTATGAAAATGAGGTGAAAGGGGAACACGTAAAAATTCACCCCCTTTAAATTATCTTTCTTTTAGAAAAAGTTAGTTTTACAAAATATAAAAGTGGATATTTCATCTTAATTGTTACGCCTTTTTACCTTGGGAGAGGTCTTCGGAAGGCGTAGAAGTGATGCCACTTTCCAAATCCTTATCTATTGAAATGGTAGAAATCTGTAGGTCTGTAGAAATGTTTGATTGTGTCAAGGGATTGTCCTTCTCCGGTTGCCCCGTGGTTTCTTGATTTTGACTAATTTCTGTAGTCAGGTCAGGGATGGATTGAAGTAGGTAGCTAGCTAGATCAAACCAATTTGAAACTGGCAGCTTTGAGTCATGAGAATCTTCTTCAAGTACATCAGGCCATCGAAGATCATGAGATCCTTGTTCTTGAATGACTCTCTGGTCATTGTTTTGATTCACAGAATCTGCCTTCCTCTGGTCATGCAAGGGAGGAAGTGTAATTGGTCGCCTCAAATCATGGAGCACTGTAATGAAATTCGCATACAAACTAAGGTTAACCTATACTAAAAAATATAACTTATAATAAGACGTACTTTAATGTAATAATAATAATAATAATAATAAGTTTATTGGCAAAAAAGGCCAGCTGGCCCATACACCAAAATACAAAAACATCAGAGCATACAAATAAATGCAAGATAAAAACAATGCATATAAATAGAATAAATAGAGCCAAAATACAAAATACAATTACCAAAAAAAGAGAAAAAACCTCAGGAGTCTAAAGAACAATTCGCCAACAGGAACTGGTTCAACTTTTGAGCTGATTTAATGAAATTTACTATAGCAAAAAAATTGTTATGATTGTAAGTGAGGAAACCATTAAAGTTATTTTGATACCCAATAAAAGGGGAAAGATACTTTAATCTGTAAAAACGATACATAGGACAATATAAAAATACGTGTTCCCGTGATTCTGGTTCATCCATATTACAATATTTGCATTTGTCTTTGGGGTTTATTTTAAAGAGTTTTCCCTCGAAAAAAATGGTCTCCTGATTTAATCTCAGTTGGAAAATAATTCTCTTCATTGAAACATCAATTTTTGAGGTAATATAGTCTTCTATGAAAGGGGTTAGTTTTATAAATTTATAGTGAGGGTAATGTTGACTTTTTTCCATACTTATCATATCTAACTGTTTGTATTGATCAATGTAGCTTAGAAGGATTTGGGGCAGAAACTTCATTGCAACTTCGGGATCTTGTGATAGCCAAACATAAGAAAAGCCGGAGCTTTCGATTATAGATTTAATTTTTAAAGTCCAATTAAATTTTACTGGGTTCGAACGGCCATAAAAACAATGTTTGTATGCAATTTTGGTAAACCTACGGTCATCCATCTCTAATATTCTAATCCAGAATCTCAAAATTAATTTTATGAATACAATGGAAATATTAGTTTGATCCAGTTCAAGTCTGAGAATATAACCTGGAGTATATTTTGAAAGATTGAATAATTTTTTAATAAAGAAATTCTGGATATGTTCTAACTCACTGATATAGGAAATAGACCAGACAGGACTGCCATAACTGAGAACCGATATTACAAGGGAATTAAAAATTGTGAACCAGCCACCTGGAGAGTTGATCTTTGCTCCTGTTACAATGGGCCACATTGCATGAATGACAGAAACAGCTTTAGCACTGAAATGTTTCTTCGCTGTAGTAAAAGACCCCGAAGAAGAAAAAGGGACACCTAGATAAATGTAGTTGCTTACAATTTCCAGTTTGCTATTTTTGTAATAGAATTTGTCATGTTTCGATAGTTTACCTCCTTTTCTGAATATCATTACTTTTGTCTTATTTATATTTACCATATATAAGACGTATATATATAATAAGACGTACTTTAATGTGATGTGCCCCCTGAGGCTACTTTGTTTTCAGTATGCCTCTTTGAATTTCCAAAAAAAACAAAGCTTTTCGTGATATGCCTTACTACTCATGCAACTCACGCCTTGTTCGTCACGTAACGAGAGGCGGAGAGAAAAAAAGCATGATCCACCAATAGCCCTCCGAAAGAACAGATTAATTGAACACGTCACATCCCATCATAACTGGTGACCACCAAAATGTACTGCCTACCTCTCTGTCAATTATTGAATTTCCAGTGCTGCCTTCTACCTTACGAGGAG
Organism: Tetragnatha montana; assembly: GCA_963680715.1. NCBI lineage: Eukaryota > Metazoa > Arthropoda > Arachnida > Araneae > Tetragnathidae > Tetragnatha > Tetragnatha montana. Next base: position 57,686,393 of record OY796676.1, on the reverse strand, counting down.
ATTTGAAAATAGCGTTTTGTTGGACCCTCTGTTACGAACTTTCTCTGAGGCTTCGAGTGAAGTGAAAGTTTTGAGTGAAGTGAAGAATGTTATCACTTAAAACGCACTTTAAGCCGATGTCTCACTAAAGTACAACAAAGCAAAAACCTTACTTAAGAATATTTTTTAGTATTCTTTTCTTTTATCAATTTTCCAATGAAGCATTATATTAAGGAACATAAATTGAAATGAACTATAAATTTATAATCAACCAAAGCATTTTTTTTCGCACAATAGACACTAAAGATGACAAATTTGAAACAAGGAAGAAATTTTAGGTATTATAGTATCCAAACCAAACACATTTATAGAAATACTAACATAATTATAATCATCTTATCTTCTAACCAAATGGTACAAGTAAAAACCTGAAACAATTTTACTGACACATAAGAAACGACAAAAAATATTTAAATTCATTTTAAAAAGTTAATATTATTATCTAATTCCCTATTACTTTAGAATATTTAGATACTGAAAATAATAATGAAGAAAATCTGAACCCCCTAAAACATTCTGATTCTGATGAACAAAGCGAGGTAGTTTTAAAAATTACTCCATTTACAATAACTTGATATTGAAAAAAAAAAAAACGTAACCGTATTACTTACCATAACCAAAACATTCTATTGGAAAGAACGTGATAATTATTATCACGTAAAGAAATGTCTTCATAGTTGTAATACTTCTTTTTTTCAATGAAGCCTATAAATAGGTATATTCCTGAATGCTTTCTTCTTGGTTGCTTGGAAGCAGTCTACGTCTCCCTCGCCTCTGATGGGGGGGTAAGAAATACTGTATAAACAAGGGAAGCAAAAGGGGAAATAATTGACTGGCTAGCATAGAATCTAGAAGATAAGATCTAATGCTAGAAAGATACAGCTTTATTAAAAAAAAGTTTTATTCAGTTTTTAAATACATCTTAATAACATTTTTTCTTCTCTCAGTAGTTAGCAAGCCCATTGTAGTAGAATATTTGTCTTGAATGTATAATGCATTTTAATTTTCAAGTTCAACTTTACTTTTCAGATGGAGATGGGATCCTATGGATGGTATTTCCCTTAAGAGTTTTATTTTTTTCCGAATGAATATTTCTTTTATGCTTCTAGTAATTTTATAAATATAATTTCATTTGAGCTGTCTTTTTTTAGATGATTGTATCCGAAGCTAGAGCGATACAGCTTCAAAAAAGTTTTGCTAAATTTTTTAATATTTCTGAAATCATATTTTTTTCTCTTTCAGTTGTTAACAAGCCCTGTTGTAGATTATTGTAATAGGGGAGAGAGGGGGACATCTTGAGACACTTTTTGTCAAATTATTTTTCTAATTTGAAAATTGTATTTGTAAATCTATTGATGAAGTAGCAACTGTTAAATATCTTGGACTCCACATTGATTCGAACTTAAAATGGAAATCTCATACTCAATATATTTCTGGAAAATTAAGATTTGTTATGTTTATTTTTTACCACCTAAAGCAAAAAATTAGTGGTAAACTTCTAATTATTCTGTATTATTCGCGGGTACATTCACAATTAATTTACGGTTTAGCTATATGGGGATCCCTGACTTTTCCAGGTCAATTTCAATGCATTTTCGGATATTCTTGCTTTATTAAACAAATTTTTTCAATAAATAGTCAGTTTTTTTACTTTCTAGAGATAAAAATCAGACGCAAACATTAAAATTTTATCATTTTCCAGGGGTTTGGCAAAAATGAACAATTTTCCCTGAGTTTTTTGGTAAAATTAAAATTCCCTGACTTTTGGAAATTAAACTTAATTTCTCTTTTAGGTGTAGTAAAAAAATGTCTTTCTTTTCTAAAATATTAATGGATACATGTATTTTAATCCCAACATAATTATGATAGCATAAATACACTTCTTTAATTAACAAAATGTTTTTCTTTGCAAAACAAGAAAACCAGTGTAAATAATTATCCAGACGCACCAAAGATTCCAAAAAACATTGAAGAGTAAATTGGAAGTTACTTGACCTTGGAGAAACAAGCTGAGAGCAAACAAAGAAAGTACCAGTGCGGTGTCTGAATTTTGAGTGAAATTAAGAAACTTAATTTAGAATTATGATTTGTTTGTTAATCCTATGACCCATGTATATATAGAGTCTTTTTATCATGATTTATTTACCGAAACTCCTTCTAGCAACCCAACATGCTTACTGTTTACTCAATTTTTCCTTTTGCGAAGATCATAGCCAAAAAACATTGCAGTCTAGTATAATGTCATTTATTAGTAGATACCTACCCTAGAACACAACACACGACATCTATTGATATCCCCACGATATGAACTGATATCACCGATATCGTTGAATCCCAAATACCTTAATCAGGAGACTTCTACTGATATATTGTATGATATAAATGTATTTATTTTAAAGACATAGACAAAAAATATTTTTTTTTAATTTAAAAATGCCCCTCCTTCGAATGCAAAATTGTCATCCAAGAAAAGACTCCGAATTAAACCAAAATAGGATGCATTACTTACAAAAATTTCAAAAATCCAAGATATTGCACTATCTTTCACGTGTTTCACGTATCCAGACTCGAACGCACACACCTGCAGCCGAAATATCTAAAAGAACTATTCACCCCTCTGTTGCCACAAAGCACCTCATAAACCATTACCCACGGTCGCAGAAGCATTTAAGATAACAACGGACTCGGTACAGCTCTGAAATCATTGTCAGCTCCATTGATGGAATTCCATGGTTCCATCGCTTGGAGTTTTCCAGCATATCGTCCAGGGTGTCCCAGACGTTTCGCCCCCACCATTGTACCCGACCCCGACGACCCTCCTTTTCTCACAACTGTCAACTAACAAAGGGTTTGGTTGCGAGTAATAGAGATGGGTCGGATAACTAATAACGTCATCAAATAACATTCCAGGTTTGGCCGAATTCAAGCCCAATCGTTTTTTTTTAAACATACCTGAAAAACCCAATTTTTTGGACCCACTTTTGGGTTTTTTCAAGAAAAATCACATATTTGCCCAATTTCTAAATTTAAGCAAAATATTTATTGAAATAAATCCATCAATTACCATTAATAAAAATACCATCAATTTTTAAACAACCCTCGTAACTTTGAAAAAAAAACAACACTTAACTCATTACTAAACTCACGAAACTTTAAAAACACCCATATTTAAATTGAAACTTTAAAATAATCCTATTGAGTTTTGAAAACAACCCATGTTTTATATGAAAAACCAATTTTAGTTATAGATTTGACAAAACACACTTGACTTGTTTGACCAATTTTTTTTTAAATAACCCGTGGTGTTTTGGAAAAAAAACAGTCATAAATTTAAGAGAACCACTAGATTTATAAAAAGATCCTATGGAACTTTGAAAACATAACAAAACATAACAAACTATAGTGAAAATAAACCACCAAACTTTCAAATAACCCATGATTTTCAGGGTTTATAATTGAAAACGCCAGAAAAAAACAACTCAATTTCAATTTCAATCCATCCCGGGTTTTTGTCAGTTCTGTAACGTTCTCTAGCTGATATCCATCCGGTTAAGCGATAGCTTTATCAATGTATTATTTTTAAATATTTATAATTAAATTTTATTATTTAGTGTTGCTGTAAGTCTATGAAATGGTTTTAACAGCAAAAGAGTTTTGTTTAATTTAACTATTTACCTAAGAAAGTAGCGTACGCTACTCAAATTAAACCCATGTAAAATATATGTAGTATCTGAAAATAAGAATTTAAAACTAATTGAGTACCCTTTTTCTCTTGAACTCCATAAAAATTTTCAAAATTATTTAGACCCCGCATAAACTTATATAAACAATATGTTAAATTGTATTGCACTGTTAAAAAGTATTGCCCAGAAATTGTCTTTACTGTTGATCGAAAAATCTTGTTCACACGGAAACATATATAAGGATTTTTGTATTATGTTTGCAAATAAAAACCACCGTTATGAAAATACTGAATAGGTGTTTTAAATTTTCAAATGAAGAAAATTATATCTATTGTATTTATTTTTAAATTGTATAGATTTCAAACCCTGGAGTTCTCAAAAACACAGATTGTTACTTCCATTTCTTTCAACTTTTTTAAGTAAAAAAGCATTAAAATTAATATCAAGAATCCCCCTTCCTCTCAAATTAAAATTATTTTTCGACGTAAAATGTAAAAAATACCCACTGCCGAAATTAATCTTTCTTTTGATCCTGTAAATTACTCACAACAGAAAATTCAGTTCGATTACTTAAAATCGCTGACCCCACAAAAAGAAAATGCGCCTGATTAGAAACTTTAATTTCCCTTCTTTGATATAAAATATATCAGCCAACATCTCTAACTGTGTCAATCTCCTACATTGTATCAAACCCAATGTGAAGTTATTGGATTTTGCAACTACACGCGTGACGTCACCGGCAGCGGAAACAAGGCGTCTTGGACTTTTTTCATGTCTCTGTCAAGAGCCAGCCTTATACTCCACAAACCTTGGCTAACACCAGTAACATTTTCCCTTGTTGAACAGGAGGTACTCTATATTTAACTAAGGAAAGGTTAATCCGGGGGATGCAGTCGCAGTCCCACCTTTAATCGGTGTTTCAAATTGCAAGTATTCTCTATTTGCACTATCAATATACAACTAAACTCTACTCTTATTTCCACGGCAACGGTTCTGATTGGAGATCACACTAAGTAAGTGCCGGGACTGCTACGTAACCGCGAGACCTACGGCGTATGGGCCAACTGTCGTTTTTGCCGTCCAAATAGACACTTCCTTTTCTTTTTAGAGAATACCTTAACCCTTAACCCTAAGTACCAGAACCATGTCCATGGCCGATAGTGAAAATCGAAAGAATTTGGGGGCCCCGTTTACATTCGCCACTCTTATAACTTATACCCGGGTATAATGCAGGGGAAAGGGAAATTGAAAACCGTGCTATAAACCCGTTTACATGGCCAGTCCTCGACGACATTAGTCATAACGTCACTTGCTTGTTTGGAAACGTAGATTCCATCCGTGATTGGTTCCGTACGGATTTACCTCCAATCACGGAACCAATCACGGATAGAATCAACGTTTCCAAACAAGCAAGTGACGTCACACTAATGTCGTCTATTGCGATTTGTGTTTATTTACATTATTTTGTTATCTGTTTTCGTTTTGGAATTTTGCGTTCATAATGGATTATTTTCAAGTTATTTCGACATTTAAGGTAGTAATCGAAAGAATTGTTTGCTTACTTTCTTTCCAACAAGTACTAACTAAAGCCTAAATGCATAATGGGAAAGCCGGGTATTCAGATTCCCGAGTAAATAGGTGGATTTATTTATACCCTGCATTTTTTCCCTTTCATAGGGATTGCTGGGTATACCGGCCACTTATACCCAGGTATATGGTCCATGTAAACGGGGCCGGGGTTTGCCTTGTATTAGGGCTTTGGGATCGCATCAAGCTGACGCCTCCCCTTGTCACGTCAAGGGAAGCGGAAAAATGAAACTTCAATCCTCTAATACCCCTCCGAAAGTGACAGATTGAATGAACACGTCACAGCCAATCACAGCAATTGTAACCACCAAATTGTACTGCCTACCCTCCTGTCAATCACAGGCATTTGCAGTGCTGCCCTCTATCACAAGATGAAAATAACGTTTCAGACTCTCTGTTCGACTTTTTCTCTGTGATATTGACCTTTGTGTTCTTCCGATAACAGAAAAAATATTTTACGTTTCAAGAGTTACACTTCGCGCAACTTGCTAATTCGTGCGGCAAAAAAAAATACAATCAAACCAAGCCTAAGTGCCCACTATAACTGCTGTTCTGAAAGAATTCTAACCATCAACCCTCTTCCGTTTCTCAGAATATTTTTTGATGAAGAAGCAGTCAACCACTCAACTATAGTTGAATTAATGTAAATGACCTGAGATCGGGTATATAAAGAATTGCTTGGGACTTCATGATCACTCGCCTTCACACTCTTCTGTAAGTTGTTTCGCATTTTTTAAAATCTATTCTGTTTGAGTTTATTGTTTTATTAATATGAATTTGCGTTTTCAGGTTACAAAGATGAAGGGTAGCGTGGTATTGGCCTTATGTTGTAAGTTCCATTTTATGGTTAATTTATCATGTTTCTCTTTTAATTCCTATTTCTAGAATTTTTGTTTTCTATTAAGTTTCCTATTATTATTCCTGACAGTCCACCCCCATCCTTGCCTTATCGGTACAATTAACTTACTGAAAGTACTGTCCCTATTTTTATAATATAGCATTGAATTTCCCATAAAAACTAAAAATGTGCTCTACGTTTGAAATTCTCGATTTTTAAATACTATAAATTGCACATGTTTGAATCTGGAACTTGCATTTTCAATACTCTTTTTATAAAGTAATCTCTAATACGCTATATCAATAAGGTTTATAATTAGTAGATAACTACTTAATGTTATACTTTAAGTTCAAAGTTAACTTGAAACCAATTGGATGTATAACGCCACTGAGAACAGGGTTATTTCTTGCGGGAGAGAAGCTGGATTTTTTCTCTAGACTGTATATTTTAGAATGGTAGGGACTTGGATAACATGATAAACTTTCCGCGCACGAAACTTTCTTTGAATATTTTCTGCAAATTAAGTGTCCCAGTCTTAAATATTTACTTTAAACATAATGAGTCTCATTGTTTGCCTAAATACTGTGCTAATGTTTCGAAAGAAAAAAGTTGAATGAATTTATCAAAAATTTTAATTTATTTCGGAAAATTTTCTGTAGTCCTAAAATTTTCTGCGCTAAGCGTGTGCATCCAAATTATCAAAGTCTGTCGAAAGGCTTTTTGAAACTAAAGCATTGTTATTAATTTTGCTCACTTTGATGATAGGTATGTTCCTGGGAGTCTTTGCTGAAACTCCATTGAGTGTCCCTGGAAGCATTTCGGAGGTAAGAATATAACATTAACACTATTCTTTAATACTTACTCGAAAGTTCGTTCTTTAATGTTTATGTTATTTTACCAGAACCTATGTTTTAACGCTAAACGTTTATTTCCATAGGACGACAAGCAAAGCGTGGACTCCATCTTGAACCTTCTGTCATGCCTCGATGACCCTCTATGTCTGCCACATATGCCCGTCGTGACACCTGTTTCTCCTACAGAACAGGCCATCCGCATCAGAATCGAGAACTATGATCCCAGCATCAGTCCTGAAGAATACCTGGCCATATTCCAGCAACAGATGGCTCAAGGGCTCGTGATCAAAGGCACCGGCGACGACAAGCCCTCGGACACGTCCATGCCCAAGCCCCCTCCTCCCTACTTCACCTTGTGCGAGAAGATTCACCTGAAGCTCGAAGAACTGGAACTGGAACACCCGGAGCTGAAGAACCTGAACCTGAAGCTGGAGCTGCTGGAGAGGCTCGACAAGTACTCGGCGCAGTTCAGCAAGGGGAGCTTCAAGTCTGGGGAAAACGTCGTTGTCAAGGTCTTGGATGTGCTCCTCGTCGTCGCTGAACAGCTGAAGAAGGATTTCGCCATCAAGAAGCCTATTGTTATAGATGAGGAAGTGGTGGACATTATCGCCGAGGAAGTCGAAGCTCCCTTTATCGGATCCGTCAGAGGCATTCCTGGAGTACACTACCCCAACTACACTGAGGTTCCCATCACTTCGTTCAGTTGTCACGGCAAACGCATTCCGGGATTCTACGCAGACTTGGAAACTGGATGTCAGGCAAGTTCAAATTTTGATTAACTTTTAATTTATTAATGCCTCTGAAAGTTTATCTTTATTTAAATGTTGGGGAGGAATAATAACTGTTGAACATATTTTGACAAAGTGCATCTTATGTGCATGATCGGAAAGACTAAACTGTTTTGGTAGAACAAAAGCAAACCTAAGTGTTTTGCTGATGAACCACACGCAAATCTTTTATTGTTTTAAAAATTATCTGGAATTTACAATTACGTCTAGTATTTTACCAAGTTGTAGAATTCTTTAATGTATTTTAAACTACTGTAGAAAATAACTTAATATTTTTACAGCGTGATGTAGCCTGGAAAAGGCTCTTACTCTAGAAAAATTTCAATTATTCAGTCGGTCAGTATTTGAATGTTGGAACCAAGTTTTTTCTTTATTGGGTTTAGATTTTTTAATTGTGAATATTATGGCTATTCTAACACGCATGATATTCTTGCAATTTAATTGTATATTATGAGAAGGCTAAACTGATTGCTAGTCTTGTAATTTTCACATGTTTGCATAAGAAATTGTATTTACGTGTAACTTGGCAAATGGCTATTGGCTTTCAGAAGTTTTATTTAACCTAGTGTAGTGTAGGTCACATACGCTAATTGAATCGTCACATACGCTAATTGAATAATTGAATTGAAAAAGGAAAGGAGTCTGGAAAATAAATGTCAAATTGACCTTTGTGCTTAAAAAATCTCTAAGCTTCGCTCTACACATGAGTGGAAAGGGGGGAAGAAGCAACTGCCGCTATAGGCAGATAGCCCCTAGAATTTGGCAAAACTTGTGTCTGATAATTGTACTTTTTTATTTAATTTAAAATTTAAGTTTATTCGCTTTTCTTATTCTTTGTCATGTCAACTGTGCTAATCAATTTATTAATTTAAAAGTATTTTTAACGTTATCCAGTGAATGTTGGACTCTATTGATACTCATTAAATTATCTTAATAACACTAGTTCGTAATACTCTTTAATTTTTAATTTCCACTTTTGTACTGTGAACAAAGCAGAACTATAATTGCCTATTTAAGTGGTCTTTAAGATTTTCCGACATCAACCTTCAATTGTACAAAATTTTGAATATACTTTTTCAGAATATCTAACTATAAAAAAATATAGGGTTATGAAGTTCCAGTAAAAACAGTGGTGGTTATACAATGAAAATCCCATTACTTAATACAGTTTCTATTTCCCCTTTTCTAAAAATTGATTTTTGTACTTATTCCTTTTTGGAGCTTGCGATTCAATTTACCTCAATTTTCTTACAGGTGTTCCACGTGTGTTACGAGCATCGGCGTGAGAGTTTCCTGTGCCCTCTCGGAACGATCTTTAACCAACCCATACTTGCATGCGACTACTGGTACAGTTCTAACTGCTCCCTGGCTCCCAACTACTTCGACAAGGTAGAAGAACCCCTGACATCCACCACCGCAGCAGCCGTAAAGGTTCCTGTAAACAAAGCCAAGAATGCTGCAGTAGCGGTTCCCATCGCCAAGGCTAAGGTCTTCCAGGCAGCTGCCGTTCCGTTCTTGAAGGTCAAGGCTGCAAAAAGAACTGGTGATACTAAATTATCGAAAGACATATCAGAATCCCTCTTCAGGGGTTTGACCGGGACAGTTGAAATTAAACCAAGGAAGGAGGCTTTTAATGAGTTCCTCCCTTTGGAAATTCGCTGTCCCGCGTTGGCTATTAAGGAGAAACGTTCCAAAGAAAATTTGGAACACAAAATTAATATTGTTCTTAGTTTGGGTATGAATGAATATTCAAAAACGCTCTTGTTCCTTTTACATATATGCCGAAATTGGTGTTGTTGAAAACTAAGAAGTTTGTGTTAATGGGTTGAGTCCATTGATTTGTAACTTATTCTAGTTCTTAATAAACGTAGTTTGTCTTGAATATGCAGTTACCTTAATTTCATATCTGCAGTCTTAGTTCTCAAACTGTTAGGAACCTAAATGAATAGTTTACTCTTGGTAGTTCTTTCAAAAATAATAGTGCTAAAAGAATTATATTTGCATATGAAATCTTCATTTCGGTCGAATGTTGCACATTGATTTTTTCAATCCTAGAAAGTGTATAGATAAATGTTGAATGTTGAGCTTATAACGATGTTGAGCTTATAACGACGTAACGTCCCCGAGACCGTCTTTGAATACTAATGGTAAATTTGGGGCAGTCAGTATTGAAAGAGAGTGACTCCAAAGGTGGTATCGTTAGTTGTGGCAAGTCTCCATCTAACTGGGTCAAAGGGGTTGGTTGAATAGCTGCATATTAAAAATTTGCCCATAGATTTCATTTTTAGGTCTTTGTTATGTGTTTAAGTGCAACAATTGTCTTGTAAGAAGACCCCCAAAGGAACATGACAGGTGCCGATTTCAAAACTTAGTTTGGTGTACGTAAGCGGAGAGTGGAAGAAGGAAGTATGTCACAAAAAGCTTGTATCGAGATTATTTTTTTTCTGATGGTCACATCTCTTTTAAGGCCACCGAGTCCTAAAGACATGTTGTCTGTACTAAAATGTAGGTCTAAACGTGTCCTATACTCGTTCACAGCAATAACTGGTTTCTCTTGGAAAATGTCGCATACCATCTTCTTCCACTCTCCCTTTCAGTAGTGTAGATGTCTCCTGACCAGAAATGGACAAAGTACTACAGGGTAAGGTAATTGACAGTATTTAGAGATCCGGTACTACTGATGTATTTCAAAGGGCTTATTCTCACCTGTAGGGCTAATTTCCATCAGATTTGTGATCGATTGGCGTTAGTTTAAGATCTTAACTGCGATTTGCCAAAAGCCGACGAGTTACGCTACCATAGGAAATGAACCCTAAGTACGAAACTTGTTTCTCAGTTAGTTAGTTGAGGTCTTATCAGCATCATACACTTAAGCGAATTAACTGTGTGAACGATATATTTCTTGTAAAATTGCATTGACATGTTTCTAACTATCTTTTCCAGGTATCTAGGTTTTTATTTTGCCAACTACATGCTTCCAGTTGTTTGAAGATCAGACGGAAGCTAAGTTTTCGGTGTCAGTTGTTCAAGAATTGTGATGAGTGACACATCTAGCGTATGTTATACTTCATTTTGCTCCTGTAACTTTATTGACCCTAATAAAGAAATGTCACCTAATTAGTTGTCTTCATTGACCTTCTCTGTCCAGTTTCTGATTTTTTTCTACTATGTCCACGCCGCTCAGATTGAACATGCGTGTGGACTTAGTATATATAGGGCGCGCAGGAAACCTAGTGCGCATGCGCGAACAGTCAACCAAGTCTAGTTGAAAAACTAGCCAAGGAGTTATTTGGAGAAAGATAGAAGTAGCAACCAAGGGAGGAAAGAAGTTGCAACCAACAAGGTAGCCAAGCTAAGTTGAAGAGCTAGCTAGGAGGTAGAGGATTCCAGGTGAAAGATAAAAGTAGCAACCAAGGTAGGAAAGCAAAGTCCGAAAGATGACTTTGGATTTGGTTGAATAGATCAAGTTTGAAGTTGATCTTGGTTGGAAGTAGGCCAAGAATTGAGAGTGAGAACTTAAGTTCCAATACAACTTTTGGACTTTGAATTTTCAAAGCAATTGAGTCTTTCACTTGCTTGGAAAATTCAATGTCCAAAAGTTATATTGGAACTTAAGTTCTCACTCAATTCTTGGACTTGGGAAAATCTCAGTCATCTTTGACTTCCAACCAAGATCAACTTCAAACTTGATCTCTTCAACCAAATCCATCTTTCAGACTTTGCTTTCCTACCTTGGTTGCTACTTCTATCTTTCACCTGGTATCCTCTACCTTCTAGCTAGCTTTTCAACTTAGCTTGGCTACATTGTTGGTTGCAACTTCTTTCCTCCCTTGGTTGCTACTTCTATCTTTTTCCAAATAACTCCTTGGTTAGTTTTTCAACTTGACTTGGTTGACTATTCTCTAAGTTCGCGCATGCGCACTAGGTTTCCTGCGCGCCCTATATATACTAAGTCCACGCGCATGTTCAATCTGAGCGTCGTGGACGTAGTAGCAAGTGTGGGTCAGTTGAAAGAAAAACAAGGTTTAGAGAGACAGGTTTTTATTGGAAGCAAAAAGGTGGTTACATTACGTCATGGTTACATAAAATAGCGTCCGCAAGTTGGACACTATGAGTTCTAATAACGAATAAGTAACGAATTTCCTGCAATTTAAAACGTAATAACCCTACCTTCACTAAAATGATCTACCACTTAAAAACCATACCAAAGAATCAGACAGAGGAAAGAAAATTTGAGTAAAATTATCTAGGGAGTAGCATCGGGGTAAAACCACCTGAAATGGTGACCAATCTTCTCCAAATCATTGGCGGTCTACCGACTTCCGTTGATGTTCTGCAACGATCACCCATGAACTACGGTGGCTAGAAGGGTATAGTGTCTTTATCACCATAGAACCGCGAACAAATTTTTGTTTCCGAAAAGGAGGAAACCACCAGAGGGCGATGGGTTCCCGCCGTCGCGGGTTTACTATATCGATTTTACATTAAAATCGCATTGTGAGTTCGAATACGAGTGAGTTCGGAAACATTAATACTTTGATAGAGGTTTAAGCATTTGATTGTTTTTTATCTAGACAAGTAAAGAATTTAAGGGTTTTTTTTTATTCTTTTAGAGCATTTGAAAGAGTTAATTTTTTGCAGAAAATAGATGGCGCTAGCGTTCTTGCCGTCGCGATGCCATCAACTTTTTTCCTCCCTTTCTGGAGCATTATTTTGATAGCGGTAGCGACACTACTCCTTCTAGCCACTACACATGAACGTACACCTCGCGCTCCACCGTTAAAACCGATCTTCCGCGCTGGAGTTTCTTGGCCCAACACGAGACTGCAATCTGGAACAGTCCATCATTACCTGTTGACTCCTCGACTGTTCAGGGGGGAGTTGGAACATCAGGCATGCGTCCTCCAGTAACTATACCCGACAGCAACGTTTCCTGAACCCAGTACGCGGAAGGAGAAAATGGGTGAACACAAAGCCTGTTGGGTTGATAGGAGGAGCTTCGGTAGGCAAATCGTGATAAAAAGATACTATATATATTCATGGGTTTAACAAAACAATCTTATTTTTAAATTAACGTTCTTCATTTCACTCAAAATCATGGGAACTACTTTGTTAGTGACGTCATATCAACTAACGTTGCTGTGAAGCATAGAGATCTCATCAAGCTAGGAATCAGTTCTAACAGTACAAGACGGACTATACTCGAATGCAAAGTTTCTTGAACCCAGAACGTCACAAATGCGAAAGGAGAAATCGGTAAACACGAAGCCTGTTGGGTTGATAGGAGGAGTTTCGGTACGCAAATTGGGATTAAAAAAGCACTATATATATACATGGGTTTAACGAAATAATCATTTTTAAATTGGTGTTCTTCATTTCACTCAAAATTCAAACACCGCGATGGAAACTACTTTGTTAGTGACGTCGTAGGGTCAACTTAAGTTGCAGTCTAGTATTGGAACAAACAAGATAAAACTGAAATGCATTCGAAATAAAGATAATTGCGATCAAGAATTTTAAACAGATGAATTTTCATTTTGGAATTCGCACTCCATGGGGAACAAGTTGGGGACATTAACGTGGGAAAGACACGAGCTAAAGAAAATTAGACAAAATCAGGAAATTGGGAATTAATTCAGAACCTGCCCCCTTTTAACGTGACACTGAAAACTCTAAAGCAGCTATCACCATTCCTTATTCAAACAAAAAGTTAAGTGGAATATGAAGACAGCAATGGGATTGCAGATCTTTATGAACAGTTGCCATATGGATCTTGATTTCAAAAAATGATTGTTATAGTTTAAGTAAAATAGGTACAATAGAAAAGAATTCATTTCCATTGTACTGTCTCGTAGTAGTGAGCAACCGATTTTATTTACAAAGACTAGTTAAGTTAACATAGTGTTTTCATGTGACGTCACAACCGGTTATTTTCTTTTAACTGTGTCTCTTCTGAAGGGCTTTTAACTGTTGCTAAGGCCGTTGTTTATCTGTTGCTAAGGCGGTTTTTAGGTATGGGACCACGTGATTACAAATGCTCCAATAGAAGAATTCCACGGCTAGTCATTTACTGTAACTGTTAACCTCTGTAGGGCAAAAAACTGTAACAAATTTCTGTTGCTGAGACCGTTGCTAGGTCCGAGTTATGTGATTGAAAATGCTCTATTTTGGAGATTACTAGCATCGTATAAAAGATCATCAGTTCCCGCTTACTAGGTCCACGAGGTTACAGTTTTCTATCACAATTTTTGTTGTTTTTAAATGAAATCTTCAAGATTTTATCTTTGTACTTGCTGTGTTTGTAGTTTTATTTTGTAGTATTAGAGAGAGTAGAGTAGTAGTTTGTAAATTTGATTTGTTACATTCAACGCCGAAATCAGACATTGGAAATAACATTTTAATGGTGATGATTAATTCCCCTTGGTCAGCAATAATAAACAAACCGCAAACCCCCTCTCATAATTACGTATGAAAATTGCCTAACCCCCCCCTGTTCTTTTTTGTACAAATTCTTCAGTAATGCTTAGATTTCTGAAATTCATTGTTCTACCGTGAACACTTAACCTATTGTTAAAACTTTCCCTGTGGAAAATGCTTAATTTTTTTTTTCCTACTTCAGTTTTTTTTTTTTTTTTTTGTGAAATTTATTTTTGGTTGAATTTTGAAATTATTCATTGAATTGAATAGTTTGGATCAACCTTACTGGGCTTTTAGCCTGAAGTTGATCGACTATATTTGTATTAACAGGCAAGTTTTATTAACTAATTCAAAGTTAGGTCTTCAAGTCTTTTCGTAAAAACGTGCTGATACAAACTAAATTTAAATTGATAATCTTTTTATCAAAAAATTTCAAATACAATTTTAATTCTGTTGTTTTTTAACCTTTGGTGGTGAACGTTTTCTTTTAAATGTCATGTTCGGTCTTTATATGAAAAACTTATGAAAATAAAGCAATTGAAATATTGGCATATTAAAAAAACCTTACACTAGATTAAACTCTTGCATTTAGCAGTCAAATAAATTTATTGATTTTTAAAATCCGGAAGTGAAATTTTCGACTTTCATGAAAATCATTATTCATTAAAGTTTAATTTATGACCTATTATAAGAGTTAATTAAAACAAATTAGCCTTTCTAATGAATCAAAAATAAACAATTTTTAAAGAAGTTCTTTGAAACTTGTTGAAGAGAAAATTTAAATATGAAAAACTTTATTCAACTTTTTCGACTAAAATATTTTTTTTTAAAAGGGGGAACTGTTATTTGTGTTTCTATTTGAATAAAGAAATGTTTTCGCATTTTAGGTACTAAATCATAATCTATAATAAAAATAATTTTTTTTCTTATTACTCTTAAATTTCAGGTTTCAATATTCTTATGATTAATCGGTATTTAAATTTTTTCTTCCAATAAAGTTAATGAATTTCTTTCACACTAAAAGTTAATCAATATCTATCCTGTAAATTTTGAATTTCAAAAAAGTAAGTTTTTAAATTGTGTTAAAAATATAAAACATTTTACTTTATCAGTTAATAGAATTACTGCACATGTAGAGAAATTAAACATAACTTTACTCATCAACAATCTTGCAGTTACACATTTCGTTAGAGAGGAAGTTAGAAAAGACTAATTTCACCTAAAAAAAACTTGTCTGACTTTGGGTTTGTAACAAATCAAAAAGATGTGGTAGTATTAATATTTGGAACCCAATTCTCTCTTTGTACTCAAATAATGGAAAAAAGCAAAATGACTAGCTCATGACATTGATCTCAGTTACATTCAAGTCCAAAGTCGATTTTAAATTCCTTTCCAATTTTAAAATATGTTTTAGTAAAATCACTCAACATTATAATGTCAACTGGCATTTATTCGTAAAAATGTCTAATTTTTTAAGTGTGCAAGTATACCCAAAGATATTCCATGCTTTTCTAAAATTTTGAACATCTATAACTAATTTTGATCGAAACCCCACTACTTTGTTAAAATTTTACAATATATTTTCATTTCTGTCAAAATCAAACTTTTGCACCAAACCCAACGAAAATGCTCAGTCAAATGGACCACCTTTTTCCTTAGGATTGTTCTGATTTTTAAGAATGCATAAACAGTTAACTGAAAAATAAGTTTTAACTGTAAAGCTATTTTCAATCCAGAATTAAATTTTAAATTGATGGAATTACACCAACATCATTTTTATCCCGAGATAGATAAGGATGTTTCATTTCAAAACACTACAAAATAAATAATAAACCAAAAATTTATTGAAGGCGAAAATATTACTTGAAAGCTTACATTTTGTTGCCAATAAGGAATATATTCTTTTTTAGGTTGTCCTTCAGATTCTACAAATAGGAGACTTCGTCTAAATCATCCCAGTCCGTGGAATCCTCCATATCAGTCCAATGAAGCATACTTCGATGACCACGTTCTGAAAAAAGAATTATAAAGACATTAGCATGTCAACTCAGAAATGCACTATCGCGTTCAAAACACGAGTTTTAAGCAAAATCTTAGAAATGTCAAACGAGTAAACTAGTGATTTTAATGTTTTGGACTACTTAAACCATGCAAATAAAAGTACCTGAAAGCGAAATATACTAGGTAACATTCAAATATGAAGGGTTTGGTGGATGAATGGGCTATAATAAAAATAAATAAAACTTGGTACATAGTGTTTTCAGGTGACGTCACAACCGGTTATTTTCTTTTAACTGTGTACCTTCTGTAGGGCTTTTAACTGTTGCTAAGGCAGTTGTTTATCTGTTGCTAAGGCGGTTTTTAGGTATGGGATCACGTGATTGCAAATGCTCCAATAGAAGAATTCCATGGCTAGTCATTTTCTGTAACTGTTAACCTCTGTAGGGCAAAAAAACTGTAACATCTTCTGTTGCTAAGGCCGTTGTTAGGTCCGAGTCATGTGATTGAAAATGCTCTATATATTTTTAAGAAACAAAACATACTTTTTTTCAAGCCAAGTTGGTTTTTATAAACATGAAGCTCTAAATTTTTAAAACTAGGTCATTGGTGAAACTTTGTAAATGGAGATGATTGGGCAGTTGCTTACGTAATTATAAAAGGGGTTATTATGCTTATTTTTACTGACATGGGAGTAAGAGGAGTAAAAAATCAGCAAAACAGATCTAATTCAGCGGTTCCCAAACAATAAAAAATATTCGGAATACTTTAGGCTTTGCATTGAAAAATTAAGGATCACCTCTATACCTAAAAAAGGACTTTTCTTCAAAACCTAATGTAAAAATTATACGTCAAACTTAGCTTTAAAATGTTCATCAATTCTTTTGTTTCATACTAGCTGATATGCCCGGCTCTGCAAAGGTGGTTTGTTTATTTTTCGAATCCTGCATAGGGAGCATTATAGTTTATTCTAAGAAGGTTTTATCCCATTTCATCATATTTCGGATCAAAGATATCAAAATAAATTGCGGTGTCAACATTTAAATTTTGTATAATGGTCGCTGTAATAATATTACCAAGCCCTGATTTAGCATTGAGAGGCCACAGAATTTAAGAATCCCAAAAATCTCAAAAGTATCTGAAACCTTAAGAAAATATTTTTTTCATCTTATGGAATGCATTTTTATTTCTAAAATAAAAAATAATATTCTGAACTCCAAGTATCAACACATCTTTTGTTGACATCTATGAAACAGTCAATATGCTTATAAATAACTCAATTATCATGTGTGTTATGAAATTTTATTTTAATATGAACACATGGGGGCCCTATTACTGCGCACTCTGCCCACTGTAGCAAATTTTCTAAATCGGGCCAAGCTATATCACATGATCCCATGGAAACTAACTAAAAATTATTAGAAAATTTAAAAGGAAAATTTTTCTATTACATGTTCTCATTTTTTGTCCTTTGTTAACTATATCTTTAGAAATTTTACAATCAACAATTTTCATTGACGATTAGAATGTACAAGTACTATAATTTTTCCAAAAATGGTAATAGAAAAACCTATTGATTTTGAAACACTTTTGAGAAATTTAGTTAAAAATCAAAATAATCAATGACATCAAAAGCTGCTTTTAAGCTCATTTAGTTAACTTCAAAGATAAAATACCCCTAAGGAATTTAAAGTTTAATAATATATCTTACAAAAAGCATTAATATACCAGCAATTTTAAAACTCCAGTCATTTAGGCACATAGCGTGTAAATAATGTGTCAAGTTATTACGTGTAATATAAACTTTAACTTAAAGAATTGTGCTGCTTTTGAATAATTTTTTAAACACAAAAAATTTTAATTAGCTTCATTGATTATTTGCAAGAAAACATTCTCAAAATCTTGTATGTTTCAAACCAAAAATATGTTTCTTTACGATCATTTGAGAAATTTAAATATAATTTGACTTCAATTCTACACAAAAATAGTTTCTATATCACAAAAAATGGGCCCCAAAAATAAAACCTGGATCAACCCGTGATAGTAAGTCTAGTACAGTGATGATAAATGCAAAATATAATAAACAGCACATTTTAGTAAAATATAAATAAATTGGATAAAATTTTCGATAGAGTGAATTTTTTTACCAATATGGGTTAAATTCCACATCAGAAGCTCTCGATGAGCAGGTTGCTCCTTCCTTCAAGTAAGGGGAAAAGAAAGTGGTGGTTCGAAATGTCATCGGAAGCACATCGCAAGTGTCACTCCGAAGAGGGGGGGAGGTGATCCCACAACCATCATCAGCAACTAAGGGGGGAAAGTTAAAAGAAATTACTAGTCATTCCTAACAAAGCATAAGGTGAAAAAAGTCCCAATAGGGTCATTCCACGTCAAATCAACACACTTTTTGGCATGACCATCTCGGATTTTCTTGAA
The DNA here is from genome assembly GCA_963680715.1 of Tetragnatha montana. NCBI lineage: Eukaryota > Metazoa > Arthropoda > Arachnida > Araneae > Tetragnathidae > Tetragnatha > Tetragnatha montana. The sequence continues at coordinate 57,667,753 of OY796676.1, read as the reverse complement.
ATTTGGTACACATGTTCTATTTATAGAAACTCCGAAAAGTACCAACTTTCATCAAAAAATATTAATTGGTTCTGGAATTACAGGTGCGCAAAGTGGTCAAAAATGGGCCAAAAGCGGACCAACATAAGTTCTTTAAATTGCTCTAGAAAATCTTCTAATTGGGTTATATAGATGAAGTTGGTGTCATTTTAGAGTATTTTAAATGTCCTTTTTAATGGTGTAAATTGTGTTACACAATTTTGAAAAACAATATATTTTACAAAACAAAATAGAATTAAAAGTTTGATTACTATCAAATGTACCACTTTTAAAATTTTGAAAAAAATTCCAGGAATAGTTAATATTATTCTAAATAATCTGATAAAATTATAGGATGGGACAAAAACGGGATCAGTGTCAAAAACTAATTAAACCAAAGTTCGATTTTTCTTATATCCCCTTGAAAATTTTGAAGTTTAATTTTTTTTTCATTAATTGGATGTGAATTGAGTTGTATTTGACTGCTGTTGACAATTAGGGCCCCTGCACAAACTTGGTGTACCCCGGGCTTCATATTTACAATCTGTATACTAATTCAGGCCATTGTATTGTAACAATGCACATGAAGTAAATATGTAGCCCGGGCTACACCAAATTTGTGCAGGGGCCCTAATTGTCAACAGCAGTCAAATACAACTCAATTCGCATCCAATTAATGAAAAAAAATTAGTTTTAAAAATTTTTAAGGGGATATAAGAAAAATCGAACTTTGGTTTAAATAGTTTTTGACACTGATCCCGTTTTTGTCCCATCCTATAATTTTACCAGATTATTTAGAATAATATTAACTATTCCTGGAATTTTTTTCAAAATTTTAAAAGTGGTACATTTGATAGTAATCGAACTTTTAATTCTATTTTGTTTTGTAAAATATATTGTTTTTCAAAATTTTATAACACAATTTACACCATTAAAAAGGACATTTAAAATACTCTAAAATGACACCAACTTCATCTATATAACCCAATTAGAAGATTCTCTAGAGCAATTTAAAGAACTTATGTTGGTCCGATTTTGGTCCATTTTTGACCACTTTGCGTACCTGTAATTCCAGAACCAATTAATATTTTTTGATGAAAGTTGGTACTTTTCGGAGTTTCTATAAGTAGAACATGTGTACCAAATTTCAAGAAAATCCGAGATGGTCATGCTAAAAAGTGTGTTGATTTGACGTGGAATGCCCCAATAATAACAATACGAAACTATACTCGACTCGACAGCAACGTTTCTTGAACCCAGTACGTCACAAATGCGGAAGGAGAAATCGGTAAACACAAAGCCTGTTGGGTTGTTAGGAGGAGTTTCGGTACGCAAATCGTGATTGAAAAGCACTATATATACATGGGTTCAACAAAATAATCATAATTTTAAATTGACGTTCTTCATTTCACTCAAAATTCAGACTCAGCGATGGGAACTACTTTGTTTGGTAGTGACGTCGTAGGCTCAACTTAAGTTGCTGTCTAGTAGTCATTCCTAACAAAGCATAGGGGGGGGGGGGAAAGGCTCAATAATAACAATACGAAACTAAATCAGGCGTCTCTAGGTGCTCTTAATAATTCCTCGCACCTTTATATCAAACACTACTATCTATGCGTTCGGAAAACTTCGGGAATCCCGATCTTAGGCGATCGGATCATTGGAGAAGCTCATTTGATTGGTTCGTAAGCTCTGACATCATCGAGCCCCTGGACAGATCAAAACCAATGAAATAAGTTTCTACAACGATCCGATCGCCAAGGATCGGGATTCCCGAAATTTACCGAACGGAGACAGTAGTGTTTGATATTAAGGTGCGACGAATCGCTGTCGCAGTTACCAACAAAATTGTTAATAAAGTCATGGCACAGCATCAGTTAATCAGATCAGAATTGTATTCAAATCATTTGCAACACTGTACGGTTTTTTACACTGGTTATAAACGTATTTCACTAATTTACAATCCAATAAAAATGAGTCAGCGTTCACCGTTTTTACAAATTAACATATTTAAAAATACACCACACCTCATCAGTTCTGCCGTCCTTAGCAAGAAGGGCGTATCTCGGATTTTGGCGATTTTCAGGTTTTTGCATATCTAGAATCTTTGGAGTCTTCTGCACCTTAATATGATACCTCATTCGTATGTTACCTATGGGTACGAAAAGATACACAAAGAAAAACGCTAGTGAAAAAGGGCGTATCTCTGAAATTTCTTGAAATCCTTAGGCGAAAAGTGCTTGTACTGAAAATCTTGATTTTCGGAGATGCGCCCTTCTTGCTAAGGACGGCAGAGTTGTGTCCCAAATCAAATCGTCAAATATACGAAAAAAAAATCATCGGTCAGAGTTGAAATCTGTTATCAAAAATGCACTTTCTTTTCCCCCCTCATATTATTAAAGCTGATAGTTTCGCCAATCAGAATATGTTCCCAAGCATAATGCATTTAATCTCCAAAATTAATATCAAAAGCATATTCTACATTCATTTTAATATTAGTTTAATATTGGAGGTGTTTGTTTCGATAAAAACATGTCATTTTACTGAAAAACTTATTTTCTATCCTATATTTTATGGAGAACCTGAGAAATAAAGTAAAACATAGCTTATAACTATAATTATTGTCTTTCATAAGAATTTCGCAGAAAAAAAAAACAAAATTGTAGAAATAATACCAGAAAATACAGTATCGAGAGACTGTTGCTTAACAATTAAAATCGTTAAAAAGAAAGCTTAACGCAATATTTAATCCATTTTCCTGAACATTCAACTCGTAATTTTTCAATCAAAGTAAGAAATTTTAAAGATTCATTAAACTTATTAGTTTTTTTTCTTTTTTTGTGCAAAACTTTTTGTATCAATCAATCGTCATTTTCAAAAGCTACATCAGTATGATAAAATTTAACTTTATTCTATTCCCGTTTCTGGGGGGTCTTTTGCTGACCAATTTTAAAACTGACCATTTTTTCCGCGATTCCAAATCATCAATCGATCCTAATGGCTTTAATTGCAGCACAAACGTTCAAGATTCGTCCGGTTTTCGTCATGCTTGGGGCCAAATTTCGTTAACTTCTAGAAGCAGTCACGTAAACTGGACGTATTTGGTATGAGCTGATGGGCTACTAGGGAGCACCGTACAGGAATTCTGCGCTTGAAAGGCTCCAGCCTAACCTACGCAGCTCAAATTTCCCGTACAGCGCTCATAGAAAGCTCAGTCAAAATGGCGGTTCCTTATAGAAAATGAGGAAACTCAACCGGCGAATCTAAACCACCAATTTCCGTCGTAGCTTGGCTAAAATCAGGACAGGGTGCACACTGGGACGGGCCGACACACTTTTGTTATCTCCAGAACTTCCCTCCAAGTGGGCGTAGTAGCCTGACTATAAGGAAGGACCGTCGAATCTCTTCTTGCTCCTGAACAGGTGTTTTGAAGGCTTCTTCTCAGCACTCTTTGAAAACTGTCGATGCACTGGGGAGTAAAAAAATCTAAGCAAAATCGTGGCAGGCCATCAGTGCTCTTTATATAACATTCGAAAATAGAGTTGAGTTGAAAGAGAAAACGATTGCAGCGCCACCTGGGAAATTCACCATCAGCATTCCAGCTCCCGCTCAAATCCATCATCAAGGTTTAGGCATTGGAAGTGTCTATTTGGACGGCAAAAACGACAGTTAGCCCATGCGCCGTAGGTCTCGCGGTTACATAGCAGTCCCGGCGCTATGTGTAATCTCCAATCAGAACCGTTGCCGTGGAAATAAGAAATAAGAGTAGAGTTTAGTTGTATATTGATCGTCCAAATGGACAGTGCCTTAGGCATTATTTCGAACTTTAACAATTTTTAAATATCGTTTTTAGGGACATTTTTAAGGGTTATTTTATACTCAAATTTTTATTTTATTTTTTATTCGATGAAGATATATGCTAGAGAGAAATATACGCGCATATATTTTTCCAATTACGATGCTTATTTATTTTTTAATTTCACTAAAAAAATAACTTTTTCTCGTTTTAAAAAAGGCGGTAATTATCTATTGTACTACTAATAATCCATTTTCCTTATATTATTATTATTATTATTATTATTATTATTATTATTATTATTATTATTATTAGTTTTTGCGTGTTTTGAATATTTGAGGTATCGTGAAGTTGGTTGGTTGGTTGGTGTTACATATATTTTCGGGTATGTGTGCTTGATCTCAATGATCCGCTTATACACCTTCGTCAAGTAAGACAGACACAAAGAAGGAAAATACACCCAGGGGCGAGGTGAGAATCGAACTCACGACGGAGCAGTGCGCAGACTGCTGGCGTGAAAGGCAGAGGAGCAAACCAAACAGGCCATCCGTCCCCCTCGTAAAGTTTGAATATCATTTTTCTTTTGTTCATGTCTTCTTCTTTACAGGTAATCACTATACTTCATTTTTCAGTCTCGGTTATTACACTGCTTACTGGGTTATACAGGGTGTTTCACAAAGAGCCCCCGATTTTAAAAATTAATAACAAAAAAACGAAAAGAGATAAAAATACGCCGTCAGCGGCATCCTACTTAAAAGACCAAAGAATTTTCGTACACAAATTTTTAAAAATTCGTAGTTCTCAAATCAATTTATAGATGGAAGCACAACTTCTTTGATATTTAGGGAAAGCTATCCTCAAAGTCCCTATTTTCGTTCGCCATAGGGAAATCAAATTTTCGGAAAGAATCGATTCATGAATCGAATAAGAATAAAATAATTTGGAATCAAACCTTTGTTCCCAGTCAGCAGAAACAGGTTAATCTGATCTATTAAGCTTCTAAATAATCAAAGAAAATGCATATTGAGTTTGTAACCAGCCTGTACTAGTACTTATTTCCAGCCTGTACTAGTACTCATTACCAAGAGCTCGAGCTAACATTTTATTGCCCGTGCTCGCGTGTTTTCAGTGAGTTTTTTCAAAATGTTTTAGAAAGAGAGAGATCAAAATTTGTATCAATAAAGTTTGTCCGCCTTTTTACTGGCCTGTAGTTTTATTTCGGAAAATAACCCCAAGAACCTGAGGTTAAGAGAGACGGGAGAGTTCAGGACGGAAAACTCCCGTTACAAATTGGCGTCCCAACGAGTGGCTTTTCAACCTACAGTTCCAGTAAAAGTGGATTATCTAGTTCAATCATCTACTCAGACTAAAGATAAGTGAAGTCATCTACCAAAGATGAATTTTATGGTTATTGTTATTTAAGTCATCCTGACTTATAATGTTGAGTGTAGAGTTTTGTTAAAGTACCAGTATAGTTACTGAAGGATTAGTTTCCTAACTTTGAAGAAAAGCAGAGTTTTAGCATTAGTAATATTTGAAGGTATTAAGGGTCGTATAGGGAAAAATTAAATAGAAATGGCATACTTCGGAAGAGGGAAGAAAATTGATATGATAGCGTTATGTGAAGAATTGGAGCTGGATGTAAGTGAGAAGATGACAATGGTAGAGCTAAAAAACTTTGTCGTAAAATCAAACGGATACGAGGAAGATTTTATCAGAGAGTTGTATCTCAATCTAGTAAAAGAAAGAAAAACCAAGGAAGCCAACCAGTTTGAGTTATACAAGTTACGGCTTCAACTTGAAGCACAGCCTCACACCGCAATGTCTTCTGAAAGTCAGATTTGTCCCACACTGATTCTTGACCAAATGGGGAAGCGTGTCCCATCAGAAACTAGGGAGCGTTTCTTCGACACATGTAGTGGGTGGGCCGCCCCAGATCATCTGGTGGAGAGGTTGGATACATGCGACGGCTTGAGAGGTCACGAAAATGATGCACAGTCGTCTGCTGATGCCAAGAGGTTTCAACCGAGGCGAGGGGAATCACCGATGGGTTTCCCGGGAAGCGATTGCGATAGAGCGGCGGATCGGCAAACTCCTGCATGCATCCCCTTTAGCAGTAGGGGGGATCCAGGGGTCCCCAGTCAAGGTAGGCGGGACTCCTGTTGCGGATGTGGAGCGCCCGGTTGCATCGGGGCAGATTGCCCCGGTTGCTCAAAGGGAGGAGAAACAGAAGTAAGCTGCATCCCACGAGAGTCTACCACAGTCTCTGCTAGGAGAATGGCCCCTGTAATCAAAACTGGCCAAACTTACTTACAACTAGGGGGAGAGGCGAGACCTCAAAATTGGATTTCTACAGTCCGAAAGGATGTTGCAGGAGTCATCGAGAGCGCACCGAATGTTGGCCCTGCATATCAAAGTAATCCTGTTCATCCCTGGTGGGACCGACGGAGACCGCAACCATTACCTCGTCTAGAGACTTTTTCCCGACGGCGACCACCACCATGGCCTCACCTAGAGATGTTTCCCGACGGCGACCATCACCACCCCTGTCATCCCGACAAAGACTACCACACCACCAATCCGTCAACCCGACGACTTTCACCAGCAGCAGAGCAGTCAACCTGGCGACGTCATGCCTAGTATCCAAGCCAAAGACCAAATTTTGTAACCAGCCTCTCGAGGACGTATGAGACTGGTTAAGGGGGAGCTTGTAACCAGCCTGTACTAGTACTTATTTCCAGCCTGTACTAGTACTCATTACCAAGAGCTCGAGCTAACATTTTATTGCCCGTGCTCGCGTGTTTTCAGTGAGTTTTTTCAAAATGTTTTAGAAAGAGAGAGATCAAAATTTGTATCAATAAAGTTTGTCCGCCTTTTTACTGGCCTGTAGTTTTATTTCGGAAAATAACCCCAAGAACCTGAGGTTAAGAGAGACGGGAGAGTTCAGGACGGAAAACTCCCGTTACAAATTTAATTTAAATAAGATGCAATAGTTTGTAAAGCAAATCTTTTATATATTGTTTTAAATACAATAATCAATTTATCCTTGCAGAAATTTCTTAGTAGTTCAGAATATTTCTTTAAATTTATTTTACTAAATTTTTAAATTTGCTCGTGTTTCCTACAGATTTTTTAAAACTGTTTAATGAGCTCGTCATAAATGATCAGACCTAAAAATGTCGAAGATGGAACTTAAACCCTTCTTTGTCTTGGGGTTTTATATTTGTATTGGTATTGGTAACATATATTTTCCGGTCTGTGTTCTTGATCTCAAGGATCCGCTTATCACTTAAGACCTAGCCACCCCATATGTTCCATAGTATCTAATGGTTATCTCGGGCACCTTAGGATTGAAAGGGTTATAAAGCTTCGTCAAGAAAGACAGACACAACAGAATTTTTACTGACACAGAGAGAGAGAGAAAATACCCCCAGGGCAAAGGCTGGAATCGAACCGACGGCTGGTACAGTGCGCAGACTGCTAGCGTGGTTTGCAGCACGTAAACCAACTAAGCCTCCCAGCCCCCTTTTTATTTGTAATATGAATTTTTCGATCGATATATTTGTAAAAAATTATTTGTCTTAAAACTTTTTAGAACTGGAGGAGTTTATTAAAAAACTGATTTCTTATTCTAGGGTTCACGAAAGAACTCCAAACTTTAATTTATAATTTCAAAATGATGATGAAAGCATTTAAAACACAAGTGACACATTAATTTAAAGAACAATCACATTAAAATTGACTCAAAATGCGCCCCTTTTACTGCACAGACATGTCTCAAACGAAGAACGAAGTTTTCGGTGACTTTGTGGAGTGTGTCACGGGAAATCGACACAGAAGCTTTTTGAATTGCATTTTCCAGCTCGTTGATTGTTGAAGGATTAGTGCCGTAAACTTGGTCCTTAAGTGTGCCCCACAGAAAGTAGTCACACGGGGTAAGGTCGGGAGAATACGGGGGCCAGTCGAAACCTTTTCCTTTGAATTTCAAATAGTCTAATGCAATTACTCTGTCATCAAAATATTCCTCCAAAACGTCAAACACGTCTTGGGTTCGGTGTGGGCGTGCGCCATCTTGCATGAACCATGCCGTGTCAGGATGATCGTCCAAAGCTTGTTGGTAGTCGACAAATTGGTTCAAGAGTGCAATATAACGGCCTGTAGTAATGGTTTCTCGCAAGAAAAGGGGCCCGATAATTCCTTGTCTCGAGATAGCAGCCCAAACAGTGAGTTTTGGAGAGTGGAGGGGTTGCGCTTGAGACAAATGAGGGTTTTCAGTTTCCCAAAAACGCCAATTTTGTCTGTTGACAACCCCGTCTAGATAAAAATGGGCTTCATCTGAGAACTAAATTTGGCCGACATCGAGACTGGCACCATCAATCATTTCGAGCATTTTTTTTAGCAAATACCTCTCGTTGTTGTTCAGCTCTAACAGGTATAGCCTGCCGGCATTGAATTTTGTATGGAAACATCTTTAATTTTTTTCTAAGGATTCTATACGTGCTGGATGGGCTGATGCCGGACTCAGCTGAAAGTTTGCGCACAGATTTGTTTGGGTTCTTCTCGATAGCTGCAGCAATTGTCGTGGCATTAGTAGATGTTACGACAGAGTGTTTGGGACCCACATTTCCCACTAAGTCATCAGTCACGCTGCCCGTCTGTTGAAATTTTTTAAACAGTTCACGAATTGTCTTCTCCGCTGGTCCTTTTTGAACTCCGAATCGGACTTGGAAACTCCGCTTTGTGGCAATAGGGCTGTGGTTTAATCTGTGATACTCCAAAACTATGAAAACCCTCTCCTCTAAAGAATACATTAGGATTAGCTAAATAACTATCAGATGAATCAATCGTACAATAATATTTATTCGCTGATAATAAACCTAATCGTTCTGAGCTCTTCGAAGCACTCCGTAGTTTGTAATGCCAACAAATTTTAAAAACCTTCTACATTTTACAAAGATTTTGTTAGAAGTTAAAATGTCGAAATTCCTGTATCTAAGATGTTAGTAAATTTGTACTCCATCCACTTATTATCTTTTAAAAATGTCCTTTTTTATGGGATAGATAACGAAATACTACTACAAAATTTAACTTGGATTATAACTTAATTAATTGATGTTCCTAAATTAGTGAGATCTAGTCTTTAAAATTGGCTGAGAGCCGTTTCTGCAAACTGGAAACAGGGTTCGATTTCAAATTGTTTGATTCTAATTCGATTCATGAATCGATTCTTTCCCAAAATTTGATTTCCCTATGGCGAACGAAAATAGGGACTTTGAGGATAGCTTTCCCTAAATATCAAAGAAGTTGTGCTTCCATCTATAAATTGATTTGTGAACTACGAATTTTCAAAAATTTGTGTACGAAAATTCTTTGGTCTTTTAAGTAGGATGCCGGAGACGGCGTATTTTTATCTCTTTTCGTTTTTTTGTTATTAATTTTTAAAATCGGGGGCTCTTTGTGAAACACCCTGTAGCTATAGCTGGGTTTTAGCGATCAGATGAAAAAAAAAAAAACATGGCGCCCGAAGATCGTAAACCTAAATTACAGAAGATATTTGTATTTTAAATAAAATACAGATTTTCTATTCTTGCTATTTTAGGACTGTTGTTTGTTTAAAGAATGTCTGTAAAAATAACGTTTTTTTTTTATATTGTGCTGGATTACAGTGAAAATTTGTGTTTGACGTATTATTGGGATAGGGGAAAACGGGGCAGTTTAATACAGTAAAATTCAAATCCATTTTTTGAGTGGGAAAAATTACTTATTCGGATAGTTTTTTTTTTCTAAAAATATCTAAGAATGACTCAATTTTATAAAACCAATTAGAAAAAAAAATATAAGTTTAATGAAAATTAAAATATAACGACCTTTGTGAAAATTCAATTTTGTATCAAAATACCCCACCAGTGGAGCATTTCGATACATCGCTTGGGGTATTTTAATACAGTGATTAATTAGCTCAAAAATAGTAATTAATAACATAAGTTTTGTAAAATAACAAATATACTCTTATTGACATATGTCTGCAGCACATTTTTAACACCTTTTTTCAAGTATAAAAAATCAATTTTCCACTAAACATTTAGAAATAAAAATAATTAAAGAATTTGACAAATGGTCATTTTTAAAAAAATCTCTAATTAAAGAAATAACAAACTGTTTTGATGGGAAAGTTTTCCCGTGATCAAGTCAAATAATATTCCATGGTATCTTCACCAATAATCATATAGAAAGTAAATAAGGCACTAATGATTTGTGCCACCTATTGCACTTTATATAGAACTAGTGTATCAAAGTACCCCACATCTAAGTGTATCAATTTGCCCCATCTGTTGTTTCTGAACAGAAACCTTTAATTAAAAAAAATGGCAAAAGTTATTTAAAATTTAAGCATTTCCCCTATTAACAACAAGAATGAACTTGCTTTTCAAATTTACAGATCTCTGTATTCCAAGTAGAATAGCTTCAGGAAAATTTTACATTTTACTTAGAAATTTACTTTTGGAAATTTTTGATGAAAATTTTAGTTTCTTTTACCAAATTATATAGAACTTTTTACAGAGCTGAATGTTTTCATATGTTATGCTTAGGCATATATACACAACTTTTCGTAAAAACACGACCAAAATAACCTTGATAGTTTTTGAGATATTGAAAGTGTATTAATATGCTCCTTGTATCAAATTGCCCCGTTTTACCCTATTCTGTTAAAAGTATTTCAGAATATCCATAAAAGCAACAGGTCTTTTTTACAGTGTATATAGCGTCTTTTTATCACGATTTACGTACCGAAACTCCTACTACCAACCCAACAGACTTAGTATGTACCCATTTTCCCCTTCCGCGTACCGGGTTCAGGAAACGTTGCTGTAGAGTATTAGTACGAAACTACCAGAAAATTTCTCGAAAAATTCCGAAAACCAGTTCATCTCACTCATGACAAATTATCCAAGTACACCGAAAACCTTCCTAATGAATAGACATTAGCCAGCAAATCCTTTTCCAGAAGGAGAGACGCCAAAATCCTTCCCCAAACTTAGCGGCACTTCATTAAACCCGACTAAATGCGCAGGAGAAAACTCGCCAACCCCCCAGAGGAATCCCTCAATAACATAATCTTCATCTTTCGATCGCTATGGAAATTGGATCCCTTGTCAAGAGAGGGGCCCGCTTATTAAGACTGGCGATTGCACATCTCCGAATCTGAATCCCTATGTCGGGCTAATGAGTCCACATTATGGAGATTCTTGGGGACCGGGGACACTTATTACTGCGACATTAATCTGGGCATTATGGAAACAGGTATGTGAGCGTCGTTCTCTTTGCTACTAATGAAAGTCTGATGGACTTGGAGAGTGAGGTGGAACTGTACTCGTGTGGTGAGGCGTTCGGGGAAATTGAATTGTTCTCGAGATTGTGGATGTTTTGGATGGGTTTAGGACGAATTCGAATTCGTTTTGGTCGGGATAGTGATGAATTTACGGACGGAAGTTGAAACTTGTATCATGAGGTAGGAAATATTCGTTAACATCTCGTTCTTATGCAATACAGACCCAGGGTGACAGTTGTTGTGTTGCTGGAATACCTCGATTTCGTAGAAGTATCTTAACATGACTCTTTTTTCTTAAAAACAGGTTTGCCTCCCCAATGAACTTTTTGTCCATCATAACTGATTATAACCATTTTAACAGTTTTTAGTTATAACTGTTATACAGTTAACTGTGTACAACTGTATCAGAACAAACATGCCGTCTAACATGCTGATCGCATTTTTCGTTCAACACGTAGCTTTTCACATTTCCAAATCCTTGAACACGTATAGGTACTCTCCAGACAAATCCGATCATCCAATACTATAACAATAACAAAATTATTTTTCAGAGGGAAAACCCTTTTCAGATCTTCCTCTCACAACACCATGATATCTACCCAGATAATATTTTTTCGCGAGCGAAACACTAGTTCCTCTCTCACATTACGCGCCATTTTCCACAGCAATAACGCGAATAGCAGCTATGGAAGCCTCTTATTTATGATGTTCAGGGCCCGATTTTGAATATGTTCCAAACTACAAAAGGCGTTTTCCGAGGCACAACAGTTGCATCTACTATAAGACCTTCCTTTTTCATTCAAAAACCGTTTCTTCTCCCTTTTTCCGAAATTCTTCATTTTTTTTCCTCCCAACGTTCCGAGATTTTCTTTTCCGTTCCAGAGGGGGAAGGGAGGGTTCATCTCTCTTTTTGGAATATGAATGTAATCCTTAGGATCCTTTGCCACTTTGATGTCGGACGAAATACGCGATTTAAGGGCCTACTTTTTCTAAGGGTCGTGCAAAAACAAACAGGGTCTTCTTCGGGTTTGTTCTTTTCAGGAGTTGTTGTTGACAAAGCTTGAGATAGCTTACGTTGGAATTAAAGTGGTTTTTGGTGATAGGGTTTTGAAAACTTTCGTTTCGTCTGTTGATGGTCGTAATGATAGAGGTGAGCAAAAATATATTTTTTTTCTTATTCAATATGTTATCCACAAGTATTTTAACTTAAAGAACGTCATGCATATATTTGATTCTCGATTTCTAAAATTAAAGGTGCGAAAACAAAATTTTTGAGGGACGTTGTGGGTATTCCAAAGTAGAGTAATTGGGTTGATATTTGGCTTCTTATAGGAAGTACCCGAACGCAAAACAAAATAGTGATAATCTCCTTAATAAAACATCGAGAAAAGCTGGTTTTCTTTAACATACAGCCAAAAATGAGATAGAAACCAATGTTTTTTTTTGTTTTATACAGACATTGCTGACTGTATGATTTAAAAAAAAATTCGGGAACGTGTAAGTACTTCATTTTGCCTCTCTGCTACTCAAGGTAAAAGAAAAAAGCTTTTAGTTTTTAAACTTGTTAGTTAGAGATGGTGCATGAATAAATTTACATCAATTCCTTTGTGTACAGTTTTTTACGCTTTGAGCAAACCAATATTTTGTTGTTGATTTCATCAGCTTGTTCAATCATTTTCTTAAAGAATAAACATTTGTGAATTTAATCTTAATACATTGATTTGTATTCGCAAATCTGTCAATGAAAATAAGTCATCTTCCAAAAATATTTATTTTTGGTAGTTTAAAGTTATTTTTGATTATAATCAAGTCTTACTTTCAAAATAATGATGGAAAATAATGTGAATATACTTTCCAATGGTTACTTTTTCTATTGCGTACTTTCAAAATAGTATTATTTTCAAGCTTAAAAATTGTTTAAGTAAATAAGGTCAAATCAATTTTTATTCAGATTCAGACAACCATTTGCTATTTAAATTTCTTTCCATCCTTGACAGTAAATCCAATGACAATTCAATTTCGTTAATTAAGCAAATATGCTGCGATGGGACTTAAAATAAATCTATAACGATAACAATTCCATAATAATAATAATAATAAAACTAAATCCAGAAATTAAACGGTTCTCCGAAAAATTGCTTATCTGCTGAACTGTCGAAATGATAGTCTGGTAAAATAATTACACTTAATGAAGTGAGTCGTAGAGCATAAATGCTAGGATAAAAACCAACTCCTAACACTTAACTGCCTCAGGATCTTCCGAGAAAATTAGAGCAACGCAATTAGGAAGCCTAAGAAAGCTTTTTCTCCCTATAAAAAATCACACAGCTTGGAGACTTTACCAAATTTAACGTGTTCTTCCCATCCGGCAAAGCTACAATAATAAAAGAGAATATAAATTGATTTTAAATGCTCCGCTTTCTATCACATTTATTTTTATTAAAAACAGCCAAGGTTTGCAAAAAAAGTCATTTCACTTCATTTAATTGGATTACATTTTTAATCTGGCATTGGGAAAGTGGAAGAAAAATAGGAATTTCCGAAAAGCGCTTCCCCTGGAAGATTTTATAGATTGTTTTAAAGCTTTTCCGCGATCATTAATCTTGAGCATATGGGTGACGGAGTTACTATTATTTTGATTAAATTTTCCCGAAGTGCCTCCAGAAAGGGCACGCTAGAGATAAAGCGTTTCTGCTTTTCTGGAGGAATGTATAGGATTGTGTTTTATCACTAAATGCAGCTACTTATCTACGGACGATGAAATATGCTTGTTATCTTATAGTAGTCGGAATAACAGGATAGAAAAATGAGATTTTGAAATCTGTAGAAATGACTTTTAAGAAAAGGAAGTTGAAGGGGTGCACCGTTTGACGAAAAACAAATTTTTTGATGAACATTTTATGGAATTTTTATCAAAATTGAGTAAAACAAATAATTGTCTAAGATAATTAATATGATAACGTTAAAAAAAGTATCTGTAAATGTTTTATGTGAGTATTTGCTGAAAAATATTCACCATGCTTTCAAATTGTTTAATTATCATTTCATTTGTTCAATCAATTTTTTTATAATTCTGTTCTTTCTATAAATAACATATGACTTGGGATAAATGGCGCAAAACATTACTGATTCAATCTTCTTGAAATATTTTTAATTTTATTTCCAATGGGCGTGTACTACTGGACATTATCCTTGACCACTGAATTGCCCTAAGAATTACCTACTTAGCGTTACCCAGTGAGCACCTGTGGACCGGAGGCGAGGTACTGTTACCCGCGCCACACATACCATTCACTCGCACAACCCCTTTTTACAGGGGGGGCACATTCATTCATCACACAAGGACAGAAACTAACATCCATGCCAAACGGGGATTCGAACCCCAGACGTACGGCTTCGCAGTCAGATACTCTAACCACTTGGCCAGTACGTCTGCTTCTTGAAACAGTATGTACTATTCATTGTGAAACTCAAATGAATTTAACCGTTCAGGGTGATCTCATTCAAAGTTGCACTTTTGAAAATTTGTAAAACATAAAAGCACTGGTCACATTAAAGTCAGACAAGTCACAATGACTTTTATTGATTTAAGCAGAAGTTAAATTCAAATTGTAATAATAGACATCATATTGAAATTATCTTTATTTGTTATGCTTTTCAATGGAGAGAGCATAAGGTTTCCAGAGAAATTTTAACAAATGGAGAGGTGGTAAGGAAAAGTGCCACCGTTTAAGAGAAATAATTATTCTTAACTACCTCAGAACATACCCGAGGGCACCACAGAAGAGACAAAATCCACACACCCCTTAAACGATATAAATAGCCCGCCCCTAAACCACCGAAAGCCGAGCCCCTCGAAAAATGCTAATAAATCCGAGCCGCAGTAATAGGATAACTGAAAATAGTGTTGCTAATTCGGCCGGAGCAACTTTGCAGTAAACATATTAACCTAATTACACGTGAGGAAGTGGAAAGTCAGCGTAATATGCAAATTAAGGCGTTAATTAAAATTAAATCAGTGTAATTGCAGGTAGCGAGCACCCCCGTGTAATGAAGTAGACGGTGATGGATTAGATCGTATTTGTTGTCTGCAGTAAACAGGTTGCAGGCCTTCCTGCTGGTTTCTTGAGAGAACCAAAAAGTTGGAACATGTGTTGTTATATCAAGTTTCACTATTATGGGGAAAGTGTTTTAGGTGTGTTAGGATTCAAAAGATTCAGTTGATCGTTGAAAATTCCTTTCACAAAAGTATGAAAGAGAATTTGGACTTTTTTTGTGTGGTAATTTAGCTTTTGAAATCAATATTGGATTTTAAAACAACAATTATTATCGGCTTACAGCAGAAAAGCACTAAGCCACTTTTGTTAAATCTTTTGAAAGTGGTAGAACAGTGTCAACGAATCCACCACCAAAATCTAAAAAAATAATAAACCAAACTGGTATAGCATCGTCAAAATACACCATCATAACCACTATTCCCTTGTTTTATACGCCAAGCGTTTGATCTACGGCGCATATGTCCTTATTTCTGACTACTATTCAAAGTGTTACATATTTAAAAGTGGTAAAAGTGGTAAATAAAAGTGGTACATATTTTAAACTAAATGTCAATTTGACCACTTTTAGGTTTTTTAATGTTTAATACCAATGTCACAAAGAAGTTAATGCTATCTAAACCTTGCTCATTAAATCTTTAAAAAAATATTGATCTTATTATTTTAGAAATACATAATGAGTTTTAGGATTTTTTTTAAATACGCTTGTGTAAATTTACATATTTTAGGGGGGGGTTGGGGCTTTTATTGATTTTATATAAGGCAAATATATTCTATTGCAAGTGTAAGTTCTTACTATTTAATGTTAAAATTTTGATTTTAAAAGTACCTCGTTCCTTATGGAAAAAAGAGCTTTAAATCTAAGCAACTCATTAAAAAGCAGTAAAAGTTACTTTTATCATATTTTCTTAAAAAACTAAAAAATTGTTCCTGCAACATCTCCACTTTTTCCTAAAAGAAAGTATCGAAATTAAAAGTTTGTTTCTCCGCACAGTATGACATATCAAGGCAAAGAGGGTTTTACAGGCAGGACCAGTATTGCAGTGAAAACCCCATGAAACTTTAAACGTCGAGGCATATTTATATTTACGAGGAGTAAATTTCTTTTTAGATTTAGAGTATATAAATACATGGAATATATTATTATTTAATGATTTTAGGTTAAATATTTTCTGTTTTAGCTATATTTATATACATTATGTTTTTAAACTTAATATAATGCAGAAAATATCATCAATTCTACAAAGTATTACCGAATTAAAATCGTCCTCCAGCCGCCATGTTTATCCACAGCTCAAATGATGACAACACTTAAGCATGCTGCTGTGGATAAACATGGCGGCTGGAGGACTCTTATCGAAGCTGTGCCAAAATTGTAAATTTATGTAAAAAGAAATTATTGTTTCATGAAATACTTAATTATTGAATTATATAAAAATATATAGCACTGTAGCTTCATTAACTAGTGACTATATAGCAAATAAGGTTGTGGAACAAATCTAACCTACTGGGAGATTTAATTATAGTGTATTTCTAAAAACAGTTTAAAATGCATATCTTTATGCATTTTTGCATAAACAGGAACTGAACTTCATTAAAATAGTTGATATTTCAAAGACCTTAGTATTTTATAATGCACTACATTATAAAAAATAATAGGCAATTTCTTTCTTTAGTTTCACCTATTTAAATTTAGATTTTAAACTTTTGAATTCATATAGAAACCGAGACATATTAATAAACCTTTAATAAAAACTTTTATAGGACATTTAAATGACTGGCAATAGGTTAGTTCTAAAACATTTTGATTCTGTCTCTAGTGTGTCTTCCCAATGTATTCTACATTTTAAAGGGAAACACATTTAATTGGATTTTATGGAATATAAAACTATTTGTTTTAAATTTAAATGAAAAGATTTAAGTTAAATGGAAAATTTTATAGAACTTATCCGGAAAATTTATATCAGTCCAATGACTTTCAGTTTAACTTGTGCGGATAACAGTCCCCATAGAAAATGTAACTAATATATAGAAGTAAAATCGAGAGTTCTCTGGAAAAAAAACTGCAATATTTTCGTGGGTCCCAAACATTTAATTAGGATACCCGAAAAATTACCGCCACTAATGACATAAAATTATCTTTTAAATATTTAAATTTCTGAGCATCATATGAATTTTCATGCTTAATAATGGAATTAAATCTTACAATTTTGCGAGTGTGAAGAAGTTTATTATGTTTTTGAGGAAAGCAGCTCTTGTTTCTTTTAACTTAAATTTTACCATCTAAATAAAATTAAGTACAGGATAGATGAGAGTTTGAGGTAATTTCCAGAGATTCTTCCCAGTTAAATCAGTCTTGGTAGAAAAGTACTGTTTTTGTTGCACACTCTGGAATGACCAGGGTTGGCCGATATATATCACTTGATATATATCATGATATATATCAGTCTATAACAAAATCAACAATTTTCAAGCTAATATCTCCCAAAATTCATTTTTGAGTACTTTGTTAACAGGTTAATTAAGTTGTGAAAAAATTTTAACATTGTAATTATAATAAAATACCTAAAAAATTTTAAAACCATTAAGTTAAACTATCTTATTTCATGAAACCTGATCAGATCAGCAACATACTATACAAGTTAGCGTAGGAAGTAATGCATTTTAAAAGCAGTTTTGATTTTTTTTTCTTAGGCACATTGCATTTAACAATGTCAATGCTTACAAGTTCGTATTTTCAAATCTTATTATTTCTATCCTTTTATTTTAAAAGAAAATTACCATAATGTTTTATCTGTTTTGTAATGATTGCTAGAATTATCATTTAAAAAATGAAAGATAATTTAAATAAACTAATAGTATCCTTCAAATCATGAATGAACCATAAATTGTTCCAATTTATATTAATTATTTACAATGTTCAAATTACCTGCCATTTAAAAAAAATATTAATTATTTATTTCATTATTAAAAATTATTTAAAATTTCATAGGTAAAAATATTTTCTTAGAAGCAGAAATGGAATTATAATATACATGCATATAATTCTTGTTACATTGATATTTTCTTGTAATTATCAGCAATTATACTCTGGGTAATTAAGATTTAATTCAAAATATTCCTTAGTGTAGTAATATTTTGGTTCAGACTAGTATTTACTTCTAAAGAACAGTATTTTTCTACTTTAAATCTGAAAATATCGGATATATATCAAAATCTTGATATATATCAGATATATCAAAAATATCTGATATTTTGATATTTATATAAATATCATGATATTTGCCAACCCTGGAAATGACTGTAAATAGGCTGAACATCCTTTCCTCGAGTAGGTATAACGATGTTCCTTGCTGATGAACACCTGAAGACTCTCTCCTCGACGATTCAAATGGAAAAAGGGCAGTTTCTGAAGCATCCTGCAAAAAAATCATAACAGTTGCGTATGAAACTTGCTTAGGGTAGAACAAGGGCGTATATAAAGGGGGGGACAAGTGGGCTCGTGCTTCCCCCGAAATTTGGACTAGGTGTACCAAAACGAGTAAAATCCTGTTTTTTAGGGTTAAATTTCCAAGAATGTTTTGAAATCCCTAGACCCCTTTTGTACTGTGAATTAATATTATTCTCTATTGCTCTATTATTAAAAAAAATATTTGAAACATGTATATCTCATTGTAATATCTGAAGCTGAAACATTGTCTTTTAATAACTGCTTAAAAGCAACGCAAAAGCAGTAAGTTTGACTTAATGTCACGAGTAAAATACTTAAGTGACAATATGTAAAATGTAACAAAACAAAAACTAAGAAAAAACAATGTTACGTCGAAGGTAAAATCACGAAAATGACGAGATAAAATGCAAGCTTAGTGTTTTATGACTGTCCAGTTCATAAAAAAACACCTAGTATTATATTATGCATAGAATTTCCGACATACCCAAATTGGAGGTATATACTCGTATTTTAGAAACTCTCCTCTAACAGTAGCATCTTGATATAAGCACCTTCCCATAAAAAATGTCTCATTCTGAAGACTGATGTTTTTAAATAAAATATTCTTAATTATGAAGGTCGAAAACTTGGGATTCAAAAAAACATCCGTTGCGGTGTCGCTATCTACCCTAACTAAACTGGTAAATCGCATACTGCAAGAATACCAAAATTTCCATGAAGAACTAACTACACATTGTTGAATATTGTGGAGGCGTTTCGCTTATGGTGAGTTATTTAGCAGTCCGCCACAGCGTATAAGAGCCTGATATGATTGTCATGACGCATTATGGTACGGATTATGTCTTTGAATAGTTGGATTACTATTCAACAATGTAACAAAACAAAAACTAAGAAAAAACAATGTTACGTCGAGGGTAAAATCACGAAAATGACGAGATAAAATGCAAGCTTAGTGTTTTATGACTGTCCAGTTCATAAAAAAACACCTAGTATTATATTATGCATAGAATTTCCGACATACCCAAATTGGAGGTATATACTCGTATTTTAGAAACTCTCCTCTAACAGTAGCATCTTGATATAAGCACCTTCCCATAAAAAATGTCTCATTCTGAAGACTGATGTTTTTAAATAAAATATTCTTAATTATGAAGGTCGAAAACTTGGGATTCAAAAAAACATCCGTTGCGGTGTCGCTATCTACCCTAACTAAACTGGTAAATCGCATACTGCAAGAATACCAAAATTTCCATGAAGAACTAACTACACATTGTTGAATATTGTGGAGGCGTTTCGCTTATGGTGAGTTATTTAGCAGTCCGCCACAGCGTATAAGAGCCTGATATGATTGTCATGACGCATTATGGTACGGATTATGTCTTTGAATAGTTGGATTACTATTCAACAATGTAACAAAACAAAAACTAAGAAAAAACAATGTTACGTCGAGGGTAAAATCACGAAAATGACGAGATAAAATGCAAGCTTAGTGTTTTATGACTGTCCAGTTCATAAAAAAACACCTAGTATTATATTATGCATAGAATTTCCGACATACCCCAATTGGAGGTATATACTCGTATTTTAGAAACTCTCCTCTAACAGTAGCATCTTGATATAAGCACCTTCCCATAAAAAATGTCTCATTCTGAAGACTGATGTTTTTAAATAAAATATTCTTAATTATGAAGGTCGAAAACTTGGGATTCAAAAAAACATCCGTTGCGGTGTCGCTATCTACCCTAACTAAACTGGTAAATCGCATACTGCAAGAATACCAAAATTTCCATGAAGAACTAACTACACATTGTTGAATATTGTGGAGGCGTTTCGCTTATGGTGAGTTATTTAGCAGTCCGCCACAGCGTATAAGAGCCTGATATGATTGTCATGACGCATTATGGTACGGATTATGTCTTTGAATAGTTGGATTACTATATTATTTTAAATATTTTAATAAATAGTCGTATTGACTTTTGAAAGCCCATTGAACCACAAAGTGCACAACACACATCAATGCGCTTTCACGTTTGTTTATTTTAAATTCCAGTAGTATTTGAAATCATACTTTTGTATAAACTACTTTAAAAAAATAAACATCAAACTATTTTAATAGCTTCCAAAAAGAATGTTTTGTTATAAAAGTATAGTCAATGACGCGTGCATATATGAATTTTCCTAAACTCAAGTAAAGTGACTGAACGAGCGAAATTCTGCTAAAAACTCTCAAAATAAAACGATGCAAAAAAATAAATATTTCTGCCTTCAACAGCACTTCTCGCATCCACTAGCTGGGAGTGTTTAGTTTAAGGGAGTTCAATAATAAGAACCAAAACACCATGAATAGGAATGCGAGAAAACTAAATAGGGTAAAATGAATATTATTTTCAGTCGACGGGCCATATGATCAGAAAGAAAATGGTGGTAAAAAGAGAAAAAGCCCTTTGGTTCTTTGCCAAGTTTCTGGCATTTCCTATTTCTTGTGACAAATCCCGCATTTTTTTTTCTCGACGGAATCCATCCCTGTCGGTTCTGTCTTTCCCATTTCTCCTGTTTAATTTTTATTCTTCAGAAGTTCAACTTTGATTTTTATTAAATTAAAAAAAAAAAATGAAACACTTCGGCATTTCAAAGTATTCCCAACACTTCTTTTGCAGAATAAGAAGAAATGGAATATATATTTTTTTCTATTCTAGGTGCAAGTCTTAATGATGAATTCTCAGAGACGTGAATATGAAATATTCACATTTATTAAATTTCTTGTGATGTGCTTGGGGGATGGAATTTCTGTTAGCGTATTTCTTCCCCGAAAAAAATTAAGAAAGAATTCTTAAGTCTGTTGTGTTAAAGGCAGTGGATTTTTTCATGCGTGAAAAAATAATAATATTCTTTTTTAATTATGTAGTATAGTTTCACCCTCATTCTCATACCAATATTTTATTTTTCGCTTTTCTTTCACGAATATCAAAATTTTGAAAGCAAGTAACTTATAATTAGGTTTTTGATAAAATTTGGATAAATTAAGTTAGTATACTAAGATTGTAACAAGATAATTATAATTACTAACCTCGTATCCCTATATCCTGCTATATATAATAATTCAGAAATTTATTTGTCTTTGTTTTTTTTAATTTATTTTTTTCAAATGGATATTGAAAAATACTATCTAAATAAAAATATTGTGCATCCTACCACCAAATGCTACACATAAAAGTCTTCATTCTTTTCTTTAAAATTTTTATTCTTATTAATTCAGTATTATTTCGGATACTCTTCAATATCTTTCCAAATGGTTTCAAATTTGTATTTATTAGTTCTGCACAAGGGACCCAACTAACACCCAATTTTGAGGCACAAGCATTTTCAAATCCCATTACTGGATTATGATTTCCTTATTTCAAGAAAGGGATTACCGAAAAACAAAACAATCCCTTAAATCAATTTGTCTTGCGTTTTCATTAAACCTTGACTTCTTTTATAGCTAGAAACATCTTCTTAATGTGAAGGACACCTTAAATTAAGTATAAAACTAGTTACTGTTAAGCGTAATAATTTTGTTTTTCCTGAATCTCATTTAAAAACACATAATACAACTTCCAAAAATAGCTAATATTAAAATAGAATAAAATAGAAGACGCACTATTTCCACGTATGACCCGCATTCCAATATTTTCATTACCCAAAACTATTCACCATTTATATCAATAAAACAGGTCTTTTCACCGCAAAGAAATAAATTTAACTCCAAATTCCCATGAGTACAAGGGGAAAAATAATTGCCCAACAACTAATTTTTTTTCCAAATTTGAGTTTATGTCCTTCACTTTTCCATACAAGACTTCTTTTCCAAATACACAATGACAGAATATTCCAGGAACGTGTTAAAGAGGGTTTTTGGTAACCAAATAAAACGATTTTTAACCTCATTTACCCGGAAAAGATCCCAAAAGTCTTCAGAATCCGAAAGTTGGTTAAAAGTGGAGTAGTACACTTCCTTCCTCAACCCCCACTTTTCCCTGAGATTCTCCCTACCCAAAGCTTTTCGAAAGTGGGAGGTTCGGCATTATTTTTTTTGTAAGCACTTATTTTTTTCATCGTTGTGGATGGCGTCCTCTCCTTCATTTTCCCTTCTTCCTATGGAAAAGCCATGAACTATCAATCACTACCAAGAGAGACCCATGCGAAGATGCATTGTAAAGGGGGTCTTTTAAAAATTACCCGAGCGTAAAACACGATTGCGGATCAGGGGGCGATTTTTACGGGGGCTTGCGGTTGTGACGAGTTAGAACAGATTTTTTTCTTGGGGAGGAGAGCGAAATTTTTCACGTGATGTCGATGCAGATATATTCTAGTCTGACCCCGTCCATATATCTGAAAGTTGGTGAGGTGTAGGTGAAAATGTGGTCTCGGATGATGCATAGGAGTAGGTTATAAATGACTGAGGCTGGAGTGAGATATCCGGTGTTCTATATGCGGGAGGAATAAATTCCGGAATATGTTTTATGAGTGTAGAAATAAAGCAGGAAGTTTTAGATCTTCATTCGTACAGGAAGTATAAAGAAACGAGATTTATTTAACTAACTTAATGGCGAATTTAATGTAGTGACAATGGAGGCTTTCATATACTTATTACCTTATTTGTTCGTGTATGTGCAAACATTTTTTTAATGATATTTACTTTAAAAAAAGTATATAAGCACATAAACTGGCACGCTATAAAATAATGCATCATCTGTTTTGAAACATGTATATGCGGTATCTGTTTACAGTAAACCATATTTACGTTAATTCAGAAAAACATAACACTGAGATTAGAATAAATAAACAAGTTAAAAAATAATTATTTTTAGAGAAAAAATAAAATTCTTGAATTAAATGTAAGAAATCGTATAAAAGGGATTGTTACAATTTTATTTTAAGTAACCAATATGAAAACACTCAGTTTGAAAAATAAGCTTAATTTTTTAAACATCAAGCTTTTATCTTAAAAGTATACTAAGACTGTTTAAAATTTCCGTACGATAATTAACGTATGGACAAAAATATAGATAAATATATTAACTCTCTTTAGATTTAACTAAAATCCAAATACGAAATAAAATCAGTCACACTTTTTTTTAAATACAGGGTAGAAGCTGTTTTGAAACAAACTTCCAGTAAAATTTACGAATAGTTTAATGTTTCGGAAATTATTATGCAAATTATACATTTTGTGGATTTAATGTATTCATCATCATTACAATAAAGTAATATATGATAGAAAAACGTGACTTCCAAATGATTCATTAGGTATGTGTGGAAAGAAACTGCATCCAAATCATTATTAGCTAGTTTCTCAGACTTTTTCCTCAATATGAGGAGGACAAAAAGTGAGATAGGAAGGTAACAAATCGCAAAACTAGCCATTTTTTCACAAAAGAAAGTAAAAGGAATGGTTTGGAAAACGACGGGGGAAAAAAGACGACGGAATAAAATTCTTAGCGTCACGCGAAATTTTCAATCTCCATCCAGGCACGTTTTTTAACTCAGGCTTTTGTTACGAGACCCTTTGATTTATCAGTAATGTGCGTAAAAGAATACGAAAATGAAAGGATTCGTTTTTTCTTTATTGAATAGTCAAAGGTTACTCCAATGTCCCCCTTTTTTTATTATTCCTTCGACCGTGTCTTTTTTCTCGCCTTCTCTATTAGTCAGCCTCGGAGGTACAATTAGAATCAAGGTACCTTATTAACTTTGAATGGACAGAACAATTGGAAAAGCTTGAATTCATTTATGGAATTTCTGGGGATTTTAGGACACTTAATATTTTTCTCCTGGGGAAGATGGCAGGAAATCCAATAATCCTCCTGGATCCGAGCTAAATGAAACGGACCAAAAAATTAGAACCGAGTTTTAGTTTTCCCTTAAGTCAGACTTTTTTGTTAAACAATTTTCTCGAATAACTCAATTTTCTTAAGTTTTTGTCTGGAATGAGTTCCATATTCTTGGAGTGGTAGAAGTTTTTAAGGCTTTGAAAAAGATAAGGTGAGAAAAATTAAAATAAAACCAATTCGCTAAAGACTGAATGATATAATATTTTGCGAATATAAAATTTACTGTTCAGTTATTTACTCTTCAGAGCAATTTTTACTTGGTTTAATTTCAAGGTTTTATTGAACCCCAGAGTTGTAAATTTGTAATTGAGTAAGACCTGTAAAAAATAAGACTGATTAAAAAATATGATTGAACATAGTTTTCTGTGACTACTATATAATCCCATGAAAAATTACAGTTAATCAATTTTGAAGTTGTATAAAAGTTTTAATCGGAATTTTTAATACATTTTTTCGAAGAAACTATGTAAACTAATAACACATTATATAAAAAACAAGTAAAATACCTTCAGATGAGAACACTTTAATAGATACAAGTACATTATCCCTTTGAGGATTTTATTCGTTGATGAAACTTACAAGGGAAAATATGCTGAATGAAGGGAAATTAAGAATAAAAAAAATTCTCTTAAACTAATCACAAACAATACCCACTACAAAATATCAAACAATGAACTTTTAGCGTATAAGTTCAATAGAATAACCATTTTTACTGTAGCGGAAAGACACAGGTTAAGAATAACTAAAGTAAGTAACCCCCTCCCATAAAAACACCAAAGATACCTTCTAAGTCTATACAACAATTCACACTTTTCCCTCAAGTGATAACTACTTAAGTCAAGATAAATAAGGAACTCCTTATTCAAGTGCAATATGCTTTCTTTCAAACCCAAACAGTCAATGGAAGTCAAACCTTTGTAAGACTAGTTAATGAATGCAGACAAAAGGTCCCTTGAATAAAAGGCTGGATCTCTCACTCTTTTTATATTATTATTGCCTGATTTGAAATTCAGGGGAGCATTCGGTAAAGTGATAAATGCATATACCCGCAATGCTGCATTATATGAAGTTATAGGGGTTTTTTTGAGGGAAGTATTTTCTTTACGCTAGTGTTAGCAATTAATTACTGCACTTGGTGGAGCGTATACTATCAGAGAGCGTAATTAATAGATGGTTTATAGGGCGAAATTTATGGGTTTTTACACACAGTTGAGCGCGATGCGTTTGTTGTTATTATTATTATTATTTTGGGCATGGGTTGGATATTTCTGTAGAAGTTTTAAAGTGTGATCGAGACTGGATTGAAAAACAAAAGCTGGGAGAAAAGAAGATAGGCTCTGTGGAGGGAGAGAATCATTAATAAAGGGTTCTGTCAGCTTTGATGTGAAACGGCCATCTTGTTTTTATGGGGTGGAGTGCATTAAGAAGTTATCCGCATTTAAATAATGATTTTCTTAAAAGGCTTCGGGAGTTAATACGTTTTTTTACCCCTCAAGTTAATGGAAGCGAGGCTCTCTTGTGTTAATTTACGCGAACAACTATCTATGCAATTACTGATGAAAATACTTATTATAAAGTGGGAGATGCTCTTCTAAAACACTGCGGGTTAATGAAGTCGTAGTGTTATCTGTATACTTCGGGTTTTCAAATTTAAATTTCTCAAGCCTTTTTCTCATTAACTAAAAAAAGTAAATTTCAGCAAAGATCAGACAAGCATTAAAAGATTAGGAGAAAGCTGAAATTAAAATTTAGCTTTTAAACAATGCACTATGAATGTTTTAGTACCTTTTTACATTACTCAATTTATTCCTCTAAATGGACACAATTTAGTTACTTTAAATACTTTTGTCTGGCTAATCATTTAGAAATCCAGTTTTTTTTGTAATTAAACAACTCTGAAAGTAATTTAACTCTCACAAAATGAAAAATAAAACACAATACGTTTTGATATAGATAACGATGTGTAAACGTATTCAGGTGTGTATGTGTAATACTTAAAATACTTTCACACTGGAAAATTTTTACTTTATCATTTTATTCTACAAGGTAGGCAAAAAAATAAGTACACTGTTGAAAATTCCATAAAAATCGAAAAAAAAAAAAAAAAAATCGGAATGAAAAACTTTAGTTTCATTAACCTAAAGTCACGGGGTGTTTTAAAGACAATAAAATTATTACTTTAAAATTATGTTAATAGATGAAGCGAACATAATTACGGGGATCCGTGTTCATTTTCAAAAATAATCCGCCATGATGTCCGAGAGAATAACTTACAAATTGCATTGAATAGAATCTATACTAATAAAATAGAAACCCGGAAACGCCGGAAACCCGCGTTGTTTATTTCTCATTTCTCCGGTCTGTCTGTACGACGTATGTGATTGGTCCAAAGCTCTCTTCTCCTACTCTCGGAGTGGTTAGGATTCGTCCTGTCAAATATCCTAATGCTAAAAATCATCGGGATCTAGGGGTAGCCATTTTCTCTTTGAAACCTGGCAACAACCAAGGGGCAACAACGTTCTTCACATTCTTCGGTCTGTTTACATTATTCAGTGAAAATTATCTGTTTGTATCGAGACTGATTTGACTTTCGTTCTTTTGGGTTTTAATAGCATTCTGTGGTGGGGATTGTATAAAGCTTTTTCAGTTATTGCTTTTTATTTCTCAAACGTACTTCTCGGACGCCGATTGTTAAGCAATATGGCTTTGGCTGTTTACATCCGAAGATGGCTGAGAGGCGGCGAACGTTTTCCCCCTTCATTTTGTGAATGCTTCTTACTATTTTGATTTATTACTTTTGTTCCGTTTTTTTGTGCATAGATTTCTTTTTTATTCTATTTAACTCTGTATTTTTTGTTATGTTTGGCTCTTGATGATGTTCGTCGTTAATTCATTAAGTGCTTTGTGCTATCCTGAAACTGATTTTCATTTTATTCTTTGAATCTTACTTAGTAATTAAGGCTTACTTTTCTGTGTGCATTTTTAACACTAAGAAAATCTATGTAACAGTTTACATCAGTTTGATTACAGTTGTGCATTTTTTCCACACTTTCAAATTCACCACAGTTGCTTTTGTTTTTAAAGTAGTTTAGTCTTATTTTTGTTTGAGAATTGTTTGTGTTTAGTCACATAATTACCTAAAGTTATTTAAATATTACATTAGTGGCATTTCATACACTTTTTCTTAATCATTAGCTACTAAAACAGCTTGGCAATATTCATCGGAAAAGATAACAATTGAACGGTTTTGGTTTTGAGGCAGATGAGGCTTCCTTTTCTTTTAGGTTGTTCGTCCATTTGTTACACATAATTTAAATTGGCACGGCTTCGATAAGAGTCCTCCAGCCGCCATATTTATCCACAGCAATATGCTTATGTGTCATTGTGTCATATTTGAGCTTATGGCTAAACATGGCAGCTGAAGGACTCTTATCAAAGCTGTGCCTTTAAATTACTCTGGCTTTTTATACATTTACTGATTTTTGTTTAATTCTTCGAATAGATTCATTTAACTGTTTGAATCCATTTTTATGGACGGTAATGCAGAGGGCCTCTGAGTGGTGCAGTCTATGTAATGCTAAATCTGTTACACCTTAACTTTAAATATTTTTTTAACAAATATGACTTCCCAACTATTTTAAAGTGTATGAGATTCTGTCAAAGGAACTTAGTACGGGCGCAGCCCGCCATTTATGTCTGAGCAACGCCGGGATAGCGCGTGCGCCATAAGTATAAATATAAAGTTTTACTGGGCCCGGGCAACGCCGGGTCTAGCGCTGAAAGCGCTAGTTAGTGATAAACTTGAAAACACTGAAAAGTATCCTTTACTTTGAAAAAAAAAACTTTTGACGGTTTACTAGATTTATTCCAACATATACTAGGCATATTGAATTTAAAAGTTTTACTGGTACAGGTTTGATTGAAGTATTACTTCCTTTTCTTCAGAAGGCGTATTATAATACAAAAATTATAGTTGTGGTTAGTAAAATCTATAAAAACCTTTAAAAAGAAAGAACACGTATTTTAACGTATTCTACAGAAGTAAATTCTAGTGTAACAGTAAGTACTCAAAAAATATAATTACAAATACAAGAAAAAACCATTTTAAATATATACTTCTATAAATTACTACAGAAAGAGCCCAGTTTAAGAATTTGAATATCTTGACTCCCCCAACTAGCGTTCCATAACTCAATCCAGAGCGTAAATACCCAAAAGGGTAAAATAGAAATAAAGTTAATTGCCTTGGACTTCCAGGCGAGGGCTGAATTCATTACGAGAAGAGTGAAGTGCTATATCCACACACCAAGTACCCTTTCATACCTTAGCAACGTTTCAAAATATGCAAAAGATTTATGGAGATGATGATGTAGGACGTGATATCCATTACAATGTATGGCATCTTGCCATTAACAAAAAGTCCAATCAATCATCTTTTTCGTTAAGTTTAAGAATCCAACTTATTTGGATAACAATGCTCTCATTTTCATTTTTGAAGCGTCATTATCCATCTAGCGGACTACAAATCATGCTTCTTTTAATGTTGTACAAATAGACAGTCGGAATCTAGTATGCGAATTGTTATTGAACGTTGCGGGGTTTTTTCCTCTCCGCGAGATGCATGTTTCCTAATTCCACTTCGTAAGATGAGAGCGATGGATGTGATTGGTTTGTCAGATAATTGTCATTCCATACATGGAATATATATATGGTTAGTCCTTAAGTGGAGGGGGAAGTGTTCCGGAGTGTAATTAGGAAACATGCCTCTGAGATTGAGAAAACACATCAATTTTAATTCCAGAAAGAATCTCTCTTAGATTAAATATTTCCCAATCCCCCTTCGCAAGATGTGAGCGATGTTTCTGATTGGTTTTTCGATTAAATGCCACTCCAAATATGGGCTTGCAAGTCGCTCTGATTGGCCCTTAAATGGAGGTAAATTTCTTACGAAGTGGAATTGGAAAACATGCCTATGAGATTGAGATTGCTTGCTAAGTGAGATTAAAGAGACCACTTCTTTTTAAGTAGCTGGATGGTGATCGAAACAATAACACACTTAGAACGAATTAAAAAGTTCCACGTTTCGTTTTTTTTCCTAACAGCGAAGCCGTCAGCTTTTATTAAGCCACTCAAGCTTCTCAGTCGTGGCCAATGAGTAAAGGAATTAATCAGAAAGCAGATTTCCCCCTTCGCTTCGAACTCTTTTTAACCACCGTTTCAAAAACAATCCGGATTCCAGAAATTTTAATTATCGTTCCACTCCGCCAGTTTCGAAAGACGAAAAAAAAAATGGTCGCCGTCCTTCGCGAACATCAGGAATAATTCATTTATTAATCTCGGAAGAAGACCGAATTGGAAACTTTGTTTTTGCCCCACACTCTGTTGCTCGCTTCTAAGTTATCATGCCCATAAGAAACCCCAGTTTTAAAAGCTCGGATAATTGTTATGACACTTATTAGTTTTGTTTACACGACGCTCTCTCATTAGATTGGTGGAGCATTCAGGTTTTTTCGCCCGTGTCTCGTCGTCGGTTTTCTTCGTGTTGTTTCCTAGTTAGTTATTTACCATCATATTTCCGAAACGCGATTAATTAACGCTAAATGGCACCTTCGCAAGGCGTAATCGGTCTTGATACTGCGCAGCGACTTTTTCTTGCAGCGGTGGATTTTTCAATTATGAGGAAAGATGAATGAGGCTAGTTTTCTTTTGTTACTTGATGAAGATGAGTTTTCTCTCCGCTTAATTAGGATTTATCAACTAACTCCTTGAGTGGCTCTGAACATTGTTAATACACATGTTGCAGAGTAATTATAGGATGGTGTGCGTAGCAGGATGATATTTAGCAGAAAGGTTTCCACATCAAACTAAAAGTACTATTGAATAACAATATGTGATATAAAACTGCTTTCAAGGCCGCGGGGAGCCTAGTTGTTAAGGCTTGGGGATCGGAGGGTCCCGGGTTCGATTCCCGACACCGCTAAAGACCCACCGAGTATATGCGGAGTATGTGCTCGTTAAATCTGTGGGTCCGAAAGTCCTGTAGTCGTTCATGGCGCAGTTTACCATGGGTCCAGGTCGTCTGGAGACTATTTCCCTCCCCTTCAGAGACATGGCAAAATTGTGGAGGTTGCGATATATGGGGGCTTCACTTTCTCAGGAGCCGCACCCCCTTTGCCTTAAACGCTGTACGCTTTGCGGATGGAGCTTGGATATTCCAAGTGGCATTAGAAACAACAACAAACTTCTTTCATATTACCTAACTTGTTGCCAAAAGCGGATACTAAAAAGTAACATCCAAAATAACTGCTATAAAACATATCATTAACATAAAAAAACTCCAATAGTGACTCAAATTTTAAACTAAACATTATTAATAATGCCCGATGTGAGGCGAGCAATGTGATAAATTCAATGGCATTTATCAATGAAATTAATCCCTTTGCCCGTAACATATACTACATAAAAAACAGTGGAAATTTAGCTACAAAAAATTTATAAGAAGAACAGCAACAGCGATTCAGTTCAAAAGTACGTAAATAATAAACCGAATTATCCAGGCATGTAATAATATAACAAACGCTATTTCTGGTACTATTTAGTGGTAGCTTTTACTTCCAACACTTTAACTACTCAAAAATACTTGACTGAGCAATACTTCTCTTTATTTCGACGATAAAGAGAGAAAAATAAACCTATACCTTCCTCTCTAACCTAAACCCATCAGTCTGAAAGAAAAAAAATAGGAACGGATTACTACCCGATACTAGGCCATGGATAATAATAAAAACCTCCATAAAAAATTCACCTCTCCAAAATCCTATTTCCCTTTCCCCAAAAACACACGCGGAGAGCACGGAAAGGTTAAACTGGCCTATTACCGTTGTCAGAAGCATGGCAGATTCCACTTGATATATGAAACTGCAGTGCCTCTAGATTTCTAACATTCTCTCCAGCTGTTAGTAAAGGGCTCACTGCTAAAACCGATCTCATGATTCCGCCATGATTATTATTTTTTGCTTTGTGTTGTTGTTTTCTTATTTTTTGTGGGGGATGGAGTTATTACGAGTGTTCTTTTCTCTATAGAAGTAGGCTTAAGGGAAGGAATTATCTGGAGTTGCTTCCTGTCTTATTTCCCTATGGCGGAAAATGTTTCTCTAGTAGTTCTATTAGCTAGTTTTCGAGAGATGTTTAGGCGGAAGGAATCTACTTTTCTGCTTAATACTAATAGATATTATGTAGAAGTTGCGTCTCTTAAGTTAGAAAATAAAAGCATATTTAGAATATAATACAAGTGCAAAATATAACGGATCTACAGAGGGTGATAAAAAACATGTATGCAAAATAGAAGCAGGGAGCCTACAATAGGAGTACAATAGGACTACTACCTACTTAGGAGACTACCCTAAGACAATTCCGAATCACAATGATTAACTGAACACTCCCGAGTTTCGATAAACTCCGACAGAACATAGAATTTGTTATATGGTGTGAATGGGCGCAATAAAAAAATGGTGATTTTGTTTAAAAAAACCCTTCAGATAAATGTTCCTAATGAATAGTAGAAAACTAGTATACATTTATTATATACTGTTGATAATATTATATTACTTTGACACAATCTAACTTTAAAATACTACATATGAAAGAACTAGCTTTTTTATATTTTTGGGGTTTTATTCCCCCTTAAAGTAAAGAGAGAGCTTTCGGGCAAAGCGGGTAGGTTGCTCATCATTATATCTTTGCATTTTTATATAAAATAGACAGGAAAAGTTAACCGTTCTCTTGATTTTGAATTAATCTACTTTATTATTTATAATATTTCAGGTGCACTTGGAATTTTAAAAATTAACCATAATTTAAAAGTATAACAGGCAGCAACCTTATATTTTATCCCAAGTATTTCTTCCTAAGAATACAAATCTTAAGCAATTCATTTTATAATTTATTATTCAAAACGCTATTGTGAAAGTAGGTATTAGGTTATTTTTACCAAGAATTCAAGTTTAATTATTATATTGAAGTACAATAAATTAAAGCTTTTTTTATTGTAAGACAATAGGCTAATGCTTATTCTGAGAATAAATATATTTATTATTCTTAAAATAAATAAAAATACACCTAAGTTATAAAATGAATTAATCAATGCAGTTTTAAAAGATATTAAGCTTCTAAAATGTAACCAAAAAATGATAAAGTATCATAAAAGAGCTTCATTTTAGAAACTTTAAAAAAGAGATACTTTTTAAACATAAGATTAAAATATTTCTAAAAGTACGCTAAATATGAACCATAGCTGAATGCTTCCAAATTAAACCATGTTACTGGGTCTTGCAAAATATGATATATAACGATATGGATAACAATTCGTAGTGGAATTAATACATTATCAAAATAAAGGGTAAATAATCAATATATTCTAGAAATCTAAAACTCTAGAAATTCCATTAAGGTAAAGAGAGAGAGAGAGCATGCTATACTACTTTGGAAATCTTTCTTCTTGAATAGAGAGAGGAATTCTTATCTATTTAATTAAACTGTTATCATATAAGTCACCCGGATCAGAGAATGGAGAAACTTTCACCGGTATTATTCACTTGCTTTCAGATATTTCAGGGGCGAGATTTCCATACTTATCACTTTAAAAGGGAAGAAGGCCCTTTTGCTACATTCTGAAACAAAAAAAAAAAATACAATTTTATTCAGTGTTTCTCGGTGGGTGTTCTAGATGCATAAAGAATGAGTCTACTTATATCATCAGATGCTCGCTTTTCTTCAGGATAACACTATTTCTTTTTCGAAAGCTTTTAAGACGCTTTATTTGGATCATAACTGCTTGTAAAATTACGTTGACTGTATTAACTAACACGCGCATATCCAAAACTAATAATGTTCTTTTACTAGTTTTTATATTCAATTTCAATCTAAACCTATCAAAAAATACCCCAACATGCCAATATTGCTCTAAGTAGTCCAAATATAAAAAAAAATATTTGATTTTAAAATATTTATTTCATTTTCAATTGATTTACTATCAAAATCCATTTGAAAAAGAGTAAAACGAATTGTGGGTACTCAATCTTAAAAAACAAAAACATTTTGATTCAACAAACTTTTTATTATATTAGAGTAAATATCTAATGCAATATATTTTTAAAATATTGCCTCTGAAACAAGTTAAGATTGGTATTCAAGGGTAATTCCATTCTTATCAAATTAGAAATGAAAATATTAAATATCACTTTTTAATAATCGTGAACTTAAAACTCAATTTTAATTTACCTCTTATAAATGCCTTTAATATGTGTATCTTAAGAAAGGGGTGGGGGATTTTGTACACTCGACAATAACATTTTTCTAATAATATACTAATTGCTTATTCAGTATTTTATTTAAAAAAAAAGGCTATACTTAATGATAGAACCTTTAGAATACTTAGATATATCAACATAAGGTTTAAAACAGAAATTCTTAAAAGTATTAATTTTTTAAAAATATTTATTTCTAGACTGAAAAGAAAGATAAATGTTTACATTTTTTGAACACTATGAAACTATAAAAGTTAGTATAATTATTTTGGTATGAGATTGATTCATATGTGTACGTAATATTATTATATTATTGCATATAATAATATTCGTTAATATCAATAAAAGTATATTTATTTTAATAAATACAAGTACATTATTAATGTTTACATTATATACATCAGGGTAATTACCTAATTTCCTCTATAGTAATATCTTTAGGGTAAATATTTTTCACATTCTCCTAGTCAAGAGAGCGATTTTTGAAGCGAATGGATTATAATAATAAAAGACCCTAATCTCAAATGTAAAAACTTGTTTCATCAAAAATTCTCCCTAAATAACGTACCCCAGGACAAAGATCATTGTTAGGTTCAAAAGTTCTCCATTATAAAACATGAGAAACTTCCAGGAAATGTGAAACAAGTATTTCCAGTTCAAAGGATAATCAATGTTTAAATTATAGAGAATAGTCCTTTATCTACTGTGTACCCTTCTTGGATAAATACCTTGAGTGTGAAAATACTTTTTTGTAATACATACAGAGCATAAGTAATTATTTTAAAAATGAATACAAAATTTCTTTGAAATCTTATATAAAGGAAAAAATATGATTAGCCAATTCACATTTTTACACTTTTAACTAAGTTATTTGGATTTCAAAAGTACATATTAAACATAATTATCAATAATTTCTTATAATATTTAGTATTATATTCAATTATGCTAAACATACTCATAAATTTGTGAACTTTTTTGTATATAATTGTTTTTTAAACTTATGATTATCGCTCACATATAAAAATACAAGAAGCCATCTTTATAATTTTAAATTATGGAATTTTTACTCTGCCATGAAAATGAGAGTATAATCTAAGAAACTGTTGATTTTTAAGAGAAAACTATCAAATTTGCTGCATGTAAACCCCTGTAATTTGTGCAGGAAAATCCTATTATAAGGAATGAAATCCAGTTATTGCATACCAACCTTCTCTGTATACAATACTTACTGAAAGAATTTCTCAGAAAGATTAATTTTATAGTTAATTAATTTTTAATCAGCTAGTTTAAAGCTACTGGCAACAATTAGGTCTAAAAATAATTTATGAAGTTGTAAAAAAAGTTTCATGATATTCGAAATTAAAATATTATCAAACTTATAAAGCACAAGTCTTTATTGGGAATCAAATTCGGGTCTACCGCGTGGTAGTCTAGTACGCTAACCATTGAGCCTTGACATTATGTTGAATTGTAAGAAATATTTATTAAAATAAACTAATACGCAAAATTTTAGGTGTGATTTTCTTGGGGGGTTTTACTGTATACATCCAAAGTAAGAAAGAGGATATAAAAATAAAGAAGAAGAATAGTTATAATGCGCGGTTTAAGAATAAGAAACACACCGAATAGCAAACAGACGAAAACAAAAAAAAAAAACATGGCCCCTAAGATAGTGCAGCTGAGTTACAGAGAGTCTCTTAAATAACAGGATTACAGATAAAATTTGCATTTAACAAAATGTAGACATGCTGTTAAAAGTATTGTTGAATATCCGTTAAAATAACGGTCTTTTTGAGTGCATGTGAAAAGAAGAATTTATCATTTTTGGAAATAGAAGAACCACGCAAAACAAGTTTCAAATTGCGTACATCTTCAGGAATATATTATCTATCCCATTAGAAACAAACCAAAGTATATTGAAAAGAAAACAAATCCTTTCCCAAACCTAAAAATTATTCTCACAAGCCAAACACGAATTCATTTCAAAGCAAACAAAACGTGCTAAATCGAATTCCCGCACAAGTCAAACAGAAAAGAAAACTCACCAAAAACAGTTTCCAGAAATTTATAGGAAACAGAAACTTATGTTTGATTTACTGCATCCCAGTCACACGGGGATTGATGTGACATGACCAGAATGAAAATAAAGAACCCGAAAGAAAATTCCGTGGTACATTCAGTTCTTCCATCTCGATTTTATTTCTGCATTCCATGAAATTTCTTTAACTCGGGTGATATGTTGTAGCCATATAACCAATTTAAATACCTTAAAAATGCATGACCACGGGCATCGCCTTGTTTTTATCGGCGGTATATCGGAATATATCTGGCGAAATCATCCCGATGCGAAGAGTTTTATCTAGCTTTATAAAAATGGAGTTTTCTCCCAGAATGCCTTTCGGAAAATACGGGGAAGAAATGGCCAAACCCGTAGGGCACTGAAGCTGAATTGAAATTTTTAACCTATGTTATGCATTAGATCTGATTTTTTTCCTCAAAAGGGAAGGAAGTAAGATATTTTTGGAAAATATTTCTTTTTCTCGATGTATTAGGGTGAAAAACATCAGAAGAATTTCCTGCGAGCACTCTTTATCTCTTGGTACTTGTTTTTGATGGAACGTCAAATAGTTGACTCATTTGTTGTAAAAAAGTGTTTTATAAAATATAAGAATGGAAAAATTTAAACCCAGTTGAATCATGTTTAAAAGTATTGTCAGCTATTCTTTATATAGTTTTACTATATGGAAATACTTAAATCAATATAATCATACCTAATTGATAATCTCAAGATAAATATGATAATACAAATTTGTTTGAAACTAAATTGAGTCATACTACATGTTTTATTAAGTAGGTATGTATTTATTTATTATGGTATGGAGTTTTCTTAATAATTAAAAAAATTAATATTCTTTATCATTTCCCATAAAATTGCAACCAATATTCATCATAATTCTCCGATTCAATTTTATTTAAATGTTTTTAAAGATTCTAATCATTTTATATAGTTAATAATGGGACATTTCATTCTCAATTTTTGAACTATTTTAATAATATTTTTATCATCACACAAGTTCAATTGTTTTAGATAACGACATGATGGTATACATATTTTCGAGTGCATATTTTCAAAGCAAGGATATCGAAAGTTTGATTTCTTACATATCTTTTATAATCTTATTAGTCAACTTACAAAAAAATAGCTGTTGAAAGGGGATTTATAGGGGGTATCAATAACTTCTTTAATGTATGAAAGTAGTTAAAAACATTTATCATTCTTTTCGTTTGAGAAACGCTTATGAAGTGCAGTTTTATAAGAGAATTCACTTCATGCGCAAGATCCTGCCTATGATTTATAATACTACAAAACACTTCTTTGTAACAGTTTATTTCTAATTACCAATTTTTAAAAACATTGAAAATACATGTGAAATTTATCTATACTGAAATATAAGTTAGAAAATAGGATATCAGAAACATACCTACTCATATCAAATTCATTGGGAGTAAATTCATAAATTTCCAAGCTATCCTCATTTCACGGATGCCACGCAATTTCTAACTCCACAAAATCATTGACAGGAGAGGTAAAGCAAGAAAAATCTCAGAACCCTCAAACGAGAGTAATTTAAATTGCTGAGCTCCTTCGCCTGACGTTGAAATATCGATTTACGATAACCCAATCCGTTTTCACGTCATAGAAAACGAAATTGAGTATTCTCATTTAAGCGTCTTTGAAAAACCACCTTACATCGATTTTATCACCCTCCCCTTCCAGTAATTCTTCAACCCCTAAAATACCAACCTATAAGAAATGGCGAAAAACTATTCTATATACTACTTTTATGGGATGCAAACCAGAAGAAATCTACAAAAAAATATTATTTGAGTTTTTTTTTAATTATTGGCAGTTTAAAATTTTTAAATTATCGTAAAATAAATTAATTTTTTATGTTTGAAATGAAAATAATTAGTTAAATACGTTAATAAACTAGTTTCTTATTGTTATTTTTTCTGCGAAACACCTTTTGAAATCGGAATTGGCATGTAGATTATTGCATTCTTAACTTGACAAAGAATGCAAATGAACAAGAATAGCTATAGAGCATTTTCAATCTCATGACTCTGACTTAACAACGGCCTTAGCAACGTTGTTTTTGTCCTCCAGTGACGTTATGTGCGAATGCTTCTATTGGATGCTTCTATTTCCCGTACTTAACAATAGCCTTAGCAACGTTGTTTTTGTCCTCCACGTCGTCAAGTGTGACGTCATGTGCGAATGCTCTATTTTAAAAAAGATAAATAAATAAAAAAAGTTATCGTAATATGGATATTTATAAGCCAAAAAAGACGCTATACATGTTATTCTTATATAGATTCTAATAATATTTATCTAAAACTTCTGTGAACTTATTAATAATTTAATAAAAAGCGTAACTTATTAGTTCCGTTGGTAATGAGGTTAACAAAGCTTGGGAAGCCTTTGCGCACCTACAACAACTAAAAAACCCTATTTAATTCTAAAAAAAAGTCCGTTTTTAAGTACATTAAAATTAAAATATTAGTCGAGAGCCAGTTTTTGTCCAAAGCACTAACAAAAGACTCACAAAAACATTTCCAAACTAAACTTTTTTAAAGCTTTAAAAAAGGACGAAATTATAACTCTGAGGCGCATTCTTTTACCAGTGCATATATTTCAAACCCAAAATGAATAAGGGAGAAAGGATGAGAAGAAGATAAGCAAAAAAAAAAAAAAAAAAATATGATATAAGGATGGAACGAAAAAAAATCGCACTTACTTTATTTTTTATCTTTTCATTTATGGGCTAATTACTGGTTATTATGATAATTAAAAACTTGGTGTGGATGGTTGTATTTTTCTGCTGTACAGTTTCTTGGGTAAAAATACCATTTTAGAACATTATTTTAAAACAGGATTTTAATTTTGTTCTCACTTTTGGGTTCTTAATTTATTCATTTCATAACTTTCCCAGTTTCTTAGAGGCACCTTAAATATAATTTTAAGGAAGCCTGTTATGCTTTACTCTTTTAGATATGGAACTAGAATGGATTTTTAGCAGATATTAATAGCTCCAGGCTCAGAGTTAGTTCTAAATTCTTCTTATAAAAATTATAAGCAAATTCTTAAATGTTACTTAATTAGATTAAAAAATTCTCGCAGAAACATTACTTATTCATCTTTCCATTCACTTAATTTACTCATCTCGTGAACACACATAATTTTCTAAGCAAATATTTATTTCTTCAATGAAATTAGTGTTTTTAAGGGAATTTAAGTTTGTTTTCAATAAAAGCATAACTTTATTTCCCCGATTTACATATAAAATATCATTCAAAATATATTCCGAAGCTGTGTATTTAATCCAAGTGTAAATAAAAAAAAATATTAATATTTACCACAGGTGAAATTTAAGATAAATTGCTACCTAAAATAGTTTGTGTACGATTAACTTATAATTAGATTCAAGAGTTAAGTGAAAAAATTAAAACTGTTATGAACACAAAACAAGTAAAAACATTTATAGAGAGGAAAATTTTGTAGTGTATTGTATTTTTTGCTCCTTTACACAAGTTCCTTAAATTCTCAATTACAAATTTTTAGAAGTAATTCTTTAAAGTACTTAGTGATTTTGATATTGATAAATATGTATAAAAACCACTAAGTTCCTTTAAAATAAGTTGTTTAAAACTATAAAGTTAAAATGCCCAGCTTCACGTAAGCTCGCTGCAAAACCTTTCGTTAAAACATGGTTTCTTAACTTTCAAACTGATATTATTTTTAATAGTTACTAAATACTTACTAAGCTGTCTCCGTATCTAAGATAAAAAAAAAGGCCGCGGACAAAAAACAAAACAAAATAACATAAAAATATACTAAGCTGATTACAAAAGTATCAAAAAGTCAGTAACAGCAGTATTTAACATTTTAACACAAACTGTAAGACACATTGAATACTTTCAGTCTTAACACGCTCCCTCTGTAGTATCTTCTTAACACTGTTCCCCGTTAATTTCCCCATAGGGCTTACTTAAAGTTGTCTCAACGTTGTTTAAGTATTCTAAAAATGTCTCGCTTGAATTCGCGGGAACCGATTTTTGAATGTTAAGAACATAAGAAGCTTATATTTGAAAATTTTCAGATATTCTGTTTCAATGCGTTGTTTTGGGATCAAATTTGAAAAAAAAAATGTTTTATCTTTACATCCAGTTCAGAGTGAAGAATAAATGAATGTGCTTCTTTAAAAATTTATTTTGTTGCTAGGTGTTGTTTGAAATTCATTAAAGGCTAACTAGAACTAGGGAATATTTTTTGTAGCTGCGAGGTTCTTGATATTAGATTACAATAATATGATAATAGCATGCATATGATACAGACATCGCAAAAATACAATATGTTTC
Organism: Tetragnatha montana; assembly: GCA_963680715.1. NCBI lineage: Eukaryota > Metazoa > Arthropoda > Arachnida > Araneae > Tetragnathidae > Tetragnatha > Tetragnatha montana. The sequence continues at coordinate 57,627,505 of OY796676.1, read as the reverse complement.
TTCTCAGAATATCTTATATTGGTTCTTTTTGGTGAAATATTCTGAAATTTGATACCGAGTACTTGTGAAAGTAAGTTAGATTGAAATACTTTTAGAAAATGATAATATAATTAAAATGCATACTTTATGTGAAGTGTTTTGTAAGAAAGGAAAATTTGAAAGAGTTTAATTTTTATATTTTGGTGTTATTGCAGTTTAAAGTGAAAATATAATCTCCGTTCCTCCAATTTCATTTTTACAAAACACACAGAACGCATTCCCTACCAAACAATCAAATCCCGTTTTTAAATGAGAGTGAGTTCTTCAAAAGAGTATATTTTATAAACACAATGTAATAAAGTGTTTAAATTAAATTAGGTACATAATTAATTTAAGTAATATAATTAATTAACTGCTGTCTGCAGTATTTTCTAGGTCCAGGTTTTTTGCTGGCAACACATATTCAAGTTCAGTTGGAAAAGAGTAAATACAACAATAAGACATACCATACCACACATATTAAATTAAGTTTGATTCTGTTGAAATCTCGGGTTAATTTTAGAAATCTTCTTGTAAATAGTACAACAACGTATTATAATTTCGTGCAATAAACAGGAGGATAAAGTAATTCACCGTATTAACAACCCCGAAACCCCTTCCAAAAACCCTCCCACCTTTCAAAACCACCACTTGATGATTAGTCTCCCTGAGTGACTGGCATCCCCCCTTTCCGATGCAAATGAAGGAGCCGCTCCTTTTGAAGAGGGGGGGGGTTGCCGGACAGTGAGGGATGGCCGGATTCATCAAGGGGTCGAGGGCTCATTATCCGCCATTTGATGGCTGCGATTATGGGCCACTTTGATGGACTCCGATCGTTTGTTTGTGCATTAGGAGGTTTCAATGCGGAAGGGGTAAAAGGGGATACTAGAGGGGGTGGGAGGAGGTTTTAGACGTTTCCTAAGAGGGTTGCTTGGGTTATGTGTGCATGGTTTTATATGAGGTGTAAAGGGGGGTCAAGATTGTGAAAACGGTTTTTTTAAGTGTCCATCTTTTTTCTCTCTATTATGCAGCGGCGTTTTTAGAAAATTTTATTTTTGAACTCTAAATACGTAAGAATACAAATATGATTCCCAAGATTTTAAGTGTGTTCTTCCACAGTCGGTTACATTTATTTAATTGAATTTAAGTCCTGTTGTCCCTGAAAAAAAATTCTGTATTTTATATCTAAGGAGAAACAAGAAACTTAATCTAAACTGACGGGTGTGACAAAACTCAAAATGTCTGTCGGAGTGATTGAAAACTTCAATTCCAAGATGCTTTACGACAACAATAATATGAGGATTAGTTGAGCATTTCCATTTTTTATATTAATAGAATTTACTATATATGTTACGGGCAATGTGATAAATCGGGCATTATTAATAATGCCTGAAGTGGAGGCGGGCAATGTGATAAATTCAATGGAATTTATGAATGAAATTTATCACTTTGCCCGCCTCCACGTAGGGCATTATTAATGATGTCCGATTTATCACATTGTCCGTAACATATTTACAAAACAAGTAATTAAACTAAATATCTAAAAAATTCAATCTAATTATTTTTGTAACATTAACCAGACTTTAATCGTGTTTGAGCGCAACACATCTAAATATTTAACTTATCAAAATCTATTAAATATGACTGTTCTGAACCAGTTGTATGCATTCTTAAGGAACTAAATCATACAAAATGTTTAACTCTCATTGGACATTTCGACATAAATATTTGTATGTAAAAGCTCGTTTTGCATAATTCGAATGAATTATATTAACGCTAGTTTCATTCAGAAATGTACTAGTTTCACTGTCCTTTCTTTGACCGAAACAAATTTTGAAATAAAGTCTTACAAAATATATGTTCCTCGCATAAATATTCACACTTCATGTAGTTACAGTGTCACAATTACTAAACCTTAACTTTTATACCAACAATTTCTACGTTTAACCAGAACGATTATATTATGTTAATTTCATTGCATCGCATGACGTGGGTTATTAAGCCTAGAACTTTTATTCAATTTATGGCTGGGGTTCAGATTTGCTTTGGTTTATGCATAATTCATTTTGTAACTTTTCCCAACCAAGAGTAATGCCCCATCTTTACTTTAAAAACCGAAAAGTTTGTCGTAATTTATCTGATGCGACCGCTGGAGTTTTTGTGTAACATTTAAAATGAAGATGAATAGTTATGTAAAGTAAACATGCATGGCGATATTTCAGTTTACTTCATATATTTGTCTTTCCAACCATAAGTGGTGTTCTTGGTCGTTTTTCAGGCTATTTATGGAAATTAGGTCTGTTTCTTTCTTTCTAGGATAACTCGAAAATTAAGAACATCTAAACAATTTATGCAGTACTTAAGATCTTCTAGTGAAACAGTTTCATCAAACTCTGTCGACCCTTATGTAAAGAAATTTTTAGTTATTAAAATTACTTAAGAAGGTAAAAATGCGAAATTCGGACTCATAAGTCGAGGTCGTAATGATTATCAAACTTCTTATCTTTCTATACTTCAAACGTATTTCAACACTGAGTATTTAATAGAAGCTTTTAAATGTATACAAATTTAGAATTGATTACTTTCAAACATTTTTGAAGAAAAAAAATACTTACCTACCATAGCCATAGAGAGAAATAGAAGTGGAGTGAGCATTCGGCATTGATTCGACTCCAAAAAAGAGTTCCCGACGTTAGGGAACGTACCCATATTACGTGACCTGTTTAGGGGGGGTTGGGGGTCTTCAAAATACCACGCTTGGTCAATACTTGGCTTAGGCTAAAAATTGTTTTATGAATAACGTGAACATATTTATTTAGATACGTTTTTTCAAACTTAAGATGATGAAAATACCCCCTTCGCATGCATGCTTGCACCGTGGAATGAAATTATTAGTTTTTATCGGATGTGACGTCACATTTTACCACGTTTTTATTAGGTCGCTTTGTTGTCTGTCTGTCTGTCTGTCTGTTCGGGTGGAATTTAGAAATCGATTTTTAACTAACTTCCCGAAGAGGTAGAGACTTGAAATTTTGAACACAGTTCAGATCTGGATGACAATGCGATATTATCTCGTTGTTTCGGTTACCTTTGCTTCCCCTGAACCCCCAGGGGGGCTTTCGAGTGGAATTTAGAAATCGATTTTGAATTAACTTCCCGATGAGGTGGAGACTTGAAATTTTGAATTCAGTTCATATCTGGATGACAATGCGATATTATGCCGTTGTTTCGGTTAAATTTGCTTCCCCTGAACCCCCAGGGGGCTTATTTAGAAATCGATTTTCCCGATGAGGTAGAGACTTGAAATTTGGAACACAGTTCATATCTGGATGACAATGCGATATTATGCCGTTGTTTCGGTTAAATTTGCTTCCCCTGAACCCCCAGGGGGGCTTATTTAGAAATCGATTTTCCCGATGAGGTAGAGACTTGAAATTTGGAACACAGTTCATATCTGGATGACAATGCGATATTATCTTGTTGTTTCGGTTAAATTTGCTTCCCCTGAACCCCCAGGGGGCTTATTTAGAAATCGATTTTCCCGATGAGTAGAAACTTAAAATTTTGAACACAGTTCGGATCTGGATGACATTGCGATATTACCTCGTTGTTTCGGTTAAATTTGCTTCCCCTGAACCCCCAGGGGGGGGGCTGATTTAGAAATCGATTTTGAACTAACTTCCCGATGAGGTGGAGACTTGAAATTTTGAACACAGAACTAAAAAGCAGAAAATAATTTATTAAATAAAAAAAACTTTTTAAAAACCACGTTTTTAAAATGCACTAAAAAGTATAAAATAATTTGCTTCTAACTCCTTGTAAAACGAAAAACGTGGGGTTCATGCAATAATATTTACAGCTAGTACTCTATTGGCCACTGTATTTACTAATATATCCACAATAAATAATAAAAAAAATAAGAAGCATAAAGAGTACGGAGAGAAGCTGTTAAATTAAATATCTAATGCATGAGCCCCACGTTTTTCGTTTTACAAGGAGTTAGAAGCAAATTATTTTATACTTTTTAGTGCATTTTAAAAACGTGGTTTTTAAAAAGTTTTTTTTATTTAATAATTTTAAAAAAAAATACGCGTCGTAAAGGTACAGTTTTTCGGGATTTTTTTTTCTCAGTACAAGCGCCCTATAGTGTGCCATATCCTACATATACTATTTAAAAAAAAAAACATACAGATAAATACAGATCCAGACATTTTAGGCCCCTTATCTCTACATTCCTTTTCCAAAAAAATTAGATCAGGTAAACACGGCGAGAGACCTTTGAAACTTCTTCCCATCGATCTTTCCAATAATTGTGTATGAGGGGGCAACTCTTCCCACGAGATTTTGTTGGTCCAGCAATTACCCGAGATCTAGTGTTTGAATTGGGATTTCTCGATCAGTTTACACCGAATCAATAAAATGGCGGTGTGTTCTGCATCGAGTGTTTGCGCAAACTTTGCCAACTGATGATGGGAAACAAAATGGTCCTATTAGGAAGATACTTGAGAAAAGGAGTTTTTGGGGAGTGGGGATTCATGGGCTTCAGCAGTTTGAGTTAAAGGAGTTTGCTACTCTGTGTCAGTAGCAATCAATTTATAGAGGAGACTGGGGTCAGTTGGCATTCAGCCTTCATTTTTTTGCTACAAGGGAGTTTAGAGAGCTGGAATTTTGGTAGTGGAACATAAGAGTACACTTTCCTCCAAAATGTTCGTCTGTTTTGAAGCTTGACGAATAAAAGACTCCATAATTAATTATTTTTCCTGCTAATGAGTTGATTTTGCTCTTTAGGAAAAACCAACTCCCGTCACCCCTTTGTAGGTCATTTTACACTTAAAAACTGCATATAACCCCTTAATGTTACATAAATGACGTGAGATCATTGTCAAGCTCTTTTTTGGGTGGTGGAAAATAACAGAAATATCGCAAATCGTTATCCACAAAACAATACAAGTAATTTCCAATTATTGGCGATATTTCCGTGATTTGGTGACCAAAATCATTCGAAGATTTTTTTTTAACGGGACAGATAACGGAATTGTACCAAAATACCACCAAACTTACTCAGTATACAGTCAAGGATAAAAGACAACGTTTTTTTTCCACAATAATTACATGATGATAAAATGCAGACAACTGTTTCGGGAATCAGTGGATCCTCTTAGTCAGTGCTAAAAATTGTTACTAAAAGTTCACTTTTAGCACTGACTAAGAAGGAACTAAAAAGGACTTGTCTTTTATCCTTGACTGACCAATCTCCACAAGTACCTCTTACCTTCTCACTCTACACATTCCAGAAACATTATCACCAGAAACCCCCAAATCGTGATCTCGACCAGTGCAGAACATCTTCCACAAGACAATCCGGCGTCCACTGTCCGTCACAAGTCCATCCATTACTCGCCATCGGCATAAAGAAGCAAGTGACCGTCGTCAAAAGGACCGTGACATCTCGACAAGGGGCGAGATGTCCCATTAGGCCCAGAAACAAATGTCCTGTCCCACAAGGGCACGTTCCGCGGAATTCTCGCCCTAATCTAATTGTCCCCTCGGATTATGTCGTCCGGCGATGACCGTCGAATGGCTGTAGGGAGGGGGAGATATATATTGTACTGGGCGTGATGGTTGTAGGGGGAAAGGTTTTTTATTGTTGTTGAAGGAAGCTATTTGGTCTAATACTTGAATTGGATTTGATTAAATAACAGTCATTTGATGGTGAAATGGGATAAATGCAATACCATGTACTACAAGTGGAAGCTCTAGAATTAGGAATTTGCATTATCATCGCAGAAGTGTTTGAAAACTTTTAGTATAAATTTGCAAGAAAGGACAGACAAACTCAAAATATGTTCTGCAATAAGTGTTTTATCAGGGTATGTTGAAGTTCTTGTAGGTTTTCTTGCCCTCACTTCCAATTAAAAATTGCATTTCAACTATAGGAATGCCATTATTTCAGTTCAGTTAATCTTAGATTCACCAAACTGTGGTTGATTTCTCCTTTTTGCGGATGACTTTTGCTCTGGCAAACGAAAAGAGTTGGTACTACATAAAAGTAAGTGATTTTCAATTATTTACAGCAAATGTCTGGGGGACCTGTTGGTCCTTGCAAAAGAGTTTGTGATAATCACTCATTTTTTCTATTTATAATCTTTCTCTTATTTGCTAGTTAAAATTTATCTTCAAGGTAAATAAGTAAGAAATTGGAATTCAGAAAAATCATACCAAAGAAACTTCCATGCCTGTCCTACCAGTTTATGGAAGACACTACTGGCCTTATTCACTGCAACCTGACCAGCGGTTAACCTTCGCTTAAAGAAGGATTTCACCAATCAGTCAGCGATATTTTCTTTCTTTAGCTGCTAGTTAACCACTGGTCAAGTGGCAGTGAATAAGACCGTTATTATATAGTGTTAGCTGTTGTCTCTTGAAATAAAAAGTGATAATCTCTTTTCTTTGTCAGCGTACAATATGTCTTCATTTGACGGGTCAGAAAAAGTTTGAAATTTACTCGGAAAGGACCAATATACATGCATTCATAAAAATTCACTTGATTTGGAATGATGGTTAACTGATTTAAAATGTATAAGTATTGAAAAGTAGGTAAGTAAGAATTGGAATATTGGTATAAATGTGAAATTTGACTCCTCTATAAATACGCAATCTTCATGTTTTACCTAAAATTATCAATCAAAACTTTCTTGTATGACTTTCAAAAGACCAGTCCGAAATAACATCCCATCAGATATGTGGTACAATATTAATACACCAGCAATTACCGGCCGATAACGAATCACGTTCCCGGGCGAACAAGTAGGTACAGCCGCGCCGTGCCTCGGTCAATACGCTGTGGAGCACGTAAACAGCAGCAGCCTCTGTTAAATGCAGACCCTCGGTGCGGACTGCATAAATTAAAGGGGGGATGCGATGGGAAAACGCTTTGAGGGGAGGGCTAAAGCGATGCGCACACAATGAAGTGTGTGATTAAGTTGAGTGATAGGGCTGAGTTGGGTTGAGCTGTAAGGCGGCTGACGCGATTGGGCCACTACTCGGATATGCATCCTCCTGGGCGTATGTGTGTGTGTGGAAAATGTGTTAACTTATTGAATTAAGTGGGATAGAGGAGATGGTTGGGAAGAGTTCTATGAGAGGGATTATTTGGGAGGGTGTGATATAGGATGATTTCGCGAAGAATGTTTCGAATTAATTATTTTGTTATTAGATATTGGTAAGGCAGTAATAAAATCGTATAAAGTATCTTTTTGCAAAGGTAAACGATAGAGTTATTTTTAGTACTCTATTGAATAGTAATTTGAATTCTTAACTATCGATATTTTAATCGAGGGAGTTAAAACTACCTTTACGATTATCCGTAGTATTTTGGTCAAAAAATATATGAAAAATGTTTGCTAATACTGCAACACTTTAAGTAGCTTCATTAAAGCCAGTTCTAATAATATATGAGTGGGAGAGAAGCCGAGTGGAACAAGTGACGATGTGAGTAGGTGAGTAAAAGTTGGTATACTACTGAAAATTAAGTTGAACAAATTTTTTCATTTACGCATTCTCTGTGTGTACTCTGGTTTTTAAACTACTTCCTTTGGATCGAAGGAAAGTGAAACTTCTGATCAAGAACATAAATATAGCAAGAAAAACTCGGAAAATTTGTCAACCGACCTCTTACACATAAGTTAGCCAGTATTGTTATTTCCCCCCTTGGCTTCTAATGCACTCGCTTGAGATTCTGCCTTTTATAAATTGTACACTTATTGGCTTTACAACTCAGGGCAGAGGTCTACGATCCCCATATTCGTTTTCGTGATGGAAGGCTGCCTTTTACAAATAACACTTACTTACTATTATACTTAATACTTTTGTAGAACTTATTTATTTTCATCGGTAAAGAACACGTTAGCTTTTTCCTTCAAATTTAATGCTTAGTTAAATAAAAAAAAAATTACTTTAGAACTAAACCGGCCTCCTACCCTCATCTACCGAAGAAAAATAATACCTTATACAAAACACTTCCCTCACTCCAAAGAGAAAAAAAAACCTATCTGCTTCTCAAAATGTTCCCATGCTCAAACACCATTGATTAAGCGATAAGTTTCCGAAAAGAATGCACGCATAACGGCCTTTCAGGCAATCCTCCCTGATAGCCCATCTTCAACAAGCACTTCGCCTAAAACATCCCATAAAAGGACAATACCGACAGAGCCCGGCCATCCTTCATACTCCATTCATAAACAATGCATGCGCCCTGTTGTTAAAGCAAAGCTCCGAAGCACAAGAAGAAAAAGACAAAGCTATCGATATAGCAAGCAACACGAACTGTGTTCTCCATTAGTCTTTATAAATTATTAAACAGTATCGACTAGGAGACGTTTTGCGAACGGAACACGCGAGTTATTGTTTAAAAATGCGACCCACGTGTGTTTTCTCACGGGTTTTCCCTGCGGAGTTATCCGGAAATGAATAACTTTTCGGGATGAGGAACAGTGGCTGTTACGTATAGCGTTAATTTCCAGTTTTGAGGTTTCGGGGATGAGTTATGAGGTTTTCCGAGACGCCGATTGATGAGAACTTTAATAGGTCGGTGAAAAATTAGCTAAGGGTGGGATATTTTCTTTGAACAATGATAATTACACTATTTAGGAGACATATATCAATGCTTGCGTGGATATGTTTAAATATAGAAATCTATAAAAAGAGGATTAGAAATAAGTTATCACTCAAAGAGATGACAATCAAACACATTTTACTGTAAATATAATCAGAGAAGTATAAAAATAGATCGAAATAGGTATTTCAAAGAAAAAAATATTTTTTACCATTTGGTGTTTTTTGTCACTTTTAGCATGGAATTTAGTAAACATAAGGCACCAAAAAAGTTTAAAGGTTTTTAAGATTTTATGGGGGCCTGGCAACTCAAAGCAAAATAGAGACACAGTATTTTATAAATATCGGTACTTCACAGGATTTTTCTCCCAATATTTTTTTTTTCATTTTAATCATTTTAACCAATATAGCCTAAATAAGGTGTTTAAAAACATAGTATAGTATTTTTTTTCTAATTTTCTTGTAAATGCGATCACTTAGTGAAAATAGAAGCACTAATAGCATAACACTGGTCAACACTCATTTTGGTGGCTGGAATATTAAAGCTGATTTTGTATATATTTGACCTCCTGATTACGAATATGGCATCCATTTTTGCTCATCAGCTCTAGTTTTTGATATATTTCACAATTAAGTTTTTAAGACTTTTGCTCTACCTTTTATACAATATGGCGATATAAAGATGTCTTAAAATATAAAAAACCAAACTCTCTAAGGCTTTTCCTATTCCATAGGGTCCCAATAGATAGTGTATACAGTTTCATTCCCCTGAGTTAGTTTTAAGGGGTACCTATAGGGCCCTAAAGTTGAAAAAAAGTGGAAAAAATTGTCTTTTTTTCAGAATTTTTTAAAAAATATTTTTGAGTTTTCACATGTGTTAAAACTGGGTAATATATGTTATTTAGAACTTATTTAGACAGGATAAAATAATTTTTACTTTTTAAGTGCACCGGAAAAGACCTATTTTCTAATTTTAAGGAGAGAAGTAGGGTCATTTCGCTCAAAAACGCTCAATACCAATAATGGTGGTTGAAACGAATAATTTTCGAATTTTTCAGAAGTAAGTTCTCAAAAAAGATGTCCTTTGATGTAAAACTAAAAATTTCATATGATAAAGATCAGTGAGTTAGTTTATTGAACGTAAATATCGCCTCTCCAGAAAGAGCAGAGCGTGCGAAGTTTGGCTCGCTTCAGACAAGTCTACTCTACTATCTCTACGGATTAAACTATGCCAAATGGGAAAGTTTCAGGGATGTCGCTCCAATTCTACCTGAATAACTTCTAAAACACATATTAGTCAATTTTATCCAATTAGCAAATTAAAAAATGCCTTTTTTTTTAAATAATTTTTTTCCAATTTTTTTCAAATTGTAGGGCATGAAAGCTCGGGAGCAGCTTCTATTGTTTTACTGATCTTTATCAAATGAAATTTCAGTTTTACTTCAAAGGACATCTTTTTTGAGGACTTACGTCTGAAAAATTCGGAATTTATTCGTTTCAACCATCATTATTGGTATTAAGCGTTTTTGAGCGAAATGACCCTACTTCTCGCCTAAAAATTAGAAAATTGGTCTTTTCCGGTGTACTTAAAAAGTAAAAATTATTTTATTCTGTCTAAATAAGTTCTAAATAACATATATTACCCAGTTTTATCACATTTGAAAACTCAAAAATATTTTTTAAAAAATTCTGAAAAAAAGACAATTTTTTCCACTTTTTTTCAACTTTAGGGCCCTATAGGTACCCCTTAGAACTAACTCAGGGGGATGAAACTGTATACACTATCTATTGGGACCCTAAGGAATAGAAAAAGCCTTAGAGAGTTTGGTTTTTTATATTTTAAGACATCTTTATATCACCATATTGTATAAAAGGTAGAGCAAAAGTCTTAAAAACTTTATAGTGAAATATATCAAAAACTAGAGCTGATGAGCAAAAATGGATGCCATATTCTTAATCAGGAGGTCAAATATATACAAAATCAGCTTTAATATTCCAGCCACCAAAAAAAAAGTTTTTTTTTGTAGACCAGTGTAATTGTTTCGCACTACAGCGCTAAAAACTCAGTTATACAGCAAGAATGAGCTATGAGCTGAAAAGCTTTCATTAACAACTACCAAAACAAAACATTAGTTTTATGTTTTGAAAATTGTTTCTCTTTTTTTACTATCAAAAACATCAATAAAGTGAATGAACCTGAAGGGAAAGGTTAGCTTAAACAATAGAGATACCTGCTAGAATATAAGAATAAGAATTTATTCATCCGACACATTTAAACAGTAATAAGCATTAATATTAAATGAAACAAAAGAAAAAAAAATACAATATATTTTTCACTAAGAAGCCTTGGCCCTTCAAGTGAACCAGTATTTTTCAAAGATTTCGATTACAACCTTTTTATTAGAACAAATAAAGAAAAGAAGAATTGTTTTAAATATCTGAAAACAGAAAATTTTTCATTTCACATCATTTTCATTCTAAATCATTCACCATTCCTTTCATTTCCTTTTTTTTTATTTTTCTTTCTTTATATTTTTATTCACAATAGACAGTTTTTCATAGAAATCAAAAACTTTGATGTAAAAAAAAACTCAATAGTGTCTAGACAAGCTGTGGTTGGTTATCATTTAAATTACACAATAGGATATATAAAAAGGAATCTGTTGTAAAATTTTGATAAAACGATGATTAAGTATTAAACTATCCTTTTGACAGCTACAGCCAGTTGACAGTTTCAATTTGTCTCATACATGTGAAAGCATGTTTTGAATAATTTCAATATTTTGCATTCTTAAAAATATGATAAAAATGTCAAAATCATAGATAAGTACAGTAGTTTTTGTCACTGAGTTGTCATTGTAAATGATAAAATCTGCACTTAAAAAGTTTTATCTGGCCTCTTTAAAAACTTTTCTCGCCTCAACAACAATATGATGCATTAATTCATTACTTAAGAAACATTATGAAGACGAGAAATACTCATATTTTAATCATGAAACGTAATTTCGTCTTCCGAAAATACTAAAATTAATCTAGCGAATGTATCGTAATTTATTCATAGACCAATTTATATTCCTTAGTAATTCTTACGCAAGTAGCTTTAATTTTTTTCAATTATTTTCATACCCCACACTCTATATTTCAAAATAATGAATTTCTTAAAAATATTACTCATAACTTTCTCTCTTAGTTAAGTCTCATGTATTATCCGAAAAAACTTGAACGTTAATAACTTGAAAATGCGTGTTTTTCCCCCTCTTTTTAATGCATATCTTAGATCTTAATTTTTGTCTTTATAAGAAATTTGATCTTTCTAGGCATTAAAGCTAAAAACTTTTAAGCAGATCAAACTTCAAGCGGAGTTTAATCAATACAGAGTTAAGCACGATTTCGTCCTTAACTTAATCCGTTCTGGAGTTTAAAATATTGAAGACAAGGCAAGGAAGTTTTAGAATATTTTATTATTAATCCTCTCCCTAGGGATCACTTTTTAAACTTTCTTCAGATAGTTTGGCACTCTTTATCCTTAAAATCCAAAAGTATAACACGAAATAAAAAAAATGGAATATCATAAGTTTGGAATGAGGAAGGTTTTATGATTATTCACTTAATAAATAAGGTGTGGATGGATCAGCTTTTTTTAGTGTAGGATAATATCTATTCAAATTATTTTTCATGCGTTTTAAGTAATTACACGTCAAAAACTTGAGTTGTTTTCAGTGTTATATTTCTTTTTAAAGTATTGTAGTAATTTAAAATTTAGAATGGGGGTGGGAAAGTGGGGACGCCATGTCGATGACAGGGAAAACAAGTTCTTTTTTATCTTTATGGCGAATATATGTTTTTCAGATGTAATACTAAAGATGTGGTTATAGAATGAATTCTTCCTTCGGATTAAGAAAATGTTGGGTAGGCTTATCTGAATTCTTAGATGAGCGAGTATGATTTTATATACTGCTATTAAGGAAATATACAGATAGAGGAGAAACTTTATTCAGCTTATTAAAAAGACGGTTTATGAACCAAACAATATATTGATTAAAATTATTATAAACACAATTGGATTATACATATTTTAATGAAATAATAATAAGGTTTTAAAGTATAGAATAAGTATTTAAAAAAATATAGAATAAGTATTAAAAAAATTTTATTAGGATTTTAGTAATTGTCACTCAAAATATAGGATATATTAGCAAACGAAAATATTCTTTCAGGCCTCAATAAATAAAAAGTTTGAAAATTTACTTTGAAAGTTCAAAAAGTTGTTTTGATTTTTTCAATTAAAATTTTTATCTTTATTTAACTAAAATACACAAAACTACACGATAACAATTAAAAACTTGCTCCTTTGCAAACCTTTTATGAGGCCTGAAAAAACTGCATTACAAAGTTTTCATTGGTAATGTCGCCTCGAGTTTTTAGCCTTCGAGTTCTCGAGTCGCCGAGCGTTTGTTAGATATTGCCAAACAATTTTTTAACGTTTTTGTTCTATCTCAGTTAGTTTTTATATAATATTTTAATTTTCTTATTTCTCTCCCAGGGGCGCTATAAGCCATCACAATTGATTCAGCATGCACTTACCTAGGGCACTTTAATTTTCATGGCCCTAAAATAATTGGGTTCTAAATTCTTTCTTCTTTTGAAACACCTTGTATATTCGGTGACTTATAAAAATTATTATTGGGCACATAAATTTTGTTACATCATTCATTGACATGCATTGGGTAGTTCAACATACAGTAGCAGTATTCCGTATACTACATTGGGTACACCAGTTATTAAATACACACCTTTTGCTGAATTATAAGACTTAGGAGTAAACTAATGCAGGGTTTCTGGGCTAAATAGGATCATATACATAGCTTGGAAAGGCAACTTTGTTTCGTTATAAGCCCTACTGTTTAAGAAGAAGAAGGATTTAATAAATAAACTAAGGTCAGTTTAGTTTTTACTATAGAAATGGATTGAATTTACCCAATATCCCCCCAAAAAAATTCCAATATCTCCCTCTAAAACCTTTTGTGGCCCTGACTAAGGTGGTGATTTGTTTAAGAAAATTTTCGGAATCGATTATCGGAAATTCTCACAGAAAGCGGGTTTTCAACCTCAATTTTATCCGTACAACCACTCATCTACTATGTATAAACCGAAGAAACGCCGAATTAAAAAAAATCCTCCAACAGGAAGCACTCATAAACCCCCGACGAAAGACCTAAAACACACCGGATCTCCACTCCAATTAAAAACACAAACGTTCTAAATCACCAAACGAAACACACATTGCGCATCACACCTCATTTTTTTTCCAAACGAGCATCTCCTGCTACTACGGTCCACCAATTCGTAATGGAGTCGGGAGGTTCACGTTCCACGGGACCACATTTCCAGAGGGGGTGGCCCCGTTAATAGGTTGGAGGAAGTGAAGTGAAAGGATAGGGGTTGTCTTGAGACTTCTCCTCCCCCTCTCTTGAGAGGGAATTTTTTTTTTCACGAAGGGGTTTGGATTCGTTTTATCTCTGTTATTTATGCTGTTTCAGTTTTTTGGCGTGGGAAAGAGGTATCAATCATAGCGGTAGTTGGGTGGCACTTGAGGTTCTGTGGGGGTGATGTCAATATTAAGTTGGAACGAGGCTGAGTTGGGATGAATATTTGTTCCATGGAACAGTATTACCTATAACGCCTACAAAATATATTCTTTGGAGTGAGGGTATTTGAACTGATTTAACCCCTCCCATAGGGTTACAGAATAGTAAATTCATTTTCTTTTCAATGAGGTGTTTTCATGAAAGAGGGATTTCTTATTTTATACTTTTTTTATAAATTATGGTTTAAAACTCCCAAATTTCTGAGTTTTAGGTTCAAAAATGTGTTTAAATAATTTAAGATTCAATTTTATTTTCTACCAAAATGCCAAAGTCACGTGATCAGAAAACGGGCTTCTATTGGATGTGACGTCACAGCTCACGATTTGGGATTCGAAAGTGTTTTCGAGCCGAAACAAAAAACAAAATTTCCAAAATTTATATCTCAGAAAAAATAGGCTATGAAAATACACGAATGATTTCATCATTCTTCATGGAACATTTAAAAAGAATATTCTAAATCATTTCTATTGTTCTTTTATGGAATGCTAACTTGAAGAAATCTTCTAAAAAAGTTGTTTTTATTACATATTAAAATGTAAGCAATTTAAAAATTTTAAATTATTTTTAATATAAATCAATATTTTATTGTTTTATGAGGATTCTGAATAAAATGTGTTAAACGAAGATTTCTATTAAAGTTTAAATTAAAGTTATCAGTCCCGTTAAAATTGTTCGTAACATTTCGGTCTCCAAATATTCAAGCATCGGCAGATTTTCGTTATAATCGAAAACTGTAGGTACATAAATCGGCTGGTTTGCAAATTTCAGCAATAGCCTGCATAAAGCAATCTTTGGTGTTTAAATTTCTTAGTGATATTTAAAGCTAAG
Organism: Tetragnatha montana; assembly: GCA_963680715.1. Lineage (NCBI taxonomy): Eukaryota > Metazoa > Arthropoda > Arachnida > Araneae > Tetragnathidae > Tetragnatha > Tetragnatha montana. The sequence goes on along the minus strand of OY796676.1, from coordinate 57,612,398 downwards.
GGCGATTTGGTGTGTACGTTTATATCTTGTTACTAACACCGCATATCAATTTTGGTATAAAACAAAATAGAAGTTTTTTAAATAGAAGAAAAAAACCCTTTCATTTTAAAAAGAAATTTACTGTATTTCAAAAGGTTCCAGGGCGAAACAAATTTTACCCAATTACTCTACCTAACTTTTCAAAAATATTTTTTTAATACGTAGAAAAAGTTTATTATAAAAATACAAGTGATAATATAATTATGCGAAGAGTGAAAATTATAATTTTAATGAAAAATGCTCTTAAAATTTCGTAATTTTTAAATTTTTAGGGAAAATTTATAACAAAACATTCCCATTTTTACATGAATTTTTAAACTGACTAAACTTCCGAATAAATTAAGTAGGAGTATCGATAAAAAATTGTTTTACCTGGATAGTACCTAATAATAAATTCACAAACCAAATTTTCAGTGTGTTGGTAAAGATATGCCAAAAACAGTTTTTAGTGGTTTTTAGTGTCCACTATAGCCTTAACGGGACAGATAACGGCGTTGAACGACCTTTTCAACGCCGTAATTCAAATTTCAAAGTAAAATGTTCTGCTTTTTGGCTTAAATGGTTTGTTTCATCAATATTAAAACCAATCTTGCCTTTTTTTTGGCAGGAAAAAAATCCTAAGGGTGATTTTGAGGATGTTCCCATTTGGGAACATCGGCGTTTCGGATGAAGTTTTTAGGGGGGTTTCCAAAGGGCATGTATTTAACAATTTATTCAAATAAAATTTCTGAAATCTGTTTCTTCTTGAAACTTGAAGTTGAATAACTTGGAAATAACTTGAGTTTTTACATGGCCAAAAAAATCCCCACAAAAACTATACTCCAAACGCCGATGTTCCCATTTGGGAAAATAAATAGTGAATTGGCAATTACTCTCTAAAAATAAAATGCAAAATTATTATGTTACTACAAATGGAAAGATGGGTACTGCAGCTACTAAAACACAACAAAATTATTAAAAAAATAATTTTATTTAAAATTATCAGAAATTGAAACTTGTATAAATTTTGGAAGCCAAAAATCAGTAAATTTGACCTAAATTCTACAAAAAGGATTAAATACTATGTGAAAAATAGTTGCATGTAAAATAAATTCATATACTAATGTAGCTCTCTAGCAAGTATCATTTTCTTGCATGAAAAATTAAGTGATAAAAAAATTCCCTCAATTGATTTGGGAACATCGGCGGGTAAAAGGTTAAGGGATGACAAGAAAATAGTAGCCTGTAGCACAGAGAGGCAAAATCCCTAAATACGGGCCAGCCCCGACCTATAGATCACCCCCAGCATCCATTTCATCACCTCCCCTCATCACTAAAGAGAGTATTTACGGCGAGCAGAGGGTAAACATGTGCTGCTTCCGTTGCCTCAGAATTCCAACCGGAATTTAGGAGCACCATTAAAGAGGCAAGCAGAAAACGCCAATAATGAAAAGGGAGAAAAAAAAGTGGAGGAAACGCTGTTCCAAAAAATGTTTAGATAGGTCTCAAAGGAAGAAAGGAGGAGGAGAAAATAAACCTCAAAGAAATATGTTTAGAGGTTAGTTTACAAGCGTCTTTTCGAGGGTAAAAATGAGATAGGTGGCTTTTTTCTCGAGATTCCACCTCGACAGTTGCGGTCTGCGGAAGTAGTGGTCGATTGTGGCTTATGGTTCTCAACCTTTAGGAATTTTATTTCTTTGTTTGTTATATTTTTAAATCGACCCGCTTGTGAGGAAAAAGTGAACCTGCTTTCTTAAAAGAGTCTTTAGTAAGTTACATAGAGCATTCGCACATGACGTCACTTGGAGGACAAAAACAACGTTGCTAAGGCTGTTGTTAGGGGCGGGAAATAGAAGCATCCAATAGAAGCATTCGCACATGACATCACTGGAGGATAAAAACAACGTTGCTAAGGCCGTTGTTAGGTAAAGTCATGTGATTGAAAATGCTCTATAGAGCATAATTACAATCACATGACTCGGACCTAGCAACGGTCTTAGCAACATGCACTTTGACCTAGAGAATGTTACAGTTAAAAGAAAATAACTGTTCGTGGAATGCTTCTATTGGAGCATTTGCAATCACGTGACCTCTCATCCAGCAACTGCCTTAGCAACAGATAACGCTGTACCTAGCCACCGCCCTAGCAACAAACGCTTTGAGCTACAGCAGTTAGCATTTAAAAGAAAACAACTAGTCGTGACGTCCCCTGAAAACACTCTATTTTTTAGAGTTAGGACAAGAGCTTACACAAGTTAAGAAACTACTTTAAAAGAGAATCTTTATATATATTACTTAAGGATGAGACCAACTTTTTTTAAAAGATAAATAAATTTTTTTAGATTGTGTATAGAGTGTTTTCAGGTGACGTCACAACCGGTTATTTTCTTTTAACTGTGTACCTTCTGTAGGGCTTTTAACTGCTGCTAAGGCCGTTGTTTATCTGTTGCTAAGGCGGTTTTTAGGTATGGGATCACGTGATTGCAAATGCTCCAATAGAAGAATTCCACGGCTAGTCATTTTCTGTAACTGTTAACCTCTGTAGGGCAAAAAACTGTAACATCTTCCGTTGCTAAGGCCGTTGTTAGGTCCGAGTCATGTGATTGAAAATGCTCTATTAAGTTTGCAATAGTATAAAACTTATGTTTAGAATAGAATAATTGTTATTGTACTAGTGTATTTTTTATTAGAATTGGTCAGTATTTTTCTTTTTGTTGTTAAATGTTATCTTATAAATTAAGAATTATATAAAAATAATAAAACCTTGCTTCCGCAGTTCTTGTAACATAAAGAGTTTTAGGTCTCAAAGTACTCAATCAAGTTTTTAGTAGATTCAAATTTGGTCTAGCATTCTAACATTTGATCTACAAATGTGAAATGTTAGCTTTAAAAGTATAAAAATCTGATAAAAATGTATCCCCTTATAAATAGAAGGGCGATAATTTTAAATTTGAAACCCAATTTTAATGACTATTGAAATTTCAATCCAGGTTTTTTTAGGCAGAGATCGTAATTCCAATAATCCAAAATCCTTTGAGTTGTCATTATAAGATTTATTAAAATGTTAGTTACTTTTGAGTTCGATACATTTTGTTTGGTTTTTTATCACGGTTACCACTTTAATTTCCATGTACAGTTGGGTAAATAAAAAACGACTAAGTTGAGATTTCTGACGAACCACTTGGGTTAGGAAGACAAATAAGGTGGATATATCAAATCCTCCAACTTTTGCAAAATAGTCGGTAAAAATAACTTAACATTTTTGAAAATTGAAATGCATTGTTGCAGAATGCAGTTAAATGTTCTGCAAAAACATCTGCCACTCACCGCAATTGCTGCAACAACATTCCCCGTGAATCTTAAAAAAAAAAAAAAAAATCTGGGGGTTTCGGGAGCTGTAAATTTTTCCTGCTGAAATTTAGGAGTTTATTTTTACAGCCAATTGAGGACCTCCTAATAGGATTTACGGTGTCAGCCGGAAAGTAATGCGCTAGTTAATTCTTTTAATATACTTGTAATGAGGATCTTGGTTGGGGAGTTTTTTCCCCACTTCCGGGGTCTTTACGGTGTTTTTAGACACATGTTCATACTTAAGAATCGTAAACTTGGTGGGAAAAAAGTGATAGCCGGGATTCTATTTAAGAGGAATTTCGTACTGATTCATAAATCATGGCGTCTTTTCCTCTTTCTAAGTATGGAAAGCTTTTACTTTTTTTAAAGCTTTAATATAACGATTTGATTTTGATTTAGGGGAGTAAAAATTGCTTTGGCTCAATCAGAAAAAATACCATCTGACAACTTGAAGAAATATTTTTACTCAACCAAAATAACTTATCAAAATAGTAATAATATACTGATGTGGTTTTTTTTCTGCATCTTAAAAATATTAATAGTCTGCATGTTTCATTAATTATTAATACTTCTTAAAATTCTATCTATTATAGGAAAGGTTTATTTAGAAATTTTAAAATATCTTCTAATAAATTAAAAACACGAAATTAATGTATTTCTTATTCTTATGTTTTGTTTAGTTTTACTAACTGTGTTTGCAGTTTGCACTCGGTTCTATGTATTTATCATTATCCTCTCTAGTCAATTTAAAAAAAATAGATGTAACTAGGGGAATTTTTCATTAGGAATTGGACTAAAAGCTTCGTTAAAGATTAAAGGACATACATATTCATACGATAAAAAAAATATTATTTCACAAAAAAGTTTTCATTAATCAGAACACACCTTAGTATTTATCAAGTTGTTATATACTTCAGAGTCGTATTTGCACAAATATAAATGAAAATTTAGTGTTTTATCTTTAAATTTTTATGAAGATAACGAGGAATTATTAATTTAAATAATTTGAATAAAAATATTTATTAATTTATGTTAACTTCAAGAACGTACCTATTTGTTTTTTGGGAAGATCGTTTTTTCAATTTCTGTAACAATTTAAAATAAATCCCTACATATTTTCTAAATTTAGAATGTGATTTCTTTAATTTACTTTTTCTTCTGTCAGAAATTTAATAAGGAATACTTCAGTTTAAATCTCTTCAAACATGAATACTTTTTACATTATTCCTTTTGATAGTTGAAAGTATTTTAAAATTTAATTTTACTAAAGTTTCAGAGTAAATATATATTTAAACTTGAAATTATAATGAGCAAAACAAACTGTATTCTAATAGTACCTAGTACAAATATCCATATTTTTTTGCATTTTTAGAAAATTAATTTTATTTTAAAGAAAAAAAAATAACCGTATTCAATAAAAAAAACTTTAAAGGAATTTGAAAGAGCCCTTTGACATAAAAACAAATTTTGTTAGCTGTGTTCAACCAAAATAACTTCAATTCAAAGTTTAATCTTTTTAAAAAGAAATAAAGGAAACAATTTTATAAAGTGTTATAAATTGCATTTTTAAACTTAAAAGCAATTTTTTTCTACTCACAAGGATTAAATTATACATTTTTAGGAAATTCAAATTTGATTTGATTGGTTTAATAAATATGGATTTTTAAAAATAATTATTATAACTTCATGTTTTTAAATGGTATGTTATGTTCAGATTTAAATCTTTATAAAAAAGTAAAATGAATAAAAACCATAGAATTACTTTGTATTTAATAACGTAATTTGATGTTAAGAAACAATTAACACTTTAAAAAGCTAATATAAAATCAAATATTGTATAACTTTCACTACTTACTGCTTCTAAGAAATTTAAACATTCCTTCGTTCAATTTAAACACTGTCTTCTCAATTCATAACAAATTTTCCTTTTCATAAAAAAAATATTTTTTGATTATAACTACACTTCCAAAATAGTAACTACGAAAATAAACCACCTATGCACCTATCTATAAACTTTTAAAGGCATCAAAGCATTTCTCCAGTATACCTAAAAGTTTTCTTCTAAATAAAAATAAATTTTTATTTTCATAAGAATTCCAAGAACTCATACTTATGGTACGAATAGCTACACTTCCAAAATAGCTACTTAAGAAAACAAGCCAGAAACACCTTACTATTAACCCTTAAAGAAATATCCACATTCAATCAGCCTATCTATTTACATTTTCTTCCTAATTCAAACTAAACTTTCACCATCAAATACCAACTCCGGCAGCTATTAGACCCCACCTTGCATCCATTTGGAGTTTTCCTAAATCGGAATTGACTCCAGCAGAGGACAGATCTGTGTGTACTAGGGGGCCTCTGATATATTTCAATCCGCGGAGTTAAAAATGATTTTCATTATTTTCTTCAAGGGGGAGAGAGAAAGGTATAAGTGGGTTGATGAGAAGTACCACCATTAAGGGTAATGCCCGCGATCATGGTTTGAGGGATTTTCGGATTTTCCCTCTATATAGCACTTCTTTTTTCCCCTTCCTATTGGGCTGGTTTACATGGAGCGACTACAGCGACGCAACGTGGACGTCGAGGGGAAAACGGTGGAAAATTCCCCAACGCTCTCCTCATCGATGAAGAATCCGGTCCTTCCATTGGTTCTTGGCGCTGTGACGAAGTAGCTACGTATTCATCTGTAGGAAAGTTTCGACCAATAGCGTCGCCTAAGTCGCTGCTTGTAAACCCGCCTTAAATGACTTTCCATTTGAAAAGTATTGGAGGGAAATTGTGTTGGTTGTGGGGAGAGGTAGTTCCACATTTGGCCACCTATCTCTTTTTGGAACTTTTTTCTTCTGAAATAGAAAGGGGAGAGTAGTTTTAATCTTGTTAATGCCGTGGGAGGTTGGCCAATGGGATTGTGAAAGAAAGGTCGTTTAATTGAAGAGTTGATTTAATTAAAGTTATAAGTACAGGGATTAGTTAAATTGATGCCGGTTTTTCTGTTTCTGCGGACCGCAAATTGTGGTCGTGGAGCTTAAGTCAAATACCTTAGATTGCTTAAATTGATTAAAAATGCACACAGTTTTTATGAGAGAGAATTATATCAAGGATTTTTGGCAGTGATAATTTATCTATTAACACTTAGGGTATACGGAGGCAATTGTGTATGAACTTTAGAGATAAGCCTACTGATACATTTATTACACACAATCACTAAGTTTAAGGGATCGGCAAATTTACCGTAGGTTTACCCCAGGCGAAACTTCAGAGAGATATTGATAATAAAATAATTAAAGTATTTTTATACAAGATGAGATCTAATGTTTTCCTAAATTTGACTCGACATTATGGAAAAAAGGAATTTGAACTTTTTAAAAGTTGATAAACATTTACAAACTTTAAATTTCATGCAAAAATCTCCAGTTTCTATAGCTAAGTAAGTTTTCCTGCTCATCTTAAAGGAAAAATACATTTTTTGGGCCAAAAGTTCAAATTGTTTATGGGAAAAATATGGAAGTCAGAGGCAAGCATTTTTTTATGTATCAAAAAAATTTTTTAAGTAATCAACTTAGAAAAAAAAGTTGTTTTAAAAATTTCTAATCATGTATTTAAATGTGTTTTTTAGCATTCGTGATTTTTATCTATTTTAAATATTTTAACTTGATTCAAGAAATATTTTCTCGATTTCTGATTCAATCACTCATTTGTTACTCATTCATAGCAAAATATTTGATATTTCCTTTTTTATTGAACTTTTGTTCCCACATCGTGGGAAAAAGGTCTCAAAAATTTAATATTAGAGATAATTACGATTTCTCTTAGAACATTATTCCGATCCAAATTTCTATTGGAAAAAACTTAGCCAACTACTCAAGCTATAAACGATGCATAAAATTCGCTCTTATAGAAATTTAAAAAACCTTCGAAAGTGCGACCTTTTACCCCGCCTACCCTACAATACGAAAATTTACTCTCAGGTAAAATTAAAGTATACTTTTATGTTACCTATCCCGCTAAAAATAACCAAACTGTTTTGAATGTCAAAAGTAAGAACTAATGATGATAAGGTCACTTAAAATTACAAAGACACCGATTGAAATATGTGTTCTGTTGAATTACTTAAGTATGTGGCATACAATGCAGCTTGACAATATTGAGTGGGATAGAAAACGAAATTTTACCCCTTTCCTGACAGAAAACTGAACCAGAATGCGAAGTTAGGATTTTCTGTAATATCTAATAAATTATAAAATGTCACACTTAAACGGGCCATTTCTATGACACTGTTGTAATAGAATATTTGCCAAAGAAAGTTCAAATAACTTGTAAATCCATTTACCACTTTCTGACTCCAAGATAAAAGTCTATTACTATAATCTTTTATACAGCAGATATTGAGAATTTCCTGTACCAGCATATGGTAACAATGTCTTAATATTTTAAGGTGGCAGCAGGTTTAAATATTCCAACTGCTTCAGAAGGAAATTATCTTATGCAACTTAGGAGTTAATATGTCAACCGTTAGAGCCATTTGAGCTTGATGTTCTAAAACTATAGCTACATAACTTTTCTACTACATTATCCAGTTATTGTATTCATTCACTACTTTAACTTTATGGTAATATTATATGCAATTATTCCGAGACTAACAAAGTCTACTCTACCCTATTTTCAAATTACAATGCATCCCCCTTTAAACTTTATAAAATAGATGAGGGATATTTTTAAACAAATATTCAAAACGTTACTCTTTGTTATTAAACTCTTATACACTTAAAATAAAAATGATTAATGAAAGGGTTTTCGACTAAAATATGCAACTGTTTATCAAGTAAAAATGAACACTATTTTAAACCTATTAAAGTTTTATTTCGCACCGTGACCGTACCTCAAAATAAAGTAATTTAAAAAATAATTTAATGCCTTTTTCTATACAAGCCTTAGATGCCATTTCATGTAGTTTAAAACATAAAAATATTTTTAAGATATTCTAAGCACATATAATACTATTATAGTCCACTGAAAATAGCGAAAAAAAGGGCCGAACCTCAAACAAATTGCAATAAAAGGTTTCTCAACGGTTTTCACTTAGGAATTACCCCAATAATAACATACTAAAAATCGGACAAAATCGGACCATGGGAAATTTAATTTTTTTTAAATTTTTAAAAAATGGCCGAAAAAAAATTTCGAAAAAAAAACAATACACAAATACAGACATGTGATACATGTTTATAGGTTATTTTTGAGTGCTGAAACCGAATACAGCCTTTAGTTTTGAAAAAAAATAGAAATTTCAATTTTTTAAATTAATTTGAATAATTAGCTATATGAAAACATTAAAACACCCCTAAAAACCTAACTAAAAGGTCAAAAGAGATAAATCCAACGGTTTTCATTTAGATATGACCTAAGTATTAACATACTAAAATTTGAAAATTTTACGAGTGAAAAAAGTTAATTTTTTTTAAAAATTTCAATTTTTTTTTTCGAAAAATGCATTTTTTTTTTCAAAATGGTGCCATAAACTTTTGAGGCTTTTGAAAAGGTCATTTTTCAGTGGATATTGTCCACAGATAGTTATATAATAGAAAACCGGTGGAATTTACTTTTAACTAATTAGTTAAGTAATTAATTTCATAAATTGAAATTGGTGAAATGTAGGTCTAACTTCCAAACAAGTAAAAACAGGTGATACTTTGGCATACTTCTATCAAAAATTTTTGAAATAACAATTACATACTATTAAAAGCAAAAACCTTTCAAAAAAATTCAATTTTTAAAAAAATTCAAAAATTTTAAAAATTTAAAATTTTAATATTACTATATAAACTTGTAACAGATGTTTATAGGTGAATTTTTAAATGGGATGCCGAAAAATGTAATGTTTTTACAATACAAATTGAAACAGAGTTTAAAATTTAAAACTTTTGAAAAAATTTTTAATTATGTAAAACTAGTCCCTACACCTGTAACAAATTGCAATAAAAGCTTTTTCAACGGTTTTCACTTAAAAGTAGCCTAAATAACAACATACTAAAAATCGGACAAAATCGGACTATGGGAAATTTAATTTTTTAACTTTTTTTTATAAAAACAGCCATTATAAAGCAAAAAATTTAATTTTTTTCGTAAAGGTATGTAATGCATGTTTATAGGTTAATTTTCTATCAGGATGCTGAAAAATTAAATATTTTTGCCATAAAAATTGAAAGATAGTTGAAAATTTTAAAATTTTAAAATTTTTTTATTATGTTAAAAACTAGCCCCTACACGTGGAATAAATTGCAATAAAAGCTTTTTCAATGGTTTTCACTTAGAAATAGCCTAAATAACAACATACTAAAAATCGGACAAAATCGGACTGTTAGAAATGTAATATTTAATTTTTTATAAAAACAGGCATTATGAAATAAAAAAAAAATTTTTTTCGAAAAGACAGGTAATACACGTTTATAGGTTACTTTTCGATTATGATTCAGAAAAACATCATATTTCTGCAATAAAATTTAAAAAAGAGTTAAATATTTTAAATTTTTAACAAAGATTTTAAAATTTTAAATTTTTTTAAATTGATTTTAAAAGGGTTTAATACTACCCTCCTGCACTTGCAAGAATATTTTTCTGGGCTGCTTTTTAGTGCTGATAACGGTTATTTCATCAAAATTGTGGTTTTGAAAGATTTTAAAATTTTAAATTTTTTTAAATTGATTTAAAAAGGGTTTAATACTACCCTCCTGCACTTGCAAGAATATTTTTCTGGGCTGCTTTTTAGTGCTGATAACAGATATTTCATCAAAGTTGTGGTTTGAAAGATTTTAAAATTTTAAATTTTTTTAAATTGATTTAAAAAGGGTTTAATACTACCCTCCTGCACTTGCAAGAATATTTTTCTGGGCTGCTTTTTAGTGCTGATAACAGATATTTCATCAAAATTGTGGTTTGAAAGATTTTAAAATTTTAAATTTTTTAAAATTGATTTAAAAAGGGTTTAATACTACCCTCCTGCACTTGCAAGAATATTTTGTGGGCTGCTTTTCAGTGCTGATTACAGATATTTCATCAAAACTGTGGTTTGAAAGATTTTAAAATTAAAATTTTTTTTAATTGATTTAAAAAGGGTTTAATACTACCCTCCTGCACTTGCAAGAGTTTTTTCTGGGCTGCTTTTTAGTGCTGATTACAGATATTTCATCAAAATTGTGGTTTGAAAGATTTTAAAATTTTAAATTTTTTTAAATTGATTTAAAAAGGGTTTAATACTACCCTCCTGCACTTGCAAGAATATTTTTCTGGGCTGCTTTTCAGTGCTGATTACAGATATTTCATCAAAACTGTGGTTTGAAAGATTTTAAAATTAAATTTTTTTTAAATTGATTTAAAAAAATTTAAAATCTTTCAAACCACTGTATTGATGAAATATCTGTTATCAGCACTGAAAAACAGCCCAGAAAAAAGTTTTACACGTGCAGGAGGGTAGTATTCAACCCTTTTTAAATCAATTTAAAAAAAATTTAAAATTTTAAAATCTTTCAAAGCACAATTTTGATGAAATATCTTAATCAGCACTTAAAAGCAGCCCAGATAAAAGTCTTGCAAGTGCAGGAGGGTAGTATTAAACCCTTTTTAAATCAAATTAAAAAAATTTAAAATTTTAAAATCTTTCAAACCACACTTCTGATAAAATATCTGTAATCAGCACTTAAAAGCAGCCCAGAAAAAAGTTTTACACGTGCAGGAGGGTAGTATTAAACCCTTTTTAAATCAATTTTAAAAAATTTAAAATTTTAAAATCATTCAAACCACAATTTTGATGAAATATCTGTAATCAGCACTTAAAAGCAGCCCAGAAAAAAAGTCTTGCAAGTGCAGGAGGGTAGTATTAAACCCTTTTTAAATCAATTTAAAAAAATTTTAAAATCTTTCAAACCACAGTTCTGATAAAATATCTGTAATCAGCACTTAAAAGCAGCCCAGAAAAAAGTCTTGCAAGTGCAGGAGGGTAGTAAAAAACCCTTTTTAAATCAATTTTAAAAAATTTAAAATTTTAAAATCATTCAAACCACAATTTTGATGAAATATCTTAATCAGCACTTAAAAGCAGCCCAGAAAAAAGTCTTGCAAGTGCAGGAGGGTAGTATTAAACCCTTTTTAAATCAATTTAAAAAAATTTAAAATTTTAAAATCTTTCAAACAGCAGTTTAGATGAAATATCTGTAAACAGCACTGAAAAGCAGCCCAGAAAAAGTCTTGCAAGTGCAGGAGGGTAGTATTAAACCCTTTTTAAATCAATTTAAAAAAATTTAAAATTTTAAAATCTTTCAAACCACAGTTCTGATAAAATATCTGTAATCAGCACTTAAAAGCAGCCCAGAAAAAAGTCTTGCACGTGCAGGAGTGTAGTATAAAACCCTTTTTAAATCAATTAGAAAAAATAAAATTACAAATCCAGATTCCTCTTGACGAGGCATTGTCACTACTACGCAGTTTTTACAATTGCGGTCACTCTTAACATTTGTGCTGATTAGAGACAGTAGTGATACCTAGAATCGTGTCCGTGATCGCTAAGATCCGGAGCATGCGCATAAACATATTCATAGGATGTCGATGTTACTGGTAACACTGAAGGAAGTAATCGATAATTTTTTCGGGGACGAAATGTCCGGGGACCAAATGTCCGGGGACGAAAATACCCTAAACCTTAAAAGGTTAAAATGGTTAATAGTCCTATTTTTTCCGATTTTAAATATGTAGTTATTTAGACCATTCCTAGGTGAAAACCGTTAAAAAAGCTTTTATTGCAATTTATTCCACGTGTAGGGACTAGTTTTTAACATAATAAAAAAATTAAAAATTTTAAAATTTTCAACAATCTTTCAATTTTTATGGCAAAAATATTTAATTTTTCAGCATCCTGATAGAAAATTAACCTATAAACATGCATTACATACCTTTACGAAAAAAATTAAATTTTTTGCTTTATAATGGCTGTTTTTATAAAAAAAAGTTAAAAAATTAAATTTCCCATGGTCCGATTTTGTCCGATTTTTAGTATGTTGTTATTTAAGCTACTTTTAAGTGAAAACCGTTAAAAAAGATTTTATTGCAATTTGTTACAGGTGTAGGGACTAGTTTTACATAATTAAAATTTTTTTCAAAAGTTTTAAATTTCAAACTCTGTTTCAATTTTTATTGTAAAAACATTACATTTTTCGGCATCACATTTAAAAATTGACCTATAAACATGTGTTACAAGTGTATATAGTAATATTAAAATTTATTAAAATTTTAATTTTTTAAAATTTTTGAATTTTTTAAAAAATTGAATTTTTTTGAAAGGTTTTTGCTTTTAATAGTATGTAATTGTTATTTCAAAAATTTTTGATAGAAGTATGCCAAAGTATCACCTGTTTTTACTTGTTTGGAAGTTAGACCTACATTTCACCAATTTCAATTTATGAAATTAATTACTTAACTAATTAGTTAAAAGTAAATTCCACCGGTTTTCCATTATATAACTATCTGTGGACAATATCCACTGAAAAATGACCTTTTCAAAAGCCTCAAAAGTTTATGGCACCATTTTGAAAAAAAAAATGCATTTTTCGAAAAAAAAAATTGAAATTTTAAAAAAAAATTAACTTTTTTCACTCGTAAAATTTTCAAATTTTAGTATGTTAATACTTAGGTCATATCTAAATGAAAACCGTTGGATTTATCTCTTTTGACCTTTTAGTTAGGTTTTTAGGGGTGTTTTAATGTTTTCATATAGCTAATTATTCAAATTAATTTAAAAAATTGAAATTTCAATTTTTTTCAAAACTAAAGGCTGTATTCGGTTTCAGCACTCAAAAATAACCTATAAACATGTATCATATGTCTGTATTTGTGTATTGGTTTTTTTCGAAATTTTTTTTCGGCCATTTTTTAAAAATTTAAAAAAAATTAAATTTCCCATGGTCCGATTTTGTAGTATGTTATTATTGGGGTAATTCCTAAGTGAAAACCGTTGAGAAACCTTTTATTGCAATTTGTTTGAGGTTTAACTCTATTTTCAGTGGACTATTATGAACATTAGGAGGGATAAAGGTAGAGTCAGTTCTCTCCGCAAACCAAGATAAATAATTAGTTTCATTATTATTTATTTTAGTCTAATATTAAGTAGTAGCTACAAGAATTTGTAATACTTAATCTTTTTTCAATAAAATTGGTACTGGAAATTTTTGAAATTAATAAAGTTAATTTTTCCAATATTTACAGATTACACTGTTCAACAAATTTGACCTTCAAAATTTTTTCTTTGATGAAAATAGTCATTTCTTATAGATTTTGGGTCGCTGAAAACGAAAATTGCCATCAAAATTCTCAATTGGTTCGGGATTTTCGGGGAACGGCCCCTCCCCCTTTTTACGTTTTTTGATGACTTAATGACTTTGAATTCGATTTTCAGTGTCAAAAAGCATTACTGAAGTCTTGAAACTACTCACAAACGGACAAGGAAGGTTTAAATTTATAAATTGTGAAATTTTATAGCAAATGGATAGGTTTAAGGGGTCATTACCCCCCTAAAAAGGCGAAAAAATAGCTAAAAATAATAGAGATTTTTATTCGATATTTTTTCGTATTATTTTTTACGCAATTCACCTTTGAAGGGTCCTAACCCATCCCCAAGGACCCAAATTTGATGTCAATATGCAGCAATAATTTTTACTAAAAGCGGTTGAGGTGTTAGCGCCCCAAAAGCCCCCGCGGAAGAGTACGAAAGACCCTCTCAATCGCGTTGTCACTCGCGCGCTCTGGAACTCACGTTCAACAGTAGAAAATTACACAGAGACCATAATACCCATTTTCAATAGATTTTGGGTTCCTGTACACGAATATGACCATTAAAATACTGATTAAATAAAATAAAAAAAATACTCAGAGTTTTTTTTTATGTTCCGTTACTTATCTACTGCCACTACTTGAACTTTTTCGTAACTATAACGCCCCATAGAGTAATAAAAAAATTAATTACTCAAGAAGCAGAGTCAATTAAGCATTTTGAGGGTGATTTTTGTGTTTAGCGACCCAAAATCTGTAAGAAATGACTATCTTGATCGCTAAAAAATTTGACGATAAAATTTCATATATAGTGTCTCTGCACCAGTTCTATTCCGCCCGCGTAGTACCAACACCCTGTTTGACTGATTTAGTGGCCAATTAAGTTAAAAGGTTCAGTATACCATACATTTATATGCCCTTATGTCTATTTTAAACTTCTCAAAGCAAAAATATTAATTCCAGAGCGCGCGAGTGACAAAGCGATTGAGAGAGTCTTTCGGGACTCTTCCGCGGGGGCTTTTGGGGCGCTAACACCTCAACAGCTTTTAGTAAAAATTATTGCTGCATATTGACATCAAATTTGGGTCCTTGGGGATGGGTTAGGACCCTTCAAAGGTGAATTGCGTAAAAAATAATAGGAAAAAATATCGTATAAAAATCTCTATTATTTTTAGCTATTTTTTCGCCTTTTTAGGGGGTAATGACCCCTTAAACCTATCCATTTGCTATAAAATTTCACATTTTATAAATTTAAACCTTCCTTGTCCGTTTGTGAGTAGTTTCAAGACTTCAGTAATGCTTTTTGACACTGAAAATCGAATTCAAAGTCATTAAGTCATCAAAAAACGTAAAAAGGGGGAGGGGCCGTTCCCAGAAAATCCCGAACCAATTGAGAATTTTGATGGCGATTTTCGTTTTCAGCGACCCAAAATCTATAAGAAATGACTATTTTCATCAAAGAAATTTTTTCATTGTTGAACAGTATTATCACCATTTCGTGCATCAAGACCATAAATAATTAAATGTGATGGTGCTTGACGTCATCTGGTTTTACTTTTATTTATTTTTTTACAACTATCATTGGCCTATGGGTACTTTTCCAATTAGACAAGATTTTTTCGTCAATTAGGAATTTTCCGCTTATAAAGTATCATTTCAAACACATGATATTTTATACCCACCATTTTTAAATCCCTCAGAATTTTAGAACAAACCCAAAACAAAAAAGAATATTCGAAAGTGCCCTATAGCATATTATATTCATAGTCAACTAGGATATTTTCTTTAGTACAAAAATCACCCTTTGTGGCAAGCTTCAAAATAGTTTTACAGCCAAACAAAGTTACAAACCAAGAGTGCAACATATTTTCAAAAATCCCCCTTCGAAAAAATAAAGCTACTATCCATAAAAGCAAGTGATTTCTAGCCTCCGCAAGTGCCTTCATAAATTCGAGAACCGAAAGCAAAAAAATCCCATCAACGACATTCAAACCCGCGCACATAGAAAAAGAACGATTTATCTATCAGCAGGTGATTGATTGGCCACTCAGAGATCACGTGACACTGAACGAGCTGTCTGACTGGATAGGTCTATTTTTCAAACCAACTGTCCCCAGAACTCGTTTCTTTGCCGGTGTTGATCTTTTTCGGAGAGAGACTCAGCGATAAAAGAGTGGAGGAAACAGCAATAAACAAACATTAACTTTTTTTTTCTGATGGCAACGACAAAGGAGCCCACTTCTTTGTTTTAGACTCAGTGGGGTTAGTTAGTTATTGAATCTTGTTTTGTTTGTCACCGTTGTTGGCATTGTTGCCTCTACCAAAATGGGATCTTTTTTTTTCCATTCACCCTCTTGGAGAGTTGAGCCGCAGATAAAACTGCGGGAATTGAATTATAGATGTCTAATTTGTTCGATTTTGTCTTGCTGTCGAGTAGTTATCTACGAAAATGGGTTTATTTTATGATAAGACCTTTTGTTCAATTAGCTACGTAACCCTAGAGATAGTTAGCTGTTGTATTTTTACTTGTGATAAGACTAACTACATTATGATTCTGGGTCATCAAAAAGACAAAAAAGAAAATTAAGTCTGTGGGTACTTTTAGTAAAGTAGACCTTGTTTAGTAATAAATACTTTATAGCATTAGTCTTAATAATATAGTTTTATGCCTATTTCACATTTTAAAATATTCAATGTTATTTAGGCATGGTATATCAAGTTTCTTTGCTTTTAAATGTGTATTTTATATCAATAAATTACTTTTGTAGGTAAAAGGTTAGTAGTAAGTTTGTTGAAATTAATATTTCAAATGGTGAGGCTCAGTTTGAGAGATTACTTCTAATCTTTTATTTCAGAATTAATGTTGAACCTTTTCCTAGATAAACTAGTTTCAACTAACCGTGATGTAAACTTTTATGTTTACAATCTGATTATTTTACTTATTTGATTTAGATTTAAATCTTTCAATACATTTTTTCTTTTGTAAAGCTAAACTTAACAAGAATTTCTTCAAACAAATCCACATTTAATGCGGGTTTTTTTTCAAACGAAAAATGCAAGATAAGTTTTATGAACATATTTTCTCAATTTTGAAACATTTATTTACTCTAATTAAAAATAACATTGTATTTTGGACTCAACTATCCATCAATCTAAAGTCTCATTTTTTTTCTTGTATTAGTACAGCTTGTATTAGTAATTAGCAAGTGTAATATGTAGATTTTATGTTCAAAGGATAATTTTAATGTATTGAAAACCTATCATGTCAATCTTTTCAGTGTTTTGTTGTGCTTGAAGTATTAAAATTATGCAACATCTTTTTATTAAACCCTTTTGCTGATATCAAGAAAACAATTTTAAAAAACACCATCTTATTCCCAACCAGAGATTCATTGTTAACACTCATATTTCTAGGTAAATTAAATAAACTTTT
This sequence comes from Tetragnatha montana, assembly GCA_963680715.1. Taxonomy (NCBI): domain Eukaryota; kingdom Metazoa; phylum Arthropoda; class Arachnida; order Araneae; family Tetragnathidae; genus Tetragnatha; species Tetragnatha montana. The sequence continues at coordinate 57,595,276 of OY796676.1, read as the reverse complement.
CATACTGCATTCTCATTTCAGAGAAGACCTCGTTGCGAAAAGTCTCGAACTTGATTAAGACATTATATACAAATCCAATATTCCCCCCAAAAGATATATCCGAATCAGTTCATCCATTCATTTCAAAGGATACTTCTTGCTTGGAGGGTCTGTTTGGACAATTCAACCTTTCCTAAAAGTCTGAAATGTTAATTCCCTCCGCCATTGCCACTCATTCATTCTGAAGTCACTTCATTTCAATAGTTCTCGGCTGAAAATTATCTCCTCTGTCCTCTGAAAGTTTCATTTTGCTCAAGTTCAATTACGCTGAATGGGGAGGTACTTTCAAAAATGAAGGCGGAGGTAAACTACAGGGCCAATGTTTCAATAGGAGGTTCAGATTGGATTTCTGCGTTTTCTGAAAACGCAGGTGTATTATTCACTTACCTATCCCGTGATGTGGATGAGTTTCGGATGGTGTGTAGATTTTGCGAGTGATAAGGTTGTGCATTGGAATATAAATGGGAAAGTTCTGTCTTTTATGAAATATGAAATGGTGAAGGTAGAAATAGTATCGTAAATTATATTTTTCTATAAGAATTTTATTTATTGTAAGAAGAATATTACTTGTTAAGATAATATAAATTTTTACTCTCATGTATTCTAGAATCCTACTTTTTAAAACATTGCAAACTTATTCCGTACTTGTACATACATTTTACAGGGTGTCCCAAAAAAGACTGACACATTTCAAAAATCAATAACTCAAAAACTAAAAAAGATAAAAATATGCGGTTTCTTGCCCCCTCCTTGTGAGACCAAAGAATTTTCATCACAGAATTTTTTATTTTAGTTCCAAAATTTTAACTAGATGTTTAACTAGATTTTAGTTTTCGAGTTATTGATTTTTAAAATGTTTCAGTCTTTTTTTGGGGACACCCTGTAAATGCATGTAATAATATTCTTCTCAGATAATATGCATTAAACAAAGAAAAAATTTTTTTGCCATCATAACATGTTTTATGGCTTATAAATAAAAAAGCTCTACTTACAAATGACGATTCTACATATAGAGTAAAAATTATGTACAACACTGAAAAAATTACTCTTAACTATTTTACCCATACTTTGTTTCATAAAATTATGATTCATAAGTGGGAATAAAGTAGGAGATTTTCAATAATCTTTCCACGAAATATAATTGGTTAACTTTTTTACAAAAAGTATTGCGATTTTTTTAGAAGGCATTTCTTAAAGCATTAGGGATTAAGTCACATGTCACACAAGTTTCAAATTTAATTTTATACAAGATAAAAATTGCTTTAGAAGAAATAAGTGACCCAAACCTGGCCATATTTAAACCTTAAATGGCACTGAAGATAAACAATAATAAACGTGATTTACAATACATAATGGGTAATTCAAAATTAAAGTACCTATATGTTCACAAATAGTATTCTATGTCATGTCAACGTATTAGGTAACTTGAAAATTATTAAAAATAAATAATTTTGTCAGAAAATGTTTTAAAGTTAAAAATAAATGTAAAATTAAAAAATCCATCCTCAAAAAACCTTCAAAACAAAATCTTATAAAACAAAAATAAAATTTAAATTTCTATTTTTAAAAATTATCCAAACATACTCAGATCCTTTACTTATTCTTTTTACTTATTACTTTTCTTATTAGATTATGTACTCTAAAATGCAAAGCTATAGATTGATAAACGTTAAAGTTATCAAATCAATATATAAATATTGAATAAAATCAAAATAATAAAAATAGGGTAGTAGACAATAAAAAAGAGAAGTCATACAAGAATATTTTGTTTCAAGCTGTTGATATTTGTATCATAAATTTTAAATTTAATATACTCCCCTTGAATATTACAGTATGAGGTGCGAGTTGCACTTTATTCCACTTTAGGAAAGAGTGAAATTTTTTATAAGAAAACCACAGAGATAAAACTTGAATACACAATAGTTCATCTATCTTATCCAACATTTTATGCAAACCTAGTTTTCTTCTTGCGTTTTTAGAGCAGCTTAATTGTTCCTTCTAATTTCATTCGTACCTTCATACTTCAGAGCCATTTATTACTTAACAATAGTTAAGTAATAAGCAACTGTTGCCAGAGATAATATTGTTAGATATCATTGTTGATACTATATACGGGCATAATTTTGCCTTTTTGGTATCACATATATAAATAATAATAATTATTTTTTATTTTTATTTGTCTTTTTATGTTTAATATTTGTTTTCTTTTGTGTTGTCATTTCATTGTATTTTATGTAATACTGTGTTTGTGACAATAAATTCAAAAAATTCCTTATTATTTTGTTTATGATTATTCTGTTTCCTTTAAAAAAATAATGTGGAATATAATTCTGTCAGCCATTTTGTCAAAGTTTAAATTGCTGTGCATTTTTTGCATACAAATAATTTTTAATAAAATAATAATAATTACAGTATCATGTAAAAATATATAACTGAAATGGGATTTTGAATTCTGAGTGTTTGTTCATTGGGGTTTGTAATTAGTATACGTATGTTTGCTTTCTGCTTCTTCTTCTTTGGCGCTACAGCCTAGGACAGGCCAAGGCCGTCTCAACAAGTCTTTGCCATCTCGCTCTATTAGATTCGACCGTCCTCCATCTTCCAGCACCAATCACTTGAAGGTCTTGTATGTTTGCTTTGATAAAAATAAATTTAATTGTTACATATGAAAAACTTCAATAATAAATACTTTAATTAGTAAATTTAAATCAAATGATATTTGTATTGTGATGCAATTAATGGATACTCAGAACTCGCATTGAAAGCTATTTAGTAATATTTCTCTCATTAAAATTGATAATCAAAAATGCTCAAAAATATCCCTTACGTCAAAAGTATCTCTTAATAGATACCATAGCTGCAAAATCAACGAAAAGTACTTGAGTTTACTTTCTTCAGTACTCCATCACATAAAGTCTCTCCTCCAAACTCCCCTTCCCGGCCAATACAGAAAGATCATTGGAAACGGGAGGCGGCTATCACAGATCGCACGAATCCCTGTGTAACGGATATATGAAGACTTGGGAGGGATCGATGGCGGCTCTCAGGAAGGAAATATGTTTGATCATTTCTCTGGCTCTCTGGGGTAAATGTTTTCCGAAAACGAAATCGAAAACAAAAGCAAAAAGGGTCCGGTCCTCTGGGATCCGAACGTCAGTCGATCTCCCTTCTGCGATATATCGCTGCTTTCGAGCAATAGCGTGCCAAGTTAAAAATCTTACAACTTCAGTATAGGGGTGCCTCCAGTAACTTAGGCATTAGTTGAGGCTGTGTGATAACTTGATTTGTTTAATTTAGTGTTCGTAAATATTCATTCTTTCATTCGCTATTCCTTCATCCACTTACCCATCTTTCTCCTTTAACTGTTATTCAATTTCTTATAAAAAATTCACTCTTTCTTATCTATCTCCCACTTTCCCGCATTCTCTTTCTTTCTTTTACTCTTTCCCATTCATCTTTTATTTGCCATTTTCTTTCTTACGTCTTTATCTTTATACTTTCACTTTCTTGAGTTTTTATCTTTAGTCTTTCCCATCCATCTTTCATTATCTTTATCACTTTTATTTGTTTTTCTCTTTATTTTGTCATCCACTTTATATATATTTCTCCTTATTTTCTTTTTTTCCTTATTTATTTCTCCCTCTCTTTCTCTTTTAACTGCCATATTTCTTTTATCCTGCACTTTCTTTCTTTTTCTCTTTCTTTTCTTCTTCACCATTTATCTCTCATTCTCTTTCTCTCCTTCATCTATCATTCTTTTCTTTCATATTTATAATTCGTTCTCATTATCTTTCTTTTGTCCGTATCACTTTCACATAATTTTCTTTTTATCTGTACTATTTCTCATTATTAGTTTCTCTATTTGTAATCTCATTTCATCTCTCTATTTCTCGCCTCCTCCTGCTTCCCCTCATCTTCCTCCTCTTCATCTCACTTTGGTTTACCCTCTTTTTCTTCCTCATCTCTTTCTTTTTAAGGAAGACTAAACTCAACAAGCCAAATCACCCCAATTCCTCAATAGAAACTTCAAATTTCCCTAGGTACCCCCTATACTAAAGATGTAAGATTCTTGAGTTAGGACGTTGTCGCGGGGGAAGCCGTCGATATATTAGTTTCAGTATCTTTCGAGAGCGATAAATACGAGCGGAAGCTGTTACATCGGAGATTTATTTTGACGTTTGGTGCATCTCTTAATGAGTTTGCAGGTGACTTGTCTAAGGTTTTTGAAGGGTATCGGAAGGGTTCGGGATTAATTTGGGGAGGTTTCTATCAATCAGGGCCCCCTTCTGAGACGTTTCGTTTTACTTTACGGGAGAAGTTTAAGTTTCGAATACTTTGATGTGCGATATTTTCTTGTGAGTTGATTAATGAGATGTTTGTATCCGTCATTCTAGACAAACTAGAAGTTTATGTGATCTCTGGAATCGATAGTTTCAAGATGGAAGACAAATTAAACACTCTTAACTCCAAAATGCCTTTTTTGAATGATATTTTCATACTTTCCCACATTTTCTGTCCCAAGGAAAAGTATGAAAATTGAACCATAAATCTTATTAAAATTTATTCGAGCTTTGATTTAAGTAAAGAAAACTAAATGAAATATTTCTAGACTAAATATTTCTAAAAAGCTGTGAAGCACGGTAAAAAATATGAAAGTATGAAACTAACATCTTTCAGCATTTCTATTTTTAAAAATAAATAAATATTGTGTCCCTCACTTCTGAAATGTAAGCGTATAGAGTATTTTCAATCACATGACTCGGACCTAACAACGGCCTTAGCAACAGAATTACAGTTTTTTGCCCTACAGAAGGTTAACAGTTACAGAAAATGACATAGCCGTGGAATTCTTCTATTGGAGCATTTGCAATCACGTGATCCCATAGCTAAAAACCGCCTTAGCAACAGATAAACAACGGCCTTAGCAACAGTTAAAAGCCCTACTGAAGATACACAGTTAAAAAAAAATAACCGGTTGTGACGTCACCTGCAAACACTCTATGGAGAAAAAGACTCCTACACTTCATCAACTATTAACAGTCACTTTTACGTTCTTAATTATATAGAAAAGGCCTTTTCCAAAAAATCCTTTATGGGTAATGAAAAACATCTATTCAATTTACAGACTCATTCAAAATTCCTTTTAATTTTCGAGCAATCACTTTACTAGGAGAAAAACTGCCCCATTAATTTTCTCCCATTAATATCTTTTAACCGTTTCAATACTAAGCCATCAAAGATTACCATTGAAGTCTATGGAAAATTTGGGGCAGCTAGGACAGAAAGGTTTAAATTTTATACTCATTGGCCCACTGGTTAAGAATTAAAAAAATTTAAATGATAACACAATAAGCACATCAACAGTTTTTTTTTTTGTTTCACAGTATTCCTTCTTATATCTCTATGTTTTCATCCTTTTAATTTAAAATGAAAGAAAAATTTTTAAACAAAAAAAAATAAAAGACGCTTTAATCCTTAATCTCGGATATTCCATCTAAAAGATTAAAAAGGAAACATTAACTGATGATAAATATAATTTTTCTTCTATGCATAGGTAAAGATGGCAGGATTTTCCTACATTATCGAAACTTAAACAACACCTGTGGATAATCGCAAAGTAATATAATACCGTAAAACATTTTACATTGAGATTAGATTTTATCAACACAGCTTAGATACATATTAAACGGATGAATTCAATCCGCAAAAGATTCATTTTCAGTTCACAGGACCCTATAGACCCAGATAAAAACACCCCCAATCGGATACCCCTCTCTGCAAAAATTTATCTACTTGATCTCCGAATCTTTCTCTCCCACTGCAGAAAAACTTCCTATTCCCCACATATTACACATCTCCCACATCTGAATACGTAATGGACACCACTCGGCAAAAAAATAATCTATAAGACTCGCGCACATTAACGTAACACATATAAATATATGAATGAGCAGCCAGCAGCGCTAGAAATTGGTTGTTATCCCATCAGGGCTAGACTCGGCAGCGCAAATTGCATTACGGACGGCAGCCCCAGCTGGGCTGAAGAATTTGATAGATGTTTATTTGGGGCGCTGTGTAAAAGCTGGCATTATTTGCGAGGAATTTTCGCCAACCATTATCGGCTTTCGTCCGTCCTGTTCTTGCAAGGAATGAAATAAATAAATGGATCTGCCCCTACTTCCGCAGCCCCTTTCTTTCGCCGGCTAATAATCCCCTCCTCGATAAGTACCCTGGGAGAGGGGTTATACTTGAGGGGGTGCTTGGCGAGGGGTTTGGCGATGAATGATGCGTTTTGTAGGAGGAGAGTTGTTTGGTAAACCACGCGCCTGCTTATAAATCGGACCAAGTCGGTTCTCATTTCAACAAAAAGCACACTAACGACCGTATTCACCGCTGACCTGACCGACGCACAGTGGTCCCAAAAAGCTGGCCAAAAGTCAAAAACGGTTAGTGATTTTGAAGAAAATTCAAATATAGGGAATATAGGATTTCACAGAATCAAAATCTGTCAACTTTTCAAGATTTCATGCGCGTTATAAAGTTAATGAAGTTTTTTGTTGTATTTCAAGATAGCAACGGCTCGACTCTCACAAACGAAATTATTTCCTGAGCAAAGTAAGAACCCTAGCCCTTCACTAGTACTAAATGTACTCCTACAACTATCTATTCCAACAGCCAAAAATTCCTGAAACAAAAACTTTTTTTTTTACTTTTGGCCAGCCTTTTTGGTTTTGGAACCACTAGGCTGCTGTTGACCGGTAGTTAAAGTTCTGATTGCCAGGGAAAGTAGTCTTCCGCCAATCAGAATCATTGCCAGCAACTCATTTTGATAATGATGAGATGTTGACCACATTTTTCCCTCTGAAGTCGAGGGTAAAACGTCTGGGTCCGCAAGGCCACGGCATATAGTTCCAGAAATTGCTTTAATGAATCAATTTTTATTTTTATTTAAGTATTTGGGTTACTAAAACATCAAAAGAAACCAACAAAAAGTAGAATTACATTCTTGAATAAACGGAAGTAAATTCATACGCATTAAGCCATATCTATCACACAACCTTGATAAAGCTCTCACAAAAGATGAATATATGCCAAACAACTATTATTGACTTAACCATTGTTGTTAAGTAAAGTTTCCAGACATGTTTACAAAAAAGGGGAGTAGACTAATTAAAAGGTTTAGAAAATTAAAAGTTTTCATGATGGAAAGTAATGAACAATTTGCATGTCATAATTGTTTTATTTACATATTAAGTGTATTTTTAAAGAGAATACCTGAGCTAGTCACTATGTAATTAAACTGTGGCGTTTTAAGAATAAAGCTAAAAACTTATCAAAGCTTAATTGAAAAATCACAAACCATCATAGGAACATAAAGATATTCAAAGGTAGTTAAAAACTTTTGTATTCTTCAAGGAACAGATTTTTAAGTATAAAAGTAAAAAAACTACATGCATTAAGTTTTAATTTGTGATAGAGTATAAGAATGTTAAAAAGTAATCTGCATAGTGATTATTTAAGAAAATTATGATAAACGTTGTGCTTGTGTTTCATTTTTGGAACTTGTTTTGGAATTCATTCTTATAATAAAATGGAACAAACAAATTATAATTTTTAATTGGTTTTATGGAAAATAATTATAATCATCTAAAGGAATGTATTTAAAAAAACACTATTTCTTTTAAAGGTATGAAGTGGAAAAATAAACTGTAAATATTACGTTAAAAATACAAAACTTCAACCTAAAATAAAATCTTTTCAATAGAATATTTTTAAGATTTAGTTTATTTATGCTGCTTTAAATAATTATAAAGAATGGAATTTAACATTAAGTTTTATTGCGTTTTAATGCATTGAATAAATAATTAAAGTGAAGAAAGAAAGCTTTCGTAACAAGGTAATGGACTGTAAAAAACATTAAACACCCTTTTAAAAGATCAGTTTTTTCATATATAAATTAATAAATAAATTTAATATTTGAAAAGGCGGTTTTCACATTAATTAGGGAGTTACATATAATTTGTTAAACCACTTTACAAATTTTCTGTTTAAGGTTCTTTATCGAACAATGTCTTTATCTGATGACCGTGAAGAATAAGACACAGCGATTCTGCATTTTCATTCAAAACGTTAATTCGTATTGAAGATTTGGATATTCAATAAAAACTATAATTACCTTTAACCTCAAAAGGAACTGTATTAAAATTTTAAAAGATACAAATTTTAACTATTTTTAGAATTTTATTAATTTAAAATAATCACTACAATTTATATTTTACCCTCATCTACTAAATGGAAAAATAAGAAAACAGGTAGTGAATTTAGTGCATCGTGTGAAATTTTTTTATGAGGTAGAAAGATCATGGTCAATAAAAGTTACTGTGTTATTTATATTTTATTTTAGTCGGAAGATTATTTCAATTCTTACTTATAATGAATTAATGTCACATCTCCTTATTGCAAATGCTCACTACACATTTAAGCATTAAAGAACATTTTTTTTCCTCAAATTAACAATATTTTATTTTGCGTTGTTAGCTGGAATAATACTTTTAACTGTATTGTGATATAGTTCTGAATATATGTATGTATTTTAAAAGTACATCTATCCAGATATGTGTTCTAAAATTAGTTCTGCAAATTTTTGTAACAATTACAGAGACCGAAAATGTGTTCTTATAGTGTTTTTTTTATCTAAATTTAAGTAAACATTCAGATTTTTAACATATTTTGGAACACATTTCTGGATAGCAACACTTTTTAAACATATTCATAACACTATCACAACACAATAAGGTGTTCAAGTGCTCTACACTGTAAAAAAATATCTTAAATGAAAGGAAATTTTGCAGCAGCATTGTTGCCTGATTATTTCCGTCATTTGAGTAAACGTTCGTTTTTTCTTTTTCCGCTATTTGAAGAAACTTCCATTTTATAAGTGAAATTTTTCGTCGTTGATCGATCATTCATTTTATTCTTTGTAGGAATATTTGTTGTTTTTATTTAGAAGGCGCAATTAGTAATTTATCAATATTAATTTAATTCTAAGAAAGAAATAAAACAGAATAACAGCAAAGAAAGGTTATTCTTTATATTTTTCCCTAGAAATATTTTAATGTTGAAAAGGATTTTAAGGTTCCTTTACGAGGCATAAAAAAAATCAATGCGCTCAAAAATTAAAAACTAATAATAATAACTTCTCTTGGTTAGACTCGAATATAGTTTGTATAATAGTTTGTCTATCTCAGCGGACATGCACGTTAAAAGAAAATTGTTCTGTGGATTTTAATTGATGTTATTTATAACATTTAATAAGTTTATTCACTTTTAAACGATTGTAAAATTTTTACAATCGTTTAAAAGTGAATCACACTTTAGTAAGTAATCACACTTTAACCATGAAAAACACTTCTGCAGTCTCAATAGTATGATAAATTACATTTTGTGTTAGGCGTAAGAATACACTGGAAGAGTTCGTGAAAAATTCCACTGTTAAAATTCCGTTTTCTATCTTACAGAAAAATCCTGTGAAAAACAATCACAGAAATGGATGCGTGAAAAGACGATTTTTTTTACAGTGAGTGAACGACACAAGTGAAGTTTTTTTTTTAAATATGAGGACAAAAAAGGTGTTATTAAATGTGTTTATACTGCGTGTATGCGTTTTTCAGCGTTTTAAAACAGTTATAAATAACACTAACACTCGGTATACAAACCAAACTCTGATACCTCAAGAAAATCTCCCTCACCAGTGGAATACAAAGGAATAAACGGGAAAAAAACAGAAAAAAAAAGGATTCCAGATCCCGAAATAAAACACACACAATGGAACCCGTTCTCCGTTCGAATCGTTCTCAGCAGTTTAAAGCTGATTGGACGGAAAATATATGCTACAATTCAAGTTCCCGATGGCTTTCTAGACAGTAATGGCGGCCCTTCGGAACAAAAACTTTCTAATGGAAGTGAGGGGGGCCCAGGTTGAGATCGTTTGACTCACACTCGGTCCCAGCTGCTTGAGGGGTCATATTTAGGGGAGACGTATGGGGGTGTTGATGGTGTTGCTTCGACCGGAAGTTGGGATTTCTGTTTTGGTGGTTCTTTTTCAAGGTTTTTTTTTAGAGTTATATGTGGAGTGTGTGCTGTTTGGAATGGAATAGGGTAGGCTCTGATTTTTAGAGGAATATAGGATTTGCAACGGGAAGTTATGGATTTTGTTGAGTATAAAAGGATTTTTGAATTAAGATATTGATTTATTTTTGTATGTTAAATTATTTTGTGACTTATCTAATTTTTTTTTGAGGTAATATTAAAAGTAGTGTATGATTTTGGGTAGAATTCCGTTTTCTGTCCAGTTAAATACTGGACGCCGAATATTAGAATTATCTATTTATTATTGCAAAATAACGGATAAAAATTTGTAGTTATATCAATGGAAAGCAGAAAATTTGGCAATATTTTAATTTTTGACTTCCGATAAAAACTCGACGATATTCAAAGGGAAATTTAACAGAATTTAACCTCATTTTGTATGTCAAGTCAATTTGTTTAGGGTGTAGAGATTTTTTTAAGTAAGATAATAGCGCATTTTTGTTCAGGAAGGTATTTTTTTAAACACGGATCTAATTTTATTTTATGTTATTGAACTTTTTTGTTTTAGTTTTTCTCGTTCTTGATATATTTAAAAAGCTATTGTCTGAAAATCAACTGGATGTATAATAAATGGCGAAGCTAAATAATAGAAAAATGTCTAAAAAGTATTTTTAAAGAGTATAAATTTGTGTAACAAGTTATATTTTCGGAAAGGGCTTTTGCCCCTTTGATTTCATCTTCAAATTTGTCCCTGCTTAAGAGAAAAAAACCCACATTTTTTAAACACATAAAACACTATCTGTGTACTACTATATATCCCACGGGGCTTACCGAAGTATAAGTATAAAAATAAAATTACAAAAGAAAAACACTACAAAGCATGTAAAATAAAGGTTTAGATTTTCAACCAGAGAGATAGTCATTACAGATCTTTAGAGAGTTAAACTATTAGTGAACTTAAGGAATACATCAAATGCGAAACTATTTATTAGAAATCAGTTGGCTCCAGTTCGGAAGCCATATTATATTTATTTCTCGATAGTAAATTTCGAACAAAAGAAAAGAGCACGGTCATCGTATTCATCCCCGCTGAAGCCACCGTGAGTTTCTGAACATAAATGGAATAAACACACATTCACCCCCTAAAAATTAGGTTATTCCGTCTAAAGAAGCAATATGAACCAGTTATTCCTAAAAACACATTCAACATTCAAAACCCAACTCCAAAGAATTAAATCCCAGAGAAGCAGTCCTATACACACACAATAAGCTTCTCTTCTTTCAAATTCAAAAGGAAACCCAAATGTTAAAACGTCACTCGCCCTGAAGATCATACATTTTTTACTTCGCTTCGCAATTAAGCGAATGTGTCATTTAATATAAGTTCTTTTCTCTCCGCTTCGGCCCGACCGATAAGAATTTTACTTTTATTCGAATTCCGCGGTTCTTTTCTCCGCTCTCCTCCCCCTCTCTCCAAATCCCCTCTTCCCTTTTGATTAAGGGTGCGTTTACATGCAGCGACTTGAGCGACGCGGACGAATAGATGATGACGTAGCTACTAGGTCATAGCGCCGAGAACCAATAGGAGGACCAGATCGATTATAATAGGAGAACTATAGGGAAATTCCCTACCGCTTTTCCCTCGACACGATGCATGTAAATCCCCCGTAAGAAGGAAAGAATCACAGGGAGCGTTATGCTTAACTGAAGAGGGACTGAATTATGTTTCTGGGTTGAAGATTAACGCTTTTCTATGGGGCGTTTTTCGCCCGTCTAATGAAAATTTGTGGAGTCTGGGGCTTTCTTTAGGGTGAGGGCGTTTTGCATACTTATTCCTTCAAAAAACATAAGTACATGTGAATATTTGGAAAGGTACTTAAATAAAAGACATTTTATATTTATGATGGCTACATACCCTATTCTTATATAAATATTGTATCCCTAACCATTAGTTTAATCTAATTGATAAAAACATTTTTTACTGATACGGATGAAATGGAGTTTTACTTTCTGGAAATAAAAACAAAAGAATCTTAAAGCTAATCAGAGTTGGCGAAAAAACTTAATTCCGGGTTAACCTTAGGTCAGGTTAGTGGTTGAATACAACTGTTAGTGTTACCGTCATATTTTACTTTAAAAAATGAACAATGGTTTTGTTTTTTAAGGAATAGCACAATTAACATATTCTCTATTGTAAATATTTCAACCTCGTTTTAGCATGTTGTTTTGTTATTTATTAGTATTATGTTCATAAAAGTTTGTAACAGTCCAACAAATTATAAAAATTAATGTAGTTTAGGAATGAAAATCTGAAATTTTTATAAGGAACATGAAAGCTTCTGGGGAACGAGTTAGATTTTATATGGTATAAGATATTTATATGGTTAGTTACTCCATTTCCAACAAGTGCATCTACGTAGCTGATTGATTTAAAATTGGTTGAAACTTAAAATACCTTGCCTGAATTAAGAGAGAACTACTGAGAATTTGATAGTTTAAACTGTCTGGGCCATATTGATTGCAATGAAATTAACTGCATAATAACTGGAGCTTATCAGCACCTTCTAAAACACATTTAACCCTATCAATCCTAAGCCACCCGAGATTAACATCGATTTCTGTGGAAAATTTGGAGCGGCTAGGACTAAAAAGGCTAAACATTCAAATATATTTTCTTCAAAAGTATGCAAAAATATAAGAATAGTTAGTTTCAAGGTTAGTTACTAATTAAAATGTACTATTTAAACAATTGCTGTAAAAACACAAACATCACAATGCTGAATGAAAGGAGTCGTAATGAAAGAAGTAAATGAAAGTATTAAAACTATTTTTCTTTGATTGTTAATTATCCTTTTTTTTAAACAGTAATAAGCATATTTTTTTGTAAAAAAATTGTATCGGTTTTAAAAAGATGTAATGAAGTTTATAATAAAAGTAAAAATTCTATGCATGCAAAATTTCAAACAGATATAGTAGGGAGAAATGATAAAGAGAACCTAATTAACTTAAGATGAAAACTCTAACATTTCCTAGAGTAAATAATCAATTCTATTATTGAATTAATAGAACCAGGAGTACATTGTAAATCTCATGCTTTTGTAATTTTCTTGAAATTGGTCTTACAAAGTTTGATGAACAGTGTAAGTTTTTCGAATTATTTTAATTAAAATATTTGAGCTCGGATCCAATGAATAAAGCATGCGAACCAACAAAAATTACAAGAAAGTAATTAGAATGAAAAATATATATTTAACATGTGAATGAATGTTACTAAACATTTTCATTAGCAAAACAGAAATAAAATGTCAAATTAGAAATGTTATGACATTCTCAATTATTTCCTAACTTAATCATTTAGTTTAAAAATATTTTATGTATGAAAAACATTAACAATAACAATAAAAGTGGCTCAGACACATTTTGAATATTTTAGTTCTCTTAAATTATATCTTACGAAAGCACCTAATATTTAAAAAAATGATCGAGTATTACATAAAACTGTTTTGATCACCGAAGAAATTGGTTTGGTCTAGAACTAAGTATGTATTCCTTCTTCTTAGCTTTAAACTATTTGTGTAATAAAATATTTTGAAGTTTACAGCATTCTTAACTTTCTTCAATCTTACATTTATTGCCTAACATAAAATTTAAAAATTTACAAAACATAATTTTCCATCGATTTAGCGAATTAAAAATAATGCAATATGAAAAATATAATGTTCTGCTGAAATAAGATATTCCAAATAAAAATTGTAAAAAAATTACTACTTTAAAACCTTAAATTCTTTACATCAAATCAAGGTATGCAACTGAATTAACAGTTTGGAAAAGGGAACTAGTGGCAAAATGACTTTTTGTGCCCAAAAGGATCTCCAAAAGCTTTGCTCTACGCATAAGTGGAAAGAGGGGCCCCTATGGGCAAATATAGCTACTTAAATTTGGTGAAATCGATGATTGATTAAATTTGAAATTTAAGTTAACATGTATTAATCCAAAATAAAATTTGCTTTTAATTTAAAAGTATTTTTACCTTTTCCAGTGAATGTTTGACTCCATGGATATTTATTCACTTACTTCATTGATACTGCATTAACTCTTCAGATCTCTCCGCCTAAAAGTTTCCATAGTATTCAATGGGAGGTCAAGGACTGTAATGGTTCAGTTTCTTAACAATTTAATTTTTTTTTTGTTTTAGCCTTTCAATGTTTCACTTTTGCGCTGTGAACTAAGCAGAAATATAATTTAACTGTTAATTTAAGTTGTTTTTAAGACTTTTCATTCATAAGTTTAACAAGGGAATAAGTTCATCAATTTTTTCAACTGTAAAATATTTTTTGAATATATTTATATTTTTTCGATGACTGCTCTCTATTCTAAATAGGGTTCTGGAATTTCCGATAAAAATTTGGTGGTTATACAACAAAATTTCTATTACTTATTCAGTTTTTTCGATTTTCTCAAAGCTTGGACTTAACTCTTTTTCAAACTGACGTTTCAGTTGTTATGGATTATAATTTTTTTTTCAGTATAGTTCTTACAGCGATGAAATTGCACACTCTCTAAATTTCATTGAAAATACATACTGCTACCATACGATTAAAATACGTTTTAAAATATCTTCAATAAATTTTCAAAGTAATTATAATTAAAAACACTGTTATCTAGGAATTAAATATTTTGCGAAACGAACTCTTCTTCAATTGTTCATACTCTAATAAATAACTCATTAATAAACCTCTTCCGTGCATGGAATTTTTAGGCAGTCGTACCAAACTTTTAGATACACTCACGTGGTAATTAGTCTTACCCATTAATTATACTGCAACAAAGGGGACACCCAGTATTTCCTTTGAAAGAGTAATTGAACAAAACCTAGAATCTTTGTTAAAAATCCCTCATTTAAAACCAATTCATTCTGCCGACTAAAACTGATTAACTTG
Source organism: Tetragnatha montana (assembly GCA_963680715.1). Taxonomy (NCBI): domain Eukaryota; kingdom Metazoa; phylum Arthropoda; class Arachnida; order Araneae; family Tetragnathidae; genus Tetragnatha; species Tetragnatha montana. The sequence goes on along the minus strand of OY796676.1, from coordinate 57,580,208 downwards.
TGAACTATCTATAATAATTAATTCTCAAGATTATTAATTTGGGATTATGAATGTGATTTATGGTCTTTTCTTGAGCGATAACAAACTTTATAATTAGTCATCTGGGAAATATTGTGATTGCGTGCAATTAAACGCAAATTCTACTCCTGGGAGTTGTAACACAAAGTATTAGTACTACTTGATTGCACCTAAATGGATTCGGAAAACTCTTTGATGATTTTTAGAACGAATTTTAATTGATGACTTTCGTAAAATCATTGTGTAATACTTTTTATTCAAGAGATTACTAATTGTTGAATTGCTAGTTTAAAAATACTCCTGCAACAAATTATTTGCTTCTATATTTTTCAATACTCATTAAATTTCAATACTCCTCGTATATACATAATTTATTACTGCATTTCCACTAGAATCCCTCGGTTTCTAACTAACCAAGTCATATCTTTCAAATGTCTTGCAGGTATAAAGATGGTCAACTCTCTAATGTAACAAGTACATCCAATTTTGATTTTAGTCGGTTACTTCGGAAAATATTTTGAATCTGTTATAGATAATAATTTGTTTAAATTGAATTCGGAATGTTTCTTAGTTGCTATTTTCAACCTCTTTTCAGTTTTATTAAAAAAATCGTAGCTGGGATAATATAGGATGTCTTTTTTGCACAGTTAAATTTTAAAAAAAATTGTAAAAAGCAGTTTTTGTTACATACGTTGCACCATTAACTAAAGCTCAATTTGCGTGATATTAATAGCTCCGAATACCAATAAGAAGTTTCGTTTGATAAAACATAAAAAAAGTTTCGTTTGATAAAACATGAAAAAAAGTATATTAATTACCGAATATAATTAAAAAAATATATATGTGAACAATCTTAAGGTAGTTTTATATTAAATTACAAAACACAAAATTAAAAAAAAAAAACTCTACATAATAAACATCATACATCTTTATAATTAATTCCAATAATTTAAGACAATTGTCTTAAATTATTGGAATTAATTATAAAGATGTATGATGTTTATTATGTAGAGTGGATTAATCCACCCAGTAAATTGCTCATTAACTCGAACGCAAACCTTCCATTTACACTTAAACTGGAACAAAAATATATTCTTAAAATACTAACAAAGAACAAAAATATTTTACAAGAGTACTTCTAAGCAGGTTTTAAATTATTTTATATTTTTTATCCTAAAATTACCAAAATATCTTTTGTCAATTTAGTTGTCTGAAAAAATAGTCGAAGAAAAGTTCCAGAAAAGAAACACAATTGAAACACTGTATCTGAGACGAATCTTAAGACTTAAAATATTTATAGAAAACAACATTTTTTTAATGACATGATATCAGCACACAATATAAAATTAACAACAACAAAAAACTTTCCATGCTCTTTTTATTTCCCTCACTAGGTTAAGAAGGTATTTCCTTATTTCTTTACTACATAATTGGAATAGTTTGTTAACCTTTTAAACGCCGTAATTCAAATTTCAAATGAAAAGTTCTGATTTTCGGCTTAAATGGCTTGTTTCATCATTACTAAACCCATTCTTGTCATTTTTTGGCAGAAAAAAAATCCTAAGTATGATTTTGAGGATGTTCCCATTTGGGAACATCGGCGTTTGGAGTGAAGTTTTTAGGGGGATTTCCAAAAGGCATATATTTCAAAATTAATCCAAGTAAAACTACTGAAATAGGTTTCTACTCAATAATTTGGAACATTTTTATGATATTGGAATGTTTCTTCATATTTAACTCCCATGGTTGGACAATTGGGTAAAATTTTATAGATTTTCATAAGAAAAAATTTACATGTTTATTACATGCGTGACACTTTTCCGTAAATTTTTATTACACAATGGGTAATTTTTTGGTATAAAAAATACGAAAGAATGTCCCCATGCGTTTTAAAGCTAAACAGTTATCTTTTTGCGTGAAAAATTAGTTTTAATTACTGTTCTATCTGGATATCTAGCATAAAATCCATGAATTACATTCAAATTTAATTAGCTTTCAAAAGTGATAATCATAATTATCTCCATTGATTTATTAAAGCTGCGTTTCTCATGGAAGATTCCAAACTAAACAACATATCTCTTACATCCAACTTACTTTACAAGAGTGTTTTTAGATGTACAATGTCTGCCATAAAGATTTGGCATTTATTCCTCTATAAATCAGGTAAAAAAATTAAAATTATAGAATTAGAAATTTAAAACATTATTACTAACCTGTTTAGATCCTTTGAGACCGAAAAGGTTAAAAAATTAAAATAAATAAGAAATAACTTGAATTTTTACATGTTATAAAAATCCCCTCAAAAACTATACCCCAAACGCCGATGTTCCCATTTGGGAACATATACGTTGACTTGGTAATTACTCTCCGAAATTGGAATATGAAGCTATTCTGCCAAGCCAATTGAAAAGATGTGTACTTAAGCTACCTAAACACAGTATTATTATTTAAAACTAAATTTATTTAAATTTATCATAAATTGAAACTTGTGCAACTTTTGAGAGAGCCAAAAATCTGTAATTTTGATATAAATTCCACAAAAAGGATTAAATTGCACATGAAAAACTTTTGCATGTAAAATAACTTCATATCTTTGAGTTGCTAACTACCAAGTATCAAATTCCTGCATGAAAAATTAAGTGGTGAAAAAATTCCCTAAAGTGATGTTCCCATTTGGGAACATCGGCAGGTAAAAGGTTAAAGTAAACCTCTTTTTCCCCCGTGAAAATTAAATATTCATTAGAAAAAGAATTTCTGAAATTTAAATTATTTTACACTTTGAATCCTCTTTTTATGTGCTGTTTACATAGGGTGCCTGAAGAAATGCGATTTACATTTAAACAGAATACAGTTACTACTAAGAAAAAAATAGAGAAGGTATAAAAAGATTCGAAATCAACATTCAAATAAAGAGAAACGAGTTGGACATTTTGATGACCTTTTCGAGCATCAAACTGCAGAATGACAAAAGAGAACCCTAAAATTAACTTTTCTTCTCCCAGTCCACAACCGGATGCCCGAGCTTCTTTTATTGAATTTAATTCTTTAGAAGGCACAAAACACAAAAGAGCGTAAAAAAATAATCCAATTTCTCTTTCTAACTAGATGCGAAATTTGCATTCTTCCAGGCCGGTTCTAAAGAATAAAAACGCCTCAAAAAATTCAAAAACATAAATCAACCAATAAAAAGTGTCGAATCGGGGTTTGTCCCTTTTTTTTATCCAATCCTATTCAGATGCCAAGCACGAAAACAAAGATGTCCTCATTTACATACTCAGGCCTTTAATTGGGGTATTTGTTTGTTTATAATCAATAATTACTGACCTAACGAAGTGCAAAAGGAATTTTTTTTATACGTTGGTCCTCCATCCATACTGCCGGAATCCATGGAAATTGAGTTGTCTTTTTTTTCAAACAAAGCAATGGGAATTTCTGGTTTGATTTCTCTTTGTTTTCTGGAATTCTTTTATTTTTGGGGCATTAATGGGGATGGGAATCTTGTTAGTGGGGATATCTGGGTTATGCAAAAATCAAGTGCTGGGGCTCTCAATGGATACGATAGAGATTGGTAATTTGTATTTAATACTTTCGAGATGGAATGAGATGTAGCAGAGGGAATATTTCATTAAAAAAGTCATTTCTTAAGTACTGATGAGGGCCTTATTGAAGATTAATAACACTGACCTTCCCTGGTTTGAAGTTACTCTGACATAATTATTGTTAATTTGCAGTGTCATTTTTTTCTCTCTGTTACTGAATTTCTTAAAAAGAAATCCAAGTGCAAATCATTGCATAAACAAAATACAAAAGAAATAAAATCATGTGAAGCCAAATTTACCGAAATATTTGTCATGAGCAGAAGAAAACAATTAAAAAAGATAAAGGTAAAATGTACAAAAAGAATATCACCAATTAAGTATTTTAATATTCGTTACCCAAAATATTAAAGATAAAAAATAAAGAATTACCCTTTTAGCAAATTGAACCACATTCTTCATAAGTTTAACAATGAGTACTCGACCATTACTAGCAAACTAACAGAAACTCTCAAGCTTGGAAACTCTTTTCCTGACGTGGCAATCGTAATTAACTCTTTAGTATAAATTTCTTCTGCAAAAATGTGTGAATTTAGAGGATAATGGTAATATCATTTAAAGTAGTTGAAATACATGAGCATTCTAGCCTTTTAATTTTATAAAGAGAGCTTATGAACAAATTTTAAGAAGTCTACTGATTTTAAATAATGGCACAGTGAAGTTTGGACCTTCAGTAAATCAAATCCAGCGAAATCAGAACGGAATGCCCAAAGTACAAACACATGTACTTCGAAAATTTATTCCTTTCCCCCACCCTCCACATCATAATAATCCTTCCAAAACAAAGTAGACGGATCACAACTGGTGTAGAAGAAAAAAAATTCCTCCCCACTTCGAATCATAAACCAAAATCAAAATTTCAACATCAATCGCCTAACAACTCCATCCCCCGCATACAGAAAATATGTAATCCGGCAATTTAACGCAGACTTCCCACCCTCAACTTTATGATCCGTAACTTATGCACCCCAGAAAACACTTCCGCACAAAAAAAGAGAAAAAATCTATACTAATAACGCCGTACGCCTCCTGTGGCTCCAATAAATATTCAGCAAGAATGGGTGACTCAGACTTATTTTTCCAAAAGTCCATCTCTTGTGCTTCAGGGGGCATCGGGTCCCCCGGGACCCCCTGTGGTCATGTGATACCAACATTCGAAGATTCCGAAGCGTTATAACATTTAGTGCGCGTTGGAAAAGTGAGTCAGCAGCTACTGGTGTTGCAGAGATGGAGCTAAATACTTTATGGGGAATCGTAAACACTGGAGGAGCTTTCTGTGTGCTGATACTGTGATGTGTAGTTTTTATTCTGGTTGGGAGAGATACTGGTTGTAGTGTTTGTATCTGTTGTAACAGGTCGTGTTTATGGTCTTTGGCTAGTGTTCGTGAAGTAAATATTGCAGTAGTAACTAGGTGTACTCCTATATAGCATGAGCTTATGTTAGAGTTAGAGGATTTATTGATGAAGGGGAAATTTCTTTTTGAATTTCATTCTGCAAACAGTAAGATATATTTTAACCGTGTGTCTTTAAATAAAGATGCTGATATATGTAAGTTTGAAACTAAAACTAAACTCATTGACTCAACAGCCAATAGGGAGGGGGTCAATCAATTCCTAACTAAGATATCCATGTTTGTGACCGAGACCTTCAAGTGCAAGGCTCAGGTTGGATGTGGTGTCAACCTAACGCGAGAAGCTTAAATTAAAAGCTTTCAAATTTAAATCTTTTACTAGTGTCTTCCTACTAGTGTTTAAAATTATAACTAAAACCACATTAATGCAATTTTACCAAACCTAATTGTTTTTAAAAATTGCAGGTGGAAAATTTATTTAAAACTTCTTTTATTAAAAAGGGAAATCGGTTCTTACATTCTAGTTTTTAGTTGAAATTTTTAATTCATTCAATTTTAAAAAGAAAGGAAATATAAAACCTATTTTATTTTTCACTTGGATAACAATAGTTACAAATAAGCTAAAAATGATGTTGCTTTAAATGTTTTTGAAAAAAAAAAACATAAACACAGAGTTTGAACACATGCTTTTTCAAACATATTTGTACTTGTTCTTCAAATTATTTATATACTGAATGATTAATTTTTGTGATTTTTCGTACCTTTGAAGTAATTGATTCACAAAAGATTTTTCAGCTTAAGTATTCCTTACTAGCAATATTTAACTTATAAACATCACAGTCTTTAAAAAAAAAGAAACTTTTATAGATTTTGATCATAACAGGAATTTTTCATCATTGTTGTTAAAATGATTTCGAATGACTTCACTGAAAAGTACCGCCACTTCCTAAATGGGGGAATAGACTTTACGGGCGGCACTATAGGCGGCGCTGCAAGCGTATTTGCGGGCCAGCCGCTCGATACGGTAAAGGTAAAGATCCAAACTTATCCAGACTTATACAAGAGCAGCTTTACGTGCTTAAGAGACACCTTCCTAAAAGAAAGATTCCGAGGCTTGTACGCAGGAACGGTTCCATCCCTGCTAGCTTCCTGCTCCGAAAACGCCTTTCTCTTCTGTGGCTACGGGGTCTGTCAGAGAGCTATCCAACACCTGGTTCAAAAAGAAAGCATACTGGACTTGAACACGGTAGAAAACGCCATCTCGGGGTGTCTGGCAGCGTTCATAATGTCGTTCGCGCTTTGCCCCACCGAACTAGTCAAGTGCCGTCTCCAAGTCCTGCTGGAAACTAACAAGTCGTACAGCGGTCCGAGGATGACTCCTTGGGGTCTCACTAAAGGCATAGTCGAACGAGACGGTGTCGTAGGGCTGTACAGAGGACTGGGAGTCACGCTGTATCGCGAAATGGTGGGGTATTTTTTCTTCTTCGGGGCCATCGACGCGACGAGAACTTTCTTCGCCGACGAGGGGCAGTCCAAAGACGACATAGGAGCCCTGAAGACGATAGCGTCTGGCGCGTGCGGAGGTGTGGTGTTCTGGGTGTCGATTTTTCCATCCGATGTCGTCAAGTCGAGGGTGCAAACTATGACCGAGAAGAAGTCGACTTTGAGTGTTTTGAAGGATATCGTCAAGTTTGAAGGTACCCGAGTCTTGTTCAAGGGTTTAGGGCCAGCTGTATTGAGAACGTGTCCTGCCACTGGAGCCCTGTATTATGCTTACACGTGTTCCACCTCTCTACTTCGTTATGCCTTTGATTTGAAGGACTAAATGACTTTTAATAGAAGCTACTATATTATCCTTCTTAAATCTTCAATTTTCTTATGCAATAAAACTGGAAATTTATAGAGTTATATTTTTGAGTAGGTATACGAGTTATATTTAATGAAACATTTAAATGTAATATTTTGTACTGTACTGACTATGCATTTTACTAAAACTGATACCCTGATAATCTTTGGTGTACTCTTTTAAGCTTTTTTATTAAAAAAAAAGTATTTTCTTAGAAAACATTTCTTATAAGTTTACATTTTTGGCATACCTTCGACACTTTTATCATATTGCTTATTTTATAGTTTATTATTCAGTTCAGTGTTATTGGAAACGTAGAATAAGGAAACTTAATTATATTCCAAAGAATTGTGTGTATTCTAGCTTACTGGCCTATTAGAATATCTGACCATGAAGATGGGCGTCCGGGGATCAGATCCCCGTTCAAGCATGGATGATGTTTGCAACTGTTCCCGATTAGATGAATAAGTGTGAGTAAAATGTGTTGTGCGAGCGCTTGTGTCGCGTTTCCACCTTTGGAAAAATAAATTATTTAGAGACATTGACAAAACAATAAAAATTTCTTAAAAAAAAAGAACGATTTTTCCTAAAGTTATAGAATGATGCCATAAAACAAATAGTTCATTTACTATTTTTTAAGTCTGACTTGAGCTAAACAGTGTTTTATTTTTATGCATATTATGGTACATTTTGAGAGAAAAAAACAAAGTGGGGGAACGTAGGCAGATATACTGTCTGTCTACCACAATATGAGCTCTGGCCTTGTTGTCTGGTTGTGGCAGTTGCTATAGAAATAAGACCAGTTCATTTTAAAAAGGGATAGACCGTATTATGATTTTGTGGGGATTAAAGTCGACGGAGGATATTGGTAGAAGTTTTGGCGATCACAAGCACGGTCTTCTTCTCGGAATTAATGCAGTTGCACGCATATGTTAGAGGCTGGGATTAGTTAACTGTTAAAATAACAAACAAAGAGGACTAAGGATTCAATTAAAGAATTTCCCCGTTGAAAACGAGGAGAGTCCTGTTGCAACAGAAATGTAAACGAGAGCTCAACTTGTGATAGACAGACAGTAACTCAAGTATAACCCCATCGTCACTAAATGCAGAAATTCTATTCCCTCAAAATTATGCACCACATCACCAATCACACGATCCAACAAGGGCTCATCAACCCCCATTCACCCTCACCTAGACCCCCTCTCTCAAGACTAACATCGTTTGCACGGGGCTTAGCCCATTCTATCCATCTCGTTAGACCCCCACTGTGTTGATCTTGCCCCCGGTGGGGGACGTAAGATCCGAAACAATCCCTCCCCCTCCAGGCCTTGTTGTGTCGACCCCCTGTTGAGATTTGAAAAAAAAATTGCCCTCTTCGAAAAAAAAAGTAATTATAAGAGATCGGAGGAGAGGGGTTTTTGAGATTGACCTTAATTTTATTAGGGGTGATACCGTATGATGAGTGTGTGTCATGGGTGTTACCCTAGTAACACAGCTCATACCAAATATGTCAGGTTTACGTAACTGCAACTAGAAGTAAACCAAATTTGGACATACATGACAAAAATTGGAATAATCTTGAACGTTTGTGCTGTTTGGGTATAGCCATGGCTATGGTGAGGATTTCGATTTTTATTGGATTTTAGAAAAAAAAAGAATTTGATATAAAAAGAACCATTCCGCGTCACTTTTAGAATTTGAATTGAAATTGGTTGTAACGGCAATCAAAAATCTGTGCCTTGGAGGAAAAAGGTACTATCTCTGTTTCGCTAATTTATCAGTAGAGATTTTATTTTTAAATATTACATTTTAATTCAAATTTTTGAAATTATAATAGTTAAATTAAGTTAATTTAATTTAAGTAAGTCTAATTAAAAACCCTGGTAGCACAGCTCATACCAAATATATCAAGTTTACTTAACTGCAACTAGAAGTAAATGAAATTTACCCATACATGACAAAATTTGAGGGTAAAATGCTGAGGTAAAAACTATTTTTACCTAAAAGAACATCTTTATACATAACGCAACATATATGTATTGATTTTAGTCTATGGTGGTTCTTAATTTTTTTTTCATAACATAAAAGATCCCTAAACCTCTACTCACGCCAAAGTGTGATTTTTCCATGATATCGTGTAAAAAAGTTGAGGCGTAAAAATTTAAAAATTTCGAATAAAGCAAGGAAAAATATGTCCCTTCTGAATTCTGTTTCCATAAAAACGGAAAATTAATAGATAAATTCATAAACACCGTAATTAAAAAAATAAAATATTTTGATATTTTTAATTTAATGAATTAAAATGTTGAAATATAATTTTTAATCGATCGCATCTGTTTTAAAAACAATTTCCCTACACAATATTTTAAAGCGATTCTTTTATTTTGACCCAGAGATTATGGAATTTAAAAAAAAGCAGACATTAGAAAATTATAAGACAAATCAATAAACAAAACATGTGATATTCATCTTGTTGTACATGATAAAAAATTGGAAATTTAAATGAATTACATTATGTGCTAAAAGGATATCAAGACATTTTTCCTGATTCACTTATTATGACTTTTTCAAAGCTAAAACATTGGAAAACAATACTTTTCTTCAAGTCTTAGGTCTGTGACATATTGAAAAAAAATATTTCAAAAGCCTGGAATTCCCTTGCATTTTTACTCAATGCATATCTTTCAGGGGTAATATGGTGAAAATCTCGGCGTACTATTTCACAAGAGAAACTAATATGGCTGCAATATTACGGATTCAGAATCAATGATGAATAATTTCATAAACATTTATTCAAACAGCGTTGAAAGCGTCCATCCTTCTACAAATGCTTTGTAGAGGTTGTTTATTATGAAGCGACTACACTTTTTGAAATTATTAGACGACAGTTATTTACATATTAATGGTTTATGAATAATTCATTGCTCCGGTGCCATAGAAACTGTAAGAAGCGGCTTTAAGTTATTAAAAATGAAATTTATATGGAAATACACCGCACTCGAATATTTAATCCGAAATTGATAATATTTTGTTTATTTATTTTTTGGTTCGAGTAAAAACTGTTTACTGCTTTCGTTTTAAAATATTAAATGGGTTAGGGTGTTTGGCATTATTTCAAACACATATTTTGCAATACAGACATACATGAAATTTTATACATTGTGATTTAAATTCAATAACTCAATTATTATGCTTAAAGGAAGGTAAATATGTTATTTAAGTTTGAGTCTAAATATATATTTGAATAATGAAGTTAGAGAGATAAAACTAGTAAAGTAACGTAATATACGATACTTTTACAATTTATAGGTACTTCCATTTATAATACCTGGGAAAGGTGAATTTAAAAATTATTGATTATTGCTGCAGATTAAAAAAAATAAAATTTCTTTTCATTTCCATTTGTTACGAAACTATGGTAAAAGGGTGTCTTTAAAGTAATACGAGTACTATCTTAATTTCAAATACGTTTAAGTAAACAGTATACACTATTAATATTTTTAAATGTAGTGTTTTAACAAATAACTACAACTATAAGGTGTTCAAAAATTTATCTTAAAATACTTTAACACTAAGTAGTGATATTACATTTAGATTAAAACTAACTTTGCTTTTAGTAAAAGAAACTTCTATACTTTTACATAACATTTACAAAACCATAAACATTACTGATGCTTCATTTTCTCATTTTAATAAATATTATTTCAGAAACAAACAAAATTTATAAAATATGAATATTATAAATCATATAACTTTTTTTTACAACTCTTAAAACGTATGATTTTTACACTTTCTAACTTGCTACTAAGAGAGATTTTATTTTGGCAGTTGTGTTTAGGTACTACAAACATATGAGCATGTTGGAATTAAAAAACTTCAAATTAAGCGAAACAAATTTATTTTCACTTTTAAGAAACTAAAGTAATTTAATTTACAATTCTGTAAAATAGGAATCAATACAAATGTATATACCTATATAAAATACAAACCAATGTTTAAATAAAATTTAATGACTATACTTTGCCGCTAGGGGCACTGAAAGATTCTCTATTGATTCAGCATGATCACTTACCTAGGGGTACACCTTACTTCCATGTGCCTAGCAGACTTTGGTTCCCAATAACTTTGGTGTTGGACTTTTGAAACACCATGTATAGTCCATACATTATACATAGTACATCCAATGTAATTTTTTTCACCTTGACTAAAATACATAAAATTCTTAGTTAGATTTTCTTGTCTACGAACAAATATTTTCCTTTTATCAGACCTTAGAAAGCAGGAAAGCCCTTGAGGAGATTTATGAAAAGTATTTAGTATTTCGCTACAATGATATAATTGGGTTCTTATTATAGATACGAATATTTAAATTCTTTGTTATTCTTCGGAAAACAAACCAAATTAAATTTGACATCCAATGTAAACACATTAGCCATTACTTTAAAGTTCATAGTATCTAAGAAGGAAAATTATCCAGGGTTGCATAACTTTTTCGAAGATATGCATTTAAATAAGAACTTATCTTCTCCAAAATTGATGTTTTAAACTGAAATTGAATTCGTTGCTTGCGTATAAAAATCATGAAAAACCGTTTATCAATCAAACAAGAAAAATTTCGAAAAGCGATTTCGGGAAGAAGATAGTGTATTAGCTATATTATTAAATCATTGTAATGATTGGATTGTCTCATTTCATTTCATCTCCCGAAATACCTGGGTAGAAAAAGTAAAGACATTTTAAAACTCACAAAGCTTTTGTGAATAAAACAATTTTAAAATATATTGATATTTTTTTTACTGTATTGGTTTTACGTTAATGTTTGCTTAGAGAATCACTTATATTTGCTCCATTTTATTTTTTCTCTATTTTTAACATTAGTACACACGTTGTACTTTGAATTATAGCATGAAATAGAGACCCCTTTTTTATTTTATTCAATTTCTATTGTCTTTTAATAAATACATTTTATTACTCAAGAGAAGAAAATCTACATTTTTCTTGGTATAAAAACGCATTTTCTACGTGCTTTTTTTTCTATAAGATGATTAGTTATTATCTTAAAGGTATGATTAAAGAGTGTAAAATATCAATTCTAAAAAAACACACTAATCCTAAAATTTTTTTAACAAAGTTTATGTGAAATAAAGAATTTAATCATAGGTATTTTAGTCCAGTATATCTACTGAAAAAAAGGGTCATACCGGTAAAAAATTATTGCAACATTTGTTTTTTTAACGGTTTTTACTTGGTAATGACATCATTAATAACTTATTAACTCTTAATAGTATTCTTCTGCTTTACTTCCAATAAACTGAGTTTAGGAATTTTAGGATTTTAAAAGATTTTAATGGTGTTAACCACTTTCTTACATTATGTTTATTCTTATTATTTTTTATGCCAGTCTCTTCGAAATAAAAATATTGTGCACAGGCTTTTCCTTAATCACTTTTTTATAAATGAATTCTTGACAATTGCATTTTAAAGAATTTTAATAAAAATTGGAGATTACTAAACACATTCTCATGGATTTGCAAATAATTTTCAGAGAAATTTAAAAAAAAAATAATGGGGATATCGAAACATTTCTCTCAAATATATTAAGCAACTGAGCATCCAACATTTAGTGATATTTTCTTTTAACCTGTACATCTTCATGTATTCATATTCCTTAATTTAAAACCCAATAAGTTAGTATTATTATAATATACTCTTTGTAATACAATATCAGGTAAATTGCCTCCATACTGACTTTAGGAACTATAAATAGAACATAATATATAGTACATTAAGTATTTCAAGAATATTTAAAATCAGAGCACATCGAGGGAAAAAATCCCTGACATCCAATAAAATTCCCTACATTGAATTGACTTGAAGAGAAATAAATAGAGAAAGGTGCTGGTGAAAATTAACTTTTTTCTGATTTGTGAGTAAAACAAATACTCTAAACAGCTTTGCGCGTAAACTTGTATCTCATTTCCAATTCAAATTAGAGGGTGTTTTATTTTGATTTCGAAAATATATGTCCAAATGAAATATTGGATTAGGGATAATTTTTTAAAGGATATCTGTTTGGAAAAGAGGTTTAAGTCAAGCGTGCAAACTACTAAAATGGAAAATTTCGAAGGGAAACTATTATGTTTTTTTTTTCATCGTGGTATAATTATTATGATAGCAAGAGTGAGTTAGGGGTAGTACACAATTATTTGTTGAAGATTGGTATTCCATAAGTTATGCCAGATTTAGATGAAAGTAGATTTTAGGAAATCAATTAGTACTAACAATATACCTACGTGTGATTTAAGTATTATTTTTTACTTCTTTAAAAACAGAAGAAAACATATTTTATTAAGTTATTACTTCAACAATTTATTTCTAAAAGAGCTAAATTAAATATAACAAAGTTATTTTCTAAGCAATTATCAAATTACTTGTTTAAAAAAAAAGAATAATTTTTACATGACAATTTAGGAGCATGATAATCACTATAAAGAATTATTTAATTTAAAAGATTTGTTTCGGAGATGTCCTCTCTGCAAACTTTTATTTCTGAAAGAATTCTGCATAGAAGAAAAAGATAAAAGAATAGTGTAACAACAAGCAATAGTATCTCAAGTTTATGCATTGAACCGTTTTTATATAGGGATCTAATTCTTGGACAAAACGTACGCTTCATGCTTTGATGATCCAGAGAAAAAAAAAGTTTTATATAAATGAGAGGGTGAAATTAAAGTTTTTTGTAAGCATCATATATAAAAGAGGAGTATCACGTACAAATGCACAGCATATTCTTCAAAAAATATTTTTCTTAAGTAATTTTTAAAGTATATGCAAGTAGTACTTTAGAATCGAAAATATAAGATTCACGTCATAACATACTTTATTCTTTGCGATAAATCAAAAGTAAGAGTTGTAATGTTTGAATCAAATATGCACTTTTAAGGGCGTATATACTTATGGGTTCGTCTGGAAGCTTTAGATATGAGCTTTGTAAAAGCAAGAACTTTTAAGGCACCTTTTAAATCCTTGAATATTTATCCAAACTCAGACAAGGATTTTATAAAAACTTGTGTAAGTTTAAAATGTGTTATGAAATTTCCATGACATAAGTAAGTGACAAACTTTACATGTAGATTAATTTAAAAGTTTAAACTCAAATATTTCTCGAACTCTTTTGACTTTTTATGTGAGGATTCACATAAGTAAATTTCCAATTCAAATTATTCAAAAATTAGAATTTTTGCAGGTTTAGAGCATTGGTGAATCTGAATATGTAGCGTGTAAACTACTGGGAATTAAAAACCCTGATTCTGTTGTTATATTGTGATATGTTTTATATCCACAGTAAAGGAAATTGAATAGAAAGTTCTAAATATACATATCACAATTTGATTTAAATGAACCTTTAAAAATGCAATTGGATTTGTTTGATCCATATTTGTATCAATGTCTGAGAAACTATTTTGGCCAGCAAAAACCGATACAAGGCACTGGCATCAATATCGCTCTAATAGTGAAAGATGGATATTGACCCGTGTTTTTTTTCGTGTAAGATAGGCGTTTAAGAAACATTTCAAAATACTTGTTCTTGGTATGTCAAGAAACCCTTAGATTTGACCCAATTAAGTTACCAAACTAAAACCCTTTGGTTCAAAGAGATAAGGTGAACAGTCGACTCCGCTTTATATAATCATGGTTAATGCTATCAAAATTGAACGGTCCGTATCACTCCTGTTTAACTTAACGCAAAATGTATCGATATATCGTTTTAATGTGATCGATATATCACTTAATGTTATCAAAATCTGATGAAATCCCCAAAAAACCTCCTTTTCTACCCCCGTTTGAAGGCATAATCATACAAAATGAGTCATTAATTTATACGTTCTACTCTGATATTTTCCTTTAAGAATGTAAGAGTTGCAAAATACATATTAGGTAATCGTTTGAAATACTTGAATAAGGACTACATAGTTGTGATTTTAAAGCTAACAGTCTGATTTTACTGTTTGAAATGTTCTTATATCAAATCGCTTATTATTATCAATAGGATATATATTTTTATCCTTCTACTTTGGACAAAAGTGATCATATTAAGCGGAGTCGACTGTATATAAACAATACCATGACATTTCAAAATGTAGTCTCAAGGCCTTGTAAGTTTACCTAAGAGAATTGTAGACTCAACCATCCGGAAACAGTGGCATTCCTTCCAATAAATTCGACTTTTCCATACGAAAAAATAAACTCGATATTGTAAAAAAGCCCTCTAATACATCCTGTGAGCTTCCCCGTCATAATTTATACGAGCACATCCATCAAAAGGCATTAGAGAACGATTTAAAGACGCGTACCCCTCCCAAATGTTTTTACACCTCAAACAATTTGATGCCATTTTTTCCCCTCCAGAAAAGGCCCGCTCCCGTCGCTTCGCATTGAAAACTTCATTCAACAAAACATGGGGGAGTATTTTGAATTGGAAGAGAAGTGCCGTCGTTCCGTACACGGTGCTCAAGAGGATACCAACTTCTCCTTTCGGATGTTTCATGTGTTTAGAGTGTAACAGTGGCCTAAGTCACTGTAACTTAGTTTTGAGTATTGAACGTTTTCTGTACACTGCAAACGCTCCACAAAAATACAATTCTCGAATTAACTACACTTTGGTTGTGTTGTTAGGTAGAACATTTTAACACCTTATTGTGTTGTGATAATTTTCTGAATGTTTGGAAAGTGTTAGAAATGCCTTCTAAAAACAGTCTTGAGAAATATGTTTAGAATCTGAAAGTGTTCTTAAATTTGAATCAAAGAACACATTTTCGGTCTCGGAAATTTTTTGTAATACTTTTACAACACAATTGCTATACAACCAAAATGCTCTTAGCTCATGTGTTTTAGTGTTCATGTTGCAAAAGTCTTTCATGAATTTGTAGTGTAAATGTGTTGTAGTTCTTACGGAGAAGGTCTATTTACCGATTCCACTTCGTAAGATATAAACGAAAGTTCTGATTGGGTTGTCAAATAATTGCCATTCCAGATAGAGTATTGCCAGTCGATCTGCGAACGCTATGATTGGTCCTTAAGTATAAATGTATATCTTACGAAGTGGGATTGAGAAATATGCATTGATATTTTTCGGTCTGCGCTAACAGACGAGTCATGGAACTTTTGACTTAATCAACTATCACTCTAAATAAAGGACCTTAAAATAAACCCAAGTCCATGTTTTATGGTTTGGTACTTACATCACTCTCATTCCCAGCAGCTCCATACATAAATTCTGTTCCATTTAACATCGAGCAGTTTCATAGATCAAGACAGTTTGAAGACCCGAGCGTGGAGATTTTCTCACGGGAAGAAATTGAAGGAGTATTATTTGGGTATTGATAGGGCCTAGTTTTTATGTTTGTTTCCATACGATTTGTTTGTGGAATAGTCCGTCAGGAATTTTGAGGTACGTTTATGTTGAACAGTATTTGACTTGTAAACAAGTGATCCGGTTTTAATGGGTCAATAAAGTCTTGAAAGAAGTAACAAGTATTGAATTTAAATATTTAACTAAATAAATCGCAAATTATGAGAAGCTTGGTTTTATTTATTTATGAAAGTAAAAAAAAAGTTGAGTTGATAAAGAGTTGATTAAAAAATCGAATGAGAAACTTTTCATTCTCCATTTATATTATATATTTCTTTTTTTTTATTTTTATATATTTTAAACTAATAACATCCGATTTCAACTGCACCGATTTATAACAAATTCAAAACATGTTATATTACAACCTTTTCACAATGAATAACATATAACTTATATTAGTTCTGATAAGCTAGATATATTTTTACTGATTTGCCAGTTATAGTTACTTCTAAATTATCTTTAAAAAGATAACGTGCCCAATGAATACTTACTTTATACGAAGTTATAAAATACTTATATTCCAAAGTAAATAAAATGTGTAAACACAAAACTATTTCATTAAAATTTTTTCCGTTTTTACTATGACAATAGAATTACTAAATGAAACATATATAACAGTGTGAACTTTAAAAGAAAAAACATGCAACGTGCGCCGTATTTGATTTTCCATTTTAGAATAACTATAAATACTTGAGAGAATAAAGAAAGAGAAAGAATTGCCTGTGGCAAAATGATGTAAAAAATCAAAACAGATTATTTGCTCATGAAGAAGTATTAGAGCATATAATTATTATGGGGATCAACAAATCCTCTTCGTCAGTGCTAACTATTTTTACTCATATTTGTACTTCTCAAATAACAATTTCACAGTAACATATAAAGAAAACATCGTAAAAAGTTTTGATACAATCATCATAATGATCTGACAGATAATTGCACAAATAATTATTATCCGTCGCATTTATCCAAAAACCTAAATATCCTTCAAAATCAAAACTAAAAGTAACTTCAGGTCAAAAAAGGCAAGATAACACATACATTTTTGTTCTCGGCAGGAAATAACAACATCAAGATTAATCGCTACAGTATGAACGGTTCACTTCTCAGTAACTTTCCCTTCGATAGTCAAGTATGAACTCCATATATCAAGACACAGGAGAAGGAGAAAAAAGCCCAAGGATTCGGCTTCAAAAAGCATCAGCAAAGTTGATTAAATCCTTCAGGTAACCAACTGGAGGCCCCAGGAAAAACAATGCGGGATTTAGTTTCCTTCGAACCAGGATCGGATACGGGAGAAAATACGAGGAGAACCTAAGACCATTGCCAAACCTGATCACGGAATAACACTCATAAATAACGGGCCATTGGAAAAGGTTGGTTCGGAAGGCGGCTTTTTCTGTCTCCTCGTATAGGTGCGCTTTTCTCTTTAGGTTCTTGTTTTTTCTCGTTGCCACTGCTGAAGTGTCTTTCGACTAGAAAACGATTCTGAGAACCAGAAGTCGTATATTTTGCTCTCTTATCAGCGAAGAAGGACTTTTTTGTGTTTGTTTTTTTTCGCTGGAAATTTTCGATGGGTTGAAGTAGGGGGTACTAATTTTGGGAGAGAAATGTAAAGTATTTTTAGAGTATTTACAATAAACCTGGGTTTATTGAATTAGAAATAAGTATTGAATTTCAGTATTAAAATGTAGGGTATTTTAACAGTTTTACCAAATTTAAAGATGTCTTAAATTAATTTTTAACTAAAGAACATTGTAATTTTCTTTCACAATTTATTTTTCAATTCTAATAAATAATTAAATTTATAAAACTAATCTATAAATGATAACTTAAATATAATATAATAACTATAAACCGATTTTATGGAAGGTTTAAATAGTATTTAATTATTGATTTTCATTTCGAAAGTTTATCATAATATATGAATATTGCTAGCAATTACTCTGTTTTTTGCATTTGCAATGAAAAAATTGTTTCTGCTACTTTGGAAGTAAAAACTTTCCATGCCAATGATGATTTTACAAAGCTATTCCTATGCAAGGTAAAACTATTATTTTTTCAAGAACTGGGAAATTCTTGTTTACTTCGAAATTTCCATTCAAAATATTCTGTACCCTATTAACGATTTCATAGGAAAAAAATGTCATCAAAAACATTCATTGAACAAAAAGCCCTTATTGAATTTTCGCTTCTAATTTGTATTCAAACACCTATTATTTTATAAGCATTTTGCTGATTTATTGTTTATCAGATGGTAATAGTGTTTTTTTTTATTTACTACTTATAGAAACTTTATGAAAGAGTTCAAGGTTAAACTAATCTATAAATTATAATTTGCGTAATTATAATATAATAACTGTAACACAATTTTTTAGAAATAGTTGTTTTAAATATTTTATAATGGATATTCAAATTGTATGTATGGTTTAATTTATGAATATTGTCCGCCAGTTACACTGCTTTTAGCATTTGTTATGAAAAAATCGTTATTTTCGAAATAATATATTTCTCAAAAGTTTAACATTAATCTGAGAAAAAATTACAAATTATTTTCTCAAAATACAAGTATTTTCCATAGATAATATACATTTAAAATAAACTGAATGATGCTTTAGACTTATGCGATGCAGAAAGGATTGCAGGTACCTCACATTTCTATATAGGTACATAAAGATACATTATTTTAAACTTTTCTATTGCAAAACATGTTAGTGTAAATACAAAGCTATCAAATAACACTTACAAGTATAGATAATTTAATCTAAAGTAACGAATGAGTACGACACGTGAACATCATTGTTTAGAAAGTTAATTACACTCATCAATAAATGCAGGATTCGCTCATGTTAAATTATTAACACCTAAATTAATTACATTTTAATGCAACGCACGGCTGACTGTAACTTTGAACATGAGCTCGTTAATTATGAAACCCATATCGATCTTAAGGTTATGCATCAGTTGTTCCATGCATATTTTCATATCAAACAAGTATTGGAGCTATTTGCCACAGTTGTTAATAAAAGTTCCTAGAGTTCTTTATATATTCACAAAATTCTATTCGTTAACTATATTTTATTGTTATTGTTTCTGAAAGTATTTCGATTCTTAATTTTAATGTAAGAATAAAATATCACATGCTTTGTTGGACACACTTTGTATGGTATTATAATTTTTTATCTTGAGGGTAGGAATAAATATTTATTATTGATAAAAATAAACTCTAACATACACTTATTTATTTTTCAAACTAAAGTTTTTTCATTGAAAACAAACAAATAATTATAATAGCTTTGACGAGTTTATAATTAGGCAAATTATAATAAAACTATTCAAATAAAGAAGGAACTGAACACGCTTAAATTCCTTACATTTATCTTGCCCTATCCATCATTATATTTTCCAGGAACTATTTTATTCTTAACCATACCTGCGGCTAAAACCTATGGTTCTTCTGTTCTGTTTTTAACATGATTGAGTTCGTCTGTTACAAAGTATCATTGTAAATGATACATGACATAAGTGGTTATACCGACAGTATCGTTCAACCGGTAAGCAATAACAATGTAACATTTGAAGCATTGTTTCGAAAAATAAAAAGGTTTTTTTTCTTTCGTTTTCTAAAAACAGATATTCTCATGACAACGTTGTGGATATTTTCACCATACATTCGTGTCTGGAAGAAAAATTACACCAAACTATTTATATCTTTTTTTCAAGTGATAAATTTTAACAATGATAAACTTTAGTTAAGGAGTAGAATTACTATAGAAAATTTACATTTATGTGATAAAATACTTGGAGGAACTAAATTTAATTTTTATAAGGATTTGTTTTCATAAAAGTGTGTGATTGGATTATAAACTTCACCTATTTGAGAGATGAAGATCATAACTTTATAATTACTTTAGTCAGTTATAACTAGGGCATTCTAAAATACAGATACACTTAAGTAGAGATGTAAAATTCTCGGTAATAATCTTTTGGATAATATTCTCGGGAATATTCTCGAGAATATTCTCCAAGAGGAGAATTTTCGAGAATATTCTCCTAGAAGCTACTAAAATAATTATAAAAAAATACAAGGTATTATATTAACTATCGGATTTATTATATCGGTATTGTATTATATATAACTTATATCAGAGGCCCTATGCTCCAGTAATGGAGAGTAATAGGCATAAATCAAGTAAGTCACATTAACTTCAAAACAAATTAGAAGAATATTAAAGGTTTTACAATGAGAAGTCATCATAAGTAAAAGGAAGCACATTTAATTGAAAAATATTTTAAAATCACTGCTTAATTGAAAAGACAACATGTTTCATAGGTAAAGCAGAGTAAGCTGTTGCATTCTTTTAACTTAAGATTTTCCAACTATTAAATAGCATTTTTGAAGGAAATAATGTGTATATAGAAATGTTTTTCTAGAATGGGAAATATTAATGAAACTGAATTTTAAATTATGCAAACAAAAATTTTAAACTATTCTTTCAGAAATAATTTTAAGTAGAAAGTAAATTAAATTGCATCTATAATAATACTCATTAATTAAGAGTTCTTTGAGAATATTCTCACAATGAATCATTATCTGTAAAATAAATATTAAAGAATTATTTCACATATTTTTCTCAACAGATAATTCTAAAGTGATAGGTATCCTTTCTTTTAAGAATATTCTCCTAATTTTACAAAGTTCTATCAAAATTAACTAAATGTCAGGTTCAGAAGGTCCTTCAGTTAGACAAACTACTGGTATTACATTTGCTTTTAACAACTATAAGAAAATAATTTAGGCTCCTATTTTAAATGTATGATGAATATTTTCTCCCAGTAAATCTTGCTTCTAATATTTTTAAAAATATTTTATTTTGTATTAAATAAAATTTACTTATTTAAAAAAATCATGCGAAATAATGAAATTACAGTTCGGAGAATATTCTCTGAACTGTAGGGTAGCTTTTAAATAGTAAGTTTCATTGAAATTGTTATTATTTTCAGGTTTCTAACACTAATAATACATGACCATTTCATATTATCAAACATTTTTACATTTATTTCCATTTATCAATAAAAAATAGAATATTCTCGATTATTCTCAAAATTCTCGCCCCTGGAGAATATTCTCAGAATATTCTAGTTCTCCGAGAATATTCTCGACTCACATCTCTACACTTAAGTATACCTAACTTTAGATGATCAAATCATGGGTGTGTGTATTTTTGATAGCACTGAATACTTAAATATCGAATACCCCCTTCTCTATTTTAAGTTGTGGTATTATAAGTCTAAAAATTATCAATATTTAAGTATTATTTCTAAACATACTCATATAAAATTATTACCACAGTTTCCTCATAAACTACAAGGTACCTACAAGGTGAATCCACCACGAAACCAACTTAATCTCGGTCAACTAAACCAACTTCTGGTTTTGGTATTCTATTCTAGTCTAAAACTGATCAATATTTAATTATCAATTTCTAAACATACTCATATAAAATTATTACCACAGTTTCCTCATAAACTACAAGGTAAACTACAAGGTGAAGCCACCAGGAAACCAACTAAATCTCGGAAACAAGTTTCCTACCAAGTAAGTACTACATGGAGGAGAAAGATCAGACTGCACAAAAATCTTAACCTTAGGAATCAATCCCACTGTTCATAAAACCGACCCAGCTTATTTACAAGCCCTAAACAAGTGGTTTGGACCCCTTCATCTGCAGCCGCGAATCCCCTGCTTCAGTAAATGATTCGTCAGCAGCCGGACAACACCGCAGCCCGGACGAGACGTGAGGAAATTGAGACTCCGCCGCAGCCGCTTCCACTGTTATTTACGATGCCGGATCGTGATAGCCCATTGGAATGGCCCGAATTCAGCCTGCTGCATAGAATAAGGTGGAGTTGTATATCTGGATGGTCGATCTGGCACGAGTGGAGAGGCTGTTTCTACGATTGGGAGGGATAGGGGAGGGTTAGTTGTTGTTGTTTTTTTTGTAGGGAATGTATATTGATCTGAAGCATGGACCACCTAGAATTGTAAGACCAGAGACGCTCGAAATTTTACCTTCTACCGCTATTTAACAACACAACTTGTTTTTGAATTAAATTAACTTATGTACAGCTGAGGAAAAAAAAAACGTTACAGTTATTTTTTAGGCTTGGCAATTTATCGATGATTTGGCGCTTCTTGCGTTTTTGTTTTTATTTACGCGTTTTCAAACAACACGAAAATTAGCTCAGTGCGATTTTTGACTTTGAAATTACTAATAAACTAATATAAATAAACAAAATTAAAATAATTTAATCATAATATTTATATGCTTATTAAATTTTAAAAATTTTAAAAATAACCTTATCTCATGTTTCGACAATTTAAAACTGAAATATTAATGAAAATCGGTTCACTAGTACTGGTAGGTTGTCAGAAATCCGTGTTTGGCAGTCGGGTGTTGGCGACTAATTTCAGGCTTTTAATATGAATTTTTCAGATTTTGACGGTCTGCCATGGGTTTATTTAACGTCCAAATTAAATGAAACTCGGTGATGAGGGTTAAATTACTATGATCTTTCATAAAATCGAATAAAAATTGAGGGTCGCCATGAAAAAAGATGCGGTTTTTATTGCGCTGCCCCAGAAGACGACCTCTGAGAGAAAAATAGTCTATTAATTTTTTCAAGCATACACTAAATCCTGAAAAATGACACCAAAAGCATCTTTCTAACCCCACCCGTTCTCCCGCAAAGTCTACTGTAACGTTTTTTTTTTCTCAGCTGTACATTAGAACCAAAAGGTCCTATCTCTTAAATTAAAGGCCGTCATTCAAACTGTGCACTTTCAGTCTCATCCTGATTGACTCACTTCTGTGAATAGCTATTTTTCATAGAAAAGTGAAGGAGTAAAGAGGGAAACACCAATTCGCATTTTTCACTTTGGATGATGGAATATCAAATGAGATGAGTCTTGAGTCTCATTTACACTGTTTCACTTTCATTATTCATTTTAAGTTATTCACTCCTGTGAATACAGAGTCCAGAACTCTTGTCATTCCAGTGAATTGCGAGTTTGCATAGATAATTGGAGGACAGGAGATTAACAGCCATATTCATAGCCATCAGCGTCGAGGTTAACCAGCGGTTAAAGAAAGAAAAAGTAGCTTTCCGTTGACTCTGATTGGTGGAATTCTTCTTTGATCGAGGATTTAGCACTGACGCTGATGGCTGTGAATATGGCTGTAAGAGGACAATGGACTCTAACCGTCTGACGTCACACGGAACCAACACGTGACCTACTGAGCTTGCGATTGGTTACCACAGATACTACACTAGTAGATCTACTAGTGTAGTATCTGTGGTAACCAATTGCAAGCTCAGTTGTAGGTCACGTGTTGGTTCCGTGAAGTCTCGAACCAGATAGGCGGTTAGAGTCCATTTGCACTTTTGACTTTGGATGATTCCTCCAAAAGTCGAGAGTCAAAAGTCTAAATGATCATTGAGTTTATCCAGCAGAGAAGGAAAACTTAATGTACAGATTTTATTTCAAATTTTTGAAGTAATTATACAATTAATCATGATTAATACTATTTAATGCTTAATTCAATTTAAGCAATTTCAAGCTTTTACAACTTTGAAAATCCAATGAACAGAAAGCATCTTCATCGCTGCAAGATGCTCCATACTCTTAAGTCCGAGACCGCAAGATATTGGCGTGCGAGAGAGCTCATGGGAAGATGACCTCGGTCTCTTTGTTTAATTCACCTTTAGGTGTTTTATGTTCTTTGTTATCTTTATGTATTCCCTGCCATTGGAAATAAAAAAAAACAACTTTGAAAATTCGAATTAAAATATCAAATTTTAGTTTATCACCCTTCCTAATTAGAAACTAAGTGATAGGACCTTTTGGCTCTAAGTTACAACTTTCTGCATTTCAAATATGCAGGGTGACTGGGTGGCAGGATAATTTTTATTGAAGAAAACATAAATTTGGTAACTTTATAATAATAATAATAATAATAATAATAATAATAATAATAATAAGTTTATTGGCAAAAAAGGCCCAGCTGGCCCATACACCAAAATACAAAAATATCAGAGCATACAAATAAATGCAAGACAAAAACAAAGCATATAAATAGAATAATAAATTTGGTAACTTTTTAACAATTTACATAAAAAGTACCCACTAATATTAACACCCTTTAGCTTCCTGTTCGTTCCGATGTTTTGGTTTACTTAAACATTTTGATTTTCCTGAAAACTTTGAACTATCTGCTTATTTTTTAACACTCCAAATATTTATGTTTTGTAAACATAAACATTTAAACAAGTCTGAAATTCTAGAAAATATTCACTTAAGTTATCTTTTTTCATTAATCATTATTTATCATCATATCAGGAATGTTATGCTATGTACGATTTCCATTTGTACAAACATAATTTCGAATGTACTAAACGAAAAAAATGAGAAATAGCTGTATTTTTCTCAGGGATTTTTAATTTTAAAAAAACATTTTTGAAATTTAATGTAAATTAATGTTTAACTGAATAGGTTTTTTTTAGATACTTTTAAAGTAAATCCTTATGCAATTATAGGTATAGGTATTTAAAAAATACCTATACGTATAATAATATTTATATTTCATCAAGTGAATACAATGTATTTTAGTATAGAATTTTTCAGACAGAGCTGAGTATAATTTGGTTAATGAATCATTATTCATTCGACTAATCCGTTAGTACCTTTCGTACATACGTAGGAATTACAGATTAGTATTATTATATAGGCATAATAACTACTAATTTATTACACACAGCATTGGGTTAATTAATAGATATCCATTTAAAACATTGATCCTTTAAAAACATTCTCAAAACTCCAATGGACTTTCATTGTAATGAACCAGTATTCCGAATCTGAAGTGCCTCATTACAAATCTAACCACTTCCAATACTCATTTCCACTTTAAAAAAAACTTTACCGTTTCTTTGAAAAATGACGCTGCCACGCAAATGCAGCGACATCAACAAAATATTTCACCATGTTCCTCGCTTTCAACTTCAGAAAAAGAGCGGCTGAATCACCCCCGAATTTCGCTGATTCAAAGTATCCAGCTAACTAAGGTTGAAAAATGAAGCCGGCTTTGCCGGTCCTGCCGCCATAGATTAAAAATGGCCCTTTCGGAGCAGCGCTCTAAAACTATTTCTTTCAGTTCAGTTTTTTTTTTATTTTTCAACTTTTCGGTGGTTCTATGTCCCATTCCTTTACGTCCTTTTTCTTTCCATCCCTTCACCTGGAGAATTCCCATAGCCGGCGCTGTTTATGAGAAGGGAAGGTGAGGAAATTTTTCTTTCCGAAAGTTTTCACTTTTAGTAGGGTTTCTTTCTTTCTACAAAATAATACGGTGTTATGGCCGGGAATTTTATACGCAAAGGCTGAAATTATGCGCCCTTATCTTTCGTATCTGAGAAATAAAAACATGCGGGCTGAGATGTTTCGGATTTTCACCTCGTTTTTGTCCCGGGAAAGTAGATTCGAAAAACAATTTTAGGGTTTTTATTGTGTTTCTAAGGTGTTCCCCCTTTTTTCGGAGGCATTTAGATCTTTATTATATGCTATGGTGCCAGGAATATTGAATGCGTAAATCGTGTTTTCTTTTTATGGTCTAACTAAGATCGTGATAGACTGAAAGAAATATGATCCATATTGGAAAGCGGAAATATTTAAAAAGTTTTGGTAATGTCTTTTTTAAATCGAAAACATTAGTTTAACTTCTTGTACAGGAAAATATTCTGTATTTACGTTAAGTTAACTTTCAACTAAATACTTCCAAGAACACATCAAAAGGATCCATTATCAGTTAAATTTATCTTCTTAACTTTAAAGTTAAAACTTATTTTATCAAAACTTTTATCGTAGACCAGAAAGCTTTAAATAGTTTTCTTATTATGACCGTCTAGCTTCTAAATTTAAATTTCTAACTATTATAATGCATTCACTGTACTGAATTCAAAACACGTAAAATATGTTTACCTATCAATAAATGTTAGAAGCTATATTTTGTGGGAATATTTATTTATTTAGTGCTAAATAATCTAAATAAATAAATATTAATTAGTTTTAAAATGCACTTATCTTTTTGTACTCAGTTTTTGTATGTAATAAATCTCTCTCTTTATTAAATTTTAAAACTTTCTAGAATGTGTTCATGAAACCTTTTCATGCATGTTTCCAAAGATAATCATGTTTCTCTTTATATTCCTTTTACACAGGTCAGAAAACCAGTAAACTCTTAAAAGATCTGAAATGCTATTGTATAAGTTGTAATATCTATTTACATTCAAAACTATTAGGTAAATGTGTAAAATTTCCAAAAATATCTTCCAAATTATCTTATGTTTGTTAACTATTTTCAATGTTTAAAATAAACGCGGGAAATACAATGGGAAATACAATGTGTTAAGATGTAACATTTATTCGGTGCTGTTGATTACAGTGTAGTTCCCAATGGATGGCAACTCAGTACAGTCAAAATCAATATTAATTTTAGCCATTATTACAATATATTTAATATTTTATTACTTTAGGTTAACTATAAAACTCATTTCGAATTTTGTTTAATAAAAAACAATGTCTTTAATAAGTAGGTAGTTACATTGAATATGTCTCTTATGAATGCCATTGAATTTATCTCTAAACAAAATTGTATTGAATACATTTTTAAACATAGTTACAAATAATACATGTTGAGAATATATCTCTAAAAACTAAGCACCGAGCATCCGCCATATTGGATTTAGCCGAACTTGGATTGAGAACGAGCAATCGGCATTTTATGTACAAAAATACAAATAATAATGAACGCTTGTTACAATTCAATGTTTTCAAAAAGCGATTTGGGAATAAGAGAATTTTACTCATAAAAAACAGTGATTTATTTCATACCTCTCTATGCCGGATTATTTATAAAACACTTCAATTTTTCATCCCTTTTTAACGAGATCCATACTTACTCTCAAACCCCAGGGGAATGCAAGAATACAAAAAGAGCTGTTCTCAGTAATCTGTGGGATAGCCACTCATATGAATAAAAAAAAATCCTTTGCAAAGAGTTTGACGGGAACAGGAACTTTAATTTCACGATGCCCATACGCCTATTCACCTTCATCCCTCCATAAGTCACACGCCCATACCGAAAACATTAATCCTCTTACAAGACATTTAATTCAGAAAAAGCTCCGGATTTTTTTCCTGGATCTGACAACTCGCGTTGCATCAAAGTAAGAGATGCTATTTATCCCCAATTTGGGAAAATTTTGTTTTTGCGCACGATTCCCCATTGCGCGATAAATTATGCAGATCACAATTAAGAAATTAAGCTTTCCCCCTTAAGCCTCCAATTCCGTGTCAACTCTCATTAGTAAGGCTTAATAAGAAAACGCTCTTATACTCACTGAGTATTTAAAAAAAACTCAAAGCAATAAGAAAGGTATGAGTAATTTCCCTTTTATAGCAAGTTAATGACAGGAAATATTTTTACTTTTTTTTGTATTCAATACAATGATTTTTTTCGAGTGCACGTTCGCTAATTAGTGCAAGAACCAAAAGTTTTCAATGGAGCACTGCAAAAATAATGAGACAGCGTGCTCTCGTGCTTTCAAGTTTTCTTTTCACTAGTCTTGTTTTGATTCGCAGACTGGCTGCTTTGAAAATGTTTTTGACTCCGTCGAGTTTTCAGTTTTAAAATCAGACTGCCTTTTGAAGTGAAGTGAATGGAGAGGTCAGTGTTTTTGCTGTTGATCAATTAAGAGAAATTAATGGAATTAGAGGTTATGTGCGACGGTTTTTTCTCGACAGGTTTGATCGGAGAGAGTTGAGCAATTACTTCGCTAAATGTAAAAAAAAAGTCTTTAATTTTTTTTGTTAATTGGAATTAACGAGGGTTGATTAGAATAATTAATTTATTTTTGTGTCGGGGTATTTTAACACTTGTAATTACGTTCTTTCTGAAAGTAAAAAATGGCGCTGGAGGTTTTAATTAAGTTAGTTGCGATGATTAAAGCGTTGGACATTTAGAGAAATTTTGCGTTTTCGTCAATTATAAAAACCTACCCTAAGGAATTTTGCGCATTTTCTTTGTAAATTCTGTCAGAACAAAAGAACAAAATCGTGTTTTGTAATCCAATAGAAATACAAAAACATTCAAAAAATTCTTTATGAAAGAAAGTGTGTTTTTTCCAACCGGGAATGTTTTAACCAGGGGGCGAAGAGTTCCGAGCTTGACAGGAGGAAAAGGTTACATAATATTCCTAAGGGGATTTGAAAAGGTCGAAGTGAGTCTGATGAAAGCGCTAGTAGTAAGACTGGTTTTGAGGTCACTCGCAATAAAACAGTACTTCATGAACCTATTTACACTAATCAATATCTTCAGAACCAAACATTCATACAATTCATAAAAATAGTAAATAATCTTCCCAATAATTATGATATTTTTTTTGACTCTTTTAAAAAAATTCAGAAGGTGCTATAATACTTGCTTTTTATTATCTGTTTCGTGTGTGTATTTGTATTTTTCTTTGCCTTTTGGTGTTTTTATCTTGTCATGTAAATGGATACTTTATATCTGTATGACAATATGTAAATAAATAAATAAATTAATTAAAACCTGCTCCTAATTTTCTTAAAGAGATAACAGGATAGAAGGTTTTCACTTTCATAATTAAGGAATTCACTTCTGGAGCATTAACTATGCCAAATTAATAATTTTTAAGGTATGGCTTGTCATCCACTAGTAAAATGGAATTTTTAAATGAGCGATTTGAAACTTAAAATTTGTGAAACCCATGAAAAGGGGGAGTTTAAATATTATGTCTTCATTTGCTTAAGGGGGGAAGGAGGTATGATGCTTACCCAATACAACAAATACATTGTCTTTTTAAAAAGCTCCTGCTATATGGAAAAATACAATAATATATATTGGTTATTTGGCATAGTACATTATTTGTTTCAAGTCAAATTAGTTTATCATTAAAATTAATATTAGGTTTTTTTAAGATTAGATGACTACATTCGTACAAACAAATTGGGGGGGGGTGACCAGGCAGTTTGCTTACTGATGTATGAATGCCCCCTTCCTTGTATAAAAATGTCTCAATCTCTACTACACCAATAATATACAATAATGAGTGAACGTCCAGTTTTTACTGCGATTAAAAATGAATTAATCATTAGAAAACTCAAAAATAGTAGTTAAACATTGATTTTTAATTACAATTCTCCCAAAACGTTCCAAACATGCAAAAATGTTAATTAAAACTTAAAAACGTGATAAATATTTCATCCCTCCTCCATTTAAACCTTTTCTAATATTTTCACGGCCCAGTTTATCGTGCCCTCTATCAATTTGTTAAGCAAGGTCGAACATTAAAAAATAGACTAGCCATCGGGAGCTGAACCATAAAGCAATTTATTAGCTACTAACTGAGCCAATTCTTCCACTGATGTTCACATTAATGGAATGGAGGATCAAGTAATTTAGTTACACAATTAATCATGAAACAGCGCTGCTTGGGCATGCTCGCAGGTTGAAAACACCGCCTAATTGATGATTGATGCCCCCTGACGTCAACGTGGGAACTTCTTTTGCTTGAGCATAAATTTTAAACAACGACCGTTTTATAACTAGTCTCTATCGATTAGCGAAATTTAATAGTCATTGTTTGGATTTTAGAGGCATTTTTATATTATTTACACTAGCAGCAATATATGACAAACTGCTAATAGATAAAATGCATTCTGCTGTGTTCTATGCGTAAAAGGCATGCCTCTGAAGGGGGGGGGGCAATCTGAGATAAAGCCAAATCTTATAAAGTGTCAAATGTTTGACTTTGTTTCTTAAATGGCTTTTTATTATTTTCTAAGTAACATAGTAATTTAACTTATAATAAAAGGAAAGTTAGCTTGTGTTTAGAAAACTATATATAAATCGGTATACTCTAAGTGTCAGGTGTAAATACATAGTTAGACATTCTCCTAGTATATTCTATGTTCAACACAGGGGCTATATTTTCCAATGTGATTCTTTCCTTTCTTAGCACCTAAACCTTGCAGGAATCTTTGTGTAGATTTCTCATTTCTAAATATCCAACTCAAAATATTTCCTGTTACTGTTATTACTTTTAGAATTTTCAAATAATAAACTTGTCAGTCTTGGTCCCCGTTTTTCAAATCTACAAAAAATTTGTATTTGACTACTTCTATTTTTTTTCAGCTACAATTCTGTATTCTCTAAAATTCCAGTAAACACGGCGGTTATAGAATAAAAGATCTACCATTCCTGCTTTTTAAATATTTTATTAAATCTGTTTTCGGACTTAATCCTTTCATGACTAAGAATACAATCAATAATACGATCAAATATCTTTTGCAGTCGCGGACAAAAAAAAAATATCTGAAAAATCATTAGATGCTTTCAATCTTTTCTCATGGCAATGAATAGTTCCTAGTGAGTAGTGGCAAGGCTTTGAATGTGACTATCAACACTTTATCAAATAATTAAAAGAAACCAAACAGTATTGATTTTCTTAATTTAACCCAATTGCGCTTTGAACGAGTCAAAGTCAAGCTAGCCTATCTCATTACCCCAACATCAGCCGTCTCAAACCCCAATTCCATCGAAACCCACACCTGATCCACCCCCAACTCCCTTAATCACCCCCCTCGGCCCTCCCCAATCCATCAGGAGCGAAACGGGATATTCCGGTATCGGGAAAAATCACTCCTCTCTCCGGTTTTCAGGATAGACCCTCCCTTGCTATGTAAATAGGGCCCAGGTAAAGGAAAAACACGCTCCCTATTTTAACTCGCGTTTCCTTATCCAAAGGGTTACATGCGTAGAGATAGAAGTTAAATAGGGTGATCAAGATATGCAACACTGCGTGGCATACTGTAGATGTGAAAAATAAATAAACGGGGGCTCAAAGACAAGAGTGATTGGGGGTAGAAATTTTTTTCAAGAAAAAATTCGAAGATGATAAATAACCTATTTTAAAAATCAAAAACTGATGAACCCCTTTTTTGAGTCAAATTTTAAAAAAACATAAGTTTATATTAAAATTTTTACCAATGTATGTATATGTATATAAATTTATTACTTGCCATTTACGCCTTAAATTGTCATTACAGATTTGGAATAACACACTTTCATGGATATTTCTTCAGTAGTCATATAGCAAAAGGTTTTTCCAATACTTCACAAAATGTAAAATGAAACCTATTAATTCAATTAAAACCATTTCCAATCCGTTTATGCAATGAGAAATAAAATCGTCGAATACTCTGAGATTGAAGTAGGAAAGAAATTCGGTATTGATTTAGTGAGCGGCCTACCACATTAGAGCAGTTGGATTTTGGTCAGATGGCGAAGCTGAAATTGATCAACGGTAATGCAATTTATCAAGAATCAACCCTTTATTATATACAGTTTTATAGCCAAATGCAACTCAGTAAAAGTAGTAGACTGCACTCTACACCAATACCAATAAATTTTCCGATACCCATTTTTGGAACACGGTTTTCCTAATTGGGGCGTTAATCACGAAAAAAACGAACTCAAGTTGCCAATCCCTATTGCTTTTTGTAACCTAGCTTTTTATGTATCATCAGGATATGTTCGTTCGTTAGGTTACACCAGTGGCGGCTCGTGGGTATTTCAAATGGGGGTTCACAATTAAATTTTGACAATACAATTAAGTAAAAATATCACAATTAGAACAGAAGAGAGAATGGAAGTTCAGCCTGAAGTTGAAATAGATTTCTGTTAGCAATTCTTTTATGTTATTTTGGACTTATTTCAACTTTTTTTCATTTTTATCGGGGGTTCACGTGATCCTGTGCTCCATGGACGAGCCGCCACTGTGGGTTACACACTACAATCTACACACTGTAAAAAAATTCCCGTAAAATTTACGGTTTTAAACTGGCTACCAGGGTTGGTTGTGGAAAAACGTAAAAACAACGGTGTTTTACCATTTCAAACCAAGGAAAACCGTAAAAACAACGGCGTTTTACCATTTTAACCCATGATTTTGGTTTTGCAAGGTAAAACACGGTTGTTTTTACGGATTTACTTCGTAATTTTTAACGGTTTTCCACAACCAACCCAGCTGCCCGTTTAAAACCGTAAATTCTGCGGGATTTTTTTTACAGTGCACTACACACTTCAAAAACTCTCCATGCACAGCCTAGTAAACATTCCCTACACCCGTGCTTCCTTACCCTCCAGAAGAAAGGACCGAAGGAAAAGGAATCAATATTTTGGTTCGTCAGGCATGTCTTCGTGGATAAAGCACCATAGGGCTGGGTTTGAGTGATTGGGACTCGGTCCTAGGCACCGTGTTTTGGCCTCGGGCTCCCTTCACTACTAGAACACGGATATGCAGAAGGGGACCTGGTAGGGTGATTTGTTTGGGGGTGTTTTCTAAGGATTTTCCGCTTCGGGGACATTGTGAGGAACCGAGAGGAAGATGTTTAGATTTGGAGGGTTTGATGGGATTTGAATGTTTGAGTGAGATGGGTTTTGATGAGGATCTATCTGGGAGGTTTGTATGTGTTGTTTTTTTTTGCTGGAGTTATTTCCGTTACTGTAACAGATTAGGTATTTTATTGTATAGAAGGTAAGAAAATGGTTGTAAAGTAAGATTTTAGTTGGTTCAGTTAAGATTGGTGTCATTTTAAAGCTTAATTCAATAGTTGTTTTTATAATTTATTGATGAATATCATCAGCCAAAGTGAATCAATCTTTCGAAAATATGCTTTACAATTTTAGGATTTTTGGGGAAGGCTTCGAAACTTATTTCTCAAATTAAAAATTTAAAAAAAAATATTACGAATATAAATACATTTTATTATTTTAAAAGTTCTTTAATTACATTAATTTCTAAAAAAAAACCAGAAGATATATTTACAGTATGATAATAAAATATAAGTAAGTATGATAATAAAGTATGATGATAAGGTATGATAATAAAGCATGATAATATGGTATGATAATAAAAAGTATAAAAATTATATGTATTTCGTATTTATTGGCTCGTCTTAAATTAACAGAAAAATGTTTTGATATTTTTGGTATAGAGTGAAAGTTTAATTAGAATAAAACAAATAAAAAATTATTAATTTTTCTACACAATGGGTAATTTTTTTTAGTTTCTATTTGTGAATTTTTACTTTTCAGAACATTACAATAATCTATCCAAAATTCAAATTACTTTTTACTTTCTTTGAAAAAATAGATATTATTAATGATTATAAAAATAAATAAACACATAAATAAACACCTGTTTCAGTATTAAAATATATTCTTTTAACAACTTTTGGCTGATCATGACCTGATTTCATCCTCGTGAAGAAAACCGACAAGATATCAACCAACATCTCCACAGCTCCTCTCTTTACAATTCCATTAGCCAACCTTTAATATCACATCTCATATCTTCACACCGAACAACATCAAATCTTTAACCGCTTATCCCACATCTTACTAGCACCTTAGTAATTCCCCCACTCTTAATTTTCACCCTTCGTCTGCCAATTAATATTCCGCATAAAAACTTATATCCATAGGCAACCCCCCCACACACGAATTTTCAGTCGATCCAAACTAAATCATTTATTCCGGGGCAATAGTTCGTCGAACAAAGGGTTCCTTCTCAACCCCGGCAGCGGACATAATAAATAAATGCAATCGATCCGACTTCTTTGTTCCAAAAGCACCCCGAATTTCCTTCGCTCCCTCTTTCAATCGGATCTTTTATTCAACTTTCCTTCTTTTTTTCCCCCCTTCCCTCCTGTCCCATCTCATTTCATTCGCTTAACGCTAGAGCTGTCCCAATCATCCGGATCCCGATGGAAAAGTAATGGGAATGAGGGATACTCTGACGAGAGACTCATTTTTTGGTGTGAAACCCACCTGCAGCCCGCCGGGGAGAAATCCTGGGGGGTGCGTTGTTAAACCCGAAGGGGGTTGTCGAAGTATTAATTACGGGTATCGTCCTCTGGGGTGAGATGTTTTTACCCTGAAATGATGTGCGTGAATGGACGAACTACTTTTTCAATTTAATTCCTATTAAGAAGTTTCTTTAGTTCAATCAATCCCAAAGCTAAAATATTTCAAAAGTCAAAAACAGGGTTCGGTCAGTAATTTTAAGTGCGGTCCAAATAATTTAGAAAAATTTTATGTAATCGTACTAATTACGAACGTATACGTTTATATTATGTTTGTAATACGAACTTTAGTGAACAAACAAACATTCCTAGTCGTAGGTTAGCCCACAATGTATTACCTACCATAGCGGTTTTTTTTCTGGAAGGTTTGACAAAATCTAATGTTAAATAAACATATCTGAAAGTTGTAATTTCATTTTCTGAACTTGGATTCAAGTAAAATATATAAATAGAATCGAATCGCACAGTATCGCACTAGTTCAATTCATGTGGTGCAAGGCTTATCGCTTTCATGGGTAGGTTGAAACATATTTCCTTTCTCTGTTGAAATGTAGCCATCTTTCCTTAAAAAGAAACGGAATTTGATTTTTGTTTTCTTGGAATCTTTTCACAACCAAACACTCCTAGATCTCTTGGTAAACACCACTTATAATATACAATTTGCAATGTTCCGAGACCTAATTCTTCTAAGATATTCACTGGGATAGTTCTCCGAATTATAAGTCTGAAGAGTGCTGAAATGAAACGCCGCCATTTATGCATAAAACATATTTCATTCCTCTGGTTCAGTTACTATCTAACTCTCAAAAAGCCCAAAGGAGGATGAAGCAGT
The DNA here is from genome assembly GCA_963680715.1 of Tetragnatha montana. Taxonomy (NCBI): domain Eukaryota; kingdom Metazoa; phylum Arthropoda; class Arachnida; order Araneae; family Tetragnathidae; genus Tetragnatha; species Tetragnatha montana. The sequence continues at coordinate 57,545,148 of OY796676.1, read as the reverse complement.
CTGATCCACTCTGAACGGAAAAGTGCACATTTTAATAATTTTATCTCCAAGAAGGTATGTTGCATATAACCCCGTCTATTCAGCACTTCACTCACACAAAACAACTTCATAAAAACCAGGACGTTTTCTGCCACTGCCGGATTCTTCCTACTTATTTTTACCTGAATTCCTCCTTCATAACTTTCACCTGACATGATCCACGACTCTCTTTGAATCCCTTACGGGTACAGTTACCGCGGTACTCGCAGCTTGTTCCGTACATAAACAATAAGGTCCCTTAAGTCAGAGGAGATATTTGCCTTCCATTCCCTGCCCCCACATTCAGATAGAAGAACATAACAAAAATAGAGTTGGCAGCGGCAGTTTAGCAAAGGGGAAAGAATCGCAAAAAGAAAATGGCGCGGTGGAAACGGTGGAAAGAGACCGTTTCTCCGGAATATTTATTGAATCAACGTTAAGTTGGCACTTTTATTGTATGTATTATGTCCCATCCTGTTTCTTCTTTATCCTGGCCCCTCCAACTTTTGAGGATTTCTGTTTATTTAGTTCGTATCGTATGCTAAAAGGAAAGATTTTTTTTCAGGGTTCCGAGGCATGTTGAACGCTGGGTAATCATTTCTGAAGCAAGTGACGCAATCCATTCCGTCGAGTGAAGTCGATAAGAAAAAAGGAAGAAAATGGAATTTTTCCCTCAGACTGGATTCTGGAGTTGTTGGGCATTCTTCTTACCTGGAATAAAAGGTTTAAATAAAGCTCTATTCGTTTGCTTGTCCGAGTGATTTTACACCAGTGAGCACTTCATCAAAGTCTTGGGGAGTAATCTAAATAGATTTTTCTTCATTCAATGAAAAAAAAAGTAAATAGGGTTCCTGGAAGAAGTTGATTTGGGTTCTGGAGATTTCGAGAACTGTCGAATAACTGATTAAATGATAAAGTGAAAGAGGCTGTTAAGAATAAGATAAAAAAAATGTAATTCTCAGAGAAAAAACTAATAATTACTTTACATGTTCTACTTTTTACATCCACTGAGAACATATCTATCGAGAAAATAATTCCTTGTATTTCTATCATAAATACAGCGTGTTGCATATCTGTAGTCCTAGTGCAATAAAAAACAACTGCATTTGGTCATTGAAGATAAATCTCTGAATTTAATTTGAATTCTGATTTATTATCTGTTGTGTATTCGTAATAGTTTTTATATTCAAAAGGTATATTTATTTGCCAATAATGATCATAGAATATTCCCCAAGAAATATGTTAAAATTACTTTGGTATGCATTTATTTTCCCATAAATGTATGTCATGGTAATGAAAAAGCAGCATTAAAGGGACACTGTTTCCTCCTCCTTAAGAAATACGTTTACTTATGTAAAATTGAAGCTTATTCTGAATTTAGAGGTCCTTGTTTCATATAATTTTGTAAGTTTTAGTTTAAATTATAATTAGATCACCCTGATACGTTTAAAACATAAAATGTAAATATTTCATACGAAGTAACATTAAAAGTGTATGTTTTTGAAGTATTGAGGTTAAAATAGATAAATTTTTTTAAAAGCTAACTAGAGTTAAGTCCTTTTGAAAAACATGTATTTTTAGCAATTTAAGTTATAAAAGATTTCCTAAATTAGTGACATTTTGGGTAATTTGCAATAAGACATTTTTGACAAAACCTAAGCTGAATTGAATATTCAGCTAATCTTTATTTTCAATCTAGTTAATTAACTAAAATATTATTTAAATGACATATAATTATACGTAAAATTATATGCCACGTGTTTATAGAAACATTATTGAATTAATATAAATAAATACGTTCTTTTGCCTACGTAAGGTATTGTTAATTTATATTACGTAAGAATTACTCTGAAGTTCTAAAGAATGGTAAAAATTTAATTAAAAAAATCATCATCCAATAAAAAAAAACTTTTTATGGTTCTTTTGGAATTACCTCAAGAATATTCTCCAATTATGAATTCTATGCGAGATACTTTAAATTAACTCGACTTATAATGAAATAAAACCATATCCTTACAGTAGGGTATTTCAGAACCTCACCTGTAATTCCCTTCATTAAATCCCCATCCAATCCCTCTTTTATTTTTTCCCTACTCCTTCACCACCTGAACGAGGGGTCTGTCCGAGGCATTTTCCAATTAACTTTAATCTGCACGCTGACCCATTTATCCCAGAGCCAGCTAAGTGTAAAATTAACTTATAAAGCAATCAAACCTGTCTGTTCCGACCATTAATTGCTAATTATCCTTATTATTTCTAAGAGCCGTCTAATGGCCCGTGGCAGGATTTTTTCAATCGCACAGGTACTTTTGCATACGGTGGATTTGTGGCAGGAATTAATTGAGTAAATGTAATCACGATTTTGTTCGGGATGCTCTGACTAACCTGGTTAATCGGGTTGCCCCCCTTTCATCGAATAGTTAGGCTGCCTGAGTAGTTTCGTCTGGTTTCAATTAGGGACATCGGCGGAGTCTCTTTTAAAAGTTTTTGACTTTATTGGAAAATCGATAATTGGTTTATGGTGTGTGAAATATACACATGATATATAATTATTTTACACTTCTTAGAAGAACTAGAACTTGTAGGTATACTTGACATTCTTGTCATCAACCAAAACTTGAATTACTAATGAAAATTACACTTATTGGACTTATAAACACGGTGTTTAAGTCCTCTCCAATTTAGGAATCCGGGGATGCTTTGCAACAGATTCCTTGCGTGAAGTACATAAAATTGCCCCAAACACTGTACCTCTACAACTAGTATTTTTTATAGATTTGGTTGGTTGTTCTGGGTTTTATGGCGCATAAAATGTTACAATTTTATGTCAATGTAAAAGTAATGTCTGCTCTTAACCAACATTCATTAAAAAATTAAATTTATTTAACTATTTCATGAATTTAAAACAATTTTAGAGTCCTATAATTATACAGCACAATAACGTCTTATTCGATAAAACGTTACTATAGTATTTCATTCTTGGTATTATTATTTCATTCATTATTGTCTTGATATGCCCAATGGAGTTTTACTACAAAATATGTAAAAATAACCATATACCTATTTTTCATAACTATTTTGCATAAACCAGTTATGGTGAATCGAACCTTTATCGCAATAACCTAAAACTGTTGGTATTAGATTGGTGAAGGAGTTTAAATTATTTATTTTGTATTGAAATTGAAGATTTAAGATTGAATCTATATTCCCCACCATTCCAAATGCTCTCCATAAGTATTTTGTTTCAATTTTTAAGTTTAAGTTTACTGAAAGATTTTTTAAATTTCAAATTTAAGAATTATTTACATATTAAATTTAACACAAACATTTTAACCACACTTAAGCCAAAAATTAAATTAATATGTTAGTGAAATTCAAAATCTAGTACTGAGAATCAAACAACTTGCTGATCATGAACAAGTGTATTTAACTAGGAAAAAAACTATTTAAAAATTTACAATGTTCTGAAAATCCGAGCTATTCATATACTACATTTAAAACCCCACCTGCTGATTGGATTTCTATGCTCTCCATCTTCATATTAACCGAAACGCAGCAAATCTTGAGAAATCCCACCTCTCCTCAATCATGGCTATCTTTTCTTAAGAATTTTGCGCTAAGCCCCGAAAGAGTGGATTTCCGTACAATTTCACCGAGGAAGTTTAACATTACCATTCGGAGAGATCTTCTCCCTCCAACAGGTCTTCTTTCACAATAAGACAGTCATTACTTCGTCACAAAGGCTGAGCGGGGAAACTTTCATCCTGATTATTTCCGAGGTTTAGAAAGCAGGCCTTATCTGCCTTTCTTTCCTTTTCGGACCTTTTCTAACCTTTTATTTCTCTCCGCCCGCTCGGAAAATAAAGGGAAAAGATTTTTCACTCGGAGGGACAGTTTCATTGAATGTCTATACCGAGGTGCCGCCATTTTTTTTTCTTCGGGAATTCAGTGTACGCGAATGCAAACTTCGTTTTTGAGAACTTTTTGAAAAGGCGAGGTTGTGGGGATTAAAATGGAATATTTCATTTTACACCTCGGGAAATTTCTGGGTTCTTTTTTTTTTTTTAAATCTATCGGTCACGGTTGAGGGTGTGAGAGGGTTTTCTTTAATATTCTTCGGTTGGAGGTTGGATTATTCCTTTGAATTGAATTGGAAGGAATGATTATGGATGGAATAAAATAATTACAAGGAAAGTATCAATGGGATGACAAGTGACATTTTGGTAATTTAGAAAAAACCATGGAATATAAGAAAATGTGACCATTTAAAAGTTTCTAATTACAATGAAAACTGACTGTTGATAACGTAGTTTTAGGAATATGTAACGTTTTCCTTATGAAAACTCTTCATTCTTAATGCTTCGATATCTAGTGAAAACTATGTTGATTTCTAAAATAATTAGATATGATCAAACTGATAACCTGAAACAATAAACCTGATTTAATGATATTGACCAAACTTTAAAAATCATTCATTTAAAATCTATAGATAAGTATACCTATATTCTGAAAATACACTATTTTAATTTTTAACAGAAATAATTAGAATTTTCTACTTTTTGTTGTTCTGTACTCAAAACAAATATCATTAATCTTATCTAAAGTACCATATAATATAGTATATATTTATTGATCAATTGGAAAATATTGAAAGGATCTAAAAATAATAAGGTTAACAAATATTTAAGATATTACTAGTTCACTTAAAAAAATTACTAGCATTGTTTTTTTAGTTTTGTTCTATTCTAAACAATTACTTCTTGTGACAGTTTTTAAATTAATTGTTGGAAACATATAAAACTATGTTAACAGAATTATGTGTTCTAAAGATACGAGTTTTTAGTTCTTGTTATAAAGTAATAATAGTAGCTGATTGTGCATTTTTTAAATTCTAATAAAATATTATCTTTTTAAAGCCTTGAATATTTAATCTTTCGAATTAGTAACGTGATATTATATCGAAAATTGATAATTACTTCATAAATAATTTACAGCTATTTCAACAGTTTTTATTAATTTCATAAACTTTTCCCTGTCGATTTTATATATCCTGATATCCTTTATTTCCAATGTAAAACAATCTTACTATACTACGCAATATAATTCACGTTACAACAACTACTACTTCAAACCCAAACACTGGTTAAAAGCACTGTTTACGCCAAACAATAACCACGCACTCTAATTTAGAACTGACCCAAAGCTCCCAAGTGTTCGGGAGACGGAATACGTGTCATATCACATCCCCATCTTCCCTCAACCCTCAGCTCTCCGAGAACGAGGGCTCGTCCATCACCACCCCCCTATCAGACGATAACTGAGTGAGCCGTATTTGTTCTAGAGGGGCGAGCTGTCGCATCCTGGAATTGTTTCCAGCATCCCACCTCCGACCCGTTCCCTTGAACCGGAATGAACTGCTTCGAGGCAATCGATCATTTATGGAAAGTTGGCCAAGATTGGGAATGAGGTGTATGTGATGGTGAATGGCCGAAGAATGAATGGTTGTGCATGTGCTTGTTTTTGCTTTGTATTGAAATGATTGTTTTGTTTGGTAATTAATGCAGTTTTGGCCTCTAGTGGAAATAAATGTTTAACCACAGTTGTGAGAACAATAACTGTCCTACCAAAATTATAATAACTCAAATATATTTTAGGGTAAAGTATAAAGTTTTAACTTGATTGATTGATGTCGTGTCCATGGATAGAGAGATTCAAATTGAACCGAAGGTTTCTCCAACGGCTTCGGCGATCTGGAGACAGTTGTGCCCATAAAAAAGTGTTTAATCACAAATTTAATAACAATCCCATCAACATAGAAAAACAATGATTGGTGAAATACTTCCTTAAATTTCCCTTTTCAATAATGCACCTGTTAAAAACCAACGGCCATAATATTCCCCACTAAGCATCAATTCTAAGGTTAACTTGGAATCAAAACTTCTGATTTATAATTGGTAGTTGAAAAAGCATAACAGATTTTAAGCCAATCAGAGAAGTTGATTACTTAATTCCAGGATTCACATCGTGTTTGATAAGATAGTTGCAATTGTATTCTAAAATAGGAATTTAAATATTAAAAAATAAAAAAATATAATGAAATAAATGGTCATAAGAAGCTTTTGTTATAATTTGCCAACATAAAAGTATATAGTAATCAGACACAAGGTAATTTCCATATTTAGTTAATACCATTAGAAAGACTAAAGTACGTGAAGTCGTCAGTTTTTATACATGAAAATTTATTTTTATTGTAATGATTTATCAACTGAGCACTATTTTCAACAGGCACACTGCTACCTCTGCTGTCTTAAGGAAAGATCATCGTAATCTAAATTGTAACTTAATGTCAAATAAACTACTCTAATACTACAACAATTTATAATAAACTACTCTACTATGATTACTCAGTTTTTCCATCCTCGTACTGACGTCATAGAAAACGTCAGTGACGTCATCCGTCAGGAAACGTGGCAAAACAACCTCAGGGTCCTCTCTCAACGATTTAAGATAACAACTATTTCCAAGACATGGAAAATGATAACTAGTTCGAATGTTAACATCCGCATTGCCTGTTAACTAAACCTGAATATTTATAACCATCGCGTATAGAGAAAAACAAACTAAAAATACAAATGCAACATCCAAGTAAACTTTCTGATCCCCCAAATCCAAGAAATTTGTATTCTATAATAACAAAGGAACCAGAAAAAGATCAGCTCATATCCATTCCGTCTTAGGAGGGCTGACTGTTCAAACCTGGAAGGCTCTCACCCAGAACTTTCTTTTACCGTTTTCTTTCCCATTCCATCAGCAGACTCTCTCCATTTCCGTTTTAAACTCCAATCACCCGAGAAAAAACCCTCCCTGGAAAATGAAGAACGGGCAAAGCACAAAAACCTGCACGATAAGGGAAAACACAGACCCTCCCTCCCCCTTCTTTTTTCTCTGGAAATTACTAAGACGGCAAATTCGCGTTCCTTTGTTAAGAGAGGGAAATTTGAATAATATGCGTACTTTTGTATTTTTCTTCGCTCAAAAACATTTCTTCACTGATTATGTTTAATTTAGACAGTGACTTTTCTTTTCTTTTCGGTTTTTATTCAACTTTGCAGCAAACTTTCAACGTTTCTTGGGTATTCTTCTTTTTTTAAGCTCTGGAAGTCGTAGGAATTCCTATGGTGAGCAACTTGGGCTTTTTGTTGCTTGCTCAGTGTTTAGGAATGGGGGCACTGCTGGGAGTTTGAATAAAACAATATATCGTGCGCTCTGTATGTGTTAATCATGTGGTGGAATTACTGGAATTTTTTAATTATTTTACGAGTTCTTCATTTTGAATTCCCTCGGAAGGTTTGGATGAGAATGTTTTGAGGAGTTTTTCTTCTTCGTTTTTCCCAGAAATTTATTTCATTCTTTGCTTTATTTTTATTCAATTAGAAATTATACTGACATGCTTTTCTTGTAAAAAAACAAGACGATACGACGAAACTTATTCTCGTTGATCATTCTTAATTTAAAAGTCAAAAATTTTAGTCTTGTAATAAGTGTTCTTTTTTTTAATTATTTTCTTCGGTACTTGAGTTAACAACAACTAAACTTTATTAAATTATTTTTTACACGTACCAAAAATACAATTTCTATTTTATTGAATGTTGGATGCATTAAAACGTCATTTAAATTATACCATATATGCATAGCATATGGCATATGCGATCCTTTATAGGCTAATTCCATGCGTGACTCACACTACAAATGAGCTAAACTTTAATCTTAAAATCCCAACTGAAGGATCATTATTCGATTAAATTAGATCTACTTTTGGTTTTATTTTTGTAGATGGTTGGTTTATATATATGTTACGGGCAATGCGATAAATTCAGTGGAATTTATGAATGAAATTTATCACTTTGCCCGCCTCCACTTCCAATGCCCGATTAATCACTTTGCCCATAACATATATAAGCTACTAAATTTGATTTATTTTATGATAGATTATCTGATTTTGACAAAATCTGAGTTATGACTCGCACTACAGGTAAGAGTAGTCTGAGTCGCAATTATTTTCTCCATTTTGTCATTTTATTTCTTGTGTTAATAATAATGTTTATTTGTTTGTTAAAACTTTAAAATATTTACTTCTATACTTTTCTAATAAATATTTCACTTGGAAACGAATATAGCATTAGATGATTTATTACAACATATTCTTGGTAATAAAAGGAAATAAGTGACTAGCACATGGTTTTTAAACTCGTAAACTAAAGGACTTTATTAAAACCACCTGATTGACAGTAAGCACCTAACCCTTCTTACAATACGATCCTGATAAAGACAGGTATAAGAAAAGGGTTCCATTAGTTTAGAAAACAAACAACAGACTGGTGTAGAAGAAGTATTTTAGAGGGGATTGGACGAAGAAACTGTAAATGGGTAAACTAGGACTATCTAAAGGAAAGAAAAAAATTAGTGCAGCTATAAGACGCTTTTACCATGTTCACAAACTTTCTTTTGAGCAATAAAATACTTTACACGAGAATTCAACACAAATAACTTTTCAGGTGTGTCTTCTTAATTTTTTTCTTGGGTTTTACAACAGCCTTATTTTACTTATTAGACTTGTTTTACCATCCTACTGAAAAGGTTGAATGCTGGATCAATTCAATGGCAAGTCTTTGGACAATTCATTACCTAAAAAGATAAATAAAAAATTGCATATACTTAAAACAAAGTAATGAAAATAAACGAAACTAAAATTTCAATTAAACATGATTTTGTTTCACTACCTTACTGGATATATATACTGGATCTATTCACTGGCAGATTTTTGGATTATTCATTCATTTGGATATTCCTAGAAAGATAAATAAATAAAAAATGTGTACATTTAATACTTAAACTAATAAAAAATAATCAAAATTTGTTTTAATCAAAACAACATGTTCCCTTTCCAGAAAATGCATCTGACTTATTAAAACTTGATTTAATCAAAAACTTTAACACATTTAATAATTTTTGCTTTTTTCACATTAAAGTAAAGAAACTTTCTAATATAAAAAAGAAACGTGGACAAAATAATGTAACAATTTAGTATACAGTAAAGCAAATGTTATACAATAATACTAAAAGTAGTTTTGTAAGTAATGTTAAAACCCTTTATGTCCCAAATTATGTTATTTTCAGAAAAATTGTGCAATATATTTTTTTATATGTTTAAACTAACTACAGAAAGGCACAAAAGAAGTAACATTCATTTACAATAATTATTTTAATTGTAATTGCATAAAATATTACATGGGACTTATAAGTCCCGTTGGGACTTGGGAGATGAACTTATGAATGGACTTATGAAATGACTCAGTATGAAAAATGAAAAACATTCAATACAAATAAAAAATAATGCATTTTTATTTAATCAAACATGGTACACAATGAAAACAGTTCTTTTTTTCATTTATACAAAGAACTATTCGATTCATCTTGTGGTGAATATGATATTCATCAGAACTACTGTCCTCTTCTGGTGTTTCAACATCAGATGGCAATTCATCCCAGATGGCTTTAATTTCTTCCGGCGTCAGGCCTTTTCTTCTTCTATTCATTATTCTATAAATATAAGAAATCAAATTTAGAGTTTTGTAATACGGGAAAAAATCTAAAAGTTTGTAAATACTCAATAATAAAACTAACAAGATCCTAAAAATTGGAACAAATAAGGATTATTTTATGTATTCAAGTAGTCCAGTCAAATTGTGCTCAAATAAGGTCATTTTGGGAAAAACTTGGGGTAGAAGATATTTTTCGCTATCTGTATGTTTTTTGGGGTGCTGAATCCGAATCTGAGGTTTGCCAACAAAATTTCGTGACGGAACATTGTGAAAATTCGAAAAAATGGCAAAAATTCACCCCTTTTTTTCGTTTTCTGCCCCTAGAACATTACCTTTGCGCTTCTGAGCTAAACAGTCAGTACAAAAAATAAAGAACACTAACCAAGCTACAATAAAGTCAATTACAACTTTTCTCTCAGAAGCGCAGTTTCGCCAATAGAGCACGTTGAAAAAGGGGCTATTTTCGTTCGAATGGTAGGAAATCCAAAATATGTCACTAGTATCGCCAAAAATCTGCATTTTTTGGAACATAATACTGTAAAAACTGCTTTAATAATATTCTTCATCAAATCAACCATCTGAAAACTCCAATGATGATTAACTAAATGCATTTTCGTTGCGAGATTTCTCTTACGAACGAAAGTTCTATAGGATATTATAGTATTTCGATAACTACGTTGCTTCTTCGAGATTACATACAAAAGTGTTCTTTTGACTGTTTTATATGTTTTTCGGGGTGCTGAATCCGAATCTGACGTTTGCCAACAAAATTTCGTGACGGAACTTTGTGAAAATTCGAAAAAAGGGCAAGAATTCGCCCCTTTTCTTCGTTTTCTGCCCCTAGAACGTAACCTTTGCACTTCTGAGAAAAACAGGCAATACAAAAATAAAGAACGCAAACCAAGCAACAAAAATGGCAATTGAAACTTTTCTCTCAGATGAATTGTTTAGACGCTAGGGAACGCTTATTATTGGGAAGTTTTTGTTCGATTGGCGGGAAAATCCAAAAAATGTCACTCGCATCACCGAAAAGTGGCCTGTTTTGAAACAGGATACTATTAGAACTACTTTAATAATATCCTAAGTACATGCAATTAATCTTCTTCATACTCTAATGATAATTAATTAAATGAACGATTAATTAATGTTGATAGTTTTTACGCTAATTTCAATAAATCCAGAAAAAAGTTTTATCTGATGAAACATTTTAGAAAAACAACGGCTTAAAAGTGAAAAATTATGTCCAAGTGATTAAATTACATATATCCATGCACTTTTCTTAACTTCCAGGGTCCTATAAACTATTTAGAATGTTTTTTTTTACATAAAAAAACTAAAGGTACACTTTAATATGCTGTAGTAAGTAGTGTTGTGTTATAACTCAATTAGTGTTATACTAATATATTTCTCCTAGAAATGTTGGCTTCATATAATCTGCTCTTACGTTACATAAACGTGGAGTACTACTAGGTACAATTAGTTATTCCAAAAGTTAGATAACATTCAATTTTTTACCTATTTTCATTGTTTACATTATAGATATCATTTGGACAAAGTCCTTAACAATGAGCATATTGCAAAAATATCCACTTCTTGATATAGCTCGTTTTTTATCGTAACATTAATTAATCGTGCATTTAATTAATTATCATTAGAGTATGAAGAAGATTAATTGCATGTACTTAGGATATTATTAAAGTAGTTCTAATAGTATCCTGTTTCAAAACAGGCCACTTTTCGATGATACGAGTGACATTTTTTGGATTTTCCCGCCAATCGAACAAAAACTTCCCAATAATAAGCGTTCCCTAGTGTCTAAACCCTTCATCTGAGAGAAAAGTTTTTGTTGCTTGGTTTGTGTTCCTTATTTTTGTATTGCCTGTTTTTCTCAGAGGTGCAAAGGTTACGTTCTAGGGGCAGAAAACGAAGAAAAGGAGCGAATTCTTGCCATTTTTTCGAATTTTCACAAAGTTCCGTCACGAAATTTTGTTGGCAAACGTCAGATTCGGATTCAGCACCCCGAAAAACATATAAAACAGTCAAAAGAACACTTTTGTATGTAATCTCGAAGAAGCAACGTAGTTATCGAAATACTATAATATCCTATAGAACTTTCGTTCGTAAGAGAAATCTCGCAACGAAAATGCATTTAGTTAATCATCATTGGAGTTTTCAGATGGTTGATTTGATGAAGAATATTATTAAAGCAGTTTTTACAGTATTATGTTCCAAAAAATGCAGATTTTTGGCGATACTAGTGACATATTTTGGATTTCCTACCATTCGAACGAAAATAGCCCCTTTTTCAACGTGCTCTATCGGCGAAACTGCGCTTGTGAGAGAAAAGTTGTAATGGACTTTTTTGTAGCTTGGTTAGTGTTCTTTATTTTTTGTACTGACTGTTTAGCTCAGAAGCGCAAAGGTAATGTTTTAGGGGCAGAAAACGAAAAAAAGGGGCGAATTTTTGCCATTTTTTCGAATTTTCACAATGTTCCGTCACGAAATTTTGTTGGCAAACCTCAGATTCGGATTCAGCACCCCAAAAAACATACAGATAGCGAAAAATATCTTCTACCCCAAGTTTTTCCCAAAATAAATACTATTTGACTGGACTAAAGTGTTAAAAATAAATTAAACAAAAATGCAATGACAAAATTCAAACAAAAAAGATAGTACTATACTAAATATTTGATCATACTAAGATAGTACCAGGATCGATAAGACCCAACGGGACTTATAAGTCCCGCATAAAAAATAATGCATAAAAATTGAAAAAATCACTCAATTGATTCTGATTTTAATTATAATTACAAGAGAGTTCATAATGAGTAGGTAGAAAAAGTATAAAGTACTTACCAATTATTTATCTACTGATACGACACTCGTAAACAGGAACAGAGTTTTGCAGCAACAATGGCGGTCCAAAGTACAGCATAAGACGGAATCGATCTCAAATATCTAAGTGAAATTGACGGTCTAGGTAGTGCTGCCATCTATATATCATTAGAAGAAGGTATAACGGTATGGACTGAAAAGTTTCGTTCGAATTCATGGAATAGTTTTAGTTTTATTCGACTTTATATTAAGCGGGACTTATAAGTCCCGTCGGGACATAAAGGGTTAACAACTCTGAAAATTATCTTGAAATATAATCTAGCGTCTATTAGTGAAGATAATTTATTTTTTAAAAGTATTTGCATTTAGGATGATTAAACCACAGCTTGCTAGATACCATGCAGGCTATCCCAGATACGGAAATCCTTGAAAATATAGATGGCAATAATAGCTGACATCTAGCAAAGCATTAATTCTATATGCAATACCTATGGTAGTACGTTAACGTACTATAATTATAGTACCTATAGAGCATTTTCAATCACATGACTCTGCCTAACAACGGCCTTAGCAACGTTGTTTTATTCCTCCAGTGACATCATGTGCGTATACTGCTATTGGATGCGTCTATGTCCCGCCCCTAACAACAGCCTTAGCAACGTTGATTTTGTCCTCCAAGTGACGTCATGTGCGAATGCTCTATATAGTATGTGGTGATACTAGCAGGAAAAGTTGGCAAATGTTTTTCATAATTTAAAACTCGGCTAGCCAGTATAGTATCTAGTAAGCGGTGAATAAACATACATCACAGTTGTGCTGTACTTTAGTAAGTTATCAAGGAAAGTAAATAAAGGCTATTTTTAATTGAATTTTGTTAATTAGCGCAACTGGTTTTTAGTGGCTGACTCCGACAAAACTATAAATTCCTAGAAACTTTAAAATAAAACGATTTTCAAAAAAATATTTTTAGTTAAATAAAAATTTGAATAGCTCCCGCACTATTCTTAAATATCCACACTCAATACATTTACTCATAACAACCTCGATGTTTGATTTAAAATCTTCACAAGAAACATAAAGAAAGTATATGCAAAAAAAAAAAGCGAAACAAGATGCATAAAAGCCACTTTTTTTACAACCGAGTTTTTACGCCCCCGGTTTTCGACAAAGTGAAGCATAAATTCCGCGAAGGAAATCCCCCGTTTCATAAACTCGATACACGCAAAAACTCTCAATTCGCTTACAGCGAAACGCTTCTTTGGCGCTATGCAAAACATGTTGCCATATTTCCGAGAAAGTTTTTGAACTCCGGGAATTTAACAGTTCATCCACTACACCGGACGGTGGTATAAATATAGCGAACTAGGTGGGTGGAACGGGTTTGATGAGATTTGGGACTTTTATAATGTTTCGAATGACGTAATCTTCCAAAATGCACTTTTCGTGTTCCACTGAAAGTACTTTGGGAATGGGTGGTATGGAGGATTATCGTAAAGTATAATTCACTTTGGGGGCGGTGCGTGAGACTTTATAAATATACATTAAGGCTTAAATACTCTGAAATACATTTTCCACTATTATATTTACTACTGATAGCTGTACTATATCACATTTTGAATATGATAGGCATGCAACTGTTTTCTAAAGAATTGCTTTCCTAGTTTCAATTGAATATATAAATGATAAACTTCAGTGATGACATCAATTATATGATGATTCATCACCGAACCAAATAGAAATCATTATAAATATTTTATCAACCATAACGACTAGCTGCAGTATTCATGCCCGATTGGCTCAAATTTTTTGATTTTAAATTATAAATGACTATCGGGTTATTATTACCAAGGGAATGTTTCGCGTATTTAGTGAAAGTCAATCAAAAGTAATTCTTTATGTGCTTTTTAAACGAATGGCAGTTATGATTCTCATTTCTACATAAAATTATCAAACACAGGTAAGAAATGAACGATTAATTTCAAAATTTCAAGTTTTTATATCAGATTACATTGTATTAGATACTTTTTCAATCTCTGTTCAACAGTTTTAATATTTTAATCTTAATTTTCAAAGTTTAAAGTTTATCTTAAGTTTTAAAGTTTTTAAAATGAATGGGAGGATGTAAAAAATAGTTTATATTTTGCCTTTGAAAAGAACACTTTAAAATCATCTCTTATAAACATCAACTGGCTTCCATCCATCACATTCCAGCGATTGACCTCGACAGTGATAAGTGCATTTTGATTATTTTAAAAATTCATAAAAGAAAACTGCATCATACTTATTTGTGTACGTATAATCAGCTATTTTAATCCTGTTTTGTGATGTTACTTCTGTAATCCTCGAGTAAGATACTTCGTTGAACACCGATTAATTTTTTTATACATTAAAAACATTCCTCATAATTACTTTTACGTAGCTAACAACTCTAATCCTAAAAATGATCTTACTTCTCTCTATCCTCACTATTGACAACGCCCAAAAAATAACAAAGACAATTAATTGTATTATATTTAATAAAAGATACATAAATATCGAGATAAATTTTAGGCAAATAACACACAACACTTATTTAAAAGAAAGCCTAATACTCCCTCAATATTGTCATCACTAAGAAGGTAATTTTATTTTATTTATAAAAAGTGGATATTAGGATGGCTTTACGTGAATGACCACAAAACATTTGCATATCTTCTTTCAATGTAGTCAAAATCTTCGATATTAAATAGGAAATTGTACGTTATACTCATTAATAAAATGTGTGTGAGTAACGTACTCATAACAAATTAATATTCCTTTAAAAATCACTGAACTATTTTGGGTGTCAAAGATTAGGCATATCACCATAAATTGAAAACCGACCGATTACACACTTGTATTGATGGTAAAAAAATGTGACAATATTTGAACTGTACTATGTAAACCATTGTAATGACTTTTACATTACTAACAACCCTAATCGTACAGAAAAAAAAATCGCACACCATCCCTCAATATTGCCACCTCCTCACACAATAATAGCCATTTCCTTCTTCCCAGAGAAAGAAAAGACAGTCCTCAAACAGAATCATCCTACTTATGAAGCAAAGACAGTCTTCCCTACTAGTACACAAGAAGACCCTGCAGACAGATTGAGGACGAGCAAAAGAAAAAGAACATCCTCGACAATGACAAAGGTCCCCGGGGACGAAATAGCCCCCTTTCATGCAGCAGACACCATCAGCTTTTGAAGTTGAAGGGATGATAATGCTAAGCGGGTCCTGGCTGTCCATTAATATCTGAGCTCGGACCTAAGGATAAGTGTGACATCTAATCAGCGGAGATGACGTATGTGTTAATTCGCCGCTGCTGCGTCTGGACGGTTATGAAGGGAAAACAACGGGTCTCTCTCTTTGGAATATATGCGGTGGTACGTGTTTAGGATATGGTGATTGTAAGGTTTGTGCATCTTCTGATTTAGTGAATGAGGGGATATAATTGTGGGATTATAAGGGGGTAATAGGGGGTTTTTACGTATAAAGGGGAAAAGTATTCAGATATACGTTAATAATCGTAGCTACTTCTGAATTGTTGGTTGAACCTAATTGTTCTCTTAATAAGCTGGGATAACATATTGGGTTTCTTGGGAGCTTTGTTGAGTAGAATACCAGCTTATCAAAAGTACAGAGTACTTTCTTGATACTGTTACAAATGTTTCTACAACTAAATTAGTGTATTCTGAAACCCTGTGACTCTCTCATTTTCAATAAGGGAAATCAGGCAAAATTTGTTAAGGAGATAGAGGCGAAATTGTACTTTTGAAAAGCAATGTAGAATTAATTTTACAACCACTAAAATAACTAAACTGTTTCATGTATTGCAGCTTATTAAAAACATAAAACTTTAACTATACACAATTATCATTAGTACAGCTTAATGAAATTTTTTTAATTATAAGTATTTGCATTCATCGTAAAAAACTTTGTACCGTTTTTTTTTATTTAAGACTTAATTATATATTTAATTAGAAGTTAAATTACACAGGTCTGCAACGAAAAAGCTGTTTGAGTAATTTCATCGATTTCCTCTATGTATTTTGGGGTGCTGATTACGGGAAAAATAATGAAAAAAATCCTACACGTCAGGATTTTTCATAAAACGCATATTTATTTTCAATTTTGGCCTATTTTCCCCAATTTAAGGTGTTTTTTTATCCGAGGGTTTTCAACGAAATTTTTAGTTGAAGCTATTTTTATATAGTTCATATCAAGGCCTTTAAGATGCATACTTCCAAAAGTCCCTAACTATCAAAGAAATCCCCAGAGAAGAGTTTATGTGAGCAGCATCGCGCTGGCGTCTCGGCTCACCTCACTTCGACGAGACTCCCGTGTATTTCTATGGGAGAAAATGCAGTAGTAAAAGAGTGCGGGATTCTTTTCTTCGCTAGATTTTCATGAACCAATGATGGATTATATTTCAATGAGCTGCTAAAGAAAACTACAGGAGTTGGTTTTATCATGAAAAATATGTAATAAAAATAAATTTCAGTAGGAAATTTCCATTTATATTGAAATTGTATTTTCTTACATATTTAGCTAAATTGTAAAAAGACGCGACGTCCTAAAAATAAGTGGTGGTCATTTTCGGATTCAGCACACCAAAATCCATAAGGAAAATCATTTCAATAAGAAATTTTAATAAAAAAATTATTTTTTAAAATTTGATTTAACTTTTATTGTGATATTGCCCTTTTTACCTGAATTGTATGCAAACATGATTTTTTAGGACTAAACAAAGGTCATTTTTGGATTCAGGGCACCAAAATACATAGAAATATAGGTTTTAAGGAATATTTTGAATTAAATAATTGGTTTTATTAGTCTATATTCATTAATTTGAGGTATTTCCTTTATTAACATAAAACGTAAATTGTCAAAAAACCTGACGTGTAGGAGAAAAATGGAGGTCATATTCGGATTCAGCGCACCAAATATTATCAAAATCAGTTGAAATATCCGAAACAGCTTTTAGAAAGCTTTTTTTTTGCAGACCTGTGTTATTAATTGGGGTGTACGATATTATACATACATTTATTAAAAGTAACTATTTTTTAGAGTTGAAAGACATCGTTTAAATTTATTAAAACTTTTTTAAAATGTAAAGATATTTGAATCCCTAATTTATTAATCCCTAGATGTTTAATTTTGACATCTTGACTTTTTTTCTTTTTTTATTCCACCAAAAATTAAATATTTCATTTTATTTTTTAAAAAATTGGATGATGTTGCTCAGTTAGTGTTTTGTAAAAGATAGATACTTTAATATATTTATGGCCATTGAAATGTTTCTAGAAATTTTACCAAATATCCCAAATGTAAACTAATTTTTAGAATGTGTATACCTACGTGACAATTGTAGTAACGGGTTTTTTAATGCGAACAAAACATAGAAATTTAATACACTTCCCTAACATGTTTATTTTCCAATTTGAAGACTGCATTCAAATTATTGGACCCCAAGGCTGGAATATGTAAATAATAATAATCAACAAACTTTAAAAATTAGTATTTATCTTATTTTAGCCCGTTTCTGATTAAATAAACGTGTTATTCTTAACAACTAACTACAAGAACAAAGACAGTTCATTCTTGAGGGAACACAAACCAGAAGAAATGTACGAAATAATTAATGTGCATCATCATTCACACAAGAAAAGTAACTTTTCCTTAATGACTTGAGAAATTTTAATTAAGTTCACCATTCGCTTGAGTGAAACATTTCGTCATGTACATTTTGAGTGAAAAGATATTTCATGCTTCATTTGTTCGTTTAATAGGATAGTTTTATGACTGCATGTCGTTAGTAACCTTAGATGGAAGCAATGATTAAGAGCATGATAATACAGACTTACTAGATAAAAGAAATTGTCTCCTATAATTTGAAATTGTAATGAGTTATTTTACAAGAGAAAATTATGTATAACACAATATTAAAGTCTGATAAACTTGTTACATGAACATTTGTGTCATTTTAGTAGCGAACTAATAGAATACTTACGCTTAGAAGAAATGTGCGAAATGAATTTATGAAGTCATGTTATTTGAATTAGACAAGATTGTCAAGATATACCGTTGATAATAGTTATTTTCACTAATAGAGAAAAGTAATATCATTACTTTTATTATTTAGACAAAATCCATGAAAAGAATAAATGTTTTTTTTTCTTAAATTAAAGCACAGTTTATAAAATATGATATGGTGTAATGGTTGAAATGGAAAATAGTAGTATTGTTGCTTTGGTAATGTTAAAAGTAAACTGTATAACATAAATGTTTCTTTTTATTCACTGTAGTTAATTAGCGTAAATATAGGATTTTATTTCTTTATAAAAGCTATCTTTTTTATTGATTCATCTTATCTTATTGATTTATCTATTTTAACACAATTTTTTAAAAAATTGTACTAGATGCATAATATTCATTCTAAAAAAGTATGGAGGGCTTTTGCAGGCCTGATTCTGTGAAGAATGAGAAGGTACTACTGACTGGCCTTTTTTAAGCCTTTTAATAAAAAATATCAATCAGTCAGGTTAGTTTTATAACGGTACATAAACATTTACAGAAAGAGAACTAAAAATATACATAATTTACAACACTAAACAACCTAGAGATTGCAGATGGAAAGTGTAAACTATAAAAAAAATATGGTTAAAAAGTACAACTACTTCTCCTACTATGGGATTTCGTAAGAAATGAAAAGCTCAATTTTCAAGACAGCTGTCTCATTCATATGCACACGCATTATTCCAAAAATCATATAACCCGATTACATACAGCATGCGAACCTGACGTTGCAAAATGAACTATATGTTTTCTCTCTTATCTTCTTAGCTTGCTTTCTTCTTGTTGTACCTGGTCTTGAAATATATATTTAAGACCATGGACTGAAATATATCTACATTCCTGAAAACCAGCGCAACGCAACAAAAATTTAAGAGAGACAGATGTTTCTGGCAGCTTGTCCGGAGAGTCGGATTGAAGAACTATTTTTGATGTAAAACGTTAGGGTATTAGGAAGTTTCACTAACGTAGAATATCTTCAGGGTTTTTAAGTTGGTGTAGTATTATTTAAAAGAAATGCCTGGTTAGAAAATTTATTTTGAGTATGTCTTCCTTTTTCTATCTGTTCAATAGAGCATTTTCAATCATATGACTCGGACCTAACAACGACCTTAGCAACAGAAGGTGTTACAGTTTTTTGCCCTACAGAGGTTAACAGTTACAAAAAATGACTAGCCGTGGAATTCTTCTATTGGAGCATTTGCAATCACGTGATCCCATACCTAAAAAACGCCTTAGCAACATATAAACAACGGCCTTAGCAACAGTTAAAAGCCCTACAGAAGGTACACAGTTAAAAGAAAATAACCGGTTGTGACGTCACCTGAAAACACTCTATTGTGGAAACATCGTCCACATATAATGATGTTGGTATATTAAGCTTAAATCAAGCTTATTTTAAGGTGAAACCTTTTTTCTAAATATGAAGCCATAAAATTAAAAGGGTTTTTGTCACTGGAGACCTGGTGGATATTTTGATTAAATTATTGATAAGTTAGGGTTAATAAATAATCAAACTTATAAGATTTTTATTCAAGGTGATGACTTGTGACGTATTTTTGGAAAGTTTGTTGATTGATGTTTCTTCTACTAAGATTCTAGCAATAGTGTTTCTATAATTTTTCTTTTACTTACAATTATTGTTTAATATTACATCCGACAGATTGCATTTTTGCTGACAACTAATGAAGTTCAGAGCCAGACTTTTGCCGAACTAAGAGTGTATGTTGATCAAAATCTCTTCTGAGCATGAGTATCTATAAGTCGCTTTGAAAAGTTTGTCTGGTTTAAAATTCAAAATCGTCATGGGTAAAGATGAAAAAAATGTTCTTTAGTTACATTGTTTTTACGAATGTTTTATGAAGTAAGTAATTGGGGCAGTGAGCTTGGTTTTGTGGGGATTGCGAAGCGATCCGAAAGGTCCTTCGAAAGCAGTTTACAAGGGTTGTTGAGTGATAGCGAGCAGGGGGTGGTAGCTCCCTAGTATTTAAAAAAGTAAGTTAATTAAACCAAAATGCATACTCTCATTAACAATTTCATTATCAATACATCATTTATTAAAGATTCCTATAACAAGTCGCAACCAAAATACACCCAAATCCTCCCCCGTAAGGACTCTCTACATATTTTAAAGCAGCATCTCACCGAAATCAAACTCAATTTAATACAACAACGCACACCTCTCGTTAACGCCGCCGCCGTCACTTCACCCCAGATGGACACGAATTTTCCCCTTTTCAGGCCAAAGAGAGAGGGGAAATCTAGATGCGATTGGGCCGAGATAGAGTGTCAAACGCGCTGCCCCGGACCTGACACGTGTCATGCAATATTAATGGCCGATTTCTCAAGCCCGAGTGGTCCGGCCAGTAATCTAGAAGATGTGTCAGACTTATCAAAGAACGGGCCGGACCTTTTATCCGGACTCCCTTTCCTAAGGCTTTAATAAAGGTCCGGCTATGTACTCAGAGATATTAGTTTCAGGAGAGGTCCTTTTCGGAATGGTTGGTTGGGGGGATCAAAGTATGTGGGGTTGACCTGAACCACTTGTGCTGCGGGGGTTGGGGGTGTTTGGTCACGGTTGCAGTGAAGGTAATGATATTGTCACGGGGATTGAAGTACTGTTATAGGCTTATTAGGTAGGAAGTGAAGTATGGAATCACCGATTTAACTAAATTGGTATTATTCAGCTTCACATATTATTGAAGATTATGGAAAGTGAGGAAGACTCATAAGGCCAGAGAAGCTCGTGACGTAGTAGTCCTGACGTCATTTTTGAACGCTTTTTGGAAACAACTCAACTTCACTCTGAATTAAATTTAAGTATTAAAATTTATTCTTATTATGAAACTTCGAAGCATTTCGAATAATATTAACCGGGTGACGTTTAATTAAATTGTTATTGAGTTACCAAATGTAATTAAATAGATGTTATACACGTTTTTCTTTACTAAAAATCACCATGTCACCCTGCATATTCGAAATGTTTCGAAAGTTGTACTCCAGAGCCAAAACGCCATATTGCTTAGTTTCTCCAAAAGAGAACAAAAACTAAAATTTTAGATTTTAATTAATAACTAATTTTTAAAGTTGTGAAAGCTTGAAATTAATCTAGTTTCACTCTCCTGAAGAAAGTAAGCGGTATGATATTTTGGTTCTAAAGTGTATTATTCAATTTAATTCAGAGAAAAGTTGAGTTGTATTTGTACCGTTGAGAGTGAAGTTGAGGACACCCTGTATTAATGATATGCAAACCTGATACTAAATTAAAGTAATCAAAAGGGAAACTGTTATTTTTAAGACAAAACACGAAAATAAAACTTTTTATTGAGGCTTATTGTATTAATTTTGAAACTAAATGTATCAAATTTCGTCTTACAGTAGCATTCATGCATAGTACAAATATTTGGAGAAGTAAGATCATGTTATATTACATTATTTATCCTTCAGCGCTAAAGAAATTAACAAAAAAAAAAGATTTTTCAAAATCAGTTTACGAATCGTAAAAATCCCTTAATCTACACTAAATTACAGCTACAATCAACTGATTAATGTTCATGGCACTATTCTACTTAATAATATTACAAGAATATCGCAAAAAAGAATTAAGACAGTTTTTACATCCGAAAGAATTCAGATACGAGTTGAGGAAATTTCAAGAAAATTTGTCATTACACTAATTACTGTGCATTACTTAAGTACTTGCAAGTTGATTCATTACACCAGTTTTTTCGTTTTATCGAGGGATTTCAATTCACTCTGTGTGATAGTAGTAATTGCAAAAAATCCGTATACTCTTGATACATATTAAAGACGTATTTGGGATGTTGATTATCTCTTTGGATACCTATTTCTTCTTCTTTGATTAATTATGTGTTTTTCTCAAAGCATTTTTCAGCTTGTAATAGCGTTAGAGATATTCTGAAATCTTATTACTTTGGATATTGTTTTTGAGATGTGAACAGAATAATCATAAGTAGTTTGTGTTAAAAACAATGTTGAAGAGATTTTATTCTATAGCTATCATCCTAGGTAAAAATGTGATAAAATTAATAATGGCAAGTTTAATAAGTGTACTACTATAATATAATACACTTATTTGTTATTATTTGTTATCATCATAAATCTAATATTTGATACACATTGCGAAGGGACATAATTGTATTCATATGTATTTTAGTTTATAATATTTTTAAGGTTATTTTATTTTATTTCTACTATTAGAAGCACAGCTCATACCAAATATGTCAGGTTTACGTAACTGCTATAATAAGTAAACGAAATTTGGCCATACATGACAATATTGGACGAATCTTCTACGTTTGTGCTGCCTGGGTACCATATAAAATGTGATAAAATATGGATCAATATAAAAAATGTCTATGTTACAAGCAAAGTGATAAACCGGGCATTATTAATAATGCCCGAAGTGGAGGTGGGCAGTTTGATAAATTCAATGGCATTTATCAATGTGTGTTTATCACTTTGCCCGAAATACGCGGGCATTATTAATAATGCCAGAATTTATCACATTGCCCGTTACATATACACAACGAATATGTTTATATTGTTTTTCATAGTTCCTTTTATATCTTTTACTATAAGAAACAAATTTCAATTGTTTTTTACTATCTTTGCTTTTACATTTAATTTGTATTTTGTTTTAATTTTCTTCGTTATTTGAAATGTGCGAAAGCAATGGAATATATTTTTATAAAAGTAAATAACATTAAATTTTATGAAATCATAAAGTATATATTGCTAGAAAATTGGGAGTTATTGATTTCATAAAGGAATTATAAACTTAGTACTTCTCAATTCTTACTGTTTTTACTTAAAGACGGATTTTCAGAAAATTTCAAAAGAAAAAAATCCACTAACATGAAACTTTAATATCAATGCCGCAATACAGTAGACACACATTCGATATTTTCTATCTCAATGCCCTATAAAAACTCCCACCATAAAAGACGGTTTTGTAATCCCGACTTAAAATGTGATCGGTCAAGCGTAACAGAAACGCCATGTAATTAAGTTGCACTCGTAGAAAAATATATTTAAAAAAAAGACCAAGAGGCTTTCTCCTGGGGTAAACTTTTTTCCTTCAAAATAATTTATCATTCTCTAAATGTATTCAGTGATTAAAGGATTTAAAACAACTAAGCGGGATGTTTAGTGTTTAGTTGTTGCTACGCTGACGTAAGCAGAATTTATTTTTCCCAATGAAGAAGTTTTTAAGGAAGTATTAAAAGAATATTAGTTTTCTTTTAAATCTTTAATAATTTGGGGCGCATTATGATTTGTGGGAAATAATTAATAATGAAATATTTTGGGGTGAAGAGAATTAGTTTTTCCTCAAAGGTAATCTAAAGGATATTTTTTTTATTCACCAATTAATTTTATATTACTTTTTTAGGCGATGGTAAAATAGTTTTATATTTTTTCAACCACCCAATTTTCAGGTCGAAACTTATGTGATGGATAATTACTATTCCATGTTAATAATGTGCGTTTCTAAAAAAGTCTAGATGCCTTTGAAAATCATTTTAATTTACATGAATTCGTTAATTTATAACTGCTTTTTGTTAATTATTCATTTAAAGATTTTGGACAGGATAGTGTACACTATACATGGATCTTACGAATAAATTCAAGTGTAGTTCTAATTTATTTTTTAATTTAAATTAAACTACAGTTGCTCAATTTGTTTTTTTATGTATGAGCATTGGTATATTGGATTCAATATCTACGTTTTAACTCAACCCTATTGGAATACTTCAAGGATCGTATAAAATGTTCTTATGAAGATCTTAATGCACAAATTAGATATGCACACATGCATAACCTATACTAAGGGTGTTATACCATGTACCTTTGATTTTAAAAGTTTCATAAATAAAAAATAATTTAATGATTTAGTAATTTCGAATGATGTTGTTCTTGTTCTAAACTAAAGAGATGAAATGCGTTTTTGAAGAATACTTAGTTCAGTAGTGAGTTTTACCAAACAAAAAAAATCCTTTAAATATTTCAGAACAATAGGAAATTGAATATTATTTTCCATATGAACGACATACTAGGTCGAACTAAATTACCATAAGAAATTATACACTTCTTTAAAATCAGAGATATTTTAAAGAGGATATAAAAAATTACTTTATTTATTTGTTGTGAATGCAGTAAGAAAACTAGAATAATAAATGAAGAAATATTTTTCTTCTGCAAAAAATGGAAAGGGATTCCAAACATTTGCTTTCCTTTCCAAAACATTCATCCGCCTTTCATAAATTCTCCACCCCTGCAAACACCAGAGTTTCATTTAAATGAGGAACACCTGTTTTATACTTTATAGGATTTCACGGAAAAGGCCAAGAGAGAGAGAGAGAACCTAGAAATCGAATACAAACACACTTTGCCTGTAGAAGAAAACGAAAATAAATGCCATTATCAGATAGAAAATCCGATATTGATAGTTCCAGGATTTCGGCATAATGTACTATGTTTTTATTGTCCTATCGCTTTCTGCTTACTCAGATAGGCTGGTATTGACTGATTTTATCTCGCGGATAGCAGATTCAGATGTAGTAAAAGAAAACAACAGAAAAGGGGTGAATGACAGCCTCACTCCCCTTTGCAAAGGGGAGCAGGTGGCATAACGTTTTCGCCATGTTATTGTCACTTTTAGATCGCGCTCAGCAGAGCCTCCGATAATATTTTCGTATATTGAAAAGAAAATAAAACGCAGCACTAGTCTCTTTGTATGGGGATTTGGGGACAAAACTTTTGGTCCCGAGCATGCATAATGCTTTTTTATAAGCAGATGCAAAAGGGGTTTTATTTAGTTTCGTAATGGTGCCGCATTCAGGGTGTGCTTTACATAACAAATAATATGGAATGTTTGGTTGAAAAGTGAGCTGCTCTGTACGGAATGGTTTTGCTGCTGCTATCCAGGAAGTTTCGCAATCGTTTTATGAAAGTTTTAGGCTTGTTGTGGGATTCTTGTTCTGTGTGTGGGCATAAACATGAGACACGGTTTTTATTTTCCTTTCTGTGCTCCTGGCATGTTTTTCGGATCGCTTTCTCCTTGGAGTAGTTATGTATGTTCGTGAAACTCTGTGCATTTAGAATAGAGAGTGGTGCGTGTGTATTTGTGAGGAGGGTAATGTGAAGAATATTCTGAAGCCTTAAGGATAATTTGTGTTCTTGGAATTCAAAATGGATGATGGGTAAATGCATTAATGATTGAAGTTCAATTTTGAATTTTAGGAAATATTGGGATACAGTAAATAGAAAGGTCTTTCACTGATGTCTCTCTCATTTTATAAATATATAGAAATATTTTATACATTGTAAATTTATATTAATTCATTTTGATATTCATTATTGAATACATTAATAACTTGTTGATAACTTTTACCAAACTAAAAAAAGTTTCACAAGCAATCCTTAAAATTAAGAAGTAAATCATATTTAAACTTCATCGTTTATATTTCCTAAGTTTTGGAGTAAGTTTTTAAGTATTTTTGTGTAATAAAGCAATCAAGCTATTAAATATTTCACTGAGATTTCATCAAGAAGTTTTAAACATTTTCTAAAAAATGAACATTCATACCATCAACACCTTTGAAATACAGTACCTTTATATATTAATTTAACTTGTCTATGGAAACAGTCAACATGTAGGAGCAAATATTTGCATTAAAATTATGTTTGCATTCAGAATTTTGTAATAAAACCCATTATTTTAGTTCTTAAAATAGAAATGGAAATTTAAACTTACCATCAGCTTTTAGCGCTGTTTAGATACATAGTTAGCGCTAAAAGAATCATTGGGAAATAACAATTGGGTAATAATTGTTAGGAATGCAAAGAAATAACTCATTCAATTTGTTCAGAAACCTTTTACTTTACAACTTAAGGAGGTCATATTTGATCTGAAGTTTCAAAGCAGTCTTCAAAGAGCATTGCATAATTATAAATTTACACTGATTTATTAAGAAGGATTGGATAAACTAGTGAATACGAATTTGAAAAAAAAATACTTTGCGTAATTATTTTAGTACAAATTAGTAAAGAAAGAAAATTTCGTATATTCAGTCATTATCTAACTGAAGTTGAATAATTAAATTTAAAATCTCTACAAACTAAAATGTATTTCTATAAAACCATGTCTTTAAAACCTTAATATCTGATGGAATTATTAATAAAACTGTCAGAATTAAATTATCTTTTTTCCTTATTGCTTAGTTTTTATTTATATTATTTCTCTCCCAAAATTCTCAAAACTCTCGTTTAAACCGATTACATTTATTTTACGGCGTGGGGAGCCTAGTGGTTAAGGCATCGGAATCAGAAGATGTGTCCCTCATTCGATAGACCCCCTCCGCGTATATGCGGAGTACGTGTTCGTTAAATCTGTGGGTCCAAAATTCCTGTGGTCAGTCATGGCGCTGTTTACCATGGGTCCAGGTCGTCTGGAGACTATTTCCTTCCCCTTCAGAGCCATGGCTAAATTGTGGAGGTGGCTACAGATGGTGGCGCCATGTTCCGAGGCTGACTCCTGCCATCCATGGGCCTCACTTTCTCAGGAGCCCCTTTGCCCTAAATCATGTACGCTTTGTGGAAGGAGCTTGAATATTATGTGGTGTGGGTGTATATTAGTCTGTGGAGTGTGTATTAGTGGCATTAGAAACAACAACACACTTATTAAAGAAATAAATTCTTATAATTTGTGTAAAATTCGTAAATAATGTTAATAAATTTACTCACATCCAGAGAAAAACCTAGTGCTTAACTGTGAAAAATGTATATTTCATAGCGATGTCACTGGATTAATTCTGCGTTTTTTCCCTCAATTTTCTATTTATCAATTTTAATTAAGACAGAAAACTCCCATAAGATTAATACAGAATGAAGGCAAAAGTACACTTTCAAAACCTAAACTAGAATATTAAAATTAAATAAACTTTTTTTTTTTGACACCCTAAAAGAATTAACCCCTACATCCTCGCCAATCCAAACTTACATGAATGAATCACTGTCAATTTACAAAAGGGAGCTAAACTAATATCCAGCCGAACCGGTGAAGTTGTCTTCGTCAGTAGTTTAATGGAGAGCTAGATTTTCATTAGGACGCTTGCTTCGACTGATTGGAATTCCCCCGCGACTAGACAAGACTCAATACGAATTCCGTGAATTTGGAAAGGATGGACTAAATCGCCCCATACCTAATCAAATCGTCTCTGAACCTTTTGAGATTCTGGCGCCCTCTGGATTTAAGGGAAGTTCAGGGTGTGAAACCGAGTTTGAATTCTTTAAGGACAGCATAATGGATTGGTTTCGTTGTAACACTTTTTCTAGGTACAGTCAAGTTTAAAATTGATGGTGTGCTGAGTTACCTGGAAGCAGTGTTGCCAGATTGGGCTATAAGTAGCGGATTGGGCTCCTTTTGAATGTCCTTTGTGACAGAAATTTTATTTTGGGCGACAGGCTACTTTTGGGCTACTTAAAATTTATTTTATGAAAGATAATTTTGAAAACTAGTTATATACTAGTTGAAATAACTTTTTAAAAATTGCTAAAAAAAAGAAAAAAGAATATTTTTTAATTTCTAAAGTAAGAGTTTATAAAATAATAATTCATTAACTTTGTTAAAAGTGTGTGCCAACAATATTACTTCTAATTTAAAATTTGGGCTCCAAAAATTTCAAATCCGCGACTTTTAGGGCTTTGATTCGCGACTTTTTCGTCCAAATGTCTGGCAACACTGTCTGGAAGAAAACGTTCGGAAAATTTGCAATTTTTTTCAGGGTCATAATGTAATTTTGTGCTTTTTGCTGTTAAATAAAGACACATTTTAATTAAAAAATCAAGGAAACTTGCATATTATTTTGTAAACTTTTTCTTCTTTTGAGGCCTAAAAAAAGTAATATTTTCACTTTCTAATATCTATTTGAGTACATAATATATTTTCGTGAAACTATTTTCTACGCGTTTGTTATGATTTTTGCAAACAATTTTACCAATTCAGTTTTTGTTCTATCTCCTTCAGTTTTCATTATTTTTAAGCTGTCTTATTAGCCACCAAGATTCGCTGTACGCCCGCCGTCTCAATGGATTCAGCATGGTCAGCACACAACACAATCTCAATACTAGTGTTCGGCAACTAGTGGTCAAAAAATAGTTAACTACCAACTACTAACTAGTCTGGGAAAATCTAGTTGCAACTAGTAGTTAACTATTTTTCCTGGGACTAGTTACAACTAGTAGTTAACTGTTTCACAAAGTAGTTAACTACTGGTTAACTAGTCTATTTAATTTCATAACCTATTTTTGCCCAAATTCTAATACATCTTTCGTATCTATATCACAAAAAAAACGCGCAAAAAGGGCCTTTAATTCTGGTTATTGTATTTTGAGTACTCTACCATCTTAATTAAATTTGTTACAGTACAATTTTTTCTATATTTTGATAAAAATTTTAATACGAATTTTTTTAAAGTAGTTGAAATTTTGAAAGTAGTTTCAACTAGTAGTTATTAAAAAAAGTAGTTCAACTAATAGTTGAACTAGTTTAAACCAAAAGTTGATAAACTACTAGTTAACTACTAGTTGATCAGTAGTTAACTACTAGTTGCAACTAGTTCTAGTTAACTAGTGCCGAACATTACTCAATACCATCAAAACGCTTTTGAATAGAAATGTTCATTATTGTACAGTCGGCCGCAAAAAAAAACGTTACAGACACGATTGTGAACGATCGGATGGGGTTAGAAAGATAATTTAAACGCCAATTTTCATGAATTAACGTCTACTTTAAAATAAGCCATAATTCATGTTTTTATGGGGCCGTCTACATATTAAACGAAGCACTAACTTTTTTTTTCCTACGGACGACATCAAAAATTACCCCAGATTCTGACAGAACACACCTCAAAACCACCCAAAACGAAATTTCATGCCATTTGGGCCCCAAAAAAAGCCAGGGGGAGGATTTGAAAAAATCGGGAAGCTTTCTTCTGAAAGGAAAAAATTGGCGAGAATCATGCTAATATCTAAGTTAAGGAAACGTATTTGGCTAGTTATCCATGATTTGGCGCAATTTCGATTTCAATCAAAAATGTCTTAAAGTTGTAGTATAGTGGTTAGAGGAACGAGCTCGTGACCAAAGGTTCGCAGGTTCGGTCCTCATAGCTAAGTGTTTTCTGAGGTCGCATATTTCAAATGCTTAAGGTTATCTCGGGGGATTTAAGCAAGAGCAAAGCTAAATCAGAGTTGTATAAATTTTTAAATTCAAATATTTTTAATGGTTTATGATTGTTTTTTTTTACAGATTACTTTTTTTGTAATTCCTATAAAAATGTAAAAAATATTTTAAACTTCTTTAGTGTATAATTGATGACTGCTTAAAAATTATCCAATTATTAAAAGATGTTTTATAACTTTTACATGATAAAAGTGTTGATTCTACATAAAAATATTACTTTAAAATAAATAACTCAATGATTTAAAGTTACTTTTTAAAAATCCATCAATTTGTAATATTTATATTAGTTTATATCAATTCTAATAGTTATAAAACCCAATTTTTTGAATTAAAGAAATAAAAACTTCAATGTATGCATTGGTCATAGTATTTTGTTTCACAAATTATAAAATTCAAATAAAATTTTGGTTTTGTATAAATTAGGTGTGTAGTTTAAATTGATTTTTGTGAACAACTTTTTAATTTTAAAACATATTTGCTTTGTGAATTAATTATATTATGAAGATTGACCAGTTTAGTGTTAAATATTGAGTATATAGTTTTTGTGACTTATAAATTAATCAATCTTAAGGGGACTCAGTACCAAAAAAATATTTTTCTTTATTAACAGGATTTTATTATCTTTTTAGGTGTTAAATTATGTATTAACTTCATACTAATTCATATTTAGCACAAAAAGCAAATTCCAAAATTTATTTATTTCAAAAATTTAAAAAAACTTCAAAAAAGTGGTCAAAATTAGCCTAACTTCAAAATGCTACTCCTCCCTTAATATACACTCTTTTCACTTGATATTTTTTCTCAACATAAATCAAACTTATATTGTTGCCTCTGCGTATGGAAATTTAAATATCTGCAAGGGTTTTGGAAAAATAAAAGAAAATCTGAAATTTGACATTTTTTTCCAAAAAATATGCTAAGTTTCTACTTTCTTGCTTTGTAAAAAATTTTCTAATAAATATATTTTAAAATCCATACACAGAGGTGTTTAACATACATTACTGATAATGACTACCCAGTTTTGAGTGATTTGGACAATTAGAAAAAAAGCCTTAGGGTTTTAAACCATAAAAACCTTGTTTTGAGAAAAACCCATTTAAAGGTTGAAAATTATGCTTCAGTAAGCCTATATTCGGGTCAGAAAACCTCAAATTTTTTAAACTTTAAACCCTCATATCATTATGAAACTTAGTAAGAATAATTCTAAGGGTAGTTTCTTCATTTTTATGGCAAAATCTCAAATTCGAAATTTTGACCAAATTTTGGTACTGAGTCCCCTTAAGTAAGTAGTTCTTCCTTGTATAATCGAGTCGGGAAAGATTAATTTACGAGAATATTAATTTACAAAAAAATAAGAAAAAATAGGTATTTTAATTTTACCAATTATTTAATGGTATGTTTTTAAAAGTAAATTGAAAACAAAGCTGTTGGGGTAACTACTCAAAACAGTATTTGCTTGTCAAAGAAAATCAGCGTGTCCCCATGAGTCTACCTTATTATCCTTCCCCACCTCCATTGGAGAGTGATTCCCTACGCGAGAGTATGTTTCGTCAAACGTGCATCACAAAAGGATATTTTGCACTGCTACCTGATGCTGGTAGACTTCGTAGGGCTGAAGGATTATATACAAAAAAAATTGTAATTTTTAAGTGGTAGGTAATTTTAAGTTACAGTAAATAATCTGTTTTGATTTGACCACCAATATTTTAATTATTATTAAGTTAATGTGGTTTGTCTACCTCCATAAGCTTTTACTCGGTAGTAGAAACCTACTCAAAATCGCCTCTGAATGGGTATTAAAGATAGCATACATTACTGGTTGTAGGTTTTCGAAATTTGGATTTTTCACTGAGGTAGGGAGATTTATTAAATGGGTGAAATTTAAAAGTAGGGTTTTGACTCATTTAGAGACCTTTTGGGTTACACCCGAAGAGGACCGCTCTTTCTGAGTCACATAATTTTTCTGGAAAATAACAGTATCAAAATTTAAGGGGGTTGAACCCAAAACCCTCCATTGGAAACGGCCCTGTAAGTGTAAGTGTTTATATTAAAAAGCATTCATTTATTATTAAAAGATTTCATTTTTATTGCAATAAGTAAAAAGATTTATTTGATCTGGAAGTCTCAAAACATTATAACTCAATTAATAGGACTAGGAATACAAATGAGACCGTTCTATTTCTAGACCGACGAAACTTCCTAAAATTAAACTCTTCATTTAACCAAATATTTTTAGAAAACATTTGTTGAGAAAGCGTTAGCTGATTGCATTTAGAATTTCTGTATGCAAACAACTTCAACAGATGGAAAAACCTGAATATATTTTCATATCCCTTACTTTATTTTCAGTTATTTCCAATAGAAATACACTCTTTAACTCTGGATGCAAATGCTGGTGAAATCATATCGACATCTTATAAATTATGTTTTAACAGATAATATTTTCGAAAAATATTTTTTTTTTCTTAAAGAACTTTGTATTTTATGGAAGCTAAACTAAGAATATAATATTTATTAAAAAATTCAGAAATAATAAAAATACATAAGTCTCATAAAAGGGCTTAAATAAGTAAAAAAAAATAAATATGTAATTGACTATTTTCGAGCAGTTTGATTTCGAAATATCATAAACTTTTAAATTAAAAGTGATCATTATTATAGATTATTTTCCTTTTAACTAAAAATAACAGTGTAAAAAATAAGGAAGTAATAAAAATAGTTTTAAATAGTACTTTAAATTTAAGTTATCTTCAAACTTTTAAAATTAACCGTGGGTTAGGTATGCGATTCGAACCTAGTTCTAAAACTCAGTGACCCAGTACTCTAGCCGTTTGGCCACACGGCTATGTTTATCGTGGTATTAATAAGAAATGTCATCAAAGGTTTGAGTTAGTATATTATCTATTGCGGGTTACCGTAATTTTCATAAGCTATATAGTTCTTGGCGATTAGAGATTGGCGGAAAGTTTCAAATTAAACTTTCCTACAGGGTGCACGGGGTTAATGGCTATAAGGATCAATTTGGGGTTAATGGCTATGAAAGACGAGATTTCAACCTAAATTCTACGTATTTCAAATCCTCCCCCTGGCTTTGTTTGGGGACCAAAAAATATGAAACTTGGTTTTTGGGTGGTTTTGAGGTGTGTTCTGTCAGAATCTGGGGTAATTTTTGATGTCGTCCGTAGGAAAAAAAAAGTTAGTGCTTCGTTTAATATGTAGACGGTCCCATAAAAACATGAATCATGGCTTATTTTAAAGTAGACGTTAATTCATAAAAATTGGCGTTTAAATTATCTTTCTAACCCCATCCGATCGTTCACAATCGTCTCTGTAACGCTGTAACGTTTTTTTTGCGGCCGACTGTACATAAAATGAAGGTTCCGGGTTATTATGCCGTGGTCTAGTGAAAGTAAAACTCCTTCCTGACGTTTCGCCAGCATCTTTGGCCGGTATTTTCAAAGGGTATTAACTACCGCCTATTTCTGGGTCGAAAGTTATAAGGCGGAAGGCGCTGCTGAGCCACGTGGTTCATCGTCATCAACCGGCAATAAAGAGAGAGGTGATTTGGTGACGTTTGATTGGTCTCCGTGTTGATGTTTTGCCGCTGCGTCATCAAGTTGCTCCGATGGCTGTGTGTTGACGATGTTTTTTGTCAACACCGGAAACCAGGCTTTGTTTACTCGCAGAATTTCTTCTTTTTTATTAAAGTTATTAGGGTGTTTGAATATTTCAATGGCTTCCCTTTGAAGACGGGTGTAGTAGTGCTTGGTTGTCGTGAGCACTCTAGTTTCATCATAATGAATTACATGGCCATCGGAAGTCAACACGTGTTCGGCTATTGCCGACTTTTCAGGTTGGAATAAGCGGCAACTACGTCTGTGTTCTTTTAGACGTGTCGCAACGCTACGGCCCGTAGTACCGATATATACCGCCCCGCAAGAGCAAGGAACCTGGTATACGCCAGTAGCCGAGAGAGGATCTCTTTTGTCCTTAGCTGACCTTAGTAGATTTTTACTCAGCAAATTCAGTACTCAGCAGTATTCAGTACTCAGCAAATTAAAAATCTACTAAGGTCAGCTAAGGACAAAAGAGATCCTCTCTCGGCTACTGGCGTATACCAGGTTCCTTGCTCTTGCGGGGCGGTATATATCGGTACTACGGGCCGTAGCGTTGCGACACGTCTAAAAGAACACAGACGTAGTTGCCGCTTATTCCAACCTGAAAAGTCGGCAATAGCCGAACACGTGTTGACTTCCGATGGCCATGTAATTCATTATGATGAAACTAGAGTGCTCACGACAACCAAGCACTACTACACCCGTCTTCAAAGGGAAGCCATTGAAATATTCAAACACCCTAATAACTTTAATAAAAAAGAAGAAATTCTGCGAGTAAACAAAGCCTGGTTTCCGGTGTTGACAAAAAACATCGTCAACACACAGCCATCGGAGCAACTTGATGACGCAGCGGCAAAACATCAACACGGAGACCAATCAAACGTCACCAAATCACCTCTCTCTTTATTGCCGGTTGATGACGATGAACCACGTGGCTCAGCAGCGCCTTATAACTTTCGACCCAGAAATAGGCGGTAGTTAATACCCTTTGAAAATGCCGGCCAAAGATGCTGGCGAAACGTCAGGAAGGAGTTTTACTTTCACTAGACCACGGCATAATAACCCGGAACAGTGGCGAATCCAGGATTTTTGTCTGGGGGGGGCTGAGTTTCATATGTCGTAACTCCTATTATATAGACTTTTTATATGGTACTAAAATATACTGCAAAGAAACTGTGACCTTAAAAACCTATCAATAATAAATAAGGTACACATTTTTTACAGAATTTTTTTTAAATTTTTACTTACATGATCATTATTAAAATTTTAATTTTGAAATCATTACAACAAAATTTAATTCTCGGCTCCTTTTGGCTTAATTTGTCCTGCACTTCATTAATATTTATATCAACACCATAATAAAATATTCGGAAATTTAATCAATTTTTAAATTCATAGATTAAATTATGGAAATTTCAAGTTTATTTAGGTCACCTTCACATCAAAAAATGCAAAAAAAAAAAAACACTCAAATTTTTGCCCAATTTAGTTCGGGTTCAGTGGCGGATTAATGCAATTTTGTGGGTGAGGGAGGTTAGATGGAATATTCAATTTAAAGTAGGTCCTCCCTGGGATATAAATTTTTAAAAAATAATATCTTTAAAACTAGTACTGTTAAGCTTAAGCTGTCTTGAGACTTAAAACTGATATGAAATAAGTTTGAAAATTCGGACGTAAAAAATCTGTGGGCAGTATAGAAAACCAAGTAAAAAGGGGGTCTGGGGGTTCCTCCCCCATAAAATTTTAGAAAATTTGACCCTTAAAAACAGCAATTAACGAATTAACACGTTTTTATCCACTTGGTCCGACTTTAGAAGGGGAGGCTGGGCCCCTTCCTTTAACCCCCTTATATACGCCTCTGGCCCATAGCATGGTAACTTCATTTTGTAGAGGGTAGAAGCGCATGTTTTTCACTTTTTTTTGCGTATAAAGACGAAAAAATCGTCGTTTTTCAGCACACTCTAGCGGCAGAACCACTCTTCAGAAAATCAAATTTAAGCAGTGAAATTTTGTTTACTTCAACTCTGTAATTGAGATTATGATCGAGAAACTTGTAGTTTTTGAAATATAAGCAAGAAATCGAAAAATGTTGCGATTTTTAAATATGAAGTCGACCTTCCCAATGGGACAAATTTGACATTCGTAATCAGCGCCCTCAAAAACATAAAACCGTCGAAAAAAACCTTCTAACTACACTGTTAGAAAAAAAGTTCAACCTTTCACCTAAAAGTGGTTCAAAAAAAGCTGCAACCGAAATGTGGCGAAAAGTTGCACCAGGTTTTCGGTGCCCATCCTAGCACCGCGGAATAGGTAGAAGTTAGAACCGAAATCAGCGATACGGAAAGAACCGAGTCCGCGGTGACAGGTTGAACCGAGATAGGCGATATGGGAAGCACCGGGAGTACGGTGAAAGTTTGAACCGAGATGGGCGATATCGGAAGCACCGGCTCTACATTGACAGAAAATAAGGTGTTTTTATTAGAATTATATTAGGATGCATTTACCTACTAGTTTTTTAAAATTATTTTGTTCATATTCTTTAACACTCATTTGTTTTACTCAAAATTTCATTTATTTTCACTATGGTAATTCAAATAAGCTGAAAAAGCGTTTTGTGCCAAATCTGTAAGGTACGAATCATTTAGGTTTGAAATTCTTTTGAAATTTTTTTTCAGGCAGTCAGATTATGTCTAATGTAGATTTATATTATAAAATTGAACTTTTTTCTTTAAATTATGTGTATAAGTATAACCTGATTATCTCTAAACCAAAGGAACCCAATTTTTTTCTCCGAGATAACAAGGAATAATATAAAAATAATCAATTTCAAGGTGAATTTTTTTATGTACTAAAAAGGTTTTTGAGATAACAAGGTTATACTGTAATTAAAAAATACAATTTCATAATAACAGAAAATTTATTTTACCAACTTCTCAAACTTATAAAATGAATATAAAACAATATCAACAATTTTTGGAAGAAATTAGATTTATTTAATAAAAATCCATATCAAAATACCAATAATGTAAAGAGATTTTACCATTTTAACTATTTCAGATTCTTATAAGGAGTAACTTGAGTTCTGTACTCACTTTGAATTATAGAACATTCCTAAATTATTGCTACAATAACAAGATAGTTTTTAAAATATACATAAACAACTATTAATTAGCAAGAATTAGCAATTTATTCATGGGATAGAATCAGAACAGTTTGAATTTCCAACAGTTACATACATAAGATAAATATATACACTAATAGACAGTATATACACTAAGAAATTAATGATCCAAGATCATGTATTTAGGGATTAAAACAGAATATCTCTTAAACTTGTAAACTGATAATGGGTACTCGTCTAGAAAATCAGTAAATGACAATATATTTATGACTTTAGTTTCAAACAACTTGTAGCCTAAAATGTGAAACACTGTGTGAGAGTGGATATGTTCGAAACTCAAAACGTAGTTCTTCCCCTTTACACAATAACAGGACAATTTTCGAAAAAACAGGCTCATCCTTTTTCAAAATTAACTAGCACATACAAGTTGGGTTTGTACTGAAAGCCATTGAATACTGCATTTGATAAAAATCAAGAAACTCTTTCAATGCTTCACTTAAATCATCTTACTTAAATAACGAGTGAAAATATTTTACATACTTCCTTAGTTCCTAATGCCAGAGAAAGATGAAATTCTAATTTAAATGCTACTAATTAGTTAAAGGATATGTTTAAACTTATAAATGATAAGGGAGATGTTTTTAATGTAATGATCCAAACAACAAGCCAAATCAAATCAGAATGCTATAAATAAAATTTCATGTTTACTTTAATATCATATTTTTAGAGATAAAAAAGAAAAATTCAATAATTTCCTTACATAACATTCTATCTTTCCAACATAATTAAATATTTTTGAATAGGTAACAAATTTATTGAATTAACAAATTTATTTACAATTAATTAAATCAAATAGAACAAGAAAAATATCTATATCACCTGGGATTGCAACGATCCATGTAGGTGAACGAAACATGGATATATATATTTACAAAAACTAAAGCTTGATGAAGTTATAAACTAAAGTGAACAATACATGAAAATAATATAGGAAAAATATAAATCGATAAGCATCATATATGTTTATAAATTAGTTGGAGCTAAAATAATCAAAATTGACATTCAGAACATCCTAACATAAGCAAATGTATTCAAAAACTTTTATTTCTACAATATAATCAGAACAACAGTTTTAATGCATCTTTAAGAATAACTTTTTTATCTTTTATTAATACCAATTTAATTATCTCTTAGAATAAAATTTAAGCCAACAACAAAAAACATAAAAATCATACTATACTTTAATAGTAGTACTCAACTTTTTAAATGAATCCACAGCAATCCAATTTCCAAGAGTCACGACAACAAATCGACAAAATGGCTGATGGAGGACCAAGAACCTCGATTCTCGGTTCAATCAGGCCGCACCGAAACCCTTAAGATATTTCACCGTAATCTCGGTGAAACCATATTTTCTTCGGTGGCAACGATTTTGCATCGCGAAATTCTGGTGCAAGCCTTAAAATTTCAAACATTTCACCAGAATTCTGGTGAAATATTGAACTGGTTTTTTTAACAGTGTATATAAATGTTTTGAAAAAAAACCTACCTAATGACTAGGGTTATGGCGGTTTAACAACACGCGATTTGCTGCAATAGCGACAGGTTTCAAGGTTTCCTATTAGTTCTTTCGAATCGCGGTTGTCAAAATTTGTCGCAAATCGCGCGGTGTAAAGCCGCTATTACAGACCCTGAACAATAATGATTCTGCTAAAAAATATCTCGGAAAAGGAAATCAGCCTCCCTAAAATAATACCTACTACCAAAATGTTTTAAAAAAATAAAACGTTATTGCAATTTTTAACTATACCAAAACTTGGACGTCTTGGTTCTGGGGGGGGCTGCAGCCCCACAGCCCCCCCTACTGGATTCGCCACTGACCCGGAACCTTCATTTTATGTACATAGATCCGGCCGTGAAAGCCTGTCTTCGTTCATTATTGTGTTTACTTATAGCGTTGCCAAAGTGTTTCCCGCATTTGGCGTGTACAGAAAATGTTTTCTTTTTAAATGTGTTGTGAGCGTTTTCAGAGCATTTTCTGATTTAACCTTAACCATCAGTAAACTCACACTGAACCTCCACAAAAAAATATCTCAGTTTGCACAAAACGGGAAGATACCAGAATAAAACCATTCGAAAACCCAGAGCTCCCGAAAAAATGATCGGCGATCTTTCCCTTTCGAAGTGATGTATAAGGGGTCGATAATAGATATCCTATACGGCACCAAAGGCACCCACAAGCAGAACTTTTCTTTTTTCACACATCGAGTTTCATTCCTTGAACGTGCGGTCAAATATCGATTAAAATAACCCCATCCATCCATCAAAGGAGACGCGAGAGATAGAAGAAAAAAATGGAATTCCAGGGCATTTTCTTTCCAGAATCGAGACATTTTTGTCTGATATCGCTAAGGAGATATCAGATAATTGCTCCGGCCTGGGGGTTGGAGAATCCATTTCTCGCTGTGCAGAAAGAAATCGGGAAAAGTTAGAAGGAAACCTGCAGTTTAAGCGTCGGAAGTTTTGAAGAATGTGTTAGTCTGGGGATATTTGGGTCATTGGATGTTATCGGGTTCATATGGAGCTGAGGGAATTTCGCGTATCTCATGAGGTTTGTACATAAAAAATGAGATGATATTTTGAAAATAAAAGCCAGAAATCACTAGTGTGAAATGTACATACGTTCTTATAGATAAAAATGTTTTTATATATCCCATATGTTCAAGAATAGGTTAGTCTTTATTAATATAAACTCGACCGCAACGTTTCTTGAACCCAGTACGTCACAAATGCAGAAGGAGAAATCGGTAAACACAAAGCCTGTTGGGTTGCTAAGAGGAGTTTCATTCGTAAATCCGAAAATCGTTATACCTATATTGGTTTTTAAATCTCGACTACCCTAAAACTTTCCCAAAATAATATTATTTGATCGGACTATAAAGACGTGAATATTTTTGATTTATAAAAACATGGATTTTAATAATTCTTTTGTGGTTTCTAGTGTATGCGGTACACTTCAAAAGTACAAGTTACTCAAATTAGCAATACTTCAAATTACTGCATTAACTCATGAACTTTTTTTCAAACAGTCAAACGAAAGAAATAAAAAAAACCTTACAACCAAAGTGACGATTCCATCCAACCGCCAACAAAAGAAAGGGGCCAACCTTCGCGGGTGGCGGCAAACGCTGATTGCTAGTGACGAGAAAACTAATCTCGACCACCGCGTCTGCGAGTAATTTCTACCCACCGTCATTAATTTTGATGAGCGCGGAATGGATTGAATCCTCAGGCCCACCGCCTGCGGTTAGATTGGGGGAGTCACAAAATAAATTATGGTTCACCTATTTATTTTAGCAGAGGTAATTAAAACACACACAACCATTTTAACGAAATTGATTGTCTCCGAGACGGAGTTGTTTTAATTCCTAATTAAGGGGGCTATCATAACAAAGCGTCCAGGAAGCGCCGGTTAATGAGAGGTACCTGGTTCCGAGAGTTTTCTGAAGATTTCCCTCCATAAAAGTGTTTAAAGGGGATGATAGGTGTTTATGGGGGAGTATGGATTTATACGATTTGCTTCGCTGCGGGTGCTATTGTCCCCTGTTGGTGGATTTTTGAGGTGCTTTAAAAGTTTTAATTGGATCTAATATGTGATGATTTCTGCTTCATGCTTTCGTTGGAGTTTTAATTAGTTTCGTGCTTAGTTTTAGGAGATGAGGGATGTAATTTCAGCTTGGTTTTGTTGGTTTTATTTGATGGTGACATTTTTTTTAAATTTTCATGCGAAGAATCTCACCATCCATTGTTGTGTCTTCTCCAAACTTTGGTTTATGGTTGTTTTCTCTAAAACATCAATTATGAAAGTGCCTTTCACAAACGAAAAAGATTTATTACAGCGCCGCCGAAAGAATCTTACTTTAAATAAGCCTTTCAGGTAGAAAATGACCTGGTTAAAAATAAAATATTTTACTTCGTTTTTTATTTTATAATGTGTTAAAACTATTTAAAAACCATTTTCATTTAAGAAGCCCCAGATCATTGCTTCAAAAGCTGTTAAAAACCTGTCATGACAGATATTCGATGCTTCAAATGTTTGCTAGACCTGTTACCAATCAGTGATGTAAAAATCTTTACTAAATCATTTAACTATGGGAAAAAATCCATTGGTCCCGTTAGCCCCCTCTTTTCCCTATGGCTGAAATATGAAAAAACAAGTAAATAAATTGTTACAAAATTATAAATAATATAAAAAGTATAAAATATATATAAAGTTAAAAATACGAACAAATATAATCTAAATCAAATCCAAAATCGCATTTGAAAAAACTTGGAAAAATCATATTCTTAAACACATATGTAAGTAACATAAATCATATAGTCCCAACAATAGTTAACAAAATCCCCACCCAATCCCGAACATTCAACATCTTGAGGAAAATTCTTCAGATCCTCCCCCGACTAAACAGATGTTCTCAAAGGCTTCTCATCATCACCCTCCGGAGGCAGAAAATTAGAAAGAATTTCCCTAATCCATCAATTGATAAACGTCTCGACTTATAAGCACTCGGGCGAAACAAAAACGTAATTCCTGGTCCAGAAATAAATCACACTTCTTAACTGGAACCTTAACTCCACAAAGGAGGCGGTCCTCCTCCTATTTAGCGAGAGAGTTTCCCCTAAAATTAATTAAAACCAGGAGGAGGCTGGGATGGAAATTGGAATACTAATTGCAAATAAATTGAGCCACGGATTCATTCTCTAATTGTAATTGCGTTAAGGCTGAAAGCTTTTAGCGTAGCATTAGGTCTATCGAAAGCGAAGCTGGGATTAGGAGGCGGGGGGAAAAAGTGTTTAAAAACGTATTAGGGATGAACTCGCCTCGTCGTTGTTG
This sequence comes from Tetragnatha montana, assembly GCA_963680715.1. Taxonomy (NCBI): domain Eukaryota; kingdom Metazoa; phylum Arthropoda; class Arachnida; order Araneae; family Tetragnathidae; genus Tetragnatha; species Tetragnatha montana. Next base: position 57,503,700 of record OY796676.1, on the reverse strand, counting down.
AGATCTGTGGATGCGGTTTAATTTTTAATTATCCCTCGAAAAGTATGTGATTTAGCTTCGTTTTCTCGGATTTTACAGCCCGAGTTCCTCTTTTATTACTCCCAGTAGTTGAGGACGTGTCATTTCAGATTTAAAATAAATTCTAATTTGAGTTGGAGGAGATTTCCTCAGTAAATGATTATCTCATTCTGGATAGCTATCATGGGGGTATTAAGTAATTTTTACAGGATAAGCATAAATGATTTCACTCTTTTTTTATACTTGAAAGGAATTTAGAATATGTTTGTTACTGATACGTTGGATGTACTTTTTATAGTATTATATACTTCCTTTTTAGGGAGAACGTACTCCCACTATAATTTTACGCTCATGCAAAATTATTAACCCTATTCCAATTTATTATCTCTTGTACAATTATACAGTCAGCTCCACTTATAATATATCGCTTAACGTTATCAAAATCTGATGAAATCCCTTAAAAACCTCCTTTTTTCTGTTTGAAGGCCAATTTTAATGCATAATCATACAAAATGAATCATTCATTTATTAGTGTTACATGCTCCACTCTCATATTTCTCTTTACGAATGTAAAAGCTGCAAAATACATTTTAAATACTTCAATTAGGACTACATAGTTGTACTTTTAAAGCAAACACTAGAGTTACACCGTTTCAAACTTTCTAGTATTAAATAGCTTATTATTATCAATCGGATATTGTTATCATTCAACTCAATGACAACAGTGATCAAATTAAGCGGAGTCGACTGAACTGAACCCTTTTGATACTTGTAATAAATGATCAGAGAAAGAAAAATCAAAAAAAAAATATTTGAGTTAAGCATGTATTTTAGTTTTCTTTCAGCCCTTCTGTGGTTTCTCCAGGTTGAAATCATTGTCATGTAAGAGCAGCCTTTAATAATCTATTCAACGGGAACAATCATTTATTTAAAAATAAGCTGAAAAGGCATTGAAGCATCTCCACTCTAACTTGCTCATCTAGATAATTTTTTTTAACATATAATTTTAAACAATATCCAGAATTAAATACATAATCATCATTCAATCATTCTTTCTTAAATTCTACAGTAGTAATAATGTTGCTTCAAAAAACAACGAATTTTAAAAATAATTCATAATTATATAAAGTTTTTAAATAATAATTCAGTTATAGTGTTTTCAGGTGACGTCACGACCAGTTATTGTAGGTCAATGCGTCTGTTGTTAGGGCTGTTGCTATGTGCGACGGTATCTATTGCTATGACGGTTGTTAGGTGTGGGGTTACGTGATTGCAAATGATCCAATAGAAGAATTCCACTACCAGTTTATTTTCTGTAACTGTTAAACTTCTACAGGACAACGCGTGTGTTGCTAAGGGCGTTGCTAGGTCCGAGTCATGTCATTGAAAAACTTTAAATCCTTAAAAAATCCTGAAATTTCGCGAAAGTAGTATTTTATTACATACTAGGGATTTCCTCCATAATAAATTTCAATTTTTAAAAACTGCAATAACTTTTACTATCATCTTTCAAACAAAACGGCCGATGGCTATATTCAGATTTCGCAGCATCCCCATTCAATTCTCTGTCAAAGGTTTTACGATTATTGTGATGAACGATAAATCGCATCGACCGCCTAACAGCTGTGTTAATATGGCCATAAATTGCCCGGTAAAGTGCGCGGTTAATTTCAAAGTTACCGTAAATCTTTGCCAGAGTTTTTAGAAGTTTCCGGTCTGGAGCCATAAATTCTGCCTCGTAAAAGAATCATTTTCTCTCCGGTCGCCGCTGGCTTTCTGCTACAGGTCTTTAATTGTTGCTGGATTTTATTTTCTTCGGGTAGAGAATTGAATGAATATGGTGCTGATAGAAATTACCGAGGGAGGAAGGCTAGAAAAGTAAATTTATGTGTTAAAGTCTTTCTTGTTTGACGTGATTATAATGAACAGATGCAATCATTTGCATTCCATTTTTTTTTAGTTTCCTTTTCGCATCTTTTGGAATTGAAGGGGTTTGTTGGAAGTTGGAGGTTATGTAGCAAAAGCTTTTGTGTTGAGATATTTGACCTTACAAGTTTATTTTTTGCTTGTACTTTTTTGTCATTAATTTTTGCAACAACAAAGTAAGTAAACACTTTTTTCTAAAAGTAAAAAAGTAAAGATATTCATTAGAAAAAATATATTAATTTGTAGAGTGACAATTTCCGTTGATAATGAAGTGAGTCCTGTCCTCCAAATGTTGCCAAAATGGCAAAAGAAATGTAAACGAGAGCTCAACTTATGATAGACAGACAGTACCTCCTTCTTTATACTGCTATCTTTTACATTAGGGTCTTTTAAAGGTGGCACATATTAATAAATCGTAAGCCAGAACATGCCCTATTCTTCTATTACAATAACTAATATCATTTGAAAATTTTACACACCTCATTCTACAGCTCAACGCTTCAATTGATATAGTTCCTTATGCCAAGTCTAATTTGTTTCTACAATGATTGACTAAATTCTAAAACATTACTTTATGAATGACCTTAATCGTAGGAATTATAAAAACATTGTACAAGGTCGATTGGGACCTTTCATCTTTTTTATCTTTCGTGAAACTTATGTGCTTCTTAAGACAATCTCTCTATATATAATGAAGGTGTCCCTGGGTTCCTGCCTGGGTTCCTGGGTTTGTCCGGAACAGATTTGGCTCAATTTCTCCAAAACTACCCGTCCGAATCGAACCAAACTTGGTACACATACGTATGGGGACGGGGGAAAGACAATGACATCATTTCCAAATTTCTAAAACCACCCCTTCATCCCCTATAAGGCCTTTTTGTAAAAATCGCCTTACTTCTCCACTAAAGAAGATCTGTTTAACTCGCATTGTTGCATATAATACAACAAAAACAATTTTAAACATAAAACAAAGTATTTAAAGATAAAACTTGGCTAAAATTGTTTTAAATGTTTTAAAAAGGTTATTAATAATTTAAAAAATTAAAAACGACCCTTATAAAAAACTTTATAACAGTATTTTCTTATTAAAAACTTCATTTTCCATGAAACTTTAAGTTGAAATAGAAAGTTTTAAGAATTAGACTGGTTAAAGTAAAGATTACATCATGCAGTTTTTGTAGAAAGTTGATGATAGAAACACTAGATCAATTTGTTATTTAACCTTATAATTTGTTTCTTTGGTGTAGTTTAACGGGATTTTTTTTTCAATTTAAACAGGGGGTATTTACAAATTTTGGGATTTCAAAAGTCTGTAATAATTTTAATGGATTTTTTTCACTTAGAATGGATAATTGGGTAACTGTCGTAATTAAATGTGCAACACCGGAACTGGATGGTTAGGTTAGATTTACACAGTTGGAACCGGGAGGGAAAAGGCACAGGGAGCACGGTGATGAAAATGCACCGGGAACACCGAGATGAAAAGGCACCGGGGACACCAAGATGAAAAAGGCACCGGGATATGAAAAAATACTGGGAACACCGGGATATGAAAAACTACCAGGATGATTGGTAATTATGGTTACAGAAAATTAGGCATGTAACTTGAGAAAATTTTAATAAATTGATACACTCCACCCGTGCAAGGCCGGGCATATCAGCTAGTTACTTATAAACTAATAATATGTATCCATATGTTTATAGCTTACACCTTCAGTAAGATTTTTCTAGAATTCAATTTATTAGATCAAATAGTTTAGGAAAACATTAGTTAGGAATAATGCCCAGGGTTTTAATTTAAACAAAACGTCAAGGTAATGAAATAAATAATAAATTATCATATTGTATCAAATTCTCAATATAACCTCTTTTTCCATTAAAAAATTTAGCAGCGGCAAAGTAAAAGTTAATCCCCCTTTCAGAAACTGATGCAATCAGAAACATTATCTTGACATTAACCTTGATCCATTTATATAACCAACGAATAACATTTTTGACTCAACACACAAACCCTGAGCAACGAAATCCGAAAACGATATTTCCGTCCCAGAGAATAATCCTCCAGAAAAGAAGAGCTTATTTAACTTTAACCGTAATTTAATCTCGCGACAATGGCAGGAGCAGATGGAATTCATTAATTTCGCAAACAAATTCTCTCTCTCCCTCCTAGCTTTGTTTCTCAAAATTAACAGGCGTCCGAAGATAGTTATCCTTTTATTTTCAATTACTTGTTTCGGGGCCTAAGACATTGTATTGTTGTCTTTCGTCGAGTCTTTCTAACGAGATGTCGTCGCAAACTTTGCATCGCGTACTCTCGAAGGAATTATTCGAAAACTCTTTTGTTTCGATTAGATTATGGCGGACAGCCATAAAAAGTACGGTTGCCAGGCAGGCAGTTCGAGGCTATACGTCCTTTGTTGTTGTTGTTTTCGGACTAGTTAGCAGCAGTGGAAATGGAATCCCATGTCGTTGCTCGTACCTATGGCTTTTAAAATTCGATTTGCACGAGTTGGTCGACAGTGAGGGTAATCAAATTTTTCGAGCAAATTAAAGTGTTTGCTTAGAGAAGTAGGACGTGTAAAAATGTAGTCAGACTCGCATTAAATTAACGACTATTATGTCATTCAAAATTAAGAACGAACGGGTTTAAAGACCGCAAATTTGTTTATGGAAACTGTTGTTTCATGAAAAATTTCCTAATAATTAATTCAAAATACTTTTATTCGTTTTCTTTTATCTTTGGTGAAGAAGAATAGAAATTCTCTGTTATGCTCTGATATATCTAAACTCCATACCTTAATAATTAAGAAACATTATAGAAAGTTGACAGAAAAGGTAATTATTAATAAATTTTCACTAATTACTCATAAAAAATAAATAATAACTCATAAATAATCTTTAATTTAAAATTTAGTATCTCGAAGTGTATTTATATAAAATAGTTAATAAATTAAATATCAATAGTGTTAGGAATGAAAAATATGTATGGAAGATATGTATTAATAAGTTTTAACTATTACGTCAAAGCGTTAAAGGATATTTAAATTACAGAATCACATCTGGCACCAAAATTAAGCTACAATGTTGTACAAAACTATTCTTTGACTAAACACATAAAATTCCAGCTACAAAATGCATTATTCATTTCGTAAAAGCCAAAATAAAGAGTTAAAACCAAGAAAAAATATAATTTTCCTATTGAACACACTAAATCAAAGTAATTATTTCGCTTTCTATAGATCAAGCTGCTAGTAGCTCCTTGTTCAGAACAAAGCTTCTCGATTAAAACTGACAAGTCTGTTCTACCGAAACTTTTTTTACCCAAGCATGTTTGCGAACGTTGCATTTAAAAGGTAAACCTACTAATGCATAAGTTGTGTTTAAATGAAAATGCATTCTTTCGCAATGATGTGGTGCGGTGTTTAAAATAAACGCAAAAAAAACCGCCACGTCCCCGAACACACAAAGCCTGGAAAATTCCGCTAATAGCTGCGCGAAAACAAAATGGCGGCTTTAACGTTTGCTTTTAGCGCCTTTCTATTTGCTCCTCTCTGAGATTTTTATTCGCAGGTTTGTAAAAGCGTCAATAAAGCGTTTAATGATTTGCTTGTTGTTTCAGCCGAAGAGGCACATCGCCCCCTTAACTTTTGCTATTCCATAAACTGTTATTTGCGATAATTAACTTTCTGCTAAATAAATGGCAACATTCTATGGTTGTTGTTTTTTTTTATCAAGGGGGTTGATGGAGTTTGGGGATCCCTCAGGTACGTTGGAGCGCACGTAAATCGAATTTAAGATTTTGCGATTCATTAATTTCTTTGCGATTTCTGGGGTCTGCCAGACGTGAATTCTGGAGAGGATTTGCTTTTAACGCCTATTCCAAAAACCAAAAACCCCGCCATGTAATTAGTTTAGCAAACATTAAAAACTTTCTAAAGGAATAAAGTATATATTCTATAGCTTAAGTTACTAACTAAACCCCGGAATTACTTACCACTAAAGTTTTTGGGATTTTCGTCTAGAACTAAATAAAACTAGGGGTTTTTTTGTTTTTTTTTGTTTGTTTTCTAAAGTAAATTATAAAAGTTTGACTAGTGTTTGATTGAAAACTTGTTTTTTCTATAGAGCATTTTCAGGTGACGTCACGACCAGTTATTGTAGGGCAATGCGTGTGTTGCTAAGGCGGTTTCTAGGTGACGAGGTATCTGTTGTTATGGCGGTTTTTAGGTGTGGCGTCACGTGATTGCAAATGCTCCAATAGAAGAATTCCACGACCAGTGATTTTCTGTAACTGTTAACCTTCTGTAGGGCAAAGCGTATGTTGCTAAGGCCGTTGTTAGGTCCGATTCATGTGATTGAAGATGCTCTATTAAGAGATAAACTAGAAATATTAATTAAAGTATATATAAATCTTATTACATGATCTTGATATCTGATGGACTTCAAGAAATTAACTTAATACTTTAAAATATGTGTAACTAAAGGGAATTAAATTTTATTAAAAATTTTTTGAACAGTTAATGCACAACTCCATTTACAATAGCTTGAGCAATGCTAAGTAGAAATGCATCGAAGGAGGAAGCAGACATTGGAATTCAAGAATTTTTACCTAGGACTACAGCAAAATCGGTTTGCAAAAATAGGTTACTTTTCGCATAACAATGTAGAAAATTAATAGATATTGATATTTTGATGCAACATTTAATATCTAAGTCACGGCATTGCGTAACCGCAATGGAATAAAATACCCCACGTAAAAAAATAGGGCAAAACAGTTTTAACTTTCATTATTCACCCGTATTATTCAGTTTCATAAACGCATAACAAAACTAATTGCATAAAATGAGTTCTTTTGGCGCTTGAAATATTCTCTCTAAATATAATACCTACATACGTGTGGTACATGCAGTCCCCTTTTACTTACTCTACATTTAAGTTATCCATATAGATTTCGTGAGTATTATAGTACAGGATATTAACCTCTATATATGCCCTTGCTTCCAACTATCATACTTAATTTTATTTTCCATAGCTCACGACGCTTGTACTAATCGTTATCCTTTATCAACGTCTGCACAATGAAATAACAAGCTTCTTCCTAAACCCTAAATAACATCACAGAAGCAGATTATGGCCTAAAAGCATTGTGTACGTGTTATAACGCCATATCCGATATTTTCTGAACGAAAGAACTAGTAATTACAATGGCTTAAGCGCATCGAAGATACTTCTCCACAAACCCAAGGAAAGAGAAGTAGCGGCCATCTCCTTCAAGATACTCAACCGATCAATGTAGTTATTATTTAGTAGGGAGCCCATGGAGCATTTGCTCTCTTTGTAGCTACTGCAGTCATTATCTCGTTTCACTCACTTACTAGATTCATACAGGCTAGCCATTACTTGAATTATGGGATACATTTTACAACTTCTCCGGATCACCCCATAGCGTACCGTATATATTCTTAGATTTAGTCTTTTGCCTCAAATGGATCTGGTTCGAAATCCCGACAATCAATTCTTGCCCGACAGCTCATAATCCCGACTACGTTTGCCCGACACATCATTTGTCCGACAATTCTTTTGTTCTAGATAGGATCTATTACATTGTTGAAATATAAAGAAACTTAATATTTTAGGTTTAGATGGTTGTATGAAGATGCGTCCCAGGATCCCCGGGCCGTATCACAAAAGGAAGCTATAACCTAAAAATTGAGGTCATATCGTTAAAAAAAGTGGAACCTTGGGAATAGCATTGGTGGAAGATCCAAGATACTTGCCGCCAATGCTAATCCTATGGGACCCTACCTGAAATGACATGCCACTTTTTTTCAAGGATAGGACCCGAATTTATAAATGAATGAAATAATTGAGTGATTTTGACACGGGTCCCCGGTCTAATGTCAGCACGCAGGGTCGGCATCCAAATGCTACCTCTACACATTTTACCTCCACGCACCGATCCCACAATGATGTTTTCACACATTTATTAATCATCTTCCTACGCGAGCAAAAGAGTTCCCTACTCCAGGTAATCTCGCGCACAATAAAAGGGGGTTCCTTGGATAAATCACCACCGTAATCACCCAGATCATCTATCCAATTATTCAACGGAGGAAAAAGATCGCCGCGAACAAAGGGTAGATTCCCGGGGCAGATTTCCTACTGGATGAATGTGCCCGAGTAGCATGAATTATTTGCTGCAGACCAAATCCCCACTAATTTTTCATGCCATAGGAGATGAATTTAAGTTGGATTTTCGTTACTGCTTAACCCAAGGTTTTTAGTTTCGGGTAGCTTTGTTTTGTTTTGGGTAGGATCCAAAGTGGGTGATGTATGTAACGCAGATAATTGTGGATTGTTTATATTTAAATTAATGATGGGAAAGATATTTTCTAAGCCATCATCGTGGTACGTCTATTTAATATTTAACTACATATTGTGATATTTATATTACTAGTTTAACGCAACAACTCGAAAATATTACATCTTTATGTATGACCATAGATATATGTATATACTAACGTAACGTTAGTATTTATATCTATGTGTATGATAGGCAACTTAAGAAATGTAGAGCTACGGTTTTGATTAAGGCATTGAGATGACTTGATTTGTTTAATTTCTCTAGTAACACATCTCATATCATTTATGTCATGTTAACGTTTTGGCTATACATGAGAAAAATTGGACGAAACTTAAACGTTTGTGGTGCTTGGGTTAGTGCGCGAAAATTCATTCTCTGTGTTCTATGTTAATTGATTCGTTTTCTTTTCTTTCACATTAAATTTTTCTCCTCTTTTTCATTTTATTTTTTCTTTCTGTATCTATCTTTTATTTTCAATCTCTCTCATTTTTCATGCCCTTTTCATTTATTTTTTCTCATTCATTCTCATTCTTTCACACTCATTATTTCATTTATCTATCGTTCTCTCCCCATTTTTTTCACTTCTCTATTCATCTCTCTTTCTAATTCTTTTCTCTTTTTCTCCTTTACTTTTCCTTCCACTCTTGGAACACTAAATAAATTAGAAAAAAGAAAGAAAAACGAAAGAGAGAAAAATAAGTATATGCCAAAAAAAAAAAAGAGGATGAGAGCCGAAATAGAATGAGAGAGGAAGGAAAATGAAAGAGAAATGAAGAAGGGAAAAGAGGGGAAACAAATGGGAAATGAAAATTACAAAGAAAATGTGGAATGAAAGAAAGACTAAGATAAAATTAAAAGTTTAAGACACTATTTAATGTTTAATAAAAAGAGGTGGGCATAAAAGTGAAAGAAGAAAAGGAGAATGGAAAAAGAGAGAATGAGAATATGATAAGAAAAAGAGAAAACAGAATAAGAAGGAGAAAAGATTATAAGAAAAAGAATGAAAGATTGTATTGACCTGTATTGAGTTTATAGTAAAAAAGATTACGTGCAGATATTTAAAAATTCAAAATAATTTATATTAATACTTGCCTGTAAGAGAGCATCATTTTGTTAAAAACTTTTAGTCTTTTTTGAAGCCCCTCAATTCTTTTTAAATTAACCAAAAAATATTTTCCCCATACTACTAGATCATAATTAAGTTGGGAGTAATTAGAAATAATTAAGTTGGGAGTTGGAGAAATTAGTATTATAGCCATTTTAATTTTTTACATTATATGTAACAGGTATAGCCCATATTTACTTTCGTATCCACGTTTTCCATTTAATTATGAAAAATACGATCAAGATAATTATTGGATACTCTTTCTTTTTTAAACAATCTTTTAACTAAAAATAAATAAATTTTTCTCTTAGAAGTAGAAGTCTAGCTCCAACAGCATCAACATGAATTAGTTAAATTTTCAAGAGCAAACTAAGCAAAATAAATGCAAAAAAAAAAATATGCTTTCATTATAAAAAATGAAGTGTTACTTTTTGTGTTCAATTTTATTAACATTGAAAATACCATTATCAATCACTATGCACATTGAAAAATATACTTTAGGAAGCAAGTCTTAAAGTTTAAAACATAAATTTCTAATAATCAAAAAAAAGTATCAAAGACCCTTTATCAGTTTGAGTAGAACACTAATTTCCATGTTTAACATCAAATAAATCACCATTCTCAAAAAAGAGGTTGAGAATATTTTAAGCTAGTATTTGAAAACTTATTTTCTGTTAAATTATGTATCAAGCCCGTAATACTTTTTACTCTTAAATGGAATCTAAGCTTAAAAACCTCGATGAAAGCTATCAACTAAATTTTACGCATCAATTCACGCTATAATTAACTACACCATCAACTTTAATGCAAAATAACACGTTCCAAAGCAGGAAAAAAAGGACACCGCTTAGTATAAAAATCTTTATCTGCTCACCATGCTTGACCAAAAGTGATTATTTTAAAGACTCCACTAAAAACTATCGATTAAAAGAGCTAAATTATTCAAAAGGATCCTCTATATCCTCATCAGAGCAGAAAACCGTGTCGCCACATTTTCATGCATAAAATAACCTCGATTATGGTTTTCTTTTAATTAAAAGACCGTGTACTGTGCCCCCCTAATTACAGGCCTTAGCACCTGTTCTGAGTTATTAAGTTGGGACATGAAAGCGGGAAAAATTGGCATCGAAACTCCCAGAGAAGAGGTTATTTAAAGAAATTTATCGCCCATATGGCGAACTTAATTTGGATGGTACCTCCACGTAACTCCCTTCCCATAAATTGCTAAATCCTTGGAGGAAATAACAGTAACTCGGCTATAAAATTGATGTCGCTCGTTCAAGGACAGAGTTCTAGTAGATCTAAATTCGCATAAGTTTTAAAACAGATTCTATAAATTAAGCTAAGTATACCTACTGCTTTTATGACGGGAACATGCGATGGAAGTTTCTGCTAATACGAGTCAATGGGGTATTTTGAATTTATCCAAATACATGTTAAATTTTCATAAAATTTATCCGGGCGTTTCTGATGTTACCTATGAAACTTCAGTATAAGGGGCACAGTATGAAAGGGAGCAAGTATGATCACATGAACACATTTATCATAAGCTATCCTAAAAGACTGTCATTATTATTTTCATACATTCTGTATTTAATTTATCAGGTAAAATATTGTTCCTTTCAGTTAACATTTAATTTTTCTGCGAAGGAATCTTAATTTTTTTGTATAAATAAAGAACCAATGATTGCTTTCAAAGTGAATACTAATGTGAGGTGTACTTCCTTTTGAACAACTTGGCATCGTTAGATTTTAACTGAAGTAAATTTTAGGGTTGATTCAAGGACTTTTAGAGAATTAATACATTGGCGTCTAAGAGTACGCACGGACGAGATAGTTGGAATTTTTGTACCGAGAATCATATGCTTCATCTTACTTTTTATGTTCATAAAAATAATAAAAATTATTACAGTGTTTGAACTATTCGATAAAGTATACAGAGAACTAATTAATACCATCTAGATAGAAAGTATTTAGTTAAAACATGTTGCATTTAACGCCAGCTAAAATATTGCACAAAAATGTTGGTTTCTTTCAAATTATGACAAGCCGAAGATTGTAGAAACAAATATGAATGAATAAACTATTACACGTAGTTAAAGTTAAAAAAACACCTACCATTTTAATTCCTTTAAAAATATACTGCGTATGCTGGAATATCAAAGATCATCTGGCTTAAGTCATCAACCATTATTTTTCCCTCTGAAATCTGAAAGGGAGAAATCAGTACAATACTATAAGTTTACAAAGAGAAAAAAAATTAAATCTTTACAATAATTTAAGAAAAATAAGCAATTGAAGAAATAATCACAAATTAAAATCACATCTAATTTAAGTGAGGGAAAATAAATGAAGGAAATCTCCAAAATGATTCCCTTCGTGATTTTAATGGCTGCCTTAAGATTTAGGTAAGATTCCTTAAATTAATTTTCTCTTTTCTCGCAGTCCCTTAAATTGAAATTAATCTTTTCTAGTTGATTACCTGGAATTTTTTTTGCGTAAGCTTATCATGCATTTTTTTCGATCTCTAGTAGAAAATTGAGCATGAAATAAAGCGACTTTCTCATCAACTCTCATTTTTCATCAACTCATCGTTAGAAAGAACACTATTTCACGCCAAAAAAGCACGTGATAAGTGACATCATACGTAATCTTAAGCTCTAGATAGGAAGTAAGTGGCTAGAGCTCTATGCTGTTTCAACTAACTTTTATAATAGGATCTATAAATTTGTACTATGAACTATCTATTTTAACAAACATTAAGACACAAACAGAAAGAATGAACGGAAATTAAATTGATTTGCATATTATTATTTCTTTTTAATTACAATTTGATAAAACGTGAGATACTATTTCATATTATAGACTGCAGCTTACTTTGTGTTTTGGCAAAAAAAAAAGTTTTGGTTCTTCTAAATTCTTTCTCCCTAGCAGGCACTTAATCTCCTAACATTTCTGAAGATAGATGTTTGCTTTATTGTTTGTATTACAAAATAATAATCCATGTTTCACATTTGACGTAATACTCAATAAATAAGTAAGTCTTTCTTTATAGGGTAAACTTTGAAGAAAAAAATAGTAACCTATTTATCAGATTTAGATAATAAAACAGAAAAGGAGTTGATACAAAAGGATAAACTAGCTGTTCCTTACACATGTAAAAAAGTACACGAAGGGGCCCAGTAGCTGTTTTTCACACATTAATTGAATTACCAACAGATTTTAATACTAAAGTTGCTTTTACTCATTCCAATGCCATCCTATAATGAATTATCGCTTCACCATGTATTCTATAAAAGCTAACTTAAAAGAGTAGAGTACAACATTAAAATTTAAGAGAAATTAAAAACTACCTAATGAAAGTTAAATTACTTACTAAAAAGGATAACACATTATTTTAACACCTAACAGAGGGGGGTGTAATGACTGTAATCAATCGGAATTTGAGTTTATGGAATTTTCCATGGTCACTTCATCTAATACTAACAGTTTAAGTGTAAAACATTTTCAAGATTATAACCGTATTGTTAAGAAAATTGTAAAAACCTTTTGTTCATATTTTTAATTTAGTTCACTTTTGAAGTTTCAGTCGCGTAAAAAAGAAACGTTATATCCTAATGTTCAGAAGAGTAGAAAAACGCCAGATAAGATAAAAAACACAAAAAAATATGCAAATTATTTTTATACATGTTTTTTGAAGTAAAAAAATGATAATTCCTTGCAATTTAAAATATGTTTACCCCATTAATAGAGCCATAGACATGTTTAGACCAATGAGGGGGAATATGTGACTTTTTTCCTACAGGGTAGAAAGGTTAAGTATAAATATTCGACGACACCTAAAAAATGTGCTTTTTTACGTTGTCTTTAAATTACAACCGGTTATAAAGAGTAAATATGAAACATGTAAAGATGGAATTTTCCCTAATCAATAACTTTTGATCAAAACTCAACCACAAACGCTAACTCAACCACAATATTATTCTTGCTCCCTTATCGCTTCGCTTAAGCAATTCAATTCATACACTTATTCACCCTGAAACTGTTTTCAGCTGCCAAGCGATTTTGCTTTGCATCTTCGACAATGGTTATACATAGTTCTATGATATCTGATATGATGCTCCGTTGCCCTTGTACATAAAGCCCTTGGGGATAAGAGATATATTGGGGAATCTTTCGATTTTCATTATCTTTAAAGAGTTCCTTTTTGTTAATTATTCAGAATAACAAGGATGGAATGTGTTTAAAACGATGTGGAGATAAAGAACGCTTTGAGATGTGTGTGTTCTGGTCATGAATATGAAATAACAGAATGGTTTTAGAGGTGGTGTAACTTTGAAAAGAAATTATAACCTAAGTATGAGAGTAATTTCATTATGTTATGCACTAAAGATTATTAGGAAACAATAGAATAGATTATGGTGACAAAACAAATAATCTTGTTGGGAACGTACAATGGCGTTCTATTTGAAACGATCTTGCTAAAATAAAGTTGTTTCTCCAGGATAATTAAAATTTTTGTTCTTTAACTACTGTTATATTATTATTATTTTACTGTAGCTAGAGTTTCAATTTTGCCACAGATGGTTTGAGATGTTACAGAGAAACAAGATAAAAAGTTTTTACGAAAATCAAAGCAGTTAAATTTATATGAACGCTAATACCAATACGTGTAAAGTCTGTTTGTTAAAGGTATTGAATTTATCAAAAGACATTTCTCTAACGTTTTCGATTTCAAGAAATAAATCAGTTTAGTCCGATCGCCACGAGAAATCTTTTGACGTTGTACGTACAATATTACGGCGATAGTTATGGAAACGTAATATTCCCCTTAATTTCGGGGAAATATAGAAATTCATAAAATCTAAAATTATGTTTTTTGCCAAATCTGTGTAACTATCATTTAGATTTGAAGTTCTTTTCAAAGTTTTTCTCGTGGCAGTCGACAATCAAGGGCAGTCGGACTATGCAAGTTTTTTAATGTTATCATACGTGATTTTTGCTTTTTTTAGTAAATAAAAACAAAAGCTAACTAAAAAGACAAGAAAATTGAAATTTGCGAACTTTCTTACATCTCCTCGAATATTGAAGATATTTTCATGAATTTTTTTCCTGCGTGTTTTTTATGATATAACAAACAGATTTCTTATTAAAGATACTGTTTTATCCCCTTTATTTTTTAATTTTTTTTTTTAACTTTCTTACTTTGCCACTAGGGGCGCTGATGCCGTTTGGATTAGGTCGGGCTTAGTCGCTTTACTATACCGTTATCGAACTTGCATTGCTGTAGCTCTCTCCGTTCAATAGTATTTTCAGGTTCAAGGGACTTATGCACCTTGTACATATTACAATTAAAATTATCTCTCCTAAATGATGAAGTATTGCAGAAAGCAACATGTAATTCTAACATCATTTTAAAGTAAAAATCTAAATTATTTCATCTTTCCTCCTTACTGGATAATCCCATTGCTGGAACTAGACTGTGTCTGATTAGCCTTCGTAAAGTGCTTAATATCATCTTGTGTAATTAGATATAGACCATCGATTCCTACTTAGGGACTTAAAACTTCACCAGGGACTGTATTAGATTACGTATACTATATTTCACATGTCTAGTATCTTGTCTGGAGGTCTCAAATAAGAAATTAGAAAGTTACACAAACATTTTCATTATTGATACGACATAAAGCTTAGAGCATTAACGAAATAATATCCCAACCGATGTTAGAGTAATGCGCAATACCACTTTCTTGACACTTACAGAAAATTAATTAATACAGAGAGAGCAGAACATTTCATATCTTTTCGTTTGATTCGTCCTGAGATGTTATATCCCGTACTTTAATTTAACAGGTGTAGAAAATGGGAATGGTTAGGCATTTTATCTCTTATACAGAAGTTATCTTACATTCGTAGAGTAGTGTACGAATGTAATGTGTACATGTGTTTGTAGCAGTGTTAAATTTTTGTCCGTAGTTGCTTAAATTGTAGGTACATTTATAGTTCTGCTATATAACTCTTACATAAGCTTGTTTGAAATTTCATATTTACATTTTCGTATGAAAATGTTGAACCTTTACCTAAAGAGATAAAACTGCAGGTTGTTAAATTCTGATTAACATCTTAACTGATTTAGAACTTCCTTAAAAATGTCAACTTTATTTTAAAATATAAAACACATAGAACAAACTGGATGATAATTAATAACTACTACCTATTATTAATTAATGTTATTCAAAATTGATAATAGCACACATTTTATTACAAAAAAATCTTAACTATACTGATTGAGCCAAAAGAAAATAACATTATACTATAAAACCGTCAATATAAAATTTACCAAAAAAAAAGTCATGTCATTACTCATTATACCTACTCTACTTAATTTAAAAAGCAGTATAATACAGAACACTTAATGTTAGCTTTAATTTCGTTTTCAATAAAAACTAATACAGAGGTGATAAAACTACACACACATATAACATTACAAACTTGATTCTACGTCATCTTAGAGCTTTTATATAATCGTGCATTTTTGTAAAGCTTAAGTCTATATACACTTTCCTCATATTGACACAACGTATCGTCGAGATTTTCCTGCATAAATTGAACCCTTTTTCCCCCCAGCATTTCTTTGCACGACCTCATTACACAAGAGTAGTCAGATACCCAAAAACATATCTGTGATTTAGTACCGCTGCATTGAAAAATCGAATTCAACAAAACCCAGCGAGCAAATATGTGCTGTAGCCGGTTGTAAATATCATCCCGACATTATAAATAGCCGAGTTTTCAATTTCCGGGGAATCGGGAGAGCACAAACACATTTAAAAACGTCTTTCATATACGAACAGAGGATATTCGCAGAGTTAATATTTGCTTTTGGATTCTTTTTGTGCTCTTTGCATAGAAAAGTCACGAGAATAAACTTCTCGGAATCTTTTCTACTGCGAGAATATTGAAATAAGCCTTATCATTCATTAATGAGGAGAATAGGGTAATGCATGCTGGTTTGTTTCGTGGAAAAATATCTCAACTCGGAAATCTTACGTTTTTAGTATGCGGGGTGTCGAGAGTAATTTATAGAGCTGTGGTGTTGATTGAGGTGATGAGGTGACTCGATTTGTTGGATTTAGTGTTCCTCAACTTTCAGTTATAAAT
Organism: Tetragnatha montana; assembly: GCA_963680715.1. Taxonomy (NCBI): domain Eukaryota; kingdom Metazoa; phylum Arthropoda; class Arachnida; order Araneae; family Tetragnathidae; genus Tetragnatha; species Tetragnatha montana. The sequence continues at coordinate 57,487,126 of OY796676.1, read as the reverse complement.
AATTGTTAAGTTAAAATATAGTTAACTAGCGCTTTCAGCGCTAGCCCGGCGTTGCCCGGGCGCAGTGTAGTATGCATGTACAGTCGGCCGCAAAAAAAACGTTACAGAGACGATTGTGAACGATCGGATGGGGTTAGAAAGATAATTTAAACGCCAATTTTCATGAATTGACGTCTACTTTAAAATAAGCCATGATTCAAGTCCTTAGGGGGCCGTATACGTATTAAACGAAGCACTAACTTTTTTTTTCCTACGGACGACATCAAAAATTACCCCAGATTCTGACAGAACACCCCTCAAAACCCCCAAAAACCAAGTTTCATATTTTTTGGTCCCCAAACAAAGCCAGGGGGAGGATTTGAAATACGTAGAATTTAGGTTGAAATCTCGTCTTTCATAGCCATTAACCCCAAATTGATCCTTATAGCCATTAACCCCGTGCACACTGTAGGAAAGTTTAATTTGAAACTTTCCGCCAATCTATAATCGCCAAGAACTATATAGCTTATGAAAATTACGGTAACCCGCAATAGATAATATACTAACTCAAACCTTTGATCACATTTCTTATTAATACCACCCTAAACATAGCAGTGTGGCCAAACGGCTAGAGTACTGGGTCACTGAGTTTTAGAACTAGGTTCGAATCGCATACCTAACCCACGGTTAATATTAATAGTTTGAAGATAACTTAAATTTAAAGTACTACTTAAAACTATTTTTATTACTTCCTTATTTTTTACACTGTTATTTTTAGTTAAAAGGAAAATAATCTATAATAATGATCACTTTTAATTTTAAAAGTTTATGATATTTCGAAATTAAACTGCTCGAAAATAGTCAATTACATACTTATTTTTTTTTACTTATTTAAGCCCTTTTATGAGACTTATGTATTTTTATTATTTCTGAATTTTTTAATAAATATTATATTCTTAGTTTAGGGGGTTTCCTTAAAATGCAAAGTTCTTTGAGAAAAAAAATTATTTTTCGAAAATATTATCTGTTAAAACATAATTTATAAGATGTCGATATGATTTCACCAGCATTTGCATCCAGAGTAAAGAGTGTATTTATATTGGAAATAACTGAAAATAAAGTAAGGGATATGAAAATATATTCAGGTTTTTCCATCTGTTGAGGTTGTTTGCATACAGAAATTCTAAATGCAATCAGCTAACGCTTTCTCAACAAATGTTTTCTAAAAATATTTGGTTAAATGAAAAGTTTAATTTTAGGAAGTTTCGTCGGTCTAGAAATAGAACGGTCTCATTTGTATTCCTATAGTCCTATTAATTGAGTTATAATGTTTTGAGACTTCCAGATCAAATAATTTTTTTTACTTATTGCAATAAAAATGAAAAATCATGCGGGAAAATAATCGCTTTTTAATATAAACACTTACACTTACAGGGCCGTTTCCAAAGGAAGGAGGGTTTGGGGTTCAACCCCCTTAAATTTTTATACTGATACTTTCCAGAAAAATTATGTGACTCAGAAAGAGCGGTCCTCTTCGGGTGTAACCCAAAGGGTCTCTAAATGAGTCAAAACCCTACTTTTAAATTTCACCCATTTAATAAATCTCCCTACCTCAGTGAAAAATCCAAATTTCGAAAACCTACAACCAGTAATGTATGCTATCTTTAATACCCATTCAGAGGCGATTTTGGGTAGGTTTCTACTACCGAGTGAAAGCTTATGGAGGTAGACAAACCACATTAACTTAATAATAATTAAAACATTGGTGGTCAAATCAAAACAGATTATTTACTGTAACTTAAAATTACTTACCACTTAAAAATTACAATTTTTTTTGTATATAATCCTTCAGCCCTAAGAAGTCTACAAGTGCAACACAAGGCAGTGCAAGATATCATTTTGTGATGCACGTTTGCCGAAACATACTCTCGCGTAGGGAATCACTCTCCGATGGAGGTGGGGAAGGATAATAAGGTTGACTCATGGGGACACGCTGATTTTCTTTGACAAGCAAATACTGTTTTGAGTAGTTACGACCCCAGCAGCTTTGTTTTCAATCTACTTTTAAAAACATACCATTAAATAATTGGTAAAATTAAAATACCTATTTTTTTCTTATTTTTTTGTAAATTAATATTCTCGTAAATTAATCTTTCCCGACTCGATTATACAAGGAAGGACTACTTACTTAAGATTGATTAATTTATAAGTCACAAAAACTAATACTCAATATTTAACACTAAACTGGTCAATCTTCATAATATAATTAATTCACAAAGCAAATATGTTTTAAAATTAAAAAGTTGTTCACAAAAATCAATTTAAACTACACACCTAATTTATACAAAACCAAAATTTTATTTGAATTTTATAATTTGTGAAACAAAATACTATGAGCAATGCATACATTGAAGTTTTTATTTCTTTAATTCAAAAAATTGGGTTTTATAACTATTAGAATTGTTATCTATATCTATAAAAGCCAAATACCACTGACTGACTGACTGACTGACTGACTCACTGACTCACTGGTAAGTGACAAACACTCAACACGGAATCTCCGAAACTACTGGACCCAGAGCTTTGAAATTTGACAGAGACGTTCCTCTCAGCTATGCGACGCGCACTAAGAACGGATTTTATAATCGAACGACTCCTTCCCTGTTTTTCGGCGCTTTTTCGACTCCGTTTTTCCCATTGAAATAGCATTGTGCATTGTTGAAATGCGTAAATTGCTGTAGGTTTATTTCTCTCTTGAGGTTTCGTCTGGCCTCATGTGATAAAAAGTATAATTTCAAAAATTTCATAATTTATAACAAATTAAGACGAAAAACACAGTGTAAATTTCTATTTCAAAATTATAACAATTTTCAGGAAACATATAAATTCAAATAATTAATTTTGAAACAACATTTTCCTTTATTTGTAATTTTAATTTTTTTCTAAAATAAATATATTTATGGAAAGGCTAAAATAAATGGTTTCCATGGAAACAGAGCTGAAATTATTTCTTTGTTTCATGGGGCATGGTTTACTAGACTTATACATTCACTAAATTTTTATTGTTAAGTACTATACTAGAAAACCGTTTTTACTAAGAAGTTGGGCTATCATGATAAAAGAAAATGAGATTTATCAAGCATTTTATTATTTTGATAAAAATGTTTTTATTTTTGGAGATGTAGGATCATACAAATAAAAAATGGATTCTTAATCATTTTTGAATATAGATTAAATTAGGTATAGTTAAATATTTTGCTTTAGCGGCGGGAGTTGTTGACTGAATTACACATCGGGATTATTTTTTGATTAAATTAATATCATTTTTAGAAAACGATAGAAATTTCATAAAATACGGTTTGTAACATCCTGTAGGAAATTATTCCCAAGGGGCTCAAAGAGGGTTGTGATTTTTACTTCCTAAGTTTTTTAGTGATTTATAAAAAGGTATATAAAAGATTTATAAAAGTGATTGTTCTTTTACAGCCGTAGTTAAATGCGGGACGGGGTGAGTTAGGGTATATTTTCACAGTAAGGAACCGGGATGAAAAAGACGACGGGGGTGACAGGATGATAAGTGACTGCTAATCCAGAAAAAGAAAAGACATATAACTTGATAAACCTGATTATTTCAATTTGATTGTTCTTTACAGCGAAGGTAACAGCCAAATTTAAATGCGGGACGGGATGAGTTAGGGTGTATTTTCACAGTTAGGAACTGGGATGAAAAAGACGACGGGGACGACGGGATGATAAGTGACTGCTAATCCAGAAAAAGAAAAGACATAATTTGAAAAACTTTTTAAAATATTTATGAATTAACTCAACCCGTGCAAGGCCGGGTAAGTCGGCTAGTCTATATCTATAAAAGCCAAATACCACTGACTGACGACTGACTCACTGGTAAGTGACAAACACTCAACACGGAATCTCCGAAACTACTGGACCCAGAGGCTTGAAATTTGACAGAGACGTTCCTCTCAGCTATGCGACGCGCACTAAGAAACGATTTTAAAATCCAACGACTCCTTCCCTGTTTTTCGACGCTTTTTCTACTCCGTTTTTCCCATTGAAATAGCATTACGCATTGTTGAAATGCGTAAATTGCAGTAGGTTTATTTCTCTCTTGAGGTTTCGTCTGGCCTCATGTGATAAAATATAATTTCAAAAATTTCATAATTTATAACAAATTAAGACGAAAAACACAGTGTAAATTTCTTTTTCAAAATTATAACAATTTTCAGGAAACATATAAATTCAAACAATTAATTTTGAAACAACATTTTCCTTTATTTGTAATTTTAATTTTTTAAATATATTTATGGAAAGGCTAAAATAAATGGTTTCCATGGAAACAGAGCTGAAATTATTTCATTGTTTCATGGGGCATGGTTTACTAGACTTATACATTCACTAAATTTTTATTGTTAAGTACTAGAAAACCGTTTTTTTACTAAGAAGTTGGGCTATCATGATAAAAAGAAAATGATATTTATCAAGCATTTTATTATTTTGATAAAAATGTTTTTATTTTTGGAGATGTAGGATCATACAAATAAAAAATGGATTCTTAATAATTTTTGAATATAGATTAAATTAGGTATAGTTAAATATTTTGCTTTAGCGGCGGGAGTTGTTGACTGAATTACACATCGGGATTATTTTTTGATTAAATTAATATCATTTTTAGAAAACGATAGAAATTTCATAAAATACGGTTTGTAACATCCTGTAGGAAATTATTCCCAAGGGGCTCAAAGAGGGTTGTGATTTTTACTTTCTAAGTTTTTATCAAGTGATTTATAAAAACCGAAGCGTAATTTTTGAAAAGGACATCGGAAATGCTTCATAGAAATTTTGTTTCAGATTTTAAACTATAAATTTCAAAAGACTGATGATTTCAATTGGATTGTTCTTTTACAGCCACAGTAAAATGTGGGACGGGATACGTTAGGGTATATTTTCACAGTAAGAAACCGGGATGAAAAAGACGACGGGGACGACGGGATGATAAGTGTGATTGCTAACCAGGAAAAGAAAAACCATCTAACTCAATAAACCTGATGATTTAAATTGAATTGTTCTTTAACAGCCAAAGTTAAAAGCGGGGCGGGATGAGTTAGGGTATATTTTCAAAGTAAGGAACCGGGAAGAAAAACACGACGGGGGTGACGGGATGATAAGTGACTGCTAATCCAGAAAAAGAAAAGACATATAACTTGATAAACCTGATGATTTCAATTTGATTGTTCTTTACAGCGAAGGTAACAGCCAAATTTAAATGCGAGACGGGATGAGTTAGGGTGTATTTTCACAGTTAGGAACTGGGATGAAAAAGACGACGGGGACGACGGAATGATAAGTGACTGCTAATCCAGAAAAAGAAAAGACATAACTTGAAAAACTTTTTAAAATATTTATGAATTAACTCAACCCGTGCAAGGCCGGGTAAGTCAGCTAGTAAACTAATATAAATATTACAAATTGATGGATTTTTAAAAAGTAACTTTAAATCATTTCATGTAAAAGTTATAAAACATCTTTTAATAATTTTATAATTTTTAAGCAGTCATCAATTATACACTAAAGTAGTTTAAAATATTTTTTACATTTTTATAGGAATTACAAAAAAAGTAATCTGTAAAAAAAAAACAATCATAAACCATTAAAAATATTTGAATTTTAAAAATTGATACAACTCTTATTTAGCTTTGCTCTTGCTTAAATCCCCCGAGATAACCTTAATAAGCATTTGAAATATGCGACCTCAGAAAACACTTAGCTATGAGGACCGAACCTGCGAACCTTTGGTCATGAGCTCGTTACTCTAACCACTATACTACAACTTTAAGACATTTTTGATTGAAATCGAAATTGCGCCAAATCATGGATAACTAGCCAAATACGTTTCCTTAACTTAGATATTAGCATGATTCTCGCCAATTTTTTCCTTTCAGAAGAAAGCTTCCCGATTTTTTCAAATCCTCCCCCTGGCTTTGTTTGGGGCCCAAATAGCATGAAATTTCGTTTTGGGGGGTTTTGAGGTGTGTTCTGTCAGAATCTGGGGTAATTTTTGATGTCGTCCGCAGAAAAAAAAAAGTTAGTGCTTCGTTTAATATGTAGACGGCCCCCTAAAAACATGAATTATGGCTTATTTTAAAGTAGACGTTAATTCATGAAAATTGGCGTTTAAATTATCTTTCTAACCCCATCCGATCGTTCACAATCGTCTCTGTAACGTTTTTTTTGCGGCCGACTGTACCTATACGCATTTAAAAGTTAACGTGCTTTTCTGGTTGGGAAATTTGTGCAGGCTTCGCCTGCACAATGCATCTAAAGAAATCTAAATTTCCCTCTGCCCCCTCTCTCGTGAAACCCATAAAAGTAATTACTTAAGAAAATAACTGCGATAACTTGCTAGTGGAAGAAATGCAAAACTATGTTTATGCAAAAGTACTAAACAAACTGTATAAGATTGCTTTGTGTGAGAAATGCACAAACAAATGCAAGCCTGAAGTACTTGAAAGAATTAAATGAAACTATTTTGATTGGAAGAATAAAAACAAAAATCAGTAAGAGTATGAAAATTGTATAAATGTACAAACAATACTGAAAAAAAAAGTAAGCCTGAGCTGCCACAAAAACAAAGCAGTTCAATTGTTATCTGTCCCGTTAAATATTGCCAAGTTGTTTTGAACTAAAATTCAACTATGGTAACAGTGGTATCAAACCACGTAAACTAACACACTAATACCAAACATCAGTATAATCGTAAAATGCAACCTTCAGTGCAGCAACTAAAATTCAAGTTCTGTGACAGTGGTATCGAACCACGTAAACTAACACACTAATACGAAACATTAGTAATCGTAAAAATGCAGCCTTCAGGTCACTAACTAAAATCCACAACTACAGTGAAGGTGGTATCTAACCATGTAAAGAAAGTTCAGTGAAGCTGGTATATAACCACGAACACAAACAACACTTGGATTCAAAGAATAAAGAACTAAAAGAAAATCAGGAACTGTGTAAAAAGCCACTAATGTAATATGTAATAACTTAAATTATGTAACTAAACATAAACAATTATGAAACAAAAGTAAGACTAACTTCAAAAACAAAAGCAAGTATATGTTGAATTTGAAAGTGTGGAAGAAATGCACAACTGTATTGAAACAAAAGTAAACAGCTACATAGATTTTCTTAAGTGTTAAAAATGCACACACAAAAGTAAGCCTAAGTAGTAAGATTGAAAGAATAAAATGAAAATCAGTAAAAGGATAGCACAAAGAAGCACTTAACGAACTTCAGCAAGATCATAGATCGCATTGCCGTAAACCTAAACAAAGTGACATTACAGACGGCGTTAAATAGAATAAATAAAACTTATGAACCAAAGAACCAAACTGGAATAAATCATTGCAACAGTAAGAAGCACTCAAACCAAATAAACATAAACAACACCGTTCGCCTCGCCGGCCGCCGCCGCCAGCGATAAACCGGATGTAAACAATAGCCGCTTACAGACAGGATTATTCTTATCATAAGGAAATTCTGAGAGGACAAATCTTTCAAGGAACAACCAATCGGGGAAAGAGGAAGGAGATCTTTTGACCAATCAAATGCTCAAACGATCGATCACCGTATTTTACCATTTCCGGAATTTCTATTTTATATATTAAGATTGTTTCAGCCAGAAAAATCGGCTGTAGCCGAACACACACTAATGCAGGCCGGCCATATTATAAAATCTGACGATACCGAAAAACTGACGGGTACTGCGCACTACAACCATAGAGTAGGAATATAGATAGAGGGAGTCAGTTGGGCATTTCTCCTCCGAACGAGCGATGCAGTCATGTGTCACGTGACTTGCATAAGAATACTCCCGTTTTTGGCGACTTATCGCGAGTCGTGGCGTCTTGGCATGCTTATGAATGCCGCGCTGCTTTTTATTTTGCTGCACGTCCTAAAAGGAAAAGGATTGTTTCCAAGTATTTAGGGTTTTTTGAAGTTTGTTGGAGAATATGTTCCGTATTTTATTCAGTAAATAGAAAAGAAAATAACCTTAAAATATTAATAAAAATAAATTATTCTGCTTAAAAATTTTATTAAGAAATTTATAACAATGAGAAAAGTTTTATTCAGTGTATCCAAATGAATTCTTTTTTAAAAATAAAATCAAAAAATTTAACAAAAACAAGGTAAGAGAAAAGGAAAATGCTTTTAATTAATAAATGAACAATATATTACAAAATTAAAGCTAATTAATGGAAGAACAATAACAAGTAAATGTTAAAGAATTTAGATTATTTTAAATTCTAATTTTGTTATCTCCCATGTGATACTGGTAAAAAAAGGAGTATTTTAGTTTTTCATAAATAATTATTAATGCCCTCTCAGCTTCGTTTTTTGGACAAACCCATCCTATCAGTCAATATTAGGGAATTTAGGAGGATATACAATTAGGATTTAGTTTTAATCCCCATGGCTCTTTAGAATGGAATTTTTACTTTAAAGTTAAGTAAACAAATTAAAGCTTTCTCTCTCTTTATAACTTTACAATTTAATTTATAAAACATAATTTAGATCCATATATTAAGTACAATAGGTACAACATAAAAGTTTGTTTTTTATTCTAAGAAAAATTTATGAAAACCAATGAAGAATATAAAGGTGAATTTTTTAAATACTTTATAAACTATAGTAATATTACTGTACACTAAGGTATCAAATCTTCCTAAAATCTTAACAACTGTACTATTCAAATTGTAAATAAACTGACGAGTATCTCCCAAATGACTCAATTACTACTTGACCAGTGATTAACTATCAGCCAAAGAAGGCAACTAAGATTTTGATTTGATTTTTACGGTGCAAGGTTCATTAATTGTTTTAACCTCCTTAATACTGCACCTCAGATTTCAAGATAGAGGGAACCCTCTGACTACTGGTACATTGAAAACAATTTTTAAATTTACAGAAATTTTACATATTTTCTGCAGGAAAATTACTTACTTATACATCCGTGAATCATATAGTTATGCTGTTCCATTACTGCCAGATGAAAATTTTGCGATATTTATTAATTTAAAATTGGAAAAATTATAAATGCTGATTATACAAGATTTGTGCTAAATAAACAGGTGTTTTCTGTTAATTCCTGACATCAAAATCACAAAAGACAACTGAAATAAATGAAAAGTTACTGGTGTCTTGGCTGAAAAGAATTTTCAGTTAATTTAACAGATAATTTTTTACAGTAAACTGCTGCAGTAGAGAATAAGGCAACTTCCAAACTACTTTAAAAAGGTGAATTATTTTTATGCAAAGAAATTTCCAAATTATAAGAAATCAAGAGCTTAGTATTTTGATGCAGTGTCAAATTTTATTCCAAGGAAATACACAAACAAAAATTATCCTTTATCAACTCTTTATTAAAAAAAAATATCATTCACTATTATAAAAGAAGGATACAATTAAACAATAAATACCTTTTTTGCTTGAAAGAGTAGGCAACTTTTAATCTATAACTTCTATTTAAGATAATATAAAATTGAGAAAGTTTTAATTTTGTTTGCTAATAATGTTTTTCATAGTATAAGTGCAATTATAATAGAAGTTGAAAAAACATGTAATAGAACCAAATAACACATCTCTTTTCCTAGATGAGCTTCTTTTTACTTTCTCTAAAAAAATAAAAAAAAATAAAATTATTGGGACAGCTGTTTTTTTCAGCCAAGTGCCTCCAAATATTTCTCTATCAAAACAAACTGGTTCAAAATGCTTTGAACAGATTTTAGAAGAGTTGGTAACTATAAAGTTTTCTCGTCGCAAGTTTGAGGCCCACAATTTTCTTTCTTCATCCTTTGGAAAGCTTAAAAAATCAAATTGGAAATATTTTAAAATATAAGTTTTAATTCATATTATTTAACACTGCAAATATTCATTAATATTGAAATGATATTCATCAGTACAAACTGTTAAAAAAACTCTTATAACATTTTAGCTTTTGAAAGGGTTAGCTTTGGCAAGTCTTTAATGGTAGCCAAGTTGATGTTATTTCACTTTATTATGTTATTTATAATATATAAAAACCAAAACAATAACATAATTTGTAGGGGAGCCTGGGGTCAATTGTAACACTTTGTATCCCTGGAAAGGTATAGATGCCAAGCTGATACAAATATAACAGCATGTGCAGGGCTTGTAAACAAATAAGACCCGAGACCGCCAAGACTGTAAGTTGAGCTATAGCAGTGTACTTGAGAAAAGAGTGTTTTTCGAGCATCAAAGTAAATTTTTACTTTAGAGTGAAATTCTTTTTTCTGCACTACAGGTCACGAAATAACTTTTTTTTACAAAATCCAAGATGCAATTGGAATACAACTAAAGCAAAAACCTGATAAACATAGTAAAATCTTACGAGATTAATAAAATGCATGCAGATTATATGTAAAATACCCAAAATTGTACTAGAAACATAATAATAGAACCATTATTCCATCCGTCCACAAGTCACGTAACATGGTCTTGTCCACGCCAAGAGTAGCAGGGTTGCATGCACTCATATATCCACTATTGCAACAATATGGTGACTTCTAAAAATAAAAATACTAGTACTAGTACTACTAAATTCAGGATGCAATAGAAATACAACTAAAGCAAAAGCTTGATAAACAACATAGTAAAATCTTGCGAGGTTAATAAAATGCAAGCAGATTACATGTTAAGTGCCCAAAATTGTACTAAGAACATAATAGAACCATTATTCCATTTGTCCACAAGTCACGAAACTTGGTCTTGTCCATGCCGAGAGTATGTTTCATCATACTTGGATAATATAGAAGCACACAAGCACAGCTAATTTTAGAATTTTGCAGAAAATATTTTCAAATAATTTAAATTTTTGGTAAATAAATTGATTTTTTTTACTGTTGTTTCTTATGAAGCATTATTACAGTATTTAGGTAAACAATGGGACTGTCAATATGTTTTTAAGTCAAAATTCAAAAGACTATAGGGCCATTTAATTAGTTTGCAGAAAATATTTGAAGGAATTTTTGTGCGCAGTTTTTTGTTTTATCCAACTATGTGTTTCATGCACTCTATTCCAATGTTAGGGGCCATTCATTAATTACGTAAGGATGATTTTGGCAATTTTTGACCCCCCTACCTCCATGTATGTAAGATTTTTCAAACCCCTCTCCCCCTATTCTTAAGTAAGATTCCATTTGGATCAGCTGGAATAAGAGTCCTCCATTTGGCGATCGCGACTATACTGCCAACTGTACACTAAAGTCTGTCTGTCCTCGCTTGGCACGTGTGGCAAACCTAAAATCACTACCCACGGCAGGAAAAGCAGTGGCGAGTGCAGGGTATCGGGTATCTAATAGAAGTGAGATAACCATCTTTATGGCTTTTTTACCACTGTTTTTTCTGCTGTGGGTACGGATTTTAGGTTTGCCACTTGTGCCAAGCGAGGACAGACAGACTATATAACTAATCGTGCTGCTAACTTGGCGACCGCAACGCGAGTTGCCAAATGGAGGACTCTTATTCCAGCTGTGCCTTCCATTTTGTTTTTCGAAGTAATTAAATGTTAGAAAAGGACCAGTTACACTAAAACTCTCAGTTTGATGTAAATCAAAGGTTTTTATTTTTCAACAGATACTAAGTAATATTCTTGCTGTCAACTACATATTACCATTATATTCTTATCTGTTGTTTGGAATACCATTTATCAGTAGAGATTTAAAAGTAAAGTTTTAAATATAATCTTAAACATAAATCAGTTAAACAATCTTCAAACCAATAACAATCTTACGTAAGAATGGGTTTGACCCCCCAAGTAAGGGTATGTAGAGATTTTTCAAACCCCCGTCCCCCTCGGGAGGGACCTTTACCTAATAGACGACATTAGTCATAACGTCACTTGCTTGTTTGGAAACGTAGATTCCATCTGTGATTGGTTTCGTACGGATTTACCTCCAATCACGGATAGAATCAACGTTTCCAAACAAGCAAGTGACGTCACACTAATGTCGTCTATTAATAAATGGCCCCTTAAAACCCTATATGGTGACTTCTAGAAAATTAAAAAACAAATAACTAAATCCAGGATTCAGAAATATAACTAAAGCAAAAGCTCGATAAACATAGTAAAATCTTGCGATGTTAATAAAATGCAAGCAGATAATATGTAATATATACCCAAACTTGTACTAAGATCATAATAGAACCATTTTTCCATCCATCCACAAGTCACGTAACTTGGTCTTGTCCACGCCGAGAGTAGGTTTCATGCACACTATTCCACTACTACAACACTATGGTGACTTCTAGAAAATTAAAAAAAAAAAACTAAAGTACTAAATCCAGGATACAATAGGAATATACAACTAAAAAGCAAAAATCCGATAAACATAATAAAATCTTATGAGGGTAATAAATTGCAAGCAGATTATATGTATAAGTACCCTAAATTGTACTAAGAACAAAATAGAACCATTATTTAGCTGTTGCTCTTTAAATACATACATGAACTACTATGAAGAAAACAAACCCATCAATATGAAGGTAGGCATGATGTATGTTTTCTAAATATTACCTATCCATATCCAAGAGTACAGAAAGACTGGCTATGCTTAAGAAACGAAAAACTGTAGTTAAATTTCATCACTACAAATGAGAAAAACTTAAAATAAAACTTAACTTGTGTCTGTTATGTCGCAAATGTAACAGAAATTTTACGAGAAATTTTTTATCGAACTTTTTTTAGGCAATTTTTTAAAAATTTATTTTCTGACAAATAATCTTTCAGAGAAACAAAAAATGGAACTGGAACTATAATTAAATAGTTTAAGCACTTCATAATTAAATACAAACACGAATCAAATACAATAGAAACGTATTTGTTTACAATTGCGATTGGCGACAAAAAATCACGCCAAACCTAAACACGTACGGTCAACTCTTTTCAGGTCTTTGTATAGCAAATAACAAAATTATATGCAACTATATTACATCGAAATAAAGCTTAAAACAAGTTGTAACAATTAAACTTAATTTCTAAAGCAAATAACGAAATATAATTAAGATATAACACTAAATTCAGTGAGTGATTCAAGTAACAAGATTTTAAACTGTATTTTAATCAAAACAAAAACAACAATATAATTGCACGTACCTGTGAAACGTTGCAGTACTATCCTTGGAAGCTTTTTCGTAGGATCTTTAGGTACAGTCGGAGTAAAAAAAAACGTTACAAGGACCCTTAATAGGAATCTAGACATTAACCCCGTGCGCATGGTATAGGAAAAAAGGTTTGAATATATTTCGCCAATCCCGATCGCCAAAGGTTTGCCACTTGTTAAAATTACAGTAACCCACAGAACTAAGCCAAACCTTCTGTAATTTGTTAATATTTGCGTTTCTCAATGTGGATCCCTGTGGCTTAATGGTTAGAGCGCTGGTATTGAATACTTTAAGTCGTCGCATTTAAACGTTACCTGCCACTTATTTTGCTGATTTTATAATTTAAAAGAGTTAGAAGTTATACCTGAAGTCTATTAATATTTCAATTACGTTCTTATTTGTAGAAAATAAAAAGTTTTAATAAAAAAATATTTAAATGCTGAATGCAGTTTCAATTTTTATTTTTAAATTAAGTTTTTTTCCGTTATTCACATATATAATGGTATAGTAAATTTCTATTTTTCAAAGAGTGGCTACCATTTTATTCAAACATTAGTGTAGCCTAAGAAAGAAAACAAATATCCACTTTGTTAATACAGACAGCCCGAAAAGCACATTGACCTTGAAAGCCCGTTGAATCAAACACGTATTCTGGAGATTTTTGTGTGGCGCCATCTGTGAACATCATTTTGAACTAAAACATTTTATTGCTGACCAACCGATGCCGAAAATGAAAACCGTTTTTACTTAGATTATTTTTCTAGATTTTATGAATTTTGGAAATATCTAAGGACTTTTCGAGCACACTTTAGGAATTAAAAGTGATCCTTAAAAATTAAGTGTCTTTCTTTGACAGATAGGAAGGAAATCTACTCTAATTTCATAAGTTATTGGATGCATGAGCAAGCAAAGCTTGCTTTTTAGTTATTCCAGTCCGATTTGTCGGTTACGGGGTTCCAGCAGCGTAAGCTGTTCTTGACTCTCACTGGAGATGACTCGCCTCTAACACAATTTAATCCGGGTCATAACAGTAACTGTTCCACAATCCACATTAGCCGTTCCTGCCCGTTAGCAGCAAGGTTACTTTAGCAGCAGAGTCGCGTTTCGGTATCACCTCATTGGCTATGACACGCCTCTAAACCAGGCTATTCTGGATGCCATACCTGTTCCAGTCAGATCTGTTATTATTTATAAGAAATTCATGAATTATTACTGGTGGTAAAAATAATCATCTTTGGAAACTATTTACACTTTCTCAGTTTTTTTTTAAGTTTAATATGACCACCACTTTTATTTTTATGTTTTTTTATTTAGGTGTTTTAATCAGGTACCGTTCAGTACTTGTTCCCCGCCAGCTTACCTACGGCTAAAACACATGAAGAAGAATGCGGTTGATCTCAGAACCCCTTCGAGTGTTGAATAATTGCTGTGGGGTGGGAAAAAGGTATGGGCCGTATTCAGAAACATTACACACGTTTATGAACTGATACGACAACGATCTATCGAAATGATCTCGAAACGATCAATTTCAAACGAGTACTCCAGCTCACTCGTCTCCTCAAAAACGAGTAATTCAGTGGACTCTGATTGTTTGAAAAAAAATTCGTGTCATCGTTGGGAATGGAAATAAACAAACCTCCTAACGATGACGCGAATTTCTTTTCAACCAATCAGAGTCCTCTAAATTACTCGTTTTTGAGGAGACGAGTGAGCTGGAGTACTCGTTTGAAATTGATCTCGATAGATCGTTCTCGGTCTCGTATCGGTTCATAATCGTGTTTAAAGTTTCTGAATACGGCCGATAGCTGTTACGGGCAAAGTCATAAATCAGGTATTTATTAATAATGCCCGAAAGCCCCCCCCCGTAGATCCGCCACTGATTATAACTATCAAGTGTAACAATAAAAGTAAATTTCATAAATCTTCATTATAACCAAAATATCTTAATTTTAAACTTATTTTTTATTTTATTGACTTAAAAGAAAAGCTTCTATTTTTATTTCAATAATATAATTTGTAATTATTTAATTTATGATTATTAAATTTTATCACGCTGCGCTTATTAATCCACAAGTTGCTGATGAAAAGTAAAAAGCTATGCACATTGCACACACTCAAAAATATAACCTCATTTAAAAGAACTTTATAAAAATAGTTAAAATAGAATTATTTTCTGAAATACTGTTAAGAATTATGTTTATAACTTGTATTTGCTTGAATAAGTTTGGTAACAAAATGCTTAAGAAATTTCTCTCTTTCTCTGACAAAACAATTTCTTTAAATAAAATATTTTTGCTAGTGTGAGGTTCAAAATATCCTAAAAAAATTACCTACTTATCAGAGCTGATTTTTTTTTGTAAGATCATAGTGGAAGAGCCAGAGTTCTAATTAAATTTTATAAATAATTATTTTAAGATTTAGGGTAAAACGTTAACAGCTGCTATAAAATAGTGCTTTGAACGAAAAAAAAATAATGTAAGATGGTCCTCCACAAAGATTGAATCATCCGTAAATGAATTTAAACATCAATCGTAGTGGCATTAAGAATGATCAGCATTGAGGATAGAACCCGCGAACTTCCGATTATGAAGACGTTACTCTAACCACTATACAACGATTTTGAGGCATTATTATTTGAAAAAAAAAATGCGCCAAATCATGGATAACCAGCCAAATATATTTCCTTAAATTAGATATTAAAATGATTCTCACCAATATTTTCCTGTGCCAAATCATGGATAACCAGCCAAATATGTTTACTTAAATTAGATAGTTCTTAAGATAAATAGTTCTCGCCAATCTTTCCTATCAGAAAAACGATTCTGCGATTATTTCAAAATTCCGCAATTCCGTCACTGGAGCAACTGTAACGATTTTTTTGACGTCGACTGTACAAGAAAACTGAACAATGATTAAAAACTTTAATTTAATTAACACAGTTAATCCGACTAATGGATTCGCCATTGAAATGCTATGGAAGAGCAAGGAAAGCGGTTACGGGTAACACAAATTGGTACACAAGTCACGTGACTTGATCTTTGCATCACAGAAAGTAGGGTTGCACGCTCTCTATTCCACTATTACTACTCTATGACTACAACACCCGAATAATAAGGGAGGCCATTGAAATTTTTAAACACAAGGACAATTTTAACAAGAAGGAGGAAGGTATTACTATTCCTCGTGTTTGGCACCCGGCCTTAAAGAAATCAAGGATCAAACCCTATTACTCCAGTACAGATGACTGAATTGAGCTTTTTAGTGATTTAAACCTCGACTATGCCATTTCGGCATTAGTCCCTTTGGCATATGTGACCACACGTAAGTATAAAAAAATACTCTTTATTCACAGGTAAACGAAATTACATGCACTATTTACATTTCTTGGTCTCCAGCCATGTTCTTTTAATCTTTTGTATTTTTTAATTTCCTCTCGTGCTGTTGTTTCCTTTTAACGCGTGCTATTTAGTTTTTGAGTTACGAGTTACTAGTACAGTTCACTAGTATACCTTACATTAATTCCCCCCTTTGAAAAGACAGTCCATACCGATCTGGCTTTCTGGTGATGCGCCCAGATCGTCTTGGCACAAACTCGTCGTTTCCATCAGATGGCTCGTCTAGTTGTTCTCGAGTTTCTTGAGGGAATCTCTTTCTCAAGTGATCTGCATGAACTCTAATGTTACCTTCGGTTCTGTATGATAAAGGTCCAGTTCTTTCAATAATTTTTGTTGTTTTCCACGATTGATCTGTTTTTCTTTTAATCCAAACTTTGTCCCCTTCGTTAAATTCTCTGGTTCGTGATATTCTGTCGTGATACATTTTCGACTTCAAGCTTTCAGTATCGTTAATGTGGTCTGGTTTTAGGCGATCAAATAGAGTACAAAGTTCTCTTTTGAGAAACAATTTTGATGGAGTGGAACCTGTTGCTCGATGTACTGTAGTGCGATAGTTGAATAGAAAAACTTGTAACTGGTGCTGTCTATCGTTGAACCGATTGTATGCTTTCTTGAAACGAGTCTTAAATGTGCGAATGACCCTTTCAGCTAAACCATTACTTCGTGAATGATATGGTGTTGTTTTAATATGCTTCACACCTTGACTTGCACAAAAGTCACGAAATTCAGATGATGTGAAGGGTGTTCCATTGTCAGATACAATGATCCTACATATCCCATAAGAGCAAAATAACTCTCTTAAGCATCTTATTACTTCATTGGATGTTGTGTTCTTTAGATTGAAAATCTCTAACCAACGAGAATGAGAGTCAATGATGAAGAGCCAATTTTCACCATGCAAATGGGCAAAATCGATGTGAATTCTGTCCCAAGGTTTTCCCGTGTTGTTCCATAAAAGCAATGGAGAGTCTGGGATATTAGGTTGATGTTCGTTACAGTCCAGGCAAGACTTCACTGTTCGTTCGATCTCTAGGTCAATCGATGGCCACCATACTGAAACTCTTGCTACAGATTTCATAGCTACTATTCCAGTATGTGATTCATGTAACTTTTCCATGACTGCCTGTTTTAGCTTTTCTGGAATGACCAGTCGATTATTCCACATTAAAATTCCTTGTTCATAAGATAGTTCTTCTCTTTTCTCAAAGTATGGAAAAAATGGTTCTTGAAGATCTTTCTTCATTGGCCAACCTTTATCTACGTATAGAATTACTTTTGACAAAATTGGGTCTTTTTCGGTGTGTCTTCTCAGAGTTTGCCTTGTTAAAATCAACTCGTTCAGAGTGTGATTTAAGATACGGTATACAAATGATGTATCTTCGAATTCGCTCACATCGTTCTGTGGTAGAGGTAAGCGTGATAGCGCGTCAGGCACAACCATTTGTTTTCCAGGTTGGTGTTCTATCTCGTAATCAAAAGCACTCAAAGTAACTGCCCATCTTGTAAGTCTTGAAGCAGCTAACTTTGGAATTTCACTGTTCTGATTTAGAATGCGTTCTAGAGGCTTGTGATCACTCTGTATCGTGAAATGTATACCTATCAAGTATTTATAAAACTTCTGCAAGCCAAACATGATTGCAAGAGCCTCTCGATCTATACTTGAGTAGTTGCGCTCAGCTTTTGTTAATGTTCTTGAAGCAGCAGCTATCAACTTCAGTTCTCCATTAATACGGTGTTGAATTACCGCACCAAGTCCTCTAATTGAAGAATCACACGCTAATACTATAGGTAACTTGGGATCGAAATGTACTAGTACAGCTGGTGATGATATGTGTTCTCGTATTTGTTCAAAAATGTTCTGATGGTGCTTAGTCCATTTCCACGGGGTGTTCTTTGTTAGGAGATCATGTAATGGTGAACATAGTGATTGCAGGTTTTTCACAAAACGACAGTAAAAATTTACTGATCCCAGAAATGATCTCAATTCGGATATGTTCGTTGGAGCAGGCTGTTCTTTTAAAGCTTTAATACGCTCATAATCGGGTTCAGTGCCATTCTCGCTTATGATATGTCCTAAAAATTTGATTTCATTCCTAAAAAGTTGCAGCTTATTCATCTGTGTTTTCAATCCAACTTTTCTGAATATCTCGAAAACTTTTCTTAATCGTTCTGAGTGTTCCTTAAGATCTTTTCCACCAACCGCAATGTCATCCTGGAACCAGGCAACTCCTTCCACTCCAGTTAAAAACTGATCCATCAGTCTTTGGAAAATGATAGGCGCTGCAGAAATTCCAAATGGCATCCGGCAAAAGCGATAATAACCTCGGTGGGTGGCTATCACTAAAAACTTTCGAGACTGTTCACTAACTTTAACTTGCAAGAATGCATCTTTTAAGTCGATTACGCTGAAGATTTTACAGCCGTTTAACTTGGACAAAATGTCATCTAACGTTGGATAAGGATACTGATCCTTAATCATGTACTTGTTTATGGTACTTTTAAAGTCACCGCATAGCCTTATTTGCCCGTTTTTCTTTGCTGCGTACACTACAGGAGAAGCCCATTCTATAATTTGTTCGTTGACGTCAACTGGTTCTAGTGTACCGTTGCTGACCATACGATCAATTTCAGCATCTGCTGCCGATTTCAATGCATAGGGTACAGGTCTTGCTTTGCAAATAACGGGTTTGGCATCCTCTGTCAGCTTGATGTTAACTTCAAAGCTTTGGACCGTTCCCAACTTAGATTGTTCGAATACATCCGGATAGTTCTTTAAGATTTCTGCCTTTAAAGATTCGTGTGTTTCATTAATGTTATTAACCGAAAATTTGGGTTCAATATTAAAAATTTTCATAAGATCTTGTCCTAATATTGGAATGCTGTCACCGGGTACTACGGTTAATGTGCAGGAATCCTTTGTTTGTGTCCCAATCTTTACAGATGCTTTCACCTCTCCTAAAGTCTCGATTGGCTTATCAGGATACGCAATAAGAACTTTAGATTTTGTTAAGCGAGGCTTTCCTATCTTTTTGTAAAAACTTTCAGGAATTATCGATATGCTAGATCCCGTGTCGTATTGGAAAACAATTGATTTTCCATTTATTTCAACCGTCACCTCATATCTGTTCCTGTTTTCTCTACTTTTGAAAATCTGATGAACAAACTCTGCTCTCCCAGATCTTACACACACTTTCTCGAAATGCCCTTTTGTATTGCAAGCTTTACACATAGCTGTTTCAGCTTTACAGCTCTCCCCTTTCTTATGTTTCTTGCTCCCGCATCTTATGCACATTGTTCCCTTATTTATTTGAAATTTGCTCCTCTTAGTATCCTTTGGGGTATTCGTGTTCGGGGTGTTCTGTTTATACGGTTTCCCACTAATTTTGTTCACTCTGGAGTTAGAAGTGGGCTGTTCTGATTTAAAAACCGATTCTATCACTGCAGCGTTTAATACAGCCGACTCAAAATTTAGAGCTGTTTTCTCGACATCTAGTAAAGTAGAGTTTCCGTCTGGATGCTCCCTGAATATGTGTTCCTGTATACGCGGGTCGTTAATGCCAGCTATAAATTGATCTCGTAAACGTTCCTCAAGTGTGTTTCCGAATTTACAATTCACTGCTAGTGTTCTAAGTGCAGATATAAAATCTGTAATGCTTTCGCCGCCTGTTCTGAAACGTTGTGTGAATCTTGTTCTTTCAGCGTGAATGTTGAAATTCGGTCTAAAGTAATGTTCTAGAAATTCTTTTATGTCTTCATACGATTTATCATCAGGAGAAATTGGATCGAAATGGTCATTTACTAGCTTAAATAAATCCTTTCCTATACTTCTCAAAAGTAGATCGCGTTTATGTTCTTGGTTTTGAATTTCAAAAACCTTAAGTTCTAGTTCCAATCTACGAAAGTAATATCTGATGTTGTCCTTCTGAGGTAAAAACTCTTCAAAATTGAACTTACTCAGATTTACTGGCTGTTGTAGAGGATAAGGATCTACCCGAGGCTGTTGATAAATTTCTTCCCGAGGCTGTTGATAAGCTGTAGCCATTTCTGGTGTCTTACTTTTCTTCCTCCTTCTGGCCATTTAATTCAGAATTCCAGTCTTCATCCAGTTTTCCATCGTCGCCACAATTTGGCATATGTGACCACACGTAAGTATAAAAAAATACTCTTTATTCACAGGTAAACGAAATTACATGCACTATTTACATTTCTTGGTCTCCAGCCATGTTCTTTTAATCTTTTGTATTTTTTAATTTCCTCTCGTGCTGTTGTTTCCTTTTAACGCGTGCTATTTAGTTTTTGAGTTACGAGTTACTAGTACAGTTCACTAGTATACCTTACAGTCCCCCTTTTGTATACAGCTGTTGGCATCACCATTTTTACCATCTTTATTTGTTTTCTGCGTTGTTTTGAAATCGACGTCTTATTCAGTAAGACTTTTAGGCGCAAGTTTAGACTTGCGTATGCGCCAAGTTTTTAGCGCAGCCCTTCATCCCTCCGGGGTCGATAAAATGAGTACCAAGGTCACTTGGGGAAATCAAGAGGGGGGTTAGCATCTAGCTAGCCACTCCTCAGCTGACCGTGACTTTCAGTCACACGTTCTGTACTGCTCAGCTCAAGCCTCACCCAGTGAGGCTAGTTATACTGGAGTTTGAAGGTCCAACGACCTAGGTACTCCCTCAAATATCCCCCTTGATTTTTCAGATCACTATTATGGTAACCCTAACTCATGTTAAGTGAATGATTTGGCTTCTAAATGTGCCGCTAAACAGCCAAAACTCGCCAAGCATACGCTACTCTAAACTTGCTCCGACATTATATTTCTACTGATGATGACTCCCGCAGTTGGGGTCGAAACGTTCTTCTTTTACAACTAGACTACGGCCAACAAGCCCGGAAAAAATGCCTTTTAATTCTTGTAGGTATTGTTATCCTCATAAATAAATTGGATTAATTTTTTGTGTTCTATAATGTTTTCACAAATGGTAATATTTAAGAAACTGATAAAACAAATGTGTATTTTTCTACAACTTTTTTAATAATTCATTAAAGTATTCGTAACAGATATTATTACAGATAATTTTATGAAACTAATTGTGCTTTTTTATGATATTACGCTCATATTTAATAGAATATTTTGTAACCCCACCGCTTTTTTTCAAATTTCTATCTTAATTGCTAAAAGCTCTCTAGTCTTGGGCAACAAATTCAGTTGGGGATTTTATCCTTGGGTATACAACATGACTCAACATGATCGCTTATTCACAACAGCTCAACTTCTCTCTAAATTAAATTAAATTTTTAAAATTCATTCTAATGAAACTTTCGGTGCTTTTCAAAGAGGGGTTTTTAATTAAATTACCAATTATTTATGTTTTTCTTGAATAAAAAATTCCCCTGCTTATTTTATTTAAGGGGACTCAGTACCAAAATTTGGTCAAAATATCGAATTTGAGATTTTGCAATCAAAGTGAAGATAGTACCCTTAGAATTATTCCTACCAAGTTTTATAAGGATATGGGGATTCTAAGTTTAAAAATTTTGAGATTTCTGAGGCCTAGATAGGCTTAAGAAGCCTAGTTTTCTATCTTTAAACGGCTTTTTCTCAAAACAAGGTTTTTTTATGTTTAACCCATATTGGACTGCTGTCCTATTTATAGGACAGTTGAATTAAATGTGAATAAAATAGAAAAATCGATTGATACCCATATAAAAGTTGTTGAATGTTATTATAAAGAGACTAAATTTTATAAATATCTGATAAACATAGAATTTTTTTTTAAAAAATATTAAAAAATAGCTTTTAATTCGCCCCTAAAAAATGTCATATTTTTAACTCAATAAACAAGAATAAAAATCTGATTTTTTCTTAAGCAAATATATTAAATTTTTAAGTAGAGTGTCTGTTTAGTCCAAAACATTAAAAGTATCCACAAAAAAAGTTAATGGGACAGGTATTTGACACGTGTTTTCTAACTGTCCTATAAATAGGACAACGGTCCGATACCTACCTTTTCTTTTCAAATCAGTCTTAGATGGAATTTCGCGAGGGAAACACCCATTTTTGTGGAAAACACTCTTCGCATGGGAAAATTTTTCTTATCTCAATTTTATGGTTCATATCTGGTTTTGGGGGTGTGGTTTGGGGGGTTCCTCTCGCACTACCGACAGAGAAGGGGGGTTCTTTCTTTCGCTAATTGGCCCCTCAAAGAAACCTGGACCATAAAACTTTCAGTTGTAAATCTCTATCCTCAGCCTATAGGGGGTAAGGGGGCAATAAAGGGTGGAATGTTCTGGAATCTCTTTGAATCACTCTCCTTTACCGATCTGGTTCTTTTGTGTATGCTATTGCACTTGGGCATTGTTCTCTATTAGTTTAGTTGCTTCTATACTTTGTAGTTGCAAGTAGGATATTTTATGCATCAAAATGGATAGAAAATTTCTAACTGCCGAAGAATCTTGGAAATATATGAATTCTTTATCTAATGAAGAACTTGATGACCCTGAAATTATTATTATCCCGCCGGAACCAGACGCGGTCAGAGAAGAAGAAATTCCAATATAGTAGAAACATGTAGTCATCCTAAAGTTTGAGATTCTGCTGGAACTATAGAGATTTTTCCCAGTTAGGAAACTAAGTTAGATACAAAAGCACCTACATGGAAAAAATGTGAACCTGAATTTTTGCTTAGATCATGTTCTCATCCTTCGCTAGATAAACATATTGCAGACAAGATGCCAATTAAAATCTTAATAATTAATTAAATCTTAATTAAAATCAATAACAATTTGTAAAAAGTGCAATGTTGGACTATGTAGGGACTGTTTTTTGGACTTTCATTCTTAAAAACACTTTTTTAAAGCTAAGTCAACCTATGTAACTTTTTGTAGTGTATTGGACCGTTGTCCTATTTATAGGACAGTCCATATATCAGAAAAAAATAATTTTTTCAAGAAAATTTCTTTTTTATATGTGAAAGTAGCTTATAATGATCATGTTTTTAAAAATTTACGTTGTTCCTATGATTTTTTCTAAGAGTGGTCCAATATGGGTTAAAATCTAAAGGCTTTTTTTCTAATCATCCAAACCACTTCAAACTTTGTAGTTATTATCAGTAACACCTGTTTAACATCTTCAGGCATGGATTTTATAATATATTTATTACAATTTTTTTTACGGAGCATTAAAGTGGAAACTTAGGGTATTTTTTCGAAAAAAAGGCCAAATTTCAGAGTTTTTTTTATTCTTCAGAAACTTTTATAGATAATCAAATTTCCATGCCTACAAATGACTATATATCGCCTCTCCGGTGCA
This sequence comes from Tetragnatha montana, assembly GCA_963680715.1. Lineage (NCBI taxonomy): Eukaryota > Metazoa > Arthropoda > Arachnida > Araneae > Tetragnathidae > Tetragnatha > Tetragnatha montana. The sequence continues at coordinate 57,463,243 of OY796676.1, read as the reverse complement.
ACAATGACGCAAATGCAACTTGGTATATATTTACCGTTCGGTAGATTGGCAACAAGTTAGATTGATAGCCAAATCAAAGTCGAGCTAAGAAACAACGGTGTTATCTTTGGCGATCGCTGCAAAAAAAGGCGCCAAAAAATCATGGTTTAGCTGGCATATCGATTATCTAACTTCCTTCACCAAAGTTAAGCACCTTCGGGTGCGGTCAGTATTTGGGAGGGTGACCAACTGACCATATCAATCATTGGTGCGTTTTCTTTAGTTTCTTGCTCACATTTGGTTTTATTTTTTAGAAGATCTACCTGTTATCAGAAATATTCTACCCTAAATAATGAATGAGTATATATTATTAAATTACGATTTTTTTTATCGCCGATTTCAGAGGTACACTATTTCCTAGGCAAATTCTCAATAAAAACTTCTTCCAATCGTTTATCGGTGCATTCTTTTGGGAATTATGCTAATGAAAAATATTTTTTATAATGGTGCACTGGAACTATAATCAGTCTTTGAAATTAAACTCTGACGATCCGATCAGAGAACAATTTTAATTTATTAAATAAATTAATACTAAATTACGTGCGTTTTACTTTACATGTCCATTGTTTTGGATAGAACCGATGGTGGTAGTGCTGAGATTGTAGGGTTCCACGGGTTACGCAGTCTCCCAAAATATATGGATTTAAACCAAAAAAAATAGAAATAATGACCATTGTAAGTTCCTCCAAATACATGGTGGTCATAAAATAACGACCCTACTTTAAAATTAATACAATTTGTAGATCTCTTATATGAAGTATTTCTAGATGCTAACTTAATTTCGCTTCCAAAAGGAATAAATAAAATAAAAGAAATAAATAATTCTTGCCCCGACGTTTACTCCGAAAACAGAATGAAAACAATAAAGCTAAGACCCAAAAAATTCCATCTCCTCGCGAGGCGTTTGAAATATGCAATCCTTCCTATTTATATTGAAGCATTGTTTTAATAGTTTAAACATAGCTGCATAACCAGCACAAAAACAAAAGATTTAAAAAAAATTAAAGTGGTTAGTTACAAATGCTACTGAGTTTTTTCAATATTTTTTTCATCCGACACCACTGTGAGGTGCGATGGTTGGTGGTCACCCTCCCAAATACTGACTGCGCTTGAAGGTGCTTAACTTTAGTGAAGAATATTAGAAGACGTGCGATATAGTCTGTCTGTCCTCGCTTGGCACGTGTGGCAAACCTAAAATCACTACCCACGGCAGGAAAAGCAGTGGCGAGTGCAGGGTATCGGGTATTAATAGAAGTGAGATAACCATCTTTATGGCTTTTTCACCACTGTTTTTTCTGCTGTGGGTACGGATTTTAGGTTTGCCACTTGTGCCAAGCGAGGACAGACAGACTATACTGGTTAGGCCATGATTTAAGCGTTCAGGCATTTCAAGCCGTTTTTGGCGATTTATCTTTGCTACAATTGAAATGATCACCAAAGATTGACTCGACGTTTTCGACTTCGCGCGATATCGTGGCCAATCTAGAAGCCTTGCTGCCAAGCTCCCGTGTAGTAGAAATTTCAATTTTTACATTTGCGTCGTTGTTGCACCGGAGCGGCGATATGTTTGATTTATGTTCAGAAAAAAAATCAAATCAAAATAACATATAATAAGGGAGGAGTTACAATTTAAATGTAGGGTAAATTCGGGCATTTTTTTGAAGTTTTTTGTAATTCTTTTAAAAAATAAATTTTTGAACTCGCTTTTTTGGCTAAATATGAATTAGTATGAAGTAAATACGTAATTTAAAACCTTAAAAGATAATAAAATCCAGTTATTAGAGAAAAAAAAAATTTGGTACCAAGTCCCCTTAAATGCCTAGAAAGTTGTACTTCAGAGCCAAAAGGCCTTTTATTACTAAGGTCTAAAAGGGTTAAATTCCTACGCCACTTTCTCTCGATGTCACGTGATTACCACTACACAAAATTTCATGAAACTTTTACGCTTTGAGAGCTAAGTGTTCATGATGGTAAATTTACATCTATCTTTCATTTCTCATCGTTAAAGTCAATACAACGCATCAAACATAAGCAGAACATCGCAACTGGTTGGACATTTAGAAAGAATCGATCGCAAAAGAGATTATAGTGCTTTGAGTGCTGGTAGTTTGTTGTTTGACACGTTTTAACACATAGAACATTATTATGCACTCAAATTGCAATTGTTGCCTACAGGGATTTTCAGTACACACAAGTAGTTCGTTTTAGGGCGGGATTACATGCAGCGACTGGAGCGACGCAACTAGGACATCAAGGGAAAATTGTCGAAAAATTCCTATCACTTCCCTCATCGATATAGAATTCGGTCCTTCAATTGGTTCTTGGTGCTATGACTTGGAAGCTACGTCATCATCTATAGGAAAGTTTCTCACTAAAAGCACTTACGTCAGTTGTAATGGACGCCTGGAAGTCAATTCCTACAGCCACCAAACAAAAATTGGAGGAACATCTCCCCAGATGTGTGCAGGCTGGTTTTTATCGATACAAAAAGGAGACCAACATCATTTTAATATATGCCTCAGGTCCATACCACTGTGTGTCCAGATACGGTTGGTGTTGTTTCATTCATTTACATTTGCCTGATGATTTGAAGATATGTACCCACAAGTTTATCGATTCTTTGAAAGTGCATATTTAAGCACAAGTCAATAATTTGAAAAAGTAAATGGTTCAATATCTAGTTATATATTCAACTGGAAAACCAATGTCACTATAACAACGTAACATTACATAACGTTAAATTATCATTTCTAAATATGTCGTAGAGTCAAAACAACGAAGTCCAAAAAAAGTACGCAGTCCGTATATTCCTTTTCACATGAAATTGAACTAATTTTGCTTTTTTAAATCAGCTTCTTGATAACTTTTAATTGCTCGATGAAACATATTAAAATAATACTTGCTATTAATATTGCTTGATGAAATAAGTTATTTCCTATTTAAAGGAAATGAAGCATTCATCTTTAAGATTGTTTCATCCAGAAAAGAAAATACCGAAATTACCCATGAAAACGATTTTTATCAAGGAACATTTTCTTGGATTTGGAACTTTGTGGAACGTCTTCAAGTTTTACGGTATTGATTTCTGTTGGACTGGCACTCAGAGCGGAAAACTACGATTATTTCTAATGAAAATCATTCAATTCATCCTACATTCAGTACTAGTATACATATTGTTGTTTTCTTTCAAAGCAGTATACGACGATCCTACTTATGTAATTTACGTCTTACCCTTCTCACTAGCCAGCTTGTTATCCATGTTGCTTTGGCACAACTTATACAAAAAAAGAATCTATAAAAAGAGACTGCTTAAAAAGTTTTTCAGGATCAAAATGTTGCTGCTGGAAGGCAAAATTACTGAAGAAAAAAACAACCGTAATTCGGTGTTGATTAACTTTTGTATTGCTGTTGTCATCCTTGTTCCGTCAAGTTCTTACGTTTATTTCATGCTGACGTTGCCAAGCATCGATCCGGGTGTTACTCTCTTCTACAGCCTGTCCATCCACTTTCCGAACAACACAGCGACTGCTTTCGTAGTTCGAACTGTAACAACTCAACTGGTAGGCACAATTAACTACACTTTCCCAGCTACGACTTCTGTTCTATGTAGCGCAATATACTACAAATACAGCAACCTAGTCCGCGACTTCAGCCTTCTCCTCAAGAGCATCGAATTTCCGATTTTGGATTCTTCAGATAGGATCTCTTACCTTATAAAAGTCCACAAGATGATCTACGATGTCGGATGTGATGTGGAAGAATGGCTTTCTTCAATTGTGTTCCTCTTACTGGGTAACCAAGTGGTACTCATGTATGTCACCCTAGTCACGTTTATGGATGCCGGGCTAGCCATGGACTCCACGTGGATGTGGGAGGCCTTACCTGCCATGACAGTGGTTCCACTATGCGTGGTTATACAATTCCTATGTGCTGGCCGAGGGGCCAGAAAGTGCTCTGAAATCAGGCTGTTGTTGAAGGCTGCCCAAGACAAGGTCGTGGCTGAAGGAAATTTGAGCAGCAAGTCCCTGAAGTTGATAAGGTTGTTGAAAGATGAGCCGTATCCGGAGATGACTGCTTGGGGAGTGGTTAAACTCAACGCTAGTTTTATTTTCACGATTTTTGGGTCAGTGTCCACTTATGCGTTGCTAGTAGTGAGTCTAAAAAAGGAAGCGTCACAACCTCGTAATCAAGAGGTCTCGACAGAGTTCTGAAAAAAAACTGGAACGAAAACGCGAGGCAACTTTTTTTTACATTCAATTTGTAATATTGCGAAATATTAACCTTTAACCATTAGTATCAATATCAATATGTGAAATCGAAAACCTATGATGAATCAAAAAATATCTTAAGGTGCCGCAAAAGCCTTGAAGTGTCGAAAAAATGTAGATTTTTTTTTTTACAAAAAAAAAACCCCAATGATTAGAGGCTGACATTTCGTTAATGATTTTTCATGATGAACCACTGAACTACTATTGTTATGTTTCAGGTTTTATTTTTATTACCCTGCTTTTGATGGTAAATATATTTTTAATACCAAAGAAATTTCAGAAATTTGGTACAGTTGTTTTTCCGCATTTTTCTAAACAGACTATCTTTATCTCTATACCTTACCTACTCTAAAACTATACAACTTAAAAGTTCATAATTGTATTATCTTGTCTTTGTTTTATTCGTCATAATCATTTTTTCTCAAAACAAAATTTCATCGCATCAGTTCTGCGAAACCCCATGGGTGCTCTCCGCTCGGACATCTCATCTTCCCCCCCTGTCCTTTTCTAGAATCCGCTCCCGCATTTTTTTCAGCCAGTCGTGCCAGTATTTAGCGGATATTCCCTCGTAACTCTTGGCTATGTTCTAGGCTGGCTTTCGATGGTGTGATTGTGTGAGTTTCACTGTCATCTAGTAGGAAAAGGCACAGAATTTAATGGTGACGGATCCTCTTAAAAACTGTCATAGTGAGAAGGTTAACATCTGACCAGTTCCAAATAAAATTATTAAGGTATATTTGATGCTGAGTGAAACCTGACCTGAATGCAAAAAACTTTAAAGAAAATAATTGCCAAATGCATATGAAATGGAGACTAGTTCTCAAGAGCAAGACCCCACGATTCCTGTTAAACAAGAACATAAACATAAACCCAGAGTTCTCTCTCTCATGCTTTTTTTGCAGAACTTTACCCTAGTGAAAAGGATGTTTTCTTATATTGATTGAATGCACACCAGGGATGTGTCGTAAACCACTTTTTCCAGAATCAAAATTATAATAAAGACCACCCTTAGGTCAAGACTCACGTCACGGATGAGCACTTTATTATCTTTTGAGAGCATCGACAATGGAATTAAAGGTTGACATCCCAAAGTTAGTTTTTCAACTCCAGACCCATACATCTCAACAACGACAGAATACCCTCTCTTGACTTTTTAAAAAATTATTTTTAATACTTTGAAATAATATTTTAATACTTTCAATTACATAATTTGTTGACTAATAGCTATCCCACACAAAAAAGTTTGAATTAAAATTCCATCATTTTTAAAATTTAGTTCTAATAATAAAAATGAAAATTTATTTTGATTTCATCTTAATGTATTTAATTTTTCATGGGTGTTCTCACATTTTATAAAAAGTCAAATCCAATAAAATTTACAGATTGTATGAATTTTCTTACTTAGAAATGTAAGTTGAAAAATAATATTTAGTTTCGTTTACACGTTTTTTTACATAAATTAGCAAAAATAAATAATTAGATTCTAAATTTTGATGAGAGAGAATGAGTATTTGGTACTTTAGAATTATCCGGGCCGGGCGCAATCATAAAGTTTTATAATAAATCGCCAAAAATAATCAAATGTTAAAGAAAAAACCCATAAAAAATATCTCATCTAGAAGTGTTACTTTTTATTTTCATGAGTAATTTCTGAAACTTCACCATACGATTGGCGAGATTTGCGCCCTGAAGTACATAAAATTAAAAAATATTATGAAACTGCGTCATTTAGGGCGCTATCAATGGAGTAAGTGAATATTAAATGAGTCAAACATTCATTGGTTAAAAAAAAAGAAAACACGCTTTAAATTAAAATCAAATTTTATTTGGGCTAAGTTTACAGGCCAAAGAATAAGAAAAGAAAGACAAATTAAGTTAAATTTCAAATTTAATCAAAAAATACAATGAATGGACATCTATTTCGCAAATTCAAGGGGCTATATATCTGCCAATAGGGGGCAGTTATTTTTCCCCTCTTTGCACTCATGTGTAGATCGGAGCCTGGAGATTTTTTTGAGCACAAAAAGTCAATTTGTCATTTTTTGGACTTTTTCCCTTTTTAAAACTGACGATTCAAATATTATCAGTTTTAAGTGGCTCGATTAAAAAATGTAGAAGAGAAAATATTTTTTTTCTTTAGGAACCCATGGTCATCCCATTCTAAAATTTTGCACAGATGTAGTTGGATAGCTTCTTTATAACATATATTTAAAAAAAAAACCCGAAGGGGTTGTAATTTTGCTATCGAAAAAACATTTTTTCAGATAAAAATAAAAAAGTGTGCATCATATTGTCATACTTTGTATCATTTTAAAGCTTATTTAAAACAGAAGAGAGCGACAACTTGTTTATGATTTGGGGTCAATTAGTTTTTGAGCATCAGCTGTTTAAAAATGTCATGGTAATGACAAAATTGCACGATTTTTGTCTCTTCGAAAGTGGATCTCCCAAAAATCTGAAATTGGTCTTATTATACTCTTACTGATGGGTACAATAAGCACACAAAAAATTTTAAAAATATAAGACCCAAAGGTCTGGACCTTTGGTTGATTTGACATGGAATGAATCTTTTGCGATCACATTTTTATTTTTTTTTTCTATGCATTTCAACAGTTTGTAACAAAAATTGTTTTTGCTCTTCATTTTTGGTGGCACAATTGAAATCCTCTATCAATCCTATAGCTTGCTTGGCAACATCATAGAGCATTTTCAATCACATGACTCGAGCCTTAGCAACGTTGTTCAGGTCCTCCACGTCGTCAAGTATGACGTCATGTGCGAATGCTTCTATTGGAACATTCGCGATCACAAGACTCCGCCCCTAACTACCTCTGTAGCAACGGGTGAAAAACAGCCTTAGCAACGTTGTTCTTGTCTCCATGCACTCCATGTCGTCAAGTGTGACGTCATGTGCAAATGTTCTATTGACACAAGCCAAGTTTTTAGCAAACTTTGTAGCTGCCTGATAAAAGGGAGTTTCTGGTCAATCTTTGACTGGTATATATTGAGAAAGCTGTCTTCAATATTAACCGTTTCAAAAAAATATCTATAAGAAGCACATAAGTCATCCAATTTGAGCGGAAGTATTTCTGATAGATGAGAGCTCCTAATTTTTTTTTTCTAATTTTCCATTTCCGAACCATTTCTAATTTTTTGCTCATCAGAAACAAGATCTGGAATTAAGGGAACGTACCCATACTACGTGACCTGTTCAGGGAGGGGAGGGGGTCTTCAAAATACCACGCTTGGTCACAGGGGGGGATCCTGACCCTATGACGTCACTCACAAACAAAGTATGTTCCCATCGCGGTGTCTGACTTTTGAGTGAAATGAAGAACGTCAATTTAAAACTATGATTATTTTGTTAAACCCATGTAAATATACCGTCTTTTTATCACGATTTGAGTACCCAACCAACAGCAACAAGCAACATTTCTAGCAACCCAACAGTCTTTCTGTTTACGCAGTTTCGGCTTCCGCGTAGTGACGTCATAGGGTCAGGAAACGTTGCTGTCGAGTATAACTTAAAGTCAAGTCATCATCAATACAACAAAACATGATATGATGTTCATAACTCACTGATTAAACAGTTAAACTCAAGAAAAATGGACCCGATAGCACCAAAAATCACTCACAAACGCAATTAGTACCCATCCCCCTCAGCGACGACTGTCGTTGCCACCGCTGTTCGATGAAGATAACAATGAAATGGAAACTCGATGTTCCGAGAGGCATAAAAGCCCTGCGAAATTAATCGATACATTTCGGAGAGCTGCGGTCGCCTGCTTATCTTAATACCCTAATGATTTCTGGCACTTTTTGAGATGTTTCAGGTGGCAACACGGGATAATTAGATATTTGGAGATGTAAAGGCACTAAATTAAGTCATCGCGGCCAAAAGCGTTTCTTTATTCCCGGGAAAAATGGAATATTCATGCAAATGGCGGGATTACGATTGGACCCCGGAGTTGATTGAAATTTTCCGATGAAGATTCCTAAAGGGGTCGAGAGTTTTTAGTGCAAGGTCTTTTGATTTACGCTTTGGTTTTATCCATTTCACGCGTTGTGGTTCTTGTTCCTGGTGTTTTGAAACTTTGATGATGGTCTGAGAACAGGGCGGTGACCAGAATTTTGTTTCAGGGGAGGGGGTTTGACTCAACGTTATTTTTAAGGTACCCCATTTTTATGTTAAGTTTTAGATCACTTAAAAGTAGCGTTTGAATTATGTTGCAAGTTATATCAAAATTACTAGTAAAAAGGGGGGGTTGGGGGTGATCCCCATGAAAAGTTTGAAAATTTCCCTCTGAAAGTAGTGTTTCCAGCTCATTTTGAGACTCTCTGGATTACATCCAAAGAGGACCTTTCCTTGTAAACCACAGAATTTTCAAGGAAAAAAAATTATAAATAGACATTAAAATTTCGAGGGGGGCTGGGGGGTCTTTCCCCAGGAAAAAATTTAATATTTCCCCCTTTTACTAGTGTTTTATCTCATTTTAAAACCCTTTCAGAAACATCCAAAGGGAACCAACCGCTTTTTGTAAGCGACAGAATTTTTAAAGGGAAAAACACCGTATAACAGGCTTAAAAATTTTGGAGGGGGGGTTTAGGGGTTCTCCCCGAGAATTTTTTTTTTAAATTTGACCCTCAAAAATAGTGATTAATTCATTATAAGAACATTTGGATTACCTGGAGACCCGAAGAGAATTTCTCCTTGTAAGTAGCAGGATTTTTTAAGGAAAAAACAGTATAAAAATTTGTCAAAATTCGTCGCTGACAGTCGAAGAGTTTGTTATCGCTTCTGTAACTTGGTACTATCTGATGGAAAACTGTCATTTGTGCATTTTAAATGGATGGAATAATTAATATACAGGGTGCCTCAAAAGTCATGTCCAACCTTTTCATTTTTAAACCCCTACATATATATAGTCATAAAAGTGAAGTCACCAAGCGCTATCTGATGACACCACTTTCAATGCCCCCTAGCGTTAAGTCAAGGAGTTATAATTTTTATTTGGAAAATTATTAAAGATTTGTTAAATTAGTCAGTCACTAAGTTGTAGAGCAGCATCACTAAAAGACGCCTTGGCTGAAAACTGATTTGAATAGAACCCTTAAAACGCAACTTCAGTTAAGAAGAAACTCTTTTTATTTACAAAAATATACCAGGTCACAAAGACTCCATTGGCGGTTTAAAGTAAGTCAAAATCTCGGCGCTTCTAGAGTGAAACGTAATGGATAATTGCAGCATCTCTAATAATTCAAAGTTTTCAATTTAAACTTATTATTGAAAATTCTCTCCTGAATACGAAAATTCTAATAAAAATTTTCTCAATTAATTTTGAGACATAATTTTATTACTACAGAAAAACGTGAAACAATGTGACGTCAAGCGTGCCTTTCGGAAATGCGAGAAACACCATTTCCATGGAAAAAACACTAGTTGTAGAAATAGAAATAAACTAGAGCCCAATGGTGAAATAATTGAATTCATAGTGAAATAATTGAACAAGGCACGCGTGACGTCACAATCTGTTTAAGATCAAAAGCTCTTTTTAATTAAAAATTGCTTACAAATTAGCGCTTTTTAAGGTATATTAAAATGTTTTCTGAAGGTTTTAAGCCATTCTGAATGAATACATTTGGAGTTTTTAAAATATTGACTGCAATTGTCCATTTTTAAGTGACCACCTAGGTGACAAAACCCAGAGCCTTGTATTACAACTTCAATCACAACCACCATCATCCAGCGATGATCGCCATCAATTAACGATATAACCAAGCAACAAACACGGAACGTCAGGAAAGCCAGATTAATTGGGTGCGAAAAGGCTTAACGAAATTTATGAGTAAATATTTCCACCCCGGATTAAGGGGTAGTTCATTGCCGCATTGTGTCTCTATTTGAACATCCTTATTTCTACGGCGAGAGGGGGCATCTTCAGCCCCCCTTCTGTCCTATGATTTTCGCGGTTGACAGTGTTCGGGGATATCATCCTGAGCAGCGGTGGAAATATGGAGATTTCGGGGTCGAATGTATCTCTTCGGCAAATCTTTTCGCCGTTGGAAGCGTGGTTAATGGGTTTATTCTCGACATCTTTGTTTTCCGGAGAGATTGCGGGGATTTGGTGAGAGTGTCTGAGGTTTAAATCACTTGCATAATGAGGGGGTAGTGAGTCTTTGTTGTGAAGGGGGAATTTTGCCGTCATGTGGAATTCTAAAAATATGAAGAGAAGAAATTTTGTCATTCATGGCGTTAAAAAATTGCGAAGTAATAGGGGACGCTGAAAATTTCATATGTCGTCATATAATTAATTGTTCTTGTCATCGGTTATATTTCAATAAGTTGGTTTTCTCTATTTTTGAAAATATTTCTTATACTATTTGGTGCCTGATATAGCTTGATTGAGATTACGGGAGTAATTTAAGAGTTATACACTCGTAGTTCTCGTCAGATTTCTCTTAAAGAGAACAATTTAAAATTTACACGTTGAACAATAAATGAAATTTATTAAACTTTAATTGGTTTACGAAGAAAGTAGGAGTACATATTCGTACTAAATTTGATACTACCTACCAAAAAAAAACTTGTCCAAGTTAAAAAGGAGTTAAAAATATTACTGACTATAACCTTGTTTCTGTGTGTATCCCATAATCATTAAAATATAGATAACTTTAAAACTTTAAAAATAAGGATTAAAATCATTACCTTTTCAGTTCAACTTACAATCGTTGTTTTCTTTTACATATAATTATAAATCGAACGATTAAATAATACTACATCGACACAACTACCTGAGCTCAATTTATACCCCTAAGTCAAACTGATTTCGAAGCTCTCACCCTATCGAAATCTTTTAGAGTCCTTTCTTTCCCAGAAAACATACAAGGGAAAAGTAGAAAGGATCTCAAGCCGGTGTTATTCTTCAGATTATTCTTAAATGACAAGGCAAGTGACAGCGACACTCGGCCCTCGCCGCAATAATTCATCGGTGAATCTTTTCTCATAAAAAGTTGGCAACGCGATGGAAAAAGAACCTGGCCATGACGGCTGGCCAAGATTTCTCATATGGCCCTCTCACCCCCCTCCCTTTCCCTGCTGCATTGACATTAATAGAATTGAAGGTATTAAAGCGCCTGTGTGTTGGTTTCGGTCCGTTTTTAAAATATCTTGATGCGCTTTTAATTTCGGATTTGTGGAGAGAAGTTTTCTCTTTTCCAGTTTTCTGATTGCTTGTCACGGAATTCGAAGAGGTTATTTTTAAGAAATTGGCATTTTTGGGCTGAATGAGGATTAATGGGGGGGGGTTCCTATTGGCTGTGTTGGAATTTAAAGGAAAGTGTGACTGCCGTTAAAATTTTGCGATTTGAGGCTAAATAGCAAAGCGCAATGCGGGTTTTTATATAATCGGTAGCTACATTTAAGATGCCCTTAAAGATTTTACACTGAACTAAATTAAATTATTTTTACCCCAGTACCTAAACTTAAGCACAGTGTTATGTGAATTTTCACGTTTCTCAATACATATCGGCCTAAGATAAAAATTAATTTTTAACAAAAAAGAGACCGACTTCAAAAATGCGCCTAAAAATGAGAAATAATTTTTATCCAAAAAACAACAATACTACTTTTTTAACATAATTTTTGAAGTCGAAACACTTTCACAATAAATTAACATTCCTCGCTAACAATGAAAATGTTTATTATATTATAATTTATGGCTGTAATAGTTTTTCTTTTTAAATTAATTTTCATAAGACTGCTCAAAATATATAACATCGTATAGAGCATTCGCACATGACGTCATACTTGACGACGTGGAGGACAAAAACAACGTTGCTAAGGCTGTTGTTGTCTTTTCGTCATGTTTATGTTTTCCAAAAAAAGGCATTTAAGCCTTTTCTTATTAAATTAAGAAAAGAAAACAGTTAAGTACTATTGTGCCTTTAATTGTAAATCTTCTTTTATCTTATGTTATATGCTAATAATGTGTTCTTTAATTAATTTATTGTGAAAGTGTTTCGACTTCAAAAATTATGTTAAAAAGTAGTATTGTTGTTTTTAAACGCTTTTATTAGACTTGCTCTGGGCCAAGGTCACGGGTGAAAACTTAAAACTCGATTTTCGGTCACTTCCTGATATTCCAGGACCCTGAAACTTTACACGTTGATGTAACCCTCATGACACTCCAATATCCAATTATTATCTAATCAATAACCAAAGGATTAAGTTAATTAACGAGTATTTTTAATTATCAGAAAAACTTTACAAACAAACTTAAATTTTTTTACCTATAGTAATTTATTGGGAAATAGAAAATAACATTTCGGTAAGTAATTAAGATGTTCTAAAAATTCAAAAATAATTTATTGGGTTTTGTGAAATATTCTATTGAGGAGTAGAAAATACCTTTTCGGCAAGTAAAAAATATCTGATTTTCTGATCACTAAAAATAAAAGCGTGGGCGCTAGTAATTCCCTATTAATTCTATATTCTTCAATCGCATTTTCTTCTATGTAAAATTATAAATTACTAGCGCCCACGCTTTTATTTTTAGTGATCAGAAAATCAGATATTTTTTACTTGCCTAAAAGGTATTTTCTACTCCTCAATAAAATATTTCACAAAACCCAATAAATTATTTTTGAATTTTTAGAACACCTTAATTACTTACCGAAATGTTATTTTCTATTTCCCAATAAATTACTATAGGTAAAAAAATTATTTTTGAATTTTTAGAACATCCTAATAAAAGAGTTTTTTTTTTAAATATTTAAAAATTATTTCTCACTTTTAGGCTCATTTTTGAAGTCGGTCTCTTTTTTGTTAAAAATTAATTTATTTCATTCTTTTTATATCAAGTCGCCTACGGCTCAAGAAATTTCATGCCAAAAGAAAAAAATCTTATCCGCCCGACCCACGAAATGAAGTTTTCTTTTTAAGTAACAGATTCTTTACTTCAGAGTTTTATAAGGTTCAGTCGGTATATTTATTCCCCGTTTCAATAATCTGACTCTTATAGTGGTGAGTAAGCTCTCCACAAGTTTTGGATTTATTTATTATAACTCCTCTGGTATCCGCTAGAGGGCGTTTAAATTTAAATGGGACCAACTTGAAAACAATTCTAATCTAATGCAACAAACCGCGTCCAAATCGGTCCAGTAGAACATACCAAAAGGGCCTGGCAAAGATTCAACATTTATATTCGATGAATTGATAACCTCCTCCTTTTTGAAGTCGGTAAAAATAGATGCAACTGCAAATTTGACTCGTTTCGATACGAGCGTAATGCGTATAAACTCTGACACAAATAGGAAAAATTCAGAGATGTTTTTCTAATTATGGCATTGGGTTTATTATAAGCAAAAAAACACGAAAAATTCGATTATACGATTCAACAATAGAGAGAACTGGATGCACATTTACTCTCAGCACTTCGAGCATGGGAGGCCGTTTAAATATTACGTAAACATGTTTCGGTCATTTTTGAGCCCCCTACCTTTTTTCGTACAAAATCTTTAGTTTCCACCCAATGGTCTCCATGAACACTTAACCAATCGTTAAAACTTTCCTTGTGAAAAATGCTTTTTTCCTTGTTCAATTTTTTGTGAAATTTAGTTTTGGTTGAATTTTGAAATTATTTATGCAAGAAACAAGAAATTTTCGAAAATGTCTTTTTTAGGAGGAGTGAAATTCAATTATGTGGAGTGAAATACGGAAATAGCATAAACTAATTATACAGAGACACGAAAACCGATATCAAACTCCCTAAGCATCAGAACAATATGTGAAAAAAATATAATCTATTTCTCTCCTAAAATGAACAAAAGTAGATCCAATCTTTCCAAATTTTTTTTTCCGGCTACGCCATTATGGCCACAAACCATTTATATTTAGTTAAATTTCATAGGTATTAATTATTAATTATTAATTCAATAATAAAAATCAATTCACGCTATTATAAATTAATTTTTATAACAAGAATATTTAATGAAATAAACAAAACACTATCGTAATAATTATCTGTTCTATTTTCAATAGAATGTCATGAAATGTATTTTTCACCCTAATCGAGAAAGATCGAATTGTTTTACTTCAAGGGGAACTAGGGGAAAAAAGTTCTGTCAGCTAATGACTTCACTCTGAAATTTGATCATTGAGTCGTGAGAAGACCAACAAAGGTTTAAGTTCTAAAACTACTTAAAGTAAAGACAGGTTCGTGTTACTAAAAGTTGGTAAATTAAGCCAAAGGCTGGATTCAGAAGCGAATATCTTTTCTTGCTTACCCTGAAAATAGTTTATTATCAAATGGTTTTCATTCCTTTGTGCATTTAAAAATATTGCATCTTTTCAGAAGAATTTCCACACACTGGTGTTTAGTTACTTTAATTAAAAATTAATTAACTTTTAATTTAATTTTGTTTTCGGAAAATCTATATTTTGTTTTTATGAGCTTTTCCACATGAGATATTTCGTTACTACATGCTTAAAAACTCTAAGTAAACTGCTACTTAAAGTGTTTTAGCTATTCATTTCAAATTGTAATTTACATAAATCTTTAAAACTTTAATTAGCTGCGTTCTTTTATTAGTTTTTTATACTTTCCTAATATGTGCAACTAAAAAATAGGCGTGGGTAAACGCAATAATGATTACTCATTTACTTAGACATCCTAATTATGGATAAAAGGTGTGGATGATAATACACAATGAAGGTTTTAATTAGCTAATTATCTTCGATTCCTACCTAATAGATGTAGAAAGACCATAATATTTGGAGGAATTATATTACTTAATACTTTCTTGTGTAATTTTAAAATAAGTTCGGGTAGACAACATAGATTCAACTTTCCTGAGAGGGCAGTAAACAAAGTATATTAATTTTAAACGAAGATTCTTTTTTGTCTGTAAACAGATTTGTTTCAACACAATATATTAGATTCCTGTAAAACACTATACTGTGCTCCGTGTGTGGAAATCTTATCAAATTCAGAAATATCTTATACAAAACGAAATTATTACATTCAAGATTGGTCCACAAAACAGCAATTCCATTTAACCATTTTCTTCTTAAATTCTCGCTTTCTCCGGAGGGAATTTAAGGAAAGAAATTCCAATTATTATCAGATGTCATATTCTTCAATACACCATACCGAGTTAAATTTTAATTTGTTATTCGGTGATTGCAGTAACAGTTTGACTCTTTTGAAGCTCAATCATTGGTAAACTTAATAAGGCGTTCTATAGTCTTATTGGTGTTTTTACTTTTATACCAACTTTATGCACTTACCAACTTTTCTCTGGTTTAGTATGAAATCGCGTTATGTGGGAATCAATTATTTTTAAAGCACGCTATTTATCCATAAAGTAAAAACATTCTACTCATGTCCACTCTTTTACATGGAAAGCGGTACATTTAGCGGTACACATACGCCAAATAACAGAAATTTCGCCAAGAGTTCTAAACCAATGTAATAAAATTATACAGGGTGTTTCAAAAGTCCGTTTCACGGCTTTTATTTGGAACCAACGTCTCCTAGGGTCATGGAAGTAAGGTATAACCCTAGGTAAGTGACCTTGGAGAATCCATTGAGAAGACTTCAGGCGCCCCTAGCGCCGAAATAAAAAAGTTAAGAAAATTAATTAGTAAACTAAAGGAGATAGAACAAATTCCTCTGTGGGAGTATTGTTGCCACTGTTATAAGTAACTCACTGAAAAAAATTTCATGAAAATATCGTGAATATTTGCGGATATATTAGCATGTGAAAATAGCACTTTTTCAGGCATCAAAAAAGAAAAATTTCAAAAATTTACAAATTTTTCAGAGTTATTATGTAGTTTTGTATCTTTTTAGTTAAATAAAGCAAAATTTTAATAAAAAAATCAAAAAATTTGCAAATTTTTAAGTTTTTCTTTTTTGATGCCTGAAAAAGTGCTATTTTCACAAGCTAATATATCCGCGAATATTCACGATATTTTCATGAATTTTTTTTCAATGAGTTACTTATAACAGTGGCAACAATACTCTCACTGAGATGTTTGCTCTATCTCCTTTAGTTTCTTAATTATTTTTTTTCTTCTTTATTTCGCCGCTAGGGGCGCGGAAAGTCTTCTCAATGGATTCTCCAGGGTCACTTACCTAGGGGTAGACCTTACTTCCAGGACCCTAGGAGACGTTGGTTCCAAATAAAAGCCGTGAAACGGACTTTTGAAAAACCCTGTATAATAGCAATGAAAACCATAAAAATTTGGCGATACAGCCGACTCCACTTAAAATGATCACCTTTGACCAAGATTAGACTGCTAACAGTATCCGATTGATAATATTAAACGATTTAATACTAAAAAGTGGAAAACAGTGTAACTGGAGTGTTTTGCATTAAAATCACAACGTATGTATGTAGTCCTAATTGAAGTATTCAAAACAATTACCTGTACAGTATTGCAACTTAAACATTCTTTAAAAAATATAAGAAAGCAACATATAACACTAATAAATTAATGACTCATTTTGTATTACATGTATTAAAATCGGCCTTCAAGTTGGAAAACAAGGAGGGTTTTTTTGGGGATTTCAACAAATATTGATAACATTAAACGATATATTGATCACATAAAACGATACATTTTGCGTTAAGTTAAATAAGATTCGATTTCGATAACAATATCCGATTGACAACATTAACCCCGTGATTACATTAAGCGGAATCGACTGTATTTGAATATTTTGTGTTAAATATTTAACGCGACAATAAACGGAATTGAACCCGGAAATCCAAGCTACAAATTCGCAATCACACCCCCCTCCTGTAGGGCAGCAAATATTCCGAAAAACGCCCGATCACAATCGGACCCCCCACAAAAAAGACCCCCTTCCCCTAATGAAACTTAATGACACCCTGCGCAAAAATACGCAAAGCCAAATTAGAAATGATTTAGTTCGACTAGCGGGGACACGCAGCATTTAGAAAAGTGTCCGGTGACTGGAAATTTGAAAAATAGCCCCTCCGGTAATTTAGCTAAGTGTCGGGGGGCATAAATCTTCCTCCAAAGGGGGTGCCCGAGGGAATTTAAAGACCCCTAGAAACGCGTCGAGAGCGGTTTGTAAGGAGCCAGGATTGATCATCAAGCACTCGATATGCTAATTCGGAATGGCGCTTTTTTACTCTTCCGAAGGGCGGACGTTTGCGAGGTGTTGTTTATGCGGGGTAATTATTTCGGGTGTCGCTTTACGCTGGAGATGGATTGGAAGGCTTTTGAGAGAATGGTTTTGGCAATAAAACACTAACAAGAGGGTTTTAGAGGAAAGATTGAGGAGCTGTTTGTGGTAATTGAGCTGGTTTAGTGGATTATTTGATTTTGGTTGCGTTTCAAGAAAATGATTGGCAGAAGAGAGCATTTTATATGAGAAACCTGATGAATATTCATTTTTTAATATAATTTTCTAACATAGAGGAATGGTATCCAGATGATTAGTCACCACTTGATACAAGCGTCGACTATATTTCATTGAATTAGTGATCCACAAAGTGGTATTATTATTACCACATTAGGGCTCTAAACTAGTTACTTCTTGATAATATCACAAGATGTCTTTTCCTAATTTGTAAGCGAATAGCACTTTTCAGAAGGGGGTTTTACTCACTATACTTAAAAACCTAATGTTAAAATACATAATTTCGGGCTTATAGGCCGTGTTCCAAAATAAAAAACACCAGACGTTTCGTCGGAAGCTGTGCCCGACATCATCAGTGGAATAAAAAGCATTAGTTCACCGATTCACCAAGTAGACGTGGTGCATTCTCATTGGATTCATCTGATTGGCCAGTGGGAGGATCGGGCGGAAATGACGTCAGACCTCTCTGCACACTCCTGAGGGCCGGATGCCAAAACTTCTGGAGGTGGATGCCTTCTTCTTTGCGATTAAAATTTTGGGGATGTTTATAAATCTCAATAGCTTCTCTATATAGACGGGGGTAAAAATGCGAGATTGAGGCTAAAACTTTAGTGCTGCTAAATAAAATATCATGATTACTTTTCTGACTATGTTCAGCCACGGCAGATTTCTGATATTGGCCAAGGCGGCATTGTCGTTCGTGTTCAGAAAGACGGGTTTTAATGGTGCGTTTTGTCTTGCCGATATAGACTGAACCGCAGGAACAAGGGATCTGGTACACTCCAGTGCTGTCGATAGCGGGTCTCTTGGGTCTTTAACCGAACGGTATAGGTTACGTAGCTGTCTTGTTGGCTTGAAGATGGGTTTGATTCTGTGATTTTCTAAAATTCTCTGCCATTTTGATTGCCATTTGATCTGCCATTTTGATTTGTCTTGATGACTGCCATTTTTTGTCTAGGATGGTGATTTGAGGACTTATTTAGGTAGCGATCCGTATGGGTGGGTTTACGATAGACTCAAGAATCTCAAGACTTCTCAAAGAATTCCATGTAGAAATTAGCCACCACTACATGGAATTCTTTGAGCAGACAGCCCTGGGAACCGCTCCCTTAAAACCCAATGTGTGGTTCAGATATGTAGACGACACTTTTGTAGTTTGGAGCCATGATGAAGAAAAACTACCGGATTTCCTGCAACATCTAAACAATGTCCATCCAAACATTCAGTTCACAATGGAAATAGAGAAGAATAGAGAGCTACCGTTCTTAGACGTACTGGTAGAACGTAAAGACGATGGGAGCTTTGGACACAGAGTCTATCGTAAACCCACCCATACGGATCGCTACCTAAATAAGTCCTCAAATCACCATCCTAGACAAAAAATGGCAGTCATCCAGACTCTTGCCAAGCGAGCGGAACGAATCTGTGAGCCACAGTATTTAGAGGAAGAGCTACATCTGGATCAGGCACTACAGGCGAACGGTTTTTCTTCCAGTGATATAAGAAGAGCTTTACACGACAGAAAATTTGAGACTCCGATGGAATCCAATAGCCCAGTTCAACCCCCGATTGGAAAGGCTTTCTTATCGTACATACGAGGAGTTACAGATAGAATCGGGAGAATTTTAGAAAATCACAGAATCAAACCCATCTTCAAGCCAACAAGACAGCTACGTAACCTATTACCGTTCGGTTAAAGACCCAAGAGACCCGCTATCGACAGATGGAGTGTACCAGATCCCTTGTTCCTGCGGTTCAGTCTATATCGGCACGACAAAACGCACCATTAAAACCCGTCTTTCTGAACACGAACGACAATGCCGCCTTGGCCAATATCAGAAATCTGCCGTGGCTGAACATAGTCAGAAAAGTAATCATGATATTTTATTTAGCAGCACTAAAGTTTTAGCCTCAATCTCGCATTTTTACCCCCGTCTATATAGAGAAGCTATTGAGATTTATAAACATCCCCAAAATTTTAATCGCAAAGAAGAAGGCATCCACCTCCAGAAGTTTTGGCATCCGGCCCTCAGGAGTGTGCAGCGAGGTCTGACGTCATTTCCGCCCGATCCTCCCACTGGCCAATCAGATGAATCCAATGAGAATGCACCACGTCTACTTGGTGAATCGGTGAACTAATGCTTTTTATTCCACTGATGATGCCGGGCACAGCTTCCGACGAAACGTCTGGTGTTTTTGTTTTTTATTTTGGAACACGGCCTATAAGCCCGAAATTATGTATTTTAACAACAAATCCGGCTGTGAAAGTCTTCATGTTTACATTAAAAACCTAATGTTTCTATACAAGCTTGTTTCCCAAGCTTGGGTAAACAAGTAATGTTTTTACAAGCTGTTCTATACAAGCTGATCTGAACAATTATTTGTGCCATTTTCTAGATGATTAAAACAATTTATTGTACATATTTCTTTAAATAAAAATATGAGAAGTCAGTTGGATACCCCTTATTTCTATTAGAAATCGCTACCACCATACCAAAAATCCTTCTGCTTTTCCTAGTTTTTGGGAAATCTTTCATAGTTTGGCAAGAATAGGCATTTTCAAATACGCGCAGCAGATTATAATTCTATTACAGAACATTAACTACAAATCTATTAGAATTAGAGAATTAAGAGTCCACTGTAGAATGTTGTGCAGTACCTTATCACCCAAGCACTCCAAAATGCACTTAGATGATAACGACTAAAAAAACAGATTCTAGATTTAAGCTTGTTGGTAACCATATAACTGAGACTTGCACAACTATAACTGTGATCCGAATCCACACATTTATGCTTATACTAGTATTCGCCACAGGCAAAAAAATATCGATCGAAATCCAAAATTCCTTTTCTAGGACTTTCAGAAAATCTTACAGTGCAAATTCTGAGCCACCGAACTTACTAGCAACTAACATTGAACAAAAAATTAACAATTATGCCTTAATTGAAGTACTTGTAGTTCTACTGAAGTAGGTAATGTCAATAGAATATAGCCAGGCATAGCTACTCTGATATTACACTCTGAATTGAAAAAATATCTAATGCAATATTAGTACAATTAAATAATTACCTAAATTTTTTTAACTTTCTAATTTTGCACAGCCATTCATCTGTCACCTAAATTCATGCAAAATTTCAGCGATATTTCTCCTTTTCTCTATAAAACTATGCAGTTTTTTTCATTTTTATAGGCATGATTTTCTACAAATGAACTTGCCATAAAAATTTAATATTCAGATACTTATGATATAATTTTTAGATTTTTAGGGGGTCTTCAAATTATGAGCCCTTTAGACCTGGGCCTCTCAGGCCTAATGGTAAGCCTGCCCTTCCCAATATAACCAGAGTAATTTTAGTTCTTTTAACAAGGGATACATTGCAGTCACTTCAAAATACTACAACCTGCGTTAGGCGATAAAAAAATGCATCTCCAGAAAACGAAAGCCTCTCCAAAAGATCAATACAACCGCGGAAAATTACAGAGTTGCGTGTTAATGCCTCATCATCTTTGATGAATTAACACCCTTATCATTAACCGCTTGCTTTCAAAAGGATTCTTTCAACAACAAAAATCCACCACCGCCGAGTGACTTCGTTGTTATTGCGTTATTAAATATTATAGATGTCTTTTTTTTCATCATTATCTTCTCCTGAATCAATTAGGGAAATGCGCGTTTAAAGTTAATTGAAAAGTAATTAGTAGATATATGGGAGTAATCATCACAGTACCGATAAGTCCTGTGAGAAGTTTCGCGTATGGCGCGCTGATGCCATCCGCAGCTGAGAAATTATGATAAAAATGAGTGAGTTTTGTTTTTGTAGATCAATCAAGATGGAGTGAGGATGTAGGGAAGTTAATGTTTGATAGGTAGATGGAGTGGAGATGCTTTGAGGAAAAGCGTTGATTTTGTTCTTTAAGGACCTTTAAGATTCTTTGTAGTATGATGATATTTTAAAGAATAAAAATAAAGAATGTCAAGAATATTATCTGTTTTATATTTTACTAGCTGATATGCCCGGCCTTGCACGGGTGGAGTGTATCAATTTGTTAAAATTTTCTCAAGTTACATGCCTAATTTTCTGTAACCATAATTACCAATCATCCTGGTAGTTTTTCATATCCCGGTGTTCCCAGTATTTTTTCATATCCCGGTGCCTTTTTCATCTTGGTGTCCCCGGTGCCTTTTCATCTCGGTGTTCCCGGTGCATTTTCATCACCGTGCTCCCTGTGCCTTTTCCCTCCCGGTTCCAACTGTGTAAATCTAACCTAACCATCCAGTTTCGGTGTTGCACATTTAATTACGACAGTTACCCAATTATCCATTCTAAGTGAAAAAAAATCCATTAAAATTATTACAGACTTTTGAAATCCCAAAATTTGTAAATACCCCCTGTTTAAATTGAAAAAAAAATCCCGTTAAACTACACCAAAGAAACAAATTATAAGGTTAAATAACAAATTGATCTAGTGTTTCTATCATCAACTTTCTACAAAAACTGCATGATGTAATCCTTACTTTAACCAGTCTAATTCTTAAAACTTTCTATTTCAACTTAAAGTTTCATGGAAAATGAAGTTTTTAATAAGAAAATACTGTTATAAAGTTTTTTATAAGGGTCGTTTTTAATTTTTTAAATTATTAATAACCTTTTTAAAACATTTAAAACAATTTTAGCCAAGTTTTATCTTTAAATACTTTGTTTTATGTTTAAAATTGTTTTTGTTGTATTATTTGCAACAATGCGAGTTAAACAGATCTTCTTTAGTGGAGAAGTAAGGCGATTTTTACAAAAAGGCCTTATAGGGGATGAAGGGGTGGTTTTAGAAATTTGGAAATGATGTCATTGTCTTTCCCCCGTCCCCATACGTATGTGTACCAGGTTTGGTTCGATTCGGACGGGTAGTTTTGGAGAAATTGAGCCAAATCTGTTCCGGACAAACCCAGGCAGGAACCCAGGAACCCAGGCAGGAACCCAGGGACACCTTCATTATATATAGAGAGATTAAAGAACAAATACTTTATGACTGTTTGAAGATGTATATTGTAGATTCAATTACGTTTTATCATATTTTAACACGCATGTAATTGCTTAAGGAATTATAAGAAATAAAAAAAATTAGATTATATGTTATTACATAATAAACATTTGAATTTGAGCGCAGTGCATACTCTAAGAAATAAATTCCAAGTATTTCTATTATAATAAAAAAAACATTCAAAATCCTCATCTAATTTTTGAATAAATAAATTACGCAGTTTAGGGTCAGATGCAGCTTCGAAAAACCAGGCAGCCAAATAATCGAGATTTTTAAATTTTATATTTATAATAGCCGTAAACCGAAAACTGGTTTTGGAGTAGGTAGAAAAAAATCAACCGAGTTAGACCCCTCTGTTTGCAAGAAAACGAGCCACTTTCAAAAGTAAGTGTTTAAATTATTGATATCAAAATTTAAATAAAAATTTAATGATAAAATAATTAAATTTATCATCCAAAATATTATTTATTTGCCTAGTTTAAATAAACTACTTCGTAAACAAATCTATAAAATATATTTTTAGTTAAGAAGTAACTAATTTTACAAAATACCAATTAGAGCATTAAATTTCATAGTTACATTTACATTGGTTAGCAAATCATGGATAATAACGTATACACCAAGAGCATCAATATATTTTTCCATATCTGTCTCAATATAGGTTTTGAAATATTTTACCAGAAAATCTCTTACAAATATATTTTCTTGTGCCTAAATCTTATAAATAAGGAAACAAACTCTTTCCTACTTTACCATTTTTTAGAATTAATAAATTTGCATTTCCCCTAAAAAATTGAAACCCTTTTCCCAAGAAAATCTTAGCAGGGACCAAGTAAAAGCGTTGAGTTTTTATGAACCCTAAAGTTGTTTCAAAGCAAAAAAAAAAAAAGTACCCGTGATACAATAGAGATCTAATAGTATATTAGAGTGGACATCACGTGACTTTCATTGAACTGACAAGGCGCCATGTTTTCATCGGCCAGCCGTAATGTTAAGTCATTGGAAGGGTTCTCAAAAAGGCATTTAAAAAGTTTCCCAGCTGAAATATCCCTTAAAGACCGATAGAAATGCAAATAGGACCAAAAAATACGTCTTTTAACACCAAAATTACATACCTTTCGTGCAGTTTTCTTGGTTTTTTATCCCGATTTTTCTTCCCTAAGGCTAATATAATTGTTTTCTCGTCAAAAACCATTGTTATTCAGATTTTGCCTCTTGTTAATTAGGATGGCTTCGGAAATATTTTAAAACACGAGTGGAAATAAAAATATGATAATATTTTAAGAATAAGAATTTTAGAATATTTTAGTGTAAAAATTAACATTTAATTAAATTAAATTCCTTAGGTGTATAAAAAAAAGACAAAACTTACATAAAGTGTTACTTTTATTCTTACATATTTTCGTTTTACTAGTGTTTTAAAAAAACATTTTTGCAGCCATTCTAATTAACAAGAGGCAAAATCTGCATAACAATGGTTTTTGACGAGAAAACAATTATATTAGTCTTAGGGAAGAAAAATCGGGATGAAAAACCAAGAAAACTGCACGAAAGGTATGTAATTTTGGTGTTAAAAGACGTATTTTTTGGTCCTATTTGCATTTCTATCGGTCTTTAAGGGATATTTCAGCTGGGAAAGCCTTGTTGGTTTACCGAGTCTCCTATGCAATAGCATTTTACTGGGTCACGTGACGTCCACTCTAATATACTATTAGATCTCTATGTTTAGCATAGATAGAGTTTTAAGGCAATGCAGCCATAGAATAGATAGACTAATATTAAATTTTACAGAAGTACTACAGTACTTGGATCAACTTTCTCAGATAAAAGCTTTGGCTCATTTTAATGATACATAATAGTGTTTTCAGGTGACGTCACAACCGGTTATTTTCTTTTAACTGTGTACCTCCTTTAGGGCTTGTAACTGTTGCTAAGGCCGTTGTTTATCTGTTGCTAAGGCGGTTTTTAGGTATGGGATCACGTGATTTCAAATGCTCCAATAGAAGAATTCCACGGCTAGTATTTTCTGTAACTGTTAACATCTGTGGGCAAAAAACTGTAACATCTTCTGTTGCTAAGGCCGTTGTTAGGTCCGAGTCATGTGATTGAAAATGCTCTATTGTGTAACAATAGTATGTTAAAAATGAATCTTAATTCTTTTTTAATATCATCAATAATATCATGTGTATGATAAGATCATCAAAATTTTCTAAAATGACAATAAAGTAAATCAAGATTATGATGAAAATCTGATCTGATAATTTACCTTATGAAGGGATTTTTTTAAACGCATTTAGAGGCTTTAGTATTTTTAATTTCTGCAACAAAAACTTTTTTTTAGGAATTTAACTTTTACAGTCGCACAAATTCTTTACATGAGTCTAACAAAAACATTAGCAACAAACTACAAAGAGCTTAACGTGGAAATAACAAATTAATCTAGTTTTTTTACTAATACCTATGTTAACGAATAAAAGGAGGAATGTTCTTCGACATTTATGTAAACCCTGCATCTTAACTTTAAAATACCAGTAGTGTTCAGTGTTTTAAAATTATAAAGAGGATTAAATCAAATTGAAAATTTACTCATTTTACACATATTATGAATACATCTTTTTCAAAACCCCGTTTTAATACTTGATGAAAATAAGTTTCATCCACAAAGATTTTCCCTACTTAAACTTAAAAAGTTCAGATTTGAAAAGCTTATTGGTTTTTTAGAACAAAAGGTCAAAGTATAAAATTTTCTATGAATAGCTTTTAGTATTTCCCTAAGGAGACAACAACAGACACTAGGACACCGTCTAGATCTAGAGTCTAGACGAAAACGTATTAAATCAAAACATCATGTACTTAGTCATTTATAAAAATTAAACACTTTTCGAGCCATAAACACAATAAAGTTCAATGTAAGTACACTCTAAACTAACAGCAAAACGTCTAATGCAAAAAAATGCAAATGTTATTCAACAATTTGCGTCTATTCTGGGAGGATACTAAATAATTCTATGTAATTCAATTTATTCTAAGGAATGAAAAAGTATTTTTAAAATACTGAGATTTTAAAGCTGCATGAATATTTTAATATTTATTTTTTGGATAGCGAAGAGAAACAATTTATATGCTTTAAAAATTTAACTGTAAAGTGATGTAGAACTTTTTTTAAAAATCAGATTACCTTCCTATCTTTGAGAGCATTGGGATATTTTTAGAATCAACAACTTACGACTATAAATACAGTCAACTCCGCTCAATGGGATCGCTTTTAGTTGAGATTAAACTGATAATAATATCAGATTGATGACAAAAAGCGATTTGATAATAATTAGGGCAAACTCTCCAATTAGGGTGTTTGCCTTAAAATCATACCTACGTAACCCTCATTTAAGTATTTTTTTTTAATTTATTTATTTCAAAATTACAGTCAAAACGAACAAAACAAGAAAAATATCCATATCACCTGGGATCGCAGCGATCCATGTAGGTGAACAAAACATGCATAGAATAATTACAAAAACTAAAACGTGAAGTTATAAACTAAAGAGAACAATACATAAAAATAATATAGGAACAGTATAAATATAAATGTATAAACAGGGGTGGCAAACAGGGTGTCTTAATTTACGGGTTTAATATCTGTCATAAGGGGGTGGTGCATAAAAAATGAGGATAGTTGATATTATACAATAATATAAAATTTAAGCAAGAAAAATTTCAATATTTTCTATAGAAAACAAAAACTCTTTTAATTTCTTTTTAAATACATGTTTGGATGAACTATTTTGTATTTCTAAAGGTAGTAAATTAAAGAACTTAGGAGCTAAATAAAAGAAATGTTTACAAAAAATAGTTTTTTCAGGTTTAGGTATATCATATACTATATTGGGTCTTCGAGGGTTTATTACGTTACGCCTTTTGCATATTTCTGAATTTAAGTAACGATAGAGACTTGTTTTAAAGAAAAAGAGGTAGCGAATGGGTAAGATATTCAATAGTTTGAAGCTGTTGACGGAAGGTGCTTGTGGTGATATCAATTTTAAAAATCTTTCTTAGAGCCTACAAATTCTTTTTAAATTTATCTGATAGTCTCCACCCCATATCGTTAGGCCGTAATTAATTCGCGAAAAATGATATTATGGTATTTTAATATTTTCAACTTAAAATTGTTTTGGAAATATGTATAACTGTTTTTAATTAATACAATAATTGATGATGATAATAATAATAATAGTTAATAATAATAATAATAGTAGTAATAATAATAGTTAATAATTTTATTTGCCTTATTTCAGATAATTTATCAAGTTTTTATGTGCGTTTAGCTTAAAATTTTTCACCAAATTAAACAGAAAGAGAAGGGATTAGACGAAGGGGAAGACCACCTACAAGATGGATGGATGATGTTGAGGGGGACCTCAAGCTACTGGGAATTAACCGATGGCGGGCCGTCGCACCAGACAGGGCCAGATGGAGGAGAATCTGCGAGTCAGCCTTGGCCTGTAAAAGGCTGTTGAGCTTATGAAGAAGAAGAAACAGAAAGAGAAAGGTAGGTTTTTTTTCCAATTTTTGAATCAAAATTAAAATAAAATGGCTAAAAAGTACGTGTTACAAACTTTAACTCTTAAACTGGAATGAATCTCAATTTATAAAAGTTTGAAGATTTTACATACAGAAAAACACATTTAAAAGTAGAACATAAAATGCTAGAATACCAAACAAATAGTGCACAATATCATTGTATCTCTAGTTTTATTTATGAGAAAACATGATTGAAACATCATTTTAAATAGGAAAAAAAGGTTATTTTTTAAAATCTGTAAAATTGGAAATTTAGACGATTTTAACTTCTTAGACCCCTTTCATAATATTTGGAACATTCGTTTTCTTTTATCTTCAGTTCAAAGAGAAATTTTAATTATAACCACCCAGTACTTTCAAAAAAAGGTGCACTTCATCTAAAATATACCTCCACCTGAAAATTATTAACAGGTAAACAATCACCAAACTCCAAGCAAAGCAACAACTTTCCAACTCCGGGATCAGAACTCAGAGAAAACAACTGCCACAAAATCAACTCCCAAAGAAAAAAAAATCGTCCCGCATCCACAACTCTTACAGAACAAACACGACGACTGTCTCACCGAGGTTTCCAACCGACACCGATGAGAGAGAAAAAAAAAAGAAACCGAAAAGTCGAAGCTCTCAAATTGTCGCCACAAAATTTCCCGGCACGTCGCGAAAGGGCCGAGTTTTTACAAGGACCCTCGCCGCTGCATATTGAGAGGCCTTCGCCAAAAAACATACCCGCGTAAACTTTTAGAGTCAATAAAAAGTATGAAGATTCGCCTGGCGGAGAAATTCCCCTACTATTTCTCCTCCCGATACGCTTCTTCAATTTTGCTTGCTTGGTTTTCGGCGAAGAGTATGGTGTAGAGGGCACAAGGGTACGCCAGACCCTGCGTGCCAACATTGTCGGTGGCAAAAAACAAATCCCTAACATAAGAGGTCCCTTTGTCGGGGGGGGTTTAGGGTTAGAAAATCCAAGAAAACAGATTGCTCTTCTAAAATATTCTTCCTCTAAATAACTGAAATTAATCGGGAATAATTTCTGTATTCCGAGGATATATCCGTATTTTTGTTTTTTGTCTAATAAACTTTTTTTAAAACTTTTTTGAAAAATAAACTTTCCGTTATTTTAAGAAACTTCAGAGGTGTTTTAGATTAGTTTATAGGAGGTAGTCTTAATAAACAATCAATATTGAATATAGCTAATTTTATAGCGGTATGTCTAATATGACTTCACCGGCATTATGTATTATGCACCCGGTTTATATTGGCTTCGTTTTAACTTTAAAATCACAAAACCTTTTGACTTGTACAAATATATTTTTGAAATTTTTTCTTTTAGTGGTGATTATTTAAATATAAATTCTTTTATGGAAGAATTCACGGAAAAAAAACATGTTTTCTAGGCACCCGGGAAATCTTTATCAAAATACAGTAGAAAATTTAGTATAAAAAGTCGATTTTTTTACGGTGTGAAAGACCCGAAAAGAGGACCAACAATTTTTTAAGTAAGTAAAAAAAGGCAAGTTTGAAAAATTTTGATTGTGCTACAAATCTGCATCTAAACATATCTTACTCTATAAAGAACCTATGGTTTTATTGCCATGACTGGTAACGCCCACCAGTTAGAGTCGAAGAAAGTGTAAAAAATGACTTTTTCAATATCAGGAGCTTATAATCTATCAAAAATCGGAAGTTTTCCGAAGAATAAAATCTGATATGAATTTCGGTCGCGGGCTCCAGGTCTAAAATAATTGGTAGAAAATCTCTCTTTCTCTTTCTCCCAGAGCAAAAAGAAGAGGGACTGAAATAAATATTTCACCATGTTGATATGATGGCCACAGTTGCTACCATGTGGACAGATATTCAAAGGACAGTCTATTTGTAAAACCTCTACGGTTTTCGGGGTTCTGTGTTTCTCCTCGCGTCGTGTGTCCGCTTTATTTCTCCACTTCGGGTGGCAGCACTTCTTGTCAAGTCGAATGAAGTGGCCGACGGTGGAGGAATATTTTTTGCGGTTTTCCCTTCCTCCGCGTTGGCAGCTTATATTATGTTATATTATTTCTTTTCGAAAATGGATTTTAGCCTACCGTGAGTGGAGGTTACAGTTAGGTCTCTCGGAGTAAGACGAGTTAAATTTTTGGTGTTTGTCTTTGGCAGCTGTCTCGGTGAAGGATGGTAATGTGATTTCATGAGCTTAAAGAGAATTCCAAATAGTTATTTAAGGTGGATTGGGGACGTATAAGGTTTTCAATGATATTTATGTTATTTTAGAACATAAATGAAATACTCCTTTAGTATTCTAGGAATTGGAGAGTAGTTTAAAAAATATTCGATCAGTATTTTTCCATCGTTCATAAAGTTTCTTCTATACATTAAAAAAATCAATTTATTTCTTAAGAGGTAAAAATTATATTATAATTTTAGTTAGTAAAAGTTTAGAAGTAACAGAAGAGGAATACTCGATTAAAAATGTCCTTTGTTGAAATTAATAAATGGAAAAATTCTTTAGTATTGCTTATATATTAAGTATATTATTTAGTACCTATATTACGTTTTTTTCAAGGAAAAGAAAACATAGTATGATTATTAAATACCTTTAAAAAATAAAATTATGGATAAGAAATCTATATAATTCAGACCACTGCTTGACGGCAATTGATGATTATTGGATAGATTCTTGTTCAATTTTTACTTTTTACAAAAGAAAAAAAACCGAAAGAGCTTACACTTTTTTACCTAATACAATATATGTTTGTTTTTATTCTTGGAAACTCCCACCACTAATTTTTTTCATTATTTTAGTTATTAAAAACAGAACTTTTAAAGCGTTTATGTTCAATTTAAAGAGCAACAACTTGAAATTATTTATAAAAATAAAAAAAACGCACGTAAAACCTTTAGACTATACTCGACAGCCCACCCCCCAAATGTTTCCTGAACCCAGCACGTCACTACACGGAAGGAGAAAATGGGTAAACACAAAGCCTGTTGGGTTGCTAGGAGGAGTTTCGGTACGCAAATCTTGATAAAAAGACACTACCTGGGTTTAACAAAATAATCATATTTTTAAATTGACGTTCTTCATTTCACTCAAAATTCAGACACCGCGATGGGAACTACTTTGTTTGTTAGTGACGTCATAGGGTCAACTACCTTGCTGTCTAGTATAGCCTCCCCATCCAACGAAAAAAAAAAAACAATCCTAAACTTCTTCAAGTGAATGCTGCTTCTCCTAATCCTTTTCCAACCCAATTACTAACAGAAAAGCTTTTACAATTCAAATCACTTGAGGGGGGGGGTTCTATCAAGAAAATATACTTATAAATAACACATCCACCTTCAATTAGTTACAACAATATCTTCGCTCCTCTGGTTCATTATTAAGTACAGACGAAAACTGACTTACCGCTTAAAGCCATAATCTCCTTCATCCCTAGTGTTTCAACTTTGGCCAATTATTATTCTGATCTTCACAAAACAGTTTTTCTTGTATATTCTTACGCAATCTGCATTTATGCGTTTAAACTAAGGCAAGCCTTAAGGTATATTCACTCCCTTAAGGGGAGTTATCTCATATTCGCCTCAAAACACTAGACGTGAGGAACAACAGAGGATACATAATCCACACTTGCCTCAAATCGTCGATATTTATGCGTAATCCTGCCCACCGTGACACAATAGATTAAATCGTCTATTGAAAACCGTAATTCTCTCTGGCCCCGTTTACATGGACCATATACCCGGGTATAAGTGGCCGATATACCCAGCAATAGGGAAAAATGCAGGGTATAAATAAATCCACCTATTTACTCGGGAATTTGAATACCCGGCTTTCCCATGATGCATTTCGGTCTCACTCAAAGCAAAAAGTCATCCATGTTAGGCTTAAGTGAGTACTTGTTGGAAAGTAAGTTGTTCTTTGTTATTTCAATTGGATATTTAAGATTGATTACTATCTTAAATGTCGAAATAACTTGAAAATAATCCATTATGAACGCAAAATTCCAAGACGAAAACAGATAACAGAATGTAAACAAACTCAAATCGCAATGAATGATGGGACCAGTGACGTCTATACCCGGGATTTGAGGACTGGTCATGTAAACGGGTTTTTAGCACGGTTTTCAATATCCCTTTCTCCTGCATTATACCCGGGTGTATAAGAGTGGCACATGTAAACGGGGCCTCTGAGGCTGTATAATCAAAATTTTCGAGGAAAGTTGCGTTTTACCTGAAGGATTTGAGAGCGGATGAGTCCATTGTGGAGATACCAGCTTATGAGGACCGCAATAAAGGGGAGCGGGAAGTTTCATCAGATAATGACGAAAGAGTTTGAATGTGAAATTCGGGACTTGAAGGGTGATAAGACTTTATGAATGACGTTGGGAAGAGAATGTGGGAAAGTTGGTTATATTCTGAAGGTTTAATGAAACAAGCTTCTGACACTTGTCATTGTTGGGGTAAATTCGGTGAATAGGAAGATATTGTCTTACCGTTACCTTCAGGAGAAATTGGAATATTAGAAGATAACTAAAGTCAAGGGATTTCTTAAGAGATTAAATAACATCAGAACGTGATATATCCTTGGGATTTGGATATTGAATAGATTCAACTATTTATTCTTCAGTATTAAATTATACATATTTCAACGAACCTTTTACGAACTCGAACGAAGATGAATATATCTCAGTATTTTGAATAGAAACGGGTAAACTATTGAAGAATTTAGAAGCTCAATAATAAAAATGCTTTCGAAAAATATCTTTATTGTATTTAGGAATTATATAAATGTCTTTATTTATTTTCAATGTTATGGAATAAATATGTTACGGGCAATGTGATAAATCCGGTCATTATTAATAATGCCCGGCAAATGTGATAAATTCAATGGAATTTATCAATGAAATTTATCACTTTGCCCGCCTCCACTTCGGGGATTATTAATAATGCTCGACTAGTCACTTAGCCCGTAACATATACACCGGAAGTGCTCGGGGTATTTGATCAACTTCCGGTTGAATTCTTCTGTAAAAAAATATTTAAATTAAGTTGGTCTAAAATATTGTTTCCTATGTGTGTTGATGCAAGTTGGTTCACCACAAGCATTAACCGTAAATCCCCTTACACTAAAGAAGAAGGATTTTCAATTACGATTTTACACAAACCAGCGATATGGAGAAAAAAAGTGTGAATTTGATTAAATTTATACGAAGTTTAGATTATTTTCAAATGCATTCCATTGGAAATAATAAAAACTAACACCTCGGAGGCTTGGGGTCCCATTTCTTAGGACAAAACACCGAACCAATCAAGCGGCCGCTAACTCAATCAAAACTTTGCTCATAAAGAATTACCTGCAAAGCCGCGAAGGCGATGCGGAGCAACAATTTCTTTTCGAAAGAGATTACGTCATCGCCCGATGGAAAATAATGATAAAAGTGTTTTCTCAATTGAAAACGGAAGCAAAGCTCATCTGGAGATTTGGTGTCCTATCAAAAGTTGCGGCAAAGCGGAAAGGCAGCGGAGAAATCCACTTTTCTGGTGCCCATTGTGGGATTTGCGATCTTCGGTAATCTGGAGGAAACGCGCGTCATTCAGTCTTTACGGCGCGGCGATTGGCTGTACACAACAATAAACCATATAAATAGTATATTGCTAACAGGTTAAGTTATTGTTATAATAAAGATTATAAAACGAAAGGTTTGGGTTTTAAAAAAATACTATATCTGTTGGCATACGACTGAATGGGCTTCTTATACATTCCAATGGTGGGTTTAATGTTTATAAAGCATAAGAAACACTTGGAAAAATTATAAAAGGGCTATTAACCTTAAAATCGTTTGGATCTTTAATATGTTAATCTTCGAACCAATTTTGTAATCTTCCAAACATTTCTTTTTTTGCCTTTTTTTATTAATTAAAAGTTATCTTTTCTCCTTTTCTGTTCTGAGAAAGTCGCA
The DNA here is from genome assembly GCA_963680715.1 of Tetragnatha montana. Lineage (NCBI taxonomy): Eukaryota > Metazoa > Arthropoda > Arachnida > Araneae > Tetragnathidae > Tetragnatha > Tetragnatha montana. The sequence goes on along the minus strand of OY796676.1, from coordinate 57,429,975 downwards.
TAGCACTTTTCTGGGTTTCTGTATTAACACCCTAACAATATTTAGCAGCCTTTATGAGCAAAAACAATGGACCCCACTTACAACGGAAAAGTACCAAACTTATTGAAATAATTAGTTTTTATTTAAAATCTAACGGTAATAATCTAATCTAATAAGAAAGATCTTTGAAAACTATTTCAACAATATTCTATAACGCTAACAAATTAAAGTAGAAGTTAACAACACTTTAAAAGTTTTAACATTTATTTTTAAAAATTATAAGTTCAGTAGAAAAAAGTTTTTCTAAAAACACACTATACATAAATAAATAAATTTCTTATAAAACAGAAATTTTCTTTGAAAACTCTATTAGCTAAGTAAAAAAATAATTTTTTGATTTGGTGTCTATAAAATAAAATCATTATTCCTTTTACTTTTACAGTATGGAATATTAATTTACAACTACGTTTTAAAATTTCTTTAATAAACCATGTCATAAAGCAAACATTACCCTACATTCATCATGAAAATAAACTACCAAACTTAACTAACTACAGTAAATGTTAAATTTAATTTAGTTAAATCTATATATAACGTTTACACTGGTGAAACGATACAATTACTTTTTTGGGAAAACATCTCATAACCCTTTTTATTCCTATTTGTGCGTAGTTAAATAATTAAAAACGACAAACTCGTGTTCAATTTTTTTTTCTAATATAATTCCAGACTAAACACTGTTTAATCTATGTGAAGTTAGTTTGAAATCAATTAAAACATAAAGCTAAACGATCAATCTCGATAACTCTCGAAGCAAGTACCCAAAAACAAATATTTCGCTTAACTGCAAAAAAGCAATTGAAAAAGAAAGCATTTCATAAATTGCTGTAAAGCTAATAACACTTTCCCACAGTAAATGTTGAGTGTAAAAATTAATTAATTTTTACAATGAAATATTCAAGTCTTAAGTTGGGAAGAATTGTAACGAAAAATTCACGTTTTTTTCTATCAACTAAAAGCCAATTAGCTTATGAGGGCTGGTTATTAAATTAATAGCTTTTACATCATTAGGGGAATTTGGGTAAGACGCATAAATTGATTATGCATCAAAAAATCAATTAGGTTAAGTAAAGTACGACGGATACTTTAATTTAGCTTAAAAAAAACTACAATGATTTTCTAATATCAATAGGTTTTTCTTATTGTTTCTTATTACAATCTAGTTTTTTAAAGTAGTTGAGTCGTCTTAGATGATATACCTAATATACTTGGATTTAATCGCTTAACATTTAAAAGAGCTCTTTTAAAGAGAGTATATCGGAACCATATGGAAAAGTCATAGCCGTTTCTGATTCAAAACATTAAACAAATCAAACAAAATTTTATGAAATTATTCTAGTCAAAACTTTCTGAGATATGTAGGACATTAAAAACAATTTTAAAACAACCATTAAAATCAACTTTAAATGTAATGATAAATTATAAAGCTCACATAATTTAAGTGTCAAAATTTTTAACTGTGCTAATAATAGTTATTCTATTAATAGTTCTTAAATCGGCTATGGATGATGGTGTTTACAAAACTCACTACAGTTAAATTCTAGCGTGGTCACGTTGTTTGAAAAGAAACAGACTTCATAATGATTTTACAAAGAAAACATGCATTAGTACAATTTTTTTAAATACCCTACAAATTTCTGCATAGAAAAATAACATGCTAATTAAAATATATATTTTTCCATAAAAAACAGAGATAAAAATAAAGGTAATGACACTCTTTGAAGAGGGCTGAAAACACACGTGTTGATCACAGAGGAAAAACCCTGCGTGTTCTACACTCTCTTTCCCCTAAATTACGATAAATAGTGTTGACTAAAATTATCTTCAATCTTTGATAATTATTCGTGGTTAATGTATCTTTTATGAAATGTCCAAAAACGAAACTAAAATCATAATTGAATTTTTAGTAAAACACATTAGTGCATTTTTAAAGAGTTCCTAAATTAAATGGGGCACATCTAAACAAATCAAATCATACAGCTAAAAACTATGCACTCAAATCTTACATTAAAACAATTTACCCCGAAACGCATATAACTTGAAACGAATGCTAAAATGTATCCTTCCGCCATGTTTTTCAACAGAAAATACCTTTCATGGAATAATCAGACAAAAAGAATTTGGAATATCGCTTTCCTCTTACTTCACGTGAAAAAGCTATTTTTCGCATCTCCTGTAGTTGCTGCAGCTCAGAAACTTTTATTCAAAAGAGACAGTAATGGAAAACAAAAGATTTTGCTTTTAAATAATGCTTCTCTTTCTGTATACCGGGAAAAAGATCAGGATATTTTCTCTGAGATCTTCTCTATATATTTTTGTGTATCTCGTTTTAGATTTTTAAGAGCATCTTCGTTTTTAGCGTGTCGCTCAATTTATTTAGAATGTGTTGTTCTACACGAAGCAATATTCGAATATCTCTAAGTTCAACGTTTAGGTAAAGAAAACATTTTCCTCTCTGGATTTTTAGCTCATATGTAGGGATCAAATCGCAGATGTTCAAATAAATGCTTAACAATATTATTTTACCATGCGTATCGCTTTAAGTAAAAGCACATTGTATTCTTGAATTCTAATTTTTTATTTTTATATGGGAAATTCTATAATGACAAGGGATAAAGGTAATGTTTTTTATCAATTAAGGAGTAAATTTTGTTGAATTTTTACAAAGATAATGAAAGAGGGGGTATTGAAAAATATTTAGACATAAGGGAAAAAAATAGGAATAAATCCAAAACTAAGTTTCCGCTTTTGCATTTCTGACTAAAGAATAATTTAGTTTTTAAGGTTTCAAAAATAAAAACTGAGAAAGAACTGATCGAAGAGTAATCTAATCTTGTATGATAAAAGTTAAAAAAGATGTGTCAATCTTCAAAATCTATAGTTTCATTCTGATCTGCAGCAAAATTGGTATAATACACAGTTTTAAAAACACAAAGAAAATGGGATGTTTCACTTATTTCGAATAACCCTTAGATTTAACAAACCATAGTATATAAAAAATTTATACATGGACAGATACTGTAGGATTTATATTAGAATATGGGACTTTAAAATTTTTAGTACCTATAGAGTGTTTTCAGGTGACGTCACGACCAGCTAATTTCTTTTAACTGTTAACCTTTGTAGGGCTTTTAACTGTTGCTAAGGCGGTTATTAAGTATAGAGTCACGTGATTGCAAATACTCCAATAGAAGAATTCCACGGCCAGTCATTTTCTGTAACTGTTAACCTCTGTAGGGCAAAAAACTGTAACATTTCTGTTGCTAAGGCCGTTGTTAGGTCCGAGTCATGTGATTGAAAATGCTCTATACTAGTTCCATTAGTTATTTCTTCACTACCTTATAAAGATGTAGACGTAGAGCTCTGAATTACGAAGTTAAAAAGGAAAAAAAACCCTTCACCAAACGTTTTTTCAATAATAGAGCAATTTCTATCAGCTTTGTCAGTTTTTCTCTTGCAATGTGTCGATGATTTTCAAGATTAATTTTACCTACCGTCTTTTTCTGGAACGGAAATTCCATTGAACTTTTAAGTACTCGCACTGGAGTCTTTTGTACAACATAGGATTAATTTTATTCATTAAAAGAGTTCATCTAGACAGAGTTTAAAAGAAATAAACAGTATAAAATTTCACTGCCGTATGTAACGAAAAATAACAAATATCCAAATTTATTATAAGTACTACCAACTTATTTCAGTCATTTCATTCGATTAAATTTTTAAAAGAATGCCTTTTGGAAACTTCTCTGTAAAAACTTCACCCCGAATGCCAAAGTTCCCAAATAGGAACAACTTTAAATCACAGTATAGGATTTATTATTTTTCTATCAAAAATGCCTCGAATGGCTTGAGGAAACCACCCGTTTGAATCAAAAAGCAGAACCTGAAATTCTAAATTTGAATTACAGCGCCTTAAAGGTCATTTATATATGTGAAAACTTCTTGAACAACGAAATTCTAAAAAAGAACTAAAAACACCAAAATGTAGCTAAATTTGCCCCGAATAGCTCCCAGAAAACTTGTCTTTCCTAAAATCGTTACGTATCGAGGAAGAGCAATAAAAGCGTATGGGCTCCTGCATAATAAAACACTTTCCCGGCTCTAGTAGCTATTTTGTATCGACGCATTTTGAAGCCGTTTCGCAAAAGCTGATATAATACTTACATTCTTCATGCTGTACTATGTATTTCCCACAGCACCAGAGATTCGTGCATAGATGTTGGGTATTATAGCTTAGAAATTTAATATTTTAAATTCAATGTTTGCCGTTGAGTTTGAAATTATGGAATTCCAAAGAAGGAGAGACATTGTTATTGGATAGATAAAATAGTGGTTGTGTATTGGGTAGTTTTGGCGAATACCAGTCAACAATAGAGCCTTTTTAAAAAATGTTGATGATGAAACAAAATCTAATCACTTTTGCTATGTACACTGTAAAAAATTTTGAGTGATGAAACACTAAAAATGGTGGCAACAAAGTTTCCACTTAACTTTTAGTAATGGTACACCAGGATTAAACTGGGTTTCATTACACCAATCTAGGGGAACTTTGCTGCCCCATTTTTGGTGTAATTAAACAGGTGTTTCATTACCCCAAGTTAGGTGGAAACTTTGTTGCCACCATATTTAGTGTAATGCATAACACCCTTCTGAAAAGGTGTAATGAAACACTTACCTGGTTATTTAAGCTTTGAATCATTTCACAGCAATTTTGATTAAAGGTAGAGCTTTCATATATTGAAAATTTTATGTCAAATTTCACAAATATTTTTAATTTTAGTATACAATAAAAATATTAAAACCTTTAATGAGTTAGATGCTAGAAGTGTAAATCTGGCTTTGTTGTGGAATAAATTCTGCAAATTTTACAGTTTTGAAACCATGAAATTGTTTCATAAAATAGGTGTTTAACGGCTGTATTCACCACTAACTTGACCTAAGGTTAACCTGGAATCAAGCACTCTGATTGGCTTAAAACTTGTTTCCCTTTTTCAACTACCAATTAGAAGTTTTGATTCCAGGTTAACTTCATGTTAGGTTAGTGGTGAATATGGCCGTAAATATACACCACCTCCCTCTTAAAATCATTTTAAACAGGAAAATATCAAATAGTCTATATCTGAATTAAAAGAATTAAATTTCTAAACTTAAAATTGGCAAATTTCAGCCATAATTTTCATTAAAAGTAGAATTCAAACCAAATAAAACAATGAAGTTAAATTTTGCAAAACCCAGTAAGTAGTACACAAAAAAAATTAGAACTAAATAAGTGGTAACACAATGCGCAAATTTATTGAAATCACATTCAATAAAATACACTGTTAATTAGAAAGCCCAGAAGTATGATGCTGTCTAAATGGATTCAGCAATATGGTCACTTACCTAGGGGTACACCTTACTTCCATGGAGGAACACCTTTAAAATTAATGCTATATAAATTTAAACATTAACCTTCCATTTTCTTTGAAAATTTTTCAAAACAAGTATTTTGTAAACATACTTTGAGAAGAAAACACAAACATAGAATACATTGGATACATAGAAGCACACACGCACGCCAAGCGCAGCTAGTTTTAGAATTTTGCAAAAAATCTTTTCATATAATTTAAATTTTTGGTAAATAAATTGATTTTTTCTTACTGTTGTTGCTTATGAAGCATTACAGTATTTAGGTTTGGGACAGTCAATATTTTTTTAAGTCAAAATTCAAAAGACATGGGGGAATTTAATTAGTTTGCAAAAACTATTTGAAGGAATTTTTGTGTGCAGAGTTTTTTGTTTTATCCAACTATGTTTGTAAATAATTAGCATTTCTACACTTGAGATAAATTTTGCTTAGAAAAATATCCCAAAATGGAAATATTTTATCTCAATGCTGATGTTTAAAGATTTGGTTGCCAACTTCAAATTCTAGGCAGGTGGAGCTTAATTGGAGCATTTTAAAAACAAAATAAAAAGCATAAGAATAAAAGGGTACCTTAGGATTAGCTGGGAACAACCATCAAGTTTTATGCTAAATTACCAAAAAATAATCAAATATTAAAATAAACACTTAAAATGTCAACACTTTTTTAATTTTCGTAATATTTTCATATGCAAATAATAAACTGTTGCCAATATAATAATACAATGAGAAAGATTTGTGTCCAGGAAATCCTAAAGTTGCAAATAAAAATATTATATAATTTTAGCATATAAAAATTAACTCAAGATAATTTTAAATTGAAAGTGCACAAAATATAAACTATATTCATTTGATAATTTTAAGTTTATGTTTACAATTCGGTTGTTAACAAAGTCACCTGGTTGACAACTGAGGTTTGCAACCAAGTTGATTGTCTTTGGCAAGCCAAATCTTAAGAAATAGTAGAATAATAGTAAGATAGTAAAATCATCAAATGGCAAAAACATATTTTAAGGCTCATAGTTAGTCCATAGAACACTTGTACAAATTTATATTAGCTAAGAAGCTAAAAGAGAACACTAAATTCCAGTTACTCATTTTTTTAATGCAGTATATAAATCTTGCTATTCCTACAAAATATTCTGGGCCTTTTTAAGTAAGTGTTGGCTCACAAGTGTGCCATCTGGCCTGTAGGAGCGACTCGCTGCCAGCACATATATAAGCCACCTGTCCCAAAACAGTTAAGGCATGTTGCTACCAGAGTTGACCATGAACGGTTGTCTGGAAGAGAAGAATAGTATGAAGAGTAGGCTGCTAGAAGGTGAACTCGCCTTGCTAGCTGAGGCGAGGTCTATAGGCTTTTTTTACTGGAATGTCCATCCAGCTTTATGAAAGAGGTGTGAAGACTAGTTCAGTGATGTCTGCGAAGTTGGCAACCAGAGCAGTGAACTGGCTGGACCAGGGAGAGAAGTGAAGAGCTGGTGACCTGTCCATCACAGGAAAAGGCGAAACTGGGTGAAGAGGAGCTTTGCTGCGAGGAGTAAGCGTCAGGGGGTTGACCTGTTTAAAAGTACTAACATTAAAAGATTTTCTGAAATATTTTTACTAGTGAATTAATAACTTAAAATAGGAGAATATAGAACTAGTATACAGTATAGCACTGTTTATACGTCTTTCAAGGGACTGACGTAAAAAGACGTATAATTGAAAACAACTTTGATTATTAGGTTTCTAATGCTCCTAATGTAGATTTGTAAATACAATAAATTTGAGGTTTTTCTAAAGGAAAAATTACTGCAAAACTGTTTTTATACTGAAAATAATATTTTAATTTTAAAACATTTAACATAAAAATAAAACAAATAATACCTGTTTATTCTAAATAGTATTTATTTTACTTTTCATATCTTGAGTACTATATTTCACATCCTTAACACTACCTTCCCAATACATTGCAAATCTTCAATTTAGTATTAGTGTTTTGAAAAAATCATTCATTGTCATTTGTCATAAAAAAGATTGCCTTTGACTGATAATAAAAATAATATTGATAATATAATTAACTAAAAATAATAGGTTTCTCTGATTTTAAGGCTACTTTCTGTCAAACATGAATTACAAAATTGTATAAGGCCACAACGTTGATTTTTTATTGGGCCCTTAGCTAAACACGTTGAAATTGCTAGGCTGGGGTGTTGATTTGCAAAAAAAATAATGCATACTTTGACAGCGGAAGACCAGGCAGTGTTTTCTGGGCACCCTTCTTTATTGAAGCTACAGCGAAATTTATTAGTTTTATTTTAATGTAACTTACAAGTTGCAGTTCTCTCCGGGTGTAACCCAAGGGGTCCCAAAATGAGTCAAAACACTACTTTTAAGAGTAAAAATTCAAAACTTGTTTGAGGAAGGACCTCCAAACCCCCCTTGAAATTTTTAAATCCATTATATGCTGATTTTCCTTGAAAATTCTCTTAATTACAAGAAGTGGTCTTCTGTTGGTGTATTCCAAAGGTTCTCAAAATAAACTAACTATTTTGTGGGGGAAGTTACAAAATTTTTCTGGTGGAGGGACGGACCCCAGTCCCTTCAATTTTACTTGGGATTCACATTATTGACAAAATTTTGAAATTAAGTGCACCAAAATAAATGTAAAATGCGTATAAGTGCATATGCAAAACGGAAACCAGCTATCACTTTTTCATTAATTATAGGGATTCAATGTTATTCTTAATATGATGACTGTTTAAAATAGTGTCACTAAAAATCTAATGTAACAAAAAATCAAATATTAAAATAAAACAATCAAAACATCTCAAATAGCAGTATATTGCTAAATGTGAAAAGTAATTTGTAAAACGTCGCCTATAAGGTACTATAACAGAAAATTACGGGATTTTTTACTAATATAATTTATAGCGGTGCCCTTTCACCCTTTGTTCACCGCCCTCTAAAGGTACCCAGCACGGCCCTGGCCACCATACATACAAATGATTGGGAATACAAATTATATAGTTGCAACTAGAGTTGTAAAGCTTTGAGGTTACCTTAGAAATAATGTTGGGTCAAAACTCCTCCCGAAACAAATGTCTAGTTAAAGAGCTGGCAATGACCACTGCTGGTGGGACTCGTGAGGTGGGACAGTAGGACCCAGTGGTACACCCTACTGTAATGGGCTTGCCTGCATCCAACGCTGCCTAGGTGTAATTTTGCAGCCAGACTTCTTTTTTCTTGCGAGAGAGTCAATAAAGGAGTGCCATCATCTTGCACTCACATGCAGCCCACTTCACTATAGTAACTGGAAAGGAAAAAGGAAAAACCAATTTAATAGCATTATCAACTTTATACAAACAAAATTTTTTCGACAAATTAAAAAACAACTATATTACTTATGTACTTAGAACTGGTTTCCATATAGACTATTTTCAATAGTCACTTCCATATAAAACCTTCTCTTAAAAAAATTAAAATCTTTAAAAGTTAGGTTAAAACACTATTGATCTATGCACTAATTTGAAGAATAAAGAGTAAAAAGTAATTTGAAGAGAGAAAAAGCTATTTTAGTTAGCTTCTAGAAGAATATTCTCCGAAAGATTATTTATTACCGAGAATTTTACAACTCTAGTTAAGTACAACATATAATTTTAGAGCTGTGGGGTATAAACTATAAACAAACAGTACTCGATTCACAAAATAACAACCATTTCTTTCAAGATACTGTATCTTACGACTAATCAGTTTAATTAGTTAATCAGTTACCTAAAAATAAATGTGTCTTTACATGAATATTTTGAGAATTTAAATTAACTTGGATAAATATAAACAATCATACCCTGGTAAACCCCCAATATCATGTCATTTGGTAATAAACAAAATTAAGTCATTTATTTTAAATCACAAGCAATAAACAGCAAGAATAAACAAATGTTACCTTATTATTATGAGTACTTATCCGTTAGCCGGGCGCAAATGTCGCCACTCGCCAATTATGAACCGAATGCTTGCCAAGCGAAGCGAATGACAAAACAGTCAATGGAAAATGAAACAAATGCGCCAGAGGCAGATGTTCTTTCACAGGAGGCGACTGTTCGAACAGAGAATTCCTTAATTCATTCTACATTATTTGGAAATTTTTCGCTTGCACCTGGCTAACGGATAAGTACCTTATTATGAAGATAAAGAAACTCAATATCCTAAAAAATTATGGTGCAAAAATGAACATGACACATCGTATACTGGCATGGGCCGGGAAGCTGAAACTGGACAGCAGTTATTGCTCTTCAGTAATTAAAAACTGAAGGAATTACCAAAAAAATCAAAATATTTTTACCTTCCTATTACAAAGTTAAATTGAATTCATTCAATCATTTTTCATGCAATTATGATCACTCACACTAACAAGCGGCATAGGGATACTTGACAATGACAGGTTGTGATAATATTGTAGTAATGTAGAGGTAGAGCTCATTGTTGCTCCCACAATTAAACAATTTGATATGTGCTCAGGTTCGAATCCTTCCCTTTATTTTTTAAAGAGTTAATTTAACCTCTATTGATACAGGCAACAGGCATGTAATTAATTATTGTAACAAAATAGTTGGTGACCAAAACCCACATGCATGAAGCTAAAATCTTGTAAGGGGAATAGGGTAATTAACTGAAGATGAGGTGGGTCGCAATAGATTTTGATTATAAAAAGTGGGTTGCTATGTTCAAAAGTTTGAGAACCACTGTTTAAGCTTTGTAAGATCTTTTTGGGCTTCTCTGTAATAATTATAAGTCATTTTTTTCTTTAAAGATTTTATAATATCAACAAAACTGGACCATGCTTTCCCAAAACATGTATATCTGGTCGAAAAAATACAATATAACACTAATTTTAAATTTCCAATTCACAAAACGAGGACAATTCACAAGAAGTACAGACACACTCCCTTCATTATTTCTAAAAGGCCTGTTAATATAAGAAGGTGCTGTATAAAACTAATAATCTTTCGACGAAGTTATGAACGGGGGAAACATTACAGCTAAGCGCGGACCCTAAGCCTAACGTATCGATCGCGGATGTTGGATTGACCAAAATAATATTTCAACCTAATTTTGGACTAAAAAGATCAAATACCCGCTGGTTGACGTGCTGCCGATAAGGTAAAAAGGCTACTTGTAAGGTTAAAAATTTACTTACCTCATGTACGCGGCGATGAATGATCACGGCGTTGATATGTTGATAAACAATGGCGGTGGCTTGCCGTTGCCAGTGGTGTTACAAAAGTTAAAAGAATGGGTTTTGGATAATTCACGGTTGGCAGACTAGAATTTCACTGGTTTTGGAGTTTCTTGAACTCAAAAAGAAAGACATAACACCCTTTAATTCTTGCAAAACCATTCAAAGATTATGTTTACACTATATTTGAAGTTTACTATATTTGCAGTGTTCAATGACATTAATTTTTAATACATCTTAACCTCGAAATAGGGTCATAATTGGGTAATAATACCCATTTGTTTTTACAGTGTATGTACCAACGTAAGGAAATAAATTTGTAAGGGGAATAGAATTTTTCAGGTGACGTCACGCCAATTTTTGTAGGTCAATGCGTCTGTTGTTAGGGCGGCTGCTATGTGCGACGGTATCTGTTGCTATGGCGGTTGTTAGGTGTGGGGTCACGTGATTGCAAATGCTCCAATAGAAGAATTCCTCGACCAGTTATTTTCTGTAACTGTTGACCTTCTGCAGGACAACGCGTCTGTTGCTAAGGGCGTTGCTAGGTCCAAGTCATGTGATTGAAAATGCTCATAGGAAAGATGATTTTTGATATGGTGTTTCGTTATGTTTGCATTTATCAGTGTTTCAAAGAAGTAGTACATTTTAAATAGTTAGTACAAAGAGAATCATAATAACCTAATTACAGTTTTTAATTAAGTATATTTCTAACTAATTTTGCGAAGAGATTTCATACAAATTTCTATCAAATCTATTATATCAAATTAGAAAAAATCACACTAATTTGTTTCTGACTATCATTTTTTCAACTACTCTCATAAGGCTGTCAAGTGTAACTTAATCATGCATCAAAATAATAAAAAAACAATTTGTGATATTTTTTCAAAATTTAAAACTTGTGATAAAAATAATAATCTTACAAAACCATCCGTTTCTTAGTAATTTGTACTATATTTTGGTTTTCATTTGACATTAGTAATCATACACCTCTTGATCACATTACGAGTCACATTTCTCATTCCAAACAGTTTCATCCTCCCATCTTATTTTGGTGAAACCAGACTCGAATTATTTCATAATCTGGAGATATAAATTCCATTGTATACCGAAACACTGACAATAAAACCAGCCATTTCCGCCATTACCTCTCATAACCATAAATTCCCGAGAATTCCCTATAAAAGGGACAACCCCAGCACCATAAATTCCCTCCATTTCCATTCGTTCATTCATAATTCCAAACGCAGATTCGAATCACCTGCAATCCAAAACAAAATACGATATCTGGGAGCCATTAGGGAGTATAAATAGGAGGGTCAGACCCATTTTTGTCACCGTTTCTGTCGTATCAGTCATTAAAATATGGAGTGCGGCTAATAACTTGGAATTAAAGTGACGTCTGCTCATAACAAGAGATTGTCGCCGAGTCGATCATTTGCATAATAAAGGGGGTGAGAGGTAGTAGAGGTGGGGAATCTCTTGGGGGATTGTAGAAGGGTTAGGGAGGGTTGATTAGGATATGAGAGAGTTTGCATGTTTTTGTGGGATAAAATTAATTTGTGTGGTGTTCAAAATCTTGGTGGTTCGGCTGAAGAAGTTCAATTCTTTTTATATTTGATCCGATTTTAAGCATCAAACCTGTGACTAGTGCTTGGATATTACTCGGTTTGATCATCCCGCTATGTTTTTATTGGCTATCCTTCTGTATTAAAATTGTAAATGAAAATTTTTTTTATTTTATTTAAAAATAAATTTTCTTGGAGGTAAGAATATTACCTATATTTTATTTTTTATAATGAAAGACATTTGCCACTTATAAGCCTAAAAAATGAAAATTTTAGGGTTGCCAAATTAATTTTAAAGCTTGTTTCAACCTTCCATCGATAGCATTAGAACTAAATAACACAAATGCTTCCATATGGTATAAATTGTAAAAATTTATGAGATTCGATTTAGAACTAATTTTGTCTTGCCCAAACTGTAACTGTTAACCAAATATATGAATAATTGTCCTTTCTATTCCTAAAATATATCTTGCTTGCTTGAAGTATCATTCTTTTTATAAATAAAGTCGCTTTACAAATTCGTTTAATCTTGCGAGTATGTACGTATTTTCATATCCATGTATCAGATTTAATATTTAAGATTTTATTCAGTTCAATAAAGTAAAATTTCCCCACAATTGAAAAAAAATTAAGTGTTATATTTTTATAAAACAGTAATAATTTAGTCAAGGAAATTAAATAAACTTATATGGGGGTATTTGCAATATATTTCTGATTAAAAATAAAAATATAATTGTATTCCATGCATATGCTCCATCTTAAAAAATATATAAATATGTTTCAGAGAATGACTATCGCAACCTTATCTACCTACTTTCTTGAAATTTCTAAATGTCTGAATTACCAAAAATTAAAATTTGGTATTGAAAACTACCAAATTTTAGAGTTAAGAATAAAGTTTATGCTTAGTGTTAGAAAAACGATTAAAATCCTTCTACACTAATAAAAAATATTTCTTTCAATAACGATGAAGATAATCTTACACCAAATTCTTTGTTCTTAAGTTTCCGAAATTCAAAATAACGTTCATACTATGATAACGCCCAAAGATAAAATATTTAAATAATATTTATCATAAGAAATACCTTTATGGAACAAAAAGTGGTATGGTGCTTTGATGGTACTTTCAACATACATCTCTTACGCAATTAAAAAATAACTTATTACTTCGAAATTACAAGTTTAAGCTTAAAAATGTACTAAACTAAACCTAAAATAACACTGAATGTAATTAAAACCATATCTTATCACTTATTAATTCCGTTTTAGCAAACGTGCGAACTAAAATTCTTTCGGATATGAAGGACATAATACAAACCGAATTCCGAATTAGCGATGCATCCAAATAACCGTTCCATTCTGCAATCTCAGCAACAAAATAACTTACACTCCATCCCTCGATAACACGAATTAAACGCTTTGCTTCGAAACCTGTGGCAACTTACCCCACAATCCTCGAAATCCAAACGTGCAAGCTAAGCAGCATAATTAAATGGCGCTTTCTCTACAACATAACAACAGAAAGCGGCTGGTGGAAAAGCTTTTTTTTCTACCATCCCCAACTTCGCTGACTCGAATAATTTCGCAAATTAAAGGAAATTAAATTGGACTTCCCGCCGTACCGTTAATTACTGTTTCCCAACTCGGGAAAACTTTTAAATCCTTGAGATTAGATTGGCGACTCTTTTTTTAACTATTGGCGACGTATATGTTGTATATTTTTGCCAAGTCGGACGGATTTTGCTACGTTTGCGCTGCAATTACGTCTTTAAATCCTTTTTAGTCCTGACCGCCCCAATTTTCCCATAGGATTTAAAGGGAATCTAGGGCGCTCAAGGTTTAAAAAAGGTTAATGCGAGACATCGGTTGTGTTTTGAGTGAAACTCGAATCGGGAGAAGATGGAACGAAAGGTTAAAGCTTTCGTGTTTGAAAAAGAATTGTGACGTAGGTAGGATATATAGTCGGGATGGGGTTTTGAATTTTTAAAGTGGTTGGGTAACTTTTGTTTTGTGGTTTGATTAAGACTTGTGAAAGTATCGGAGGTTTTAGAACAAAATTTCAAAGAATGGAACATATCATCTTGGAATATTTACAAGCCAAGTCAATGAAAGGAAATAGACGACATTAGTCAAAACGTCACTTGCTTGTTTGGAAACGTAGATTCCATCCGTGATTGGTTGGTACGGATTTACCTCCAATCACGGAACCAATCACGGATAGAATCAACGTTTCCAAACAAGCAAGTGACGTCACACTAATGTCGTCTATTATGTCATATTAGCTAAGCGTATTTCAGTGTATCTGATTTTTCACAAGGAATAGTAGTTTAAGGAATGATATATTAACTTGAAGAATTTATTTAGTTAAATGTTCTTTTAGATTAATGAGTTTAAAATATTGTTACATGTATTATCTGCTGTTAATCCCTTTTAAAATAACTATCAGAAGAAAATACATTTTTTTTTTTATTTCCAATGGGCGGGTACTGGATTTTTCATCCTTGACCACTAAGAACATTACCCAGCGAGCACCTGTGGACCGGATCCACGGAGGTGAGGTACTACTAATATTACTACAATAATATTATTTTTGCTTTTTTTAACAATACATTTCACACTTTTTCAACTTTGGTGCCTTTTGGCCATGCTTTTGGCAGTCCTTTATCCTCCACCTTCTGGTTGTATTTTTCCTGACTTTGAATCACCTTTTTCTATACTTATGTCAATTTGAAGCTATTTCCAAGACAGTTATATTTAAGAAAATTTGCATGTTTGAGAGTTTGACCCTCCTTTCTTGTCAAATATATCCAGGTGAAATATTTCGTGCTCCATATCATGTTGTAAATATTCATCCAACTCTCAGTCTAAATTTGTATAGTATTTAGTTACACTTTTTAGGTATTTGTAATTCTACTTGAATACGTTTTTATAAATATTTGTATCCAAATACTATTTTCTGGTAGTTTTAACAACCTTGACTAAATTACCTTCAAAGGGATGACGCTATCTATAGAGAGAAGACAATACCACGTGATTGACACCTGAATATCTTATCCACAGAGAGCTATCCTTTGCCTAGAGACCCGTTTGAAGCACAGCCATTATTCTCCGGCTGATGTGACGTCAAACACTATTAAGCTGATGTATTGCTTCAAACTGTCAGGCTGGGCGTGAAAGAAGTATAGAGTGTCGGGATAAATTGCTTAGAAGGGATCTGGAACACTGTACTCGCACAATTTGTAATTAATGCAGCGTCAATGAAGGAAAATGTTGCAATTTTGTTAAAACCTTGGAGGTAAACTTTGTCCATTTTTGGATACAGTTTCAATTTGTATCCACAAGTTGAATAAAATGTGGTATCAACAAATTCTTCTAAGAAATGAAAGGGATGCTAGAATGATATTTATTTAGCTTTTTAGCATAAATTAAACCGCAAATATATATATATTTAATTAATTAATTTATTTATTTATTTACAATCAGTCAAAACAAACAGAACAAGAAGAATATCCACATCACCTGGGATCGCAACGATCCATGTAGGTGAAGTTATAAACTAAAGTGAACAATACATAAAAATAATATAGGAACAATATAAATATAAATCGATAAACAGAAGTGGCAAACAGGGTGTCTTAAATTACGGGTTTAATATCTGTCATAAGGGGGTGGTGCATAAAAAATGAGGATAGTTGATAACATACAATAATACAAAATTTAAGCAAGAAAAATTTCAATATTTTCTATAGAAAACAAAAACTTTTTTAATTTCTTTTTAAATACATGTTTGGATGAACTATTTTGATTTTCTAAAGGTAGTAAATTAAAGAACTTAGGAGCTAAATAAAAGAAATGTTTACAAAAAATAGTTTTTGCAGGTTTAGGTATATCATACACTATATTGGGTCTTCGAGGGTTATTTGCGTTACGCCTTTTGCATATTTCTGAATTTAAGTAAAGATAGAGACTTGTTTTAAAGAACAAGAGGTAGCGAATAGGTAAGATATTCAATAGTTTGAAGCTGTTGACTGAAGGTTCTTGTGGTGATATCAATTTTATAAATCTTTACTGGAGCCTACAAATTCTTTTTAAATTTATCTGATAGTCTCCACCCCATATCGTTAGGCCGTTGTTAATTCGTGATTGAACCCAAGAATGGTAAAGTTTTATTAGAAATTGGCTGTTTACTTTCGGCTTTAAATGGTAAAAATTTAGCAGTATTATAGCATTACATTTTGATTACATAATTTAAGTTTGCAATAAAAGTTAGTCAGGTAATTTTATGTTTTTTTCGAATTATATCCTTGACAGCAATCAATGATTCATTATAGAGTTTTTTTAACTTGCATATTTACATTTAACACTCGTATAAAAGATCAATGATTTTTAAAGAAGAAATGTTCAGAAGTAAATCCATATCTATAATCAAATTTATATTGTACCTATACACAATAAATATAATTTATATTGTATATACAATATAAATTTTTACAGAAAGCATAGAAAAGAGGCCTGTAAACGTGTATGATAAGCTTTCTTATTGTAATTCTAAGAGTGAAATAACGATTATTTTATTTAAATTCCATACAATATATCTTCGGTTTACAGGAGAAAGGCACTAAGTCACTTTTGGTGAATCGTTTGAAAGCATTAGAATTATGCCAAAGAATAAGCAGATCCTCAAATGTCGCCAAGAAGAAATGAGATACGTATGTTGGCCAGATTGATTGGTGCAAAATAAATGGAGTGAGTATTAACAAGTTTGGCGTAACCTCATACACAGAGTAATTAAGTCAGAATTTACTTATTGCCTTTCTCCTGTAAACCGACGGAATTTTTTGTAATACTATTTTAATATAATCTATGCGTGATGAACAACCAGTTTGCTGGATACATTTAGCAACAGTGTATCTCCCAAACGAACCATCAATTCAATTAAATCATGAAATATTGTAGATCAGTATAAATAATGCTACATCCATTGAAATTTAAATTGTTTAAAATAACCTTTCTTTCTACCATGTGTGATGCCAATTTCACAAAGAAAAACCGTTAAAGATACTGTGTATCCAATAAGAAGAACGAAAATCGCTCCCGAAAAGTCTTCCATCGTAATTTGGTGTTCTACAGAGCTAGTCAGATAGGAATTTATCCAACCTTCATATTCTATTTTACTCTGAAATTTTTCGTATATCCCTGCTTGTTTTACTCTTCGTATTGCCGAATTCAGAACATCAATGCAATAGAAGTTTTTATTCACAACGACTGCGATTCTGTCCGTAGTTACGTCATCTTCCGCAATATGCTTGGAAGACATAGGGGGCTTGCCGTAAATAGCCGCATATCCGAATCTGGGACCTAAAACCGCTTGTTTTCTGCGCCCAAACTCCTCCCTACCGAACTTCTGGTTCAGCGTTGAGAAGTCTTTGTACCATTCCTTCTTCCGAATCATGTGGCCCATGGTCTGTAGATATTCGGCTTTACTTTCACTGAGTAGTTCCAGAGAGGAATGCCCTCGAAAGGACAAAACTGCATACTCTTCACTCAGAACAGCCTTGTATAGGTCCTTGAAGGTCGTTAGAGGCGTCTCAAACAACGGAACCGTCAGAAAGGACAGAATCACTACCGCGTAACTCATGGAGATTACTGATATCACAATCCACAAAAACCCAGCGAAGAATTTGTGCTTCAATTCCTTATTATTATTATTGAAGACGGGTTGGCGCACCATGCTCGTGTAAATCATCCAAAAATCATCGAACCACTTCGCGTCCTGAAGCTTCGACAGTACAAGAGGCAATACGAATAGCGTCACCAAAACGCAAATCCACGTCGACAAACTGAATGGGTATAGGTAAAGGTACTTCCGAGGTAGCAGATCTGGTAGATTGGTGACGAAGGTCAAACCGGTTTCGGTGTAGGGTTCGCTGTAGTCAACTGCGCCCATTCGCTCCTTCGTCATGCTCAAAAAGTTGACTGAGATGTCCGCCTCGTTCCTGTTGACCAGTCCGACAGCCCTCGACCAGTTACCGTCAGAGGATTTTGAGCCCCACTGGCCATCCGTTGCCTGTACCAACTTGTATTTGAATCCGATGGCTTGAGACAGAAGTATCAGGAGTTGTCCATCCAAGTTGCCGGGAACCAAATCACCAGTAGGTGATTCGAATGCGGTGAACATGCTGCAGTTCACCCATGCCACTCGGATTTCTTTCGGGAAAGTGTGTTCTATGTGCAACATTTCGAATGACTTGCCTCAATAAAAGCCTTGTTGATATTACATGCGCTTTCAGATTAAAAAGTTAGAAATTTATAGACAGCTTCCGTACACAAATGATAGAAAAATCGCATTGAATTCAACAAACTGTGGCTATTTTTCCTCTAAGGTAATAAATATTACTCAATGTCATAAAATATTCAGAAAATGACTTCTGCCCTCACAAAGCTAACTGATAAAGAGAATAATCAAAATTAACAAGTCTCATTTTTTCAAAGCTATAGTAAAAAACTGCGACTTTATTAGAACCAGAAGTTAATCTCCAAGAACTTACGTCAAAATCATAGTATGTATAAGCTCTTAAAATATGTCTATGATGATAGGCAATGCACAAACCCTATTAACATTAACACAGCATGAACAAAATTCAATCATAAGTGAAGCACCTCCCAGGCAGAGAGCGTGATCAACAGATAATAAATGAAAATGAAACGTATGACATTATTACTGCTCATTCAACATTAATGAACCAGAATTGATATCCTTTGTCATTGAAAAACGTACAATTTTACGTCTTTTCATTTTATTCATTGAATTTTGACAATTTAAGATCGATTTGTCTGCTAACATTTGTATTCATAACTGCAATTTTTTTTTGTCTACATCAGCACAGATTCAAAAACGAATTCTCTGAATATCGTTCAGCCTATTTCAGGTTAAAGCAGAGAGATAATATATATTTTTTCAATTGTAACAAGTAAAGAGATAACTCAAAAACTTTTATGGGTACATTTCTTTAGGAAGAGTTTCTCTCTTTACACTAAAATTTGAAATGATATTAATTTCCATGCAAAGAACTTATTTTTAGTACACGAAGATGACCATCACAATGAGTACGGCTGCATCAAACAAAGTTTAGTTTTCAGAACTCAATTTAAACTACACTAGACAGCAACATTTGTTGACCCTATGACGTCACTAACAAACAAAGTAGTTCCCATCGCGGTGTCTGAATTTTGAGTGAAATGAAGAACGTCAATTTAGAAATATGATTATTTTGTTAAACCCATATATATAGTGTCTTTTTATCACAATTTACGTACCGAAACTCCTTCTAGCAACCCAACAATCTCCCTCTTTACCCATTTTATTTTTCCGCGTAGTGACGTACTAGGTTCAGGAAACGTTACTGTCGAGTATAGCAAAAGGTGGATGACCGATATATCTCGTTACAAGCGGGTTTGACTGTAAAACCAATCGAAGTTGAATTTTTTCAAATAACCTCTTTTCTTACTATACGTGACACCGATTTCGCAAAGAAACACTATAACAGATATAGCATATCCAATAAGAAGAGCAAAGGCAGCCCCAGATACGTCCTCCAACGTAAGTCTGTGTTCTTCAGGCCTAGGCTTATACCTCCTCTCGTAGGTTCTTATCCACGCTTTATACTCCTCTTTTCTCTGGAGCTTCTCGTACAGCCCTGCCTGTTTTATTCTCCTAATCGCCTCGTTCAGTGCATCCATGCAGCAAAAATTTTTATTCACAACAACGGCGATTCTGTCAATGGTCGCGTCGTCTTTCGAGATGTACTTGGAGGACATGGGTGCCCGGCCGAACATCACTGTATATCCGAACCTCGGACCCAACACCGCCTGCTTCCTGTGTCTTTTGAAGTCATCCCTGCTTAATTTCTCGTTCATGGTCGAGTAGTTTTTGTACCATCCGTTCGTCTTTATCATGGAGGCGATGCTTTTCAGGTAGTCTATCCTGCTTTCACTGAGCAGCTCCAAAGCGGAATGACCCCGTAGGCTCACCGCGGCGTACTCCCCTCTTTTCGCCTCCCTCTCAAGGTCCCTGAAGTTCTTCACGGATAGCTCGAACAGCGGGACCGTCAGAAAAGACAGAATGACAGCCGCGTAACTCATGGAGAGGACCGACACCACCAACCACTCGAAACCGACGAACAGCCTGTTCTTGATGAAATCCGTACGGCAGACGGGTTGACGCAACATGTTGCCGTAGGTCATCCACAAGAAATCCATCGCATGCTGCCTCTTGGCGTTCTGGAGCTTCAGAATCACGAAAGGCAACGCGAATAGCGTTGCTAAAAGGCAGATCCACGTCGGTGAGCTGAACGGGTAGAGATACAGGTACTTGCGAGGTAGCAGCTCTGGTAGGTTGGTGACGAAGGTCAAACCGGTCTCGGTGTACGGGTCGCTGTAGTTTATGGCTCGCATTCTCTTCTGGGTGATGCTCATGTAGTTCACCGAGATGTCCGCTTCGTTTCTGTTGACCACTCCGACCACCCCTGTCCAGTTTCCGCCGGGGTTCGTCGATCCCCATTCTTCGTCCATTGCCTCTACGAGCTTGTACTTGAATCCTATGACTTGCGACAAGAGCACGAGGAAGTGCCCATCCAAGCTTTCTGGTTTCAAGTTCCCTTCTGGCGTTCGGAACACTGTGAACATGTTGCAGTTCCTCCATGCTACTCTGATTTCTTCGGGGAATGTAAGGGATTTCTGATTCATATTTTTTTTTGTTTAGTTGATGAGTTGACGTTAAAGAGATTTCACGCCAGTGGCAAAAAATCCTACCGTCTTAATCATACATTGGTTAATACTGGATTAATAGAGTGTTTTCAGGTGACGTCACGACCAGTTATTACACGGCAATGCGTCTGTTGTTAGGGCGGTTGCTATGAGCGACGGTATCTGTTGCTAAGCCGGTTGTTAGGTGTGGGGTCACGTGATTGCAAATGCTCCAATAGAAGAATTCCACGACCAGTTATTTTCTGTAACTGTTAACCTTCTGCAGGGCAAAGCTGTTGCTAAGGCCGTTGTTAGGTCCAAGTCATGTGATTGAAAATGCTCTGTAGTTACAATAAATACTTAGCTTACTACTCGTAGACTGGAGAATGACAGTGAATCCTTTTAAGTTGGTTTATGGTCCGGAGATGGTGATTGCTTTAATGTTCTTCGTCATTGGCAAACCAAAACATATCCACTCTTCTAGTAATAATTGTTCGCTTCAAATCAATATTACCATTAAATATTAAAGCTTGCTCTGTATATTTCAAAACAGACAAGATGGAGTTTCAATAACCGACGAAGATGTATTATCGAAAGTTTTTTTTGCATTAGATTCAATGACTGGAAAATGCGTATTATATCAGAACTTCTCTGATTCTATTATATTTCTGTAGATCAAAAGTTTCATCAACATTTAAAGATGTCTAATTTCTTAAATTTTCGAATTCAAAAGATTTAAATACGAAAATTCTACTAAAAACACATATTGCCATAAAAGCTCCCAGAACATATCTCATCGCATGAAAACATGACCTACCTAAAGCCAATACAGATAAAGAGAATATTTGCAAAAAGAAATTTAATTTTTTAAAAACTTTCTTACTACCTTCTTATAATAAACTTGATGGAACTAAATTCGATCTTTTATTTCATATTTTAAGAATCATCTTTTTGAACAGGACACTTGATGTATCGTGCACTTATCATTTAAAATACTATAGAATGAACGAGTTACGCTACTTTAACACACCATTGAAAAAGGATAAAATAAATGTTTACTCCTTTTTAGATAAGCTAAATTGATGTTTTTACACATTACATCCTCCATTCTAAATAAAACAAGATCGATATTGGTTTTTCATTGAAGTGTAATCTTTCAAATCCCATTCACTTTATTCATTGAATTGTGACAATTTAAAATCGATTTGTTTGAATCCATTACTATGATTTCATCGATTCTTCCAGTACATGCTTTTAAGTTCTCTCCAACAAAAAAGCCAATTATTGGGGAAATTAATTCGCTTCCAGCAATACTTTGGAGGAATTGTAAAGAGCTATTTGATGGATTTTATTTTATCCAGGACGTCTAGAATATATTTATAAATTTATCTTCAGATCTGTGATACAACAATGACTAACTTTTAAATTGATAAAAGTTGGAATATTTATCCCAAGGTGTCTTAATTTCTAAATTGCATACTCGTTTCTTTTTTAATCCTAAACACTTAACAGAGCAGATTAAACATCCTGAAAATTTGGGACAATATATTGGAAACTATCATCTTTATTTCCTTATAAAATACTTTAAGTATTACACATTTTAACTTAGTTTAATTCGCGCGTAAGCCTGAAAAAATATACAAAATATTTTTGATGGAATTATCGGTTTTATTATATTTATAATTTGAAACCTTTTTCTATATAGAACATATATTTTTCAAAACTCAGAATTTCATAAATATATCAGGAGATTTTTTTTATTGATTCTTTATAATTTTTAAATGTATCGAAATTTCTACGATAATAATTCACACGTCAAAATACGAAAAGAAAATTTTTTAAAAAGGTATGTTGCATTCTTTCAGATTTTCTGATATTTTGACACAATCTATTATTATTATTATTATTATTATTATTATTATTATTATTATTATTATTATTATTATTATTATTATTATTATTATTATTATTATTATTATTATTATTATTATTATTATTATTATTATTATTATTATTATTATTATTATTATTATTATTATTATTATTATTATTATTATTATTATTATTATTATTATTATTATTATTATTATTATTATTATTATTATTATTATTATTATTATTATTATTATTATTATTATTATTATTATTATTATTATTATTATTATTATTATTATTATTATTATTATTATTATTATTATTATTATTATTATTATTATTATTATTATTATTATTATTATTATTATTATTATTATTATTATTATTATTATTATTATTATTATTATTATTATTATTATTATTATTATTATTATTATTATTATTATTATTATTATTATTATTATTATTATTATTATTATTATTATTATTATTATTATTATTATTATTATTATTATTATTATTATTATTATTATTATTATTATTATTATTATTATTATTATTATTATTATTATTATTATTATTATTATTATTATTATTATTATTATTATTATTATTATTATTATTATTATTATTATTATTATTATTATTATTCAATATGCGTTAAAAATTTTCATAAAAAATGATTTTATTAAAAACTATTATAAAGTTCTTCTAGTTATCTTTATATATGATTCAAATTGAAAAATCTTGATGAATTTAATATTTTCAATTGCCTAAAACCTGCTTTATGCATACTAAAAGGAATTCATACCGAAAGTTCATACTTTTAAGTGTTAAATTTTAGTACACAGTCAAAAAGGATACAGCTATGAATCTAACAGAAAGTCCCCCCTTGTTAAAGTATAAAGATAATAAACCCGAGGTACTTTTGAATTTCTTTGAAGGTAACAAGTAGTAAGAGTACTCGTAAAAATATTTATAGGTACATTTCTTCAGGAATCGTTTCTACGTTTATAGCGCACTAAAACTTCAATATGATATGATTTTTCATATAAAACATTTTATTGAATTCACGAAGATATCATGTTATATATATCTCAATAAGTAATATTGTTACAATCATTAAATTAATCAAATCCTTGAAATTTTATAAATACTTTTTCGGTTTTATATTAGGATATCATTAAAGTAGGTGAGGAAAATAAATACATAATCACACTATCATAAACATCATTTCTCAATGTGTTGTCGCTAATATAGTTCTGTTTTTCATTGCATTTAATTTTAAAAATTCAGGTTTTTCTAGAGAATGATAAGATTATTCAAACTATAAAGGATACTAGCTGTTACGACCCGGCAAAGCCGGGTCTTACAGCTAGGCTAGCCTTTTATGCGAGCTTCGCTCGTTACTACTTCAAGTTCCTATTAATTATACATTAAATAAGAAGTTTAACTTTAATAATTTATTATTGTTGAATTAGAAACCAACTTCCCTAAAAGTAACTTTTTAACCTTTATTAAGTAAACCAACTTTCTTGAAAGATATTTATTTAAAAGCTATTATATTATTTTAAAATTAAAATTTTAATTACTTTTATTTATTTATTTTTCTGATTATTGCGAGATGGCATCGAGTCAGTGAGTGACGTGGGCTTTTATATTTTTCTGATGATTATGATTATTATTGCGAGATGGCATCATAGTGTGCGAGCGTTCCGTTCCAGAATCAGTGAGTCAGTGAGTCAGTGAGTCAGTGAGTGACGTGGGCTTTTATATGAGAGATAATTGTTAGAGTAAAATAAGAAATGACAAATATTTAACTTATAAAAATCTACTATAAGAGGACATTTTTTTACACAATAATCGTTACGTATAGATTATGTATTTTTAAACTTAAAATGATATCTTTAAAGCTTGATTCCATCAACATCAAATTTTACCGACAGTTTCTGTTCCATGAAATATTTTTCCCCTAAGTTTTACCGCTTGAATACGGCAATACAAACACTTCTTTAAAAACTCGATTTACCTGCACAAAACCTATTCTTTAATGTAAGAACACCGAGAATGTGGGGGACACCTTCTTATTTTCTTCATTCATGTCCGAAACGCTCCTTTCTTTTGCCTGTCTTGGTCCCCCTGTAACCTCCTTCGCTTCTGACAGACTCATGAATAAAATAACCGGACCACTGTCCCCTCGGCAAATGGAACTTTTGTGTACGCGTCAGCACTCTTTGCTCGGACTGAAACTTGTTAGTCGGTGGGTCTACTAAAAGGTGTTGCTTTTTTATTGGAAATTTGTCAAAAAGTCCTGCCCCTTCTTTATCGTTAAAAGAGTTTACCCCATACCTGTAACGTGGTTTTACGGTCGCTAAATGTCTTTAACGTTTATTATAATTTGTTATGGTCGTATTATGTTTTGTAATATTTTTGCAACACATGTTTTCAATTTTGAATAAGATTGGGAAAATATTGGTATAAATAGGTTCTAGATAAAGACAACATTGTAGGTTTTACAGAGTTTTTACAATACAAGTTTATATAGAAAAAAATATAGTAGATAATTTTAATTTCATACAAATACAAATATAGTCGATCAACTACAGGCTAAAAGTCAAGGAAGGTGTATCCTCTTGAGACCCAAAGAAAAAGTTATTATCAGATTTTCATAAAAATTGGTATTTATAATCTAAATGGGGTTATAAAACATAATATATCGGTAATTTTTTTTAATTAAATTTTTTTTGTGTGTTTTAGACTGTCCATTAGAATGGACGCTGGGTCTTAATCAAGCAAATTTATACCTGACTTTTGTAAAGAAGAATAGCATAAATATAGTTAAAATAGATATATAAACTCCTTAAATTTAATTTTTTTTAAACAAAATGGTAGAATTTTTGTTTCAGGCTCTATTAAATCTTAAAATATCTATACTTTAAAGTTCTTAAAGACCTTCGATTCGCATAGAGTATAATTAATGAGCTTTATAAAAACAATTGTTTTGTGCAATTATAGTAATACTACATATTACTTTAAATACACTTAACTTAATTTTTTGTGCAATTTTCACCATCATTTTTATCACAGTGATAGTCGCCTTTTGATTATTGGCGTACTATCAACACTATCACCAATTATTTTTTATTGTGTAATATTTGTTGAGGGATTTATTTCTTCTTCACTGGAATAATGGATTTCAGATTATTTTAAAAGATTTTTAGAAATAAATATTTGAAAACGCATAAGTTGCATAAATTTTTCTCCAGTATTTGATTTTACGTCTTCTTTGATTAAGATTCAAGAATTTACGATAGATACTAAGGTAAAAAAAAATTAAATAGTTTTAACAATCAACATTTTTGTTTCCATCTTTATTTTGTGATAATTAATCCTTCTAATTAAACAGATTCCTCCTTACTAATATTATATTCTTTGACAACTGTAGATGTTGGCACCGCAATGTATTTTATTAACTTTTTTTTACTAACGTTTTGCCCTTGTCAACAGGAGTTGCTCAAAAATATGAAGTGCTAATAAGTACTGTTTTTTTGTCAAACTAATTTATCATTCATACTTTATTATCTTGACGAACAGACATGTCTAACGACATTGTAGCCATCTTAGACTTAAATCCCCATCATCTGTTAGATGGACAGCTGCTGAAACTCTAGATTTCATAATTGTACCATGTACCTGTTGCAGATATTCCTCGTTTATTTAATTCCTCTCTAAAATGAATGTAGGTAAAATATCGATAATATTATAGATTAATACCGCTTTAACAGACTCTATTAACCTTAAAACTGGTGAACCTCCAACCCCAAAATTGTAAGAAATAATAATAAACCATTCCGGTTTTTTTTCCAAAACTGGTGTCTAGATCTGATATTGGTTGTAAAATAGGACTTTCAGTGGACTGGAGGAGCATAAAATTGTCATCATTGTCGCTAATATCAAGATCAGATGCATCAGCACTCATAATAGCTTCGAAAATTTGCTATTAACACCTTTATCTGCATCCAAATATTAACTATTTCCAAATATTTTCTAACAAAATATGGACCAAAATACTAAATTACATTCTTAAAGTTAAAAATAAGGTACAATATGCCTTTAATCCAATAATATATGAGTTATCTATTGCATTTAGAGCCAAAAAGGTACTCGAAACCATGAAAATAACCTAGAATTTACAACGATAAAAATAAGGAATTAAGTCCCAGTGTCCATTTCAATGGACACGAAAAGAAACTTATCAATAAATTGACAATTTACGATGTCAGTATCACTAAATTATCTTAGTTACAAACTTTATACACTAATAAGCATATTTGATTTAGTTTACGGTAAAAATTATTATCAGAATGTGCAAAAATTAACAGAAAACAACAAGCATACCCTTGACAGAACGTTTCCCGCCGAAAGCCATTATTGAAGGGAAAAAAACACCGCTCTTTTGGCACCCTGAGACTTTTAAATTGTATAGATGGCAGCACTAAGCTGTCCAACGCAATGGACGACCGGTTTTAAGAACTTGGAATTGTAATTAAGATTTTTATAAGCAAATTAGGATTGTCCATTATAATGGACGCGGGGTCTCAAGAGGGTATTGAATTAAACACACCCGATTTCCAGTATTCGTCTACTTTTCTTTTAAACTCGTCCACCCCACTTGAGTTAACTATCGATTCAGGTAATGCATTCCATTTATCCACTACTCTATTAAAAAAAGTAATGCTTCCTACAATCCCGATTAAAACTTGCCTTATTCAATTTTAAACTGTGACCCCTCGTTCTATTACCCGTACAGAAATCTAGTCCCTCTGTGTCCCCTTGTTTTAACATTTTAAAAAGTTGAATCAAATCCCCTCTAGCCCTTCTTTTCTCTAAAGTGAACATATTAAACTTCTTTAGTCTTTCCTCGTAACTAAAACTAGATATACCCTTGACCAATTTAGTAGCCCTATGCTGAACCCTTTCGACTAAATCTATATATTTTTTAAGAATGGAGACTAGAACTGAACAGCATATTTGAGATGAGGCCTTACCAAGCCTCTATATAATGGAAAAATAATATTTCCCGACCTTGAAGATAAATACTAGTATAAAAAACCTATATTTAGCGGGGACTCTAACGGATTTGAACCCATACACTTAAAGCTGGGTTAAAAGTTTTAGTGAGAAAATGTCGTATGCAAAGATAAGAAAATAAAATACTTTGTGCAAGCTGATGTAACGAGCAACGTACAATATGCACAAAATAAAATGAAGGTTCAACCTTCATTTAACCTTTATTTTATTTGTGCATATTATACGTTGTGTTTTACATCAGAAATGTCGTTTGTGTTTTGAATAAATAGTTTTAATTATGTTTAATATTTAAGTTGGTTTAAGTTAGTTTAATATTTCGTGAATGAAGAACGCGAGGTTTTACATTTGATTGTAAAAAAAAAGAAAAAACTATTTATTTTTAATCCTATCATCAATAATTCCCTTGGATGATTTATTTATTCGGATTGAAATTATTTTCTACCCCCCCCCCAAAAAAAAAAAAAACCGGACGAATAGGCTCGAAGCTTTTACTAATCAAACTAGAATATAATTCATTATGAAATCATAACTTTTTGTCGAACAATTTCTCATAGAGTAAAATATTGGTCTCTTTAAATATAAACTATCATAAATGATTTATAACTGAACCAATGGACAAGACATTTACTCCTTCCGGGTGTTAAAGACGCTGGCTTTTCCGCTCCAGTCTACAGCCACTCACCTAATTTTCTTCGAAAACAAGCTACCTCCAAAACGAATCTTTCTCGAACCATCAGCCATTTGTCGTCGGCATCCCCCAAACGTGTTCGATTAGCCCATCGGGCCGAACAATGGAGCCTCCCTATCACTTCCAGCAGGTGGTCTTAAGACGATGGCATTAAATAGGGGATCGGTGGAGCAAATCTTATAGGCGGGCGTTGTGCGAGTGTTGATGCCAACCGTGCTTTTTGATTGGGCCTTGTTATTAGAAAACTGGAAGGGATCGCGGTTGTCTTTAGGGCGTTCTCGTCATTGATTAACCCCGATCAACCCCACCAAATGATTTCTGTATAGCACGAATAATGTGCACCGCGTTGACTGAAATCAACTAGAACACGGCTATAGTCTGTGTAAATAAAATAGGTGGTTTACTACTATACTAGACAGCAACTTAAGTTGACTCGAGTATAACTACTACTTCGAGGCAGTACAATGGAAATGAAGTGTTTTATATATATATATTTTGGCATTTCGACATAATTATTTTTGCGTCTTTTCCTTCATTTTACCTTGTCATTTTTAATTTTTTATGTAACATAATTTAGATGTTCTACAATGAATTTGTAAATAGTAATAAACATATTCATTTTTTAAAAAAAATATCAGAACCTATAAATTTGTATTCCTAATTTTTGAAAGTTTAATTAGACTTTTCAATGAAATACCAATAAGTAGGTTTTGGAAATAATTTCAACTTTAGGTAAAGTCAATATGTTCAAAAAACATCCCTCTTTTTAAACAAAACCTGAAAATTGATAGAACCATAAATTACATAAAATTATATGTTATTGTACT
Organism: Tetragnatha montana; assembly: GCA_963680715.1. Taxonomy (NCBI): domain Eukaryota; kingdom Metazoa; phylum Arthropoda; class Arachnida; order Araneae; family Tetragnathidae; genus Tetragnatha; species Tetragnatha montana. The sequence continues at coordinate 57,400,520 of OY796676.1, read as the reverse complement.
ATTTTTTTTAAAAATTACATAACATAAAGATAAATATTTATATCTTCGGTCTAAATTTCTTTTTAGCTAAATATTTTTCAGTCATAGAGGTAAGATAAATATAAATGAATTTTATTTTTACACATTTAACTGTTGTGTTTCTTTACTATCAAGAGACTTGAAACGTTGATAAACTTGTATCCAAAACAGATAAACTTTTATTACATGGTTATACTCTGATTCGGATAACAAACTGTGGTACCCGCCGTTTTCTTCATAAGATGGGTTCGACCGTACCTTAAAACGTCCCCCAATTTTATGAACTACCTCCTCAAAAAAGAAAAATAAACAGAATACAACGCAACAGAATCGCCAGCAAAGCGATCAAAAGAACACATCAAGCAGAGCTTCAACTCACATCCATCACAACACGCGCCCCAATCCCAGCGTAAGGCACGTCTTAAATTAAAATCCCTGAAGTTTTTTTCACTGCAAATCCCCAAACACCGGTCCGGCAGCCGGACTCCCCGAGGGGCAATTGCCCAGACGTCCCGCTGATGAGTCATTTCAACAATTCCCGGACTCTTTAGGACCCCGGGTTTCGATGGATCACGTGATTTCCCACAGGAGATCCAGATACATCTATTCCCCGATTTTTTTTTGTGCCGACGCTTACAGATTTTTTCGGTTATATTCTTCCCCTTTGTGCTATTACGACCGAGGTCATTTTCCGCGCCATTACATTGCGACAACTTAGTTAGCGGGTCGGGAATGGGACGCCTCTACGCTTGTGGAAATGGGTGGAAAGGGTGATAGGGAAATGTGAAGCGGGGGGGAATTACATTTGTGGGAAGGTTTTTTTAAGTTGTTGTACTCGTTTGATGTAGTATGTAGTGTTTTCTTTTAGCAATTATGGATTTTTCTTTTTAAAAAATAAGTGCTACTTCTCGCGTTCAAAAATCGCAGTTTTGAACTCCAAAGATTATGATATCGCCAAAAAAAAGCAAACAAACCAATAAAAATGTACTGATTGATTAACACCTATTCCAACTCTACTACAACAAAAAGTTACCTTTGCTACAAGCTCTCTTTTATTTTATGTAAACACTTTTTAATGGGATTTTTTTATGAATAACAGAGGAGTCTATATAAAACTTTTATATTACTTTCTCATTTGGATTTCTTAAAACACTCGAACCAATTTTTGAGTTTATAAAGTAGAAAAATTTATATAAAACCAATATAATAGTAGAAAACTAATTTTAAGACTTTAAAGAGATACACGATTAACGATTATCTCCTTATCATCAACCATAAAATTACTTCGTCTGAAACATCAAAAACATAGTTTAAACTAATTATCAACAAATCAGGAACTATTCTTCAAAATATAGTTATAGATATTTTTTGTGTTTTTAATATTATAATTAATTGACTTTTGAACTTAGGTCTCGAAATATGGCAAAAGTGAACATCATGCAAGTCAAAGAAAATCCTAAAGAATCAATATCAGTAAATTAATTCCTTAGAATAAGAATATTTATTCACGATCAAAAGCCTATTTGATCTCAAGATGATTAGGTTGCTAAGGCCCTACACAAACATTTATACGTACACTTTTCAAACTCAATGTAAATATTTACGCTGTTAATTTAGTTTCCAAAATTCTAAATTGTACGCAGGTCGTTAAAAGGCCATTTTTCTTGGCTAGGTCTATTATTTCTGAAAAATTGGGAATTAATACTTATTTGGAAGGCCAAATCAAGAATAAAACAAAAACCTTGGTGTGCTTCGAAAGGGTTAAAAATGGATTTTCGCAGTCGGGTAAAAGTGCGCAGCGGTTTTACCCCTGTTGTCAACAATATAAGGGGGAGTAAGTATGTTCACATCGACACATATATCATAAGCTATCCTTAAGAGACTGTCATTATTATTTTCATACATTCTGCATTTTACTTATTGGATAAAATATGGTTTATTTGAGTTAGCATGTAATTTTTCTACGATGGAATGGTAATTGTTTTGTAAATAAAGAACAAATGATTGCTTTCAAAGTGAATAGCAATGTGAAACATACTTTCATCCGAACAATTTGGCATCGTTAGAATTTAACTGCGGTGATTGTTAGGGTTGATTCTAGGGTAACTTACGTAATTAATACGTCGACGTCTAAGCGTATACGCACAGACAAAATAATTGATATTTTTGCAGCGAGGATCATACAATTTATCGTTAATCTTTAACCCATGAAAGTCATATACTGCAGTTGATGAATACATGCTTATTTTAACCTTTGAAATCTTACAACCTCTCTCAAGATGAAAACTATCTCATACAAAATCCTGGAAAAGTAGCACTGTGATTTTCCAGCATGAATTTTTCAAGAAGATTGAATCCTGTTCGAATTATACTTGAAGAGATATGACATGAGGGAGGAATCTTCCAATTACGAAGGCAGTGGCGCATTTCAGGGTGCGTACGTTTGGGCGTACTTTTACTGCCAAAACTATACGGAATGGCGTTCCAGTACATCTCTAGAGAATAAATACTTTTGTATGAATCAATTAAATATTACTCTGATATAAGTGTGAGTGAGTCTGGCTCGCTATTATCGCTGTTACACAATTCTTCGGTCCACAAACATATTAAAAACCTATTCTTAGAAAATACACATACAATAACAAGGCACCTGTGTTTCCGATCTATTACTAAGAAGCCATTTAATAATTCAATATTATTTTATGCATCATCAGTTCATGGAATGATCTCTTCAATTAGAATGTCAACGTAATAATCTTACTTTTCTCCTTTTCCAAGAAAAGTTTGCCTTCAATATATCTTCGAGCCAATTTTCAATTATAATTTTTGTCTAGACTCCTCTTTAATAAAATAAAAATAAATTAATTCAATTGAAAAAATTAATATTTCAACGTAAAATAATATAACTTAATTATTATTAATCACCCTCATTTAGTGTTACTTTAGAGTTACCCCCATTAAGTGTTACCCATAGGGGCGTGCTCCACAATTTGAAAACCGTTGCACTATACGTTAAGAACTAGAGATCTAAAAATTTTTATGGTTTTATACTTACAGTACCTCTATTTAATTGCTTCCTATTTAACCCAAGACAGTAATAATACGATTTCATTATACACATCGGTTATCCGAAAAATTAATCAAAAACAGAAACCTATGCTAATGTTATTGAGTAGTAAATTGAGTTCATGTGATGAACAAAATATCACTTACTAAACCGCAATTTTATTGCCAAATCGGAACTTGAAGATTGATTGAAACGGGTGCAGTATACTTCAGTATACTCATACATTTTTCAAAATAAACTTATCAGGTGGTCACACACATTCATCCTTTTAGCTGAAACTAAAAAAAGAAACAAATTCACTCTTCCAAACCCAGATAAGGTGTTGGAACAATACATTTATCAATTAAATCACTTCCCAGTTTCAATAATGTCCCCCCATTCAAGCTTTGTAGAAAACACATTAAGTTAAGTTGAGTTGTGGCACCATTACCCCGAGTTGCCGTAGATTTTCCCTGAATGGGAAGTGTTGCCATCAACGGCAAAAAGGGGGAGAAATACACACCTTTGGAATGAATTTAAGAGAAAATTCAAAGTTCTCGTACGTCTTCCTTTTAGGAACCCAGATAAACGAGTTTTCGCAAGAAGAAATTAAGGCTGTTTCGCTCGAAATGAGCTTTAACTAGTTTTGCCGAAAGTTTTCTCTCTCAGTTTACTTGATTCGAAAGTCAATTTCGGGAATGAATTAAGGATTGTGTTGTTGTTTTTTTTTTGTTAGGTCTTCTGTTTCCTGTTTAGAAAGGAGGGTCCTTGTCACCCATACAGAACGAAATTCGAACGGGTGCGAGTTGGTAGCGTGCGACACGTTTTGCGATAAGGTTAATGAAGGTTGAATGAAGAAGTATGTGAAGAAAATCAAACCCAGGATTCATTTATCCTTGTGAGGACATTTTAATCTACTATTTTAACTAAATAAACTATTAGTGAATATCAGACTTCCTTTTTACATTAAGTAGTCTTCGCTCATTTCGTCGTTTAATGCGCACTATAGCAAAATTATATTTTAGGGAATTTTGAGTTATGCATAGATCTTTATTTAAGATTCGACGTTGGATAGACTAAAATAAACTGTTTCACTAAAAGCCCACTCAAATTGCTGCAATTACCAGATTTATAGATGTGCACTCGCTCTAGTAGTTTTTCTCCTCTCTTGAAAAGTTGTGAAAATTGAGTTATGCCAAGTTGCGCCGTAAACGACGATATTCTATGATTTTCTTCTATATATGAGAATTTTTACATTCATTATAGAAAGTACTTCAATCTAATCTAAATACTATACAAAAAGTAGTATTTAATAATTTATAAAATAATTATTTAACGTTACCCATTATCATTTAATCGCATCAATTCAACTCCAGAAACTAAATTCTTCAATTTAAAAATAAGAATTAAGAACAATTGACACTCGGATTCCATCAGGCAATACCCGCTTTAGACAACTCCCCCCTATAGTTTTAGTCAAAACAATCAAATCTATACTCCTTTACTTAGACTAAATCATCTACCAAACAAAATTTTAGAACTGGTTTGAGCTTGTAATGGCTGGTATTCGCTAGCTTTATACTCTGAGCTTAAATTAAACAATCCTAAAAAGTTACTAAACAGATCACAAACTTATCGTTTATAAACTTGAGAGTTCATTTCAAAAACATGTCAAAACAGACTTTGACTATAAGCTATTCCGTTCAAAAAACATTACTTATCCTTGTAAAATTAATGTAGTTACACGAAATCCATTTCAGTTATTGCTAACATGAGATTGAAACATAATAACAGTAGATTCTTAAGCATTAAATGGATGATACATTTACTTAACTAGTTCACGTATGAAAGGGGGAACTATTACCAATCCTTTACCCTTTGAGTTGAATTTCTTAAATATCGATTTCAAAATCCTGCCAATTTAATTCAAAAGCGCAGTATAACAGCTTCGAAACACGAAACCAGTAACTTAAATTGCTAATATAAGCTTTAATCTGTTTACTAAACTTAATTTCTCCAGAAGACTTAGAATCTTATACACCCCTATTATTCCACATATATAGAGATACTTACGTATAAGCACTTAAGGGCCATGGTAATTCAAAGAACGAAACGGTACGTTTGTACAAATTTATGAGTAAATATAATTATAAATCTAATCAACTGGATCTTCTGTTTGCCATTTTTGTTGGTGAAAGCCTTCTTTTCTCTCAGTGTTCTCGGAATAAACATCTTAGCTTCGTTTTAATTAATTATAAGGATGACCGCATAATTTATGTCTTGTAATAATTATAGTTAACAAAAGTAATCTTATCTTCCCAGTAAGTAATTAAGTTAAGAAAGTAAACGTCTTGGTAGAATTGTTCTCTGAATATTCAAGACCATAAAATTCGCTCTGAAAGATAACACAATGAAATTGTGTTCTGGTGTTTGCTTTTTAAGAATGGGTAATTTCTTTAGTAATTTAACTTAAAAAGTATTTTGTAATGTAAAGATGATGTTAAGTAGGTAGTATTTATAGAATCCAAACATTTCTTACGTTAAAATGCAAAGTATGTAAAATTTTTCATTAATTAACTATTTCATGCATATTTAAGGGATTTTACAAGCATAAAATCACTTCTCAATCTTCAATCAATTAGGTAGGGTATAATTAACAGAACAATGGGTAACATATCAGTCCAATTTAAAACTATTTGCACACTTTGGAAAACACGTTTTAAGTGTTTATATCATGAACAAAGAAACACTGATCAAAGAAAACTTCCACGTATTCATTTATTTAAAGAATTCAAACTACAATATACATTAAAGCCATAATTGATATATTGCACTTTTAATAAATTGGGTAATGAAACTTCTTTATGCCATCTTTCATGTAAAACACACAAATTGATTGATTCTCAACAAACAAAGCAAAAAATTTAAATTCTATTCATTTGGTCTATAAAATGTTTCTATGGTAACACCTAGGCATATCAAAAACTCTTTGGTTCAATTTAATAAAAAAAAGTCGTGTTTTCAGTGCAATGTTTTCCAGAAGAGAAACTAAACCGCGAGTTAATATGGAAGCTCAAGGATACGGATATTTGTGGAAAACAGTATTAGTGTTTGGAATAAAGGTCGAAGAGTCAGAAAATAAAAACAAGTACTACCATAGAATACTACGAATTATTTTCCCAGCGTTTACGTACTTTGTACTAGGATACTTCGTGCTTATAGGCTCATTTTCCGTATATCAGTACAATTTTCCCATTTCCTTGGCTTTAATCAACAATCTTCAAGTATCGTTTTCGACTGCTCTGTGGCATTCCGTTAAACCAAAGAGATTCACAATTCGTAAATTAATCAAAGAGTTCGACTCCTTATCCTTCAATCGAAAACGTTTCTCAAACAAAGAGGAAGTTTTCATTAATATTAGTTTATTGTCGACATTATTCGTGGCAACCCTGTGTGCAGTTATCCTTATATGTACCATTCCGGAGGATTGGGAACAACTTATTATGTTCTATCAGTTCCACGTGAAAATACCCAACCCGAACCTAGCTACAATTGTGCGATTCTGCACACTGTACTCGATTTTATTGGTCCTGATTGTATTTCCAAGTTGCATATCCATTATGTGCAGTGTAATGTGGTTCGAGTTCAGCGAAGTCATCGAGCACCTGAACACATCAATCCAGCGCAGTTCTTGCCCGAAAGTCCTGATGCGCACGCACCAAAGAATATACAACGCAGCCAACGATCTCAGCAACTGTTTTAGCTTCGTGTGCTTTCTCCTCCTGTTCGTCCAAATGTCTTCAATGTTCGCTTCCGGGGCAACGATATCGTTCACCATCCTGGAATCGCTCCCGCTCGCTACAATTTGGACAAGTCTGCCCGGCGCGACAGTGATCCCTTTGACTTTCATCGCACAAAACCTGTGCGCTCATAAAATAGCGGCAAAACTCAAAAAGACCGACTTGATTCTCCAAGAACTTCACGATCGGCTCACTTTGAATCGCGATGGTCTCGTTGATATCGTTGAGCGGATGCGAGAGAAGAAGTTCCCAGCCATGACTGCGGGTCACGTGGTAGAGTTTAAGTCCAGCTTCATCTTCGTAACGATTGGCTCTCTCGTTACCTATGGGCTGTTGCTCATGAATGCCACTTCTGGATCATTTAAATCTCCGTGATTTAATGTTACGTTATGTATCATCACGGGTGGCGTCACAGAAATTAACCCGTTTTTAAAGCATTTAAATCCCTCAAATATTTTAGAAATTTCTCAAACAGGCTAATAAGTTATAAAATTAAGCATGAAAAAAGAAGTAATTTCTTGGTAAATTGTAAAAAATAATTGTAGCTGTAGCATTAATTCAATAAAAGAAATAAAAGGGCACTCTCCACGAGAAAAGAGGCGGCTCGCTGGCGCTTGCGGCGGAAGCTGGATGAAGGCCGCTTGAGTGTTATCGTTTTTCCTAAGGTGCCCCCTTCTGTCCTGTTCCTATTAGTAAAAAATGGATGTATATTAAATTTTAGCTCATTTGTTTTGACGTCGAACGTTGTCGTCTCTTTTCTCGTGGAGAGTGCGCTTTTAACCTTCACCACACGCGATCTGTAAATAACAGCGTAGTAGTTACGGGGCTTGGGGAGCGATAGCGAGCAGGGGGCGGTAGACCCCCTAGTTTCTAAAATAAAACCAGTTGACCCTTTACATTTCGTTTCTGAAATTTATCATTTTTCTAAATGTTCTTCAATTTAAATTTAAAATGCACAATGAGGAATTTAAAGCATCCACATAATTTAAATAGCATGTTTTAATTAAATCTTTTGTTCCTCACCATTCTTTTTGGAGCAAAATAACGAGTTTATATCAATTTTCATTCTTATTTAAGGAATGAATTATTTTTTTTTCATCAAAATGCTGTGCTTTGTACTATTTTAATATTTGAAGGAATAAAGACTCATATGTTTATTAAATACGATACTTCTTAATTGTGTAGCTTATGAGATAAAAGTGAACATATTTTCGTTTCATCAAAACTTGATTCATCAAAGTTGTTAACACAAAGGGTTTACTTCCTCCGCTTTTAACTGTGGTTTCAGATTAAGTATATTTGAGAACGTTTTAAAGTGAAACGTTAGTTAATTAAAGGGTTGCATGAAACGCAGAAGTCGGTGATGAAACATAATTAATTAGTAACAGTTCATTTATTTAAGATTTTAAACATAAGAAATAATCCCACTTTTACTTAGTTTCTAAATTCAGATAGAGCTCAGTTTAGATCATTTTAATGTACAATCATAAATGAAAATATTAAAGAAAATATCTTAAGAAACATTAAAATACTGAATTACTAACAAAGACGTTCTTCAAACTGAAGAGTAAAAATTATTTCAAAGAAGATATGGAGAAATTGATTTAATTGAATATAATTTGGTAGAAGTAATTTCGTAGCAATGTGATAGAAAAAACAAGGTGCTTTTTTGCAATATGATAAATCATTCATTCCAAACTGTTTAATAAAGATATTTCCTGATGTTTGTGATATTTTGTAACACTATGCTCGCGTGTTAGGTTAAAATGTAATAAACATTATACTATAAATAGTTCTCCAAAATTTTAAGATAGGTAGAAAATAAATATTATATGTTAAGGACAAAATGGCGGGAATATAAGGAGAAAGGCCACAATTTCTGAAATGATAAATCATTCTTAATTTATTTAGTGAATTATTTTGCAGCCTAATTGAGAAATACAGTTTTGTAAAAAGGTTTATACTGTTTATCATTGCTTTTAGTTAACGGCTAAAGACTTTGATTTTTGTGTTTATCAATAACAATTATGTTTAACAATTAATTAGTATAGTAAGAAGTTGGGTTAAAATTAATATTTATATGTTACGGGCAAAGTGATTAATAGGACATTATTAATAATGCCCGAAGTGGAGGCGGGCAAAGTGATAAATTTCATTGATTAATTCAATTGAATTTATCACATTGCCCGGGCATTATTAATAATGCCCGATTTATCACATTGCCAGTCAGAAGTCAGAAATAGTATCCTTTTATCAACAGTGTGTTTCAAAAGTCCGTTTTACGGCTTTTATTTGGAACCAACGTCTCGTAGGGTCAAGGAAGTAAGGTGTACCCGCCCATGCTGAATCCATAGGTTAAGCACGACTAGCGGTGAATTAAGAAAGCTAAAATAATAATTAAGAACTAAAGGATAGAGAATGAAAACTTCAACAAGAAAACTGTTAGCAATATGATAACGAAACCACTAAAAAAAAGGTTAACGAAAACATCTAAAATATTCGAGGAAATACTAACGATCAAAGTTATTTTTGGAACTTGAAAAACGAGTCGTCCACAATGAGGTATTTTCACGTTTTGAGATTAAATTTTATTAAAATGGTAGATAAAAAACCATGAAGAATGACGTTTACATCAAGTATTTTCGTAGCCTAGTTTTTGAGAGATAAATTTTTGAAATTTCGTTCTGTGTTTGGGCGCGAAAACACTTTTGAATCACAAAACGTGCGCTGTGACGTCACATCCAATGGAAGCCCGTTTTCTGATCACGTGAAAACAGTAAACACAATGGTTGTCGTGCGCTGTGACATCCAATAGTAACCCGTTTTCTGACACCTGACTTTTCTGGCGTTTTGGTAAAAACAAAATTGAATTTTAATTTATTTAAAACACATTTTTGAACTTAAAAATCTACTTTAACCTATCAAAAAAGTGTAAAATAAATCAAATCCCTCACACATGCAAATACCTCATTTCAATATCATCATCAATTTTTTTTATAAGATTATTTGGAGCACCATCGGAATGGATCGATATCCCCTTTCAGTTCATCACCTGGAACACAAAATGGACATCCCAAACCCTCTATTCCTTCACATCATTCAAATCAAAAACAGAGGTCTTCCTACCCACGGCTTACTAGATATTATACAGGCTAGTCGAGATACGGAAATCATTAAAAATCCAGATGGCAATAGCTGACAAACTTCAAAGTAAATCCACAGAGTTGAAGGCGGCATGGTGAGAGCATGGCTCAAAAATTAAACTCAGCCATTAATATCCAACAATCAGCAGTTTACGTCATGAAAACAAGCCTTTATTTTTCCTTATTTGTCAGTGTGTTATCCTATTGGTTGGTCGGTATAGGTAGGACTTGTGGCGATCCTAGCGGGGAAAGTTGTCAAATGGTTTTCATTATTTAAAACTCGGCTAGCCTGTATAGTATCTAGTAAGCCGTGTCCTACCCAGCAGCCCAATCCTTTAACTTCCCCAACCCCTTCTATCGAGGGCATTCGAAATGCATCAGCGGCGCAGATAAAGCCGGACTCCGGCCAGATAAATACCCGCCGACGTCCGGACGCGTCGACAGATAAAATTTATTTCCACCGTCTCTTCTTCTTTTTTCACGAAGAGGGACAGACGTCTTTTACGATTGTCGGGGGACAAAGTGTGTTGTAGTTATCGACACGAAAATCGAAGCCGAGGAGGAGAATGGTTTGGTATTGAGGCTGTCCATTAAAAATAAGAGGTTGGGGGGGTCTTATTTTTAGATAAATGGGGTGTTTTAAAAGGTCTATCCGAGGTAAAATTCCTTTATCTACACCTTATAATATTTTGGAAGTCAAATGTGTGTAAATATTTTTATATTTTGGTCAGTTTTGTTATTATTTTATTAAATGAAATAAGAGACCAAATTTTTTTTTTATTTCAACCAATTTAGGTGTTTTAATGTATCAATTTTGCTTGAATTATATTCTCTAAAGCATTTTGAACCACCTATTTTTTAAAATACAGCTAACCAGTGTTAAAATTCTTAAAGTTGGATCAATCTCTTTTTAAGTTTAGATGGAAACCTAGCTTTTTTTAAAAACAAATAAAAGAGTAGTTGGAATATTTGCAAAATACTGTATAAGGGTTACTATAAATATTTCATAAGATAATGGAATAAGAATATGGTCAAGTGTTAAAGGATTTGTGATTTTCAACTTAAAAATACAAAACAATTATCTACAAAAAATATAGAAAAAAAGGTATTTAACAGGTATCTATGAATATATTAAACATAAACTGTCAAAAATTTGAATTTCCCACCGCATTTCCCATGCATGAGAATTTATAAATTTTATAAGATAATGTCCGCGATATTAAACCTAATAAATTATCATTCATTAAACTGTTGAAGTAACCCAACAAAAGTTCCCCCAGTCTATTAGAGCCAAGACAAGGAATTTCGCACGCCATTGTTCCCTCCGACACATCCGTATTTGGGCGAAAAATAGAACTGTCAAGATGGCGCAGGACGTAATGGAACATAATGCTCTCGGGAACATAGTAAATAAAGATGGCGACTCAAAATTGACACCTTCACGGGAAAGAGTCTCGCGGGACAGGATTCGGATAAGGAGACGATTTCCTCGGATATGACCCAGGGAAAAAAAAGCAATAAATAATAGGACGGCAGGAGATTGAAAACGCTTTAAAGAACATTATCGTTTTGAAGTTTAGTGATTCTGAATCGCGTTTTGCCTTTCTTTTGTTCTCTCTCGGCGATATTGCATTTTCCTATATCTGAGATCCTCCAGGGCGGAACCGTTTACGGAACTGGATTATGAGCCTCAACCGATTAAGTTTCTGGAAGCATTTTTCATTTCCGAGTGAGTGAGATAAGATGTGGATTCTTTTCTTTCATGATGGTTGAACTTTTCGCTTAACAGGTAAGACCTTTAAACACGCTATAGTATATTGCCTGTCGTTCGTAGGGGCATACTAAGCTTTAGAATAGTGCGACTAACTACATATATTACACTTCACAGTCAGTCAAACTACTACAATGTACTATTTACTTCGAATTTTATAAAGAAAAAAAATTATCATTATCCTTGCCGGGGCTCTTATCTTCAATTCGATGAGTATAGGCAGATATGATATGAGAAAATGGGGGATAAGAAAGGAAAATAGTTTTTTACCTTGAAAATTACTCTTGTAGATTCTGTAGTCCACAGACTCCAGTTTCAAATACCGGGGAGGGGAATTACTCCATTTTGAGTTTCCATCAGAAAGGCCTCACAATTCTGAAATAATTTTATTAAATATTATCGGTTAAACAGTATTATACAGAGACTTTAATAATTTTAAAATTGATAAAAAATTTGATAAAATTTATAAAAATAGAATTGTCAATGTTTTTTTATGTTTTGTTTCTCCTACTGTATGTTTTTGTGCATAATATGTATAGTAAATACATTGATTGGTTGATCAAAAATAATTCATAACAAATCTTTTGTATTAGTGGAAAATATTTCCATAAAATCAAAACAATATCATTTAATGTAAGATTAAAGAAATAGAAGTCATATTTTTCATTTCTTGCATGTCGTTATTTTCAATCAAAAGATGAAAAACTTGACACTCTTGGTTATGTATGAGACATTAAAAATACTTCATAATTATATTTGTATAGATTTATGAAGATTTATGTAGAAGATAGATTGGCTTTAAAAAAATTCCACACTCTTTGAAAAATGCCTATGCAGAATGACTTTAAAGCTTGGAAAAAAGAAGTATTACTAAGTCTATGTTTATTAATGAAGATAAACCCTTTTAAAAATGTTTGGAGTTTAATTTAAATATTTTAACCTTAAAGTAACCCAAAAAAAACACATGACTTATCTCATTGCTAAAAAATATTTTTTTCAAAACACATCATTACATTTCAGCAACTCCCAAACCTCTCTTAACCCCAATTCCTCCATATAGCGTTTCTTCTAGAGAGCAGAAAACGCGTATCCCGTTCATCAAAAAAGAAAAAAATCCATCACCTCCCTAACGTCCTATTCTGCTTCCCAACGTCTGTGTTGCGGCAGAACTAGTATCCCAATCATGTTGATGTGCCGTTTTCCTGTGGTGGTAATTGTGAAATGCTGACACACACACACTCTAGAATCCTGGAATCCCTATCACCGGGCCCACCATAAATCTCCCGGAAACCGGAATTAGTTTTGGGAGAAGCTTCCATTCCCTCCTGCCTGGAGAAGACGGCGAGAAAAAAATTCCCGGGGAAATTTGAATGAAAAATCGAAGTCCGTTTCTTTAGATAGATGCGGGCCAGATTGGGAGTTTAGTATAGAGGCAGCGACGGGGTTATTTGATTTATTCAAATCAAGGAAAGGACCTGTGTAAGTTCGAACGGACATCCTTTTTTTGGTGGGTCTTCTCCTACACAGAAATGTCTATTCGGGATCACAGCCTGTTAAATCGTTCCAAACGAGGGGCTGGATTTTATTTTGGGGAGGTAACGAGGACTGCACATTCTGAAAGTCGTTCTATAAAATGTATCCAAAAGTGAAACTTTCAAATGGAAGGCGAAATTCAAACTCGAATTCGAGTTTAGTGATGGTACAAAAATTTAAAAGTTATATAGATAAAGCGGTCGATATCGATATAAATTTAAAATTTTTATGCCATCACTAAACTCTAGAATGCTATCAGTGTGTCTGGCGCAGTGACTTACGTCATAGTATGTGTCTTACGCTCTGCCATTGGACTTAGAAAATATCGATAAAATGTCATTTGAAATGAGCAAAATCTAATATTAAATTATTATTAAATAGTACACCAAAAGGTCCTAGTGTTAAGTTTCACCAAGAAAGAAAAAACCTAAAATCTTCGATTTTCCTTCGAATTTTTGAAACTGAATTTTGGAAACTACTTAAATTCAATTAATTAATTAAATTTTCTTCTCTCATGTTGAAACTAGGCTATATGAACTTTTGGGACCTTAACCTTTTAAGTAATATTATCAAGGTTATTTTTATTTAGGAAAAAGTATAAATAATTGCTACTTTAATTGCAATATTTAGTAGTATCTTGGTAACAATTCAATTAAAAATTTCCCTGGTAATATTATTAGAACTTTTATCATACTGCACAATTTCGAGCTTCTTTGGCCTTATGAGTCTTGGTAGCCAAACAACATCAACCTTTCTAAAATCCTCCATTCCGATTAGTTATCTCTAAATACACATCAAAGCAAACTGTGGAAGAAACAAAATGCAAAGCAAATCAAAGTTTTCTGCATATTTGGTGAAAGCTTCCGAAATTTATTTGCTATAAACAGCGAAGGCACTTAAGCTATTTGAGTTTTTTTTTCTCTCTCTATGCACAGAGGTGATGAAACATAAACGTAGTTTTCAATTAAACACTTATAAGAAATCCTAGTAGCCTCTAATTACAATCATCAAATATTTGCATGCCTAAACAAATATTTATCTAAGAAGCAATCAAGATTATAAATTGTTATAGGGCAGCTTGTTTCGCTGTATTAGATTTCTTTTAGCTGGGATTTTCATAAGGGAATGAATGTTAATAATATATATTTGTCTAACTTTATGTGTACTTTGCGTTGATAAAAATTTTTAATTGCATTATGTTTGTTCAGTATTAAAGTTGAAATAAACACAATGCACCGTTTTAAGCAGCATTTTATGATTTTTGAGAAGTACAGAAGATTTATTTTAAGACTTTGAGTCGTCATTTAAATTTTTGTTATCAAGTATATAGCAAAGACTATTTATTTATTTATTTAAATTACTAACAAACATATATTTGTTTTTGGAGTAAAATACATTAGCAGTTAATATAAAATGCGATTTTGTGTTGACGTTGAGGCTTACGTTTAACTGAATGTTATTTTCTTACAAATTGTTAACTAAATATTCAATATGTTTTATTTGTAATAAATGATTGATTTAGCATAAATGTAAAATATGATTTTAAGGTCATGATTAAAACTTCCTAAATGTGTTTAAAACAACAAAGTTCCAAAGATGATTCGGAATCTTACAGCTTATTGTTGCTGCAAGCACCTCAATTTATAAGACTAAAATGTATAATGTATGTGTTTTACAATTTAATAATGTGATCTTACAACTTTTATAGCTACAATGTGAGGTGGAAGGATTTTTTTCCCTCAACTCGATTTCTCATATCATTTAACATCCCTTTTTGCATTGTTATTTTATTTATTAGAATGTTACTTCATTGGAATTTTCGAAAAATTTAAATTCCGCTTTCATGATGAGATCAAAAATTTTTCTTGTTCCTCAAACCCTTTTTTTTTTAAATGATCTAGCTCTATTTGCTTGGGTTAATATGACGTGAAATACCGGTAACTTGACCGGTGGTTAAACGGCTAACAAACTTCTGATTTGTAGTTAAAGAAGGAAAACTAGTTATCCGCCAATCACAGGTTTGACTCCTGCTTAACCATCGCGGTCAAGTTACCAGTGAATACGACCGTTAATGAATGGCTTATGTATTCACCGCTAAGCTGACCGACTGTTAACCGAGAGTCAAACCTCTGATTGGCGGAAAACTACTTTTCCATCCGTAACTGCCCCTCAGAAGTTAGACTGCCGGTTAACCGCCGGTCAGGTCAGCGGTGAACACGGCCGTTAATGAGAAATGTTTAACTTTATCTTCATTTATAAGTCTGTTAGAGCAAACGAAATCCAACCACAACAAACAAAACTTAAAAACACCGGAAAATCTTAAATATCAGTCTAATGATATGTCTGGCCAGATATGAATGAGCGATATGAAGTTTCACAAAAGGGCAAACAAATCACGAGCACTCAAAAAACAACAGAAATAATACTAAGTCCGTGAGGCTCTTTTTAACCATATCAGTCCTAGTGCCGCCCGATTTTGCCATTGAATCCTATGTAAAATTTCGGGCGTTTTGGAGTGAAAGTGTTAACCCATCTTTCCTTAACGAGAACTTGGAATCGCCACTTCACTGCGAGGAATCATTACAGGGTCTTAATGCCGCGAATCTAACTTTAAATGAAAGCGTCAAACAACCATTCGCCAAAACGGGCTTCTAAACGCTAGGCTTAGCTGATGCTAACGTTCCAGTAGTCATGAACAAACATCCAAGCTATTACAAAAAAAAGTTCCTTTCATAAAGAACCATGCAAAAAAAAGTCTTAATATATCCCAAGTTTTTCTCTCTCGTTCTCTTTTCATTCATTATTTTATCTGCTTAGAATAAAAGAGGTCTAAGTCGAGAGAACTTATTTTTGAGTAATTGAAGGTTTTCTCTAACGGCGCATGTGCACTGAAAACAATCCACGCAAAAATAAAGGCATTATGAACACTTTTATTAACACTCTTTTTTGTCCTCAAATTAACAATTTATTGTGTTGTGATAGTGTTTCGATTTAGTTTGGAAAGTGTTAGAAATGTGTTCTAAACAGAAATGTGCTCTAAATAGCATTGTAAAATGTGTTTAGAATCTGAAAGTGTCCCTAAATTTGCACCGAAACACTATAAGAACACATTTTCTGAATCCGACATTTTTTGTTACACTTTTACAATGCTATCTTTTTCTCACACAACACAATCACAATCTCTTAGAAGAGAATGTATACCAAAACAGTTGTTGACTAGTGTTATAGAGATGTCCTTTCTCCAGAAAACCTCATAACAGAACTATCTAGTAAAATTGTTAAAGAAAACGAAGAAACATGAAATCAAGCAGATACTGCAATAAGTTTGGATGGTTTAACTCAAAAAGTTCTTTTAACCTGATTTAACTCAAAAACTTTTAGCTCCAAATAGAAAATCTAACATCCTAATATCAAGACTTCGAACGAAGAAACTCTGCCTACCAAAGATATCCTATTTAAAATTAACATTGCTACAGACCCCATATGCATAATATCTAATGAATATAACTCCAATGATCATTTACAATTAAAATGTAAAAATATCTTTATCAAGAGAACCAAAATTCTCAACTCAACATCCTCCGACTTTTGCGAAAAATTAGAAATTACAAAAAAGAAACAGAAATAAAAAAAAATCCTCTCTATATCTTCCCTTCTTAACTCCATCGAACTACTCTGAAATTTATCTGTGACAATTAAAATAAAAACTGAAGATCTGAAAAAAAAGACGAAGCGGCTCTTCAGAGTAGGAAAAAGTCTTCAATGACTTGATTTGACTAGTTTTATTGAACTTTTGACTCAAACAACTACCATATGAGACAATAAAGCATTTTCAATCGCATGACTCGGACCTAATAACGGCCTTAGCAAGACGCTTTGCCCTACAGAAGGTTAACAGTTACAGAAAATAACTGGTCGTGGAATTCTTCTATTGGAGCATTTGCAATCACGTGACCCCACACCTAACAACCGCCATAACAACAGACGCATTGCCCTACAACAACTAGTCGTGACGTCACCTGAAAACACTCTATAGATCTAAAAACGAAACCCAAAAATCCATGCTTTTCTCAACAATTTTGCATTTTCGGACTTAGACCCCTATAAGTCTCAACACTTCCTATTCGCAATCATTTAAGAAGTTAAACGGACGCCCGGTTTTTTTGAGTGCATGTCCCTCCTCCTAATAGACTTAATGAGATTTGTCATAAATAGGTGTTCTTTCATCCCTTTTTTCTTCTTCTGCTATACGCAATAGGAAGGAGGCATTAGCGGAAACGACTTCGAAAATGGTGCATAAAGTACTCGCATGATGAAGGCAATTTACTACCGGGGGTGCCTATATATTGATTGAGATAGGGACCGGGTCGCTATTACGGCGGTATTAGTGCACATTAGGCCTTGTTGTACTACTAGTGCTCAATGTGTGTGTTTGCGGATGGTGAGGAATACATTGTCGTAATTAACAGTACTCCGGTGATCACATGTGGTAACATGATTATAATATAAGGACTGGAAAGTGCGTATATGCATATGATGGGGAGTTAATAGGAACACATTGACGATGGTTTTACTGAATGGCATCAGTAATGTGCGATATAAGAGTTGAATTGGTTGCAAAGGCCGGTTTAATGTATTCCCATCGTAGGATGATGGAATACCTAAGTTCTAACTTTAGCATAAAAGTATAATCATTTTTAAACCTATACACACAAAAGAAGTAGGATTTTTATCAACTCACAGTAAATCAGTCTTTTTAACAACTGAAATAGATCCTCATATAGCGCAGGAAAAAAGGTACTTTAGGATTAGACGGGCGCAAGCACCATGCGTTCGTGTAAATTGCCAAAAATAAGCAATTATCAAGTATCTCAAGTAGCAGTGTGGCTTTTAATATTTTTATGTGTAATTTTTAAAACGTAGCCAATAAAGATCAATAGGGGAGATTTGCGCCCGGCTTATATCCTTAAGTACCTGAAAAAATTTACACTTTTAGGTAGGTACTTCAGTTTTTAAACTTACTTCACTTACCAAAACGAATTACCAAATTTAAATGTGTTTACTGTTTAGTGTTTAAAATTTTTAGATACTTAACAATGACATAAAATATTTACAACCTCAAAAACTGCATAGGCATATTGTGATTTATAAATTAACATTTTAATGAGTTCGCTACTTCACACAAATACTTTATTTAACATATTAACTTTACTTAATTAAACAAAAATACTTTACTAAACATATTAATTTTAATTAAACAAAAATACTTTATTGAACATAACATTACAACACCACAACACACGGAAGAAAATTTCCTCTGAAATACTTGCAAAAGTAAGAAAAGTGTTTCCTATTCAAATATAATAAAGAAAATTAACTGTATCATTATAGTAAGAGGATACCTCCAATTTTAAAGATAACTTTAAGGTTTTGTACCATTTTATACTCTTTTAATAAGTTTACCTTCCACTCTTTCGACATCTATTTGAAGTCACTTCAAAAACTATTTCTTAAGACGCTAAATTTCTTCCAAGCATAAACAAATTATAATTCTTATACATCATTGCTTACATACAACTTTCGAAATACTTCCTCAAAATGTAAACTACTTTAAAACTATAGAAAGTTCTTGAGATTTCTAAACTTTTTGAATAAGATATTACTGGATATGATATACAAAATTTGTTAATAAGCACTTAGCAAAAGGGAAATCATTATCTGCGAAAAATAATTTCTTTCTAAACTTTAAACACGTTGCTAAAAAATAATAAAGGAGAGGAAAGCATACTCTTTAATGGATGAAATTCCAAAGTACTTCAATTGATGCTTTAGAGTCTTTAGACCATTAACTATTTTTGGTTGAAGCATAATATAATTAGTTGTTTAAAGAAGAAAAGTTGTTTATATATTCTATTATGCATTTTTTGATGAATAAATTGAAGGAGAATCAAGTTTTGAGACTAAGAAAAATGAATTTGTGTGTAAATATGCGAAAACATTCATCTGAATTCAAAACTAAAAATTCAGAACTTGGAATATTTTTTAAATACCTGTGTTTTGTTTCAATTTTGAGGGTGTAAGATAGATGGATAAGTATTGTCATTTATTACTTTTCCTTTTACTGTGCAGTATGTATTTATATATATTTCGGCTTATTTTTAACCTTTTTCACCCAAGCTTTCTAGTTTCCTGGCTAACTAATTTTCACAACTATTGTTAAATGCCCCTTAAAATGATGTATGGCATCATCGCCTTTTGTTACGGTACTAGATCGACATCAAAACCAATTAATTTTTGAAATATTTCCCCCTTTTTGTACCATTCAGTAATGAATAAACCATAAAATTGTTTAAACTATTATTAAACTAATCCTCATTAGTCTTATGTTCAATAAGACTAATGTATTTATTCGAGTTCCGACTGAATTTTCACACTGCGATTCTATGTTTACAAGCAGGCTCATTCTAACGATAATCGCCAAACATGTCAATCCTGTTCCCTTTAAGGTTTTCCTTCTGACATAAAGATTTCCACTCAGTGTTTATTTCACAAAGACCCACCAAAAGCATCCTCTGGGTGTTTCCTGTCGTCCGTTCCAGCAACTGATGCGTTATCCGTTTTGAAGTGAAAAGCAAACATCCGCTCGAAGTTTCAAAACGAGGATTCGGACTTTCGCAAGAGTAAATAACCATATGGAACTGGGTAAAAGTTCCCGGTTCCTCATCGTTTTAATGCTGGATGAATTCCGAATAGACCAGTTCAGTTGATTTCAATCTATGTAAATCGCCGAGGAACCTCTCTCAAGGAGAGAATTAAAATGCGAGCCTTGCGCGGGAATAAAATTAAATGAATTCCAGTGTTCATTAATTTCGAGGCTTGGATAATGAAATTACGTTCGGTTCATTACAATAATTATACCCAGCAATCTGCTGATTGATGTTAAGAAATCTCGGCTCGGGCCGGTAACTTTTCTCCGGTAATAATTGTTGATTTGAGAATCAATAGCTCTATCAAAATCGTAATTAAATCGAAGCAGTTTTATAAAATCAGATTTAGAATTTGTGCGGTATACCATAAAAGTTGTTGAATTTGTGTTGTAGGATTTGCTAAAACAACATTTACCATATTTAAATCCAATATCTTCATTCCAATATTAAGACGATATCCTTATATAATTAATTTTTAGTCTCTAATAGTTTCATTTATTTATATCTAGTACTATATAGGCTAAAACACGTAAACCTAAATGGGTGAACTCCATTTATAATACGATTTTGAAAAGTTATAGTTATTAGTCATTATGAATTAATAAAATAACATTTCAATTACATGATATTTTCTCTTAAAATTAATATGTTGATATTACTTGTGGAAAAGTGCAAATTTTAAGATCAGTCTTGTGTTAATAAAAATTAATTTTAAATAATAACAACTTAAATCAAATTTTGTTTGGACAGATTTTACTTTAAAAATGTCCTTTTTTGACCAGCAAACCCAATACGACAAGTACACATTTCCAAAAGTGATAAAAAAAATTATTACCTATTCGATAAACATTATTAGCGTAGGAAATAATAAAGTAAAGGAAAGTTTGGTTGATCCCAGTTTAGTCTTCTTGCATCCACTCTACTTAAAGACATTCAACTCAAAAATACTTTTATTTTTGTGTTGGAAATTTACGGATTAAAAACACCTTAAGGTATTTAGGAACTTTTTTATTTATGTACTTTTGGTTTTTGGTCTTTTGCAAATTGGCAACTTTTATAAAATACAGAAAAGGCTACTATTTTCTATTTTTTTTTTACATTTCAATCCTGTTATAGCCCGGTTTTCGAACTCCAATAACATTGACACCCTTCAGAAGTTTCAGTAAAAGAAATTTTTAGATTTTAAAAATGTAGACATTAAGTATTATCACCTTGAGGTATTCAAAAAGTACAAAAAGTATGATTGTTCTAATAAACTTTTAGACCCAAATACAAAGTAAAAACTGTTCAAGGGATGGTATCTAACTGCTGCGATAAAAGTACAGTATATCGTCCCTTCAAAAAAGAAAAAAAGGATAAAACGTTTAAAAACGGAAAGAAAAGCGTTTACACTTTCAACCAGGCAGGCGTGAAACCCCCTTCTTCAATACGTATTTCTAAAATAGTAAAACAAAAAATAAGAAAAGGAACTCCATTAAAATCGCAATTTATAGCAAAATTTACTTCCATCCATTGATGAGCTAGCTCTGCCCCTCTCTCCTGCATCTGGAAAAGGGAAGGATCTCTCATTCTGTTAATCATCCATCGCATATCCAGAAATAAAAGTTAGATTTGTGTTTTAAAAGGAACAATCAGAAACTCTGATTTCATGTCGGTAGCCGTTAATAATCCTTCCGATGGTGTTTTTCTGCTGTCGTTAGTTTCGTTCCCTTCAATCGTTTTCAATAAAGCGGAATGGTAATCGATTCCAGTTAACATGAAAGCGATGGAGATTATTATATCTGTATCGTTGTTTCTTTCGCGTCTTATCGCGAGTATTCTTGAAGACGAATTACGAAGAGAGATTTAAATCTAAATCACTCCGTGTAAATAATTTATTTTTTGTTCCGTTGTCCGTAAACTGTTGGTAATCAATTTTTGTGTTAGAAATGCCTAAAACTTATAAGATTATTTTGAAACGGTATAAATTGTTAAAGGAAATAAAATACCATCGAAAACATTTAGTTAGCTAGTCTTTTTTTACAAAATTACTACTACTACCTTTCAAGAATATAATAGTTTTTTTTAAAGTAAAAGTCAGTTTACATAAACATAGAAAACCAAAAAATCCCATGACTAAATTTATGTGTTAATCTAAATCAGACTCCCCATCTAAGAACCAAATAAAAACAAGTAATAAAGGTAAACAACCAAATATTATCTGATAGGTGGTAGGTAAACTAATTAAAACTTCAGTATCACCTAACTGAAAACAACTAATTAATTTATTATGAGATACAACTGCAAAATGTTTGTGAAAACACTTCTAAATAAATCATATTTAAAATATCAAAGGTCTTTAAAGACCATATTTTAGAGCCAAACTTAAACAAACTGGAAAATATCTAGTTTTGATCTAAATAACTCATAGCCATTGAATACATTCAGATCGCTAGTCTTTTTATAAAATCTTGAAAACTATCTCCCAAAAGTGTTTTTAATACAGAAATTAATATTTTTAAACATAGAAAATCAAACCTATTACAAGACTAAATAGACATAGAGACATGTTTTATCATCAAACTAAGAAATATCTAGTTTTGCCCTAAATAACTCGATTAAAGTGGTTCTAAAACTCGTGATATGACTAAAACCCCTTTATATAAGCCTGTTCTTAAAACCATCAAGTACCCTTAACACACATTACACCTAGAATTCAAACACTTCGATATATGTATATTCACTTAAGTAACCACTCAACGAAATCCAACACCTTAGACAGCACAATCACGCCCCCCCCGTGAGAACCCCTCAAAGCACCCCTGGAATTGATTATGAGGGAACTAATAACCCCCGATGACACCCCCTGTCAATGACGATCGCATTTGCCGGACCGGTTGACGTCAAAAGGCATACGGTCACCGGGAACTGGACATCCTAAACGGACTTTTACGGCTTAGGCTAATTTGGTCCGGGAGCAGATTTACGGATTTGCTAACGGGATCCGGGATACATGTTGACAGAGATCCAGTTCGTTTTGGGCCCTTCAAAGGGAGAGGGGCTAATGGAAAGTGTTTACCTGTAGGGGGCATGTTTTAAAATTAATTTCTGAGTGGGGAGCGGTGTTATTCCAACAGGTTGTGTATTGGGAGTGAGATCAAAGAGCGGAGTGTTCTGTTCTGGAATACAGCGTCGTCGGGTGGTGAATAGCATAGTATTGATATCATGGATTTGGAACTGGTTCAATGATTTTCCTACCAACAGTTTCTAAGTTTTATGAGAATAAATTACTGTATAAAAATATCAATAAGGGCGAGCGCGCACGGGCGACTTTTGTCACGGTGACAAAGACAAAAACAACGTTGCTAAGGCTGTTGTTAGGGGCGTGACATATAAGCATCCAATAGAAGCATTCGCACATGACATCACTGGAGGATAAAAACAACGTTGCTAAGGCCGTTGTTAGGTAAAGTCATGTGATTGAAAATGCTCTATAGAGCATTTTGTTGTTGAGCAATCGTTGTTTTTGTCCTCCAAGTGACGTCATGTGCGAATGCTCTATTGTTTTCTAATGATATTTTTGATACTAGTAATCCTGGTTGCCGTGACTTTAGTCACTCGTGCGCGCCCGGCCTAACTATTAAAAATGTCACTTACTAGTTGTAGATGTCGTTAATAAAAAATTGAGTGACCAAGACCTTATTTACTTAATAAAAAAATAATATTTTGTAACGTCAAAATATTACCCCTTCCTTTTTAGACCTCTATCTTCTTACCTATTTTCCTTAAATCTTTTGATTAGTGTTCCAACTGTCAGTCGTGAAAAAATCATACCTTTGTCATCAGGAACTAAGGATACACCATCATATTGTCATCATTGAATAATAATAAAAAAAAAGTCGCGTTTTAAATGTTGAAGGAATGAACGACTGTAATGTATACTTAAATAATTGAAATATTTGAATTCATAATTGAAATATTTGGGCAGCTACCGCACCTGCTCACTATCCCTCTGCAACCCCCGTTAACTGCTTACGCAGGACCTTTTGGATCGCTTCGCAATCCTCACAAAACCCAGCTCACTGAACTTAACTCACTTTACAAAACATATTTAATAAAAATAAATAGCAGAAGAAACGTCAACCAACTTTCCAAACATACTTCACACGTCATCTCAATGAATAACACTCTCTTAAAAGTAAAATATTTTCCTTAAAAAATATTTAGCACGTATATTAATAACTATTGTTTAATCAACATTCTGGAAAAAAACGTACACCAATGAATCTTTTAAATTAGATATAGTACCACTTAGTAACTCGTTGTACACTCATATTGTACATTCATATATTGTACATTCATACGTTGTACATTCATATATTTGTTTAAACCCAACTTCAATATCTTTTTAGCCATTGAAAATAATAAGAGACAAAACCATGACACTTAATGTTTCCCATAGAAATAGTAGACCCTATCTCTCCTCACAACCTGGAAAATATAATAAGTAATCCAAATCCTATCCAATCTATCTCGCCTCTATGATGTTTACAATTAATATCGATTACCAGACGAAAAATTATCAATTTCAGACAAAATGTGTGAAATTTTCGTATGAAATAGCATATCAGTAAGTTTTTTTTAAATACTTTTATCAATCAGCCTTTGAATGATATTTAATTTTGAAAATACTTTTTTAAAACGTGAAAAACTTTGTTTCATCATAAAATATGGCGTCAATCGGTTGCTGCTGTGATTGGTTGCATAATAAGTTGTTTGACAGTACTTTCCTTGTAACTGCAACTTTATCCATAAACTAAAAAAAAAATAGAAATATTTTAAAATTTAGATTTTTTTTAAATCTAACAGCTAACTAACAATCCTCGAAAGAATGTGGACATTTTGGTACCATTTTTCTCTGGAAACCATTTTGAAGAAAAAAAACACCTTTTATTTATTATTCTTGATAGTTAAAATAATGAAAATCATTTTTATCAGAAAGAAAAAAAAATTCTGTGAACTATTCATACTTTGTACACTGAATTAAATTAATACGCAAAGTGAAAATATTACCTATAAGTAAGTTTTTCTGTTTATTTTCAACAGGTATATCTATGAGAAGTGTATATTATGTAACGAAGAAAATATTTCCCATCTAATAAAAACCATTTTGTGCAACTGTATATATCTTGTTGTCTGGGATTGAATCGCAGATTTCCGATCCGCTTCGAAAAACAAAGACAAGGGAATTAAAAGGATATGACTTCGGGCCCCTTTTAGGCTCCATTTATTTTGAATTCTCCTACGTAGCTTTAATATGTTTGTTTATCCAGTTGATAAAATGAAATGCACAACTCGGAAATTTCGTTCGAGACAGTAATCCTAGAGCTTAAAGGAAAAACAAGAGTTCAAGCAAGATTTGTTAGCTTGAAAAACGTAATCTTTACGAAAATACATCTCTATTCTTAATTCAAATTTTAAATTTTGTTTATTTTCCTCGGGTTTTTCATTTTGACCGTTTCTTTTTAGCAACGAAGATATCGTACTTTGGATTATGAACGATTTTCATTGGAATGCTATTCCATCTCGAATGAATGCAGTTTTAAAATATAAAATGGCACGACTACCGTTTCGGAACGTTGTAATAACCTTTTAAAACATACTGATGATGTTATTTTTGCTGAAACTGCAACTAAAAGATTAATTCATACATTTACATTTTATTCTAATATCAGCCCATACCGTCGATGTTAAAATAAGCATGATGGTATTACAAAATGAATATAAATTAAATTATGGATTGAATAAAATAATATGGATTTCTTAGTAAGTACATAGTATACACACTTATATTCCACACGCTCTTATAAAACCTTTCCATTTTTTTTTAAATTGTGAAGAAAATCTTTAGTACGGATTTCTAGTAAAAATAACACCCACAATATGAATAATATTAAATGCATTAAATATAGTATTTTCATAAGATATAGTCATACCGCCAGGAGAAAAACGTTTGACGTCTTACAATATTTTTACGATTGTTATGGAAACGGATTTTCCAATCAATTTCAAGACTAACGGTAATTCATAAACGATGAACAAAAACGTTTTGTGCAAAATCTGCGTGGCTAAAATTAGCCTTTGTACTTCTTTTCAGAGTTTTGATTTTTCTGTCAACGTTTTTTTCTCCTGGCGGTATGACTATTACACAACTTTGCAGAAACATACTTGAATTTTTAAATTTGAATTTTGAATTTTAAGCTCAGAATTTCTATTTCATAAGATTTTTTTTAAACACTGTTTTCATTTTTTGTTTTTGTTGTGGCGTAAATTTTATGCATTTATTTAATTAATCCAAAAATCTATAAAAATGCGTGTATTTGCTGAGTTAATCACTTTGACTTTATTCTATTTTTAAAGCTTTTTATATTTTATGGTAATTAAACTGTCCGATTTTATGTCATAATACTGTAAGGAAACAAATCCATGGCTAATTATATTTTATATAAGTTATACAAATTCATAAGTCAAGGGATAGATAACTTCTATCGTTGGAGTATTTTTGAATAAATGTTTGAATTTCTACTTTAAAGGAGAGAAATAATTAATTATGTAGGAAGGCTTTTATACCAAAGCAATGGATTTTTATTGTGCAATTATTTTAAACAACCTTCTTAAATTAATTTGAAATATTACAAAAAACAACACCAGATAGATATATCCTAAACTACGTCATTTTCATTTTTTTTCACCTGACGAAAAGTCAAGCTATAATACTTAAATGCACAAGTTTAATAATTCAAGATGGTTTCTTAAACTATTTTTTCTGTAAACTGAACAACAAAACATTCTTTTTGATCTGTTAATCTAAAAATACTTTTTGCATTAAGTGTACCCTATGTTTTTCAAGCATACCAACCAGAATATTGCATTAATTTTTCTAATTCTGTTTTAATATGCTATTTTACGAAAGATACTTCGAATTTGTGCTTCTTTGAATTTCTTTCTTTTTAACAATATTTTATGGAAAGTGGATCAACAAAAATCGTTTTAGAAATATGTAAGTAACCACAAAACATCAATAGTAACACTCCAAAATAAAAATAGCTCAATAGACTCTATTGATAAATAAAGATTGAGAATATTTTTAATTTTTTCCGCGTACATAGTCCGATAAAATATGGTAAAAATGTTTTTAGCAGGATATTTAGTTTTTTCTTTACCGTCAAATTAATAGATTTCTTCCTCTTTCAAAAATATGGTGTCCAGACACACTACCCGGAAACAAAGTTTCCTTCTTCTATTAATACACCTTCTGAGGGTAAAATTCAGCTCCTTGAAAAAAGAAATACTGAAGGCGTAAGTCATCATTTCGGGTAGTGAAAAATGAGCTTTTTCTGTGAATTATTGCGGGGATAGAATTTCAGATGTTTCTGAATACGAATCTTCGGGGTGAAAAGTAACTCGTGAGATATCGAATTTTGAAACTTCTCGATTTTTTAAAATGATTAATACTTAAAAAAAAAAGTTTTAGTTCGACTTTTGAACCTTGGTCGGCTTTTTATCAGCGTGTGATTTGTTAATATCTGTTTAATCATAAATAATTTTTTAATACATTAAAAATTAAAAAGCGAAACAGGTACTTCTCTTATTGGAAAAGGGGAAAATAACAAGATACAAATATGACTAAGGGAGAGAGTAAAGCCATTTAGAGGTTGTTGGGGACGTAGAATAGTATAAGCTTGCAAAAAATTTTTAATGGAATAAAGATATTCTTGCACGATTTTAAGTGTCATACTTTTTTACTAATCATATTCGGATTACTGAATAATAACTTATTGGCCTTATCCTTTCATCCTTTGATTTTATAAAAACGTTTTTTAAGAGAAGATGTGTGATGTGAAATTTGAATAAAAAAAGATAAATGATATATACTATATATAACATAATTATTTTGTTAAAAAAAATTTTTACAAGAACGTGTTTACTGAATATTAGTTTGTTGATTAAGGATAGCTATGTTTAAAAAGGAGAAAAATGGTCGCAGGAGTACTTTGTTTGAGCACAGTATATGTGCGCCATCTGTTATCTGTTATCGAGAATTGAACCTTCTTATTTTTCAAAAAAAAAAAAAATTGCAAATTAACTGGCCTTATACTTAAATTTGTTTTAATGGAATGCTTCTGCAAAAAAAAGGAATATCTTTCCGGTTTTTTAATACATAGATGAAACATTACAATGTTCAAAATATTATCTTACTGTTTCTTATTTTTCTCTCTAAGTAGAAACCAATTTCAATAAAGTACTATTTCAATACATTATAATTGTAGTATATTTTCACAAAGACACTTATAAAATTTTAGGTCACTATGCACTTTTATAAAGCACATAAATTAGATCTTTGGGAGAACTTTCGCATAGTTGTGATAAAATAAAGAAAATTTAACTCAATATTAATCTCGTTGTACAGAGATAGGGCAACTATTGAAAAACCCTATACAAAAAATGATGAAATTAATAAGCTATTGAAAATAAAAAGATTTTATATTTATATTACACCTGTCTATGAGTTGGAAAATATGCAAGAAATGTTTAAAGAAATAATATTTTATACGGAATACGATTTATATATCATCTTTTAAAAGCTCACGGGAGATATTAAAATATGAAATTCGCTGAAAATACGTATTTTATATAATGCGATCATCATTTTGAGCAAGAAAGATATGTATGCATGGGTGGTGTAGTTCTATGTTATTTTTTATGCTTTATTTAGAAATTTATACATGATTTTTTTTAAGTTTAAAATTTCATATCAATGTTTCATCCTTTCCCAATGCTGATTGATATTTTAAATGTCCAAACATGTTCAAAGACTAATTAATGTTTAAAAATTTCAAAACCTATTGCAATATTTCATGGTGTCCTTAAATTAACAGAACAATCCTGATTAAACTTTTTAAAAATATTATTTTCAAAGATTTAATAATACTGTTAGTTTATTATATTTAACAGATTACCTTCTTGATTTTTATGTTGTTTTTTCATTAATAAAACAACCTGCGTATAGAAAACTCAAATTTCCAGTAGATGACCAAATGAAATCTATCAAATTCCCCGTTTTTTCTTTCGCAAGGATTTTTATTTTCTAGCACTTAAATTATTCAGTAGCATTTACCTTTTAATTTACAAATAAAATATAACAAATAATCTAACATTTCAACATTTATAGTGTTTTCAGGTGACGTCACAACAGGTTATTTTCTTTTAACTGTGTATCTTCTGTAGGTCTTTTAACTGTTGCTAAGGCCGTTGTTTATCTGTTGCTAAGGCGGTTTTTAGGTATAGCTCCAATAGAAGAATTCCACGGCTAGTCATTTTCTGTAACTGTTAACCTCTGTAGGGCAAAAAACTGTAACAATTCTGTTGCTAAGGCCGTCGTTAGGTCCGAGTCATGTGATTGAAAATGCTCTATTACTTAATTTTATAATAAACATAGATGATTTTTTTTTTAAGTTATAGAAGCATTTAATAATTTTTATGCCCTAGCAGTTTGGCCGTTTTTCTTTTGGAATACATTCTGATTCAATGTGTTTCTGTTTTTATTGTTTACTAGCTGATATGCCCGGCCTTGCACGGGTGGAGTGTATCAATTTATTAAAATTTTCTCAAGTTACATGCCTAATTTTCTGTAACCATAATTACCAATCATCCTGGTAGTTGTGGCAACACCGGAATTGCACACCACACCGGTGGCATCATGGCAAAGCAGCTGGCTGCTGCGTAGATATATTTTTACGTCATGGCTCAAGGAACTATCTCACTTTTCTTTATGCCGGCTAGCAGTTAGTCAAGAGGTGCAAGCTGCACGATGTTATGTTTCTGAGGTTTAGGTTTTTTAGTATTTTACACTTGTTAAATTGAATAAAGATGTTAGTTTATTATAACTAGGCTTCTTTCTTTATCATCTCCTGACGTGGAAGTAGATTTATAGCAGGTACAAACCCATTTGCTATAACTGGTGACCCGAAGTTTCAAGATTTTGGCACCTTGGAGTTAGATGTCAAGATGTGCGATCGGAATCTACTTCTTTTTGGAGTTTCTTGTTTTGCGGATGATCGGTGCTAATTCCTGGCTTGAGTAAGTTCGGACTTGTCTGTTTTTCTGATCAGAGCCCTGGTCCAGTGTCTGCAAATTCCCTTTCTGCTCTGTGCTTTTGATAATTGGTCTTCATTTCTGTTATTTGTTGAAATGTCTAAAACTGGGGGGGAGATCAACCCGGCTGTTACCACTGAGCAGGATGAGAATCCTGTTGTTGAGACTGGAGGTATGATCGCTACTGGGAACGACATCGCTCCTGTTGATGGTCAGGATGTACAGCTCGCAAAGGTCGCATTTAAAGCACCTATCTTTTGGGAAAATGATCCAGAACTCTGGTTTTACCAGGTTGAGTCTCAATTTGTTATGTCTGGCATTACAAAGTCCGATACTAAATTTCATGCTGTGGTAGCCGCCTTGAGTTCTAATGTACTGTCCTGTGTTCGGGACATCGTTAAAACCCCCCCTACTAGAGACGCTTACAAGTTGCTAAAGAGTAGAATCCTACAGTATTTTGCCCAGTCGAATTCAGCCAGATTAAATCTGTTACTTAAGGATCTACAGCTTGGCGATAAACGCCCTTCCCATCTGCTTAATGAGATGCGTCATTTGGCTCCTGCTAAAATGGATGATGACGTGTTGCAAAGTTTGTGGTTACAGCGTTTGCCAAATAATCTTCAGCAAGTACTGTCTGTTTGTAAAGCTTCATTAAATGAACTGGCACAGATCGCAGACAAGGTCCATGAGGTCTCTGGTTGTGACTTGACCGTGTCACAAATAGATCCTAAACCAGAAAGTTCTGAATTAAATTATATTAGATCGGAGTTAGCGGAACTCAAAAACATGGTTCAAAAGTTAACCTTGTCAGCAAGAGATTCGCGTAGGCGAAGTGAGTCTCGGAAAAGGTCTTTAAGTCGCTCTACTGTCAATAAGACTGATTCCGAAGGTTTATGTTGGTATCATCACAGATTTGCTGAAAAGGCAAACAAATGCTTAAAACCCTGTAACTGGCCTTTAAACTAAAGGGTACATCTGTTTCATCGGCGGCAGATGGATGTAGAACCAGCAGCCGATTGTTTGTGACAGATTTAACGTCAAAGAAAAAATTTTTGATCGACAGCGGAGCTGCTGTTTGTTGCTATCCTAAGAGACTTACAAAATTTAGGAAGAAACAAGACTTGGAACTTAACGCTGCTAACAGTTCTCACATAGCTACTTATGGCTCAATTAAACTAGAGCTTGATTTTGGCCTCAGACGAAGCTTTATTTGGTCTTTTCTAGTTGCTGATGTTTCGGATCCAATCATCGGAGCCGATTTTTTGGAAAGGTTTGAGCTACTGGTTGACATTAAAAACAGAAGACTATTGGATGGCAGGACATCGCTGCAGGTAAAGGGAACTGTTGGTCAAGGAAAATCCCTGGGTTTAACTTTGGTAGAGAGTACCTCTCCGTTTCACTCCCTTCTGCTGAAATATCCTAAGTTATTTTCAAGTAATTTGGAGCCAAATTCTAACCAGAGCGCGATCACTCACTGCATAGAAACAAAGGGTCCTCCTGTGCATGCCAGAGCGCGGCGGTTAAACCCCGAAAAGATGTCTTTTTTGAGGAAGGAGTTTAAGGAATTAATGAGACAGGGTATTATTAGACCATCTAATAGTCCTTATTCTAGCCCTATTCATTTCGTTAAAAAAAGTGATGGATCGTGGCGCATTTGCGGAGACTTTCGACGCTTAAATGCTAGTACCATTCCGGATAGGTATCCCCTGCCCCACATCCACGACTTCGTCAGCGGATTGAGGGGAAAAACAGTTTTTTCCAAAATAGACTTAGTTAAGGCCTATCATCAGATACCAATGAAAGAGGAGGACATTCCAAAAACTGCGGTTATTACTCCTATAGGCCTCTATGAGTACGTTTACATGACATTCGGTTTACGTAATGCCGCTCAAACGATGCAAAGGTTTATTGATAATGTCATCAGAGACATCCCTTGCTGTTATGCGTATGTAGATGACTTATTGATAGCCTCGACCAATCAGGAATCTCACAAGGAAGACCTGGAGGTCGTTTTTCGCAAACTTAACGAACATGGGATTGTAGTTAATCCACAAAAATGTGTCTTCGGCCAATCTGAATTAAGCTTTTTGGGATTTTTGGTATCTTCTAAGGGTATTTCCCCCCTCCCAGAAAAGGTAAAGTGTTTAAAAAATTTTCCTTTGCCTAAAACTGTTCAAGAGTTACGTCGTTTCTTGGCCACACTAAATTTTTACCATCGTTTTTTGAAAGGTGCTTCTGAGAAACAAGCACCCTTGCATGATCTCGTTAAAAACAGATCAAAGAGGGATAATTCACCTATCACGTGGACCACGGATGCAGAATCTGCTTTTGAGTCTTGCAAAAATTTGATATCTGAAGCAACTGCACTGTCCTTTCCTGCACCCGATGCTCGTCTTTCCTTAATGACTGACGCTTCAGATTTTGCTGTTGGTGCAGCACTACATCAACACGTAGGAACGACAATGGAACCGCTTGGGTTCTTCTCTAAAAAGCTCTCTCCGGCAGAAAAAAGGTACAGTACCTTTGACAGGGAGTTGCTGTCAATTTACTTGGCTGTAAAACACTTTCGCTACATGTTGGAGGGTCGTGAGGTTGTAATTTACACCGATCATAAACCCCTGGTATTTTCATTTCGTCAAAAGCATGACAACAGTTCACCTCGTCAAATCAGGTACCTCGAATTTGTTAGTCAGTTCACGACGGAGATACGCTATGTGTCAGGTAGCGAAAATGTGGTAGCCGATACCCTTTCTAGAATTTCAGAGATCGATTTTTTGCACTCCAAGGTTTTTGGTGATTTGGCTCTGGACCAACAATCTGATTCAGAGTTGCAGTCGCTGATGGATTCTGGCTCCGGACTTGAATTCAGGCCCATGCACTTTGCTGAATGCCCTACACCTGTTTTCTGTGACGTGTCCACTGGTGTTATTCGCCCTTATGTCACTGAACCTTTTAGACGAGAAATTTTTGACAAAATTCATAACCTGTCCCATCCTGGGACCAAAGCAACGCAGAAACTCCTTTCAGCTAGATTTGTGTGGAGATCTATGAATAAGGATTGTGCACTATGGTGCAAGAACTGCATACAGTGCCAAAAGTCCAAGATTGCACGACACACAAAGTCGCCTGTTGGGAATTTCCCCTTGTCAGCTGCACGCTTTTCCCACGTGCACATAGATGTTGTAGGACCGCTTAGTCCGGTTCGAGGTATGTCTTTCTTGCTGACTTGCGTCGACAGGTTTACGCGGTGGCCTGAGGCGTTCCCCATAGCTGATCAATCAGCTGAGACCATTGCTAGGGCATTTGTACAAGGGTGGATTTCCAGGTTTGGTGTACCAGAGAAGATCACTACGGATCGGGGAACTAATTTCCAAAGTAACCTCTTCTTTTCCCTTTCCAAGTTTTTAGGTGCGGACCAGACCAGAACCACAGCATAT
Source organism: Tetragnatha montana (assembly GCA_963680715.1). Classification (NCBI taxonomy): domain Eukaryota; kingdom Metazoa; phylum Arthropoda; class Arachnida; order Araneae; family Tetragnathidae; genus Tetragnatha; species Tetragnatha montana. The sequence goes on along the minus strand of OY796676.1, from coordinate 57,366,931 downwards.
CACCCTCAGAGCAATGGGACTGTGGAGCGACTCCATCGGCAGCTTAAGAGTTCCCTGATGTCGCATTTACCTGAGAACTGGCTAGATGCTCTTCCATTGGTCCTGCTCGGTATACGAACGAGCTACAAAGAGGAATTGTCGGCATCTTCTGCTGAAATGGTTTATGGAACCACTTTAAAGCTTCCTGGAGAATTTTTTTGTAACCCTTTGAATGTTTTTACGCCTTCTTCTTTTTTACAGACTTTAAGAGAACATGTTCGCTCTTTTAGAGCGGTGCCTGGATCCCGACACGGTACTGGTGCAGTCTTTGTGAGCACCGACCTCTTCAAGACATCCCATGTTTTTCTAAGAATTGACAGGGTGCGGAAGTCCTTGGAGGCACCCTATGCTGGCCCCTACAAGGTCTTGAAACGAGGTGATAAGGTCTTCGAAATAGAAGTTGACGGCAAGCCTATCACGGTGTCGATCGACCGGTTGAAAGCTGCTCACCTGTTCTCTGAAGACGTCCACCTAAAAGTGCCTTCCCCAGCTCCTTCACCAGTCCCTTCTCCGGTTCCTAGGCAGAACGCTGTAAAGCCCGATGTTGTCACCCGGTATGGAAGATGTTCCCGACCTGTCGTGCGTTTCCAGAGTTAGATGCCTTCAGGTCTGCAGGGGGAGTCCTGTGGCAACACCGGAATTGCACACCACACCGGTGGCATCATGGCAAAGCAGCTGGCTGCTGCGTAGATATATTTTTACGTCATGGCTCAAGGAACTATCTCACTTTTCTTTATGCCGGCTAGCAGTTAGTCAAGAGGTGCAAGCTGCACGATGTTATGTTTCTGAGGTTTAGGTTTTTTAGTATTTTACACTTGTTAAATTGAATAAAGATGTTAGTTTATTATAACTAGGCTTCTTTCTTTATCATCTCCTGACGTGGAAGTAGATTTATAGCAGGTACAAACCCATTTGCTATATAGTTTTTCATATCCCGGTGTTCCCAGTATTTTTTTCATATCCCGGTGTTCCCATTATTTTTTCATATCCCGGTGCCTTTTTCATCTTGGTGTCCCCGGTGCCTTTTCATCTCGGTGTTCCCGGTGCATTTTCATCACCGTGCTCCCTGTGCCTTTTCCCTCCCGGTTCCAACTGTGTAAATCTAACCTAACCATCCAGTTCCGGTGTTGCACATTTAATTACGACAGTTAACCAATTATCCATTCTAAGTGAAAAAAATCCATTAAAATTATTACAGACTTTTGAAATCCCAAAATTTGTAAATACCCCCTGTTTAAATTGAAAAAAAAAATCCCGTTAAACTACACCAAAGAAAAAAATTATAAGGTTAAATAACAAATTGATCTAGTGTTTCTATCATCAACTTTCTACAAAAACTGCATGATGTAATCTTTACTTTAACCAGTCTAATTCTTAAAACTTTCTGTTTCAACTATAAATTTCATGGAAAATGGAATTTTTAATAAGAAAATAGTGTTATAAAGTTTTTTATAAGGACAGTTTTCAAGTTTTAAAAGTATTTATAACCTTTTTTAAAAAAAATTAGTCCAGTTTCATCTTTAAATACTTTGTTTTATGTTAAAATTGTTTTTGTTGTATTATTTGCAACAATGCGAGTTAAACAGATCTTCTTTAGCGGAGAAGTAAGGTGAATTTTACAAAAAGGCCTTATAGGGGATGAAGGGGTGGTTTTAGAAATTTGGAAATGATGTCATTGTCTTTCCCCCGTCCCCTTACGTATGTGTACCAAGTTTGGTTCGATTCGGACGGGTAGTTTTGGAGAAATTGAGCCAAATCTGTTCCGGACAAACCCAGGCAGGCACACCTTCATTATATATAGAGAGATTATTTTTTTAGAGTTCGTAACTGTGTATCATATATGTTTGTCTTTTATTTGTGTTGTAGTAATCTTCAAAATTATTTTACCTTCATTGTTTTGCTTTTTAAATTCTCTTTGTAATACTCCTGCATAAAATTTCTCTGTCAACTAAATGGGTTTTCTTTACCCAAGTTGAAAAATATTTATTTTTCCAAACTTTTATGTAAAATGTATTATTATGTACAGTTGTAAATAAAATTAATAAATTGATAGTACTAGTGTTATTATTGTTATTAATGACAGTACTGCCATGGAATAATTTATTAAAACAATGATGCCCTGATTAAAAAAAGTTTGAAAACCACAAATAGATTAGTTGAAATATCCATATATTCCATTAACATTTTTAGTTCAACTTTTAAAAAACAGAAACATTTATATAACTAAAAGATTATTCCTTATTTTTGTGAACTTCCGAACTTTATCTTCAGCCAACCTCTTGTGTTGTTGTTTTAGCTAGTTAGTTGTATCCATGGATTTAAGCTACATGGTACCACAAGCGGCCTCGGCAAATGTTAGTTTTTATCCTTAAATTATTGACAGTGCTAAATAATTTGTATTTTAAATTATAGCTTAGCTCCGTTGTTTTAACATATTTTTTTAAAATTAATTTTATTATTAACCCGTCTCAAACCTTACAAACCACCGATCGGGCCGACAAGAACGCTTTTCAAGAGGACACATCAACCACGATCATCCCCTACCGACACTTCTCCACCCCCTGGAACGAATCTGCATTCGAAACAATAACTCCATCCTATTTACCTGGCCCCGCGACATCATTCTGCTGACATTAATTATGACAAATGACCCCCTTCGCGCCAAGAACGCCAAGATTGCTTGTCGGAGATCGGAGAATAATATCTTGATGAATCGGCGACGCAATAACTCTTTCGGAGGGGTTATTAGCGATTCGGGTATTTGCCGGGAATGTCCGTTTTGTCGTTTTATTAATGTCCTCGCTCGGTCCTTTTGTGTCGATGCCTTTTGTGAATGGGGTATTAGGGGTGGGTGGGGTGTCAGCGTTTTCTGGGGGCTTTTTGTCGTGCTGTGAAATATGCGGAGTTGGTGGAATGATTGTGGAGGATTTTGGCGGGGGTTTTTACTAGGTAATTATTGAGGTTTCCTGTTTTTTTTAAATGTGTAATCTCAAAATGTGTGTGGGAGTTACATATTTTGGGGAAAAAATTTATTTTTTCTGGAGTAACCCTCACAGAAGTAGAATTCAACAGAAACCAAAATTTATCTGCAAATCTGAACAATGCGGAGATCCATACTTATATGTACTGTCATGTTATTGATTTTACTGTCCTTTTAAATAGAAATTTGCTAATTGAAATATATAAAACAGGTATGTGCTAAAATGCATGCTAGCAATTATAAATTATTATTCAGGGTGTTTAAATAAGTCTGCAGTGGAAAATGGAAACGTAGTTATTTGGAAATATTGCAGACTAAAAAATGCTTAAAATATCAACTGTGCATGCATCCACGCAACGTGGAATGAAAAAATGTAGTTTCCGTTATGACATCATAGTTTTTAAAATAAATTGCATAGTAAAGTTAGTCATGCACAGTAGTTCTTTGGGCATTTTTATGCACTCCACGCTAGAAATCTTTCTGTGCAGAGTTTAGGTGGACTTGTTGAAACACCCGGTATGTTTATAGACAGAGATTAATCGTACATTTTAATTAAGCGAAAAAACCTAAAAACAAATTTCTCCAATAAAAGCTGCGTCTTCCTAAACCCCATAAAAGCTAATAAATTACCGACCCAAATCTATCTACCCACTACTAGCACCTCTCCGAAATCGAATCACCTCAGTCACTACACAATTTAGGATGTTAATAGTTTGTCCAAGATGAAGCTTTAATAAGACGAGCGAATTATTAGAACTCAGATTGGGAATTTATGTACATTTCCGTCCCGATTGTAGCTAGCTCAAAGGCGAATTCTGTCGTCTTCAGAGTTTCGCATTAAGGAGAGTTGGTAAACAAGATGGATCCTGCTACATATAGATTAACGTCATTTATACTTGAACAGCTTGCAAAGTGGAATCCAAGAGGAAATATGCCCTACTTTTTAATGGTAAGTCCCGAAGGAAAAGCGATGCTCATGGTAATTTGTTTTGAAATGATACCAGGGAATACTTCCTGCAGAGTTCAACAGAAATTCAGTCAGATTTTTTTATTTAATTACTGGATTTTTCTTGTGATTGCACACAAATTTTAAGTTCATCATGACAAAAACGTGTACAAACGTTTTCGAATATCATAATTTCCAATTATTGTAATAGCTTATTATTGTTTTTTTCTCAAGTGAAAGGAAAAATGTGGTTGAGAACTTGGAGAAAGCGTAGCAAAATTTTAATAATTTAACTCACTTAAATAATAAATCCGAGATTGTTTTTATTATTATATAGTATGGTGTACCCATGTATTTTAGTATAAAATTGTATGCACCTGTTATATTTTTCACAAAAAAATTTTTATATCCATTTATCTTTACTGTCTTCTTTTAAGAAAAACCAATTTTAATAACTTCACTTAATTAGTATCACTCTTTATTTTATGATTAAAAAATCAATATATTTGTTATAGGGAATTTTTATGTAACAAATATATTACGATTAATAACATTGCTTCTTTCGAAATATGATGTAAAATAATAATAAAATTTCAAATCATGGTGACTTACGTTAGTGTCATGTTTTATGTAATAGGATAATACATGCTTTAGTTTTCTCCTTCAGATAGGCTATCGAGTTTTTTTTTTTTTTTTTTTTTAGAAGAAAGATAATACTCTCCAAACTCTCATCAAGCCCTGGCTGAGAAATTTAGATAACGCTTATTGTCCCAAAATAAGCGGAACTTGAGATTCTGTCAAGACGTAAACACCACTCACGGTGATAGACGATCGGAGGGAAGCTCTGCTACTGGTAATTCTCGCTCGTTTAGGAAACACCATGCCCTACTTCCATTTTACCACAAGATCCTCTCACTTGAGAACTTTTTTTGAGGTGTAAATTACACGAAATTAGAGTATAACTGCTCAGGAAACCTGGTGACAGCATTTGTCTTAACCTATTTTCCTGTGTCTAAGAAAGGGCTTTAAACTACCAAAATACTTTAAAATTTGAATAATCCTTCTCGTGTGAAAATTCTGCGGGCCGAGGAACGTCGATGAATAATGTTCCATTTACACCCCTTATTTATCTTCCTGATAATGTTGTTGCCATATTTCATTTTTAAGTATTCAGTCTTTAAGTGTGTCAAAATTTTAGGACGTGTTATTCAGTCCCACATTTATCAGGAGATTCCTCGATATATTTTGAAGGTTTTGTTTAGCGCGCATCCATGTTTTAGTAAGCTTGTTGACATCCTAATTTAGGTATCAATGAACTTTCGTGACAAAATTTTCTTTTTTGTAACACCAAATCCATAAAAATACGTTTGCTTTAAATTCCTGAGCCATTAATTATTGTATTTGGACATATTTTAATGCGTTTTCACCAAAAAATACCCTAAAAATGCATTAAATATTATATGAAAATATTGATCACTGGTGAAAAATTATTAAAAAAAATACCCGGGTTTATAAATACTAAAAAACTACTCTAAAACCTTACTTTTACCAAAATAAAAATTGAAACGACTATAAATTCCTTATATTTTAGGATCTTAAGTTTATTTTTCAAGTTAAATTAATAAAAATATTACAGCTGACTAAAAGACAGGAATATATCCTCCCATTTAACAATTCCTATCTACTTAAAAAAAACTAATAAAAAACAAAGCTATGCTATGTTCGTTGTGTAGTTTGTTTTTCTGCATATTGACCACCATCAAGAACAAAACTAGTTTTACAGGTATAAAAAGTGAAAATAAACTTTTCAGTAGTTTTTCCGCATACTATCTACTATCAAGGAAAAAACGTTTTACAGGCAAAAGTTGTTTTTGTTCCGCATACTACTAATATCAAGGAAAAACCATTTTACAGGTAACAAAAACTATCTTACGCAATGCAAATATCTTTTCGACATTGTTTTTATTTTCGCGTAATTACTACACAAGAAAGGAAAACCCTGTATAGACCCCATTGGGACTTAAGAGGCGTCAAAGGAGTCAATTAAAGTATAGTCTAAAGTTATTTACTACTAAATATAGTAGAATATAATTAGAATAATACTACTAAATATTTTTTCAATATTTTAGCTTCAGTAAATATAAAATATTTTGTTATATAACATTAATTAAATGTTCCTGTAACATTTTGGCGTCTCTTTTTGGAAATGATACTGATTTTATACATAATATCTTACAGTTCATTTTTCTCCTTATTGTCAAAAAATCGTCTTTATACCTCTAAAAACCAATAGTAAAATCTTTGGTTTGTCAGTCGTTGAACAAGCTCAACTCAGTATATCTCCATTCCCACGACCCATCTCCAAACGACTAGGCTGCAATTCAAGACCGCCATTTCCACAAGAAATCATTGAGACACCGCTTAATTTTCAGGGATAAACTACCACAAACACTCTGCAATTTCTCATAATTTAAAGAAATCCGCCTGGAGGTAATATGCGAAGAGAAAGCATTGAACATCCTGCTCCCGTTGTACTGAGCGTGCCAGTCAAACGCCATAGTCCAGGAGAATTATAATTCTGACTATATTTTTTTTTTATTTGGAAGTACCCTTCTTAGGAAATAAAATTCTGTCAATCAGTCTGTACAAACGGACGAGTTGACTATAGCATGTAATTGAAAATCAAATTTTCTGCTTTTTTTATAAATTGCAAAATAGCAATCAAATGAGGTATTTGCATAAATGAGGGATTTGCTTCATTTTACACTTTTTTGATAGGTTATAGTTTAAAACTCTCAAATAGAGCATTTTCAATCACATGACTCGGACCTAACAACGGCCTTAGCAACAGAAGATGTTACAGTTTTTTTTGCCCTACAGAGGTTAACAGTTACAGAAAATGACTAGCCGTGGAATTCTCTTATTGGTGCATTTGCAATCACGTGATCCCATATCTAAAAACCGCCTTAGCAACAGATAAACAACGGCCTTAGCAACAGTTAAAGCCCTACAGTAGATACACAGTTAAAAGAAAATAACCGGTTGTGACGTCACCTGAAAACACTCTATATAAGATTTTTAAGTTCAAAAATATGTTTTAAATAATTTAAAATTCCATTTTATTTTTGCCAAAACACTATAGTAAAGTCACGTGATCAAAAAACGGAATTTGACGTCACAGCGCACTCGAAACTAGTGTCTTTACTGTTTTTCAATGATCGGAAAACGAGATTCTATTGGATGTGACGTCACAGCGCTCAACAACAACAGTGTTTCTGTTTTCGCGCCAAAAGACCAAACGAAATTTCAAAAACTTATATCTCAGAAACTAGGCTACGAAAATACTTCATATAAACTTCATTCTTCGTGGTTTTTTATCTTCTATTTTAATAAAATTTATTCTCAAAACGTGAAAATACCTCATTGTGATATTTTTGATCATGCATAAAACTAAGTTTTGTTAGAGTTTAAATAAAACATTTATATTTATTCTTTTATCATTAAATACGGGTTTAAACTAATTAAAAATAGCTAACATCGGTGAAACCGCGATGGTTTTTTTAAATCATCGACACATTTAAAAAAAAAAAACCTTTGAATTCGAATTTTTTTACTGAATAATTTGTCATTGTTTCCTTTCATGCAGGTCCATCCCTATTTCATGACCATTTTTCTGAGATAGTGATTTTTCTACAACGAAATGGTCCTCAATGTTACTGATTTCATTTCGGCCACGCGGGGTTCGCACACTAACGCTCTATCTACGCGTACTACCTCTACGATACAGCGGGTGTGAGAAAATCTGGATCGATCCAGTTTATGCGAATCGGTCTCTCCTTTTTACGCAAGTGGGCACATATATTTCAAACCAAATAAGAATTGAAAGCCAATTCCGGCGGTCACATTTATTGCTCCACAAATTTCGCCAGTGCGTGCAGAAGCAAGGTGGGGAAAAATTAGGTTTTATGGATTTTCTGCCTGCATAACGCTAATTAAGTACCTGAGCATGTGACAAATAGCAGCGGTAATTCAAAGGGGTAACGCAACTGCGCTTGGAGAAGAGGAGGGGAAGCTATTTCGGCGTTTAGCTGATGCGTTCTGCTTCATTTGACTGTTTAATAAATGGCAAGTATATTTCGCGAATGGAAAACTTATTGTGTCTTCGGTTTGATTTTGAAGGTTCAAATTTAATGATTGTGTTACGAAACAAGTCTAGTAAACGCCCGTCTAGTTTGACAAACTTCCACCACTAGAATTTAAAGTGCTTGTGATATTAAGGTAAATCCGGTATAGTGGCCACTTTTAGGAAAAGTTTCACTTAAATTCTAAATAAATAACGAAATATTTGCTTAGAAACAGTGTTATCATCCTATTTTAGGTTAACTGGATCTTCTTCTTTCGATTTTACCAATGAAATGTATCATGAAGTGATGCACTAATTTTTTTTAAGAAAAATAGCTGAAATTTTTTAAAAAATTAGCTTAAAATCCCCTCCAAAAGTCGGACTATGTGGATAAAAACGAGTTACAATGCTGTTACTAAGGGTCAAATTTCCAAAAATTTTCTGGGGGAGGAACCCCTAGACCCCCTTTTATACTAGGATTTCTGTATTGCCCCCAAATATTTTACGTCCAAATTTTTAAAAATTAATGTGCCCCCTTCTTCCCTATTTTTAAACTTATTTTATATCAGTTTTTAGTCTTAAAACAGCTTAACAGTACTAGTTATAAAGATATTTTTTTTATTATATCCCCCATCAGGGAGGACCTACTGTAAATTGAATATTCCATCTAACCGCCACCACCCCCAAAATTGCATTAATCCGTCACTGGTTAGGGACCACTACTATAAAGCAATCTTGAGAAAAGAATGCACGCGGGTCATTCCATTTCAAGTGGTCCAGCACTGGTTGCTCGACCATTTTTAAAAAATCTGAAATTTTTTGTACATCAACCCTAACCTAAAAGAAGATCAAAACAACCATTATTTTTAATTTAACCTATTTTGCTTGTCCGCAGCAGCCATGCAAATTTCGACGTTTTAGCGGTTTTAGCTAATTTAAGCGTTTACGGGATTGGAAATATCTCCCCTTTAAAATCTCCAAATCAAATGGGGTTTGAAGCAAAATTGTTTAGAATAAAACGGTCTAAAAGACTAGAGCAAGTATGTTTTTCTAAAATAAACCCTTAGGGGTGAAATTTTAGTTTAAAGTTGAAATTTTTTTAAAAATATCTGCCCACTTTAAGAAGATTTTTTTATAAGAAGGAAACCTGTCAAGGCACCAATATTTTTTTTATTAATAGTCCAAATACATTTTAGGTCATATGCAAAGTTTTGGATCTGAGCCTCAATTTGTCTTTATTTAAAAAAATCTCAAAGTCGAAGATTTGTCAAAATTTGCAATTTTGAGGGTTAAATATCTCTGGTGGGGGACCAGTTAAAAATTTTAAAATGGTTCATTCTAGAGTACTATATATTAGTGTTAAGCTCAAGAAGTTCATAGGAGGAGATTTGACTACAAGCCGAGGTATGATTTTTACAAGGTGCCCCCAAATGTCGCAAAATTTGGAAGTTAAGGATTTCTACAAAATTTGTCTGTTTTCAAGAGAACTTTTTTATAGGAAGGAAACCATTCAACACAACACATATTTTTATACGAATAGTCCAAATGTAATTCAAGTTACACGCAAAATTTGAAACCTGAAACTTGGTTTTTCTTTGCTTAAAAAAATCCCAAAATCAACGATTTGTCAAGAATTTCACTTTTTTAGAGTGATATCTCTCTGAAGGAGCAGGAGATAAAAATTTGAAACTTTGTCATCTTAGAGTATATTATGGTAGTGTTATGCCCTTAAAGTTTCAAGATGGAGGATATCTTTATCCGGGTATCTTTTCTCTTTTTAAATGCTCTATTTTAATTTCATTAAGTCCTTTGGTTATAACTTTTTTTATGAATTTTTAGTGGATCCGAACAAGTATTGCCAAAGAGATTATGATATTTTAACAAATACTTTTTCTCATGATATTTGCATGTATTTTTGACAGGTTTATTGATCCTTAGAACAAACAAATTTTGATGATCTTCCCTTAGTTCACTTAACCGATTAAACTCAAGAGTTACTGGGCCATAAGGCGACATCCATAAATTACGTGAGGTGTTTTTTCCAAAATCTGAATCCCCCCCTCCCCCCTTGGTGAGATTTTGCTGGACCCCCCCCCTCCCCCCCGCGTGAGATTTACCTACAACTTTTTAAAAATTATTTTCCTTTCTCATACTTAAAAAACAAAGAAAATCGAATAATTTCTAACTTAAAAAGTTAACGTGAGATGCCCCCCTCCCCCCTTGGTGAGATTTTTCCAAACCCCTCCCCCCCTTTTTGACCTCATGTAATTTATGGATGTCCCCTAAACAGACTTGTGACAATTTTCTCTGATAAGTTGACCCACATCACAATCCATTTTTTAACATGAACTTGCGACTAATAAAAAATACAACAACAAAACACCTTGGTGAATCAAAATGTTCTTCCGATCTTGGTGCAGGTTTGCAGTCAGTGGCGTATATAGGAATTTATTTCGGGAGGGGCCCAAAATTACTCTCCAGCCCCTTCCCCACATATTTAATGGGTCCAATGTAGCTTTTTAAGGTTATAACTTAGGTTCTAAAAACTTAATATAGGAAAAGGTGTTAGTAATAAAAATACAAGTACCAAAGGGGGGGTCTGGGGGCCTTCCCCCAGAAAATTTTTGGAAGTTTGACTAAAAAAACCAGGTTTTTAACTAGTTTTGGTACACTAAGTCCGAATTTTGGATGTACATTTTTATGAACTTAATATTTAAAAAGTAATAAAATAGAGTTCCAAGTACAAAAAGGGATCTGGAGTCCTTCCCCAGAAAATTTTTGTAACTTTACCCCTAAAAAAAGGGGTTTATCTTTGTTTTGGAACACTAAGTCCGAATTTTGGACATATATTTTTTGGTAGGATTTGGATTTTGATGAACTTATTATATATGTAATATAGTTGTTAATATAAAAATTCCAAGTACAAAAGGGGGGTTTGGGGGTCCTCCCCCAGAAAATTTTTTAAAATTGGACCCTAAAATACAATGTTTTAACTTGTTTTGGTACACCTAGTCCGAATTTCGGGGGGGGGGCAGGGCCCCCTCGGCCCCCCCTTATATACGCCACTGTTTGCAGTATGCAATAAAACAATTCTCATCGCGGTTTTCTTCTTCCCTCTCCGTCTCTCAGGTTCTAAAGATTGTCAGTGGCTGAATGCTAAGGTTAAGCAGTTAATATAATTACTTATATCAAGCCCAACTTTAACATATGTTTGGTAAAAAATAGAGATAAATATTTTAATTCATAAAGTTCATTGCTAAGCTTTTCTATATTGCTGTATTTTGTATAATTAAAATTAAAAAGTAATGAAACATTAATAAAATTTACAAAATAATTGTAAGTAAAAAAAATCACTTCAACAAAAAAAAGTTTAATATCATCCTTGCCATTTCTATGTTTGTAGCCAAATAATCCTCCATCTTGAAACTTTTAGGGCATAACACTACCATAATATACTCTAAGATGACAAAGTTTCAAATTTTTATCTCCTGCTCCTTCAGAGAGATATCACTCTAAAAAAGTGAAATTCTTGACAAATCGTTGATTTTGGGATTTTTTTAAGCAAAGAAAAACCAAGTTTCAGGTTTCAAATTTTGCGTGTAACTTGAATTACATTTGGACTATTTGTATAAAAATATGTGTTGTGTTGAATGGTTTCCTTCCTATAAAAAAGTTCTCTTGAAAACAGACAAATTTTGTAGAAATCCTTAACTTCCAAATTTTGCGACATTTGGGGGCACCTTGTAAAAATCATACCTCGGCTTGTAGTCAAATCTCCTCCTATGAACTTCTTGAGCTTAACACTAATATATAGTACTCTAGAATGAACCATTTTAAAATTTTTAACTGGTCCCCCACCAGAGATATTTAACCCTCAAAATTGCAAATTTTGACAAATCTTTGACTTTGAGATTTTTTTAAATAAAGACAAATTGAGGCTCAGATCCAAAACTTTGCATATGACCTAAAATGTATTTGGACTATTAATAAAAAAAATATTGGTGCCTTGACAGGTTTCCTTCTTATAAAAAAATCTTCTTAAAGTGGGCAGATATTTTTAAAAAAATTTCAACTTTAAACTAAAATTTCACCCCTAAGGGTTTATTTTAGAAAAACATACTTGCTCTAGTCTTTTAGACCGTTTTATTCTAAACAATTTTGCTTCAAACTCCATTTGATTTGGAGATTTTAAAGGGGAGATATTTCCAATCCCGTAAACGCTTAAATTAGCAAAAACCGCTAAAACGTCGAAATTTGCATGGCTGCTGCGGACAAGTAAAATAGGTTAAATTAAAAATAATGGTTGTTTTGATCTTCTTTTAGGTTAGGGTTGATGTACAAAAAATTTCAGATTTTTTAAAAATGGTCGAGCAACCAATTTTACTTTTTTTGGACCACTTGAAATGGAATGACCCACGCGAAAAACTGAAAACGCCTGACCGATTTTGTGGCCCATCTAGATTAATCAGTGGGAAGTTTGGATGGTACCATAAACCGACACGTTCAGAATGGCTCAAAACAATGGAGCAAATGTTTAAAGCTGTGTATCTCCTCTATGGTTTGAAAGGCTGCTCCGGTTAATAACGGTGAATTCCGGGGAATTTTGTTCTTTAATCTGGTACAAGACCAGCTGCCATTCTTATCTTCCCCATTTTTTGTGTGGACTCAGCTGCTCTCTTCCCTTGAAAGGGTGACGATATTTCTCTGAAAAAAAAAAGAGTACTCTCCCATAGAGAAACACTTCAGTTCGTAAAAGGCTGTCGTTTAGTGATACAAATGTGATTCCTAAAGACAGATGTGCCAGGTCCCAAATAGATATCATAACCTTCGGGATCGATAGGATTAAATTTTGTATCACATAAGCTTGAAGTGTAAGATACGATTTGGGCAATTTATTTATTATATTTTAATCGGATAACAGATAAAAAATTTCATATAAAAGTTAGGTTTTAGACTGACTTTCACTTCTGCAGTCGATTCGTGAAGGAAAGTACCGAGCTATGAGGTAAGCCTCATCAAATCTATACAGGGATTTTCAACTTTGGAATACTGATAGTGGGCATTGCCAACATGTTAGGCAAGAATCCCAACATCCGCTGATCGCTGTTGTTGTTTCCTTACCGGCGGTTTTCTAGGAAACAAAACGGCTTACCGCTATAGGGATGCGCACGCCTGCTCCGTCTATTATATTCCTAGATCTAGATCTATGGTTTCAATGAAGCAAAGGACACAAATACCCCACTCAACTAATCTATGGTTTTAACAAGTCCGCTCAAACTATTATATATATGCACAGCCAGATTCTTTGCATGGAGTACAAATTTAAAGTAACAGAACAGAAACCAAGAAATTATTTTCATTCCGGGGCAATCCATTTCAAGTAGTCAAAAAAAAAAGTAAAATTGGTTGCTAAACCTTTTTTTATATTCTGAAATTTTTTGCACATCACACAACCCCAACCTAAAAGATCAAATCAACCAATATTTTTAATTTAACCTATTTTGTTTGCCCACAGCAGCCATCCATACTAAGGCAGAAATGAAATATTTTTTTTTTATTTCGTTTTTGCTCTAGTGAGGAAAAGTTGGGTACTGGCTGATGGGTAGGTCACGAGCGCAAAGTTTCGGGAAAAACAAAAATATCTTCCGTCTTCAAATTGGCCTCAAAGTTTGAAAAAAAAGTGGAAATAATGACCAATTTCATAATTTTTTAACAATATATGTTTCTTAAAAAATAATACATCATCTGATAAGAGTCCCTTCGAAGGAATTCGCGCGCGCGCGGAATTTAATTCCTTTTTCCACTTAGTACATAATAAGCTTTAGTGAGTGCTATGTCCCAAATATAGGTACTTTTTCCTTGAATTATAGGCGCTATAAGGTACAGTTAAAAAATGTAAATAAATATAATCGAACTAAATAAGTCCTAAAAAACATATTTGAACCAGTTTTATCACAATATAAATCTTGAAATAGTATATATTTTTTTAATTCAGAAAATTGGTAATTTTTTCCACTTTTTTTTTAAACTTTGAAGCTGATTTGAAGACGGATAATTTTTTTTACCCGAAACTTTGCACATGTGACCTACTAACAAGTACCCAACTTTTCCGCACTACCCTTATATACCCTTTCACTGGGGCACATTTGAACATAATTTATGAATTTTTAGAACAATGATTCAAGGGGTAAATGTTTGATAAATCCATCTAAAAAGGGTACCAAAATTTCAAGAATGTTGTTAAGTATAAATCAGTTTTTGTTTAAATATTTGATAAATACATATATGGAGAAATAGTCAAAAATGTACTTTTTGTTCAAATGTGCCCCCTTTTCCCTTACTTATATTTTTCTTTTCAATCTCGTCAAAACAGGTTTTACAGGTACACCCTAGTTTATTTGTTAGCCTTCTTCACGAAAGCTTTGTCTGAGAAATCATGCGTATAAAAAAAGACAGCGACATAAAGATGCTGATGGTGCGAGAATCTCTCGATCAAGTCAAGCTCTTTATCCCTACATGCAGTAAGTACGTAACGTATCAATGTTTTTTATCCTGGTTTAACAATCACTGTTGTCTACCACAAGATGAGCACTCGTTTACATTTATTACAGCATCCATTCGTTTCGTATTGTTTCTATAGCAGCCGCCACAACACAACCAGGCAACTAGTCCAGAGTTCATCTTGTGGTAGACAGCCCCTTTTACAAGGCTCAAAAAAAGTGCTTACTTTGGTCCTCTTTGAATATTTAAGTATTTTTTTCTGGGTTTTTTATTATTTTGTAAACAATTTTTGAACTGAAATTTTTTTTCCCATCTCCTTTAGTTTCTTAATTATTTTTTTTTAACTTTCTTAATTCGTCGCTAGGGGCGATGTGAGTCCCCTAAATGGGTCACTTTTACCTAGGCTAGGGTTACATCGTATTTCCATGACCCTAGGAGACGTTGGGTTCCAAATAAAAACCGTGAAACGGACTTTTGAAACACCTGTATATAAATCTATGAAAACATAGAGAATTTATCTGTACCATTCGTGTGGTACGAAAATATGTTTTTCTTTGCTTATTTTTTGTATCTAATTTGTCAAAATGAAGAAACAGTTAATTTGTTATTTAGGAGATGCTGATGAAGGTACTGAACAATGTAGCAAAAGTAGTACCGCCTTAGCTTTCATGAACTTGGCTATCGACACGCTAGATGGACTTAAGCTGGTTGGAAACGACTACAAAGTTTGTCCAATATGTAAGTAGAGAACCTTTACCCTAATAGTTTCAAAATAAAAATCCAGATTTTAAAAATTATTTGAGATAGGATTTTTTAAGGTTTTACCCCTTGAAACACTCCATAGAAATTTTCTTTTTTATGACCTAAGAAAACAACTTAAAGTATCCCATAGTGTATCCAATAAAACCCTTTCAATGTTTTTTAGGCTTTCCATTCCATTTTTTTAGGCTTTAAGCGTATCTTTTCCACTTAGAGAAAGGTTTCTGAACTTTTTTTCTCAATTTCAAATGCTTTTCAAGGTTCTAGTTGTGGCCAAAAGAGTAAGAAACATGGTTTCTAGAGTTGTGTTTCGCCCGTTTTGTTAAAACAAAATTTTCATTCTACCCTCAGTGATTCGCTCACACTTAGTGATGTTTAGAATAATGGATATAGGGATTTTAACACTTTGCATTATTTATAAAATTTAATGTTTTTTTTTTAGCAAGCTGATATTTTTTGGCTAAAGTTGGCTAATTTAAAATAGGTCCAGATCCAATAGTAGGAGAAGGGGGTGGACCAATGGATTGCGTAGACATTTTGAAAATTGGACACAAGGAGAGTGGAGTCTACACTATATACCCTAGAGACTCGCCAAGGGCGGATCCAGACCAGATTTTCGGGGGGGGGGGCCATGTCAGAGTCGGAGAGTATTACATTCGAAATTTTCAGAGCCTCAGAATTTGTTTTGAAGAGTGCTTGCTTTTAAGCAGCTTTTTAGGGGTTTATAGTTGTTCAGTGTCGCCCGATGTGTAGTGGCGCCCCCTGGGAGTAGAACTTGTGATGTGGTTCCTTTGTGAAGAAAGTGTGTACGTTTTTGAGGTGTGTGTGTGGTTGAAATAAAAGCGATGAAAGCGAAATGGTGTCTATATCTTCAGAACCAGCTATCTAAAGTGATTTGTGTGAGACTTTGAGTTACCAGCGTGAACAATAGTAACTTAGATGATATCCAGGGCCTGTGCCATTGTTTTAGAAAGTGTGGGGGGGGGGATGAAACCTTTTTGTAGGGGCATAAAAATACTTAAGTTTCGCGAGGTGTTTGGCTCCCAATATTCCGAGTATAACATAAATAAAATGCGAAACTTTGTTAAAGTTAAAAAGATTTCATCAGGTAATACTAGCTCGAAAGCAAAAGGGGGGTATGGGGGTCCTCCCCCAGAAAATTTTTGAAATTTGGCTACAAATAGTAAGTTTTTTTACTCAATTTTTGTACATTTGGTACCCAATTTGATAACACCTAAAGAGGGCAACTTTCTTGTACTCCTAAAAGGAGAGGAGAGAAATAAGTTCAAGGAGAAAACAGTAAATAAGTAACCATGAGAAATTGATAGGGGGTCTGGGGGGTAACCACCGAGAAAAATTTTGAAACTTTGCCTCCAAAAATAAAGTTTCAGCTCATTTTGAAAGCATGTAAACCACAGAATTTTCAAGGATGAAATTATAAATAGATGCCAAATTTTGAAAAGGGCTGGGGGTCCTCTCCCAGAAAACTTTTGCAAATGCGCCCTTTTAAACTATAAGTATTCATCTATTTTAAAACTTCCCAAAAGAGAACAGCTTCTTTTAAGCGGAAGAATTTTCAAGGAAAAAACACTAAAACAGATGTCACATGTCAAAATATTAAAGGGGGGATTGGGGGTTCTCGCCCAGAAAATTTTTGAATTTTAGCATTAAGAAAGTGTGTTTTAAGCTATTTGTTAGGGTTTCTCGGGGGGGGGGGGGCCATGGCCCCCAGGCCCCCCCCCTCTGGATCCGCCACTGAGACTCGCCCACTAAAAGAGTCAAAGTCTACTGCGATATGGACACTGACGGGGGTGGATGGACGGTAAGGTTATCAAACGAATTTTCTGCTACACTATACTCTCAGTTGCAATGTTTCTTGACCGTATGACGTGACTACACGGGAGGAAAAACTGAGTAAACAAAAAGGTTACTAGGAGGAGTTTCGGAAACGCAAATCGTGATAAAAAGACGCTATACAAGGTGTGTAAAAATGTTGGTGTCAAACTTAACATGCAGGTCTGTCATTCCAAGACAACTTAGATTTTCATAGTGACCCATAACTAAGTTGTGTCCGCTGCTAGAGGACAATACTTGCCGGCGAAAGGGCAACGTTAGAGGCAAGCCACACCGCGCGCCACCAGTGGCAGGAGCAATAAAAAAGCAATAGATGGTTCTCACTTCTACCCTGTCTTAGATAACCATCTTTATAGCGTTTTTATTGCTCCTGCCACTGGTGGCGCGGTGTGGCTACAGCCTTAACCCCTGTAAACTAAATTTCATTAAACTCTGCAGATAAGTAGTAGAGAAAATCACCTTTTTCAAAAGGAAGCGGTTATCATTCGACTTCCTAAGGAGGCGGTTATCAATTCGTCGAATATAAATGTCCAATCTTTGCCACGCCCTTTTGGTGTGTTTTGGACGCGGTTTTTTGCAATAGATTAGAAATGTTTTGAAGTTGGTTGGGTGCCATTTTAATTGTTCACTTTCAATTTCCATTCAATATTTTTTCAGAACGTCTTTAAATAAGAAAGTGATTTTCTCTCCTGATTACAGGCAGAATTTAATAAAGTTTGGTTAATTGGGGTTTTCGGGGGTGCTCTCTCCAAATATGTAATAATAATTGAAGTTTTCCCCCGTAGAAAAAAAAACGAGTTAAACGTAGCCCCTTCGCCGGCGAACATTGTCCTCTTGCGGACGGGTTCCTATGATAATATTAATTGACATGGCATGACAAACCTACATGTTAAATTTGGCACTAACCTTTTGAGATACTGCAATGGCCTTAAAATTTAAAAAAAGTGCTGATTATTTTACAAAACATATTGTAAAACACAAAAGATTAAACGCTCACATTTCGATCACGATTTTTTATGAGACTACCATTGTTATAGATATAATGTTCCAGGTTTTTTCTTTATCACCTCTCTTTTGGTGGTAAGTAACGGACCCTTTATCCGGAAGGACCCAAAATCCGGCTCGCATTCAGAATTTTTTAAAATACTTTTTAGTGAGCAAATGCTGCAACGATGCGCAATATGGTTGCGTCGCGCCTTTTGTGACATCGTCTCCGTGAATGTGTTGGCTCCTTTGTCCCTGCCTTGCCACCATGACTGTTTTGACTGAGGGGTATAAAAGACTCCCAAGGCGTGCAGCTTTCGGGTCCTTCCGAACTTTTACGAAGGCCGGAGAAACGCGCCTTCGCGGAGTCCGCCGGCCGCGGAGTTCGGAGTTGTCCGCTACTCCGGGAAGGGGCGTTTCTCCGGCCGGCGTAAAAGTTTGGAAGGGCCCTTCTCTTCTGTTCTAATCTTCTCTTGGCCTCCTGCTGCTTCGCTATCGGTTCCGCGACGACCCACGTGCTTCGCCAGAATTTTTTTGCTGGATCCTCTACTATTAAACCGGACGATCAGAACAACGCAGACGATGTTAACGCAATTTTAATTCCCGTTCATATGATCGGAAATTTAGATTTACGAGAATGGAAAATGATAGTAGGGAGGGGGAAGTGGGTATTTTGGCTTTACTTAAAGCATCTGCGTCTTTACTGGCGTTTTTTCCGGACCGGACCCGAAATCCGGAAGATTCCGAAATCCGCGACGATGTCGGCCACGAGCTTGCCGGATAAAGGGTCCGTTATTGTAATACTTTTTAATATCGAAGAAATTTCTTTAAAGTTGTCGGGAACACCCTATACATTTTACCCATTTTTAGGTATTTCAAAGAAGAGGAAACTATTCAACTCAGACAAACTTTCATCAAGATTGGGATACTTACAAAAATGGTTTTGGAGACATTGAAAAAGATTTTTGGTTGGGTAAGCATGTTTTCCACTAGTTTAGTGTTAAAAAAATAATAGTACATACTGAAAACCAGGTCCTGGTTTTGTAATTAGGGGACATGGGCCCCTGCTAATTTTCAAAAGAATATAAAAATTTAAGAACTAATCAGTTTGTTCAAAACTAATTTAGTATTACTTTTTTCCAGGAAACGAAAATATTTATACTCTTACAAACCAAGCAGTGTATTCCTTAAGAATCGATGCAAAGAGTGTAGATGGTGAATACAGATACACTCTTATGAACGTCTTCCTGATCTCGAACGAAACATCCGGATATACTCTCTATGCATATGATTTCGGTGGAAATACAAGTAAGTCTATGGACAATCATTATATTTATCATTCTTATACTGTACCATAGGAATTATTTAATGATCCGTTGATTTATTTCATCATCTAATGATCACTATGATAGATCAGTGTGATGAGAAGCTAATTCTAACATCATTGTTATTTATATTATAATATTTCTACTGAATAATTATTCAGTGCATCCTCAAATTAGTAAGCAGGGGAGAATGACCACAGGGGAACATATAATAGAAGCAGCTAATAGTGGCATGTTTACGTGGAGTCCGAAGAGCTACAAGGGTCCAAGCAGTTCTTTTGATCGGGGTTATAGGAAACGGGTGTTGAGCTTTTCTTATCTCCGGCGGAATTACATAAAGGGTAACGACAGAGAGCAAAAAGAATGGACTCAATTCACGTGACGTCACGATCACGTGATAGCTACATGCCTAGCTTTGTTTACTAGTGCATTGCATTGGAACGCTACCTTCGGAAAAACTTCAGAACTTTTTTTATTTTTAAAAATGCCTTGCTGTTGTGCCATTGGGTGCTCTAACTCAAAATTGAAAGATGATTGCCAAGGAAAAACGTTCTTCCGATTTCCTTTAAAGAATCCGGACTTTTAAAGCAGTGGAAAATAGAAATAAAGCGGGATAATTTATAGCGGGATAATTAATAGTAATCGAGACTTAGGGTACACACATGTTTATAAGCTATTTTTCAGTGCTGAATACGAATATTCCATTTAAAATTCAAAAAATTTAAAATTTCAATTTTTAAAAATTATTTGAAAAATTGGATAGTTGAAGAAAATAAAACATCGCTCAAAACCACAAAATAACTGCAAAAGAAGTAGTTCAAATGGTTTTCTCTTAGAAATGACTTAAATAATGACATACTAAAATTGGAAGAAAATCGGACAATAAAAAGTTTAATTTTTTTCAAAATTTCAATTTTTTTTTTGGCCTCAAAAATCGACCTTTTTTAAAATTCCTGTTAAAAACGTTTGAAGCATTTGCCAAGGTAATTTTTCCATGGATATTGTAGTTATATAGCTATCTAACATAAATAAACCACAATTGATGATAAATCATTAGTTAATTAATTTATTTATTAAAATTAACATTAAAAATACAGGTAAAATCATTGAATCAAATATAACAGAAAATATTCTAATAATATTCCATTGAAAGGGTCAAAATATCTTTTTAAAAAATTAAATTTTTAACAAATTTAAAAATTTTAAATTTTTGTAGTATTGGCATGTGATACATGTCTATAGGGTATATTTTAGTGCTGTTTACGAATATCAAGCCAACTTTTCAATAAAATTTAGAATAAGTGTGGAAAAATTAAAGCATTCAAAACAAAAGTATAAGAAAAATTTAAAAAATTTTTTTTAAATAAATTTTTTTAATTTGTTAAAAATTTAATTTTTTAAAAAAGATATTTTGTCCCTTTCAAATTTATTTATTTTTCAGATGATTTATCATGGAATATTATTAGAATATTTTCTGTTATATTTGATTCAATGATTTTACCTGTATTTTTAATGTTCATTTTAATAAATTAATTAATTAACTAATGATTTTATCCTCAATTGTGGTTTATTTACGTTATATAGCTATATAACTACAATATCCAACTACAATATACAATATCCAAAATTACTTTGGCAAATGCTTCAAACCTTTTTAACAAGAATTTTAAAAAAGGTCGATTTTTGAGGCCAAAAAAATTGAAAATTTGAAAAAAATATAAATTTTTTATCATCCGATTTTCTTCTAATTTTAATATGTCATTATTTAAGTCATTTCTAAGAGAAAACCGTTTTAACTACACTTCTTTTGCTGTTATTTTGTCGTTTTGATCGATGTTTTATTTTTTCAAATAATTTTTAAAAATTGAAATTAAATTTTTTTAATTTTAAATGGAATATTCATATTCAGCACTGAAAAATAGCCTATAAAAATGTGCGTATCATAAGTCTCGATTACTATTAATTGATTTTTTTAAATTTTTTTTCGGCCATTTTTTAAAAATTAAACTTCCCGCGGACCGATTTTGTCCGATTTTTAGTATGTTTTATTGAGGTCATTCCGAAGTGAAAACCGTTGAAAAACTAAATGTTGCAATTTTTTCCCGGTTTGACTCTGTTTTTTTTCAGTAGATTTACTGGACTAATAAGTAAATAAGAATAATTAAGTTTCAAGTTGAAGGGGGGGTAAAACAGAAAAGGTGAAAAAGCTATTAATTTATGACTAAAGTTTTAAAAAGTAAGGATAAAAATTTAAAAAAAATCATGAAGTTTATATAAAAATTACATTAATATAGTCAACAACTAAAGTAAAAACATTATGATTTTTGTAAAAGTTAGAAGTGAAAAATTACCAAATAAGTTAAGTGCAACTTGTTAAAATATTTAACAAATTATAAAAATTTTTATCTTTAAATTAAACATATTCAACATCAACTTAAGTAAAAATAGTAAACATTAAAACTATGTGTGAAAAAATATAGCTGCAAAGTAACATTCATATAAAAAATATTCAAAAATTTATCAAATATTTTTCATAATTTTATATTCAGCAACAATGTAATGAAAGTATGTAAAAAAAAGTATAATTATTAATAAAATCAACAGCTAAAGTAAAAAATAACAATATTTTTTTAAATATTGTACTTATTTAAATAAATAGTATACTTCCTTCAAAATAGTAAAATCCCTCAACAACATGGGTTTTTCAAAGATAGAAAAAAAGCCATTTAAAAAAATAAACTCTCATAAATAAGAATATATTGATAAAGAAAGACTAATCCGCGTGGTTATATAACTGATTTCAATGCACTGATTTGTCTTGTTATGGAGCTATCACGTGATAATCTACACTAACGCCATCTGGCGATGAATTGACCCCATTGTGTAGGGACTGTTGTATTCTTATGTATTTTAAGTGCAAATTTAAGTATTACAGAGTTAGTTAAGCTTAGGTGTTGAGAATTCTCAGGTAGATGAAAGAAATGTTCCACGCAAAAAAGGAGCTGCAATCGGGAGGGGGGGAATAGAAAGTTATGAGACAGTTCTTTTAGAGTTAAGGGAAATCCAGAAGGGTGGAGTAAGAACCTAGGTGGGCGGTGAATTCCCAGGATTGGGGATTTTAGGACAAGAGGGGAAAAGTTTTTAATAGCTATTGGGTCTGAATAATGATGATGGAGATGAGATGAGTTGCATTGGATTCTGTTTATAAAAAGTGGGTCAGGATGTTCAAAAATTTGAAAACCCCCTGTTCTAACCCATTCAAATGTTCTTTTCCAGCTGGCAATGACTTAGAAACTCAGCATAAGAGAAAATTCTCGACCAAAGATCGCCCACACGAGGGTTTCAGAGGCACCGATGTGTGTGCCAATATGATGCACGGGGGTTGGTGGTACCCTCCCATCAACACTTGTGGTCACATGAACCTTAATGGTCTCTACATGCCTGGAATAGATAACCTCAACAGTAACTGGCATTATAGATGGACCGGGTACCGAGGCCTGGTTTTCTCGGAAATGAAGATTTGCCGTCAAAATTTTAATATTACGCAATGACTTTATTATCACGGGTAAAATATTTTAATTAAATATATTATTGATAAAAGCAGCTTTCCCTTGACTTTTGTGTTATAATGACTTGTGGCGAAAATAAATATTAATCAATGGTTTCTCAATACTTTAATGGGAGGAAATCTCATTGTCTTTTCGATAGGCCACCTAAAACTAAAGAGTCTTGGTAAGAAACCTCTAAGACAGTGGTTCCCAACAGGTGGTCCGTGAGACCATCGGAGGTGGTCCGTGAGAAGATTCAAAAACTTATTCGAAAAAGGTGTGGAAATTTAAAAAAAATATAGTTTTTCTTATTACACATGAAATTTATTACATGAATTAACATACAGGGTGTACAATATAATGAAAAACTGACTGGAAAAAGTTCCATGAAAGTATTTTAAATATTCATTGAGATACTAATTACCAAAGTTAGCACTCTTTTGAGCTTTTAAAAGGGACCGTCCACAAATTTAGAAACTTCTCCAATGTCATGCCGACGAATTTCAACGATTTTGAATTCAAACATAAAAGGAATCCAATTTTTGAACTGGCTATTGTTTTTGATTTTGGACAGCCCCTCAGATTCGGTTTCCCCTAATTCAGAAAACAGTCAGACTTCAGACCCTTTCTGAGGAATGCGCATTGAAAAAAAAAGGTTAAATTTTTAAAGATAAAGATGGGGAAAGGGATGGTTTGCAAGAGGTTCAAATTTAAGTGAAGTGGTCCACAGACATATTTGAGTTGGGAACCATTGCTCTAAGAGTAGAGAATCTAACCTGCTAAAGATTTAACTGTCACTGTCCAAATACAATGTAAGCCCAAAGTAAAGATGGGGGGTCTGGGGTTCACACCCAAAAAAATCTGAAAATTTGAATTGAGTATTGTATTTTGTAAACTGAGGATTAGGCCGATATGTCTCAATAAAACCTAAAAAATAACATTCAAAGGAAACACACTCGTTTAAAAATATTTTTTCGGTTAAATACCTCTCACATAGACGTTTTTGTCATTGTTCCAAATGTGTAATGGAGCTCCATTATCAATGGAGGGCCCATTTACCCCCTTAAATTATTGGTATGAGAAATTTTATTACGGGCCTTATATTCCCACTCATTGAACATCTCATAGTATGATTTTAATGGATGAAAAATAATGCTACTAGGTGTTGTATTAAAAAAAATAGTTCCGTCCTTAATTTTTGCACAAAGTAATTAGTGTACAAAGATAAATGTTTTATGTCTAGCAAATCTTTAAGGACCACACTACATGCTTCAATAATAATTTTGCATCAAATTAAAGATGTAGAAAATGTAAGTTTAAGTATAAAATTACTTAAAAAAACAGACATATAAACCTTCAGGATATTTATTTTTAAACACATGAATATTTTGAGTTTTAAAAATGTAATAATAAACTTCAAAGGGTTATGGTGTTTTAATAAAATTATTTTACACAGCCATATAAACTTGTAAGGAGATTTATTTTTTAACGCATGAATACTTCAGTTTCAAAAATGTAGTCTACTTTAAAAGGGTAATGGTTTTCTCATAAAATTATTTTACAAAAGTTTTATTTTAGTGAATGTTTAGAGGTAAATGAGTTTTACAGAAACGTAATGCTATGATGTTCCAGGTATAGTCATGGGCTGAGGATTCTGTAAGTATGACATAACAACTGCAGAAATAGAGAGCCTAAAATAAAAAAAAAATTGCTCAATTGACATAATGCACATTGGGAGAAAAATAAATAAATAGAAAATTGAATAGTTTTGAATTGTGGAAGTATGATTGTGTATAGGATTTAACATATTTTTATAAAATAATCCAGTTTCAAGTGCAAAAACAGAAATATGAAAAAACTTTTATCTGAACAAAGCTAGATTATCAGGAATTCCATTGTTATAAGAATAAGAAACTGAGAATAAAAAAAAGTTGAATTCTAAAGTTCAGAATTGAATACAAAATCCAATTTTTGGGTAGAAAAATATTGTCATTCTTTATGTGTTACCTTCAGCCAGGGAGGGGTCTGTCTAGAATTTCTGTGAAAGGTCTTGTTTTTGTGGAATTGTGAAAATTGATTCATAATTTTGTAAATTTAGGTAAGAGGAGTTAACTGTGGTTCCATGCATGTATCATAGCCTTAAGTTTCAAATGTTTGGAATTGTGTAGAATCAATTTTGTTTAACTATCACCATGGGGGTATTTGGCACAGTTTGGTACAGGGCCAGTTGGCATAGCTATTAAAGCAACATCAATATCAACCATGGTTGAATCAAAGTTGTATATACTGCTATTTTAACAACCATATTTATCAAGGATCGAAAACGCAGCTGAAAAGAGGATGAGGCAACCACAGAATGTATGATAGGAAAGTCGCAAGAAAGTTTTATTTCTCCAAAGTGTGATGTGTCATGGAAAATTTTGAGAACCAAAGCATTATACTATAAGACTAAGCCTGTCGACAATTTTCTGGTTTAATACCGATAGAGAATTTTGAATGTAATATATCCCCAGAAGATAAAATTACTTGAATAACCTAATTGAATAACCCAAGAACTGAATACCATTAAAAGAGGATACTGTAACAAAAAAGCAAGATAGAAATTGTTCGGAACTTACGTATTATCCACATGCCATTGGCACGCTTCACAGTTTGTTTTCTTCAAAAATAAAATGAAAACAAGAAAACGCAAGCAGTCTAATTAGCAGTGTACTAAGTTTAAGAAGAACATTATCAACCAAAACAAACATTTTGATAAACACAGTGATATCTTAGGGAATTAATCGCTGGAACGCAGATATTATTATTTAAGTACCAAGAAGTAAAGGTGAAAAGCCCCGTATGTTATTGCTAATGAATTGCCGAGTACTATGACTTTCCACCAGTGAAGTTATGAGGTTACCAGTTTAACACTATTGAAATAATAAACATCTCAATTTAATAGTAGTGTGTAGTGTAGCAATATTTAACCATTACAAACTTGTACAATATTGATCATTGGGTTTAAAAATAAATGTCGGATTGTGGTGTTGTGCATAAAGTTATACATTACATATGATAGGTATAAAATATTTGAATTATTATGATGGCTGCATTTTATGTTCAAATGCATAAGGCATGTAAGTACTGTCTGTTTATCACAAGATGAGCTCTCGTTTACATTTCGTACATCCATTCATTTAGTATTGTTTCTATAGAAACCACCACACCAGAGTTCATCTTGTGATAGACAGACAGTAACGTATACTGTTTCAATAAATTAAACTTACATGAAGCTGCTGAGAATTTGCTTGGTATCATCATTCACTCTTGAGTTAGCAAAACTTATGCTGGAGCAAAAGAGGGCAATCCAAGCACACCACTTCAGCTGAAATTTAAAAAAAAAAATTATTAGGTAGTATACAGTCACAGTCATTCTGGTAAAATATAGAACTATATTTCTTAGCTTACAAGAAATGAAAGATTACTCAAAATCCATCAGTAGTGCATTTCCAAACAATTCACTTAATTTTAACTACCTGACAATTTGTGTTTTATTTTTTAAATAAATTTTTTGCATTTTCTAAAGTCATGTCCTGAGAAAAAAAAAGGCTCTCCTTGTGCTGTGTACAAAAGCTCCTTCATAACAACACTTAACAGCATATCTTTTTCTTCAGGTTGATAATTACTACCATCATGGAGGAATTGAAGGGTTTTGCTATGTTACATTTGGGACAGATTCCACAAACAAGGTTTTTGCTAAATTTGGCGAGATCGGATCTTGCCAAGCTACTAAATGCCTGCTGTGCTGGTAGAAGCCATTTTCACATTGAAATGGTTATCACTTAAATTTGGCGAAAATCTCGATTCCTTAATTCACCAGTTTTGTTACATAACCCCTTCATCCACCAAACCCTTCAATTCTTAACTCACTAACTTCAATCCAGCTGCTATCCTGCTACTTCAAATTCACAAAACTATTATATTTAACATATTTTTGTTTTGTTGAGTTTTGTTAAGTAATTGCACCATCAGTGTTTTTTGACACCACTCCTAGGAAAAAAAATCAGGCACAAACACTGGCATTAATAGTTAATACCATAAAAATATTTCATCTTATCAGAAAAATTTTGGAAATTTGACCCTTAAAGTAATGTAACTTATGAAAAAGAGAAAAAAGATAATTTGATCATGAAAAAAAAATACTTTTTAAGACTTGGGGTGAAAAAAAGAGACTTTTAAAGAAAAAAAGAGACCTGCTGGGAGGCCTGTATATATTTTTACCTTCATCATTAAACCAAACATACTGCAAAACATGCTAAGAACATTCATGTAATCTGGAATAGGGTCATCACTTGGTCCACCAGCAGAATTTGTAGAAGGCAGTTTATACCTAAAATCAACAATAAATTTCAGACAAGAGTTGAGAACACAATAACATTAAGTATTAATTAATCCTGTAAACTAACAGCCATGAGACCACAATTTTAATCTATAATAAATTAGCACACCTAGGGCTTCAAAACATCTATGTAGTACTGCATTTACTCAAGTAAGGAGACTTATTCAAAATTTGAGTACAGTTATTAATATTATCTTAAGATACAGAGATTCTTACATATTAGCCTGTTGAAAGTTTCACTGAATTCAAGTATGTTATCAAATCCCATTATTAACTGTGCTATAGCTGTGCCTGAATGGTCAACAGCCTAATACATAAATACCAAAATACAAATGATGGAAGAGCTTTAGAAAGAGTCCTCCAGTCTCCAAGTACACAGCAACATGATTAAGTGTTGTCAGCATAGAGATCTAAATAGTACTACTCAGAGGTTCATCTAGGTTTTTATGCCAGGGTCCTGTTTTAAGAATTTTGTGAAAAATTGCAAGGAATTTTGTGAAAAGTAAATAGAATTTTGTGTAAAATTAAATGAAATTTTTTTAGAATAAAGGGCCCATAGTACAACCACAGTGTTCATAACTTTTGGGATGGGCCCAAAACTGGCAAATTTCAATCCAAAATGATAAAATCATTCCTGAAAACAATTTTCCAACCATTTTTGATCTTTTAACTTTGTGAAGAGTCTGTTTTTGTGAATTGGAATTTTTTTTAAGGGTCCTTTTTTGAAGATTAGCATTTTGTGAAGGTTTTCTTCTAGATGAACCCCTGGTACTATCTAATAGTACTAGTATAGTATAGATATAATATAGCAGTAATTTTTATTCTTGCATATAAAATATTTTACATTTTGTGGCACACACAGATTACGTATTGTAACTATTTTTACAATTAACAATGCCAAAAAAACTTGACCGCAAATGAGCGATTCATTAATATTATTTCCATTCAATTTAAGACAGAGGTATATCTTTACTAGAATGGAATATTAATTGCAAAATTTTCGGGCTCCATTAATTTTTTAATGATAATATGTCCATGTCCTGTTCATGTGATAAGAAACAATTAGAGCTTACCCTACTTTCATACTTACCTTTGAATTTTGTCAGGTCTCCTTGGATCATTACTATTTGGTACATGCGGCAATTGAGACATTTTAACACCAAAATAGTAGTTCCAGTAATTAAATTAATGGAAAATTTGATACCCCTATTTATTTCGAAACCAATGTTTTTATTTTCGTTTTTCGTCAGCTCAAGCTGCTGAGAAACATGGCCACAGTTAAGCAGCGGTAGAGATGTATTTGAAAATTTCCAATTCATAATAATAGAGCAACAATATGGATCAAAATACAGTTTTTAAATTTCAACTTCAAAAGTGAAGTTTTATTTTAATTTGAATGAATTTTTTCAGGGTAGTTTTTGTCTTTTAATATAAATAGCCTGTAGTTTAAAAAAGAACACTGCAACTTTAAACTTATTTGTTTTGATTTTTGGAGCGAAGACTGTTTTTAATGTAAAAAACGTCGTAAAAGAGACTGAGGGAAAAGATTGAGGTAAAATAAAACAATTTATAGGATTGAATTTCTTCTGCCCAGGTTGATTACCCAATCTATTTATTTTTATTTAGTTTTTAATATGTTGGGGTCACTTTTGTACTTAAAAAAATCGGTTAAATCTTTACGTTTTCATGTTTATAATTTGAAAATTATGGTAAGGCATATTTATATTGTTAACAAGAAGAAAACTATAAGCTATTCTCGGATATCTTTCCATTGGAATGCTTCCTGAGTTATTAGTTTAGTTCTATGATGCTAAGCACAGTTTCTGTCAAGGAAGCGCTTAAAATTTATGCTATCCTGGAAATTTTACCTAATCTGGGTGGGTGGTTGGAACATTTTGACGAAGTTTTTCATCGTCAACTATTTTATTGATTTTTTCAACTATTTAAGTGGGTTTGATTTCTCAGATAACCAGGTCTCTAAACTAATT
The DNA here is from genome assembly GCA_963680715.1 of Tetragnatha montana. NCBI lineage: Eukaryota > Metazoa > Arthropoda > Arachnida > Araneae > Tetragnathidae > Tetragnatha > Tetragnatha montana. Next base: position 57,337,503 of record OY796676.1, on the reverse strand, counting down.
CATCTATAATGGGTAATGTCAATTCTGATGTTCTAAGTTAATAACTGAATTCGGATCAGCTGGAATAAGAGTCCTCCATTTGGCGATCACGTTGCGATCGCCAACTGTACGTGTACACTATAACTAATCTTGCCGCTAACTTCCGTACCGCGACCACAACGCAAGTCGCCAAATGGAGGGATCTTATTCCAGCTGTGCCCTGAATTCTGTATCTGATTTTTTAGGAGAAGGATTTTACCTAATTACTAGCTAATCAGTAATAACCTAATTATATGTTAATAATGATTTATCTGTGTTCTCGTTCTGTAACAAAATTACCCCAGGATTAAGTTCTATGTTGATTAGCTGAGTAAAATGGCTAAGTGTTGTGCAAAATCCCTCAAAATAATCAAATATAAAAGAAAATATTAAAATATCTCAACTAGCAGTGTTTCTTATATTTTTTGTTATGTTTATACATGAAATGTCCGATTGGAGAGAATTGTACCTTACTTTCCAAGTTCTAATAACTAAATGTAGTAAAGATGTTATTTGGGTCAGGGGAGTGAAAACTACTTTTTCTCTTTATAGTAAAGGCTGTGTTTGATAAGCCTCATAATGCAGCGACATCTAAGATTAAAAAAGGAGTTGGAACGCTTTCAAACCCAACCAGTACCTGGAATATCTTGTTGGCAAACTGATAAAATAGATGAATTGAAAGCAAGTATGTATAATCTTAATTTTTGAAAGATCTATCAAGTTAAGTTGCTAATACTCTTAACCCTTTGTGTGACACAGATAGAAACAAAAACCTTCCCTGCTAAACAAATATAAGTAGATAGTATGAAAATTAATTTTCATTCCTTTAATATTACTGTATTAGTTCATCTACAGAATAATTTCACCAATGTTTTTTATTTTTTATAAGATAAATTTGAAAATTCTTTAAACTCATAGTAGAAGATTTATTTTTTACAGTATATTTGTTACCCTGTATTCTTATAATAAGTAATTCTTATTTAACTTTCAAGTCATCTATTGATTTAATATATTTCTCAATAATGCAGGTATAATGGGACCTGATGATACACCTTATGAAAATGGAATATTTTACATTGATATTCAAATACCAGAAAGGTAATTTCAAAAATCCTAGAATTATTTATTTTTATTTATCTCATACCCAATTGTAGAATTAGACACAAATTATGGGCTTAATAACTTAACTACACAGATGTTACTTAAATTAATTGTTTTGTATTTTTTGTCTTGTAAAAAAGAAATAAAAATACAAATGTTGACCAACTACAAGCTTACAGCCAAGGAAGGTTGGTCCATTTGACCGGCACTACTGGATTTACCTGTATCTGACAATTCTTATCTGAAACTTGTTTACCCTAGTTGAATTAACTCTCGTTCTATTTTTCTTACTGAGATCCAAACCCTCAGTGTCTCATTGCTTTATCATTTTAAATAGCTTAATTAAATCTCCCCTACTCTATAGTTCCTCAATTGATTGAATTTTTGTGTAGTCTTTGAAATCTGTATCAAAATCTTAAAGAAAACCTGGAAGAATCTTTGACCTTGAGTCTAAAGAAAGCAAAATCCAGTTAGGCTGATCGCGCACGAGCGACTTTTGTCACGGTGACAAAGGCAAAATTGTTGCCTTGGCTATTGAAACAAGTTCAAGTATTGGTAGAGTGCGCGCACTAGGCGACGTGACTCTTGGCCGATTGCCAAGAATTTTTTCATAGAGATCCATTGTTTTCTAGTGATATTTTTGATACTAGTAATCCTGGTCGCTGTGACTTTAGTCACTCGTGTCCGCCCAGCCTTAGACTCCCCCTCAACTAGAATTTCAAATCCCCCCCTAACCCTTCTTTTTTCTAGAGTAAATGTAATATAAATGTTCAACAGTAAAATTTCCTTAGTTCTCCTCTCTGATCAGCCTATCATTATTTCCAAACTTTCAACTCTTGTTGCAATATATTACTACAATGACATTTACCTGTTTTGAAATTTATCCATTACTTTTGCTATGAATTTTGGAACATAAAAGGTATACTTAATTTATAAACATGTATTAAAAAGGTTACACTTAATTTTTTTTTAAATTTCTTTCTTATAGAAATTATGGTCACACAGGAATTTTTGCAGGGATTCCTTAGTTGCAAAAATTTTTATTCTTACTTGTAAACTGTCCATTTTAAACCTACTTGACTAGAAAAATGTGTTGTAATATCCTGCTTTTATTTTGCTTCATTTTAATTTCAAAATGATTAGTTAATTACCACATTTGGTTAAGTTTTCTGCATATAGGTCTAAAATCTTTTCATTTCAAAATGCATTATGTATGGCATATTGAAAAGTCAGTACTGTTAATCTCGCTGGAAACAAAACGATTGTTTTTGTATTGCAACACTAATAAGAACTAAATAAAAAAAGTTATAAACTTACTGAAAGATAATGTAATGTTTTAATTATTTTAGGTATCCATTTACACCACCAAATGTACGCTTTTCGACCCCCATTTACCACCCAAACATAGATGATTCAGGAAGAATATGTCTTGATACTTTGAAATTGCCTCCTCAAGTAAGCCTTGTTAATATCATAATAATAATGTAAAATACATATATAGATAACTCCTACATCTACATTAAAGGGTGGTTATAATTAAAATTCCTTTTTTCTATGATGTATGAATGGTGTATAACATTGCAATATCATATCTTACAACAATACTTTTCTTGCATTTTGCTTAAATATGTGATAGATATTAATATTTTAATGTGGGTAACTAATTTTAGTTTAATAAGCAATTTTTAATGCTTAGCCTGTAATTTTATGAGTACTATAAAAATAAATTTTTAGACTATGCTTTATTTTGGTTTAAACTTTAAACAAAACACTTACATTGCAATCTATTTTCTTCCCATCAGGGTTCATGGAAACCAAGCCTGAATTTGTCTTGTATCTTAGTTACTATTCAATTGCTTATGGGAGAACCTAATTTCAATGACCCATTAATGTCAGAAATTGTAAGTATTACCTTATTTTAATTTTTTACTCTAGAAATGTGAAAATTTGAGAAAACATTTAACACACAGGTTTTTTTTACAGTTTAACTATACTATCAAAACTTATGAATTTTTTTAAATGTTTAGCAAACACCTCCTTGTTCGCATCCAATAAGCAGCAGTAAAGTTTAAAAACATTTAGATGCAAAAAACTTTCTAGTAGATTATTTAATTTTCATTGTTCTTGAGTTAATTACAGCTTGAAACATATGATTGCTCTCAATGAATCAGCCCAATGGAGAATATTTTTGTTTTGTCTGATACCTTTCTGTGAGATAGATGTCTAAAAATTACCAGAGTTGTGTCTGATGGATGCACAGAATACAACAGGTTAAAAATAACAGTTTTATTAGATGAATAGATTAAAAAGGGTTAGTATACAAAGAAATTCCAATTCAAACAAATTGACTACAAGAATGAAGAGAAAGGCATAGAAAAAAAAATACAAAACTCATCCCACATAGAACTAAATAATGCAGAACATAATAGCTTTAATAAAAATACATGTCTCATACCCCCAGGTCAATGTCATCAAAGGGGAAGATAAGGTGGGTATAGGAAGAGAGGGAAATCAGTTGAACCCAACGCTTTATACTTGCAGCAGATGTGACATAACCAAGCATTGAACCAATCATAATGTGGTGATGTCACACATCCACCACTTCAGTTGAAATCTCCAATAACTACAAGAAAAAATGTAAACAAACAAACAAACCCATTTCATTTCATTTCACTTCCAAAGTATGAGTCAAATTTCTAGCAAACAATCAAATATACTAGACAAAGTGTACTTTTGCAAAACTCTATGAGTTCTCCACTATCAACTCTCTTTTTAACATATTAGTAACTTTGAGGTAAGGGCTCCTTTTTTTCCATATAATGTTATGGGCAATGTGATAAATCCGGACATTATTAATAATGCCCTAGCATTTTGGGGTGGGCATTATTGATAATGCCCGGATATTGCTTGGGCATTATTAATACCTGGTTTATCACTTTGCCCATAACATATATAACATGGCCTTCCACCAAGACAATGTTTACATTCCTGTGTTTACAATTTGAAAAGGGATTGTTTATGAGTAATTATTAAGTTTTCGAGAGCGAAAGATAATTGTAGAGAGAGAGAGAAAAATCATACTTTTGTTATAATTAGAACAGAAGCATCATTATCATAATGAATTTCAACAATATATTCTGAATTGTTTAGAGGAGATTTGAATTCCAGGAAAATGACATCACTGAAGTCTACCCATACTGTTATCAACACTTTTAGACATAATTTTCAAATATAAACACTTTTAAACACTTAACTTTAATTTAAATTAGTTAAAAACAAGAACTACCTTCAGTTTCCATCTTGATGTCTGATCAAAAATTAGATCAAGAATGACACACTGTGTCATGCAAGCCGCAGGTTGGCCATCCCTGCAGTAAAAGGTTGAATCAGTGTTTTTAGAATTACATGCTTAGGGAATTATTTTGGATTAAAGAATGTTAAATCCCAGAAATCACTAAATATGGGGAAGAGGAAATGTTACATCAGTGTTTCGCTATATGTGGCATTTTTTTTTTTTTTTTGTTAGATTGTGTTAAAAATTGAAAAAGAAACAGTTATTCATTAGTAAACCTATCTCAATTGATTATTTTTTCTCTTTTAGGCTGAAGAATACCAAAAGAATCGAGCTAGCTTTTTGCAGAATGCCAGAGAATGGACTTCAAAACATGCTAGTAAAAGTCAATGTGTAAGCACTACTTTTCATATTTGATCTATTTGGGTGGTTGTGAAATTAGTATCCAATTTGAGTACAAATTTTTAAAAATGAAAGTAAATTTGTAAAAAGGAAGTTGAAACAAACTATTTTTTAAAAAGATTGAACCACATTAAAAATCTCTAGAAACCTTTCCTGTTTAATAGTACTTGCTACCTACACTATGCATAATACTACACTACATATGCATAATACTACACTACATATGCATAATACTACACTACATATGCATAATACTTAACTTATTGCACAGCATGATTTTATTCATCACTATTGTTTCACTTTCATTTCTTCACTTAGTTTATTATAAATATGTTATTAGATCATGGTACATTTTTTTTTAATTTTATGTGTAATGTTTCTTGAGAGTCTGTGTATTGAGTTACTCTTTTGTAAAAAGTAATTTCAAAGTAAAGTATAAAAAGTAGATGTGTATATTCCTGTATGCCCCCTCCTTATTTTCTCTCATTAGTACACATGAACTAATGCTTTGATATTCTCCCTTGCATTACTTTTTACTGTAGCTAATCGCAATCTTCCCAAAAGCAGAACATTTAACTTTGTCTTGATATTTGAGTATGAATTATAAGTAAATTTTTAGTGAAAAAAAATTTTGCTCAACTTTTTTAAGTTGTTAAATTTGAATACTCACAAAGGCCTCAAGGATCTTTAATAGAAAAAAGTTAATACCCCTCATAGTAATAACATTAAACATTTATGTTTTTAATCCAGTTTTTTTTTTCCAATTATTTCAAAAAGTCTTGTGTGTACTATTAGGTGTCCAATGAAAATATTTTGTTCATAATACTTTGTCATTTTTTTTCCCAATTGGAAATATTTAATTGCTTAAAGATGGTTTCAAAATGAAACATTTGCTTAGAAACATCTTGTTTCTTGCAATAATCAATTTACACTCACTTGTTTACTAATGCATCTTCTCAATTTCTCAGGAACAGTCTGTTATGGATACAGCCTGCAGTGATAGAGCCCCTCATACGTCAGTCAAACATACTCTCGAAGCTATGGACGAGAGTGATAAAAAGCGACAAAGATTTGTATGAAGGAGAGATGCGTGAACCGATATCTAGAGCATTTCTTAATACTCAATTCGTGGTCCTTTGATTTTTATTGTGATATTTTCAAGTGACCTTTACTTGTAAATAGGAAGCCTAAACAATGCATTTTATTTTAAATTGTATTTTTCCAGTAGTCATGATTTAGTTGCATATAAATGTATATACTGTATTTGTCTTCTGTGTATGTAAATCCTGAATGTTTTCCTGATTTCAATGTTAGTTTATACTGTTTAGAGCGTATTTTTCCATTGCTGTAGTCCCAAAAGGGTCAATAAACTTATCATCCATTTTTAAATGCCTTATTTTGTCTCTTTTTCATTGACTTTTGACCTTTCCATTTCAAACTATGGAGGTGTACTGTGCTTTTTTTTTTGTATTTCAAAAGAAGGTTAGAATTCAATTTGAAATAAAGAATATTTTTTAGTGATATTAAACCTTTTATTACAAATGTCTATTTTACCTGTCTTAATATAGCCTTTAAAGTTGACCTAGTTCAAAGCAAAATACCAAGAAACTTATTTTTCCCAGTTAAATGCAGAAATTGAGAAAAGCACTTATGGTAAGCCTAATGTTCACTTAAATTGCCATGTGTGCTATTATGTAATACCTTCTGAATAAGTACGTTTATACTGAATGAACTATTTCATTTTGAAACATAATTAATTTCATAAAAATTTAGTCTCTCTTTAAACATTATTAACTTAATGTATAACAATATTTTTTTACATGTTAGTTACCTATAATATGTTTCACTCTTGTCCATTGTACTGAACATCATTTAAAAACTATGGGGTTTAGTTAAACTTATATTTTTCTCTTCATTACATTCTGTACATTAATTATTTTAGGTCTACCAATTTCTTTTTCAACTCAGTAAAAAGTAGAAATAGTTCTTCATTGGGAAACACCCATATCTTTTTTTCTTCACATTTTTAAGACATTAAAGTATTTTTTTCTTATGTCATTGAAATATTTTTAAGTTTTCTTAATAAATATGTAGGTAGGGATTATATATTATTAATCTATTTGACCTTATTGATGATTATTTCACCCCCATTAAAAATTAGAATTATGGTTTTTCTAGTTACAAATAACATAAAAGATAGGTAAATTTTTTTACTCAAAGGTTACAATTTGGATTTTTAAAGTACACAATTTGCTTATCTATTCCAAAAGTATTTCTACCATCAATTTTCACTACAAAAAGTCTCCTTAAGTCTGTTTGAAGGGTTCTTCTTGAACATGCATTTGAAATACTCTCTCACTTAACAAAATTAAATTCTTAATATTCTATAATTAGTTAAATAAAAATATGATAAGAAGTTCAAGCCATTCAAATTTAGTTCACTAACAAGTGTATTCTTGAACTTTAGTAAAAAACTTTATATTTAGAAGATAATAAAATGTAGTAAAAGAGGATTGAAGATGAGTTTGAAAAGTAAACATTCAGAACACTGTTTCAAAATCCAAGTTTCATTTAATAAATAGTTTAAATGAGTCTGTAAAAGAATTAAGTTGTAACTAAAGTACTTTATAGTGTGAGCTCCAAGTTCCCCATAAGTTAGTCGTACTCTCTTCAAAAAAATTTCCTATTATCACCTTTTTAAAATTCCCCATGTACCTGTTGTTAATCCCAGTAAGATTGATTCCCTTGTTATTAATATACAACAAACTAACAGTCCATAATATAACTAAGGATTGCTAAGGTTCACACCAACTACCAAAATATGTTATACCTTGAAGCTGAAGTAAACTTCATAGTTTGTGTTATAGTTAGAGTGGTAGTTTAAAAGATATATAGGGGACACCTTTTTTGTTGCCTTTTTACTTATTGGGGTTGCGGTCACCCTAAGGTTCCATTTTCAAATTTTTAATAGAAAAAATCTATATCAGTTTGCATTTTATCTTTAATTTTATTTCATGCAAAAAATAAGAATAAATGATATTAAAGAACACAACTCCATTTACCCTTTTAACTTTTTAAAATCCCCGAAAATACTAACTTTTCTAGGATCTGATCCATCTCTTAGAAGACAAAAATCCAGGATTCACTACTGTACCTGATCACAATATATGAGCAGTTTCACCAGATTAATTATGAACATTTGTGCTAGAATAACAGGGATGATATTTTTTTTTAATTATCTTGAACATTTCAGACCTTTTACTTTCTAAAAATATCAGCTTATGAACTGAAATTTTGGACTGGGATTTGCATTTTTCTAAATTCCTGATGTTCTTGACTTATGAGGCTTTTATATGTTAAATTTTCATATTTAGGCCAATTTAATATTAACTAATTATTATTAGTTTTTCCGATTTATTCTCAATTTAACAGATCAAATGCCGTTTGCGCAGTTTTCAGACTTTTTGCCAATCTTATCCCTGGAATAATTAACCGTTCTGGACACCTGTTTCCGATCTTGAAGCTAAACTGGGTCGGATTCCATCCCTGTAAAAACAACACGTGTATGCGGCAGCGACATGGTCATCTATTTTACCCCATTTCCCACAAACGTAAAGAAAACACGAAACAGCGTGACGGCTGTAAGCCCCCTGTCATTCAATCCGTCATGTCCTCCCCCTCGTCGGACATCCCGGACATCCCTCCCTCCACTTCCTCCCTGGACCCCGATGGGGTGCTCTTTCTTCTCCTTTCCTCTCCTCAGGTCGTTCCAGAGTGCAGTAGAATGACGCTTTGAGACGTGGTAAGTTATGTCTGTCTAATAAGCGTATGTTTTAATATATGAGTGCCATTTTTACTATATAAAAAAATATTGCTCTTCTATTATAGTATTTAACTTTCATGTATCCATTTTTTACCCGTTATAAAGCTGTATTCCCCGCGAATGTATCTACTTAAAACACTACCTAACGAAACCCATAAACCGATTTATTCAAATTGTAAATTTACCTTACAACAGTGATTTTTCTCTCTAATAGATAACATTTTTCATACTCTTTTACAGGGGCGTCATTTAAGAAGGGAGTTAATTTCCCCCTCCCTTGAATCCTACTTTTATAAGGTAGATTTTTCTCTAATATGTAAAAAAAAAAAATGTTCAGAATTAATCCAAAATGTTTTGCAAACAAGTTCGTTTTCATGGGTGATATTTACAATAAAAAAATAGAAAGATACACTTTGAATCTTCCCTTTTTTAATTCTCCACAATGTCGAAATGTGCTGTCTTTATTTTATAATAAAAATTTCACGTTAGTTTAAAATAAGTACACCAATGTGGAATGAATTTAAGAAGCCTAATATGAATGTGATAATTAAGTCAGATTTAATGAAAAAAAAAGGACTTAAGTATATTTTTATTTCCTGAGCTGATTGCTAGTGTAACAAAGCTTCATTCTGTAACAAAACAATGGGAAAATAAATTTCAACTTCAAATTACCTTTATGATTGACCCCTCGTTTATTAGCAAAACGAAAGATATTTTTTAAGCAAATGATTTTTAAATGCTGTAATCAAAGGTGGCCTGAAAAATCAGTTCCTTAACATCAATAATCAGAGGCGTATATAAGGGGGGCGAGGGGGCCCTGCCCCCCCCCCGAAATTCGAACTAGGTGTACCAAACCAAGTTAAAACCCTCAAGTTCATCAAAATCTAAATCCTACCAAAAAATATATGTCCAAAATTCGGACTAAGTGTACCAAAAACAAGATAAAACCCTGTTTTCAGGGGTAAAGTTCCAAAAATTTTCTAAGGAAAGATCCTAGATCTCCTTTTGTACTTGGAACTCTATTTTAATAACTTTTTAAATATTAAGTTCATAAAAATGTACTACATCCAAAATTCGGACAGTGTACCAAAACTAATTAAAAACCTGTTTTTTTTAGTCAAACTTCCAAAATTTTTCTGGGGGAGGACCCCAGACCCCCCTTTGGTACTTGTATTTTTATTGCTAACAACTTTTCCCATGTTAAGTTTTTAGGACCTAAATTATCACCTAAAAAGCTACATTGGACCTATTAAATGTGTGGGGGAGGGGCTGGGGAGTAATTTTGGGCCCCTCCCGAAATAAATTCCTATATACGCCACTGTCAATAATTGTGAGTCTAAACTAGTATTAAATTTGGTTTATTTATTAATTTTAATATTGTTCAAAAGAACAGATGCAATTAAACACAGGTAAGAATTTTTGCCTTATATGTAATATTGTGTATGTCATTTTTATAACTTATAAAATTTTGTTTAGTTTATGCCAACTGAAAATGTAGTAGCTATATATTAGGTATGTGAAGGTGAAGTATAATTATGTCTGCCTTTCACAAAATTAAAAAAATAATAATAACAAAGGGAAACATAAACTAAGAACTACTTGAATATTCAGTTATACTAGAGTGAAACGTTACTTGACCCTGGAGAAACAAAACAAAGAAAGTAGTTCCCAGAGTGGTGTCTGAATTTTGAATGAAATTGAGAACTTTAATTTAGAAATATGATTAGTTTGTATTATCACGATTTGGTACCGAAATTCCTCCTAGCAACCCTACTTTGAAGGTTAAAATTTCATTAACTTTCCTAGGAAAAGAACCTTATCTCTTCTTGGAACTTGGAATTATCCACAAAATTTTAATATTAAGTGCACTATGATTCAAAGTCCTACCTGTTAGTGTTTTTTTAAACAACGTTTTACCTAAACGTCTCACGAGGGGGGTGTAGAGACAATTTTGGACCAATCCCGTCCCAAAAAAAAAATCTAGTTATGGGGATTAAACGTGATCTTTCCCTCTGATCCATGCATCAATCTCTGTCAACTTACATGAGTGGCAACTCTGTGCTCCCGATAGCTGTTTTCCGACTTTGGAAGATTAGAAAGCGAATAGATAAATTCTCTCTTCGAGTTAAAATGGGCACATATTTCCGTTTTTATCATGTTTTTCATTGTGTTTTTGAACACCAAAGGTGTACGTAAGGTACAATATTGTATTTTTATGAATGTATTTTAATATAAACGAGACGCAGGGGGATAGCCAAAGAGGAATATCACCTCAAGAGTCTGAAAATTTTCTTTATTGACCATAGAAAACAGCAAAAATTACGGTGTACGTATTTAAAAACTTCCGTGTTACTCAAAGTCCCTTTACCATGTTGGGTTACTATTTAATTAGTCAAAACCTTATTAATAAATATTTTTGAGAATCACTGATTAATAAATCTCATTTAATGAACGAAACTTATTGTGTGTCAATTAATATAAATTTCAATTATAAGAGAAGAGTTTTGAGGTTAAACCTTGTCTTGTTCGTGATTAAGCCATCTAAAATGTTTCAGAATCTATCTTAATCGACTGATAATAAATGATAAATCCCTGTCAAAAAAGTTTTTTTTGGCGCATTTTTGATTACTAGATAATAGGGTCCCTTATCACTTAATAATGGAGTAGAATTAGATTATTAGGAAGAATTTTAATTAGGATTACTAAATGAGAGCTAAGAATACAATAACATGTTTGCCCGCTGTTAAAAAACGGATTTCCGAGGAAAAGTGGCAGGCACCCCTGGTTGATACAGTGGCGGATCCAGAGGGGGCACTCTGGAAAGTGCCCCCCCCTTGGACCCAAAAAATCACTCATAAATACGAAAAAAAAGTCCTAAAAATGAGTTTACAGGTCAAATTTCAAAATTTTTTTCTGGGGGAGGACCCCCATACCCCCCAGCGGTACTATAAGGGGATCTTGAGCGATACGTTTTTAGAAAATCCCCAAAATTTTGACATTTTTCTCAAAAGGTAAAGGTGATGGTCTGAAAAAGCCCCCCTGGGTTAATATAGTACATCTTAACATCTTCCAGGGCTTTGTTCTAACAAAAACCAATTATCTCCACAGATAAAGAGCCAATGGACAAAGCAGAACAACGCAATCAAAACGTGGTGATTTGGGAACTGGAGTGTTCAGGGGACGGACAGTACCGCAGGACCCTCCAGCGGGGCTACTCCCTTTTGAGGAGCCGCATCCCGACAGAACCGCAGGACAGGAAGCTGTCGCACATAGAAACTCTCCGCTTGGCCGGGTCTTACATCCAACACCTGAGGAACCTGCTCAAAGCAAGGAAAGCCGGTTACCATGGAAACTACGTCTGCGGATACTTGAGTCGGACAGAAAACAGTAGTGATTCCAAGAGGACTATTTGTACTTTTTGCTGTGCGGAGAGTACGAGAAGAAATGTTGTTGAAAACGATTGATTTTGATTAGTGTAGATTGAAAAGCAAAAGGTTTTAATGCATCCCATATTTAATATCATTTGAATAAATCATAATAACAGATTTTTAAGAAATGGAGCCAAAAAAACGTGGTCTCACACATTTAACAAGTTTTATTTTTCAGTAAACAAATAAAATGTCCAAATAAAAAAATTATTAGATTCAGAAATTTAAAAACTTTAAGAAACTAGTTAACTATAATATTTTTAAGTTCTTAAGAAAAAAATGTGATAAAATTATTTAACTTCATACTTTATGAGACTGAATCAGATATAATTACTTCATATTTTGTTTATTTATCCTGCAGATCTGCATTAACTGGTTTTAAATTTCAAAAAGTCTTACTATGCAAAAACTTTTTTTATATTCACTTTTAATTCTTTAAACTTTTGAAATAATAAGTAAAGCGTTTTAAAAGCAAAAATACAAAATTAGCATTTTATATTATTTTTTTTTTTTGGTTTGACAATCTTTTTAAAGATTAATAAACATGATATACAAAGATAAATTTCCACAATTTTTGTAGCTTTCTTTACATTGTGACACAGGTTAGAAAAATAAAAAAGGGTTTCTTCAACCAATGTATTATTTTTGTATCTGAAAGTTTAAAAAGATAGAAATGCTAAAACTGAATTAAAACAAGAACTTTTCATCCTGTAGTTTCTTAACATTAAACCAATGGTGAGAATTTTGGGATCCATTTTGATGTTATCAATATTAGGGGTCTGTCTAGAGGAAATTTCGGTCCATTTTCGGACCCTTCACAAAATATTTCATAGTGAAAATGGACCATTTACAAAATATTTACCTTAAAAACGGAAACTATTTTCACAATATACTACAAATAAGGGACCCTTTTTTCACAAATTCACGAAAACAGGCTCTTGGCTGAAAAAAACTAATTAAATGCTAACTTCAAAATTTACAAAATTGAGTATATTTTCACAATTTTTACAAAAACTGGATTCTTCACAAAATATCTGGACAGACCCCTGAATAAGATACTAATGTCACAAACATTTGAAAGCAAAAACTTCATGGATTTTGGAAAAAGTTCTAAATGTGTAACAAGCATGAATCAGAATAAAATTTTTATTACATATCACAGTTTAAAATACTCGAACTTACAACAGTTTTTCATAAACCCTCTTATTTTTTACATAACAAATGGAATACAATTAAAAGTAACAAAAAAAAATAGGAATTATGATTTGTGTTAATGCATAAACATTACTAACCTAACACTTAAATTACATGCATCGAAACTGGATATTAAACAAGACACAATCAAAGTGAATAAAAAGTAATTTTAATACATCTATACATTTTACAAACTGAATATTCAAAAGAATACTTAAATAGATATAAGTATATTTTATTTAGTATAGATACTTAATGCTTATGATATACTTTTGTGAAAAAATTGTGGATACTTGTTCATCTGATTTTATCCTTTAGAAAACCTAAAATGCATGCTTAAGAAAGATTGTTTTAAAAAATGTATAGGATGAATTTAATTTTTTTAACAATATTAACCATGACATGACTTTTTTCCAGAAGGGATTGCTTTTTAGAGTACAATTTAGTTTCATGGTTTGAGAATTAAGGCATTTAAATTGTGTTCTTCGTAGAATATATATATATATATATATATATTCGTTTTCAGCTGTGTGAATTTCATAAAAACATATTCAATAAAGAATTATTACACTTAATATGTTAGCAAAATGAGTTTTGGTACACAACACAGAGTATTAGTATCTTAAAATTAAAATAATACAATAATTTTTAATATTAGTAAATAACAACATTTTGTAAACATTACAAAAAAAGTAAGGGTGAAAGATACTAACAAAAACTTGAAGAAATCTCATATCTAGAATAAATCCACTTAATATTAAAGATAGACAAATGTTAGCAAGGTTTCACATTGTTTGGCAACAAGAAAATAATACTAAATTCATAAACCATATATTTTGATAAGTTTTAAACATCTCCATATCTCTATACATACATAACAATTAAATAGTTTTCTCTTATGGTTTGATTTGAAATGGACATGAGTAGTGAAGTTTTCACTCAAAACATTATGAAAAGTCATTTTATTAAATATTTAACAAGCAAAACATAATAGTTTAATTTAAAGCTTTTAAAACTTAGTCCTTCAGCAAACAAGACATCTTGTCAGGTTTAAATTAGATATTTAAATAAATAACGAGTCAAGCTAATCTGACAGTGCATTTAGATAGCATAAGGAATTTTCAATAAATAAGCTCCTTTAGATAAATAACATTCTAGTAAGATTTAGAACAGACAGATCTTCTGGAAGTCGACTTTAGGAAGTTCAGAAATCACTAGAAATTATTGATACGAAAATTATTTGATCTAAGATAAATGATGCATACCTTATAAACTTTAAAATTTAGAAAACAATACTCAGAAATTATTATGAATATGAAAATCAGGGGTTGATCCAGGTTTTATTTTTTGGGGCCCATTTTTGTGAAAAAGAAATTGTTTTTGTGAAAAATTGAAGTCAAATTAAATTTTAATTTTTCAAATTATTGCAAAAAATATATTTTTAATTTGAAACAAACAAGATTCTGTGAATGTTTTCTTGCAAATAATCATTAAAGCTAATTTGAATTTTGTGAAGGGGCTGTTTTAAGGCGGTGGAATTTTGTGAAGGGGCAGTAAAAGGGTCTCAATTTTCAGCTGGATCGACCCCTGAAAATTATACTAAAATAGTTTGGTTAGTATAACCTATTTTTCCTTTGTATAGATACCATTTTTGTTTGTAAAAATGTAATAAACACTGTTTTTAAAGACAATAACACAAAACATGAAAACAACAAATTTATACTGACTTAGGGAATGACTTAACTCTTATAAGACAGTTTGTATGGAGTTGAAAATATTTGTTTCACACAGCAATAAAACTTCACTGCACCCCCCATCAGCATTCTGGAATCAACCTCTTATTTTTCTAACAGGCACAAACTTTTAAATCTACAAGAGAACAAATATCCATAGCCGTACAAAATACAATCTCGGACAACATGCAAGTAAAAAGCTTAAAAAATGGCATCAAAGTAAATCTGGCCCCACTTAAATGGAAGGTAACTTTGGAATTGCTGCAACTGTAGCTGTCATCTTCCGAGAGGGAGAATGACTGTGTCTTCATCAGATGGAAGATCGGTATAAAAAACGGCCGATTCTGACGACTTTTTCCTTCGTTTCTGCTTGGGACTAGGTCTAGGAGAGAGTTTCCTCTGGGGAAGGCACAGGAATTTGAGTTTGTTTTTTGGCTCTTTGGGTGGTTTCTCACTAGTAGCAGTCTTTTCAAAATTAAAATCTAACTTTGCAGGAGTTCTATGCTCTTCTATGATCTTGGGTACTTCTGATGGAGACGACGGCAGTTGTTGTTCTCGAACGGGTTGCTTATCAATGCTCAACTTGTCGACACTTGGTGCACTTGCAAGTCTGGTGGTTGATTGTGAGTGCAGCCTTCGAATTAAGTCTGGAATGTTGTTTTTCGGAAATAAAGTTTTAAGAAAGCTCTCCAAGAGCACTAACAGAAGACGCCGATTCAGAGACGGGTATTGAAACATGTTGAAGATCAACATGGCCCCTTTGTAGGAAGTTTCGAAGCCAATAATGTGCTTCAATTCATCTGAAAATTAGCAAGATAAAAATAAAGTTAAGCCTTTGTAACTACTTATCACATAACTTTCACTACTTAACAATCTCTAAGGTCATATGGAATCAACTATTTCAATACTTATTTTCTACAGGTATGAGACTAAAATTTTAAATATAGTTTCTAATTTAATATTATCAAGAATAAAACCACACTAACATAGAACTTATTTTGAAATAAAGTCCAAAAAAGTAATGATAGACAAAGTAGCTTATAAAAATTTTTAATTGATCGGTTGGTTACTCTACTACTACATCAAAGAAATCAGTGCATAGTATTTTTCCATCAGCATATAAGCACTTTTTTAGTATATCTATTAAGTGAATGGTGGGTAACCTCTGAAAAGTTGTGCACTAAATTGCAGACATTAATGAAATTGAGCGCCATTGATGACAGGTGAATGTAAAAAAAAAAGAATAACAATAACTTTTAGAATTCATAGCACGATTTTGTATGTTTAGCAAGTGGTTTAACACTAGTAGGGGGCCTTTATATGGGCTGTGGGCCAAAGGTTTCCCATATGTGTTGAAGGAAATTGGCACTGTATTTTATTGAAATAATGAAACTAATATTCATAGTTAGTTGCAAATTTTGGATTTTGAATGAGCAGCCAAAAATATCTACAACTTTTTAATTTCTTTCAAAGGCATGAAAGGAATTTAAGAACAAATGGGTGTGAATCATTATTGGAAAAAGTAAAATAACTTTCCGTAGCTATTCACATATACCTTAATTAAGTTTAAGGCTGGGTGCGCACGAGTGACTAAAGTCACGGCGACCAGTATTACTAGTATCAAAAATATCACTAGAAAACAATGGATCTCTATGAAGAAATTCTTGGCAATCGGCCAACTGTCACGTCGCCTAGTGCGCGCACTCTTCAACTGTTTCAATAGCCAAAGCAACAATTTTGTCTTTGTCACCGTGACAAAAGTCGCCAGTGCGCGCTCGCCTTAAACATAAGTTAAAAATCAATAATTATAAATCATATTACCTGGTATTGCGCTGAAAAGGAACATTTTAGCAACTGTACGAGTTCTGAACTTCGTATTTTGATCTCTTTCTGGAGTAGGTGCAGCTAAACACCCATCTGGCCAAATGCTTTTACTAGGAAAGATGAAACATAGAATTGAAAAGTTGAAAAAACTAAAAGGGTTGGTATGAATAAAAATTACTCAAAAGGATGTATAAATGGATACTAATCAAAAGCAAAGTGGTTCTTAAATATTCTAATGAAGGACTTTATTACCTTAAAATAAGTAGTGTTCGGCAACTAGTGGTAAAAAAATAGTTAACTATCAACTACTAACTAGTCTGGGAAAATCTAGTTGCAACTAGTAGTTAACTATTTTCTCCTGGGACTAGTTACAACTAGTAGTTAACTGTTTCCCAAAGTAGTTAACTACTAGTTAACTAGTCTATTTAATTTCATAACCTATTTTTTGCCCAAATTCTAATACATCTTTCTTATCTGTATCACTAAAAACGCACAAAAAGGGCTTTTAATTCTGGTTATGGTATTTTGAGTACTCTTAATTAAATTTGTTACAGTACAATTTTTTCTAAATTTTGATAAAAATTTTAATAAGAATTTTTTTGAAAGTATAGTTGAAATTTTGAAAGTAGTTTCAACTAGTAGTTATTAAAAAAAGTAGTTCAACTAATAGTTGAACTAGTTTAAACCAAAAGTAGTTAAACTACTAGTTAACTACTAGTTGATCAGTAGTTAACTACTAGTTGATCAGTAGTTAACTACTAGTTGCAACTAGTTCTAGTTAACTAGTGCCGAACATTAAAAATAAGAAATGTGTGTAATGTAGAATAATGTTCAAAATTACCAAAGGTAAATTATGAAACATATCATCGTGAGAAACATTTAAAAGAAAAGCTCACCTTAGAATTTTTAACCATTCAGCTATTTGACTAGCACTTGTCATACCTTGAACATAATCTTTAATTTTCCTAAATAAAAAAAATGATAACAACAGAACTGAGAAGTTAAAAATTTCATAGCCACACATTCATAGAAAAATTTCAAGCACAAAAGTATGCAATTAGCTAATCATACATATACAAAAGAAAGGGATAATATAATCAAATGAAAAGAGGAACTTTACAATAAATTTCAAAATTTAATTTAAAAGTTAAAAAGAAGTTCAAATGTGAATAATGCAGATCCATGGTTAGGCACTTGGATATCTTTAGATTACAGTGTCAGTCAATACTACATTCTTTTTCTCAGAGCTCCAAACATCCAAAAAGAGTAAAAGAGCTAAGGGCTTACCTATTGATATTACCTCCTTGCATAGTTTTGATAATTTGTCTCAGCAAAGCCATAATCCTTCGTCGAAACCACAAATCTTTATTTCTCAAGTTGAAGACTTCATCCATCAATAACAGCATAATTCTGAATGGTATATCATCGGTCTAAAACAGGTTAAAACCACAAACAATGCAAAAGCTAAGAGAACTACAATTCTTAACTACATAAATCAATTTCTTATTCCTTATATAAGAATAAATATAAGATAAAGATGAAAAATAAATAATTTTAGAAATAAAATGTTCAAAAAAATAATTGCTGCATGATAAAACTTTTAAGTTTACCTTAGAATCTTTTGAGGTTATCGGCCTTTCCTCCCCAATGTGATCTTTATCACTGTTTCTAAAAAACGTCTTCACAAAACCATCTTTTAGCTCAAAAAATGTGTCGGGAACAAATCTAGCAAAATGGCCAACAGATCTGACAGAAGATTTGATTGGATTCACAAAAGTACCAACCTAGAAGATAAAATTATACTTCCAAACTCTTATGACTAAATCAGATAAACAGGTTCACAAAATCTTTGGTAAAAGAAACTATATTACCTCACTTTACTATTATACTATTATTACTTTAAAATTGTAAGGTGTATATAATTAAATATTCAAATAAAACAAAACAGACATTGCATTCTATAAAATACTATAATTTCAGCATAAATTTGTATCTTTTTATCCTGTTCTCACAAAATAAGTAATTAAATATTAACAAAATAATGTTTTCAGTTCAGAGAACCTGTAGTTAAGTTGAAAACAACTTTTTAAATTCAAAGTTATGGATAATTTAAAAATTTTTACTGGTCCCATCAGCTTTGAACAATACAATTCCCACTGTAGTGCACAAAATCATACTTACTGTCGTTCGCACAAGAGATTTCTTTCCTTTTTCAATACTGTTGGGCTGAAGGAAGTTGTAAACCATTGCCTTTAGTTCATCACAAGCTGCTATATTATTTGGAGAAAGTAGGAACTGTATAAATTCGTTGAGCATGTGTCGTCGCTTCTCCATGAGCTGTCGTGTTAGGTTATTGAAAGGCTTCTTGGAAGGAAAATTGTAAGATGCCAAAATTGGATACTGAAATGAAGGAAAGATGCTTCCAGGAAATTGAAAATAAAACTGAATGAAAAAGACTTGAAAGTACATAATGAATTCTAATCATAGTATCATGAGTATCAAGTGATATGTATAGTTTATTATTTCTTCCATAAGTGTTTTACTTCTTTAATATAAATACCTTCTTTTTTATAGTGATGCTATTTTTATATAGAACTAATTTTGGAACACATTTAACCACCCCTATATTTGCACATTGTTTAATAACAAAAATTCATCCTAACTTGACTGTGTAAGTATGTAGAGTTAAAGTAAAAAATATCACTTAAAACAAGTTTCCTAGTTTCAAATAAAAAAAGCACACAGAAAACCAAAAGTTTTTTTTTTTTTTTTAGAAAAAAGTGATTCTAAAGGAACACAAATGGATTGCCGAGTTTTCCACAAACTCACTGGGAACTATGATTGTTGGTTCTGGCATGGTGTACAGCATTGCCCAGACACTTTGAAAGTAAATGCCCTTGGGTAAAAATTACCAAAAAAGGCACACTGCCATTGTGGTAGAAATATACTGTTGAGTGTTTGATATAATTTGTTTCAAAATGATACTACAGAGGAAATTAATATTACCTTTGTAATAATTGCTTCATGAAAATCGTAAAACTCGCTATATCGGCGAACAACAAACCATTTCTCTTCTGACCCATCAGCTCTATAATGGCTCACTGAAATTGCATACACAGCAAATGTTCTTCCAGCATGATGAGTAATACCTAAATTAAATATTATTTTAAAGGTCAATCAGTACTGTGTATTAATCAAGTTTCTTTGAACTGTAAGAGTGTGATCTCAAAAATGTGCTTACCTGTGCTGTGCACTTCTGCAAATAACACACCAATTTCTTTCAAGTCATCTAAAATCGGACCAGATGATATTTCCGGAAATCCATCAGTTGTATCTGTAGAAATTTCAGCAGTTAAGAGTTCGTTAAGCATTTCCTCATCAGTTGGAACAACAGTATCACAGTTGTACTGTAAAGAAATGTTCTTTTGTCAGTATATGTCACATGAAATATACATCATGCATAAAATGCAGATTTTCATATTGTCGGCTTGCAGGAGAAAGGCATTAAGTCACTTGTGCTTAACTACTCTGTAAGAGGTTTTGTCAAATTTGGTGATATCCAACCTCTTTCTTTTACATCCTGAAATTTTTCCAACACACTGATTGCTTTTCACAGGGGTGTAATACTGACTTCAACTTAAAATCTCGGAAAACTATTAGAGTTACGAACCTTTTATCTAGAATCCCAAATTCCAGAATGCTTCAAAATCTGGAATGTTTACAGATTTAAACAATTTCTTGTTCTTAAGGTATTTTTCCCACAAAACTTATGGCGTGCGCAATGAGCAATCCCAATTTGAACCAATGGTTGGACCCGATTCTTCATAAAGGATGTTGTAATGTTGCATCCCTGCCCTTATTTTTGATTCGGATCTAATTTTGCACTTTCTTCGTTGAGCTAAATATTTATAAAATTTTGATAAAATCCGGGATTCACGCTGTTGGAAAAACCGGACTTCCTGGGCTATCCCGGAGTAGCACTCCTGTTTTCAGCTTGGTAAGATTTTGGAGAGGCAGGTTTATTTGTTTGCGTTCTACTGCTTTCGAAAGATCCCCCAAAAGTGAACAAGCCTTTCTCCTGTAAGCTGAAAAATCATGTATAAAATGAAGATTTCCATACTAAAACTTTCTTTCAAAATTCTTAACATGAATGATCAAGAATAAACCAAGTGACTGAAAAGTAAGGTATTGAGAAAAGGTGCTTATTAATTCATGACAAAACACAACAATTAACTATGAAGACATTAAAATGTAAGGAGTTCAGGTTTGTTACAAAATAATAAATATATAATTATAAAATAAATTAGAAGTAAAACAATACTATTGGAGATATAGGTTAAAGAGAGGGAACAAATGACATTTGCAAGATGTTCATGAAGCTCCTGTCTACACACAAGTAAGAAAATAAAGAAATTCGCAAAGAAATATGTAACTGAATGCATTATATTATACCTTTTCTTCCTCTTCAGACTTGGAGGATGATAAGCTATCTGAAAATGATCAATTATAAGGTTGATATTATATTTCTATAAACAAGTAACTAAATCATCCAAAAAATTGCAAAATTGTACTTAAATTGAACTGAAGAAACTTTTTGTATAAGAATGAGCAAAAATTAAGGTATGCAAAAGATTATGTTTAATACTTTCAATAAAGGTTTATTTAATAGATGTTTAATTTTGTAGGAAATTCTTCAGAAAATTATATATGAGATAAAAGTACTTAATCAAGCAGTTATTTAGATGGATTGAAAAACTTTATCAAGCAAGAGAAAACTAACATTTTACAGTTAAAAAATTTCCAAAACATACCTAGATCCAAACTTGGATTTAAATCATGAAGTAAGTCTAATTCTGCAAGCAATTTTACATACATTTTGGAGTCTTTGAAGCCGTTGATGTAAAAATCATTTTCTAGAGTATCATAAACCTAAAAAAAAGTTGATCTCTTCAGGAAAGTATATAAGGTTGTGAAAAATTAATATCTAGTTTAAAATAAGAAAAAATAACATTAATGGTGCTTAAGACTTGGGTATCAAATATAGCAATGCAAACGTGAAAGAGGAGTTAACAATAAGTACTCTTAGATACATACATGTTTTAACATAAAATCCCTTGAAACAAGTATTTAATATCTAAATGTACTCAAATTTATTTCTTATCACTGTAAAAAGTCGTAATGATATGGAACCATAAATTGATATCTTTTTAAGAGTATTAATTCAGGATACAAACTTTTGGTTAAATTATTAATTTAAAACTATAAAAACTACAAATAAATTTCAGTTCTAATTTAGACCTAAAAATTGTACCTTTTCTTGAGCTTCATCAAAAAAAGATTCTGTAATATCTTCAGTTTTCAAGCGAGAAACCAGTTTTCTTTTCAAGCTTTCATCCAAACTAATTTTTGAAGCAGCCTATGGATTAAAAAGATACTTAATTCTTGAAACATTTCTTATAAATTGTAACTATAATTTATAATTTTGTATAAAAATGTTCCTAGGTCAAGACCAAGAGGCATGAGGAAATGTTGGAAAAACAAAAAAGTTGCCAGGCAAAATGTAGTGCTTTTATAGCATTTTCAAAGGTTAAAAATTGAAATGTGGGTGAAATTTGAAAGAATAATGTATGGGATTATTAAAGCTTTTTTCACATTAAAACTTGAAATTTGCACAGTATACACAATTCCTCCCCAAATGTATACTTCTATTTGTAGATAAAAAATCAAATAAGATTTCTTTGCAAATGTCAACAATTCACTTAACAACTAGTCTAAACTATAAATTTCGCTAGGGTCATAGCACTTTTGCACTTAAGACTGTACAACCACAGTTGCGTGCATTTCTGATTCTGAAATTTTCATAGAATCAAAAGTTATCTAGGATGGACTAAGATAAAAAAGGCTTTGTCAATGCATAGGAATTTAGAAAACTGTTTTAGTTTATTTAAAATACATGACATAAATTCCAATTTTAGATAACTGTAAATGATTAAGAAAGGAAATAAATTCTTACACTTGGGCCCAGATAAGATTCATAAAGTTGGACAGCTAATGTTTTAAGTTTTTCACCAGATGACTGTTGCCCACCATTACTGATGTCATCTGTTTGTAGCATTTCCACTGTTGTTTTAAATCCCTTAAAAAAGTAAATTGGTATTAATTATAGAACATTTCTTTATCACATGCTAAGACATAAATTAAATATGTAATGCTGATGATACCTGCACATGATGATAAAAGAAAACATAGCCTTCAGCTTCTTCATTAAATAAGTACTCTGGAAGAGAAGATAATATAAATTAATAAAATTTCGAAAAAAAAAAGTAATGAAGACAAAATACATATACAAATATTAACGACCAATTCAACTCAAACTACCAGATTCCCAGAATTTGTCAACTTTTTCCTTAAACTCCTTTACTCCGGTGGAACTAACTATTGTTTCTGGCAAACCATTCCATCTATCTACAACACTGTTAAAAATAATGTTTTCTGCTTTCCCGGTTAAAATGTGCCTTATTTAATTTGAATCTGTGACCCCTCGTTCTATTATCTGTATTGAAGACCACACCCTCTGTGTCCTCCTGCTATATCATTTTAAAAAGTTGAATCAAATCCCCCCCCCATATCCCTTCTTTTCTCTAGAGTGAAAATATTTAACTTCCGTCATCATAATACCCTGTCATCATAATATCGTATCCATATAATCATAATACTGGAAATACCCCTAATATTTTTACTAGTCCTATGCTGAACCCTTTCAATTAAATAAATTTATCTTTTCCAAATATGGAGAACAGAATTGAACCGCATATTCTAATCATATTCACCTCACCAAACCTCTGTACATAAGCAAGATAATGTCCCCTGTCCTTGAAGAGATAGTTTTTTCAATATAACCCAATATCCTATTAGCCTTTTTACTAGCAGCTGAGCATTGATGAACCATTTGAAAATCCTCATTTACTATTACCCCAGATCCCTGATCATATTCCCTTCTTTTATTTTAGCCCCTTGTAGTGTAGATAAAATCTAGCCCTACTAAAAAAAATAAATAAAAAAGGAATAACATAGGTTGATTAGTTACTTGGATTTTTATGAGATCTCAATTAAAAGTTAACTTGGTATTTGAAATAAATTATGTTGATAACATAAAACTAGAACTAAGGAACAGGTAAAAATGAATGCTTACGAGTAAAATAGTGAAGGGCAACATTGTTATTAAGTATCACATCAAAAGGTAATGAAACTAATTTATCCTTTTTTTCAAAAATTGGTGCATCAGTAGAATCAAAGTCCTAAAAATGAGCAATATAAAATGAGGAAGAGGGTAAAGACATAAATTGTGTATTTATTTAATAATATTTTTCAATGAAATTCAGCCACTTACCAGGAAAAATTCAGCTGAATCACTGTCAATATGCTTAGAGTGCCCAAGAAGCCTCTCATACCTAACCCGAGCAATATTCTGAACGAATGAAATGCTTTTCATATATTTCTTGCGTTCTAAAAAATAAAAAAGACGATTAAAATAACACGTATCTGGATCAATACAGTTTAAGAATTTAACAAGCGTTAATAGTGAAAAGTTTAATATTTTATTCAATCACAGCTCAAATATTTTTACCATCTTTGTCACCAGAATCCCTTGAGTTTTGTACTTTCAGTTCATGTTTTGAAATTTGTAAAAAGGCTGCTAATTCTTCTGGATTGTCTCCTCTTCTTAATATGGTAAGTAAGGCTTTACTGGTGACTAGATAGTCTTTACACTGAAAACATTTAACACTGTCAGTGGAAATACTTGGATTTTGTGGTACAAAATGTGCACAGAATTGAAAAAGATGCAGTGCATTTAAGAATTGTTTAAACATAATGTCAAGGAATCCAATGGAAACATTTTTACATAAGAGTAAATCATGAATTTTCAGCTAGTTAAGATGCATTTTTAAACGCTTTTATTAGACTTGCTCTGGGCCAAGGTCACGGGTGAAATCTTACAACTCGATTTTCGGGCACTTCCTGATATGTCAGGGCCTTGAAACTTTACACAACGATGTAACCCTCATGACACTCCAATATCCAATTATTTTATCTAATCAATAACCAAAAAATTAAGTTAATTATCGAGTATTTTTAATTATCAGAAAAAGTGACATTTGAGACCCTTCCAAAGAGATTTTAGCTCCCAAAAAAAGAACAATACTGTAATGGGCATAGTACTATTATATTCAATCATCAAAACGACAATTCTCAAGTAATTAAATTAATTAACGGCAAATTATCGCAAAAAATTTAGATTCTTGCACATAAAATTTCAGATACTTCTAAACGTTATTAAGCCTTGAAACTTTGCAGCATAGTGTAATATTCATGACAATGCAATATTCAATTGTCAGCTAGTCAAAATCTCCGTAATTAGGGTAATTAAAGAGTATTTTCGATTATCCGATTAACTCGATTTTGAGACCCTTAAAAAATATTTTAGCTCCCAAAAAAAGGAACAATAGTGTAATAGGCATTGTACTACTATATTCAATCATCAAAATGGCAATTTAAAAATAATTAAAGAAATTAAAGACAAATTTATGCAAATTTTAAGGTTGTCATTTAGATTCTTGCACATAAAATTTCAGGTACTTCTAAATGATATTAAGCCTTGAAACTTTGCAGCATGGTGTAATATTCATGACAATGCAATATTCAATTGTCAGCTAGTCAAAACTTCCGTAATTAAGGTAATTAAAGAGTATTTTTGATTATCCGATTAACTCGAATTTAAGACGCTCTAAAAGGAATATGACACCCAAAACTTATACAACGGCGTATTATATATATTTGAACTATATTCAATCTTTAAACCTTGAATTATTACCTTTCAATTAAGATAATTAACGAAGATAGTATTGTGAATTTAAACCTATACCACTTGTTCTAAAAGCTTGGAAATACTTTTTATTTTCATTTGATGGATAAATGGGAGTTTCGATGCTTTTATTATGACAGTTATTGCTATTCATTTCTTTTAGTTTTCGCTTTCGTTCAGATGGAATTATTTATAGCTTAAAGAAATACTGAATATGTTTGCATGGGGTGTTGCGCTTTTTCAGTAAAAAAGAAATTATAAAATATCTTTCATTTGGAATATTTTTTTTGTAAATTCTTCACTGGTGTTTGGAAAAGTTTATTTCTTACAAATGACTTGCTTTGAAAAATTTTATAAGTACCTAAATAGAGGGGTAATGTTTTAAATTTTTAGCATTAAATTCTAAGGGGTTTTACTAATTACATACCAACAATTGAAATAAAAATTAAGATTTTAGGCAAAATTCTAAGACTAAAAAGTAGAAAATAAAATAAGTAAAAAAAAAGCTTTTTTAAAAAAACGCTTTTATTAAGATGTCCTAAAAATTCAAAAATAATTTTTTGGGTTTTGTGAAATAATTTATTGGGGAGTAGAAAATAACCTTCCGGTAAGTAAAAATTAACTAATTTTCTGATCACTAAAAATAAAAGCGTGGGCGCTAGTAATTATCTATTTACTATTTATTCTAAGTTCTCTTTTCTCATTTTCTTGTATTTAAAATTATAAATTATTAGCGCCCACGCTTTTATTTTTAGTGATCAGAAAATTAGTTAATTTTTACTTACCGGAAGGTTATTTTCTACTCCCCAATAAATTATTTCACAAAACCCAAAAAATTATTTTTGAATTTTTAGGACATCTTAATAAAAGCGTTTTTTTAAAAAAGCTTTTTTTTACTTATTTTATTTTGTGTATTATTCACAAAGAGACATTTAATGTTTGGGAGTTTTAACCTTGAAAAACATATAAAATCTAGTTTCTGCATTTTTTCAAACGGAAGTACATCTTAAAATATCAAATTTATCACCTCTTTTAAAATACAGTATGCGTGAAAAGACCATATTAAAAGAAATAGACTAACTGAATCACCAAGTATGAATGCAACTCTGTAATGTTATTTCACTCTGCCCCAATGTGGTTTCTTTTGAATAATAAATGCCTGATTGTTTTACCACTCGGTATATAAAAGTAAAATGAGAAACCATTGATTTTGATTTACTGTAATAGGGTTCAGATTATTAATGTATTTCAACTTAAAATTACAAAGGCAACTACAATAGGCATCAAGTAGTTTTAATTAATTAATGTGAACTATAGTTAAAAAAAACCTTAACTATTCCCCCCTGAAAACTTTGTAAGAATATGTTAATATCTATTATACAATGCAAACAATGTGTGAATGGATTCCTCTTACCATCCATATGAGGTTTTGATTAATGACATCAGGATCGGAAAATTGAGATAGTACAGGTTGTAATACTGAAGAAGCTAAGATTTCCTAAAACAAGAGTTCTTCATTAATATTGAATTGATTTAAAGATTTTTGGTGCTTTAATATTAGCCAGGCAACTCACAAATTGGACTTTATTAGTGATATTTAACAAATTACATGGAACACTATAAAAAATTAAAGCAAAACTGCTAGTTGATATATTTTGATTTTTTTTTCATTATAATATTAATTATTATGGTGATTTTATCAGAACTTTGGTCCCTTTCACCCAACTTATTCTAAAGTACCAAGTTTTTATACTTGAATATAAATTAAGTCCCAATAATTAAAAAAACTAAAGAGATTGACATAAATGTTTATAACATAAGTATTTAACAGAGCTTTTGATCAATCGAAGCATTACTAAATGAATACCAAAAATAAAAAGATAGATATAAATAATTTTAAAGTTGAGAGAATTTAAACATTACAAGATTAGAATATAAATAAACTAGAAAAATTATTCAGAAGTTGTAAAGCATTAAATTTATTGACTTCTTCTACTCAGAATAAATCCATAAGGCATGAAATAAATGGTTTCAAAATTAATCGAATGGTACAAAACGTAGCACGCAGATAACATTAAAAAACCGAAACAATTAACTTACTCTTAAAAAAGTTTTAAAAATTTTATTGTTGAAATCTTCAGGTGGAAGAAGCAGGTACAATATCACATCACATATGCATTGAAGATAATCTAAAAAAAGTTAGGTCAATATTAAATTATTAATAACACACGGCTAATTCTATAAAAAAAAATGTCAAATTTCATAGGATTGAAAATCTCATAAGGACTGTCTACAATCAGTAGAGTCAACTTCAACAATTTATGATGTTTCTAGGCAATTTTTTTTTCTCATATTCAATTTGTAAATAATGCGGAAAAGTTGCCTTTAGCCATCAATATCCATGTGAAAACTAGAAAGTGATAAAAATATATCTTGAGGTGTTGAAAAGGAAAGTTTTAAAAAAATGTTAATTTTATGCTCACATTTTGTTTATGATTTTTTATGACGAATTACTATTGTATTTTTCATCACCAATCTTTTGGTGGTAATATTTTTTTTTATTTTAAAGGAATTTTGTAAAGTTAATTTTCCTGCATTTTAAAAAGTTATAACCCTGGAACTATACAACTTTAAAACATCACATAAAGCTAATTTTGTTTGTTATTTTATTCTCGATGATTTGGTGTGCATCATAACCACCTTTTTCAATTTCTTCAAAATTTAAAAAAAATAATAATTTTTTTGTTCCACTCTAGTGTGTTTCTTGGATGATTAAAAGCTGAAGGGACCAGCAAACATGTCCAAATTATCTGGCATTTTCTTACCATATTCACTTTCAGCAGATGAACAAATATTTTCTCTACAGATATCTTTGTCGAATTCAGTCTCCTTATCGAAGAATATGGACTCAACAGTCAAATGACCTTCAGGACCTAAAATACATAATCTCAAACTAGGATACAAGACTAATATGCTTAACATAAAATTTAAACAAAATTTATTCTAATTACTTTCACGTTGCTTCTTACGAAATGCGATTTCAGCATTTCTAAACAATCTAAGATGAGAAGTGAAGTCTTCTACAACACGCTGTGTAAAAAATGATATCCAGTTCACCTCTTTTGAACTAGAAAGAGTAAGTAGTAACATGTTATAATGATTTGTGCATAATAAAAGAACAATTACATGAATTTTCTTAATGTAGGATTGTTGTATGTTATGTTGTATGATTGTGAAATTTAAACATCTATACAGTCTTATCAATCAAAACTATAGCAATAAGTTTAGTAACATAATATCAGCAGAAAATAATAGAATAAGTGTAAGTCATGTTTC
This sequence comes from Tetragnatha montana, assembly GCA_963680715.1. Classification (NCBI taxonomy): domain Eukaryota; kingdom Metazoa; phylum Arthropoda; class Arachnida; order Araneae; family Tetragnathidae; genus Tetragnatha; species Tetragnatha montana. The sequence continues at coordinate 57,308,489 of OY796676.1, read as the reverse complement.
TAAAAAAGCTTGCTTAATATCTGCTACCTTGAATTAACTTTTTCAATTGAAAATAGAAAAATATTACCATATTGAAAAGTTGTTGATCAAACGTTTACAGATTTCATTAAAACCATTCAAAAAATCTTCATCAGGTGAAACGTCTTGGTACCAAATTTGAATGAAATCTCTGACAATGTAGGATATTATCTAAAAGAGTTAAATTCCGAGCAGTTAATTCAAATTCAATAGAAGAAGTGAAATAATCAGTAAAAGTATAATGCATTAACCTTTAGTGTTGCATTTAATTCAAAAGCACAAGTTTAAAGAGATGATGAATCGTACTAGCTTTTTACTGTATAACAAATTAAGCATAAAATCAAACAGTAAAGCTATTTTTAGATGACAAAATCCTTGAAACAATCATACTAGTTCATTTAATTACTCAGCATAATTAAACACTAGAAGAACAATCAATTTCCTTTAAGAGAATAATGCTTGCATACTTCATATTTAAGATTAAGTTTGACAAGGTTGATCAATAAAATTACTAAGTTAAAATATAGAAACTTTATTAATTGCACGTAATAGCAGAGAGAGAACAGCAGCCAAAAAAGAACACTATATAACTACATGCATCTGATGAGTTTAATTGCCAGAAACTTGGGTGTTGTCACTACACTATAAAGCTTTACAACCCATGGAAAATTTAAAATGCCAATAAAATAACAAGCAATATAAATAAGACATCAAAAGTAAAGTGTGAGGAAATAATATCCTAGTTTTAATCGTGATAACATTATATATTACTACCAAACTTCAAAAATTAAATTAGTCTTTAACTGACTATTCAAATATTTACCTCTTTCAATTGGCTGTCTATTTCAATAGAACCTGTAAGGCGTTGATCAATTTTAGGAGATTTTGATAGCTTACTCATATGAATTACTACCTAAAAAGACAATTGTCAAATCTTAAATTAAAAAAAAATCCCAGCAATACTAGGTGTCATTGTAAAAGCTCTAAAAACACAAAAATATAGGAATATATTTTAAGGTGAAGAGATTAACATAAAGAATGGTTGTCATGTACCTGAATGCAGTGATAAAAAAAAACGGTACTTACGTATTATCGTAACCAGGTTGGCGCCAACTTGGCAAAATTTCGCCAAAACGCACCAAAACACGAGATTTCAAAGTTTGATCATCAGAATCGCAAAAAAAAAACATTTTTAAGAAATAAATAATAATTTTTTTAAGGAAAACATTTTATGGGACAGTGGGGGGGGAGTACCGACTTGGCTTTTGGTATTGCGTCATCACCCACAACAACCGAACCGGAATTTTGGCCACGTAGGGTTGCCATAAGTAGGGTCGCCAAATTTGGCGATTTATGCGAATTTTGGCCTGGTTGCAATAATACGTAAGTACCAAAAAAACAATATTCTTATTAAGTGTGGTACCTTATTCTCAAACAAAAACTAAATTATCTATATACATTTTTAAATCAAATGTACAAAAAGTAAATTTAAGTAGTAATACTTAAAATGTTGGATGTGCTGCTAAATCTGAAAACATCACCGAATCCCATTAACTGTGCCGGTGAATTTGGTGGTCCCTGAACAGTTGAAAGGCTAATACCCAAGCATTGCGAAGTTTTATGATAATTGCAATAAAAAAAATCAAACATCAAAATAAAAAGACATTTAAGTATCTCAATCATAAAGGTAGTAGAATAACAGAGGTGGCATGGACGGACAGCAAACCTGTTATTAACATCAATGCCAGGCAAAAAGAATTCTTTAACATTGGGACTCCCATAGTCACATTAATTTCACATCATTTTTTAAAAGCTCTATTGATTCACAGCCAAATGATCAGAAAATGAAAAAAACCCCACCTGTTTAAACCTGTAGAAAGTGAAGACAAATGATTTTGAGCATAAAAGTTCTTTTTATCTCCGAAACATTTTTATAAAAGGAATTTAAAAAAAAAACTCATGCCACGTAAGTACGATACTTTCACAAGCTTTATTTGATTAGATTCAACATATTTTCAGTTGAACTACTTCTAGTATTAAAAACGAACATTTGTGATCGGATTAGATGTGTTGGTGAGTATTAAAATCAGTATTTCTGGACGTAAAACGACATTGACAGTTTTTGTTGGTGTGTGTGGTTAAGTTTGTCTGATTGGTGAGGTTTCCACTATCCCATTAACTGTGCAACATTTACAGAAAGTTATGAGTCACGGTTGAATTAAGTGGTAACTTACACTCAAAAGATAGAATCTTGAGTGCTTTAGGATTTGACGGGGAAAAATATGGCCAACCCAACATTACTGGTGACATTTGACAAATTACTTAATAATAGCATAACAAAAAGCAACTCTGCTAATTGAGATGAGATATTTTTATTGTTTTTTACTTTGATATTTGATTATTTTGGCTATTTATCATAAAGTTTAATGCTTGTACCAGGCTAATCCCAAAGTACCAAATCTTGAATAATAAAATGCTGTTCTAGTTTCCATTTTATTAGAGTAAATTTGGCAAGCATTTAAGTAAAGGCTTATATACCTTTGGAATTCCTAAAAATGGAAAGGCTTCTTTCTCAGAAATTTTCAAGGCATCAAGATTTGTAGGTATTCGAAAAGTAGTTTCAGAGTAGTGCATTAACAAAAAACTAGGAGAAAACACATATTAGTTATTATTTAATTAGAAATTCAAGCAGTCTGTACTTACATATTAGGTTGTTAATCGTGCCTAAGGAAAATAAACTTACCCAAGAACAGCTGATGTTCCTGTAATAACAATAAAACAACACATCCATAATCCAAATGTTGCGATGCTTAATAACATCACCAGCAAGAGCCAAACAATTTTGGAAGACATCTGAAATGAAAAGAAGAAAACATTAATAATAATTAATTTTGATGATTGAAAACATAGTAATCATGGCAAAAGGAAATGCTGCTATACAGGTTGAAAAGAGTCCTATATAAAAACAATAGTCACTTAACAAACCTTGTCCTTCGTTTACATTTGAGATTTAAGCTACCGCTACATTTACGATTGATCACATATTATTCAGCAATAAAATTCATGTTTATAAAAACTACTCATTTGTTTAAATAGAAAACTTCCGGCAAATCACACATCTACAGATATATAATTCTAAAATCGATGAAGGTCTACCACCCTAGCATTTAGCGTGCTTCAGACAAAAGAATACTCACAAAGCAATAATAATCGCATTTGTTAAGTTATCGATAAATGGTTTCAATACGCAGATCATCTGACAGTGATAGATAAAACAGTCGACGTGAATTGGTATGTTCCCGAAAGGCTTAATACTTAACAAAAACAAACAGAAGGGAAAAATTACAATCAAAGACAGCAATAAAAACAAACGAAAACCACCTCCTGATCGTGACCATCAGCTCATTCTTTGCCCTTTCAGATAATTAGCTAAATTAATACAACATAACAACACGAATAAAGCATGAGGACTAGCGAAGAGCCGATTGTAAACACAAAAACCGAACACAGGCGGAAACACCCCCGATGGCAGCGACCTCTCTTGACGCTTTTTTCAACTATACTGAGAAAACTCGCACAGGTACGGTAAAATCATTCAGTGAGCATACATACGGTGATGGTGAATAGCCGGATGAGATAGTTCTCTTCTCCAGTGGATACAATTGGAAACAATCAAGACCGGACTCAGGTGCTTGAGACAGTGCGGTTCTTGTTTCTCGAACGTTAAAAATGATTCAAATGCACGCGGTTTTCCATGAAGTGTGATTTTGGTAAATAGGTTTCCTGTTTTAAGGAAAGTTTTCCGCCGGACATGTAAAATTTCTGTAAAATATTGAACCAATTTCTTCCGTGTGTGACTGACTGGGACGGACCAAACCATGCGGATTTGGCGTGGATGTTTCTGAAAGGTGAGAGGCAATTTTTTTTTCTTAGAATCGATTTTCGACTCGGGGGAGGGGATTTCGACACCCGCTTGTTGCTTCTGTAAAAGACAGTTTCGAGTTTCGGGTGATGCATTTTTTTTGTCGGCGCTGCTTAAAAATGTAACGCAAAACTAGTTTGATTAAAAAATTGATGGGACGAAGCTAATTTTTAAAATATTTCTCTTAAGAATGGACCATTGATAAACTACTGATTTCACGTTTAGTTTCTTTATTCTTCCCTATAGTACCTTTTTCTAGATTGTAAGATTCAAGATTCAAGGATTGTTTTATTAATAAAATGTAACTAATTATTTAAATAAAATTAATTTAAAACTTATAAAAGGTTTGCCTTTAAGATTTAAAAATTAGCACAGGGGTATGGTACCAATACACCCTAACAATTTGGAAAAATCGCCCATTTAATTTGGAAAACACTTTTTCATGAACACCGAACACAATCAATTATTGACCACTGCCATTGTTGAAATTTATGACTGTGACTTAAAAATTTTTTACAAATGCCTTAACCCACAATGACCAATGCAATGACCCAGTTTCCAATCACACCGAAAACTTATTTTATTCCTTGAAAAAATTCTATTTTTTGTAATAAGATTTAAATAAGCAACCAAAACAATTATTTAAAAATTGTCATTACTTTTTTTTATTTAAAAGGCTTTTCTGGAAGGAAATTGCGTTTTATTTTCTCCGAGGGTTCGTTTTTAATCATTAAAATTAATTAGTATTTCTCCTTTAGTACGAGTAAAACCTTAAGTTATAAATTAAAAACTAGTTGAATTAAATGATCATGACTTTTGTTCTTGTCACAATCATGTGTACAAAAAATGTTAAAAGTCACATGAAATATATTTTTGGCTCGAAAGAAAATTTTTATAAAAAGATAACTTTATTTGGAAAAAATACGCTTTTTATATAACTTCCGAAACAATGTATTTTAACAAGTTAATGCTAGTTTTTTTTAATGAATCTGATTCAAAAACCATTAAGGATGTTTAAGCGTTTTAAGTTCAATATTTTAACAATTCGTTGGCAATTACGTTGATTGCTTGTAAAATAGAATAAGCCTTCAACATTGCTGACAGTAACATTTTAATCCAAGTTGACCATTTACTGCCCGCTCAAAAACAAACTAGGAAAAGGGAATCTGAAATTTTAAACCTCAAGTACTACGTAATATTTTGTATTTTAAATATTTTGTTTTCACATATTTTTAAGTGGCATAAATTTTTAAAGAGTACTATATTATGCTAATTCCTCTATTTTACTTCCACGAAACCAATGGTAATAATAGTACAAGAATAAGAAGTATATATTTGAAATTGACTTTTGTAATAAAAGTTATAGTATCCATTTTGATTAAAAAGAGAAAAGCTAATTTTTAATTCAATTTAAGAGAAGAAAATTATGTTTCCTTAGCGGAACAATAGGAAATATTATTTCTCGATGAACGTTCTCTTGTGTAATTATAATCTAGAGATCCTTTATGAACTTTACTTTCCGCTTTATGATCCTTTAAGTAAAAAAGTCTATTATAATCGTGGTAAATTTCTTTTAAAATGGCGTAAAAAAAATTCCATCTGTACAAAAACGACTCAAACAAACTATACATAGAAGGATACATAAATATTGATCAGTTTACACACATATTTTTGTAATAAAGATGAATGAGTTGCTTTAATCAATAGAAGACATTATCGTTTAGTGCCTCATCAGCTGAATCAACTTTTCTCTCCAACTATAAAAAAAATTAATTATCATATTTTATTTTTCTGAATTCATATTTTCTTTTCTAAATATATGTTATGTCATGTGCTTTGAAACTTGATTGTCGATTTTTTTTTTTAAATTTAAAAGCGTAATTACTTTTAACGCACAAATTTAAAATATTCTTTCATAGTTTTTGGTTTGAACTTTAAGAAGAGAAGCGATTAATTCATTTAATTGAAGAGGCACATCTTCAAACGTTCACCCCACAATTAAGGAAGAGCGAAAAATATCTTGTGTGGTAGTTTTCCTTGTATGGAAATTATCATTCATAACCACAAGTGCAGGGAAGCTTCTTTAGACGCTGTCAGGTCCGTGCCAAGCATTTAAATTACTTGTTTGAAAGCTTTCGCGTTATGAAAGAAACTCACAAAGATGTAAAGAGGGATAATTCTAAATTTAGCTGGTTCTCTAATAAGATCTTCACTTTACAGAACTTAAAAACTGGGCCACGGATTCCAAACATATTTTATCCTTGAAAGTATAGTTGAGATAGTTTACTAAATAAGAAATGACGTGTCATTGCAATATGGTGAATTTTTAGATCTTTTACCAATTCTTTACTCTCAAAAGAATTCAAATAACGGCTGTATTTAATTTGTAAGACACTTTTGACAATGTTTAGTTTGACAATGTTAATTAAATTAAGTTTATTTTGACTCTGTTTTGAAAATTAGATTCTAAAAAATCGCTACAGAAAAGTCCCTCAGTGCACCGGGGATCTTTTTTGTGTACTTAAGTACAAACAAAATTCGGGATGGGACGATTCGGCGCGGCCGTTTCGGCGCCGGCCGATTCGGCGCGGGCCGTTTCGGCGCGAAACTTATTACAGTGCATGGATTTCGGAAAGGAGAAAATCTGTTTAATAAATAATTTTGAAAATTTTTTAACCATGACCAAAATATTAATTCAAATTATTTAACAAAGATATTAATTTGATAATTAAATTAAATTTAAATTATGATAATAATTATTAATATCTATCGAAAATATCTGGCGCCGAATCGGCCGGCGCCGAAACGGCCGCGCCGAATAGTAGTAGACCGTACAAAATTCCACCTAAACAAACTAAACAAACCAGTTTTCCCCTTCTAAAAGTTACTTCAAAGGTAACAAAACTAGTTTTTCCCGCAACAAGGGTGTTAGTGTTAGAAAGCACGTTTTACAGGTAAATGTTTTTTTCCCCTCATTGATCACCTCATGCTATGTGTAGTGTGTAGTACAGTTGGTGTTGGCGCTGGGATTGAAAAACTCCCAGGGATACTCAAATAAGTTAGTAAAATTGAAAAACATTCAAAATTGGTAAAAATTTCGTAAAATTTGAAGCAAACTTGAGCCTTTTTTTGGAATAAAGTTACTTTTATTATACCTAATGCATATATAACGTTTTGATTATGTGGTTTTAATATTCGTGGTGTGCACTTACTTTTCTTAAAAGAAAAAGTCAAAAATGAGATTTTTAACTATTTCTATGTATAAAATACATAATTGAAAGCTTGCAATAAATTTAAAATCGCCACTTATTGAGTAATCGTGAAAATATGCAGTTGAAATCAATCTTTTGTGTATACTTTTCTCACTTAACAAACCTGTTTTCTCCTTGTAAAAATTATTTCAAAGGTAAAAAAGCTAGTTTTTCCGCAACAAGGGTGTTAGCGTTAGAAAGCACGTTTTACAGGTAAGGTTTTTTCCCCTTGTAGCATTCAAAGATCATAATTCAGTTGGTGTTGGTGTCAAAAAATATCGGATCCAGCAAAGTTTGAATGACGTCACGAACCGGAAACGACGCATCGTTGATTTGGTTGTTTCTAATGTAATAATTTAATTTTCTAAAATTATTAACAGTTTATAATTTTTTTATGAAGTTTAATTAAACTGTTCTTATTTTTATAATATTTTATACCTCATAAAAACAAGATTCTTTGTCTTTTATTATTAAATCCTTAACATATCTATAAAGGAATGAAATATAAAATATTTATTTTTAAATTCTCAACATAATAATTGGTCTTCTTCAGTTAGATAATTAAATTTACCTAATTTTATTCACTTTCTACGTTTAAATCAACATTTAAAAACGCTTGAAAAATAGGAAAACTAAAATGGTTTTAAAAAATTTTTATTTAAAAAGAAACTCATGAAAAATTAATAATATAACTCATCTAATCAAAATATGCGCATCGATTTTTTAAGAAAGGTATTACTGAAATATACTTCATTAGTTTCGGAAAATGGACCTCAAGTTGTGCATTGTTTTCTTAAGAGTTTTGTTTTCCAAACACATTTATTAACATACTACCTATTAATACATTATTCTATTTTGATTAACTTTGATAATAAAAAGGGTACGATTCCGTTAGAGTCCCCGCTAAATATCGCCAATATCCAAATCGCTAAATGTATCCAAATATGAACAAATTTTTCTGACTTTTATTAATAAACTGAATAGTTATTGATCTATAATTAAACATTTTAATTCAGGAGTTTGAAATTATTTATGAATATTTCTACTTTTTGTTGTCTAAAAGAACCGGGCGATATTTAGCGGGGGCTCTAACGGAATTGAACCATAAAAAGTAATAAATATATTGAGATAAAAAGGAAGCCGACGTTATGAACTTGAAATTACAACAACGATGTTTTGTTTCCGGTTTGTGACGTCATTCAAACTTTGCTGGATCCGATATTCCTGAACTCCTAGGCATATTCAAATAGTTAGTAAAATACTTTTATAAATATCTAAAATTTGAAATTATAATGCATATAAATAACGCTTAAATATATTCATGGTGTGTATTTAATTTTTTATAAAGGCAAAGTTAAAAACGAGATTTTTAATAAACTCCATTTGTAAAATAATTAACTGAAAGCTAGTAATAAATTTTAAAACACCACTTATTGAGTAATCGTGAAAAATAGGCATATGGAGATTTCAACTATTCCGTTTATAGTCTTTGAAAAGAATTAATTTACCACTACTATAAAAAACCTGCAAAGAATGAGAAACTACACCGAAAAAAAATTATATTCTTTTTTCATTTTCTAACTGTTCACTGTTCACTCTCTAAAGACTTAAAACCTCTTACAGCAATAAAGACAGACTAAAAATTTACACCAAAATCTACATCTTTAATACAATAAACGAAAAAAAGAGACATACATCCCACGAAAATAAACATAAAAATGTCCTAAGCGACAAGAAAAAATACGACCTGGGTAACTAAACACACATCCCGTTTATTTCACGTATTTCACGGTAGGAAAAACGGGCAAAACAAACCTACAAAAACCGGGGCTCATTAATAATACTTGAGGTAATTACATCAACAACAGAAAGCGGAATATTATTTTCCTTTCTCTCTTGGAAAAGGGAAATAAATAAATATATATTTTTTTTCCCTGGAAAGCCGTCTTTCTGGGGATCTGGGAATGAAACTAGGTAAGATCTCAGCCCCAAACTTCTTGGCCTTAATGGTCTTTGGGAAGGCACATTTAACTTCCATTTTCTGCACTCTTCTCTGAGCACAGCAGCGGGAAGAAGGTAAATCCGAATGCAAGTAATTGCATTTGCCTGCTGAGTATCATTGCCTTTCGATAAGGATCTAAGCCATTAAAGGGGTAACGGTATACCGGCGGATATTAAAATGAGAGCGATCATGCGGTGATATTTTTTATGCGGATCATTTTTTGCGAATTTGTCTAAGTAGTTTTCGTGCGTTTTTGTGAGGTGTTGGATGTTTCGATTTGTTTTTTCAAAATGAGGCTCGACTAGGCTATGATTGAAAGGGGAAGAGGACTAATTCTTATTGTTGAATAATTTTGTCGTATTTTCATAGTAAATTTTCTAGCAAAAAATCTCGCCAAATTTCGTCTGTTTTTCCATTAAAAATAAAATAAATAAACAAGTTCTTCCTTATTTGTACCGTCAAAAATCGCCAAAATATTTTATACGCTGTGGCAAGTGCGAGCCACGGGTAGATACCGATCCGAAGGTCATACGACTCAAAAGTATACTCCGAAGTTCTAATCGCTTCAGTCGGTATTTATAACCCATTTTAATTAGTTGACTCTTATAGTGGTGAGTAAGCTCGCCACAGTACTCCCCCTCCAGAATGCAGCTGGGCTGGATTCGTGAGTCTTTTTGAAACTAGCTCGCCACAACGCTAAAAATAAAAAGTTAAGTTCTTATTCATATTTATAACAGTATGTTTTTATATATTAGTTTGCCATTTTTGGTGATTTTTTTGTTTTTGGTTTTTGGCATTCAAGACAGTTTGGCGATTTTTAATGGGACAGGTAATGGAATTGTACCAAATTAAATAATAGTAACAATTACAATTCTAATAATTTTAAAACTACATCCAGAAAGAGCTGATGAAAATCCTCCAAAATCCTTCAGGATTTCGAACATCCCTATGCTCTTGTCAGCACCCTTTTCTTTCGAGAATCTCTCTGGTTTCCAACATCCTTTTTCTGTTCGCCAAAATGTCGCAACCTTTTGTGAGCAACCTTTTGATCGTGAGCATCTTTCTATTATCTAAAGTTATTTTGCTCTTGAACAACTTTCTGGTGTCTTTCATCTTTATGGCTCTTTAACATTTCCTTCTATTTCTCTCTCTTCTATTCAGAATTTCTTTGCTCTCTTGATTCTTCTTACACTACAGCATTTCTTTCTCTTTTTTTTTCATATTTTAACCTCGATGCTTGATTCACTTTTTCTAAACTCACTCTTGGCTGTTTCACAGGGTTATCTTAATTTCTCTAACATTTTAAGATGTGTAGCTCCTCACTTCTTTGCGGACCATTTTGAATGATCTCATGGACCACTTATGGTCCACTGGTTAAGAACCACTGATTTAGATGTATGGAATCGTAATGAGTTTAGAAACCTACCTACAGGAATTTTACTTTTGATGTTCCACCGGTTAAGAACCACTGATTAGGATGCATGGCATCGTAATGAGTTTAGAAACCTACAGGAATTTTACTCTGAATTTTGAAAGAATAAAGCTATTACTTCAATCTGTGCATGACCGGGTATATATCAACCTTGCAATAAATAGACATTTTCAGTAATGAATAATGAATTCCTAATTCATGACTTTTAGTTTATTTGAGACAAGGACAGTATATCACAGATCCCATACGTATTCAATTATGAATGAATCATTTGTTAGAAAATAATTTCCATCGCAGTCACATTCTTTCACACGCATGATGTCATTCCAGGACTAATAAAGTCTAATTGACTTCTTCAAACACTAAACTAAAACTAACGCAAACTCTTCACACAGAGAGGTTAATACACAATCCTCCCTCATTAAAAATACAAACGCAACATGCCGTTCATTTTTACCACCCACCTTTCCCAAAAGCTTATTGTTCTTAAAATATTCAGATCTCTATTGACCGCGGCGGACAACATCATCCATTCCTATTAACTCACGTGCTAGTAATTAATCAAAACCTGTCAAGGCCCGTGGTAAACGATCTCGCCCGAATCCGTTTGGTTCGAGTTAAGTTAATTAATTCCTTATCAACCACTCTGCGTTTGGTTGCTCTGGTGTTCATCAAGCCTCGGTGAGTTGGGGTGCATGCTTTTGGAGAAAGTGGGTCAAGGTACGTAGCAACGTTTAGAAAACTAGAGAAAGCCGGAAGATAGGCAAATATGGGGATTTTTGTTGATAAATGTTACCAATTCTTATACTTTTATTGTATTTACCAATATTTATGATATCGTTGTTTGTTAGCGCGGTGTGATGAATCTTTTGATTTCTTCGATGGTATTTCATTCAAAAATTTAACCCAAGACCAAATTTATTTGAAAAGTTTAAAATTCACTTTTCAAGTAAACCAAATTGTTATAATTTCAAAAATTTCAAAAAAATTTAGTTAATTCAATATTTTAAAATAAAAATCGACAATCACTTTGCACTTGTTTAGGAATGAGTGACGTCAGATCTTTTTTAGGCCCTACTTTAAAGTAAAAGTCAACAATAGCTTTGAATTCCTAACCCATTGTTGTACCATTGTTTAAAACTAATGTTTCGGATTGAATGACGTAGTCACATGCTGTTTCCGCGCCTTTTTTAAAAGTCAAACTTTTAAATTAAATTAAAAGGCAAATAAGCATCGCAATTAAAAAACTTATGCGGGTATATTATTCTCTTGGATATCTCTATCAAATTAAAAAATCAAATAAAATGCGGGAATTGCCCATAATCTTAGAAACTATTTTTATATATTAAAGACGATTTATGAAGAAAGTTATGATTTCTAATTAGCTTTAATGCTTAATTAACGGAAAAGCTTTTCACCGTTTGACCATCCGAATTTTACTTCTTTAGAAGGGTGCTTCAAAATAAAATGATTTTCAGAAATTTACATCACCGGTTGAATTTTCATGTAGGACTAACTTCTGAATCCTGCAGCTGTACTATCGAAATTGTATTAACCCTTTCAATCCCAGCCGCCCCAAATCAACCATAGGATCCATTGGCAATCTCAGGCGAACTAGGACAAAAGGGGTTAAACTGATAGTATTATTCAGTTTTCTCGTTTTCTGATTAGAGAGGCCTGAGAAATGGCTAATTCTATTTCTGTCCTTTTTTTGCCAGCGGAGTAAAACGAGGCCTCTCTCTAGGGTTGTAAACCTACACGAAATCGTTTTCCTTTTTTCACTTCGAGAGACAGGGAAAGGCACTCTGAAAGGTCCTAATCTTCTTAAATGGGTATTGATCCGCATTGTGTCTCATTAAACTTTCTCAAGTATTATGTAATCGGAAGAAAGGAGTCGGACTTTGGGTTAACTGACCTTGCCACCAAAGAGCGAATTATTTTACTTGTTGGATTTCAGACGGCGATGTTGATTAGAGAAAAAGAAAGTTAATTTTAGTTGAGTGAAATAAAAAGGAAACTGGTTTATAAGCAGATCCTTCAGATCAAGCACACAGACCGGAAAATATGTGTAACCAATCCACAATCCACAAAGGAAACTTTAATGATTGATGACTGACGATGGCTTTGCAATAGTTCTCGACTCTTCGTCCATTGACCACAGATACATATAGATAAGAGACTTAGAAGGTGTCTGCGACAGAAAATATGTTTTCCAATTACACTTCGTAAGATTTCAAGCTCCACTTAAGCACCAATGAAATCGTTCGCAGAGGAACTGGCAAAATCATATTTTTTGGAATGACTAACAAAAAAAATTTCCCTCACAGTATACGAAATGGAATTTGGGAAATCAGCTGAAAACAGCATTGTGAGATCGATGTGCGTTGAAAGAGATGAAGTGAATAGATCAGTAAAAATTGTTATCAGCTGTGGGGAGTGCACCTTCTTGTAAATACAATGTCCAATGTAAAGGATATTATACAGAATTCTTTGGTTTTTGTATCATAGTATAGGTTAGTGTTTTTTTGTTGAATTTTTAATTCATTAATCTGTAATTTTGATTTAAAATCATCTTAAAATCTAATAAAATATCTTGAAAGATTGCAAATCACAGGTGTTTATAACTTTATTCAATCGTAGACCCCAAAACTATTGGTAAGGCGATAAGAATATTAGAAATATTTCAATAGACAATTTTTAATGCAATTTTATTCATTCATAACTATGGTATAATAAAGGAAGGTAGGTATTCCACTTTAATATTTTGTTTGAATCAAATAATAGTAGTTGGGGTAATACTACAAAGGAGGAAATTGGACTAGCTAGACTTAATTAAACAAGAGATAAAAGGAAAACTTCAATTAAAAAATTGTTTGCAATACTATCAATAAAACACACAGAAATGTAATTATCATGTGAAATAGCACTTTTCCAGGCCCTCAAAAGGAAAAAGGTTTGTTATCATGTGTTATCATGTAGTTTTGAATTTTTTAGTTAAATTAAGACTGATTTTAATTAAAAAACCAAAGAAATTTTTAAACTTTTTTGAGGGCTGCAAAAGTGCTACTTTCATTATTTGTTAATATATCTTCTAATATTTAAGATATTTTAATGAAATTTTTTTCTGCGCATTTGCTTTGATACAGCAAAAAAACTGTCACAGTTTTTCTATCCCCTTTAGTTTTTTAATTATTTAAAAAACTTTCTTATTTTACCACGAAGGCCGCTGTAAGTCGTCTCAATGAATTCAAGTATGGTCACTTACTTAGGGGTACGCTTACTTCCATTGCCCTAAGATACGTTGGATACAAATTAGATCCGTGAAACTGACTTTTGAAACACCCTATATATATCTAAACATTCGTCCTTATACAGAATACAACTAGCCTTTATTTATGATGGAATATGGATTGCGTAAATAGTATTTGCGAGGTATGATATTTTTCGTCTTTTCTGATACATGGGGCTAATCAGTGAATGAATTTCATGACTAGTGTATATAACTACATCCCAAAAACTATATTCTCCCTAACATTTGAGTCTTCTCCAACAGTGTGTCTGACTTTGTGCCAAGTATAACAGATGAAGTATCATGGAACACCTGATATGGTTCCAATTTTGTACCCAATGCAATATTTAGTGACCGTTTCTTTGATCTTTTAACCTTCTTTCAAAGGTTAAAGGTTAGAAATATCTTTTTTAAAAGTTCAATGATGGGAAAATATCAAATATATATATTTTTTGTTTTCCTACTTTATTTTCCTTTAAAGTACTACAGAATAAAAAAATAATTTTACAAATATACTTTAAAATCAATAAACTTCAACTTAGCTCTTACTGCATATTCACTTCTTTTATCATATTTAAGTAATGTAAGCTTCACATTTTCAATAAAGCTATAAAGTTTTTTAACTTTTTCGAAAATTGAGGGTACAAGGAGGAGAGGTAGACCAGCGACAAGGTGGTTGGATTGTGTGGAGAGAGATTTGGAGATCTTGGGAATTAATAGATGGAGAAACCTAGCAAAAAGTCGTGCCGTCTGGAGGAGGCAGACAGAGAAAGCCTTGGCCTGTACCAGGCTGTAGTGCTGTTGAAGAAGAAGAAGCTTCACATTTGACACATTTCACATTTGACACATTCACATTTTTATTCATTAAAGAATTATATTGTCACTATCATTACTATAACTATGTGGAATTTAAAAAATTTTTGAAAGAAGAGTTTTAAGGCACATTTCATTCAAAATTACATTAATGTTAAAGATGATTAAGAGTAATTATTGGCCATTTTTCTTGTTTTTAAACATGACATTAGAACAAAAACAATCCCAAACCATTGCTTCAAAGAAATGCACATTTTTGAAAGGAGAGAATAGTAACATGATTAAAATCCAGTGCTTAAGATTTTCCCTTTCTAATTAAAATTATTTTTCTTCGCATAACTTCGGGTGAGTCATTCATACCGCACGAATAAATTTCAATAAACTTTTGCGAACATAGCCTCTTGGGATGTCTACCCGTAGTGACGGCAATATCAAAATCGTTTAGAGAATTAAGTGTGATAAATGGAAACTCATAAATTAAGAGTGTCGTGGGGGTTCTACTTTATTGTCGTGAAAAATGTGATGAATAATTGGAAAGAGGCAATTAAGTGTATGAAAAAAGAAAAAACTGCTTAAGAATGGACAATTCCCACATTTTTTTTATAATTTTTTATTCGATAGAGATGGTTGAAAAATAAAATTTGATGCAAACATTTTTTGATTCTGACGCTTAATTATTTTTTTTATTTAATTTCAAAGTTCGTCTTTTAAAAAGGGCACGAAAACGGTCGCTACGTCACAAATAGTTTTGTGACATCAGTTGATACGAAAAACACTATAGTAACAGCTAATCAAGAATAGACTTTCGGCGATTCTCGATGTTTGTTTGTATCAAATTACGTCACGAGCGTTTCGAGGTCAACTCAAATTTAGCTATTTTTATTTTCAAATATCTAACTAAATAATTTCTTTTGAAACTTTTAATGCTGATTTTTGAAATTGGAATCGTTGATTTTACCGGAAAAATGGCTTTACTTCTATTTTTAAAAAATACGGGAATCGTCCATTTTTATCATAATTTTATGTAGTTATGTGTAACATTATTAGAGTCTGGGGATAATTAAATAGTTTTATTATAAGTACTTAAATAAAGATAAGGTAACATTAATATTCACCTCAATTAAATAAGGGGGCCACCACCACCTGTTCGCTATTGCCCACCATTTGCTGAAATACTTAAATCTAACTAAAATTACCAAAAATATATAAAAAAAATATTTGTACTTGAATATTAAGGCATCGATTTTTCAACTTGTATTCATGAAGTGTAGGTATAAAATATAATTATTATTTTAATTTTACGTAAGAGAATTATATAAATTCTCAAGTAAAGTTATTTCAAGTACTAACTGCTATGGTCAAATCTTTTTGAAATAAGTGGGTTAGAAGCCAATGGTACCAGTGGTGAGGCTGGGAAGTAACATGTTCATAGGAGGTGTATTGGCAAGCTTCACAAAATGTTTACCACGTGCGTGTTTTTTAAAGGAGTTCCACTTTCCCCCACTGTTTAATAACAGTGATAACTCAGAGTATAGAATAAAACCCTCCCAAAAGTATGTTAAATCGAATACACATCGAATACGAATCGAATACATTTACAATTTCGTTTTCTCCGCATTGTAAACTTTTCACTTATCGCCCATTTACGTTCTTAAACCTCTCACCTACTCATGAATAATATTGCTAGAGAAGACTGTGTGTGTTCAATTCACCCGTTTCCTTTCTAAAGTTATCCATACAACAAACGGAAATACAGGGTGATTCAAAATTCATGGGCGAAAATGATAGTGGGTGCACGGGTGCAGTGGTGTAGAATATCCTAAGGCAATTCAGAATCACCCTGGTTTGGGTGGGCGGCGAAACACACCTGAGGAGTTGAAGCGCGGACAAAAGTTGCCAAAAGAAACGAAAAATGGGTTATTGTAGGCAAACGGTTAGATGGTTATAAACAAAATTTTAATGCCAATTATTATGTTTGAACTCATTTATTAAAAACGTGTAAAGTATTTTTCCTTGATGGGTTAATAATTACATTACTTTTTTATTGTCGTATTTTAAAACTTTTTATACCTCTGTTTGATGGTATTTAAAGTTTTGCATGATCTTAAAAATTGCATTCATTTTCGTTCACTGCCTAGAAATTTATAAATTAAACATAAATGTGACTATATAATTTTTTATCTACTTTTCACAATATTTTTTTCAGAACTTCGTCAAGTTCATGATGGAAATGCAAAAATGTTTCGCTATTGACTGATACTACTTACGCACTAGGGGATTACATTTTCCGACTCAAAAATAACATTTCATAACCAACTACTACAACTTTCACTTTCTTTCCTCCCGCACAAAAATTCCCTCCGATTATTCCCTCCAAATTAATGGCCCAACTGAAAGGGAGGGATTAAGGGATGTTCTTCAAGGTTTCTTGCGGACGATTTAAATAAAATACTTCATCTGCATTGCTAAGTGAGTCGAATGAATTCGCGTTGAAAGGCACTCCAGGCTTATCGAAACTCTTACGATGTCCTGCTGCTAAGCCGATTCATTTATGCGAAGGGAAAGAGAACCCGCATTAAGATTAGATAAAATCGAGCTGCAAAGAGGATTTTCTGAGAAATCTGTGTTTATTGAAATATTTTTCACCTGTTTTATCAGTTAGTGGGCCTCTCTCCGCCTCGTTTGGCTTTTGATGGTTGTTTTTGTTTGTTTCTTTGGCGCTCGTTTGGTTTTTAATGATTTGGAGAGGAATTAAAGTCGGAAGATTGGTGGAAAAAAAGTGTTGCTGAGTGTTATTTATTGGAGAGTTATTGGTGTTAATTTGGGGTTGGGTCGATAATTTTTTTTTTCGTTAGGGTAAATGAATGTATTTGAAATTGCAATAATATTATGATAAGTGTACTCAGATATCATTCAAAAGTTTAGTTTCAAACTAATGTTAAATGTTAAGTATAAACACATTTTAACTCTAATAATTAACATTAATCCAGCTAATAAGAATTACGAATGTACGAGTAGTTAACCAGTTTTACTTACACTACTAAAATATAAAACATTAAAGGAGCGTTTCCATTTATGCGTTTGGTTGCGGTACTGCAATCCGGCGAGAACTCGTTCACTTGCATTGTTTGGTTCTTTACCTTTGGTTCTTTGCCTATTTGAGACTCGTCATTTGGTAAATCTAGATTGCTGTACTGCAACCAAACGTTAAATTGGAAACGGTCCTTTAGTATCATTTTCGTATCCTGAAATAAAAAAATATACATAGCATAAAATTAATTACTGAAAAATTGTTTGTCATAGAATTAGAAATATCTTTTACCGGTTTTATGGATTTTTCTTGTCTACATAATTGTACAGTGCTTTCTTTTGCTCGAGCTAAGCATCAAATTTAATTTCCTTACATAGAATGTTTCAACAAATCCTTCGAAACCCTGTAGATACAAATTCTTTATGTGGGGTACATAAAAATGCCCATAGAACTATACCTCTAAGATGCATAGTTTTCGAGAAAATTGCGACATAAAAAGGTATGACGTCTTTATTCGGTTAATTCTAAAAAAAATAAAGAAAAAGATTGATATACTTGTAGAATGTTAAAACTATCAACTGTGCATGTATGCGCAAGCCGTGGAATAAAATATCCTATCAGATATGACCTTACATTTTTCGAAATTAAAAATGCATCGCAGAGGTAGTTCTCTGGGCATTAATTATGAACTCTACGCTAGGAACTTGTCTGTGCAGCGTTTGGGGGTAAGTAACATAATAGTACTTACCAGAGATATTTTTAACTCCTCTGAGAGAGTATTTCACTCCTTGAAAATCAGAAATATTACTCTTTAAAAAACTAGCCAGGAGTATTTTCACTCCTTGAATTTTTCCCAATGGTTTGGCTTAAAAAATGCACCGTGTATAATGTTTAATATTTTCTATTAATACTTAACTTATGCTATAATTGTTAAAACCCAAAAAAGCATCCTCATTTTTTTTTCAATTTCACTTTGTCCATTATAAAGTAAGCGTTTTTAATAGAAAATTTGTTTCTGTATATGTAGCTAATGCTATTAATTACTGTATTTCACTCCTCACAATTGAATTTCACTCCTCCTAAAAAAGTCAAAGAGTATTTTTACTCTTCGAAAAAAATCCTAAGAATAACACTGGTACTTACTATAACGTAGAGTAGCATAATAGTATATAGTTCAAGTGTAGCTCTCTGTTCCATCCGAACCACATATCTTACATCATGCATAAAAAAGCAACAATGATTCCACAGTTACTCCAACACAAGTTTAAGAACCTAATAATAAAGTATATACGAAAGGGAAAAAAAAACAATTTTCGATATCGTGTGCATGCGGTAACGGAAGAACAAATGCATCCATCACCCATATGCAACGCGAAATACACGACACCAGCCTCAAAAACAACAACAACAACGCACCCCGTTTATACGCACAACACCATGTCATGCGTAACTCTCATTACCCCACCATCGATATAACACCGGTGGAAATAACAAGGTCCCAAACGACTATCTATGAAGAATCTTTAACGTCACATTTATTTCTGCCCCCTTCGAGAGAGGGGGGGGGTGGCAGGTAATCCTCGTTTCGCGTGGCCCGGACAGGCCGCTTAGGTCTGTCCGAAATGAGTAATAACCCGGCAGGAAAGAGGGAGGGATGAAAAATAGATGAAGATGTTTCCCATCCGCAATTGAAAGTGCCCCGAGAGGAGTTGGACTGCTTTTTGATGGTTTAATTGGGAGATAGATGATGGACGGTTTTTTGGTCGGAGTCGGGTTGTTGTGTTGGGAATACAGATTTAGATGATATAGATGTGGAGTCACTGTATAGTAGGAAATGATTGCATGAACTAGTAAATTTATAACAGAGTGTTTTCAGGTGACGTCACAACCGGTTATTTTCTTTTAACTGTGAACCTTCTGTAGGGCTTTTAACTGTTGCTAAGGCCGTTGTTTATCTGTTGCTAAGGCGGTTTTTAGGTATGGGATCACGCGATTGCAAATGCTCCAATAGAAGAATTCCACGGCTAGTCATTTTCTGTAACTGTTAATAACCTCTGTAGGGCAAAAAAACTGTAACCTCTTCTGTTGCTAAGGCCGTTGCTAGGTCCGAGTCATGTGACTGAAAATGCTCTACTGCTAGGATTTTGTAAATGTTTCTAAATGTGGGGAATTGCTAATAAGGTGGTTTATGGAATAAAATCGCTCCAAGTGGGCGAAATTTTCTTTAAGACTCGGAAAGTACCACTAATACATGTTTTACAAATATTAGAAGATAAATATTCGTTTTTGTACTTGGGATATGTAATCATTTTTCATTGAAAAGTTAAATTTATCTACGAATAGTTAATTTATCGGAAATTTTATAATATTAAACTATTAATTTGTATCAAACCGGAGAATGTTTTTTTTTTTTTTTTTTTTTTTTTTTTGAATTTCACTCATTTAAATGCTTTTATGTTTTAACAACACACTCTTGTTGTATCTTATATGGTACGCCATTATTTTTGTTTAGTTCTTACCAAACCCCATTACAGTAAACTCAGGATATAAAGAACTCTCGATTGTAAAGGCTCATTCACACGGTTTCACTTTCACTGTTCATCCTGAGTGATTCACTCCTGAGAACCGCTAGTTTGCAAAGAAAAACTAAACGAATAAAAAGTGAAACGGCCAATTTACACTTTTCACTTTATATGATGCCTCCAAAATGAACTCAAAAAGTGAAAAGCGAGCCTAATTAACCTTTTTCATTTTCCCCGTCTGAATAACCAAACTTGAAAACACCAGTAAACTAGTGACAGTTCGCCATAAATTTTAAATCTTTATTTCATTTTACTTATATGTAATGAAAAATCTTCTATTTTACTTATTCAAATTTTATCTCATCTGACTACCCTTTGAGAACCAAAATGAAATTAAAGACTATTTAAACTAAAAAAATTTCATATTTCATTAATAAATGTTATTCGATATGTGCCACAAACTTAATACACACGTACTTTTTAATAAAAATCTCAATACTTAAAATATTTAACAATTTAAAAACACTTCCAATTTACTGTAAAAACAATTCCCTTTTCCTCCATCCCTTATGTATTTTAATATGTTAAGTTGTTTAAAAATGAAAAGTCATTGCTGTCTTTTCCTAATAATAAAACTTAATTCAAACTTTCTGTCTAGAATAGCCTTCTTTTAAAGGCGAAATTCAAAATAAAGCTATTTTCATCGAAAGAAAACAAAGCCATTTTATACAGAAAGGAGACAAAATTTTTCCTCTCTCTCTCGCACACACATCCTTTTTTATAATTAAAATTCCAAGCGTGAAATAAAATAAATAATATAAATACCCACACCTTTCTTCCAAAGTCCGTGGTTTATGCCAGACACGTACGCAAGAAGGAAAACCAAATCCCACTGATCTATAGTCTAATGAATCTGGGAAACAGAAAAGAAGCTCGTGCAGCCTCTCTCATGCGAAATAAATTGATACGATTTATTCTAAGTTGGGCTTTATTTACTATGTGAGCTTATACGCACCAGCCATCGTTTTTGCCGATCTATTTTCCCACGAGGTACAGGAAATTAAAAGTTGGGAGGGGGAATTTCTCTGTTGTAATATTTTAATATTTCGAGTGGGAAAAGTTTTGTTCTTAAAAATCTCGGGGCAAGGTAAATAAAAGTGAATTTATTTCTGGTGAGGGTACGATAAAGTTTCTTCGGTAGCTTGGAGTTTTATTAGAACTTGTTTCCTGGGGAGGAAGCTAAAGTTTAATTTAATTGTTCGTCAAGTAATTACCTCGTTGTTGGTTTCATAGTTTTTTTTTTGAGGGGGTGGATTTATTAGCGTTTTATGGATAAGGAGAATTTCTTTCTCGAAAGCTATGTAGTTTTATCGAATTTTACTTAACTTACTTTACTTAAATTTTTGAGTAGCCTTACGGCGCTTCGTGATAAAAGTTTTAGAAAAAAATAATTTTTAATTATATCTTTTTTACCTTACCGCATGGATATTATGTTCAGTGAATGGATATCAAGGGATCTTTAATCTAGTCAATCAGTGCTCAAAAGTAACGTTTTCAAAACAGTTATACTATAATTTTGTTTTAGCGATTTCATATGTTTTTTGGGGTGCTGATTCCGAATATCGATCTTGTTGCCACGTGGAAGATCGGCTTAGATCGAAAATCACGAAAAAAAAATCGCAAACATTTTGCTCCTTTTTTCAATTTTTGTTTATTATTCAAAAGCTCTAATGTTTTCGATACAGCTGTTTCTTGACTTTACACAGAAACGAAGCACAGAAACGTGAAAATCGCTGTTATTCAAAAAGCTCTGATGCGTACACCACATTTATTGTAATTAAAATTATTTTTTTAAACAAGAAGATTTGTCAACAATTTATCTAAAATAGCCTATTTTATGAGAAATGTACCTGGAAGGACAGGAGTAGTGAATGTTGACCTCATGAGATAAAAATGATCTCTCATATAAAAGCCCACGTCACTCACTGACTCACTGACTCACTGACTCACTGATTCTGGAACGCTCGCACACTATGATGCCATCTCGCAATAATAATCATAATCATCAGAAAAATATAAAAGCCCACGTCACTCACTGACTCGATGCCATCTCGCAATAATCAGAAAAATAAATAAATAAAAGTAATTAAAATTTTAAAATAATATAATAGCTTTTAAATAAATATCTTTCAAGAAAGTTGGTTTACTTAATAAAGGTTAAAAAGTTACTTTTAGGGAAGTTGGTTTCTAATTCAACAATAATAAATTATTAAAGTTAAACTTCTTATTTAATGTATAATTAATAGGAACTTGAAGTAGTAACGAGCGAAGCTCGCATAAAAGGCTAGCCTAGCTGTAAGACCCGGCTTTGCCGGGTCGTAACAGCTAGTGTAATAATAATAATAATAATAATAATAATAATAATAATAATAATAATAATAATAATAATAATAATAATAATAATAATAATAATAATAATAATAATAATAATAATAACAACAACAACTAACAACAATAATAATAATAACAATTTAAATAATTGAACAGAATGGATAATTTGGTAACTGCCATAGTTAAGTGTGCAACACCCGAATTGGGTGGGTTTGGATGGATTTACACTGTTATAATCACAATGGAAAAGGCACCGGTAACACCGGGATGAAAAGGCACTTCGAGAACACCGGGATAGGAAAAGGCGCCGGGGACACCGGGATGATATGTAATTGCTAATACAGAAACTTAGGCATGCAATTTGATAGAACTTTAAAAAATTAAATTTATATACACTCCAATCGTGCAAGGCCGGGCAAATCAGCTAGTGTACTAGTATATTATAGATTGAAATATTGGATCATGATATCGCTTAAAGACTTCTGTAAGTAAATGGCCTAGGATTAAACAAACAAAAGAGGTTGACCATAATCAAGAGATCATTACCGGTTAACAACAAGTAAAAGCCACTAAGAGCTCATGTTGTACCAGGGGTTTTCAGCACGCAATCTTCAGAGGTTGAGTCTTAATGCGTTGTAAGTGCTCCCCGTAAGTGCACATTATATGTTTCCAGCAGACCTCATGTGGTATAAAGATATTAGGAGAAATGAAAAGAAGCTAGATGTTTTTTTTTTAGTTTTAGTAAACAAGTTCCTTTTTCCTTAAAGGTCTTTTCATTGATTTTAGTTGTTTGGGTTAAGAATTTGAAGTATAGTACTTTCTTAAATACTATTGAGAGAAGTATAGCTTTTTTATTTATCGGCTATCCATTTAAAAAGATTTTTATAGCTTTGACCTTAATTCAGGTTCGTTGGTTTATAAATCTCATTTTTACCAACTATTAGTGCGAACTTGAACTGTAACGAAGTTCTTGAACTGTAACGAAGTAATAAATCTTAGCATTACAAACTAATAATATAATATAGAATTATTAATTTGTTGCCTAGCAATATATTCCTTTAATTAAAATTACTCAAAGATTTATATTTATAAAGCTTGTTTTATATGTTTTTTTTTTTGCAGTTTATCTGTGACTTTAGTCGAAGTTGCAGTTACTGAATGCAACCAACATTGTGTAAACAGGCGCTGCGCTAAAATAAATAGGTAGTTTACCAGTCGCTTAGTAGTAGTCAGGAAAGTTTTAAATATTTTTAAGCTCGAGAAGGGGAAATGTACAAGTATAAAACCGTATTAACATCGGCACCTGAATATTGGCACTTCATCATTCTGTTCTTAGAACTTGTTATTCCTCTTATTTTTCTACCGACAAGAACTTTATAGAGCATTCGCACATGACGTCACTTGGACGAATAAACAACGTTGCTAAGGGCTGTTGTTAGGGGCGGGAAATAGAAGCATCCAATAGAAGCATTCGCACATGACGTCACTTGGACGAATAAACAACGTTGCTAAGGCGGTTGTTAGGTCTGAGTCATGTGATTGAAAATGCTCTATTGATTTTCACGTAAAATACCAAAACCTAAAATGAACTAATCTTAGCGAGAAACAAAAGTTAATGCACTGACACATTTATTACTAGATTTTATAAGAACGATCTATTTTATACCAAAAACGTCTATATTCTACAAAGTTACCATATTTGTAATCGCCAATATTTATTATAATATTTATTTCTAATTACGAAATATATCCCTAAAAGTTTTATAATGAAGCAGCATTATATCTAAATCATATCATGTTATGAGAGTGAATTTAATACAAACATCTGGTCATATTAGAGCTTTTGCTACCACGCCAGTTTTAAACATCAATTAAGGTTATTTAACACATTATATTTACATTTCCCATTTGTGTAGTTACAATTCAAACACTGTAATTTCCTATGGTTCGCCAAGTAAAACTGGTATGCTAATCATATTTGGGTTATTAAACGTTAGTGTTCTCGTGAGATATTAAGTATAGTTTTCGAAATCATTTGAATTTCCCAGCTACATCATTGAAATTGATTACCTACGTTTTGAGTGCACACAAATGTTTTATTAGTAACTATAGTTAGAATAATTTCTAGTGCGTATTGTTCGTTATAAAGGGTATTGCTTTACGGAAAATTGCATAGTTCTGTTTAAGTAACCTTGAAATTTAAGATGGATAACGATTACGATTATCTTTTATTGATCTTTGATTTACGAGGATTAAAAATAAATTTCTTAGTTATGTTTTACACGCATATTATTCCATAATTTATATCCTCTAATGTAAAAACACCTCAGATAATTTAATTTCATTAGCTAAAATGGCAAAAAAAAATGTTTTTCAAACACAATTTTTTAGTTTTAAATGTGGTTATACGAAAAAAACTGGTCAATGTAAAAACCGGTCAATAAAAAAAAATTATTACATGGGTAAAGCTATAAATTTTTCTGTTATTTTAACCGGATTTTACTGACCGATTTTTATATTTACCAGTATTTTCGCGACACCATAAATGTACCTTGATGAGAGATTATTTGAGGGCAGATAGAGAAATACGCGGCCTATTGGGGTGTGTGCTTCTTATAAATACGTCAATTCAAAACTACTACTGATAATTTGCATACGCAAAAGTATGATTTTCAAAGAGGGTACAGTAGGGTAACCAGAAGGGGTTCCTAAAGTTTTTACTGTTGTTGCGGCATCACCTTTTGAAGAACTAGAACTTTCTCACGACACCGCAGCCATAAAATTCAAGATCTTACGGATTATTTTTATCCATATTTTTATATAACCTACCTCGATATATTATGGACAGCTATTTTACACCCTTTTTATGATATACCTACTTTTTAGCCTTACAGTATATTTCTATAAAACTACGGGATATTTTTCTAATTGAAAATAAAATAAATTTTTATTACCCATTTTTTTACTCTCTCCACGTTCCTATCATGTTCATAAATTTCAACATTTTAGACAGACCTTATATTGAATATTACTGTATGCTTTTTAAATAGTTTACCAAGTGGAAGGAAATGAAATTTAAGAAATTTAATTTTACGGTCTATTTTTACATAATTCACTTTTGACGCTTTAAGGAAAGTGTTAAATATTTATACGAAACCCGACAGAACGGTTATGCAATTAACACACAACATCACTTAACTCTTTTATTAACGCCGAATTCCCGAGGTATAAAAGGGGAAATAATCCAGGATCGCGGCCAGTGTCCCGAAAGATGACTAATTTCTTGACGGTCGAAAACAAGGAAATCGAATTAAATCTGACGGCTCATGCCTAAACGATGAACGGGAACCAGGTGCCATACTAGTCACGCATTCCCTGGACTGTGTTTGCTCACACCGCTCTTGTCTGCTGCATATGAATGAAGCCGCGTTTTTTAATAAAAATTTGCCAGAAGAGAATCGATACTAACTCGCCTTTATTTATATTTCCATCCGGCGGTTTTTAGCGCTCTGATGCGGTTTTCGAGCACTAGTGAAATGAATCTTTATCGGTGGGTGTTTGGAGGTGGTCTTATAATTCAGTGAGGTTTATTTTTTCAGGTGGTTCAACAAGTTCGCTCAAAGACTGCACAGAAAAATTTCTTTGCGTGGAGTACTACACAAAAAATACCTCTACGAAGACTTATTTTTCGAAAAAAGTGACGTCGTATTGTCCTATAAAAACTTAATCATTTTAATACACGGGATGTGCATGCAGTGGGTATTTTTAACATTTAAATGTGCAAAAATATCCAAATAACTATGTTCACGTTTTCCATAAACTCTTTGATAACGTAAACCGGATGTGACATCGTACCATTATATGACGCGATTTTCACGAAAACTATGTTTTACAGAGGTTTAGTTCTTTGAGTATTTTTTATGTAGCAAAGAATATGGCTTTGCAGAATTAGGGCGGACTTGTTGAAACACCCAGTATAAGATGATATGCATAATTAGAGAGGATTATATCGTCGACTTACAGAAGAAAGTTAGTGATACTCGGCGCAACCCCCTTTGCTAGGCCAAAAGAATGTTTGTTATCCCCATCTATAATAATTCTCCTGTTTTAAGCTTAAGAGATTACTTTAACCATCCATTTCTAAGCAATAGGTACATGGGGGTGGGTTCAAGAGGATCCTTCCCCAGAAAATTTTGGAATTTTAGCATGCTAAAAAGGAATTTTAAGTTAATTAATTTTCTGGGGTTTTGAATGTTTTTTACATGTCCAAAAGGCAACAGGCAACGTCCCCCTAGAAAGCTTCAACGCCCGTTGAGGGTGGAACCACCCTACCTGAACATCCACTGGCATCGTGTAAATTTGGCCAGACTGACTCGATTCACTAGGCCCCAGAACCGCTTATTTATCCATATGTATCCCAGAAACACCCTCGAAGGAAATATTCAACGGATATTTGTTTTCTCGTGCCCACTCCAATCGGGTTTTCTCTTCCTTAGTTCAGAAAACCATGCTTCAGGGAGGGGGGATCGAAAAAAAACTGGATCTGTACCTTGGTATTCCGGAACGTACTGTCCCTCCCACGTTTCGCAGTTAGGGGGGGGAGAAATATCGCTGAATCAAGAAATCGAGAAATTGAATCTGTTTTCTGAAAGCCCTGCAGGGGCTCCAGTATCTACGCTCTCCCGAGCTCTTTTTATTATTATTTTCGTAGCTTGATTTTTTGAGTGGATCATGAAGTCCTGGTATCTGGGTTTAATTCATAGGGGATGGCCTGGTTCGTTTTGGGTGGATTAAAGCAGTTGGTATGTGATATGTTTATTTGATTATAATTGATTACAATATTGGTAGTTTGTTGTTGGTCAATTATGGAATAAATGAAGTACATATTTAGATTTTCATTCAGAACTAAAACAGCAAATCTGATTTATTCTTTATCTCTGCTATTTAAGGGTCAATGATGGAGTGGTATACAACGTTCACCAAGCTTAAAAGTTTTGTCCAGAGAAGTCGCTTAGTTTTAATTAAATGCAAATTTGGGAACTTTTTCCAAGACAGGAAGGCCAATTTTCAATTTGCCAATTTTCCTCTGCCTTTTCATTACACCTACTTTTTTATTTTTTGTTCCCTCTCTTTCGTGAATTCTTTAAACTTTCTATTTTTCTCCGCCAGGAGTGCTGTAAGCCTTCTCAATGTCACTGTTGTAAGTATAGATTTTACTCCCAGGATTCTTCAAACGTTTCAAATCTATCTGTATTTTGAAGCACACTTTATAAGGGGAAGTGTTTTGTTTAGAAGAGGTATTCAATTTCTGACTATGTTGGCTGTTGTTTTAGTTGATTAAAAATAATGGTTTATCTTAAGTGAGTTTAGATAGCAAGAAAAGAACACTTTTTCCTCACTACAGCTTACAAATTTTAAGTAGTACAAACAAACGTTATGGATAATCTTTCATCAATAGAGCATTCGCACATGACGTCACTTGGAGGACAAAAACAACGTTGCTAAGGCCGTTGTTAGGGGCGGGATATAGAAGCATTCGCACATGACATCACTGGAGGATAAAAACAACGTTGCTAAGGCCGTTGTTAGGTAAAGTCATGTGATTGAAAATGCTCTATATGTTAAACAACATTTTAAAAATTTTCAAACACACAAATAAAAGTTGAATACAAGGTTTAAACAAACTTCATGTTGTATGACAGACCCGAGCTTAGAATTCTTAGAGAATTACACAAAAGTGCATTCTTGAATCCACTAAAAGAGCAACGGTAGCACTTTAATCAATTCCTAAGTTTCTCCAACCTAAAAGACAAAGAACGAAATTTCCCCTGACAAATTACTTCCTTCCATCATTAAACATGCTAAAGTCTTTGAAAACAAAAGACACCTACGAAAAAAAAATCCACTTAATTTTCCACGGGTTCCTTTTTTCGAAAAATTCGCTCTCAACATTCCTTAAAAGGCGAAAAAGTTCGCTAATCCTATAGACCAACACCCGCGAAGAACTTCCATCCTCTCACTGTATCCGTAGCTGACCACAGCCGGAAATACAAAGTAAACGAAAGGAGATAAAAAAAAAGAAAGAAAGAATCACAGATGAAAAATCGAACTATCCATCTTCCTATACGTCTCGGAGAAAAGTAAACTTTTTTTCTTTACTTCTCAACGGAAAATGATGGTACCCTGGAACTAAGTTGATCGATATTGGCGAAACATATTTTAAGATATCCGAGAGAGAAATGAAGGAGAATTTAAACCCGGGAGGTGGCGTATATTCGACGTATATTCCACCTCCTCTCCCCCTAAGGAAATATCGACGTCCCCCTCTATTCGGTAAATGGGAGTTTTGGCGCTTTCTTGTGACGCTATTTCTCAAATGGGGGGTTTCCTGGTACAACAATGAAACGCTTTCAGTGAGAAGTAAATATGTGGGACGCGTTTGGATTGTGGGGATGTTTTAGAAGCTTTTTGGAGAAATTTCGGAGGTATTTTTTGGAGTGCTTGATGCGAGGAGGGATTTGAGAACGTGAATTTAAATATTTTTGAAGGTTTCTATGTGCATAGGCGAGGATATTTGATGAATCATTGATGATGCTGTTGATGGCGTGTCCATAGGTCTAAATTGGTCCAGATCTCGACTAATTTAGACTCATGAATCGTGATAGTTTAGGTCAGGAGTTCCCAAACTTTTTAAGTCGCGAAGCACTTTTAAAGAGACAAATTCGTCCCGGTGCACTTTGTTTGCTTCTAAGTAAACAAAGAAACACAAAATTTATAACTATAAAAATCCTGAAACGAAAATTTACAACTCACTTAATAAATTTTTCCTTTTTATAATTACAAGCTTTCATGATGAAATAAATAGAATAAATTTATTTCATTTTCATGATGAATAAAAATGATCTCAAAGTAATAGATGATAGCCAACCACATTTTGTAAAGAAAAACATATCCCTGAAATGAATGAAAACAACTTTTCATGTGGAGAAAATTAAAACAGAAATATTTTTCATATGTTTATCAAATCTTCAAAAGCAAACATATTTGTTTACGTTCCTGTTTTACACTATCATCCTTATGATTCAAAATTGAAATAAATTTTACAGTTTTTCACTTATATCCTATCTGAATAAAGGGATTTGTATTTGAAGATTTTTCCTTTTTAGTAATTCATTTAAAATTATCAAATTTCTTACATTTAGCATTTTACAACTTGCGGACAAAGAGGCTTAGGGAGATATTTTTTTAGAATTTCAATTTTTTTGTGAAATAAACATCTTATGACTTAAAGATCTTATCTTATGACGCGGAAATCTTATGGAAAAATTTTACCCAATACACAAATTTGATAAATTTCTATTTTTTGCACCGTTTTTATTAACATCGATGGTATTATCAAGTGAAGTAGTTTTCATATTTTTTATTCTGGTCCAATTGTAATACATCAAAATCCGAATCTTGAGTGTACTGTACTAAACTATCTTGTTTCCTCTGAGTGAAAAAACCATCTCTTTTATGGCTGCATAAAAAAGATCTAAAGGCTTCAAAAATTATTGAAAACGAAATCATTGAATGTTTAAAATTTCGATATTTTTGTGGGATAAACATTAAAAAAAAGATAATGGAAACTTTCTCGATCTGAAGATTGCATATTATTTTTTTTTCATTTTCCGATATTGATGCAGTTGTTGAATGGAATCGTTTTCACATGGAGCATTCACGCAGTAGTTGTTTGCTATTTATTCAATTTTATTTATTTTTAAGTAGTTAATGATGTTTTCGCCACTGAGGATGCCCTCCGGAGAAGAGGGCAAAGCATTTGGAGAAAAATTCCATTTGACACCACCATCAATGCCGGAAAATGAAATAAATATTAGAAAAAGGTGTGTAAATACAGTCTCTTTTATTACTGTGTAAAAACCTAAAAGCATCAAAACCTCTTATAAACACCATGAAAATGGCAAAACGAGTAATTTCCTATTCTAAAAAAAAAAAAAAAATCGTTCCCACAAGAAAAGAAAAGCAATTCTTCCTTAAAAGGCCCAAAATAAGATTCCCTTTTTTTCCAACCCCTGCAGAATAGAAAGTACCGAATATATCTGTTATCCATCCTCTTCGATAAAACATCTCCTGATCTTCCATCAATTCCATAGGAAACTGCGATATCAGAACGTAAAGAACACTTTTCTTACTTCCTACGCGTCTTTGCTGAATTAAGATGTGGGAGATTGAATATTCTCCTCCTATCCCTGTTTCGTTTTTCTCGTAGCCTGGAAGGGATGCAAAATGGCTGGTTTGCGATTTTGTTCATCAGATTTTTTTTGGGCATGGAGTTTTTCAGCTTTGGGGTGCTTATTTGTTATTGTGTGGGGGGGGGGTTTGATTTTAGAGATGTGGTGAGATTGAGGATAGGATGAAGGATGAAAGGATGAAGGCGCACACAAATAAAATAGACTGCACATTGTATATATCCTCTTCAGAGTCCCAGGCATAAAAAAATTCTTTCAACAAGGATTCTTTTTTTAAAATAGTGTAAAAATGCTTCAAATAGTTTTTACTTCTACTACATAATTTCTATCGTTAAGTCCCGAGGTCCACCTTGGTGGACCTCACTATTGCTTGCTCTCAAACACTCAAAATTAGTAGTATTTTTTCACAAACTGTTTTATTCTGGTTACATGGACACTTTTTAATAAAACTATTCAAATTAAGTCCCATAAATTAATTAATTTAGGTTTAAATTTATTAATATTTCCCATGGTTTAGTTTAGAGAGGACGTCATTTTTTTAAAACTGCTATTTTTATCATGCTTTCTGATGTGAGCTTACTTTCGGTTTAAAGCGCCCTCTCTTGATTGAAATATAAAGAAAAAGCATTGAATAATAAATAATGGTGGTTTTAGCGGTGTATTTCTATAAAAAGTTTGTTTTTGAGGGGAAAAACAAGGTCCACCACGGTGGAACTGGGGAGTGATGGTAGTTGGGTGGTTATAAAATTTAAGCTAATTCTCTAGGCTTTTAGTAAGAGGAGTTCAGACACTATAAGAGTAACTTTGGAATTACCCAAACGTTTCGTATTATTCGTAAAACCGAGCATATCTACTACGAAAATTTCTTGGGAAAGGTCAACCCACATAGCTCAGAATGTAAGGTTTTATAAACCTTGTGGAAACCACACGACGTGACTCATTTAAGAATTTTGCAAGGTTTTCATTTGACAAATCCTAATAATAAAGGATTATACAAAAGGAAAGGGCAATAATAAATTCCAAGTTTTGTTAATGAATAAATCTGCCATTAAAAAGCTGTTTTTACGGACTTCTTTTAGTGTATATAAAAATTTTTTTTATTCAAAATGTATTTAGTTCACCTTCTTATATTAAACTAATAAATAAAAGTGTCTTCACTTTTACAGCATATTACAATAATTATTGTACTCACATTTCTCCCAAAGTTTCGAATGTATTTGTCTCATCAATATGCATTCAAACACAACCCCCCCCCCCCCACTTTTTAAAGTCATATTTACTTTATTCCATGTCTTCCCCAGTCCACTCTTCTAAAATATTCCCTCAAAAATAATAGCTAACTTAAACTCACTTATCCTGATTGCGAGATACGAAAACTTTCAAATTCTCAATCAACAACCAGGAAGGTTCAACACATGTTTAGCCATAAAAGCCACTGAATTTTTTCCACCCCAAACATTATGAAACTTCCACTTACAAAAGCAGTACTTCGCATACAGGGCCGAGGGCAATATTTCCCCCAATAAAAGTAGTAGCAAAACCAAACCCTCCTATATTGGTACAACGGAAGAGTTAGCTTATTAAATTTCCAAAAAAGTTTTTTTTTCTTCTTCTATGATCGATGTGACCTTATTCTTCCGCTCCTAACTCCCTTAGGCTGTTTTTCCAGAAGAAAACTTTCGAGAAATTATCTTCTTTTCAGCCCTCTCAATCGGAAAGGGGGGGAAGGGAATATTAAATACTCGAATTTGTTTAGTAGTCGACGGAGTAGAAAAAATGAGTTTACGTTAAGAGCATGAATAAGACTGCGGTTGGCGTTTTTGAACGGCGAGTGTTCCTACTCCCACGTGCTTTTTTTTCGGTGGAAGAGGCTGGGGGGGGGGGTAAGAAACACCTGGGTTGCTTTCGAAAGTGTAGAGGCTACTTCGGCGTTGGGAGTTCAGCCTTAACCGTTGAAAAATTTCTCATCCATCATGCCCTCTGAACATAACGGGGAAAATAAATTTTGATACAGTGACCTATAGCATTATATTTCAATTTTTAACTCATAAAATGTTGATACTACATCAACTAAAAATGAAGTTTAGTGCTATAGACCAGTGATTTTCAATCCGCAGTCTACGGACCACTTATGTACGTTTTTAGGTGGTCCCGGAATATTGAATTTTTGGCATAATAACCCTAGTGACACAGCTGATACAAAATATGTGAAGTTAACGTAACTGCAAATAGAAATAAAATAAATTTAACCGTGCTACATGACAAAGGACAATGGAGGATTGCAGCATCTATTAAGTTTTCTATATTGAAAATTCTCTCCTGAATCCGAAAATACGCTTGGGTTTTCTCACAATTCAGTCAATTTTTTTATTTATGATTTCAATACGATCCTGTGACATTACTAAAGCTTTAATATGAGGGTCCTTTCTTACTACCGTTGTTGGAATATTTTATTTTGAAAACTTTTCTTTCAAATCTTATCTTCAAGAATCTTCAAAAGTTATGTAGGTCTTGCATCTCGTAAATTATGAATTTAAACTCAAAGTTTGTTTCAATATAGAAGTTTGTGAGATAGCTGAAATAACATTGTTCATTAGATTTATGTGTGAATTTATGGTAGATAAGGCTACTTCTTTTCTATTCTAAGAACATCTAAAAACTGTTTATTTCACGTCCAAAATCACAAGGAAGGAATTAAAATTCTTATGACACATGGTTCCAATTCTTATTCAGGTGACTCTTTTGAAAATTATAAGTTGCTATCTAATTTGAAGAAATCCACAAGAGTAAATTGAAATATGCCATTTATACCTCAATAGATTATATTATTTATCGAATACAGATTCGCCCCATTTTCTTCAGTATTACTAAAACAGGGTTAAAGAGAGTATTTATCTTTTAGTTTCAGAAAGTCAGTCAAATTAATACCTCATATCATTCCAAAACAATAACTGTGAAAATTTAGGTTCTGAACATACACGACAGGGAATCCATTTAGAGCTAAATACCGTAATTAATAATTCTCTATGGACAGCATTCCCCATACAATTGCAAATTTCCTTATTCAGAAACTGGTCCTGACCATTGATTCATGATATTTACATTGAAATATCACGAGAATCACGCAAGCACTCAAACACTCAGTGATAGAGGCAGATATGAACGAGGTATACTGTGTATATCCTATTTAGTGTATTAATTTTAGTGTATTGTTTATTACAGGTATACTATAATATTGGTCTCTCATATAAGCTCTTAACTAGAATTGGAGATTTTCTGTTACAGGACTGTGATTTCTGTTCCAAATATCTGTTAAAAAACAGAACTTTTTCATAGTGGTGCTGGATTACAGATAAAATTTGTATTATGCTGTTAAAAGTACCCATTATAACAGTTTTTTTAGAGTGTAGCTGCGTACCATGAGCACAGAATACTAGAATTCGTGTAGATTATCATGGGCAGAAAAGATTTCCCCATTCTCTCAGTATAGCTGTTGCGAAATATAGGGACTTCATTATGTATTGCGATGGTGTTTTGCATCTTGTCCTTCCCATTTGCCGAAATTGCTCCTTTTTTGAATGGCCGACTTCGGGATCGTCATCTTCCCTTCACTGGATGTAGAACGAAAAAGCCTTTTGAATTACTTAAGATGCAAAAGGGGGGATCGAAAGCATTCTTGAGGCACGTTTAGAACAGATTATGGAGTGAGCATGGGAGGGGAGTACGCCGAGCATGATTCTGTCTGTATGGACCTATTTTTATTTCCGGTTTGGAGTTAGAGCTAAAAAGGCTTTTTTTTAGAGGGGGTGGTGTTTTTGATCGAGAAATAATGTAAATAAAAGTGAATTGCAGTTTTCGTGTTCCTAAATTAAGGGGAAAAATATTTTTTTGGTTTGGCTTTTTCTTCTTCTCTTGAGTGTAGTTTGTACTGTTTGTCCCCTCTTTCCGTCTTTCTTTTGGTTCTTTTTCTCACATTTTATATTTGTGTGAAAGTTTGGTTGTTTAATGACGATTTATGGCACAAAAGGGTATTACATATACATTTATATTTGATCATTCTTTACAAACACTTTGATAAGGTTCAATAAATGTTCAAATTACTAAAATAGCTTTTTTATTAATTTATTTAGATATTGGTTGACTAATCAATGGTACATTATTGTCGGCTAGACTAGAAGCCTGCCTCCGCTCTCTTGCGTTACCTTCCTATGCCGTGCTGATGAGTCCTAACAAGGACGAAACCGGTTCATGGCTGGAGGTGACGCTTGAGAGTTAGAGTTTCTAAATTTAATCATATTTAATCCTAATAATGTGTTTAATCCCTAGTGAATGAGAAATTTATAATTTCCTTTGTAAGAGACTAGTAAAATCATTTACGGCCGTATTCACTGCATCCGAGTGAACATCAGACTCATTCAACACTAGTATAACGCGAGGTCGTGATAGCACCGTGTCAGCAGTGGATCCGTATTCATAGTACTCGGATCAAGTGAGTCCGATGCAGTCCTTGGCGATTGCTTGGCGAAGGTGTTTCGCGCTGAAAAGGTTCTTCTCTGATTGGCTAGAGAGAATCACATAACTCGTAACGAGTTTGTTTAGTAAATAAAAACACATGGCAATGCCTTACTCTGGCCGATCGACTGAAATAAAAATACTGCTATGTTTAATACAATCGTATAACTATTATACATCAAATTAAATTAATTGCTAAGTGTATGTAACTTGATGATACATTTATAAACTGGCTTATACCAATACATTTAACTAGTAATTAGTACTTTTACTGAGGTGTTAAAAATTATTAAACTCAAAGGCAAAAACCTTAATCAACGTGTTTCTATCGTTTATGATGAACAATTTATTTTACAAACTATCATCGAGTAATGAATTTTGGGGTATTATTCTGGGAATTGAATTGATTTTACATGTGCTGTCATAATTTTAGTCAGTGAATTGTAGGGTTTTCTTTCTCCCTATACCTTATATGTATGAGTCCTTTGCAACATTTTAATTTTGCATTATTTGAGATCAAATTAAAAATAAGGACATTCTAATTTATTGATAGATACTAGATTAATATGAATAAATTGAAATGAAAACCTATGCTGATATGCTGTCAAAATGGCTCAAAACCATCTCAAAACAAACTATGAAGAGAAAAGTGAGTGGCAAAAAGAAGCAACGAGCGAAATCAGCTGCTCTCTTGGAGCGAAAAAACCAAAAACATTGATGTAGAAAATAATGAAAGGTGCTCTATGAAGAATAAATTTATAAAAACGATGGTTTTACTCTTAGGAGCTTAAGCTTTGTTACATAAGTTTATATTAGGTACCTGACCTATATAAATTAGCATTGATTATAATCTCAAATTCTAAAACACAAAAGCAGTATAAAGTATTAAGTCTCAAGAGATTTTGCAAAGCTGTTCTATAGTAAACCTGCACAAATTTTTGAAACTCAATTGAACAATAAATATTAAAACTATCTAAGATACTATTATTATTACTACCTATCAATTTAAAATTTCTCCCAACCCTTCCTTGATGTGAATAATAAATTCTGAAGCTATTAAATGAAGCTAGATTGTTAAAAAAAAGTTTTTTTTCCTTAGGATATTGACTATAATAAAAGTTATTTAATGATTTACAGTTATAAAGGCCCATACTTTAATAACACTACTAAATACTAAAACAGTAGTACCTATTATTTTTACATCATGTATTTATGAAATAAAATTTAAAATACTTAAAATGGTCACTCAATCTTCCCTTTATTTTTTTATTCTTGAAAAAAAATATGAATAATTAAAAATGAAAAAAATACTTATTAAAGCTATGATAGTATATCCCAATAGTAATGGCTAATAAAATCAATAAAATGCAATTTCAACTTTATACATAAGAAAAAAATAGAGAAAAAACCCAACATTCTTTATGAAACAAAAGAAAGAAAACAGTTCTGCCAGAACACATTAAACTTCCATGCAAAAAATAAGACATTTTGAAAAATAATTCAGTTTCTTTTGAATCAAAAATTATATTCTGATTTGAAGAAAGTAATTAAAACTCTGAAAAATATTACCACTGTAAGCTACCATAATATACATTTACGAACTCATAAACAACATTAATTAAAGTGGATTTTTTATTCAATAAAAAGTAAATTGAGCAACTTTTTGAACATAAAAAGGCACAATAATTGTATACATAATAAGAAATGTATAATAAGAAATACATAGAAATTATTACATTACTAATACAGTAAAATATTTTGTTTCACAATTTAAAAAGAAAATTAAAACTATATCAATAATTTTCAAATGAATTTTCATGGCACAAATAAGCAGCTTTTCAAAAGCAACTGTTTCTGAGGTCAATACCTGAAATAAAAAGAAAAATCTAAACCCTCAAATATGTAATATCGAGATTAAAATTGATTTTAAAAAATTATCAATTAAATATATTTGTTCTTCATGAAAAAGACAATATACATTAAAATAAATGTTTTGCTTTTAAACCTCCAACAAAACAGTTCATTACTTAATTAAACTCACAGAATACAGAGAATTATAATTATAAATGAGTGTTCTTAAATAAACAAATGCTTTTTGGATTTCAGAAATTCAATTCCTTATGTAATATTAATTATTGTGTTTAGGTAGACAACTTTTTAATTAAAAATATAGCATAATAGAATTCACTAAAATCAAAAGTTCGCCTGAGAACATAATATATAAGGATATTGAATAAAAAGTTTAAAATTGATTCAAAACATAACGTTTAACAAGAGGAAAATAAATATTATAGATAGGAGTTAATGACATCGCGTTTCATTTTAATACACAATCTATTTTGTAGTTCGCTCATAGCCATGTTTACATTGTAGTATCAAGTAGTGTAGTATGCATGAACATTGAGCAAGTACCAGATAGACATTTTTATTGGTTATATTTATACAGAACCTACCTCTCTATTCTTCATTCCATCATAGAAATCATTTCTCGACAAGGATCTGCTCAATCGGAAGCCTAATTATCCGGATCGGATGTTACAATTTCTCAGTCGAAATGGTCGGGCGGCATCCATTTTATTTGAAGCTTTCTCGTCTCCGTGGAGAAGTAGCGACTGCGCATGCGTCGATACCGAGTCAGAGTTTGACACCTCCAGCTTCGAGGTGCTATCGTTAGGACGATTATAAGCTCTGATTCGGATGCTGTGAATACGGTTTTTGGACTTAACACTTCGTCGCCAAGGTGTTAACTCTGATGCTGATGGCTGTGAATACGGCCGTTAGTATCATTCATCCTTTAGTGAAATCATTTAGTACCATCATTTTATCCACCCTAACATTCTCATTAATTTGAATAAAAAAAATACCAAATACTATCATTTTAATTCCGTCACTTGAAATGTTTCCTTTTCAATTACTTTTGTATTAATAAATAAATTTGTGTTTAAGCATTTTGTAACAGTTATAGTTTTTCTTTTCAGGTACGTGTATTTTACAATTTTCATAGGAATATAAGAAGTATTGAATTGAGTTAAGAAAATGTACTTAAAAGTAAGTAATTTTCTTACTTTTTTTTACCTCAATTGTTTCTTTAATTTTTATAGCTTGACTTAGTTGTACACAGTACTGAGAATAAAAAAAAAATATGCCTTATGTAAATCAGAACGCTACAAAATTATATGTATAATATGACTAGGTACTGACACTTCAAAGTGTTTAAAATTCATGACTTTTATTCTCCATGGTCAGAAAAGAGCTTGTATTTCAATTTTATTCTGCAAAATTATTAATTATTTTCTACCGAGTCCAAAGACAAAAATATGCTTGCATTCTATAACTTGGATAAAAACTTTTCTCAGAACTTCTATACCTTAGAATCGATAGAAACACGTTATATGTCATGTAGGAAGCCATTAACCTAAATGATTGTATTGATCTTTGACGGTTGTCGCATAAATTGTTGATGGAATAATAATTGGAATTGAAGAGGAGGTATTTTTAAACACAATCTATCCCTTTTTGCCTTTAAATTACAAGAGCTGTATTACTCTTATACTGTATTTAAAAGAACTAAACATTTTTTTTCCAAACTGAGTTTGAACAATGTCGTTTTAATTTCCAAGGTACTTTAATTCAAAAGGGTGCTCAATCAGTAAATAGTATGAATGATAGAAGTATAGAATGTCTCTTAATAAGGGTATAAAACATGAAGATTAGAAATTAGTTAAATGTTCTGAGAGAGTGAGAAGAAGCGATATACTCTTGAACATACAATGGACGGCCATTGAATTAGGAACACTTCTCGTATTTCAGTTTTTTCAAGTTTAACTGCATTTTTCAGCAAAGTTATTCCAGATTCGAATAAAATCACTTAATTTCGAAAGTAAAACAATTATCTAGTGTTGCCGTTCATAAAACTCTTATAAAATAATGCCAGAAACAATAAAAAATAAAGTAAACATAATTAAAATTAATTAATATGCTTTAAAATCGTTTAATACTGAAATTATAAAATTTCAGTAGTGTCCCTAATTCAATGTCCACCCACTGTATAAATGGGCTTATAAGTACCAGATTATTCCAAGAGCTATTTAAATGTAACTATAAAATTATATTTACTGAAATGAAATGATAGCTTTAGGACCTCAGTTGTTTCGAGGGCAAGAACACATTATTGGAATCACATTCTTGACTTTTATATGATAAGATAACATACAACGACTTAAATATATTAGCTTTTTAAATGTATGAAGAAACAAAGGGGTAAAACCCTCCATTCAGGGATATTTTTTAAGAATAAAATTTTATTTTTCAACTTTAAAATGCTGTTTCGCTCATTAAAACATTTTTCATTAAACTAAAACACATAAAACATGTAGCTAAAAATTATTTATAATTCCCATTTTTACCTAAAGTTGATTTATAAAACTAAAACTTCGTTCTTTGTGTTTCGAAAAGATAAGTGAAATTTGGATTTGTTTATAAACTATGCTACCAAATTTCATTTCATTAATTTCTAATTTTCAGTCAGCCTCGTTCCTCAATCATTCCAAAGGGGACGATCCAGACTCTGGAAACAGCTACTATTACAAACGCCGCTTTCCCTATTTGTACGCGCATTTAAATCTTTTCTAAGAGAAAAACACATAATTATAACGAACCTCTACTCCCAAAAGATCCCCGTCCTCTCCTTCAAGAGCCAAGCATTCCCGGCACCTCCTCATTAGCGTTTTTAATCACCGCAGTCATCAATCTAACGTCGTTATCCCCTTCCCTAGAAAAGGCGCATCCCATCGTTAATAGGAGAAAAATATGTAATCTGATTAGTTCCCGATCCGTATATTTACGCAGTCTTTGGCACAGTCCAGTAATGAATTGGAGTTGCCGACTTTTTTCCCTATAGTAGAGTGTGTTTGGTTTAATAGGTTACTATTTTTAAATCGCAGTTGGGTTTTTTTATGTGTGAAACCCTCTTAAGTTGCAGAGTGATCAATATTAATGATGGTAACTGCATTTGTATCGATATGGGAAGCCAATTATACGTTTGAATTTTAAGTTTAAACTAGGTTAATGAGAAAATGGTGTTTGTTGTTTCAGTTTTTTTTTAAATAATAAAGTAGCCGGTTGATTGTATTATATGAGCTGCTCACGATGAAAGTGGTGCAAGTCCAAACATACAAAATTTGAGAAAAGCGTGGATTTGGATTTCTTCTACGTTCCTTTACCAAGTGGGGTAGTCGCCTAAGTCAAAATGTCAATGATTGGCCCGTAAGAGCTGCCTAAAAAGTGCGTCTCCATAGGAACAACACAGGCGCCGTTAGAGAAAACCTTCGATTACTCAAAACTACGTTCTATGGACTTACACCAATTTCATTCTAACCAGCTCATATCCCATAATAAAAACTGGTTGAGGTGTTGTATCTAGATTTTAGGTACAAAAAGAAGCTTTTTTATAATTGTTATTCTTCTCCAGTGAGAAAATTAAATGCTCACCAAGCGGATTATCTTAAAGATTTTACCGATTCATCCTATCGAATTTTTACTTTTTTCCCACCTTTTATTTTTTACTAGCAAATTCTCCAAACGACCTGTCTTAATATTTGTAATGTGTTCTGTAAATGACTACAAATAAGGATAGAGCAGGCACGTTTACCATCAGATGGGGATAATTATTTCAGATCATTCGCTGCATTCCAAGTATGTTGGCTGATCGTGCCTGGCAGGAAGTGTTAGGAGAGGGCACAGAGTCATTCCAAATAGGCTGGAATTAACAATAGATTTATGAATAGGAATGCATTGAAACATTGAGAACTACTTTAAAGCACTTTGGTCTATGCCTGTATGGCAGTTCCGCAAGCCGAACATCAAAAGAATTGGGTCAAATCATCAATAGTAATGAAAAATTTTAGCATCCCAAATATTGCCTTTCAAATATGTATAAAAGTATATGTTCTAATTTTACCAAGTTTAGTTCATATATCTTTTATGTATCCTATTAACCGCCACTGTACGATCACGAGTGCTGTGCGTAGGCAATAACAAGTCGATGTGCAACAAACTAATTTATTAACAAGAACTAACAGAACGAAACGAAGAACAACAGCTTGTAGCCAGAAAGAGAGAGTAATCAGTAGCAGCGACGCAGCGCTTTTATATGCACAGTTCATGCTGACGTCACTCACAGGAACGCAGACATGACACCTCCCCTCTAAGCTGGAACGTAACGGTCCGGCGGCTTCCTTTGTCTCGTAGACCGTCGTAGAGGAGGATCTGGCATAGGTACGGTTACAGCTGGAGAATCGTTGGTGGACAGAGAACCTGGACTCTGTATGACATCTGAGATTGTAGGCACACTTGGCGTTAAAGTAGGGATTTCTGGCGAATGTTGAGTTCCTCCAAATTTCACTGGAGCTGGAATTATCGGCTCTTGAATCTGAGTGAAAAAGTCATTGTTATTATTGTTCAACACTACGTTTTCAGATTTATCCGACAAAATTTGACTCGTATGCCGCACTACAACTTTACCCGTACTTTGATCTTCAATCTGATATAACACACTTCCAACTTTTCGAAAAACCTTACCTTGTAGCCACTTATTATCACGAGCATAGTCTCTGTAAAGAACTTTCTCCCCCTCCTCAAAAAAACGCAGTTTCCTATCATCATACCTTTGAAAACTCTTCTCTTGAGATTCAGTTACTTTGGCACGCACATCGGGAATCATTAGATGTAATCGTGAACGTAAATCTCTCTTGAATAATACTTTTGGCGGATTCTTAGAAAGAGACATGCATACTCTACAGTTTTTTACCATATTCTCAATATCAGCATCAATACCTTTCCAGTATACAAAACTTCTGGCTAAACTTTTCATTTTCACCATTCCTAAATGACCTTGGTGCAATTCATTTAAAACTTCTGCACGAAACTTCTTTGGGATCATTACTCTTATACATGGAACTAGAAGACTGAGGAAGAGCCGTGTCGGGAAACGAGTGAAGCATTCCCTGTAACCGCGCCGCCATCTTGGTCCATCTCATCATTGCGTTTTCCCATGTAAAGCAATGGGTGATTCCGTATTTTTATAGTTGTATTTTATAGTAATCTTCGTGAACATTTTTGTTAAATTATTGCATTTAGTCAAAGAACAGTGTTCTGCCTCATGTTTAGCGGAATAAATAGTGAAGGCGATTCTTAGAAATCGTTTTTTAGGTAAGTTAAACAATTCATGTTCTAGTTACTTATCTCATTCTGTTTAAATGTGTTTATGCAATAATATTTCTTTATTTTATGTAAATAATGAAATAATTGAACTAAAAATTTATGTAATACTGTCTGAAATGTTAAATAATTGATAAAATAATAAGTTTAAGTTGTGTTGCTTGGATCTGTTTAATTCATATGTTCTTGGATGCTACGACGACATGTAAACATTCTTATTTTAAAATATTAATACCAATAATATTATTCTTATTTAAATATTATTAAAAAATTGGAATTCTAAACATTATCATAATATTAGACTGCTTAGGAATTAAGGAAAGGTTTTTATCAATATTGTGTGGTTCT
Source organism: Tetragnatha montana (assembly GCA_963680715.1). NCBI lineage: Eukaryota > Metazoa > Arthropoda > Arachnida > Araneae > Tetragnathidae > Tetragnatha > Tetragnatha montana. Next base: position 57,265,491 of record OY796676.1, on the reverse strand, counting down.
ATGCTATATTTAAATAATTTTAATTATGACTTTGAAATTGAGAATTTATAATAGCTATACATATTTGCATAGGTTCCGTCCTGGCGACGGAATTCCGGTTTTTTAAAATTTCTGTGAATGTAATTCCGTCCAGTGTTTTTATTACAAAATGCAAAATCAGTTGACTGATTGACAGCGATTTGTACTAAAATTCAGTACTTACATCGCACATTTTGTCCACAAATAAGCCTGTTTTATACTGTAGATACAGCTTTAACTTAAAATTTAAGGACCTAATATTTCATTTTGTTTACATGATATTTTATAACTTTTTCTGCAATTTTAAAAAAAATTGCTAGACTGGGGGGAAATTATTTAAAAGCTAGTTCAAAGTTTAGTCTTGCAATTTTTGAAGAGTAAAACACCCATATATATTTGTTTTTGATAATTTTATAACGTTTCTTCTTTTGCTTCAGTCTTATATATGTGAAGGCTGATTGTAAATTTCTACGAGAAAATCCACGGGTTACATTTTAACCACTGGGGAAGTTTCTTATTTACATACTTAAAAACAAAGTTTATTTAATATTATAAAATTGTCTACAAAATGTTAATGGCATTTTTAAAATTTCAGATTAACAGTGCATCAGAATACGAATTATGCACATAGAATATGAATTTCAAGACTAAGAACTTGACTGTATTTTTAAAATTGTAATTATCTCAACTGCTTAATTTTCTAACTATGTATATAGCCCATGGCAAATTTGTATTTTCTTTTTGCTTGGATCCCTGGAAGATATGATGAAAGATTTTTACTATGAAAATCGTTTAATAAAAGATATATTTGCAAAATTGGAGCTCAATCAAAATCTTTGCATTAAAATTTACTTCAGACAAAATTCTTAAAAATAAAAACAGCAAGAAAAATATCTCCAAGAATTTTTACAAGTTACAAAAATATTTTGGTTCAATTCCGTTAGAGTCCCCGCTAAATATCGTCCGGTTCTTTTGGACACATTATATCCAAATATCAACAAGTTTTTCTGACTTTTATTAATAAACTGGATAGTTATTGATCTAATTAAACATTTTAATTCAGGAGTTTGAAATTACTTATGAATATTTCTGCTTTTTATACTACTATAGAACCGGGCGATATTTAGCGGGGAGTCTAACGGAATTGAACCAATATTTTGTTATAAATATTAATTTTTAATTAACTTATTTTGGCTCAAATTATCCTGGGTTTTGATACCCATTTAAAAAAGAAAAATTATACACCTGCTTTTACTGCTTTACCAAGTAAGTAGCATGTTTTTTGCTTTAAAAAAATATCAAACTTTACTGTTTCAAACTTTCTTTTGATAGAAAGCTTTTAAAATCATTTACTTATTTGTTTATTATTCTTATATTTTCAATGAAAATTTCTAAAAAGTATTTTTATCTTGTTTTATTTCTAAGTTCATTGAAATATGTTTTGTGTTTAAAAGTTTTAATTGTGTCAAGAAGTTAAATTTTCAATGGTAAGTAAAAAATAGTAACTATTTTATGGGAAATAATAGGGCAATAATACGCTTTTTTTTAAGTGGGAACTAACTGCCTAAATTTGTAAAGCAGAAAGATCGCGTTCTTCACTTTCGTCGCTCAAAACGAAAAGGGCGTTAGAAACGGCAAACATCGCGAATCTGTGCGGCCGCCATGTTACTGCATTAATTTCTAGTCTCTTCATCGGCTTCAGTTAAACCGGTAGCGCGGACCGGTTATGGCACTTCCTTATTGTACTAGTTCCATGCTCTTATACCTTTTAGTATACATCCCTGGTGAACAGTATACTCACCTGAGTTAGACGACATATTGTTACCTGAGCCCATGAGATCTCGCAACATCACAGCCATTTCCGGATCTTTCCGAGTTTCATCAGCGATCATCTTACTAGTGACTGGAAGAATTTCAATCTGGTTAACCTGAAAAACATAAACTTCATCGACAAAATTAACCGCATCTTCATCTGGAAATCTCGAACAAAAGTCAGCATTCGAGTGATCGCCTGTCTTCCGGTACTTGATCTCGTAGTCGAATCCTTGCAAAAATATGGCGTAATGCAACAGTCTCGTCGCACTCATCGCAGGTGAACCTTCATTGGGAGAAAAAATTCGGGTGAGTGGTTGGTGATCAGTCAACAAAACAAAATGTCTACCGTACAGATAGTTAAAAAACTTCTTAACACCCCAATAAATTGAGAGGGCTTCACGATCAATCTGTGAGTAGTTGCGCTCCGTTTTTGACAGTCGTCTTCCTGCAAACAGTATTGGACGTTCGGAACCATCGGGAAATGTATGCGAAAGAACAGCTCCAAGACCGTACGCAGATGCGTCGGTGGCGAGAACTAAGGGTTTTTTAGGGTCAAAGTGTGTTAGTACCCGTTCTGAAGAAATCTCACTTTTAACAGCATCAAATGCCTCACAGCACTCTTTATTCCACACAAACTCTTGTCCTTTTTCCAAAAGACGATAGAGCGGATTAAGCCTATCCGACATGTTGGGAATAAAACGGCTGTAGTATGTAACTAACCCCAAAAAAGATTTTAACTCCGTTACGTTAGTGGGTTATTTAGCATTCACAATTGCTTTGGTTTTATCATTAGTTTGATGGAGACCTTCAGAATCGATCATAAACCCTAAATATGAAATTTTCTGTTCTAAAAGTTCGCACTTCTTTTCATTTAGTTTTATACCGTTTTCAACACAGATCCCGAAAAATTTCTTTAAACTACTTAAATGTGATTCCAAATCTTCTGATGCGATGACAACGTCGTCATAAAAAACCTGCAACCCTTTTACATCTTTAAACACAGATTCCATGGTCTGCTGCCATTTTGCAGGTGCACTGGCTATGCCGTACATCAACCTATGCACATTATAGAGACCTTTAGGTGTATTGATCGTTAATAATTTTGAGGTTGACTCCGTTACCCCTAAATGCATGTATGCATCCTTAACATCTAGTTTTGCAAAATATTTACAAGATCCAAATTTGGAGAGAATTTCCTCGATATTGGGAATCGGGTATTCATCCACTTCTAGGCATTTGTTTATGGTGGTTTTATAATCTGCACAAACTCTAATTTTCCCACAACTTTTAACCACTGGGACTATTGGCGTTGACCACTCCGAATACAAAGTTTTAGAAATTATGCCTAAAGATTCTAATCTATCCAGTTCATTTTCAACACGTTCTTTCAGAGCAAAAGGTATAGTTCGACTTTTAACAAAAATAGGTTTGCTACCCGCTTTAATGCTCAATCTAGCTTCATAGTTTTTGAGACAACCTGGATCTTCGGAAAACACCTCTGGAAATTTTGAAACCAACATCTTGATGTTTTCTTTAACTTCCGATACTTGTTTTAAAGTTCCCGTGCCCAATAGCTTATTCCAATTAAGCTTTACTTTATACATCCAATCCCTACCAAAAAGTGAATCGTAATTTCCTTTTACCACATGTAAATCCACGTTACATTTTTGCCCGTTACACTCAATATTTACGTTTACTTTTCCTTGAACTGGGACACTTTGATTACTATAGGAAAACAATTTCAAATTTGAGGGTTGGATGTCTTTGTTTATGCTAAGCTCTTTGAAAGTTTTCAGGGAAATGAGGGAATAGGTTGCGCCTGTGTCAACTTCCATTTTAAGTGGGCAATTCTCAATTTTTACATCAACCAAAATCTTCTCACAGGGTTTTTTCTGCACAGCTAATATTTGGGACACATTAGGGGAATCTTCGTAATCACAATAATCAGTTTTACTTTGTACATTTTTAGAGGCTTTTGCCTTGAAACAAGCTACATCAATATGACCACGTATTTTGCAATAATTGCAGATCGCGTTTCTGTATCTACACTCTTGGGGCCGATGATTAGTTTTACCACATCTTGTACAAACATTTTTGTTCCAGACGTTCCTAGCAGTTGGTTTTTTCTGGTATCCCGTGTTGCTTTGCTTTTTAACTCTATCCCGATTGTTAATTCTGTTTATGCCTCCTGCTGGACCTGATCTTTTGAAATGATCTACACCCCGAAAAGCCTGTTCATCCGCTAGAGCTTTGTTTACGACATCATCTAAAGTTAAATTTGCAGTTCTAAAGAAATAGTTTTGTGTTCCTTCCGACCTAATACCGCTTATAACTTGATCCCGTAATTCTTCCTTTAATCGAGATTCATCTGTAAAACCACAATTTTTAGCTAAATCTTTTAATGCAGAAAAATATTCAGAAAAACTTTCACCTTCGCCTTGATTTCGCGTACGAAATTTTTGGCGCTCCGTAGAGATTAAAGGTTTTGGATCCAAATAAGTAGAAAGCAAATTGGTGATTTCCTCAAAAGTTAATGTGGACGGTTTCCTTGGAACACAAATAGTTCTTAATCTAGCGTAAGTTTTAGCTCCGACCGATGAGATAAAAACGTTGACTTTCTTACCTCCTTCCAGTTCGTAGATGGAAGCAAAACACTCAAATCTTTCCAAATAGGAGTCGAAGCTCTCATTGCATCTTTCAAAACTTTCAAATAGAGGAGGTGCAGGAGGGTCAGGCATCTTTGTAGGAGTTGTCATTTTTCTCTAACTCCACTTGGCACAGACTTAGATCCACTTAGATCCCATCCCCGTCGCCACTGTACGATCACGAGTGCTGTGCGTAGGCAATAACAAGTCGATGTGCAACAAACTAATTTATTAACAAGAATTAACAGAACGAAACGAAGAACAACAGCTTGTAGCCAGAAAGAGAGAGTAATCAGTAGCAGCGACGCAGCGCTTTTATATGCACAGTTCATGCTGACGTCACTCACAGGAACGCAGACATGACAGTACAGTATGTAGAGAAACTATCGATTTGAAAATGAATATTTTTAGAATTTCAGATTAGAGGATCATTTTCCAGGTGCTTTTCTTATTTGGTGTGCGTATAAATTGGAGTGTTTGGAATAACGTTTCATATAAACGTCTTACTTAAACAACGTAGTGTAATTCATCCCATCAAAGTTTGATTGGGATATAGTACTTCAGAATGATTAAAAGTTTATGACCTAACTTCTGATGTGTGGCCAACAAGAAATGTGTTTGAAAAATTTGAAATTGTATTGTACTTTTTTTAATTATACATTTTTTTATGATAACTCCATAAGGAGGCGTAAATATTTTATCCCTAGACTCTTACATTAACAATTAATATTTCGTGTCACAAAATATTAAACATGTTGATGTTGAAATAACGTTTAGTGTTAGATTATAAAGTGATTAACACGATCAAAATATTTGTTATCCAACATTTTTTTTAGCCTATTAGAAATTATAGTAGTAGAAAGTATTCCCATTTTCACTGCTTCGGCTAATTTTAAATACTAATAACCTCAACAAACCTAAAAAAGACTGTTGAATTATAAGAAACTAAAACACAGAATCTCTTGTTGAAAATACAAATAAAAAGAAGCTCTGATAACATATAAAATTCGTACCATCGATTTAGAGAAAGAAAACACATTCATTGCTTTTCTTTTCTAGTCGAAAAAAAAGGAAGACTAGTCTTTCCAACACAACTAAAAACACGGTCTGTTTGCTGGGGATATCTCCCATTCCGTCCTTACACATAATGGAAACTAAGCGCGAAAAGATTAAAATCGCTGGGAAAGGAAGAAAACTCGACGAAGATAAAACAGTAAAAAAAAGACTAAGTACTACTCTCTAGTTTCATTCATTCATTTATTGCAATTCCCTTAGACTTTCGGCCATCTTGGATGTCAGTAAGTTTGAAAAATTGCTCAAAGGCCAGGGGAGCTTCGTTCGTTACTGATAAAAACTGAAATCCAATCCTAAATAAATAAATCGATGTTTTTTTTTTTTTGGAACAAAAAGCCCTCTCTGCTTTTTTCTTCGATTACGCACGGAAGAAAAGAAGCTTCTCGCGAATTGCAAACGATTCATTGCAAGATGCTAAGTGAAGTGAAAGGAAGGGGATTCGTTGATAAAATTCGAATAATAGCCGGCAATTATTCTTAAAGTTGGGGAAGTGAGATTTTCTGTTTAATTTATAGTAGGCATTTAGAATTTGAAAGGTTTAGACATTACTTAGAAATGTTTTTGGTTGAAGGTAAATTGATCATTTCAGTTCAGTACAAGGAAAGTGTAAGTGAAATATCAAGAAAAAAAAGACAGTTAAAAAGGCTTTTAAGAAGACGGTAAACTTATCCTCTTTTAAATAAAATCATACTCTATTATTAGTAGTTTCACTGGGTTAGCAAATTTAAGCATTTTCCATCTAACTTTTTCTTATAATGTAAATTATTAAACATATTTTTTCGTTAAAGTAATTTTCAATTTGCTAAAAAATGTCATTATATTAATATCTAAATGTTTTAAATGAACGGATAAAAAAGCCCCAGAAATATTTTTAAATTAATGAGTTGAATTACATTTTCATATTTTTTTCAGAATTTTTTATTGTATTATTTCTTTCCCTGGAATAATGTACTATGTTAATAAATTTTTATTTTAAGCTATTTCCTTCTGAAATTCCTTGTATCTTAATATTGAATGATAATTAAACAACATCAAACCAATTATATACCTACGATTTGATTGCATTTATAACTAAAATTTGAAATTTTAAGTTAAATTATTTTGTTTAATTTAAGTGATTTGGAAAATTTATATTTCTTTTATACAGAAAATTCAATTGTAAATATAATTTAAATTAATTGTTCATAATTACTACAAACTAATTTTACGAAAGAAAAACTTTCCATGCACGTATAATAGACTATTTTACAAAAGAGTAATTACTTTTATATACAACATTTTTTTCAAATCTTTAAAGGATTTACCATATAAAATATTACTTGAAATGTATCTTGAGATTTTTTTTGTGCTCTAGAAAACTTAAGAAAACTATATAAAATATTTTGTGTGTTTGTAGAACTTAAACTTAATAACTATAATTTATTGGTAACTATTAATTATATAACCACCGATCATCTTCATACCTACATAAAATATAATAAACGGAATTTTAATTATTAACCCCTATTTTGCCATTTTAGAAATATACTCTATTACAAAAAAATTGTTACCTCTAACTCATTCTTTAAACAACGATACGTCCTTTTGATACGGCACAACGATGGATCTTTTACCTTCTAACACATTCCTCTTCTTCCCCCATGAAAAAAAAACCCACAGAATGTAAATAGATATAAACAAAAAACTGATAAGTTACTGAATTCTTTTGTTTATACAGAGCTTAACTCTGGCAGGTATTATTTAAGATTTTTTCCTCATTGATCCTCCGGTTTTGTGTGTGGGGGGGGGGAGGGTGACTCAAGAGATCCTTCTCGAGTCAAAGACAAGGGAACGAAAAAGAATTGTTTCGGAGAAAAGTTTTGTTGTCTAAGCTCCAGGCGCAGTGTGGTTTTCTGATATCAAATAAAGCGACGGAATTTTTTTGTCAATCTGTTTTTTTTTCAACGAACGTATCTGTGTTATCGAGGATAGCTTTGAGCGTGGGGTCATTTACCGCGAGGGGTTTTGTTAAGAGCATGTATGAATTGTCTTTAATGAATAAAATGATGTTATGAATGATGATGGGAAATGATATAAGATATCAATAAGTAAAAATTGTATTACATTATTCTCGCGCTTGTGTAGTAAAGTGTTTATTTTGAAATCGAAAAAAAGGATTTAAGTTATAAAATTAAAATTTCAAAATAGTGATTTCTTTTGTGTAGAAAAAGTACCTCGCAATTAAGAAAAAAAAAAACAGGATTAGCTTAGTACAAATAATTTGAATTTTAAGTATTTTCCTTGAAACTTTATTTGCTGAAAATTTTTATATTTAAAAGAAGGAATACGCCTTCAATGTCGCTTTACAATGTCGTTTAATAGAATCGAAGTTACAATATCGTGATATTTATATCATGGTAACATCCTCCACCCAGGCATTAATTTTTTCGAGGAAACCCAGGAATTTCACAAAGTACTACTCGAGTTTTACGTTACGCTTCCTTTTCCTTAAAAATTTTTCAACTGGGTAACATTCGGAATCTGTTACCTTTTGCAGGTCTTCTTTGTAAAAGCTGTCCTTAATCTCTTCCCCAGATAAATATTTTAATTCATAAGCGATAGGAATTCTATTTAATATTTTACTGATAGTAAATATTTCTCGAGTCCGGTTTTGCCTCATACACTTTTTCGAATATCATCTTATCTCTACTGTAATTCGTTCTGAAAAACTTAGAAAGGAATTAAAAAGTGGGATATCTTAATAGTTGCAATGAAAATTGTTTTTGACTTAAAATATTAATCAACTGAAAATTCAAAAATGAAGATGGATAAAAAATACAAGATATTCAAAGTATCAACTTTATTTCATAGTCATACACAAAGATGTTTTTGAAAGTTTAGTTCTGAAATACCACATTTTGGAACTTATTAACTCGTCGACCGTGCCGCTGAATCCAAAATTGTTATCAAAGCCCGTTAACTGTGTTAAAATTGTGCCGCTGAACTTGACGGTCGCTGAACGGTCACAGGCTAATACGTAACCACCCACATTTTTATATTCTTTTGGATTACAATGGGTTTAAATGTCTAAACTTTCTCATTTGTACTTCTGAGCTCAAATGAAAACGTCAATTGGATTTATTTGATTTGATTAACTATCTATTAAATAACGTTTTAGACAAAGAAATCATTAAAAACGTAATTCACTTGTCATAAATCATTCACGATTACAAGCTACTCTAGTTCATTCACAAATCCCTCCTTAATATTTAACCCTCTCCACCTCAGACTTCCAAAACTCTCCTCCCATAAATCAATCTTCACTTTTCAAGCTGCCAATATCCAACCACTCTAGGGACAGTAATTAATGTCAATGCATGCTCACTAATTTGGCAAACGAGAAAAGAGATCACTATCACCGCTGTTAACGGCTAAAAAAAGAACACTTTCGACCCCCTTTTGCTCCATTCATTTTCCTCGTCTTGGAACGTGGAGAACAAGGGGTTTTATCCCTTGAAGAGGGGCGATTTTGATTAATAGACTCTGTTCGTCAGCTGTCGACCCTATTGGTCGAAACACTGTTGCCATCCTGGATTTCATAAAAGTAGATATCGATTTCCGTTGGGAGTGTTTAATGGTTTTTATCCTGTGTTTCGATAGAGGGTTTGAAAAATGGAAGGGTTTAAAAGGGGAAGTGCTTGTGTGTGGGGGCTGAACAGATAAGTAATTGATGTTTTCATCGGTTTTCAAAGGTTATTTCTGGATCTGTATTTTTGTTCGTAATTAAGAGGCCTAGTTTATCGGATTTCCTTATGGTAGTTACCCATAAATAGTTTACTTTTATGGTCAAATTTACTATGAAAAATTACTATGAATATATTTGAAACCTATTAACTATTACGTTTTTCCCCATTATTACGTTTTTACCCCATTAAGGGTTATTTTTAGTTGCCATATTTCCGCGTCGAATTTGTCAAAATAATAACCAACCATTAGTATACCTAAGTCTGAATAAACATAATATCGTGTTTGGAATCTAAAAGGATAAGCTTTCGAAATTATTTTTAAGCTGGGAACGCATATATTTAATGGATAATGAATCTGGTTAATGAATCCTTTATCATATTTTAGCAAAACATATTAAATAATGATTATGTATTTTGATTTGAAATAAAAATTTAGAGAATTTAAAATAAATTTTATGAACAAACAGTTACACAAATACTAACTTATATTAAATAGTATTTTTTATTTTATAGAGCATTTTCAATCACATGACTTTACCTAACAACGGCCTTAGCAACGTTGTTTTTGTCCTCCAAGTGACGTCATGTGCGAATGCTCTATAATAATTTTTGTAAGAAATAACAATAAAGTAATAAATAGATGAATCGTGTTGACTAGTTGACTTAATTTATGGAATGAATATATGACATTTTATTATTTGAAATCTTTATGGGCATTGGATAGTTTAATTCTATGTATTTGTGACCATGACCTAGTTAATTTTATAGTAAAGTTTCTAAAAATAACCTCACATAATCGAGAACTGGCAAACGATCCAGGTCAAGATCATTGGATTGAATTCTTGAGTAATGAAATCTAGATTTAGTAAGTCAATTTGGGAAACGACGCGAATCGATAATGTATGGATGATTTGGTTCAACTTTGATTGTTACATATTCTTCATGCTAGTTTTTATTAGAGAATATATAAAATTCCCAATTGTTACCCCATCTACAAAAAACTGACTGGCCATCTCAATCATTGTATATATGTTTATTTAAAAATTAGAGAGTAATAGTAAGGCTCCGGAATGAGAGAAAAATGTATAATAAGTACAGAGTTCAATTTCAATTTAACTTAATTATGTTTATTTACTAGAATAGGAGAGTAAGTTTAGTAGTTTAATAAAAATAGAAGAAAAGTCTATATTGAAAAGCTAATATAAAAATTTGCTACATTTAAGTTTTAAATCATGAAGTTTTACATTTTATAAGATTTTTTTTTTTCAGATAAAAGGCAATTAAATTGTAATACGCACCATTTAAATGCTGTCTAAAATAACATCAAACTGAAAGTTACCGAATATTTAAGAAGAAATATTAAACTAACCTTATAACAAAAAATTACTGTCCACTCTTCCCCAAAATTTGAATAAAGTAGCGATGAATTATAACACCAAAGGATTGAAACTATAAATTCTCAATAAAAGCTATAAAAATATTCAACAATGAAAAATATTTTTTTTTTCTTTCGACACAGGACCAACCAACACAAAAAAATGACTATCAACTCCAGTTTATTTTTACCTTTTAGTAAATGGACCATAAAACTCATATTTCTTACGTATCATATTTCTTTTCGTCCATTCTCTCCATACGTTCCTATCCATCATCCATTATTTTACCCATACCTCACATCTGTCGTGATTCTTTTCATAAGGATTGAAATCTTGTTTTTAGCCGAGTTTTTCTCCCCCGCCATGAATCTGACGGGTCATTTCCTGCAACGAAAGCAAGGGGTCTGATGCAGCGTTGGTATCAATCAAAACCTGTGTAGGTAAGTGGTTGACACTGAATGACAAAATAGAAGATGCGAGTAGTCTGGGAAGTTGCAGTTTTGAAAGCGTTTTGGGAGATGTTTCAATATTTCGGATTTTAAAGAGCTGGAGAAATATGGAATATTTTTCTCCAGAATATTATGAATATATTTATTTGTCGAAAGGGTTTGATAAAATTTGAATAGACAACAACGCAGAGATTTTCGTTACTGAAATAGTATTGAAATAAGTCCTAAATAGCATTTATTTTGTTGAAGACAAACATACCGATAAATGAGAACATATTTTTGATATTAAAATAAATGCAATACAGGTTCATAAGTTTCTACTTTGACCTGTTTTGTAGGTAACGCACATGGGAAAATATAAGAGTGACGCTAACAATGAATAATTCAAACTAAGCCTTTAATAAATAAATATTTCAGAAAACAGTTTTAGAATTCTGCTGGCTTTTTTGCAGTTCTGATGTTTCTTAAAATATTATCAAAATACAACAAGTAGAAGTTATATGCATCCTAGTAAAAGTTCGCTTTGAATTTTTCTTATTTTGAAATATTCCACATAAAATTTTCCTAAATTTATTGCGATTTTGAAAGTGAATGTTTTTATAATCTTGAAAATTAAACATGAAAATTTGGTTAGTGAAAATAATTTTAAATATTACATTGGAGATGTTTCGGAAAATACTTTTTAGGGGACATCCATAAATTACGCGAGGTGTTTTTTCCAAAATCTGGACCCTCTCTCCTCCCTTGGTGAGATTTAGTGAGATTTTGCTGGACCCCCCTCCCCCCCACGTGAGATTTACCTACAAATTTTTAAAAATGATTTTCCTTTCTCAAACTTAAAAAACAAAGAAAATTGTATAATTTCTAACTTAAAAAGTTGACGGGATATTTTAATCGACCCCCCCCCCTCCCCCCTTGGTGAGATTTGGTGAGATTTTTCCAAACCCCTCCCCTCCCTTTTTGACCTCACTCAATTTATGGATGTCCCCCTTTCCCTAATTGAGAGAACAACATTCAGCTTTACTACAAGATGATTTTGCTGTACATCACTTCATTCCTGTAAAACTGGATTTTCCTTCATAGTGGATAGTATGCAGAAAAACAAACTACAGAATTAATCCTGTAGTAACTTATTCAATTGATAGAGAAAGGATTCAGTTTATGTTGATTTAACGATGTAGGGCCATAAATTTTGAGAAAACATTAACGGATGAGAATCAGTGGTTTTCTGACATTTTTATTATAGTACATGCATAAAAAATAATACCTAGTATTTTTTTGTATATTCCTTGCTCGTAAAATAATTTAATAACAATAAAAACCATCCAATCAAACATTTTTTTAAAAATTAAGGATTCTCGTCTTTCAAAACTTTTAGCTGATTTAATGTGGAAAGAATTCTACCTTACCCCTTTAAGCTTATTCAAGAAAGTGAGTTACGGAAGAAGGGATTCTCTACGAAAAGAGCCTCTTCAGATTATTCATGAGGAATGCAATGGAATTACTTAACTTTTTTTTAGACTGAAAGCAGAAGGAAATCACTAAGTTGAATTAAATTTTCAGCTTCCACCAAAGTTTAGAAGCGTTTTGCTAAAATAGCGTTTATACTACAATACTATTTTGCCTTGAACGTTTGTGATGAAAAATATTGCTGAACTTCTCACTTTCATACACTTGAAAAACATGACATATGATTTTAAAATTGAGTCAATAAACTTTAAGGGTACTTTAGAAAAACAGTTTGTAGCATAAATTTAGTTTTAAGTTTTTAAAATCAGTATTTTAAGTTTTTAAAATCAGTATTTTAAGTTTTAAGTATCCATATTTTCGTTAATTTTTTATTGCTTGCGAAAAATTAGCAATATTCCTATAAAACTTATTAATTTTTATATGCGCCTTTTTATAATAACGTTTGAATAAATATAAAGCCATTTCTAAAACCAGTTTTAATCTTTTCCTAAACAAAAAAATACTTTTACGGTTTTACTTACTTTCATTGGATAATTCCGTAACACTCCATAGGGGATTCTTTAGGATTCACTATCCTTCAACTTACCAACTCGAGTAAGTTGAAGGTACTAAGGAATATAAATAGTCCGGACATCCACCGTAAAAAAGCCCCTGAAGAATTCAGACGACGGTCACTATTTATCCATTTTACATGTCTAGGAAAGAAGTCGATAGTATAGGGATATTAATATTCACGTAGAGTTTGTAACCGTCTGTACCTTGAAAGAAATAGTTTTATAACGTCTTACAAAACTCTTAAACCCCTTGGATGACGTTTTGTCTTCGTGTATGATTTATTTGTTTCCAAGTTTTCAATACAGTAGATTGCGTTTTCTTTCCTTCTGCTGTCTTTAGAGTATTGGTACATAATACGTATTTCTATACCAAATTTTAGTTACTTTATCTTTGCAAAGGATACGTTTGCACTAAACGCGTCATTTTAAATTTTCTATATTTTGTGCATGGGAACAGAACATTATTAAAACAATTCGTCTTTCTACTTTAAATTTTTAGTTGTATTTTCAGGAAAGTTTAATAAAATAGTCAGTAAAGGAATAATATTTAAAAACATATATATGTACAAGCTGTATTTCTTAATAGTTTGAACAAATCCAACCTTCTATTAGCTAGGAGCATGATTCAACATCACAGTAGCATAAACATAATATATATGCCGGCGATGTTACAATAGTCATTAGGGTCTGTAAAACTTATTGCAGTTAAAATTGATTGTTATAAAGGCTGTGGCTCTTATAACTAAGCTTAAAAGGACTCTAAAGTTTCTTCAAATAACGGGAGAAGTTTATCTAATTTGACAGGAAAAGAAAAACCCCAGGATATTTTCTCAAAGTACAAAAATTAACAGGCAACAGGTGCTGCAGGTTGAAATACTAATCCTCCTTACATCCTAATGAAATTGGCAAATTTTGTTTCCAATTTTCAGTTTTGGACTCAATTTCGTTCTCAGTCACGCTAAATAAAATATTTTGAATGCCGAATATTCAAACACCAACAAAAATTTATCGTTGCCGTTAATGTAACTCTATACTTTAATTATATGCGTTGGTTGATGGATTTCGGCAATTCTTCTCATCTTTGGCAATCAGTTACTTAGTTTTTAAGGTACCTCTTTTCGATTAGGTTGATAGTAAAAAAGTATTTATAACTTAAACATTACACATTCATCACTATACTCGACAGCAACGTTTCCTGAATGCAGTACTTCACTACGCGGAAGGAGAAAATGGGTAATCACAAAACCTGTTGGGTTGCTAGGAGGAGTTTTGGTACTTAAATCGTGATAAAAAGACGCTATATATACATTAGGGTGGCCCTTATTTTTTAAAGTCGGAATTTTTTTCCAGCCCCCCTTAATTTTTTTCCTTTTGCTATAAAATGAAAGTGTGCAAAAGGATTTTACGATATTTTAATATTAACACGTGCCTCATCGCGGTTGAAGTTTGGCCATAGCGCACCATAGTTATAGTATGGCTTACTACGGGAATAACGTCTCCGCTCGCTTCCCCAAGAGCAGAATGACGAACAGATGAAATTTGAGGATGGAGCATGTGTCATGAAGAAATGCAGTTAAACATATGAGGATAAATCAGGTAAACAACAGGTAAAAGTTCACAAATTTAGCATTATTTAGATCCAGGAAATGAATATGAGAAATAAAAAGATTTTGTTGTCTGAGGGAGCAGTGCTCAGACTTTTGAAGTTCCCGGCAGGATGGGGGTGGGCGAAAAACAAAACAGACCGCCCCAACCCCATCTTCCCGAATCCTCCAGGGGTGAGTGATTTAATAGTATGGAGTTTAGGGAGGGTCAGAAAGTGTCTGGACAAATAGCCTTGGTTTCTATTAGTTGTGCAGTTATGTCCTCTAACTTAAGAAGTAGTGATAAAAATATTTATTTTATTGGAAAAGTATGCCGTCAGATAACAGGAATGCTTGGCAGTGCGAGTGTGTCATTTTTTGGGAAAAAGCAAGAATCCCTACAAGACAGTTTAAAAAATACACAGATAAGGTTATGAAGATGTATTCCACTTGGCGAAGTTTACAACAAAATGCTTGTCGTCCGCCAGACTCCCAGAAAAAATTAGAACAGGCGTTTGTGATAACCTGAGCAATCTATTTGTTGCATCCGCGAATGCGTTGGAAATATTAAAAATTGAAGAAGGTAGACAATTTTTACTGAAATGACGAAAGCCAGGTCGAGTGGGATGTTTAGGTGGAATTAATGTAAAGCGGACAAAACGCGTAGAAATAAGAGGTTTACAAAGATTAAGTACCGAAGAGAAGAGACAGGCCAAGGCTCTCAATAGTTCTGAGACGATTCATGACCGAGACTCATTTGAGGAACCATCATTATCTAGTATTGAAGATGAAGAAATTTCTGATGATCAAACAGTAGCTTCAAGAAAAGAATACCCCGAACCCCGATTGCAAAAAGTATACTCTTAAGCGTAAATTTGAATGCTAATTGTTCCAAAAAAGTGAATGTTTTTAAGATGTTAGTTAGATTTTTATGAATTTGTTAGAATATGTTCTACTATAAATGTATTTAAAATATGAATTTTTAAACTGGAACTTTTTATAATTGTATGGGTAAGTGTAAATAATTATTGTTTTATTTTAAACAATTTTGAATTATTATATACATGTTTTTGAAATTTATTTTCAATTAATGCACTTTTTGTTAAATTTTTGCCTTTTTAAATATTATTTTAATATACTAATAATATTCTTAAGTCATATTTCCATCTTCTTTACTCATAAAAATTCGAAATTAATGAAATTATCGGTCATTCTCCTCCCGAGGAAGTTAGCGGAGACGTTCTTCCCGTAGTAAGCCTTACTATAACTATGGCGCGCTATGGCCAAACTTCAACCGTGATGAGGCACGTGTTAATATTAAAATATCGGAAAATCCTTTTGCACACTTTAATTTTATAGTAAAAGGAAAAAAATTAAGGGGGGCTGAAAGAAAATATTGAAAAAAAATTTTCCCCATTATAATAAGGGCCACCCTAATATACATGCTTTCTTCATTTAACTCAAATTCAGACACCGCGATGGGAATTACTTTGTTTGTTAGTGACGTATAGGGTCAGAAAACGTTGCTGTCGAGTTTAAGATAATTCTTACAAGAAAATAAATGATTACTCAGATAACTTTTTAACACTCGACAAGTCGATTGAATACATACAGGATGGTCCTCCAAACATTCGACCTGCTTTTCTGATACCCCATTTATCTCTTGTATCTTTATCGACATTCCCATATGATGCATCACCCGAATGCTTTCCGAATCATCCGAGACCAACACCTCTCCGGCCGAAAAGAAGGCAAACAATTAAGAAGTCGATCAATCGCCGATGTCTTCGAACACTTTAACGTTCATTAGGCTTACATATCCCCTCCAACAATCTCCTCCAGCTAAATCACTTTGGCATGCAAATCCAGTCTAACTAGTCCGAAGATTAATTTGAATATACAAGGGGGCCGCAATCGATGACTGGAGGAGTTGGTAACGGAATTCGATTGGTTTTGCTGTTGTTGGAAGCGTTGCTGCTTGGTTTTAATGGTGGAATAGAAAAATTGCAAGTGATTTGTTTTGATTCCGGGTTTCATTAAGATTGCATCAAGTCTTGATGAAGTAGTTACGCATCTTTTAATGGCCGTTTCCTTGCTGCTGCGTGGGAGGGTGGGTTTATCTAAGAAGTAATTAAAGGGTTTGATTATATCGAATTCAATTTATTGAGAAAGGAGTTGTGGAATTTGATGGAGCGAAAGTGTGTATTGAACGCGTTGAGTAATGACTTAAATACCAAAAGCAGCTTTTGATGATCAGCGTTTGTTATAAATGGTCTACAATTTGAATTTTCGTATCCAACCAATTATATATTTAAATAGATAGTACTTAAAAAATATGTGGCCGTGGTGGTGTAGAGGTCAGCGTGATCAGCATAATATAATTTTTAAGAAGGACTTATCTTCATAATTTTTTCAAGTGGAAAAAAATAATAATGGAGTTTTTTCTTAATTCTATGTGTAATGTATATTTTAAGTTTTGGTCGATGTGTAAACCTAAATATTTAAAACTATTTACTCATTCAATGTGCATACAATTACGATTAACGGTATTTAAGCAATCATAATATTTAATATTGAGATCTAAACTATTTCTGTAAATTAAACTGAAATTAATTTAGGTATTTCGTTTTATTACTGTTAATTGTTCATTGAAAAATCATTCTTTAGAAACCAATATTTTAATTTTAGTAGATCTGAATTTATATTCCGTTCTAAAGTATTATGTTATATATAGCAGATTATATTAAAACAATATCATCTGCAGCATTTGATAAAATAATTCCAGATAGCTTTTAATTTCATAGATCATTTAGATATACATATCAAAAATAGCAACGATCCCAAAATCGAACCCTGTAGTACAACCCTTCATTATACATATATTTGAAATCACTTAAAGTTAAATTATCGTACTTAAAGTAAGCTTTGCGTATTGTTTTCTATTATTGAGATTATGACCTAAACCAAGATGGTTTCATTCCTCAAATTCTTGCCATTAACAATTTATGAATTAAAACATCATGGTTTATTGAATCAAAAGCCTTTGAGATATCAATAAAAATTGCAACAGTTTTTAAATTTTTATTTATGTTCCTATACATTAAGGTAGAAAATTCGTTTAAAGTATTTTCTATGCTAAATCCCTTTTTAAAACAGAATTGATTTTTAGCAAACATAACGTTTACTTTGGAAGAATGAAAAGCAACCAAAAGCTTTGAGAAGACTAGGGAATCAATATTATATGCCTGATTAAAATTCCTTTGATGAAAAACTAGGAAACATGGTGTAAGTGAAATATGCAAACACTTTTCTCTTTTGTGCTTTAAAATTCTGATAATTTATCATTATAAAAAGCGGATACTTATGATTGCATTATTTCCGCTTATGCCTTTCCCCGATATAATCAATACAAAGTTTTAACTAAGGTAAATTACGTTGAAAATTTGAAGCAAATACTTTTATTTATGGATATAAAATAACATCAAGTTTGATTTATTACTTTTCTACCAAAAAAAAGGTTCAATTCCGTTAGAGTCCCCGCTAAATATCGTCGGGTTCTTTTAGGCAACAAAAAGTAGAAATATTCATAAATAATTTCAAACTCCTGAATTAAAATGTTTAATTAGATCAATAACTATTCAGTTTATTACTAAAAGTCAGAAAAATTTGTTGATATTTGGATATATTTAGCGATTTGGATATTGGCGATATTTAGCGGGGACTCTAACGGAATTGTACCAAAAAAAAAATGAGCATTAACATTTGAGCATTAGCATTATTTAACATTTGAGCATCTTTATAAAATTACCCATTTTTACCTTTATGCATTAAAGAACACTTTAATAAGACTGAATTTCTTCTGCTATTTTAAAAACAAGTTACGCTTTTAATTTATTGGTTGCCAGTCTGCTTTGAAATATAAAATGTAAATGTGGAACAAAAATTTATTGAATTGAATAGTCTACGGGGTACAGAAAATATGTTTTGCAGCTCACAGTCTCAATTTAAAATTATGATCCTAAATATTCTCAAAAATCACTTGCAATATTTTTTTTACTTGTATTTAAGTTACAGTCTTATTTTAAATAATAAGAATGGTGATAATTGGGTAGAAACAGAAACTTTTAACTCGTTTGTAAACTTATATACCTTAAAATTATTAAAATAAATTATCTGTTCAGAAAAATAGTTGTTATTGTTAGGAGATAAAATAATTTCTATTTGAGCTACAATTATATTCTAGAAGTTTATATGGATCTTTTCAAATAACTATTTAAGTTATCAAAAATAACAAAAATACTGAATTGCCCTAAAATTACTTTTAAAATTATCTTTTACTTCATAAATTTTTCCTTTGTAAAATGTCATGATATGTAAAAAAAAAGAAAAAACAAAGAAGATATAATGAAAACGAATGACAAATGACTGAAGAAAATTTTATAGCTTGTACTTTAAAATATACTTTTCAAACAGTTTATCAGTATCTCACATATCTAGACACTTTATAGCATGGAAAAATATTCTAAAATAGCGGAAAATAATATAAACTCTAAACTTCAAAAGAACTTTAGTTTTTGAATTAAGAATTCCCTATCTTTGGTGGAGTTTCATGAAATACTTAACGTCAATGTATCGATAAAGAATAAGAAAATAATATTTCTCACAACTTGCTTTCAAGTATAAATCTCTTCTCAATAAAACCTTCAAAATAACCTTTTTCTTAAACGACGCTTATGATTATTTCGAAATATAAAACCCAGACGCAATTTAAAACGATATAAAAAGAACTTCTTGGAACTTCTTTCTTTAAAAAAAACAGCTCAACTGGAGGATGGTTTAAGACACGTTGTAAAAAAGCGCAAATCCTTATAAAAAGTTCAGATAGGCGGTTCACATTTTCATGATAGTCCTTTTTTTTTGCTGTGAGAAATGTCAAAATAAAGGTGTGGGGATATAAAAAGTAAAGTAATGCGTTCTAGACTCTGCGAGGCTCTGAAATCTTTAGTGTTCTTTTATATCGGAAATCACTTAAAATACAGGTGATACCTCTGGCAAAGGTCCTACGCAAAAAAATATATCTTTAGGGGTTTTTTTGCGTGAGACTGTAATTAATCATGTGTAATATTTGACACTTTTATGAGCCTAATTACTCAGGATTTAGTCACTAAGGAAAATATGTAGATAATGGTCTATAGAAATTAAAAAATCTGAAACATTAAATTTACTCAAAGAACCCTGAAAAAAATTAACTGAGGGATACTACTACATAAATGTGTTCTTTTTGCGCTGCAAGTGTTATCATGTTAATTGATATATTTATTTTCTGTTACCCTATGCTCTATAATAGCAACGTATTTATGTTGTCAACGATTGATATAATTTTTTTTTCAAATATAAACATGCAAGTTCTTTAAGATTTGTTGGGATTTTCAGCTTCCTATCCTCCGGGATATTAAAAATTACCGGGAACTCTTAGATATGAAAAATTACAGGGATAAGAAAAACTACCGGGAACACCAGGATATGAAAAACTACCGGGAACATCGGGATGATTGGTAATTGAGGTTACAGGAAAATTAAACATGGTAACTTGAGAAAACTTTAAAAAAATAAATTGATGCACTAAACCCGTGCAAGGCCGGGCATATCAGCTAGTCACTAGATAAATAGATGCTTAGTTTTATAATAACTTTAACGATTTATTAATTTTATTTAAAGAATCAGTTCTAACAATTTTAGCTTATCTACATGGGAATTATTAACTATATTGAAAAAACTTATGTTCAAAGTTATCTTCTTTTTTAATTGAAGCTTTTTTTACTTAACTTTTAACTAACTTTTTAACTTTTTTAACTTTTTTTTAAATTAAAATTCAACCAAGATTTTGATTCTGAATTTCATAAATTTTTCCAATGGATAACTTCAAATCAAAAGTTTAGCTACAACTACAAGTTTCCAGTTTCCTTTAAGTAGTTTGTGATTCACTAATAGTGAGGTTTTACACTGTATCACTCACAAAACTGTTGAAAAATGCAACCACCTATCTCTTCATAACTCCCCATCCAGCCATCCCCATATACCATAACCACAATCAAATCATAAGAGGAGGACACCAACGCTCCTTTCAGGTCCCCATAACACCCAAAACCCGTCCCCTCCCGGCTCTAAAAGTGATAAGAGCGACGCGAAATCTCATCCTCGTATCTATCCCCGAGTAACGAATAAAGGAGGCAACACACTATGCCCTGTGACCGCAGTCCGACGTAATGTGTATATGTAGTTCGAGGAGTGTCCGGTTTGGGAAGTCATTGTTGGAGCAGATTCCGTTACGTTGTTGGGTCTGGTTGGCGAGTAATTTTTCACCAAGCTGTTAGTGACTGATAGCTATTTGCCTAAAAAGAGTATTCATCCAAAAAAATTTAAGTACTTTATTTTTCTAAAACCCTTAGTGAAAAAAGTACAAAATAAAAAATATTCAGTTATTTCCACTTTTAAAATGGGGGAATTTCAAAGAGGATAATACAAATATAATTTAAATAATAAAAAAAAATAATTAAAAAAGATAAATATTGAATTAATTCACGGAAAAACTGAAGAAAATCGAAAATTCGAGCCACTGATTAAAACGAGTTTTAGCTTGAGTTTTGTAGTATATAATTCATAATTTTTAGGGTTGCCATCAATTGTAAACTGAGGAAACCATCGCCAGATTTGGCGATTCATCTCGAAGTTGGCTAATCAGGCCAAACTACGGAATCTGCCCCATCATATTGTGATTTACGACCGTTCCCAAAATAGTCGTTTGCACTAAGTCGCAAATGGGCGCTTCTAAAAACTCCACTTACAGGTGTTACTCTTATTAGGAAATTTGCCTGCCGACTTCTGCCATGGAACGTAGTGTGTTTCGGCCTTAAGGCCGAATAACGACTCCCTGGTTCTTCTCTCTTTGGACTGTATGGGTAAACAATGTACCCGTCCTCCAGAAACCACTCTCAAATCCAGCGCCATGCTTCAGCGCGTCCCGCAGGGAGTTGGGCTCGGACGATTTCCTCCGATGTGTTCCTAGGAGTTTTTTCGGGGCCAAGAAAAGTCTTTATGGGGCTTGTGTGCCGTGGTGGCCTTTTTTTATAGGGTGGTGATTTTTTTTTGGTTGAGATGTAGTGGTAGATTCTTACCCTCGTCCATGTTAGGTCACGTGCAGGTTCATTACCGGGATGGAAAAGTGGGGATTGATAGTAAATCAGAATGTTATTATTTACCTAAGGGGTGTTTCACGATGTTTGTGACAATTTGGTAGATTCACTAACAAGTGATTTTTGTCTTTTAATGTTTTATAAATTTGAAATTTTGTAAAGTTTTTTCTTTGCTTGTAATAGAAGATTTTAAAACGTTATACAATTTATATTACATTACGGGAGAAAAATGGCATTTTACGAACTCTACCAAAATATGAAAAATATGGTTCATAAATATTGGAATTTTTATAAGACTCTCCAGATTTGGAGAAGAGAAAAAATAGTTTTAGTAACAAGTTCCATTAGTGGCAAAAGGGATTTGTCACATAGATTTTGATGTAAAATTTGGTCATAGGTATTTTATTTCTCTATTTTGAGTTTTGCATTGATCTTTATTCAACGTTATCTTACTATCTTATAGTCTGTTCATTTAGATTTGGCGCCTGAAACAGGATCAAAAACGCTCAATAAGGCTTCATAACGGTCATCACACAACTTCAGTGACCGATTTTTTACAGCATTTTAACTACTTCTGTTTCGGCTGCCTTGTCATTGCAGAAGAAAATGCTTTCGATGATAATTACAATATACATTAAATACATTTCGTCTCAGGCGCCAGTTCTAAATGAACAGACTATAAGATGCGTTAATTGTTATTGCACTTTCACCGTCTTTGTTCAAAATGAAATGCCTCACATTACCCGTATGGGGGGGGATGGGGTTGGAGTTCTTACTTCAAAAGCATGGAAAGTAATTTCGCGGCTCTAAAAACGGGACTAAATTAACTCATTAAGCTGAGAGTTTTTCTTATTCCAGGTTGTAATGAGAAGTGTGAGAAAATTGCGCTGACATTGTAGCCATAGAGGAATTGGATACTTAAACGAATTTGGTTTTCTTATTCGCTAGCTAAATTGCTATCGGTTTCACGTTATGGGAATTGGAGGTGAAGAAATTACGCATCCTAATTCGGATTGGGAGGGTATTGTCTTGAGTGAAAATTGGCTGCAGAGATGTTGCAATCTGTACTTTAGCATTTCTTAAAGATCTTTTGATTTTTGAAGAACATCGGGAGTCGAACGAGAATTAATTTTATATTTAAATTGAAATGAAAAAAAAAAATAGGATGCATAGAAACGTATTTTCAATCTTACTTTCGTTCGAATAAGGAAAAAAAAACTTAAATTAAAGCAACATAAAAATTTAAACATTTGAAAGAAGAGAACACAGTATAAAATGTTTCGATTATCTTTAATTTAAAAAAATAGCTTTAATTTACATTCTGATATTTATTTGAAAAATGTCCTACTAAATTATAAAATCATTTTTGTTGGTACATAAAAAAAGCTTATATTAAAAGATTGTGTAAATAATTAAATATTCTCAGAATCATAGAAGTAATGAGACAAATAAAAAAAAAGTGAAAAGTGTTACATAATATTTGTAATGATACAAGATAAAATATTTGTCTTTGAAGGAATAAAAAAATTAAACGCATTTAAGAATATTTAAAAAAAAACTCTACACCAATAATAAAGACAGTTTCTAGACAGACAAATAGAGCTGGAATGTTATTCATATATAGTTATTTATCTCTAAACTTATACTAAAATGTATTTTATTATCATTTTTTAAAATAATTATTCTACTTAGAAAAACCCAAACTTTTTTAATAGAATGTAATATTCTTAGGTAATATTACTTTACTTACAACAAAGGAAAAAAAACCTATAACGTAGTTCAAAGTTTTGACCTCTTATGAGAGCATTGTCGAACTTTTTTGGCATAAAAATAAGTGGATAAAATTTATCCGTTATAAATTCTGCAGTGAATGGAATATGTGTTGGGAATAGAAAGTTAATCTGCTATTCTAGTCAATAAAACGCCGGATGCCCTCTCTATATACATTTTAATACAAAACTAAGTGAAAACGTTTTCGCAAATACGTGTTTTGTTTTGTAACAGTCCCCATACATAAATAAAAGTTTACCAACTATTATTTTTCGATTCTTCGATTCAAGAATTTTTATTTCTTTCCTACTCACTGCAAGGTAAATGAAACGCGGTTTAAATTTAATAAAGAATTATTAAACTGTTTTGGTGATACTTTAACAACATTGGACTAAAAATGTCTATTTAATAAAATGTTTTTTTTAAATGATAAAATTATATTAATTATTATTTTGCTTTGTGTGTATTAAAGAAATATTAAAAACTAGCTGTTACGACCCGGCAAAGCCGGGTCTTACAGCTAGGCTAGCCTTTTATGCGAGCTTCGCTCGTTACTACTTCAAGTTCCTATTAATTATACATTAAATAAGAAGTTTAACTTTAATAATTTATTATTGTTGAATTAGAAACCAACTTCCCTAAAAGTAACTTTTTAACCTTTATTAAGTAAACCAACTTTCTTGAAAGATATTTATTTAAAAGCTATTATATTATTTTAAAATTTTAATTACTTTTATTTATTTATTTTTCTGATTATTGCGAGATGGCATCGAGTCAGTGAGTGACGTGGGCTTTTATATTTTTCTGATGATTATGATTATTATTGCGAGATGGCATCATAGTGTGCGAGCGTTCCAGAATCAGTCAGTGAGTCAGTGAGTGACGTGGGCTTTTATATGAGATTTTTCTGATTCTGATGATTATGATTATTATTGCGAGATGGCATCATAGTGTGCGAGCGTTCCAGAATCAGTCAGTGAGTCAGTGAGTGACGTGGGCTTTTATATGAGAGATTTTAAATTTTGTAAATTTATATTAACCACACGAGGGAACCACAGAGTACTAGAACAGAGAGTCCACGGCCATAGGCCATAATGGAAATCGAAAATCATGACATCTTGTTACAGGTTGGGAGAATTGTGGCGCTGGGATCGCACTAAACTCTTTAGCGTCTGGATCCAGTCTGAATCGTTCGCCGGCTGCCTATGGGAGATCGAAAACACCTTTTTGCGCATGCGCTGAGTTCTAATTTGGCGAGAGATTTAAGCGGCCGGCATACGTTCCAGACTCTAGTGTGGCGCCCTCACATCAGTAACGCATTTGAAAATAGCCTCGTGGACCCTCTGTTAGGATATTTCTCTGTGGAGGGAACTACACCTACAGCCACATTATAGGGGAAACATCAAATTTGAAATAAAAATGATGTTGCGAAGATGTGAAGTTGTAAAGTATAATGAAGGAAATAAAAATTTTCCATACATTTTGCTTTTTTGAATTTTTTAATGCATAAAATCTTAAGAATATAATTTGAAATAAAAATTTTTGTGATATTTTTCTGTTAAGAGGTTTTAACATGGTTACACGTAATATTTTTCATCTTTTTACAAAATCTACAGATATGGGATGCCACACTATTAACTAAATGAAATAAAAATAACAATTATTGTACCTATATTTATTATAATTTATAATGAGGTTGCTGCCATTCAAGTGGCCCTTGCGCAGTTGCACTGTCATCTAAATAGTTTCGCAAGGGCTGTTTTCTTTTGTGATTCACAAGCAGCGATTTTTGCGGTGAATTCATTTTCTGCTCCTGCCTCCTCTAACATCTTGGAGTGTCAAAAACTCCTGCAGAGTCTATCGGACTACTCTAAGGTAATCACCTTGCAGTGGATCCCTGGACACTGCGGTGTACCTGGCAACGAATTTGCGGACCACCTAGCAAAAAAGGGAGCTTCTATTTTACAGACACCAAGGAAACCTATCCCTTTTACTAATGCAAAGCGTGTTATTAAGAAGAAGATGGACGATTTCATTTTACTTCAATGCGCAGAAAGGAATTCACATAAGATCTGGTGGAATAAACTCAATGATCTTCCCATGTGGCCAAGACGTAAAGCAGTTGCAGAGTTTCGCCTGGCCACAGGTCATGACTGCCTCATGAAACACCTTCACCATATTAATATTGTTCAGGCCCCTTTCTGCACGCTCTGTGATCTTCGGGAGGACATGGATGCAAACCACATTCTATTCTCCGCTGCCCGGCACTAAAGGCTTCCTCTTTGTTAAGCGACCGTTATTGGCAAGCTAGGGACTTATTAACGGGTTCATAGACTTTTCTCGCCACATTTTATTTGTTTGTTTGTTGTTTCTGTTTGTATCTCTTTGTGGCGTAGTGGTCTTTTTGTAACCTTGGCCATTGGAAATAAAAAAAAATTCTAATTTATAATTGAATCGTCAGTTTGAGAAAGGGAATACGGTTTTTTAAGAATGTTGATTAAGAATAGTTATTAGTAGACTTGTAGTAGGTATGTTAAAGAAAACATTTTGATTAAATTATTGATAAGTTAGAACCAATAAATATTCTAACTTTTAATGGAGATGATTTTGATGCATATTTTTGGACAGTTGGTTGATGTTTCTTCTACCAAAAAGCTTTTTGCTCCTTTGGGAAATTACATGCAATTTCCTCCTTTTTGTGTTCTTTTGTGTGCTTTCATTTCAGTTTCTGTGTATTTTGTATTGTCTTTTGTTAATAAATTTGAATTTAAAAGACAAATTAACTAAAATTAAAACTCAAATTAACTAAAAAAAATACAATGAATGACATCGATCTCGCCAAGTTAAAGGGGCTATATCTACGTGTAG
The DNA here is from genome assembly GCA_963680715.1 of Tetragnatha montana. Lineage (NCBI taxonomy): Eukaryota > Metazoa > Arthropoda > Arachnida > Araneae > Tetragnathidae > Tetragnatha > Tetragnatha montana. The sequence goes on along the minus strand of OY796676.1, from coordinate 57,238,951 downwards.
GGAGTAGTTATTTTTTCTCTCTTTCCACTCATATCATGTAAAGCTTGGAGATTTTTTTTAGCACAAAAAGTCAATTTGCCATTTTTTGGGCTTATTCCTTTTTCAAGCTAACGATTCAATATTTATTAATTAATAATATATTATATTTATTATATTGATAATATTTCTTAATAAATAAAAACGTGAATAAGAGCTGCACATAAAAACGTTAGCACTTTTTTTTGCTGTTAGCAACTAATGTCAGCTATGACGAAAAAGTTAACAATTTATACTATATACAAACTCAAATGTTGGTGATTTACTCAAAGAAATCTAAGTGAAAAGGTCACTCAGTCATGTCTGAAAGAAACACAGCGAACTAATTTCCCTATTCAATCAGGAGAAAAGTCAGAGACACCGGAACGAAAAAAAAAACCACGGGAAAGCCAGATTAGATAATCCTTTAAGGGGAAAATAAATGATCCCAATGACCGATTAAATTACAGGAAACCACTAGCTTCTCCTCTAAGCCGTCCGTTCAGACTTACGGAGCTATTTGCACTAAGTACTTTCATCCTTTAATAACGCATATATTAAATTTCTAACTGGGGGATGCCGTCTTTTCTCTTAATTGGATTATAAATAACGGGTAAGTGACGAAGAACTGTCGATGGTATTAGTTGGGAGTGGTTTCTCTGTGGATGTGACGTTGTTGATTGGAAATAGTATATGGTATTGAGGGATTTTGAATCTGAATGATGAGTTGTTTTTGCGAAAATTCATTGCTAAGTAAAAAAGGGAAAAAGCAATGACTTACAATTTAAATAGTATATCTCAGAAACTACTTAATCTAATAAATAAGTTTAGGCTGAAAATGTAGATAATTTAATTAATAACAAAACTTGTTACTACATATATGGTCGAAAATATCATATTTTGGATGTTATTTCACAGTTAAAAAAAGAAGATTTTCTGCTGTATTTTACTTCATAAGAAGGGAATTTGAAAACAAAATTAATTTCAAAACTACGTGTTTCCACCTACATTTTCATGTACCCAGCTGTCAGACTATTTCAAAATTATAAAAGAGTGATATCAATCTATTCTATTATTTACTATTGTTTGAATTTGAACTATACCTTTATGTGTGTCTGGTGCCTATAAAATCCTAAACAACCAACCTAAAATTTTTTTAGATTATTAAAAAAACTTCCACGGTAAGTGGAAACTTTAATCATAGGTAAGAAAAAATATTGAAAATAAATATTTACTAGATACTTTACCACATTTGTGATGAAATGCAAATATGATGTTATTGACTTACGATATTTTGGACTAACCAAGATAGTAACCCTTTCAATGCTTACAAAAACACACCATCCCATTACGATATTTTCATTACAGATTGATGAAAAGAATACCCCTTACGCATAACTCCACGAAAAAACCCATTCCATATCAACCGATAACGAACAAAACCCCACTCCTGTTTCCGTGACCCCTCCATCTTTTTCATTTCCACCATCGGTATATCGGAAGTTATGAGTATTTTCGTTACGGGCACTAGTAGTACTATTATTAGCCGGCTGAATGGCGGGCACGGCCAGCAAACTGCATTAGGGCAAAAGACGAATTGCTTTTCCGATAGCGGAAGGTTGGAAGAGGGGTCACTTGGTGACCAACGGGGGTGGATGGGATCTTTTTTTTTCCCCCTTCGTTCCGAAGCGTGCTTGTGCTGATAAAATCGGTAATGAAGCCGTTGGCATCCCAAGGGAGGGTGATGGTTTCGGGAACAGCTGACTGCTTTTTTTGCTGGGAGGGTGGTAGTTAGGGGAAGAGTTATATGGATAGTAATTCCAGTGATATTACCGGATGGGCAGTACAGATATTTTTACTTCAAGATTTGACGACAAAAACGCTAGAATACGATCAAATGTAAGATTGAAAGTGTCTTATACTAAAACATCCAGAGTAGAGTGGTTTGATTTTTTGAGAGGGGTTTTAGTATACACTGCGAATGCGTAAAAAACTTTTGCAACGCTAAGTTAACACAATAATCAACACTTTTAAACGAAACTCTTTTAACTGTATCGTGATTACGTTGCGATTCTGATTAAAAATGTGAAAAATTACAGAGACAGAAAGAAGATGTGTTCTTGTAGAGTTTCGATCCAAACACTTTAAGATTATAAACATATTTTATACCAATATTTTTCGAAAATTTTCAAACATATTCAGAATACTATCGCAACGTAATAAGGTGATAAAGTGTTCTGTCTAACAACACAACTAAAGTGTTGTTAATTTTAGGGGAAAAAATCGTTGACAAATGTGTTTATAATGTTTTTTTTTGTGTGAGTGAGGAGCGTTTGCAGTGTAGTTAAACGTTACATAGCAACGAAAATGAATTCACAGTTAAAGATAGGTTATTTAAGATGATATTTTTGGGGAAGATATTTTTAAATTTTGCATATTTTAAAAATGGAAGAGTTAATTCTATAAATTGACTATATGAGGAATCTAGTATTTTTTTATGATATTACACTATGGGTTAATAAACATTATTCATTACGCTCAAAACATATTTTTCATCATACTTACTCTTTAGAACCAAGCAGAGAAAAAAATTATTTTAGAATAAAATTAAAGTTAAATAAAATATAACATCGTAAAAAAATATGGAAAATTTTCATACGTAAAACTTTTATAGTGAATTAACTTTACTTTTCTTTTCGTTGAACATAAAACATATATTTCAACATATATCCTGTTTTAATAAGTTAAAGCTAGATTTCATAAAACTTAAGCTATATTTTTATATCAGCATATTGCACGCACACACGCGTCAAAAACGTCAATTTCACTTTTTGTAGGAAAAGTGCAGAGTGCACGCTGAAATTGATTCGATAGAAAAGTTATAATTACTTCATCATTTATTATAACTTCATCGAAAGTATATGATTTTGAAAAAAAAAATTCAACTTCTCGTGATTGACTTTTGAGAGAACTCCATTGTACTTTTCCGCAACAGTAAAACCATCGAACCTTTTTAATTACAAAACTTCACCCCTTAGTTTGAAACTCCGTCGAAACGAAGAGAGACCCTTTTGGAAAAATTCCTCTTGATACCAGGCAAAAGAAAGAACCCCATCGGCAGATTTAATTAATGGCGAAGACGGAAAAATGGCGTTACGCTTGACATGATAGTTAACATTTGCAAGCTCTGCTTCAATGCTTTTGAAATGCTTCATTACATTAATTATGCATTAGCCCTTCATTTTTCGCATTACCTTGATTAGAAGATGGATCCATTATGAGCAAAATGGCCGGACTCGGGGTTTGCCAATAGCGAATTGAAAGGTGGCTGAAGGGATCTTTTTCGAGGGTTCTAATGAATAGGATCCTCACTTCCGAGGCTGGCCCTGAGCTACATTCAATTAGTTCCAGGTGCTTTGTTTTAGTCTGTTGAATGTGGTTTTGAAATAGTTGTGATGTTACACATTGGGTATTTTTTGAGATTTGTTATCTTCTTGTGTCATTGTTAGAAAAAATATTTTGTAAATTTAATCCATTAGGGACTTAAAATTTTTGTTAGACCCTTCTCTAGACGTTTTAAAATAAAAAGGATTCAAATATTTTAAAATGTATCGGTTCCAAACCTGTATCTTCAATGATGGAAATTTTGTATAGTAATGAATTCCCTCCATTCTTAAAGTCAGGTAATTTTTTTAATTGAACTTATTTAAACTAAAAAACAAATTAAACAGAAATTTAATATTTAATAAAAATATATTCCTATTTCTATTAAAATTATTCTTAAACCAATAAAATTTATAAAAAAATATTGAAGTAAAAATTTTGTTAAGAAAACGCTTATCGCTAAAGAAATATTCCAAAGTGACGTGTTTGAATTTGTGTTCTTGAACATTTTTGATTCTATAAAATATAATATAAAATATAATAAAACTTTTATCTATTTAATGGATTTTAAATATCTGGATTGAGGGAGAACCTTGTAAATTTAGTTTTAACTTGTTAGTGGAAACAAAAATATAAAAACATGTTTTTTTATTTCGTTAAACCAGAAAAGCTGACAACTATCTTTGTCAATTACAACAAATATATGTATTTTAATGTTTATTAGCATCATTAATATGATGAAAAATTAAAAGATAACTAAATACAGTTAATTTTGTATCCATTATTTTAAAATGTTTATTAATGTTGTAAATTTAAAATGATTTTTAAACTATAGTTATTTTTTTTGTTGTTGGTGTAAGGTTTTTAATTTAAACTTAAATTTGTTTTAGTTAAAATTTCACTAGGTTTAATTTATATCTATTTTATAATTTATTCTATTAAAGTTTAGTCTTAAAAACATACAGGTAGTATTAGACCTACTATTTTTCTGCTATATATTTAATAATTTAACCATCATTTAAACACTGCATACGTAATTACAACCCGGGAAAGAATAGCGGTACCATATGGTACCGGCAGACAGCACTTCGTAAAAACGGCTTTTTTCGATCAAAATACTTTTATTTTTTTGTTCTGACGGTAGATGTCATCACCTCATGCACCAAATTTTGTTAAACAGCAGTCAAACAACTAATTATTTTTCTGCATTCCTGTTTAAAGGCTTAATGAAAATCGTGTTTTCAAGGCAGGGGAAAAAATGGCCCGTCGGAAAAACTAAGTCCAATTTATTCATACTTAAAATTTGTAAATTGATTAATTGAAAGTGAATTTATTTATATTTGCATTATGCAATTATAGCCCAAATTTGGAAAAGATTGTATTATTTTAAAGTAGAAAATTTTGGTTAAGAAATCTTGCGGTACCATATGGTACCGCTAGGCTTCTACCCACACAGCACAAACGTCCAGAAAAGGTCTATTTCTCGTCCAAATACTTCCAAAATAAGTCCAAGAACATCCATGTCCAAAAGATACCTCTAATAGACATCTAGTGGACGTAACTTTTGGATGATCTAGTTCTTGTCATTTTTTGGACGTCTATTAGATATCCATAAATTACGTTTTATAGATCATCCAGAAAAAACATCCAATAGACATCCAATGGATATCCAATAATTTCTATCAGACTGAGTGGCATCGGCTCTCGCCATTTTATTTATTTACATGACGAAACATGGAAGCAAAAAGCGAGCCCGAGCGGAGCGTGATTCCAAATGCGAGGGAGGCCTGTATTTAAATAATTATTTTTCTTGTTTCTGTTAAATATTGTTTTTTAAACTCTGATATACAATCATCTTTAATGAGGAAGAAGACGAAACGGCCTAAGTTGGGCTGTAATACGCGAGCGGAAGCGGTATGTCTTAACGTGCATGAATTAAAGGTAAGCAAATTTTTAACCTTTCTATTTCATTATCATTTGTCTCAATATGTAGAAAAAATAATTTTTTTTATTTATTTAAGTTCGTTCCGGCCCAGCCGGAAGAACTCGTTTCAAACACTGTTGTTGTTTAACTTGTATTTGTGGTTTATAGCTTCAGTATTTTTATAAACGATCGTTTTGATTTAAAAAGTAAGTTAACAGATGACGAGATAAAAACGAAAACTCTATCAAAAGGGTTGGGCTATATAGAATCCAATTCTGTTCTGAATCAAATTAATACAGATTTATAAGAACACCTTAACTTAAACTTGTAAAAATTGAGTAATTTGATTTTTCAGATTCCCAGTTTTGTCATTGTACTTTTTGTATATTCTTCTGTTTTAAGTTATTTATTCAGTAGTAAAATATATATCTGAAATTCCTCTAACGTTAATACTTTTCAACAGGTCAACCCTCTGACGCTTACTCTCTTCAGCAAAGTTCTCCAGCTTCTCCTGTGACGGGTAGCCCACCAGTTCTTCGCTTCTCTCCCCGGTCTTGCCAGTTTCCTTCGCTGCTCTGGTTGCTTGTGTCGCAGACATCCTACGTCCCCCAGCACAGAACTAAACTTCTGAGTTCTGGAATCCGACAGCAATATCACCGATCAGCTTGGCGAGCACCCTCTAACTGTGTGACCCACAGCTGGATGGACATTCCAGTCAAATGCTAGACCTCGCCTCAGCTAGCAAGGCGAGTTCCCCTCTAGTTCCAGCAAACTCTTCGTGCATGACTGTTTCCGATCATAAGTTTTTGGTCGACTGTGTAAACACAGTCCAGTGCCTTAATAATTTCGGGACAAACGGCTTACATATGTGCTGACAGCGAGTCGCTCCCACAGACCGGCTGGCGCATTAGTGTGGCACCATTTAAAAAGCCTCTGAATTTATTTTAGAGGATTTGCAAGACTTATTTATGATGCATTTAGAAGATGAGTATTGTAAATTTAGTGTTCTCTTTCAATTTCTTAGGATATGCAAGTGTTCTACGCATAGACCTAGGAATATAATTTAGATGGAGCATGCGTGCACACCCCCATAGCAGTAAGCAGTTTTGTTTGGGATGATAGGGCCATCATCCCAACTCAAAAAGCATGTGTATCCCAACAACGGCTGATTGCTGTTGTTGTGTTTAGTCAGGGTTTTTACTTTTACACCAAATGGGTCGCGTAAGAATTATGCACCAAAAAAAGTTATTTTCAAGTGCTAGTAGTGGTGGGCGATATAACATGAGGATTTTCACGGGACAGAATTTCAAGTTAAGTACCAGATTTGAAGATATACTCTGATTTGGCACCCATAAAATCTTCCATTCCCTCGATACAAAATTTTTTCAATCTTCGGCAATCAAAATGTTTTTAAGATTGACTTTGATCTTAAAAACTTTTCTTGAAGCCATAAAATTGGGTTACTGCTAATAACTTCAAGGTCTTGGCATAAAATTCTTAGGCAGTCATCTGGTGTATTAGCAAAACACACAACTGAAAACTACAACAGCGATTAGCTGATGTTGGGATACTCACTAAACATGTCGACCCAAACAATGCCCGTTTGCTCATTCTATCAGTATTCCAAAATCAATAGTTCTACGAGCCTGAAAATATATTTTTATCATTTGATTTTGAAATGGATGTGTTAATGCTTTTACTATGTAAGTTAATGCTATTTAAAAAATTAACTTGGTTTTGTTAACCTGGTTGAAGACTGTTCACAACCAAATTGCAAACATAAACTTAAAATAGACGACATTAGTCATTACGTCACTTGCTTGTTTGGAAACGTTGATTCCATCCGTGATTGGTTCCGTACGGATTTACTTCCAATCACGGAACCAATCACGGATAGAATCAACGTTTCCAAACAAGCAAGTGACGTCACACTAATGTCGTCTATTATCGAATGAATGCTTTTGATAACAGTCCTGTTTAATATCGGCAAGCGGTTTTGAATGGCATATATTCAAATATCAACAAATTTTTATGGTTTTAATTGATATAACTGAACAGTTATTCACGTAACTGAACATTTTAATCTATGAGTTTGAAATTATTAAGCAATGTTTTTATTTTTTGGTGTCTAAAAGAGCTAACCTATTTTATAGCTATTATTATAGCTTTTTGGTGTAAAAAGACCGTTAACGGAATTGAACACCTGCACTTTAAATGTTAAATTAAATTGAACACCTGCACTTTAAATGTTATATTAAATTGAACACCTGCACTTTAAATGTTAAATTAAATTGAACACCTGCACTTTAAATGTTAAATTAAATTGAACACCTGCACTTTAAATGTGTCTTTTTTTTTTAATTAATTTTTACATGCTAAAATTATATTTTTTATTTACCTATAGTTCTCAGTGGTCTTTTCACCACTTATTGGTAACTAGTTTGTAAACATTGCAATGTTGTCAACCAGGTTGACAACCTAGTTAAACGACTGTTGAAGCCTCCAGGATTAACAATGTTTCCACGGTTTCCGAACGATTAGATTGGCTGTGCAGCAAAAAAGTAAATGGGTTTTTTTCATGGTAAGAAGTAATAAGGGATTTCAGTATAATTAGAATGCAAGTTTTTTCTCCAGATATGTTGTACATATTTATAAATAAGTTTCTTGAGATAAATTTTCTGGGGAAAAAGACAAATTTTAGTTTACAAAAACATATAAAGAGATAAGTAAACTGATTGGGGCTCCCACAACCCTATTAAACTTGGATTTCCCTGTTCCCAACTGCCTAATGAAGAAAGACAGACTAAATTAATATTTCATCAATATTTTTAAATTCTTGTAAAGCATATTTCTCGACATTCTAATTTAGAGTATTCCATTAAATGAATGAAAATGATGGCTAAAAGTTGCCAATATAAAGTTTGGAAATTTTAACTATTTTAATTCAGATATAGATTGTTTGCATTATTTGTTTTTGTTTTTATCTTGTATAGGGTTTCAAACTCAAATAAAATGTATTCTTTTAGACTGGTTGATTTGATATTGCATTGTTACTTTGAAACAAATTACTATATTAACTTTATTTTCTAAAGGTTGTTTAGAATAAAGATGTTCACTGTTTAATATCTCAGTAGTTAATATTTAGTATATTTTATGTAAGATAAAAGAGATTATAGACGATTGTTATCACACAGTATTCATTCTTCATTCAAAAAGCATCAGAAATCTACTGGGTTTATTTTTTTGCACAAAATGATTTTAAGAAGTTTATATTTAAATTCCTATTTTAAAGAAAACAATTTCACAGTTTTAAAACTAAAAATTGCACAATTTATTGCATTAATGAAGCCAAATTTGAAATTCTAGCATATAACTCACTTGCAGTTTTTATTATGTACTGAAATTAAAAGTATTTGTGAATTTGACATCAAATTTTGAAGTTATAAAAGGGCTGCTTTGAATCAAAATTGCTGTCAAATATTATTTGGAGCTGCAAATAACCAGGTAAGTAAACTTTGTTGCAAACTCATAGTTTAATTGCTATGAAAAGTATAGAAAAAAAAAAGATGAATACATGAGCAATTGCCCAATTTATTAAATATTCCCATGTGGGAGAAGAACACTAAGAAGAATTTATAAAAATGTGAAATAAAAGTAAGGAATAGTTATTAAACTCAATAGTATATTTGCTAAGAAAAAAAGATTAATATGCAGCAACAAAAAGTATATAAAATTAATATATACATATAAAAGCATTAGTTTAAATGTATTGAATTTGAAAATATCTGCAGTTATTTTCAAATTCAATTCAGAGACCATGGTCTTTAGGTGACATTTCCTGGACGTTTTATGGATGATCCAAAAACATCCAAAGACTCATCCAGTTCACATCCATTTGGACGTCCAATGGATATGAACTAGACGTTTCTGGATGATCCATCAACTAGACGTTTCTGGATGATCCAAAAACTCATCCAGTTAACGTCCAATGGATGTAAACTAGATGTTTCTGGATGATCCAAAAACTAGACGTTTCTGGACGTTTTATGGATGATCCAAAAAGATCCAAAAACTCATCCATTTAACGTCGATGAGAACATCCAATGGATATCCATTAGATGTCTTCTGGATTGTCTATAGAGGACATTCTAACGTTTTCTGCACGTTTTCTGGATCGTTATTAGACTATTTCTGGATGTTCTTATATCCATGCTTGACGTCCATTAGACATCTACTGGACCTTTCTGTGTTGTGTGGGTACGTTAACTTTTTGCAGGTTAATTCTTGTTTATGTATTTCACATTTTATTCTCGTTCTATGAGCAAAGTATGGCTACTGAAAAGGTTTTTATTTTGTTTTTCGAAGAAAAGTCATATAAATTTGATATACAACCAATTTTTTTTACTCGTAATTTAATTTTTGTAAATTGAAACAGCATTAGAATATATTTATAATTAATTTAAGTATGTATTCGAATGCTTATTTAATGCTTTTTAAATATTAATCATAATTATTTAGTTAATTTTAATTATTTATTGTAATTAATTTGTTTAATTATTTGATTAATTTAAATATTTTTTAAGTATTTTAATTGAAATTTGACTTTAGAAGAGGCCCTTCAGACGCTTTTTACGCTTTAAAACCAATTAACTTTTAATTTAAAACTAGTATTAGATTATTCTTTCACACACATGCTAGAAATCAATTGAATTTATAGTGTGTTTCCCATAAACTTAATTCTTGAGGCCATTAATTTTAAATTTTATAAGAAAAATACCATAATGTAAGTGATTGAGTGGAATATCTACATACACAATGGTAGTATTTCATGCAAATCATCAATATAATGTTCATAGCTTTTGACTACTCTATAGATGCAATAGATAAACTATGTTTTATGGAATTTTTTAGCCATAAAACTTAGATTTTCTAAGGAAATATCTAATTGAAACACCCAGAATGAGGGAAAAATTGACGAAAATCTAAATTTCTCGTCATATCAGCTTTCTTCATGACATAAAAAGTTTATCAATAACCCTTTGATTATTATGTACAAAATTTATTTCTAGAAATGAATTTGATAATAGAATTTCAAGGGCAAAACAGAACTACTAATTGGTATAATGAGAATAATATTGACTTTTCGATAATAAATTATTGAATCATCATGGACTAAATTGTAATTTTACCTATTGATTTAGTTAAATATGATAAACAAGTGATAAAAGTGTGATAAATTTCTTATTTTGACTTTGTTTTCCCAAACTTTGAAGAAAAGGTAAGATGCACAAAATGGTAGTGTAAGAGCCTAGTGGTACCATATGGTACCACTCTATTCTGGCTAAAATAATTAATTTTTTTTTGAAAAAAGGGTTTTATGCTACTTCAAGACACACTATATATAAGCATATAGTAAAGAGGAAAACTAAACTTGAGAAAAAAAATTAATTCCGTCTTTCCCGGGTTAAAAGAACGAAAGAAAAGAATTAAATACTGTTTTATTCGAATGTAGATGAGATATTTCAAGTAAACATAAATCCAGTTATTTAAGTTTTTGCTTTAGTAGAAGGAAAGTTCTTAGTAAAAAAAAGAATAATTTAATATTCTTACCGCAATAAAACTATCTAATTTCATTTTTTACCACAGACACACACAAGCAATTCCAAGAACCAAGTAATTCCCTAAATAACCTTTTGTTTAGGATAATGCGGAATGGCTTAATTTTCCCCTAAAAAGTTATTTAATTTCTTTCCTCTTTATAATTCCAGTTGAGATGGAAAAGTTAAATTTCACCCAGGCACACTCTCTAAAAGAATAAAAAGAAGTAACACAAATGAGCTTTTTTAATGTAGAATAAAATAAGAACTATTTGAAAAAAGAAGAAAACTAATTTACTTGAATATAATGAGTTGAAAAGGAACAGAATGGTTAGAGTGAGAGAATGCATTCTTTATTATATCTTTTACAAATGCAGTTCATTTAAGTCGGATAACTAAATATCAATTGTTTTCGAATAAGTCCAGAATTTTTTTGTAACTCTTACGTAAAATTAGCTATTATGATGATCGAGATGCTTTAGTGTTAAAAAGCCCTGGATGGAGCGAGCCGATCGGCTCGCTCCATCCTGGGCTTTATTTAGTGTTTGGGATTTTATGTTAAACTAAGTTACCTTTGACGGCTGTAGACTGTAGAGGAATATTGTTTTAATGCTTTAACGGTAGTTTATGAGTTTTGAAAAGTTGTAATATTTTTTCTATGAAAATTAAGGATTTTAATCTGGATATAAATATCTTTTATATGCTTTTCCTTTTTTACATGATATCGACTTTTAATGCACGTAATTAATAATGATTTTTAAAAGTATTACTAAGATATAAAGATTTTAAGTTTTGAATTTAAATTTACAAAACTTTAAGGGTTTTTTGTATTAAAATTAATGCAAAAAGTAAGTATACTAAATGTCATCTTAGATTTTTTTTACATCTTACAGTTTGTCATAAGTATTTTTAAATTAAAAGAATACATAATAAATAATTTTTCAACTAAAAATTTCCTTCAAAATACTAAGAAAAAAATTTCCATTTGAAATCTTTCGTGTAATTAAACAGCCAATTCAAACAACACAATTGCAGCAGGTAGTCCACGAATTAAAAATCTCCTACCTCTTTCAATAAGAGTTATTGCAGTATGCGTTTGAAGATAATTATTTTATAAAAGTATGTAATAAAGTTATTATTTTGGTCAAAACTAATGGGTTAACAGAACAAACAAGGTCGAACAAAAAGAAAACCTCACTTGACTTCAGTCCTTCTCATATAAACATCCAAATCAAAACAAGCACTTGTACTTAATAAGCACTGAATTGTCAACAGTACTTCCATGAAACTGTGTTTCAACATCTTCGTCTGGTTTATACTTTCGTAGAGACGTGACTCTAATTTCCGAAAGACGAAAAATCATTACAAGCTTCTCGATACTTCTATAAGTACCGAAATGTGTTCTCATTCGAACTCCTAATAACGATCCCTTTATGAGGAAACATCCTCCTCGAAAACACCGCTTCCATTAGCGACTGGGTAACGACTTTCATCAGAGGGCGTTCGTTTGATTAGAATTGAAGTTTGGAGTAAAACCGCGGAATCGTTCATTTAAGGGAGTGAAATAATACTATCGGTTTCGTTGCGATGTGTTTTATTAAATCTGCCATCAAGTTTGTTTACATTGCATTCATGTTGTAAAAGTCGGTACGAGCAATTTTAGGTTTTTATTAAGTTAATCAAAATGACGCGAATTTAATGTTTACGAATTTCCGTTGCTTTGATTTTCCTTGTTTCGGTAGCTTTGTAATTCTTTCATTTTTTTTTTCATCTGATTTTCCCAACCCTGTCTTTGAGTATTAATTTTTAAATTAGTGTACTTTTCGAAAATTATAGATTTTTTGTGTGGAAAATTTGGTTACAAAAGCTAGATTTAGCTTTGCATTCTGTCAGTGCAAAAAAAACTGTCTTTGTAATTCGATTTCTCTTCTATTTTTAATTGCGAGTTTGTCTGAACCATATAACCGAAATTAATTAATTTTCAAAAGTCAAAGTGCCTGTGTCTTACAAATTGCGTCTTTATATTCTGATTACTGGAAAAACAGTCATCATGTTAGATAACATTCAAGATTATCAAAGTTTTCGCTGTGAAAAGCGTTTTAAAACCAGATTTAATTTACCTATTCACATAGAGATAGACCTTAGAAAAGAGAAAGATTAATGATATTGACGTGGTTGCTGCTAGAACATTTTTTAACAAATCCCCGTGATATGGGATGTTTTCATTCATGCGTGTTGCTTACTTATCCTATTCAGTTCCAGGCATTAAAAAATTCCTTCAACTCGTGTTTTTAAAAACAATAATAGTACAATGCTTCAAATAGTTCATAGAAATCTTTAATTTAGGGCATGTTTATCAGGGGGCTTAAAATGTAAGGTCCATCCTGGTGGACCTTGATACTCAATGCGTATTAAAAATGCCACAATTCTCTTAAACCAAAATTGTTATTTTCTTCAATTATTATTTCAATTTTTTAGTTATTTATAATTTTGTTGTCATAAAAGTGCTTTTGAGCCGGCTGTAAAATTCTCTACCGCCCCTTACAGGCATGATCTAAAGTCTAAACTAAAGCTTGGCGACAAACACTGCACGGCATTAAGTTCGGCAGTGAAAACAATTACCAGCAAGACCACCTTCACGTGATTGCGGTCTGTGGCGGTCTTTCCCGAGATTATCTTAGCCACTCTTTAGGGTTACCATTGCTCATTCCTCCACTATCTCTCTCTATGGAAATTTCATTCATCCAGTGCTCCACACGAAACTTTCATTATGGCACGGTTACTTTAGCCCGCGAGATAAAAGTCGATATTTCCCCATCAAAAATACAGAATGAAGGAAACTATAAGAGCCCAAAAGTCCATATTCTCCTTCCCAATATAGCTTCCTTCATCTATTGTTTCCCTTCGCTCAGCAGAATTTTTCTCCCGTCATCCATCTCGCCCAGATCAAATACGGCGAGTTGAGTTGAGTTGTTCAGATATTTCCCTCACTTTTCACTTGCTAGGGGAAATTCGCCATGTTGACAATTTTTTTGTTCTTAGCGCGAAGCATGGTTCCTTTTTCGGGGGCACTATTTATTTGTTTGTTTAATGTCGATCTGGAAAGGTGTGGGGCTGCTAGTTAGGAGAGGGTTTTTCGTGGGGGTACTTGAAGGAAAAGTTTCGCGAGTTTAAATGAGTTTGGGGGGGGGGGGCGAAATCCAATTTTGGGTCTGGAAGATGGATTGTCGAGAGGGCAGTTTGGTGAGGGATTTTTTTTTTTTTTGTTGGGGGGTGGAAGTTGATTGACGTCATGCATCAACTTGTTGTTGAAACTGTTCTTTGAGATTCGTACTGATGAATGATTGTCAAAAAGGTCATTAAGACTTAACTCTTTTTGTGTTCATTTGGAGGAATCGTCGAAAGTGAAAAGTATGAATTGGAATTTCACTCTTTACTCCTTCATCTTTCTATGCAAAGTAGCGATTCTCAGGAGGGAATTTCTCTTACGAAATACGATTTATTAGAACAAGAACAATTACAGCACACACAGACAGAAAAGAACCGACAACAACAAATACATAATTCGAAAAACAAACCATTAATAAATAAATAAAAGGAATAAAAGGAAAAGATTTTTTTTTAAAATTGTGAGACATCATGAGAGCAATAGCTCGTACATGATATCAAAAATGCATATTCCTGTGATTATTGACAACGCTATTGGGATTTATTTAGATATTGATAAAATATTTTCAATTGTGTCTTGCGCTTTTATGAATTTGGTGACATTTGTTTCAAAATCTGCATAATTATTAGTGAGTTTAGTAACTTCATTTAATTTACTCAATATATAGACCTAAGAATGCGTGTGATTTATGAAGTATTTCTTAACAAGACTTAGGAGTTAAGTGGAGTAAAGGAGTTAAGTAACTCATGATGAACAGTGAAAGTGAAACAGTGTGAATGAGCCTTAAATCTCATTTAAATTAAAATAAATACATCTGTGCATATTTTGAGTTGTTAATTACATGGAAATCACAGCCCTAGTGGTAACATATTTCAATAAGAGTAGAAGTCTTGGACTCTATACTTGTTATTTACATAAAATAATCTAAAGAAGAAGCAAATTAAAACGGAGTAATAAAATATGCACATTTTTAAATTTTTGAATTATTCTTCTTCCTAATATTATAAGTTCCTTGGAAGTTTTTATTCATCTAGCATTTATTAACTTTAATGTAGTGATTTGTAGCTAATTTTATTATTTGATTCTTAATTTTTTCTTTAGTGATATAAATTCACTTACTATTGTAAATTATCCGAATCTCTATATTTAAAGATAACTAGTTTTACAAAAGTTATGTGAAAACGTGTAAAGTCTCTTTGTCTTGGAAGATTTTGTAAAACTTTGTTGTTTCGAAGTGATGCTTTCTAGTTCCTACTCCTATGAATTTTTTAAGATTTAATACTTTCTCTAGGTGGTGACACTGATGGATATTTCATATGAGTTTATCGCGAAAAGTAAATGAAACCAAACTTTGATGAGACTTCAACTACTCCCACTACTCTGGAGGTAAGTTATTGTTTTCTTTAAAAAACTGGCTATCAATTATTCGAAAAATCATTTAGAAAAAGTAATTTAAACCTCAAAAATACGTACAAACGTGTTTGCCTCTAACTTTAACAAATAATTATTTGAATATAGGATTGAAAATCGTACTGAACTTTCTAGAAATGTGTAATGGTGTAAAAAGGTGAATTTTGTTTGATTAATGCAGTTTTTATAAATTTTATCAACTTCAAACATTATACCCATATAAAACAATACAAATTCATGCATTCTGTTGTTTGTTCAGATAATTTTTTTCTGCAAAATATACAATATTTGTTATTCTATTTTTTTGTTCAAGTTGTATTTTTCGTTAGTATAACCTCGAACTATCATAAAAAAATACTTACCTATTCAGTTTTAGATCTTAACTTCGGGTTGATAAGGTGATCAAATTTATTAAGTTGTTTTGATATATAGCCAACGGGATTCATTTTTCCGTGAATCTGAAAGAGTCAAGACTTACAAAATAGCAGGAAAAAAACCTGTCCATTTGTTGTATATCTTTCCATGACTTTTTAAAAGTCTTAATTTCATTCTGGGTTGTCCAACGACAAGTTGTTTTTGGTCTTTCCCTGAGGATCCCAATCCAGTACTGGTTTTTACCTTAAATTTTCAGATCCTACCTTTGCGTTCGAGTGCCCTATAATGGCGAGTACGTCTCTTTAAAAATATGTTATATGTTTGTATGCTATAGTGAATATTTTATAGAATATAATATATAGAATAGAATATATAGAATAGAATATTTCCATCAGAACATTTCGGTCAAACCTTGCAAACTGTACAAGCATTTTTAACACTTTTAATATTGCTGGTATATTAGTTAAGAATAAACATGTGATACGCATTCCCTCCTACCATCCATTCTCAACACCTGAAACTCCGATAAAAAAATAGATAATTTACCCTTATAAAAAACACCAATAAAAAATTCTCACTCCAAATGAAAAATCATTGCCATCCGTCCCCGGAAACATATTCAAAACCCGATAGAAAATAAGACCCATCATCCGAAAAAGAGGTCTTATCTCCCTCGAAACAGACGGGGAACTCTTCTGACGCCTTAATTGAAAAATCGTGTTCCGAGCCCTCTCTAATTCAAACTTTTCCGCCGTTAATACTAATAAAAACGGGGGACATAGATGTGTCCCGCCGCGTCGAATAAAAACGGGACCGTCTCTTACATAAATCAATATCGCCCCGATCTCGCCCGGGGTTTTGCCCCCTTCTCCATGTGGGGATAAATATTTATGTGGCTATTCTTCGAACTTCCGGCGGAAGCGGAAAGGACTGTCGGGTGAAGTTTAGTAAAGGGAGAAGGGAGGGATCGCCTGTTGTTTTCAGGTAGATAACGGGCGGAGTTTACGGAAGTACTTATTGGAGATGGGCGGGACATACTATCTGAAGTGGTTTCAGTTGAGCTTAGTTTAGGTTCAATGAGAGGAGTGATATAAAGGTTGAAAATTTTTTAAACTGTTTTAAAAGTGGTTTAGGTAAAAAAAAAAAAGGTATAGGTTTCGAACTTCTAAAACAACAGCTGGACCCTATTATTTTTGTGTTTCAAAGAGCTTTATTTCACCTAAGATCTGGTGGAATATTCGTAGCAAAGAAAAGATTTGAGCAAAGTAGACATTTAAAAAAATTGGTTAAAGTTTATTTATTTAAGATTTACATTAACATTTAAACATTAAAAAAAATGCAAGTATTAAATTTTCAGAATTAGCTAGCTGTATCCTCTGTTTGCCTTAAAAATAAAATAAAATAAATATATATGATTGAAAAACTTATCATGGAAAAGAAAAGGAAATTATTCCATTGTATAGAAGTTTTTTTTAACACATATGATAAACAAACCAAAAATATTATAAAAATCCTTGGTACTTTCAAGGCTGAATATATTTCAAGGCTGTAAATATAATATAAATTACAGGAATTGCTCCTCAAAGTTAAAAAAAAAAAGATTTTTAATTTTACTAAAATTTTGTTTTGGCTTAGTTTACAGTTCAAAGAATAAGAAAAGAAAGACAAATTCTCACTTAGGTTTTAAATTAAATAAAACATACAATGAATGGACATAGATTTTACACAATTCAAGGAGCTATATCTGCCTATAAAGGGCAGTTATTTTTTCCCTCTTTCCACTACTGTGTAGAGCAAAGCTTGGAGATTGTTTTGAACACAAAAATTATATTCGCCATTTTTTGGACTTATTCCCTGTTTCAAACTGACGATTCATATAGTACGTAAAAAAAAGAAAATTGAAAAACTTTTGAATTCCTTTTCGCCAAACACATTTAGGGGCATTAGTTATTAGTACTATCTGTGTTGCTGGATGTTATGACTTTTGCTTCATAAAAAAATATTACTTTGTAAGTATTAATGGAGAGACAGTACAATCGTTGCATCAAGCTAAGGATAGAACGAATCAAATGTCAGTTCTGATTTATATATCTAAAATATTTGAAATTCAAACCACTAAATGCACTTCTGAACAGGGCCGTTCCGGCCGGGCGTGCTGGCCGTGCCTGCACGGAGGCGCCGACCGATGAAGAGGCGCCTTAGAAATTTTTTTTGACCCCTAACTTTAAGGGAAAAATATTCCGTTACGTCCTGACTCAAAAGAAACAAACCTAAGCAGTAAGCTAGATCTCCTTTCCTTTACAAAAAAAGCTTCAAAAGGCGCCTACAAACGAGTAAAGAGCGCCCTTACTGGGTTATACACACCCGTCCCCCGTAAGAGAACTAATATAGGCGCCTTTTAAGAAAAGTGCATTTTGAACTTTTTGTATGGGGCGCCCTCATCTAGTGAATCTATTAAAGGGTGCCAACTCTTAACAAAAATGTTAATATGCCCGACTTTGAAAGCTATAAGGAAGACTCCTTTTAGCTTTCAAATTGTATGGGGCGCCCCATCAAATAAATATATATTCAAAGCGCCCACCCTGAGAGAAAAATTGAACACACCGACTTTGAAATATGTAAGGCGTCTTACTTAGCTAAACCAAATTGTATGAGTTGTCTTAATTAAATGGATTTATCAAAGACCGCCAGACCTGCGAGTGAAAAATTTAACATTCCCAACTTTCAAAGCTATACCATATTGTATATGGGCGCCCCCATCAAATGAATCTATTCAGGGCGCCCAGTGCGCCCATTCTGAGTGAGTTAAAATTTAAACACTCAGGACTTGAAAGCTGTAAGGCGTCTTAGAAAAACCGAATTGTATGAATCTATTAATAGGCGCCCTCCTTGGATGAAGATTTGATTCACCAGTTATTAAATAGCTATCAAGCGTTTGCCTCAAATCATATTTTAATAGATGTCCCTTAAAAATTTCTATATAATAGGCCCCTGACTTGTGAAAAATGTTTTGAAGAAGACTATTGTAAAAAACCGAATGGATATCTCTTACGTAAATTTATTAGGTGCACCTGGTGCTGCTACCATGCCAACTTAAAAATATTTAAAAAAAAATAAGTAAAAAAAAGCTTTTTAAAAAAACGCTTTTATTAAAATGTCCTAAAAATTCAAAAATAATTTATTGTGTTTTGTGAAATAATTATTGGGGAGTAGAAAATAACTTTCCGGAAAGTAAAAATTAACTGATTTTCTGATCACTAAAAATAAAAGCGTGGGCGCTAGTAATTCTCTAATCACTATTTATTCTAGGTTCTCTTTTCTCATTTTCTTTTATATAAAATTATAAATTACTAGCGCCCACGCTTTTATTTTTAGTGATCAGAAAATCAGTTAATTTTTACTTTCCGGAAAGTTATTTTCTACTCCCCAATAATTATTTCACAAAACACAATAAATTATTTTTGAATTTTTAGGACATTTTAATAAAAGCGTTTTTTTAAAAAGCTTTTTTTTACTTATTTTATTTTCTACTTTTTAGTCTTAGAACTTTCCCTAAAATCTTATTTTTATTCCAATTGTTGGTATATGATTAGTAAAACCCCTCAAATTCAATTAAAACATTACCCCTCTATTGTCTTAAATAAAATTTTTCAAAGCAAGTAATTTGTAAGTAATAAACTTTTCCAAACACCAGTGAAGAATTTCCAAAAGGAAGAGATTTTATAATTTCTTTTTTACTGAAAAAGCGCAACACCCGAAGCTTATTCAGTATTTCTATTTAAGCCATAAATAATTCCATCTGAACAAAAACGAAATCTAAAAGAAATGAATAGCTATAACTGTCATCAAAACTCCCATTTATCCATCAAATGAAAAGACATGAATGAAAGTATTTCCAAGCTTTTAGAACACTATTTCCAAGCGCTCTAATTTCTCATTAATAACTTCGTTAATAATCTTAATTTAAATATAATGATTCCTGTTTTGAAGATTGAATATGGTTCAAATATATATAATACGCTATTGTACAAGTTTTGAAAGCCATAGTCTTTTTGGAGTGTCTTAAATTCGAGTTAATCGGATAATCAAGAATACTCGTTAATTACCGTAATTAGAGAGTTATTGACTCGGTGATAATGGAATATTGCATTGTCATGAATATTACACCATGCTGCAAAGTTTCAAGGCTTAATATCGTTTAGAAGTACCTGAAATTTTATGTACAAGAATCTAAATGACAACCTAAAAATTTGCATAAATTCGTCTTTAATTTCTTTAATTAGTTGAAAATTGCCGTTTTGATGATTGAATATAGTAGTACTATGCCTATTACATTATTGATCCGTGTTTGGGAGCGAAAATATTTTTTAAGGGTCTCAAAATAGAGTTAATCGGATAATCAAGAATACTCGTTAATTACCGTAATTAGAGAGTTATTGACTCGGTGATAATGAAATATTGCATTGTCATGAATATTACAGCATGCTGCAAAGTTTCAAGGCTTAATATCGTTTAGAAGTACCTGAAATTTTATGTACAAGAATCTAAATGACAACCTAAAAATTTGCATAAATTCGTCTTTAATTTCTTTAATTAGTTGAAAATTGCCGTTTTGATGATTGAATATAGTAGTACTATGCCTATTACAATATTGATCCGTGTTTGGGAGCGAAAATATTTTTTAAGGGTCTCAAAATAGAGTTAATCGGATAATCAAGAATACTCGTTAATTACCATAATTAGAGAGTTATTGACTCGGTGATAATGGAATATTGCATTGTCATGAATATTACACCATGCTGCAAAGTTTCAAGGCTTAATATCGTTTAGAAGTACCTGAAATTTTATGTATAAGAATCTAAATTTTTTGCGATAATTTGCCGTTAATTAATTTAATTACTTGAGAATTGTCGTTTTGATGGTTGAATATAATAGTACTATGCCTATTACAGTATTGTTCTTTTTTTGGGAGCTAAAATTCCTTTGGAAGGGCCTCAAATTTCAGTTTTTCTGATAATTAAAAATACTCGTTAATTAACTTAATCCTTTGGTTATTGATTAGATAATAATTGGATATTGGAGTGTCATGAGGGTTACATCAATGTGTAAAGTTTCAGGGTCCTGGAATATCAGGAAGTGACCGAAAATCGAGTTTTAAGTTTTCCCCCGTGACCTTGGCCCAGAGCAAGTCTAATAAAAGCGTTTAAATAGAAAATAATTACTTTTTCAAACAAATTGTTCTCTAGATAAATATTGAAACTTCATTTAATTTTTCAAAACAAAAAGTTTTTTCAGGATAGTTTTATTAAGTAGCAATAGCTAATTAATTTTTATATTGTTCTTAAAGTGTCAATTACTGGTAACCATCAGTTACTGGTTAGATAAATAGCCAAACCATACAGCCTCTATCGAGAACTAGGCGAAAATTGAGTAATCCTAAGTGAATATTTTTGAGTTTATGGCCCAGGGCCGTATCCAAGGGGGGTTCAAACCCCTCCCGAAATTTTGACATCAATTTTTATACTGTTTTTCATTGAAAATTCTGCAAATTTATAAGGAGCAATTCTCTTCGGTTGTTAGCTAAAGGGTCTCAAAATGAGTTAAAACACTACTTTTAGGGGTAAAATTTCAGAAATTTTTCTTGGGGGAAAACCCCCAACCCCCCCCCACCACCACCACCAAAAAATGAGTTTATCATTATTCTTTAAACTGAAAACTAAAAATTCCCCACAATATATTGAAAAAAGCTTGATTTATTTTAACTGAAAACTAATTTTAATTAAATAAGTAATGCCAATATTATTTATTAATAAGTAGAACCCCTTTACAACGACCCTCTGTTATAGCAACCCTTGCGTTACAACAACCGGTAATAAAAGCACCTTTTTATTACAATATTGTTAATTTTATTCGTTAAAACGTCCGCATTTTGTTGGCACCATAAGGAGTCGCTTTATCAAAGTTCTACTGTATCATTAAGTTAAGTAATATCAAATTTGTTTAAAGTAATTATTAATTAGTTAAAATTAACAAATAATTTAAAATAAGTGATTAATTAATTAAAAATTAATTAAAAGTAAAAATTAATCAACTTAGAATTAATTATTAATGGGGGTGAGGTGTAAGGGGCGCCGTAATTTATTGGCACGGAGGCGCCTTCATACCCAGGAACGGGCCTGCTTCTGAATAATGAGTATAGTTCCCCTGTTCGTGGCCATTTGCATATTTGTAACCGGCGAATGACTCGAATAATATGGTGTGCAAAGTGGTCATCATGTTTGATATTCAAATTTGACAAACTGATACGTTTACCTGGGTGGTCTGTGAATGATGGAATGCGCATTCTTATCCGATAATGATCAGATATTCAAAGTCCAATACCCTAAAGATTGATTTTTAAGACATTGTTTTGCTTAATAAACCTCATAATGTCATTTCCAAATAATTTTTTTTAGATATTTTGCCTTTTTGTTGTGTATGAAAAGTTTCTTTTTTGAAGAAATATGGGTAAAATAATATTTTATTGAAACTTAAAAAATTATCATTAGCATTTGAATTTTTTGCAAAAAATTTAACTAATTTAATTTTTTGGGTAAATTTAAGATTTTGACATTAAAAATTGAACTTGATTTTCAGTCTTCTACTACTTAGGGATGGTGCGGTATTGTTGGAAAACCATTTAAACCAATTAAAAATGTGTTTTTTCCAATACGGTGTTTTTAGAAAGGAAACTTTGCTTTGGTGACTATTTTCCAATTCAGAAAAATAAAATCAAGAATACTTTCGTTGCATTCAATAAATAAAAGACAATTAAACCATGTAATGTCAGTATAGAGCATTTTCAATCACATGACTCGGACCTAACAATGGCCTTAGCAAGAGAATTGTTACAGTTTTTTTGCCCTACAGAGGTTAACAGTTACAGAAAATGACTAGCTGTGGAATTATTCTATTTGAGCATTTGCAATCACGTGACCCCATACCTAAAAACCGCCTTAGCAACAGATAAACAACGGCCTTAGCAACAGTTAAAAGCCCTACAGAAGATACACAGTTAAAAGAAAATAACCGGTTGTGACGTCACCTGAAAACACTCTATTTAGGCAGATAATGAAAGAAATTGAATAAAAAATTATTTAAGGATATTTTTCCCAAAATCATACTTTTTTAAATATAGGGTCACTTGGGGTAAGTGGGACCCCTTTTTGGAACAGTACATTTTTGAAGCTTCATAAAATTTTTTTGAAGAGTCTCAATTTGAACTTAATGACATATTTTATTTAAGACACTATTTATGAACAAAAATTTATAATTAGGTTCTAAAATAATGTTCTACATTTTTCTTAACAGGTCTTTTTGTAAAAAATGAGAAGGGGGTCCCACTTACCCCATAGGAAGGGGTAAGTGGGTCACCCCCTCTTTATTTTGATTGGAAGCAAGTAAAACTTAAGAGGGAGTAAGTGGATCTTACTTGATAGTATAGAAGTTTTAAGTACAAAATATTTTATTGTAACTTAATTCATGTAGGAGATATCTACTCACATTTAAATTAATAGGGTTGGTTGGGGTAAGTGGGACCCCTTTTTAGAACACTACAATTACAGAATGTTTTTTTCAGGTTCGAATGGTTCGGGAGACTTATAAAGAAACCCTCGAAACTATTCCCCCACCCCACTGTGTGTTTTAATTAATTTCTCGGCAACGTGAATAAAAAAAAATACAACTTAATAGTTTACTTTACTTACCACAGCTTATATTAAAACGCAAAATTAATATAAAATTTCAATAAATTACTTATAAATGTTTCAATAAACATTAAAATGGTGAGTCTAGGGTGTCCCACTTACCCCATAATGAGGGGACCCACTTACCCCTACTATGCTTAAATTACGGGGTAAGTGGGATCCCCCTCTTAAAAAATTTTAAATAAGAGATTTTGTGAAAATTCAAATTGCAGTATGTATTTTAAGTCAAACCTGGCACAACAGTTGAAAAAACATTAAAATATAGTGAAAACTTTCCTGGAAACACTTCTTGGGAAAATGCATCTTGAACTCTCAAAAAAAAAAAAAATATGGAAATTTTTTTACAATAGTTCTATAATCTTAAAAAAAAAATTACACAAAACTCTAATATATGCAAAACCCATCAGTGTGACAAAATGTAACATCATCAATGTGAATAAGTGTGAAATGTCCTTTACATAGTTTAGTTTGAGGGGGGTGACCCACTTACCCCAGGGACCCACTTACCCCAAGTGACCCTATACCTAAGTCTAAGTAAACCAATAGTGTAGCAATAGTGTAAATGAACGGATTCTTACTACCATTGAAAATCAAACAGATTCTTTTGGACAAATAGGATTAAAAATACGTACTGCCTCAAATAGTGTAGGTAATCGGTTGTTTTTGCAACCGAATAGCAACAGTAAAAACAATTGGGATTTTAAAATTGTGTGCACTTAAAAGTTTTTCAGCTGTTTTTCATGATAAACGGAACAGTACCCAACTGAGTTATTTGCATTTTGAAATGTCTAGTCTAATCACCTTTTAAATTTTCGTCGCGTGAAAAGCCGTACCTCCCGAGATTTGAAGGGAAAGGTCCCTGATCAATACAAGGTGGTTTTCGCGAGGAGTGAAGATCCCGCCACCCACGCCGCTCAGACGATCGATTCAGGCTGTGGCATCACGGGAAGCAGGTTGGAGAAGATTAACTTCGCTCATCTGAGACGCTTCTACAACACTCGCTATTTGTTAAAGGGAAATCACAAAACAAACAAAAATCACAAACATTGGAGCTTCCTCCTCAAAGAACGAACTGTTAAGAACCTGCTAAATTTTTGTTACATGCAGATGGGCGAGTGGCGGCGGGAAATTATCTCGGATCTTCGAGGAGGAAGCTACTATGTTCAAGTGTTCAAGCGACCAGCTGACGTGTCCTACAGCCAGCTGACGGGTTTTTTCTTTGAGATATTGAGTTAACTATTATGTAACAAAAATTTAGCCGGGAGGAAATGACTGAAAATTTTATTTTTTTCTGTCGAATGATATCCTTCTTCGAGGAGGAAGAGCTCCAATGTTCAAGCGTTTGGGGGGCTACCACAGTTCAACCCACCAACGGAACCGTAGCTGACGTTCACAAGGCTTTATGGTACAACTCTCTGAAGCATTCCACAAATTATCGCTTGAGAGGATATTAGTCACCGAAATTGTCACTTGCTCCCGTACTAAGGGCGAGCGCGCACGGGCGACTTTTGTCACGGTGACAAAGACAAAAACAACGTTGCTAAGGCTGTTGTTAGGGGCGGGAACTAGAAGCATCCAATAGAAGCATTCGCACATGACATCACTGGAGGATAAAAACAACGTTGCTAAGGCCGTTGTTAGGTAAAGTCATGTGATTGAAAATGCTCTATTGTTTTCTAATGATATTTTTGATACTAGTAATCCTGGTCGCCGTGACTTTAGTCACTCGTGCGCGCCCAGCCTAATGGTGATCGAATTTTTATTGCAAATGTGTGCACAATATGAATTTCTTTGAATTTTCTGCCCTGTGCTTCTGTTGTTGTCCACACTGTATTGCTTATTCCGGTTGCTGATATCGCCATTTCGGTAACTACTGTAGTATATTCAAAGTAGAAGTAATATACGTTAAAGTGTTTTTCGACCCCAGAAAAATTGATTTATATCATAATGCAGCTTAAACGATGATATCCATTAGATATATTGTTAATATTTAAGTATGTATTGTATTTTGCGTGTAAATAATGCATAACAGTCTTTCAAGCACAGTTAGTAGCACAGTTTTTCTTTAAATTTCTTGTTTAATCTTAAAAAATTTTAGATATTGTTTTCAGAAATGATGTTGTTGATTTGTTTTCAAATTGTATAAAAGCAGGATAAGTAGACTAATGCGTTTTATAGCATAATGGACAAAGGTCTTCTCCAACTATTTTAACCAAACCACTAAGTGATATGGTTAAAGTAAAATATTGAAGATGTACAGTGAAATAAAGAGAAATCACGTCATAAAAACATTCCACAAAATAAAAATATTTCGTGTCAATGGTACTTTTCTTGCAAGGGCGCTGAAAAAAAATATTTAAAAAAGACGAGCTTGTCAGGCAGTTTAGGAAAACGAATGAACGAAGAAAACGAACGAAACGAAGAAAGCTGCATATTAACGAAAACTCGGAGAAGATGAGGAAGTTTCCGAAAAGCCTCACTTTCGCCAGTTTTTCTTCTCCTTTTTTCACTTTCCCGGAAATAACCGGCGAAGAGAAACACGGCGGAATCTTCGGCCGCTTTCTCACCCTCCTCTCCCAATCCCTGCGATTCGAGTACAGCGTCGTATCGCCTGCAGACGAGAAGTTCGGAAGTGCCATAACGCGAGGCAACGTCAACGTCGTATACGAAATGCTGAAGGAAGGCGTCGCGGACGTCGCTCTCAAATATTCGGTCGAAGAGAGGTCCGACGTCGACATGACGGTCCCCTTCTCCGATACCAGCATTTCGTTCTCCACGGACATCCCCAAAACACTCCCTAAAGCGTACGCCATGATGTACCCGTTCGATCTCATAACCTGGATCGCCGTTCTGTGCGTGCTAATGCTTATACCGTTAGTGCTAATAAGCATGAAATCTGATAAAAAGGGGCCGTCTTTGGTCCAGTTGTATTTTGTCGCCTTCGGCGACATTCTGCGTCAGTCCTGGCCGAGTCCATCCGGGAGTAGAGGCAGGAGGCATCTGTTGATCAATTGGTGGATGTTCGGATTCGTCGTTTCTTCGAGTTACAGCGGAATTCTGCTGTCTTTTCTCACCGTGCCGAGGTACGAGACTCCCGTTCGGGATTTCGCGGCGCTTTCGGCGGCGGTGAAGCGAGGCGAGTACGAAGCGTTCTTCAAGTACGGCACGAAACTCCCGAACGAGTTCAGGTTGATCGGCAGGCGGGAGCTTATCGACATAATCGACGAAGTCGAAAAGAACGGATGGTTCATCTACGACGGACTAACCTTCGACTTCTCCAGCAGGAAAAAGAAGTCGGCCCACGTGTCCGTGCGAGTGTTGCTGTACCTGATGCACGGGAAACCGCCTTTGGCGTCGAAGTTCATATCCGCCGACGACGCCTACTCGGTTCCCACCATGCTGGCGGTGAGGAAGACGTTTTGCTGCAAAGGAGCCCTCGATGTTGCCATTCGCAGGATAAGAAATGCCGGGCTGTTCGAGAAGTGCGTCGACGATGAACTTTTCATGCGGTGGGTCCGTTCCAAGAAGAAGAAAGACTATCATGCGATTGATGAACCTCTGTCTTTGAGTGATTTGTCCTGCGCGTTTTACATTTTGTGCTTCGGATATATTTTGTCTTTAATCGCTTTCGGCGTTGAAATATTCAGTAGTAGATGTAAACGTAAAACCTTTTGACTATAACCACTTAAGCAATCAATTTTTAGTTTAAGAAACATACATGATTTTGAGAAATTATTAAACTAATAAATTATAACTATGGAAATTTTATCTGTGAGTCAACTTCTATTAAGTATCTTTGTAAGAAGCAGAACCAATATTTATGAGAACTTAACTCTCTCAATTTTTTTTCTTACATGGAAAAAAGGAACCGTTTTCTTTCTTTATTTAACTTTATGTAGTACCTTTCATTAAAAATAAATGAGCTTTTTGAATGCATCAATTAATGCAATAAAAAAGTTCAAAACGTAAAATCAGCCACCTTTATTTTATTCAAGTTCAGCTTTAGTGCATACCTCTTGTGATTAAAACACACAGTGATTAAGATATTTTTTTCTTAACTTTTGTAACTTAATGCAATTTTTATTTTCTTCCTTATTGAACCATATTTGAAATAGTTTTTTTTTAAATGGTGATTGATGTGTTTTTAGAGTGAATTAATTATTTTAATGAAGACGGGAATATAATAGTAAGGGGGTGTAAGCTTAGTTCAACTGGGTTTTTGAGAATTCTATACCCGGAGTTATAATTTGTGCATCAGAGAACTTTTCTTATTTTGTAATTACTTAAAACTCTCTACCTCACACCTTATTCGAAAACAAAATGTTTATTATTTACATGACTACCTTAAAAATTGCGAGAAAAAATAAAAAAGTTACTTTGGCAGCTCTACCTGCTTTCTCATGACTGTTTTTTTAATGAATGGAAAAAATTAATTTTATATAACCATGAAGGACTTAACGCAAAAAAAGTAAAAGCAAAAGTTTATCAAATGGTATAAAAACTCATTGCAAGGCAAAAACTATTTTCATCTATATGGGAACGCATTTGTTTTATTTAGGTTTTAAGTTATAACAGCGCGTACTGGCAAAGGATGATGAATTCTTGAACACTACAATTTGAACTTTTAATTTGTATAAAATGTTTTCACTGACTTTTAATTCTCACTATTATTGTATTGAATATTCGCTATATTTTAGGTATTTTATTATTTAGAGAGAAAAAAGAGAGATGGAGAAAGATAGTTTTTTAAGTTGTTTTAAACCATAACGTTCGCATCATTTGGTTATTTTAGAAATTAAAAATGAAAATCAAAAGTCAAAAGAGGTATATTTGCTTCATTAATTTTTATTCACTTGCAAATTCCTCTAACGTTACTCATTGGTACAGAGATCTGTTTTTCGATCAAATAAACTCAGCAATCTATTTCACCCCAAGCACGTTTTTTATTTTTTTCGTTCACCAGAGCCTAATAAAACAATATTAGCGTGAAATTTTTAAAACATCTCGCCAAACATGTTTGCGCTTAAAAAAGAAAACTGCAGTGTACTATCTGAACTGTTGCTTTTTACGTTGACAGTTTAAAAACCGAATTTATAGCGACTCTCTCGAAAAGTCGATCCATTTGGCCATTCTGTTGGAAATTGCCTAGTCTCTTTTTGCTCCCATGGATGTTTGCTCCTGTGCCATAATAACTTTTTTTTGGAAATATGTAGCGTTTACTTTTGAAGTAAAAGCAATTTCGATCACGTTTTTCTGCTTCAGTGAACTTGAATGAGCAAGTCTGATCTCTGACTTATGGATTTGAATATTTTTGCATATTTTTCTATAGCGACTGCATGTTGTATGGTTGAAAGCTTCCGTGTTTAACAAATGTGCTCTTTTTACAGTTTATGTTTTGATATTAATTACCTAATTTTAATAAGGTTTATACAAAGTTATGTATCTTATAAATTTCAAAGAACAGTGACATATTTTGCATTATTCTTTATTACTCGTATCAGTTTGGATTCTTCTTCTTTGATAGTATATAATAAATATAACGGTATAAATAAATTAGAAAGATAATTTAGCAAAAAGTGTCCCAAGATATCCCCCACTCTCCCCTACCTATCTGAAAATTTTAATTTTGGCAACTGTTGCCAGAGATAATATTGTAGTAGATATCATTGTTGATACTATATACAGGCATAATTTTGCCTTTTTGGTATCACATCTTATATATTAAAATAATTTGGTTTTTCTTTCGGCCGGCCGCCAGGCCGCACCCCCGTTCCGATTTGGACAAACTCGGTCTTGATCGAAAGCTCTCCACCCCTAGATGAGCCAATAATATATCAAGTTCCTCCAAAACATTCCATTTTTAAATTATGCGGTTTTTCGTTTTGCCCCCATGTTAACTCTATGGGGAGGTTCCGTTCGGCCGGCCGCGAGCCTGAACCCCTGAACCGATTTTGACAAACTCGGTCTTGATAGAAAGATTTCCAACCCTAGATGAGCCAATAATATGTCACGTTCCTTCGAAGCATTCCATTTTTAAATTATAAATTTATTTCAATTTGCCCCATTGTTTTCAGTACAGGCAAAACGTCTTTTAAAGAGCGTGAAGAAAATCTACTTTGAAATTATCCAACTTCAATGTTTTGACGTTTTACTAGATTTATCGCAACAGGATACTAGGCATATTGGATTTATAAAAAAATACTGGTACAGGTTTAATTCAAGTATTACTTCTTTCTGTTCAGATGACGCATAAGAATAAATTATTTGTGGTTAGAAAACCTATAATTTGATTGAAAATATTGAACAGTTTAGCGCTGACGATGCACCTTAAAAATAAGTAATAAATTGTAAAAAAAATTAACTGCGCTGTAAGCGTGTGGTAGTAACGAGCGAAGCTCGCATCAGCGCCAAAGGCGCGTAATCTAGCTGGTGAGACGCGGCTTTGCCGGGTCAAACCAGCTAGTAAATAATAATAATTATTTTTTATTTGTCTTTTTATGTTTAATGTTTTCTTTTGTGTTGTCATTTCATTGTATTTTATGTAATACTGTGTTTGAGACAATAAATTCAATAATTTTGGATTAACTCGGCATATTAAGAACTAAATATAAGTTGGTTGAAGTACATACTTATAAAATCTTAGTACTTTTCGTTTTCCGTCATCTATCCCATAAAAAATAATCAAGTTGTTTTAATACGCTAAAAGTTAAAAATATTGTTGAAAAGGCAAACTAACCGATTAAAATATAGTTATATTAATGGAAAAAAAAATAAATTCAAAATTTTGGTATTGTTTGAATATATGGCTTCCAAAAAGGGGATTTCTAATGGGACGGATAACATAATTGTGTCGAAATCTTACTAAGCTAAAAGCACTAACAATAAGAGTGAGGGAGTCTTTGTTTGTCTTTAATGTGATAGGAAAGCATACTTAAGTTTGAATAATATTAATGGGATAATTCTATTTGGTTTGTTAAAAGAAGCATTTTCTTATTTAAAAAAATATTTATATGCGTAAAGTAAAATATAAATTCTGTAAGCAAAATTTATTTAAAAAAAGTATATACATAAAATTTTCAATAAAGAAAATATTCTGTTTTAATGAACAGGTTATTGTTATTATACTTATTAAAATTTAATATTGTATCCATCAAACTCTTTTAAAAATAAGTGATTCAGTTCTTTAAGGAAAATGTAATCAATGCAGAACGCAATGAAGGAGTAATTGTTTTCAAGAAAATACCAATCAACGATGTTATTACTACGGAGTAGGAATTTACTACTATTTTTCACTCCCTGATCTCCCTGAATATTTCAAAGATTTCTTTAAAATGTTTAAACTCCGTTTCTAAATGGACGCCATGGTCTAAAAATATGAACATCCACATTTCTCTCTTCTTAAAGAAGTTCAGACATTCCCTCGTAAGAAAGAACACGTAAAATAAACAAATGCAAGGGGTGAAAACGAGTCTTTCTTTTATACTTCACCCATGTATATTCTCTTCTAAACAGTTAGGATCCACCAGAAGAAGAACTGTTAACCCCTCCTAGAAGAAAGATTTTTTTTTACTGGGGGAAAAGTTCTACGCTAAGATGTAGCCCAGGGCTACTTAGACGGAGGAAAGAAATTACCTTCAGAACGGAAACTCGGCTACTAAAAGAACATTTATGAGCACGAGTTTTCAAGATGGGTGTGGAAGTTTACGTCTTTTTGAGATGTGTGCTTAGAAAGCAGGCTTTTTTTTTCGTTAGTTTAATAACATTTGCAGACGTTATGTTTTCAAGCGGGATTATTATTTTATAGGGCAAGAAAGAAATATTAGTTTAGAAATGAAATAGAATTTAACGAAGAGAGTGCATGCATAGTTTGCAAATGCATGTTGGATTTTTTTTATGACGTGTTTTGCCTTTTTGATTTCGAAAATAGTCTTTTCAGAAATTAAAAAGCATTATTGGTTTCATATCTTTCTTTCCCCGTCTCAAATTTTAAACTTGGGAAATGGTTTGATTGATCATGATCATTATAAAAAGTTACTGAAATCTTCAGAAGCTATGCCAACATATTATCAAAATCACAAGCGTCGTTGGCCTAACTTCTAGAGCAGGGGTTCCCAACCTTTTTGCACCAGCGTACCACTTGACTTTTTGAAAAATTTTGGCGTACCACCAGACCTAAATATTTTAATAAACGTATAATATAACTCTTCTAAAAGTGTTCAAAGGCTTTTTGAAATAAATTCCTGAGAAAACTTCATATTTAATGGTTAGATATCTGTTTATTTATAACATGCTTATAATAAAGGAGAAATAAAAAGATAAAAATTTTATTAACTTAAAGTTTTATTTATTATACCCATAGGACTAAATAAAATATATATGAAGAATAAGTAATTAAAAAATTTAATTTTAAAGAAGCAAGCGGTTTCCCCATTGGACTCTCCTCGCTTTACATATATCGCTTTGACTCACGCGTACCACCAGTGGTATGCGTACCACCGGTTGGGAACCTCTGTTCTAGAGTGAAGCAACTAACATCCAAACAAAGCAAAGAAAACCCCATAGAAGTAAGAGAAGTGTGAGAAGGTTTAGCTATTGGTTTTATACAAAGTAATTCTTGGTCCAACAGCTGCTTCATTTTCAACAGTTGCCCAATGTAGTATTAATCAAACCTATTCTCCTTGTCATCATGGTAACGGTCTCGTTATCTTGGTTTGTAACTCTTACTTGTCGTGTTTGATATTATTTAATGCTGTGTATTTCCAACTCTAATCATTAACTCAAATTATCTGAATTCTTTAAATATCATTTATGACATTTTGACGACAGTTAAATTCATTTAAGTAGTGGAACTTAACATCAACCGCCTTAGAGTTGGATAGATATTGTTATATGTAAACCTCCACCAATATAGGCTTCATTTTTACTCCAAAGGCATTTCCCTAGAAAACCCTCACGACGGGAAAGGGAACATTTAACGGGGATAAAACTACGGCCTTTTGAAGAATAATAGGGTAATTAAAGAGGCTGTTAATGGGCCCTTGCACGTTAATAACCCCCCTATTGAATGGCACAGCAACAAGCGGGGCAAAGAAAGATTGATTCCGCCCAGCCGACATAAATCAATTTTATCCGAATCCCTTCCATTTGTTGATACTTGCCCGCGAACAAAAGAAATGTTTTCGGTGGTGTCCCGTGACAGCTGCGCACTTTGTTTTTGGTGGAATTAGCTCACGTGACGCCCGAGGTATTCTTTTCGCGACGCGGTCCAGATGGAGTCGATTTCCTTCTGCCAATGACGTTTCTGTTGTGCGGGTTCTCCATTGTTGACTACACGGTCATTAGATGTAATTGAGAAGGAGATACGGATAGGTTTGGGTATTGCATTTTAGTTAGAAAATTGTCATTGATTGGGTTCTACGTAGGGATTTGTTTTGAGTTCAAGAGTTGAAAAATTACTTCTAAATAATTTTTTTAAAAAATTCCTTTTCACGAATAAATAGTCACTAAAAGCCGTATATGTTACTATTGATATAATATGCACTTTAACACTTTCTATTACTGAATATTGGTTACATGTTAACACTGAAATTGACCACTGATATCGCGTACATTATATCAAGCTATCAATCGACCAATTATAACTAATATTTAATCAAACAATTTTGTAACCAAAAGTCAAATAAACTGAAAAATGATAAGCCGCACCCTACCTTAATAAATTTTTTCTTCAGTATTAACCGTATTTAAAGGTTTTTTTCACCAATGGGCAGGTGTTTGGATTTTTCATCCTTGATCAGTACTCAGCGTTACCCAGCGGGCACCTGTGGACAGGAGCCACAAAGGTGAGGTACTGCTACCCATGCCACACACACATTCGCTCAGACAACCCCTTTTTACCGGGGGGGGGGCACATATTTAAAATTTTAATACCCAAAACCACCACAATTATATCATCAGATAAATTTTTAAAATCTACATTTTGCTTATATTACGCGATTGTATTACACCAAGAAATATATGGACGTTTTCACAACATAACGGCTATTTTGAGGGAGAACAATAGCTTTATTATCTTTTCTTTTGAAAATTAAATTTAAAGTATGTCATTTTTATTTAATTTGTAAAACTCGGTATATAATGCTAAAAAAATATTTTATTGAGAGAAGTTCAAAAATCCATACTTACATAGATTGCGAGATCTATTAAAAATTACACACTGATATCATATAGAAGTCAAAATTCTCCTGTTCAAAAAATGAAAAAGAAAATTGTATTTCCAATCATTATTTCGAAAAATACTTATTCTAAATGGGTTTGTTCATTAATATTTCACTGAACATAAAAACCTTTATTAGAATTTAAGTTTTAATTTGTCTAAAATCTTTATTTATAAAAATCTTAACTTTCGTAACACGTTTTGAAAATTTTTACACTTTTGTTTTGTTTAAAATAAGCGTAAAAGTTTTTTAATTTCAAATTTGCATAACATGACAAATGTTATGGATTCTGCAAGACAGGAAATATTACCATAAAAATTCACCAACTTCTAGAGTAGAATTTTAAGTGAAACAAAATTATTTAATGACTTTCATTTAATCTGAAATACTGATGTAGAACAAAATCATTTTACCTCTAAATGGAAAACAATTGTTCCAACTTTTTTAATATGGTAAACTACCATTCATTAAACCAAAATGTTACCATAAAAATATCATTACAGATGGATAACATATTATACAAGCTTTTCAATTTATTTCCAAATCATAAAAAATATATCGGACTATCTTATCTAAATTTACTTACAATTGGGGACTGTTTTACAAGAAGATTATGCGTACAAAAGCTTTATATCGATAAACTTTCTCCAACTAAACGGTTCTATTTAACAACTTCGAAATGTCACACTGAAAGTAATTTAGGGAACATGTGACAATACATTGAGATTAAAGGATGATACATTTAGATTAAAAAAAATTATTAAACATGTACGACAATGAACCGTTTTTCGAGTTTATAGCATTTTTCCATCACGAATAGTGTTGGATAATTTTCTCAAAAGCCGCCAATCTCAGAAGTGAGTTGAACTATTTGAAGTAGAGAGGTTCATATAATTCCTTTCAAAAAGGCAGGGAATATGCGGAAATTCCCTGAAAACCTAACTTTAGCCAGTTTCAATTCGCCCTTCTTCACTTTCCCGGAACTGACCGGCGAAGAAACACACGGAGGCATTTTCGGGCGCTTTCTCATCCTGCTCTCCCAAACTTTCCGCTTCGAGTACACGATCGTATCGACGCGAGACGAGACGTACGGGAGCTACATCAAGAAAGGCAACATCACGGCCGTGTACGAAATGCTAAAGCGAGGCTCGGCGGATTTCGGTCTGATGTACGCCACCAGCCAATCATCGCACGACGTCAACATGACGATTCCTCTCTCGGACATGAGCATCACCTTCGCCACCGAGCGTCCCAAAGCCCTCCCCAAAGCCTACGCGTACGTCTACCCCTTCGATGCCGCCACCTGGATCGGCGTCTTCTGCGTTCTTCTGCTCGTCCCTGCGGTTTTGTCCGTCAAGAAAAAGGGACCGCCTCTGGTGCTGTTGTACTTGAACGCCTTCGGTGACATCCTGCACCAGTCCTGGCCTGCGGTCAGAGGCGTCAGGAAGCACCTCTTGCTCAATTGGTGGTTCTTCGCGTTCATCGTTTCGTCCAGCTACAGCGGAACGCTCCTGTCCTTTCTCACCCTGCCGCGATACGAAACTCCCGTCACGGATTTCAAGGCGCTTTCGGCGGCGGTGAAGCGAGGCGAATACGAAGTGTTCTACAAATACGGCACGACGCTTCTGGACGAGTGCAGGCGCACGGGACGGCAGGAGCTCATCGACATAGCCGACGCGGTCGAGAAGAACGGGTGGTTCCTCTACGACGGGGTCGCCTTCGACTTCTCGAGCAGGAGAAAGAAGTCGGCTCACGTCACCCTGAGCATGCTGCTGTACCTGATGCACGGAAAGCCGCCCTTGGCGTCGAAGTTCATATCCGCCGACGACGCCTACTTGATCCCCACGCTAATGCCGGTCAGCAAGACGTTTTGCTGCAAGGAGGCACTGGATTCCGCCATTCGCAGGATCAGATACGCCGGGTTGTTCGAGAAGTGCATCGACGATGAGCTTTTCATGAGGTGGCTCCGTTCCGAGAAAAGCGATGATTCTGATTCCGTCGATGTACCGCTGACTCTTAACGATTTGTCTGGAGCGTTTTTCATTCTGTGTATAGGATACACCCTGTCTTTATTCGTGTTTATTATTGAAATCAGTACCAAGCGTAAAAACAAAATTTCCTAAATGCATCCACTGACCCATGTTAGAGATTTGGTAGTGACACTGCGCTTCTAATTTCCCCAATCTTTCAAGAATCCACAGATGTCGACTGCTCAAGATGCTTAGATTCCACAATATCATGATTAAGAGCTAACCATTATAAAGTTCATGAAAATTAATCGGGACAACACAAGATAATGTATTTATTGTTAAACTGCCCTGAAACCCAGCTAACGCCAAAGCATATATTCTTGATTGCCCAGCTATAACGCCGCACATCCTGAAACTGGGCATGTTACCACTAGAGAGTCCACTGCGTGAAATGCTCTACGGATCAGTAATTATATAAAAAGTTTTTTTTCTGGAAACAATCGACCAAAAACTTTTTTTAAAACAGAGACAACGTCATACTTTAATCTATCTGGTTACAATGGATATGTTTGAGAAAATATGTAAGTTTCTGCATCTGTGATTATTTATCACGTATGTTAACAAGCAAAAATATTGATAATTAGGGAGTACCAAGTACTAGTATAGAGTTTTAGGTTACATTTTTAATTTTCAGATTCAATCCTATTCTTATATTCAAGTTTATTTATACTACTTCTAAAAGCGTGCTTTTTTTCTGTAAGGATATAAACGGTAGTTAATTAAGGTCTAACTAAGTAAGTAGTTCAGGCTGTCTTTATTTGTCTTTAAATAAAAGCACGGTTCTTTCATAACTATGTTTTACCTTAAATGTTTTAATAGAGGAGGGACAAATCTATATAATTTCCTTGGAGTAGAAAGATGATTTTAATTTCAACCTTCTTCGCCTTAATCTCTTACTGCTGTTACGTACTAAGGATGTGTTTTAACCTCTATTCTTCATTAAAACAACATAACAAACCTCTCGAAGTTTGGCAATGACCTTTTGAGACATCCTGAATAAAGTAGCATTAGGTTTATTAATATGTAGCACTTCCAAGCACAAGTGAAAACTTTAAATACAGTAGTAGTACAAGTTTTCGTAGAGAGCATTAATTATATAAACTCTGAAGCCCCCTTCACAATGGCTGTTCCTCGCACAGAATTCATTCAATATCTTAACACATCACCGGCCCTAGGCGGTGGAATTCGAAACGCCTCCCTCCTTAACAAGGAGGAATCGGAAAGTTCACAATTTCCTCTATAATCCAATTTCAGGAACTGGGGTGTTAGGAACTGGCTTCGTTACGGGGGCCGACCATTTATAATACGTTTTAAATTCCTTTATTAAAGCCGCAGAGAATCCTTTTACTGAAGGTATTTGCCCCTTTAATGCGGTTCAGGACTCAAGAGGAGCGCTGTGCTACAACATCGCGAATAAAGCTGCATGTAAGACGGTAAACTAGGTTGTAAAACTTGTATGTTAAAGAGCTGTTCTACCAACAAAACGTTGACAAATAACAACTAAGTTAGAAACATCCTGCAAAACTTTTTTTGTAGTTAATTTCAAATTAAATTATGTTTGTTTCCTATCCTTCTGTACTTACTTGTTACTGTTTGTCTACTTAAACATCTAAGGTTTTTTTTATCCAGAATGTTGCTGTGACATGAAATTTCAACATCCATCTTTCTCACAGATGTGCAACATTATGTTATCGTAAGTAAGAGTTGTGAAAACTAAATTGATTTCCAAAATAATTTATTATTTTTTTTTTATTAAATTTTGTCAAGATACTTTTTCGAGTAACTTAGTACAACATCCATGTAAAATTAAGCTCACAGGGTTTGAGAGAAACTCTTTGCAAGTCGGAAAATGTTTATTACGTTTAACTTTCTTACCCATACACCAGTTCACAAAATAATAAACGAACCCGATTCGTCACCCCTAAAACGCTCAACACAGTTACAGTTACACACCTCAATCACCTCCTGAAACTAGAACTCTACCTGAGCTTCTCAGCTAAGGAAAGGATAACTCCCCAATTCTTACCTACGATGATAAATGGAACAGTTTCTGGCAAGAAGGTATATTGCCGAGAGTTATCGCACGGGTTCAGCCCGTCCTGCGAAATGGTTCGGAATGGAGGTTTTTTCTCCGGGTCATCCGTCACGGGGTGAAGGTGATTTCTCAAGTGGGTTGGCAACAGTGGCACTCCAGGTCGCAGAATCGGCTGGGTTCTGTTGTGATTGATGTTCTCGGACAATGTCTGTGGTGATTGTGATTGGAAGAAGTCGTCAAGAGAGGT
The DNA here is from genome assembly GCA_963680715.1 of Tetragnatha montana. Taxonomy (NCBI): domain Eukaryota; kingdom Metazoa; phylum Arthropoda; class Arachnida; order Araneae; family Tetragnathidae; genus Tetragnatha; species Tetragnatha montana. Next base: position 57,200,803 of record OY796676.1, on the reverse strand, counting down.
CTCCATCATCTGTCTTTCATACGTTTAGGGTAGAGACTCTTATATACAGAGATTGGACAGTGACGTACCGTGAGAATAGATCATTTAGCCATTTTAGCTACAATTTTTCTATACTTCAACATTACACGATGTTAAAAATCGTGTTAGATTGCTGTTAAAAGTTTTAAAAAATACTCGAAGATGAGCCAAAATGTTTAGAGATAGGATATTCAAGGTTTATTAGCTTACTTTCCTTTATAAATTATGCGAATTAAATTTTTAAAAACTAAATATTTTATTGTTTAACTGTTGGCGTCATTACTGGAATCCGCCGTTGGCGACCAAGTTTTGTAGCAACCTATTGGATACGAAATTGAAAACAAAGTAATACAACTATAATAGAAGTTGGGACTAATTTAATATATAAACATTTCGTTTCACACATTTCCCCTTGAAAAGAAAGATAGCTTGTCAAATGACAACAAAGTTTACCAGCGGGCAACCCAACAATCAAAATGATGTTTGTTTTAAAATGCATTTTCTAAGATGAATTTAATTTGGAAACTCCAACTCTCAAGCGTCACCTCCAGCCATGGACCGGTTTCATCCTTGTTAGGACTCATCAGCACGGCATAGGAAGGTAACGCAAGAGAGTGGAGGAAATGTACCGGTCCATGGCTGGAGGTGACGCTTGAGAGTTGAAGTTTCCAAACCTTTCCCGAACCAGTGGTTATGGTGAAAAATACTCCTTTTCTCATGAATTTAATTATTTGAATAACAAAAAGCATCATCTTGTGTTTAGAATGAACTATTGAATCTTTTTAAATACTAGTTTTCTCTGTGATTTTGGAGTAATAAAAAGAGTTTGAAGCGAGTGAATTAACATTACACTATATCCAAATTGTAATTAAAATGGAAGCGAATCGTTCATTGTCCAATCTTATAAAGGGTTTCTAATTTAGGGAAGAATAGTTTATAAGTGGCTGAATAATCTGGAAATAAACTACACTTGTGTCCAAAAATTAAGGATAATTTTTCTTTTGTATTAATGACACAAATCTTAATTCCTTATCCATGAAATTCCTACGGTAGGATCTTCTTAGAGTGTGAATATGTGCTGCGGAATCAAATTTCCCTAACAATAGTTTAAAGGTGTACAGAGGCCCTCCATTGATAATGGAGTTCCTCACACTTTCGGAAAGGTAGCAGAAACGTTCATGTGAGAGTGCACAATGGGGTTGATGATTAGTCTTGGTGAAAAACTGAAACAAGGGAATAATTGAAGGCGAATTAAATAATTCAATAAAAATTAACTTGGAAGAACGTTGTAAAGTCTTGGAAGGAAGTGAGACTTTAAAAACAAATCCAACTTTATTAACGGATTTTGTCAGTTAAATTTAGGTTGTGATATTATTACATTTGCAGATGATACTGTTCTTGTGTTTTCAGCTGATAACTATCTTGATTTGTTTAAAAAAATGGAAATAGCACTTCATAAAGCAAATACTTGGTTTGGTAAAAATCTTCTTAAGTTAAATGTATCGAAAACTAAGTTTATTGTATTTAATTTATATTCTAGTGAACTAACTGTTAACAGTTTAAAATTACATGAAGCTACTTGCAATATGTTGTGTGATGACTTTCCTTGCAATATCATTGAGCGGGTTGACTCTATAAAATATTTAGGACTTCATTTCAATAGTAATTTAAAGTGGAAGACTCACACCAGCTATTTATTAAATAAACTAAGATTTATCAACTTCAAATTTTTTAAACTTAAGTGCATTATTGACCATAGGTTTTTATGCACTTTATATTTTTCTTGGGTTCAATCTATAATTAGCTATGGTATTACTTGTTATGATTCTGACTACTTAAGTAATATTAGACCTTTAATCCAAATACAGACTAAAATTTTATCTCATATTAATATTAATTATTTACCTAGGCCCATTTTGAAAATACGTGAACTCTTTGTCTTCCGCTTACTTCTTTTTATTTTTAACAACAAATCCTTTTATCAAATAAAAACTAGCAACTTTGAAATTAGGAATACAAAAGGAAGTTATTTCATACCTAAGACTAATAAAGAAATTTTACATAAATCTCATGTTTTTTTGGGACCTTATATATTCAATAAGTTAAACGAAAATCTAAAGATAACTAACATTAAACTTGAATTTAAATCTGGCATATATAAATTTTTAAACGAGCAAATTAACACTGAAGCATTATTTCAAATACTAAAATAGTCAGCCCAGCTTTTGTTGCAGTTTTTTTAGTGTCTATTTTTTTTATAGGTATCAAGGACGAGCCGCTGGCTCTTATGATACCACATATTTAATTTCTTTCTTTGTTGTTTCTTTGTGTATTTGTTATTTTTGTATATTTTGACGTTCTTTGTGTGTCTTTCGTTTTTCTGTATTTGTCTTTGTACAATGAAATTTGAATTTGAATTTGAATTTGGATATATAACAACAGCCACATAAAAGGTGAAAGGTAAACATCGAACAAAACAACAGCTTATACAGTGAAAAAATGAAACGGTTAAAATTAAAGTTACAAGTTAAAAAGGTTAAAGTTAAAGTCACTTCTTTACAGTCTTCCTCCCCATCCAGGTTAAACTTTTCCTGAGGATACAATGGAAAGTTTTACTTTGAACCTGCAATGATATGAATTATAATAATCATTAAGATTAAGCATTTAAAATTTAAATTTCTGAAAGAACAATTGCACAGTTTTAAGCAGAACACTCAACATTATAACTTCAAGGCACTCTCCTAAGGGTGTCTGCATTCAAATGAGACTTTCTACCTTGTGTTCAACGGAAAAATTCGGATATTGTAAGGCAAGTGCGCAACGCAATAATCGAAGATTAGCACACACCTATAGCACACACCTTCTTGTTACAATTATATTAAACTAAATTTTTGAAAATCTCTAAAAATAGTAAGGAACTGGAGATGCCGCTTTATAAAAGCAATGATTCCAATGATTGCTTGATGCAAAAGCAATTCCTGATGCAAAAGCAATGATTGCTTTTTGGCAATGATTCCTGATGACAATGATTCCTGATGCAAAAGCAATGATTGCTTTTTGGCAACAGCAGGCTTTTGTTGTTGTTGACGATTAACTGTGCTCAAACTTCAAACTTGTATTTTACTTAAAATAAGTATATAATTTCAAATATTATTTAATTTTATAAAAGAATAACGTGCAATTAGGCACAGGAAACTTTAAATAGTTAAAAAGTAGCTTCTAAAAGTCTGATAACATGTCTGACCCTGTCTGCAGCGTGTGTAATGAGGATATGAATCCTGACGTGATGTTAACTTGCACGGGGAAATGCAAAAACCTCTTTCACTATGGATGGGTTTCACTAGTTTCGTTCTGCATCTGGCAGTGCTAATATATTATTTCCGGGTTACCACATTAGCGTTATCCTTGGCATTGTTTTGGCATCCTTTTCATTCTTGTTTGTTGTTTGTTTTTGTTTCGAAGTCAACTTCAACCACGTAAATTCGTTTTGCTCTTTTCGAATTAATTTTTTTTAATGTATTATTTTCTATTCATTCAGTAATCAGCCTTTTTTTGCATTCACTCTTTTATTATTATTATTTTATTAGCAAAGGGTTAGAGAGAAAAATAATATTTTTAACCTCGCCAAGTTGCCAAATGCATCTACTATGTTGAGGTTCTATACCGGAAGTCTCTAGCACTTTGTTTTTGTTTACATTTTTCAACCCATCCATACATGTGGTGGACTCACTGTGGCTGCCTTCAACAATCTGTCTCAGAACAAAAGATCTAAATGGATCTGTGTCGCATGCAGTAACGTCAGTTCTGCTAAAGTGTCAACAAAAGGTGCCGCCAATCAACTTCAATATGATGATTCTTCAGCTACGATGAAATCTCAATTTAGTGAGCTTAAAGATCTTATCACTACAAAATTTGCAGATCTCGAAAAATCAATAGAGTTCAACAATTCTTTAATAAACGATCTAAAGGCAGAAGTAAAAGCTCTACAGCATACTAATAAAAACCTTCAAGCTAATAATGAAAGACTTTCAAAGGAAAACGCCGAAATCAAAAATGAAATCAAGAATCTTCAGTTTGACGTAATTGAATTAAAGCAGTATTCGAGAAGGACGAACCTGGAAATTTCTTGTCTCCCTGAATGTGAAAACGAAGATTTAAACAAGGTCCTCTTAAAGCTAGAAGATATTTCGGATATGAAAATGATAAACAACGTGACAGCAGCTCACCGGGTACCCAGCTTTAACAAAGACAGACCCAAACCTATAGTGGTTCAATTCATCTCGAAAGAAGTTCGTGATTGTGCATTAAAATCCCTAAAAGCTTGCCATATATCAGCAAACAAAGTCAATGAAAGATTTAGTGATATGCCTATATTTTTCAACGAGCATCTAACCCCAGAACTCAAATTCCTATTCCACCAGGCCAGAAAAACTAAATCGGAAAACAGCTACAAGTTTTGTTGGGTTCGTAATGGGAAGATCTTCCTTAGAAAAGACGAGTCTTCCAAAATTTTAAGAATTAAATCCACTGATGACCTGAATCTTCAATTGTGAACAATCTTATCCTTTTCCTACTGTTGATGGTTGTATTTTATTAGAAGACTCTTCTGAACTAAAAAATTATCTCAAATCCGAACCAACTGGCTGTAAGTCAAATATTATTATCTTACATCTGAATATACGTAGCATTCGTGCAAATTTTGACAGTTTTATTTCCCATATCTCAAATTTTGTTGATTTTATTGATGTCATTATTTTGTCAGAAATCTGGATATACAGTGATGAAATTGATTATTATGCAATAGATAAATTTGAATCCTTTTTTTGTTGCCGTGAGATAAATCGCTCAGGTGGAATTGTTGTATACAGTAAAAAACATCTGAATCTGATCGCATTAGACATATGTTTTGAATCTGCTGAAAGTATATTATTATACAGTAATTTTTATAATCTGGCAATCTTATCAATATATCGATCACACGCCTTTAAAATTGATCATTTTACTAATGAATTAAAAAATATATTATGTACTCTAAACCAACCTAATATTATAATAATGGGTGATCTCAATATAAATATACTAAACAATGACAATGATACTAATGAATACCTAAACTCCTTATCAGCTAAGGGATATCAAAGCTACATTAACAAACCCACTCGTGTCAATATTTCTTCAACATGTATTGATCATGTATTTGTAAAATCCAAAATTTTTACAGTTTCTACTGCAATTTATATTACTGACATAAGTGATCATTTTATGACTATCTGCAATTTAAACAATTCTATTTTATCAACTTTAGACAAAAGTAACTCTGATACAAACAAGCAAACTTATATTAACTATAAGCTAGTCTATGATTATCTACTTGGTTATAGTTTTAAATGGAATTTTTCTGATGATCTTGATCTTCAATATCAAAATTTAATTTTTAGATTTCAAAATATAAGAAATAATTTTAAGTTCCCCAAAAGAGCCTCTAAAAACCATAAAAATGATTGGATCACAGAGCATATTTTGAACTTAATTCATAGAAAAAGTAAGCTTTTTAAAAAAACGAGGAAACATCCTTGGGACATAGTTTATAGAACTGCCTATAGAACAACTGTTGCCGAGTTAAAGAGTAATATCAAAGCTGCAAAATCAGAATTTTTCAATAATAAGTTTAAAAATTGTAAAAATATGAAAGACAAATGGAAACTTGTAAATGGAATTTGTAACATAACTAAACCTTCTAATCTACCTCAACTGGTAAACGACTCTGACACAGCATCTAAATTCAATGAATATTTTTCTAATTTAACTCTGAATTCATATCTACCACAAAATGACTACATCTCCTATATCCTACCATGTTTAAATTCATTTGTATTTCTTCCTGTGTGTGACTACGATGTTATTAGTGTAATTAATTCTTTTTCAAATATAAACTCTACTGATTATGATGGTGTCAGCATAAAGCTGGTAAAGATGTTTTCTGTTAAAAATATTGGTTTTATAACAAATTTTATAAACTTATCAATTAGTTTATCCTATTTCCCAAATTCATTAAAAATAGCTACTGTTACTCCAATCTTTAAATCCGGTAACAAAAACCTATTTACAAATTATCGTCCTATTTCTATTCTCCCTACTTTTTCTAAAATTATCGAAAAAGCATTACCTAATAAAATGTATAACTTTTTATTTCATACTAATTTCTTTGCTGAAAATCAGTATGGTTTTATTAAAGGTCGCAATACGGAAATCGCTCTCATAAAATTCACTAAATTTATATACAACAGTATCGATAAAAATAAGAAAACAGTGGCTATTTTTCTTGATATATCTAAGGCTTTTGACAGTGTGAATCATTATATATTAATAGATAAATTGCAATATGCCGGTTTTAGAGGAAACATTTTAGAATGGTTCATCTCATATCTCTCAAATAGGAAACAAAGAGTAAAAATAAAAGATTCCTACAGTGACTTTTCCACAACAAATCGTGGCGTTCAACAGGGCTCAATATTAGGACCATTATTATTTATAATTTTTATAAATGATTTTTGTAAATTAAATCTTTTTGGTGAAATGATAACTTATGCAGATGACTCAGTTCTATTATATTCTTGTCACGATTTAAATGAACTAAAAAGACAAATTGAATCTGATCTTATTTTAATTAGAAAATGGTTTTTGTCAAATGATTTAACTCTTAACTTAAATAAAACTAAATATATATATTTCACATTGCAGGAATGCTCTATTGACTTAAATTTCAAATTTCACAGTAACACCTGCAATGCTATTCAAAATTGTAACTGTTATTCCTTGCAACGCGTTAATACCATTAAATATTTGGGTATTCAAATAGATTTTAACTTGAAGTGGAAAACTCATATAGGTGATCTATGCAAAAAACTACGCTTTATTTTAATTAGATTTCATCACTTGAAGAATAAAGTGAATAAGTTGTTCTTAAATACATTATATTATTCTTGGTTTTATTCTCTATTAAACTACGGTATTATTGTCTGGGGAGGAGACTACAAAACTAACTTATCTCCATTAATCTCCCTTCAAAATAAATGCTTCAAAATTTTAAATTACAAACCTTCGACACCCAACCATTTAAAATCTATAAAACTTCTACCTATACGCTACATTGCTTTCTTTCGTATGATTTATTTTTTATATCGTAATAAAACAATATGTGAATATAAAAATCAAATTTCAGAACGGAGACCTAATGAAATATACCAAATACCGCGCTTCAATAAAGAAATCTTCCGCAAACATTTTTGTTATTTAGCACCTAAATTATTTAATGGATTAACTTTAGACCTACAAAACATCTCAAGTAATAAAAAATTTAAGAATTTGTTATTTGATTTCTTATTGGTCATTGATGATTTAGATGTTTTTTTTTAAGTTATAGAAGCAACATGTAATTTTAATGCCTATGCTGTTTTGCCATTTATCTCTTTGTATTTGTCATTTAAATTGTGTTATTATTTTTTTATGTACATATGTATTGCGTATTAGTTATATTTTAAGACACTTTTTTTTTTCGGTTTTATTTCCTCATCTGTACTAAATTTGCTTGTAATAATTTTTTTTGGTCAGCTAAATGGGCATGTGCCCCAGTCTGACTAATATGCCTTCCCCCTATTTTCGATTGTATCGCTTTGTACAAAAATGAAATAAATTATTATTATTATTATTATTATTATTATATTATCACGTATTTCTATATTATTATATTATTTTAATAATATAATATTTCTTTCTATTAATTATAGTTTTGATTATAAACATTTTTATAGCCCTAACTTTTATTTTACTAATTGGTTTCTTTTTTGCTTTATGTTATACCATCAGAAATTTCTTCATAATGGCTCTTCTACTTTGGAATCTCCATTGTGTTCAGTAACCATCAAATTCTCATTAACATCTATCACTTTCTCCTCAGAAAATATCTATCGATCCTAAAAAATGGTTAAGACTGCCTCTTTTCTAGACTTAGAAGAAAACCCACTTTTAAAGGCTGAATAGAATCACCGTTAAATAACAGCTAGGTGATTTACTGAGAGGAAATTGTTATTTCTGTGAACATTGTTAATAACTTGAAAGTATTGCAGCTGCTATTGGAAGAAATAAGGATAGATAAGGTAAAACGGGCCGATTTGATACAAGGGGCGCATTGAATCACTTTCAATGTCTCAAAAACTATTAATGTTATTTGGATCAAACTTTTTCTATAAAAGTTGCTTTTTCATGCATAAACATTACATCTGAAACCGTTAAACAATGCAGTGAGTCAATCGGTAAAGTAAACCGTTAAGTCTGTGGTAAGTAAATCGGGACGTCTGGTCACCCATTATTCCATCATACAAAGTATTAGACCATTATCTTAAAAACAGCATTTAGTGAACACTTTTTATACTAACGTAACGATAGTGCGGTTATTGGGGCATTTCCCGGTATTTTCGACTTTTTGGGTAAGACTCTAATATTGTAATGTTTGTCTCTTATTTTTATACAAATTTTAAATTTTTATGATTTTTATTCTCCAGTGTCCTGTTAACTCTATCTGAATATTAGCATAGAAAATTTTGGGAAGAAATAGAAAATTAAACAAAAATAACATGTTAAAATAAACTGAGATGCTCTTATAACAAAATAAATGAAAATAAATACTATTATCTTAAAAAAGCTACATAAAAGCTCTTTAAGTTACATAAAATACATATTTGCGGATTATGGAATGCCCCATTTCAAATACTAAACGGATTGACTATTGAGATTTTAAATGTAGATATATTAATTATACAGAAAATAAATTTTCTTATAAATAATTTTACTCAAGTTGTTAATTTTTAAATTTTAATTAGATGTAAAAGTTTAGTTTACTTCATGAATGAAACTAATAGGCTTCATTTAAACTAAATTAAAGATGTTTACTCTAGAATGTAACAGGATTAAATCTGAGAATGCCGTACGAAAATTGTGAAATCTCGTACCCGTAATTAATTATCTGCTTACGTGCTAAATGATAATTAAACCCATAAATAGGGAAGTAAGCAAAGTAAAGCACGAAACGAATTCAATCGTGATATAAATCTTTGAGCAGCCCTTCCAAAACCTTTATTATATGAGCTCCTTGGAATGACAAAGGTGTAAGTCTACCAAACCATGGCCGACCTAGACTCATAATAATAGATCTAGTAAGTTGAAAACACCTGCTCCATATATATAGATGATGGCCTCATAACTAGGACGTGTGACGTTGAACATAGGCGAAAACGGTGAATTCGTAATGTTAAGTTTATGGAGCAAAAACTTTTTTAGCTCCTCGCGTTATAATATGCCTCTTCAAAGTTGATGATTTCTGTTCTGGAAACTCAGAATCTTTTGTTTAACATTGAAGTTATTTCAGAAAGTGAAAATCATGGTGTACCTTGTGAATTCAAAGAGAGGAGAAAGTGATAACGTTTTAAAGTTTTTTCCCCGTTTAATTTAATTATTCGATTTAGTTTCCACATTTAAGGGATCTAGTCAAAAGCAGCATCCAAAAAAACCCGATCTACGGGTAAACAGATTTTTTTGACCCACCCTAATAGAAAATAACGCTTTACAAAAAAAAAAACCTGAACAGAAATCAAAATCCATGGTATCGAACTGTTATTAATTAAAAACCAGGACCTACACCACTGGCATTCTACGCCGCACGTGTAACGAATGGAAATTGCAGGCCTCAGAAATTAGCTGAGATACGCTCAAACGTGCAGGGCCGCCCGCGCTTGCTTCCAATTTCCTAATTTGTTTTGCATTTTAATTCGCAATAGACGGTTCGGCTTGCTCGGAGAGGCGGATTTATTATTGAAATTAGCGTAAATATGAGATAATGCTTAGTGGATAATTTATAGAAGGTATTTGTTGGGAATTTTTGCGAGCAGATATGGTGATTGCTTGATTGTAGTCAGGTGAAAATTGCCTAGGATGAGGAATATACTATATTTTTATATATATTTTAAATAATTTAGCGATCTAAATCCTTAAGAAATTAAAATTCTGCAGTTTATATTTTGGAGTAAATCTCAATTTTAATGTAAATTAATATTAAACTCGCAATAAATTTTTGTTAATAATCTACTAAACTGCTAATGCTCACACACAAAAATAAACACATTAAGGAGCACTTTTTTGTCCCCTAATTAATGAAATTTTAGTTGTGTTGTTAGCAAGAACACTTTAAAAGGAACATAAATAGGTACAACACTTTCTTGTGGAAGTGTTCTGAATCTGTTTGAAAAGTGTTACCACCCAAAAAAAGGGTCCCAAAAAAATTTTTGCAAAATATGTTGTGATGCTTTCTTTGGTGTTTGCAGCACAACACTTTGTCCTCAAATTTACTAAACATTTCGAGCATCATACTCAATTTAGGGGCCATATTCAGAAACACAAACACGTAGATGTAGAAGAAGCGAATAGACGACATTAGTGTGACGTCACTTGCTTGTTTGGAAACGTTGATTCTATCCGTGATTGGTTCCGTGATTGGAAGTAAATCCGTACGGAACCAATCACGGATGGAATCAACGTTTCCAAACAAGCAAGTGACGTAATGACTAATGTCGTCTATTGGAAACGATACGGAAACGTGTAATTTCAGATGGTAACTCTCCATCTCTCGTTTCCTCTCTCGTGCACTCCTGGCTCCACCTATCGCAAAGCCTTAACACTGATAATACAAATTCGTACAAACACTACATGTCCATTACTTTCGTAATAGTATATCAATGTCTGGGGACTTTTTTTGGGGTAATTAATAGCTGTTCTAGACTTTTTGGAACTATTTAACGGACCACAAAAAGTGTAAAAGTAATCCGTATACGATTCGAATCTCGGAACAGTACCGCGGATGAAGTGTCAAGAGTTTTTTCATCGTTTCCGTACCGTTCTCGTTTCTTCTACGTGTTTGTCTTTCAGAATATGACCATAGAACACTAAATTAACACATTTAACTAACATATTGACCCACAAAACCAAAACTACTATGCTACACATGATCCATCTTTAAAAATATTGAATTCTTATAACATATACTCCCGTTTGTGTGTACATTTCCGACTCACATTGAATCACAAAACTACTGTATTCATTCGACGCACCAACGGTAAGTTCACTCTTAATTACATTTCCATCCACCCCTCAAAACTTTTGAGTGCGAATCAGTCCACTTCCTTCAAACTGAAATTGATTCCCGATGAAAGTTTTCTTCATATCTCACTGACAATTCTCTCAGCAAAACTTTTAATTACGTTGAAACCCGAATATCGACCGAGCGTCTAATTAACTCCGTCAAACCTGTACCGCCCGAGATTTTCATTAGAATCTATGGAAAATTTGTGGAGGACAGGACTGCCTAATTAATTCCAAGCACGAATTGCAGCATAGAGAGAATCCTATTGTCTACCGAGCGGCTTCTTTAGATGTCTCAACACCAAGTCTGCCTCACAGACTACCAGAACAGAGAGTCCAAGGCCGTATGCGATGATGAAAATCGAAAAAAACATGGGACATGCCTTTTGATAGGGGCTCTAGTGGGGCTGGGATCGCATCCACTACTATTGCAATTCACGCCTCTTTTGCCACGTCACCAGAGGCAAATAGCTCTGCGAAAGGACAGATTGAATGTACACGTCAATCTCACCTGGGGACCTCCAAAATGGCACTGCCTACTCATTTATGAATCATAGCTATGATTGACATTTGCAGTGCTGCCCTCTACCATAAGATCGGATTTGAAAAGAACTTTTATATTTCAAGAAAGATTTGAATTTTGGACCCTCCTGTTTGGCTTTTCCTCTGTGGTGTGCCTATTCCCTACCCTGCATATTTTCAAATTCAGTCCGAGCTATTCAAATAAGCAATACAAATCATGCCCATCTAGACTCATAAAGCCATAGAAGTTCGAAATCGTGACGCGAAATAGTAGGCAAGACGTAACTTTTCAACAGCGCAAGGTACAAGATTTCAGACTGGAGTTGCGCTGTTGTCTAAAAGGCTATGAAGAACTATGCCTACTATTTCACGTCACGATTTCCAGCTTCTCTGACCTTATGAGTCTAGGTGGCCATGTACAAATGCGGTTTTTTCTCCTCCCTAAAACTACGTCATACAGGAGAAAAAAAGTCAACAAGTAACAAACTAAATTTGTGTTCTGTTCCGGGATTCTGTTTGTTTAGTAGATGGATGGAGATTCGGTACTTCAGTATTATCCCACCGACCGTGCTGCTGAAAAGGAAAATGTATAGCCAAAGCCCATTAACTGTGCCGCTGAAACTGTCGGTCGTCAGGATAATACGTAAGAATCGGAGATTCTGACTAATAAGTGTTAAGTAGATTTGAAATGAACTAAAACTAGAGATACGTAAATTTGCGTTGGAAACTTTTTCACTTTTGGTACTAAAGTCATTGAAATACTAAAAAATGAAGAAAACATTAGTGAGGTGGAGGTTGAAAGCTAAAAATAAGGACAAAAGAATTTTTATTTTGGCCCGAAAGGTATAGTTTGTTGATCATTTCTGAAGTTTTCAATTCATGTAAAGATTGTTTACATGAAGAAATAATTTGCATAAGCAATAAAACAGGTTACTGCAGGAATTTTAAGTGGAGCCTTGAATATTAAGTTGATAACTCCCGTGTAAAAAATGTATTTTTACCCCTGAGTAAATAGAGCTGCCCACTGCATTTCTATTGGTCAATTGCAGAGCTCAAGTTGAATCTGAAACTGGAACATCCAGGACGGATAGGAGCTAGGATGATGGCCAATTTTCTACCCGGAATTCAAACATTCTCATTTGGATGTTCGGAAGCACCTCTCGGTCATTGCAGGATATTGTATTGAGAGTGCTCTCATAAATGAGTTTCCGAGTAGAGATAAGAGATCTTAATAGTTATTAAAGTTTACTTTGATTACGTGTTTCATTTTATTGAAATTGTCTCTTTTAAAATTGGTGGTTTGAAAGTCCGTTTCGCTCCTTAAAATGAATACTTAAGTAGGTACTTACGTATTATCCCGTCGACCGTTCAGCGGCCGGCTAATTCAGCGGCACAGTAATAGTAAAGTCAATGAGATCTGATAACGTTTTCGGATTAAGCGTCACGGTCGACGGGATAATACGTAAGTACCCTTAAGTACATTAAAATATAAAATATTTTAAAAATAAAACTCAGTGGTCAGTGCATTGTGGACCCACAATACAAATCTTGAATTCAAATACTTAAAACTCTTACGAATGATTAAGCTCAAACTTTTCTAATAACTTCTGGATATCAACTCTAAGTTATGCGTTCTGGTATAACAAGAAAAGTTTTTGTTTGTTTTAATCCTACTCGTAAATTTCTTTAGAGACAGTAATTTGTCCAATTATCCTTCCAAAGTCACAGAAGAGCAGAGTGGGAGTTTAACCTTTCAACACTGAATCTAATTAACCCTTAACTATTCGAAAAAAAAAAAAACTGGAAGTAAATTAGCATCCTAACAGACGACTAATCCACGACCTTTACTATCCGATTGTTCCAATCCCTCCCTCATCAGTATTCTCAACATTCACTAGAGAAAAAAAGGGACTTTTAACCTAATAGTCCCTCAACATTTCGCATTTGAAGGTTACAAGTGGGCGAAAAGTGGGGAGAAAATGACCTTTCTCTCATCACGATGAAAACGCACCGAAGTCGGCGAGCTATATTATAGATCGTTACCTCTAAACTTCAACCTGAAACGAGTAATCGCCCACTCTCTGACATTTAGGGAAACTGGGAGAATGTCGAACTGAAGTGTTAATATATATTCACAGGAGTAATGATTGAGAATTTAAGATGAAAGTATGAGATTAAAACAAGTTCAAAAATATTAACCGAATTTCATTTAGAATGGTAGGTAATAGATTTAGCATTTGGCTATTAAGTAAAATTTTGCCCAGAACGAACAGGTCGGGTTTTTTTTTCGCTTAATGCGGGATTTAAAGCACAATTTTATTATGCGAAACTTTCTTTTTTTAGAATTCTTTTTAATCTGAACTTGTTCACGCCACTCTTCTTTAACCTGCACCCAACCTAAAAAAGACCGATTTTTTAGTTTTGTGTGAAAGTTTATAAATTCTTCCTGTCACCTAGATTCTTCCTGGTCTCTATTGATAAGGGATAAGTGACTGAACAAAGAATATATTTTTTTCTGGTTTAGGGTGTAGGAAATAAAATTTATTTAATGTAAGTAGTTGTTTTTATATCATACTTCGGTGATAAAATATGTAAAGATTTAAAAAAAAAATAACACCATTGGGATTTATTTCCATAATGTGTTAAATTATCAAATTTTAAATTCAAGTTAGGTATATGTATTAGAAACCAGTCTACCGATGCTAAGGTAAACTGAATGTAGTAAAAATATTAAAAATAACTTGAAATTTGTTTTTTGAAAGATAAAAGGCGTACACTCCAACAAACATATACATATTTTCCACATCACCTTCAGAACTAGCTTTCAGCACTCTCAGTGTTTCTCCCAAATATCTCTTCCCTCAAGCGAAAGGGTGTAAAAATAATTACCTCCCAAAAGCAACAACCCTGCCGGTGACACTGGAACGGTCATTCCCGCCATTTTTTCTGTCATATCCCAGGGATTATGACCCCCATTCAATTCCCCAATGCCCTCTTCGAACAACGCACTGCTTTCTTTTTATGAGGCGAATTTATTGGCGGTGTCATCCATATATCCTGACTGCGAAAAAATAATCATCGCGTTTTTAGTGTTATTGGAAGAAGTATTCTCGGGGATGAAGGGGATTTTCTTTTCTTGAACCCCTGTATCCTAGGTGTACTGATTTTTTTGGGGGGGGATAGGAGGTGTTATATTACTAGTGTATCACGGTTGGGTGGTAAGTTTCTGCGACGTTTAGGGATCGGGACTTGATAGGTTTCGTTGTGAAATGTATGAGCAGGGATTTCGGGGTCACGGTTGTGGTTTTGTAGGTACGTGAAGGGATTAGTAATGCACAGTACTGGAAATAAAAACCGTTGCAGTGGACATTGTGGGAAACGGCTGGGGTTAGAAGGATACTTCACAAACACCCATTTTCATGATTTAACATATATCCTTGAAATTTATAATTGACCAATTTTTTTTCTCTAAGCGGTCATCCTCATACGTAATGCAACGCAATAAATTCCTTTTTTCTACCGTGGTCCCCGATTTTATTCCATATTCGGAAAGAGCACACCAACCCCTCCTCTGGAAACCAAGTGATATTATCATAGAACACCATAAAAGCAAGTTATGAGCCGTGGAAATTATAAATTTTAACTTAGAAAGTGGAAACCTATAGTTACGACCACCACGAGCAAAACTTTTGACGCCATACTATATATTGTGACGGTTGTTAAGGAAACGGATTTTCCCACTCGATTTTGGGGGGTGATATAGTTGATAAACGCTAAAAAACGTATTTTGCCAAGTCTGTGTAGTTATCATTTAACTTTGTACTTTTTCTCAAAGATTGGTTTTTCTGTCAAAGTTTTTCTTGAAAAGTAAAGAGCTAAAATAAAAGAGTAAAAAAAATAGAGCTAAAATAAATTTGTTTTTAATTTAAAAGTGTTTTTACATTTTTATCCAGTGAATGTTGAACTGCATTGATATTCATTAAATTGTCTTCATGACTCAGTTTTATAATACTTTTGATTTATTATTCTTAGTCTTTCTATTTATCACTTTTGCTCTGTGAACTAAGCATAGATACTATAATTTTAATTATCAATTTAGTGGTTTTAATTTTTTTTCAGCTGAAATTTTGTAAGTTAAAAAAAGTGGATAAGTCCACCAACTCTTTTCATCAGCACAATATTTTTGAATATACTAATATTTTTTATGGTTATTCTGTATTCTAAATAGGGTCCTGAATTTCTAGTAAATAGTCGGTGATTGTTACACAATGAAAATTCCATTACTTACATTTTTCTTAAAGAATAGGAAGCTGTAAAGGTAAAGTCCTAAATGAACTTTTTGTTCTCTACGCAAGGAATCTGGCTTTCCAGAGTTTAGGTGGACTTGCTGAAGTACCTTGTAAACGGTGTGAAAATTGCTTCACTAAATTTTTCGGTATAGAAAGTTTCTTAAGCAAAAAAAAAAAAAATCTTCCCCATTGCATCCACATGCAACAATGATAATAAGATAATGCGAATTAGGATGTATAAAATTTTTTTTATGAGTTAGTTATTTTTGGTGAACATATTTTAAAGTAACGAAATATTCACGAAATCTCAACACTTACTAGCTTCAAAAATCCTCTTTAAAGTACACTAAACTTTTCAAAGAATTCTCAAAAGCTTTACAAACTTTTCTAAACAGGAAAACAAGTTTCTTAATATTCATAAATATTAATCCTTGGCTCGATATTAAATAAAGCCACGCTTTCCCGCCCTAAAGTTTCGAACATGAATATTCCCAACTCCAATAAAGTCCGAACAAAGCTGCCACTCTTTTTCGTGAAAACGCATCCTCTTAAAATAATATGATTTTTCCCTAGAGTAGGTTTGCAAAACTCAATTACACCTTTTCCCCGTAAAAGGGAAATCGAATGTTTTAACTGCGTTCTAGGAGTCTGGAGCTCTCCGAACTGCAAAAGTAATCTAAATAACGGAATTCGGAAACAAGCTTGCAATTTCTCCCTCTTTTATAAATTAGAAGTGATTCTAAGGCTTTCCAGAGCTAATATTAGCATTTAACTGGCACAATTTCCCTTGTGCTAGTTTATTTGTGATATCAGACTGATCTTCGTTGTAATTTTTCTAAAGTTCGTTTTGTGTATTAATAAATAGTTTGTTATTTAACAAGCTTCGCATTTTGGAATTTCAGTGCCTTGGTATTTCTAAATTTTCCGAGTTAAGTTATTCTAATATTTTGTCAAATATGCAATTCATAAAGCACATAGATACATATTATTAATTTAAGAACATTGTTTAAAGAAAACTCAATAGGATTTGAACTAAATTTATTACTTTATTTTTTTTCAGTAATGAATAATTGCAACTGTTTTGCAAATGTTGTTAAAATTTGCTACAGATAAAAGTAGATATTGTATGAGGAGAAACATTCATTACAAATCATGACCAAATGAAATAATCTTTTTGTTATGGTTCTAGTATACATGGAAGAAATTTTTCAATCATATTTATTACACAGTTAAAATTTTTTCTTGAAATTATGAAAATTTCTCATCATAAACAGTTAAATAATAGTGTAGTCAAAATCTTACGTAGGTGTGATACCTTTTGTTTTAAATGGACAAATTTGAATGTTTTTTAAACGTTATATGGAATGTACAGGTTGTCCCAAAAAAGACTGATACATTTTAAAAATCAATAACTAATAACTCAAAAACTAAAAAAGATAAATATACGCAGTTTATTACATTCTACTCCTGAGGGTCTCAATCGTAGGATGCAACAAACCGCGTATTTTTATCTATTTTAGTTTTTGAGTTATTAGCTATTCATTATTAAAATGTGGCAGTTTAATATTTAAGGCTTTGTTTAGCACATTTCTATTTAATATCTTGTTTCATCTAATATGTGATGCTTAATACGTTCATTTCAAAAAGAAAATAGATTTTCCGTTACTTGAGAAAGTGCTATTAGAGCTAATACTACACGAATCACATACTTTGATCATATATGTGTTCCATTTCTTTGAGTTCTCCACGTAATAGCCAGCAATTCCTTGATTAAGTTGCTTTTTCTCTTACCCGATAAAGCTTGATTGCGGAAAAGAGGTCATTGATCACAACACTTATAACCGCTAAGACTAGTAAAAGCTTTTAAGCTATTTCGGTGATAAAAGGTTATTTTCTAGGTCTGAGGTATGTAGCTGGAAAAGAAATAACAGCGTAAGGAAACATTCGCTTTTGCCGAACTAAACTAGTATAATGCTGTTTCTTATCGTCTAATACTATAGTATAGCTAGATTCCTGATTGTGTAACGCTTTTTAAGCCCATCCCGTTTGAAGAACATTATTAATCGTTGTACTGATGGTTATTGTCACTGTGTAGGGTTTTTTTTCTATCGCCGTAGAACCTCTAAAGTCCCCCCTCCCTTTATCAATAAATTTGCTACTTTTGAAATAAGTACTGTCGCAATTTAAAGACCATCCCTTATGGAAAAAAAACTTTGCACAGATTTTAGAAATAAGTTAAACCATGATAATTGGCATTGAAATTTTATTTCTAACCCTAACCGTTTGCCCACAATAACCCGTTTTTCACTGATTTTGGCAACTTTTGTCCGTGCGTTATATGTTACGGGTAATGTGATAAATCCGGGCATTATTATTAATGCTCGATGTGGAGGCGGGCAATGTGATAAATTCAATGGCATTTATAAATGAAATTTATCCCTTTGCCCGCTTCCTCTTCGGGCATTATTAATAATGCCAGATTAATCACTTTGCCCGTAACATATATAAGTAAAAAAGTCATAGTTCAAAGTTTCAAGATCTCATCAGATAATGTAGGGAGGCGAAAAGTTGAATAAAAAAAAGCGTGAAACCTTAATTATATAAGCGCCTTTTACTAAAGTCTCAACGAAACGAAAGTGATTGTCTGAGGGAATAATTACGGAATTCCAAGTCCGCGATACTACCTTTACTTAACACTAAAACAAAATGGCGCGTTTAGAAGAGAGCAGTTTTTACTCTTTTCTTAAAAGACAAAGGTCTCAGCGAGAAACTCGCCCGACTTTCATTCGTGTTTTGTGTTCCGAAATTTAATTACTTTATACAGAATGAAAACTCCGCGCGTTCTTTAGAGGGGAACACTTTTACCCGTTTCTGTCCCGATTAAGCCGTTCCGTGATTTCTTTACTGTGTTACGAAAATGAGTCTTCGAAATTAAACCCAGAGGCAGATTGAAGCGGTTCTTATGAGAGATTTTCGTTAGTGTACGAATCACATTAAAAGGAAATCAGACGGGGAATAATGTGGGTGGCTTTTCATATCAAAGGAGGTAGTGAGATAAAAGTTTCATCTTGAATGTTTCAGTATGCTTTATTGAAAGTTAATAGCTTTTATTTTTATAGTAGAGTAGCGTAATTTTGGGTATAAATCGCATCACAGTTTAGTATAGGCAGTTAGTTACAGTTTAGTTACGCATTTCATCCAGAAATATATCCTCCTCCAATATTTTTTTAATAATCATGTATAATAATGAAAAATCATATAAAATTTGCAGCAACTGTACCCTCCGAGCTGAAAAAAAAATCCCACATCTTTATTAACCCTGCAATTCTTGCATGTCTTCATGCATTCATAAGAGTGCCCCACGACACAGAAATAGATCTTAACCAATTAATTATATGTTTATCATCTTACAGTAAGCAGGAATTTTTGGCCATGGCCATGGCCCATTAAGACTCATGTAGTATATATGTTACGGGCAATGTGATAAATTCAGTGGAATTTATGAATGAAATTTATCACTTTGCCCGCCTCCACTTCGGGCATTATTAATAATGCCCGATTAATCACTTTGGCCATAACATATATATGTTACGGGTAATGTGATAAATCCGGGCATTATTACACGACCAACATCAACATCCTCATTTAATAAAATAGTTTGTAGCGTTTTATGTATTTAAGCATAAATATTAACAATAATATAAAATTAAATTCTAAAAGAAACTGAATTATATTAGGGTTACAATTTCTAAAAAGAAACTTAGATAAGTTCTAATTAAGTTTATGGTTCAATTTATCCCCATTGTTCCCCATACGTTATTACATAATGATAGTATGTTGTTATAAAGTATAAGCGAATAGATAAAATGACAATATATTTTTCATTTAGAATAAACTTCGTTAATTTACACAAACTTTTAAATTTTACTTAAAAATGTATTGGCTTGTTGTAGGACATCGCAGTGAAACTGCATCAAAAACTTGAACATTATTTTTTCTTACATCAATGGAGAATTATTCTACTCCGCATCTATAAAAATTCCCCACTTTCCCCCAAACACATCCACCCTTAACTCAACCCTAAATAACAACCACACCACTCGCATTTATTACCCAGAACTGCAGAGATAATAATTTTCACACCACTGAACCGTACAGGGGACCTCCACCCGAGAAATTAGCACGCAAATAGAATATCCTGTATCGGCAATTCCGCGATTCGGAATCAATTAGCCGTCCACCACACAGACGCTACCATCTACTAGTCCACATCAAAACTACAGCACACGCGGAGTCAGCTACTTTGAATAATAAGCTGTATTGCTACAGTCTGGCGATTTAGTGAAGTCCTGATGCCGAAACAGCCCTGGAGCGGTTGATTCTGGGAGTTCAGTTATTTAAGGGGAAGAGGGAATCTGTAATTGGAATGGGGTGGTCGTTTATAGTAAAGCTGGTTTGTGTTTCTCTTTGTTTTTGAGGGGTGGGGTTGTTTCTCTTTTCGGGGGCAGGGAGGGGAGGGTTATTATGTCAGACAAGAAGCTAATTGAAGTAGGGATGGAATAAATTCGTTTATTTTACACCGTACTGTTTTTTTTTTTTTTTTAATTTCCTTTGTTGTGTTCAAAATTTCTGTTCTACCCTAATAGCACAGCTCATACCAAATATGTCCAAGTTTACGTAACTTCAACTAGAAGTAAACGAAATTTGGTCATAACTGGCAAAAATTGAACGAATCTTAAACATTTTTTGCAGGTTTGTTTTTCCAATGTTGTGTTGGTTTTGTGATTTTTTTTTTGCAAATTAATGGCTTCGAAAAATCCATTTATTGAACCAGCAGCTAAAGAAAGATTAGCTTTTCACTGACTCTGATTGGTGGAATCCTTCTTTGATCTAAGATTTAACATCGCTGTGAATATGGCTATGGATATTTTTTATGTTTTGATGAAGCTATTTTTTTATATTAGGACTGAGTGTAGATGTTAAATTTATTTCGATAGTCTATAATTATTTAAAGTCATTGAAGTAACAGAGATGCATTTTCCTAATATTTATTGCTCTAACTTTTCCACTGATCGAATTTTAATATAAAAAAGAAATGTTTTTATATACAAATATGCAGAGGTTTAATGCCCCTACAGGTTTAATGCCCCATTACCCATCCAGTTGGTCCATTTATCAAAAACTTTCCCATTCCTAGTAAACATGGCTATTTTTCGTAATTTATCCTGTGTAATGTACCACCACTGTTTATGGCAAAATTCTTTCCATCGATCTACAAACACGATATAAAAAATGTGTTCTGCCCTCCAGGCTGAAATGAGCCTTGTTTAATTTAAATTTATGACCCCTAGTTCCATAATCCGCACAGAAATCAAAGCCACCTTTTGTTTGTTGGTATTGTGAGCAAAGCACTGGGGGCTACATAATGCCCTTAAGAGTCGTGTCTATGTTTTTTTTATAAACTTGGAGTCTAAAAACCTCTTATATATATTAAATCCTTTAACCCTTTTAAAAAAATCCAGACCCAACATATCCTATAGAAAATTTGTGTCAGAAAGAGTTGAGACATTTTTGTCACATTTTAACCCTACCAACGGAAAGACAAAACCGACCGAAATAATAGATAAGAATTCATCCCAACTCAGGAAACAAGTCCAATATAACTTGAGAACTGTTTCTCCTCTTCTTCCTAAAATAAATAAAAAAAAACATCCTCCCTCATTCATATCCCTTCGAAACTTTTCGACACGTCCTCACTCTAAGTCACTTTCCTCTTATCCGACTTAGTCTCAGTTTCCCGGAGACTTCAATGAGATTCGATAAGTTCAAAAAACGGATCCGGGGAGTTCAGTTTTCGCGTGGAACTGGGAAATCGATCTGTTATGTCGGACGGCTCTTTATTTTCGTTTAACGTCGCGTTTCTATTTTTACCGAAGAAAGGGCAAATCATTATTGGATTCGGCCACTTTCATGCTCCCCACGTGCGGCCGTTTCGCTTTCTGGGGTGCTGGTCTAGACCTTTCAAACTTAGACCGCTCAAGATTTTCATTAATTCTACAGAAATTTTTTGGGAGATCAGGACTGAAAGGTGTAAACATGGTTACATTATGGAGACTAGAGAATTCTCTTTAAGTCCTCAGATTAAGGTCGTTTTGTGCTTGGCAGCGTCCTTGATTTTTTTTATTAACTGTAACAGGAATGAGATTGGCAAAAAGTCTGAAAACTGCGCGAACGACATTTGATCTCTTAAATTGAGAATAAATCAGAAAAACTAATAATAATTAGTTAACATAAATATCAACAATATATTCTTACACTTTGAAATTATAAAAGTTTTGTGTTAAGCTGTTATATTACATTGGCTTAAATATGAAAATTTAACTTATAAAGTAGCCCCATAAGTCAAGAACATCAACTTGAATTTAGAAAAATGAAATTCCCAGTCAAAAATTTTTGTTCATAAGCTGATTTTTTTTTGAAAGTAAAAAGTCTGAAATTTTCCAAGATAATTTCAAAAATGTCTGAAAATCCTCCAAAAGACTGAAAAATCGAATCCCTGCTGTAAGAAGGTACCACACTTAGCCTCATAGTCACATTGATAATTTAAATTTTCATTACGAACTAAAATTTCAAAACTAATTTTTCCACTTCCCCCGGAAGAAAGCCCTCTTTCCTTTCAAAAGTATTGAAAGAAATTCTTGGACAGACTACGCTAGTTGGTTAGAAAGCTCCTAATTGGCTAGTGAATCCAGTCGATTGTAGTCTCTCTCTATTCTTATAAAAAAAGTTTTTGGTCGACTGTTTCCAGAGAAAAACTTTTTAATTACTGATCTGAATAACACATTTTTGGTATCAAAGTGTTCGGATTCTTTTGAGGATGTAAGCTATTATAATTTCTTTAAAAAATTCTAAATTTATAATATTTCCATTTTATTAGATGTCGGATAATGTTGCAGTTATATTGCAAGCAACTGAAAAGCAACTTATTATCCCTCCAATCACAACAACCAATGGACTCCATATTTTATGATTAAACAAATTCATTTCACGTTTTAAAAATGAACTTTAAAATACTTTTGAATTTCAAAGACTGATAAAAGTGTTATAGAAACTTTCAAATATACTATGTAATACTAGAATTTCACACATTTTACCTACAATTTGTAAATTTTAGTAATTTAGTGTGTATAAGCTGTGTACGGGGGTTGGTGAGCGATTGTGAGCAGGGGTATATTTAAACAAACAAGTTTGAACAGAGAAATATGTTCCTTTCGTTGAAAAACAGTTCAGAGATCATTATAATCTTGACTACATGGATATAACCTTATTTATAAAACTTTTATAATACTTTTATGAAACTTCATCTTGTAAGATGATGAGGTTTGATTCAAAAAAATACTGAAAACTTGTCATGTTTATACAGTTTTTCAATGCTTTCCCTATTTATGAAATCTCTATTTTATGAACTACTAGCGCTTTCAGCGCTAGACCCGGCGTTGCCCGGGCGCAGTAAAACTTTATATAAATACCTATAGCGTTGCTCAGACATTATTGACGGGCTGCGCCCGTACTACGTTCCTTGGACAGAATTTCATACACTTTGAAATAGTTGGGAAGTCATATTTGTTAAAAAATATTTAAACTTAAGGTGCAACAGATTTAGTAGAGTACCCAGACTGCAACACAAAGAGGCCCGCTGCATTAGCGTCCATAAAAATGGATTCAAACAGTTAAATGAATATAATCGAAGAATTAAAACAAAAGTCAGTAAATGTATAAAAAGCCAGAGTGATTTAAAGGCACAGCTCAGTGCCTGCTCTTAGCTCATTAATTCAAAGATTGACATTTGTATGTTTTTTTTATTCTGAAGAGCGTTATCAAGAATGTGTTTTAAAATGAATCACTCCTTCTCTCAATAATATATCAGCTTGTTTCTTTTTTTACTTTATCCTTATATTCAGTCGCTTCCGCAAGGTTTCTTTTTTTTATTGAACAACGGATTTTTCGGCCAATCAGATGCTTTATCAAAACAGCAGACGGATTTCTTCATTTTATATATTAAGATTTTAGTATTCCCCTACGAGTTCGTAAAGTCGATCATCGACATTATATGCTTTTCCATGTGCGGTTTATTAATGATACTTTATCATGAAATATTGATTTTTTAGTACACAGGATTCCTAAAACAAAAATTGTAGTAACTTATCTACTATTAATTTCCTTTAACGAATGCAAAATGAATTTAAAACAACTTAGAATGGTGTTTAAATGAGTTCCATGGAATTTATCTCCAGTAAAAAAATCATTTTCAGTTGGCCTTTATATGAAAACTCAGAGAACTAACTTGTTAGATACTTCAACAATAAGCCATTAAGTTCCCCATTAGGTTTAAAAATAAAAGTGTAAGAGAAATACAACTAAAATCAACCGAACCGTTTAAAAAGTTCATTGTGAAAATACATGTGTCAAACACGTTCCCTCTTTTATAATGAAGACCTCTTTCATAAATCACCTTCAATAAGGTTAAAATAATTCATTTCAGGCAGCAAATAAAAATCAATACCCTTTATGCAAAAATCAGTGAGATTCACCCAAAAAACACATCTGCTTCGGATTGATTAATTCATTTCCATGATTTCCATCAACTTAAAGATTCATTACTTATTCTCTAGGTTTTTTTTATTTAACATTCACGGAAATCAATGATTATTTTTTTTACTCGCCCTTTTAATTAACAGATATTCTTTTTTTCTTAGTGGGGATTCTTCGTTCGGGACTCTTAACAGACTTGAAACGTGTAATGTTATGAGTAATTAATTTTTCTTCCTTAGGTGTTTTTTAATTAAGGATAAGAAGGGTTCTTGTGTTGCTTTAACTGCGTTTAATACACTTGAACTAAAAAAAAAACCCGGTTATTCGAAGTATTTGGTTATGAAGCTAACACGGCGGGTTAATGAGGGAAAATTATCTCCCTGAACAACACGGTTTAATTGAAAATCCAAACTAAAGATAGTAAAGTTTCCACATTAGAACTGATTGAGCTAATGGTTTTAAATTTAAAAATACGGGTCTCAATAAAAAAAAGGTTCGATTATTTTTAATGAAGTGAAAATATTTGTATTTTTTTTTATATTTTGCTGGCAATCTTTTCTCACTAGACTTGGCGTTTTTTAGTACACAGAAAGCTGGTTATTGTTATCTGTTCTTAAAAGTAGGAAAAAAATAGGGCATTTTAATGAAACATCAACACTGCTAAATAGGTTTTCCGCATTTTTGTTTTCCTCCAAACATCGATGATGCGAGAGCTGTAGTAATTAAAGTAATTACACTGTTTGCATGTTTGCATAGTCTGAAT
This sequence comes from Tetragnatha montana, assembly GCA_963680715.1. NCBI lineage: Eukaryota > Metazoa > Arthropoda > Arachnida > Araneae > Tetragnathidae > Tetragnatha > Tetragnatha montana. The sequence goes on along the minus strand of OY796676.1, from coordinate 57,175,429 downwards.
ATTTTAGGAATGCAAATATTAGCTCTGAAATTAAGTGATTAATCTTTTGGTGATTTTACTCCTATTGTTCCTTTGTTTACTTGCGGTGAAGAGGAATTGAGCTTTTAGAATTTGCAATCCAAGCGTTAAAAAGCTCGAATGTGTTGTTCAGGTTTTGTTACTTGTTATGATAGACCAATTCTCCACAAATAGCAACATAAAATAATGATGTAAACTATTAAAAACACTGTTTATGTTCTTTTAGTATTTTAACAAACGTCCATTCATTCCAAAACTTCGTCTGCTGAGAGATGAAACACCCAGAGTGAAAATACTGTCTGAAAAATCTTTCAATTTTAAATATGTGATTTAATAATCGGTTTGGAACTTTTGCTCTAACTCTTTTCTTTAAAAAAATACTAACCAGCGCCCCTGTTTTCAACTTTATTCAGCAAATATTGACTTACTTTTTTGACTTACAAAAAAAGTTAGTTTTGAATTTTCAAAACATTGAAAATACATAAAATTTCTTTACTTAAATTTGTTGAGTATAAAATAAGAATAGTATTAATTTAGAAAAATAAATCACAATCATCCCCCGTACTCTCTATTTTAATCAGTAGATATTAATTCATCTTTTTTTACTCATTAAAAAGTTATTTTTGAATTTTCAAAACATTTTAAAAGAAAGCTTTATTTAAAGTAACAAAATTTCTTTACTTAAATTTGTTGAGTATAAAATAAGAATAGTATTAATTTAGAAAAATAAATCACAATCATCCCCCGTACTCTCTATGTTAATCAGTAGATATTAATTCATCTTTTTTTACTCATTAAAAAGTTATTTTTGAATTTTCAAAACATTTTAAAAGAAAGCTTTATTTAAAGTAACAAAATTTCTTTACTTAAATTTGTTGAGTATAAAATAATAATAGTGTTATAATTAAATAAATAAATAATAATCATCCCCCCATATTTTCAATTTTAATCAGTATATATAAATTAATATTTTTTACTCATTAAAAAGTTATTTTTGAATTTCCAAAACCTTTTAAAAGAAAGCTTGGTTTAAAATTATAACATTTCTTTACATTATTTTGTTGAATATAAAAAATAAGTACTAAAGGAATTTTTTGAGTATGTAACTGCAGATAAAATATTCTTTCCGAGAAGTTTTCATGAAAAAAATTGAAAAACTGAAATTTACTTTGAACTAAATACTTTTTCTTAGTTTTAACGATATAAATATATTGCGGACATTCTTTAAAATGAAAGGTATGTTAATTAAGTCTTTTTAAATAAAATTTGACAGTCTCCACTACTTCATAACATTATTTCCCTAACTCCCGCATCAGACGAAACTCCTAGTTAAACAAGTCTCGCCTTTGAAAAGAAAGTAAATCAATAGTTTCATATTCTATTCATTCCAAAAGTGCAAGTGCTCATGATATCTGCATAAAGAAACTCACTCGGCGGTCTTAAGGGATTTAGAGGCTAAAATTAGGCGGGTTCCCCCTGCACTTCCCCATTGTCTTTTGCGTGGGTGAAGCCGCCCGACAATCTTATTAAATGTTTGCATTTTCACAATTTTACGAGAGGAATGCGACAGAATACTTTACGAGATTAGTTTCATTGATTCCCGTTTCTGAAAAAGATATTTTTCGCCGTTACGGAATGAATGTAACTGTGACCGTGTGATAGTGGTAGTTATTTTTAACGGAAGGTGATGTTTCAGTTGGAATGTATTGAATTGGGTTGGAAATGTGTGTGTTCGTCACACATATAACCAGTATATGATTGAGTATTTTGCTGTGTGGTTTATTATGCTGTTAATTATTTCAAGTAAAATTAACCCTATGTTTATCACAATAGGAAAATTTTAAAAAATGCTGTTCTGTATCTAAAAAAAATCAATCCGAGAAATCTAAAAAGAAAGTTTAAAAATTTGAATGAGAAAAGCAATTAAAATTTTTAAATCATTGTTAATAAATTAATATTTATATTTTTAATGAGGATAATAATTAAAATATGTTCGAAAATTACACATTTTCCAAGGTATTTTTCGACCAAACCCCTTCTTATAATTGCCAAATTTAGAACGAAATATAGTTATTTTTCTTTATATCATTTGAGCAAGTTATTCAAAAAATAAGTCGTGACTTGAAAATGAAATTAGTTTTGAAATTTTGATAACAAATATAAATTGAAAATGAATATAAACAAGTATGTAATTCTTTCGGTTCCTGAAAAATTTCCATAAAACGTTTAATTATTGATACTTTAATCTAGATGTTTTAATAAGTACCGTCGGTAGCTAAAATGTTCACATTATATAAATGATAGAAAAACCACATATAAAAATAGTATGAAAAATATATTTTCTATCAAAACTTTTATTTTATTCCGTATAATAGAACTGTCGGCATTTTTATTTACATAAAACTACACACACTTTTCTATCAACTCTTGGTAATATAATGAAATATATTATACTGTATTGTTGCATTTTAGTGATTTATATACATGGTATTCCAGAAAATAGTAAGTGATTAAAACTCAAAAGGTTAGTTTCGAAATAGACATTTAATTTTTTTAACATTTTATAGGTTTCATAAAAATTTGTCACTCGTTACATTTTAAGCTATACATACTAAAATAATTTTGTATCTTTCTATAAAGTCACAAAATAAAGAAATATAATTATAGTTGGGGCTAAAACTTCCTGCGATTTAAAATCTAAACTAATTACGGCCGGATTGACAACAAACTTGACTTAAGGTTAACCTAGAATCAAAATTCCAATCGACAGTTGAAAAAGGAAAACAAGTTTTAAACCAATCATTGTTGGCGAAAAAATTTGATTCCAGGTTAACTTAGGTCATGTTAGTGGTGAATACGGTGGTTAGTTACCTTAAAATGGATCTAAAATTAGAAATCAAAAATGAAAATGCATCATAATTACAAACTCTCACTGCCTCAATGAACGAGAAACCTTCAAAATATGTCACTAATAGCTGGAAGTTTGTTGTTGTTGTTGTTGTCGTGTATGACATAGTGCATAAATTACAAATACAAATAAACAAAAAAAAAAAGAATACAGAATACAGATAAAGAAATACAAATATCAATAAAACACACGAGCTCACAATAAAACATAAAATAACTCAATGAAACCATATAAATACATACATTTAAACACATAAAAAAAACCGATATAACATACAAATAGTACGGATACAGAATGAATCACATTAAGGAAAGCCTTTTTAAAAGGTAGAAGGAACTTAGATTCTGCCAAAGGCATGAATCACTGCCTTGGCAATGTCCCCTGCCTTGTCTGAGTACAAAGTGTCCATGTTGAAATTAAGGTCGATTTTGAGTAGGGCACGAACAATGGAAGGACAGCTGAAAAGATGTTGAGTATCCAGCTGTGTGCCCGGGCAGTGCTTGCACTCCACGTATGTCCTTGATCCATCGGGCAAGATCTTCATGCCTTTCAAGTGTTTCGTCCTCAGTCTGGCTATGGTTGGAAGTTTATTTCAAATAAATCACACCGCACTTGAATGACTGAAATATTCATAACTCCCAAAAGAAGCAATAACTCATTTCCCTTTTAAAACATCATCATGAAATTAACTGTCATTAACTGCGTCAAGAGCCAAAATATTTTTTCTTTTGTTTCTTCCAAATCAGTGGGTCCAAAATTAATCAGTAATTGACTAGTGTTGCTGTTGTTTCTCATTGACTTGACGCGAGAATGACGTTTATTGGCTTCTCGGCCGAAATTTACGATGTTAATGTCAAGAATCCGGAACAAAGTTTGAAAGTTTCGAGAGAAACTGAATTAAAAATGCTCATTCTAAGACTCATAACATCAACATTGCCGGTTATTGATTTTCGGCTGTTATTTTGGGAATGCCGAATTAACTTCTTGTCGGATTTTCTCTCGTTTTCGCAATATATATTCGTCTCGATGTTCTGCTAAAATTAGTTGGAACGGCATCTCAAAAGTTTTGATGAATGAAACTGATTATTTTTCATTCATTTATACCTTTTTCATCAACTTTCAAGTATAGTATTTTTTATTTTATTGCTCAATATCTTTACTAGTTAACTTTATCAAATTATCTCAAATCACCAACTACTTGCTTCTTAACCTATAACCTATAACTACTCGCGTCAACTCACATATAGCCATATGAACTTTGTAATGATGTTGTTGCTGTTTCTTATGCCACTTGGAATATCCAAACTCCATCCGCAAAGCGTACAGGATTTAAGGCAAAGGGGGTGCGGCTCCTGAGAAAATGAGGCCTATAAATGGCAGGAGTCTGACTTAATCATCAAATGCCGCCACCATCTATTGCCCCCTCCACAATTTTGCCATATGTCTGAAGGGGAGGTAAAAGTCTCCAGACGACCTGAACCCATGGGTTGGGTTTTGGGTTACATATATTTTCCGGTATGTGTGCTTGATCTCAAGGATCCGCTTATACACCTTCGTCAAGTAAGACAGACACAACAGAATTTTTACTGACACAAAGAAGGAAAATACACCCAGGGGCGAGGTGAGAATCGAACTCACGACGGAGTATGAATGAACTCATGGTAAACTGCGCCATGACCGACCACAGGAATTTCGGAGCCACAGATTTAACGAGCACGTACTCCGCATATTCTCGGTGGGTCTTTATCGAACCCGGGACCCTCCGATCCGGAATTCGATGACTTAAGGGTGTCGGAACCCTTTTTACGGCAAAACAGCTCTCCACATATTGAAAGTATCTTTTCTCAGGATCTATTATAAATACCAGCTTGTAACTTTTAACATACCTTAATTACATCTATTTCATTACACTGAAGTGAACATTTGGCAAAAAAAAAATTTTTTTTTACGTTTTTTAATGTTTTTACAAATGTTTATCAAAAACCATAAGACACCATTTTTTCAACTTTCTTTTTCTCAAAAACTGCTGTTTCTATTGATCTAATTTTTTCACTGATTGTTCCTTATGTTGTCTAGTTTATACTGATGTGAAAAATTTCCAAAAAAAATCACTAATTTTTTTTTATTAAAATATATTGTGGGGAAAATGCACTGAATTTCACTTTTTTATGTAATTTACTGAAATTTTTTTCAAAAATTAAAAATTTAGCAAATGGTTAACCTCAATATAATTTCACATATATAATTAACTTATATTCAAAGTTTCAAATCTATATGTATTATAGATTTGGAGAAAAAAAATCGAAAAAACGGTGTTTTATGGTTTTTGATAATAAGTAAAAATATTAAAAAACGTAAAAAAAAATTTTTTTTGCCAAATTTTCACTTCAGTGTAATGAAATAGATGTAATAAAGGTATGTTATAAATTAAAAGCTGGTATCTTTAATAGATCCAGAGAAAGGTATTTTTAATGTGTGGAAAGCTGCGTTGACGTAAAAAGGGTTCCAACACCCCTTAACCACTATGCTCCCCACGGCCTTGATATTACCTTCCCTACCCGAGCAAAAATCAGAACTTTCAAATCCAGAAATGGTAAAAGACTCGGATTCCAATTTGATTCAATTTGGTGAACAAAACCAATTTCATCTCCGTATATCGTATTTTATCCCCTATCATATCTTTAAAAACCTAGAAAACAGTTTTATCCAGTATGTCTCTCTGCCACGTTACCTACTCTGCACTAAGTTGCGTAAAATGTTCTTTCTCCCAAGATACTTGCTACTCGAGGCCTAAAATAACCTTACTAGCTTAAGTTTGTTCTAAAAATATACTTGGATTCGATTTTCTCTGAACACGAGTTTTCCTTAAAAGATAAGGTATTTATATTTACCAATCGATTTTGAACTTTCAAATCAGTTTTATATTGTAACAAGATGTACTGAAAGTATATTGTTGGCGAAGAAAAATTTATTGAAGCATTCGTCTTTTGTTTTCTACGGAGTCAGGTGCTTTATTATTTTCAACCTGCAAAATGGAATTGTTTCGTCAATATGAATCTGTAGGAATTTAAGAATTGGTTATACAAAAATATGAAAATACTGAAGTACAAAATATTAAGAACCTTCAAAATGATCGATACGCTTTTTCGGTATTTCAATATGAAAGAAAAAATAATAGTGGTGGAACTATGATACTTTAAATACATGTAAGTACCAAAAAAATGTTAAAAATAATAACGATTAATAAAATAAAAAGAGGTAAAGGGCTCAGTTTAGTTTTGGAATTATAAAGATTTAAAGTTTCAATTTTTATTCTCTTTCTGACTGTTCTCTAGGTAAACATATGTCTTATGTTTATATGTGTCTGATTTCTTTTATTTTTGACGGTGCACTATATTGTATTAAACGTTTCTTAAAAGCATGTATATTTTCAAAGTTGGTTGACAATTTAGTAGTAGTACACTGGTTGGATATTTTTTGGGGGAAAAATTACGATGGAATTATTGATAAGTTAGAAAAAAAAAAGGAATGTTTCAGCAGCAATTTTATTTTGCTATTTTGGGGAAATGATTCGGATTAAATTATTTCTAATCATGTGGAATAAGTAGTACAGGAGCATTAATTAAAGTTAAGCCAACGAGCGTGTTCTTCTTGATCATTGAGATGAAACAAGACGAGCTTCGCGAGCTCAGATCGCTAAGAGATCCGAAAAGCACTGCGTAACAGTTTCAGGGGTTAGTGAGTAGCGAGCAGGGACCAGAGTGCCCTATTATCATGTAAAAATTTAATTTAAATTATGTAAATTTCTTTAATGATATAGCACGTTCTTTCACGGAATTATAACACATTTGTGTTTCGTTTCCTTGTAATTTTTAGCCCTTTCTTGCATAAAAAACTATTTGTTTTTAAATAATTATCTATCTAAAAATGATTTAATATTAGAAAATTCTTCCAAATCTTCTGGGCCTTCAAGATGTGAGAACAAGTATACTGTCTAAAAAGAAAAATAGTTGTTACATAGATAAATAGTTTTTCATTCGAACTTACTGCTTTGTTTTTAAATAGAATGAATGCAAGTTAAGCATTGAGAAGAAAAGAATTTAGCAATTTTTCAAAAAAATGCATTCTTATTTATAAAACATAGAAAATGCAAATTCTAAAGCTTTTTGCTCTCCCCACAAAAAAAAACACGAAATTTTTCAAACGCATTATTAACAACCCTTATCCTCTTATAAATTAACCCAAACATTATGATCGCTTCAAAAACAGCATCCACACTCAATTATTCCAACCGCCCAAACAAGCCAGCGTATTAACTCTTCAGCAAGACACTCTTCTCTGCTAAATGAATATTCACCTGCTTCAAAACAAAACACTCCGCGCGGAACAAAGTAGTCCTCTCGTAATTACTGCCTAATTACTCCCAAAATCCAGTCGGAAATCCTGCTGGCTATGCGTTAATGAACGAACACAAACAGTCCGCCATTAAAGGTAACGTTAACCGTCAACAGCAGTTCTTACAATAGCTCCAATTCTGGGGGTTTTCGCGGAAATTGGAACATTGAGTAAATGTTTGAACGCGAAATGAAAAACGAGAAAGGAACAAAAATGGCGACGGCTTTCTAATAAGTTATTAACCAGCGGATGGCTTTCTGAAAGGGGAATTCTAGCTGCCAGAGGGGAAATTTAAAAGTTCTTGACTACTTTAAGTCCGTGTAATCTTCTGGAGATTGCCGGTGGGTAGGATATTGGATCTCGGGAAGCGTTGTACCTGTGTGGAGACTTATATTGGTGGAGGAGGAAGGATCTGGCTGTGTTCTGCTTGAAGATTTCGAATTGGGGTTTTGGACCGGAATTCGGGTTTAAACTTCCTTTTTGGATGGAAGGAATTGTTAGAGATTTGTGTCAGATTTAGAGAAACGGTGTGCGACTCGGCATCTTTTTTAATGAATTAGTTTCGTATAAAAAGTTAATTTAAAAGTTGCGTTCAGAAAGATTTCCCTGCTGGTACAATTGCATTTAGCTAACACTCGTTATCTCTATACGCTTCCTTGTACATGTTAGAGACATTCACGGTAAAAGAAAAATCAGTTAATAAATTTATTTCATGTCTTCTACTTAGTAAATAAATAATTTCAAAAAAAAAAAAAAAAAAATTAAAATTATTACTCTGATTTCTGAAATTTAGAAGTTTCCTGTAAACCCACAGTGTTTATTTTGTTCTCCGTTGTTAAAAGGGCGCTCTGTATCAATCAATCAAATCAAATCAAATCAAAGTTTATTTCCAACAATGTACAACGCAATACATACAACATTACGAACAATTTAAGTAGGGAAATAAATTACGAGGGGGGGAAACACAAAAAGCAAAAAAAAATATTGAATTGTTATTAAATCCCAAAGGAGCTAAAAGCTCGTCCATGGGTTGACGGAATTCTAAGTAATAAGTGCATGGAAACAAAACAAAGTGAAATATAATCAAAGAAGGAAATATACTACAAAACACTATATAGAATGACAATCATATTTCAAAACCAAAAATAAAAAAATAAGTGGGCTGGCGGGGCTGGCTGGATGTTTTCTTTTTATTTAAACTAGGGGGCCTGCCCCCTGCTCGCTATCGCTCACCAACCCCCGGAACTGCTTCGCAGTTCTTTTTAGATCGCTTCGCGATCTCAGCGAGCAAAGCTCGCTTGTTCCATCTTACCAATCACCCCGCTGGTCGGCTTAATTAATGCTCCTTTACAACCGAAACTACTCTTGCTAATAAATAATTTAATCCAAATCATCCCGAAAAAAACTATTGCTGAAATATTACTTTCCTAACTTAAATTGAAAATAAAAGAAATCACACATAGTGAGCTATCGCTCACCAACCCTCTTAACTGCTTCGCAGTTCTTCTCAGATCGCTTCGCGCTCTTAGCGAGCAGAGCTCGCTTGTTCATCTCAACAATCCAGCAGAAGCCTTTTCTCGGCTTAATTAAGCCTCTTGTAATACCGAAAATACATCTCTCTTGCTTATCAATAATTTAATTGAAATAGTCTACTAATAACCATCAACCACTTTGTAGAAAAAAGCATTGTTGAAAATAAAAGAAATCAGACTCATCAACATCATAAAACACGCATAAAACTCGTCTGTTTCTCGTGTTTCTCTAGTGAACGGCGAGAAAGAGAAGAAAAAATTGAAACTTTGAATCTTAATAATTCTAAAACTAATTAGAATTTTTGAAAAAACAAAAAGCCAATATTTTTATAAAAATTATTTCTATGTGCCTTTAAAATATCATAGTTCTACTGTGATTAGTTTTGCTTTTATAACGAAAAAACAGAAAAATCGCCAAAATTTTCGAAACTTTAAAACTTAATTACTCCAAAACTAATTCGAAATTCGAAAAAAGGGCGACGTGGTGCAAAACTGCACATCTAAGGGTATGTGTCTGCAAAAAATCATATTTCTGCTGCTAATAGATTTTGCTGGGGGCGAACTCGCAGCAGAAAAAAATAATTTTCGACTTTGACATTAAATAACTCTAGAACTAATTAACTCATCTATAAGCTTTTAGAACGAAAACGATCCTCATACATTTGTCAAGCAATGTTTAAAATTTCACAAATTTCCGTGGAATAGTTTTTGCGTAGTGAGAGTTCAAAGTGTTCTAAAATAAAATTTTCAAAAGCAGCGGCGGCCGCGGCGGCGGCGGCGGCGGCCGCGGCGGTCACTGTTACTTTTTTTTAATATAGAGAGATATTTAATATTTTAAAAGTAAATTTTCACCTGACTGAATTCAATAAATTTTCTATATTATCTTGATTTAAGATAAATGAAATACATAGTTTTTTAAAGCGTCTAAAGTTTGGTTCTAGTATTTGAGTTTCATACGACAGTTTATTGAATAGATAATAACAGATAAATAGTCGAAATGCTTTTTAAATATTTCCTTATGAGGGGTTTGTACAAAATAAAATGAAAATATCCTGAAATTTTATTTTTTTTTCTATATAATAGGATAAAAAGAGATAGAGAGTAGAATGTAGAATAATCTATTTATAGTGCCAAGTATTCGATACATTTATTTTATGGTCGTTCTTTTAATTAAAGAGAAAAAGGAAATATTTACTTTAATACTTTCATACAACCTTTCTTAACAAATCTTAGTAACTAATTAAAAATAACTTATTATTATTAACTTGCATTAAGTTAATCTTATTTAGTGTTCTTTACTTATCTTATTGATTTTTAATTGGAATTAAATCAGAAATTCGTATAATTTTTTAACTACATTTAATCATTTTTCTAAAGATTGGAACAGCGAGACAATATCAGCTATAAAATTATCATTGTGGTGTTTCGATGAGAATAAATTCACGAATCTCTCTATATTAAAAAAAAGTAACGGTCACCGCTGTCGCCGCCGCCGCTGTTTCAGAAATTTTTATTTTTTAACTCTTTGACCTCTCACAACGCAAAAACTACTTGACAGAAATTTATGAAATTTGAAAAGTTTGTAGAGGAATGTTTGGAGAACAATTTCGAATAAAAAGCTAATTGATGTGATTATTAGTTCTGGGGTATTTTTAAGGTCAAAGTTGAAGTTTTTGTTTTTTCGCCGCGTAATCGCGTTCAGCGAAAACTATTAGCAGCAGAGCTCTGATTTTTTGCATCTCCATACTCTGATATATGAAGATGTGCACTACGTCGCCCTTTTTTCGAATTTCGAATTAGGTTTGGAGTAATTAATTTTTAAAGTTTCGAAATTTTTGTTACTTTTTCGGTTTTTTCGATCTAAAAGAAAAACTAATCACAATAGGAGTATGACTTTTTAAACACTTAAGCTCTTATTTTTTAGAAAAAGATTAGCGTTTAGTTATTTGAAAAATTCGAATTAGTTGTGGAATTATTAAGCATCAAAGTTTCATTTTTTCATAGTTTCACTAGGTCTTCATCAGACGCGTTTAATGTTTATTGGAGATTTTTTAAGTTTTATTTTTGACGGTTCACTAGATTGTTACGAGCACACGTGCACATTATAAATTGAAATGTTTCTTAATGATATGTTTTTGTTAAGTTATATCTGTATACTTATTTATTCCACATATCAATTTAAGAAAGCAACAGTACCACTCAACTCTCTACTCTTGTTCTATTATGATTGATTAGTTATTCCAGTTTGAAACAAAATCTAGAATGTGTCTGCTGTCCTATTCTGATTTATTAAAAGTTATGTTATCACACTGCGTAGTTTTTTATTAATTTCATCAGGTTATGGGCCCAGAGCTCATGTAAAAAGGCCTGCAGCAGGGAAAGTAGTAACTTATAATTATTTTGAAAGTAAAATTGAACTAGAACGTTTGAACTGCAGTAATGGAAGGTAGTGGCACATCGATTGTTCTGAAAGGACAGCAGAACTGGAATGTTTGGAAGTTTCAAACGAAGATAGTCTTGGAAAGTAAAGGATTGTTTGAGTCAATTGAAGGATTATTGCCGAGAAAGAACGGAGAGACTGAGGAGGCATTTATTGCCAGACAGACGGCTTTTATGAAGAAGAACTTAAAGGCTCAGGAGGTGATAGTTAGCAGAATTGACGATGGTCCGATGGCGCATCTCCTCACCTGTGAGTCAGCACAAGCAATGTGGGAGAAATTGTGCAGCGTATATGAGCACAAGTCCGAGGTGAGCATCCATATGCTTCAGAAGAAGTTCTTTAACTTCAAGTGTGATGGGCAGAATATTTCTGATTATGTTTCTGGATTGGAGGACATACGCACTCAGCTAAAACAGAGAAAGGAAGAAATAACTGATCAGATGTTTATGACAAAAATTCTGATGGGATTACCACAGCGATATCATTATTTCATAACAGCTTGGGACTCTGTACCCCATGAAAAACAGTGCATCAACGAATTGATCAGCAGATTGTCAATAGAAGAAGAAAGGATCAAAAGTGCGTCAAGTGATTCAGCACAGTGTTCTGAGATGGAGGCTTTCGCCAGCGTGAGGTGGCAAAGAAGAGGTGCAGTTGGGAGAGAGAGACAGATCCAGTGCAACATATGCAGAAAAAAGGGTCATATAGCAAATAATTGCCCTCTTAAAGAAAATTTCGAGCAGAACCTTTGTTTTAATTGCAACAAGCCCAATCATAAAGCTAGAGATTGTTACTTAAGAAAAAATGAAAACAAAAAGCAACACAGGAAGCCGGGTCCTTCTCATAGGTCAACGTACATATCTATTGCTCTGATTTCGGATGATGATTGCTTGAATGACACTTGGTATTTCGATTCTGGTGCCAGCGAGCATATGACGTTTCGTGAGGATTGGATCCAGGAATTTGAAAAGTTTGATGATCCGATAAAGGTTAAAGTTGCTAGTGGTGAGGTGATAGAGGCATTAGGACAGGGCGATGTGGAAATTATGACATTTGATGGACAGAAATGGACTCAAGGAGTTTTAAAGAATGTTTTATTGGTTCCAGATCTCAAATGTAACTTGTTCTCTGTGGGATCCGCTACAGATAAGGGTTATGTGTTCGAAATTGAAAGTGACCAGTGTAGACTAATTATGAATGGCCAAGTAATGATTCAGGGGCAGAGAAAGGGGAAGTTGTACCAAATGAATACAAACCCGAATGAACAAGCCTTCTTATCGTCTGACATGAAGACTGATTTGGTGCAGTGGCATGAAAGACTTGCACATCAGAATGTAAAGCACGTAAGGGAATTCTTGATCAAGCATGACATCAAGTTTGTAGATACCAAGGAGTTTTTCTGTGATGCCTGTGTAAAGGGAAAACAACATGTCTTGCCATTCTCACAGTCCCAAACCGTTGTTAAGTCCTGTGGAGAGATAATCCATGCTGATGTTTGCGGACCGATGGAAGTGCAGTCAATCGGAAACTCAAAGTACTTCTTGTTACTGAAGGATCACTACAGTCACTTCAAAGCTGTCTATTTCCTGAAAAACAAGTCGGAGGCAAAGGTTCACATCATCAAGTTTCTGAACCTAACCATGAACGTTACTGGACACAGAGTGAAGGTACTCAGAACTGATCAAGGACTCGAAGAAGTAAATCACACAGTTGGAGAATTTCTAGAGAAGAAGGGGATTCAGCATCAAAAGTCGTGCGTCTACACCCCTCAACAAAATGGAAAGATCGAAAGAGAAAATAGAACTGTTGTGGAATTAGCTCGAACTATGTTGCAGGCAAAGAACTTGGAAAAAGAGCTTTGGGCAGAAGCAGTCGCTACAACCGTGAATGTACTAAACCTAAGTGGATCTAGCTCTGTTCCAGGAGTGACACCTTTTGAATTATGGCACGGAAAGAAACCAGATGTCACCAACTTGAAGGTCTTTGGATCTGAAGCTTATGTCTTGATTCCCAAACAGAGAAGAAGAAAATGGGATCCAAAAAGCAAGAAAGGAATTTTCGTCGGATATGGAGAGAACATAAAGGGGTATCGAGTTTACCTTCCAGAAGAAAGAAAGGTGGAAGTGTCGAGGAATGTTATATTTAAGCCCGATAAATCAGATCCCATCGAGGAGGAAGAGAGGGAAAAGTCAATGAAGTCAAATGGAGGACAAAGAGCAGAATCCAGTAGTCCTAGAAAGTACGATACTGACAGTGAGACAGAGGATGTGAGAGACGAACATGAGCCAGAGGAGGATTCCTCGGATCTTGAAGATGACAAAGACTCGCCAATCAGTCAAGTAAATGAAAGTCGACCAATTCGAGAGAGAAGACTTCCCGAAAGATTTAAAGATTATGAACTCTACTCAGCTTACAGTTTTATAGCAGAGATCAAAGAACCGACCACATATGGAGAGGCCATCCAGAGTCCTGAGTGGAATGAGGCTCTGAAAAGAGAGCTGGAATCTCTTAAAGAAATGGACACCTGGAGAGAAAGCGATTGTCCACCTGACACAAAGGTTATCGACACAAAATGGGTCTTCAGAAGCAAATCCAATGGGACTAAAAAAGCCAGATTGGTGGCCAGAGGATTTCAAGAAGATGTAAATACAGAGCTGTATGCACCGGTGGCTAGATTGTCAACAATTAGAATGTTAATACTTAATATCCTATGCCCTCCAGAAGGATTGGACTGTTCGTCAGTTGGATGTTCCAGTAGCATTTCTGAACGGAACACTTAAGCAAGACACCTTTATTAGGCCACCAGAGGGTGTCAAAGTTAAGAGAGGGAAAGTACTGAAGCTCAACAAAGCCTTGTATGGACTGAAATGCGCACCAAGGTGCTGGAATCAGAGGTTCAACGAATTTGCAGAGAAGCATCAGTTCAAGAGGTCTCTGAATGACTTTTGTGTCTATACAAAAAAGGATCTAGTCATGGTTATTTATGTGGACGACATACTGTTGACAGGCGAGAGATCAGAAATAGAAGAAACAGTATCTCTACTTAAGGAAGAATTTAAGGCCAAGGATTTGGGAGAGCTGAAGAATTATCTTGGAATCGAGGTGATGAGATGTGGAGACAAGGTTGAAATATCCCAAGAAAAGATGGTTGAAAAGATTCTTGAGAAATTCGGGATGAAAGATTGCAAGGGTTCAGGAGTTCCTCTAGAGAAGAATTTTAAGGTTCCCGATCAAGAACAGATCATTAAAGAAGTTCCCTATCGTGAACTGATTGGAAGTTTGATGTATTTATCTGTGGGAAGCAGACCAGACATCACCTATGCAGTTTCCTACTTGAGTCAATATCTAGACAAGCCAACGGATTCACTTTGGGGAGCAGCTAAAAAGGTCCTGAGGTATCTCAAGTCAACCAAAACTCATAGACTGCTGTATGGAAAAGGGACTCAGGGTATCAGTGGGTTTTCCGACTCTGACTGGGGAAGCGATCCAGCAACTCGTAAAAGCATGTCAGGGTGTGTTGTGTTCCATAATGGGAATCCAATACAATGGTATGCGAGAAGGCAGAACTGCGTGGCCCTTTCCTCAACAGAGGCCGAGTATGTAGCAGCAGCATTGGCTTCTGCAGAAATAGTATCCATTGCTCGTCTTGCTCAGGACTTTGATCCAAGTTTTGACTGTAAACCTGTACTTTTTCTGGATAATCAGGGAGCAATTCATCTCGCTAGTGGATACGAAAACAGCAAGCGCTCTAAGCATATTGACATTAAGTATCATTTTATTAAAGATTTAATTGTAAAAGAAAAAATTCAGATTGATTATGTACCCACAGTGGATAATGTGTCAGATATTTTTACTAAATCTTTGTCAACAGTGACTTTTAACCATTTTAAAGGGTTAATGAACTTGAAATAAGAATGAGGAATTTCAATTTCTTGTAAAAAATTTTTCAGAATAGATAGATATTTGAGCGTATATATAGTGCCTACATGTATGAATTTTGATTTCGAGTTTATGAATGTATGTATTCTTTTGGCTTTAAGTTGATTGCATTAGAACAATTTTAGCATTTAAATTTCTTTTTGTAAATAGCAATTTTATCTTCCGAAGGAAAAAATTGAGAGAGGGTGTTAAGTTATATCTGTATACTTATTTATTCCACATATCAATTTAAGAAAGCAACAGTACCACTCAACTCTCTACTCTTGTTCTATTATGATTGATTAGTTATTCCAGTTTGAAACAAAATCTAGAATGTGTCTGCTGTCCTATTCTGATTTATTAAAAGTTATGTTATCACACTGCGTAGTTTTTTATTAATTTCATCAGTTTTTTCTACAAGATAATTGATGATTATTAGTAGACTTTCTGGATATTTTTTTAACATTTCAATAAAATTATTGATAAGCAAGAGATAGAGCATTCTCACATGACGTCACTTGGAGGACAAAAGCAACGTTGCTAAGGCCGTTGTTAGGTAAAGTCATGTGATTGAAAATGCTCTAGAGGTATTTTCCGTATTACAAGAGGCTTAATTAAGCCGAGAAAAGGGTTGTGCTGGATTGTTGGGATGAACCAGCGAGCTCTGCTCGCTAAGATCGCAAAGCGATCTGAAAAGAACTGCGAAGCAGTTACGGGGGTTAGTGAGAGACAGCTCACTATGTATCATACTCACTATGTGTCTGATTTCTTTTATTTTCGACGATTCACTAAATACCCACGTGCATACTTTAAAAATTTTCTTGAAATTAAAGTTTTTTGAAGTGCATGTTTTTCCTTATCTAGGAAAGTAATATTTCAGCAATAGGTTTTTTTTTTGGGGGGGGGGGGTGTTTGATTTGGATTAAATTATTTATAAGCAAGAGAGATATTTATAAGTAGTTTCGGTTGTAAAGGAGCATTAATTAAGCCGACCAGCGGGGTGTGCTGGATTGGTAAGATGAAACAAGCGAGCTTTGCTCGCTGAGATCGCGAAGCGATCTTAAGAGAACTGCGAAGCAGTTCCGGGGGTTGGTGAGCGAGCAGGGGGCAGGCCCCCTAGTCCATTAAAAAAATGTAAACAAGAGTAGATTAAGATTCTACACAAAGAGAAGAAAAGAAACTTATTGAGAGTTCTCTGTGGGAAAAACATAAAACTGTAAAATTTTAATGAGATTTTTTAAAGGATCAGGCCAATGCAATCTACTAGTTTGGGAATCCCTAGTTTTTAAAAATCTTTCTAGTTAATTCAATCGAATAGATTACTTTAATTTGTTCCTAAAGAGTATCGACAGCTCTCTTAAAAAGAAAATGAACTCCGAAACACAGATTACATCTGCTTAAAATCTTCTATATTAATTAATATATTCAATCAGCCCCTTTCCAGTCAGACAAAATGGAATATTTTCTCCATCTTCAAAGCCAGTTAAAAATGATAAAACAGTACCTACTGTTCCAATTCACTGAATTAGATAATCAAATTCTAAGAATTTGATATCAGTCTCCGATAAAAAAAAAAATTCGCTCTGCTCTGCTAATTTGGATAAATATTAATAAACCCCTTTAAGTGCACAGCCCGATTCAATCCATTTCGACCGCAAAGCTAATTCACTATTCGCTCCGAGTTTTCTGAGAATAATTCCCAAGGGTGGGTTTACAAGCAGCGATGCAACCGGGACGTCATGGGGAAAACGGACAAAAATTTCCTATCGCTTTCCTCATCTATTTAGAATCTGGTCCTTCCATTGGTTCTTTGCGCTATGGCATATTGTAGCTACGTCATCATTTATAGGAAACTTTCGACCAGACGCGTCGCTAGAACCGATGCATGGTTAACCCGCCCTAAGTATGGGTTTACATGCAGAGACATGAACGACGCATCCGTTGAAACTTTCCTATAGATGATGACGTAGCTACAACGTCATAGCGCAAAAGAATCATCGGAAGGACCAGGTTCTACATCGAGGAGGAGAACGATAGAGGATTTTCGACCTTTTTCCTCTCTAAGTCCCGGTCGCGTGGCTCTAATCGCTTCATGTAAACCCGCCCTTACGCGAAGAAATTTCTTTTAAAACGCAGCGAGCGAAACTCCTGCTTCGCTTGCAAACGAATCAATGATTCAAAACTAAAAACTGCTATTGGCTCTCAAGCTTTGAAGAGCCGTGCTCTCCCGAAAGAAAAATAATGCCGCATCTCTCTCGACAGCCTCTCTAGTAGTCTTTTTCAAAACTCCGCGATAATGATAATTAATGCCCTCGGAAACAAACCACTTCAAATTATCATTATCCCTGCACCTTTTCCGTGCAGAGGAGGGGGAGGATTTTAACCGGAATAATAATAAAAGGATTAGGATCAAAAGTTGCCTTTTTAGTCGTTCTTTGTTGGGGGCGCTTTGAGCAAACAATGCTTCGAAAGAGGGGGGGATTAAGGCTTTGCTGGGACTATTACAGCAGATGTCCTTTCCTTTTGAAAGACACGGTAGCTTCGAGTGGCTTACGTAGAAAAGTGCGATTCGATGTTGTTTAAGGAATGTTCCTTGAGATTATTGAGGTGGTTGGTTACAACCACTACTTATTCCGAGCAGAGTTGTTAAGGTTGTTAGGGTTATTTTTTTTTTTTAGATTTTGTTTAGGGGGGATTTAAGTATCTTTTTGAATTTTTGACGCCAAATTCACTGCTACTTTTGTCGAAGTTCTTAAAATGTTTTATAGGTTTCATTATGTTTGAATCTGGAGGAGTAACACACGTCGAATCATTTTCTCTTAAATTTCTATATTTATTTTCATATTTCCCTTCAGAATGTTACCTGTATATTTTTATTTTGCTTGTTTAATTTTATGCGTAATAGTATATAACTACTATAGTAGGTATATACTATTACGTACTATTACGTATATACAGGGTGTCTCAAAAGGTCGAGTACAAACTTGGAGGGATGATGGTACTCATCAAGACGAACAAGAATTGGTATAGAAAGGGGGGTCGCAAATGAGTTTTAAGGGGTGAAACCCCGGGGTGAAAATCAGCAATAAAACTTGCATATTTGTGCAGGAAGAGACACAATAGTTCGATTCCGTAATTTTTTACATCAAAATAATAAAACTCGTATTGCAAAAAGCAAATTTAACTGTAACTTTTTCAAGAAAATTTCTTTTCGTAGCGAAAGATTCATTTCGATCAGTCTTCTTTTTAAATGCATGTTCAACCAAAATTGGCTACTTATTAGCCATTTGGCGCAATTTTTTTCCATTCTTATTTTATCGTTAAAATAGTGGTAATGAAACTCTAAGATTTTCCAGTTTTATTTTTACAGTAGTTTTAAGCTACGTTGTAATATTTAATTGTGAGTTTTTATTTTTAAATTTTTAAATACTTTTAAGCTAAAAATCTCAGAAAAGTTGAAATTCCAATGTGAAATTGATATTTTAGTTTATCGAATTGAATAGAACATACCCTTCATAATAATCCACAGACCCTTTCATAAATACATGAGTACTCATTTTATTAGGTTTACCCGAAAAAATGATACTAATCTCGAAAACTTTTTCAATGCTTAAAAGCAATAATTAATTATTTAATATTATTAAAAGGATAATTAAAATAATAAATTTAATCCTTCTTCCTTCCTCCTCGGCTCTACAGTCCATGTAGGACCTTGGCCTCCCTAATGAATTTAATCAAGAAATATAATTATTTGTAAATTTTGGATAAATACCTATAAACAAAGCCTACAAACATGTATTACAAGTGATTCTAGAAAATATTTTAATTTTGTTAGCAGTTTCTAAAATAATTAAAATAATAATGATAGTATTAAAAATAGAGGCTTCCGGGCTTGGTTGCCGTGGTCTTGATGGTGATAAAATGGACGTTTCGCCCAAAACTGTGTTAGGCATCATCAGCAGGTTTCTCTCCCACGCAATCGTTGAGATCGTCGTAAGACAGGGACTGAGTCAGTCCCTGTCTTACGACGATCTCAACGATTGCGTGATGATGCCTAACACAGTTTTGGGCGAAACGTCCATTTTATCACCATCAAGACCACGGCAACCAAGCCCGGAAGCCTCTATTTTTAATACATCCGGCCGTGAAAGCCTTTCTACTTCAATAATGATAGTATTTAAAATGTGCAAACATCGGAATTATTTTTATTCACGGCAAAATGTAGAAACTAAGGGTCTTTTCCACACTTGAATCATGAAGAATCCGAAAGGTGATTTTTACCATTAGACGATATTTAGCAAACTTAATGAATCCAAACTAATTTATTAAATGAAGTCAAATTGCGTGGTCAATAAAAACCGAAAACCTTATCGTTTGTAGTATTCAATGTCTTGCTTTGATTTAAAAAGGGAAATTTTTGAACCAGATGAATTTAGCTAAAAAAAAATAATGTAATTTACAATAGAAAAATAAAATTTTTTTTATGGATGCTTTTCTTTTAACGTTTTCAGTTTTTTAAAGAAATGTCACAGACTCAACTACAGGGTGTTTCACAAAGAACTTCCCTGGTTTTAAAAATTAATAACAAATAGACAAAACATGATAAAAATACGCCGTCTACTCTGCAATGTACTTTTTAGACCTTTCGATTCAGAAATCGTTTCTTCCGTAAATTTTATTTCCCTATACTGTATGACAAGGATTTCAAGGACTCCTTTTCCTTCGTTTCACAAAATCTTGGGCTGCCATCTATTAATTTTTTTTATCTACCGATTTTAAAGAAATTGTGTTAAGAAATTCTTTGGTCTAAGAAGTAGTACATTGCAGCAGACGGCGTGGCGTATTTTTGTCTATTCGTTAGTTTTTAAAACCAGGGAGCTCTTTGTGAAACACCCTGTAACAAAATGTAATGAAGACTTAAATTTTGTATGAAACATTTTTTAATAAAAAAAAAAAAGTTTAAAAATATAAGCATTTTAAACAGTTTTTTTCTTTAATGTTCTTTAGATGCGATAACATAACCGTTATTCTCATGACTAAATTATTAAAAATTCAAGATCGACAAATACACGGTCAAGAATGGGTTCGAGCTCGGCAATTTTGTATCCCTGTGTTGTGGAGGGTAGAATATGGAGAGATGGGACCATAATTGGTCATCTCTCCCGGGAAAGAATGGCATAGCGCCTTCGAGGACACACCAACTGTTTTACCCCAGGAGCATAGATATGCCTTTAAGACTCTAGGAGGGGTCAGTAAAGCCTATCGTCAGTACACAGACAAAGTCATTTTAAAATTAATTAACAGAGTGGTGACTTAAATAACACTAGTTTCTTGTAAAATTAATTCTTTTTCAGTGATGTTTCACCCCCCTCCCCAAGCGGCAATCTACCACTTTTAAAATAATTTTCTCTTGTTTATTATCGCTATGAAACCTTTCAGTACCGCAGCTAGCTCGATAGCAGTACTCACACGTTGCTTATTAGAGCTAGTTACGATTGCTCCATCCAGGGCTTTAATTATAACCATTGGGTTTGACGCTGCAGGCAATTTCTTAGCCAAGAAGGGATAGCTTTTCACACCGGCTAAGGCTGTACGGACGTTCTTAACTTTCAAAGTTGTGCATTAATGGCCACAAGCATGGAAAGCTTATGGCCATTTGTTACTTGTGACCATGATCCACATGTGATTGATATTTTGGCTCCATGAATCACTTTATTAAAAGTGGCCATCAAATCTATACCCTAGATTAGATCATAATATTGAACTAATTAACTAATTTTGTAGGCTTTAAAGCAAAATCATTTTACTGTCCACAAAGTTATTTTAATCAACTATCTAATTGATTTCGAAGATGTTCATTTGAATTGGCTGACCAATATTTTTGAGTCTAGAGTTGAAATCATTTATAAAAATAACTAAATTAGTTTAAATTTGAAGTATCTTAAATTTTTGGATCACAAAAATATTAAAAGCTATTCATCTAGATTGCATAGCTGCGAATCTGATGGAGAAAAAAATAGGAGTACTTTCACGGACTACATATGAAAGCCCACCCATCTAATTTTCGGTCACGATTTAAAATTTAAACTACTTTTTTAGTTAATATTTGAACTACAAAGCACAAATAATTCAGATAAAAAAAACTATGAAGAAACAAAAACAACATCCCTCTTAAAATTAAAGCTTTTTCTGGAAAAAATAATTTTAAGAAAGAAAATGTAATACTGAAACCTTATTAAAAAATTAAGAATAAGAAAACGAAAATAAAAGACTGATTTTAAGAAATGATGCATTGAGAGACCTTAAAAAAATTTGGTCTAGTTCTGGTTGGATTTTTGCTATTTGTAATTCTTTGTTTGATATTAAAACTCTTAAATTAGTTTTATTCAAATGATAGATTTCTCTCTTTGTTTTCTATTACTTTCGTAATTTTCCAGCTAGTAGTGAACAATTTCTTCAAAAACAAGCTTTTAAAACTAATGACATCAACACGAAGGAAGAAAAACTCGATTGCGACCGTCAAGTTGTTTTTTCAGTCCACCATAGCAATGCAAAAAGCCAGCTTTACAGGCAAAAGTACGGAAACATAAACGAAAATTCGTTATCTTTCATTGAAATATTTCGGACTGTAATACGATTTCAGGACTTTCACATAATCAGTAGACACCTTGGAATAACTTTAAAGAGTTTAGAAATTAAAATAGTTTTTTTACGATTGCAAAAAGAGTATTTTTAAAAAATCGGAAAATCGGAGTTTTTAGGAAAAAATCGGATAATCGAAGAAGAAACTTAGAATAGGAGTAACTCCAATAAAATCGGAGTACTTGGCCGGTATGAGATAGCACGACGTGATCTTATTTCTAAGTTTAGCCTCTACGATTCTCTTTCAAAACATTAATAATACCTAATGCATAGAAATTTGAGTTACCTACCTTAAGAATCACAAAATAGTATTTGGCGATCACGGATTGGCGACATTTTTTTTCCTTTCGAATGCAATAGTTTTACTGGTGGGAAAACTCGCTTAATAGAAGAAGTTATAATATTTGAAGTTGTTTCACAAAATAACTACGGGAATCGAACGATTGTGTCTCTTTCTGCACAAATATGCAAGTTTTTTTGCTGATTTTCACCCCGGGGTTTCACCCCTTAAAACTCATTTGCGACCCCCCTTTCTATATAAATTCTTGTTCGTCTTGATGATGAGTACTATCATCCCTCCAAGTTTGTACTCGACCTTTTGAGACACCCTGTATATTATTAGAGTAACTATAGTTACTCTTTTAATGTTACCTATAATTAAGAAGTTAATAAGTTACATTAATGGTTAAAAGGGAATAATTTGTTTCAAATGTGGAAAACTGTTTTTAGAACAAATTTAAAATAAGATAACATTTTGAAATTGTAAAAGTATGACGTTCAAAATTCAGATGTAGCAATTGACTTTTTTTACTAAATGATATATTAAATCGCAATTATGTTACATAAAATACCACTATAAAACTTTAGAAACAATTTATAATAAAAAATAATCTTATAAGTTTCAAAGTGCTAAGCTCACGCTGCTGGTACCCCGTAACCGACATATTCCAGCGGTTTCAAAGTGCTAAGCAGATTTGTTTTTAAAACAAACATTTTGAAACTGTATTAATGAATAGATATAATGTTATAAACGTTATAACTAAATGTTAAATGTTATAAACGTTATAACTAAATGTTAAATGTTATAACTAAATGTTAAATGTTATAACTAAATGTTAAATGTTATAACTAAATGTTAAATGTTATAACTAAATGTTAAATGTTATAACTAAATGTTATAAACGACACTGAATAAATATTTATCAAAATTATGAATACAAAGAGAAGAAAAACATTTTTATATAATACTAGGGGGCCTGCCCTCTGCTCGCTATCGCTCACCAACCCCCGTAACTGCTTCGCAGTTCTTTTCAGATCGCTTCGTGATCTCAGCGAGCAGAGCTCGCTTGTTCATCTCAACCAGGGCCGTGTTGTGGAAAAATCGCGCCCTGGGCGGATGGCTTTTTTGGCGCCCCCTGGCTTTTTTGCGCCCCCTCCCAAATATAATTTCTTTACATTATTCTCAGATAGATTCGCAAAAAAAATGTTTGGGCGAAAATTCGGCGCCCCTGAACACGTTCATCGTGGTTCCGTTGGAAAGTATTGAAGAATCTACGAAGTTCAATGCTAAAATAATTTTAAATTGCAAAATACTAAAATAATAAATTGCAAAAAAAAAAAAAATCGGGCACAAATTCAGCGCCTCTCTTAAATACCTGAAATCTGCGCCCGGGGCGGACGCCCCCTTCGCCCCTCCCTTAACACGGCCCTGATCTCAACAATCTAGCCTAACCCTCTTCTCGACTTAATTAAGCCTCTTGAAAAACCGAAAATACCTCTCTCTTGCTTATAATTTAATTTGTATCATTCCCCTAAACTAAAAACAAAAATGTTGCTGCCTGAAATATATTCCTTTTTTAGCTTATCAATAATTTGATCAAAATGTTAAAAAATATCCAGCAAGTCTACTAATAATCATAAACCATTTTGTAGAAAAAACATTGTTGAAAATAAAAGAAATCAGACTCATCATAAAACTCGGCTGTTTCTCTTGAACGGCCACAGAAAGAGAAGAAAAAATTAAAACTTTGAATCTTAATAACTCCAAAACTAATTAGAATTTTTTGAAAAACAAACGCCAATATTTTTATAAAAAATAATTGTATGTGTGTTTAAAATATCATATTTCTACTGTGATTAGTTTTTCTTTTATAATGAAAAAACCGAAAATCCGTCAAAAATTTCGAAACTTTAAAACTTAATTACTCCAAAACTAATTCGAAATTCGAAAAAAGGGCGACGAGGTGCACAACTTCACATCTAAGAGAATGCGGCTGCAAAAAATCATATTTCTGCTGCGAATAGATTTTGCTGGGGGCGAACTCACAGCAGAAAAAAATAATGTTCGACTTTGACGATATTTACGACTTTATCGAGATAAAAACAAAGGTACTCTCACAGGACCTCTATTATCTCCCCAACATCCCCTTCTTTCTTTATAGAACTCCTTAAATACACCCCTCGGTTGCATTCTTCCCGCCATAAAAGCCCTCGATAAAAGCATCCATTTCTGTAAATCAGTCCACCCCCGAAATACTCCCTTTTAACGGCGAAAAGAAATACTCTTTAAAATATCATCTCCGTCCGATGCAACGGTTTGAAAGGCGAAAACACACTACGTTCCATGGCAGCAGCCGGCAGTCAAATTTCCTGATAAGATCGACTCCTCTCTAAACAGGGCTTGAGAGGCCGTATACGGTCTACATAGGGTGGGGTGACTATTTTGGGAACGACCCACACTTACTTGTGACTTCCATGGGAGCCCATATGCTTGAATTCAGGAGGGGACCCAAGAAAAATTATTGCAAGTTAGCCAGTCAAGCCTGTTACTAACTAGACTTAAGTTTCTTTTTTGAAGAGGATAGGTTCATAATTATTTCAAAGGGGCCCCTCACGAGTACTCAATGCAAAAAATTCATTATAAAATACTGGAGTTTCAAGCAAAAAGCGGGTGTCTAAGAATCCTCCCCAGAAAAAGTTTTGAAATTTTATTCTGAAAAACAGTGTTTTAACTCTGACTTCTGAAATAGGATCACTCCTACGCGGAGCCGCAAAATTTCAAGTAAGAAACTAATATACAAATAGTGGTCAACTTTATTGGAAACTATTTACAGAATCGGATTTGAGATCCAGCACACATACCTGAAAATATATGTGACCACAAACCAAACCAAACTATTTACATTTTGCTTTTGAATTAGCTTACAATCATAATTAAAAGATTAATACAGCTCAAAATTTTAATAATAATAATAAAAAAAACGTTTAATAAAAACATATTTATTTCAGTTAAAGGAAGACGTTAGATAACTTTTCCGATGCAAGGAGGGGCCCGGGCACCCCTTGACTTCCCGAACCGGACACCTCCCTGAACCATACACTCTGACTGCTGACTTGGGGCATAGTGTGTATCCGCCTTGAGGAGTCTCCGGTAAATAAACAAATAAGGAGAAACTCTTCAAGGATTCGCTCGGGGCCTGGCCTTGTCCCACGATGTGACACCCTGGAAAGTGGTCTAACCGTTGCTTGTCAATCTTTGGAGGAGGACAAGATAGCTTATTTTGACTGTATATATTTGTTGCGTGAGTTGTTTTCCAGTTTGAAGTTTTACTCTTTTGGATTATTTTTTTTTTCAAAGTGATGTGGATGGAGCTTAAAAGTAAATGGTAGGGGATAGAATGTGATATGGAGTTGTTTTGAAAAGTTGTCTAGTATTGTCGGATGATAAGGTTTTTTTTAACGCGTAGATATAGCTGTCACAGTCGTTATGAAGTGGGTTATTTCATTCAATCTGGATTAGTTTCGGAGTTTAAAAAAAAAGAAATAATGAGATATTCTGTTTGTTTTGCTCCTTACTGTTGAATTTTTCCATGTTTTGTAAATACTAAATATTATTACCAATGCCTATAAGGTTATTAAAAATTTGAGAGATTTAAAATTTTAAAAAACATGCCTATACTTAGACTTAATATATTGAAATTTAATACTGCTTGTCAGATCAGATATTTATCTATTCAAATATAATTATGTCGTAATTGTTTTGAATAAATAATTGTTGATATAAAGTTTTCAAAACTGAAATAAATAATTAAATAAACATACTCAAATAAATATTTATAAAAAAGGTCTTGAAAATTTAAGAGGAATATTTTAAAATTCTAAAGTTCAAATTAGAAAAAATAAAAATTTTATAATATATTACAATTAAAATCCTGCTTATCGCCCAACCTTTATGTACTCAAATTCCCTGTTGTCAATATGAATGTTTTGAATATCATTTGTATTCTACTGATTATTGTTTTTGCCAATTACTTTAAATTTAGTACACCTTGAACCTTTTAGTTTTCAGACATTCCACAACAGAACTTTGATTTGAAACACATCATTCCACAAAATTCCTTGCTATTCACTACATCTAATCATAAAAGGGAGAAAAATCCCTTTCCAAAAAAAAGTGCACAATAAAAAACTGCACATACCTTGAAAAAAAGAAACAATCATTCCATTTGCTTAATCTATCTTCGAATAACTCTCCTCCCTCTCCCCAAGACAAAAAGAAGGGAAAGTAATGCTCTTACAGGAAGCCCATCGCCCTATATATCATCGCCAAATCGCATTAAAATTTCACTCCTGTATCTCACAAAAATCTTTCGCTGATTTGGAGGAAATGCGAAGTGTAATGGACTTTACTGTTGTGTATG
The DNA here is from genome assembly GCA_963680715.1 of Tetragnatha montana. Taxonomy (NCBI): domain Eukaryota; kingdom Metazoa; phylum Arthropoda; class Arachnida; order Araneae; family Tetragnathidae; genus Tetragnatha; species Tetragnatha montana. The sequence continues at coordinate 57,148,876 of OY796676.1, read as the reverse complement.
ATGCCCTTTATTTAGTTTGTCGCCGGGGAAGAAGAATGAATGATTCCTTCCATCCTTTATTGAAAGAGGGTTTCTTAGAGGTAATGTTCTTGGCTCTGTTTTTAGGATCTAATGGACCATAAGGGACAAAAATGAAGTCGTTTTGTATGCATATTTGAGAATGTTATGTTTTTGGGTGTCCTGATGGTTATAAGTAGAATGGGACAGATAATTCGAATTTAAGAGAATGTTGTGTATTTTAATCTATGCAAGCACTGAAAATGTCAAAGAACAATAATTGAAAGAATACGTTCTTGGGCTTTATTTTTCATTACACAAATTTAAAAGTTAGAGCCTTGAAAATGTATTAAATCATAGATTACTTTTAAATAATCGCGCTAATAGGTAAGCTTTGTTCACCATATGAATTTATTTTAACCTCTCAGTATGAAAACATTACTGTATTTTAAGATTAGTTAAATCGGCATTTAATTATCGTAATCATTCATAAAAATACTAAACAACCACAGTACTCATTCAGTTCCGTTTTCTTCGTGGTTTTGTAAAAAACAATTCAACTTTAAAAATTTCATAAAATGTTCTTCTCAAAAAATATTTGGCATTCACAACACTCTGTTTTAGCCATTCTTTGTTTCTCCGTACCACAAAGAACCGAATTTTCCGGGTGTCTCTGACCCTATGACGTCACTAGGCGGAAGGAAAAACTGAGTAAACAGAAAGCCTGTTGGGTTGCTAGGACGAGTTTCGGTAAAGCAAATTGTGATAAAAAGACGAAGTTTAAAGTTTTGTGAATTTCGTTTTTTTCGGGACACCCTAATAGTTATATTTTAGTTACTTGTAGTTTAGATGGTAGGGAAATTTTAAGAGGGAAGCAAAAATAACAGCGGTCTTAAAGCTCAAATGGTGAAGAAAATTCACCACCGTGACAATCCCATTATCACGGCAATTATTATGCAATCACATTTGCTTCTTCTCTTAAACTTTTACTTAAAGATTTTTATTAGCATCAAAATTCATCGGGTTTATCAGAAATACTTTTTCACTTTTTTATTCATGAACTCAAAAATGTATTCATGTAGCTTCAAACATCAGCGCAAAAAAACCCGCTTAAAACCATAGCTTAGCTTCTACCACAGAAACCAGTGTTTTTAAGTTTTATTCCTCTTTTGTGCATTTCAAAGGAATAATTCTCTTCAAAGAAGAAAAATTGAGCTTTTTTTTCCTAGAGGTCACAGTAAAATCTCTTAATTAACGTTTAATGTTGGAAACGACATTTTTAAACTGTGACGTTTGAGTATAAATATAGATAGTTTTTATTTTATGCATGCTGAAATGAAATAACAGTGGAAATGTTTGAAGTTTGCTTTAATTCTTTTTATTTCATTCCTTTTTTACGTCTTTTGAAGATTTTATCTTGCAGAAAAATGATAAAGGAAAATCGTGGATTTTCTTTTCATTTTTGCTGAGTTTATCACACATAAGCTATTTAGTTTTAAAAAGAAGACTCTTCTACAGAAAAATATATTACCTATTTTTTTCCTTAACTCTCATTGACTTTTAAGCTAAATATAATTGAATCCATTGTGATTTTCTTAATTGCTTTAATCTGCTTTGATGAAATAGATAAATCGTTTATCAAGTTCCTAAATAGATTCACTTACTACATCAGATAATCTGACCTTGTAATTTGATCACTGAATATATCTCTTGTTAATATTATAATGGAAGAGGCGATATTATCTTTACATGGATTTCTACTTTCAAATTTATGTTTTACTGTTAATTGTTTTTTTTAAATACCATTATTTAATTGAATGTTTTAACCTAAAAAAGTAGTGAAATCGTTGAGGAGTTAAGAGTTTTCAAATTTATTGAATTTTTTTCACTTGATTATGTTTATGGATAAAAATTGATGATTATAAGAGGTATTAATTAAAAAGGTTAATGTAGGGGGAAATTGAAAGTTCTAAACTAAATAAGGCTTTGTAAGAGAACAATTGGATAACAATTCTTCATGAGAACTTAAAACATTCTATTTCATCCAATACAGGTGTCTATAATTGCAGCAAGTTTTGGCACTTTTGATTATAAAAACGGATAAAACTATGAATATTTTGAAAAGTAATTGATTTAAATCAGAAACAATTACAACAACAATTTTCGTTTTGAAAAAGACTTTTATAATATTTTATTATTTAGTTAACGGGTTCCGTTCAAAATCCCGACAGTCAGAATCCCGACAGATCAGGTTCCCGACGACGAAATCCCGACAGGGTCAGAATCCCGACAGATCAAAATCCCGACTGGGTCAGAATCCCGACAGGTCAAAATCCCGACAGATCAAAATCCCGACTGGGTCAGAATCCCGACAGGGTCAAAATCCCGACAGGGTCAGAATCCCGACAAGTCAAAATCCCGACAGGGTCAGAATCCCGACAGGTCGAAATCCCGACAGGGTCAGAATCCCAACAGGTCAAAATCCCGACAGGGTCAGAATCCCGACAGGTCAAAATCCCGACAGGTCGAAATCCCGACAGGGTCAGAATCCCGACATGGTCAAAATCCCGACAGTGTAATGTCACTCTTGAGCCGTAAGAGCATGAATTATTGAATTTTTTTGAAATTTTAAATTTTTTTAAATTGATTAAAAACTGGTTTAATACTACACTCCTGCACGTGCAAGACTTTTTTCTGGATTTTTTTTCAGTGCTGATTACAGATATTTCATCAAAACTGACGATTGAAAGATTTTAAAATTTTAAACCAATTTTTAATCAATTTTAAAAAATTTAAAATTTTAAAATCTTTTAAACGTCAGTTTTGATGAAATATCTGTAATCAGCGCTGAAAAATTGACCAGAAAATTGTCTTGCACGCGCAGGAGTGTAGTATTAAACCATATTTTAATCAATTTTAAAAAATATAAAATTTTAAAATCTTTCAAACCACAGTATTGAAGAAACATCTGTAGTCAGCACTGAAAAGCTGCCTAGAAAAAAGTCTTGCACGCGCAGGAGTGTAGTATTAAACTATTTTTTAATCAATTTTAAAAAATTTAAAATTTTAAAATCTTTCAAACCACAGTATTGAAGAAACATCTGTAGTCAGCACTGAAAAGCTGCCTAGAAAAAAGTCTTGCACGCGCAGGAGTGTAGTATTAAACCAATTTTTAATCAATTTTAAAAAATTTAAAATTTCAAAAAAATTCAATAGTTGATGCTCTCACGGCTCAAGAGTGACAAGACCTGTCGGGATTTTGACCCTGTCGGGATTTCGACCTGTCGGGATTCTGACCTGTCGGGATTATGACCTGTCGGGATTTTGACCCTGTCGGGATTTCGACCTGTCGGGATTCTGACCCTGTCGGGATTTTGACCCTGTCGGGATTCTGACCTGTCGGGATTCTGACCCTGTCGGGATTTCGACCTGTCGGGATTATGACCCTGTCGGGATTTTGACCCTGTCGGGATTTTGAACTGTCGGGATTCTGACCCTGTCGGGATTATGAACTGTCGGGATTTCGACCGTCGGGAACCTGATCTGTCGAGATTCTGAGTGTCGGGATTTTGACCCACACCCTTAGTTAACATGTAAAGAAATAGAAAACTAAGTAAATAAATTGAGAAACTCCCCAAATAATGTACGTATTTAAATATAGTATTAATTTATTTTTAGGGTAGAGTTTGGTGGAAGGGGAAAATCTGAATAACACTTTGAAATTTACTTAGCTCAAAAAAAAAATATATATATATTTAAAAAGGTAGTTGATAAGTTTAATTGAAAATAATATTTCCATGGTTTTATTTGTTTTTACATAGTAATAGTGTTAATTAAATTGATGAGTACATACATATAAAAGCCAAGTTAACCCAACTATTGATAAGTTTAGGTTTCTCTCTATTCTAAAAAAAAAGTTTTTGGTGAACGGTTTCCAGAGAAACACTTTTTAATTACTGAACCGAATGACACATTTCTGGTATCAAAATGTCAGGATTCTTTCCAAGATTTGATGTAAGCTGTTGGATTTTTTTTAATTCTCAATTTAAAAAAAAAAATCTATTATTTTATATTATGAATAAGGTCACATTTACAAAGCAAGTACTGCTGTCAAACAACTTATTATATTGTAATCCAATCACAACGACCAATTGACACAATTTTATTCTCGTTTCAAAAAAGTACTAGATGATAAAAGTTCACAATAATTAATTTTTTACTTTATTAAAAATTAACATAAGTGATTTTAAACTAATATTTTTCTGAAAAAGTTAAAAAGTTTCAGCAAATGAACATGTATGATCAGATATCAATGTATGAGAAACATACATTTTATCTTTTATTTAACCTTTTTAAAGTATGAATACCCTCTAACTTATACCAATGCTTTTTGATTGCATTTTCCCGTATAAAGACAAATAATTGGGCAAAATAAAAAGAAAATTGAAAAGTAACAGCCTGCTCAAGTGGGCTTGAATCCCTTATTGATAGACCCGTTATTGGCAAGAATGATTTAAAGTAAGTTATAAAATGATTATAAATGGAAAAGATGCCACTTTTGGTAACGTATGTAGTGATAATTATGAAAGTGGTTCTATATCTCTGAGATTAGAAGGCAAACCACATCTCTTGGTATCAAAGCTGTTCCAAAATCCAAACTAAACCACCATCCATAATTCAATTTACTACACAATACACATACACGCCTGAAAAGATGAAAAACACTCAAACAATCGTACGAAAACTACTTTCCTGTGTTTCCCACTTAATGTTAATGATACACCTAGCGCGAGAAAGAGTTGAAACTAACAAACTGCCATTTTGCGATTCCGTTGCCTAGCGACGCAACCGTGACGTCATTGCTTATAACTCCATTCATCACATAGCTCTATGTGACGGAAATTCGAGAGCACGTTATTTTAGGAAGTTACTATTCGCTGGAAACACTTCGGAGGAAATGTTTGCTTTGGGACGAGTGGAGTAGTAACTCCTCTGCTGAATAATTTAATTGGTGGATTGATTTATTAGGTTTGGGGTTTTGAAAACTGATTTTGTAGCCGGAGGCCCTGCTATTTCTAGCCCAGTGTCTATGGGATTGTGGAAATGGAAGTGTTCCAAAAATGTTTGTACCTGGAATTACTTTCAATTCACAGATGGCATGTATTGAACAAATCAATCTCATAGGTGAAAGTTAACCTTTTACTATCTTACGTAACCTATCTAAGAGATAGTATTCACATACTAGTATATAAGAGCTTACACAATTAATAAAGTTAATTATCAAAATAATCAAGTTGATGAAATTTATATCACCTTTGTAATATCAGCATTTGAAATATCTGGTTTCCTTGTACATTCTGATATAATCACTAAATAAAATAGTGATACAATCAGTGATAAAAAGAAAAGAGTTCAAAAAAGATATATTTCGTAAACTGTTCTAATCGTTGTTCGATAAATAGGTATTAAGTTGGGACTATCAGATAAACAAAAGAGTAGGGTAAGTGGGGGTAAAAGGTAGCACTTTAGAGGGTTTTTTCTTCAAAATTTCCAAAAGGCGGGATTTATTGATACAGGATTTATTACCTGAGATCGTTTGATGATCCGTGTTGGAGAACAAATAGTGTATAACAATAATTTTTACACATAGAGATACCAAAAAAAAACTTAAATTTTATAATAAAAACCATGAGCGTGATATAATTATAAAAGAAGAAACCATGAAAATAAAATAAGAACAATAAATTAAAAAATTAAAAGTATTTATAGCTTGAATAGTTGGCTAAATTTAATCCAATAGAAATTATGAAATTAATAATATCCTAAGAGAAATCGTAATATTTATGAAATTATTTTTTTTCGATCTTTTGCCTCATTTTGTAAGGGGGAGTTAAAAACGCAAGAAAAGGGATCTAAATAAAATCTTAGAAATAATTTGACATGAACGAATAACAGGTGAGTGTCTGTATCGTATACTCAGAAAACAATTATGAATGTAAGTCAAAAATATAAATAAAAAAATGAATACTAACAAAATACATTTAAAATACACATACTAATTTGAAATCTTAAAATAAATCGTTTTTGTCTTTCTAGTTTGATTACTTACGGCCGTATTCACCGGTAACTTGACCGGTGGTTAAACAGGATTCAAACCTCTGATTGGCGGAGAACTAGTTTTCAATCTTTAACTACCAATCAGAACAGAAGTTTGACTACCGTGTAACCACTGGTCAAGTTACCGGTGAATACGGCTGTAAATTGTAAAACTACTGTTTTTGATACTTTAAAAAATAATTTTTATGGAAAAAAAATATTTGACTCTTTTGATGATAAGAGCAATTATGTTATAAAATAATGTAAAATAATGTTGTTATCAAGAGTAAAAATCCTCCGTGCAAGATTATAATCAAAAATGAAAAAGGCAGCGGTTTTGTATTTGCACGTTTAAGAAAATGTTGGGTTTTGTTTAGTTCATTTTGAGACATTTTTAGCTACACCCGAAAAACAGCTCATTGTAAACCACATAATTTTCAGAAAAACACATACAGAATTTTTTTCACAGAAAAAATATGTTATTATGTCGATTTTATATGTTGTTATGTCGAAAACTCTTTTTCTTGAAGTTTTTTACCTATACCCTTGGACTTCATCACATCGAGAGTATACTGTGGTATAATAATGGCAATGGAATACAATAAAGATAATTGTAGAACTTTTTTCGTTGTATTATAACCTAAAAAAAAAAACCTTTATTTTGCAAAACGAGAAATTCTGATATGAACAAACCCAAAATTTGTTTTTTCCATTTTTGATTTTTCGAATTCTCTGTTTTACGAACTATCTGAGTATTCTCAATAAGTTCGTTAAAACGAGCGTCGACTGTAAATTTTAATGTTCAGAGATTGATTAAAAATAATCCCCTAATAATTTCACTTTATTTCTCAGGGATGCAACTTTAAAAAGCAGAGTTCTCCTAGGATCTTTTTCTAACCGAACATCTGGAGACTACTTCGATGAAGCAGCACCCGAGACCCCACTTGAAGTTCCAGAAGGAATTTTGGTTGACGTGACCCAAGTTTATGAGCGGCTGTTGGTCTCTCCATCTAGCGGAGAGAAAATGAATTATAACGTGTCAAATGGCTTAAAAATATGGTAACAGAATGGGCTCACATCATGGACAAACGGTAAGCTTGAACGCTCTTTTACTACCTCTTGGACTTTTCTTTTGACAGTTTTTTCTTTCACTCTAAGTAATAATAAATTACAATTAAACGTTCTTCAATTTCCTTAAAATGTAATCCAATAGAGCAGTGGTTCTTAAACTTTTGATCACCACGGCCCCCTTTATGTAACCGCCAGACTTCGCACCCCCCCCCAATAGATTTTGATTTTGAACATCCAGAGCAGTAACCAGACTTGTATCAGGTGGTTGAGTCAATGTTATTCCTAAGGTACTACCCATAATATTCCATATTTATGCTAAAATTTTACAATTAGTTCAAGTAATAATAGGTAATGTTCAGCACTAGTTAACTAGAACTAGTTGCAACTAGTAGTTAACTACTGATCAACTAGTAGTTAAACTACTTTTGGTTTAAACTAGTTCAACTATTAGTTGAACTACTTTTTTTAATAACTACTAGTTGAAACTACTTTCAAAATTTCAACTACTAAAAAATTCTTATTAAAATTTTTATCAAAATATAGAAAAAATTGTACTGTAACAAATTTAATTAAGATGGTAGAGTAATCAAAATACCATAACCAGAATTAAAGGCCTTTTTTGCGCGTTTTTTTGTGATATAGATAAGAAAGATGTATTAGAATTTGGGCAAAAAATAGGTTATGAAAATAAATAGACTAGTTAACTAGTAGTTAACTACTTTGGGAAACAGTTAACTACTAGTTGTAACTAGGCCCAGGAAAAAATAGTTAACTACTAGTTTCAACTAGATTTTCCCAGACTAGTTAGTAGTTGGTAGTTAACTATTTTTTGACCACTAGTTGCCGAACACTAATAATAGGGGGTTAGGGTGTCTCCCCCAGAAATACTTTGAGAATTTGCCTCATGAAGGGGTTTTGTTTAGTTCATTTTGAGACATTTTTAGCTACACCCGAAAAACGGCTCATTGTAAACCACAGAATTTTCAGAAAAACACATACAGAATTTTTTTCACAGAAAAAATAGTAGTATAAGTAGCAGTCATCAAAATTTAGATGAGGAGGCTGGGGGTCCTCCCCAAGAATAAGTTTTGAAATTTACCCCTTCAAACTTTTTATCTCATTTTGAAAATATCTGGAAAAGGAAAACTCATAGGTAACTTGAGTGTTCCCCAAAATTACTCGCGGACCCCCAAGCCAAGGAAGGCACTGCGGACCACTGGGGGTCCGCAGACCACAGTTTAAGAATTGCTGCAATAGAGTAATTAATAATAAATTACTAGAATTGCCAAGTTTCAGAAATTGGGGAAAAAATATTAATATGAACAGATAGAGCATAAAACAAAGTTCCAATTAGCAAGCAAAATCCACCTTTGTTTTCTCAATGTTATAGATGATTCTCTCTTTTCAATATAATAATTGAGGTATTGAGATTGACTTAATTTGTTAAAATTAGTGTTTCTTTTGTAATATCCTAACACCTTCTGCAGTTAAATCATATATTTTATTGAACACGGGGGACACCCCCAACAAAGAGAGAATCTATCCTCCCCTCGAAAATAGTATATTTGTAATATAACTCTAAAACGTAGTGGTTTTTTTTTGGACATATGGGACACTAGGGTGGTCCTAAGTGTAATGGTAAACATTTTTTTTTCGGAATTTCTTACGTCGCACCCCCTAACTTTTTTCCTTATGGGGTAGTAAATAACTGGTAAAAATTTTATCCGAATCCATACATATTAACACGTGCCGCAAAAAGGGTGAAAATCTGAAAAAAACATCAAAATTCTCAAAACTTTGAAAAATTAAAAAATTTAATAAAAAATATTATTAAATATACTTCAATACTTTTTTGACCGAGAATGCTTCGAACATGAAGAATATTGACCGTTATAGTCTTTGACGGCTTTTAAAAGATATTGTTTTTGCTCCTCATTATGCGTTAAAATACTCTTTATTCTTCAATTATCTTGATTCCGCTTTCTGCAGCATCATTTACAACAAACAAGTTATTAACGACATTAAACCTTCCTGATAATCTTTCACACGGGTTCCACCGTTAAAGGATCCCTATAATAAATAAATAACTTAAGTCTTTGAAAAATTTTGAGGTTCATTTTTTTGACACAAAATCGGCTAGATTTTTCTTTGAGAGTTATACCCAGTTCTTCAAAACTAATTTGCAACGCTTTGATACATTGGTGGATTCTTTCTCTTTAAACTCTTTGGCCATCGAAGCTCTTTGCTGTGTGGGGAAAGTCTCATCAAAAAAGGCTAAGGCAACTGTCTCCTCGGTAAGATACTATCCATGACTAATCATTTTCTTTGTTATTGCTATAGATATATTTTTTTTTTATTTCTCTGTAGAAAAACAGGTCCCTCAAGAATTTCAAATCTTAAAAGGGGGTATTGTGAGCCAATTTGCGCATCAAACCAAGCCCTAATGTATAACTTAACAATAAATACTCATATCTTTTAATCCTTGTAGTTTTTGATTATCCAAATTAAATTAAACTAATTTCTAAAAATAAACATCTTCAAGCAATAAATTGATTTAGACATCCATCTTGCATGATGGAAAGCACTAGGTTGTCTAAATTTAATAATTTTTACTTCTTGATAACCTAAAAATGCTATAGTCAACTTTCGGAGCTCTCGGTAGTTATCTCTCGGTTGGTGTTTTGTACTTTGATGAGTACTTTGGTTTATCGATAAGATCCCAAGATTTTTGCACCGTTCTTAATTCCCGTACTGGATGCACTGGTGTCACAGCACAAGGCTTTGATTGTGTCCAATATGTCATAATCAACTAGTAAACCATAAATAGCTGCTGCAATGTCTTCTCACAACCCTCATTGGAAGATCCTCCACTTTACCTTAAATTCTCCATTGTTGTTCACTTATAATAATGATTTGCACTTTATGTTTACGTTTTATTACCCTAAATAACCATAGTGTAGGATGCATTCAAGTTTATTATAAAATCCATGAAGATCCCGCCTTTAAAGTTCTCATTTTTTAAAACGCCCGAGCACCGTCCGTAAGGTCTATTGTCATGCGGGAGAGAAAGCGAGGGGAGCCCGCTTTCCTCTAAGAGTGTTACGTAGTTCTGCGCCTTTATCGTAGTCTAACTTCAATCGCGATGCGGCACGTGTTAATATTAAAATATTGGGAAGATATTTAGTATACTTTCATTTCATACCTACAGGAAAAAAGTTGGGGGGTGCGACCAAAGAAATTCAGAGTTTGAAAAATTAGGACCACCCTAATGGGACACCTTAGGAGACATTTGAGGTGGATCGCTCTTGTACTCTACAGAATTTTCCGAATTCTAGGAAGGGAATTTCTACAGAATTTTAGGAAGGGGTCGAGGTCGAACTTCCTTTTTCTCTCTTGGATGGGAGCACTAATTTTTAATTCTATTTTGACGTAGGTCGTAACTCTAGTGATCTGAGTTTTCCCAATTTTACTATTTGTAAGTTAATTATTTTAAACTAACACAAAATAGACTAACTTTTTCGAAAATTGAGGGTACAAGGAGGAGAGGTAGACCAGCGACAAGGTGGTTGGATTGTGTGGAGAGAGATTTGGAGATCTTGGGAATTAATAGATGGAGAAACCTAGCAAAAAGTCGTGCCGTCTGGAGGAGGCAGACAGAAAAAGCCTTGGCCTGTACCAGGCTGTAGTGCTGTTGAAGAAGAAAACAAAATAGATTACAAACGATTTACCTCTGCACCATGCCCATGTTAACTCTTTAACCATAATCCGATCAAAAGATCCTCCATCTTTGTCCACGCTAATCTCCAGAAAGCCGACTCTATTGAAACAGCGGCATGCATTTAGGAGGGCATTTGAAGGGAATCCAGGAAAGCAAGTCAGCCACTATGCCCATGAATAGCGTCTGGGAATCCAATAGCACTAGGGGAGGCTATAATACTTCGGCGTAGAGCTAGTGCTAAATAGAGAGAACATCCAATGCCCTCGATATAGAGTGGTTAAAATGGGAACTTGGGTCTCTCTCTCTCACTCACTCTCTCTTTCTCTCTCGCTCTCTCTCTGTTATTAACTACATGTGAGAGAAAGGGAGATGTAGAAAATGGACAGAGAGATAGGAGGATAAAGAGAGAGAGAAAATAAGAGATTAAAAGGCGAGGGAAGCAGAGAGCAATAAAAAGGAGAAGGAAAAATATCGGATAAAGAAAAAAAGAGAGAGAGGAGACAGGGATGGAAGAAGAGAATGAAGTAACGAATTTGGAAAATGAACAGAAACAGAGAAGGGCAGGAAAAGAAAGAGAGAGATAGAAAAGAGAGTGAGAAATTGAGAAGGAAATTAACGGGTAAAGAAGAGAGAGATATTAAGAAAGAGAGAGGGAAAGGGGGAAGTGTGGAGAGAGAAACAGAGAGAAAAATGAGAAAACAAAATAGAGAAGAAAGAAACATACACAGAGATGTAGGATAAAGAAAGGCATACGGAGAGAGAAGAGAGACCGACCCCGAAATAAATAGCTCGAAATCGTGACGGGAAATTGTAGGCAAGACGTCACTTTTCAACAGCGCAAGGTACAAGATTTCAGCCTGGAGTTGCGCTGCTGCCCAAAAAAAAGCTATGAAGGGTGGCGTCTTGCCTACTATTTCACGTCATGAGTTCGAGCTTCTCTGGCCTTATGAGTCTAGATGGACATGGTCTAATCCTGTCGCAAATCCTGAAAATAAAAAGACGCTTTTGAGTTAGGCGTTGTCGTCACGGGCACTCCGATCTGGGAAGGAAGGTCTCCCTATCCCTTCCGACTCTACTGGCCCCGTTGAGAAGTCCGGGCCCGGAATTCTCCTAATTCTCCAAGAGAGGCATCCAGATGGCGGGCATTAAGCAGGACTCGCCCGGACTAATCCGGCAATCTCCGGTCCTTAATCAGTCCTTCCTTGTCACATTCAGATGAGCTTATTTGCGAATATTGCCAGCCTCCTTTGGCGCAACAGTCTTCTGGAGGGAGAGTCCTTCCTTGAGGGAGTATTTGTGTTGTTGGGTTTTTGCTGTGGGTTGTAATTCGTCCTTTGAAGATGCTATTAGTTTTGTTTTTTTGGAGTCTTTCTTTGGTACTTTTGTTCAGTCGTGGATGTTTTCGTGCAGGTGCATGATATTTAGTATAGATATCATTTAGTGCATATGATATTTTTTACAGAATGTGGTTTTATATAAATTCCCTTTCATACATATAGTAGTTGATTAATGGGGTTACGGAACTATAATCACTTTAAAATCCTGAGACCAGAGAAGTTTTGATAATGCAGATTTACTAAAATGGATTATTAATTTCAATGCTAAACTTTTTGGGTTTGAAAGTACAGCCTAATCTGGAAAGTGTTGGGGACGACACCTAGAGTAGTCTTATTAAATATGTGGACAAGGGAAAGGAGGGTAAGACTGTGCAGATAGCTACAGTGCAGAGTTGGGCAAAAATTAGTTCTGAAACTAAAACTAAAAACTAAAACTAAATTAGTTCCGAACAGGAACTAAAAACTGAAACTATTAGTTTCAGTTCGACTTTCGAAACTAACTTTTGGAACTAAATTAGTTTTAGTTTCAACGTTGAAACTAAAACTAATTTAGTTCCAAAAGTTAGTTTCGAAGTTGCGAATAAAAACTAAAGTAGTTTCATCTTTTATTCGTAGTTTGGAACTAAACATGAAACTAAATTTTTTTTTCCTCGCGTTTTTTACTGATTTGAAGGGGATGTGTGTTTGTGTGTGTTTCAACGAAATATGGGTGCTGGGTGCGAACAATGAACCCTGAATAACAACAGTAATTCAGTTCTCAAATTATTTTAAGATAAAATAAATGTATTTTTATTGAATTTTCGGCAATAAGAGGTATTTTAACATGAACTAAATCGCGCAAATGAAGGCAATTATTATTTTTTTTTTTTTGAAAATAAATTAAATAGATTAGATTTTAGAAAGATGATGAATAAGGTAAGGATTAAACAAACTTTTCTTTATTTCAACTAAAAGATAATAAAAAATACTTAGCCTTTGAAAGTCATAAAAGTTGAAAAGTTTTTATAGTAGTGCAAAAATATTTTTACAGTATAAGTGACATTATTTTATAAAAAATATTATTGAACTCAAAGATCTTAGTATCTAAACAGGTTTTTAAATCAAATATAAGAAAATAATAGTCTTAATATTCCGAACCGCATAAACATAGGCTCGACAGCAACACAACAAAATGTCAAATTTGTCGAACTTAGTTATTAAAATAAATAATTAGCTAAAAATACTTTTAGTGTAGAAATAAATTATATTTTAAGGAAAGGAAATTTATGATATTAATATTTCTTTTATATGAACGCCAATATTTTTCTTTGCAATTTCTTAAAAAATACCAGTCAGATTACTCGAAATATACTAATTAAAAAAAAAAGAACCATTAAATAATGCATATATGCATGAAAATATAACTAAGAATAATCCTAAGAAAATCCCTCCTGAAAGCACGTCTTCCGAATTCCATGGGCGAGGGCAATGTATACATTGTACAGGTAGTTTATATGCGGCCAGGACCCACCTCTTCTACTGAGACTGACTTCGTCTTCCGCCCTCGTCAACCAAGGTGTCCATTTATTTTATTTTACTTAATTTCATTTTTGTGAGGATTGGTCCCGTTAGAATCAAAGTTTTCATCAGTCATGAGATTATTAATTTTACGATTCAGTCATGAGATTATTAATTTTACGATTCAGTCTTGAGATTATTAATTTTACTTCCGAACACATCTCCTTCAAAGCTTCAAATTAGTAAAAAACGCGTGGAAAAAAAATTTAGTTTCATGTTTAGTTCCAAACTACGAATAAAAGATGAAACTACTTTAGTTTTTATTTGCAACTTCGAAACTAACTTTTGGAACTAAATTAGTTTTAGTTTCAACGTTGAAACTAAAACTAATTTAGTTCCAAAAGTTAGTTTCGAAAGTCGAACTAAACACTAAATTAGTTTTTAGTTTCACTTTCGAAACTAAAAACTAATTAGTTTTTAGTTTCAACTTTAGTTCAACTAAATTTTTATTCGAATAATCCCAACTCTGCTACAGTGTTAGGGGGAGCGAGTGTGAACACATATAATCATAAGCTATCTTATAAGACGGTCATTATTATTATTTTTTATACATTCTTTATTTTATTTATCAGGTAAAATATATTTATGACTTCGATTTTTTTTAACAACAACATTTTGTTACTAAAGAAACAATTTGATTTACATAGTCAAAGAACATTATTTTGGCCTGTAATATTTTTTTCCTGAAAGGCCCTAAAATGATAGAATGTGCTTGGTCAGTTTTCTGATTCCTACAGTGTGTCCCAAAAAAGACTGACACATTACATTTAAGAAAATTAATAACTCAAAAACTAAAAATGATAAAAATATGCAGTTTCTTGCACCCTACTCGAGTAGGGTCAGGGTGCCAAATGGCAAAAAAGGGGTCAACCTCGAAATCGCGTATGGCTTAAATGTTTTGATGGTTTCTGATAGAGTTAATAGTGTAGATTTCAAAACCGGTTGATGCCACTCTGCAATTGTTGAGGAATTTTTAAAAATTAAAAAAATTTAAAAATGGCCCAAAACAAATTTCAAAAAATCAAATAATAGTAATCCGGATTTATGATACATGTTTATAGGCTATTTTTCAGTGCTGAATACGAATATTCCAATTAAAATTTAAAAAATTTAACATTTCAATTTTTAAAAATTATTTGAAAAATTGGATATTCGAAAAAATAAAACATCGCTCAAAACCACAAAATAAATGCAAAAAAAGTAATTCAAACGGTTATCCCTTAGAAATGACTTAAATAATGACATACTAAAATTAAAAGAAAATCGGACAATAAAAAGTTTAATTTATTTCAAATTTTCAATTTTTCTGGCCTCAAAAATCGACCTTTTTAAAAATTCTTGTTAAAAACGTTTGAAGCATTTGCCAAGGTCATTTTTCCATGGATATTGTAGCTAGATAGCTATATAACATAAAAACAAACACAATTGATGATTAAATCATTAGTTAATTAATTAATTTATTAAAATGAACATTAACAATGCTGGTAAAATCATTCAATCATATATAACAGAAAATATTTTAATAATATTCAGTGACAAATTATCTAATAAATAATTAAATTAAAAAGAGACAAAATTTCATTTAAAACAATAAATTTTTAACAAATTTAAAAATTTTAAATTTTTTAAAATTTTTAAATTTCGTTGTATAGGCATGTAATACATGTCTGTTGGCTATATTTCAGTGCTGTTTACGAATATCAGGCCAACTTTTCAATAAAATTTAAAATAAGTGTGGAAATTTATCTTAATACTTTTGTTTTAAATGTTTCAATTTTTCCACACTTATTCTAAATTTTATTTAAAAGTTAGCCTGATATTCGTAAACAGCACTAAAATATAGCCTACAGGCATGTATCACATGCCTATACAACGAAATTTAAAAATTTTAAAAAATTTAAAATTTTTAAATTTGTTAAAAATTTAATTTTTTTAAATTAAATTTTGTCTATTTTTAATTTAATTATTTATTAGATGATTTGTCACTGAATATTAATAAAATATTTTCTGTTATATTTGATTGAATGATTTTACCTGTATTTTTAATGTTCATTTTAATAAATTAATTAATTAACTAATGATTTAATCATGAATTGTGTTTTTTTATGTTATATAGCTATCTAACTACAATATCCATGGAAAAATGACCTTCGCAAATGCTTCAAGCGTTTTTAACAAGAATTTTCAAAAAGGTCGATTTTTGAGGCCAGAAAAATTGAAAATTTGAAATAAATTAAACTTTTTATTGTCCGATTTTCTTTTAATTTTAGTATGTTATTATTTAAGTCATTTCTAAGGGATAACCGTTTAAATTACTTCTTTTGCATTTATTTTGTGGTTTTGAGCGGTGTTTTATTTTTTTCGAATATCCAATTTTTCAAATAATTTTTAAAAATTGAAATTTTAAATTTTTTAAATTTTAATTGGAATATTTTTATTCAGCACTGAAAAATAGCCTATAAACTTGTATTATAAGTCCCGATTACTATAATTTGATTTTTTGAAATTTGTTTGGGCCATTTTTAAAATTTTTTAATTTTTAAAAATTCCTCAACAATTGCAGAGTGGCATCAACCGGTTTTGAAATCTACACTATTACCTCTATCAGAAACCATCAAAACATTTAAGCTTTAAGCCATACGCGATTTCGCACTTTTTGACTTGGCACCCTGACTTCCCAAATCCCCCAACAGGTGGCAGCACTATTTTCTATTATCTTCTATATGGGAAGATTGATCCTTTTATACACTGTCGGGGGATTTGGAAACAATGATCTACGAAAATTTGTGTCATAAAATTCTTTGGTCTTCAGAGTAGGATGCAAAAACCCGCATACTTTTATCTTTTTTAGCTTTTGAGTTACTGATTTTTAAAATGTGTCAGTCTCTTTATTACTAATTAGAAGAAATATCCACTCATGGTATATTGCAGCCCTTCAGATCGGACCGAGGAAGAACTGGATATAATTTTCAAGCGCCTTCGGAGCATCGACGCTTTCGAGAAGTACCACCCGTCTCTGCTGCAGCAGATGTGCTACTTCGGCTACTACGAGGACCTGGACAAGGGAGTCACACGTGAGTGTCCACCATACTTTACCATCGAAAAGACGTTCATCCATAGCCATCTACTAGACTCATAAGGCCATAGGTGCTCGGAATCGTGACGCGAAATAGTAGGCAATACGTCACTTTTCAACAGCGCAAGGTACAGGATTTCAGACTGGAGTTGCGCTGTTGTCCAAAAAAAAAAAGCTATGAAGAGTGACGTCTTGCCTAATACTTCACGGCACGATTTCGAGCTACTCTGGCCTTATGAGTCTAAAGCCGCGTTCACAACAGACAACCTGTTCAACCGGAGAAAGAGCTAAAGAAGTAGGGGAAAAGGGATCTCCGAAAATTAACCGTGAGGAAATAGAATAGCCCGTTCACAAGTGCACTCGTCTAACTCGTCCTACCGGTAGAAAGAATCACGTGACAAGCGAGCGAGCTCGTAGAAATACATTACGGGAAGCGAGCGAGAGCGCCCTCTACAGGCGGTTAGTCCAATTAAAACATTTCCTACTGCTATGGCCCAGGGGAGAATTTTCAACGGATGGTCCTGTTAGGTTTTCCCTAGCGTAGAGAGAGCGGTGGAAGAAGAACCGGTTTTCTCTGCCTTTCCCCGGTTAGAATGGTTGCTGTGAACTCATGGTTCAATCAGGTTTTCTGCCAGGGTCCAGTTTTAGGAATTATGAGAAAAGTTAAATAGAATTTTGTGAAAATGAAAATCGAGGGCTCATGGTACAACCACCGCATTTATAACAAAAGTGAAAGGATTAAAAGTGTGTTTTCATCTTGAGAATCAGAATTTTATGAAGGGTCACTCAAAATTCAGACACCGCAATGGGAACTACTTTGTTTGTTACTGACGTCATAGGGTCAACTAACGTTGCTGTCTAGTATAGATTAAACCCGGATAAAAGAAATGTTTTCTTTGAAAAAGTCTATTTGGGCAGAGGTTTCGTGGGGTATTTGGTCTATAAATCGTTGCTTAAGATGCTCCATCTATTACTTATATAACTAGGCAAAGAGAACGTTACGATTACAGTAATGTAGTTATTTAGTTTAAGGTAAAGCAGTTTAAATTACTTTTAAAGTTTCTTTGTGAATTTGAGCGATGTTTTAATGTTTTCAATTATCTACTTTTAAATTAATTTTTTAATTGATATTTTAAATTTTTCAATTTAAATCGAATATTTGTATTTAGCGCTGAAAAATGGCATTTTTAATATGTTATTATTGAGGTCATTCCCAAGTGAAAACCGTTGAAAAACTAAATGTTGCAAGTTTTTCAGGTTTAACCTTTTTTTTGTAGATTTACTGAGCTAAAAGAAATTTATACTGACATCAACTTAAAAAATAGCTATTTATATTTTAAATCGGATAATACTTTTATTTTCTAAACTGTATGATTCTTTTTGTATTTTTCATGAAGACTTCATTACAAGTTTCAGTTTGAATCAAGATTCCAAACACAGGTGCTTTATTTATTACTGTAAATAAAAATTTATCTTGCTTTTTTTAAGATAGAGATATTATTTTAAATCTCAGAAATTCAAACTTCATTTATTGGTTACAAATTTTCTAAACATTCTTAAATTTCTTTGCCATTATTTTTAAACATTTCCTCCCTCCTTATCCTTACTTTCTATCTAAACAAACCAAACAAAAGAAATCTGTAAAGGGTCATTCCACGTCAAATCAACACACTTTTTGGCATCTCGGATTTTCTTGAAATTTGGTACACATGTTCTACTTATAGAAACTCGGAAAAGTACCAACTTTCATCAAAAAATATTAATTGGTTCTGGAATTACAGGTGCGTAAAGCGGTCAAAAATGGACCAAAAATGGACAAACATGAGTTCTTTAAATTGCTCTAGAGGATCTTTTAATTGGGTTATACAAATGAAGTTGGTGTTATTTTAAAGTATTTTAAATGTTCTTTTTAATGGTGTAAAATGTGATTTAAAATTTTGAAAAACAATATATTTTACAAAACAAAATAGAATTAAAAGTTCGATTTCTATCAAATGTACCACTTGTAAAATTTTGAAAAAAATTACAGTTATAGGTAATATTGTTCTAAATAATCTGGTAAAATTATAGGATGGGACAAAAATGGGATCAGTGTCAAAATCTATTTAAACCAAAGTTCGATTTTTCTTATATCCCCTTAAAAATTTTTAAAATATTTTTTTTTCATTAATTGGATGCGTATTGAGTTGTATTTAACTGTTGTTGACAATTAGGGCCCCTGCACAAACGTGGTGTAGCACGGGCTTCATATTTACAACCTGTATATTAATTCAGGCCATTGGTATTGTAACAATGCACATAAAGTAAATATGAAGCCCGGGCTATACCACGTTTGTGCAGGGGCCCTAATTGTCAACAACAAATAACAGCGTAGTGAAATTTCTGCCCGTCGCATGACCGTCAACGGTTTCCACTGATAGACTGCCCCCGGTAAGATTTGTGCATTGATTCGGCCAAAGTTGCGAAAACGCAACATTTCATTTCTCATATTAAATATTATTTTTTCTGCACGAAACTTTTTTTTGTGTCTTAATGAATGTAATTTAAGCATATTTCAAGGAAAATCTTACAACATTTTATAAAATTTATATGCTTGGCCTAAAATGGGTTTTAATATGAATTTTACAATAATATATAATGTCATTTAAACTACATCTTCCAGAAAACATTTGTTTTTTTTTTCTCTTTATTTTCAATGTGAGATGTTACAATTCTAACACCCCTCTCCCCCTTGTCAAAAAGATTCACAGATTAATGAACCCCCTCCCTCCCCTCAGTGGCGTATATAAGGGGGGGCGCGTTGCCCCCCCCCCCCGAAATTCTGACTAGGTGTCCTGAAATGGGTTAAAATCCTGTTTTTTAGGGTCAAATTTCCAAAAATTTTCTGGAGGAGGACCCCCAGACCCCCCTTTTGTGCTTGGAACTCTATTATTCACAATTTTTCAATATTCACTTCATCAAGATGCAAATCATGCCTGGAAAATATTAAAAAACTACATTGAATCTATTAAATATGCATGGGGGGCTTAGGAATATTTTTGGGTCCTCTCCCCCAGTGCGAAATTTTAGCTGTAGGCTTATTAAAAGCTAATTTTTTTTAAGATATTTTGGGCCCCTCCCGAAATAAATTTCTATATACGCCACTGCCTCCCCCTCTCCAAGCAACACACAACACAAGTAGTAAGAGCGAAGAAATACAAGTTGCGACAAGCTCAAACTGGCTTTCCATGATTATGCGCTTGTAAACGGAAATCCGGGGCATAGCCAGGATTTTCCCTTTGAGGGGGGTCCAATGGAAACAATGTGTTATTGAAAGTTAATATTCTAAAGTTGTATAAAAAAATATAATTTTCTCATTATTGGTAATTACTTCTCTATGTAAATTAATAGTTAATATTTCTTAGTATATAATAATTAAGAGATTTTTTTTTAATCTGTGTAGTTTGATTTAAGTTCTTATCCACAATGAAAGAAATTTTTGGGTACTGTGTTATTTTAATCTGACGAAATTTTTTTATTTGTTCAACAGTGTTCCGCCAAGGTGATAAAGGGACCAATTGGTATGCGGTATTGGCTGGTTCTTTGGATGTTCAAGTCGTGCAAACGGCTCTTGAGCAGGTAGGCCTTTCTATTTATTGAGAAAATCCGAATGATTTAGTTCAGATCATACTATGTATGTTTTCAATGCACATTTATACCTACTACACTACAAAAAATAATCGTAAAAACACAGAAAAGCTCTGGCAGCAAAAGTTGTCAGAGCTTTCCTTTCCACGGAATTTCTCTGTTGACTGAGCTTGTTCTGTATGAACGACTTTTTCTGCGAAAATATTTAGGGATATAACCCTCTAAAATTTCCTAAGTTAGGAAAAAAATGAGACACCAGTCTGTAGAGGGACAATATGTAGTTAAAAATAGAATATTTCCAATGGATAAGTTCCCTCAAGTTGCGATACAATCGTTAGCATACAGAAAAAAGGAAAAAGGAAAGGAAAAAGGAAAACTCTGGCAACTTTTGCTGCCAGAGCTTTTCTGTTTTTTTACGATTATTTTTTGCAGTGTAGGTATTTAAAAGGCTTTTCTTTACAAATACTATTATAAGGGGCATTTGCATCAATATTTCACCAGAAGAAATTACAACTTTATTTCTTCAGGAAAATCCTTTAAAAACATTTTTATTTCATGCAATAATCATGACGTATGACTGTATTTATCTATGTACAACAAGTGTCATGGACGTGAGAATTTTCGGGGCTGAAAAATTGCAGTGAGTTGAAGAAATCCATATTGCGATTTTGCAATAATGATTTGTTTTACAATCTTCATTCAAGAATTCTCACTTGCATAACATATATGGGGAAGACTAAATTTTTTTCTAGGTAGGACAAGCAGGTGTGCCTTTTATAAAGGTGTCCAAGTAGTATATATCTGTCAGTTTTCTTGTGAAAGAACGGCTTTTGAAGCATATATGAAATCCTAGAAAAATTAATGCTTTGATTTCTGCTTATTTCTATAAAACGGGCCTGAAACCAATACAATCAAGAATGTTGCCTTATGATAAGAATTATAAAGCAAAAGAAGTTTTTTTTAGAAAAAAAAGTATATATAGTATATATAAGTAAATATAGTAAGGGGGTGATTAGAAAATCATAGCACTGGGTGTCATAAATCATGTCCCTCTTGACTCATAAGGCCACAGAGAAGCTCGAAATCATGACGTGAAATAATAGGCTAGACGTCGTCTCTTCATAGATTTTTTGAACAACAGCGCAACTCCAGTCTGAAATTTTGTACTTTGCCCTGTGGAAAAGTGACGTCTTGCCTACTCTTTCGCGTCACGATTTCGAACTTCTATGGAGTCTAGATGGCCATGCACAAACCCTAAATACTGCCATGATTGTAAAAGTGAAATAATGTATAAACTGCCCAAATTATACGTTGCGCAACGCATAATTACAATTTATACGTTGTGGAAACTTGTATACTTGTTTGCACAAAGTATACTTCTTTATCTTTACTGGCAGGATTGGTCGTGCCACAACATTCTGAGAGAAAAATCTCTCTCGGAATGAAAAATAGCCCATCTCTTGAACAGAAACGATTCCAACCAGACATACCATAATCCCCCTGCACATCCCCACTCACCTGCTCCTATTCCACTTCAAATCAAAAGGAATCTCCCCTCCCCCCAAAGAGGATCTTTTTCCTCTCCTTTGCAATCATTGTTCAGCGGGGCGTTGCATGAGCATATGCAACATTTCACAAAGAGAACATTCCCTCTGCACGGACACACGAGCAGAGGTCCGGTGGCGTGCTCCTTGCGTTTTAATTCATTAGTACTGCGCTCGAGCTGCCTTCGCTTTCTTCGGAGACGAGAGTTGAGGGGGGGTCGTTCACTTGTTAAAGTGCGTGAATGTCGGGGGTTTGAAAAGGGTACATCCTAAATACTTATACAAGCTTGTTCAAGAGTTTATTTATTTATTTATTTATTTATTTGTTTATTTTAGATGTACACAACAGAAGTGAATCCAATAACAGTGTTACATCGATAAAAAGTAAATACAAATACATCAAAAAAGACACACACATCAATGAATTAAAAGAGAAAAGTAAATACAAATACATTAAATGGGGACTAACAATGAATTAAAAAAGAACATTTAGATTTGAATTCATTTAAAGACATATTAAAAATATCCAACTGATCAGACATTTCGTTAAATATTCTATAAAATCTATAAAGACAAAAATTTTCGATATAATTAAATTTAATAAGAGAAGTTTTAAACAAAAGATTATTTCGAAAAGATCTCGCAGGCACAGATATCTGTATGGTACTGGTAATGAAGTTACAGTCTATCAAATTGTTAAAAACTTTAAAAAAGAAAATAACACAGAAAAGTTTACGTCTAGATTTCAAACTGATCATATTAAAAGTATCCAGAAGTTGAACAGACGAAACACCACAAGAACCAGAACCAAAACATCTATAATACAAAAATTTCAAAAAAAAATTTTGTACCTGTTCAATAATATTGGCTTGATTAACATAGTAAGGATCCCATATGATACTGCAGTATTCCAGGTTTGAACGAACCAAACAAAAGTATAAAGTTTTTAAAGATTGTTGATTACTAAAATTACAAGTTTTACGTTTTAGTTTAGTTATACAAATTTGTATGGAAACATCCTATTGGCATTTAGGGGCGTATTCAGAAAATAAAACACGTAGAAGAAACGATACGGAATTAATCGGGCATTATTAATAATGCCCGATTAATCACTTTGCCCATAACAGTAATAGTAAAAATTTGGCGATATTTATTATATATTAGGGGATCTAAAATATTTAGGCGACTACACTCTTGTAACCCTGTAGATTTAACAAATAAATCCTGTCAGCTATGCTACCTGTAATTTGTACAGGGAAATCCTGTAATTTAGTATCTGTAGTCCTACAGATTGTCTCTGTATACGTGATACAATTTCTCTTTAATCTGACTACAGAACAGATTCTGAATAAATATTACAGATTTTCCTTGTACAACTACAAAGTACAGCGGTTTTCTGTTTTCTGGTAGCGTAGCTGACAGGATTTCTTTGTGAAAAAAACCAAAGGTTTTTTTAGAGTGTATCAATGAGAAAATAACGGAATTGCACTTTTTTTTGTTAAAACGTAAAAGTATCCTAATAAATACTATTTTTCTTCAAAAACTATTATTTCCCCGATCAATCTTCCCTACCAACAAGCCAAACTATGTTCTGCTTCCCCGAAAATATCATCTTCTTTGATTTTCTCCACTTTAAGCAGACGCTGCACTTTATTAACGCTCCCCGAGTCGCAATTACTTTGATGCGGCCGTTTCTAGAGATGTAGCCGAACGGAACCGGTAACAGCCAACCTGGTGCGGAGGAAGAAGCTCCGGATAAATTAATGCTCATAAATCATTTCGGGCTTCTTTGATCTCCGAGGTTTTTTCCGCTCTTCCTCTTCTTCTCAATGTTAATGAACGAGTATTGCGCTTTGTTGGGTTTGATTACTTTCGAACAGCCTTTTGTGAGAAAAGTTTAATAAATAATAAGGAGTAATGTTTGGGGTGTGTTGTTTTAACCTCTTGGGTTCTTTGGGTGGGGGTTAAGAGGGGGGGGTGAAGGATTCGTTAAATTGTGTTTTGAGTGATATTAATGTTGAGGGATTTCGTGGGGATAGATTCATGGAAACTTTACGGACTTGCTCAGTGTCTATGTGTATAAATAACAATACGATTTTTAATCAGTGATCACAAAAAGGTAACCTTCGTCAATTATTAACGAAAAATGTTCGTAAATTTATCAGGTAACGTTTGATAGTTCTAAACATAGTAAAAAATTATCAGACGTTATGAAAATATACGTAAGTAAATGTTTTAATATTTCGTTTCTCTTTTTTAAAAAATTATTTGCTTTGGCTCAGGGCTCGATTTGCCGAAACGGCGTTCCAGTACCGGCTATCAAGGAATAAGAGTTTCCCTTTAGAAAATTCATACTTATTTGTGATCATTCTTGGAGCGTACAAAATTAAGATTAATAATTTTCCCTTATTTATAACCTTAAACGTTCTTATTATACGGGTTTAACTAAAAGAAAAACAGAAAAGAGAAGTGCAGCCGGAGCCCAGTAAATATATTTTTAAAACATCAGTAATATCGTATTGGATATTGTAAGTTATTTGACTCTTAATTATAGATCTCACATCCCTATTGGAAAAATTTTCCCAGTGTTCCATAAACCAGTATCAAATCATACTGGATCCAGTATCACTTATACTGGTTCCAGTATCCCTTATACTGGATCCAGTATCATTTATACTGGATCCAGTATAATTTGATACTGGTTTATGGAACACTGGGAAAATTTTTCCAATAGGGATGTCTATTCTTTCTTTTTTTCTAACACGGAACTACGATGCATTTTTAAGTATTTCACTCCCGCACGCGTATTTGACAAGTGCACATTCATCTTGCAACAGGGGGAGGGATCTCTCATTTCAACCAATCAGAGCGCAACGGCATCAAAGTAAGACTGAAACAAGATAGTAAATAAACATGCAAGCGTGTTTTTGCTTTATTCATTGCTACGCAAACGCGTATTAATTGTAAATGTAATCCAAAACATGTCAGTGGATATAACGTTAGTGATCAACGATGAACCTCATTTAAAACCATGCTTAGGTATTGTGTCATTGATTTTAATAGCGCAAATTTTTTTTACTTAAAATCAAAACTAGCTTGTGGTATATTAGTCTTTTTGAACTTACCAGATAAAAATAAATCAATAATGGACTACGTTTTCCCACTGTACTTTTAACTTAGCATACATGTAAACAAAAAAAGACATCTTTATAATAAATAGTGATCTTCAATAGAGCAGAATTCCCTTATTACCTAATCTTTTAAGTGTTTTTATTTAAGGCACTTAAAAAATGCTCGATTGCTGTTTTAGTTCAATTGATAAAGTATTTCTGTGACTGGTAGACAATGTCCACTAGAAGATACCTATTTAAATTACACTACTATATATAAATATGTTTTATAAGTGATGAAAAAATTTTGATGAACCTAAGTTAGCTGTATTCTAAGCTAGAAATTTCTTTAATAGCGATTTTTACTGGAATTTATATCTGCTCGAATCACGCATTTAAACTCGGAAAGAGCTTTAAATTCTTTTTCTACGAATTTATAAACGTAATCAGGCGGCAATAACTCTTCTAGAGACATCGTAAAAATTTAAGAACACAGCGATCAGCACTATCAAGAATCGCGAATCAGAACAGCGCGCCAAAGCGTTTGTTTTGTTTACACACTTTCAGTTGCGCTCTGATTGGTTGAAAAAAGAGATCCCTCCCCTTGTTGCAAGATGAATGTGCAGCTAGGGTGTCTCATTTTTTCCAACTTTGGAAATTTTATCGGGCTAAAGGCCAAAAAGTTTCCTAATTGCACAAATAAACTTTCCTGAAATTTTGAGAATTTTGGTGCAATCCTAACTATTGCCTCAAAGCGGTTGAATTTACGAGCAAAGCCTGGTAGGGAGCGCAGCGCTAGTTTTACTACACAACGCATCCTATTACACTACTAATTACTTTTGCTTCCTTTTTTTACCAATTTTCGACTGTTTAGGGTTAATATAATGTAAATAACACATACATGCCTTTAATATATCACAGGTTTTCATTGCACTAAAATGCACTTTTTGTTCATGCTCCATGATCATCTTAAAACTCGTGAGCTAAAGTACTTGTCGGTCTTGGAAAACTTTGAGCGATATTTTTTGACTGTTTGTAGAAGTTTTTGCTTCTGGGCTTCAGTCTTCAAGGTTTGGAGGTATTCCTGGGTTAAGGCCACTCTTCGTTCAGCAACATTATTGACGACCGCCAAGTTGTTGAAGAAATGTCGGCACCGCTGAAATTCGTTTAAGCTTTCCCATTCAGCAGTAGACTTTGAAAGGAAACTGATTGGCAATCCAAATCTTTGAAATAAGTTCATCAACTTTTTTTGATGTAAACTCCTCTAACCCCTTTTTGGCGAATGCTGGGGCGTCTTTTGTTTTGAGCATAATTTGTTTTGTAGGTTCAGGAGGACCCTCATCGTATTTTAGACTGATGAATCAAATCGTACTGATGAACCAAAGGGAGACATTGGTACAAATTCTTCTCCCAGGTACCAGAGGTGGCCACAGAATTTGTTTACCACCAGTTCAGATGTTTTATTGTTTACCTTTTCAAAGGCCAGTAGCTCTTGCAAAAAATTTAAATTATGAAAAGGAGCAGCGGTTGCTGAAGGCGCCGTAAACCACGCTTTCACGTACAGCAATACAACGAAGAGACAAACTTGAAGCAAACCGTCTTCTTCCCTTGAAGTAAGATGAAATAGTGTTTTGAACATAGCTATTTTCAGGTTTTGATCTTTAAAATGAATCATGTCTCATTCTCTCAGAAAAGCGACCAACTCCTACTTCCACCTCGTGTTATTATGGAATGTTTACGCTTGAGAAAAGAATAAAATATGAAACCTTTAGAAGAAATAATTTTATCTATCCTACAGTAGATGTCTAATTAAGTGTTTTCTTTCAGAGTTTGTTTTTATTACTATTTTAATGTTTTGTTTGGATCTAAAAATTTAATGGATATAATTGGAATGGGATCCCTGAAATTTCCTTGGTTTTGGTGTATTCCCTTGAAGACTAAACCTTTTTATTTGTTAAGTTTGATTTTTAAAGGGAAATTTGATCAAAAGTGACAGTTTTTCAATGTCATTGCGTTGCGGTTAGTGTTTTTAGTGTTAGTGGTTGCTTGGCTCTCTTTACAGAGATTTCGCTCCTGTTGAGGCAATAGTTAGAGTGGACAGAAATTGTTCTAATGAAGACATAACCTTTTTATTTGTTAAGTTTAATGTTTTAACGGAAAATTCGGTCAACAGTGACAGCTTTTCAAGGTCATTGCGACGCGTTAGTGTTTTAGTGGTAGAGGTTGCTTTCTTGTCATTATAGAGATTTCGCTGTCGTTGAGGCAATAGTTAGAGTGGACAGAAATGGTTTTAATTTTGCAACTGACCTTCTAACACCAAAAGGAAACTTTTTAGCTTTTAGCCCGATCACTTTTCAAACTTTTACCAAAAAATGCACTTTTTGAGACACCCTTTGTGCACTTGTCATATACGCCTCCCGCACAGTCAGGTTAACTGAAAGAGTAGAAAATACTTATGGCAGATGGCGCCACTACAATTTGAACAGTGACTTTTGACGGAATTTAAAACTAAGAGGGCATTTCACATTATCGGAAGCATTTTTCTATCAAAAATTATGTCTCTTGAATAGCAGATTACTATTTTTGATAAAAATTCAGGAGAATTTGCTGCAGTTTTTCTAATTGTTGTGCTTTCAGTTACTTTATTTTGGAAAGGTAACCAAGGCGCTCGTTGCTTTCTCAGTCCCTCAAACATTTTTTCAATGTTTAGGAATATTTTGAGAAAACATATTCAGTATTTAGAGGGGCGGTTTTGCCCTTCCTTAAGTTATACGAAAAAAAAAACCCCGATCAGTAAAAAGTAGATTTGTTACATTGGTAAAGCTATATTTTTTTCTGTTTTTACGACCGGATTTTACTGACCGATTTTTACATTGACCCGTTTTTTCACGACTTCTATACCTTGACATTATTTTTTTGAGGGATGGGGTTATCTCACAAAGTTATTTGTATGTCCCCCTCTATCTTGCATTATATGTTAAATGTAGCCTCTTGGAACTGCAGTAGCGTATATAGAATTTTTTTCGGAAGGGTGCAACCACAAAAGGTGGTCTGTGGGACTCCTAGAAAATTTTTGGAAATTTTACCATTTAAAACAGGATTTAAACTGGTTTTTATCCCTTTATAGTCCTAACTTCATGAATTCAGTAATACTTTAAATCTTAGTGCACTAAACAGGGCCCGATTTAGAAAATTTGGAACACTAGGCCCAACATGCAGGAAAGGGCCCCCAAGTTGCCATATTTGGTGCTATTGGAATGTAGATGCATGAAAATTATTGTTTGGTTAGTGTGAAAATTCACAGGTTCAGGGTCAGACATGTTCTCGGTTATTTTTTACAATGGTAAAAGGTTTAGATTTTTATTTTCGATTTTAAAAAAGTAATGAAAAAACATTCTAGGAAGTATAAAAGTTATTTCTACTATAAATTTTAGTTTACTTTTTAAAATTTGGGGGCCTAATGGTAAATCAGGCCCTGGCACTAAATGTAATCGCTTTGGGGCCATTCATTAATTACGTAAGGGTCCCGAGGGGGAGGGAGGGGTGGAAAAATCTCTACATACCCTTACTTGGGGGTGGGGGGGGGTCAAACCCATTCTTACGTAAGATTTTCCAAGTTAATGTAAACAAATTCCAATTAATTACCAATACAATGGCAATATGTAGTTGACAGCAAGAATATTACTTATCTGTTGGAAAATAAAAATCTTTGATTTTCGTCAAACTGAGAGTTTCAGTATAACTGATCCTTTTCTAACATTTTATTATTTTGAAAAACGATATGGAATCTTACGTAAGAATAGGGGGGAGGGGTTTGAAAACATCTTATGTACCCTTACATGGGGGTGGGGGGGGGGGCAAAAATTGCCAAAATCATCCTTACGTAATTAATGAATGGCCCCTTTGTAGTTTGCAATCATAATGGGATCTACGGACCCATCTTCAGAAAATTTTTGAAATTTGCCTCTTGAAAGTTGTGTTTCAACGCACTTCTAGCGAACGAACAAGAGGAATTCAGTTCAGTTGAACACTATTAAACCCCCCTTGGATACAGCCCTGAAACTATCCCAACTATTAGACACAAGTCAGTCGTAGATAAGGAACCGACAGTCTCTTTTTTAGAACAATGAACAGCTGTAAAAGATTACAGCAGAGACTATAATCTTCAAATAAAAAGTTGTAGAGAGCCAATGAACTTCAATTGTTATTTCATCCAAAAATTTCTCCTCATTTAATCATCCAAGTTTTGCTATCGCTGTAAATCATATAACAAATAGATTAGAAAAAAAAAGTCAAGTACTGAATTTTTGTAAATGGTATTTGTTATTACTAAATAATGTCATTTGAAGGTGGTTGCATTTGATTATAGGGTCTTAAAATGACTTAAAACACTACTTGCAAAGATTAAATTTCCAGAGAACCCCCAGTGACAGCCTGACACTGAAAATGAGTTTGATAGCTGGTTTCAAAGGGCAACTTTTTAAAAATTTACTGGATGAGAGCCCCCAGATCCCCCTTTTTAACATGCTTAAATACCCAACATGCTCCATTCTATTCAAAATTCCATTCATATAAAAATTATTGCTTTGTTTAATGGCCCTTGTACTTAAAAACAAATTTTTTTAGTGTTGATGAGGACTTGGAATCAAACTGCAGATTAAAAAATACTAAATCTTATATATATAACAATAAATATTAACTATTAGTTAACATAGAGAAGCAATTACATGCAATGATATAACTATAAATTTCTTTACATAATTACAGAAAATAATTTACATTCAATACAATTTTTTTTCCATGTTCCATAGGAAAATCCTGGGTACAACCCTTTTTTACCTACCGCACATTTTTTTTCATCTCTGTTAGTTGTGAATTTTCCTCACTGCCCACTGGATATACAAAATCGAATGTTTAAACTGAAACAGTACTAATTTTATCTTGTGATAGTATTTGTAATGCTAAGTTACGGCATAAAACATTTATTTATAAAATACTTAAGTCTTTTGTTTGGCAAAATAAATCATTAAAAAACAGTTATATCTATTCAAATCTAAATATATCTACCACTTTCTTTAAAAGCTGTAATGCTCACTATAGTGAGCGAGAGAGACCAGGTTTACTATAACTCTGACCTTCACTTTAACCTACACTTCCTACCAAATTAATCTTCATTTAACAATACGTAGCTTTTTCATTTAAAAATCGATAAAATATATCGCCTCAAGGACAAAACCATCCTGTTTCTTTAAAACAATAGAAATGATACTAGGAATCCCTATTTCTTCTTTGTATCCGGCAGTAATTCATCAATCAACGTGAAGTAAAACATCTGTTAAACTCTACGCGTCAAATTATGCATATACGTGATTGTTTTTACTACAGTTTGTTTTCGCTTTGATTGTCCTCTGTATTGTTCGGAAGAATATTTTTACTAATTCGGTCCCTCAATAAGCTTGTAATGATAATATCCCGCTTTTATTATTCAGGAAACTACTGTCCCACGTTCTATTAGTGCATTACAGGAATGCTTCAGGGAACCCCCTCCCTCCCTTCTAGGGTGATGCTGAATGCGTCTTTGGGTAATCTACATCCTCTAGCTTTTTTCCCCAATAACACTGTAGATGAATGGTCATGGATTATTAAAAAAGTTTATTTTATGCAACGAGAAGGGTATTCTTCTATGTAAAAGTTTTGTAAATATCTTGCAATACTATAAGTGATTTTTAGAAAATTTGTGAAAACAACTTTTGAAGAAATTCCTTACCAAATTGTTACCCATGATTTGCAGATCGCCTCGGCTATACTTGACAGCAACGTTTCTTGAACCCAGTACGTCACGAATGCGGAAGGAGAAATCGGTAAACACAAAGCCTGTTGGGTTGATAGGAGGAGTTTCGGTACTCAAGTCGTGATTGAAAAGCACTATAAATACATGGGTTTAGCAAAATAATCATATTTTTAAATTGAAGCTCTTTATTTCACTCAAAATTCAGACACCACGATGGGAACTACTTTGTTTGTTAGTGACATCGTAGGGTCAACTTAAGTTGCTGTTTAGCATAACCCTGTTCTAAAACCGATTGCGCTTCTTCTCACTCGTATTCTACGAACAAAAAAAAAGACGTGAAATGTTTTCAATACTGATTTTCTTAACACAATTTGTGTAATGATAAAAAGAAAAAAACTTCCCGAAAAAAAGAACATTATTCCCAAACATGTATTTGGTACTTATTTCTGCTCATCATTGGCTGAAATTCACTAAACGCGTAGATTCTGCTCACGAAACAGGCAGAGGCGAGGGCTACTCCCACTATTCTCTCTTATTTCGTTGATAGCAAGAGAAAAAAAAATGAGAATCCGCTTCATTCCTCAGATTTGAACCCGTAAAACTGTCCTTGTGTCTCGACGGAACCTAGACTCTCAGCCGCCCGAAACGCACATTTGACTTCGTTTCTACATGTGTTCAGTTTCACAGCTGGCGGAAGTGTACTAATATAATCTTCTGTTACAGTCCGTTTTAGTTTTTCCTACACACATGATACGCTCCACTCAAATCTTTAAAAATAATGTTACAGTTTGATACTAATAACTCTATTTGATTTCTGAATAGAGCAAATTAATTTACTTCACAAATTACATCCACAATAAACGACAAAACATGTGGCAAATATATGTTATGGGCAAAGTGATTAATTGGGCATTATTAATAATGCCCGAAGTGGAGGCGGGCAAAGTGATAAATTTCATTCATAAATTCCACTGAATTTATCACATTGCTCGGGCATTATTAATAATGCCCGGATATATCACATTGCCCGTAACATATTACATATATATATATATATATATATATATAACCAACTTAATCATCTGTAAAGCACCCGAGATTTTTTGTGGAACTTAATGATATCAAAAACGTAAGCTGATTCGAAATATTTTAAGTGAAATGCAAATTAGTTGCATTACTCGATCTGTTGTACTGAAATAAATATGTACTTTTCATCTCAGAGAAGAATTTATATACAACACTTTGAAAACTCTCCCTAAGTTGAATAGTAATTTACTCAATATTAATTATTTTGCTGCATTAAAACTAATTTTATATAGTTATTTAATTCGTACTAATTACCCGAATTTTTTTATTTAATCTCTTTTTTTTTCGCCTACGTATCTAAATTCAAGATGTAATGTTATCAATACTCTTGACCTTTTCTTGAAAGATTTCAATAAATGTTTTATTTCAAATCCATAAACTTTTTATAACTTTAAATATTAAGAACTATAAGGACACCACTTTTATTCAATCTCATTCTCTTTTAAAAAACATATTGCTTAGTTATTTAAAAACACATGTCCGTTACAGCTGGAGGCTTGAAACAGAGTCTAGAAATACAGCTTCTACCCGATCCTAGGAAGTACTTAGTTTTATAGCCATTTTTTTTTTTCGTGTATAAGTCAAGCGCACATGTGTTGTTATTTATATGACGTCACCCTCATTTCATTCAGAAACGGAATGTGTTGGGAAATGTGTTGGGTGTCTTCTAGAAACTTGAAACCATAAAGTTATTCATTTTTAAAAAGTAAGTTTGTACAAAAAGTATGATAAATGAATTTAATGGGATGGAACATTTGGAGTTTTCTTCTACATATCTACATTAAGAAGGGTTAGAAAGCATTTAAAACTTGTGGACTGGAATTATTTGAGATGTTATGAAAATGAAAAAAAAAGAACGTTTTAATAACTTTAAACCCCATAAACATGTTAAAAACCCCGTATAATCAGTAAAAAGTATGAATTTAAATTGAAACTTTATTGGAAGAGTTAAAACTTTTTTTACTAAAAAAGAACACAGCACCCTGGAAACCTATGAAGTTAAAACTCTATTTATATTTGGCGATTTTCATGTTAATATTTAACATTTTTATCATTAGTGATGTTTATAAAAATATTATATACGTAGATGAGTATTCCAGTGAATTGTTTTGGGAAAAAAAGCAATGCTCAATTGGGGTATCCACATGGGTTAGGAAATCACATTGCAACAGTCGTATGCAATTCATCTGTAAAGCTGATTGCAATCCCCCCCCAGTTTTATCTTTTGTAGATTACTTTTTGTGATCAAGGCAAGTTGCCAGGATATAATGGAACATTGTTTCCCATGAAGTGATTAGCTTCGGAGAAAACAACACAAATCACAAAATTGGATTACGTATTTTTTTATACTATCAAATTTAATTCAGTCGTAAATATATAAATATTTTATAAGATGCAAATTATTTCACAATTAAATATTTAATTTAACTAGTCTTTTATGTCAATTTTGTAGGTAAAATAAAATTAATGATTTAATTACCTCTTAAGCATGAATTTCGATGTATAAATAAATGTAATTTACCCAATTTTACTCCTCGAATTAATTGGGTAGGCAGTGCAATTTTTTGTAACTTACTTTTAGCATTTCACTCAAGGTCAATAAGGATATATATAATATAAGACTGAGAGATACTTTAATGAAATTAGATGAATTAGTTAAAAAATATATTTAAGTTAGCTCTAGGGAACTCTCTCATGTATCGGATAATAAGATAACTATGCTGTTTGAATATTGTTTTTTGGATATTGTATCAGGATATGTTTGTTCATAAACAACATCTGATGAGAGCCCTTGAGGTTTGAGTATCTAAACATTCAGAGGTGACAGATAAAAAAGTATGATAACGATTAGACACGTTTTCGAACTAAAAAAGCGATGCCACATTTTTCCTCAAATGGATTTATACTAAGCAAATTCAAAAAGATAAATTCCGAATTATGATGTGTTGTCTTGTTTTTAAGGTAAATTTTTCAACACATTGTTTCACAGCTTTTAGTCAGAACCAACGTCTCTTAGGGTCCTGGAAGTAAGATGTAGCTACCCTTAGGTTAAGTGACTATGCTGAATCCATTGAGACGGCTTACAGTGTCCCTAGCGGAGAAAAAAGAAAGTTAAAAAATTAATTAAAAACAAAGGAGATGGAACAAAAACTTCAGTGAAAAAATTGTCTGCAGTACAATGATGAACGCACAGAAAAAAAATCTTAAATATTAGAGGAGAAATTAGCATGTAAAAATAATAATCTTTTTAAGGCCACAAAAAAGAAAGAGTTTGTGTGAATTTGCAAGTTTTTCAGTGTTAGTATGTAGGTAATCATGAGTTTTTAGTTAAAACAAATTTTCAGTTAGACAAATTTTAACTAAAAATTTAAAAAAGTAGAAGGTTTGCGATCCTTTTTCTTTTTTCAGGCCTGAAAAAGGGCTATTTTTACATGCTAATATCTTCTTGAATTTTTAAGATATTTTCAAACATTTAATCATTCTACTATTTTTAGAACATACTTCATAACTTAGATACACCATCTGGAACGTATCTAGGACAATCTTCAGGGACATTTATCACTCAAGAGTGTAAACGATAAGAACAAGAATGTTTGAAGCTAAAAATACAAAAGAAAAAAGTATCATTGTTCTATGATCTCATATTGAAAAGCTGTAGTAATGCTTATAAAAAATTTTTATTGTTAAAGAAATAATTCGATTGAAAGATAATTTTTTATCATCAATTTTATTAGATTGTAAATTATATTTTTAACATAGAGGCAGATATTCTTCATTCAATGAATTTAAATCATCTTATGTATTGATTATATTAAGTGTTTTCATGCTGATACGATATTTTCCCATTTAAAAATAAGCAGAGAAGGATATCAATCTAACAAGTAGGCCCTGTTTGGAAAATATTTTAACTGTTTATTCTTTATATTCATACAACTTGAATTAATTTCAGTGTATGTAAAATATGAATGAGCTACCATATTTTCTTTTAAAATTTTCACATCATTAAAAACTATAAAAATACAAGTTTGTTTGATGAAGTTTGTTAAGAACATTCATCGCTGGAAGAAAATAGTGTGAGTTTAATAATCGATTATGAATAATAAAAATAAAATATTGATATTAATGTATTGTTTACCACAGATTCTAAAATCATATCTTGCACGAACTTCCACAAGAGGGATTTATACTTGTATCAGCGTATCATCATTTTACTAATTCAGTTGCTACACAAAGTAGTTTATGTAACCCCCATATTGTTTCATATTCATTATGAGTCATGATTCATTGTTTGATGTAAATTCGTAATTCAAAACTGTCCCACAAATTTCCCACCCATCGTTTAAGATTCTCATAAAGCAGAGAAGTGGAACAGTAATGTTTGGTTTGTTATCCATAAATCCAAAGAGACATAAAACAAGACTGAGGGTTTTAACATATTGTTAACGAGAGGGCAAATTTATTGAATGCTGGGGAAACGTAATGTTATGAGTACCTAGGGTTTTGCCATCTTATATAATAAAATATACCTTGCTCATTTTATAGGTAATAATCATCTGAGTTGGGAAAATATATCGCTATAAGGAATAACCGCATTAATATGAAAATATTCTAAAGGCATTTTGGCCATATTGTATTCCAAACTGCATTATTATTTTGGAATCAAATAATAACTTTTGCTTTCAAAAAGTAAACGATTCAAAATATATATCAATTATAGAATGAATAAATGATAAGTTTTTTTTAATACAAATTATGAAAATTATCTGAAATAGGATTCCTCTAAACGTAAAAAACAGGGACAAATTACAAGATTCGAACTTGAGTATACCTTATAGCATACCTTATACTATTATTAGTATTTATTGTTTGATTTAAAAATTCATAATTGGAAATATCTATACTAATAAAATAGAAACCCGCTGTTTGTCTGTTTATTTGTTTGTCCGCGCTGTGCTTACAGCGTATATGATTGGTCCAAACTCTCTTTATCCTACTCTCGGAGTGGTTAGGATTCGTCCTGCCAAATATCCTAATGCTAAGAATCATCGTGATCTAGGTGCAGCCATTTTCTCTTTGAAACCTGGCAACAACCAAGGGGCAAACTTCGGTCTGTTTACATAATTTGGTGAAAAGTATCGGTTTATATCCAGAAACTGATTTGCCTTTCTTTCTTTTGGATTTTAATAGCATTCTGTGGTGGGGATTGCATAAAGCTTTTTCAGTTATTGCTTTTCATTTTCGAACGCCGATTGTTAAGCAACATGGCTTTGGCTGTTTACATCCCATTTACTTCGCTGAGAGGCCGCGAAGGGTGAACGGTGTTTTTTTCCTCTTCATTTAGTGAGTGCTTCTTACTATTCTGATTTATTACTTTTGTTCCGTTTTTCGTACATACATTTCCCTTTTATTCTATTTAACGCTGTATTTTTTGTTATGTTTGGCTCTTGATGATGTTTGTCGTTATTTCATTAAGTGCTTTTTGTGCTATCCTGAAACTGATTTTCATTTCATTCTTTGAATCTTACTTAGTACTTTAGGTTTACTTTTCTGTGTGCATTTTTAACAATAAGAAAATCCATGTAGCAGTTTACTTCAGTTTGATTACAGTTGTGCATTTCTTCCACATTTTTAAATTCACCATAGTTGCTTTGGTTTTTAAAGTAGTTAAGTCAAAAAATTTGTTTGGGAATTGTTTGTGTTTAGTCACATAATTTAAGTTATTTAAATATTACATTAGTGGCATTTTATACACTTTTTCTTAATCATTATAGCTACTAAAACAGCTTGGCGATATTCATCGGGACAGATAACAATTGAACGGTTTTGGTTATGAGGCAGATCAGGCTTCCTTTTCTTTGAGGTTGTTCGTACATTTGTTACACATAATTTAAATTGCCACGGCTTCAATAAGTCCTCCAGCCGCCATATTTATCCACAAGCAATATGCTTATGAGTTGTCATTATTTGAGCTTATGGCTAAACATGGCAGCTGAAGGACTCTTATCAAAGCTGTGCCTTTAAATTACTCTGGCCTTTTATACATTTACTGATTTTTGTTCAATTCTTCGAATAGATTCATTTAACTGTTTCAATCCATTTTTATGGACGGTAATGCAGCGGGCCTCTTTGTGGTGCAGTCTGGGAAATGCTAAATCTGTTGCACCTTAAGTTTAAATATTTTTTAACAAATATGACTTCCCAACTATTACAAAGTGTATGAGATTCTGTCAAAGGAACTTAGTACGGGCGCAGCCCGTCAATAATATCTGAGCAACGCTGGGATAGCGCGTGCGCCATAGGTATAAATATAAAGTTTTACTGGGCCCGGGCAACGCCGGGTCTAGCGCTGAAAGCGCTAGTTAAAAATAAATAAAAAAAAAAAAATACTATCAAATGCAGATATAAAAAATTAGTAATGTATTCATTGAAAAGCATTGGCAGTTGTTAAAGAGAAAAATCTCTACTTATCAAAATCTTCCTGAGAGTCATCCTGATTCAGACTTCGATACGGGTGAATTTCTTTGAATCGGACCGTGAAGGACTCTAAACTTTATTTTCAATAAGAAAAAAGTATACGGTAGCTTACTTACCGAAAAAACAAATAAATATACCTTATGAACTTGAAGAAATAATGATGGGTTGAATAACTTGTGGCGAGATGAAAAAAAAAATTATTTTTTAAATAGTAGAAAATAATTGCTTCTGTTGAAGTATTAATGTGTAAATAGGTATAAAGTAAATCTTCTCTTAAATATATTATTATTGAAAAAAATTCTACCAAAATTAAGTTTATTGATGATGTCTATCAGTTAATTCATAAGTTTCATAAATTTAAACTATTTAATGTGGATACTTTTTTGCAGAATATTATTATTATTATTATTATTGTTACCATTGTTATTATTATTATTGTTACTATTGTTATTATTATTATCATCATTATTATTATCTTTATTATCATTATCAGCATTATCATATTATTATTGATACTTAGATAACACTGTTCAACAAATTTGACCTTCAAAATTTTTTCTTTGATGAAAATAGTCATTTCTTATAGATTTTGGGTCGCTAAAAACGAAAATCGCCATCAAAATTCTCAATTGGTTCGGGATTTTCGGGGAACGGCCCCTCCCCCTTTTTACGTTTTTTGATGACTTAATGACTTTGAATTCGATTTTCAGTGCCAAAAAGCATTACTGAAGTCTTGAAACTACTCAGAAACGGACAAGGAAGGTTTAAATTTATAAAATGTGAAATTTTGTAGCAAATGGATAGGTTTAAGGGGTCATTACCCCCCTAAAAAGGCGAAAAAATAGCTAAAAATAATAGAGATTTTTATACGATATTTTTTCCTATTATTTTTTACGCAATTCACCTTTGAAGGGTCCTAACCCATCCCCAAGGACCCAAATTTGATGTCAATATGCAGCAATAATTTTTACTAAAAGCGGTTGAGGTGTTAGCGCCCCAAAAGCCCCCGCGGAAGAGTACGAAAGACCCTCTCAATCGCGTTGTCACTCACGCGCTCTTGGAACTCACGTTCAATTCGTGTTTCACCCTCGGATAACACGATTTATGAGACAGTCATATAAACAGAGCTAATACATGGTTTGGATGTTACCACAGGAGGTATGAACTTATATGGTAATGTATCTCCTTTTTTTATATTCCGTTATTTATCAACTGCCACTACTTGAACTTTTTCGTAACTATAACGCCCCATAGAGTAATAAAAAAATTAATTACTCAAGAAGCAGAGTCAATTAAGCATTTTGAGGGTGATTTTTGTGTTTAGCGACCCAAAATCTGTAAGAAATGACTATCTTGATCTCTAAAAAATTTGACGATAAAATTTCATATATAGTGTCTCTACACCAGTTCTATTCCGCCCGCGTAGTACCAACACCCTGTTTGACTGATTTAGTGGCCAATTAAGTTAAAAGGTTCAGTATACCATACATTTATATGCCCTTATGTCTATTTTAAACTTCTCAAAGCAAAAATATTAATTCCAGAGCGCGCGAGTGACAAAGCGATTGAGAGAGTCTTTCGGGGGCGGGACTCTTCCGCGGGAGCTTTTGGGGCGCTAATACCTCAACCGCTTTTAGTAAAAATTATTGCTGCATATTGACATCAAATTTGGGTCCTTGGGGATGGGTTAGGACCCTTCAAAGGTGAATTTCGTAAAAAATAATAGGAAAAAATACCGTATAAAAATCTCTATTATTTTTAGCTATTTTTTCGCCTTTTTAGGGGGGTAATGACCCCTTAAACCTATCCATTTGCTACAAAATTTCACATTTTATAAATTTAAACCTTCCTTGTCCGTTTCTGAGTAGTTTCAAGACTTCAGTAATGCTTTTTGGCACTGAAAATCGAATTCAAAGTCATTAAGTCATCAAAAAACGTAAAAAGGGGGAGGGGCCGTTCCCCGAAAATCCCGAACCAATTGAGAATTTTGATGGCGATTTTCGTTTTCAGCAACCCAAAATCTATAAGAAATGACTATTTTCATCAAAGAAATTTTTTCATTGTTGAACAGTGTAATCTATTAGATCGGTTCCATTGTTTTTCTTTTTTTTAACACTAACAAAATTATAGCAACAGACAAAATTCTCATTCCTTTTTTCTTGTTTAATTTTAATTATTTTTTAATGCTAATGGGGAAAAAAATTCAATGTTTCCTTTCTGAGTGTGTCACAGAAAAATACGCTACCATAAGAGAAAATGCAATCTAAGTTCTCAAATGTTGTTTGACTGCTCTAGAGATATTTTTATATTGTTCTATTAGCTTAAAGCCTTTTTGCTATCCTATAGTTTTCTATAATCTTAAAGCATACTTCTCTAATTCATATAAAAATTCAAGATTATATTCCTGATTAAACTTTAGTTTAACCTATAAAGGACTATCGTTACTTGGTACCACAACACTGATTGATTCTTTTCAATACCTGGGATTTATTGAAAAATCGAACAATCGAGACTCGAGTGTATTAAAAATAAATACCAACTAATAAATACTGACAATTTATCATAATAACAAATAAAAGGAAATGACGGGTTGGTTGGGGTTTTATGGCGCATGACCCAAGAAAGAGTAAAGTGCGCCAGGAAATGACGGGTTTCCCAAATTTTTTCAAAAGAAGCCACCAGAACTACTTTTTTCAAATCGCATCTTTAATGAAACATTTTAAATAATCTGTAAAGAAACCTCAGAACCCGCACAAAACCAATACATCGATTACTAATTACATCCAAAAACCTTACGTTCGTAATATAAAAACCCGGCTTCTCCCAACTGCTATATAATCACAACAGAAGCCGTGCAAGCGTTGGTCTTACAAGAAGACAAACCACTGACGCAAGTTCGAATCGCGGCGCAAGAACCACGCATGCTGAAAAAGAGTTCGAATTGACTGACTCATAGAGTGGAGTCCTCTTTTTAACCAGCTGCCCGTGTCAGAGATGTGGGAAAAACTGATCAGCTGCGGCGATCGAGATCCTGATAGAGATTCCGAGGCTTTCTCTTACAAGGGATGCTGTCCACTGTCGAGAGGAATGACGTTTCGAGAGATGCTCCTGATGGAATGTGCGGTGGTTAGAGTCCACCTTGCATTCCTATCAACGTCTTTTGTTTAAGGATGTGATAATGGAGATTATCTTGTTGTCTATTGTAGTTGAGTTTTAATATTATATGAGGCTCTCTTACGACATTCATTTGGCTTTTTTTTCTCTAAATTGCATAGAATTTCATTCTTAGCGAAAAAAATGTTGAAATTTACTTTTACATTACTCTTTATGGAGTAAGTGTAGCTAAATGTGACGCCTTGAGTTCGAGTAACCACTTGAGTCCTTAATAATCCCAACTTACAATAATATTGGTAGAAAATAAAAATTATTATTGTGACATTTCCGAAAGTATCATATAAGCGAAATTTGGCCATACACGAAAAACTTGGGGATATGTTTAAACTTCATTTACGCTAATTTTTACAAAATTTTGAGGCTCTTAAACCCATCTCTCGCAAATGATTCGTTTGAATTTTCGTCGAAATTTTTTTAACCTATTAAGTGCGATAGTTAACGTTTGATGACACGAAAAAAAAAACAAGCTTTTCCAAAAATACATTTCTATACATAAATACACGAAAGTTTCCTTTTTTATTTAAAAACAAATATTTATGTAAATCCTTCACTTCATTTTTGATGGAAGATTATGAAGACGTGATTTAATTGGCAACTTTTTTGTTCTTACGAACTTGATCGTATCTGTATTTCGCGCTCATATTCAAAATCAGCATATTTTTATTGATTTATTTAAAATGTAAAGGTAGGCAATGACCAAGTATCTCCGAAACAGCCTGTATGCCTGTTTTAACTTTACTTTTATTAGTGCAATTTATATGTTGTTTCTACATTGCCTTCAGTTCGCACAAAGTACTTCTTTATCTTTATCCACTTCTGCTTCTTTTTAAATAATAATTTCCATCTTTTTAGTCTAGAATAACCTATAATAATACACTATTATAGACTTTCTTTAAAGACACTGCTAGAAATAGAAAGAAACCGCAAAATAAAATACCCCTTCCATATTTCTCGACAAAAGCGCTACTTTAAGTTTCGCGCTCAAACCGCAAGGTAAACATGCCAAGAAGATATTAAGATTGGCGTTATTTATCAACCATTTTGCACCGTTTTATCCCTCTTGGCGACGGCGTGATTGGCGAGATGGCAACCCTACCGCTAGCATCTTCCTTGACTGCCATTCAGTAAGCAGAAAACAGCTGTGGTAGAATCAGCTGCCAGTTGTTCCTCTCTGTTGGAGAACAGACAGTTAGCTCTTCGTTTCGAGTTCAAAAAGTTTTTTAAAAAACCACTGTAATGAATATGGCGTTTGGTGAATCAAATATACACACGAATTATTATTGTGCGTTTTGATGTCACGAGAAATGTCGGGATATAAATATGGAATGAATTTTCCATGGATGATTCTTATTTCGAAAGAAAATATCCGGAATGCGCGAACGAAATTTTAACAAAAGTGATCGACGGTTTGGGTGTAATAAGAAAATTGAAGAATCGAACTTAAGTTGTTGCCAAAATTGTTGTTGATGAAAATACATTCCATAACCT
Source organism: Tetragnatha montana (assembly GCA_963680715.1). Taxonomy (NCBI): domain Eukaryota; kingdom Metazoa; phylum Arthropoda; class Arachnida; order Araneae; family Tetragnathidae; genus Tetragnatha; species Tetragnatha montana. The sequence continues at coordinate 57,106,729 of OY796676.1, read as the reverse complement.
CATATCCATCTGTTGTCCATCACATCATAACTATGCAGCATTCTACTTAAATCACTGACAAAAACAACAGTGCTGTTTACAATGGATATTCAATACGTTTTTGCAATTCTCTGAAGGATCTTACACCGGATTATTATTTGCAATACAGTGGAGACCGGTTCCAAGGAAAGCACAGATTTCTCCCTACACGTGGTTGTGTTTATATTGTTGATAGAGAACTGTGATAGTCCACTTGAATGGCTTTAGCGGCAAAAGTACAGCAACTGAAGAAGAAATCCAAAAGTGTTCCTTCTATGTGCACGCATAGAGCCTGTAGAATCTGGCCGAAAAGAGCCATATACTACGTGAATGAACCAAAGGTAAACGATCTTGAAATTATACCTTATGAATATCCGAAACTGCTGTAATATTGAATTATTTTTATATTATTTTTCTTTCAAATAGAACTGGATATTTGTAATTTGAAAAAAGATTACGGGGAAATTTATGTAGATCATTTGAAATATGTCTGAATATTAGTAATTGATAAGAGTTGAGGGAGAAATTTATGATGGTAATTTCAAAAACTTTATTTCAAAATACAAATATCAAATCCAAGCTCTAGGTGATTTTGGGTATTCATATCAAGGCTTTTTATCCCGAAAGGATTTTGATAAATTTTGTGCATATAGAAAAAGTCGATGAACCAAAGGTAAACAATAGTAAAACTACCTTAGAAATTTTAAAATTTCTGAAATATTTAAATTTTTAAAATTATTTTTTATTTAAACTAGAATAGTACATTTTAATATAAAAATGTAGAACCATAATTTATCCAAGAAAAAATGTTTTTTTTTATTTTGAAAAAGTGGAAAATTATTTTTGATCCTTATAAAAAAGGTGGAATAGTATCTTTTTCAAAATTTTTAGCAAAATATTTGATATAGGTTATGTTTTAAAGTTTAAACAAATGTGTCAGAAAACTCTGTAGTGAATTGTGAGACGCTGCACATTTTTAAGACCTTGTCCGAATATTTATAAAAGTCAAGTTTGAATTTTTTTTAGATAAATTTCTCATAAATATGTATTAAATACAAATATCACATCACAGCATCAAAAATTTTGTGTATTTAAGGTTTTTTATCCTAAAATATTTTGATAACTTTCATGCGTAAGAAAAAAACAAGGATAAAAATATGTAATTTTATTATTCTAATAACTATATTCTGGTATTACATGTTATTTGAAGTGAATATGAGTCAGTCATTTTAATATAATATATTTTCAATCCAATTATAATATCCTCTATGAATTTTAAAATAAAGTCAGCATTATTAAGTAAATTTTTAGTGGGTCATATCATAACTATTTGTAATAATCAAACCATAGATGAAATTGAAGTAAAATTACATTTAATCTACTATTTAAAACATATTAATAAGAATAATTAAAGTTACTTTATGATGGTAAGAAAATATAAAATGCTTAGAATTTTTGAAAATTAATTTACCCTCAGATTTTTATACTTGTTTCAATGCATTGCACTCCATTATATTTTTTGCTCGAACAATTTAAGTTAATTTGACACATGTTGTTGTTGTTGCTTATGCCACTTGGAATATCCAAGCTCCATCCGCAAAGCGTACAGGATTTAAGGCAAAGGGGGTGCGGCTCCTGAGAAAGTAAAGCCCATGAAATGGCAGGAGTCCGACTTAAGAATTTGACGCATTTATGCCATCATATCCATGAGTATTGCAAAGAAAAAAAAAGAGAGAACATTTATAGAAATCAATTCACTTAGATTTCCATGTTTCTCAATCTTTTTTTAACATAATTTAATGTTTCCCCTCAAAAAATATATTTATTTATTTACAATCAAATAGAACGAGAGAAAAAAAATTACATCACCTGGGATCGTACAAAGACATGTAGGTGAACGAACATGTATAGAAATAATTACAAATTTGTTCACAAAAAGAAAAAAACAAAACTAAAACCTGATGAGGTTATAAACACAAGTGAACAATACATGAAAATAATATGGGAATATAAATCGATAAACAACAGTATTTTGAGAAGTGTTATCATTTAATGAAATGTCCTTTACGATGTGCTCTTTTAAGCTCAAGCGTATTGAATATAATTTTAAATCAAATCAAATAAATTCGGCTTAGCGTGAAATGTCAAACTATATTCCCTATTGTCACCCACACATGTCATCTACATTTAAGTAGGTTTTTTTTTGTTCACTCCATGCATACTCTTTCTTTTCTATTCATACTACACTACCACCTGTTCTGCATTGCGTGAAATATGCAGAAACACGACGAAGCATAAAATATAGCTCTCTCTAAGGATTTCCACAATTCTAAAAGTGTCAAATATATTGAAACATTGAACTCAAAACAAGCTGCGGATTTCAAATATTCGTTTGCGTAATCCAGGGATAGCGAACCGGCACCCCCCGTGCCACATTGTGTGGCACGGCAGAGTTAAAACAGTGGCACGGTGAAAACTTTAAAAACATTTGGGAAAATAAAAGTTTCAGTTTTCTGTCAGCTCAGTTTCGGAGCATTTAATTCTTAATTATGATTTCTTACAGCTATAACTGCATTATTGATTTTAGTTAAAAATCATTAGTTATAATATTTTGTGAGTGCCAAATCTCCTTTTAAATGCCTAAATGATATTAGCTTATTCGCCCCTATTGTCGCAGTTTCTTAAATTGAGACCCAATTTTACTGGATATCTAAAAAAAAAACCTTGTACAATATTATCATTAAAAAAAGAATCACGAATTAAGAAGAGAAAAGAAATCCTTTATTTGCTTATTATAATTCCCATAATCATCAGTCCATGAATAATATTTTTCACCTTTTATATAATTTTTTTGTGTTTTTGGGAAAAATGGCACCTCTAATTCTTGCGTCCGGAATAGTGGCACTCTGCCCATAATTAGCAAAGATAAAGTTAAATTTCTAGCTATATTTTGAAGTAAATCTCTAAATATTTAAATACTTAAAAATATTATGAAAAGCTGCATTTCATTTAAGCGGTGCTTTTAAAAAATACGTTGAATAAATTACTGTTTTAAGATTTAACCATAATTTAAGTTAAATCAAAGCATTATTCTTTTTGTTTTCAGATATTTCTTCTTACTTTTTCCTGATTTTAATGTCTTAAAAATCGACCACAACTTTACGAAACCGATTTTTATCATTAAAAAATAATTAAAGAAGTCAATATTCACCTAAAACCTTTTTAAAAAAATTTAACCTCAATGATCACAAACTTCTTAATAACTATGTGAATTTCAGTTATATTTAGAATAAAAGCGTCAAAATAGTCTAATATAGTTAATCTTAAACACATAAAGAATTGTTTTGATGCAATTATTATGCAAATATTTAAAAAACACATTAAAGAAAAAAAATGAGCTCATTTGATCTCTAATAAGGGCTTCAAATCGCGTTAAAAATGATCATCCTCTCTTAATTCCGGAGCATCTCTCTATCTGCGAAGAAACCAAACCGCTCAAGGTTCACATTAAATCCTATAGAAAAACTGGGGCGGCAAGAACTGACAGTTTTAACAAACCCCCTTTTTTGCATATCTGATATTCTCACTGGGAAACAAACACACAGATCTCACTCTCCCATGTCGGTTCACTAGTTCTTATCAAATAAATAAATCTCTCGCGCGCTTCTTCTCCCAATTTGCTTCATTTGTGCGATTAACCTTGGTTTTTCAAATCAATGAAGTGTCGACCCTGAACCCACTTTTACGCATTGGGGAAGCGGTGATTTTTTTTTACGCTCAATGGTGTGACGGGTCTTATGTAACCCAAACAAAAACATTCGAGCTTTTATGACCGACCCGAAGCGCGGATTTTCCTTTGGATGCGTAGTTTTAATGGGGATTATTTGAATATCTGAAGAGAGGTTTTCTTGCGATTTCATGACGTCATAATGATAAAATTTTGTTTTATTCGATGGAATGTGTAAATATTTATGTATCTAAAGAAAACAACATGTCTCCATCGCTATTTTTCATAGATAGATTTTCTTATGACATCCAATTAAACTGTTATGGTGGCAAAAGTTTTCTATGTTATAATTGAGATCCGAACTCTTTAACTCAGCTTAGTGGGTCAATTGTGGACAGGAAGAGACAAGGTTTATGAAATGCATTTATTTTGTGTAATTTCACTATTTTCTAAACGAGGGAAAACAATATGTGAAGATAATTATTTCTTTTTATATTTTTAAACACAGTAAAGTTACGTTTTAGTCAGTAGTTGGAGTAAAATCTAAGAAATAAAACAAGTTGAATAAGAAGTTCCACATGGTTATGCTTAAACTTATTTTACAAATTTTAAACTTTCTTGGCTGCTTCTAAGAATACTTTCTAAAAAATTCATTAAACATTACCTATGGTTGCTTTATAAGATGTATTTTTTGCCAGCGGGTTTTTTTTTCAAGAAACATGCGAGGTAAAATTATTCTATATTTTAAATAGTGTTTTTGAATAGGTAATGGCCATGGTAATAACTATCAATTTACCATTAAAATAACACATAGAATTGAAATTATTTTATCATTTTTATTGTTGCAAAAATTTATTAAGATGTTTTCAAGACAGAATGATAATAATACCTACTATAGTTCTGTAAATTGTTAACTCTTTTGAATTATAACTATCAATTTACTACTAAAAGATAATTATTCGAGTGTTAGTAATGCTAATAGATAGCCTCGATGATTTTGAGATCTGGAAACTTGACATTGATTCAAGTTGCACAATATTATCTGCTCTTAACTACGACTCATTTATTCTGATTATACTCTTTCTCCGAATGTTTCATATAATGAATCGTTGGTTTTGTGTGTTGCTGCAGATTTGTAGCAGATAAAGTGAATAGAAAAATATTTGTGTTTAAAATTTGAAGGAGAGGGTTGATAACAAAGTATTCCTTCTGATTTTTATTTTAAAGTTGCGAAAAAATAAACAAACTAAAGGTAAAGACTTGGATTATGAGTGTAAAAAATAAACTGATGTAAATTTCAAAATAGGAGGGAAATAAACATGGTGGCCGGTGTCTGTAAAGATGATTTCATCGGACTGTTAAGTTCGTGATCCAAAGTTAAAAGATGTTGAAAACCAAACGTTTCGACTTTATGGAGGTCATCATCAGCAGGAATAAAAATACAACCCTTTTTAAATATAAATATTTATTAAATGAAAGAAAAAGTCCAAAAAAGTTATTCCATTATCTATGATCTTATGCATTCAATGAACGAAAATTGACACACTTTCAGTACAACTCTGCTTAACTTTGAGATTATTCACATAATTTTTTTTAGCAATGATGACTAAAGGGAAATGAATTCAGGTTTTCGAAGGATGTTTTCGATCAAACGATAACCCTTTACTTCCGCGTAGTAAAGGTAAAGTCTTATCTATTGCGCAACCACCCAGTAGGTATTGGTTTACGAAATTTGTAAAGATAAAGTTAAAAGTTTAGGGTGTTGGTAAGTGAACTGGTTTAAAACTGATAGATTTTTAATATCCTTTACATAACAGGAGATGATAACGAGTAGATAATACTCTTTTTAAATAAGATTCAAAATTGATTTGATTTTAACTCTAAATAACAATAAATTTTTAACATAGAAATGTGTTTTTCTATATACTTTTAAATATACATATGAAATAGTTTTCTTTTCATTTTATGTGTTTAACATATAATCTCTATCACATGAAGTTTACCATTTCAACCATCTACCCATTTAAATTAAAGTGATATTTATATTTAAGAGTAACTTTGAAAACTACAGCTTTTAAAGTAACTAGTAATTTATTCTATGAATCCATTACTGAATTTTAATACTTAAATTAATTAAATATTTGTTACGAGACCATAAATTATTTAATTAAATTTAATTAATATGTTATTTGATGCAAAAAATTTTTGATAAAGTAACTTTAAAATATCACAATTTGCTTTAGAGCAATTTTTAAAGCAAACACAAGGGGATTTGTATTATTTATATAACATAAGGTATATTGTAAATGTGAAACATTCATATTTGAAAGTAATTTTTGTTTTTATTTAATTGAAAAGTTCTACTGGCTTTGGTTAAATTTTTAATTAAAAATATTATTGTTAAAATTAACATTTGAAAAAGTCTTACCTTGTTATACGTATTTAAAAAATTTTGTGCCCTTCATTTTTAAAAATTTTTATTAAAAACTAAACTGTGAACTGCTGATACGGACTCAGTACAGATATATAAATTCTAGCATACAGATACAGATACTCATTACAGATATTATAATTATTTTGATACTAACATGATAACTATTTATCCCACACTGGTGAAAAGTATTTAATTTAATAAGTCAGTTATATCCGTTTAAAATAATTTCCCTCTCTTATGGGTGATAGGTCTTAACTGTCCCTGTAAGTCTATGGAGATTCCATTATTTGCTCTTTTTATTGAGGTATATATCTTGTCTATTTTATATTTTGAGTATAATTCCGTATTCTTTGATACATAAAAATAAACTAACAACATTTCCTGATGTCTACACTAGAAAGTGAAGTCCTCAGTAAAAAGGAAAGTTTATTTTTTTTCGTAATGATTTGACAGTCGTTAGCAGCTTACGTGCTGTAAGATTACATCTTTATATTCGAAGTAAGCAATAAAAACTCATTATCTGGGGAATCATCCCAATTTAGTTACTTTTTTATGTTTCAGATAATAATATAGTGGCTGTGTTACGGGCAATGTGATAAATCGGGGGTTTATTAATAATAATGCCCGAAGTGGAGGCGGGCAATGTGAAATTAAATGTCATTTCTCAATTAGTAGTTATCACTTTGGCCGAAATACGCGGGCATTTATTAATAATACCGGATTTATCATATTGCCTGTAACACCTATATTTTATGAGTAAGAAACCTACATTTTTCCATAATACATGTTTAATAAATTCTAGGATGGAAAAGAATTACCAAAATTTAGACATTTGCTTAGTTTTTAAAGTTTTAGACTGTTCCTTTTTTTAAATAGTATGTATAAGTAAAAGTTACTATACTTTTTTTAAAAAAAATTCATTTAATTGATGTCTATATTTTACTAATTTTGCAGATGAGAGTTTTTAGATCGTAATTTAGCATACAATCAATCAAAGAAAATGGAAAATTTTCAATCAATTAGGCCAAAAAAGTAGCATTTTTTACTCATATATTAGGTTATAAAACATTTTGATAATTTTAGCTCTATAATTTTTTTTAGTTTGGATGTGATAGCTAAAAGAATTATCTATACCTTTCCAGTGGTGTTGCATTGAATGCGTGTGGCATGAATCCAAAAAACTAGAGTAATTATTCTTTACAATAAGGATGAGTTAAATGTCCATTTAAGCTATTGAGATAATAAATGTGAAGGTCTTATAGATTAAAATAAGTCATTTAAGTCACGTTCTAGTCGTAAATCTTGGTTTTAAATTAATTGACATGCTTAAGCCAAGCTTAAATTTAGTTACAGTGTGAAATGACACTTATTGTCATTACTCGAATATATTATTAAAGCAATATAAGTTATCACTAATTTTTATACAGCATGGAAATACTATTTTCAATATATTTAACCTGTATAAAGCCTTTTTTCTAATTATTTAAAATTATTTCATAGTGATCTTAAAATATCAGTTAATAATTTCTTAATTATGTTACTTTTAAGCGTTAAGAGTAATATAGTTAACATATTCAGATAGTTATATGCTATAATTTTTTTAAAAAATATATCTGCAGCACAAACTTTTCGTCATTCTTAGTTTTTGTTTGAAGTAGACATTCTTGTATGTGGCTTTTTACACTCATGTTATATTATAGTTTTCTTGTAAGACTTTTAAAAATGAACTAAATTTTAAGATATTTGGTGAAAATGGGAAAACTGCCTACCCCATATGCAAAATTATGAAACCGCTGTATTAAATTTTAAACCTTCTGAGTCCTTTTCGTAAACAATTTAAAGGTTAAGTTCAAAGCGTGCATTTGATGGATACTTCTTTTCCGCACAAACAATGGAGTTGTTTCTCTTGTTACCTTGGAACTAACATGTTATATCATTGAGATTGGAATATGATGGATAGAACCTAAGTGAGGATTCCGGTAATTTCCTCTCTTTGTAACATCCCACCGATATTGTCACTTGTTAACCTTTCAAGGTGGTTAACTTTTTCATACCCTTTTGTATTCTGCATCTTTTGTAAAATAACATTGTGGATATCCGTGAAGCCTTTTGATGATGGCACTTCCTTTAGTGATCGTTGTTTAATTGTTTCGTTATGTTTTTGGGGGTATACGGAATAACTTAACATATCTGATCATAGCCACTCACGTAGCATTATTAATAGATTCATTTGTTATAATTTATAAAATGTTTAGGAAAATATTTTAAATTTTTGCGCATGTATGTTTAAACTAAAGAGAACATGTATATAAGAGAATTGAATGGCTATTTTACATCTTTTAAGCTACTTGTTTTTAGAGAAAAGCACGATTTTGTTTTCTTTATAACCCATATTATCAAGTTCATTTAAATTTCAAACGAATCTTTATTTTGTTCCAAAAATAGTACATTTTATGATGTCTTTAGCCTTTGTTAAAAGTACAATTTTGAGTACCTAATTATCTTCGGTTGAATCAACATTATAGGTAATACATAATTCTAACCAATTCAAAAATATATTTATTTTATCAAACAACTTAAAGCAACTTGATTGAACACTGAACTAACAGTGCTATTTGTTTTCAGCCTTAATTACCGTTAGTAAAAAAGTAAAATATACTCTTATGGAATTATATAACCACTTTTATATTGTTTTAGATTTTAACAATTTCCAGTCGTAAGTTAATAAATATATGTTATGTATCGTATTTTAAAGAAAAATCATAATTACCATGATGTAGCCACATATAACCTTATTTAGAAGATAACTGTTTATTTTGTTTATCCATCCATCTAACCGAAAAGAGTATTTTTTGTCGAAATAAATCAACTCACCTTTAGTGACGTCTACTTAAATTATGAGTCACATTTTTCCATCATTTTATCGAATAAAAAGGATATAAAAGGTATACACGTGAAACAAGCAAACCTTATAATAACAGTAAGGCTTGTATATACTCTAGATTTGAAAATTTTGCATGATGTTTCTTAACTTTTATCTTACCAATAAAAAACATATTCAAAGCGTATATATGTTAAAATGTTTTTTCTTAAAAGGGCAAGAAACTGATATTATTTGATTTTTGTGAAAATCAAATTTTAAATAGATTTCAATTTTAGTTAGAAGGGTTTTTTTTATTTTATTTAAAACTAAAGACCGCATTAGTTTTTTAGTCAGTCAATGGTTTCTATCCCTATATTAATTGCTCACTTAGCCGTGAAACCCAGTAAGGTTGGTCCATTTAAAAATAAAAAAACCGTATAGAGTGTTTTCAGGTGACGTCACAACCGGTTATTTTCTTTTAACTGTGTATCTACTGTAGGGCTTTTAACTGTTGCTAAGGCCGTTGTTTATCTGTTGCGAAGGCGGTTCTTAGGTATGGGATCACGTGATTGCAAATCCTCCAATAGAAGAATTCCACGGCTAGTCATTTTCTGTAACTGTTAACTTCTGTAGGGCAAAAAACTGAAACATCTTCTGTTGCTAAGGCCGTTGTTAGGTCCGAGTCATGTGATTGAAAATGCTCTATTTGTCCATTTTTTCAAGTTTCAAATATTTTCTACTTAAAGAATAATATCCTTTTTTCCCTAATTGGTATATTACCAGGATTAAAATTGAAGGAAGCGTCACGTTTTACGAATTACTTCCCCCGCATTTCCTCTTTGCCGTTACTTCTCTCTTCCCACAAACTTGTTCATTATCTGAAAAAGTTCTTAAATTGTCCCGAGCTTTTATTAACAAACGGATAAAACGGATAAAACGTGGGAGAAGATGCATCCTACGTATTTCTAGACTGTCTTTAGACATCAGTCATATTTTTAGAAACGCTATTGCTCATAGAAATTTGACATTGAACATTTGAATGATCCTGTATTTGTGTCGCAAATGGAAGATCGAAGTAAAGCAAATAGAGCCCCAGATGAAAGAGGACTTTGCTAAAACGACACTTTACACTTTGCAATAACACTTTCATCTGTTTATTCAATTCTGAAGGAGAAATTTCTGTACATTGGTTGTTATTTGACAGAAAGCGATCAAATTATCAACACACTAGAAGCAAAATTTTAAAGAGAAATTTAAAATTAGGTTGGATGTAAATATTTAGAAGTATGTCATAGTGTGTGAAAGAGATATAGGCCTGTGAAATGTAAAGGACTGCCTGAAAGGGGGATAAACCCCGTGAAATTTGTAAAAAGGCCCGTAGTAGAAAAAAAATGAGAGAGAGTTAAAAATGCATGTTTAGAAATGAAGCAGACAATGATCTTTGGTTGGTGATTTGGCTTTATCCAATGTAATCGAAAAGTACCTCATTATCAGGACTCCATTATTTTGTTGAGTAATGTTTTAATTTTAAAAGTCAGTGAGTTACTTTGATATGTTGCTGTATTTTTACGATAAAATCATTAAATCATTTTTTCTATCTTAAACTGAGAAAATCTGTATGCAATAACAGGATTTCTCTTGACAAATTACAGGGGTTTTCTGTTATCAAATTTAACAGGATTCTGTCAAAAAGCAACATTTTTTACAAAGCTACCCACAAGTGCTGTCCTCTCCGTCATATCCTATAGCGACTCCTCTCGGGTTTATCATCTCGTCTCATTTACGACTTTGCGGTCCGGACAGCTGTGTGACTCCAGAAGCGAGCCCCAGACCAACTAACCTCGTAAACTGCAGCACGCGGATCCGTCCAATTCGAAGAAAGTTTCGGTTTCCAGCACTCGGCTCTGTTTACTTTTTTCCGCCGGTTCCAGTTAATGTTTATGATGGATAGTGGGAATCGCCGGCTTTGTGGATGGAGCGACTACCGGTTTTAACTTTTATTTTCTTCTTTGCTTGGTGAAGTATATGATTGTGGAAAAGGAAAATTCTGGTACTAGTGTTGTTAACGGAATGTTTTACTTATAGTCAAATAATTCATTCGGCAACTGAAAATTATAGTTAGTTAGAAGTGAATAAATTATGAATATTTACGTCCAATTAACAGAATATTGCATTTTTTTATAATTGGGAGACAAAAATCAGGTTTTGCTTAGATTTTCCTACCGAAATTAAAATGAATGAACTAATATTTTTGAATATCTGATAGTTATTGAAGGATGACATCAAATTAGAATATAATGATAGCATTTAAAATAAAATTTTGCCAAACTTAAATTTATAGTATATATACAACTTAAAACTAAATTAACTAACATAGATTTTCACATTTGTGTAAGTTTTAGAAAGAGATGTATTACCAAAAACAGTGTTAAAACTTAAGTGTTGATAATTATTGTACTTAAACAGTATTAAACAGTATATTCAAGGTGATCTTCCCATTGCAGAGCGAAAAAACCTTTATTGGTAATAATTTTTGCATTTTAAGAGAAAAATCTAATTACTAATAATTTTCCAAGATTTTCTAGTTACAATGTATGAGAATTTATAGAAATGCAATATATTTGAAAATCAAATCAACGAGTTCTATTTGGTTAACTCGAACATTTCTTATGTTTTACACATACCTAGTTCATAATTTTTCCTGATAATTCCAATAATACCTTAACATCCTTATTTCCCACTTACCAGAAAGAAGAAAAAAAATACATCAACTCCTTTCTCCATAACCTTTAAATAAGCCACTCAAAATGCACGAGAAAGAAAATAAGAATCAATAACTCTACACCTCGATAAAATACTTTATTTTCGGAAACGTGGGTGTCCCCCATGACACCTCAGCCGCTATTTCCCACCAACCACCTTAGTGAAGGAAACAACACGGTAATTATTTATAGACCGTTTTTAAAAGCCGAATACGAGGAAAACGCGGTCGAAACTCTGGGGGGAAAAGCTCAAACGTGATAATCTGGGGCCACGCAATGGTTGAGTCACAAGCAACAATACAGGACTTTATAACAATAGCGCCCTACCCTCATTGGACTATGAATAAGTTAGGTATTGAGTTATGATACATCGTATGTGTTTGGGTAAATATTGAAGGAAGCTTATATAATGTTGGAGAATGGATACTTCTTCTCAGTGGGGGACTTGGGAAGGAGGTTAGGTAAATATTTAATGGAGAATTGTTTGATAGGTATTGTGAATAAGTCTTACCGTTTGGGGGGTCTTGATGAGTTTTTTAGGCTGTGGGGACATAAAGGATTCAGGAAAGTATGAAAGGGTTATGTATGGGTATTTTTTATAGGATATCAAATGAGAGGAGAACTGGATTATGGTTTAATTTTTAATATTGTTCTAGCTGTACATTTTTAATAGAGGCTATATTCAGGGTGTCCATAAAATAACTTACAGTACTCAATGGCCTCTAACAACCCAAAAGAGACATAGCCACTTAGTAAAACCTGTCAGTTAATGTAAAAATATTTTCAAATATCAATTCTAGTTTACTATGCAATAACAAACATCTCTAAAAATACTTTGATTTTCATCTGCATTACCAAGGAATTCGTATTTAAAAATAAAACTATCAGTGCTGTATTTTTAAATGTATCTCAAAGGAATATTGGTTTAATATTATGCTCTTCATTATTTCTGTTTTGTAAAAACAACGAGAATATTTAAAAGTGTTTTGTCACTTTCTTTTTAAACACCACCCTATTTTCACTTTTTTTCTTCTCTTTTCTTCATTAAAAACGTAATTAAATTCCGATGGTTCTTCTAAGTTTTCTTACAAATAACATTTATCTAGTAGTTCAGTGAGCTTAAAATTAAAAAAACCATGAAACAATTATTCAAACGGTATTCAAAGCGTTGAACTTATAAAGGGTAAGCAACCATAAAGGTAAAAGCAGTTAGGAAGGGCTGATTTTGCGTTCTCGGTTGACCAATCAATACACAATAATGAAACCAACTTCCCTAGAGCTTCCTTATGCGATTTTTTCCCGCCTTCAAAATCCTCTTAAGCACCTCTAAACATACGTCAGAAAACATACTCTCCTTCCTGAAGGAAATGACCACGCACAATAACCAGTTCACAAATTCAATATTGCGAGAATAACAAAAAAGGAACCGAACTCGAGAACCGAATGCCAGGTTGGTGTGTTTACGGAAGCAAATCGCATCCAAAGACAATAAAAGGCCATTATTAGCTCTTGTTGCAACACGCGCTGGCAGCGTTTTGAACTGATGAAGAGAGATTAACCCGTCGTTTCACGGTCGGGCGGGCCTATCATCGGAATTCCTCCTCGGACCAAGAACTCTTGTGAGATGCAAAATGGCCACACGGAAGAGTCTGGAATGCAGGAGAACGATTAAGGGAAAGGTCGTGGTGATTCAAGATAAAAAAAAAATGGCAGAAATGATAGGGGTTGTAGACTAAAAAAGAGACTGTAAAATAAATTTTGGACCCCTCCCTCCCCCTTGGTGAGATTTAGTGAGATTTTGCTGGACCACCCTCACCCTCATTTTTTCACCCTCATCAGTTTTTTTCCAACCCGACGAGAGAGGCCATTCTGGCCCCGGGACGTTTTGTAGCTCTAAGCATATTCAAACCAGGTAATTCCCTAATTATTAACACAGATTTTAGTTAATATTGTTGATTATTTTCGAAAATACTTGTGAATGAATATTTTATCAATGCAATTTCGTTAATCACCAGTATCATATTCCATGAAAAATGCATATCAGTAGCGTTTTATGTTCTTCGATTGATTGTTATCGTGATTCATCGTGATCTTGAAAAATCACCTTGCTCTTCTAAATGGGTGGTGATTGGTTACTGAAAAAATAGTTTGGTCAATTTTGCCATTTGCAGTTCTTCCGTGGTCGTTCCGAAACCCTTTGCCAATTATTCAAAAGATGACAGAACTCTGATGCGAGTTAAAATTGATTCGTATACTAATACTTTCGTAGTTCTATAATCAGGTGATTCCCTATCATGTTAACATGCTGGATGTTTAAAATAGTATAACAATAGGCTATTTCTTAAAATATTTTCCCTAGACACATATATACTTCCAATCGTAAATTTTCATTTTAAGAGATGAAAAATTAGATGAGACTAGTTTCAACTCCGGTCTACTTAAGAAAATGCAGGAAATAAATTTTTATATGGCCCCCGTATTTCAAACTTAGAATTTTATGCATAATTCATAAAATAATGAAGAAAATTTATCTCGATATCTTCAAAAATCACTGAGATATGCGTGCTTAAATTTTTATAGGGTCGTCTCAAATTAGTTTTTTGAAGTTATTCCTATCACCGCATCAAAACAGGTTCAACTTAAAGTTGCGGATGAACTCGGTTTTGCACTAAGCCACCAGTTTAAAATTTTTAAAATCTTAGTGAGTTTTGAAGATATTGAGATAGCATGTTTTGTGCCTTATTCAGGAAATAAAAAAGAAGGTTTTGGTTATCTGAAATTAAAACTTTGAGGGCCGTATAAAAATTTATTTTCTGAATTTTCTTAAGTAGACCCCATGGAGTTGAAACTAGTCTCATCTGTTTTTTCATTGAAAATTTGCAATAGGAAGTATGTGTCTAGGGGTAATATTTTAGGAAAAAGTCTATTTTTACACTCTATTTGAAACACCCTGTGTATTGGGGGTATAGGGGAAGGTCGTTCAACTTGGACCTATTTTTATTTTTTATGTAATTTTTTAGTGAAAATAAACTAATGAAACAAATTTCCCTTGATACTTTTAGCCTTTCATATCGTCGGCTTACAATCGAAAGGCACTAAGTCACTTATGGAAGATATTTTGAAAGCGGTGGAATGTCGCCAACGAACGAGCGGACTCTTGGCGCATCTCTAAAATCTCGTCAAACTGTTTTAAACCAGAAAGAATTCATACAGTAAAAAGCTTAAATGTTGGTTCGCGATTAATAATTTATTAAATTGAAATTATTTGATCATGTAATTGAGTTATTTTAGGGATTAAAAGATTTTATAATTCGATTTCTCAAAGATTTTGTAATAATATTTTATTTTTCATACACTATAACTAGAATGGCAACGGTAAAATGATCGCCAAATTTGGCATAACCTCGTACGGAGTAGTTGAGCAAAGAGTGACTTAGTGCCTTTCGACTGTAAGCCGACGATATGTAACAAATATTTTTTCGTTGTTATACTCTATTTGAAGCACCCTGTAGATTTAAATGTAACATGGTGGACTTTTTCTCGGAACGTGTGATGACGAAATATTTTATCAATGAAATTTTGTTAGTCACCAGTACAATATTCCATAAAAAAAAAATCATATTAGTAATTGTTTGTATTCCCTGAATGAATTCGACGTAGTTCACCGGATCTCGAAAAATCAGCGTGCCGTGCTAATTGATTGGTGATTGACTATCGCAAAAAGTATGAGACTTAATTACATTGCGAAATTGGCGAATGTTCCTTCTATGACGTTCCAAATCCGTTTACAATACTCGACAACAACGTTTCCGGAACCCAGAACGTCACTACGCGAAAGGAGAAACTGGGTAAACACAAATCCGGTTGGGGATAACATTTTAAAAAAAGTCAAGAAGTTTAGGAGTTACTACCTTCCTCATTAATTATTTTAGTTTTAAAATGTAAATTTACTTTATTTTACACATAGTTCTGTTCACATTAAGAAATGGGATCAAAAATTTATTTTAAGAAGTAAATTACTTCTAAACGAACTTTTTCTTTTGAAATAAATGGAGTGATTAAAGATAAAAGTAATAATACGTTTCTAGCAAAAATCGTGTTATGATAATTTCCTTAATTTTTCTATCATCTTTACGTAATTTGAAAAGGAGAGGATTTAATGAAACGATTATTCTTAGATGCTACCAATACGCAATTTTAGGTGGCATTAAAACAGCTAACTACTTAATAGCGGCATAAAAATGAACCTTTGGATATTTGATAGAACCACTATGAATGCCAATAACAAAGATACAAAGCAGTCATTTTTTTATGTGCAATTTATTTCGTACTACTGTATAAGCATTTTAAATTCCTAATTAGTTTAATAGCCTCATTATTATTGATGCGTGGAAGATTCACTTCGAACATTTCCACACGCGATAATCTGAGAGAATAAAAGACCTTTATAAGAAATCGTTTGTCAATTTTATGCTTAAATATTTTCATTTATTTACATTCCATCTTTTTTTATTGAGTAAAGATGCATTTAAAGATTTCTTTAAATGTTGTAAACATTGAGTTTAAGGGTAAAGAAATTTCAGCTTTGAATATACAGGGTATATCAACAAGTCCGCCCAAACTACTATGCACAGTGAGATTCCTTTCGTGGAGTTTATATAAAATACCCAATAAAGAACTATACCTCTATTAGTTTTCTACAAAATCGCGGCAGGAAACTATGATTTCACATCCGAATATACGTTAAGAAAGGTTTTTATGGAAAAAGGTGAACATGGTTATTTGGATAAGTTGCTCACTAAGATGTTAAAATCATCCATTGCGCATGCATGCGTACTCCGTGGAATGATTTAATTAAGTTTTTATGGAATATAGTTCTTTGGGAATTTTTATGTACTTGACTCAAGGAATCTTTCTGTGCAGAGCAGTGGCGACTCGTCCATAGGGGCTGCGGAGCTGCAGCACCCCCAACCCAAATTTCCCCAAATTCCAATTTTTATAGCTTTAAAATATTTCAAAAAGGATATATATTTTCCCCTTTATTCTTCTCCTTATTATCCCTTTTCAATTGATAATTTCACAGCAGTCAAAACACTTCGCCGTCTCGCCAACAATTTCTTTCCGGGTCGATCAGCACCCGGAAATATACCGAACGATTGCTCTATCATATCAAATCAAAATATCAAGAATTTAGCACGCAAATCTGTTAAGGAGGAGAGGGGCTGTTGTGTCAACAGCCCTGACCCTGGCGCCGAGCAAAATAATGATAGTTTCTTCTTTGCGAGCGTAGTGAAAACGGATGCAAGAAGAAAAATATTCGATTTCTACTAATAATAAATCATATTGGCTTTTTAGCTTTTCTTACTAACCTTAAAGTTAACTCTATTTGCCATTTTTTATTTAGCTTCTTTTTTTTTTCTTTTCAAACAGTAATAAATAATTCTATTCAGCTAATTTGACATATCAGTGATATATGTCTTATTTTTTCCTTCTTTATTATTCACGAATGTTATTATTTTTTTACTTCAAATTTGATTTTGGATAATGTAATTTTTCAGTCATTCTAGTAGCGTGCAAGAGAGGAACTCATCGTATATGGATGGTATAATGTGTACGATTTTAATTTTAAAGTTCAATTAAGTAAAAGGCGTGTTCTGTTCTTTTAGCGTATCTGTTGTGAATTTTAATTTCAAAATATAGAAAATAGGGTAATTAAAAGAAAGTGTGATTTTGATCTTCGGTCTTGTGAATGAAGAAGTCAAAAAGAAACGATGATGCTTGGTGATTTACATCTGTAAGCGTCTTTTCGTATGATTTCTATTCATGTTTTCCAGAGTTTTATTTGTAATTTTATCGTTTAAAATCTGATCTAAAGTACTGTGTAACTTGGTGGATCAGCGCCGTAGCAGCACCCCCAATAATTTTAGCTACGAGCCGCCACTGGTGCAGAGTTTATGTGGACTAGTTGAAACTACCAGTATAAATCCTGAAAGATAAACTGTGGAAATGCCAACAAATATATGTATTAAATGTGGTTTATTTGATAATTGATATTATAAACGCGGAATTCCTCGACTGGCGGTAAAGGGGCCGTTCAAATATTAAGTTATCATGTTTTTGGTCATTTTTTTTACCCTCTCCCCCTTGCATGTAAAGATAAGCAAACTACAACCCCTCCCCCTCTGAAAACTGTCCGACCCCCTCCTTTGTTTTTTTTTACAAAATCAAAATTTAAAACAAAATTTATATTTGGTTGACTTTTAAAATTATTTTTGCAAGAAACGATATATTTATGAAAATGCAGTGTTTGTAGCATCTTATATAGGCATCACACTTCCCCTCTTCCCCCCCCCTTGTTAGGAAAATAAGCAAAGAGCAAACCCCCTCACCCCGTTATGTGCTTACGTAATATTTGAACGGCCCCCAAAAAAGTTTAGACCTTGACCCCTAAAGGGCCCTAATCAGTTTTAATTGGATCTGTAAATTTTTTGGACCATTTTTAAGTGGAACTGAATTTTTTTCCAAACTCTAAACCTCTACTAAACCTTAACTACCTACACACGTAAATATTGTTGGACGTTACCTGCACACGTAGAGTTATGTCCAGCCCCTCTATCACCACATTTGGAATAGAAGTTTTCATTTGAATATCGTTTTATTTTAAAATGAAATATCGTTTTCTTTTCTCCTGGATAGTGGAACTGGAACTAAATAGCATCAAATCTGTCTAAGTAAAATAAAAACTTCAAAACCCGGTTATTTCACTTATCCAGGTTTGAGTGTATTAATAAGAGAAATTACCTACAAAACCTCCTTAATACAATATGCCGTTCGTCAGAAAAACCCAAAACAGTGAAACAAAACAAATCCGATCCCGACAATGACCCACATGAGCTAATCGATATAATCCTCAAGTTACCCTTGACCCATCTTCCGACCCTTATAAAGCTCGCACGAAAAACTTCTTAATAGCTTCCACGAACAAAAAAAAACTGAAGCGTGATTCCCTGATTTAGCTTCCTAGTGTTTTGAAAAAAAGTATCTGTTTTGATGAGCGAAAACAGAGAGTGTGATTGTTTTGGTCTTGTCTGATTGGTCAGTCGTCGGTGAGGATGGTGAATGTAGTTAACATGTAGACAGAGCGCGCATGGGGCTGAAAACCTAGGTACCAACATGACAGATAAGGGAAAAATTCGTTTTGGTGGATGTTCGAGTAGACAGCACATCTCGGTTTCCTTTTCCTCTTTATTCCTAAATTTTCTCCTTCCCCCGACTGTACCTCCTCTTTCCCTACTATTTTTTACTCTCTCTCTCTCTTCCCCATTAGTTTTTTCTGTCATTCTATTTCTCTCTCATTCATTTTCCCTCTCCTTATTTCCTTCTTATCTCTCTGACCAATTCTTCATTCATGCCATTTTTCTTTCAGTTTCCCCATAGTCCCCTTCTCTCTTCTTTTTTTTTTCCAAATTTCTCTCCAAGTTTTTTTTAATATCTCCAAATTTTACATTTATTTTTTTAATATACAACTTTAATCTCTCTTTTTTTTCTCTCTCTACCTGTAGTTATCCATCTCTTAATCTCGTTCTTCTTTTTAATATATCCCCACTTCCCTCTCTTCCTTTTCTCCTCTATTTATCCATACCTTTCTATCTCTCTCTCTCTTTATAATTTTCACTTATTAAGAAATTATATTTCCCACACTCTATTTTTTTTATCTGTATATCCTTCTCTTACCTTTTTCTTTCTTTTTGTTTCTATTTTTCTCTTCCGATTTCTGATCTTCATCTTTCTATGTTTATCTTCTAACTTCTTTTTAATTTTATACATATTTCTATCCCCTTACTTTCTCCTTCTCTTTCTTTCACACTTTCTTCTTTATCTATCTTTCTTTATATTTTTCTTTTAATTTCAATTTATATTTGACCCCCACTCTATTTTTATTTCCTTTTAATTATCTGTATCTCCCTTCTCTCTATTATTAAAAATTCTGAATCTCCATCTTTCTCTGTATATCTTTAAACCTTTTTCCCTGTATTATTACACCTCTGTCTATCCCTACTCATCTTTCTCTCACCATCTCTTTCTATATATTTTGCTCCTGATTTATCTCTGTCTATTGCTGCCCCACTCTTACTACACAACGACCCCTTTGCCAATGAGTGGATATCCCCTATGAGCTCTCTAGTTTATACCAGCTCTACGAGATGATGCGCATTGGAAACAACTCCCATTAGCCTAGAATCTCTAATCGAAAGGAGGTTAATGTAAACATGCTGGCAGCTGCGATGACGGACAACTATATGTTGCTGATGACAGTTACGGTGACTTTCGTAATAGAGAGGATTGAGCTATAGGACCGGACTGTGTTATTATCACTTGTTTTATAACTGATAGTTACTGGAGGTCGTTTGGATGGCTGTGTCATGATATGCAAATAGAAGTTAATAGCATTTTTAAGAATGGGCACGTGTAGGGAAAATGGTACGATACATTTTCGGAAAATTTTAGAATTGTAAAGTGTGTATTCTAGAGCGGTGCAAGTAGTTCTGGTAAAATGGTCTCCTGCCTTAGAAGAGAAGGGCTTTCTTTGTTCTGTTCTATCAGTGTTTCCGCCTTTCCTTCATTTCTTAATTTTTTATACTTAACGAGTATAGTGCTGTCCTTTAAAAACAACCCACTCCAAATTGTACCCTAAAAACAACCCATTGAGATTTTTTAATTAAATAATTAAAATAATTTTACCATCTCATATACCCTGTTCTTCTATGCCCTTTAGAGTGTCAGGGGTGTAAAAACTGGTCGGTTTATTTACTTATTTTTAAACAAGCTGAGAAAATGTAGATTTTTGACAAAAAATGTGCTTCAGATTTACAGATTTTGTAAAAATGTATGTTATAAAGACTTTAGAGCATTTTTCGCGCGTTTTTATGTTATCCCATTACTATGAGAATAAAATATTAAAGTTTTTGCTCAGTCCGCCAATTAGAGTCCTTCTAGGAAAAAGTGTTTTTTTTTTTTCAAATTCTTACTTAATTGGCTGCCAATTTGTAATGGATAGTTGGAATTAAAAATGCTTAGCACTAAAATGTTAGGGAGGATGAGCCGCTAGTACAGTTTTTGTTCGATTTAATTATCCTTTTTATTGAGCTTTTAATGAAGAAAATATGAAACAGTGGGTTGTTTTTAAAGGACAGCACTATATATGACAAAATTGAAAGATACGATGAAACTTTAAAATTGAATTAATAGGATAAAAATGTTAAACGTCCTAAAACTTTTAGTGATATAAAGTCAACCTTCCTTCTTAATATGAGTATTGAAACAGTATTACTTTGGATACCGGGTAATTAAGAACTCATGAGCAGAAATGATAAGGGTGTAGACTACAATAAGAAAATTCAGAATCACCCTGCTCTGGGTGGGCGGCGGAGCAATCCTTAGGAGCTAGAGCGTGGACAAAAGTTGCCAAAAGCAATGAAAAATGGGCTGGCAAAAAGTTAGGGTTTGAAGTAAAATTTCAATTTGTAGTCTTCTAAAAATTCCGACAGTAACAACTTTATTAGTCTTAAATAATTTTGTAGCCTGTGGGAAAGTTAGAATAAAATCGATTTCTAAATTTAACCCGAAAAGACGGACGAGATTGAAAGTGAGCTATTGAAACGTTGTAAAAATAAATTCCTTTCATATTTTCTAGAGGTCAGTATTAGTTTTGTCACGTAGTTATATAAAATATGTAACAAATAAATTAGATATGCACATCACTTTAAAAAGCTAAACTGTGTTTGAAAATTTTTCGGTTTATCGCTTAATACATATCACTGATAAGTTCTATTCAAAGAAAACTGTATTGGGAATTTTTGCACACATATTTCATGCTTTGAGTGGGAATATGATTTTACTGATTCTATAAATAAAACATGAGGAACTAAAAAAATTTGTCTTTCTTAGCTGGTTGACTGATTTCAGTAGCAAATCTTTGTAAAAAAGCATTTAGTTACGCTTCTACCGGTACCACTCTTATGAGCTAAGAGTAGAAAAATGTGTGCGAATTTATAAATAGTCAGTCTACAATGGTTTCAATTTCATTCTCATCCAAATACAATTTTAAATGTTTAAGAAATCTTAAAACTTGTGCTATTTCTTTATAGTTAACACATGTTATATCCTTATAGTTTTGTAAGATCCACTCCGTGGTCAGGAAAGAAAATTACTGGATTAAATGTTGTAAAACTGGAAATATGTTAAAGGAGGTCATTGTGGTTTGTATTCCAACAAATCACTTCCCTAAACAGAAATGAAAAAAAAAAGTATATATAATAAAATGAGAGGGCTAAATTAAAACTTAAAACTCGAACAAAAATTAAAAAAAAAAAATGAGTGAGAAAATGTGTGGACCCATGTCTAGTTTTCGTTACCTATATTAAATCTTTGTGGTGGTGAATTTTTTAACTATTGGGATTTTAAATAAATAATTTTAGATTTTTTTTAACTAATTTCCTGATTTTTTTAAGGTTAACCAAGAGTCATTTGGTTCAGTATTTTTTGTCCACTTCATATTAAAGCTTTATATTATTATATCCACCATGTATTAAAGCTGATCCTTTTCTTTTGTATGTTAAAAGGTAATCGATGATTTTTTTCTCAAAAAACATGTAACTATAATTTTCTTTTGTAATTTAAAATATTATCGATTATGAAACAAATTGCGATAGACACCCACAAACATCGATAGGTCGTAAAAGTGTCACTTTCAATTGTTTGCGGCGAATGTTTTTTCTTTAGCCTTATCTCGACTAAAAGATATTACGAAGAGTAAATGCGGTCAATATTATTTGTTTGATTTCGGGATAAGAGATGGATACAGAGATGGCTGATATGTGCGATGTAACTGATACAAATTAGAGCGGAAATCTAGGTGATAGTATCTTATAAGTTGCGATAGTGCTGTGAGATTTCTATTACTTCAGAAATTAATGGTAAAACAATACCAATTGTGTATCAAAATAATTCCTCTCAAAAGCAAAAACATATTAGGGAAAATGCTGATTAAAATTCAAACCAGGGCCAGAAACCGCTCTCATCAGGGGTCCGTCTAGTCCCTTTATCCGAGGGGATTCGTTCATTTTCCCGACACTCAACTGCCCGACAATTCTCTTTCCCTCCTTCCCATTGTAGCGCATTGACGACGATGATTGATGTCGGGCAAACGCACCTGTCGGGCAACTGAATGTCAGGATTTCCCGAGGAGGAGACAGGCCCCGAGGGAGCCTTGGAGATTCATTGTATTTTTACCCTTTTCAATGTAGTTGCCTTTCGCTTTCAGCTTGTCGTTGATACTTTATTTCATTTTCAGCCTTTCTGTTTGAATTTCCAAGCTCTCACCAAGATAATAAAACTTTTACCATTGCTAGTTTTAATTTTCCTAGCTTATATAGAGTGTTTTCAGGAGACGTCACGAGCAGTTTGCAGTAGTTCAAAAGGCGGTTGCTAGGTGTGGGGTAACGTGATTGCAAATGCTCCAATAGAAGAATTCCATGACCAGTAACTGTTTTAACTGTAACATGCTGTAGATCAACGCGTCTGTTGCTAGGTCCGAGTCATGTGATTGCAAATACTCTATGCGTCTATGCCCTAAAATATCTATTAATCGCCCAGCATTTATTGACTTCCAGTCAACCTAAAGAACTTTACCCACCCCTTTGAAGACCTCATCATTGGCCCCCAAGGGATCTATAATATAGATCACTACACAATACCCGTCGCTCCCTCTGTTCCAGCCGGTCAACGAACGACCTTCAGGCGGCAGGCTCTATTAATTACCCTCCGAAATGACCCCACAGTTTGTTCAGTAGAGTAACATACAGTTTGGTAATTCCGGCGTCACTCATCATTATCACGGGTTCTAATCACACTCGCGTGCGGCACGCTCTCTTCCGGTGCTCCATTGTGATCAGTGAGCCGAGCTTCCGCTCCCCCCTCCCTTCGCATATTTTGAGGATCAGATGAGGATGAGAGTGGCATGCATAAATTTTGGTTGGTTTGTTGGATTCATTATGAATAGATCGATTACTTGTGGGCAAAGATCTATTATTGATTGATTGGAGTTTATTTCCACGGGAAACGTAAATCTATGGTCATTGGTCTCCAATTTAAATGAAGCAAAACTTTTAATTTTAAAGGTGTAGTTTATCTCTTTTTTGAAAAAGGTTTTTAGGGAACGGTTTCCAGGTAAAATGTTTTTAATTACTGATCCGTATAACATATTTTTGGTATCAAACTGTTCAGATTCTTTTGAGGATATGCAAATATAGCCATAAGAATTTCTAAAAGGCGAAAAACCAAGTGGTAGTGGGGAAGCCATAAAAATTTAGGAGGGGGGTATTTTCGAATTCGAAGTTTGCCAATCCACCTCGAATACAGGAGCTATCCTGCATTGTTACTTATACCCACTGGCTTCTAACCCCGCTTATCAAGGTCCCGTTCATAAGTGCTAGTGTGCTCTGTTATTATAAAGAAAAGAAAATCAAAAGTAAGATTTAATTCAAGGGATATTAGGATTGTTCAAGAGGAGTCAGCGTTATCCCGAACATTTAAAAATTATAAAAATAACACACCTATAAAAACATGAATTTATAACTATATTTTTATTTATATACAGGGTGTTTCAGATAAATGTTTCATAACTTCTAGGGGAGGTAGGGTACATCAAGACGAACAAGAATCGGTATAGAAAGGGGGGTCGCAAGTGGGATCTAAGAGGTAAAAATCACGGATGAAAATTAGCAAAAAACCTCGCATATCTGGGCAGAAAACGATACAATTGCTCGATTCTGGTATTTTTTTACATTAAACCAATTCAAATTTTCCATGTACAAACGAGATGCAAGTGTTTATTCTTATCAAAAACAGACCAATAAATGAAACAGGCATGCGTTGTAAGTTGATAGACTGCAATAGAAAGTGTCACGACAAAAATATCTTAATACTAGAGTTTTGTTGGTTGTTTGGAGTTATATGGCGAAAAGAACTAAAGTCTGACCAAGGGACAATTTTAACTTTAATCTACCTACAACGCATCCTTCATTCAATTATTGGTCTGTTTTTGATTAGAGTAAACACTTAGATCTCGTTTTCACATGAAAAATTTGAATTGGTTGAATGTAAAAAATACCGGAATCGAACAATTGTATCGCTTTCTGCCCAGATATGCGAGGTTTTTTGCTAATTTTCACCCGTGATTTTCACCCCTTAGACTCCACTTGCGACCCCCCTTTCTATACCGATTCTTGTTCGTCTTGATGTACCCTACCTCCCCTAGAAGTTATGAAACATTTATCTGAAACACACTGTATTTTATTGTGAGAAAAAAAACAGAATTAGTTAATAATGCTAATTAATGATTAAAGCTAACTAGATCCGATGTATACACAGAATCGGACCTTATCCCTTACGATCTCGCCAAAATGTATCATACAATTCGTATTAAATTCCAATGGTTCTCTTTAGGTAACTGAACCGTAGACAAAGTTCAGTCATGATCGTATCGCGGAGTTTGACATTGTGACTGTGGGATGAATGAATGAGGTACTAGTACCTCGTTATCACTTTGCTTTTGGAATGAGCGCTTGTGGAGGCAGGATCTAATGGGTGCGTGGGGATATGCAGATGACGATGATATTCAAAAGATGAGTTGAATAGTCAGTTGTGTGCCGACAGTGGTTAATGTGTTCGGACTACTTCTGAATGGGGAATGAGCTTTGATTGTTGGTATGAGTTGTGAGGCGAATAACGAGTGTGGATTGTGAAAGGATTAGATTATTCCGGTGGACTTAGTTTCAAAGTCACGGTTTATGCATGCTTATAATAACATTAAATTGTAGAAAAAGTTGGACACTTATAATTTTTTAGACCTAAAATGTATATTTTCCATGACATATTTTACGGTAACTTGATATTTGAATTTAGTAAATATTGATAGTCGTTTTCTAAAAATCTTCTCTTAAATTGTTTCTGTTTTTATGACTGATTGGCATTACTATTTTTTTTCGTTAAAGAAGTTATTTTTATAAATAGAGAGACATAAAAAGTTACCTATTCAGAAATTTGTATTGAATAATTATAAATTACCACAGACTTAAACATAAAACACTATAGAATGCCTATATGCATATACCAAGTTTTAAATTACTACTTTTGGTTTTTCCATAAATGTGCTTTTGTTCAGTATTAAGTATTAATTGTTGGTTGAAATTGTAAAAAATTGGGAATATGACGTGATAATCTAATAGTGAGTAATATTTCAGTCTACCAATTAAAAACTTTGAAAAATTACCTCCCCCGCAAAAAAAAAAAAATTGAAAACAAATCTTGGTGTTTCTTTACATTTTTCTCGTTTGATAAAACAAAGTCAGAAAAGTTAGGACTTTAATGTAAAAGCGGGACATTTAGCCTGGACATTCAGTCAGCGGGACAGTGAGGCAAAGTGCGGGATGTCTTGTCACTCTATACTATTCAGTTAGTTTGTTTTAACCACAGCAAAAATATCATTGCAACAGACCCATCATGTCAAATCACCATCACCAAGGAAACACATTTTAACTATTAATTCTTCCACGAAGACAAAAAAAAAACGCCCGTCATTCAAACAAACAATCAGAATAATCGCACCACTTCAACCTCGTCCATCGCTTTCCTCATTTCCCCTCATCAGCATGTCCGTCACTCGTCGCGCATCCTGCCCCTCTGGACATTTCTCCCCGACCTAGCCCCCACAAGTCCCATTCAGAGTCCAAGGGTGGAGATCACTTCCGCTGTGACGATAAAAAAAAAAATAATAAATCCCACACGTTACTGCCACAAAACGAAACCGGATGAGAAAAAGCTCTACTTCCTACACTTCCTATGAAAATTCACGTTGTATTAACAATGTGGATGGGGAGGTGTTCATTTTCATTTTGGTGTGGTTCTTTTGTACGTTTTAATTGGAGTGTTTTGTGTGTCTCTTGGTAACGGGATATCGTTTTGCCGAAATTGGGTGGTTTTCAACCATTCACTGTAAAAAAAAAACAGTCGAATTTACAGAAAAAAACTGTAAGCCAGGACGCCAGTTTTTTCCCGTTTATTTCACAGATAACTTCTGTGATATTTTACAGACATTTCATTTTTTTATAATTTTATAATTGTTATTTTTTTATAAAATGGAAAGTCTGTAAAATATCAAGACTTGTGAGGTAGACTTGACAAATTTTGTAGCAAATGGTGTTTCATCACCATTTGCTACAAAATTTCATATTTCAGATATTTCAACCTTTCTTGTCCCTTTGTGAGTAATTTAAAGACTTGACTATTGCTTTTTGACTCTGAAAATCAAATTCAAAGTCATTCAGTGATCAAAAAGCTTAAAAAGGGTGAAGGGCCGTTCCCCGAAAACCCCGAGCCAATTGAGATTGGTGATTTTCATGTTCAGCGACCCAAAATCTATAAGAAATGACTATTTTCATCAAAGAAAACATTTTGAAGGTACAATTTGTAGAACAGTGTAATTTATTATTCAACAAAACTTAACACAAATAATTTAAGTCTAACTACACATTGCTCACCAATACATGACCCGCAACATGGTATAAAAATAATTATGTATCAATATTTTAGCTGTTAGACATCATTCAACCCATTTCTAGTCATGTTACCTATTTTTACCAATCATTTATGCTAAGCTTTTATAAAGTAGCCTTTATACGTGAGGCCCTAATCTGCCCAGTGTCCAAGAGTTAAAATTTGCTATATATATATATGTATATGCAAAGAATAAAGTAACAACACATTTTTATGAGAACTCTTTACGAAATGATGTAACAAAATGTAGGATAAACTACCAATTTGAATACTGGTTGAAAACTTGATTCCTGTAAACGCACATTTTAGCTCGTTTCTTTTATTGATTTGTGTCAATGTTTGTCGTTCAGGAGTTATGACGATGATGAGTCTGGTCTCACATGAAAGCGTTCTGTCTACACGCGGGTGGATCCCACTCTCACGGGTGTTCTGAAAAGGGATGTTTCACTGACTAACCCACTTATGGTCCAACTTCCGTGGGTTTTTGAGAGTTGAAACACGTGCGAGTGCATGGGAGAAGATTGGGTTAGAAGGATTAAATAATAATGGTATAAAAATTTAATGATAGTGTGTAATAATGTTAGAAAAAAATCAATTTTCGTTGTATTAATGATTCATATACTGCGAGTAACCATAACGGTTGCTTGTATGATTAGGGATTGCACGTTTCTAATAATCACCTAAACACATTAATATTTTTAAAAATATATTTTCTACATTGTTTATGTTAATCTTCGGAAAAATATTAAAATGGATACACAGAACTATTTTTTATATGTGTGACATATAACTAAACAAACATATAAAATATATTAGATTTAAAAGAAAAAAATAAGCATTATAAGTAATTTAAAACCATAAATTAAATACCATGAATATATTTTTTTAAATTTGATTTCTAAGAATCATTCAAAATCTATCTTCTCTTCCTTGAAGTGTTTATTTTAAATCCAGCAGCCTTTCCATTTTATCTAAGAAGATTTTAAGATATTTTAATACCATTTTTGCAGTTTGGGATACATTAAAGAAATATGTTACTCCTAAATTAGTATCTCGTCTTTAAGTACAGAAATCTATCGGAGATATTTTTACATCTTAGTCTGCTTAACCGTCCTCGATTTATAGGTATTTTTTTAAAACTAAAAATAGCTCTAGATTTAAACAATTATCTGTTCGGAACAGATAGTTAACTACAATAGTCACGGCGTAAATAAAGGGAAAACTTCCTGAAAAGATAACGTCCCAAATC
The DNA here is from genome assembly GCA_963680715.1 of Tetragnatha montana. Classification (NCBI taxonomy): domain Eukaryota; kingdom Metazoa; phylum Arthropoda; class Arachnida; order Araneae; family Tetragnathidae; genus Tetragnatha; species Tetragnatha montana. Next base: position 57,078,061 of record OY796676.1, on the reverse strand, counting down.
CAAATGTTTCATATTCAAATAATTCACATTGCATTTTTTAAATTATGTAACGTCTATAAATATCCTAAAGAAATGTATTTTAATAAAAAATTAAAACATCACATTTAAAAATTTTGTGCATTTTTTAAAGTTTATCTAAAACTTTTAAATTCTTCTGTCGGTCATTTTTGAGGGCTTTCTTAAATTTTGGTTTACCGACGATCACAGTCTACATAAGTTGGCTAATCGAAGTTGTCTTCACACAAATATATTTTTTCTTTTCTTCCCTTTTCCATATTTATAACAAATTATTCCACACGCATTGTTTTCACTAAAATAAACCTAACTTCATTTTCTAAAACATGCAACACTTGTTCTGCATTGGTTTGTGCTGTGTGCTCCGATTCCAAACGAGGAAGTTCTCATCTGTTTACAGAGAACCAGGTGATGCCGAATCACGAGGAACAGTACAAGTCTATTTTTATATTAACAGACTAGGGAGTGTTTCTTTTTATCAAACAGATTTTTTTGACACACCAAAATAGAAGAACAGTTTAGTCGTCATTTCTTCTCTCTCGACCTAAATAAAACTTTTGTCGAAAAATAAATCGTGTTTCATATCCTTGATAGATGGCAGCACCACAACTATTGAGCAGAGCAGCCGTTTTCCTCATTTGGTTTAACTGGATTCTGTTTTGATTCTGTGTTTTACACTAAAAGGGGGAAAATAATTAATTAATTAATTGTAATTTAATTTAATTAATTGTAATTTAATTTAATTAATTTTTCTTAATTAAGTATTATTATATTAGTAATTTCAATTACATTGTTAATATTTTGTATGCGTTTACTTTTAAATGATCAAATAAGAAATTTTTCTGTGACATTATCCTTTCCACTTTTTGACTTGTGGACTTGGGTCTTCAAGTAGAATGCGATAACATAACAACAACGCCATTAAGTTAAAATTGAATAAAAATATAAATTCATTGTCTAAAAACTTGTAGAACTTGTAGTCAGAGATATTTTTAACTCCTCTGAGAGAGTATTTCACTCCTTTAAAATCGGACATACTCTTTAAAAAACTAGCCAGGAGTCACTCTTTGAATTTTTCACAAAGGTTTCGCTTAAAAAAAGCACCGCGTGGCCCCACTGAAATCAACAAATAATATTTTTCTACTCAAAAACCCACCTGATCTCGTCAGCGGAGACATTTTCGCCCGACTTCTGGCCAAAGCCAATTGCCAAAAGCCACGGCATCGGCACCCTAATTATCACACTTTTTGTGTTTTCATACAGCCATAATATTTTTTTTTCATTTATTGTTCTGTTGCTTAGGGAGTTTGATTACGGTTTTCGTGTCTCTCTTTTACGTCGTCCATGCTATTTCCGTATTTCACTCCTCTTAATTAAATTTCACGCGTCCTAAAAAAGTCGAGGAGTATTTTTACTCCTCCAAAAAAATCTTAGGAATAACACTGCTTATAGTTGATTAGTTCTCAATGAAATATTCGCGTGTGATATAAAATTGAGTTTAAAGAGGGGTCGGTTCCAAAAGTAGATTTTTTCAGGATGTTAGTTTAAAAAAGGGAGATATCAAAAATCTGTTTCAGGATTATTCCATAATGTTTTTTAATGACTAAAACAAAACCCATGAAAATGTGATTTGATCCACGCTTTTTTTTCCAGGACACCATCACCCTATGTACCCTAGGCATAGGCACGGCTTTTGGGGAGTCTATATTGGACAACAGTCCTCACAGTGCCACAGTGGTAACGAACGAACATTGCGAACTTCTGCGGATAGAACAGAAGGACTTCAGAGCAATATGGGAGGTAAGAATTTCTAACCCTATATATTTTATATTTACACCTTAGAAAAATCTCCTGATAAAGATAACAATACATGAAACGTATCAAGTAAACAATGTATATTAAAGAAAAGGAATTTAGAAACGACAAACATTGCTGTTAGTATAGTTAGTTATTTAACCTATGGAAGTGATCAGAAATAGATTTCAAATTAATATTTTTCAACTATCTTAAATATTATATTTTTATTTTAGAGCAATCCATTTTAACTCAGTCATGTTAAAATGTGTGGGCGTCCCCTTTAAAAATTTTAAAGAGCAAACATAATGAATTTTTTTCCTACGTTTAAAAGAAACCAAAACTCTTCCAAGTTCATACTATTTAATATTCTAAAACATTATAACATCCTGGAAATTGTGTACTTTATTTACTGTCATTATAACTAAAAAAAATATTTTGTACTCAAACAATACGTTTTATCCCAATTTTTCAAAACAAAAAAAAATTAATAATTTAAATAAGGGTTTTAGTTAATTAAAAATAAATTTTAAATTATTTGAGGATGTAAAAATTATAGAAATTTGTCAAACTTGACATAATTATGTCAAATGAACACAACATCATTTTAATCCAGGTCGAAATTAAAAAAAAAAAAAACACGGGATTTACTAAATCTAAAGTATTTCATAATAAGAATGCAACCAACACTTTACTTAATGAAATTATACGTTTTACGCATATCCCCTCAGTGTTAAAACTATTTAGAAAATGACCCCTGTATTACACTAATTAGAGTCCAATATAGAAACTACAGAAAACCGATTGTGGTATAATAAATAGTGAATATAATATTCATATTTCATTGTAAACTAATAGTTTTAGATTTGCTAAATAATTTTATTACTGCTAAGTACTAATATTACTGAGTAATTAAATTAACTACTAAATAATATTAGAGTTAAGCAACTCTAAAAATTATGTAGCAAGCGATTGAGAACAAAAGGACAAATTTGTGATAAATGATGTGGAATTTGATTATTTCTTCAATTTAGGTATTTTATTCAATGAGTGATGCAATATACTCATTTATCTAAACTTTCAATCGATTACCTCCCTCAGCTTTTTATGATTAAATTCTTCCTCTTTTGAGGTAAATGTATCAAAGAGTAAACCCGTGTTCCATTCATAGAAACAACAATAGATGTTACATCCTTTATGCTAAAAGGTGAGTCTTGATACAATTACAAAATATTATTGTTAATGCATTCATCATAACCTATGAAATGGTTATGAAAACTATCTCCAAATTCTGAAATTTGGTTGCAACCTTTTATTTTAAATTAAACAGTTTTAAAATACTTAAATTTCACAACTGATGTCCCTGAATCAGTTTTGCTCGAGTTTTTACGCTGTTTTCAATATTCATCTCATGAACTTCATTTTTGTCTCAACGCCTTCCAAAGCCACCAACGAAATTCAACAAATTCTCTAACCAGTGCTGTAGTTGGAACAAAATATTTGTGGGGACTCACATTTCCCCCCGATTTTGTTTTTCAATTTTCCCCAGAAACTCCAAATTTAGAGGGTCGGTGTAACCCCGCGTCCACCCCTCATCCCACCACTGTCTTGAAATCTAGTGTTTATCATTTTCTATTACACTATAATAACTATTTTTGACATTTCCTTTAATGAGACAAAATATCACTGTATAACCTCAATTTCTGCATAATTAAAGATAATTCCAATCATTCAGTGCATGAAAAACTTAAAAGGGAAATATAAGAACATTAACTGCGGATGTAAAACTGGGTAGTACATTTTAAAATATCCTGTCCCATTTGAACCCATCGGGTCCGATGCACAGAACGATAACCGTATCTAAGGATTCAAATATATCTAACTTAGCACATAAAGGATGCGCTTGACTTTAGGCCAGAGTTACTTCCATCTTAATAAGGCGCTTTCTTTCAAAAGGTATAAATATAGATACGGCAGAACGGTCGGTTACCCTTTCTCTATTTCCTATTTGATGACTGTGTTTCCTGTTCCGATAATAGGTTCTTTATTGTTTTATTAATTTGGATTACCGAACAGAATAAGATGTTACTGTTCTTCTTTGTAACAACGGTTGTTATTTAGAGCTAGCTTTACGTTTAGAGAAATACGTTTTTTCTCATACGTAGTACAGTCTCACATCTTTCTTTATTTTAATGTTTTTGATAATTGTTTTTTGTTCTGAATAATTTCTATTCTGTTCATAACTAGAGCCAAATTTTAGTCTTTCCGTTGATGAGGTACTATAGTCTCGACAATTAACAATACGTTGGGTTTCTTTTGCGAGTCTTTTTTATTAAAATATAAGTTTTTAGAGATTTTTTTTTTTAAACGTTTACCACAAAACGGTTTTTTTTTATCAAAATATAAATAATTGGGAATTCTTTAATTAAAAAATTCTTGTTATGAATAACAAGAAAGTATTAAAAAATTGATAGTTGAGATTTGAATAACAACTGCTTAATCCACAGCTTCCTCAAGAGGTTTTTAGAGTCAGTCTTAATTGGCAATCAAGACAGATTAAGAATGACTAGAGAAGTAAATATTTTCCTTGAAACACTATTTAAACATCCTGTAACCATAGTTAAACTACTAAACCTCTCAAGCTAGTCAAGCTATTTGCTAGTTTTTCTGATTGATGTAGGAAAATGAATATCCAGTTTTTAAATCCATTATAATCACCTATTTAATTTTAATGAATTCATGAGAACATCCTTGTTGGTTATAGACGATTTTTTTTAAAAATAAATAATGCTAGGCATCTTACATAAGAAGCGAGGGAGGTTTATCAAAATTCAAAAATAAATCCCTGATGAAAAATACATTTTTGGGGTTTTAGTGTGAGGTTCTAGGTTTACACATGTGATCAAAACCACACCTTATAAAAGTGGATATTGCTCCTTGGAAAAAGCATAGTAAAAACATTTGATCTCGTGAAAATTAATCGGCTCTGTATAACGATTTTTAACTCTCTTGAAAAGTTTTATGAAGTGAAGATGCTGGGTTTAATAAATACATCCTCGTGTAAAGTTTATAAATATCATTAGTTCGTGGTTAAAATATATTTGTTACTTTAGACAGAATTTATTAAAAAGGGATTTTCCTACTTTCAGAGAAAATTCATCTTCTGATAGTATACAATTTTATTCATTTGTTTTTAAATCATGACTTTTTCCAAGCTCATTTGTGAAGAGAACACTATTTGTGACCTAAAATTCCCCAGACTAAAAGTAGACCTAAAAATACCTCATTTCTAATATGCGCGCTTCTGATTCAAATTAAATATTATCTCAGAGAAACCCAAGACAGAAAAATACCCGGAACGCACGTGAGATCGGTGCATCTCAGATCTCACCTGACGTCACGAAAACGTCATGTTTCGGCCACACCGCGAGTGTTCTGAAGTGTCAAATTTTCTATTTCTGCAGCTATTAGAACATCGAACATAATTTTGAAGGAAAGATAAGCCTTGTCTGTCTTACACTGCGGTCTTATCTCGATGGGCATTAACACTAGTCTGAAAGTAGATAAAATCCAACATGTGTTATCGTGTCAATGGAAGAATGAAGATTGGACATTGCAATTACGAAATGATTTTGATATTTTCTAGGTTTGACGAAATATTGCACTTTAATTTCTAAATTAAGATACTCTAAGGGTGAGGGTCATAGATTATTTCACTGACAAAATTTCTGTGTTTTAATTGATTCTTTCGCATTTTCATTTTGTCGAATATGGTACTTTAAATTGATCTATCATGCAGCAATTGACCTTAAAATATATCGCAACCATTTTACTTCCGATTATACCTACTTCCTACATATAATTGCTGTAGGAAATCCAATCAGTTTTCAAACTCTATCCTTGTATTTTATGAACACCAACCAACCGGATAAATCCCAATTCTCTCATTAATGGTTTCATATTATAAAATTGTTTGGGGACCTGTTTAACTCTATGCTTATTCCAATTTTTTACAGCCATAGGTCTACCAAATGATAAAAAGAAATGGATTTCTCAAAAATACTATATCTATAATGATAGCTCAAATACAAAATGCAGAACAACTTAATATGCATTATGAGTTTTTACACACTTTACGCCATTATTGAAAATGCTATAAGAGAACTAAACTTTCTCATATCCCATGTACTTATCATCATGAAATGGGAAAACCTTACAGCTCACAGAGTGACATGTAGTCGAATGTTTAGAAGAATCAAACAAAACTAAATAATGTTTTCTTCTATGTTAATTCAAAGTTAATATGTTGCTCAGACTGCAAGTAGTGGTCAGAAAAAATGTTTTGTGAGGAAAGTTTTATATCATCCAAATCGTAATGACCGTTCTGAAACCCATATTAAACACCCACATCTTTACATCAGGTATACTTACATGTAAAACGGAGGACGCGCGAGATTACGTTCTATGCGCGAAATAAGCATAAACACGGAAACCAAAACCTCTTCCCCTTTTACAAAATGAATTATTCAAAATATTCGCACACAAAACCCTATCCCAGAAGCTCTCTACAAAACCCAACCAAGGCTCTATCACTAAGGTCATTATACCCCCATATTCCCAGCAATATCCATCCAATCAAACAAGACAGCAAACCCATTTTTACAATAGCACAATGCCAGCCATCCGACCTTGCTCCTTGACAGCCAAAGAGACATTCCCCCTTGCCAACCTCATCTCCCTCCATCAACTTATTTTATCCAAAGATAAATTAATCGATCTCTTGTTATGCTACTGCGTCACTGGTTACACGAGTCGAGAGGTTTTTTTTATTAATGATTTTTTTTTTGTTCAGTTCGATTAAAGGGGAAGCGATCCTTTTCTATTAACCTCTCGCTGTAGGCGGGCCAGGGTAATTTTTGCTCTTGTTGTTTGCGGTAGTATGGGCATTAAGTTGTCATCTCACGCTGTTTATTATGTAGTCGACAAAGAAAAGGGCTTCAAGTTGATATTATGGAAGGTGAGTGATTAAGTTTAATAGTGCGCCCGCTGCTTGTTGCTTTCAGGGTTCGTTTTTTATTGCGGCGGGGTATTGGAGATGTTTGTCTTTGTCGCGTGTTTGCTTTTCTCGGTATTACGATATTGTTTAGTTTGGAGAGTTAATTAAAATTATATTTTTAATACGGGTGGAAAACCCGTTTAAGATTGTTTTTCTAGTATCTTTATATGAAAAATGAATACTTATTGATGCTTGATAAGGCCTTGTTTTAGTTTTAGCTATTTTTTGAAATACACTTTTGTTAATTTGGGATATTTGCCATTTTTAATTTTAATCCGTTCTACTATCATGAAAAAATAGATATTAATTTTATTAATTAATTTTTTTAATGGAATAATCTATAATTTGAAAATAAATTTGACAACAAGCTAAACGTTTTGCTCATCAATTACAACTACTTTTGTAAATACACTTTTGTTAATTTGGGATATTTGCCATTTTTAATTTTAATCCGTTCTACTATCATGAAAAAATAGATATTAATTTTATTAATTAATTTTTTTAATGGAATAATCTATAATTTGAAAATAAATTTGACAACAAGCTAAACGTTTTGCTCATCAATTACAACTACTTTTGTAAAACTTTATTAACTCGTAGTTTAATAAAAAGTTTTTGTAACCTCGATCAATAACAGAAATGAATAAATCGTTCGCATTTTAAGGTTATTAATTTTAATTCAATTCATCCCAAAACCGAGAGCAGAATCAATGTTGCTGAATTTAATAGGATACAAAATACAAAATAGGATACATACTTCGGTTTTTACTTATTAGTTTTTATCAGTTTTACAAATCAGAGTGTGTGAAAAATATTACTGTTAGAAAAAAATGGAATTTTTTATGATCAATTATTAATATTTGGTCATGCTATTTGCTTATTTTAAGGTACTAAAAAAATGCAAAACATCGATGTATCGAAAAAAAATGTAAAACAAGAAAAATTTATTTTTAGTTGTACCGTACAACCAATAATTAATTGCACATTTGTGATATAATAATTACAAACTGAGTTTCACTGTCAACAAGAGAGAAGTTTTCTAGTTTTACTTTAAAACAAGAAGTTTTAAAACTAGAAGATCGTTTTAAAAGTGTGGCATCACAGGGTGGAGGAAGTAAATGAAATGTGACAAGACAGGGGTATAAAATTCTTGAACTTTGTGAAATAATTTATGTACGACCCCCCAAGTTTGAAGAAAAAGATTAAATGTTAGTTAGTTCATTTCCCAACTAGCTTCCTAACCAGGAAATTCTCCCGAACCAAAAGATTAACACTAGTAATTTTTTTTTCTGCTGCTGGGTTTTTACATGCGATAAGACCACCTTATGCTGTTGATAGTGGCTTACCAATGATTTCTCTCAAGACTGATTTATCATGCACTTTTTGCCTTATAGTGCCTCGAATACACGGTGCTTAAGTGCTGTTTGCTACCAGACCGTACGTGATCTATAAACTTCCCTTTACGTGTAGCATGTGGACATTAATCACTTCCATTAACATTAAATAGAAAGGGCCTAAAAGGATATTTGTTCTTTTTAGAGAGGAACCTTAGGGGGGAAACCGGTAGATCTCCTATTTAAAAATGCATTTCATGCTTTATGAGTTTAATTCCCCTTGTAGCCTATAGATAATTTGTGTGAAGTTATGGTCTTTATAACAATTCAAGTTGGGTTCAATTCCGTTAGAGTCCCCGCTAAATATATCCCGGTTCTTTTAGACAACAAAAAGTAGAAATATTCATAAATAATTTCAAACTCATGAATTAAAATGTTTAATTAGATCAATAATTATTCAGTTTATTAATAAAAGTCAGAAAAATTTGTTGATATTTGGATATATTTAGCGATTTGGGTATTGGCGATATTTAGCGTGGATTCTAACGTTATTGTACCTCAAGTTGAACCTACCTACTTTAATATTATAAATTATTCTGTGTATGATACACCTATCAATAAGACAAATTTAATTACTACAAATGAAATTGATCATAAAAAAAATCACTCTCAAATTTAATAGTTTTAAAGTTATCATGTTTGAAAGTTAAATTTTAGAACTGTCTGTTTTCTAAAGCAAAAACGTGTGACCTCATCAGAATTGAGCGGTTCTGTATCACGGGTTTTTTTTATACCTTTCCTAAAAAATTTCTAAAAGTGGAGATGTTGAGTTGGTACAGGTTCCTCCTCTATTAATGAACTATACATAATTTCTGTTCAGAAAACAACTTCGGTAAAAACGAAGCATTTACCAACTGATCACTCACATTTTGACTTCTTCACCCGTTTACCGAAAAGTCAAAGATAGGAGAACGCGGTCGACCTGAATAATCGCTTTCCAGCAGAAATAGGAAACGGTATGCAACAGTAGGAGAGCATTAATCACTTTTATATCCGAATCGAAAAGAGCCCAGTGCGTCGCAGGATTTTCTCTTTGTCACCAAGTGAATGATTGCGGTTGAGTATTTCACTGATTATGAGTAATTAGCACCCCAAAAAGACACTCAGGGCGGATGTCAGTGTCTCCTAATCGGCTCTGGAACAAACATGGTCAACTCGTCTCAGAACCGACAGCTTGGAACCTATAGATTGCTTATTCTTCTTCTTTTGCTTCAGCAAGTAGGCTCGTCGAATCGCTGTCAAGCGGTAATTGGTGGATTGATGGTGCATCTATCAGTGTTCTTGTTGTGACGATGTAATGAAGAGGGAATGCGTGATTGATGCGGTACGGTCTATATTTGCATCCGATGGGTATGTGGAATGGAGATAGTTTTGAGGGGAGGAAACATATATATTGGGGTTTTCCTGTCACGGGTCTCTCAACGTGTTTTGTTCCGTCTGACTTCCGAGTTTTAATTTTTTTATGTGGAGGCAATGATTTTAATCAAAAATCAGAATTCTTACCTTTACGAACAATTAGTTCTATCGCAGAAAAATAAATTGTGGTTGAGTTTTAAATAACAATATTTATTAGGGTTTCTAAAAAAAAACTTGCTAAACTGTGTGCGTTTACTTCTTTAAAAAATTTATATCTATTGGTAAAAATTTAGATGCGGTGAAATAAATAGATATTTACTGCGTACTCTTACCTGACGTGGCGGTTAAATGTACGTAGGATGCAAAAATTCACAGACCGCCTTTCTTTATTCTACCCTCTTCGAAATTGAACGATTTCTCTCTCTATTCACCTTCCCTTGAATACAATCCCCATATTGTATTCATTTTTGTTGAAAAAGAATTCTGGTCCCCTCGGTCAACCCCGAAACAAATGTCTGGTTACGGCCCTGCGTTGAAATGTGCTACTAACGTCTTTAATGGGTACTATACTAGACAGCAACGTTAGTTGACCCTATGACGTCACTAACACACAAAGTAGTTCCCATCTCGGTGTCTGAATTTTGAGTGAGATGAAAAACGCCAATTTAAAAATATGATTATTTTGTTAAACCCATTTATATATCACGATATATCACTTTTTATCACGATTTTCCTACCGAAACTCCTCCTAGCAACCAACAGACTTTTTGTTTACCCATTTTTGCCTTGACGTTAAAGACAACTGCTGCAGTAACCGCATACCTCATTCTCACCTCAAACTTTAAAAATTCAATGAAGTGGAATACATTTACAGACAAAACTAATGCTTCCTCACTTCAGCTAAATAAACAATTCTCTCATTCCAATTTCTCCACAATAAAATCTCCTGATCGCTTTTCACTGACCCCTCCCTTATCACTCGCGTCGGCTCGACATCAATCCCTAAGCAAGTGGAGCGACTGACTCACCATTGGCACCTTGGCTCCTTCCATTATCACCACTCCTGTCGCAGAAGAAAAAAAAATATCAGCGGATATTGTCACAGATTACGGCACTCAATGTGCCTAAATGGGACACTTCGTCTTCTTGGACAGCCTAATGTGACTGTTTTTTTCTTCAACTACTGTTCCCATCTAGCCTCGTTGTAGGGGGTCGCTGGTTGATGGACATGGAAGGGTCAGAACTGTGTTGTTTTTGATAGGCAAGGAATGGTTATGTTTGGTGTTCGTCGTTCGGGGTGGATGGGTTTCGGGGTGGATAGTTTTGCGGACTCTTTGGGTGTTTGAATCGAAGAAGATGGATATGATCAGGTGGTTTCTGGAGTTGTACTTTCCGAAGGTGCGTTTGAAAAGTCGTGGTGAGTTTTATCCCAGTCCGTTTATTGACTGTATACTATTTGAATGGATGTTTATAAGTTTTACATATTTTTAACTCGAGCAGTTTACTTCTCTCAATTTTAAAAGTTAGTTTTCTAGAAATATTATGGAATTTTATTCCTCCGTGAAAGTTTTATTTTTCTTCTAAACAAATAAGACGTATCCAACCTTTTACTAGTTTATGAGAGTAAAAAAAAAATTGGGACAGTTTTCATTATTTTATAGTAGGTATAGTGTTTCTCTTTGTAAACGTTTGCCAAATTCATTAATTTCGTACTTACAGTATTAAATTTTATTTATGTTTCTCTGTTCGAAGAATATACAGGGTGTTTCTTAATTACGTGGAAAAACTTTGCAGGGGTTAGAGGGGACCTAGACAAGCATATTTCAAAAAAAACATGGGGGGCGCAGATGCACCGTTAAAGAGCTAGGACCTAATGTAGTGCGAGAGCGTTGCAAAAGTACGTTTCGGCAAGGCCCGAGTAACGAAACAAAACATAATGAAATGAAAAAATTTATTGCATGAGGTACAGCAGTATCCGCACTACTTACATCATAAATTTGATAGAAATCGGACCACTTGCTAAATCGTGGGGTGAGTTTTAAATCGTGCAATATTAATATTTTAGCCAAAGAATGGAGTTCCTTTACATTAGTGTAATTGTATTTAAAAAATGATGATCGGGGAAGGAATTTTCAATGATCATACATTGATCATTGAAACTGTATGATCATTGAAAATTCTTTCCTCGATCATCATTTTTCTTAATACCATTAAGGGAACTCCATTCTTTGGCTAAAAGATTAATATTGCACGTTTTAAAACTCACCCCACGGTTTAACAAGTGGTCCAATTTTTATTAAATTTGTGGTGTAAGTAGTACGGATACTGTTGTACCTCATGCAATAATTTTTTGCATTATATTATCTTTTGTTTCGTGAAACGGGCCTTGGGAAAAACCCCTTTTGTAACGCCATCGCACAACATTAGACCCTAGCTCTTTAACGGTACATATGTGCGCCCCCCCATTCCTATTCGAAATATGCTTGTCTAGGTCCCCTCTACCCCCCTGCAAAGTTTGTCTACGTAATTACGAATCACCCTGTATATATTTTTGCATAAGAAGGTAAATGGAAGATATGAGGTTCATAAAACAAATCTTGAAACATTTTGAAATCAAATTTTTAATTTTATTCTACAGTTAATTTAGGTATAAAACAATAGTTTTTTTTTTGTTTTTACCATTTATATTTGTTTATTACAATATTGCAACATGCAATATTATGTAACAGTTAATCGAAAAAGCGTTATACATAGGCCTTATAAGACCTACGACCCTACAAAGCAATTGTTTCACGTACCTTTTTATATAATGCAGTTCGTACCAAATACATTACGCATATTCGGTTACGAATGTATTTTGTATTTTTATCCATACAAGAATTTCTTTAATGCATAAAGAGAGTACATAGAAAATGGATAAATAATATTTACAATTTAATACTACATTTTCAAAGTAATAAGGTAAAATATTTTTCGTGAAATTTATATCAAAGGTATATTTTATTGTCAAACATAAGCTTGTAATAAAATTTCGAAAAAGAAGTGTCTTATTCACAATATTGACATTGTTATGAAGGCCAGTAAACAGAGATAAGCTTCGATAAAACTATGAAACAATTCTTGTACTTTTGTGAGTTTGGGAATCAGATAACCATCAAAATTCATGGCAAAAAATTACTGTCTTCTCTGGTGGCATTCAATGTAATCAATAAATTTAATGTTCTATGAATATTTTCTCAAAGTTTAAGCAAAATAGAGTATACTTTGGTTATAAATTAAAATAGCTGTAGAAGTTAGTAACAGTAAAATTATAACAAAATCCTTTTTATAGAGATCTCCAATAAACTAACATAAGACCCAAGAAGGATCTTCACAATGAAATATTGTTTTAAAAGAGTTATGATCGTTTGAATTTAAAAACCTCTAACCAGTTATAATTAAAACCCATGCAACCTCCTATTTTATTGCATCTGCATTTTTGCCTGATAATAAAATCAAACAAATGGCAAATGGTATTGTTTGGATGTAAGTTGTTAACTTTTTATGAAAAGTTGTTGATTTCTAAGAAGGGTAAAAAGATAACCATTATCATTACTATTGTTTGAAATGGTTTGTAGTTAAAAACAGTTTTGTGTGATTTGCATGATATCATCTAAAATACTGAGATGGTACAAAAATAGCTTAAAAATATCTGTATTTAAGTTACTGAAAAGCTTAAATAAAAGTGTGATGAAAAGAGTAATTAAAATTTCAAAGAAGCTACACAAGTTTCGTTATTTGTGGAACCTATTTTGCCTAAAAGATTTAAAAAAATGCCACTCAATTTTCAGAAGTAATTTTGTTATTTAAAAATTATCGCAACAATATTTAGTCTTTAAAAGTTTACAAAGCCGTACTTGAAAGAACGAAAAAATTTCAATATGCGCAAAAATGTGAAACACCAGAAAGTAAGTTACTTTGGTCTCGAATATAAAAAAACATTAACTGAACTAGAATATTCAAGAAACCTAAACAAATAAAGAGCTTTCAGAGAACCATCTTTATTCAATTCCACAGGGCAATTTTTACATTCTTTTCCACTTTATTTGAGTTACCCATTTTGTTCTATAAGTGGATTTTTCTTGCGTTCCTTATACGGCCTCCCAAACAATTCCAACATTTCGGAAACTTTCCCCTCAACTAAAGAGAGCATGCAAAAGAAAATTCTCAAAAGATCCTTTCCTCTTTCCCCCCCCCCCGAAATCTCTAAGGCTTCCTCCAAAATAATAAAGTCATCTGAACTGGAACATCTTCCTGGTCAGACCGATCCAGCCAATATGACATACACTTTCAGCAATTAATTTATCCTTGTTCTCCGCTCAATTTCCCGAGGTCAGCAGCGATTGGGCGTGACGTCACCTCGGGCATGTCGTCACTGAATGGCCGCTCGCTGTGGCGATTTTTTTTTCTCCACTTTCGCTCGTCTTCTTTTTTTAATGCGAGTTCATGTGATTATTACGGAACTTGAGCGTTCACAGTTAAGTGAAAGCCCACGCGCGCGGAGCAGTTAGCTAGTGAATGGGATTTATAAATTTTGATTATTTTATCAACGAAGGGACCAACTTTTCTAAAAGCTTCCACGTTTTTTTATTGTTTACAAAATTTCAAAGTAGATTTCTCTCGAATACGGTTCTCGTTTGATTTATCGAGTACTTTCTTCTTGGAGTACATTTGGTGATCATGGCATATTCGTGGAGATCTTAAAAAAGAGCATACTGACTGAAGGATGCGGATTTGTCAAGGATCATGTGTTTCAAGTGTTTGTGTTGTGGTTTTCGGACAGAGGAGGACTATTATTACAAGCATGAAACTCTGACTATGGAACTAAAACGAATGCTTAAATCTTGCCGGAGGTTTACCAGGAACAAAATTGTAAGTTCGATTTCAATTGAAATTGATTAAAAATATATCGAGGATTTCCTTACATTTTCTAGCAGACTTTATGCTGAAGTAATGAAAAAACTACCTTCAAATCAATCAGTATCAAATAAATTTTAGCACCTTATTTTTTAGTTTTCCCTTAGTTGTTCTCTTATGATCTTTTTACAAAAATTATTTCGCTGTTTATAAAACCTTACTTTAGTTCAATTTCAAATGCTTAAAAAATTTTTATACAATTAATGAAAAACCCAAAATTGAGTTGATAAACATATTTCAGAAATATTAGAGCTACTTTTTAATTCGTTTGTAAAGTTACACTTTTCTGCACCTTACTATATTTGATAAAAAATATTCCCAGTATAAGAATAGTGATAATAATTCCCCATTCAAATACATCTGTTTAAATGTGTATTTTTTTTTAAATTATATTAGTTTTACCAAATTTATTTTCAGAATATTTCATGAACTAGTTTAGGAGGGCATTTTTCTATTAAGAATTAAATAAGAAAGAGGAAGCTCAGCAAGATTAAGAACCAACATAACGTTCCTTCAGAAATTCCTATTTCCATCAGTTTTACACGTAAATCGTTTTCATAATACAGGGTGGTCATAAAATAACATCCCTTCTTTAAAATATTCTCTACAGACAAAACTATTAATAAAAAAATTCTGAAATTTTAAGGCATTTTGAAGGGATGGGAATGTTTTTGAAACAAAAAAAAATAGTTAATTTGCCCCTTCATAGATGGTGCTTTAACTAAATTTTTGCCTGAATATCGAACCGTCACCTGAAGTCTAAAAGATAAATGTTTATTCATGGTGTCAAATCAGACACTTAAGAAAAAAATTATAACTACCCTATAAGAAAGTGCGCAATTTTGTTAAGCAAAAGGGATAGTTATAATTTCTTTTTCTGATATATTTTAATAAACATTTTACCTTCTAGACGTCTGGTGACGGTCCAAAAGGCAAACAATTAAGTAAATTAATTAATTTACTAATTTTTTGTTTAAAAAAATTCCCATCCCTTCAAATGCGTCTTTTAAATTTCAGATTTTTTTTACCATTAGCTTCGTCTGTATAAAATTTTGAAGAAGGGAGATTATTTTATGACCACCCTTTTAGTTAAAACTTTTTTACTTTTAGTTAAAACATATAACCAATAAACTAATATTTCAATGTTTTTTCGTGCATAATATACTGATGTGGAGCTTGCACCAATCCAAATATAAATAGTCATAACCAACTAAAGCGGCTTCTTGAAAGCAAGCAAAAGCCTCTAGGAACCCCATTACCATTACCAACCAACTAAACAACCACATTTTATCTTGGTCTAAGTTAACGGTACCGTAACTAATATGATGCGATGGATTTTAATTTCATAAAAGTTAGTAACAAACTGGTCATATTTCCAATCTTGTGGCAACTTAACCTTTAGTTGATTTGTGTAACCTTTGCGGTTAATAATCATATTTGTGTTGTGGAATATATGTTTCGTTTAAGTTTACTTTCTAAGACGATTTACCAATTTTAAATGTAAATACATAGTTATGTTTTCGATAAAGCCTGTAAGTAAAATAAGTATTTACTTAATAACTTAACTTGAATTTTCACTTTCTATAGATAAATTTTAAAAATTCTTTTGGAAGAGTAAAATTTAACTTATTTACCAAATTGATCATAAAATCAAAAGCCTTTATTGGAGGGTCTTCTGTGCATTTTTCATATTTTTATGATAATAATTTTTACTGCCTTTGTACTAGGCAAATTTTAACTCAACTACATTAATGTAAAATTTTAAAATATGTATTGTTCAAAAATGCCATTTATTGGCAAATTTTACAATCTTAATTTTTATTGTTTAAACTTCCTTTTACGCATAGAGATACTACTAGTACTATACTCTTAGATCCCTATGCTTTTACGTGAGTTAATATCTATATTCATTTCACTGTTCATATTGACGTTTTCCAATCTCGTGAAAAAAATATAACCGACCTTTAAAAATTCTGATTATTTTCTTTCTTAGAGAAATTAAAATCTTGGGGTTTAGAAAAAGAAAAAAAAAATCTAAATATAATAAAAGAAAATCTAAAAGAAAAGTGTTGACAAATATGAGTGTGCTACTGTCAAAAAGTTATTTTTCATTGTGGGCCTTGAGTTCGGAATTAGCTCTTGTTTAAGGTCTCAAGTGCTTCTCACTTAGCATCCAAAATTCAGATTTAACTTGTCTTCAGGGTCGATCTCTTATATGCTCAAAAACTAGTATTTGATTCGATCGTCGCACTCGTGAACATACAGTCATTCCAGGAAGTATTCGTACTCCCAACAAATTTGCACTAGTATACCTCCTATTACGGCTAAATTACGCGTGCAAAATCCAAACAAAAATTATCCTAACATACGTAGTATGTTATTCTTCATTATTATCTACCCAAAAAAAAAAAAATAGAAAAAAAATAAATAAATAAAAACAGTCAGAAAAATATTAAAATTTATCTATTAATAATTTATCATTTATTATCATTATATTTAATAGAATATCATGTATTACATATCATTTAATTTTTATATAAATAAATCTATTAAAATTAAATTAAAATTTATCTAAATTATATCTCGGAATTCATTATGAAGATATATTTCAAAAATAATGTACCCTGCAGCATAATATATTCAATAATTTTATTCCCTGTGCTTCGTATAATGGTATTAATTAATAGTATAACATGCAATCGAATTTATCTTTTTTACTGTTTCTTGTAAGTGTCATTTAAAATACATTATAACATCAATCTGAATGTACTGAATTATTCAACAAAAAAAGAAAGTCTATGAAAAACAGTGTAATTTCACAATACTAATGAATTTTTAATGTTTCTCCTGATACGTATGAATTGGTACAAACATTGTGATACAAGATTGTGATACAATTTAGATTCACAAAAGGGTAGAGAAAGATATAGGGGTGAGTATTTTAAACAAAAAAGTAAATATAAATATTATCGTTGTGAGATAGACATATTTAAGTCACAACATTTCAAGTATCTAATGCTCGAATTTCTCATGTAAATCGTACACATAGGACTTCTTTTAATAATCCCTACCCTGGTGAAGAGGTCCAATACATTCCTAAACAGCGATTCGTCTATGTTTTGCAAAAACGGCGTGCCTTGCGTTATTTAATTATTATTTTTATTATTATTAATTTCATTTTTTAAGCAGGGGCTCACTACATTCCTTAAAACAGCAATTTGCCCATCCTTTGCATATAACGGCGTATCTTCTGTTAATTTGCTATCCATTGCATTTTTGGGTTTCCAACTGAAACAATAATAATTCCATAAGTAATAATGGTGCCAAAACAGCTGAAAATGAGAGATTTCCTCAATGTGAACGTTTTGAGCAGAGTCAGCCTATTTTCTCTTTTGAACCCGAGTTTGAGAACCTCACGATGACTCTTGTCGCTTTCAGGTGAATGAATCAAAACACACTGCAATGCTTTTTCCGATTTTTCCGCCGCTTCCACTGCAAGAGAAGCATTCCAAACTATCATAGTTATAAAGCAAGCGCTTCTCAGAAATGCTTCCGAATTTCTTAGAACCATAGTGACGTTAGGGCTTTCTCTAAACATAACAAAGACGACTCCTCCGAAGATTGAGAACATATCGCAGGTAATCGCTACAAATATCGGGTATGAAAATACGTCATCCATAACCTGCAAGGTCATGCTTAGCCTATGGTGTAAACTGCTAACTTGCACATATTCTAAACTGCTGCACGTTTCGAAGTATTTTGCCAGAGATTCAAAACAGATGCGAAATACTTTGCTCAGGTACAAATAAAGCAAAGCTATTTGTACAGTGATAATATAAATTTGAGCCCAAGCTGCAGGGCTAGCTATAATGCTCACCTGTAAAACTATGCATTTATTTACATTCAAAAAATTTATCCCTTGTAGGAATGGCTGGTAAACGTTTTTTGAAATATTTCTCATATATATTATGCATTGCAAAATGGAATTAACTATAACCAGTGTCGACCAAAGTAAACATGCGAACAGTATTCGCTTTTTCATTTGTAGAAAGTATTTGTATTCTGCAACAGGCAGTAGGTTTGACAAATGTTTCAGAAGTTGTAAAATCTGTTTACTTCTTTTGACCACGTAGATGTGAGAAGACCAAGATAACAGAAAAACCGCAATATTGAAAACTCTTCTTAGTATATTAGACGATTCCAATGCCATAACAATGTTAAAAATGATACCAATACAGCTCATAAATACACCAATGATGATAGAAGCTCTATTGAAGAGTTTAAGGATATTTAGCTTCTTAGTGGGTAAAATGTTCAAGCCTAGAATATGCATTACAAATAGCAGGGGATATAAAGTATTTATCAAAGACATTTTTTCTATACTTTTTACATTCATGTTAAATGAATGATTAGTGTTCTAATGTAATGTTTAATCTTATGAAAACAAATCAAGCACGTTGGTAATAGTGAATTCCCACAAGCGCAAGTTCTTTGCTGATAAAGCAAACGTATTTTAATTATTCAAATGTTCTTAAGTTCTTTATCAGTTTTTCTTCAGTATTTAATTTCTTTAATAGTCTACTTTCAGCAAACACTTAATGTTTGTTATCATAATGATAGTTTTCTTGATATTATGTGGTAAGTTGATGAATTCTAACAATCTTTCATAAGAGTCAACTGAAAAATACAAAAGACATATACTTCAAACACTTGTTTATCGTACGAATAGGTTTTCAATGAAGAATTTTCAAAAAATGTTGAAATTTCTTGAAATGCTCTACTTACCTTTGAATAAGTTGGTAACGGAAATAATCTGGGGAGTAAAATCCGTTTTTTCAAAATAAATGCATGTCTCTATTCAGTAATCTTATGGCTGCTTTGATTTTAAGTCAATTTTTAATTCAATTTTTTTAGTCAATTTTTTTAAATTCAATATATCCTTTTATACACGATTGATAGATAATCTTAACAGCACCATATGATGAATGCAGTAGGTATGCAATAGAAAACCCTTCTTTCTATAAAGAAATTGCACATCTGTGGATTTTCAGTTAATATTTCATTCTTCAGCTAAAAAATTGTTTATCCCCTTTTTAATATATATGATAATTTGAAATTCGTAATGGTACAATAATTTAGGTTGTTATGGGAATCCTTAAAAATAACACAATCATTTACTAATAGCTGTGTGCTATGTATAAAAAGCAATATGCTCAATTCAAATGACCATAAACGTGTACATGCAGTATGTTAATTTTGTGCAGGGTTGTACTTGGGTAGTCAATTTTTTTTGTTTAGTCAAATCGAAAATAAATACTATGGTTTTATACTTTTTTTAACGTAATAACTTAAGAACTCTATGGCACAGTATAGAGTTCTATACGAATATAGAGCATTAAACGATGTATGAAACAGCATTTTTTTTTAAAGTATTTTGAATAGTATATTTCTGAATAGTTGTGTAAAAATACTGAAGAGAACGCCCATCCTCGAAAAATTAGATTTGCGGTTTTGGCGAGGTGTGAACGACATGTTTTAGTGCTCTTTCAGTTTTATTTTTTGATTGACATATTTTTCATCATGAATTAAGGGTTATTATCTGAGTAAAACCGTATAGCTCAACAATAATCATGATTTTTAATCAAAACCAAATGAACTCAAAAGCTGATCGTGAATTCAAACCAGCCCCTATTTTTATGTAGGCATTGTCTATTTGCCCGACCTACGGCGCATGCGCTAACTAGTGCCAACTGCCGGTTTTACCGTCCAAATAGACACCTCGTTTTAAAAAATGATTTTACTCAAAATTTAAAAACATGCTTTTTTTAAAAAATGGAACGCAGAAATGTAAAAACAGAAAAAAAAGCATCCCTCGAATATCTTAATCGAATTGTTTTATTGAAGGGTTTTGTGAAACAATTTTGGTACTGATAGTAACGTTATTATTTTTTTCTTTCAGAGAAACCGACATTTCATGGAAGACATTGTCTCCCCCATCAGCACCATCAGATCACGCACAGGTAAGAAGTACTTTTAGTTCTGAACACTAAATCTAGCTCTGGAAAAATGAACAAATAATCGTGTAGGTTTTTTCCGAAACTATTAATATTCGGTATTTACGGAAGAGTGCAATAATTAATCTACCGGGACGAAATGGCACACAAAAACGCATTTAATTTGGTTTCAGTAAGAAATCGAAGCGTCGAGACAATACATTTGCCTGTCCTGATACAAATTAAACTATGATGGGGCTATTCCTGTATTTTTTAAAAATAGAAAAATGCATTTTTGCAGTAAAAAAGTATTTCTAAATTCAAAAATCGGCCCTAAAAGTTTCAAAAAAAAAAAAAAAAAAAAAAAAAAAAAATAGTTGATTCAATATTTTAAAGTTAAAATCGACTATCTCTTTGAATCTTAAAATCTTTGTTTCTGATTGGATAACGTCGCATACGGTTTTCGAACACTCTTTAAAAAGTCAAACTTTTAAATTAAATTTAAATATAAATAATAAATAATCACAGTCGTAATTAAAAAACATTGTGTGCACATTCCATAAACAATTAAAAACCGTTCTGCATATTAATCCTTTTCATTACCCCCTCAACACAGAGATAATCTGTTAAAATCGTTTCTCAAAAAAAAAAAAACACCCCTCTTCCATTAAGTGCGAAAAACGCTTTAAATTCAAAATTCACTCAAAGTATTTCAGAGAAATATCCGATAAACGGAGTATTTAGTTTATTAGTTTATCTAGTTCATGCGACCACAATTAAAAAAAGCTAACTATCAAACTCCCAAAGCCGCCATTGTCTTCTTCAAATTCATTCTTCTTTTGCATTGTCAAAAAAACTATGAAGAGCACCAACTTTTCAAAAGAGTTCCGCCTCCAAAGTAGAAGCAGGCGAGTGAGTGTAACTGATCACAGAGTATTGAAGTAGTAAGAGTGTCGATTAGCCTTCTCTATTCAACAAAAATGTCATCGAAACTTTTGAACGACCGCGGGAGGATAAAAATAACGCGCTGTCTTCCTGGTGTAGGTGCTTAACAAGTGGTTCACACTCGACTATTTTGAGTACTCTTCATACGAGGTTTTCCGTTGTTAGGCGAAGATCGCTTATCAGTATGATAAAGTTAGGAACGGGAAAAGTTGAGTTTGTTGATAACCTAGAAAAAAGAACCTCGTGTGTTAATTTGGTGACGCTTCGTCCTCTTATGCGTTTAGAATTTTAAATATGGATGAATTATTCAATTTTACAAAAATAACTTGGGGACTGAGTATCTCGATGTTTTCGAATGCCACCCACACACACATTCCTTTTTCATATAGTATCCATTCGTGATGTTGAATATTTGATAAATTCTAAAAAAAATCACAAAGATGTTAAAAAAAAAAATAATGAATTTAATGAAAAGAGAAGTTTTTCACCAGTAACAGCATGGTTAGCCGAACAATAGGTATAAATTCCAACTCTCAAGCGTCACCTCCAGCCATGGACCGGTTTCGTCCTTGTTAGGACTCATCAGCTTGAGAGTTGGAGTTTATACCAATTAATTTAATGTTTAGAAATTAAGCAAATTTAAGTATCTTAAGTTATTACAAACCAATGATTTATTAACTTTGTATGTACCTAATGTTTATGTAAAATGAATGTGTTTTTTTTTTTTAAATTCGTAGAATGTAGTATTAAGTATTCGATAGCTTGATATACGGATCATATATCGGAATCAATGCACCGTTTGCACCAATTTCACTTATCATATGTAGCTTCTTAGAGTAACAGGGTACAATTTGTCTTTATAGCTATCCAGTCAGATGACTGCCGGACAGCCAATGGAAATGTCCGGACATTTTCACCTCTTGGTAATCGAGATTCCCTGAGCCCCGATGGACTAAATCCAGCTCTCCCCATCACACAGGTAAGTTTATCAAAAATTCTTGACAGGCAGTACCTACTAAGTTAATTTGGTACTTAAAATTACTCTGTATTCTTAAACCGTTAAAGCGTACGATTGTGCTGAACAGGGGCATTTTATGGCATTTTAATCTAAATCACCCTTTACAATTTTTTGATTTTTTAAGTTTTCTATCATGTCGAGTAAAGTCAGAACGGGTGTTACTGTAGTTGGTGTCAATCATTTCACTTCTTGGCGTTAGCCAATTCTCTAAGCCTCATATTAAGTAAGGTTGAGCTTAGAAATTTTTGTCATTACCATGTAAATCTGACCTCCATACCTCCTTCACCAGAAAAATGCATATTAAAGATTGTCTCCTGAAAAAATTATCTTGGAAAAAATGTGAATATGATTACTTTGCCGCCGCCACCCAGACTTGTGCATTTGATAGCTGTCCTCTAAATTGGAAATCCCTGATATTACTAATCAAGGAAACGAACCCATAGAGTATTTACACATGACGTCACACCCCTTTTAGCTGGTGGACACACATATGTTGCTAGGTGCGGGGGCACCTGTTGCTAAGGCGGTTGTTAGGTACGGGGTCACGTGACGTGATTACAAATGCTGCAATTGAAGCATTCGAATATAACGTCACGACCAGATATTTTCTATTAACTGTTAACTGCTGGTGGATATGCACCTGCTGATAGGGCGGTTGTTAGGTACGGTGTCACGTGATTGCAAATGCTCTATAGACCATTTGCAATCACATGACTCGGACCTAGCAACAGGTTATTGTCCTTCACCAGTTAACAGTTAAAAGAAATTAACTGGTCGTGACGTCATGTGCGAAAGCTTCTATAGGAGCGTTTGCAATCACGTGACCCAGTACTTAATAACCGCCTCAGCAACAGGTGCCCCCGCACCTAGTAACAACGGGTGCGTGTCCTCCAGCAGTTAACAGTTAAAAGAAAATAACTGGTCGTTACGTCATGTGCGATGCTCTATGGCTTATGGACGACATGAGGCTCCTTTTTTGACAAATGAGCACTTTCTTCTGCTCTTGCATTTTTACGTGTTGTGTGTAGCTTTCCTCATACTATTTTGTCCTTTCCTCACAGGAGCCGTCTCCGTTCGCGTCGCGCGCCGGCCGAGTGTTGCGGACCGTGCTGGTGTCGCAGCAAGGGCACCTGATCCGGGACCGCCGTCAGCAGAACCGCACCTTCCGCCGCTGCCTGGTGGGCGCTGAGATGGTGGACTGGCTGATGCAGCAGACGGCGGTGCGCGTCCACACGCGACCGCAGGCCGTCGCCGTCTGGCAGGTCCTGCTCGAAGAAGGGGTCATCTCGCACGGTCAGTCCCTTAATCACCACCACCTCCTCAAAAAACGACAGTCTACTATACTATACTATACTATACTAGACTGCAACTTAACTTGACCCTATACGACGTCACTAACAAACAAGGTAGTTCCCATCGCGGTGTCTGAATTTTGAGTGAAATGAAGAACGTCAATTTAAAAATATGATCATTTTGTTAAACCCATGTATATGTAGCGTCTTTTTATCACTATTTGTGTACCGGAACCCATCTTAGCAACCCAACAGGCTTTCTGTTAACCCATTTTCTCCTTCCGCGTAGTGACGTACTGGGTTCAGGAAACGATGCTGTCGAGTATAGACAGCAACGTGTCCTGACCCTATGACTCACTACGCGGAAGGAGAAAATGCGTAAACAGGAAGCCTGTTGGGGTGCTGGGATGAGTTTGGGTACTCAAATTGGTGAAAAAAGACGCTACATATACTTGGGTTTAACAAAGGAATCATATTTTTAAATTGACGTTCTTCAATTCCCTCAAAGTTCAGACACCGCGATGGATGGGAACTACTTTGTTTGTCAGTGACGTCATAGGACCAGGAAACGTTGCAGCCGAGTATAGTATGCTGATAAAAACATTCAATAAGTTTAGATGGTACAGCATATAAATCGAATTTTGACTAGGGAGATAGATGGTAGTGTCAAGTCAAGTAAGGCTGGAGCTAGTATATCAACCGGAGATCACCAGTTAACATCACATCGAACAAAGGCGAAACCAAAAACGACCTCATAAATTAAACCCTAGAAGGAGTGAGACCCCCTATAGAGGGGGCGAAACACCAATTGGGATTCATTTATGGGTCGTTTTTGGTTTGCCTTTGTTCGAGGGTAATTTTAACTGGTGATCTCCGGATGAAACACAATGCTGAGCCTTACTTATACTGCCAGGGTGGTGGTATAGTGTCATTTACAAATTCAGGCTAGTATCAATACAGAGCATCTGCCGTCCCCCTCCAACAAAAGTTCAACGGTTCAAAAATTCAACTAATTTTTATTGCGTATTTCGATTTTGCATGATCCATAATACTTAAATACCAAATATCATCTAGGGTTCAAACAGAGTAGCTTATTTTAAAACCACCCCGTACATTGATTTCAATTTTATAGTTTGAATTATTTCCCCTATTAAGACATCATTGTTTCCCTCTATAGTCACCAACGAGCACCAGTTCAAGGACCGCCACCTGCTGTACCGATTCCGAGAGGACCAGACGGAAGCTACCTCCCCCACCCTGGAAGATCGGCAGCAAGCGGAAGCGGAACTTTCAGAAACTTTGACCAAACTACTCCAGCTGGCTCCTGACGCCGTCTTCCGAATGATCCTTCGGAAATCGTGAGTTTTAATTCAAAGATTAAAATGGAATTAATTTTATTTAGTATTTCCTTATTGTAAGACTGGCTTTCTAGATTATGGCAGTAAACGTAGTACTTATCTGGGTAGTTCCACGGGTAACTGACTGACATTTTATAAAGGAAAACCGTAAGAATTTTGTAATTTACTTCCCAAAAATGAACTGGTAACTGACTGACATCTATGCTGCATAAATGTCAGTTAGTTACAATGTTGTGTAACGTTTTCCAGGTTTATCTTCAAATGAAACATACTAATTCTCAAAATTTAACCAGGAACTTTATTTAAAAAATAACAGTATATTAGTAAAATTCTAATAATAACATTGTTAGTTTACAAAACGGCAGCCTGCTCTCCTCTCCGACCGTCACTATCGGCCAGCTCGCCTGCCATCCTCTACGCTACGACAATCACTCTCCGACCTGTCTCTCTTATATATCTTCTTCCCTACTTCGCCGGCCAGTCACAGTTACTATTCCAACATCACCATCGAACTCATAATAGCTTGCCAGTGTAGTCGAACTCGCCAGAGAACTCGCCAGTCGGTCAGTTGACTTTGACTCGTCACAGTTGTTTAGAATTTTTTAAAAAGCAAATAAAATATATATTTGAAAATAATGCCATTAGGTTTAGCTGGTTAGGTTTTTTAACAAGAAAGTAATAAACTGGGCGGAAAATATTTTTTTAAGTTGATTTTTCGGAAGTAAATTACAAAATACTTAATGGTTTTCCTTTATAAAATGTCAGTCATTTCCCCGTGGAATTGCCCTTCTATATTATTCTTATTTCGAAAATTGCGTTTGAGATTGGGTTCAAAAAAATGTTTATTCTTTAGCGTAGATTGTTGCATATAAAAGGCTATTAAAATTGTTACTTTTGTTCGAGTAGTTCTAAAATATAATTGAAAAATACATTTTATTTACATGAAAGTATAATTGGAAAACGTGATAAAACAAAAGTTTTAAAAACCTAAACATTCTGTAGCATTAGTCAACAGTTCCTGGAAACAATCAGATTTAATTAATCCTAACAATCAGATTTAAATTTAACGAGTTATTATAAAATGGCCCTATTTTATCGTATTACTATTTTCTTTGGATTTCCAACTTTCAATTAAGCAATTTCGTGACATACTTTGAAAATAAAAATATTGCTGATTCTTTTTTATTCATTAAAATATCACATCTTACAACTTTAATTTATTAGTTTGTGTGAGAGGGACAAGGGCTATGGAAAGATACCAAGTCGAAAATCATACTAATACTCAGTGTTATTTCTAGGATTTTTTTGGAAGAGTAAAAATACTCCTTGACTTTTTTAAAGGGAGTGAAATTGAATTATGAGGAGTGAAATACAGAAATAGCATTAACTACATATACAGAGACACAAAAAACCGCAATCAAACTGCCTAAGCATCAGAACAATAAATGAAAAAAATACTATAAGTATATCCCTAAGTATAAGTATATTAAAAAGTATGATCACACACACACACACACACATTAGGGTGCCGTGGCTTTTGGCATTTGGCTTTGGCCAGAAGTCGGGCGAAAATGTCTCCGCTGAGAGCAGTTGTTGTTTTGAGTAGAAAAATATTATTTATTGATTTCGGTGGGGCCACGCTGTGCATTTTTTAAGCTAAACCTTTAAAAAAAACTTCAAAGTGTGTGCGCGCGCGTGTGTGTGCGTGTGCGTGTGCGTGTGCGTGTGCGCGTGCGTGTGCGTGTTCGTGTGTGTGTGTGTGTGTTCTGTTAAAGAAGAGTATTTCCGATTTTCAAGGAGTGAAATACGCTCGCAAAGGAGTTAAAACTAATACTATTCCAAAACATATCCGAAACCAAAGTGAATTACTCCAGTTTAATTGTTTTACTGTGCACTTCCACGTTGTTTCTCCTAAGCTGTTGATGAACAACAAAAATGTCGCATTGTTCACTGATGAACTAAATAACAGGTCTCACAGTAAGCAAATTGTGTGACCTATAATGATGACTGCAATAAACGGTCTATCAGATGCAGACATCATCAAGATCTGGTCATCGACCTTCCTCACACACAATGGAGCTCATCCTTATTCCGATCCCACCCCCTTCCTACTGCGATTATTCACGAATTAAATAGAAACGCTCATCACATCCATGGATCAAGTGGATGCGAATGCTCACAGTACAAAGCTTTCAGTCATTTCATTCATTTGGTTTGTTCGTTGGATTTCAAAGGGTCATAATAATGCAGAATTAAGGGGACTTTACTTTTTATGCAATCAATCAAAATTAATTGTATGGGTGTAGGAGTTACCGAATGTCACTGATGCCTCATCCTGTGAGGATTCTCGTAGTCCAGTCAATCTGGTGTGCAGTTTCTTTAATACAACATCATACAGTAGAGCCCCGATTATCCGCGAGCGGATGAGCCGCTGTGCGTTGTTGATTTGAATTGATTTTTTGATTTGAATTTTGAAAATTTTAGTGGTTTAGATGTAGAGCAAATGTTTCTGCTGTACTGTAGATATTTTAAAAGGTTTACATATCATGTTTATTGTGAAATAAAACAGTTTTTATGATGAAAAATTATTTTGGGTGTTTTCACCTCATTTTTAGTCTTTTTCGGGTTATCCGCGATTTTCGCTATCCGCGGTACCCTTGCCACCCAATTCCGCGGATAATCGGGGCTCTACTACTAATTTCAAGTTCAGTTCGTTTAAGTTAGTCATGTTACGCAACATAAAAAAATAGAATAAAAGTTCTATGTTAGTAAAAAAAAAGAGACAGAATGCTGTGTAACTTGCTTTATGAGAGCTTCAAGTTTGAGAGAATTCCTATTGAGAGGGTGAAAAGGGTATAGAATCTTTGGTTCAGTGGTCAGTTAAGTTTTAATACTCATAGGACTGGTACACGCAAGCACGCATCTTCAAAAATTAAGGTATTCACACAATTTTTGGTGAGTGTGAAGTAAAATTCATATACTTTTGGAATAATTTATCACATTGTAGAAAAGTTTTTAAAATTTGTATCAATTAATTAACACAATTAAAAGCTAGAAAACAAAGACATTTTTAAACAATTGGTGTTAATCTAATTTTTAGTGTTTCCTTCATAAGTTATGCATCATTATTTGTAAATTTATTGGAGAAAAAAAATGACAACCATTGAAGAGGAAATTTTTTCGATAAAAAAAAATGTAGTCTTATTTTTATTCCCTTGTTCTATTTATAAAAATATTACGTATAACTTGTGAAAAAAAAACACTTTTACTACTTTTTAAGAAATAGGGATGTAGCTAATGGTAATAGTTTTTTGTCATCAAATCCCACAGTATAATGTATGATTAAAATTTACGTTAATTAAACGTTTTTACGAGAAGTGGCATTTTAAACGAAAATTTGGCCGATCCCATCATTCACCTTGAGTATGAGATTTGAGTAGTAATAAAATTATTTTCGTTTTAATCTAGCTTTTAATTTTTCTACTCATACATTTACGTAAAGCAAAATAAACGAACCTGTAAAAATATCTCATTTCAAAAAATTTAAATGTTGGGTTAAATGTAGCATTATTTTTCTAACAAAAACTGAACATTAACTGAACTGAAACATTATTAATCTAAAACACATCGCCCCTCATTTACTAATTGCCATCTCTCTGGGCAAAACAATCATTAAACTGTCTCCGCAGGTCATGCGAGCGGACGGAGGAAGACCTCGAAATCATCTACGAGGAGCTGCTGCACATCAAAGCCCTGTCGCATCTCTCCAGCAGTGTCAAGAGGGAGTTGGCCAGTGTCCTAGTCTTCGAATCCCTCCCCAAAGTGGGGACAGTCCGTGAGTCATTAGTCTGAGTGCTCCAGTAGTCTTGTGTTGTCCGTTGTTGTAATGGATATGTGTATGCAGCGTTTTTAATCACTTTGGGCCCATGAATTGTTGATGATGGGGTTGGTTCTGTTAGGGAAATGAAATGGTGGGGATAATGTTGGGGGTATTTGTGGGCTTTCCTTCTTTTCTTGTTTAAACGGTAACTGAGGAAAGTCCATTTTGTGTTGATGCTGGAGATATTGAGTGTTTTGCTGAAAATTGGAAATACATTTTAATTTAACGAGGAAAAAAAGATTTTAGAAAGTGCATCGAATTATTTTAGTTTAATTCACAGTTTTTGTCAAGATAAACCGATTTTGGAAGTATTTTGACTTAGGCTGGGCTTTTTAGAATGGGTATATCAAAATTTAAACAATATCTCCACTTTCAGAAATTTTTTTCAGTAGAGCAAGAAAACGCGATTTAGAAGTTCTGAGAAGATTGAACATTTTCGAAATGCTTTTTCAATGGGTAAACAACTGTAAACTACAACTGTTGAATTAACTTGTGACTATAACTGTAAACCTGGAACCTCAGTCCAAAGGCACAATAAAACATGGCCACCTACTCATAAGTCCATAGAAGCTCGAAATCGTGACACAGAATAGTAGGCAAGACGTCATTTTTCAACAGCGAAAGGTACAAGATTTAGTGCCTACTATTTCAAATCACGATTTCGAGCTTCTAAGTCTAGGTGGCCAAGAATAAAACCTATTTTTGGTTTGGGGTGGAAATGTTGCGTTTAGTTTGACCCCCCCCCCCCCGTCAAAGAATGATAGGTATAAAAAATCAATGATTGCCTTTGATAAATTACCTTGCTTTAGTTCCCTGAGCTTATTTAAAATAATTTCAAACGATGATATGCAGGAAGAATAAAACTTATTAATAGGTTGGAATAGTCTCTCCCTATTCATCCATTTTTGTACGGAATGAAAAGGAGTTTCTATAACTATTTTTTACCTATTAATTTAAATGGCAAAAAGGTTTTTTCTAACTCAGGGTATTGATGCTGTCTGTGTGTAAAAAGTAAAAATGTTTAAAATATCCGGCGTTAACTTTATTTTATTCGTTCAAATTAGCAGTTCTTCCAGTTTGAAGGTAATGGGGTTAAATAAGGAAGAGGAACGCAGTGCGATTGCGAAAGGACTGCTTTTTTGGAACGGTCGGTTATTAAGCTAAATGAGACCATCAGAGGTTAACATCAAATTTCTCACTGTCCTCGCTTTTGCAGAGTTCATCAAAATTCCTCACTTTCATGACACATTTTAGCTAAAGGAATCACTCTACTTAATATTCGTTTGTTATAATAAAGTTTTTTTATTGAAAAAACTTCACCGGTTTTAATAATTCGTTGTAATTTACAGCTAAATCTAAACCTTAGGAATTTATTTCTTGGGGGATAACTGATTGGAATTAATTTCAAACGAATGTGCAAGGTCAAATATACTAAGAATCCGGGTAATTTCGTTATCGGGTGGTTTCAAAATGTTATCTTTTGAAAATTTCAGTTTTACTCCTTGAATAGCGTATTCTACATTTCCAACTTTCTCTTCTGCAGTTTTCAATCAAGGAGACGAAGGAAAATCATGGTTTATCATCCTGAAAGGTTCCGTGAATGTTATGATTTATGGAAAGGTAATAAAATTTTTTATTTAGCCATCCAATTGACCATGAATATTTTAGTTTATTTCCATTCAATGTTCTAAATATCACTAGATTTACGTCGTTATACCAAGTTACATAAAGCAGACTAATTAAGAAAAATACAAAAAGTACTTGAATTTAAAAGAAATAAAATACTTAATTTTAATCACGGGACATATCTTAAGTATGTGAACAGTATACGTAAGAGTAACGAAACCAATTAAGCTAATTTATAAAAATTATTCAATATTTATACACGCTAATTTAAATACTTAAAAAAACTCAATTTTATTCAAAATTTAATGACATAAAATTTTTAGAACTTATTTAGTCAAAGAATATCTTAAGAGGCAAGAGGAAGCTTTAAAAAAAAAAAAAAAAAAAAAAAAAAAAAACATTACCTTCAATAAAATAGGTTTTGTATCCCAATCACTAAAGCATGTGATTGAAAAAAAAAAAATGTTTAGGTTAAGTTGTCTCATTTTTCTCCTTGCACGCGTTTGGATCAAGAAGGTCATCAAGATAGTTTTTGCATTCTGCTTTGATAATTCATCTTTTAATATGTCATTTGAAGATGACGGATTGTTGTATGTAACCGGATTTGCGTCTTCAACTTGTCCGGTGTTATTGATCACATCTCTTAATCCTTTATCATGGTCGAACGAAAAATAGATGCTTTTGAATGTCGTCGTACTTACGCAAAAGAAGTTTTTTTTTAGAAGAAGACATTTTTTATACCTTCCTCAGGACAACCAATTTTTATCATTGATATAGAATTACTTAGGGTTCATGCAACGAAAATTGGCAAAAAATACTTTATGCATACTTGTGTACAGCGGTCTTCCTAGGTAGCACTGAAACATTGACCAATATTGGCCTTTTCCGGTTAATATCGACGACATTTCCAATACTGGTTTTTGTTGGCCAATATCGTTTCTCCGACATTGGATTCCCCCTATTTTTGATATAATTTCTATATTTAAAAGTTTACTTACGGCAAATAATGTTACTTAGAATGCTTAATTACCTTATTTTTAATGTTTATAAATTAGACAAAATGTTCGACATTTTTTATTGTGATTTGCGATGTAAGCTACATTGATTGATGTCCCTTTGGTATCTGAGTTGTAACTGGTGTTTAAAAATTCATAGATTAGATATACCCATAAGGTACGGTAAAATTCCAAAATATTTAATTTTACAAAATAATGGGGCATTTACTTATTCTAAAATATTAAATTTATATATTTAAATGCCAAACCCACATTTAAGATACTTATTTGTTAGCGTATTTATATAAAAATGAGTTAGTTCATAAAGAAGCTATTCTATGCCCTTTATAATTAAGTTGATATTTTTATGGCTGGTAGTATTTCAAGATTGATTTTTCTTGGTAAAAATTTAATATATAGGCAATTTCAGTGTCTAGAGATACTGACAAATATCTTAACTTCATGCTTTTCCCAGTTGGCAAATGTATAGAACATACTAAATAAAAAATTATCTGTTTTAACTTTTACAAAATTCCAAACATTAACTTCCGATGTAAATTATTATTTTATTATACCTCCTGTACTCGACAGCAACGTTTCCTGAACCCAGTACGTCACTACGCGGAAGGAGAAAATGAGTAAACACAAAACTTGTTGGGTTGCTAGGAGGAGTTTCGGTAAGCAAGTCGTGATAAGAAGACACTATATATATGTTACGGGCAATGTGATAAATTCAGTGGAATTTATGAATGAAATTTATCACTTTGCCCGCCTCCACTTCGGTCATTATTAATAATGCCCGATTAATCACTTTGCCCATAACATATACATGGGTTTAACAAAATAATCCTTTTTTATATTGACGTTCTTCATTTCACTCAGAATTCAGATACCACGATGGGAACTACTTCGTTTGTTAGTGACGTCATATGGTCAACTAACCAGTGCTGTCTAGTGTAATTTACTCTTACTATTTTTTTCAGTCTAATATTTTCTTCTTTTGTTTTAGGGTATAGTTTGTAGTCTTCATGAAGGTGACGACTTTGGAAAGTTAGCGTTGGTTAACGATGCTCCAAGGTAAGTTTAGTAATATGTGCATCCATTTGCAAATAAACTGACGGTTTGAAATCTTAAAGAAAAAAAAAATTGATTTTTCTATTATTTTCAGGGCAGCTACCATTACCACAAGAGAAAACAATTGTCATTTTCTTCGAGTTGATAAGGAAGACTTCAACAATATCATTAGAGTAAGTTCTATCAAAAGATATTTTAAATCTTAAAATAATGTTCGTTAAGAACTCCCTCTTTGCGGCCTCATGCGCCACATCGGTGTAGAGAGTGTCAAGTCAAAGTCAAGAACTTGCTCTCAACCTCAACAATTAAGTTTTTCGGTATTAAATGTTGGAAAAGGAATTACTAAAAAGTATTAATCACAAATAATAATATAATCTCATTACTCTTTAAAGTCGTTTTAGAAGAGTGAAATTTATTTTTCAGATTTACAATGGTCATTATTACCAGTAAATAACTAGATTAACTTTTTGAACATGGTATGATTTAGGAGGAGGGCCTGGATAATTTGTGGGGGAAAAGATCATCGGCGGATTTACAGGGATTTATAGAGAGGGAAATGCTCTCAGCCAACTTTTTCAGAATTTTCAATTTTTTTAACGATAATGTGGAAAAAATGTGAGAAAGTCTGGAACACTTATAAGAATAAATGTTGAAAAGAGTGCAAAGCTTAGAAAGAGGCACCATGCTCCTCAAAATTACATCCATTACAGGTGGAATGGGAGTGGTTGAACTAAAAACATTCTTCTTCCCTGTCCTCTCCCAACATTTAAAAGTTTCGTGTCGCCATCTACACGAAGAAAGAGAAACTTTATTTAACTCCTAGTCAGCGGACGCCTCCCGAGTCCCGACTCATGGAAGTGGACACCGGATCAGCACAGCCTTTAACTGATACACTTAAGAAATACAGTCAAGATCAAAAGAGAATATTTTGTGAAAGCTCTCATTAATTTTTTAATATCTTCGTATTTCAAAATTATTTTATAGTTTACCAGTAAGCTCAAAGTAGCACTTTGACTACCAAACTTAGCAGTGCAAGTATTAATAAGTTTAGTGGTGACTGTTATCCCCCGAAAATTCTACAGTTTAGTCTTGAGTTAAGGGAAAACGTAATCACTTCCCCGTCTTTTTCAACGCCTTATTACTTTAAAATTTCCATTTATCAGAATTAGGCAACTTTTTCAAGTTCTAATAGATGTTTTTGAACCTGGTCTCTGGGTGGGTCCTCCTCCATTTTGAAAATTTTTAACCTTTAAAACTAGTGATTTGTGACTATGTAGGCTACACCCGGATTGAACTTCTCCTCCTAAGCTGCAGAATTTTCAAAGAAAAAATAGTTTAGAAACAGGCAGCTATAATTTTCGGAGAGGGTTCCTCCTCCCAAAAAAGGTTTTTTTTTAAATTTTACTCTTAAAAGTAGTGTTTTAACTCATTTTGAGACCTTCAAGGGGGACACTTTCGCGCCTTGCATGAATACTGTGAGTCTTCGACACCTTTTGCCCCAAAGTTTGGGAATCACTGTCCTTAACAAAGAAGATATTTGAATGCAATGTTATTAATGAGGGAAATTTTTAAACAGCAGAGTGAAATACCCCCCGAAAAAAAAAGACTTTTCTCGTAATTTTAATTAAACACTTTTGTTTTTTAGGATGTCGAAGCTAATACGGTGAGGCTAAAAGAACATGGCCAAGATGTTTTGCTACTTCAAAAAATTCCCACTGACAGTAGAACAGCTGATGGAGTGCACTTCAAGTAAGGGAAATACATTATGAAATAAATATTTTGAACTGTTACTTAGAAAAATACCCTCGATGTGATTCAGCTTTTTAAAATAATCAATTCCTCTATTCCATAGGTACATGGTTATGGCTGGGACACCTCAAAAGATGTTAGAACATCTGCTTGAGACCAGGATAGACCAAAGAAATGATGATCCTACAGGTGAGATTATTACCCAATATTAACCAGTAACCAGTAAATAATATTACCTGTAAACATTATTCTTGAGCACTCAAGTTTTTTGAACTTGAACTCAAGCTTTTATTTACAAGCTTAAATGGTTCAGAGGAAGTTTACTTTTGAAACAAAGTTGTACCAGTTGTTGCTTGATTCAGCCTTAAAAAACTGGCATTTTGAGCATAAAATTTATCTATTTTCAAGCATGAAAATTGAATTATTTTTAGCTGAAATGCTTGACATTTAGATGAATCATTTTATAGTTACCCAAATAGAACACAGTAAACATTATTCTTGAGCACTTAAGTTTTTTTAAAACTTGAATTTAAGCTTTTATTTATGAGGAAATGCTCGAGAGTAAATTTAATTTTGATACAAAGTTGTACCAGTTGTTGCTTGATTCAGCCTTAAAATACTGGCATTTAAGCATGGAATTTTAACTATTTTCGAGTATGAAAATTAAATTATTTTTAGCTGAATTGCTTGACATTTAAATGAACCATTTTGTAGTTATTATTTTTTGCTCATGATTTTGGTTCTAATTTTAAAATTTTTTAAAATTTAATTAATTAATTAAATTTTAAATTAATTATTAAATTAATTATTAATTTTAAATTTTTTTTTTTTTTTGAAAATTTTCTTCGTTTTATGGAGTTAAGAGCCATGTCGTTTTGTCATTCCAGATACGTTCCTAGAAGACTTCCTATTGACTCACGTGATATTCATGCCAAGCCACCAACTGTGTCCTGAGCTTATGAGACAATATCCTTTTCTTACCAAATGATTTATGTGTTTCCGTGTAGATCATCCATCCCTTAAGACGCATAATATCACAACTCAATTTTCCCAAACATGGATGGAGCGGTAAAAAAAACTGGCGATATCAGCGATTCAAGTAGATTTTGACTTGACGTAAAAAACTAAATAAACATTGATCCACAACTCAAAGTGGCGAAAAAGCAAGTTATGTCATGATGAGCCTTTCATAAGCGACATCGTTGATGATTTTAGGCATGCATTTATTTAGAATCTAAATAAATGCATGCCTAAAATCATCAACGATGTCATCTAAATTTTAGATGATTCAAATAATTAAACAATCATGGAAATATGTTTTAATCTTTTTCATGTGGGTGGCAGTGATTTTTTTATGTATATTTCTTAACTAGAGAACTTATAGGATAGATACCACTAACTGCAGCCAAGAAACGGAGTTCACAGTTGCCAGCAAAAAGCGAGTGTTGCAGTTCGTACAAATATGGTCTATGATCATACGCGAAGCATTCTACGAAGACGAGACCATATCAGCTTTTATAAAGGTAAGATCTACTAGCTTAAAATTTATAAAAAGGAATTTCTGTGTAATAATAATTCATTCTTAAGCCATGATCAAAAATAAAGAACGGATTTTGGGAGGACAAAAATAAACCTCCTTAGCAAGATAATTTTAAAAAGAAAATAATTTTTATAGTTATTTTTAAATGCAATTACTTCTAACCTCTTATTTTTCAGGAACTCACGGAGCAATACAATATTGATTGTCAAACGTACTCTTTGAATGAGCCAGGTTTCGCATCACTACAGCCTATGGATGAGTAAGTACTATACTCAAGTCTTTACTATTTGCCTTTTCAATAAAATGTATTCAACCCGTGAGGACGCGCGTAGGGTCTGACAAACCCCATAAGGCCATAGGACCAAAATAAACTTCTACAGAAACTTTCAATTTCAACCAAAAGAGCTGAAACCCCGTGTAGCTGCTTAAAGGACTTAACCAATACCCTCCTGAAGTTTAAAAAAAAAACTGCTTTATTTTTCGTGTTAGGACGTCGTTTTTTATTGAAGCGTTTTTCAAACTGAGGGTACGGACTCTTAGTTATGACCGAAATGGATTCCAAAAAATGGCCAATCTTATTCTTTTCTTACAAAAAAGGAAATTATAGATAATCACCACTGAGTTAACCTGTTGCCCATTTTTTCATATTTTTTTCCTTGAAAAAATTACCAAAAAATGTGGTAAAAGTTTCACTGTATCAAAGAGTCCAATATTCTCTTTTTACCAAAATCTGCCAACTCAAAAACAAGTTCTTATACACTTTAAATGATTACATGATGTGTTTAAACGTTCCCTGATAAAAGTTTTGCATTTAATGAATGTTTAGAACGGAAAACTCTACTCGCGTTTCGGTGAAACTGAAACTCGATTTAAATCGGAACTTTTTAACTGGATTTCTGCTTTGACTGAATGTTATCAATTTGCGTGAAAAGTAAAAATAAAATCCTGGCAAAATCTGTTTTTGTTTCCCCTTACCTCTGTCTAAATTTTTCCTCCACTTTATAATACAGGGGATGTTTTCAAAACTAATTATATTTATTAGGTTTGAAGGTGGCAGAGTACCTCACAGGTGGAAAATCAGTCAAAATGGTCAGATAAAGCTTTTATCAGCTAGTGAATCCCAAGAGGAGGACAGGTCTGAGTTCAGGAAGTGCATAAAATCCACTGATGAAGGTAAGATTTTTAAAACTGTAACTAAATTAGTTTTTTTGAGTGTGAAAAAATATTTTACAGTTATCTAATTTTGTGTTTCAGTTGTGTTTCGTGTGCACTGCTTGGACCACACTTACACAACTATCAAAACCCCAGTGGGTGCCACTGCTGAAGCGATAAAGAGGAGTGCTGCTGAGAAACTATCTTTAAAGGATGATCTGCTACTTGTTGAAGTAAAATCAACGGGGGGTAAGTTTTCATTTCCTTCAATTCGTTTACGTAAACAATCGGACATATAATTACTTACTGATTTAATAAATTTATCATTAGTATTAAGTATAATTAATATAAATTATTAAAGTCATTAAGTATAAAGTCATTAGTTTAAATTACTCGTAAAACGTAAAGTGGTGATAGTTATTTTAAATATCAGTATAACCTCGTTATCTTGAATTTTGATATCTCCAAAAATCTCTTTATCTCTTTTTTTTTTTAGATATCTTCATATCTCGAAAAATATCCCCCCCCCTTGAAATGAAGCATTTCTCTATTTTTCTTTGTTATCACGAAATTTTTTTCGGGCCCCTTCGAGATATCGAGTTTAAGTACTGTATTATAATTGTTTTAAAATGTAATTTTTTTTGCGTTGTTTCAAGGTCATTCATTTAAAAATCTTTACTTATAGACCCTTTAAGACCGAGGAAGTACAATCGTGTTCTCTCACTATAATTTGTTTTTTGAAATTTTAATCAAAATTTTCTTTGCAGAGCGTGTGATCTTCAAGGACTCAGAAGTTAGTGTTCCAACCGGTTTAAGTGTAAATGGCAGGATATTCCTCACCGCAGCTGATAAAGTTGACTTGTTGGTAAATATATTTCCCATTAAATTTTGTATGAATATTTAACAATTTATATAAAAATGCGTTTGGCAAACAGTTTTGTTATTTTAATTAAAAGTATGGTAGTTAATTAAAAAAACAAGTTAGGTACAAAATTTCACTCAAATACCTGCAACTCTATTCAAAATTGTAAATGCTACGCGTTAAAACGGGAAAATACCGTTAAATATTTAGGGATTAGCATTGATTTCAATTTAAAGTGGAAAAGTCATATCAATGAATTATGCAAAAAACTTCGTTTTATTTTAATTATATTTTATTTTTTAAAGAACAAGGTAAATAGCTCATTTTTGAAAACATTATATTATTCCTGGTTTTATTCTTTGCTAAATTACGGAGTAATTATCTGGGGTGGGGAATACAAAAGTAATTTAAAACCATTAATTTCTCTTCAAAACAAATGCTTAAAAATTCTAAATTTAAAATCTCAACGCCCTTATAATTATCAAGATTTAAAATTTCTACCGTTACGGCATAACGCTTTTTTTCGCATGATTCTCTTTTTATACAATAATAAAAATATATGTGTACAAAAAAAAGAAATATCTAATAGAAGACCAAACGAAATATTTCAAATCCCCCGTTTTAAAAAAGAAATTTTCCGTAAACATTTTTATTATCTAGCTCCTAAATTATTCAATTTCTTACCCTTTGATTTACAAAACATTCCACTTAAGCAAAAATTAAAGAACTTATTATTTAATTTTCTTCTTGAAATTGAAGATTTAGATGACTTTTTCTTTTATTTAAATTAAAGAAGCAAAGAGAGTAATTTTTACGCCTAGCTGCTGTGCCAATTTTTCTTTTCAATTTAAAAAAAAATAAAAAATCTTGTACGTTTTGTATGTTATTATTATTGTTTTTTTGTGAGTATGTGTGTGTTTTTTTTCTTGTTTTGTTATACCCTTGTCAATTTTATCATCAATATCAGAAAAAACTTTTTTGGTCATCTAAATGGGTTTTAACTCCCAGATGACTCATATGTTTTTGTTCTTTTCAAATTTTCCCATATGTACTGTCCAAATTGAAATAAATAAAAAATTATTATTATTATTATTATTATTATTATTATTATTATTATTATTAATATTAATTTCACTTCATACAAAATATTAATTTGATGGCGGCTTTTCTAGACTCCTTTGCCTGAACAAGATGGTCCATCAGAAGGCACGAGTGTGATTTTAGAAACACTCAACTCATTAGACATAGCATACAACATGACAGTGTACGAGTGGGATCTATTTTCTTGCGTACACGAGGTAATTTACTTTCCATCCATTTATTCTTGGGAAGCATTTAAATATTACGTAAGCATTTAAGGGCCATTTCTATTTGTCTTTTATAGCTTACTAGCTGAAATGCCCGGCCTTGCACGGGTGGAGTGTATCAATTTTTTTTAAAGTATTCTCAAGTATATATGTCTAGTTTTCTGTAACCGAAATTACCAATCATCCCAATGTTCCCAGTAGTTTTTCATATCCCGATGTTCCCGGTATTTTTTCATTTCCCGGTGGTCCCGGTATTTTTTATATCCTGGTTCTCCCGGTATTTTTTTATATCCCGGTTCTCCCGGTAATAATTTTTCATATCCCGGTGTTCCCGGTAACTTTTTTTATTTTGGTGTTCCTAACGCCTTTTTCATCCCGGTTCCAACTGTGTATATCCAACTAAACCCATCAGTATGTAGGTTGACGGTAGCCATGTTTGACCAGGGAAAAAATTGAAACTTTGAATCTTAATAATTCTAAAACTAATTCGAATTTTTTAAAAAACGAAACGACAATCTTTTTGTAAAAAATAATTGTATATGTGTGTAAAATATTCTACTTCTACCATGATTAGTTTTTCTTTTATAACGAAAAAAGTGTTTAGATTATTTCATTGGCTGCCGCGACACGAGTTAGATCATGAAATAAATTTTTTTGATTTGGCTTCGGGCCAAAAGTTTAAAAATAGAGAAAAAATAAGCGTTTTTGGCCATAAAAACGGTCAAAAGAGGGTCAAGGGATCGTTCTAGAACTTCGAAACATGGCCTAAATTTCAAATGGGGTGTTTTTACGTATGTATACCAAGTATGGTGCAGATCGGAAGGAAACTGTAGATTTGTATAAAGGACAAACCCAGCCAGCCACAGACAAGATTTGACTTTTATTATATTAGACGGGGGCAATGTGTGAATGACGTTTACGTAAAACTTTGAAAACAATGTATTTTGGTAAAATCTCTTCTAATTTGCAAAAATAAGTTATATGCTCAATTTAAATATTAATTATTATCAATTAATTAGGAAATGCAATCAGGGATTTTTTTTTGTTCCAAGCCCAGGTAGTTTTTCCATTAAAATTAGGTTTTCAAAATTTAAAATTGAGGCACTTGCAACAACTACAACAAGCTATACTATACAGCAGCGTTAGTTGACCCTGTGACGTCACTAACAAACGAAATAGTTCCCATTGCTGTGTCTGAGTTTTGAGTTAAATGAAGAACGTCCATTTAAAAATGATTGTTTTTTTTTAAACCCATGTATACGTATATGCTTTTCAATTACGATTTGCGTACCGAAACTATTTCTAGCAACCCAACAGGCTTTGTATTTACCCATTTTCTCCCTCCGCGTACTGGGTTCAGGAAACGTTGCTGTCGAGTATACAGGGTGTATCTGAAATGGTGCGACAAACTTTGAGGGGTGATAGTACTCATCAAGACGAACAAGAATTGGTATAGAAAGGGGGGTCGCAGATACGCCGTTAAAGAGCTAGGACCTAATGTAGAGCGAGTGCGTTTCAAAAGGCCGTTTTTAGAAGGCCCGTGTGACGAAACAAAACATAATAAAATTAAAAACATTATTGCATGAGGCACAGGAGTATCCGTACTACTAAAATCCTCAATGTGATAGAAATTGGACCACTTGCTAAACCGTGGGGTGAGTTTTAAAGCGTGCAATATTCATCTTTTAGCCAAAGAATGGAGTTCCCTTAATGGTACTTAGAAAAATGATGATCGGGGAAGGAATTTTCAATGATCATACATTGTTATGATCATTGAAAATTCCTTCCCCGATCATCATTTTTTTAAGTACCATTACACTAATGTAAGAGAGGAGGGGTTCAAAATCACCCAAAACCTGCTTACGTAATATTTGAACGGCCCCTTATTTTAATACTTATATGCGTTGTTTCAATACTACATTTGCGTGTCATTTTGCCTTTCAGTACGAGCTCATCTATCAGGTGTTCGGCCGCCACCAGTTCAGGAAGATAATGTCGAATCTCGACGTTTTCCTGAGACGGTTCAACGAAATTCAGCATTGGGTGGTAACGGAAATCACATTGTGTAATAACATTAGCAGGAGAGTTGCCTTGGTGCGAAAATTCATCAAAATAGCTGCACAGTAAGCATATTGTAATTAAGTAACAAATTGTACCAATTTTGTGTTAAGATGAAGCTTTGCTTGGGGCCGTGGTATTTATAAAAATCTATATCTAAAATCTTCGTTCTTGACGTCCTACTGAGATAAACCGTATCCACCGTGAGAATAATG
Organism: Tetragnatha montana; assembly: GCA_963680715.1. Lineage (NCBI taxonomy): Eukaryota > Metazoa > Arthropoda > Arachnida > Araneae > Tetragnathidae > Tetragnatha > Tetragnatha montana. The sequence goes on along the minus strand of OY796676.1, from coordinate 57,036,426 downwards.
GCAAACCTCAGTAATGAACTGAAACATCCCCGGGTGTGTTTGATTGAAAGCACTCTCTGAAATTTTCGAACAAAAACGAGCATGCTATCTCCGATAACTATGACCTAGGTAGTCTTAGGTGAAATTAATAATAATATAGTGGACTATGGCATATTTGGTCTGGCACTACTTAACTGCATATCAACTCTGCTTACTAAAGATTTAGAAAGAACCAGTTTTATTTTCTAAGCTTTAAAAATTAGTATAAAACTATCAACGATAAAATAAATTATACACCCTCTTATATGCTTATCTAAATGTACCTTATTATATTTTATATGTGATAAATCCAGGCATTTTAATAATTCTCGCGTTTTTCGGGCAAAAGTGAAATACTCATTGATAAATGCAATTGAATTTATCACATTTCCCCATTAACTTAGGACATTACTAATATTGCCCGGTTTATCACTTTGCCCGTAACTTATGTATGTATCCTAAAAATAATCTCAAGCTTAAAATTTAAGACATAGAAAATTAAACTTTAAAAAAACTTTATCTACATTAAAGTTTGCTGTTACAATTCTAAAGAGGCGTTTTCTGCTGTTAAGCAAAATAAAGATTTGTTAATTCTGAAATAACAAAAATACGAATTTTGAAATATCTAAAGTGTGTAATTATAAAACCAGTCGTTTTCTTTCAGTTGTAGGGAATACCAAAACATGAATAGCTTTTTCGCCATCGTGATGGGCCTGAGTAACATTGCTGTCAGCCGCATGAGCCAAACTTGGGAAAAACTTCCGAGCAAGCTGAAACGCACATTTGCGGATTTCGAAGCACTTATAGATCCATCACGGTAAGTTTACGTTAATGAAAGGGAATTATAGTCTGTCTATCACAAGATGAGCTCTCGTTTACATTTGTTACATCCATTCGTTTAGTATTGTTTCTATAGCAACCGCCACAACTAGACAACTAGTCCAGAGGTCCATCTTGTGATAGACAGACTGTAAGTGAATATGGTAAATTATTAGAAGTGCATTTTTTTTACTGTCGGAATTGTTTTTATTTCAGTTCGTTTTCTTTGTATTATTGAAAATCTGGATTTGCTAACAAAAATATTCCCTTTCTCTTATGTAGAAAAATGAAATATATGTATAAAAACTATTTAATTTTAATAAACACTATTTAACATATGAAGAATGGACTTCAAAAACGAGCTAAGGGCCAAAAAGTAAATTTCCCGTAATTCATCATTTTAAATTTGATTCTCCATAGAAATACACATAATAAGTCATTTTTCAGGCCGTTTTTGACCTACTAATCATGGTCGTGGCACTTAGCTGGATTTAAAGGGTGTTGGTGATGGCACTTAGATTGGTTTTTCGGGTCTAACTTATTTTTTTTTTAGTTTTGGCACTTAGCTCGTTTTTGAAGTCCAGTCTTCATTATTTGTTAACAAAACTATTCCCTTTCTATTATGTAAAAATAAAATACAGTGTGTGTCAGAACTTCTAGGGGAGGTAGGGTACACATATCAAGACGAACAAGAATTGGTGTAGGTTAGGGGGTCACAAGTGGGGTTCAAGGGGTGAAAATCACGGGGGGGGGATTAGCAAAAAAAACCCCTCGCATATCTGAGCAGCAGCAGCAAACATCTTAATACACGAGTCTGTCCAAGGGAAAATTGTAACTTTAACTCTAAATCTCGCAGGAAGTTATCTTTTCACAGCAAAAGATTCGTGCCGGAATCGAACCATTGTATCTTTATGCCCAGATATGCGAGGCTTATTGCTAATTTTCCCAGGTGATTTTCACCCTTTGAACCCCACCTTGGGACCCCATATTCCATGTACCAATTCTTGTTTGTCTTGATTTACCCTACCTCCCCAAGAAGTTCTGAAACACCTTGTATATGCATAACAACTATTTAATTTTAATAAATATTCTTTACGTCATGAGACCCTCTTAATCTATTTTTTCTCTAATCCGTTTGAATTCCAGGGAATTTCTTGAAAGGCCCTCTATTTTTAGTTGCATTTTTTAAATGGAGAAATGAAATTGACCGAAAATAAATCTTCTATGTGTGTTAATTCTTTTTCAGGAACCACCGGAGATACCGACTCACAGTGGCCAAAATGGCCCCTCCGATCATTCCATTTATGCCCTTGCTCCTGAAGGACATGACCTTCTCGCACGAGGGCAACAAGACCTACATGGAGGGGCTGCTGAACTTCGAGAAGATGGTGAGATGGCTGAAGAGTTTTCTTTTTACTATGCAAAGAATACTATTAAAATACCTAATACCTAATAAAAATACCTAAACAGAAAATACCGATATGGGAAAAATAAATATTATTTGAATCATCAGTTTAAAAAAGGGAATAAGTCCAAAAACCCAGTTTTGAAAAATTCGAATTCGTTGTATAACCACCAAATTTTTACTGGGAATTCAGCCCTCTATTTAGAAAACAGAGAAGACATTGAAGTAAATATAAGTACTCAAAAAATATTTTAGAGTTGAAAAAGATGAAGAACTTATTCCCTTTTTAAACCTTATGAAACTTCAACTGAAGAAAAATCTTAAAAACCACTTTAATTGACATTTAAATTATATTTCTGCTTAGTTCACGGTACAAAAGTGAGAAATAGAAAGACCAAGACAAATAAAATTAAAATGTATTATGAAACTGAGTCATTAAGGCAGTATCAATTGAGTAAGTGCATATGGAGGTAGTCAAACATTCCCTGAATAAAAAAGTTAAAAACACTTTTAAATTAAAAAAAAATTATATTGCCTTAGTTTACGGCACGAAGAATGAGAAAAGAAAGAAAAACTAACTTTAATTCCTAATTAAATTAAAAAATACAATGAATGGATATCGATTTCGCAAATTCAAGAGACTATATCTGCCTTTAGGGGTATTTATTTTCTTCCTCTTTTCACTCATGTATAGAGCAGAATTGTGGAGATATTTTTGAGCACAAAAAGTCAATTTTTCATTTTTTGGACTTATTCCCTTTTTTAAACTGGTGATTCATTTCTTGAGTCAATCTTCTTCCTAATAGACTTAGTACTTTTCCCTACGACTAATATTCAAAAAAGTAATTCCTTAAATTAAAATAAATGCAACGGATTATGTTCATTCCATTCACACTACGCTGGATTAACAGTGGAGTAAAAATTGAGTAGTTTGTTTTCACTGCATTACCAATGATACCTGTAAAACGATTTTTCCTATATAATAGATAGTGTACAGAAAAAACAACCTAACACAAAATTGATTTGTTAGAATTTGTGAACAAGTTTATCTTATGATAAATTTTAAAAGAATTATTTTTTTTAATTGTTCAAATGTTTTAAATCAGTGTGCTGCTCTCAATACTATAAACTATTATAATTTCTTAATAATTAGTATAACCTTTATTTATGTTAATTTGATATGTTTTTTTTAATCTCGAAAGTTTAAATTTTGTTTATCATTTTTTCAACTTTGAAAAATGTGTACAATCAAATATAATTTTTTTAGTTGAAATTTAATTTTGATATTTTCAATACAAAATTAAAATGTAGTTGAATTACGTAGTTTTATAGTTGTGTTACGATTAAAAATTACTTGTTTAGTAGATAGAGAGAGCTATATTTTTATAAATAAAATTTCACATCAAAGGTTTAAACTTCAAGGTATATAAAACGTAGTTAAATTTAAAAATAAAAAGATGAGTTTGCAGTATATTTATTTCTGATTCTTATTTTACAGCATATGATAGGCCAATCATTACGAATGATGAGGCATTGCAGAAGTCAACCTTTAGGTAAAACTGCTACAGTATTGCACTTATTAAATGCCTAGTAAAAACTATTTAATCTGACCATCCTTCAACTGTGTCACTAATTTAAATGTTTGTGCATAATTAAATGCATAATTCATGAAATGTATTTTTTATAAATTCCAAGAAATTTATCATTTATTAATACTAATTTACTGTTTAAGATAAATAGTTGAAACAATAAATGCTTTGCTTGCAAATCTAAATTTAATATATTTTGTAATCACAGTCTATTGTTTTTTTTTCTTTAGAACTTGATCCACCAACAGGAAATAAGTGTCAACAAGATGCCAGGAACTACATAAGGTATTCACTCTATTCCAAATGAAGTAATGTTTAAAAATTCATAAAAGATCAACATTAAACTAATGGGTATAACTGTTTATATAATACATTTTGATGGTTGTAATTTTTTAATATTTGAATGTATTGGGAGGGACTGATTTTAAGAACCACACAAACGCTTAAAAATACGCTATAAAAACAAGTTTGGAAACATTACATAGTTTAAAATTGCAATTACAGTTTACTCAAATAGTGAAATTGTCTGTAAATATTTATTATTAATAATGTTTTTATGAAAGGAAATAAATCTATATTATTTTTTTTATGTTTGTGAAAATATTTCTTATCCCCCTTTTCTTAAGATTCTGTTACCAACCAAATAATATTTTAACAGACCTAATTTTACAATCTGTGTCTTTTCGTTTATATGTAAACTTGTTCTTTTTCAGAAACCTAAGAGTCATAGACAATCAAAAGAGACTCACCCTGTTGTCTGATACTTTGGAGCCAAGGAGAACAACGTAGTGTCCCCATCACAAGCTGAAAACTTGAAGATACATGACCGCCAACGTTTCAAAAAAAAAAAGACCTACTCTTATGCAACACGAAGAACACAACATGAGAACGGTCATCGCCAACGAAAAATAAGCACACATTGAAGGCAATTCAAAATACGAGAACCTGAAATGAAAGACTTGAAAAACTATGGACGTGTTTCTTTAAAAAAGACTGATGGTTAACTCATCTATACTGATATCTATGCAAACGAGTGACTGATTTCTCATCACTAAGAACTTAAATAAATATAGAATTTTTATTCTAGATTACATATCTAGTCAAACTGTGACCGTCTAGTTGTATGTAATTCAAAGATATTATGATTACAACAATATATTAGACTTTCTATGTAGCCTATTTGTTTCCCCTCATGGACGGTTCAGAACATGGGAACGATAGTACTTTCTCTCACAGACAACTCCATTTACTATTTAATGCAAATGTGTATCTAAGGAATCATTTTTATTTTCAATAAAACTATTTGTAGTAAATCGAAGTGAATATTTTGAGACATATTTGACTTGGGCTTGGGAGATGAAGGGGTTATGTAATAGCAAAACCCTAATTTAGAGTAATTTAGGTTCAAAGTTTTATGGTTGCAGCTTTTTCCTTTTCTGGTTTTGTGGTTGAGTGAGCGTATGAAATTAGTCTAATGGCATCTGTTTTTTAATGTACCAAGATTTATTTACTTACCTGTATCCATGATATGTCAGATAAAAAACACAAACATAAAAAATGTAACATAGCCCCTTTATCCACCCACCAAACCCTTCATTTTTTTTTAGTTTTACCATCCCAAATAGTTCTTAATCATGACTATTATAGTTTCTCAAACTAAGATATTTTGCTTCAACTAAGATATACCTATCTGAAAATTAATCATTTTTTTTCATCTACACATGTTATTTGTGGGAGATTGTTTAATCCCGACTCCTTCATAGTGTTCTAATTTTTGGGAGCATGCATTATAATTTTGCTGCACTTTTATTCTAGGGATTCTCATACTGTTGTGGATGGGATAAATATTTTTTGCTTTTACTTAGAATAATGATAAAAATACGCACATTTCCCAACTTTCCACCAAAATATCTACAAATACAAATATAGTCGATCAACTACAAACTAAAAGCCCAGTAAGGTTGATCCAGTCTGTTCAATTCAACCCACCCAATTTCCAGTATTCGTCTATTTTTCTTTTAAACTTGTCCACCCCACTTGAGTTAACTATCGATTCAGGTAATGCATTCCATTTATCCACTACTCTATTAAAAAAATAATGCTTCCTACAATCCCGATTAAAACTTGCCTTATTCAATTTTAAACTGTGACCCCTCGTTCTATTACCCGTACAGAAATCCCTCTGTGTCCCCTTGTTTTAACATTTTAAAAAGTTGAATCAAATCCCCTCTAGCCCTTCTTTTCTCTAAAGTGAACATATTTAACTTCTTAAGTCTTTCCTCGTAACTAAAACAAGATATACCCTTGACCAATTTAGTAGCCCTTATCTTCCTAATTAACAAATTTAGAGAAAAATCTAGAACCTTATTCATCCTGAATTTTTAAGATGGCTGTTGAAATTAAACATGGAACATGTGACTCGGAGAACAGGCAAATAAAGTTAGTAATTTAAACTGTAGAAACCAGCTGTGAAATGAAAAGAAAGTTTAAGCAAGTTATTCTTACAGTCCTTGAATCATTTTGTTCAAATGTTTTAAATTTAATAATAAAAGGATATTGGGAAGTGGATTTGAAAACAATCCGATACAATGAAATCTGTTTTTTTTTTCAAATATTGAAGAATGATGTAATATATCAGCCTTAAAACTACAATAACTGAAGCAATTCAATGTTTCAAAAACCTGAGTTGTAAAACAGAGATACAATTCAAAAATCAACTTTTTTTTATGAAATTACAAGTTTTCTCTAGTCGCACACAGATCGTACCAATTATGTCAAGTTTACGTAACTGCAACTAGAAGTGAACGAAATGATGACAAAAATTGGACGAATCATGAATGTTTCTGCTGTTTGGGTAAGAGGGTTTGGATTAAATCCCTTGTAAAGGCAAATATGGCCCTCTGGTAAGCATATTTACAAATCCTACTCGATAAGCAGCAATCAAATCGTTCAAAATCTCATAAAGAATGACATACTTTCAGCAAACCAATCAATACGCCACTCGCAATAGTTTGAGAATCCCTGTTTTAGAGCGATTGATCTTTATAGCAATGCTTTCCTGATAACTCAAAAGAAAGGATTTTACCCTGTCTAGCAAAACAACAAATCAAATTCTTTTGATGAGTTTCTATTTGGATTTGAAATTCCCGATGGCAACATTTCAGTGTGGATGTGTGTTCTTGGAGAGCATCGAACGCACGAAAAATATGTGAAGTTTCCCCCTCATAAGGGTATGTTGCTGAAATTTATGGTGGAAGTTCAAGGAAGAAGATAAAGTAAAGTTAGTTTCATCACTTACTGTAAGTAGAGAATTAACACTTTGGGTTGTTGATGATATGTAAGTTTATGTTAATTTTGTATTGTTTGTGTTTAGTACCATTTTTCCCCCTTTTTCTTGTCCGACTCCTAAGTTATAGCAATAACTCTTTTCATGTGTTAGTTCATAGAAATATTACTAAACATAGTCAATGCTAAGTTTTTACAAATCTCTGTTAGCCGAACCCTCGCGTTTTTAAGAACTGTAAGCTGCGGCCTCGGAAACTAGACCCATAGGCATTATAACTTTTATACCTATTCACGAACTAAAATTATGTAACTTTTTCCTCTCGAACTCAATTTGTTACAGTTTCGATAAGTCCTCCAGTCGCCATGTCTACCCCCAGCTCCGACAGAATCATGCTTAAGTGTTGTCATTTGAGCTGTGGGTAAACATGGCGGAAGTATTCAAAAGAATTCTTAGATGGATAACTCGAGGCGGGTAGATAGCCTCCAATTTGCTATACTAGACTGCAACGTTACTTGACCCTGGAGAAACAAGCTGAGAGCAAACAAAGTTCCCAGGGCGGTATCTGAATTTTGAGTGAAATTAAAGAACTTCAATTTAGAGATATGATTACCCATGTGTATAGTATAGCGTCTTTTCATAATTATTTGCGTACCGAAACTTCTATCAACCCAACAGGTTTTCTGTTTACTCAATTTTTCCTTCCGAATAGGGTCATGTCAAAGGGTCAAGAAACGTTGCAGTCTAGTATAGTGAATTCGATCGTACGTTAATTTAAACAAACAATCAACTGGAAAAGAAATCTTTATTTTGTAATACGTATTGTATTCATAAATTGAGTTTTATAAAGGAGTAATTTGATAGAAATAGACAAACTTTTACATATCTATACAATTAAGTGTTTTTGTTTAATTTTACGCACTACACTTGAGTATTCTCAGAGTTTGTAAAAACAAAATATTTGGATGATCTAGCATAAAACTGAGAAGGGCTTAAACCTATAATACGTTACACTGTGGATTCAGCAATGCTTATTGCTTTTATTTTTAATGTGGAACAAACAGCTTTAGAAAGAGTTCTCCAGCCGCCATGTTTAACCACAGCTCCCACAGCAACATGCGTAAGTGCTGTAATCATTTGAGCTGTGGGTAAACATGGCAGCTGCAGGACTCTTTTTAAAGCTGTTTCCTCATATTTCTGTAAGACTTATCGAAGCTGTGCCAAGTTTTGTTTTGCCAATGCCATTCATTGGCAAGATTTTATTTAACTAGATTGCCAAAATCTAATATTATATCAGTTTTTTAGATTTTAATTAGAGGTGCATAATCGATTAAATATAGCTTTTTAGAATATCAAAATGTATTATTTGGACCTTGTTTTATGCAATATAAAGTTTAAGTCGAGATAAAGTTCTAAAAAAAGTCTTCCCTCCAGAACTTTTTTAAATATTAGGAATCACAAAAAAAAGTTATTTACTACTTTAAAGAGCTCTCGTCTGGTCATGTCCCATTCTTTAGAACCACCAGTGATTAATGTAAAGCAGAGTAATTCTGCAGAATATTTTGACCCTTCGAAGCTGATCTTTAGCGGTTTTTATATGTGAAACAAGTCTCAAAAATTTGAAACCGATTCCAAAATAATCGAGCAATTCCTGTTTAATAGTAATTTATTAAACACCTACGAAGCTCTTATTGACCGCATTTTCTAAAGAACACCGGTTAGGAATTTTCTGCCCCTAACTTGATGAAGAAAATTTTGTGGGTGATATAGATTAGACCCTTAAAAGTAGGGGGTTTAAACTCCTTTTGTCCATCTATCTAATTTCGAGATGGGCCTGATCCCCTTGGGCCACCTTTCTACTATAGCAGTTAAATCGGCTCCGGCTTGATTTTATTGCGCATAAAATCAAGTTCACACGCATGCGCAATAAAATCAAACCAGGGCCGAATTAACGGCTCATCCTTTCTACGACCCCGGCTCACTCCCCCCTAGGGGGGATAATAGTCCCACCACTGTATAATCGCTGTTCTTTAGACATTTAAATATCCCTTCAAGGCTTTCTCAATCTTCAATGGACAAAGCCACAAAATTGAGAATGCAAGTTGGCTTTTCCGCATATAGACTAATCTAAAGGAAAAACGAGTTTTACAGAGCGTTTCTTGTACTGCAGGAAATCAAACGTTTGTGATGATAATGACAAATCGTATAAAATGGCAGTTTAATATATCACGCGACTTTGAAAAGTGGCGGGATGCTAATTCAATTAATCCTGGCCAAAAACCCAAGTGTGGGGATGGAATAGTGGATCTTTTAAACCTGGTTGAATGGAAGTAAAAATGTTTTCTCGCTCTACAAGACGTTTAAAAAAACTCGTCATGCCCCGGATTTCTTTTAATAGTCGATGGTGACACTTTTCTCACTAGAGGGAAAAATGGCTATGGGAAACAAACTCTGAACTTATCTGCAAACTATCAATAGTTAATTTTGTACATATTACACAGGGTGTTTCAGATAAATATTTCAGAACTTCTACGGGAGATAGGGTACATCAAGACGAACAAGATTCGGTATAGGTTAAGGGGTGGCAAGTGGGGTTCAAGGGGGGAAAATCACGGGGGGAAATTAGCAAAAAAAATCTCGCATATTTGGGCAGAGAGAGATGCAATGGTTCGATTCCGGCACGAATATTATGCTTGAAAAGATAAATTCCTGCTAAATTTAGAGTTAAAAGTTAGTTCCTTGCTCAGACTCGAATATTAAGATGTTTTCGTCGTAACATTTACTATTGCAGTCTATTTGCCTACAACGCATTTCTGTTGCATTTATTGGTCTGTTTTTAAATAGAATAAACATTTTCATGTGATTTTTAATTAAACCATTTAATTGGTTTTATGTAATAAATGACGGAATCGAATCATAGTATCTGTTTCTGCACAGATATTCGAGGGTTTTTTTGCTAATTTTCCCCGTGATTTCCCCAAAATGAACCTCACTTGCGACCCCCTAACCTTAAAGGTTGAGTACATTTTTGGTTCCGATTCGGATTGGTTACATATATTTTCCGATCTGTAGGCTTGATCTCAAGGATCCGCTTAAAAACCTTCGTCAAGTAAGACAGACACGACAGAATTTTCACTGACACTAGAGAATGAAAAATCACCCTGGGCAAGGCCGGAATCGAACCGACACCAGGGACTTTGCGCAGACTGAATACATTTTTGTTAAATGCAGTTAAGATCTGCGGGTTCGGAGGTTAAATGAAATTTATTTTGAGTGTATCATAGATCTCAACTAGACTCCATTCTTCTAGTGAATTGTAGTTGAATGATTGATTTGGGAATACGCGATATTTTTTTTTAAAGTTAAATGGCGTAATTAGCTACGTGTGGGATAAGCGAGTGACACGTTTTAGGGTCATTATAGTTAAACTAAAGGGTATGTATTCTTTGAATTAATGTAAAACACCGATAATAATAATTACTAAGTTCTAAATTTGCACTTGAGCGTGCCGAAATCTTGGTTCGCAATTCAACAAAGCTTATACATAATGCTGTTTTTGTGGTAAATAGTAACGTAACTATAATTCACTTTTTTAAGGTGCGCCAGAAGAAAAGTCTGAATTGACTCCAAAACCTGCCAATCTTGGCTTAGCACAACGGAATGGTCTCCAAGCCTTGCATGGCTCTACCAGGCTGTGTCAAGTACGGGCAATGTGACCTCTCGACCCTGTTGAGGAGATCTGCAGGATTTCCATGGTGAGTAAATGTATTAAATTATAAACTATGTTGAGTGGAATTTTGAGTAATTTTTCAGAAATGCGTTACGGTTATTATTTTTTCGAGTAAGAAGTGTTGATTTAATTTCTAACGGTTTTAGTCTGCTTCAAATTGAAATTTATTTGTAATCGTGATTAAAACATCGTTTTGTTTGGTACAGTTATTTATTCCATATCTTTAGTAGTAATAACTTTATAATATTTCTAAAGGGGCAAATTCTGATAAAAATAATTGATGCTTTTAGTATAAGTTTTACCAGCGCCTTTTTAAATAATATTTTTAAAAATCATTTTATTTTTGTACTAACAAGGAGAGGATCCCAACGTGTCATCACCGATTTGGTTCATTTTTGGTGTGTAAGTAGTGCATGACTAGGACATCAATTTGTGAAAATATTAAGAAGCAACTTTCAGAAATTTTGGAGAAAATCGCGATTAAAAATTTTAACATGTACTTAACATTTAATAAGATTCTCACCTTGCAAGCGGATCGTGGTGTAGCGGTAAGAGCTACGATTCCCAACCCAAAGGTCCCGGGATCGAGTCTCGCTGCGTACCATAATTTTAATTTTCCTCGCAATTAAGAACACAGATATGAAATAAAGTAGTACATTTATAATTATCAATTTTAAAACATTTTTTCTTGTGTATAAATTTTTTTTTGGTAAATATATAATATTTACAATAGGATCATAGAAAATTGGATTTAATAATTATTTTTTTGGGAAACAAGGAATGAAAAGATTTTTTTATAAACAAAAAAAATTATTTTTATAGATGAAGTTTCACCTTAATTTATCCCTATATATCCAAAAGAAAGTACGCAATTTTGTTATGCTAAAAGGGTTTGGTATGTGTCTGATTTGATAGTTAAAATAAAAAAAAAATTGGGGTAAATATATAACATTTACAATAGGATCATAAAAAATTGGATTTCTTAATTATTTTTTGGGGAAACAAGGAATGAAAAGATTTTTTCAAAACAATATAATAATAATATATTTATAAATATGATTCCATATTATCCGGTTATATTGATTTTTCCCACAAAAAAAATATTTAAAAAATATTTTAAAATTGATAATTATAAATGTACTACTTTATTTCAAATCAGTGTTCTTAATTGCGTGGAAAATTAAAATTAAAAATATGGTATGCGGCGAGACTCGATCCCGGGACCTTTGGGTTGGGAATCGTAGCTCTTACCGCTACACCACGATCCGCTTGCAAGATACGAATCTTATTACATTTATAAGTACATGTTAAAATTTTTAATCGCGATTTTCTCCAAAATTTCTAAAAGTTGCTTCTTAATATTTTCACAAATTGATGTCCTAATCATGCACTACTTACACACCAAAGATTAACCAAATCGGTGATGACACGTTGGGATCCTCTCCTTGTAAGTACAAAATAATTTTAGCTCTTAAATATTATTCCATATTAATGCTTTGCCGATGACACCTTGATTACTTTCTCAAGCTCCTATTCTTCCAAAAAAAAAATTCTTGTCAAGGAAATTTCTCAATTTATTGCTAAATCGAATGTTAATTCGTTTATAAAGTGACACTGAACAAAGTCACAAACACGATTTTTCTTCATTTTTTCTGTGCTGTGCTTACAAAAATGTCCGTTTCAGAAAGAATCAGATTTTTTAAGTTTGCCTAAAATTGAGTTGCATGGATTTTTGTTTGGACCGATTAATGGCCAGTAAATGAAGGAGTTGATAATGATTGTTCATTGTATATAAAATATAGTAAACCCCAAAGGAGCGTTTCATAAGTAGGAATTTTTATATTAAATATAATACATATTTATTTATAAACTTATTGTCATATTTCTGTTTGGTAAAACGTTAATTACGGTTGCAGTAATAGAAAATTTAGAATCTAACCTGTTAAGATAAGCTATACTCGACAGCAACGTTTCCTGACCCTATGACGTCACTAACAATTAAAGTAGTTCCCATCACAGTGTCTGATTTTTGAGTAAAATGAAAGAACTTTAATTGAAAACTGATTATTTTGTTAAACCAATGAACATAGCGTCATTTTATCACGATTTGTGTACCGAAACTCATCTTAGCAACTTAACAGGTTTTCTGTTTATGCAGTTTCTGCGTCCGCGTAGTGACGTCATAGGTTCAGGAAACGTTGCTGTCGACTATAAGCAATTAACTCACTTTGCCATAAATAGTTTTCGTAAAAGAAATTAAGAATATAGCATTAAAAAGGGTTATTTTTATTGCATGAATGATTTACTGTCGTTTAATTCTTATATTAAATTTCAATACATGGATTCAATTCCAAGTAGATCTTTGAAAAATGAATTACAAACTAAATATTATCTTTGTGTCAGTTTATATTTTATTTAGTTTGGTAATTTAAATTACACCCCCTAACTGCTTTATTGGTTCATTAATAAATGGAATTCAGATTATTATATTTTTTTAGATTCTATTTAAAAAAAATTTTGCACAACTGTAAGTTTGCTTATACATGTCGATAGTTTAACTTTTAGAATCTACTTCTAAAATTTAAAACTCATAAGAGAGGGCGTCCAGTAATTTCGTGAGCTCAAAGAATAGAGGGATGGACTCCATCTCAAACAAATAAGGTCAAATTTGTCGAAATGAACTAGTTTTAAAAATAAATATAAAGCTGAAAATACATTTAATGTAGCAGAAATAATTATATATTTTTTTAGAACAAGAAATTTATGGTAATATTGAAATTTTAATTTTTAGTTTTTAAATTTTTTTTTGAATAAACCTTCTTGAATTTACATGAAACAATAATTTATGTTTCTAAAGTATTAACTATACAACAACTTTAAGTTGACCCTATGACCCCCTAGTATAGACGGCAACTTAGTTGACCCTATGACGTCGCTAACAAACAAAGTAGTTAAGTTACCATCACGGTGTCTGAATTTTGAGTGAAATGAAGAACGTCAATTTAAAAATATGATTATTTTGTGAAACCCATGTATTTGTATATATAGTGCCTTTTTTATCACTCTTTGCGTACCGAAACTCATCCTAGCAGCCCACCAGGCTTTGTTTTTACCCGTTTTCTCCTTCCGCGTAGTGACGTACTGGGTTCAAGAAACGTCGCTGTCGAGTATAGTGACTAATTGACAAAAACCCTTTTATACGTATCGCTCGAAAATGAGTCCAACCTCTTCTTGATTTCTGATATTGAACCTTAAATACTACTTGAAAATAATTTTCGTTTCTTTTATATATTTTGTGCGGTTATGATGGATACCTGGATGTCAATTCTTGATCAATTAATTGCCAAGATTAGAATACTTCATGCAGTTACCCAGCTGGCACCTGTGGATCGAAGCCGGTATTAAATTAAATAAAGGGTGTCCCAAAAATTAACGCAATATTTGAATTGGCCGCCATAAATTTCGTTTTGTAGCGAACTATGGTTATATCCCCCCACGTAAAGATGGCGCTGTACCGCCACAGAACGGGAAGCCCCTCCCGTAATTCTTCAGTCATGGACGATATTCCGAACAGAAGGTCGACCCCCTTTTTTCCCATCCTTTTATTTTGTGTAATTTTGTAATTTTAATGTTTGTGTTTGTTTTTTGCTGTAACTGTGTGATATATACTTTAATACAGTATATCAAAATTATCCCCGAGTTGTTTTCCTTTGTCCAAAGGTTGTTATTTACTTTTGAGCTAGCCCAGGCAACACAAAATGGCTTACCCAACGCGGTGCCTTCTTTCGGAATAGGAATTGCCATGACTCGTTTTCTTTTAGCACTAAGGAACTGACTGTTTCACCCGAAACTAGTTCGCGCTTACCATCTTACCCAAGATGATGATCTGTGTATAAGCACAAATATTTACGGTCTTATTGTATTGAATTGATTGCTTCGAAAAGGGAAGTAAGTGATTTAATGAATAACGAATTCTGAAATTTTAGTATTTTTCTATTTTGCTTGATAGTGTATTTATACTTTGTTTCTCACTTACGTGTTGTTAAAATTTTTGGTACACATTTTGGTGTTTTCTAAGGAATATTGTTTACTATTTGGTGTTTATATTGGAACATTTATTTACTATTTTGGTACATACTATAATTTGTTTACATTCAATGTTTACAGTGTAACTTGGTTACTTGAAGTTAAAATTTAATAATTTGATCATTTGAATAAGAAATAAGTTTGTGTATAAAAACTTAATTAATTAGGTTGTGGAAAATAATTGAAAAGTGATTATTAAGTAGTTGAATTGTGTTTTCTTGGAAGTAATTCTTAAATTAATTTGGAGTGTTTGAGGATAGGTACTTATTAATTGTTTTAGTATTATGAAGTAATAGTGTATGTGATTACTGTTTGAAGGTTCTATTTTTAAAAGTACATAATTCAAGAGAGATTTTGTAATTTGGTAACGTTTACATTTTAACAACTGAATAATTTTTGCTGCTGGATAACTGTCACCATTGAACTTTAAGGTTAATATTAAAATTGTGAAAACTTAATTTAAAAAAAAAAAAAAAAAACATTTTTGAGACTTTTCTGACGTTAAGGAATTTAAAGACATTACGTTCGTGAACAGCAAGGATGGCGTTCCTAGGAAAGGGCAGAAAGGTGGATTTGCAGTTAGTGGCAGAAGAAATGGGCGAAACGGTTCGAGACGGAATGAAGCTGGTAGACCTTAAAGAGCTCATTCTGAAATCTTCTGCTTACGAGGAAGAGTTCGTCAAGAATTTGTTAACAGGCGTGATGGAAGAGAGAATAGAAAGTCAACAACGTGCAGAACATGAACGACAGAAACAAGAGGAACAAGAGCGGCTGAATAAAGAAGCAGAGGTAGAGTTGAAGAAGCTTGAGGCAGAACGACAGTTTGAACTGGAAAAAATGCGCCTCCAATTAGAAAACCAACGTCTGGTAGAGACCCCTCAGCCTGCTACGTTGGATAGAGAACTGGAGCAACCTCGACTGGATCTTAAGAAGTTGCTGCCGGTCTTTAATCCCAAAGAGACGGACATGGTCCTCTTCTTGAATTTATTTGAAAGGCAAGTCAAGTTCCTTAAAATTGACCAGACCAACTGGGTAGCATACCTACTAAGTGTACTTCCTGCAGATGTCGCTACCCTTATTGCCAGAGAACCGGAAGAACAATCTCAGGATTATGAGCACATTAAGCAGATGTTATTATCCCGTTACAAGCTTAGTTCAGAGAAGCTCAGGACACTGTTCTATATGCATCGTAAAGCCCCCGAAAGCACCTGGAAGGATTTCCAGTATGAATTAACGTCTTATCTGGAATCCTGGATTAAAGATTTGAGTGTTCAAACCTTTGAACAATTGAAGCTGCTCATGATAACCGAGCAAATTAAGAAACGAACCCCACCAGAAGTACGTGACCACTTTTTGGACACCTGGTCCGAATGGATCACCCCGGATGTGATAGCAGAAAAATTAGATGCTTACGAAAATACCAGAGGTCTTAAAAAGGAAGTTTCCACCGATAGTCGAAGAAAGTTTCCCCCGCCGAAACATCGCGAATTCCAAAAGCATTCATTCAGATCCAAAGAAATGCCGGACAGGAGACAAGAAAAGCCTTATGGAGATGTCAAAGCCGATACTCGTCCGAGTTTGCATTGCTATGGGTGTGGTGCCCTAGGTGTAACAAAGCCTAAATGCACAAATTGCAATCCTGCAAAGTCAAGGTCAGAAAGCAACCAGCTACTTTTCAACAGTTTTTCCTCCGAGGGGACAGTTTTTCCAATGAGCATTATCGATGTCATCATTTGCGACACCGCAGGTGCTGTGTGCGCAGACACTGGAGCGACACACAATGTAGCGGGAGAACAACTTTACCACCTGATGAAAGACCATGGACTGTGTTTTGAAAAGAAGAACACGGTAATGAAATTAGCAGATGGAATAACACGTAATGTTGATATCCTAACCACCACAGTCGACATTACAGTGAAGGAAAAGAAAATAGCTGCAGAAATGATAGTCCTACCTCATGCCACAGGCAATCGAACCTTACTTGGAACCACATTTTTAAAAGACGCGGGAATCGTCCTTGATATTCCACAAGGACAATGGTTCTTTGCCGACAAACCTCATCGGCGATATGAATTCATTCAAAATCCTCCTGAAATCAACGCCCTGTTAATAGTACACGAAGATGTGTCACCTGTACGACTTCGCTCTGATGAGGGAAATGGACTTGACCAAGCTCAAAAGGAAAACCTGAATGAAGTCTTAGAAAGGTATGACACCTGCTTCAAAGCAGGGGGAGAGGCTACGCCGTTCATGGAACATAGAATCGACACTGGAGATAGCCCACCTGTCTCGGTGCCACCTTACCGATTAAATCCTGCGAAAAAGGAAATTCTCCGAGCTGAAATAGACAAGCTTTTGGCTAACGGTGTGATTGAAGAGTGTGAAAGTCCATATGCTTCTCCCGTGGTTTTGATCCCAAAACCCAATGGTAGTGTTAGACTCTGTATTGATTACAGAAAGTTAAATTCACTAACAGTTGCCGATACATATCCGTTACCACGAATGGATGATTTACTCCACGAAGCTAGGCCAACTCCTTTCATGTCAACCATTGATTTAAGGTCTGGATACCATCAGGTCAAAATGCATCCATCTGATTGCGACAAGACGGCCTTCGTGTGTCCCTTTGGGACTTATAGATTTTTGAGGATGCCATTCGGATTGAGAAATGCACCCGCAACTTTTCAACGTCTGATTGATAAGTTCCGAAGTGGCTTGGGAGACATTTTGGTACTCTCGTATCTTGACGACATAATTGTGTTGTCAGACACTTTCGAAAAACACCTTGCTGATTTGGAAGCAGTATTTCAGAGATTGGCGCTGTTCAAGCTAAACGCAAACCGAGAAAAGTGTCACTTCGGATGTTCACGCATCAAGTACCTCGGATTTTGGATTACACCAAAGGGGTTGGAGGTTGACCAAGAAAAGGTGTCCTCAATCCAGAAAATTCCACCTCCTACCAACGTGAAGGAGGTACAATCGTTTTTACAAACCTGCTCGTGGTTTAGACGCTATATTCAGAATTTTGCTGAAAAATCTAAACCCCTCAGCGATTTGACCAAGAAGAAGACTCCTTGGGAATGGGGATTTCCCCAGCAAAATGCCTTTGAAATATTGAAGAAATGCTTGCTGACTCCACCCGTATTAACGCAAGCAGACGGCACCAAACCTTATATCCTCCGTACCGATGCTAGCAACTACGCTTTGGGAGCTGTTCTTCTTCAAGGAGAAGGTGCCGAGGAAAAAGTTATAGAATATGCCAGCAGATTGCTTAACCAAGCAGAACGGAATTATTCAACTACAGAGAGGGAGGCTCTCGCTGTCGTGTGGTCGCTAAAGAAGTTCCGCGGGTATGTGGAGGGTAGCTCCATTACTGTAGCTACCGACCACCAACCCTTGAAGTGGCTTCTCAGTCTTAAGTCCCCAACCGGGAGGCTTGCACGATGGGCACTGGAGATTCAAGCCTTCAACATAAAAGTTACTTACGTTCCAGGAAAAGTGAACGTGCTTGCCGACTTATTGTCGAGACCAGCCGGACATCCTGCTCCGCCCGTTGAAGTCAACAGCATTATTATCGCTGACCTTCCAGCCAGAAGTCCAAAAGAAGTAAGAGAGGCCCAGCTTCAAGATGAAGATCTGAAGAAGATCATCGAATGTTTTGAATCCCCAACGAAGACCGAAGAGTATGCCAACTGGACGGAACGAGGGTTCTTGATGGACCAAGGGATACTCTACAGATATGTATCTGATTCCGATTCAGAAGAGGCTCAGCTTGTCATCCCGACAAGTGAAAGAGAATCCATAATGAAATACCACCACGACAATGCTACCGCAGGTCATTATGGAGAAGAAGGGACTTATGCCAGAATAGCAAAACGGTACTACTGGACCGGTATGAAGAAATACATTGCTGAATATGTAAAGGATTGCCCAGAATGCAACCGTTATAAACCTGGAAACCAAAAGCCAACTGGTTTACTGAGAACACCTGTCTATTCTCAACGCTTCGAGGTCATCTCAATTGATTTATTTGGTCCGCTTCCCGTCACCGAAAACGGCAAACAATGGATATTCGTAGTAGAAGACTGTGCAACCAGATGGATTGAACTGTTTGCTCTGGAACGCGCTACTGCCCAGGAGTGCGCCACAACTCTTATCGAGGAGGTATTTCTTCGATATGGACTTCCCAGACGAATTATTTGTGACAATGGACCGCAGTTCACAAGCGCAGTGCTTCAACAGGTGTGCCATACCATGAACATTGACCATCATTTGTTACCCGTATATTGGCCCCAAGCCAACCCTGTGGAGCGAAAAAATCGCGATTTAAAGCCTCGTCTTGCCATCCTGGTTAGTGACGAACATGACAAATGGCACGATAAACTGCCCGTCATACGGTTCGCCATGAACACGGCTAAGTGTTCAACGACCGGCCAAACTGCCGCCTATCTGCAATTTGGACGGGAAATCCGAACTGTTGATGATGTGGTGCACGACTTCAAAGCCGTGGTCAATAATGACAACTTTGTGGCTGAGATCACCCCATACCTCAGGCGCTTTGCTTTGATGTCCGAGGATATCCAGGAGCACATCCAGCGGAAGCAAGACGAACGAAAGAGGTATTATGACAAAAATCGCCGGAAAGAATATTTCACACCTGGAACCAAGGTGTGGGTCAAGTCTCATCCACTCAGTAAGGCAAAGAATAAGAAAACTTCCAAGTTTATGCCGAAGAGAGATGGTCCTTACTTAGTTATGACCCAAAACTCTCCAACTACGTATACCATCGCATCTTTAGACGACCCCACAACACCCCTTGGGCGTTATCACGTGTCGGCATTGAAACCCTACCTCACCATCCACGAAACCGCTCGTCCTGCATATCCACTCCGGAAGAGAGGAAGGCCAAAGGCTAACCCTGCCACTAACTCAGATCGCCCTTCTCAGCGAAAACCACCTCGCAAGAGACTGCTGGCTTCTTGTCGGGACGACGGCAAAGCCAGAGGGGGAGTGTAGCGAACTATGGTTATATCCCCCCACGTAAAGATGGCGCTGTACCGCCACAGAACGGGAAGCCCCTCCCGTAATTCTTCAGTCATGGACGATATTCCGAACAGAAGGTCGACCCCCTTTTTTCCCATCCTTTTATTTTGTGTAATTTTGTAATTTTAATGTTTGTGTTTGTTTTTTGCTGTAACTGTGTGATATATACTTTAATACAGTATATCAAAATTATCCCCGAGTTGTTTTCCTTTGTCCAAAGGTTGTTATTTACTTTTGAGCTAGCCCAGGCAACACAGTTTTGCTTTTTGGGGCGAAAACAGAAACTGACTGTTGTTTACATGCGCTGTGAAGTCACATCTAATAAGTGACCCGTTTTTTTATCATTAAAAATAGTAAAAACGCTAGTGTCGGGTGCGCTGTTATGTCAAATCCCGTTTTTTGATCACGTGACTTTACTAGTGTTTTGGCAAAAATAAAATTTAATTTTAAATTATTTAAAACATATTTTTGAACTTAAAAATCTGATATGTGAATGTTGAAGGGGATGGGCAAGAAATTTGATATTCCTCCCCGAAAATATTTGCAAAACCTTGATTTATTGACTAGAAAGATATGTGGGAAGGTCCGTGGAGTTCTTTGAGTTGGGAACAGCTGCTTTAAATGATTTTTGACTTATATTAGGGTTGATGTACTATAACACTTTGCGTAGGATAGGACACACTGAGTACTAGAACAGAGAGTCCATGGCCATAGGCGATAATGGAAAACGAGAAAGCGTGGAATATTGTATAAGTTAGGGTCTAGTTTGGCGCTGGGATCGCGTCGCGTAACGAGAGGCGGAGAAAAAATATCCTCCAATAGTCCTGATCCTCCAATAGCCCTCAGAAAGGACAGATTAAATGAACACGTCACAGCCAATCACAGCTTCGAACAACAAAATGTACTGCCTACCTCTGTCAATCATTGAATTTCACATCTTGCCGCCTGACTGAGGGAGCTGTACTCTGTGTCTGGAATAGCCCATTGCAAAAACTTTTTTTTTTTTTGGAATTTCCCAGGTGCCCCATTTATGTTACAAAAACTGAAATATTATTACTTGAAAATTTTCAGGTCTCTAGGCCAATTTTTGACCCCCGCGCCCCTCAAAAGTAGTTTCCCCCTCTGTTAAATTAAAGGGAAAATATTGAAAATATCTTAATTTTTCATTGTTTTTTTTTTAATTTAATAAGCTTGGATGCTGTCAATATTGAGTTAAAACCTATAAATCCCCTTTGGGATATTATTGTCTCAAAATCCTATAGGAAAAACATTAAATACCACTTACTGGGAGAAGTTCCCTGAGGGATAAAAACGCACTCTCCCTGAGAAAAGAGTAGGCTTGGGGATGGGAGCTGGATAAAGCCACTTGAGTGTTTTATTGTACCTTTTTTTCAAAGGTTCCAACTTCTATCCATTAAGATTTGCCTAAAATCTTAAATTTTATTCCAATTGTTGGTATGTGATCAGTAGAACCCCCAAATACGCTAATGCTAAAGAATTTAAAACATTACCCCTTTTATTTTATTTTCTTAAAATTATTTTCAAAAAATTAATTTGTAAAGCATAATCATTTAAAAAAAACAGAGATGCGTATTACTGGGGAAAATATTCCAAAATGAAGAGATTTTATCTTGAGAAACTCATTCATTAAGATTCAAATTAAATTAAACAATCCGAAAAAAAAACCCACTTAATTTCCTTTTTACTGAACGCGTCAAAACACGCGAAGGTTATATAATCGCTCGGAAATCATTCAAACATTGTTAATTCCCAGGAAAATACAAAATAATTTATGTATTTCCGTCCCCATTTCTACTTTCAAAAATTTCTGTTTGAGCAATAAATAATTCCATCTGAATGAAAGCGAAATCTAGAAGAAATAAATAGCCATAACTGTCTGTCATAATAAAAATATCAAAACTACCATTCCTCCATCAAATGAAAAAAGAATGAAAGTGTTTCCAAGCTTTTCCAAACATTCTAAATTCTCATTAATAACTTCGTTAATAATCTTAATTTAAATATAATAATTCCCGTTTTGATTGAATATGGTTCAAATATATATAATACGCTATTGTACAAGTTTTGGAAGCCATAGTCTTTTTGGAGTGTCTTAAATTCGAGTTAATCGGATAATCAAGAATACTCGTTAATTACCGTAATTAGAGAGTTATTGACTCGGTGATAATGGAATATTGCATTGTCATGAATATTACACCATGCTGCAAAGTTTCGAGGCTTTATATCGTTTAGAAGTACCTGAAATTTTATGTACAAGAATCTAAATGACAACCTAAAAATTTGCATAAATTCGTCTTTAATTTCTTTAATTAGTTGAAAATTGCCGTATTGATGATTGAATATAGTAGTACTATGCCTATTACATTATTGATCCGTGTTTGGGAGCGAAAATATTTTTTAAGGGTCTCAAAATAGTTAATCGGATAATCAAGAATACTCGTTAATTACCGTAATTAGAGAGTTATTGACTCGGTGATAATGGAATATTGCATTGTCATGAATATTACACCATGCTGCAAAGTTTCAAGGCTTAATATCGTTTAGAAGTACCTGAAATTTTATGTACAAGAATCTAAATTTTTTGCGATAATTTGCCGTTAATTAATTTAATTACTTGTGAATTGTCGTTTTGATGGTTGAATATAATAGTACTATGCCTATTACAGTATTGTTCTTTTTTTCGGAGCTAAAATCCCTTTGGAAGGGCCTCAAATTTCAGTTTTTCTGATAATTAAAAATACTCGTTAATTAACTTAATCCTTTGGTTATTGATTAGATAATAATTGGATATTGGAGTGTCATGAGGATTACATCAATGTGTAAAGTTTCAGGGTCCTGGAATATCAGGAAGTGACCGAAAATCGAGTTTTAAGTTTTCACCCGTGACCTTGGCCCAGAGCAAGTCTAATAAAAGCGTTTAAAAAATGAATGTATGTTAAATTTGAGTTCATTTGTTTTGACCTCCGCCTACTTCTATTAACTGATTTCCTATATAAGGCAATTAACTCCTTCGATTTGCGTACCGAAACTCCTCGTAGAAACCCAACAGGCTTTCTGTTAAAGCAGTTTTCCCTCCGAGTAGTGTCGCCATAGGGTCAAGAAACGTTGTAGTATAGTATAGACGGTGTAAACTTTAAGAGGAGGTAGCAGGAATCATACATGAAAACAGTAGCAAACAGTTTATATTCATAAAATTTATTGTCTTAAAAACTATCCTACTTGCTCCACTATATCCATTTTACCCCACCCCACCCAATCCTAATCGTAAAAATTCGTCTTTAGATAACAGCAATAGCCTATATAGGGTGATTCGTAATTACGTGGACAAACTTTGAAGAGAGGTAGAGGGGATCTAGACAAGCATATTTCGAATAGGAATGGGGGGGGGCGCACATGCACCGATAAAGAGCTAGGGCTTAATGTAGTGCGATGGCTTTACAAAAGGTGGTTTTCCCAAGGCCCGTTTCACGAAACAAAAGATAATATAATGCAAAACATTATTGCATGAGGAACAGCAGTATCCGTACTATTTACACCACAAATTCAATACAAATTGGACCACTTGTTAAACCGTGGGGTGAGTTTTAAAAATTGCAATATTAGTCTTTTAGCCAAAGAATGGAGTTCCCTTAATGGTGTTTAGAAAAATGATGATCTGGGAAGTAATTTTCAATGATCATACAGTTTCAATGATCAATGTATGATCATTGAAAATTCCTTTCCCGATCATCATTTTTTAAATACCCTTACACTAATATGTAAGGGAACTCCATTCTTTGGCTAAAAGATTATTGCACGTTTTAAAACTCACCCCACAATTTAGCAAGTGGTCCGATTTCTATCAAATTTATGATTTAAGTAGTACGGATACTGCTGTACCTCATGCAATAATTTTTTTTTAATTTTATTATGTTTTGTTTCGTTACACGGGCCTTGCCAAAACGTACTTTTTCAACGCTCTCGAACTACATTAGGTCCTAGCTCTTTAACGGTGCATCTGCGCCCCCCCCCATGATTTTTCGAAATATGCTTGTCTAGGTCCCCTCTACCCCCCTGCAAAGTTTGTCCAAGTAATTACGAATCACCCTGTATATTCCCGTTGTGATATGGATTTCTACCCTCTCCTTCAAGTTTGCACTCAACAGAATTGAACTGAAGGATTTTTATTCGATTGCCCTTTTCTAGGTAATTGAAAGGGATGCATCAGGACATCAAAAGAATCTGTCACCTGTCCTGAACCAGCATTCCGAGCTCTGAAGTCGAAGATCGTGCACGAGCGAAAATTTCTCGAAAGTGTTGGACTCTTATGATTGGACGGACGCTAAAGTGATTTGGTGACCTTAGAGATCAAATATATGGAAGTCTTACCATTACAGGTAAATACAACGCGAGCATTTTTTTTTTACTTAAGCAGAATTCAATTGTATTGCTTGCATGGTTCTTAATATTATTTCTTTTCAGACTCTGAAAATAATGAATTGACTGTGGTTACGTAAAACTATAAGAGTAAAGTCTCCAGAACTCCTGTCTAACAGATGTGCGTAGGAAAAAATCTTCCAGTATTTAGCGCCTGTGGTCAGTGATATGCATTTCTCCGAACTCGCCAAGTGAGTTAGTTGATGCCGTGTCCACATCAAATATTGCCGGTGCTTGTGTTAAAAAGCTGGGTCTAGGCAGTTATCAAGTTTCTATAAGTTCTATGTCCTTCTCTGTTGATCTTCATTCCCTTGTTATGTTCTGTCCTTAGTCTAATAATAGTCTTTGTTAAAAGGCGTTCCCTATTGATGTTACAGAACTGGTGTTTAATTGGAATCTCATGCTCTTTTAGTTTATTAGTTATTACTCTTTTACTTATAGCCTCCTTGTCTGCGTTTTTGTTGCCAGTTATATTGACATGAGTGCCAAGTGAGGTAAAAAAAAACTGATTGCACTCATCTAATGTGTTTGTTCACGGCTTATTAGGTACTACACCGGCTACCCGAGTTATGAATAATGAAATCATTTGACAACTTTTCCCCTCTCGGATCGCCACAAATCCTACCTATACCGACCAACCAATAGGATAACACTGACAAATAAGGAAAAATAAAGGCGTGTTTTCATGACGTAAACTGCTGATTCTTGGCCATTAGTGGCTGAGTTGAATTTTTGAGCTATTAACTCCCGCCTTCAACTCTGGATTTGTTTTGCAAGTTGTCAGCTCGGGATTTTTAATGATTTCCGTATCTCGTCTGGCCTGTGTTAGTATCTAGTAAGCCGTGATTTGTTACTTCCGAACTGAATCACTTTAAAATTCAGGTATTTTATGGGAATGCTTTGTAAGTATTGTATTTCTTGTCCATAGAAGGTTTCAATAAAGATTGATGTCTTCAATTCATGGTGTTCTTATTGCGTTCATTTTCTCGAGTTGATGCTACTTGGTTCACGCCGCTCAGATTGAACATGCGCGTGGACTTAGTATATATAGGGCGCGCATATACACTTAGTGCGCATGCGCGAACCAAGGAAGGGTTTCAGCCAACAGGGTAGCCAAGCTAAGTTGAAAAGCTAGCCAAGGAGTAAGGGCTATCAGATGAAAGGTATAGTCTGTCTGTCCTCGCTTGGCACGAGTGGCAAACCTAAAATCAGTACCCACAGCAGAAAAAACAGTGGCGAAAAAGCCATAAAGATGGTTATCTCACTTCTATTAGATACCCGATACCCTGCACTCGCCACTGCTTTTCCTGCTGTGGGTAGTGATTTTAGGTTTGCCACATGTGCCAAGCGAGGACAGACAGACTCTAGAAGAAAGCAAGGTAGCGAAGTCCAAAAGCTAACTTTGGATTTGGTTGAAAAGATCAAGTAGGAGTTTGAGGTTGGTTAACAATTCAAAGATGGATTTGAATTTTTCAAGTCCATGAACGGAATAAGAACTTAGGTTTTATTTTAATTCTTGAGCTCGGAAATTTTAAAGTCCAAAAGTCAGATAGGAACTTAGAATTTTAATCTCAAGTTCTTATTTGTTTTTTGGACATTGAAATTTCCGAGCTCAAGAATTAAAATAAAACCTAAGTTCTTATTCCGTTCATGGACTTGAAAAATTCAAAGCCATCTTTGAATTGTCAACCAACCTCAAACTCCTACTTGATCTTTTCAACCAAATCCAAAGTTAGCTTTTGGACTTCGCTACCTTGCTTCCTTCTACCTTTCATCTTATAGCCCCTTACTCCTTGGCTAGCTTTTCAACTTAGCTTGGCTACCCTGTTGGCTGAAACCCTTCCTTGGTTCGCGCATGCGCACAAAGTGTATATGTGCGCCCTATATATACTAAGTCCACGCGCATGTTCAATCTGAGCGGCGTGACCCAAGTAGCCACTTTCCTGCCATTTGACAAAAAAAAAGACCCAGTTCAGACACATTACTTTATTGAGCTGCAAAGTTTGGGTTACAGAAATATCTAGGTACATCAACGAGTGTCCGATCCAGAGACTAACATATTTTCAACATACCAATAGACAGGCACTTGCACAAGTCTTTGCTTTTCAAAACGACTATCTATTTACATCAACGAGTGTCCAGTTCAGACACCAGCATATTTCCATAAGCCAATATACGGGCACTTGCACAAATCTTTGCTTGACTAAACAACTGGGCATTTGCTAAGAAACTATCCTGTTAAAAAACCCTGTAAGGAGAAAATTTGTTAGAATTTATACTATAAATCAATTGTTATACTATTCAATTAAGCCTTTTAATACCTATGAAATAGAAACTAATAAATTGAGCTTTGTTCAAGAGATGGGCAAAAAAAAGAGTAGCAGTTAAAAATAGCTGCTACAGGAGAAAAACGATGTAGTTGCTACACACGTTGAATATTTTCTGCTATTTTTGCAGGTTCTAGATTGGTCAAAAAATCGTGGTTATACTGCTACGCACTGACCAATAAGAATCGACTTAATGTAACAGTTGCGGTTTTTGAAATAACGAATGGAAAACTTGATCATGTCCCATCGGTCTCTGTCTGCAGCAGATTTGCCCACTTCTACATTGTTCCTTCAATTTAGGTTTTTACTGTTAAAACTTTTTAACCAAATTTACGGAGATTTTAATATAATGACCTCATCACTGATAATCCTTTGTTAGATTTAAGCTCTGGAAATCAGAAATAACTTAAAAATCACTTTACAAATCTTGCATAAAAACTGATGATTTTATTATACTGAAGAAGAGCTTTAAATTTGGTAATTCATCATTAGTTTGAACAAGAAAAACTCACGTTTAAATATAATCAAATATTTAAAATAAGCGATTAAACTAAGCTTCATAACATTTAGCTCATTTTATAAATCTAAAAAATTATTTTGTTTCTTCAAGTTATTTGAAGATAAATATTAATTTTAAAGATCGAGACATTTAATTTTTGGAAAATGTTAACTAGCTTTACACTTGATTTTCAGAAGGAATCAATTCAACCATCATTATAAGAATTTTTCTAATAATACCACCCTTTACAAAGCTTTTTTAATGTTTCATCCCATACATACTTAACTTAGAATTCCTGCAACAGAAACTGAATTAGTAACCCACCAGATAAACAATCCTCCCACAGGTACCAGTACAGAATCTTTCCCAAAGAAGCAGATTTTCTTCCCGAGGACAATCTCTTCGTAATGTACTTAATCAGAAGACTGGCCTAGATGCAGGATCAGTTCTTCTAACCTACAGCCTGAAATAATTCCTCCTGAAGTCAATTATCCCTTCTTGTATGTACTTGATTAGAAGTCTTTCAAAGTTGATAAGATTCCCTCTGGCATTTTTAAACGGACCTAGAAGGAAAAAGATGTGTAATAACGAATGAAATTGATAAGTTCAATAAGAGTTTTGCGTCACTTTCTGATTTTAATATTATTATAAAGCTTATGCTTTGTAAATTTTCAGAAGATTAATCGTAAATATACATTTTATATTTTTTGGGATAGTTATTTTCTCCTCAATACAATTTTCAAAGGCATCCTTATTGGACATATTAGAATTATTTTTAACTAAGTTTTTGAACTAAGTGATTGCGAAAGTTATAAAAATTTGAAATTTGGTGATTAATTAGGGTCACTTGGGGTAAGTGGGTCCCTGGGGTAAGTGGGTCACCCCCCTCAAACTAAACTATGTAAAGGACATTTCACACTTATTCACATTGATCATGTTACATTTTGTCACACTGATGGGTTTTGCATACATTAGAGTTTTGTGTCATTTCTTTTTAAGATTATAGAACTATTGTAAAAAAATTTCCATAATTTTTTTTTTGGAGAGTTCAAGATTCATTTTTCCAAGAAGTGTTTCCAGGAAAGTTTTCACTATATTTTAATGTTTTTTCAACTGTTGTGCCAGGTTTGACTTAAAATACATACTGCAATTTGAATTTTCACAAAATCTCTTATTTAAAAATTTTTAAGAGGGGGGTCCCACTTACCCCGTAATTTAAGCAAAGTAGGGGTAAGTGGGTCCCCTCATTATGGGGTAAGTGGGACACCCTAGACTCACCATTTTAATGTTTATTGAAACATTTATAAGTAATTTATTGAAATTTTATATTAATTTTGCGTTTTAATTTAAGCTGTGGTAAGTAAAAAAAACTATTAATTTGGGTTTTTTTTTATTCACGTTGCCGAGAAATTAATTAAAACACACAGTGGGGTGGGGGAATAGTTTCGAGGGTTTCTTTATAAGTCTCCCGAACCATTCGAACCTGAAGAAAACATTCTGTAATTGTAGTGTTCCAAAAAGGGGTCCCACTTACCCCAACCAACCCTATTAATTTAAATGTGAGTAGATATCTCGTACATGGATTAAGTTAGAATAAAATATTTTGTACCTAAAACTTCTATACTTTATCAAGTAAGACCCACTTACTCCCTCTTAAGTTTTGCTTGCTTTCAATCAAAATAAAAAGGGGGTGACCCACTTACCCCTTCCTATGGGGTAAGTGGGACCCCCGTCTCATTTTTTACAAAAAGACCAGTTAAGAAAAATGTAGAACATTATTTTAGAACCTAATTATAAATTTTTGTTTATTAATAGTGTCTTAAATAGAATATGTCATCAAGTTCAAATTGAACCTCTTCAAAAAATTTTTATGAACCTTCAAAAATGTACTGTTCCAAAAAGGGGTCCCACTTACCCCAAGTGACCCTATATATAAATATTAATCTCAACTCCATTTATATAAATGTTTCTTAATATTTTCGATTTGGCTTTTGTACAGTTTGGAATCAAAATTTTCATCACAGAACTTATAAAATAATGAAAGATTCCATGACCTGAGCAGTTACTTTTTATCCATGATTGCTGGTCGTGTCGTTAGGACTTAGACGCCAAAAGTTTAATTAGCCAAATTTAGAGGACCTTTTTATTTTTAGATGTTTTTAAATCTTTAGTAAACTTTTTTAAAGTAAAATCTCAATATTTATTTGGAATAATATTTTCTTACCAGTCCTTAAATGGTTTTGAAGAATTTTATGCGAGTAACTTTAATTATAGCTTTAATGGGTGAACTGCTTAATTTTTTTACAGAAATGTATTGGGGACGATTTTTAAAATATTCAAATAACGCTGGAAGGGTTTAAGGAAAAATCTAAATTACACTTCAACTGTCAGTATTTATTTATCCTTATCATATTTATCATACTCTTAGATTTTTTACTATAAAATTTAATTTTAAGAGCAAATTTACAGCGTCTCTATTTTTAAGGCAATTTTCGTA
The DNA here is from genome assembly GCA_963680715.1 of Tetragnatha montana. Lineage (NCBI taxonomy): Eukaryota > Metazoa > Arthropoda > Arachnida > Araneae > Tetragnathidae > Tetragnatha > Tetragnatha montana. Next base: position 57,006,693 of record OY796676.1, on the reverse strand, counting down.
ACAAAGTTTTAGTGGTTCCAAACTTATTCTATCATTCCCTATATAATTTCATTTAATATTACTATTAAAATATTATTATTCATTTAGTAATAGCAATCATAGGTAGAGTTTTCAAACTAACTTATAAACGAGTTGCTTGAGAGATTTAAAGTAAACTTGTTGGGCGGATTTAAATTTTCAAGTTATTAATACCAATCCAATGTTTCTCTCAAAAAAAATTCCAGCTACAAACTTCTAAATGACCAAATAAAACTACTTGTTTTTTACTTTTTAATAAATCAGTATCCGAGGGTTTTCCAATTCAGGAATTAAATTGATTTAATACACTTTAAATAATATAAATAAACGGCACTTAATTTTTAATGAATGTGTTCATTAATAACTTTCTTAAACGAGAGATTATTGGGAATATTTTACAGGGAAAAAACCCTTTTTTTACTTTTAATCTTCTTTGCAAAAGTATCAAAACTTTTCGCACTTCAATAGTCACTGTACTAAAGCTGAAATGTAGCATTCCTATTAACTTTAAAAACAAAACTTACCATTTGAAAAATAGTGAATTACTAAAATGTAATAGTAATGTACTAAAATGTGCTTTTGCCCTTACAGAATCTTTTTACACCAATAACTCATATTTGAAAATTTTGGCATTCAACCGTTTTCTGAAATAAACTATTCAATTATCGTAATTAATATATTCTACACACCGGTCTGATACAATTAACTGCTTTGTGAAAAGCCGTCGAATATTTAAATAAGACACAAGTTAAGCTAAACTAGGTTTGGCCAACAGCACAAACCCTAAATTTGGGCTTTTTAGCTAAGATTCACCATGCTCAAAAACTTTAGTATATGACAGTTAAAACTTTCAAAGAGGGCATTAGAAAAATGATTTTCGTAAAGGGTTAGCTCGTAAAATAGAATTTTCTATAAAGGAAGTGAATCCCAAAACAGTTTGGGAGCTTAGCTGTAAAAACTATAAATACTGATTTTTTTAAACAAAAATCTTCAAATTCTGATCTCACTCGTTGAATTCTATCGTTTTAAGTAACCTTTCACTCGTAAATATATGAAAAATATGCGGAATCTAAATTGAATATTAACAAGATACACTTTAATAATTTATAGTGGATGAATTTTAGATTAATTAAGATTACGAAGTTAATTCCTCCAAAGAAGAAAAAATTAGACGAATCCAGAACTTGGGGATGTCATCTCCTTGTGCCCTCTTGGTAAGGCGAGAATGACATTCCAAAACGTCATGTAGATGGATTTCCAACTAAGCATATTGAACTTCCTTAAAGGGTTTCGAAATCTAAAAATAATAAGCCAAGAAAAGAGGTTTAGAGGAAAAGAGTTTTATAACCATTACCGCTGGTTCGCGGACAGTTTTGGAAACTCCAACTCTCAAGCATCACCTCCAGCCATGGACCGGTTTCGTCCTTGTTAGGACTCATCAGCACGGCATAGGAAGGTAACGCACGAGAGCGGAGGCAGGCTTCTAATCTAGCCGAATATAATGGTAAAAGTGGTAACCATTGATTAGTCTACCACTATCTGCCGGAATGAACTGCGCATTTCCTGAACAGATTTAATTTCCAAAGGCAAGTATGAAAAGAGGAGTTTTTTAACCATTACCGCTGGTTCGCGGACCGTATTTGGAAACTCCAACTCTCAAGCGTCACCTCCAGCCATGGACCGGTTTCGTCCTTGTTAGGACTCATTGGCACGGCATAGGATAATAAGCTAAGTCTCTATATACAAAAACATCTTATAAAAACAGTACAACCTAAAAGTTAGGGAATGTCTTAATAACTTAAGTTTCTGTAAAATTTAGTGGGATATGGTGTAACTCTATCCTCACGTGAGATTTGATTTAGAATTTCTAAACAATTAAATATCGTTGATATGCTCATGTTTAACCCCAAGGAGGCACGCTGGGCGAACATTTACCAAACATTTATTAAAACTCCCTTTTCAACAAAAAAGGAGAAAACCACGTGTACCTTCTAAAGTTACACTAAATATCCACATAAAATTTCAAGAATGTGGTCAGATTTTTTAACGAGTCATGAAATTTGTTTGGAATTACAATTCCATTTGTTGGAATCGGACTCACCACGCTCACCACTTGGTATCAAAATTTTCCTTCTGAACAAAAAGTTTAAAACACTATCTACATGAAAAAGTTTTGTCAATTTTTGACCTCAAGCATACAAAACATTTTCAATCACATGACTCGGACCTAACAACGGCCTTAGCAACAGAAGATGTTACAGTTTTTTGCCCTACGGAGGTTAACAGTTACAGAAAATGACTAGCCGTGGAATTCTTCTATTGGAGCATTTGCAATCACGTGATCCCATACCTAAAAACCGCCTTAGAAACAGATAAACAATGGCCTTAGCAACAGTTAAAAGCCCTACAGTAGATACACAGTTAAAAGAAAATAACTATTAAAAAAAATAGCGAGATTAGAGTTGAGTTGTTACTTTCGTAGCAATAACCAGTGTCTATTTTTTGACATTTACACTTTTAGGGAGAAACTGTCCACCAACAATTTAACAAGAAGGTGCGGGTGTCCTTCAAGGTTAAAAATCAAGGAGGATACTTGAGGGAGTACCAGTGCCTATCAGGTCATTGGACCTTCAAACTCCAGTATAACAATGAGCAGATAGTGTTTTCAGGTGACGTCACAACCGGTTATTTTCTTTTAACTGTGTACCTTCTGTAGGGCTTTTAACTGTTGCTAAGGCCGTTGTTTATCTGTTGCCAAGGCGGTTTTTAGGTATGGGGCCACGTGATTGCAAATGCTCCAATAGAAAATTCCACGGCCAGTCATTTTCTGTAACTGTTAACCTCTGTAGGGCAAAAAAACTAACATTTTCTGTTGCTAAGGCCGTTGTTAGGTCCGAGTCATGTGATTGAAAATGCTCTATATCTGTTACAGAACGTGTGACTGAAAGTCACGGTCAGCTGAGTGGTACTTAATAATAGACTGAGACCCTGATCACCTCGTGGATTCTGTATTTTTTTAATATCTCAGAAATAGAACTTAAAAATACTCGGTTTCGTGGGAAAAATTTAAAATAATATTTTAATAGTTTTTTTCCACGTAGATATGATTCATAAACCAGCAGAAATACATTTAAAAAAATTGTAATTAAATTGTAAATTTTTAGTGATTACTGTTTTTACTACTAAAGTTATTGATTCCTAATACTATATTTATTGCAATGAAAGACAAATGAAATTAAAATTTGTCAAAAAATAAGAAATTAGGAAACTTATCCACACACTGAAGTAAAAAGAAAGAAAAAAAAAGAGTAACTTCAACCATTATTACTTAGAAATGACCTGAATAATATATGCCGCTATAATTAAAAAAACTATCGAAAAATTTAATATTTGAGTTTTTTAATTATAGATGCTTACTACAACATGCACTGCTAGTTTGAAATTTCTCCAAAATGTGAATAACGGCATATTCTTGTCATAAGGATAAGTACTCAATATCAATTTTAAAAACAATTTGAGAAATTATCTATATGATATAAAATAATTGAGAAATGATGCTTATGTTATGGGCAAAGTGATTAATCGGGCATTATTAATAATGCCCGAAGTGGAGGCTGGCAAAGTGATATATTTCATTCATAAATTCCACTGAATTTATCACATTGCCCGTAACATTTGCATAATAAAGGGTGCTTCAAAATAAACGCAAGATTTAAATTAAATAGAAACACAGTTTTTAGTCATGGGATTAGTTTTAAGTCTTTTAGAATAATGAAAACACGATGTTGAATCGTGTCACACTTCATTTTTATTAAACTCTCGTTTGTCAAATTGCTTTTAATTGTTAATTTAATTTAATTGTAATTAACTAACTGTCAAATTTTTGAGAATAATTCCATGCAATCTGTTGTGATCTGTGGCAGCTGAACATTAGATCCTAAGCGCATGCGCACCCATCTACGTCATGACTTGTAAATACGTTGTTATATTATTGTTCTTTCTCGTTCAGTGCACTCCCAACTACTAACATGTTTAAATAAACGTCTACTTTAACTTGGAGTTGTTATTGTGTTTCCAGCATATACAGTTAGATCTTTACAATGGCGACTAGGACGGGATGTATCTACAAGCGGGCAGAATTCGGCCCAGGTTTATTTTCGACAAAACGCTGGATTTGAGACGTGCTTTTAAGTTCGCGTTTTGGGTGTGGAAGTTTGTAAGTACGGTGCAAATATCCCCTCCGGGTTTTCTTCCTGATTGGTATAATTACTTCAAATATGGCTAGTGTAGGCTCGATGTCTGAATTTGATGTGAGTGATCCTGCTAGTTTTGATTTGTACAGTGAACAGCTTAAATTCTTCTTAGAAGCTAACAGTATTACTGAGGTAAACAAAAAGCGTGCAACCTTAATCGCGGTTTGTGGCACGAAAACTTTAAGCATAATTCGTTCTTTGATCTCTCCTAGTGGTATTTCGGATAGGACTTATACTGAGATTATTGACTTGCTTAAAGCTCACTTTAATCCTAAAGCATCTGTGATCTATTCAAGATTTCTGTTTCACAAACGCATGCAACGATCTGGTGAAAGCATAAGTGCTTATGTTACTGAGTTAAGGCGTTTAGCTGAAAGTTGTAATTTCACTACAACTCTGTCAGAGAGTGTGATATAACTGAAATGCGTAATCTGTTATTATAGGTTAGTGTGGGTTAACTGTGATAATATGTAACTGTGACCTGCACTGAATTAATTTGTATTTAAAGGTTCGCTCATTGTTGCTCGTGTCTGTTTAGTTATAATAAAGTTACGTTGTGTTCAGCCAGTGTTATCATTACATGGTGCCGAAACGAAATCATGCCAGGCGATCAAGCTAATAGCTCGTCTTCCGGCTCAGTCAACATTAGACTACCACCTCAACTATGCCTGACGGCTGATGTCACCAAATCATGGAAGGGTTGGCACCAGCAGTTTGATTGGTATGCTACAGTGGTAGAATTGGACAAGAAGCCGGAGGATGTGAAGATTGCTTTATTTATGACCGCGATTGGACCGGAAGCCGTTGGAGTATTCAATACCTTTCCTGAAGAAAATAAAGCGAATTTGGATTCCCTTATAGAAGCATTCCAGTCGTACTTTACACCGAAAGTAAACGTCACTTACGAGCGATTTATCTTCAATAAGATCGTTCAAGGAGAGACTGAAAAATTTGACGATTTCCTGACAGAATTGCTTAGCAAGAGCAAAACCTGTGAATTTGGGACGCTGCAAGATAGTCTGATCACGGACAGGATCGTCATTGGTGTTTACAACGACACAGATCGCGAAAAGCTGTTAGCGGAAGATAACTTAACCCTGGATAAGTCAATAAAGATTTGTAAAGCAGCTGAGCAGGCAAGAAGTCAGATGAGCACGTTGAAGGATGAACAGCCAATGAAGATAGAAGGAATAAAAAGAAAACAACTCAAGGATACTTCAGATGGTCAAAGGAAACAAGTATTTTCCAGAGTGTGCTCGAGATGCAACACGTCTCATAGAAAAGGTGAGTGTCCGGCCTTCGGGAAGAAATGCTTTAAATGTGAAAAAGTTGGACATTTTGGTATTTGTTGCAAAACGTACAAAAAGTCAGTTTCTACAGTTGGTCGGAAAGAGTCGGTGGTGGAAGGCTTTGATCCTTATGATTATAATTTTAACATAAGTAGTATCTCCAGAGATCAAGAAGATGGGGATTGGTATGAAACAGGGGAATTTGGAAATCACTATAAAGTTAGATTTAAGTTAGACACTGGAGCACAGTGCAATGTTTTGTCACAATCTTTGGCCAGAAAGGCTAAACTGAAGATATTTCCATCAAAAGTAAAATCCCTGGTGTCTTTCACGATGCATAAAACGAAAGTAGCTGGTGAAGTTTTTGCGGACGTGAAAGTTAAAGGTAAAGTTCACCATGCTAGATTTATAGTGACTGAGGAGCTACTACAACCGGTGTTAGGAAAAGATTCGTGTGTGGTGATGGGCCTACTTCAAAGAATTTCAAGTGTTGGTTTAGCTGATAATCTGATAAAGTCAAATTCCGAAAATGATAGCATTGGTTGCTTGAAGAATTTTGTATATGATATAGATTTAGTTGATGATCCCAAACTCCAAATTTTCCCAGCTCGTAAAATGCCACATTCAATAAGAGATAAAGTTAAAGAAGAGTTGGATAGAATGCAAAGCATGGGCATTATCGAGCCGGTAAGTGAGCCTACCCCTGCGGTGTCACCGATGGTCGTGGTTCATTGCAATGGGAAGATTCGAGTATGCATGGATCCATCTAGTATAAACAAGAATCTTAAGAGAAGACACTACCCATTGAAAACTTTGGAGGAAATCGCCGCAAGAATAAAGGGATCAAAAGTTTTCACGGTACTGGACTGTAAGAAAGGATTCTGGCAGATTCGTGTAACGAAACGAACGAGTAAATACTTAACGATGTCTACGCCATGGGGTAGATTCTCGTATCTCAGAATGCCGATGGGTCTAGCGTCTGCTCCTGAAGTGTTTCAACAAATCATGGAACATCTTTTAAGTGGAGTAGAAGGAGTCGAATGTGCGATGGACGATATTTTTATTCATGCACCAACAAAAGCCAAGGTAGAGAAGCTGACTAATCAGGTTATGAAGATCCTTGAGGATTCCGGATTAACCCTAAATAAATCGAAGTGTGTCTTTTCACAGAACAGCGTAAAATTCTTGGGACACATAATTACGGATGATGGACTGAAAGCTGACCCTGACAAGATCCAAGCCATTTCTGACCTAAAGGTTCCTGAGGACGTGACGTCTCTACAGTTCCGAGCCTTGCTCCTGTTCCTGATAGTGATACACCGTCTACCGAGGTTCCGAGTTCACCAGTGCCTGATGACCTTGGTGCCGTCACAGAAGACTCATGTCTTGAGGACTCGAAGTGGAAGAACGGTTAAGAAGCCTGATAGACTGAACTATTCAAAATTCTAGTTTAAATATTTATTGGGTTTTAATAGCTAATATTTTAAGAGTTTTAACATAGTTAAGGTTAATGTAATGTTAAGATAACATACTAAAAAAAAGGGGATGTGATATAACTGAAATGCGTAATCTGTTATTATAGGTTAGTGTGGGTTAACTGTGATAATATGTAACTGTGACCTGCACTGAATTAATTTGTATTTAAAGGTTCGCTCATTGTTGCTCGTGTCTGTTTAGTTATAATAAAGTTACGTTGTGTTCAGCCAGTGTTATCATTACAGAGAGGTTGCGTGATCAGCTAGTTTGTGGAATAGCAGATGAGGGATTGCAAAGGCGATTGTTAGCTGAATCAGAATTAACTTTAGATAACGCTGTAAAAAAAGCTCTTGCTGATGAAACCGCTACGTCTCAGGCACGTTCAATGCATCGCGTTCTGGGTGGTGCTTCTGTTGATTCAATTAAACAGAACAAAAAAGGTAATTCAAAACCTGAAGTAAATAGGCAAGGTAAAAATTATATGTGTTACGGATGTGGTGAAGATCATGATAGGTCTTTTTGCAAATTCAAAAATGCATACTGTAATTTGTGCGGAGTGAAGGGTCACATCTCTCGTGTATGCCGTTCAAAACAAGGGTTTCGGAAAAAGAAGTCGTCACAAACTACATGAGGTTCAAGAAACTGCTAAGGTAAGGGATGAATATTCCCTAAATCGGGTACAGGTTTGCAATTCTCTTAAGCAAAATGTAACTGTTTGTATAGAGGGTCGTGATCTTGAAATGGAAGTGGACTCTGGTTCCCATTTTTCGATTGTGTCTTTAGATACTATTAAAAATATTTTGGGATCCGTGAGACCTGAACTCGCGACTACATCAGTTTCAGTATCTGATTTTCAAGGGAATAAAATCGATCTAGCAGGTAGATGTAACGTAAATGTTGGGTTCAAAACATTTAATCAAGATCTGGAACTCTTAGTGACTAAATCAAAATGTACGAGTATCTTGGGGTACTCCTGGTTCAAACCTTTGGGAATATCCATAAGTGGAATTAACTCAGTTTCTGATCCGGTACAAAGTGTGCTAGATGAGTTTTCTGAGGTTTTTTGTGAAGGTTTGGGAACCTATACAGGACCTACTGTAAGTCTGCCTGTTGATCCTGCAGCTCCTCCGATTCGCATGAAAGCGCGTAATGTTCCTTTGGCTTTGAAGCCTAAAATTGAGGATGCACTGGAAGAACTGCTGTCTGAAGGTGTTATAGAGCCCATTAGTAATCCTAAATGGGGTACACCCGTGGTTCCAGTCTTAAAGCCAAATGGAAAAGTAAGATTATACGGGGATTACAAAATTACTTTGAACAAGGCTATGCAAGCTCATCCCCATCCAATACCGGCAGTTAATAACCTGTTGTCTAGCTTAAAAGGGGGAGGTTATTACTCCAAAATTGACCTTGCCCAAGCTTACTTACAGCTTCCAGTAGACGAGCAGTCTGCCGAAGCACAAACTATTGTTACGCACAAAGGTGCATTTAAAGTTAAAAGACTTCAATTTGGGATAAACGTGGCTCCTGGTATTTTTCAAAACACGATTGAAGAATTGTTTTCAGGGATAAAAGGCGTCGTACCGTACTTTGACGACTTACTAATCCGAGCAGTGACTAAGGAGGCTTTAGCAGTCAGGCTGAGAGAAGTTTTGGTAAGATTGAAGAAAGCGGGACTGCGAGCCAGAAAAGAGAAGTGTCTCTTTGGGGTTAAAGAAGTCGAGTTTTTGGGGTTTCGTGTGGACAAAGAAGGAATCCACCCTTCAAGGTCTAAGGTAGAAGCGATACAGGCAGCGCCTATCCCGGCTGATAAACAACAGCTCCAGGCTTTCCTAGGGCTAATTAACTTCTACCACAGTTTTCTCAAAGGCAAGGCTTCAGTTGCTGAACCACTGCAAGTGCAACCATCGACGTCCTTCGAGACCTCTTCGCAACACATGGCATTCCCGATGTCGTGGTGTCGGACAATGGTCCTCCATTCAAGTCTTCAGACTACCAGTCCTTCTTGAGCTCAAATGGAGTCCGACCTGTGCTTGTCGCGCCACATCGAGCAGCAGGTAACGGTCAAGCTGAAAGACTGGTACAGTTTGCAAAAGATTCTCTGAAGAGAATAGTCAAGGGCTCCTGGAGGAAGAGACTATCTCAGATGCTCCTGTTTCAGCATATCAGGCCGTCCTCAGTGACTGGGGTGAGTCCAGCTGAACTTCTCATGGGAAGAAGGTTGAGATCATGCCTTGATAGAGTTCATCCAGATTTTTCTCCTAGCTCCTCTGATCAGTCTTCAGAACGATGTGTAAGGACTTTCCATCCTGATGATCAGGTCTACGTCCGAAACTACTCCAAGGGTCCAGCTTGGATTCCTGCCACCGTAGAAAGAGAAACGGGTCCAGTTTCTTACAAGGCTACGACCGAATCAGGAGAAGTCCTACGGAGGCATGTTGACCAGATGATGAAGAGAACACCTGTGGAGACAACGAAAGATCCTGTCCACGAGTCCGAGGTACCTAGCGTAGGAAGTCCACCTACCGAGGTTACCCCTTCCCTCCTTCCTGAAGTGGTTCGGGCACCTGCTCCTTCTCATTCCCCTTCCCTCCTTCCTGAAGAGGTCCGGGCACCTGCTCCTTCTCATTCGCGTATGCTGCGCCCAAGGGAAACTCTCCGGCGTCCGGATTTCTTCAGGCCGTCCTAACTGGGGGGAAGGGGTGTTGTGATCTGTGGCAGCTGAACATTAGATCCTAAGCGCATGCGGACCCATCTACGTCATGACTTGTAAATACGTTGTTATATTATTGTTCTTTCTCGTTCAGTGCACTCCCAACTACTAACATGTTTAAATAAACGTCTACTTTAACTTGGAGTTGTTATTGTGTTTCCAGCATATACAGTTAGATCTTTACACAATCATTATAAACTCCTTCATTACCAAACAAAAATACGTGCAACTCAATTCTAGGCAAACTTTAAAAAATTTTAAACTTTCTGAAATGATCATTTTAGCAAGCACACCACAGAAAAAATGAAAAAAAAAACTGTGTTTGACTTTGTTCAATGTCACTTTATAATCGAATTAACATTTTATTTAGCAATAAATTGAAATTTCCTTAACAAGTAATTGTTTTTGAAAGAATAGGCGCTTGTGAAAGTCATCAAAGCGTCATCGGCAAAGCATTAATATGAATATTTAAGAATTAAAATTATTTTGTACTTCTAAGTACAAAAGTAAAATTATTTTAAGAGAAAATGTTACTTAAAAAGGCGCTAGTAAAACTTATATTTAAAAATTAATTATTTTATCAGAATTTGTCCATTTAAAAATAATTTAGAAATATATTAAAAAGCTATTTCTGCTAAAGATATACTAGAATAAATAACTGTACCCCACAAAACGGTGTTTTAATCGCGATTACAAATAAATTGCAATTTGAAGCAAAATAAAACCATTAAAAATTAAATCAATACTTCTTACTCAAAAAAAAATAATAATGTAACGAAAACAAATTATAACTTCCAAAACATTAAGATCGAGAAACAAGTCATTAAAATAATTAAAAATGTATCCTTTTCTTTTAGTGATTACGGTTTAACACAATCTTACAATTTATAAAAGTTGTAATCGTTATCAAATTATGAAAATCAAGATAATTTTATGGATTGCCGAATATGAAATTCTTTATAAGGATTGTAATAAATCGCAGTATTTAAACAATAACCTAAAGGTTCGTAGTATTTTAGGTTATTTACGATATATTAACTACAAACTTTAATTTAACCTTTCTAAAATATAATTCAAAATTCCATTCAACATAATTTATAATTTAATACATTAACTCACCATGGAAATACTGCAGATCTCCTCAAGAGGGTCAAGATGTCACATTGCCCGTTACTAATACGGTCTGGTAGAGCCATGCACGGCGGAGGCCATTCAATTGTGCTGAGCCAAGATTGGCAAATTTTATAGCCAATTCAGGCTTTTTTCTTCAGGTGCTTCTAAAAAAAAGTTAATTCCAGTTACATTACTAATAACCACAAAACCAGTATTATGTGTGAGCTTTGGTGAATTAGAACCAAGATTTTGGCACCCTCAAGTGCGAACTAATTATTAATATCGGTGTTGGTACAGCTTTAGAAACGGTCCGCTTTCCGCCATGTTTAACCACAGCTCAATTTATGACCGACAACCATTGAGATCTAATTGTTAATATTAGGTCCTAAAATAATAGTAATTAGTAGAATATTGTTAGAGATCTAATAGTACGATTAGATCTCTATACTAACAACACTTAATCATGTTGTTGTGCGAGCTGTGGTTAAACATGGAGGCAAGCGGACCATTTCTAAAGTTGTTCCTCGGTGTTTTACATTAATTCAAAGAATAATTACCCCTTCGTCTAAATAAAATTTGTCGTATGCTTTTCCCACTCGTAACTAATTATGCCATTGAATTGTAACAAAAAAGATATCGCGTATTTCCGAATCAATCATTCAACTAAAATTCACTAGAAGGATGGAGTTGAGTTGAGATGTAAGATCCCTCAAAATAAATTTCATTTAATCTCCGAACACGGCAGATCTAAACTATTTACCAAAAATGTACTCAACTTTTAAGTTTAGCCCTCGTGAAATAGTGACTTGGAATCTAACTTGCTAAGTTATTTCTTCTAAAGATATACAGTGGAAGCTCTTATAGCGACCTGCTCTTATAAAAATACACTCTTATAAAGACCCAAAAATTAGTCTCTATAAGAGCACTTTTGTGCTCTTATAAAGACTAATCTTCGAATCGATTCAGCTTATCGAATACTTTTCTGGATCGGTTTGTGTGCGTCACACCAGAATAAGCCAATAAACAAATATCAGAGTATGACAAACCCAGCACCAAGTAACCATCGCATATTCTTCTCGTTTGCTTTCGCCCGGGGTAACCGGCTACAATCCCAAACGAAGCCTTTCGCTACCTAATGTCCTTGTTGATTTTAGACTTTAAATTTATTAGCGTATTCATTTATCTTTCTTTATTTCTAATTTTTTGACTTATATTTAAGACATAAATTTTTCAAATTGCTTGCAGATGCAGGTGAAATTGATGTAATAAATTTTGTTAAGCATCAGACCTTTCTAAGGAAGCTATGCAATAAATTAATATCAAAATCAAAATTTAAAAAGCAAATATTTATACTCTGCAAAATATTGATCTTAAACTTTATATAAATTAAAATAAAAGCAAAAAATAAGGTAATATAACATGAAATTGGAAATATCAAGACTTCATAAAATACGAAATAATTGTTTAAAGTGAGGAAAGATCAATTGTGATTCGAACTGTGTTCTAAATCCCAATTTTATCGTTTTCAGGTTGAGATTTCCTCCGGACTTTATAAATTAGTCTACTAAAAATACATCATTGAGGGAATCGAGTCCACCTTCCCGAAAAGCATCAAAATTGATAGTTTAGCTTAACGAGTTTATTGCTTTTAAACGAGTGATATTCTACACTCGAGTGTATCACTCGAAGTTTGCTCTTATAGCGACAAAAAACTCGGTACGGATTAATTACGCTATAAGAGCTTCCACTGTACTAGAATAAATAACTGTACCCCTCAAAACTGTGTTTTAATCCCGATTACAAATAAATTTCAATTTGAATCAAAATAAAACCATTAGAAATTAAATCAACACTTCTTACTCCAAAAAATAATAATTCCACGAAAACAAATTATAACTTCCAAAACCGTTAAGATCGAAATTTTTTTTTAAAATAATTAAAAATATATCCTTTTAGTGATTACGGTTTAACACAATCTAACAATTTATAAATGTTGTAATTGTTGTTATCAAGTTATAAAAATCAGAATAATTTCATGGATTGCCGAATAATTCTTTATAATACTTGTAATAAATCTTAGTATTTAAATAATAACTTAAATTTGCATAAATTTTAGGTTATTTACGATTTATTAACTACAAACTTTAATTTAAACTAGATCCTAAGCACTTTCTAAAATATAATTCAGAATTCCACTCAACATAATTTATTAATTTAATACATTTACTCACCATGGAAATCCTGCAGATCTCCACAACAGTGTCGAGAGGTCACATTGCCCGTAGTTGACACATCCTGGCTCGTAGTTGACACATCCGCCTTGCAAGGCGGGGAGGCCATTCCATTGTGCTGAGCCAAGATTGGTAGGTTTTGGAGCAAATTCAGATTTATTTCTTCTGGTGCTCCTAAAAAAAGAGAATTATAGTTACGTTACTATTAACCACAAAGCTAGCATTGTATATACGCTTTGATGAATTACGAACCAAGATTTTGGCACGCTCAAGTGCAAATTTAGAACTTAGTAATTATTAATATCAGTGTTTTACAATAATTCAAAGAATACATACCCTTTAGGCTATCTAAAATGACCCTAAAACTTGTCTCTCGCTTTTCCCACACGCAGCTAAATACGCCGTTGAATTTTAAAAAAATGATGACGACGCTTAGTTCTTAGTTCTTAGTTGGGGGTGTAGGAGGCGTATAGACGACATTAGTCAAAACGTCACTTGCTTGTTTGGAAACGTAGATTCCATCCGTGATTGGTTCCGTACGGATTGGTACGGATTTACCTCCAATCACGGAACCAATCACGGATAGAATCAACGTTTCCAAACAAGCAAGTGACGTCACACTAATGTCGTCTATTGCTTGCTTATGACGACGCGTATTCCCGAATCAATCCTTCATGGGAAAATTCGCTAGAAGAATGGAGTCGAGTTGAGATGTAAGATCACTCAAAATAAATTTTATTTAATCTCCGAACCCGGCAGATCTTAACTGCATTTACCAAAAATGTACTCAACTTTTAAGTTTAGCAATCATGGAATAGTGACTTGGAATCGATGCGTTTTATTGCTAACTCTAGTAGCTCAGCTCGTACCAAATATGTCAAGTTTACGTAACTGCAACTAGAAGTTAACGTAATTCGGCCATACGTGACAAAAAGTGGACGAATCTTGAACGTTTCTGCTGCTTGGGATTATAACCAGTTTATACTGAACTATATAAAAACCGGTATCGAGCGATTTTGATAGCATTTGTTCCATACAACAAACTGGGAAACCTAAAACTTCAGTTATATTTCCTAACACGTCCCACGCAGCACAAACGTTCAAGATTCGTTCAATTTTTGCCATGTATGACCAAATTTCGTTTATTTCTAGTAGAAGTTACGTAAACTTGATATATTGGGTATGAACTGTGCTACTAGGGTGGTCATAAAATAACGTCCCTACTTTAAAATTATCTACAGACAAAACTATTGGTTGGTTAAAAAAATCTGAAATTTTAAGGCTTTTTGAAGGGATGAGATTTTTTAAGCAAAAAACAAAAAATTGCTCATTTTTTTTTCTAGGTAGATGGCGCTATACATAAATTTTTGTCTTGGTTTTTGGACCGTCACCAGCAGTCTAAAAGGTAAATGTTTATTCAAACTATCGAATCAGGCTCTTAAGAAAAAATAAATTATAACTAACCCTAAGGAAGTTCGCAATTTAATTGAGCAAAGGGATATTCTTTTTATCTTAAGAGTCTGATTTGATAATTTAAATAAACATTTACTTATTGACGATTTTGGTGACGGTCCGACATCCAAGGCGAAAATTTAGGAAATTAAATTAATTTATTAATTTTTTTTGTTTCCAAAAATTCCCATCCCTCCAAAATGCCCTCATTAAAATTTCAGATTGTTTGACCAATAGTTTCGTCTGTTAGAGAATCCCAAAGCAGTGACGTTAATTTTGACCACCCTGTACCACATAACCCTGTACTTTCTTAAAAAGTTGACATGGCAGGTCTTTTCTTTTTTTTTGGGGGGGGGTTCTAAGTTCGTCTGTTAGATAAATTCTGTTCGATCAATTCTTAATTTGAAGGCTGATTAGTTATGTTCCCCATTTAACATGTAATCCGATGTTCAAATGGAGCGCAGATTTATTCTTAGTTAGAATAATCTAGAAGACATAGAACGGACTTGTAAAAACATTGAATAGAATTTGAGATCAAGCACACAGACCGGAAAATATATGTAACCAAACCAAACATTGAATAGAAGGAAAACTTAAGCTTGATTCTTAGAAATATCTGTGTGTTTAGCTAATATAAATTATTAAGACTTTAGTTAATACATACTTGATACACGAGGTTTCTTGGAAAACCCTTTTCTTTAATGTGCATTTCATTCATAAAATGATTGCAGAACCTTTTTATAAAACTTAAGTGAGATGATGTTGATGATTGAGTTATCCTCTCAATTATGTTGTTCGTAATGCAGTCACTCCAGAAAGTATTCATACACCCATCAAATTTGCACTCAGTGTACAGTTGGGGAAATAAAAAACGACTCAGTTGAGATTTCTGACGAACCACTTGGGTTAGGAAGACAAATAAGGTGTCATTTTTCATGTCATGAAGTATTCTTTAAATGAAAAAAAATTTCGAGTCCTTAGGGGGTCGTCTACATATTAAACGAAACACTAACTTTTTTTTCCTATGGGGACCCCCAATTATTATGCGTTTTTCTGAAAAAGCATCCCCATAAACCCTCAAATTCCAAGTTTCATCCATGTAAGTGTCCAAATAGAAGCATAATATATTTTTAAAATGTCTACCATTCAATTTGAAATTTGTCAAAATGTTTTCGGCGTAAAAATGTGAAACTTTGAATTTAGGTCAAATGTGTGTCCCCACACAAAATAATTATGCTTTTGTAGCGATATTTAATGGTTAATAGATAGATAATTAACATCTAATTTTGACCCAAAAATTAAATTTTAAAATCCTTTAATATTTTTATGGTAATCGATTCTGGTAGTAATTTTATGAGGATAACCAAAATTTCAGTCCATTTCTTTCAATAGTTTTGGAAAAAACTGAATTAAACAATTAAACTAAATTCCCACTCCTTAAGGGACCGTATACCGCTGCCAAATGCATACCAGCGAATGCTCTTTCTGGAAACAGTCGCCTTATTTTAATCACCATAACTTAAATTAAAACAAAAATTAGTTATTAAATTTCAATAAATTACTTATAAACTTTTCAATAAATATTAAAGTGGTGAGTAAAAGTGTCTTAAAACAGAGACAGAAAATTAATCCTTCTCACTCTGGATACGACCCCCAAAACGTAAAAGCTTTATTTACCGCACGATTTGAATGAAACTTGGTATCGGGGGTTTATGAAAATGCTCTTTCAGAAAATTGCATAATAATTGGGGGTCCCCATAGGAAAAAAAAAAAGTTAGTGTTTCGTTTAATATGAATACCACCCCCTAAGGACTCGAAATTTTATTTATTTAAAGAATACTTTATGACATGAAAAATGACACCTTATTTGTCTTCCTAACCCAAGTGGTTCGTCAGAAATCTCAACTGAGTCGTTTTTTATTTCCCCAACTGTACCTATTACGGCTAAATTCCACGAGCAAAATCCAAACAAAAATTATCTTAACATAGTATGATATTATTCATTATAATCTACTAAAAAAAGGACAAAAAATATCAGAACAATTAAAAAAAATATTTAAAAAAAAGAAGCGTTTGAAATCCCAAACAAATATTCGTACAGCCATAGACTTACTATGGGATCATTGCATTGCTGAAAAGCATATTTTGTTCCTAAACCTAATGTAAAAGTACGTGCATGCAATTTGTTTTCTTGTAGTTCATAATACCAATAGCCTTCAAATCACTTCATTTTTTTGAAAAAAAAATTTCTAACTGTTTTGATATGTTTTTTGCTCTGTTTTGGTATATTATAATGAAGAATTACATATTATGTTAGGCTAATTTTTGTTTGGATTTTGCACGTGGAATTTAGCCGTAATAGGAGGTATACTAGTGCAAATTTGTTAGCTGTAGGAATACTTTCTGGAGTGACTGTATATATTTTTAACATTGATTAGGATTGAACTGGTATTCATATCAGTAAAATGATTCATCAAACACATGTTAGCTTATATAGAGCATTTTCAATCACATGACTCGGAGCTAACTACGGCCTTAGCAACATAAATGTTACAGTTTTTTGCCCTACAGAGGATAACAGTTACAGAAAATGACTGGCCGTGGAATTCTTCTATTGAAGCATTTGCAATCACGTGACCCCATACTTAAAAACCGCCTTAGCAACAGATAAACAACGGCCTTAGCAACAGTTAAAAGCCCTACAGAAGGTACACAGTTAAAAGAAAATAACCGGTTGTGACGTCACCTGAAAACACTCTATTGAAAAAAAAACAAGAGATTACTCAACACACATCACATTTTTGAATACATTATTAGACAACAGAAATTAAAAACACTAATAAAGGTTCATCGTAACCTTCTAATTAATTTTTAGATAAGAATACATTTAAGATCCAAATAATGCCTATATTATTTTGCTGTTAAAAATCGTGTTTTCTCAAATAAAATAACGAACTCGAAAATGTTTACAGCAATTTCGTCATTTTTACCACTTATGTAACTCAACACAAGCACCAATACACTGCAAAAAAAAATAAAACGTTTTACGAGCAAAAATTAATCAAATTCAACAAAGGAAAGTTACGTAAATTCTTTTTGAAAGAGGAAGTATTTCTTCCTACCCATTTCTTCCCATTATTCTTCTTCACTTCGACTGTCGGGGCTTGGTATTGTTTCTTATTATTCCTCCATCGAATCCAAGGAGAAAAGAAGCATTAGGGGAGATAATTCTTCTATTTCCGTGCCATTAGGTTCCAGAAAATTGCGTGATTGAAATTTCTCACTAGTCGAGAAATTTTTGAAATGGAGTTTCAAGGATTGGGAATTGTTTTTATTCCATTACTGTGACTTCTGTGCCTTTAATTCTTATTATTGTGAGCCAAAGACGTGATTCCTGTATCATGTTTTTGAGTGGTGGTCTCATTTGCTTTGTTTTTGGTTATAAGAATGTACTGTTCTAGACTCGCGTAAGTCATGGGAAAGTTTGGGATAACTTCAGGGCCGTAACTAGACTTTTGTTTCAGGACGGGTTTTGACTCGCATTATTTCTAAGGTAACCTCAATCGAGTACATTTATATGTTAAGTTTAAGATCCTCTAAATTACAAATTTCGCAATGTGAACTCCAAGTAAGTATGGGGGTCTGGGGGTCCTAGTAAACAACCCATTTTTCAAGGGTGGAATTATAAGTAGACGTCAAAATTTTGAGGGGTCTAAAGGTCCTCCCCCAGAAATGTTTTTGAGATTTGCCCCTTTAAACTAGTTATTTATAACATTTTGAAACTCCTCTTTTGTGAACAGAACACTCAAACGGAAAAGCTTCTTTTAAGGGAAAGACACTGCATAAAATACTTCTTATAAAGACTGTATAAAGACATAATTACTTACTCGTAAATTTAAAGACTCAGTTTGTCACTAAGATATGAATACATAAGTTTACAACATTTTTAATCCTTTTTTAAAGGGAACAATTTATTCGGCTATGCAAAATTTTGCGCAAATTTAATATATGGAAAGATTTTTTCCTGATCACCAATAGTGGTATTAAAGTTAAAGTTTGAATCTTAGCTCTCCTTTTGTTGGCCACCATGGCATGGAGCGCCAATTTTCTCCTGTGGTGATACTTTCAACTAAAATTTTGATTTCACAAGAAATAAAATTCCATCACTTCTTTTACCAAGTTTGAAAACATTTTGTTCAGTGGTTTTCTTTTTATAACATTTCAAAGTGTAATTTTAACTATAGTTACCACCCTGTATTAAAAAAAACATAAAAAAGAGCCCAGATTTTTTTTTACTCAATTTTGACACTTGTATACACCTATCCTCTCATTTTCAAAAACATACAAAAACTAATTTAAAGTAAAATAAAACAACTTTGAAGAAAAATATACGAAAAAAAAAAGACCTTTGTAAAATTTGATTCATCAAACAAGAACATGTGTATTCCGTATTTATTTTTTAAATATCACACACCCTTTATGAACGAAAACTTTCTAAAAAGAAATCAACTAGTCCAATAGCATTGAATTTCTGTGTTTATATGGGTTAAAACTTTTTCTATACCTACTGCTCTACTATTAAAATGCTGAATTCTAAAGTTATTGTTATAGTAGTTGCCGTGTACATATAACTCCGGTCGTGTACATTTTTGTGCTCATCTTGAGAAAAGGCAGTTGACAAATTAGGCCTGATATTGACAGCAGTTGTAAATGGGACTCCCGAAAGCGCCTTGTTGACTAGATCATCTGTAAATGATTGATGACGTAAAGGTACTATTCAGGAAGGTCTGTGCAATCCACAGATGATTTTATTTTTATGCTATGCACTTGGTTTGTTAATAGTGGCGTAATTTTCATAAAAAAAGTCAGCTAACCATTTAATTGCCAATCATTTTTACCGTATTAAAATAAAATACTTTATGGATTTCCAGATAGGCTCTTAACAGATTCATCAAGAAAAGCCTGTATAAGGGTAGAAAAATAATTCATATTTATATGGGGGTTTGCAGAAAAAATACACATAGCCTGTTTCAGTTTGGAAAAATGTGTAAAATAGAGTATCGGTTTTGTTTGCTTCATATTGAATTAATATCATCATATAAAGGGGATTCATCTAATGCACGCATTAAAATCAACAATGGTACTTAACAAACCTTAACAAAAAATAACATTAACAAACTAAGAACCTTAAGTCGTCAAATTTAAAAAAATTGCAATTTTCTTTAATATATCATTTTTGTACCATATTTGATACTACACAGGGAGTGTCACAAGTCCGTTCACGGCTTTTATTTGGAACAAGATTCTCCTAAGGCCTTGGAAATAAGGTGTATCCCTAGGAGGTGTATCCCATGGAGAATCCATTGAGGTGACATACAGCACTCCTAGCGGCAAAATAAGAAAGTAAAAAAATGAAGGAGATTGAACAAAAACTTCAGAGAATTTTTTTTGGCAACATTATAAAAAACGTGCGGAAAAAAAATCATGAAAGTGTCTTCAATTTTAAAAGGGAAATAGCACTTTTTCAGGCCTCAAAAAAGAAAAAGATTGCAAATTTGCATGTTTCTTTGATTTTTTAGTTACAACAATTTGTCTTTACTTAACTACAAAACGCAAAATCTACATGATTACACTGAAAACTTTGAATTTCTCCATTCTTTGTGTGAACCCACAATATTGCACTTTTATAACTCACGATTAAACACAATTGTTCCAATATCAATCAAATTCATGATTATACTATGCATTCTGCTGTACCTCATGCAATGAATATTTTACTCAATTATTTTCAAACGGGCCTAGGAAAAATCGTTTTCTGTAACTCCCTCATACTACATGTGGTCCTAAGAATTTAACGGTGCATCTACCCCCCCCCCATTCTTATTCGAAATGTGTTTGTGTAAGTCCCCTCTTAATTACACTATCATTGTTTACATTTATTTCTGAAACACTCTGTATGGAACACTGAGTATTTTAGAGGAATATTTTTGACAGATTCTAAAGTTTGTAATTACTCAATAAAGAGTTCTTGAGCTTCTTAGAGAATTCCCAACATTTCTGTAAAATTAACTGCATTCAATTTTCTGATTAAACTGAAGTGTTTGATAATAAACAGTTTACAAATAAAACAAGGAAAGCTGCATTGATAAAAATGACTTAGCGATAAAATGGGAGAAAAAATATGTTATTTTTTGCATCATTTTATAAAAACTCTCAACGTTAAAGAAATTCCCAAAGGCCTTTAAAACGCGAAATTGGTCGATGTTTAAAAAATTATTTTTTTAAGAAATCAAGTTTGTTGAAAGTGTTTAAGCAAAAAAAAAATATTTTATCATTAGGGCTAAAACTCATTAAAATTAATCAAATAATTACATTACTTTCTAATTAGTTAAATGTTACTTATTCTATAGGGTTTCGACGTTTTATAAAGCGTATTACTTTAATTTGAAAGCGGGGGAAATAGCATAAGGAATAGCAAATTATGTGTAAGTTAATTCCTTAATTGCCATTTGCCTGGAAAACTGCTGAAATAGAGAAAATATTAATCAATAAGTATTGTTACAATAATTTTTATAGTGTTTTCATAAGTTCTCGATGATTAAGAAAGTTTATATACAACCAACGCAATCTTAATCAAACATTAGGGGAAAGCGGGGTATAATGGGAGTGTACACAAATATTATTTTTAAAAATTAAAAAATCAAGTTTTGCTAGCATAAATTTCAAACTTTCAATATAACATTTTAACATGTAAAGAAATATGAACTAGATTATAGTTATTAATCATTAAAATTCATCATTAATTTTCTAAAAATATGGTGAAAAAATAGAAAAGACAGAATGTGAAGTCTAAATAAAAAGAAAATATGGTTGTCCTTGGTGCCACCAATAATTTCCGGTGGAGGTAACTCTGCAATTATATTCTGTTTATCGATAAGTAAACAGTCCCTTTCCTGTGGGAAGAAAAATTTCCTTTTTCATTTCCTTTTCCCAACCCCAAGTCTCAAAATGTCCCAAAAAGAGGGTAAGAGTGCTCGCGCAGTCGGGTAAAAGTGCGCAGCTGTTTTTTTCCTGTTGGCAACAATATAAGAGGGAGTAAGTGTGATCACATGTATCATAAGCTATCCTAAAATACACTCATTGTTATTTTATACATTCTGCATTTTATTTGTCAGGTAAAATATGGTTTCTTTGAATTAGAATCTAATTTTTCTATGAAGGAGTCCAAACTTTTTTTGTAAATAAAGAACTAATGATTGCTTTCAAAGTGAATACTAATGTGAGATATACTTCAGCTGAACAACTTGGCATCGTTAGAATTGAACTGCAGGGAATTTTAGGTTGATTCAAGGACAATAATTTATATTAATACTTTATATTATTACTTTAAAAGACTGAGCAGCTAAAATCATAAACAGTAAAAATGATATTTCTAACTGGTGAAAGACTCATAGACTAAAAATATATTTATTTTTAAAAATTATTGAAGGTTTGCCAATCTTCCCTAAAATTAGTACCAAATCAAATTATTGAATGAGTTATTAGTTGTTTGGATACTTTTAAGGCTTTGAGTGTTCATTAACCAACAGTAATGCAGCGGATACCAAAGTCAAACAAATAGTTGATAGTGAATTCGCAAAAACCAAGTTCTTCAAAATTTTATTCGTGAATATGGGAATAGAAATTATTATTATGTCTATGATATAATAAGTTCGGTACCAGCTTGAAGTTCGTAAAAATGTGAGTGTTCGTATAAAAAAGGTTTCCTAAAAACAAACGTATACTGTATTTGTTTTTTTGCAATCCATATAACCTCTTTACTGTAAAACAATGAAAACATTGATCCTTTGTTCATCACCTAATTATTTTTTTATATTCCTTCTTATATTCTTATATAAAAGTGCAGATTAACAAGACAAATAACTGTTCAAATCTTTTTTTTAAAATAACCTTATTGTATAAAATTATATCCGAATGAACATAGAAATCATTTTTAAAGAAATAATGAATCCTAAAAATTGAATCTTACCTTCCAATTAGCTTAGAAACGAGGCCCATTCTTCAAATATCATGATCAGGATTAATGATCAGGTCTCTCGACATTTGGAATGCGGACATTCTAATGACAACCGGAAGGTATTTTGAGTCTTCCTTTTGTCCGGATCAGGACAGCTCGTCTACCGTTAGGTCAAGTCGGTGATATGGTCCAGGCAAGGAAATTCCTTCCTAAAGGAATGATAAATACGTCGAGATTAAGCATGGAAATTAAGTGGTGGTGAAGGATTATGATGGTTGATGTTTTGTTTCTTACGTTTTGCTTCTACTCAACCAGTGGGACTCTTTTTACTGCGGTTTAAATGCAGTTAAAAACTATGTAAAGCCTTTATATCTTACGGGATAGTCTTGATATTAAATCGGAAATGCAAAAAAAAAGTTTTCTTTGCACATGAAAAAAATAGTATTTCTTATTTATTTATAATAATACGTACTACTTTAAATGGTGTTTTGTACACGGTTAATTAGTTACTAAGAGTTGAGAGACACACTACCAGCAATGTGCCCAGAACAGAATCTCTTTTATTGCTTCTTTAATTTCTAGCGCCTCAAAAGTGGGTTTGCAGAAGAAATAAATATGAGATGATCATTATGGGTAAAAAATGTATGTTTTACACAGTGCTTATTCCCAAGTTTAAAATATAAATTTATATTTTCAATCCTAGCAATCATCTTAATGTTGTTAAAAATATACCATAAGATCCTTATGAGTCGTAAAATACAGTCATCGCATATTCCACCTTAAAGTTTATAAATAATCAAAATAGTGATGTAACTTTCGAAGCTTTCTAAAATAGGTATGAATGTGAATATCCTGGAACATTTTCCCAATACCATAGTTTTAGATTTATGTTACTATAATTAAACACCGTATAGATACACTATACAGTTAATGTGATCACCTTTGTCCAAAAGTAGAATGATAACAATATCCGATTGATAACAATAAGCGATTTGATACTAGAAAGTTTCAATCAGTGTATTTAGAGTTTTGCATTAAAATCACAACTATGTAGTCCGGTAATTGATGTAGGTAATTGAAGTATTTAAACCGATTCCCTAGTTTGTATTTTGCAAATTAAACATTCATAAAGAAAAATATGAGTGGATCATATATTACTAATAAATTAGTGACTCCTTCTGTATGTTTATGTATTAAATTGGCCTTAAAAACGGGGGAAAAGAAGAATTTTAGGGGATTTCGCTAAATTTTGATAACATAACATTAAGCGAAATGTTGATCTCATAAAACGGCGCATTTTACAATAAATTAAATAGGAGTGATCGGGACCGGTCAATTTTGATAACATTATCCGATTGATAACATTAACTGTGATCACAATAAAGGGAATCGATTCTACTAAGGTATAATATACAATATTTGTTAAAACTAGATTTAAAACTGTAGTTTACTGGAAAAAAATATCCGAGACGGGAAAGACCATCCCAGATTTTTAAGGTGTTAAATTTCACCAGGTAATGAAATTTTCTAAGCAGGGAAACCATGGCAGCTTGAATAATCTTATTAAAACTCCTGAATTCTAGCAACAAACAGGAAAATAGTTTCTTAATTTGAGAAAAAGCTCACGGTATAAAAATGAAACACGCGTATATTTTAATCAATATTTCGCTTCTGCAAAACTATTTTTCAACACTTTCGGTAAATGAGTTCCTTTACTATATATAAGATGTTTTTACTTTTAGCCTTATTCGTTACTTAGCTAACTTGAAGGAACCGAAGGTTTAAACTGATCTTCCTTGTTTTCCTCGTATAAGGGTTATTTCATCTGATATTCAACGCCACTTCTAAACACTTTTCTATGCGAGTTATTTTGGAAATAGTGGAACTGGTGGAAAGAGGTTATCGATTTAGATAATTAGAAATTAATTACAAAAAATGTAGCTGAAATAATTTTTAATTCAGGTGAACTAATTTAAGTAAATTTATTTAGGTACGGGAAAAAAACAAATAAGAAAATAATTCAACCCCGGCATCTTTTATGGCGTTATTTATAGATAACAGTGTTATTTATAGATAACAGATTATTTATAGATACACTAGCTGAATTGCCCGGGCTTGCACGGGTGCAGTGTATTAATTTTCTCTCAAGTTGTATGTCTTGTTTTCGGTATTATCAATTACTTATCATCCCGGTGTTAACAGTACATTTTTTTATCCAGGTGTTATTTACATCATTTAGGCATTACCGATTTCTTTCGTTTTGAATTTCTGTATTGGTTTCAAAAAATTTTTTTCGCGATGTAGCATTTTGAAATTTGAAAAAAAGTTTTTTCGGACCACCCTATCAAATTCTTTTTCTGTTACTTTATTGTTCTCCTAGTTTCTCCTAGAAATCTCCTAGTTTGTACATAGAAATAAGTTTTTGACTGTTAAGCAAAATTCTAAAGATTGGTATCCGGATAATTTTATGTAAATACTTTCTAGTAATTTCAATTAATTGCTTTTAATTAAATATTAAGTATTGTTCTGCAAACCTCATTTTACTGAAAACAAAAATATTAAGTTAAATATTATTATAAATTTTCAACCAAGAGATAAACAAATTAGGTTTATTTGTCAGTCTGGTTAGTTTAAACATAAAACCCTTATGTGCGTAACAGTTATTGGAAAGATTATTTTTGAATTTAATGCGTCGTTATTTATTAAGCAGAACATCTGGTCTGTTAAGCGAATTCTGATAATCCTTAAGTCCTGTCTTTTCAGTAACCATTTAATTCATTCTAATAAATATTTCAGAAAGAAAAAGTAAGAGTTTTCAAAACGATAGCTATTTACAGAGGAAAGAATCGGTGCAATTCGGAGAAACCGGTGAAGTTTCCCTCTTTCCTATAAACCAAATAATTAATTCTTTACTCATACATCTTTAATATATTTAAATTATCGCTTTGCAATTTCAGTGGAGCAATTTTCGATCGCTTCCAAACAATACGAATTATTACGTCAGATTTTGACGCTCTCTACGCTCCAAGAAAAGCGATTTAAAACCATCGCATTGATACAGCGAAGAATATTAAAGTGTTTGTTTTCCATTTTGAAAATAATCTATAGCGGCCTTCTTGTGCAGGTGTAAATAATCCTGGGAGGAATTGCTATTGATATCTAGTAAACCGTTTAGCGCTTTTAGGAAGGGGCGATAAAGCGTAACGGAAAATAAATTATCTTGCTTACAAACAAAATAATAATCCATACTGGGAGAAATAAAGCTCCCGTTGAGATATTCAATGCAGACGATAAGGATATATTTATTTATTGTTTGCCGTAAGTTTTAGGGCGTTTCAGTAACTTTGGGAAAGGATATTCTCTTGTTTCATGGAACTTTTTTGTGTTGAAACGGGGCTTTACAGGTTTATCATTATTGTTCAGATTCAAAGGAATGTTACGCTGTAACAAAAGAGGGTATGAGAATTCGGGTCGTATTTTGTTTCGGTGTTTTAAATTTCGTTCTTGTAAATTAACAAAACGTAAATTTATCGCCAAAGTTAGTTTAGAACTTTTATATTTGTTTGCAAGTTTGTTTAACTTGTTTGTTATAAGAGCAATTTGTTAGAATTATGCTTTTCTATTATAATAGAAAAGCATCTATATTCTCACTCAATGATGATCTTAGGTATAATTTATGTCCATGAGGATCGTTTTAGTGAGACAATTGAGAAAAAAAAAGGCTTTTTTCATCTTTTGGAGGATAGTGTACTCTATCATACTTAATTAATTAAAGAAATATCAAGGTTTTTTGTCCGTACAGATTTCTCACTTTTCTAACCAAATATCTATAGATATTTGGTTAGAAAAGTGAGAAATCTGTACGGACAAAAAACCTTGATATTTCTTTAATTAATTAAGTATGATAGAGTACACTATCCTCCAAAAGATGAAAAAAGCCTTTTTTTTTCTCAATTGTCTCACTAAAACGATCCTCATGGACATAAATTATACCTAAGATCATCATTGAGTGAGAATATAGGAAATGTAGTACCTAAATAAAAGTTATTCAGAAATTAACTTAATCCATTCTCTTGTTCCACAGCTCAACCAAGACCCTTTATTATAAGGTCTTACAACTCCTATCTTTGATGTGATCACTTTATCCTATCTTTGACGGCACAATCATCATATCACACAATTTGATTTTCCCTTACTAAATTATTAAAATTAATGTTAAACAAAAGATTTTGAGTTTTCAAAACATTATTATAAACCTTGAAAAGATATAGCATCACGCGAGAAGTTAAAAAAGTAAGTTTTGGTACTTCATAGACTTAACATTACAAGTTCACTGATTTCGCCCTACCTATGACGTAACAAGTCCGAATTGTAAGGCCATTTGAGGGTTTAGTTAGGCTCAACCTATAGAGCATTTGCACTTGACGTCACACTTGACGACGTGGAGGACAAAAACAACGTTGCTAAGGCCGTTGTTAGGTCCAAGTCATGTGATTGAAAATGCTCTAGTCAGTACTAAAACTACATACTACTCCTAAAAAAAAAACGAAAATTGTGTAGATAATCGTCTCGAAAATAAACACGACGATACAAAGCCTTTACGCCCAAAACATTTTTTTATTAAAAACAAAAAGCATCTGACCATCAACACAACCCTTAATTGGATCATCCAGGGAACGAACAGAAAGACTTCAAAGACAACAGATATCTCTTCACAAATAATGCAAAAGAAGAGAGCTCTCACCGATACATAACTTCAATGGCCGCTTTTTGAAAGGGTGAAAGTAAGTATAAAAATCCGTGTGAAAAGGCGTAATCCTTCTTGATTGCTTTTTGTGTCCCTAACATCGCTCTTCCGCGGGGAACAAATATTTGATATCCTGGCTGAGATGATGAAGTGAAGTTTTTGTGAGGAAAGAGAGCTTTGTTTGTGGAAAGAGTCCATTTTAAGGATTCTCTTTACGCTGAAGGTATTGATTAAGTGGCTTGTTTTATTTCGGGAGGTTTTTTTTACACTTGAGTTTGCTCAGGGTGAGAAACATGGGGGTGAGTAGGGTGAAGAAAAAGGATAAATAAATTTTTTGAAATGGGTGTGTAATTGTGTGTGTGTGTGTGTGTGTGGGTTTCTTTTATAAATTATATGTTTGGTAGAGGTTATTTTATATGTGGATGTGAAAAATTTTGCCTTTGTAGTAGTTACCTGTTTTTGTGTTAGTGCTGGTGGTATGGGATTGATTAAGTACGGCTAAATCTTTAAAGTACAGAAAAGTTTCACTGTCTGTACGGGGAAGTTTAATTGAGTTCAGCTCAGTTATTCATAAGCGAAATATATCTATTTTGACTAAAAAAATTGGTACTTCCCAGTTTCCCGGTAAAAATCACCAAGCAGTTTTAATCGCCAAAAAGTAAAAATATCAACAAAAATTACGATGAGCCAAAAAATTCTCTGGTTTTTATTTTAGTTCGTTGGTTCAAAGGTGATAATAACTAAAGCCCAAAATTGACTGTACGAGGTTACACAAAATTTGAGGTATTTAGAGATAATCTTAAAATAAAACAATGTAAAAAATTAGTACAATAACTTTCTCACAAAATCATTGATACGATCAGATAACTAGGAGAAATTGTCCAGTGATACTTTGTTTGGAAGGAAGGCCCCACCTACTGATCGAGAGTTTAACCTGACACTAAATCCAAGCCAGCCACATGACGATTTGAATTGCAATGGAATTTCAATGTGTCCTCCAGAGTTGCAATCACTGGTCACTGCCGGAAGTAAGAATATCTTCAAAGGTAATCTTACCAGCCTGAATACGTTAGGGTACACCCGATTAATCGAGATCATTTGCGGAAGGGAATAATCTGAAGTTATAGCAGGGTTAAGAGAGTCAAAATAGTTCGGAGAGGACCATTATTTGACACTGGGAGACGAAATTTGACCTGGGAAAATTAATTTCCTCTAAAAGAATTTGGGTTTTGTATGTTTATTAAAAATAGATTGTAATTACTAATTTGCCTAAACGGGATTCCCCCCCCCCAAGGCGAATGATGAGGGTTTTTTTTCCTCCATTGCACGTTCTTTTTCGTCTAAGAATACAAATTATTGATTGGTTACACAGATGAAATTTTTGAAATGTTGCGAAAAAAAATCTTATATCTTTAATTTTTTTTATTTATTATTTTACTTAAATTGTTCTTAAACTTATTAAAAACTATAAAATTAGAGGTTTCTATGATTCCCCCCTCCCCGTTTTTGATGTTGATATAATTCGACAATTTCATCCCCCCCTATGCTAGCGAAATCTTTAAATTATATTCACTGTTCTTTATTTTTAATGCATTGTTAAATTTAATTAGGTAAATTACACCAAATATTAAACTTTAAAATCAATGCTTTTAGGATTGCTTCAGTTTTAATTGTATAATAGAAGTTGGGTAAGATTTAAAAGGGGTGTTTTTTCTGTGTAAAAAAACAATGTGCTAATTTGATATTCTTTAATACTTGCCACATTTTTCTGCATTTGTTTTTCTATGCCCTTTTAAAAGTAGCAGAATTTCTCATCATTTTTAGAAAAATAATATAGGTTAGAAATTTTCTTAAATGCATCCAAATTTTTTAGCAAAATTTCAAACACGCTATAAATGTTATAAAATCAGTTATTGTTTCAATGCCTCATCAAAATTTGAAAAAAAAAAGTTACTTTTTGTTCAAGTGTGACCACTCTCTCCTATACAAAATAATTCTAGAAGGTAAAAATGTACTAGTATTAAATAATTAAATATTCAACAGCTAGATTTAATTTATGTAAGATTAAGAAGAAAGAAAGAAAAATTTTTAACATACATAGAGACTTGAATATTTGCTGAATTATTTTTAAAACTTTAACTACAAAGTAAGTTTTGAATTATCGAATTTCACTAATTTGAAATTCACTCTGAAATTTTTAAATTTTAAATGACTTCTTTCAACTGATCCTTAATTGATTTTACAAATTCAAATTTTATAATTTAAAGTTATTTAACCTAAACAGGAATCGGGTATAAAAGTTAAATAGACTTGATAAAACGGGTTAACCCTTTCAGTCCTAGCCTATTCAATACGGTAGTCTCGGGCGGCTCGGGATTGAAAGATTCAAACGACTTTTGTCTCCTAAAAGGAGAAATACATTTTAAAATAGAAAATCTGATGAAAGAATCCAAGCCACGTCGGAAAGCTCATTCGCCCAAAAGAAAAAAAAATACCTTAGCAACAGTAAAGATCAAGGAATGCGATTTTCTGAAGAATTATTCTAGGAATTCTTCCAATCCAATTTGAAATTCATGTGCTAGAAAAACCTGTAGAGAACAGTTTCAAATTCGATTGTAGAGTTGAATTTTTAAACTCCATTCATATGATTCCATTATACGGTGAGCTTAGAATGGATAAATTTTAACTTCTTTAAATGTATTTTATGCTTTAACTCATTAATAGCCCCTATTTGAACAGCATGGAATTTTTTTTATGTTTTGATAATATGATATATGTGTTTCTAATCATATACAGTTAAAATTTTCAGAAAAAAAACTATATTTGGACCGGAGATATGATTTGTTCCCAAACCCTAATGGGGATAATAGATTTATCTTCCACAGTGCTACGAGTTGAACCAATAAAAAAATTTTGTTCAAGTTCAAAGAATTTTTAAAAATAGTATTTACTTTGCAAACTTTTTGCAAAAACTTCCAACAATATTAGATAACCTCTTAATTAAAAGATAAAATTGTGAGGGTGTATCTTAATGGTGAAAAAATGTTCCCAACAAGGGAACTAAAATTGCTTAAGGCTAATCGCGCATGAGCGACTTTTGTCACGGTGACAAAGACAAAGTTGTTGCCTTGGCTACTGAAACAAGTTCAAGTATTGGTAAAAACTCTAGAGCATAATTGCTCTTTTGACATCAAAGGAAGAGTGATTAAAAATTTGTGTCCCAAGATAGACAATAAATTAATCCAATTGTCTTCATTGAAATGGTTCAAAGATTGATGTATGAAATCTCGTTTATCCGGCCCAGAGATCACAAACTGACTCTTTTGAATGAGTTACTTGTAAAATACAGATAAGAGTCTGGATAATCTGTCAACAAAATTTCGAGGAAGGGGGATTTATTGAATTTCAGGGGACAAGGGAAGGAAGAAACAGGTGCGAGAAGTTCCAACGGAAACCCCGTGACAGTTTCATGACTTCTAATTCACCAGACCAGTGTGCCCCCACCTCTTACATTCTTTGCTTGTGGAATGAGCTGAGAAAGTACTGGGACAACTACAGCAACGAAATAACTCATAGCGTAGCGAGAATTCAGCCTGTTGCATGAGGAACATCCTTTACTTTTTCGCGTTGGTCGTATGAAATGCGACGGTGACAAAATCCGGGTTAAAAAAAATAAAACCTGTCCTTTTTAATTTGGGGGACCAATCAGTTTGGTTGAGGACCAGTAGTATTGGCAAAGCAAAGTTTTTTTTCCCAATTTCTAATGCTGATTTTATGGAATCATTCTCATTACCTTTGGGTATATTCCCTGCATTTTAGTTAATATAAGTAGATAAGAACCAATGGAGTGAAATAATTTTTCCGTGGTGCCTTGTCTAGAAAATGCGCTAACCTATGTAATTGAGGTGAGAACTTTTCTTGTAAAATAAGGTTGAAAGAGAAGGAACTTTAAATTAAAGGTTATATAATAAATTCTACATTTATTTAAAGTGTAGTTGACCAATAGGGTGTTTCAAAAAAAAAAAAAAAATTGAATTTCCCAGATGCCCCCCCCCTCATGTTGTTACAAATACTAAAACATTATTTCCTGCAAATTTTCAGGTCTCTAGGACGATTTTTGACCCCCGCGCCCTTCAAAAGTAGGTTTCCCATGTTAAAGTATAGGGAAAATATTGAAAATATCGTCATTTTTGGTTCTTTTCAATTTTACGAGCCTGAACGCAGTCAATAACGAATTAAAACCTATACATCACCTTTGGGACTTCATTGCCTCAAGATCCTATCGGAAAAATATTCCATGACACCTACTGGGGGGTAGTTACACGGGGGTGAAAAGCGAGCTTTCACCGAAAAACGAGGATGATGCTTGCCGGCGCTTGCGGCGGGAGCTGGATGAAGGCCTCTCATGGGGGGTCCAGACACAACTCCCGCCAGATGGGTTCCAAATGACCAGGTACTTTAGGAAAAAGGTTCAATAAACACTTAAATAGGCTTTTATCCAGGTCCCTCCGCAAACGCCGGCGAGCATAACCAGCACCCGCGGCAAGCATCCTCGTTTTTCGGTGAAAGCTCGCTTTTCACCCCCGTGTAACTACCCCCCAATAGGTGCCATGGAATATTTTTCCGATAGGATCTTGAGGCAATGATGTCCCAAAGATGATGTATAGGTTTTAATTCGATATTGACTGCGTTCAGGCTCGTAAAATTGAAAAGAACCAAAAATGACGATATTTTCAATATTTTCCCTATACTTTAACATGGGAAACCTACTTTTGAAGGGCGCGGGGGTCAAAAATCGTCCTAGAGACCTGAAAATTTGCAGGGGGCATCTGGGAAATTCGAAAAAAAAATTTTTACTGTAGACTTTCGAAACACCCTATTGACCAAACTTAAGGTGCAATTTTCTACGAGTTCTTTCTGAGCTAAATTATGCATGTTTTAAGATCAAATTCCAGAATAATTTTAAAAATAAAATCACCCTAATAAAATTATACCTAACATTTAGTCCTTTTGAGAACCAATCTCCTTTTCTTTTACATTTTGCTACACGGTGGTGGTTTGAAATTTTAATAATAATAATAATTTGTTTATAAGGGGTATGGTTTGAAACTATCTATCGCATGTTTTTAATTAAACCCTAAATAAAATTTTAAAAGTATTTCACAAAAGATAAGGGCACGTATTATTTTTTTAAAATTCTATTGCTTTAAATCAATTACATTAAGAATCTTTCAGTCTTACTATCGTTAATTAAAATTATTTTGTCACTTTTGTACTAGAAAAATAAGCATATAATTACATAATCTTTACATCTTATAAAAATTATAAACTTATAATGCGTAATTGCAACTTCCTTTACTTTCCAAATTGTCAAATTTGAATACTTAATACCTGAAAATTCCAGGTATTAAGACCAAAACCTAATTTAAAGTTACAACACTACCTACAAGCATAAATTCTAACACCGCCTCCTCAAAAGTGTGACGCACGAAAATTTCAGAAATCACATTACCGATATAACGCCTCTAGGCCTTGTAAACACACATATTCCCACTTTCCATCTTATTAAGCGTCGGGAAATCCTCGGGGTATCTAGACTGAGGACGTACCGCTTCATCTTGTTTCTACCCAGTGAGCAATTCGCCGGCCCTAACAAACTAAATCGGATGTTAGGGATTTCACGAATCAGTGGGAATTTAAAGGTTCTTGAAGCTGTTGTTATAGGAAAGAGAATGGAAGGCGGTGGGTGCTAACAGAATAAACGAGTGATCCAGGTATTAAGGAGGGGATGTTGCGCTAACTGGATACACCGCCGCAGTTCCAGATTAATTGTGTAAGGAAGCTGGTGAACCTGTTGTGCCTGTGTTCTTGGATCAACATCAAAGTGTTATAATGTATGCCGAAGGGATGATGTTCGTTCTGAAGTATGTATTATATTGTTACATCGGAGTATAAAAACGGTCTATGGGTTTATTCAATTGGTTTTAATATGATGTATATGGGAGTTGCCGTGTAGAATAAACGAACAAAATGCAACAATTAAGTATTGCACACAACCCACAGGCAATATATTTAAGTAATTTATGATTAAATATTATCTAGGAGTAAAATATAAGACTGAGTATTCATTCAATGGGTTTTTATAACATTATAAGGTGTACAGAATATTAGCTAACTAAATATAACAATTAAGTATTTCACATAATCAGCCGAAAGTGTTTGAAAATGATGTTACTTATAATTGAATAATACCTCACTTTAAATATAAATTTTAAATGATTATGAATGTTTATGTTGCAACTCTATTATTTATACAATCAGATATTAAAGTACAATCACTGTTGACCTCGTCTATAGACGAGTTAAACATAGGGATCGAAGACTTCTACCTATGGAGTTCAAACCAGAAATTACGATGGAATATACACTTGAAGTGCTCGAGGCGTATGAACAATTTCCGGTTGTACATGTCCATAAAAGCTTTTTCTAGAGTGTGTCAAATTACTTATTATAATATTTTTTGTATTAGTTATAAAATCATATATGGTTTTGTAATTAGCAATCTTTTATTAGTGGTTTTTATATTTTTTTTAAGGAGAGTGGTTTATAAATAGTACCTATTCATGAAGTCTTTTTCCTCTTTCTTGTTTTTTTTCTTAAAATATTTTTGTGATACGTATTTTACAATTTTTCTGAAGAAATGAGTTTCAAAAAGGAAACACAACTTTATCAACCAAACTGTGTGTACTCTATCAGCTATACTGAAACAGTATCTCGTAAATCACTTTTTACTTTTGGTTACAAACTCTCAGGGAATGGTCCTTTGCTTTCTTGGAGTCAAAAACAAAGCCAATTCAAATTCTGGATTCTAAAAGGACTTTTGGGAGAAGTCGGTTGATTGGGTTGGTTTTTAGACTTAGTTTTAAAACTTCTTGCTTTTGAAGCACTCAACAGAATAGTAAACGCAAACCCTTGGGAGAAACTTCATCGTGTTAAGTATTACTAAAACTCTAAAATTTAGATTGAAACTGCCATCTTATACATCTCTTTCAAGGAAACGTTCCCAGGATAAACTCACAAACATTTTAACACATTTTTGTTAAAGCCAAGTTTTTCATTTTTTGAAGGTTCAGTAAATTTTTGAGGCTCTAGCTATTAAATTCTGGATCTTACAGCCCTAAATCATTTATGTTTAAGTAATTACATTAACTGGCACTCTTACGTTTAATTTGATGATAATTTATGAAAAGTATTTATTACTTAAAGTATCCCAAATCTTAAATGTACGATTATTGCAATTCCTAAAACTTTTTGTTAACCTACTTATAATGTCAGACATAGAGCGGACAAATAATTAAATACGAATGAATTGTATTTATTATTTATTCTGCGAGAACCACGTTCATTATTTTGCATCGCGTATTATAATTATACTAGACTACAACGTTACTTGACCCTGAAAAAAAAAGGCTGAGAGCAAAATAAACAAAGTAGTTCCCTGCGCGGTGTCAGAATTTTTAGCGAAATTAAGAACTTCAATTTAGAAATAGAATTAGTTTGTTAAACTCATGCATAATTTAGTAGGGTGGGTCGACAATGTAATATAGCGTCTTTTCATCACGATTTGCATACCGGATCTCCAGTTTATACTAGACAGCAATGTTTCCTAACCCTATGACTTCACTACGCAGAAGCAGGAACTGCGTAAACAGAAAGCCTGTTGGGTTGCTAGGAGGAGTTTCGGTACGCGAATCTTGATAAAAAAAGACCCTATATTATATATACGAGGGTTTAACAAAATAATCATATTTTTAAATTGACATTCTTCATTTCACTCAAAATTCAAACACCACGATGGGAACTACTCTGTTTGTTAGTGACGTCATAGGGTCAGGAAATGTTGGTGTCGAAGAATAGTATAGTAATTTCTTCCATTTTTTAATAAAATAGTGATATTGTAATTGTTTAATTCTGAGTTAAATGTTAAATCTACCCTATCGAAATAATTTCAACAAATTTATTAATTCAATTTTCAACTACTGGCTTCATTTCCGTCAATAATTGTAGCAGGCAAGAAAATAGCAGATATATAAGTCAAATTTCTCAAATAAAGATAAAAACATCTTACAAACCTCGACCACCGAATCTTCTAAAAACAGGTAAAGTCCATACCTTATAAGACCGTTCGAAGCACACTATACACGAGCACTCATTTCTGAACACCATCCTTTTTATCACCCGAAACTGTCCTTCTTTTTCCATAAAGAAGCCAGAGTTATGGCCCCCGTGAACTGGAAAGAAAGGTAACGAGAGTTCCCTCTCCCCTAATCTCTTCCGATTCAGTCCGAGGAAAGATTTGGCGACGAATGTTTGAAACAAATCCTTTCGGAAAAAGCCGTCTTTTCGTGCAGAGTTATGCGCCCCGTAGGGACTCTAAGCCAGCGGGAGTGGAATTTTAAGTACTTGCAGTGAAGATGAACGGGTCATCGTTCGGGGGGCAATAAAGGATATTTGAGGCAGTGGTTCATTGAGCATTTAAGGCAGAACGAAACCAAAATTGACGGAATGATTTGTAAAAATATATTAAAGATATAAAAATATGTCCTGCAGCCAATAGATGTTTTTATGGAATATGAAAATACTTAAAATCAAGTGTAATTCAAAGAAACACAAAGATATTACCTTATAAAAGTCTTATAAGATCAACTTTAACCTATGGATGTGAGACTTGGACCTTAACTTGCACAGATGAAGAAATGTTGGCCATATTTGAGAGGAAAATCTTGAGAAGCATCTTTGGAGGAATAGTGAAAGACGGTGTGTGGCTGAGAAGATCGAACATATAATTATATCGCTCATTCCATTAACCTGACATTATAAATTTCATCAAGAGACAAAGAATGGAATGGGCAGGCCATATTGTCAGATTGGAGGAAGACCGTTGTCCCTTAAAAATGTTTTAATGCCAGACCAACCGGTACCCGAAGAAGGGGACGACCAAGCTTGAGATAGCTGGATTGCTTGGAGAAGGACTTTTTAATTTTAAAGGTAAAAAACTGGAGATCAATAGCAAGAAGACCAGCCTGGGGAAAGACCCGTTCAGAAGAAATAAAGATTAACAATCAAATTAAATTATGAAAAATCAATTAATCAATTAAATCAGTGAAATATTATTTAATTGGCATGAAACAAATAATGCATGAAAATAAAACAAAATAATATGAAAACATTTACAAGAAATACAATAATAATTAACTTAAGAAAAAAATGTCACAGCTTGGTAAAATAGAATACATTCTTTTTCTAATAATTAGAGAAAAAAAATCATCAATATTTTCTATGTTAATGATGAATTGGAATCAGGACACATAAAGCACATAAACCGGAGAATATATGTAACTAATTCCAATCTCAAAATACATTATAGTGTAATAAAACTATTTTCATAATTTAATTACCCTCAAGAAGTTAATCGCATTTATTTATAAATTTCTAAAATAAAACTGTGAATACCATCTTTTCAAATGTAAGGACTTTTATGCCCTCAACTGTTTAATTACCAATAGAAACGTTTAAGCGAAATTACATTCACAGTAAATATTTATAGTACTTTTCTGTACATCACATTTAATTTTAATAATTAAATCACGTATTTTAAAAACTCATATTACATGATTAACATCCGAATTTCCGGAGTAGCTCCCGAAATATTTTAATTTAACTTGTTCAGAAAAATATTAAAAGATGGTTTGCACAACATATGGAAGAAAGCGTCTAAAATGCAGACTTGAAATCGTTTTGTTTTAGAGAAGGAATAAAATTATTCGAATTTCTAATTAATATAAAATGTAGATTCGCTGAGTTTGGAAGTTTTTATAAATTTTAAAAGATTTACCATTCTATTGTAACAAATAAAGATAAATTATGATTTATAAAATATTGTTAAAAGGATGGATTATAATTAAGTAAATCGGATTTTAGTTTGAGTGAGGAATTATGAAGTTAATAGAATTCCATACATTACTACTTAAATATTTCAGCCTGGTTAATGACGAAACATAATTTTCATCAAATGGAGTTAAGGTACTTCTATTTAAAAGAAAATGTGTCAAGTGAAAAATAATGAAGTTTTTATGAATCTTGCAGTAGATACTTTCTTTTCTTTTTATGAGAGCAAAATGAAGTTTATAAGAGTTCTTTAGCTAGACGGTTAATATTATTAATTTATAATGAATGTAATTCAATTTTAGGATAATACATAATAAGTAGCAAGACAATTATGGAATTCAATCCTGTTAATTAATTTAATTTACTTATTATATACCTGCAAAAGTAATTAAATGCAAATTTGTGTATGAAAGGTGCACGCTTAGCTTTTTTGAATGACTTACTTAGTTCTTTTCCTCTTTTTAAGTACTAGAATGAATAGTCTTTATACGGATAAATTAAGCTCTGGACAAAAAGTTAAAATTAGCTAAACAAAATTTTTACTTTGTTTTCCCCTTTTAAGCAAGATAAGTTCCTTATCTTCATTGCCTTGTTTCTACAAAAAAATACTGGTACAAATTACAGAAACACTTCGAGCACTTCGAGGGTTTCAAATTTGTATATGACCCTTTTTTTCCCCCCAAGATTCAAAAAAGCTCTAACTTTGATCGCTAATAACTCCTCGAATATTATAGATATTTTTATAAAACTTTTTTTATGTTTTTGTGGTGTTATAAACATTTTTAATTATAGTTTTTTTCAATCTCCTTTAAGTTTTTAATTATTTTTTAAACCTTTTTTTTCATCACTGTGAGCGGTATAATCTGGCTAAATGGATTCACTATACGTCATAGTCTTAAAACGGACTTTTGTACAGTCAATTCCGATTAATGTAATCACGGTTAATGTTATCAATCGTGTAACGTTATCAAAATTAACCGGTTCAGATCACTCCTATTTAACTTACTCAAAATGTATCGTTTTATGTAATCAATACACATCGTTTAATGTTAGCAAAATCTGGTGAAGTCCCCTAAAAACATCCTTTTTTCCTGTTGGAAGACCAATTTTACTACATAAACATACAAAATAAGTCTTTAATTTATTAGTAATATATGTTCCACTTTCATATTTTGTTAATAAAGTGTAATTTGCAATATACCTACAGGGAATCGTTTTAATTCAATTAGGACTACATAGTTGTGATTTTAAGACAAACACTCGAGATACAATGTTTGAAACGTTCTAGTATCAAATCGCTTATTGTTATCAATCGGATATTGTTATCATTCCGTTCTTGGACAAAAGTGATCACATTAAGCGGAGCCGACTGTAGTTCCCAATAACATCAATTATTTTTACAAACTTTACGCATACTTGAATGGTTCCAAAAGGAAACTTTTGAATCTTTTGTAAGTTTTCGCTTTCCCTCTAACGGGATCCCTCAAACACCTTCATTGAAAATATTTTTCAGTTCCTGAATCTCTTCAAGAGCATTCCTGATATTTCTCCATGAAAGATCTCATGGGTGATATTGTAAATATCTAAATTTATGATACAACAAACAGGCCAATCGCTCATATTTTGAAAAAAAAAATATTCTCATCAGTGCCGAAACCTCCCTCAGTTGGACTTGCTTCATCGAAAACGGTCCATTTGAAAACTCACATTACACGATGAAGATCCGAATCTCACAGAAAAGCACCCAAAATGTTTCACACTATAAAACGACGCAACAACGACCAATATCCCCCAACAACCGTTATTCAGAATATCACACCTTATTCCGAACAGGTATCCATTCACACCTTCGAATAATATACCGAAATATTCCCTCCATTTTGTGGAAGAACATCCGAAACCGTGTATCGGAACCACAAAAAAAAAATAAAAAAAATACAAGGGGTCACGTGCGGTCCGCATAAAGGGAGCTTAAACATACGCATATTTCTCCAGCCACGGGGACATTTCACAAAAGATGGGAACTCAGGGAAAGAAGTTTCTCTGAGAAAATGAGAAAGCGCAGAAAAAGTTCCACATAATACCCTCTCCCCTTGTAAAAAAACAGCACTTGGGTATGCATGGCAAGCTTGGATGGGCACACATTTTTCTTCCAGAGGATAGAATGGAGGTATTGGATTTGTATTTTTACCGCGGTGTTGTAAACTTTCGGTGTTGGATGCATGCAAAAAAGAGGAGGAGCTTTATCATTGCCTTATTATGAATTCGGGGGACAAACTTCTTTGGAAGTCTGAGACGGTTTTTCGAAATTATATTCGGAGGGAATGTTTTAATGGGACAAATGTCGGTCGGAAGAGAACTCTTGTTGTTGTAATTGAATTGGACTAGTTTCGGAGAAAGAAATGTCGGAGGAATTTTTGCGTATTATTCTAGTTTTATAGATAGTTGGTACAAGTTTGAATAAGGATTTGATAAGGACATGTCGAGATTTCGTATAAGATTCGAAAGAAATGCGATTGCGTGAATTACCCACGTTAGTAAAAAAAAATATTAAAATGGAATAAATAGGGTTATTCGATCATTCTTTAAACTTCTACATGGATTAGCTGTGAATTCTTTTTTAAATAAGAAATACCTTGGCAGACTAATATTTTTTGTTGGAAAATATTTGCTGGCTTATCGTTAGTTCGAACACTTTTAATTTTGGGCAGAGTTACGTGAATTTGAATATATAATACAAAAAATTACAGTTTTACGCACAAAAACAATTTTAAAGTTTCTTGATTTTCCTAAATTTGAAAGTATAACCAATTTTATGGATAAAAAGTACATATTATTAGTTAGGTGTGTTCAAATTTTCTTAGAAGATATCAATACAGTGCATTGCACTTGAAAAAATTACGTAAGAATAATATTTACCTCCTTAAGAATTAATTATCTTCTTGTTTTTTTTTCAATGAATTTCAACAGCCTGGGAAATAAAATAAAAATTTGAAAAATTGATATATAAATTATAACATGTTTAATGTATTAACAGCTTAATGTTTCTTATCTATAAATGCTTAAGCATAAGCAGTTGTACACTTAAGGCCGTATTCTCTGCTACCTGACCAGCGGTTAACCAGTAATCAAAGGATTCCGCCAATCAGAGACGACGATTTTCTTTGATTGGTGGTTGAACTCTGGTCAGATGAAGAGAATATGGCCGTTAGTATTTACAACTGTATACATTTACCTTATAGAGTAATGTAGGTCTTTTTTTTCAATAAATTTATTTCTAAAATCTTGGAATTTAATTAGAATTGATAAATTAACTTAAAATTAAACTTATTAAACTTAGAATTAATTAGAATTGAAAAATTAACTTAAAATTAAACTTATTAAACTTAGAATTAATTAGAACCTTGGTTGCTTTAATTAGAACTTTTTTATGTATTAAGTAAAGTTCAATGGGGATTGAAAAAAAATATTCAAATATAGGAGCAAATATTTTTTTTTTTGGAACCTTGCAAGAACATAAAACAAAATCGTAAATTCATAAAGAAAATGCCTAGAATGGTTAATATTCAAGCAAAAATGAAAAGCC
This sequence comes from Tetragnatha montana, assembly GCA_963680715.1. NCBI lineage: Eukaryota > Metazoa > Arthropoda > Arachnida > Araneae > Tetragnathidae > Tetragnatha > Tetragnatha montana. Next base: position 56,965,853 of record OY796676.1, on the reverse strand, counting down.
CGTTTTAAATACAAATTTGAATGACGAGAAGTTACGTTACCAATTTAATGAAACGTAATCGTGGCTACTTAAAACTTCAAATGTGTTTGACAGCAACTAAATTTGTTTAACAGCTACAGATGGTATTCTCATACATGTGAATAATGAAGACTACAATATTTCAATTAAAGCAACCAAGAAAGGAGAGTTTCTCAGAGAGTTTCGAAATCTTGTAAGACTGCCAAAACAGTGAGTCGAAAGTCAGCATCATTTATTAGGTTCATACATTCGTTCCCACCAACCATCCGAACCGTCAAACTAAATTATAGAGCACTAAACCTCTGCTGAAACCCCAATTCTCACGAAGGAACATGCATTCCCATAACTCAAAGGGCGGGTTTATACGGCTTGGTCAACGCGACCCGATCGTAAACCCACATTCTGTTAGCACCACTTGGTGACTTGGCGTGTGTTTGATCAAATTTTTGATTGGCCGTTTTAAACTGCTTCAGAGAAAAAGGTTCCAATTCATTCAAGCATTTGGCGCTTTCTCCTCATTTCTCTCGCCAAGTAGGGTTGTATTTGGCGTTAAAAATGATGATTTTTATGAATTTTTTGCAGTTTTGCTACTGTAATTTCGCAATTAATTTCTTCACAGTGAGTGTTTTGAGTCATGTACTAACTCCTTGTAAAATTTTCGTCTATTTCTGTGAGTTTAGCCTGGTACGTTTCCTTGTAAGAAAATTTCATACTATTAATTATAACCATTGAAGGGATGATGAAGAATTGGGTTCTTGAATTGGTTCTTGGTCCTATTTTGTAATAGCTGTTAACGTCCCCAAGTTGCACATCACATAAAATAATATTACAAAAATATATCATTTGATACTGTTTACAGTAATAAATACATTTAACCTAAAAGTGGTCTGGCTTAGTTAGGTTTTTCTACCACAAGAATGGTGTTATTCTAAATTATCTGATATAAAAAATATTAGCGCGGTGTTACCTAATATCGAATTATATTATACGTTCCTCGGTTCTAGTTAGTATAGGTTTTACAACATTTTTTTCTAATTATTGCAAAAATAGTTATAAAAACCATCATGTTCCATTTTTGCAGCCTATTTATTGCTAATAATGAAAAAAAAATATTTTCTGTTTCTATCATTAAAAAAAAATACATAGTATCAAGTCATATTGGTAGAAATCATGCTACGAGACTTTGAATTCAAAGACTTTCAGAATATTTATTAAATTTGTCTTATATCATACACATTATTTAGTCAAACATGTTCGATTCGAGCAATACTAGATAATTTTTAATGATACTGAATAATGACTTTCTTCTTACGTCTATATGTTCTTCAATATGTTCTAATTTTGCATTCAGTGTTCTCTCTCACTACCGTACTTTCTGATCTTAACCTCCTGATTTTTTTATATTGCATATAAAACTGGAAGACATGATTATGGTAGCCAGAACATTTGAAAAATTGAAAAAAAATCCTTTAAAAAGAAGTGAAAAGATAGATTTTTAACAAATAGTTACGAAAGATAATTTTTCACGCTTGCTACGATCGCGTCGCGTTTACCGAAGCATATAAAACTAACCACCTTGACAGTGGCATTAGAACGAAACTAAGTACCCGTCGAACATCTGCCGAAGCACTACTTCCCACACCCACACAACAAAGGAATCACGCACGTCTTGTCAATTAGAACTTAATCGCACGGAGATAAATTCACTCAAGCCCCCCTATCGAACCTTCTTTTTATTTTTTTTAAGTTTTATTTCGGGCGTGGTTGCCATCGGCGTCCATCCATCTCCGGGTCCAAACACCGATGCCACTCTTCAGAACACAAACTCTTGTCGAATAATTCGGACTTGGAGAGAGTCCAAGATAATGTTGGCGGGTCTCTGGTGTATCGTAAACTCCTCTTGGCACGCCGTTTAATTTATTTGGACTCTACTTAGTAAAAGGTAGTTGTATGGGGGAGCGAATGGGGCTTGTCATAAATTGTGGAATAGGGAGTAGCAACAAGGACCTAGGAGAGTAAACATAGAGGAAGGTAGTGTCGGAACGAGAAAAAAAAAAGTTTTGGGTACTGTTGGAAGAGTAAATAAATAATTTATCTTCGATATTATTTATTATGGCCGTTATTATTGTCTTAAAAGGTAAAGGGAGATAAAGTATAATTCACTGAGACAGTATAAAATATTCTGTGTGAAAACAAAATAAATGACGTCAAAATGGTGATAATAACAGGATGTATTCTGACGTATATAACGATATGGTAATGATGAATAGTTTCTTGGATGAGATTGTACTTTCAAAAAGGAATAGAAGGTAAAAATTTATTTTTTTATAATTAATACCCAGCATTTATCTAAGAGAGCAAAATCTAAATAATTGACATCTTTACTTCGTTAAAACTAAACTAAATTGATAAGAAAATATTTAAAAGAACTATAATGTTAGAAATGCGTTTTGTAGTTAAAAAAATAAGGGTTTTATCTTTAGGCACTGTCTATATTTGGCCGGCAGATATACTCTCTAACTCTAGTCCTGTTTACCCGGCACTTGCCCGACAACGGTTCTAATTGGAGCGCCGGGACCACGAGACCTACGGCGCATGCGCCAACTAGTGCCAACTGCCGGTTTTACCGTCCAAATAGACACTTTGTTATCTTTATTTTACCTTTATCACTTTCAATCAAAAGTTTAACACAAATTTATTTACAGAAATGCATTACCCATAAAGAAACGTATACCATAAAGAAACGTATACCATAAAGAAACGTATACCATAAAGAAACGTATACCATAAAGAAACGTATATATGTAAACGTATTTTAACATATTTCAACTCACTATGGTGATTGTGAGTTAACACAGCAAAAACAGTTTGCTTGTAAATCTAATTTCCCATCTTTTAAATCTGAAAAAAAAATGTGTATTTAAAAGGAAATTAAATAATGAAGAAACTGTGCATGAAAGATGTGTTTTTAAGGGGGGGGATATTTTATTTCGATGATTACACCCAACCCTCTCCCCTTACTCATAACGTTATAAATACGCACTTGATAGTACAGCGATTTTTATAAATGAAAAACTATGAAAGATACACGTTTTCGTCCAAAAAACTAAATTCCCCAAGAATCCCCAAATCTGCAAAAAAATTAGCATAACCATGCCAAATATTTTCTTAATGAGAAACTAACTACATAAGAACGCAATTAGAAACCCGCACAAAAATTAGAATGTCAGGACAATTAGCACACTTTGCCCACCTTTCTTCAGCATTTCCAATGCATAATAAAACCTAAATTGCAGATGAACCACGTCTATTCATCCCTTAATCACCAATCGATCAGTCAAGGGGAGCTGAGCTCATAGGTGGAGAAACCAACTCAGTCCGTGGGGCTGACAACCCTCTTTGGGGCTCAATTGACCCCTCTGTCCCTCCATTAAGCTCTTGAAAAGAAAGTTCGATCCTTCATTCTTCTGGGGTAAGTGGAAGGAGTGATAGATCATTGGAGGAAGGAAGATCGTGAGTCCATCAAAGAGCTATTATGATTGCAAATGAAACCTCATTTAGCACTTTGAAGTTGAGAAAAATGGATGGTAGAGGGACGTTGCTGTTTATTCTTTGGAAGTTTAGTTTTGCTAGACTTGAAAGTTTAAGAAGGGGTTTTACTGAAAAAACTCTAAGTAGTTATTTTCAAATCGGAGAGTATGAAAAATGATCAAGTAGTTATACTTAAAAAGTTATCTTCAAAATGCTTCTTTTAAAGACGTTGAGGAATAATTTTAAATTTTAAACCCAATAGAACTCTGAATCAGATAAACGATTTAAAACATTTTATCTTGTAAATGAAACTCCGTTTAACAGGTTGAAGTTCAGAAAAAGGGACGGTAGAGGGGCGTTGTTGTTCATTCTTTGTATTATTAAGGTAATAATTAAGTTCAACGATAAACGAATAAAGTTTGAAACGTTATGCTTCATGTTTCATCTTTTAATTTTCCCTTCCCACCCACCAAAACAATATTAAACACTATTTTTAGTTTGTTTAAATTCACCTTAATCTGTATGAAATAGGTATAATAAATAACTGACTTAGTTACTGTCCATAGCATGTTTTAAATTATATAATAAATGAGACAATATTTCAAAAAGTTCTTATTTAAATATGAAACAATTTTTAAAGTAAGTAAAATAAGTCAGTACTTTTAAAGTTAGTATATACCTTTAGTCTTTAGTAAACTTTTTGAGTACTAAATTGGGATTATTATAAAAACTTTAATTAACTCATCCGGAATTATGAGCACTTCCAATATTCTGTTTACTAACTTTAAAAAAGCCTATTCGAGGCTCCTGTGGCATGCTTGAAACAACCCGAAAACAACAGTTTCAAATAACCCTTGCTCATTTTATAAACCACTTCGTTCATAATTTTCCGGCTCACCTCTTTCATACAAGATGAATTATTTATTTCATTAAACAAACTCTTTTCAAAAACAACCTCCTCTCAAACCTTTCAGGAAAATTACCCCGAAACCGCACATTGTTGTGAACAAGAAATCCTTCCACATTCAAAAGCATCCAGAGTCAATAATTGTCCCTCCAGGCTCTATGCACAAAAGAATCAATTTGCTATTATTATCATTATTTTCAAAAGCATTAAACTGCCGATTGATTTCGGCGCAATTAAAAATGCTTCCGTAGGTCGTCTACTCTCGAGCCTCTTTTTGGCTTCAAAGATCGAAATTTAATGAACATCCGTGTGCGAAAAGGGCATAATTGACTTTTTTTTTCTTGAACCGAGGAAAGTAAAAATTGAAGCAGGGGCAGATTAAGAATTGATTTTCGTCTGGTGTATTCGAAATGCTTTCCGTTGTTTGATTATTGGATGAGTGGGGGGATTTCACCCGGGTAAAAATAATTTCCTGCTTCCCTCGTCTGCCCGAATGATTAAAAAGTTAAAAGTGCCCCGTGCTCGAAATTAACTCCGGGTATTTGGTTTTAAAAGCGGGTTTGTAGGGAGGAGGGATCTTTTGAAGTGGTGGATAAATATTAATCATGAGGCTGCGAGGGCATCAGGTGTTGCATATGGTGCTGGCGAAAAGCTTATGGGATGGAATTAGTTACTTATTATTTTATAAAAGAAAACTGCTTAACACATTTTTCTCTTCTTTTTTTCCTATTATTTGTTTCTAGGAATAGCTAATGATACTGCAAGTGACAAACCTAACTTTTTTGTAGATTATGTTAGTAATTATGTCTTAAATCTCTTGGATAAATTAAAAAAAAACTTGTATTAAAATTTTAACACTAGTATTATGCACTGGAAACGCTCACAGCACGTCTTTCCTCAAATTTGCAACACTTTCGTTTGTGTTATTACCTAGAACACTTAAACACTTTATACTGTTGTATAATAGTGTTTCCGAAATATTTTTAAAAAATGTTACTATTAAAAATGTGTTCTAAAATTATGTTGTATAATATGTTAAGAATCTGAATATGATCTTAAATTTTGATCCTAACACTATAAAACACATATTTTGTCTATGTAATTTTTATTCAACATTTTACAGAACATCTTTTAGGACACATTTCTGGAGTAATAATAAATTTTCGAACATATGAAATGTTAAAGTGTTTAGGAAAAAGATGTACTTAAATGTGCGTCGTAAACGTTTGTAGTATACAGTAAACATAATTATCTAGAAAAAGAGTTATAAAGTAATTATTCAACTTGAATACTTCATTTAAATTGATAATATATTCTCTGAATTAAAGTAGTGTTGTTTTTCTTTGGGAGGGAACGCGGGCAAATTAATTTAAAGACAAAAGTTGTAACTAAACGTATAGTGTAATTATTATAAATACTAAAAATCAAAGAGTTGTTTTGTTTAGTATACGGAATGTGAAGAAAATTTACAGACTATACTTTAACTTACTAATTTTGCTTCTAAGACCATAAATTGGCGTAAAAATAATTTAGAAGAAGATAGTTTACATACTATGTGATATTTTATTTTAAAACATCACATAGGAGACAGAACAACTTTTTGACAACCACTCAAAAGATCAGACTTGAACTTATTCAAAAATGAAGTATGAACGACCGAACAAACTTTCTGAAAAACAAAGAATAAAAAAAAGCATTTCTTTCCAGTTAAACTGCATAATATGTAGATTTTCGCACAATAATACAGAGCACTTCCAATATCCTCTGAGCCTACTCGATATAGCCTTAAGTTATATTCACATCCTGAGGAAAGTTCAAAGTTTCTCTCAAAAAAGGCCTAACAGCTAAAATGTCGGTACACCAAAATTGCATTTTTATACAAAAGAAGGAAAATCTTCTTTATGAAATTGAGGTAAGAATATAAAAACATATTTACACGTTATAAAATATAACTATACTGACGGGTTTCAAATATCTTTCAAGTTAGAAATATTAAAATAAGTTTTCTTTTGCGCAAAAAATAAAATAAGTTTATATGTTTCCATTTCTCTCATTTGAAATAAATAAATTTTAAAAAACTGTGGTGAAGAATTAATTAGTAGTTACATACAAATTATTCATAACTCGTTCAAATACGTATTTGTATACTCTTATATTGAAGGATCAAGCCACCTTAATGAACAAAATTATATTTAATTTTTATTGTTGCTAATATATTATCCATTACTGTTGCTGCTAATTTTATTATTATCACTACACTATTATCATTCTTCTTAAAAATTCAATTTTACTGTTGTCATTATTATTTTTAAAAAAATGCTGTTTTATTTAAAAACAAAAAGCAGTTATTTAATTCGTGTGATTTTTAACAAACTAAAAGCGCGTAAAAAAAAACAATAAAAAACTGAAAACACATTTCAAGCTTATTACTAGTGTTAAGGGCACAGTTACACAGCTCTTTCCAACGTCAATTACATTTAATGGTGTAATACGATCACTCAACCGTCGTTGTTATTTTTCCGTTAACAGAAGCAAATAACTCTTCAACTCATCAATCAACTATATTTATTCTGAACACTTCCAATTACACAATAATGGCTTTAATTGGTCCCTGCCTTGACATTTTAACTAGAAAAAGGTCGTTTGACCTTGCAAGAGAATTCGGAAATTTTAAATAGCCACATCCAAACCGCTCATTAGTATTTCGCATTGAATGGTTCTGCAAATTCGTTCCCCATAGAGAGCGATCCAAAGTTTATCTCTTTGTTAATAAAATGGTTGAATGAACGGAAAAAGTCAGGTTTGAAAGAAACAGCAATTAGTGAAGTTAATACGTAATTATGTGTAATTATTGGTTCACATAAGAAAGATAAAAGTAAGCATAATTAGTTTGATTTTATATCTGTGAATGTCGTAGTATTTCACAATAGCAATAAACTTGAAAACTTATATGATGAAATTAGTCTTAATGAATTCATTTTAAGTATTTATTGATCTTTTTTTACAAAATCCAAAGCAGAGGAGGAGGTAAAATTTCGTGAAATAACCAAGTTAGTTGAAAGTATTGAAACAATTGATCTAATTCCATTTATGTTGTTACTGATCCTTCATGATCTAGCCACAGCTAGATCTGATCTATGAGTCCATGTATTCTAGCAAAGTCAATCACTAGAAGTGGAGATGATATTAAGTCTTCCAATCCCGGACCCAGGCTGTGCAATATATGCTCCGGAGAGGCAGGTATTATTTTATGTAGTACACGAAGCATTTAAAATCCTATTGAAAAATTAATAAAGAAGTATAGGAATCTTGCTAGTAGTAGAAGTAGGTCACGCGTACTTTAGAAAACTATATTATTTCATTCTAGGGGCTGAAAATTAATGCAAACATGCTTGTGGATCATGAACAAAAAGTCTTTGTTGTGTCCATTCAGTATATTTTAAGAAGAAAAAAATATGGAGTATCAGAAAATAACAGAAATATTTTTAGAACAAATAAACTTTTAAAATTTTATTCATACTAAATAAATACTGTCGATACACATAGTCAAATTATTTTGAAATTCTACGATATCATCCAAACTCTTTTCCTATGTAGAATTTTTCGTTTTTGCTCATCAATCACTGCAAGTTTAAAGTTATAGAAAAATTAGTTCAAAACGAACATTTCGTTCAAAAACAAAATATACTAAAGAATGCAAAAAAAAGCTTTCTATTCATTCTATTTTTAAAGTTAAACTTATAAACGTTTTCCAGTATAAAAATAAAACCAGACTTTAATTGAAATATATAGGTATTTAATTGAATTTTCACTTCACTGTGCACTTGATTCATTTATTTCCAAAAAAAAAATCCCACTCTTTACTTATTAGTCTTTTTCGAGATGCTTTGAAATTTTTTGTAGCTTCATAGTAAAAACAAATCCCAGAGATTTAACTGATCAATGTTTTGCATCATCACTTAAAGAAGAAAATGTTTTCCTCTTTATGGCACTTAGGTAATGTTTTTCTTGATGTAAATGTTTTTGCAATGGTGTTTCACACGTTTCTTTCAAATTAAAGGTCTTCAATGTTTGCTGAAGCATTTATAGTGATCGCATGTAACATAAAAAGACACTATTTTCTGAATTGAAAGAAATAATCCTGATTAGTGGTATGGAAAAGTAATATAACTTTACCTTTATTTTATGCACATAAAGTAATTTTAAATTTAAGTAATTGTATTTGTTATAACCAAAGTAGCAACTCTTAATACACAACAAGATAAATGAATTTGATAGTAAAGTATTTGACGTATTTAATTATGCTTGAGCACTTTAGATGATTGCCATGTCCGTTTTAACGCCTTAAAAATCAAATAAATAACGTTTTGATATTTTACTGACATAGGGTAAGACTTCCTGTACCATTTGTGAGATTTTTTTACTTTGAAGAAATAACTTTTACTCCTAAATTTCTATTTTGTGAAGTAGACATAAAAAGAAACTATTAATTTTATGGAATGTAGTAATATAACCTTTATTTCCTACCTAAATTAAGCTCAAACCTCACTGGTAGTATTGGGAGGGTAGTATTGTTAACCGAAGTAAGATATAAAGAAATACGTGTGTTTCAGATGTTTCAAATAGTCTCATACGTACCAGTCATGTTAAAAACACAGTGAAAGATATTTTTAAATATTTGAAATAGTTTATAATTAAAAATATTTGCTTTTTTTTAATTTGAACCCTATTCCGTTTTAAGAATACAATTACTTTCTTCTAAGATAGTGGGGTTTTAGAACTAACATTTTTGTTGGAACAAAACTAAAGACAGTAAGCTCCTTAAAACTATTTAAATTTGGTAAAATTTTATACACTTATTTCCTTTAATGTCCATTCTAAAGTGGAACTTTAAATATATATATATTCACTATACATATTTATCACTTTGTCTGCGTATGTGTTTATTACTCCGTATAATATATGAATGACCTCTTTAAGAAAAGTCACTTTTTAGAACAAAAACTGCTCGATATTCTTACTGAGAATTTCTTCCGGCGGTTCCGTGGACATGAAATAATTCCCTCCAATTCACCCTGGAAACATTTTTCACCCTGGGTGAAGTTCGATAATGCAAAACAGTCATAAAATTCGAAACAAACGCAGTTGCGCATTCGAAATTCAAATTCCTCCTCAACCTTCTTGACTCCTGGAAAAGCCATATCGACATTCTTATGCTAAATACCCCACGTGCGTCCAACACAGAAGAGATGTAGAAGCGTATAGGGAGAACTTCAAACATCTGTCGGCATTGTGGTGACCGGTAGAATCAGACGACAAAATTGTTCCGCTGATAGTATTTGTAATTTTTTTCTAAGTCCTTAAGGAAACCACCTGCGACAAGATCTGTCAAACACACAAGTCCTAAACAACCTAAGTTAACTCTAGGGTTTGCCTGTAAAGCCCCAAAGTTTGAAAAAAGTGGAAATAAATATATTTTAAGATTTATATTGTGATAAAACTGGTTCAAATGTGTTATTTATGACTCATTTATATGGATTATATTTATTGATGTTTATTAACTGTATCCTATAGCGCCTATAAATAATTTAAGAGTAAAAAGTGCTACTTAGGGACGTAGCGCTCACCAAGCGGCAGCGATGGACGAAAGGAATTAAATTTCGAATTCCTTTGAAGGAACTCCCACAAATAATAAGTATAATAAGGCATTCCACCGAGCTTTCAATGTTAAAGTGCTTTTCTACAAGAATGCTTGTTTTCAGCTTATCAAACCCAAAAATTATCCTAAAAAAAGGGTTCTACTTGTTTAGATGAAAAAGTTTGAAATACTTTTGAAACCTTTATAGGTTTCATTTTTTATACTTAAAACTTAATTTTAAATCGTACAAATCGGAAATAACGTGGAGTATTTAAGAGAGTTCATCTACCAGAAGATAATATCGAATTTCTGTTTTAAAGTTATAAAAATTGTTTAATACTTGTAATTTGAAGACTCAAAGCCTATAAACATCAGCAGCCCCATTCGCCTAAGGATTACTAATGTTGCTCAATGTTACTATTAATTCCTATGTGCGGATCACCATGTTGGCATGCAGGTATGCCCCTCCAAAGCACTCCCCATAAAGTTATCCCTATACGGTCCGACAGCTTGAATCCACGTGGTTTTTTCTATCTAGAAAAACGAAGCCCGGATATATATTTCCTAAGCGCGATCGGAAAAAGGAAAAAATCTCCTACTCTTCGCACGAGTAGCAATCATTCGATGTGCGATATTTCAGCAAAACTGTTTGTGGATGTTTCGGAAGGTTTTCACACAGATATAAAGTTTTTTTATGCCGTTTCGATCGAGGAAAATAAAAAAAGACCGTCTTGTTAAGTCGGGATTTCGTCGTTGAAATATCGCACATTTGTCCCTTTACTGGCTGTTAGTCCAAAGGGGAAATACAGACATTTTTTCTATTTCTGTCTGCAACACTGTCTGGAGGAATTGAAAATGCAAAGACCCATTCCAAGAGTGAAAGTATTTTCCTGACCATCAGTCCTCCTTTCGTATTTATTAATTAATGTTCTATAAAAAATTATAAACAGTTAAAGCTATTTACATTTATTAATTCGTAAAAATAAATCTTTTGAAATATCCAGAACATATTTATTTCGAAACTATTGTTGACAATTCAAGAAAAAACAGGAGACAATATGATTCGCCAAGGGGAAGATCATTTAGGCTGGTGAATTTCATTTAAAATTACTCGAGTAAAAAAGACTATCCCTATTTATTGATTCGTTCAAAAGTAATAAAAAATTAGTAATTAATGCATAATGTAAAGAAAGTAAAGTTTTGAAGAAAAAGCAAAAGTTAAAAAATAATTAATCATATAATAAAACATTTACATACAAGGTTATCGGGAAGTCCGTAGACATTTTAAAAATTCATAAAATCTAGAAACATAGCTGAATATAACATAACCGAGACAGAAAACCGTTTTTAATTGGGTTATTTTTCTAGATTTTATGAATTTTCAAAATGTCAACGAACTTTCCAATCCCCCTGTATATCATTAGATGGAAACTTCTGCATATTTGCAACGAACTATAGAAATAATAATTATTTCACATGATAATATCGTTTTATCTCTGATTTATTTATGCAAATTATTATTTTTACTAACCAATTTAATTTTGAAATGAGAAAAATATTTTTTATTAAGGGGACTCAGTACCAAAATTTATATTTTCTTTAATTTACAAATTTTTTGAAGTTCTTTAGTGTCAAAACACTTGTAATGACCATTTAAACATAACCCAAGCAAAAAATTTACTTTTAAAAAAGCAGTTTTTGAGAAATTTTAAAATTATCAAAAATTTAAATTAATTTTTAAAACCCTACTTCTTATTCAATTTTGATAATTTTGGTATGAAATTTTTACCCAATGTATACTAAGTTATTGTCTATACAACTATGCATTCCGAGTTTTGATACTTTTAATACTTTTTAATAAAAAAGGTTTTTTTTCTCAAACAACTCTAAAATATCACACAAAAAAACACTTTTTTTCACTTATATTTTTTTCTGTACTCTAAATTTCTAATTTGAAAGCAGGATTTTATTGAAAGCACTGCATCTAATATATATGCAAAGTTTCAAGTGAAATAGTCCAGTAGAAAAAAAGCCTTAGGGTTTTAAATGCCAAAAAAGTAGTTTTTGAAAAAAATTATTTAAAAAATTATTGGGTAACTAAGCTCAAGGAAAATTGAAGAATTATTATAATTAGATTTCGCGCATCACTCTGAAACTTTACAGAATCAATTTAAAAGAAAAACATCACTTTGAGAGCAAAATCTCTAAATCGTTACTTTGACCGATTTGAGGGTACTGAGTCCCCTTAAAAAATATCGAAGCACAGTTCCCTACAAGAATATATAAAGAATATTTTACGTTCAGTATTTTAGGATGCATTGGTTAGATCGATAACTTTAATTAACACTAATATAATATTAAACCAAATTTTTCCGGTTCAATAGTTAAAATTATATCGAAAAAGTCTAATATTAAGCATTGATAGGCTGAAGCGTAAAACTTAATAAATCTTGTCTCAGTAGAAAGTACAGAGACTTGAAAAATGTATTATAACTTGGCGAGTATAATAACACTACTCAGACTAATATACTTAAGGGCATAACTCTTTTATCCTATAGGTATTTGTTCCTTAGCTTGCTGTCAGGTAATTAACTTTACTGAAATAAATTGGCTGCTTAAAATTACTTTTCTCTGAACTTCTTAAGAAGTAATATTCGTGTGCATTAAGTTTTGTTCACTGAAAGATACGTGTGAATTCCAGGAAAGTTTCTCTAAAGACCATTTTCGGTAGAAAACTCTGATTAGTTGCTAAACAATGCTTAACAGTTTTCGTTTAATTTTGGGTCAAAACATTGAGCATGTAGAATAAGCAGAAAATAAAGTCTTGATCAGGAACAACACTTAAAAGAGAAAGAGTTTACCCTAAAAATTGTTAGATACGGTTCTTATTTTCATCTTATGTTGAAATATTTACCGTATAAAAAACAAAGAACAACATCGGAATCTAGCTAAGTTATATTTCTTTCTTAAAAGGTTATATAGCTTATTGCTTATGTTATTAATTGTAGAAAAAACAATGAAACCCGAAGAAAACTACTATTGAAAACAAAATGTATCACTTAAGAACATTTATTTTACTAACGACAATTAAACATATTTCCATCACACAATAAACAGAAAAAAATGCAAAATTATGAAATTTATGAAATACAATAGAGGATAGAAACAAACACGTAGAAGAGCACAACACAAAATCCCGTTCTATTTTATGTTTCTGTATTGTAATTTTTTTTTCCTGAATATAACGTAGAAATTGAAATAAACTTAAATGCATTTGTAAATTACATTTTAATTTCACTTCTCTATTTTTTACTAATTTATTTTTCAAAATGAAAACGATTAAAAAAGAAGAAAATAAATGTTTTATTTTGTGTTAAAAAAAAAACTATATGTTTCTTTGTGTCTTAACGTGTATGGTTTGGTTAAACATTGCATCGCATATTGACTCTGACAATAAAATAAATACTTTTGGTAAACATGAGAATGCTCCTAAAATGTTGGAATAGAGGCGAATTTTTATTTGCTTCGTTTTATTTCAATGTTTGACTTTTTGCTTTGAAGCTCTTAAAATTTTTACTTTTCTTTCAACCAACAGAGGTATTTTCTAATGAGGAATTTATATCGATATCGAGGTAGCCTCTTATTTTGAGAATACACATTAGGCTTATGGTAGGAAATATATATTCATCACACCGTTACAATAAATGTAAACTAATTAATAATTAACTCATTTTAAGTTAATATCGCATCCCTTCATAACAGGGAAATTTTAATTTACGTTCATAAGTTTATATTAACTTTGGAATGTTAAAAAGTTTAACACAAAATAAATTTTAATTAAATTTCATGTAGAAGTGAATCCACTTCTCAAACATACTCTTCGTTGATTGAAAATCATAATTAGTTTAATGACCAAACTACATATACATTCATGTTTACTTAACTGATGATATAAGGGTGCATACTGCTAAACGCTTTCTAAAATAAATTAAAAAATCAATAAATTCAACGTCAAAATTTTAAAGGTGTATAGTCCTTCATTTTTCAAGTTTAAAACAAATTATTACTACACCACAACCACTAAAGATAACAGTACGTACGATACCAGGACTCTTCTGGTTTTTTCTGTGCTATGTTTATTTTTCTAATATTTTGTACTTAGAGTTCAATAAATTAAGAAATAAAGTTAGAGATAAAATAAGAATAAAATATGTTTTTACATAATAAGTATGTAAAATTTTTTTAGCAGTAATTAACTGTAAATAAATTTTAAAGTAGTTTCATGCATTGTGAGTTTCGAAGAATCATTAACTGCTAAAATCAAAAACCAGAGTGAGAAAAATAGTTTTTTTTTCTTAACAATCAAGTTTCTTTGTTAACACTTACAGATTAAAAAAAAATTAAAAACGAAATTTTTCACAATGAAAAAAAAATCCAGACGCATCCTAAAAATTATAAAATTCTTTAATTAAGTTCATTAAAATTATAATAAATACTTTAAAGTGGTAATTCGAATTAACTCTACACCAATAATTATCGTTTGATCCGATAAAATAAAACCTCATGTTCCAACACGTTCGTATCTATTGCCTCATTCTTTCTTATTAAATGGCTTTTATTCGATATCCGCATTAAATTCATCCGATGGAAACATAAAAAAAACACAGCTAGGATTAGAGCACAAGATAGAATTAGTTTTTATACCCGAGTTGGCTGATATTAAAATTCTAGTCTGATGTTTTTATGTCTCTAAGAACCCGAAACTAGAAGCATGGAAAAGAACACAGATTAAAATGATGTTTTCTTCATCAGAAAAGGCTGGTATTAAGGAAAAAGACGTTAAAGAATAAAGAACAGTGTGATTTTTTCACCCCGCGATTTCTTAATTAAAATTCTTTGTTCTCACTTTGAAGTAGGTAAAGAATTTAAATCTTCTTTTCGAGGAGAGAAAGAGAGAATTTTTACTTTTCCTCGGAAAAAAAATGAAAATTTTCGCGCCGCTTCTATGATTTCATTTAAAGGCGTGATTGCCAAAAAGTGTTCAATTTCTTGAACAATTAAAGGGAGCAAAAAGTCACCTTTTCGAGGATTTGTGTAATTGTTGCTAATTTGAATTGTCTGTAATGGCTGTTCTCATAGTTGGTTTCGGGAAGGAAAAATTTAAACGATGAAAAAAAGAGGTAGCGGTACTGGCATCATATCATTTCATAGAAATTATTTTTGAACTGTTTGAATATTGCGGTTGTTCTGACTATGGCAAAATTGAGATGCACAGGGAAAAGGAGGGTAAGAGTACGTAGCGGTTTTTTCCCTGTTGGAAACACTATAAGGGAGGGGGCAAGTATGATCTGATCACATGGACACATATCCTAAGATATCCTAAAAGAATACTGTCATTATTACTTTCATACTTTCTGTATTTTATTCATCGGGTAAAATATGGTTTCTTTGAGTTAGCATCTAATTTTCCTGACCCAACCTGCATAAATTATTACGCAGGACCTTTTGGATTGCTTTGCAATCCTCACAAAACTCACTGAACTAAACACACTTTATAAAACATATTAATAAAACAATTAGTAGAAGAAAAGTCTACCAACTTTCCGAACATACGTCGCATGTCATCTCCATGAATAACACTCTCTTAAAAGTTTGAATATTTATTAACTCTAACTTATCAATAATTTATTCAAAATGTTATTTTTCTTAAAAAATATCCAGCACGTCTATTATTAACAACTATTGTTTATCAATATTCTAGAAAAAAATGTATACCAATGAATCTTTTAAGTTCAATATTGTTAGTAACTCGTCAGCATATCTATAGTGTTTTATTATTTATATTTTTGTTTAAACCCTGAAAATGAAAATTTGTTGTTTCTTTTCACCTGATTTGCCTCCTACAAAGCTGTAATGCCCCATATTATACAAACAACGAAAACAATTGATGTAATGCTTTGCGTGTCCTTTTACCTATTTAGTTAAAAAAAAATTCTGAAACGTATAAACTCATGCATTTATTGGAAAATACAGTAAAGCTTTTAACAAAAAAGGCGAAAATGAATAGAATTTTATCAAATAAATTTATATGAATGATTAGGGTGTTTCAAAAGTCTATGGTAATTTTTTTTTTGAATTTACCAGATGCCCCCCCCTCAAGTTGTTACAAATACTAAAACATTATTACCTGCAAATTTTCAGGTCTCAAGGACGATTTTTGACCCCCGCGCCCTTCAAAAGTAGGTTTCCCTTGTTAAAGTATAGGGAAAATATTGAAAATATCATCATTTTTGGTTCTTTTCAATTTTACGAGCCTGAACGCTGTCAATATCGAATTAAAACCTATACATCATCTTTGGGACATCATTGCCTCAAGATCCTATTGGAAAAATATTTCATGGCACCTTCTGGGGGGTAGTTACACAAGGTCGAAAAGCGAGCTTTCACCGAAAAAGGAGGATGCTTGCCGCGGGTGCTGGTTATGCTCGCCGGCGTTTGCGGAGGGACCTGGATAAAAGCCTATTTAAGTGTTTATTGAACCTTTTTCCTAAGGTACCTGGTCATTTGGAACCCATTTGGCGGGAGTTGTGTCTGGACCCCCCATGAGAGGCCTTCATCCAGCTCCCGCCGAAAGCGCCGGCAAGCATCCTCGTTTTTCGGTGAAAGCTCGCTTTTCACCCCCGTGTAACTACCCCCCAGAAGGTGCCATGGAATATTTTCCAATAGGATCTTGAGGCAATGATGTCCCAAAGATGATGTATAGGTATTAATTCGATATTGACTGCGTTCAGGCTCGTAAAATTGAAAAGAACCAAAAATGATATTTTCAATATTTTCTCTGTACTTTAACATGGGAAACCTACTTTTGAAGGGCGCGGGGGTCAAAAATCGTCCTTGAGACCTGAAAATTTGCAGGTAATAATGTTTTAGTATTTGTAACAACTTGAGGGGGGTCATCTGGGAAATTCGAAAAAAAAATTTTTTTGAAACACCCTAATGAAAGATTCTTAAAGTACTCGTAAAAATGCATTTACCCCCATTTTATGGTTTCATAAAAATACAAATGGATAATAAAACTCTTATCAGGAAATCTTTATTTAGTAAGCAATGTGGGAATGATTTCCTATGATACAAAATCATGTTTTTAAACAAATATGTAATATGGAAATTGAGTTTCGTAACGAAAGCTATCATTTTAAGTGTTATATAAACATTTATTTCTCAGAAAATCATCTACACACCTTAGAAACACTCGAAAAATGTTTTTGATATACTTAAATCTCTCGCAAAATATTTCGATTTTCACATGAGAAGGATTTTTGTCTTTTCTGGAGATTAAAGAAGTGGAAATCCATTTTCCCTTTCCGCCACAAAATTTTTATTTCATTCGACGCTATATGTAATATCAGATTTCGAGGGCATTCCGCTTCCAATGATAATGAAAAAAAAAAGAGTCGAAACCGGCAGAATTCTTCCTATTTCCAAGTGGAGAATTGCCAATTTGACGCGTAGTGATTTTTAGTTTGTCTTCAGGGAAATATATCACTTCAAAAATGATTTCGAAATTTATGGAATGTCTTTTTTTTGCACTTGCTATAGAGTATGAAAATAGTTTCGATTGTTCCGAGTGGGGGGACTTCAATCAATGGGTAATTTATACACGGATGTATCAGACAGAAGGACTATGGGATATAATAACGTAATAAATCTTAAATTTGATTAACTTTTTCATCAATTTGAAAAAAAAGTAGTACTTTCTATTCCATTTAGCTGAACCAATCATCTGTAGTTTTATACTTGGATCTAATAGGTTACGAAATTTAAAAACGTAATTTCTTGAAAATAATTGACTTCCTGAAAATCTTTATTTACGTGAAATAATATTCCACCGTTTTAATCTGGCTACAATCTGAAGCAAGAATTATTACTCGGGTAATTTAGACTGAAAGGAACAGAAGAGAAAATTAAGAGTACATTGAGATAAAATGTACTTCTAATTTTCGATCCAAGCACGTATATCTCGATTTAAATCAATTTTCAGATAAATGGTTTGAGGAAAAAAGATTTAGGAAATTACGACTTAAAAGCTAACGCAATCCCACTGCTGGGATATTGAGTGAAATATTACGTACGTAATCATGTGATGAATATTGAATAATGACGTACATAATGATAGGTTGATAGGATACCAAGATGGGTTCATTGAGACGTTAAGTACAGCACGCGTATCATAAAGCTAGAGCATTCTCTTGTGATTGAGCAACATCTTGTGACTTGGATTAAAAGAGGAGATACATTTAAGACATAATATACAAAGTGGATACATACGGGACGTGAAATCCAAGTAATTTTAAACCAAGTCATGTTAATAAACATAACACAACTTATTCACTATTATTAATGAAACATTAGAGTAATAGATTACCTATACGAGACAGCAACATTAGTTGACTCCATAACGTCACTAACAAACAAAGTAGCTCTCATCGTGGTGTCTGAATTTTTAATGAAATGAAGAACGTCAATTTAAATATATGATTATTTTGTTAAACCCATGTATACATAGTGTCTTTTTATCACGATTTGCGTACCGAAACTCCTCCTAGCAACCCAACAGGCTTTGTGTTTACCCATTTTCTCCTTCCGAGTAGTGACGTACTGGGTTCAGGAAACTTTGCTGTCGAGTATAAACGGTTCGAGAATCCTGTGGCTTGAGTTTTCAAAGGCAAAAATTACATAAAACCAGGTAAGAAGAATGAGTAATTCTTAGTGACGTAAATGAGCGCCGCCTCTAATATGGATTTCCAAACGGCGGCGTCTTAAACATTCGCTCTCCTACTAAAAGCTTTCAGCCTTTTATGGGAATAAGAGCTGATGTATCCTCTTCTCTTCAAAGTACGCTTCCAATAAGAAGCAGTGCCATTCAGTGCGTAATGTCTTAAATCTCTCCGTAAAGCCTCTTAAAGTACATATAACTCGGTACTTTGAAGTAATGCGAGAGAGCTCCAACAATAAAATGAAAGGTTTGAGCTTATGGTGTGTAAAATTGAAAACACAGCTCGCATGAATCAGGGGGGAGTTTACCCTACCATTACGGTTGAAATTACGGTGTGAAAAAGTGATTTGCCGCTGCCACATTACAGTTTTATGATTTTCATAGTTTTCTTCCATTACGAGTCGTTTATTTCAGTTTTATTTTTTTCTGGTCCTTAGATTGTCACAAAATCCCATCGTTCATGAAAACGACTTGGTAAATGGGGGATATTTTTTTATTCAAAGTTGTATTATATGCACATAACGTGTAAAATACAAATGTGTTAAGTCATACTCCCTATGTTGCGCTTTTTTAAGCGTTCAGTAAGACTTTAATATAAATTTAAACTTCAGTTAGTAATTACCGGTAAGTTTATTCCCGGCTTACTAGATACTATACAGGCTAGCCGAGTACGGAAATCATTAAAAATCCAGATGGCAATACTGGACCAACTGGCAAAGCATATCCACAGTGTTGAAGGCGGTTTTTGATATAGGTAGGACTTGTGGCGATCCAAGCGGGAAAAGTTGTCAAATGGTTTTCACTGTTGAAAACTCGGCTAGCCTGTATAGTATCTAGTAAGCCGTGGTTTATTCAACATTAAAGGTTCACACGAAAAATGTGTAATAAGGTGCTTAAGACATTTGAATGTTACAAGCATGTCAAACGTGGAAAAACAATGACTTAGCAGATTTTTGCCGAAAATAAATGGATATTATAGGTCTAGCTTATATAATAACAAATTATAATAGTATTCAAAACACTATTAAATATTTTTTTAAATGTTAAAAAAACTCATTCATATGAAAACGATTTGTCGAAACAATCATTATACAATCAAAAATCATTAAACAGTCGACTCCGCTTAATGTGATCACATTTGTCCAAGATCAAAGTGATAACAATACCCGATTGTTAGTAAGTAATAAACGATTCTATACAAAAAAGTGGCAAACAGTGTAACTCGAGTGTTTGTATTAAAATCACTACTGTGTAGAAAAAGATTTTCGAAAATGCAGTGTTTGTAACACACACACCCCTTGTCAGGAAAAATAAGCAAAGAGCAAAACCCTGTCCCCCGGAAGGTGCTTACGTAATATTTGAACGGCCCCTTATATGTATTTTTAGGTCGTTTTTCAGGAAAAAGTAGCCCGATGTTTCATTATAGAGAAATTTTCCCTACACAGGATAAATTTTGCCGACCTTACAAACATTAAAAACATTCATACCCTGACTTCTTTCGAAAACAGAACCTCCAAACTAATAGAGCATTCGCACATGACGTCACTTGGAGGACAAAAACAACGTTGCTAAGACTATTGTTAGGGGCGGGAACTAGAAGCATCCAATAGAAGCATTCCCACATGATGTCACTGGATGACAAAAACAACGTTGTTAGGCCGAGTCATGTGATTGAAAATGCTCTATACAAAATGATCTCTGTCTGTTATCCAATATTTAATCATTTTAGTTTTTGAAGAGCATTATTTTACCAAACATAAAATGAATTCACCAAAGAATGATCTTACAACTAACTGACTTTGCTTACCTTGACAGAGCGTCTGAAAACCCTCATTAATTTTTCATTTACGACCATTAATGAAAGCGAATCGATTTAGGAAGCCTTCATTACAAGATCATTATGGCGGTCAACAATAATGCAATACTGGGTGGAGCAGAGTATTTTGAAGTCTAGTTAAGTTGTGATACTAGAAATACACACATCACTTCAATCAATAATGTTTTGACATCCCGTTAAGAGATAAGTTTGAATGGAACTAGGTAGGGCAGTAAATTAAGGATAGTATTAAAAAGATTTACGCTATGGGGAATATTGTATTCAAAATTTTATCTATACTGATGGTGCCGTTGCGTAATTTCTTAATACGAGTCCCATCATTAATAAGGTTATGCTATTTGGCAACTGTAATATAGTAAAAATAATATAAAATATCTTCGAAACATTGAAAATTGCTACCAATACCTTATTTTATACCTTAATAGCTAATTGTAGAATGTTCAAAATAAAATTTTATTCTTTCTTCTAGGCGCTTCATAAAAATTAAAAGGGATGTAATGTAACTTCTTTGCTCTAACGTTAAATTTATAACAACAATCGATGATCAATGATTAAGTAGTACTATATTGTTCATTAGTACAAATATTAATTAACTGTTGCAGTCGAGCTAATTTCAAGCTTGTGAATATGTTTTTTAAGATGTTATGATATAAATTTTATATACATATTTGGAGATTAAAAATAAAATTTATTACAAAAACATTGATAAATATGGAGTTTGGTGTTATGTACTTCTGGATGATGTATACTATGAGCATTCCAATCAATCAATTAATTTTGTTTCTGACAGTTTTTGAATCTGACCACTAGGGTGGCCCACTTTTCTATGGGAAAAAACAAATTGTTATGAAATTGCCAAGGCACCCGCTCAATTCTTTAGACCTACTTAGAAAACTATTCAGGTAAAGTTTGGACTCTGTACCTTAATTAGAAAGCGATGACCAAGAGGAGTGAAAAAGTCCAAATTCGAAGACTTTTATACAAAACAACTAAAAAACCAAAGATCAAACCCTCTCATTTTAGTCATGATTTTTTCATAAGAAACTACTAACGTTATAGATATAATGTGCCAGGTTTTGTTTTTTTATCACCATTTTTTATTTTGGTTGTAGTAATTTTCTAATGTCCAAAGAACTCCTGTAAAGTGGTTTTTCCTGCATGTTTAAACAGCTAATAACTCTAGAACTATACAACTTAAAAACATGAAATCAGGCAAATTTTTTTAGTAATTATATTTTCTTTCATTTGGACCACCTTTTTCAAAAATTTTAAAAAATGAGAAAAAAAATTGAATACAATTTTTTTTTTGAAAAAATTTTTATTAAGAAATTTCAAAGCTTTTTAACTCCTTAAATAAACATCTCTATCAAATTTCAAGTTGAAAATAAGATTTAATCATGTAGAAAAAATAAAAACCCTAAAAACCTTCGAATAATACAAAAAGAGCTATTAATTAACATGGGAAATTCCTCTCCTCTTGGTCATCGACTTCTAATTCGAATACAGAGTTGAAATTTTGGCTGTGAGATTCTATTAGCTGTTCAAAAAAAAGTAGAGGGTGCCCAGAACTCTACCTGAAAAAAAAGTTTTTTGGGCCACCCTACTGACCACATTTGATTTATTTGTGACTTTCAGGTTAAAAACAACACACTCTACATCAGGTGAAACATTTCTTTATCATTTAAATATATATAGACCTATAGTCTCTTTTAAGAGAGAATCTTAAAGTAGTTGAGAACCCTACCCTTTGCCCTTCAAAATAGGAAAAGATAATTATTTATGATAGATTCAAATTTTCATATTCAAAAGACCTTCTAAAACACACTTTTTACCAATCAAGAAGAACAATAATATTTATTTGGACGTAAGACTTTACATACACTCAAAAAATGTAGCTTCTAATCTAATGTAGTTTTCTGAATACTGTATTGCGTAAAGAAATTTTCACAAATAATTTTCATCAATGTGGAAGTAGGAAAATATGCATTTAAAACTAAAAATTCAATAATCTCAAATTGAAATAAGAAAAAATAGAAAATGTTGAATATTATCCACATTAAAACTTAAAGTGGTGAAAAGAAATGCAATTTTTCACACATTAAAAAAAAAACGATATTTCCATAACAGCTCTCCCAAAAATCGATTTTTCCATAATAAAAAAAAGAATTGCGTTGAACTATCCCAAAGAAGAACGTGGGAATTTCTTGTTTAAGCGGACTATTTAAATAACAGCTTTTCTAAAATCGGATGCATCCCAAGTCCAAGTGAATTCCCAAATATTATTCATTGAAATGTCTCCGCTCTGAAATGTTCGAAAAAGGCTTTCACCTCCCAAACCCCTCACCGTTGATAGAGGGTAAAACATGGCATTCGTAATTCTGTTGTGACGTCAGTAGGTCTTGGGACATGTTTTTGAGAACTGTGTTGTTTTTTACGTCTATATCTTTTGAGAAATGGCCCACGATGGAAAATGTTTTCCTGTGGATTTGAATATAAAAAGGGGATATTGGATTCGATGAATATGTAGTTAAAAGGTCTTTTTCTTTTGGAATAAAGTACAGTTATGGATGAAAGTATATTTATAAATATACACAAGGTTTTGCACTATTTTTAGATTATGAGTAAAAAAAATTAATTCATCATAATGAAATTGATTGTAATATTGTTGAAAATGCTCACACTCAAAATTTAAGTAAGAACGGTTTTTTTTTGTTAGTTTTATGAATAACTTACTGAATATTTTTATGAAATGTTGCTATTCATTATGTGGTCTGAAAGTAGTGTTGTAAAATAGGTTAAGAATATGGATGTGTTCTTAAATTTAGATCCAAACACTATAAGAACATAGAGCGTTTGTATTCTACTCTTAATTTTAAAAATTAAATGTGATCAAATTACATGACTGAGGTCAGTGTTATTCCTAGGATTTTTGGGAGGAGTAAAAATACTCCTTGACTTTTTTAGGAGGAGGGAAATTCAATTGTGAGGAGTGAAATACGGAAATAGCATTAACTACATATACAGAGACAAATTTTCTATTAAAAACGCTTACTTTTTAATGGTCAAAATGAAATTGAAAAAAAATGAGGATGTTTTTTTGGGGTTTTAAGAATTATAGAATATGTTAAGTATTAATAGAAAATATTATACATTATACACGGTGCATATTTTAAACTATACGATAATGAAAAATCCAAAGAATGGAAATACTCCTTGCTAGTTTTTTAAAGAGTATTTCTAATTTTCAAGGAGTGAAATATATATATACTCTCTCGGAGGAGTTAAAAATATCTGTGACTGAGGTATTAGCTTGTATTTCAGTAGCTATCACTAAAATAAAATAAAATAGAAATTTTTAAATTGTTTTCATATTTAGTATTTAATTATTTTTTGAGGAGTGGAGGGATACAATGTAAAATTTCTTTGGTTTGATACCTTTATATAATGCTGTTTCTTCACGTTTTATTCCAAGTGGGTATAAACTATCAAGCTTAAAAGTTAATAGAAATTAGGCATTTATAACAAAATTTCTTTAAAACCATTGAAATATTTTCGCATTAAGTAAATTCAAATAATGATGAATTTTAGAAAAAAAACTTCCTTCGAATCATTATAAAATTATTTTAGACAGCTCACAGCTGTTTCAAATACACAAAACACAATGGATGACATTTCGAAAGTGTCAAGGAAGTGCGATCATTCTATAAGGGGATGTAGATAACGTGAGTAGCCAAAAACAGTAGTGAAGCAAAATAGTAAGCAGTGATGTGTCTAAATGCATGACAAATTTTTCAACCAGCACGTTTCAGTATCGAACAAAAGGGGTTTCTTTCTTATATTACAGCTGTCCGAAACACGTGTGTTAATTAGAAGATACAAATTTCTCCATGTGCATGATAGATTATGGAATGCCGTGCTAAAAATGTACCAAAGTTGATTTGTCTTTAATTTTAAGAGATAGGTGTTCACGCCATCCGCAGCTTAAAGGCCTTTTGTATGAAAGTGAAATGGAAAGGGTATTGATTCTCCGATAGCTAATATTTTTCTCATCGTTTTTGAGTAGAAAAGCTATTGATTCTCATGTTAGGTAACGCATGATTCTATGAACGTGAGTGCCTTGATTAATGGTGTTTAGTTTGTCTAGGAAGTAGGAAGTTCTCCAGGAAGTGATAATTAGGGAGGTTTTGGTTATATAGAGACTGTCGTTTCTTTTATGGGATGGATCTAGTATATGGTTTATTTTGTAGGCATAAGACATGCCAAGTATTTAAAATTGCATAATGTGTTTTTATTGAAGGGAAAATAATAATACTTTAAGCTGATTATTGACCAAAAGTACTTCTTATGCTTGGAATTTTGGGGTGGAACCCATTATAGCAAGTAACTGTAACTTTAACTAATACTGTAATCCTATTTCTAGCCCTATTAAAGTTATTTAGCTTGATTGAATTCATAGAACTCACTAAAAGGTAAAAAGACATAAAACACATATGTATAATCTACAAAAATGTTAATCAGAAGAAAAGTTAAAAATCCAAAACATTAAAAAAACACTTATAATAGCAACATTGATCGATAGAAATCACAGCAAAAATAGGGATCTTCTTTTATGAGGGTTTTCTTTCACTTCATTTAGGTAATAATTCCCACTACAAAAATGTAAGTGACAGACTCAAACTTTCGAATTAATTTGTATACGATACACTTATACTATATTGTACTCGACAGCCAACGTTTCCTGAACCCATCAGTACGTCACTACGTGGAAGGAGAAAATGGGTAAACAGAAAGCCTGTTGGTTTGTTAGGAGGAGTTTCGGTATGCAAATCGTGATAAGGCACTATAAATACATGGGTTTAAAAAAATAATCCTATTTTTAAATTGACGTTCTACTTTTCACTCAAAATTCAGACTCCGCGCTGGGAACTACTTTGTTTATTAGTGACTTCATAGGGTCATCTATTAAGAAACTATGTTTTTTGCTTAGAATTCCCGTAATTAGTCTATGAACAAAATTTTCATTTTTTGGTAGAGATAGGAAGAAGTGGAAGTGGCACGCCTATTTTTTATTTCTCAAATAGTGGCACTCTTTCCAAAAAGTTGGGCCACCCCTGACTTTTATATACTAGACAGCAACTTATGTTGAGCCTATGACGTCACTAACAAACAAAGTAGTTCCCATCGCGGTGTCTAAATTTTGAGTGAAATGAAGAAATGAAAAATGTGATTTTGTTAAACCCATGTATATATATAGTGCTTTCAATCCCGATTTGCATACCGAAACTCCTCCTACCAACCCAACAGGCTTTGTGTTTACCGATTTCTCCTTCCGCATTTGTGACGTACTGGGTTCAAGAAACGTTGCTGTCGAAAATAGCAACATTTAGAGAAGAGAGCACTTAATAGTTTCCCTTCTTAAAAGAGTTTTCCTTTCACTTCGTTACGTAAGTACCACATTCCCTCTACAAAAATGTAAATGTCACAGTTCAAATTCAATACATTTTAAGTAGCCCTTTTAGCTCTTCTGACAGAACGACAGAACAAGAGCACCAAACATGGTTCTTCCAAGAGAGTCAAACAACTGAAATCGATCACCAACATTCACTAAAGCTTTCGTCCTCAAAAGTATCCGATCAATTTCTCTATTCGATCAAAAGTAGAATATATTGGTTTTTACAACCTCCAATATAAGAAGTCTTGGGGAGCGAAGAAGCTTCTTTAGCAATCGGATTAAAAAGAGCGCCCTCCAAGAACGTACAGAACTCTTTGATGGAAGACGTTATTAAAAAAACGGAGATTTAGTTTGTAAAAAGGGGGGGCTTACTTTCATCCATGGATTACATATCTCATAAATATTTGAGTGCATTTTTTTTTCGAAGTGAAATTGTGAGTTACCTGCAAAGATGGTGGGATTGGAATTTCCTTCTGAAGTGAATGAAAAGGCTCTCAGTGAATTAAGGAAGGTAATCTCGTTCGTTAAATTATTAGGGTATTCCTTGGTTTATTAATTTTTTTTCGAAAAAAAAAAAGATAATTTTACATAAGTTGATTAAATGTGGGGATTGGTACTGAATTTAATTACCTTAATTTAGTTCTTACTTCTTTAAGGTTTATTTAAAATGCTGTATGCGCATTTGTTTAAAAGTGATTACTTTGCAACGAATTAATATTAGATTTCTCAATTAAATAATGATTTCTCTCATGGAATCGTATTTATACAGGGGGATTCAAAATTCATAGGGAAAATACTAGAAGGTGTTGATTAGTGTACAAAATAAAGTTCACAGTCACGCTGGGGGGAAGGTCCGAAGCAATCCTGAGGCGCTAGAGCAGTGGTTCCCAACAGGTGGTCCTTGAGAGTCTTGGAAGTGGTCCGTGAAGGCCTGGTAGCTCACGAAAAATGTCTAATAATTAAAAATTTGACCACTTCGAACGAGAAAGAATTACATTATATCCATGACGATGAATTTTTAGCTGCTTAATCTGTAGGGATACGTTACCACTAATTCATTAACAATAGAATCCACTCCTAAAAATATTTAAAGTGAAATCTCTTGAAAAAACAGCCACTAGTGGATTTCGAAGATTTATTTATATCAAAATAAAAATTATCTCTTGTTAGATTAAATTAAATGTTTCTTAAAAAAAGTTAAATTTTATATCAACAAATAAATTTCCATGCTTAATTAGGTTGGTTGGTTGGTTGTTTTGGGTTTTATGGCGCAAGGTCCCTATATCGGACATTCCGCGCCAAACACAAGATTAGTAGTTAAAAAGATATTTAAATTAAAAGTCATGTCTGTCCATGCTTAATTAGGAAAAAAGCGCTAGAGTGTACACAAAATTGCAAAAATCAATGAAAGAGGGGTAACTGTGAACAAACGCGCGATTGGGGTAGAAATAAAATTCCAGCCCCAATTATCATGTCTTAACTTATTTATAAAAACTGGTTAAAGTTTTTGTCCTGAAGAGGTCATCTTCAAAAATCTGACATTAAAAAGTTGTTATTGTCGCATTTTTATATTCATCTTTCAACAAATACTTATTTTTAAAAATCATAAGTATTTTTTTGGATTTTGTACCTCTTTTATCTCAAAATCTATATACTGTATCCATACAAAAAATGAGAGTATAACTGATATTAAAAAAAGGAGTTTTTGGAAGGTAACTCAATAGTTGGAGTTATTGAGTTGACAGTTATTTTTATATTAACCTACGGCATTCACACACAAACACACCCTAACCTTTAACAACTCTTGCACCAAAAGATCGATTCCAAACTTTAAAAGCCTGACACCAGACCGTGATTCTAACCACCTGGCTCTGACACCACTTTCAGAAGCTAATTGTTTTCCTCAGTGTTTCATCACAGACAGTATTTTGGCACGATATCAATATGAATCACTTTACTAAGAGGTTATGAAACGCTTATATAAAAAAACTCATCCTGAGAAATTTGACATCAAACGGAGCTTACATTGGCTGACATTTTGACGCGAAATTGGCTCCTGAGAAAGAATCGTTACAACGATGGTTTAATCTTCGTCTAGCTCCATTTTTTTTCTCAATTTTGCGCATTGCTTAGGATTAGGCTAATGAGACATGTATGTCGCCTAGTTTTAGGACTGAAGTCTCAGTGGGGGTGTGCATAGTGTTTCTTGGAACGTATTTTGTTCTTTTGTGTTTTTGTAGAAGTGCGATTACTGGTGTAGAAAAGGGATGTAATAAGAGAAGTAACGAACGATAGAGAGCAGGTTCGCTAGATTATTTTTATGCTAGGAAATAGTACAACATAAGTCGCAAAAGAACCTCGATTAAATTTTGTCTGTTTTCTTTTATGTGGTTTTCATCAGGTTAAAACAACATAGTAGCTCTTTTGTTAACCGTTTATCTACCGATGGTACTTATAAGTACCACCTGATTAAAGCATTATTAGTCAATTTAATTTTTTATAGAAAATTTGTAGAAACTGAATAAAAATTGTTTCATTTTGGTTAATGGTTGACAGATGAAATCACGAGATCAAATTCTTTTATTTCCATCGTATAGGCCACTTGTTCCATTCTAACTACTTTCTTGAAAAGTAAAGGTTTTTTTGTAATTAAAATTGTAAAACAATTTTAGATAATTTCTCATAGACAAACTATAACAAGTTTAAAATAGCATTTCCATAAATTAGTTATCTTGTCTTCTTATTTTATTATCTTTCTTAATTAGTTGATCTTGTCATAAATTAGTCTTTTATTTTTCTTCAAACCACTCAGTACAAATGGTCTGCAAGAATTTATAGATTAGAACACACAAAGAATTACAAAATAATAAATTTTAACAGATTTTAGATGCTTTTTAACAAGTACAGCTACCAAACTGAACCCATATATATTATGAGTTTTCCTGTAATTAATAAATCCCCCAAACGGCTGTACTGTTAAAAGATTAGTTGGGAAACTAACATTGGGAGATGAGTAAACCAACATTTAATTTTGTTATTGAGATGCTAAACCCACACAGTTAGCATGAAGTTGCGACTATAAATTCTGAAAAGTTACAGAAAACACTCAATGCCTCTATACAATTAAACCGCAAATCACACATTTGGCACTTTTTTATGTCATAAAGCTGCTATTTATTTCACAGTGCATTTTAAAGCAATATACTAAACACCTGAACAACTTTCGTCAATTTCTATAAGTTTTTATGAACGTTTTCTCATTATTATTCATAATCATCAAATACAGTCGATCCGCTTATTGTGATCACGGTTAACGTTATCAATCGGATAATATTATCAAAATTGACCGATACCATTCACTCCTATTTAATTTAATGTAAAATGCGCCGTTTTATGTTTATCAACATTTCGCTTAATGTTATCAAAATTTGGTGAAATCCCCTAAAAAACTTCTTTTTTTTCTGTTTGAAGGTCAATTTTAATACATAAACACACAAATCGAGGCATTTTTCAAAAGTAATATATGTTCCACTCTCATATTTTTTCTTTAAGAATGTATAAATTGCAAAATACAAACCAGGAAAAAGTTTTAAATACTTCAATTAGGACTACATAGTTTTGATTTTAATGCAAAATTCGAGTTACACTGTTTGAAACGTTTTAGTGTCGAATCGTTTATTGTTATCAATCGGATATTGTTATCATTCTACTCTCGGACGAAGGTGATCACATTAAGCGGAGTCGACTGTAACTCAAAGAAAATTTTGAATTTCAACTAAACATTGTGGCTACCAATGAAGGACAAACTGTTAAAAAGACACATTTCTATACAGAAATAAAGCCTTCGACAAAACGCCTCTACACCCAAATAAAGCAAAGTTTAGGTAATAAAGATATGAAACCCTGGACAAAAGTATATTTGGTGTCCCCTACGTTTCGCCGAAAACCACTTTTCCTTCCCCCCTTACATCCTGTTTCACCTTCCCCGTAGGGAGATTTCGGCCAAACCTCCTAATCGAATACCATAGAATCGATGCCTAAATGCTGAATCGAATGCCTGTGAATCAAACCTACTGAAGAATCGATTCCTAGGAATCCTAGGAAAGTAATTGGCGAAACGAATTGAAGCTCTCCAGGGGGCACGGTGGTTTCTTATCTAAACACAGGTGTTTACCCATTGTTGAATTTGTCACGGTGCTACTCTTGTATTTTGAAGAGTGCACAAGGAATACGAATTCTTTTTCTGCATGGTAAACTATATAGATTTTTAACGATTTCTACATTTACCATATCCCAATAAAAAAATTGAACATTCATTAAAATTCCTTTATTAATAATTTTTTCTCAGGAATTTAATTAAATTTTTAGGTGAAATTATTCAATAATTAAAGCCTATTCCATGGACACTATTTTAACAACAATGTTATTCCATGAAACTTTTTACTTAAAAATTAAATCCTGAAAAAAATATGTTTTAAACTACACTTACCAGTTTTAAAACTTTGAATTTCTTTGAAACAGATTATAAAATATTAGTATGATTTTTAATCTATCTAGTGAGTTATATCTAGTTTTTTTATTAAAAAATTAATATTTTGTGTTATCTTTTCTTTTTAACAATGGACAATGGGGGTGAGCCGTGAGCGGATAGTTTTTTAAGCAGAAATAAAGCTATTTTCAGCACAATGATAGCAAAAAGGGGTCAAGGGATCATTTAAAATTTTCGAAACATAGCCAATGCTTTTCCTTGGGTATTTATACGTATGTATACATAGTTTGGGGCAGTTAGAAAGAAAAATGGATTTGTATAAAAGACAAACACACACAATCATTGACTTTTATTATATTAAATACCTCACAATTAAACCTTATACAGAACAGAATGTTTTTGTATAAACGAGTTAAAATAAAACTTTTTTGAAAATTTAAAAAAAAAAATAAAAAAATCCGAGATTGAAGATACTTTTACTGTATTTTTTTAAAATACACATATTTAGTAAAACCTTATAGGTACCCGAATATTATATAGCAAAGTGTATTTTAAGATTTAAAACTGCGATAAAAGAAAGCAATGTTTTATTTTAATTTTAATAATGTGTAAGCACTCCATGTACTATCAGTACTCGAAAGTATCAATTTAATTAATTAGCTCTAGTGGATAGAAGATGATTATTTTATTTGTTCTCATTCCTTAATTTTCAATCGAAAAATATTCATGACTAAAAAAATAATCGTACGAATTGGGAACTTTAAGAATCAAGGTTTCTAGAGATTATAACGATTAAGTATGATTTATCGCTTTCATTTTTATACAAATGAATAATACTTACTCTCTTAATGATAACGGTTACAGATCTAGTTAATCGGAACACGAACACTAGTTTTTATAATATAATTAATTAGCTCTAGTGGATTTAATTTTCCAAAGATGATTATTTTACTTGTGTTCACTTAATTTTCAATCAAAAAATATTCGTGACTGAAAAAATATTCGTACGAAAAAAATTGCAGGAAATCACAATGCGCCACGTGTTTCCCAACACAGAAAAAGATCTTTTTTCACCGCTTTGCTCGAAAAATACCAAACACATACGCATTAAGGTGTATATTTTCGCCTAATTAGGAACTTTAAGAATCAAGATTTTATAGAAATTGACCTATCTCTATATAACTAAGATTTATATATCGCTTTCATTCTTATACAATTGAATACTTTCTTAATGACAACTTTGCTATCACCATTACATAAAAATGCAATAGTCGGAGAGGAGATTTAAATATAAATTTAGTATTGGATCTCGTACCTTACTTGTATTGTACAGTTTTGGCATCGTGAATTTCAATAATATTCGAATTGAAGAAATTGACACTTCTTCAACTTGTATCGATAATTTTTAAGTAAAATATAATTCTCAAATCAAATTTTGTAGATGTTTACGTTTCATAACTGGTCATTATACCTTTATTCATTAAAGATTAAGAATTTTTAGATAATATCACATTTTTTACAATCCACCATTTTGGTCTTCGTGTAAACAGCATCGTTTAGTGTGAAAAAAATCACTTAGTGAATTACCCTTTTCCCAAACAAATAATCTTAATAAGAACAGGCTGATGCAATATCCTTGAATATTAGGCTTATGACAGCTTAAATCACAAGATTTTTTTTTCTGTATTAATGAGATGTAGATGGTATTCGGGAAAACTGTTTAAATTGGTTTCAATATTTAATACTCGAAAGCACCGCGTTAAGCTAAATAATTTATACGTACAGTCAATTTATCTTTGTAAAAAATGGAATACTATGTAAATTCGTTTGTATACAAATTAATATATCTCCTTAAATTTTATCATTTAAAGTAATGAAAATGATTTTGCATGGGGTAATGGGTCTGCAAACACTATTTTTTAAAATAAAAAAGATATTAATCCAAATTAGTGGCGGGTAAAAATTTAGTCTGGCTAGTACCTTAGAGCTGAAATTTCATGCCCTGCATTAAGCCATTAATTAACTTACCAATACACTCTTTGCGATTTTTTTTCCTGAATACAATTATTTTAATTTTTTAAACAGCTATTTGTGTTGAAATTTTTCGTATCATTACACAAATATACCACAGAAGAAGTAATATTAAATAATGTGCCACACATTTCCATCCAATATATTTGCAAACTTGTATAAAAATTTGTAGTATGTTTTTATATATACCATTATTCCAGAAAATGGGAAAACTAGTAAAAAGGTTTTCGAAATGGTTTCTAGTATGCGGAAAAAAAATTTACTTAGAAAACCTATTTCCCTGAAACAAAAGATATTTTTCCTGAAACAATGGAAAAAGTAGAGTTTAGAAGCTAAATTTCTTAGCTAAATAAATAGAAATGACACATAAACACTTATTTTATATTTTATACAGGGTGATTAAAAATTCATCATCAATATTTGGTGGTGAGGCAGAGGGGACCTAGACAAGCATATTTCGAATAGGAATGAGGGGGCGCAGCTAAAGAGCTATATAGGACCTAATGTAGTGCGAGAGCATTACAAAAGGCTGTTTTGCTAAAGCCCGTGTAACGAAACAAAACATAATGGAATGAAAAAAATTATTGCATGAGGTAAAGCAGTATCCGTACTACTTACACCTTAAATTTGATAGAAATTGAACCACTTGGTAAACCGTGAGGTGAGTTTTAAAACGTGCAATATTAATCTTTTAGCCAAAAAATTGAGTTTCCTTAGAGTGTAATAGTATTTAGAAAAATGATGATAGGGGATCGAGGAAGGAATTTCAATGATAATACATTTCTTTGAACAAATAAGGGATCTTGCATGATCATTGAAAATTCCTTCCCCGATCATCTCATTTTTATAAATACTACTGAGGAAACTCCTTTCTTTGGCTAAAACATTAATATTGCACTTTTTAAAACTCACCCCCACGGTTTAGCAAGTGGTTCAATTTCTAGCAAATTTATGGCGTAAGTAGTACGGATACTGCTTTACCTCAAGAATAAATTTTTTCCTTATATGTTTTTTTCGTTACACGGGGTTTGCCAAAACAGCCTTTTGTAACGCTCTCGCACTACATTAAGTCTTATAGCTCTTAAGGTGCGCCCTCTCATTCCTATTCGAAATATGCTCGTCTAGGTCCCTTACCTCCCCACCAAATATTGATGATGAATTCTGAATCATCCTGTATTATTACATTTTATTAGAAATCTCAGCTTTCCAAATGAAGATAGTGTCCAATACAATCCATGTAATTCATAAGGGTAATGTTGTTTGAAACCAACTCATTCTTTAACTTTGCAATTTTCTCATTAATTTTTTTGTATACTGTTTTTTTCTTGGGAGTTGATGCTGTTCCTACGTGCAACATTCTCATCACACCTTCATTTTCAATCTGAAGAGTTCTTATTAGTTCTATGAAGCTGAATATGTTCAAATGCGGATGAACGGCTCTTTTATTCAGTTTAGAATGAAAGCCTTCTACAAAATTATTAGTTCGCGATTGATCGTTGTCAAAATGATTCCAGAGGTCCCTAAATTTGGAAAAAAAAATATCTTAGTTATAATACATTTTAATAAAAAAGTGATAAATGTGTAGTCCAACCGCCCCGAGAAAACTTTGACATAAAAACAAAATTTTTTAAGGGAACTATAAAGTTCACTTTTTTTAAGCATTTATGGATTAACATTACCCCCAAAATTCAATGGAATAATTCGTTTCCATAACAACCACCACAGTATTGTACGACGTCCCACGTGTTTCTTGAGGAGGTCAGACTAACTACTTATAAAATCATTGTTAAGTATAGCTAAAATATCTCAATGGGTTTTTTAGGGTACAATATGGAGTATGTTTTTTAAAGGACAGCACTATATATTGAGAAAAACTTACATTGGAAATTTCGCTACGCATTCATCCAACCATGTGTCAGCTAAATAATTGTACATTTCAGTTGTCTGGGGCACATTTGGTTCATTTTCCTGAAGCCACAGGAATGCATCAACAACTTGATGTTCTGGTACTAAAGGGAGTGCAGCTATTCTCCGTATCCATTTTGTAACATCTCCATCGTTCTTGTAGTTACACACCAAGCCCAATTGCTGAACCTATGATGATTAGATGCAGGAGCATTAGCATTATTATGACTTAAAGTTTCATTATAAATCTAAGTAGTGCACTTTTACAAACCATAAGAATTAATAATTACTATATGTATAAAGTGGCATATCAGGCTACAAGCATTGCCAGGTTTGATACATGTAGCTTCTGTTTGGGTATTTGGTCGATTTTTTTAAAAATATAATATTTAGTGTTATAGTACAAAAAAGCGAAGCCGAATGGATGGGCTTAAAAATACTCCTTTAGTGCAGATGTCAGACACATCTAAAAGTTCGTAACGTGCAAGACACGATACCTTTTTGAAAGTTATGAGGCAAAACTCATAATTAAGATTTTTTAAAATAATTACTAAGAATGATGATACTTAAGAATTTTTTTCTTGGTTTTGTAAAAAAAAACGGTCACACCAAAGGTTTGAATGAAAAGAATAACTTTAGAATAGAAATTAACAAAAAAAAGAAGAATGGAAAATGTGAAGGGAATTTTTTTTACTATAATTGAATTATGGCGAGAATTAACTATGCTTACCTTTCTCCAAATACACTGAGTGTAATGAAAAAAACACCCTTTAACCATGCATTCTGGAAAAATACACTTTAATGCGTTAATAGAAGCTGCCTCGAAATCAAGCATACACTGCATAGGCTCGAATTTGAGGCCAAGGCTATGTGCTTTACTTTTAAGATTTTTAAACAATCGCACATACGTATCCTGGCTTTTATCAGGCAATAGTGCGTAAATGAAAGGGAACACTTGTCCCATGTATGTACCATGTATACTGTACAGTTGAAAAAACAATTTCGGCACGACTTTAAATGTTCCGTCCAAGTAGATTCTTTCTGACATACAAAGCTTATGTAAATTTTCCTTTGTTCCAAAAATCTGAAAATAGATCCAAAGATATGAGGAGAAATTTTATAGAAAATAATAATTAAGCAAATAGTTATCAGATAACACTTTACTTACCAACATTCTGTTTTCTTCATCCCCATCATCAAGAAGGAGAAAATCGTCCCCATGTTTGGTTTTAGTCCAATGTTCAGTTAAATTGATCTCCATTTTGCTGTGAGGCAATGGGGGTCTTATGGAGGATCTAGCTTTATACATAAATTTCTGAGATGCTGCAAAACTTGGTAGGCACAAAGCCACTTCATCAGATGTAGCAGTTTCAGCTATTTCTTCCCTACAAAAAATAATTAAAAATATATTTTATACAGTCTGAATGAATTGTTAGGGGTTGCTATAACGTATAGAAAATAACGTTATTCCTATGATAAAATAATGGTACTTTTACAACTGGACATTAAAACAAACGGGTTGTTATGCAGAGGTTCTACAGTATATTGCTTATTAACAGGGCTGGGATTTCCATGCAATTAGCAACTGAAAAGGAATACACTATGTTTGATACCTAAATTCAAAATTGGGTTCACTGCATTTTAACTAGAATTTTAGATATGTTGCTTCATAGTGCATTTTTTTTTTTGGAAAAAAACACAGAATTATTATTGGAAACTTAGTTGTATTTGCATGTATGTAAAATAAAAATGGTCTAAATCGATCCAAAATTCCTAAAAACGTGCAGTATTTAAAATACCTTTGAAAAATATCAGATTTTTGAAAAGATTAACATGGAAATCCCACTACTTATAAAAATTTATATTAGAGATTGGCTTGTAGGAAAATTATATATTACTTACTTGTATATTCTTGGAACAGGAACAGTACTTTCCCTGATAGCTCTCTCTTTTAGCTTTGCAGAAAATTTTAATTTCTGTATTATGTTCACAGGCTTGTTGTGGTTGTGATGTCCAGATGTCCTTTTTATTTGGTGGCTATCAGAACTGGTTGATATAATTACAATGCGTGCATTGCACTTCGTCTTCGAAGCACTCTCGCATTTATAATACCCTGTATTGTCCTTCTTCCTTTCCAGGCGGAAAAGAAAATCATTAAACTCGACGAGATAACCACCTCGTTTCGATTTTATAAATTTTAATTCGTTCATCGCTACCGACACCGAGAGAGACCTACGAAGACACCGACGCGCTCGTGCTAAGACCCCGAGAGAGAAATGAATCCCCAAAACTCAACTTCTATAAAAAAAAAAAGTATTTTTGTGCTAGTCTTTTTATCATAACGGTCAATGCAAACTTTTATGATACCAGCGACGAAGACAGCCTAGGGGAGAGGAGGGGAGATAAGATATTCACGTGAAGAACTTACGTTTTCTAAGAAACCAACTAATTGGCTCAGTACACTATCCAATACAAAAGACAGGATATCAAA
Source organism: Tetragnatha montana (assembly GCA_963680715.1). Lineage (NCBI taxonomy): Eukaryota > Metazoa > Arthropoda > Arachnida > Araneae > Tetragnathidae > Tetragnatha > Tetragnatha montana. Next base: position 56,928,778 of record OY796676.1, on the reverse strand, counting down.
GGGCGTCAGAAATTGGTGTGAAGAGTTACAAGTCATAAAAATGTCACAGGGTCGGTGCACCACAGGGGTTCCATTGGGAAAAAGCATTCGATTCTACTCCAGAATCGATTTCTTTGCCCGATCCCGAAATGTGAGGGAAATATCGATGATTAAGGGGGAGGGTAGAGGGGACAGTAGGGATTTTTTACGACAAGGGGGGAAGGAAAAACTGTTTTCGGCGAAACGGGGGTATCACCGTATATTTTTAAATTCAATAACACATAAAGCCTCCCCATTAAGCCACTGATAGCAGCCATAATTTCACTACCCATGACTTCAAAAAAAGGAATTTTCAGATACGGCTCTCGGTGTATTTGAAGTGCATGCTTTCTACTCCCGTGTAATCGGATATGGAATGGTAATGTTTCCATTAGCAAAATTAGTACTTTAATGCAGCTTTCTCTTTGCTTCTTTACGAGAAGTTGGTAGTTAGTAATGGGGAAAGAGAGTCTTCATCGGAAGAGCTTTCGATGAGTATAACCTGCGACAGTTTTAAAGGTATGCTTGGTTGGATTCTTTGACGCGATGAGATGTTTTTCGTCGGGGGTTTCGAAGTAGGTTTTAATTCATTAGCACACTATGAAGTGAATAGAATTTCAGGTAATTAAATAGCCCTTGATTAATTTGCAGTTCGTAGTACTAGGTATATTTCTCCCTACTGGATTTTCAAAGCCTTTTAAGAGTCATTCTATCGCCGAAAAACATTCGTTCCGTTTAAATAAGTTGATGTTTTACCCTATGTTTTTGGTATAAGTTGGTATCAAGTGCGAAGTGAACGATTTAAAAGCCAAATGGTAGAGTATTTAATGAACTGGATTAACAATTTTAATTGATATGCTACATTTATTTCACTAGAAACATGCTTAACGCAAATACAAATGGGAAAGAATTAAAATTCCATTTAAAGTAATTTATACAAGTGATTAAAAAGAAAAGGGAATAAAGAAATATCCTTTTACTAGACTCCTTCTGGGTGTGAAAAGAAAATCCTTCTAAAGTACACAGGGTGTTTCAAAAGTCCGTTTAACGGCTTTTATTCGGAATTAAATTAAATGTAAAAGTATGTAAGAGTTCGTGTCAAAACCATACCTCCGAAAAAAAAAAGTTCGGTTACGGGCCTGACTCCGAAAAGGAGTCCCGTAGCCTACAGACAGCTCAAGATTTTCCTCCCCTTCCCCCAACCACATGCTGGGTCGAATTGAATAGAATTTTCTCCTAGCTTCACCTTTCGTGACCTTGGCACTGACCCCTTCTTATCAGCATGTTTCGACAAGTGCATCCTTTGGAAATTCTACAAATTCTTTCCCAGCGGTCCAGGGACCTCAGCTCCTCCTCCGTGTAACGGTTTTCGTCCAGACTTGGTACGCATGGCTTTGAAGCTCGGTCCGTGGAAATTACTAATTCATCCTTCTGATACGGTTTATGCGGAAGAGTTGAAATTTTTTTTTATGAAGTTGGAAGTGATTTTAGAGTGGTAAAGATAACTGAAAATAAGATTTTGGGGCTGTTCAAATATTACGTAAGCACTTTTTTGGTCATTTATGACCCCCCTCCCCCCTTGTCAGGAAAAATAAGCAAAGTGCAAACCCCCTCCCCCCTAGGTGCTTACGTAATATTTGAACGGCCCCTTTTGAGAAAAATTCTAAATTTTTGGCTTCTAAAACACTGGTAAAAAGCTCATACATCAGGCAGTGTCAAAATTTTTTTGTATTGTTCTACAATGAGTTTATTTCTCCTATTAAAATTTGCCTTACATATTAAATAATAAAAACAAAACAGTTAATTCATAATAGATGCATTTTTATTTTAAATTTTAAAGAATTTACTGCCCTATGTGATGAAAAAATTAAGGCTATTCGAAAATTGTCTGGGAAAACTTAAATTTTATCATAAAGTTAAAAAAATATTTTGCAATGACCGCACGTCCCCTGGTATGTTCTATTTTTTCACCTCCCCTGTTACGGTAGGGTGTTTCGAAAGTATATGGTAAAAATTTTTTTTTTCGAATTTCCCAGATGCCCCCCCCCTCAAGTTGTTACAAATACTAAAACATTATTACCTGCAAATTTTCAGGTCTCTAGGACTATTTTTGACCCCCGCGCCCTTCAAAAGTAGGTTTCCCATGTTAAAGTATAGGGAAAATATTGAAAATTGACGCAGTCAATATCGAATTAAAACCTATACATCATCTTTGAGACATCATTGCCTCAAGATCCTATCGGAAAAACATTCCATGGCACCTACTGGGGGGTAGTTACACGGGGGTGAAAAGCGAGCTTTCACCGAAAGAAGAGGATGATTGCCGTAGCGGGTGCTGGTTATGCTCGCCGGCGTTTGCGGAGGGGCCTGGATAAAAGCCTATTAAAGTGTCTATTGAACCTTTTTCCTAAGGTACCTCGTTCTATTCTGTTTCTATGTGTCTGGACCCCCCCATGAGAGGCCTTCATCCAGCTCCCGCCGGCAAGCATCCTCGTTTTTCGGTGAAAGGTCGCTTTTCACCCCCGTGTAACTACCCCCCAGTAGGTGCCATGGAATATTTTTCCAATAGGATCTTGAGACAATCATGTCCCAAAGATGATGTATAGGTTTTAATTCGATATTGACTGCGTTCAGGCTCGTAAAATTGAAAAGAACCAAAAATGACGATATTTTCAATATTTTCCCTATACTTTAACATGGGAAACCTACTTTTGAAGGGCGCGGGGGTCAAAAATCGTCCTAGAGACCTGAAAATTTGCAGGTAATAATGTTTTAGTATTTGTAACAACTTCAGGGGGGGGCATCTGGGAAATTCAAAAAAAAAATTTTTTGAAACACCCTACTGTTACGGGTTCAACACTGTTTTAACCCATATTGGACCACTCTTAGAAAAAATCATAGGAACAACGTAAATTTTTAAATGCATGATCATTATACGCTACTTTCACACATAAAAAAGAATTTTTTTTTAAAAATATATTTTTTTCTGATATATGGACTGTCCTATAAATAGGACAACGGTCCAATACACTACAAAAAGTTACATAGGTTGACTTAGCTTACAAAAAGGGTTTTTAAGAGAGAAAGTCCAAAAAAAAGTCCCTACATAGTCCAACATTGCACTTTTTACAAATTGTTATTGATTTTAATTAAGATTTAATTAATTATTAAGATTGATTTTAATTGGCATCTTGTCCGCAATATGTTGATCTAGCGAAGGAAGAGAACATGGTCTAAGCAAAAATTCAGGTTCACATTTATTCCATTTAGGTGCTTTTGTATCAAACTTCGTTTCCTAACTGGATAAAATCTCTATAGTTCCAGCAGAATCTCGAACTTTTGGATAACTGCATGTTTCCACTACATATATTGGAATTTCTTTGTCACTGACCGCGTCAGGTTCCGGCGGTATAATAATCATTTCAGGGTCATCAAGTTCTTCATTAGCTAAAGAATTCATATATTCGAAGCTTCCTCGGCAGTTAGAAATTTTCTAGCCATTTTGATGCATAAAATATCCTGCCAAACTACTTACAACTACAAAGTATAGAAGGAACTAAACTAATAGAGAACAATGCGCAACTGCAATAGCATACACAAAAGAACCAGATCGGTAAAGGAGAGTGATTCAAAGGAGTTCTAGAACATTCCACCCTTTTATTGCCTCCTTACCCCTATAGGCCGAGGATAGAGATATACAACTGAAAGTTTTATGGTCCCGGTTTCTTTGAGGGGTCAATTATCGAAAGAAAGAAACCCCCCTTCTCTGTCGGTAGTGCGAGAGGAACCCCAAAACCAGATATCGGGACCATAAAATTGAGATAAGAAAATTTTCCCACGAGAATAGAGTGTTTTCCACAAAAAAGAGTGTATCCCTCGCGAAATTCCACCTAAGACTGATTTGACAAGAAAAGGTAGGTATTGGACAGTTGTCTTATTTATAGGACAGTTAGAAAACACGTGCCAAATACCTGTCCTATTAACTTTTTTCATGGATATTTTTAATGTTTTGGGCTAAACAGACACCCTACTTAAAAATTTAATACATTTGCTTTAGAAAAAATCAGATTTTTATTCTTGTTTATTGAGTTAAAATTATGACACTTTTTAGGGGCGAATTAAAAGCTGTTTTTAGTCACTTTTTTTTAAAAAAAATTCTATGTTTTCTCAGATATTTATTAAATTTAGACTCTTTATAATAACTGACAACAAATTTTATATCGGTATCAATCGATTTTTCTATTTTGTTCACATTTAATTCAACTGTCCTATAAATAGGACAGCGGTCCAATATAGGTTAAAGGGACACATTTTAAAAAAATTCTGGGGAAGACCCTCCCCGCTCCGACCATGAACGAGCAGGCCCGGACAGGTAAAAGGATGACTCATTTTAACAATACACCAGAGCCGACACGTGACCAGTGACGGTCAGGTGCGCGCCTTTGTGAAAAGGGTCGGGTCCGTTCTCCATTGTGAGTTAAGAAAAAGGAATTCCTGACCCATGCGGTCAGTTTCCACCCCTATCATAAAACTGTCACTCACTGATAAGAAAGGCGCTCAATACTTGGCAACCCTTTTCTTGTAGTGGTCGGGTTGATGACGCTGTAACTCGCCAAGTCAAAATTCGGATGTGGACAGCCCCCTTTTTGCGGTATCTTTTACAAGGGTAATAAAAACCAGATGTGTAGACTAAAGGTCAGTTGTATCAGATTGGTTCAACTAAAAGAGGAATGCAAAAACTTGTATTCTTTTGAAAGATTTTGAATCGTTAAATCTGAAACAGATCCTACTTGCTTGTCCATTACATCATTAATATTGATAAAACTACACCTTAATAGATTAATAGGATGAAATTATAAATAGATGCCAAATTTTGAAAAGGGCTGGGGGTCATCTCTCAGAAAATTTTTGCAAATGCGCCCTTTTAAACTATAGTATTCATCTATTTTAAAACTTCCCAGAAAAGAACAACTTCTTTTAAGCGGAAGAATTTTCAAGGGAAAAACACTCTAAATCAGATGTCACATGTCAAAATATTAAAGGGGGGTTTAGAAAGTGTTTTTTATTTTAAGCTATTTGTTAGGGTTTCTCGGGGGGGGGCATGGCCCCCAGCCCCCCCCCCTGGATCCGCCCCTGATTCAAGGCCGGGTATATCAGCTATTTTACTTATAATTGTCAGATAATTTTAATGTATCAAGAATTACTATGTGTATGATTGTTAATTGTATGACCGCTATACTAAGTGGGGATTGGGGATGTTACCCGTTCCCCAACGCCAAAGATGTTTTGGGTTAAAATACAATTTGAGCGACAAACCAAATATTTCAAAAGAATATTTAAGATGAATTTCATTGTAAATTCGCATACTTGTGTATCCGACTGAACTAAGCAAAATGAAATGCTACTTTTCGTTGAATGAGTCAATTGATTTATCAGTGAAATTTATTGTTGTAACCATTAATCTTGAAATCGAAAAGGACCCGAACATGGAAAAGAGAGAAATACTTAATTTGAAGGGGTGACATTTTTCCGAGATATATAGGGGTACAATTCCGTTAAGTGTCTCGTCAAAATTCGCCAACTATTTTAGACACCAAACGAGAGAAGTATCGCCAAAGAATGCAAACTAATTTTATTAAAATACACTGCTGTATCAACAATAATAAAAATTGGCGATATCTCAGTTATTTGCCGCCCAAAACTGCTCGATGATTTTCAACGGGACAAATAATGGAATTGAACTTATACAATAATGGCTTTTGAGATATCAAAGTTTGAGATGAAGAGAGATCGTGATGTATTTACATTTTAAAAACGTGATTTCGAACCCCCATTTTATCAGCCCTCCCGCCACGTGACAAGTGACGGACAGGTGCTCGCCTTTCTTAAAAAAAGGGTCGCCTCTAGAGACAGGTACTACTATAGTTTGTCTTTTCTCGCTCGGTGGTTATTGACTATTGTAACCCCAAATAGAGCCAGGCCACTCATGGGCGTAGCCAGGTTCCATGTTAGGGGGGGGCAAGGATACTTACCTTTGCCCCATGTCATGGTCTCAGGTAACTGTATACTTTTACACGTACTTTACATAGTACTTTTACACGTTAAATTTTAGAGTAATTATACGAAGGGTTTGAACTTTTGCACACTTAACTTAAATAATAGTGTAATTGATGTGTGCTCTAAGAAAAATGGGGGGGGGGGGTCTGGGGGTCCTCCCCCAGAAAACTTTTTAAAATTTGCACCTTTAAGTAGTGTTTTAGCTCATTTTTAGACTCTTTGGCCAGAACAGAACACCTCTTGTAAGTTGTAAGCCACATACTATTCTAGGGAATTTATGTGGCTAATGACTAAAAGTATAATTTGTAGAATCTAATCGAGTTGAGTTAAATTCAATAAATTTTATCTATTTTATTTTATGTTACCGGGTGAAACATTCGTATGTTTGGACATTAAAAAAAAACACCAAGCTTGAGGAAAATACGCAACTGCTTTAATTACATAATAATTTAGAAGAGACTGAAGAAGAATACAAAGTTACAGTTAGTCTGAAAATAGTCCGAGCAACTTTGTATCAACTGTTCAAGTTGTTGCAGTTACTTGAATAACCATGATATAAGATATAACATTTAACAATAACCTTAAAATGTAAAAGTAAAACCGTCCTGCTTTTTTTCAAATATTATTTAGCTTTTTTATTCACTGTTAAAGAAAAAATTCTCTTATTAGATATTTTAAAACAAATAGTTTATCCCCCAAAACTAAGATGCAATACTAAATTCAACTTACTTTAATTGCTGGTGATGGTGCTGGATTAAGGCTTTACATAATACGTCTAGATATCAATATGGAGGACTGAAATACGTACTCTTTTTAAGTTCAATGCTTGAAAACTAAATCACATATCTTAGACTAAAGGGAATTTTCTGCAGGAATAGCCAATGACCACACGGCTTTCTTTCTATTCGTTGAAAGGTCAGCCAAAGCTTCGAAATAATAATGGCTGGGTTCACAAAAGACCCCTCTGTTTTTGTGTAAACACTTGAGAAACACGTTGAAACAATTTCCTGACACATCCAGACACCTAAGGGGCTGCCCAGGGCTTAAATTCTAACCAAAGAAGTACCGGAGCGCTACTATTTCAACATTCCGCTTACCAGGGGCGTCATTTCAGTTTTTGGTCGTAGGGTGCAAGGATGTGTTTTAAGTGGGGCTGGGGCTCACCCCCAGAAAAATTTAGAAATTTAGCCTCTTTTTACAACATTTAAGGTACATCCAAAGAGAATAAGGTACTCTGTATAACATATGTATGTAAAAATTTTAAAGGGGGGTCTGGGGGTTCTCCCCCAGAAAATGTTTTGAAATTTGCCTCTTAAAGTAATGTTTCAGCTCATTTTGAGACCATTTGGGTTACATCAAAAAATAACAGTTACTCGTAAAGAATTGAATTTTCTAGGTAAAAAAAAGTTATAAATAAACATCAAATTTTCAAAGGGGGGCGGAGATCCTCCAGTAAAAATTTTTGAAAATTCCGGTTTAAACCAGTGTTTTACCTCCTCTTCAAACTCTTTGGGGTTTCATGCTCTTTGGTTCTCAAAGGGAACCGCTTCTTGTAAGTTAGTGGCAGAATTTTCAAGGGAGAAACATTATATCAAAGGTCTGGAGGGAGTTTTGGGGTTCTCCCCCAGAAAATTTTGAAATTTGACCCTCAAAAGTAGTGTTTTAACTCCTTTTTAAAGTTCTAAAGAAAAATTTTAAAAGAATTCCTATTAATCTTTTTTTTTTTTTTCATTTTTAACACAACGACCAAAAAAAATATCTGAAAAAATTCGTATTTGTTTTAAAAATATTTCGATTTACTTGGGCTCTTAACCAAAAATCTTCGACACAAAAATATAAATTTCTTTAAGAACAATATATCCAGGGAATAATACTTTTTTTGAGATGTGAAGGTTATAGGAATAACGAAGTTCATGATATAGGCATTTAGGGAATATATAGTATAGCGCGTACATTTATTATTTTCCCAAAGAAGTGATTGAGAGTGCGCTTTTAAAAAAAATTCCTTTTATGTATTACCTTATAAATGCACAGTAAATTCTCAAGTAACCCAGATGGACAGAAATACCCCTTCCTTAAGTAGCAAATAATGTAATTCGAATAATCAACTTCATGAAAATTTGAAAAAGAAATTGATTTCGTAAAAAATATTGAAATAATTACTACACAACTTTTTGGGACAATTACATATGAATTGTCTTCCCATATTCTCACTCCAGAATTTCAGTCCTTTTTTGCGATGAGGGATAACCCTGGATAATCTAATCCGGGTTAATCGAGGGTCTAGTGCAGGGGTCGGTAACCTTTTGTAGCAGAAGAGCCAAAAGTTACAATTTAAAAAATTTCCCAGTTTTTAAAGAGCCGCACTAAAAATTTTCGTTTCCAAATTATATAGTATTTGCTTATATGTATTTGATTTTTGAATTAAAATAAACGGCTTTAAATACGTAATAATATAAAATATATAAAAAGTAGCAAATAATATTGTTATAAAAACAAAAAGGGGGCTGGGGGTCCTCCCCCAGAAAATTTTAGAAATTTGACACAAAAAGAAGGGTTTTAACTCGTTTTGGTCCGAGCCCCAAGGCGTAGGGTAGGCCCTTTCCTAGCAGTTTTAGATTTAGTTAATTTGTTTCATTGTGGTATCTACAATGAAGTTGAATTTTTGCAGCCATTTGTCTTCCAATTCTGGATAATCAGTGCTTTTTTCATTGTGGAATGTTTTTATTTCACACAAGCGATTTGTAATTAAAGATTATGGAAATAAAAGCTATTGGGAAAAATTAGGTACTTAAAAATATATTTTCTTATTTTTAAGGGTTTTGATAATAAATTATAAATTTTTTCTTATAGAACTGGAGAGCCGCAACTTTACATCAAAAGAGCCGCATGCGGCTCGCGAGCCGCAGGTTGCCGACCCCTGGTCTAGTGCATTTTTCTAAATATTTTTAAAACGTCGAAACGTATTTAAATAGTACCGATAATAAGCATTTCGTTCATTTGGAAAATTTTCAAAAATTCATGATTAAAGCATAGATCTGATAAACAGTGTTTTCATGTATAATTTACTCCTTTTTTATAACCTTCTTTCACTTAAATAAGAGGGAATGGGGAATGATATAAGAATATAAGAAGCGAAAGAAAAACAAAGGGAGAAAAAGGTCCCAATATTAGCTTAAGTTCAACTCACAATTAACCTCTAAAAGGTAATTATTACAGAACAGAAAAATTTCACTTAGAAAAATCAAATTAGTTTCTTAAAATTCATTGATTACAATAAAATACGTAAAACAAATTGGAACTTACCAGAAAGAGTAAATTCTCTAACTAATTCAATGTCGTATCGTATCTGTCGAAGAAAATTTCAGGCAAAACAGAGCTGTTATGGAGATTCACCGTGCACTATGATATGAACCAATAGCTGATGAAATGAAGAGCTCAAGAAGATGCGTTACGAATCACTCCTTCGGACAGGCTCCCTCCCCCCCCCCCCAAAGCACACAAAAATTTCTGGAATTCTCTGGTCAAGAACCCTCACAGAATCTACAGTATCAAGATGAAATGTTTGTTATTACAGCAACGCTCCCTTTGAGAACAGGAAGTACACACCCAGACACAAACACAACCAGAACTCGTAAATCTTTCTAGGCATGCTTCACTGACCAAATTTAAATCCCCCCTACCTGCCCCATCCCCTTTCAACCTATTATTGTGACCCCACTGTTATCTTAAAGACTACTTTCAATGTTTACAGAAGAATGGACTGCTGGACACATCTGGTTACAGAAGCGAGACTTCTCCATTCAGGAGGGCTTCTTATCTCTTGTCCCGTAATTAGTCACAGAAGGGGGTGTCCTTCCCTTTGAGGGTGAGGAAAACAAGGTCGTTCGTCGTTGTTGACCGGGTGTAGTGAGGTGAAAGGCGTTTGTACGGTAATCGAAAAACATCGAGGGGTACATTTTGGTCTTTCCGAAAAGGGTTCGGAACGCGATTTTATGCGCTCCGGTGCGTTCCAGTTAAAATGTAAAAATTTACTGAAAACCAAGAAGTACCGGAGCTCCGCTCCGGTGCGCTCCGGTGCAATTTAAGCCCTGGGGCTGCCCACACCAAGGAAGCCACTCCAGAGCAATAAAATAAATCAATCTTGACCCCTTGGCCCTCGCAGCCTTCGCAATACAAGATAACGTTAATTGACCTCCTGGACAGTCGAGTAAACAAGACACTCTCAACCCCCTCTCTTCTATTGGGAAGGCTGAATGGGGAACCTGAGTCCGCCTGTCAAGATAACGATCTTAATGGGACAGTACGCATGACGAGCTCCGTGTGGGCAGCCCCTTAAGCCCCCTTGCTTGTTTGAGTCGTTGAGTGCCGAAGATTTATGATATCCTTTCACACCCCAATCCATTGTCAAAGGCAGGAGGTGTACGTATAATTGGATTTTGTGGTATGGGAAGAGCATTTCCCCCTCACCCCTATTTCTTCTCCAATTAGGACAGTAGAGGACAACAGGAAAGAGGGAGCGTTCACCCCCCGCTGGCTCCTGTATGTGAACAACAGGTGTGACCAGTAACGAGTTTACTTTACCCTTATCTTATCTTGGGGCTGTTTGTCAACTCTTCCCATTTCTAGCCGTTCAATAGATTTCCACTCCGCGGGAGGTGGTCAACTGGGGTTGTATCTTATCTCGTATCTTTGAAGTTGTCGAATATTTTGACTGGCTCGGTCGTTTGGGGAACTAAAAATGCTGAATGAAATGAATTCTGCGTGAATTCTTCCGCCACATCTCACATATAAGCTCGTTTTTTTGGCACATATACTTTAAAAAAAATTTCAGAAAAAAAAATTTAAAAATGTTTTTCAATTTTACAGAAAAAATTATTTTGGGGGAAAATTTCTGAAGAGTTATGAAAAATTTAGGGGGGGGCAGCTGCCCCCCCCTGCCTCCCCCTGGCTACGCCCATGAGGCCACTCACTCCCTGGGGTTGGAGAGGTATAGGAGAGAGGGGTTGCTTCTGACCAATAACTGCCCCACCCCCTTTGCCTAGTCGAGTTTGGATTTACCCGTTCCCCACAGCCGTTCTCCATAGAGCATCAGTTGACAGAAGTTGCGTTTACGTTATCGTCCCACGTGGTGTTTAGTTTAGTGAAATCCAACTGTGAAGATGTCTTTGGGGGAGTCAACTATCGTTTACAGTTTCAACGAATATTCGGAGCTTAAGCAGACCAATATTACTGAGACTTTGGAAGGAAGCATAATTGACTCTTACAGTATTGAGGAAACGGAGTATTCTTCCTATTCAGACTGTACCACCTCCCGCATCATGGATTGGGTAGAAAACGTTCCAGAAGAAGGTAAATTTATCGTGCTACTTATTAGTTTCTAAGTTTTATTATATTGTTTAACCCTTTCGTTAGCCATTTTCTTTTCCATTTGAATGTCTCCTGTTTGTGTTTCGATATCAGTTTAATCATGGCAGTTTTAAAAAAATGGGTTTAATTTTTCCGAATTTCATGTGTACAAAGTTAGGAGTTATTGGTTTGCCATTCCAATTCGATAGATACTTGCACAAAATGAGTAGAATTATACTAAAAAAGAAAGTGTTGTTAATATTGTAATTAAAATGGTATTTGACTACTACTTGAAGTTCAGTCAGTACAAATGCTACTTCAGATGTGAGAGCAGAAAATTAATTTGAAATTTAAGAAGTTTCTGGTTTTCTTATTCATTGTGCTGTGAACTATGCCCGAACAAAATTTGTTTTTAATATAGAATTATTTTTACCTTTTTTTATTCAGCGAATGTCGAAATTCATTCATATTCCATAGAAATTCCTTAATGAATCGGTTTTACATTTCTTTTGAATTTTATTTTTCTATGTACTATTCTATTTTTCACTTTTGTGGGCTTAAATTGCACCGGAGCGGATCTCCGGTACTTCTTGGTTTTCAGTCAATATTTACTAATACTTATTTATTAAGCAGTAAATATTTGTAATGCTGAAATAGTAGCGTTCCGGTACTTCTTTGGTCAGAATTTAAGCCCTGTTTGTGCCGTGAGCAAAACTATAATTTAACTGTCAATTTAAGTACTAGTTTTCATTTCATAAGTTTGAAAAAGGGAACAAGTCCACCGGTTTTTTCTAACTGTACAATATACGTATATTTTTTTTCAATGGCTCTTCTTTATTCTTATATATATACATACAGGGTGTTTCAAAAGTCCGTTTCACGGCTTTTATTTGGAACCAACGTCTCCTAGGGTCCTAGAAGTAAGGTCTACCCCTAGGTAAGTGACCCTGGAGAATCCATTGAGAGGACTTACAGCGCCCCTAATGGCAAAATGAAAAAGTTAAAAAAATTAATTAAAAAACTGAAGGAGATAGAGCAAACTTCTCAGAATATTGTTGCCACTGTTATAAGTAACTCACTGAAAAAAATGTCATGAAAATAACTTGAATATTCGCGGAGATATTAGCATGTGAAAATATCACTTTTTCAGTCATCAAAAAGGATAAAGTTCAAAAATTTGCAAGTTTTTTTGATTTTTTGATTAAAATTTTACTTCATTTAACTAAAAACATACAAAACTACATAATAACTCTAAAAAACTTGCAAATTTCCGAACTTTTCCTTTTTTGAAGCCCAAAAAACGGCTATTTTCACATGCTAATATCTCCGCGAATATTCAAGTTATTTTCATGACATTTTTTTCAGTGAGTTACTTATAACAGTGGCAACAATATTCTCACTGAGAAGTTTGCTCTATCTCCTTTAGTTTTTTAATTAGTTTTTTTAACTTTTTTATTTCGCCGCTAGGGGCGCTGTAAGTACTTTCAATGTATTCTCCAGGGTCACTTACCTAGGGGTAGACCTTACTTGCAGGACCCTAGAATACGTTGGTTCCAAATAAAAGCCGTGAAACGGACTTTTGAAACACCCTGTATATATTATATAGCATTGCATTTTCAGCAAAAATTTAGTGGTTATACATTGAAAATTTCATTACTTATACAGTTTGTTTCGGTTACTACAAAACTTGGTTTTGGTCTGTCTGTATGATCGGGTGGAATCTAGGTATCAATTTAAACTATCTTCCCAGCATACCTTGTACTAACACTCAATTTTATTTCAGTGTTTGAAAAAGATTATTCCTTGCCGGCACATCACGAAAACGTCGGCGTCCCACCAACAAATAAAAGAAAGCTCGAAGAGCCAGAAGAAAATTCTTCTGAGGAACCAGCAAAGAAAAGAAAAACGGATGATTATACAAGTAAGTTGTATATTAAATTTTCATTTATGATTTTGTTTAAAATCATAAATAAAAAAAGTTGTAATAATTTGTGAGGGCCAAATATCTATTTAGATCCCTGAATTACAGCAGGCTATCCCCCTTGTTGAATTTTCTTAATTATTTTGTACCAACTTTATGAAATAATTTAAAAACGTCACATGTAACTGAAATTTTTTTTCAGGGGACTACCCCTGATATTAATTTGATTATAACTACTCAAACTTGCGTAAGAAGCAGTGTTTTTGTTTGTGTAAAATTCCCATAACCAGCCCAAGAATAAAGTTTTCGTGTTTTATATTTTTTTTTTTGGTAGAGATTGGAAAAATTGGAAGTGGCACCCCTAATTTTTATTTCCTAAATTATGTCACTCTTCCCAAAAAGGTTGACCATTCCTGAACGAAAGAGTTACCCAACATAAGAATCAATAATTTAATTCTTATGGGGAAATCAAGGGAATATTTTTCTTGGTCCATTCCACAGAGAAATATCCTAACAGAGGGTCCACGAGGCTATTTTCAAATGCGTTACTGATGTGAGGGCGCCACACTAGAATCTGGAACGTATGCCGGCCGCTTAAATCTCTCTCCAAATTAGAACTCAGCGCGTGTGCAAAAAGGTGTTTTCGATCTCCCATAGGCAGCCGGCGAACGATTCAGACTGGATCCAGACGCTAGTGAGTTTAGTGCGATCCCAGCGCCACAATTCTCCCAACCTGTAACAAGATGTCATGATTTTCGATTTCCATTATGGCCTATGGCCGTGGACTCTCTGTTCTAGTACTCTGTGGTCCATTCAACAGTGTTTATTAACCAATAAAAAATTCCTTGACTTATATTTTTTGTTTAGTAATATCAATAATTTTTTCTTTGGTATAGCCCGAGGAGATAATTCATGGTTTAGACCTTTAGAGTCCTCTACTCCTAAGAAGAATGCGAAACTCCCAAGGTAAGAAGATTTTAAAAATATTTTTTTTTCGTATTAACCCCGAAGGATAGGCCCTGGGCCTCCCCCGACGATTTCTCCATGTGAAGTGTAGTAAATATAACAACTTTTATGGGAATAATATATAAGCTCAATTTGATTATTTAAGGATAAACGCTTTAGAAACAATTTTAAAAGAAATGACTTTTTGAATAAATAAATATTAAAGTTGAAATTAAATAGTGTAAATATTTGACCGAATTTTTCTACGTAACTTAGGATAAAATCATGGAACATTATGTTGAGTTTTATATCATTGCTTTTAATTTCCTTCTTAAAATTACCATTTTTCATCTATACTGTTAAACATTACTTTTTGTATCGTAATACTTGGACAAATTTTTGTTTAGCAGTTTTACTATACCTCGATATAATATTTAAGCTCATTAAACTTACTGCATATGCATATATAATAAACTGTACTTTAACTAAATTTAATGAACACAATTGCTCTAGCCCAGCGTTTCCCAACCTTTTTCGGTCCATGCCCCACCAAAACCTTTCTAAATTTTCCATGCTCTCATGTCCTTTATTTTTTTTTTTTCGAAAATCCTTCTTGAAAAGTAAATAAAACCTGGTGGTCCATGCCCACCTGTGGGGCAATTTGGTTAAAAATTTTTAATTGCCCCCTTACAAATTCATATTGTCCCACGTTGGGAAACACTGCTCTAGCCAATCATTAAAATTTAATGTTAGATATTTTATACTGTTACCAGTTCTATCCAAATGTTGAATTTTTAGAGTAAAATGAAAAATAAATTATTTTAAGATAATTAAATAAGTAATAAATTATTAAACTATAAAACTTAAGTTAAATGTAGGACTCAAATCTTAACCGATGATTTACGTTTGAAGTATTTTGATGCTAAATTTTCTAATATTATAGTTCATTAAGAGAAGTAATTTATAAAAAGGTTTTATCATGTCCCTGGCATAGTAATCAATTTGATTGCGCAGTTTAAACTTAAAAAGAATCGCACCATCTCAAAATAATAATAGGGAATGCAACACTTGTGAAAATTCATGATTTTGACTGTTTGAAATCATTTATGGGGTTATAAAGCGCATTTCTTCGAAATTTTAGATTTTTTTTTATCTTTAGGTTTTTTTTTAAATTAATTTTCAAAAATTAAGAATTGGATGGCTAGAATTGGAGGTGTGACCGATGTGACGTCACTTACTACTGCTTTTGCCCGAATCTTCAACCAATCCAATACTTTCAAAGGAAAGGATTTAACCATCGCTTCTGTACTAGTGTGTCGTACCGAAGACAGTAGTGACGTCATACGCCAAACCACGAACCCTTCAGCGCATTGTAATTTTTAAATTTTTAAAAAGTAACAAATTATCAGATTTAGAAAAAAAAATTAAATATTTTTTAAAGAAGCTCTATCAAAATAAATTAAATTTGAGAAATCGTTGCATCCCCATTGACACTTTTAAAAATTAAAATACCAGTAATTGTATACACTTGTGTTACTTTCTCGAATTTATTATACCACCATCCTGATTCTGAACATTTATTGCAGGGCTGCAGGTGTTTTATCCAGAACCAATCTTTGTTTCTGACTCTCCGCGATGAATCTGGTTATGTAGAATTGGGATGACTTCAACTGGTATCTAGTAAATCCATCACATCTACAAAATTTCTCCTCCACAAACACCGAACTCAAACACCGAAGGAATTTATTGACACTCCCGATCAATACCACCGAAGCGGACAAATTATATTCATTCACAAAACCCATCCCCCTTCAGTTAAAAACATTTCCTCAGAAGGTTCTCTAGAGAGGCCGGCGGGGACCCTCCCTACCATTCAATAGAAACCAATAGCCATCAAGGAAACGTTCCAAAAGTTATCACACGGAAGACATAGTTCTCTATTGACACGGAGCCACACACACACTTCTTAGGAGAACTTCATTACTTCATGCCGTGTTTAGCCAGTTAATAGAAGCCATGTTTGTTTTAGAAAGACTACCTGAGCTATTTAATCAAAAAGAGCTATTGAGGTAGTATAGCTTGTTTCCTGCTACTCGAAGGAAATGACTTCTGCCGGGATTTCTCTTACCGTGTGTAATGTTGTGAATAACGTGAATGAGATGACGGTCTTCTGGAGCAGATGTTTCCTTGACTAGTTTCATTGAGTGGAAACGTTTTTGGAGTAGTAATTCACTTCGGCGGTCTTTTGGAGGAGGCTTGTTTTGTGTGGATCGTGGAGTAATGACGGTATATTTTTTTTTTAATTTGTGTTTGAGAATGCATGACATTATGATAGACTAGTTTTGTTTTTAAAGTAGGGAGGTGTAGGATCGACTGCAATAAAAAGGAATTAAATTTGATTAGGTTTGCCAACCACAAGTATTTTCTTTTTATAAACAGGGAGGATGTTTTTACAGACTTGTATGTCTTAATGCATTTGTATTGTTAAATATAGTAAATAAAGTTCTTATCTATTGTACTTCCATCTTTGCTGAGCTACAGGTAGAGAATTTTCTCGTACTTCCAATTATGGTGTCAACTTTTTAAAAAGTGTTATGTAAAGAAATTAAATTTTACTCAAATGAATTATTTTTCAATTTTGATTTAAAATTTACTACTTGTAATAAGAGTTAAATTTAACTTTCAGAGATTATTTTAGGTTGGAAATATCTTACTGTTCTTTTATTTGCTGTAGATTTACTTAATATTTTTGAGTTACATGATATTAGTTCTGGTTTATTTATTTATAACTCTGCAATTCAAGTATTGCTACTTTTTATCATTATATAGGCTTTCTAAAAAGTATCAGAGATGTTAACATTTATTAGATCCAATATCTATGTATCATACATTACTTCTTAAATTTGATTAGGTTTGCCAACCAAGTATTTTCTTTTTATAAACAGGGAGGATGTTTTTACAGACTTGTATGTCTAAATGCATTTGTATTGTTAAATATAGTGAATAAAGGTTTGTCTATTGTACTTCCATCTTTGGCTTAGCTACTAGTAGAGAAATTTCTTTCACTCTCTTTATTGTTCTCACACTTTTTTTTTGTTTAAAAAAAACGTCTTTTTTCACTCAAAAATAACCTTTCATCCCTATATGTAAACAATTGTACAGAAAATATTTATAAAAGAGTAGTTTTCACTTACCAAATATGGAGAGAAGAAATGTATTATTTCATTTCCTCAGAAGCAGCCCTTTTGATTTGTCTTTAAACTACTTGTTAAAAGTATTCCTCTTTACGGCGTGATTCCTCCCTATAATGACAAAAAAGAAAAACTGTTAGAATTAAATTGTTAAACCCTTTAACCTCCGCCGGTGGACTCAAATGCTTGGGCAGTCAATGTAAAAGAAGGATACGAAAAGTGAGTTTCCCCTCCAGACAAAGCGCACGAATGTAATAAATGGATTAAAAGTAAAATGTAATAATTGGGATTCTACAACCTCCCATGCCCGCTTATAAAACATCCGAGGTCATTAAGGGTGCATTTCTGACCCTTATTTTCTATATAATTCTGAGTTTCCTAGGTGTATTCTACTTCCTCTAGCATTATTATAATCCAATATTGAATTACTCTGTATAACTGAGTAAGGATTAAATTGTTTATTCAGAAGCTGGAAGCTTAATTTTTTAAAAATATGATCCACCAAGAACCAATTACTTTTACCCAAATGCTAAATAATTATTAATTATTACAAATGTTTTTATTTTTTATTAGGAAAGAGATATATTAAAATATATTTTACCACAAGTTATTCTCATTTTCGAGGCCTTAAATACTTAGTTAAACCACGGCTTACTACTATACAGGCTAGCTATACAGGCTAGCCGATACAGGCTACTAGCCGATACAGGCTAGCCGATAGCTATAGATACTATACAGGCTAGCCGAGTTTTGAACAATGAAAACCATTTGACAACTTTTTCCGCTTGGATCGCCACAAGTCCTACCTATATCACCCACCGCCTTCAACACTGTGGATATGCTTTGCCAGTTTGTCCAGTATTGCCATCTGGATTTTTAATGATTTCGGTACTCGGCTAGCCTGTATAGTACCTAGTAAGCCGTGGTTAAACCATGTTTACACACCGCAAAGTTTAAATAATACATAATTCACAAAATTACAAGCCTAACACGAATTTAAAACTCAATGAATAACTGTAATTTAGATTTAAATTAATTCTTAGCGTGCCTCTCAGAACTATTCACTTCCAAGCAACAACTGTAATACCTGCAATAAAAAGTCCCTTAACAAACGGTTGAATGCAAAGTCTATTGTAATAGTTCCCACTCGCCCAAATCTACTTAATCCTCTTTTATTTTCAAAAGGTCAAAGGTTTTCACTCCTTTAAAGAAGTAAAGCATTCATGACGTCAATAGGTTAGAATTAATTCCAAAGCTATTTGAATCCAATGACGATGATGCATTATTCATATCACATGGAAAAGATGTACTATCATGAAGTTACAAACTTCATTCAAAAATTTTAATTACATCCAACGTAAATGGTTGAGCTTTATTTCATTTATCTAAAAACAAATATAAATATTATTTTCTTTAAGTCTCTTCCCATTTGATAAAATCATGTATAATAATGTTTAATATGTTTTTTAGTCCACACAATAGAGCATTTTCAATCACATGACTCGGACTTAACGACGGCAACGTTGCTTTTGTCCCCCAGTGACGTCATATGCGAATGCTTCTATTGGATGCTTCTATTTCCCGTACCTAACAACAGCCTTAGCAACGTTGTTTTTGTCCTCCACGTCGCCAAGTGTGACGTCATGTGCGAATGCTCTATTAAGGGCTACTAAAAAAAGTTTTTAATTACTCACAAATTAAAAAAATATAGTTAGTTTATGATAAGGATAGTAAATTTATCTATTCTTCTTACTCACGGTAAAAAAAAATACATTACTATTACTATTATTCCACATTACTGTCTGTCTATCACAAGATGAGCTCTAGACTAGTTGCCTGGTTGTGGCGGTTGCTATAGATAAATGAATGGATGTAAGAAATTTAAACGAGAGCTCATCTATTGTGATAGACAGACATCAGTATCTAATACATTCCTAAACCATTTCACATTATGTTTCTAATAATATTATAATAAAATTTCAACTTATAAAAGAAATTAAGTCAATATTATTTCTATGACTATTATAATAAGTACCAACTAACAATAGTTATACTGTAAGTAAAGAATGGATAACATTTTTTTCAACCTTGTAAATTAGACACACAAAACTCTAGTCTAGACGCAAGACGCAAGTATTGGTTATTAGTAAAGATTCTTCCCAAATCTACACAAACCAACAAAGAAATTCTTCGGTAGAATTCACCAACGATTCTTTGCAAATTTCAAATCACATTTCAAACCAAAAGAAAGGTACAGAACCTACCGATATATATTCAACCTTATCCAAGCTTTCGAAAAGCTGTTTTTCCAACAAAGGTAGCAAACTTCCTAAATAATCTCCGAAATTGGAAGTTAGAAAGCTGCACATAAATTCAAACTGGTTGTTTCCTTATGAATAATTTAACAGTTTATCCCCAGCAAAAGGATAAATTCCGAATAGCTCCATTCCTCATGAAAGATATTTGGAAGCGTTCACATCGGCAGCGAAAACTCGCAATAAAAAAGATCCGGTTCTCTCCGGAGTAACTCCCATTCCCCCAACATAAAGCAACAAATAGGACTTTCAATTCCCAGTTTCAAAACTCCCAAACAAAGAATTATGCATCCACGTAGTAAATATTGCACGAGCCTTAAACAATACTGTGCAACTTGAGACCTCAAAAAGAGGTCTCATCTTTTGTCAAGAAACGTTTTCGAGCGACACAATATCTTGGCTTTGTCCTTGAAATAACTAGGTATAAATTCCTTTTCGTTTAGCCTGAATCCTGAATACGCATATACTCAAGCCTGAATTAGTAAAGGATTATCTATGAAGAGGAATGGCTCCGGATCAGGATGGATCTTACTCGAGAAGTAAATCCTTACTTCCAGATCCAGATTTTTTTCTCTGTCTCTTTCCACATTGATAAGAAGGAAAAGAAGGAAGTAATGGTAGGGGAATTCTTGGAATGGTTTAGGTGAAATGGAGGATGAAAGAAGCGCGGGAAAGGCATCAAAAGGGGTCTCTTTAGTATTGAATTTATTTTCTGTTTGGAGAAAATTTAATCGAAAGGTATTTGAAAAATAGACAGTGGTAACTTATCTCTAAAATCATTAATGATACATTAATCATAATGAGATACATTAATTTTAAGACTTAAATATACAGAAATATGTATATGTTACGGGCAATGTGATAAATCAGGGCATTATTAATAACGCCGGCGTATTTCGGGCAAAGTGATAAATACTCATTGATATAAATGCTATTGAATTTATCTCATTCCCCGCCTCAACTTCGGGCATTATTAATAATGGCCGATTTATTATTTTGCCCGTAACTTATAGAGAATTTTCAATCACATGAGTCGGACCTAACAACGGCCTTAGCAACAGAAGGGTTACGGTTTTTTGCCCTACAGAGGTTAACAGTTACAGAAAATGACTATCCGTGGAATTCTTCTGTTGGAGCATTTGCAATCAACGTGATCCCATACCTAAAAACCGCCTTACCAACAGATAAACAACGGCCTTAGCAACAGTTAAAAGCCCTACAGAAGATTCACAGTTAAAAGAAAATAACCGGTTGTGACGTCACCTGAAAACACTATGTGCTTAAGGAATGGTCGACTACTCATACGGCCAGAGGAGCTTTCAAAGTAATAAAACCTTGTAGGTATTGTGAAAAAGCGGTACGAGATATGTTGCCAAATCTACGATGGTTGGGAATTTTCAGGTAAGCCTTCGTTGCCATTTCTTTAATGTCTATTTGTTTCCGTAAAAGAGTGTTTTCAGGTGACGTCACAACCGGTTATTTTCTTTTAACTGTTCCTAAGGCCGTTGTTTATCTGTTTCTAAGGCGGTTTTTAGAAATGGGATCACGTGATTGCAAATGCTCCATTAGAAGAATTCCACGGCTAGTCATTTTTTGTAACTGTTAACCTCTGTAGGGCAAAAAACTGTAACATTTCTGTTGCTAAGGCCGTTGTTAGGTCCGAGTCATGTGATTGAAAATGCTCTATTAATTTTTGGTCCACACTCAAAATTATAAGTGATTTATGTACTTTTTTGTGGAAATTGTTTTACTAGTGGTTTTGTAACCTTTAAGAAAATTTGCAACACTAGGCCCAACATTAATATGAATGCAGAAGCGTGAAAAGTAATTGTTTGCTTATAGTGTGAAAATTCAATATCGTCATGGGCAACACGTTCTCGGTTATCTTTTACGTTTTTCACATGGCTAAAAGGTTTGGATTTATATTTTCGACTAAAAAAAAAGTAATGAAAAAACATTATAGGAAGTATAAGAGTTATCTCTACTATAATTTTTTGTTAACTTTTTAAAATTAGCGGGCCTCCAAAATCCCCTCCCAGGCCTAAGGGTAAAAGAGGGGCCTGCCCTTAAAACGCTCGTGTATTTCGGCAGGATTTCCAAATAATTTTTACTTCCCAAAATGCCTTCCCTATCCCGAAAGTCAGAAATTTTACTTTTTTATGACCTCCTCAGGACCTTTTTGTCGTTAACCAGAGCACTCTCCTCACAGAAACTATTCCGAACTTGTACGTTCCTCGCCATACTTTCCCATCGAGTACGATGGGGGCCAATAGCCCTGGATGTGGGTTCCTTGCATTAGGATATTATTCCAGGCTCAGTTGACAAGTTCCAGATTGCGATCTTAAACAAGCACTCTAGAGATTAATATGAATAGAAGGGGCGGCAGTCGATCTACTGGGATCATGCTCTTCACATTTGTGTAATGTTCATCGGTATTGCAGACAGGAAATGGCTCAGCAGTGCAGATACCTGTATATTTTGGATGTAATTAAATAGTATCTACGATAATTATTTCTTTTAAACTCGTTCTTAATAACTTTAGATATTTTTGCTTGGAGTGTGCATCAATTTTGAAAAACAATTAAATCAATACAAATACCTAAATTTAAATAAATACAAAAAAAAAATTATTTGTGTTATTTTTGTTGGGATGAAAAATGGGTTAAAATGGGAAACACCTTTCCTTTATTTAATCCTACTGTTCCAAGTATTAGATTAAGTACTATTAAATTAAGTATTGAAAAAGCAATGAAATCACTAAATAATGTAACTATTAACACGGCGTATTTATGACGAAATACTCAAGAAGATATTCTTGGCATCTCAGCACTCGACGTCTAACATGCACAAAAGTTATGATGCATGAGTAACATAATACATCGCATATTTCCTCAGGGTCAAAAACATCCTATGAGGTTTTTGCATTAATAAGTGCTGAGAGAGAGTACATCTTATACCGAAAGGCTTGTATTATTTGGTTATTTAGTATTACATGGATGGCAATGGTTTTAATTTTATAATCTGCCTTCTCGTTTTTCTATATTCAGAACTAAATTAGCTGTTTTCTTTTTTATTTATCACATTGGAAGGATTTTTTAAATAAATAATATTGAAGAAAATATTTATTATTTAATAAAATAGAAAGAAAGATGTATTTAAGAATAAACACCACAAATTAGTTTCAATCAAGAGGTATATTAATAATTCTAAGATTACACTTAAACATGATTTTTCAGATTTTGTGGACTATCTGAACAATTTAAGCATTTATTGAGTTTAATTTATTTTTTAAAATTATTAACATAATCAATATTGTTTGAAAATAGCTAAAAAGTAAATTAATAATGGTTATTAAAATAAAAAAAGTAAATTTTTAAAGTTAATCTTTATGGTCAATGATGGTCAATAAACTGGAACAAATCATTCTTGGGAAATAAACACTGGATGTTTCGCATTGGACTGACAACCTAAAAGGGGCAAATGCCTTACATCCCTGAATCCCAGGGCCCACGGTCACTAAAAATAAAATAACATTCTTATCCAAAGCATGAATGAAAATGCATGTTTTGTGCACTGCTTACACTATTTTTTATGTGGGAGATAGTATCTCATACAGAAATTAGAACAAAATCTACAACGAACTTCTCAAATAATGTTCAACAATTATCTATCATCGATAAAAAAAATGTATTCGTAATCATGCTTAATACTATTAGATATCCATTAAAAGACAAAGCAAAATACTGACTTCCCTTTTACCGTATATAATTGCATTTTATATTTCTGATAAAAACAAGAAATCGTTTTATTTTTCTCAATAAAATCAAACTTTTTTTAACACTAACGTTTTACAGGTTTTTGCCACAAGAAACAATAAACTTGGCTGATGTTCACTGAAATTTTTCACGGCTATATTCCTTAACAATTCTAGCTTTATATTGAACAAAATGGTCAAGACCGGTAATCTTAATGTAAACCTAACATAAACTTCAAAGTAGATTCCAACAACTGATCAGACGCAACTAAACTACAGTTGTTTTTACATCGGCAAAAGAACACGTTTCACCACATAACATTAAAAAAAATAATAAAAACATTTCAACTTGTGTAATTAAACCACTCAGCATTCAGAAACGCAATAATCCATCCTCCGAAACCCCCGAAAAGTCGTAATTACGCCTCCCGAAGCCGAGGCTCCGGAATCCGAATAAATCCGAACGGTCTCGGAATCGCCCGGTGATTCTTCCGAAGCGTGAACCCGCGCTGTCGGGAATTTCTGTTCCTGACATCGGGTCCTGTGGAAAGATGAATGGGGAAGGCAATTTGATGAATACAAAATGAGGGGGGAGGAACGAGGGGAAATCACGGGGAGATTTCCTAGGAAGGAGTTAAGAATTCCAGGGAACTATTTTTGACTCTTAATGATCGAAATAGTTTGGATTAAATCCGACAGAGGAGGAATATTCAAAAGGCTACTATGGTTGGTGGCGGTTTGTGGTTTGATTGTGGAAGACAGAAGTAGTTCAAATACAATATAACCCCGATATCTCGAAATCGAAGGGACCCGAAAGAAAATTCCAGATGGGAGTTTTTGAGGTAATAAGGGGACATCTATAAATTACATGAGGTCAAAAAAAGGGGGGAGGGTTTTGGAAAAATCTCACCAAATCTCATCAAGTGGGGAGGGGGGTCGATTAAAATCTCACGTCAACTTTTTAAGTAATTATTAAAGAGTTAACTTCTATTTATTGCTGTCATTTTACAAATTTCGACCGGATGATAACAAAATGTCCTTTCCCCCCACATCATTAATAATGTAAAGGTTTTAGGTGCTATGAAGCACAAAATGCAAATGAATAGGATAGAAAATCATTTTTAAAAAGTTGTAGGTAAATTTCACGTGGGGGGGGG
This sequence comes from Tetragnatha montana, assembly GCA_963680715.1. NCBI lineage: Eukaryota > Metazoa > Arthropoda > Arachnida > Araneae > Tetragnathidae > Tetragnatha > Tetragnatha montana. The sequence goes on along the minus strand of OY796676.1, from coordinate 56,904,071 downwards.
TCCAGCAAATACTCACTAAATCTCACCGAGGGGAAATTACATCACGTAATTTATGGATGTCCCTTAACAGGTTACGCTCCCCCAAAAAAATTAATCACCTAAAATAGCTAGGGACCGAACATGACATATTAGTCAATAGTCATAACCATAATGCTGTCTGAATGTATCAATGATTTATGAATTAAGTTATCTGTAGTGATAATTGCTTAACTTTTTGGAAACATGCCTGTACTTACTTAGGATTCCTTAAAAAATCCCAAAAAATCCATATAATGTAGAGTTTTTTTTAAAGTAGTTCATTTCATTCCGAAATGGGGGAAAGAGTTACAAAAAAAAAACCTCTCACTAAAGAAAGAAACATCTCCTCATGTTTGCAAGGTAGCAAGGGCTGGTGCTGTATTTCACCAAAAGGTGAAAATGAAATTGGAATTAAAATTCAATTCTGCGAGTAGAAGGTGTGTACGTTAAAGGTGTAAAACAAAAAAAAAAGTTGTTTAATGTGTGTGTTCAGCACTTTTCTCAAGAAAAAGTATTTGGGATCTCTGAAAAAATTCGACTCATTCCAAGATTTTGGTTAAAATATCTTCGAGATAAGAAGTGAAATTAAAATTAGAGATATAGTTAATATTTTATTAAAAAAATACTTAAAAATACTAAGTAATAGAGAAAAATATTTTTCGAGATGAGGAGGTTTTCGATTTATCAAAGTTCGAGATAGGGAGACAAAGGGAGTCAAACGGTGATAGAGAGAAAGTAAGTGATAGAGATACTCGAAGAGGTTTAGTGAGAGAGAGAGGGAGAGACAGCGAAAGTGAAACACAGAGAGAAAGAAATGGGAAGAAAGAGTCAAAGAGAGAGAGAGACAGAGAAAACGGTGATAGAGATTAAGTCAGTGGAAGAGATGCAAATATATAAAGACAGACAGAGAGAGAGAAGCGCAAAGGAGAAATGGGTGATAAAAGGAGCAGAAATGAATAAGAGATGCGAGGGTAAATTAAATACGGTATTCAAATGCAAAATCTCTCCCACAGAGACATCAAGATCAAACAGTCTCTAATACAACAAAACATGCAATAAAAACACCTATTCTAACCTTCCTTTCAAATTATAAATATTCTTCACACAAAATTTCCCACTAAAGCCGTGCTTCGAAAATTGTCCGAGATTGCCCTCCTCCTCAAAATCCAACCCAACATCCCTACATCACTCCAAAGCTCAACCACCAGAAATCTCCCCAGGTTACGACATCGAGCGGGGGCTTAGGCAGGGATTTCCATCCCGAGCTAGCTTCCGATTCTCGCCACCGCGCGGCGCTGCGGACGTTTCCCCGTAAAATGACAGCTCTCCGCCGCCCGCCGAACATTTGTGGCAAAGATTTACGGGGACATGGTTGGTCCCGGGGAATCTTCGGAAACTTTCTCGGCCAATGGGAAGCGACCGGGTCAGCATCAGCCACTTAACAGGTAGTTTTTAGGGATTTCTGCATGTTTGGACGATTTAGTGAGCTGTTTTCGAGAGGGTTGACTTGTTTTTTGAGGAGTTGTGGATGGGAGCTGGGGAAGAGATGGGACGAACTGCGATTGGGTTATTTATAGTAACGGGAGAATGCTTTTGTGGTGTTTTCGTTTCGAAAGGTCGTGCGGGGTTATTAGTATAATGATTGTTTAGTGTGCTATTGTCGTATTTATTTTAGAAAGAATTTTATTAAGTGTTACTTTAATTTGCTCGAGATTTCTTGACCATGTTAAATTATAGCATTGAGTTTTTTTTATATATGAAGAGTTTCTGAAACTGTTTAATTAAGGATGCTTTTTATTACTTATTGCAACTCGTTATGATAATTATTGAGTTTTTCGTTTGGGAATAAAACTTACATTTATGTTACAAAATAACTTAATGTTCTGTATAATGCACTTGAATTTTCTTTCTTAAATCAAATTCAATAAGTTCTGCTTTAAAATTCGGTGTATTCAATGGTTTTAATTACCACTTATGTATTTAGTATTAATTATTATTAGATCTTAATCTATGTATAAAACGAATAAATCATTTTATAAAATCCACTTCACGTTTCACTTAATAGCATTGCTTTTTAATTAGACTTTTTACCTATGTTGGAAGCAAAATTTAAATAAATTACATGTAATTGGAATAAAAATTACCATGAGCTAAATTTTTTATTAGCAATTATACTTTTAAAGATCATCAATAAACTATTCAATAACAGAAGAGGTCACGTTTAAGCATGGAACTATCTTTATTAAAATCGATTGCACTTTCTTTAGTGCATCATTTCTTCCTTTTTTCATTATTAGTGTAAGCCGTTTGAATTACGATTGGCTGAAATAATTTCATAGTGATCCTAATTTGAACTAGACTAAGATTTTTTTTACAAAAGGTAGTTAAATAAAACAATACAGAACAAAGTTATTTTTAATTTTTGTGAAAATATGTAGCACATACTATTAAAAGGATACTTGAATGACACTTGGTTGATAGAAAAAAGTGAAAAAAAATTAGTATGTTGAAATAAGTTATGAATAGAATTAATTGGCAATAAAAAAATGTGGTTAAATGAATCACGTACATGGTGCTTATTTCCTGTTTTTAATTTTTTTATGAATGATATTATTAAATCAAGTAAAAGAACCCCATTTTAAAGGGTGGTATATAGATTACATTTGTGTGCATAGCATTCGTGAGTGTTTTTATCTTTAAAATATTGTTACTAAATATTTATCTAACACTAACTCGGATAAATACACTTCAATTAAATACGTAGATATAACATAATATTGTATCTACGTTGATGCAAAAACTCGCTCCAAGCAAAAACAAACACATTTAAAAAAATTGTGTCCTCAAATTAACAACACTTCAGTTGTATTATTAGGTAGAACACTTTATTTCCTTATTTTGTTGTGATAGTGTTCTGAATGTGTTTGAAAAGTTTTAGAAATGTGTTTTATCCAAAATAAAGGTTTCTAAAATAAAATGTAATGTAAAATGTAAATGAGTGTTGTAAAATATGTTTATAACATGGAAGGGGATTTTTTTTTTAATTTGGATCAAAAACACGATGAGAACACAATTGCTGTCTTTGTAATTTTTTAGCAACATTTTACAACAGCCTTTTTCTCACACACCACAATCGCAATCGCTTATGAACCCTATGACGTCACTAATAGTTACAAACAAAATTGTTCCCATCGCGGTGTCTGACTTTTGAGTGAAATGAAGAACGTCAATTAAAAAAAATATTATTTTGTTAAACCCATGTATATAGGTTTAGTGTCTTTTTATCACGATATACGTACCGAAACTCCTCTTAGCAACCCATCACGCTTTTTGTTTACCCATTTTCTCCTTCTGCGTAGTACTGGGTTCAAAAAACGTTGCTGTCGAGTATAGACATTATTGTATTTACTTAGCGTTGCAAGATGGTTCACGCATTTACAGTGTATTCGAAAATTAAAATTGGTTAACTAATCATAGACCGATTATTTGAGCAAGCATTTCAAACACCACAAAACTTTTTTGATTCGTATTTAATATATAACGTTGAAATTTCTTAATAACGATAGCAAAATAACGAGCAGTTATTCCACAGACTAAAAAATAAGTTATAAATAAATATACACAGTAAAAGGCGAGGTCAAATTGATACTTAAATATTTGACAAACAATAGCTAAGTACTTTAAATCGTAATAAGCTGAAGTTCTGAAAAATTTATTCTACCCACCTTGTTGCGATTTGCCCCACTTGGTTTTCCCAACAACTGACTCTATTCCAGCCAAACGACCATTTCCTTGTAATGCTTCAACGAAGAGCTTTCCCGAACACAAGAAATACATTATTCGCTACAGATTAACTTTGTCAGTCCTGGCCGTTCCAAATTTTCCATAGGATTGTACAGCAATCTTGGGCGGTCAAGGATTTATAAGAATAAACAGTACGGCGTCCATTGCAGTTAAATGACATAAATTAGGCATCCTTTACTACACTTTTGTAAGTACGGTAGTTATGTTTATGACTTCCGTTATTACTTCTGGTACTTTTATACGCCCTTTTATTTTTTATTTTTTTTTGGGGGGGGGGAAACGAGAATGGGTGTTTTTACAATTAGATATTCTGTAAGAAACACAATAGGTAAAAATGGACTTTTGTTATGCCGAAGTGTTTTGACATTTTTTTTGTGCTTTTATAACTTCTATTAATTTGATACACTAATGGGAATGTGAAAATCAATTAAGCAAAGCAATTTTGTTGCGTGTGTTTATATAAAAGCTCTAAAGGAGTGTTTCCCAACCTTTTTCGGTCCATACCCCACCAAAGCCTTTCTAAATTTTCCATGCCTCCCATATCTAAATTCAAATTGCCCCCCTAGAAATTCATATTGCGCCCCACGTTGGGAAAAATTGCTCTAAAGGGAATATCTGATGGGAAACCTCTAAGAAAGTACCAAAATAATCTTGTAAAACATAACATATTTGTGTCTACATAAGGATTTTGAAAAGCATTATTTCATACATTAAATAATGTTAATATGTGTAGTTCGCACTAAATGCATTTCTTTACCAATTAAAAATAGATAGTATTATACTTTGAAGAATATTTTTAACACTGTGAATATTTATTGGGAATCATCTAAAAAAATTCACTGTTATCAACATTGAGAAAATTGTTTAAATACTTCCAGGCAAAAATTATATCTAAATGTTTTTAAGGCCCATTTATAGTTATTAAAGAGAGGAAATAGGTTTTAAATAATAATATATGTCAATTTTGAGAGAGTAACAGCAAGAGAAATAACAGTTACTTGTCTAAAAGCATTTAGTTCTTAAGAAGCACTCTATCGAAAGATTAAAAAAAAGTTTTCAAAAGCATAAAATACAGCATTTAATTCTATGTGATAAAACAGAAACAATATATGAACAACTCCTGTTGTTTCAGACGAAGTTCACTGTGAAAACAACTATCCATAAATCAACCCTCGAGCAAAATAAATCAGATTTAAGCATATCTACTACGTTTTGGAGGTGCTTAAACATTAAACGTTAACCGAATCTCTAAGGAACTTCAAAATAAGTTTGCAAGCATAAAATGAGTATAAAGTTAGTGCATAAATCAAAGTTTTTAATCTCAAAGTTTTAATTCTTAACACAATAAAATTTGTACTTTGAAGGTTAAAGAAACCATTCAGATAGTTCAGGAAAATACCGTTTTAAACTCCGCTGTTTCGTGCTGGGAGGCTATTAAGAACAAGAGTTATACGTCACGCATTAGTAGAAAGTGAAACAATTTAAAGTGTTCAAAACACCATTCTATGTTTTGTTTACGTCCATTTGATAGCTGCACGAAATATTTCACTGAAAAATGACAAGTTTTATATTAAAAGTTTTTGGAATTAAAACTGGCACTCTACTTTTACGTAGGTATCTTATTAAATTCACAAAGCATTTTTTTTTTCGGTTTTTATTACGCTTGAGTGTTTAAAAACTGTCATTTTCCTTTGATATAGTTTGGAAACTCAGAAAAATATCGAAATAACAAAAGACAAATCTTACTTTCATTAAAGAGTTGTGTAACTTAAATCAAATCACTTACAATTGTCAAATCATTTACAAGAAAAATTTCCTGAAACAGCGGCGGCGACTGTTACTTTTTTTAATACAAAAATATTATATAATAAGATAAAAATTGAAAAAAACCCTATTAATTCAAAAAATAAATAAATACGTTTATTTCAAATAACAACTTACAAATTTAAAAAAATAAATAAATAGTATCTTTAAATTTTTTTTAATAATGTAAATATATATATATATATATATATATATATTTTTTTTTTTGAAATGGCTAGAACCCTTGAAAAGGCAAAGTTTATTGGATTCTGCATGGCTTAAGTCTTCCAGATACAATAGTCAGTCACTATATTGATCATAAAGTTAAAATTAATTAGCTGTAATTCTAACTACTCTTAAAACAAACAAAATATTAAAAACACTGAAATAAGTGAACAAAGTCTTTAAAGAAAATTACAAACAAGAAATTATCAAATGAAAGTTATGGGAAATTAATATAGTATTTACCAAGTATTGGAATCTTACTGGGATTGATATTATATAAGTTTTTACATAACGTATGACATCACTATTTTATTATTCCAAGTAAACAAGACTCTTAATAGGGACCCAATTATAAAAGCTTGTAGCTTTAAAGAACTTATAGTTCAACAAAAGACTTGTTTCCAATTTGAGAAACGAGGATAAATTATTAATAGTATTAATCTCATTTTTCAAACAATAACAATATTTTAAGTTACGCAAAGCATGAAAGTAAGTTTTTCATGCTTTAATCGAAATAATCACGTTATTATATTTTCCAATTAAATACGAAAATTCTTACTATAAAGAAGCAAAACTTTATTCAATGCATAAATTGTTGTAGAATACAAATAATTTTTCTTTAACTTTTTTAAGTCTATTCAGTGAAAATATTTTGTACTTGAAGTAAATAGATAATATTAATTTAATTTTGAATCATAATATTTAAAGTAAAAGAATACATCTTTCATATTTATATATTTTGACGTTTAAAAACAAAAATATTTAAAACCTTGCTATGCTCGACAGCAACGTTTTCTGACCCTTTGACGTCACTAACAAACAAAGTACATAGTTCCCAGCTCGATGTCGGAATTTTGAGTGAAATGAAGAACGTTAATTTAAAAATGATTATTTTGTTAAAAATCCATGTATAGTATATAGCGTTTTTTATCACGATTTGCATATCGAAACTCCTTCTAGCAACCCAACAGGCTTTCTGTTTACGCAGTTTCTGCTTCCACGTAGTGACGCCATAGGGTCAGGAAACGTTGCTGTTGAGTATCTACAACGTTATTAAATATATAAATTTAACTGCTAATTTCTCCGTCAAGTTCTTAAAAAAAGAAAATTTAATACACAGTTTATTTTTCTGCTATGAACCGTTTTTTTTTTTTTTTTTTGTTCATTTCAAGATGTCTACTCATTGCTCAAGTACCCATGAGAGTACCTACTGAAAAAAAATATTCCAACATTCAAAAGGATTAAGTTTAGACACGTTGTGTCTTAATATATTCAAATGAACCTTCAACATGAGAGTGGCTGTTCTTAATAAGAATAATCACACTCAAAGCACGGAACCTAAAAAGGAAAGTTAATCCAAACACTTTCAAAAGCGTTTTAAGAGTTTTCCAATACTTTGAGTGGCCCTCGTGATAACAACAAAAACTGCCTTTTCGTTTTTCAATACTCACACCCATCAGCAAAACGTTGATGATAATGGATAACTAAAGGCGAGAACGTAAAAACCAAATGTGTACACACAGAAATTAATGGCAGGTATTTCCTTTATTTTTACGCACGCATAAATTAGAGAACCGAATCTGCCAGTCATTGTTTTCACCATTAAGGAAACCCGTATATGCCAATAATTGCAGCTATTTTGTCACCTAGCAACGATAGCATCGAAGCAAACTTCATCCGATTTCGGGCGGACATAAATAACGCAATAATCACGCGAAGGTTTTTATTATTTAGGGGAAAGAGAATTAAAACGGGGTAAATTTTTACACAGATCTCGAAGCTTTCTTGTTTCGTTCCAAACGATATTTATTTTTTGTTCCGTTCCTTAACTTCTTTCGACAAACAAAAAAAAAACAGGTATCCTTTTTTTGTTTGAAAGTTATTTTGTGAAAAAAAAGCAGCGGAAAGAGAGAGAAATTTCATTTTGGTGGAGTTCAGGCTTAAATCAACCCGATAATTTTACGCTGGTTTATTTTCCTCTTCATTTTTCATCGTATCCTTTTGTGTTGTGCGAAATAATGGGATTCTCTCTCGCAACATTAGAGCATTGTGTTTATCAACTCTCAGATTCCGATTCTTCTTTTTCTCCGTTTGTTGAAAATCGATAATAAAACGCAAAACAATGATATTTCGAAACAGATGATATTCTTTAAAGTAATTTCTCCATTCATTTATGATTAAATGAAGATTACTACTCTAGTTTTAATCTTCTGTTTTTTTAATATGAAGATGTTTTAATTAAATTCAAGTTTAAGTTTTCATTAAAGATAAAATGTGTATAAAAATTTAAATAGGAATATTTAAGGCTTGGCTGTGGCTATAAATAAATTAAAGTTTCAGTGACTAGGATACTGCCGGGAAGTAAATTCCAGTTCATAGTAATGCTGCAAATTATCTTACAGAAATAAAAAGGACAGAAATGAGATTTTATAGGTAAAAAGACTGTTCGATTACTTTATGGGTCAAGATTTGGTTTTGAAAGTTATAAAATTAGAGTTATAAAACCTTCATTTAACAAGTAGGTATAAGTAACATACAAACCTTAAAATCAAATTACGGTTGTTTAGGATTAGCCGGGCGCAAATCTCCCCAATTAGACTTTATTAGCAAAGCTTTACACATTACACACAAATAAAATGAAACTACGAGTGGGTATTAAAGCATCACTGGTAGTTGAGAATACATTTTAATTGTTAGTTATTTTGATACTTCCTGGATTTTTTTCCGCCCCGGCTTAGCTTATCTTAAAGTATCCCAAATTACATAAACAAAACATTATATAAAGTTATTTTCAAATTTAATAATAATAGATATTTTTAATTATTAAAATGTAATTTTCGTGCATACAGGATTGTTACAGTTTTTTAACTACTTTTATAATGAAACATTTTTTTATCTTTCATTTATTTTATTTCAGTATAAAATTATGTGGATAAATAAAAATCTGTATCGACACAAGAATCTTATTTTCGATTTCATTTCGTCACAAAGAAAACTGTTAATTTATACGTCGAGAAGTCAATAACATGTCGAAATTTCATCGGAAGCATTAATTACCACAAATTCTAGGAACTTTTAAATAGCCTCTCGTATAGAAGTTTTTACTGTGCAATGAAATATATTTTATAAGCAATCTGTAACTAATAATAACTAATTTTCGTGTTCTCTACATTTCGAAAAAAAAACCCCGCGAAATTTCTTAGTTCGACAGAAATAGATTATCAAAAAAGAGAAACAGCATATTGTAGTAAAACTGTATAACAACTGGATATCACTACACATATAGCTCAAATCCATTGAGGAGGAAATACAATTTTGACAATTTCGAAACAACCTTTCCACAAAATACTAGCTTTCTAACACGTATACCCTATTATTACCTAATAATTACCACTCTCCTCCTCTTACCATAACTTCAGCTAAATTGGGAACATCCTCTGAAACACATAAAGCTTTTCCTACTCGTTTGCCTTCTTGGTACGATGCATTTCCGATTAGTCGCTAGATTCATATTTAATTCCTGCCCTTGGAGGTCTGATGCCTTCAGAAGTGCTGATCTGTGTTAGTTGCCGCGCGATAAAAATGCGGCCGCTTGTACCGGTAACCGTAAACGGGGAACGAAGTATATACTAGAGCTGATACGGAGGAAAGTGGATATGTACTATGTAGCTTAATAAAGGAGTTAATAATAACCTGCTTTAGGAGGGAAAGGTGTTGTGCGTAGGGGGGGGTGTTGCTTCATAAAGGAATGAATATGAATTTGCATGGGAAGGATATGTATTGAGAGAGAAAGTCTGTAGATTAATGAAAGTGTTGAGACTTATTATAGGAACTGAGGTAGAAATAGGATAGATTTGAGTTTTTTTTTGTTTGCTTTTATTAAATATTTTCAATCACATGACTCTGCCTAACAACGGCCTTAGCAACGTTGTTTTATTCCTCCAGTGACATCATGTGCGAATGCTGCTATTGGATACTTCTATGTCCCGCCCCTAACAACAGCCTTAGCAACGTTTATTTTGTCCTCCAAGTGACGTCATGTGCGAATGCTCTATACCTGTAAATGCGTGAAACATTATAGCAACACTGAGTAAACACACAAATAAACACGTCTGACTAAATGCTTCTAACTTTTTGATTGTATAGCGATTGTGCTGTGTGAGAAAAATATGATGTGGTAAAAGTGTTGCTAAAAATTTCATTTCCGATCGAAATTTATGAACATATTAAGATTCTAAAAGCATTTTAAATCATTACTTTTAGAACCAATTATGGGCAGCAAAATTTTTTAAGCTATCACAACATAAAAAATTTTTAATAAAGTGTTCTAGCCAACAACACAGCTCAAGTGTTAGTTGGATGACAAAAAGTGTTCTAGTTCTTAAATGTATTTATTTCTGTGTGTGTGAGAGAGTTTGAAGTTGAGATTAAGAAGGTTCTCAGATGCTTATAAGGCTTTTTTCAGGTAATTCAAGCGTAAGCTGAGATTCTGTTTGTGTTATAATTTCACGTAATCAGCTAAGCCAAACGAGAAATTGAAAAATGGAAAATATTGCAGTTAGCAGCTGTGATATTAAACTTTGCAAAAATTATAAAAAATATTATTTTTGATGTAATATTTACCTTGTGAATACAGGGTTCTTTAATATACTTACTTACACTTATGTGATAAAAACAGAAATTTGGGAAGTTGCTCTAAGCTGAATTTAAGTTATACAAGGAGGCGTCTTTTGGTATCAAAACTTTCTAGTATTGAAAACTTTCGTACACTATTTATTAAGTATGTAATAGTATAGTATAGATAGTAGTATCATAAAACATGTTTTTGAAATGAAATCATGTAAGTACTCAATAAAAGCGTTCCATTTAGCTCTTATTAAACACGGGAATTTAATTTTTTTGTGAATTTGTGAAAGTATTCCTGGTTAGATTCTTCCTCACTAGAACCTTAACTAAATCAGTCTTTTCAAAATATACATTAACATATATTTTAAGTACAGTATATATTTATTTTTAAACGATTAGATTGAATTTTCTATTGAATATTATAAGGTTAGAAAATAACTATCTCCAGTTTTCCTTTTTACATCTCATTAAAAATAGACCTTACGCTATTAGTCTTTCTTTCTGTTGATAGGAAAACTTCATTCAGAACACAAAATATACCTACCCATATTTATTTTAAAATTTAATTAGAGGAAAATCAATTTCATAAATTAAAACTTACCGAGAAAAGTTTTAAAAAATAATTTAACAATATACACTGTAAGAATTAATTCCTTGGTTTAACGATTTCTTCTTTATTTTTGCAATGAAATTTTCTTACTAACATAATAAACTTCTTAATATTTTACTTTTGAAATACTTGAGTAGGAGTGTTATTCCAAAAAGCTGAAAAGAGATTTTCTCAGAATTTTAACTTACTTAAAAATATTTTTTTCCACTTCCTCAGTTTAATAACGCCGTAAATATTTATTTACATTCATAATTCAAAAAACCTTTAGACTTTTTACCTTAATAACAAAATCCTTTAAAACCTACATATGCTCAATGTAAGACATTTTCTAAATGATGCTAATATGCATCAAGAATAAACCTGTTAATATTAAATCCCACTCACTCCAAAATTCTTTTAAGAATTATATTCTAACGCCCACGCTATACCTTTGAAACGTAACTAAATTACATTTTAAATGTGAACAGAAATAAAGTTATTATATAATATGAACTTTAATAGGGGTCTTTTTTGTTCACAATTAAAAATAAATTGTCTTTGATGTTTTCTTATTTACATGTATTATACAAAGGCATTTTTAACATTTTGTATCGTATATAAAAAAAAAGTTGTTATCATATATTTCTTTAATGAATATATTTTATTAAACTTTTATTTTTAAAAGTGGAAAAGTGGAATGTATAGAAATTATTTTCTCATGAGTGTGGGTAAAAAAATAAATGACTTTATAGTTAACATGTTTGTTTTAAAGTAATATAATATAATAATATAAAGTATAATGTTATGAATAAAATTAGTTTCCTATTCATTAGGTAGTTGGTATTTTTGTCTAAAAAGTGTTGATTATGTAAATTTAGCGTGTGTTGTTCTACATTGTTATTAGTATTATATTTCATAAAAAGATAACAATATTTGAGTTTGATAATATTTTAATATCATTTTATTTAAAATGCGTTTAGTAAAATCTCAAATAAACATTGGGAATGTATTTTCCCCAATAACAAAGCAGCCGGACAATATCCATTTTATTTTGTTTAATTTTTTACAGTGCATTGCAGAAAAGTTTTTACTTTTATCTCGGTAAACTTTCATTTCCATTAATCTACGCTCTGAACAAAATAACTCGAACTCATTTTTCTTTTCACTAAAATACTTTAAAGTAATCCAACAACAAATTAAAGCACAAATAAAGGCTACATTTTCCACTTTCTTCGAATTTCTTCATGCCAAATAAATTAATGGATTCGCCTTTAAAAAAAAAAAGAGGAAATAACAACATTAAAGACCCTAAGTCTCTCGGGCGCATTTAAAGCTGACAAAGCTGAAACATCTGAGGCAGTTTTCTGAAATCATTATCGGTCCCTTCCAATTGTCTTAAGCAGGCGAAATTAATATGACCGTGAAAAGACAGTGGCCATTACCAAACTCCTTTGATCTCTGCGGTTTCTTTAATAATTGCAACCCAAAAGGTATTGTTAAAAGGTGATTTTGCGAGAGAAATTTCTCTCAATTAGTGATAAGTATCGCAAAAAGCTACACATTTAGCTTAATTGCATTGCATTTATGCTCGTGAAAAACAATGAAATGAATTTGGTTTATCTTGGCCTCGGGTTAAGTATAACAATCGAAGAGGTTTTACGGAAAGTGTCTGTGATGTTTATTTTGAGTTTTTAGTTTAATTTTTCTTTTAATTACACTGGACTTATTTCAGTTAAAGCTTCTTTTATTTAATTTCTGAGTAAGGCTTTTTCGAATCGTTAGCTAGTTTTAATAATTAAAATCGATAGTTAATAGAATACAAAATTGAGAGAAATACGGAACTTTAATTAAATATTGCTTAAATTGTAGTAATGGTTTGTTTAAGAAATTAACATACTTTATTTCCTGAAAACTGTAACTCTTAATTTATTGTTGCAGTTAAACTTCTAGCTTTATGAAAGAATTTCAATAGGAACAAGCTACTTTTGCCACACATACAATGAATTATTTTGATTACTTCTATGTTCAATATAAACCTCTCAAAATCTTAAAATGGTTAACACAAACTACCAAACCGTAACTGTTTGTATTCCTTTCCTCTTTGTGGCAACGCTTAAGTATAATATAATATAATAGTGTCACGTAAGTGCCGTTCACATGGCCAAACCCATTTACCCAGTTAAAAGAGTAGTGAAGTAGGGAGAAAGGATTTTTTGAAGACTACCCGGGTGACTGTTGATTAGCCCCGTTCACATGCACACTCGTTTTACCCTGACAAGGAGTCACGTGATGAGCAATCTTTTAGAGATTCGAAAGGTATTATGGGAAATGAGGGTAACACGTGGACAACGGGATTCTTGTTGATGCGTAGTTTTTTATTGTTTGTAATCAAATCATGGAGTTTCTTTGTTTGTTTTTAATGATTTACATGAGAAAGAAGATAGAAATTCCCGACAATTTTTGCATTTAAATTAATTAACTATATGGTTAATAAAAATAAAGTATGAGTATTAAATTATGGGGTTCCTTTAAAAATGAAGGAAAAATTCAAAGATTAAATTTTTAAGTGACACCCTCTCATTTTTTCTTTTTTACTACTAATACAGTAGAACCCCTTTATAACGACCCTCCCGATACAACGACCGGTATTTAAAGTACCAATTATTTTATTATAGAAATAATGATATTTAAAGATAATTTTATTTCATTCATAATATGTACTTATATTAATAGGTAATTTATTCAAATTTTAAAAATCCAGTTCCTTTTTTTTTCTATAAAAATCTGAAGGGTTTTCATTCTAAAAGTTCCGGTTGCTAAACCAATGTACCACAAAAATAATTATTATGTCTAAGCCATTTGGAAATAAAGCTAGAGGAAGACCCAAACTCAGATGGTCTGATTTTTATGACAAGGACTTCCTTGTCCTAAAATTTAGGAACTGGCGAACTGTAGCCATGAACAGACTAGAATAGAGGAGAATCCTTAGAGAAGGCTAGACGTGAATAAGATTTAATTCTGTAACCTCAGAAGTATATTTTAAATTTCTGATGTTTGAAGAAATTCAAGGAATTTGTTTCCATAGTGCTAGGAAATGAAAAGATGGTAATCCTGTAATAGAAAATCCTTATTTCAGAAAAACATAAACTTTTTCAAAATTTTTCAAATGACCTATTCATCAAGTCAATTATTTGTTGGTTTTGACCTACCTATATAATTAGTTGGTTTTGGGCTAGCAAATTTTCACTGTATTCAGCTGTGCTTTAAGTCTTTCATTACCTGTTCAAAAGCTTCTTTTAAATGGTTAATTATTATCCGTTTTCTGGCAGGTTTTTTATTTTCTGCCAAAAAATATATTTAGGAATTTTATTAGGGATAGTTTTGTAACCAAAAATGTATTAATAGATCATAATAAAATCTGTCACTTTGTTAAAGAATAGGGTATTTTCAAAAGAAATTTAGTTTCAAACTCACTGGGTGGGTTCTTATTCATTTCACCCAAAAATGAGGGTTTTTTAAATATCATCTTACAATTTGAAGCAGAGGAATGATATTTTTCTGACTTTGGGATAATTTTCAACAAAAATTTTAGTGTTTTCTTATTTATCAAACAATTATTTTACAGATATTTATTTATAAAACAGCCTATAAGCTGAAATTTTCAACTCAAATTTGCATTTTTCTCTATTCGAGCTGATGTTTCTGACTTATGAGACTCTTTCCTATGGGAAATAAACCCTGGGAGGAATATTTTTTCTTTGAATTAGGAACATGCTTTAAGTAAATTTTTTGCTTAAGAATTTCTATTAATGAATTAGGAGAAATGAGATGAAGCATGAAGGCAACAAAGTACCCTATTTTGAATACATATATAATGTGCAATTAAACAGAGCATAAAAAGTAGTTTTTATTTAAAAGAATGTTTATAAACATTTTTTATTCCAAATTGTGGGGCAGTTTGACAAACCATATTTTAAAAGTTAAAAAATCTCAGTTTTAAAAGTTTTTTTTAACTCTTACAAAACTGTCAATTTAGTTTTAGTAGGTAGTACTCAAACTATTGCTTTATTTATTTGAATGCTTTTTTATAACAGCGCATTGAGAAAAAAAGGCTTAAAAATTCTTAATTGGAACACTTTTTGACATATTTAAAAATAATTATATATTAATCATAATTCTTAATAGGACTCATAATACAAACTAATATTTTAAGAATATATATAAAATATAATTCTTATATAAATGTATAAATTCATATATTAAAAGATTCAACAGTCTGTCATGAGCAATTCAAAAAATTTAGTTAATAGAAACCAGTGATTATCACAAAAAAATTTGATAAAAATGCATTTTTAGAAATTTGAATATGAAATCCCTCAGAAAACTAAAGCTACCTTTAAAACTCAATGGAGTTTAGGTCTAAGAATGTTAACCTATCTTCCTAACAGTATGAGTAACATAATTATTGCATTTCTAGGGTTTATAAAAGCCTGTTTTACAGATTAAGGTAGCAATCAAGAAAAAGAAGCACCATCTGCATTTACAAAGTAGTAAACACTGGCACTGTTCAGCACTATATCAAATGTAAATATAAAATAGTATTCAGAAAATTTTGCCAGTATGAAGGCTTCTAACACGTTTAGAAGGGTTATTTCTCTTCGTGAGACCATCTATTTTACGATGCTCTATCCATTTTCTGGGACCCGAGACATTCAAATTTTAACAAGACTAAGATTTAAACAATTTTTAAAGGCTCTCTAATTAAAAATAAATATAACTAATTTTATCCACTTTCCACACAATTAAGAACGTAATAAAAAAAACTCAGCATCTAAAATTAACTGAAAAATAAGAAAACTCAAATGCTTCAAAAAAACTAATAAATGAAAAGAAACAAACAAATGGACAACACAAATGAAAGAAATTAAGCATCAGAAATGTAATCAGAATATTCGCAGATTTTATAAGAATAATTTTCTCTAAACACATTTTTAATAAAAATACTATGAATAAAAGTTTATTTTAATTAACACTATAATGGAGTTAAATAATATTCTAACCTTGATTAAAATATAAAAAACTAAGCCAACATTGGAAACTTGGAATATTGAATCGGCCAGTCATGTTTATACTTTGATCATTAAATAAATTAATCCATCGAAGTAATACAAAATTATACTAACGAATATATTAGCTGCCTTCAAAGGATGACCATGATGTAAAAAATAAAATTGAAGAACAATCATAAAAAAGATCACTGAAACATTATTAACTTATTGCAAGCGATTTCATCAGAACATTTCGGAACGCAATAGTAAAAGCTTTTAAAACTAAAAATATCATAACATAAACATTGAACGAGACAAAACACACCTTGAGAATATTGAGGATCAAGAATATTTTATTTCGTAAGTAATAATATGGTTTTTATGATTAACGTGAAGTGCAGTGTAGTAAGAGGAGGCCATATTGTTTTTGTAAACAAACTCTGGTCGGAGTACTTTATTCCCCTACCCTAGCCTAGGGTGAAGTTTCGCACGGTTACTTCCGCACTTTTTCCCTTGCGTAGGGGAAGCGGTGTGATAAAACTGCGTAGAACCGGTTTTTCTAACCTTTTACCCAGGTAGAGTGGCTCATGTGAACGGCACTATAGAGTGGATGGGGGAATGCCCTCGCATGGGTCTCGGTGCAAGTGGTTTGCTCTTGAGCCCTCCTCCTTTTACATTCCATCTCTAGCTGTTGCTGAATAAAACGGGCGATCTTGAACAGATAGGGATATGACAAACCGCCGAAGTTTCCATATTTTGAGGTAAGTTAAACCTCAATGAAAAAGTTAGAAATTAAAAGTTAGAAGAAAAAGTTAGTTTACCGAAGTTACATGTTTAAGGGCCGTATTCAGAAACTCAAATACGTAGAAGAAACGAGACGGGAAAGAGTGATTTGATACGAGAGGTCGAGAGCTACCGTTTATTTCACCCGTGTGCTCATGGCGCCTCCTGTCGAACGACCCTTACAACTAATTATACACTGATAATACAAAATCATTATAACACTAGATATTCATTATTTTCGTAATATATTAATGTCTGAGGATTTTTTTTTTTTTTTGGTAATTGGTAGCTGTTCTAGATTTTTTAGAACAATTTAACTGACCTCAATAAGTGCAAAACTATCGTATGCGGATCCGCATGCGATTCGAATCTCGGAACAATATGGCGGACGAGAGCTCAGGCGTTCATGTTTGAAATATCTCGTTTCGAGTGCTTTTTCACCGTTTCCGTACCGCTCTCGATTCTTCTGCGTGTTGGTCTTTCGGAATACGGCTCTAAACGACTGTGGAGGAATAAATAACGTATGAAATAATAATAACGTAAATAAAGGAATCAATCGTGGTGTTCCTCAGGGATCTATTTTAGGACCCTTATTTTTCTTAATATTTATTAATGATTTATGCAAGTTAAAACTATTTGGCAAAATTCTAACTTATGCAGATGATTCAGTTATATTATATTCTTGCTCCCATACTAACGAATTAATAATGCAAGTAGAATCTGACTCGAAATTGAAACTTGGTTCAGTGCAAATGATTTAGCCTTAAATTTAAACAAAACAAAGTATATTCACTTTAAATTAAGACAATCTGAGTCCAACTTAAATATAAACATTTTTAAAAACTTTATATTTTTCATGGTTTTATTCTTTATTTAATTACGGTGCTATCGTTTGGGGGGGTGAATACAAGTCCAGTCTCCTTCCAATTATCTCAATCCAAAACAAAATATTTAAAATTCTTAATCCTCAACCCTATCCAAATAATTTTAGAACCCTTAGATTACTTCCAATTCGACACGATGCATATTTCCGTATTTTACTTCACCTTTTTCGACATAAATCTTTGTGTAACTTGCGTAATCGAAGTTACAATACTAGATCTATCAGATCTAGAGCTAGCAAGCTATCAGATACCAAAATTTTCCAAATATATATTTTCTAAAAGTTTCTATTATCTTGCACTTAAATTATATAACAGTTTACCTCTAAATTTAATTACTATTACTAAATATTCCACTTTTAAAAGAAAACTACATGACTTCATAATAAATATCGACGACTTGGATTCATATTTTTCCCCTCAATTGAAGCAATCTATTTAAAATCAGTTATCCAGCTTATTGCCATTATTTATTTACTCATTTTCTTAAGTTGTTATAATTTGTTTTTCATTTATTTTGTATTTAATGTAAAATACATTCTCCTTCGCCTGAACGGGAATTGTCAAATTTCCCCTTGGCGTCAAATATTTTTTTTCCTTGTGTTTCTGCAAAAAAAAAATTGTGCAGTAAATAAAGTTATTATTATTATTATGAAACTACTTTTTTTTGTAAGCTTGAGTACTTCCTTTGCTTTTATAAGGTTATTAAAATAGGCATCCATTAACTATAAAAACTTCTTCTAAGTCAACAGTTGAAATTAAAAGTTATATTTTTCTCCTTACAATGTGATATGTAACGAGCAGAATTCTGCACTTAAGCCAACCGTTTAGAGGCCATTTTCTTGCTCCCCATTAAAAAGACACGAAGTGATTGCTGGACCGAGAGACCATCTTCATTTATAACTTACTGTTCTGTAGGACACGTATCGACAGCAAGTACGTCATTAACTCATCAGAGTGAATAAGAATTTATTGTCCCTGGGTGCTTCAACGGGGGCGAAACGGCCAAAGCAAAACCAATATCTCTTTTACGTGGGCTCTAGCAAGTAGTAACAGTTAACACAATGCGTTTTTATGGTGTTGTAATTTCTGTAATATCAACGACTCAGTGTTATTCCTAGGATTTTTGGGGAGGAGTAAAAATACTCCTTGACTTTTTTAGGAGGAGTTAAATTTAATTATGAGGAGTGAAATACGGAAATAACATAAACTACATATACAGAAACACAAAAACCGCAATCAAACTCCCTAAGCATCAGAACAATAAATGAAAAAAGTATATATAATCTATATTCCTCTCCTAAAACGACCAAATGTAGATTCAATGTTTCCAAATTTTTTCCGGCTACGTCATTATGGCCACAAACCATTCAAATAAAGTCAAATTTCATAGGTATTTGCAAAGTCTGATTGAGTGGAATCACTGCAAAAAAAATTTCGGTGGAGCTAAACCTTTGGGAAAAATTCAAAGAGGGAAAATACTCCTGGCTAGTTTTTTAAAGAGTATTTCCGATTTTCAAGCAGTGAAATACGTAGTAGGGGAGCCCAGAGTGTTTTTGGGTAGTAACTCGAGCGCGTCAGATAATCATAAGGGGGATACCTTGCATGCTTTTGAGTAACTCCACCAAATATAAGCTCACTATGTAGGGGGGTTTGTCTAGAACAGCCCGTCAGATTTGTAAAAAAAAATTAGTTAAATGGACATACTCGAGCGCGTCAGAAAATGATAAGGTAGGTTAGTCACCAGCTAAAAAGTGTACATTTTCTAAAATCTGCCGATTTGAGCGGTGGGTAAGGGAGAGGGAGGGTTACAAAGTTGCAAAGTAAAGCCAAGACCAGTAAGACGCTATCGCTCTTTTTGAGAAAAATGTACCAAACAAAATGTTTATAGAGCATTCGCACATGACGTCACTTGGAGGACAAAATCAACGTTGCTAAGGCTGTTGTTAGGGGCGGGACATAGAAGTATCCAATAGCAACATTCGCACATGACGTCACTTGGCGAATAAACAACGTTGCTAAGGCCGTTGTTAGGCAGAGTCATGTGATTGAAAATGCTCTATAGACAAGTAGCCAGGAAACTAGGCTCAACTAGTTGTAAACTGTCTTGGTATCCAATCTGACGCGCTCAAGTATGTCCATGTAACTAGTTTTCTTTCAAATTTTGACGGTCTGTTCTAAACAAACCCACCAACATAGAGAGCTTATAAGAGCATTCGCACATGACGTCACTTGGAGGACAAAATCAACGTTGCTAAGGCTGTTGTTAGGGGCGGGACATAGAAGTATCCAATAGAGTATTTTCAGGTGACGTCACAACCGGTTATTTTCTTTTAACTGTGTACCTTCTGTAGGGCTTTTAACTGTTGCTAAGGCCGTTGTTTATCTGTTGCTAAGGCGGTTTTTAGGTATGGGATCACGTGATTGCAAATGCTCCAATAGAAGAATTCCACGGCTAGTCATTTTCTGTAACTGTTAACCTCTGTAGGGCAAAAAACTGTAACATCTTCTGTTGCTAAGGCCGTTGTTAGGTCCGAGTCATGTGATTGAAAATGCTCTATAGCAGCATTCGCACATGATGTCACTGGAGGAATAAAACAACGTTGCTAAGGCCGTTGTTAGGCAGAGTCATGTGATTGAAAATGCTCTATTTGGTGGAGTTACTCAAAAGCATGCAAGGTATCTCCCCTATGATTATCTGACGCGCTCGAGTAAATCCACATTTAGCATCATGGGCTCCCCTACTAACGCTCTCAGAGGAGTTAAAAATATCTCTGATCAACGTTATTGTTCCTGTTTTAAATGAAAAGCCTCAATCTACCGTTACAATTACGATCAAGGGCTAAATAGAAGTATTAATAAATTCAATACTTTTTGTTAAGTTTATACAGTTGACTCCTCTTAATGTGTGATCACATTTGTTCAAGATCAGAATGATAATAATAGGCGGTTCTATAATGAAAAGTGTCAAATAGTGTAACACGATTGTTAGCATTAAAATCACAAACGTGTAGTCCAAAGTTACGTAATTAAAACGATTTTCTTAAATTTATTTTGCAATTTAAACATTCTTACGAAATATATAAGAGTGGATCGTATAACACTACTATTTCATAAATGACTAATTTTGTATGTTTATGTATTAAAATTAGCCTTCCAACTGGAAAAAAGGAGTTTTTTTAAGGGATTTCCATTGAATTTTGATAACATTAAACGATGTATATGTTACGGGCACTGTGATAAATCCGGGCATTATTAATAATGCCCGGGCAATGTGATAAATTCAGTGGAATTTATGAATGAAATGTATCACTTTGCCCTCCTCCACTTCGGGCATTATTAATAATGCCCGATTAATCACTTTGCCCATAACATATATATCCCATAAAACGATACATCTTGCGTTGAA
Source organism: Tetragnatha montana (assembly GCA_963680715.1). NCBI lineage: Eukaryota > Metazoa > Arthropoda > Arachnida > Araneae > Tetragnathidae > Tetragnatha > Tetragnatha montana. The sequence goes on along the minus strand of OY796676.1, from coordinate 56,882,885 downwards.
TGAGGAGTGATCGGGACCAGTCATTTTCGATAACATTATCCGATTGATTACATTAATTAAGCGGAGTTGACTGTACCATGATAAATCCCTTTTAGAAGACTACTCGGTTCAATGTAGTGGATTTAGCTTGTGCGGGGGTTGAATATTTTCCTATATGTTTTAAAAAGTAAACTTAAAAATCAATAGTTTTCATCATAAAAGCTCTTCTTGTCAAGTATTGGTTATGTGGATCAGATATTGGATGTTAAAATCTATTTAAAGATAACACAAAAACTGATAATGCACCCTTACTTAACTCGATAACATAAAATATGTGCAAAGAATAGCAAACTAGTTAAGAAATATCGTATTTTTTTAACAAAGATATTCACAAACGTGGGTGTTTTGAAAGTGAAAAAAAAATTAATTATTTAAATCGCTCGTTCATAAAAATTTGATTTCATGATGGCTTTTTATAATGAAAAATTGCGAGTAAAAATAACTTGCAAACGAATACATTTCTGAACGCGAATAATTTAAGAATTAATCTTTGTACGAAGATTGATTTCATTATAATAGTGTTATGCATAAATTGAAAAGCTTTAAGCAAATTGTTTGGTTACAAGTGTTTATTATCACTTTAGAGTTAATAGTTTGAAAAAAAAACATAAAATTTTAAGAAAAAAAGCTGGAATCAGGGAGGTTGTTTTTCAATCATCTTCTGGATAGGTATAACCATCACTCCTTAAGTTAGCTGAGAATAATTTATTTTAAAAGTGTCTTTTATTAAAAACAGTATCTTACGAAGAAATTTAAAATGCTTAGTACAGGGAGTGAATTCTGATTATTGCAGTTTGAAAATTAAAGCAGCCCCCCCCTTTTGAGTAACTGTAATATTTTCCTATCCAATACTACCTTTTATGGCTATAGTAGATTAAATTCCAAAGTTTAATCTACTAACTTTCATTAAAAATAATGTAAACGATGGTAATTACCATATGCCGCCACGTCATAGAAATCTAAATAAGTCACCCTAAGTATCTACATTACTTTTTTAGGTTGTTGAGACATAATGGAACAAGTTGGTCATGACACACCCTACATAACCAACAATCAAAAGATTATTGGTAATCCGGATACCTTGTAACATAATGATTGTTAGATGAGAAATGGATCAGAATTTTACAACCAAACCATTTACTATGTATAGGGCGTGTTTTGTTTATCAATACGTTTTGACCCATAAATCATAAACCTTCGTTGGAAGAAAACATTTCAGAATATCAATTCATTGTATCAGAAAGGTTTACATTTTGTGTCTATAAATGAAGAGGAAGAGTAAAGAGAAAAATTCTCGAAAAAGATAGTTTATGAAATAAATCTTACGTAAAATCGTTATAATTGTTACTTAGTTGGAATGTAGGAAATTGGAGTAACTTCTACTGAATTGTTGTGGGAAGGTTAGTTATTTACGACGATGAAATAACCGATTATATGGATTTGCATAACGGTTTAAACAGACGCGTCAAATCTAAAAGTACATTTTGTTCACAATATGATTCTGAACCTCTTGTTAAAAATATAAAGCTTTGGTTTTGGTATCACCATATTTAAGTCAAAAACAATAATCATGAGTTATTACAAATAAACACTCCAAATTCGAGTTTGAATTCTTTTATCCTTCATTTAAATTCAAAATTTATTAATATTTAGTAGGATTTTTATCCATTTCCAACTTCTTCATTGTTGTTCAAAATAAAATTTAGCAGCATATCGAAAAAAAATTAGACTTTACTCAACCTCCTATACGAGACACCAACGTTAGTTAACCTATGACGTCACTAACAAAGTATTTCCCATCATGGTGTCTGAATTTTGAGTGAAATGAAGAACTTTCTCTCTATATTAAAAAAAAGTAACAGTGACCGCCGCCGCCGCCGCCGCCGCCGCTGCCGCTGCTTTTGAAAATTTTATTTTTGAACACTTTGAACTCTCACTACGCAAAAACTATTCCACGGAAATTTGTGAAATTTTAAACATTTCTATTCAAGTGTATGAGGATCGTTTTCGTTCTAAAAGCTAATAGATGAGATAATTAGTTCTAGAGTTATTTAATGTCAAAGTCGAAAATTATTTTTTTCTGCTGCGAGTTCGCCCCCAGCAAAATCTATTAGCAGCAGAAATATGATTTTTTGCAGACACATACTCTTAGATGTGCAATTTTGCACCACGTCGCCCTTTTTTCGAATTTCGAATTAGTTTTGGAGTAATTAAGTTTTAAAGTTTCGAAAATTTTGAAGATTTTTCTGTTTTTTCGTTATAAAAGCAAAACTAATCACAGTAGAACTATGATATTTTAAAGACACATAGAAATAATTTTTATAAAAATATTGGCTTTTTGTTTTTTCAAAAATTCTAATTAGTTTTAGAATTATTAAGATTCAAAGTTTCAATTTTTTCTTCTCTTTCTCGCCGTTCACTAGAGAAACAAACGAGTTTTATGCGTGTTTTATTGATGAGTCTGATTTCTTTTATTTTCAACAATGCTTTTTTCTACAAAGTGGTTGATGGTTATTAGTAGACTTGCTGAATATTTTTTTAACATTTCAATTAAATTATTCGGAGAAAAGGCTTCTGCTGGATTGTTGAGATGAACAAGCGAGCTCTGCTCGCTAAGATCGCGAAGCGATCTGAGAAGAACTGCGAAGCAGTTCAGAGGGTTGGTGAGCGATAGCTCACTATGTGTGATTTCTTTTATTTTCAATTTAAGTTAGGAAAGTAATATTTCAGCAATAGTTTTTTTCGGGATGATTTGGATTAAGTTATTTATCAGCAAGAGTGATAAGTAGTTTCGGTTGTAAAGGAGCATTAATTAAGCCGACCAGCGGGGTGATTGGTAAGATGGAACAAGCGAGCTTTGCTCGCTGAGATCGCGAAGCGATCTAAAAAGAACTGCGAAGTAGTTCCGGGGGTTGGTGAGCGATAGCGAGCAGGGGGCAGGCCCCCTAGTAATTTAAAAATAAATGATTATTTTGTTAAACTAATGTATATATAGGGGGTTTTTTTATCACGATTTGCGTATCGAAACTACTCCTTGCAACCCAACAGGCTTTGTGTTTACTCATTCTCTCCTTCAGCGTAGTGACGTACTGGGGTAAGGAAATTTTGCTGTCGAGTATAACTTCGAATGAATGATAACAAAAACCTTCATTCAGCATGGGTTACATGATGGTTAGCCGCCGGAAAGAAAAGCTTAAGTGTTAATCAGAAACAAAACAGCGGCTTTAAGTTTCCAAAAAGTGAACAAAGTGCATCAGCGTAAGTAATTAACTCTTAAATATGCATTAAAGATGCATTATTTGTAAACTAATCAGAGTGTTTTAACAAGGTCACCCAAACTGGCACAGAATCTACGTTTTGTAGAGGTGTAATTCTTAGGGGCAATTTTTATATATCTGTGCAAGGAATCTGACAGCTTGAGTTTAGGTGGACTTTTTGAAATACCCTGTTTACGTCAATAAACTAGAATTTACTCATCAGTAAGTATTGCATACTAAAAATACAATTTAATAAACGAATCGAAACCAGAAAGCATTCTGTTGAAGAATAGACAAAGGGATTATTTTTATCACAATCTAACAAAAGCTATTGCAATCCCATTTTGTAGAATTAGCAAACGATTGTCTTATTCACAAGTCAAGTTGAGAAGCTGACGAGACTAGAATACCCTTTATGGTCCAATTACCAAGGGTACCTTGATGAAATTTCGAATAATTATGGTTTATGTAAAGGACGTGACGTGCAATTTCGCAAACGTTGAATATAATTCCGAAGTGCCATAATGTTGTAATTACTAAATACTTTGTCAAATATTGTCTTGCAATATACAATCATGGTCCCAGTACTATTCAATCAAATCGTTCAAACATGTGACTTTGAGATTGAAATTTTGTGCTGGATTCCAAATATGTGCAGTACGGTTGCATACACATTAAATTTGTAAAATACATTATTTGCATTGACACTATAACCTGAACGTGGGAATAGGTCACGGTTATTAAAGTATTCCATTTACAAATTTACGTTTTACTAGACTTTACGTAGTACTATAGTGTTTTTATATTAGTTTTATATTTGTTTTTATATTAGTGTTATTATAGTAGTTTTTACGTAGTACTATAGGTGAAAATAAATTTTGTTATTGGTTGAATCGTCAATAGTACCAAATTTCAGGTTAAAAATTTTAACTAGCGGAGTCGCGAACTTATTATTTTAATTTCTTAAAGAAATTATTCTAGATAATAAAATAATTTAATGTTTTAACTGTTCAGAAATAATTCTAAACGCAATTATTATTTTAACTAACACTGGTAACGAAATACATTTTAGAAACAAGTAAAATAATAATCTCTCTATATTAAAAAAAAGTAACAGTCGCCGCCGCCGCTGCCGCTGTTTCCGAAAATCTTCACTTTGACAATTTTGAATTGTCACTATGCAAAAACTATGGAACGGAAATTATTGAAATTTTGTCCATTTGTAGACAAATGTATGAGGGTCCTTTTCGTTCCAATAGCTAATTAATGAGATAATTAGTTCTGGAATTATTTAATGTCAAAGTCGAAAATTATTCTTTTCTGCTGCGAGTTCGCCCCCAGCAAAATCTATTCGCAGCAGAAATATGATTTTTTGCAGCCGCATTCTCTTAGATGTGAAGTTTTGCACCTCGTCGCCCTTTTTTCGAATTTCGAATTAGTTTTGGAGTGATTAAGTTTTAAAGTTTCGAAATTTTTGACGGGTTTCCTTTTTTTCGTTATAAAAGAAACACTAATCACAGTAGAACTATGATATTTTAAACACACATACAATTATTTTTTATAAAAATATTGGCGTTTTGTTTTTCAAAAAATTCTAATTAGTTTTGGAGTTATTAAGATTCAAAGTTTAAATTTTTTCTTCTCTTTCTGTGGCCGTTCACTAGAGAAACAGGCGAGTTTTATAATGAGTCTAATTTCTTTTATTTTCAACAATGTTTTTTCTACAAAATGGTTGATGATTCTTAGTAGACTTGCTGGATATTTTTTAACATTTCAATTAAATTATTGATAAGCTAAAAAAGGAATGTATTTCAGCAACATTTTTGCTGTTAATTTAGGGGAATGATACGAATTAAATTATTTATAAGCAAGAGAGCAGTTTTATATTTATTTATATTTATATTTATTTTATATATGAGAGCAGTATTTTCGGTACTACAAGAGGCTTAATTAAGTCGAGAAGAGGGTTAGACTGGATTGTTGAGATGAACAAGCGATCTGAAAAGAACTGCGAAGCAGTTACGGGGGTTGGTGAGCTATAGCGAGCAGGGGGCAGGCCCCCTAGTTATTACAAAAAAAACTGATGACGTATAATGAACATGAACTTAATGGGAAAAGAAAAATTATAGTAATTAATTAATAAACTTATTTGATAAATAAAATAAATTCATAAATTTAACCATAAAGAAAAATTATATTTTTTAATTCCCACTTACAATCATTTAGTTAAATTACGCTGCAAACGCTCTAGACAAAAATAAACATTTATTAAGAACAATTTTTTTTTGTCCCCAAATTAACAACACTTTAGCTGTGTTGTTAGTTAGAACATTTTAACTCCTTATTGTATTGTGATATTGTTCTAAATATGTTTGAAAACAGTTGGAAATGTGTTTTATTAACATTGGATCGCAACACTATAATAACACATTTTCTGTCTCTGACAACACTTTTACAACACTATCTTTTTCTCTCACAACAAAATCGCAATACAATGGAACCGCTTTCTATTAGAAGTGTTCATTTCCTTTAGTGTGTTAAAATTGTCTTTACTTAGTGTTGCAAAAGTGTTTTTCCACATTTGTAGTGTATGCTTCCCTATTTTTGAAACTACATTAATTACCTTTTTCCAGTACATTAATTACTTAACAATTGTTACCGTCAGAGAAACGTAAAACTTGTATCTCTATTTAGAAGTTGCTACACAAACTAATTAAATAGTGTAAATTGCCTTTGAAATTTAACTACATAATGATATTCAATCTCTGGAAAACAATTGATGTTTATCTCTGAAGTGTGACCCTTAACCATATACCTAAACAAAGGTAATGTCGGCGTTTAGGGAAACAAAGGATCGTAAAACAGTTCCCTCTTGGACGTTGATACCATTTTATGCTTAGCCTCTTCTAAAATGGGTAATAAATTGTGACAGTGAAACCGTTAATTTCCACTGTAACCGGATTCTAATTAATAGGTCCACAAAACTTCTCGTAGATTTCCTAAATGTCGGATTTTATGATTCAAATAACATTTCGAGTTCTTTACGGTGTTCTGGTCCCTCTTTTTTAAGCATTTAAAATTATTGGTATCGTATTATTAAAATCCTAAATATTAAATAAGGTATTTTAGTTTAAATTGTATAAATTTGTGTGAGTTTCAAATAGTATTTTATCTATATTTGGTTGATCCACAGTTTAAAACAACACTTAAAAAAATACTATCAAGTAGTTTTAGAACTAATACCAAAAAATTCTTCAATATGTTTACATAAAAAAAGCTATAGGTATATTTTACTTATTAAACTAACTTTAAAAGGAAATTAATAGTAGTATCTTCGTTATAAACATATTAGAACTTCAAATAATGTTTATAATAATAACATACAATACAGACAATAATGTTTTTCATTTACATTTAAATTTTTATATATATAAACCTGTGAAGTAAACATATTATTTATTTATTTTAATCATGTGCAAACCAGATCTTTTATTTATTCTTTACACACAAACCTGACAAATCGATTCCGATACTTGCGAAAATAAAAGGATTAGCCATTTCTTTAGAAAGAGAAATAAAAGTTTGAAATGAATCGTGAAAGGAATCTTCATCAGATTCAGAGGGGATTCTCATAACACATACAAAATCCCTTTACTCTAAAAAGGTTTATTGAATTTAAGGCTCTTTTTTATATCTTAAACAACGAGTAAATCTCGTTGTTTATTCACAGTTAAGCACTTGAGGGGATTTATAGTTTACGAAAAAAAATCACTTAATTCTGGTGCTTTAAGATTTCAGTTCGATGCTATTATTTTTTTTAAATAGAGATTGGAATCGTTAAGTCTTAAATTAGCTTTTATTTTCATAATTTATGATTTATGGAAATTAATCTGAAGTTTGATGTTTTAGAATATTTTTTCATAAAATGAATTTTTGGAATTAATTTCAATTTTCTCGAGTATCTGTAAATTACCTTTCATTCGTACCATAGTGTATTTTTTATTTTGGTGGACATATTCTGCGATTTATTCATAGCAAACCGTAAACGTATTTAACATATTGCCTTAAAAGAGTTACAAACTCAAGCAAACTTGGAACAAACCTTAAATTTTAGTAGCTAAATTAAAGAAGTAAAATTGCATATTGATTCTTAATTTTTGAATATAAAAATCGTTCAAACTGTGTAATGCTAATTATTAATTAATTTTATACGCTTGTAATTGAACTAAATATAATATTTTTAATATGAATACATTAATACAGTAGATTGCTAAAGTGGTAGCTGACCCATAATGTACGGTTGGACTGTTCAAGTGTATCTATGGGAAAATAATTTTGTATAGTGCATTATGGAAATAAATTATTATTATTATTATTATTATTATTATTATTATTATTATTATTATTATTATTATTATTATTATTATTATTATTATTATTATTATTATTATTATTATTATTATTATTATTATTATTATTATTATTATTATTATTATTATTATTATTATTATTATTATTATTATTATTATTATTATTATTATTATTATTATTATTATTATTATTATTATTATTATTATTATTATTATTATTATTATTATTATTATTATTATTATTATTATTATTATTATTATTATTATTATTATTATTATTATTATTATTATTATTATTATTATTATTATTATTATTATTATTATTATTATTATTATTATTATTATTATTATTATTATTATTATTATTATTATTATTATTATTATTATTATTATTATTATTATTATTATTATTATTATTATTATTATTATTATTATTATTATTATTATTATTATTATTATTATTATTATTATTATTATTATTATTATTATTATTATTATTATTATTATTATTATTATTATTATTATTATTATTATTATTATTATTATTATTATTATTATTATTATTATTATTATTATTATTATTATTATTATTATTATTATATTAATGGAATCCTTAGTATGAGTTACCACTAGAAATGTTATTCTAAAATTTTGTTTGTGTGAATATCTGAATACAATCATATTAATAACCAGGTTCTTTTTTCTCTCATTATATCTGTCAATATACATAGCCTTCATTAGCAGGCTTTCAAAATATTATAGTAGACAGACAGCAACGTTTCCTGATCCAATGACGTCACTACGTAGAAGCAGAAACTGCGTAAACAGAAACCCTGTTGTGTTGCTAGGAAGAGCAAATCGTGATAAAAAGACGCTGTATATACAGGGGTTAAAATATCATATTTTTAAACTGACGTTCTTCATTTCACTCAAAATTCAGACACCGCGCTGGGAACTACTTTGTTTGTTAATGACGTCATAGGGTCAGGAAACGTTGCTGTCAAGTATAGCAGGAATTGGGTGCATAAAATCATCAATTCAATCTTTTTTTGATTCTTCATAGTATAGCCATAAAATGTCAAATCTGCAACAGTACAATTTTTGAACGTTTTTCTTACTTTCTGTTCACCCAAGAATAATAAAGTATGTCCAAGTTGTCCCTCAGCAAAAACCATTAAACAGTTTACGAGATTACTTGAATGCCAGCTCAAGCCATGTGTCCGTTTATTTTTCTTTTCTTTTCTAATTATTAGAAAATACCAGACATACTTTGGTTGCCAAGGAATACGTTGTCGTGTCAGTTAATTTATAACATCGAGTTATTAACTTTTCTTAGAAGTTAATATGCTCAATTATATTAATTAGCTACCCTTTGAAACTGTCAAATAATCTTTCATATTTTCATTTCTATCAAGGAACTTGATAAGAATCCTCAATTTTGTTTCCTAAGAAACTGCATTACAGTAACTTATGAGAGTCAATTTTAACGAATTTTGCTTTTTAATTACACGTTTTCCAACCTTCAGAAATTTAATTTTGGAATGAAATATGATGTTGTAAATTAAAAGAAAAGATTAATTTCATTTTTTAATAACTTTTATATTGTATTATAAAATTAGTTCATGAGTTATGACGAAAATATTACTTAAAAGGACTCAAAATAATTCATTTATAATTTTTTCTAAGCACTATAACTCAACTAAAATTTAAATTGCAAAGATGCTTTACATTTTTATTTCAATTAAGTGTCACATAAGTTCATAAACTGGAAATTTTTTATTCCAAAATAAATACAAAAATATTATTTTAAGGCAAAACATGAGAAAACCAGATTTTCAGCAAAAGAAAAGTGATTATTACTATACAGCTCAGTTTTATTTTAATGTTATAAGATGTATTTATACTTTACTTTAAGATAATACCTATTACTAGAATATTGGGCAGAAACTATTAAATAAGACTGCAACTAAACATTAATTCAATTTTATAAAATAAGAGTAATTTAAGAAATTAATTTTGTTTGATAAAATGAAATACAAAAAACCTATAAAAATTTATTACTTTTTAATTACTAAAATGCTTTTTAAAAAGGTTTAGTTAAACTTAAGTACAAGGCATCCTTGAAATGTCTACTTAACTACTTTATACTTCAAACTGTATGAATAGGGTGTTTCGAAAGTCTATGGTAAAAATTTTTTTTCGAATTTCCCAGATGCCCCCCCTCAAGTTGTTACAAATACTAAAACATTATTACCTGCAAATTTTCAGGTCTCTAGGACGATTTGTGACCCCCGCGCCCTTCAAAAGTAGGTTTCCCATGTTAAAGTATAGGAAAAATATTGAAAATATCGTCCTTTTTGGTTCTTTTCAATTTTACGAGCCTGAACGCAGTCAATATCGAATTAAAACCTATACATCATCTTTGGGACATCATTGCCTCAAGATCCTATCGTAAAAACATTCCATGGCACCTACTGGGGGGTAGTTATGCTTGCCGCGGGTGCTGGCCGGCGTTTGCGGAGGGACCTGATAAAAGCCTATTTAAGTGTTTATTGAACATTTTTCCTAAGGTACCTCGTTCTATTCTGTTTCTATTAGTAAAAACCCATTAGTTAGCTCCCGCCGCTAGCGCCCGCAAGCATCCTCGTTTTTCGGTGAATGCTCGCTTTTCACCCCCGTGTAACTATCCCCCAGTAGGTGCCATGGAATATTTTCCCGATAGGATCTTGAGGCAATGATTTCCCAAAGATGATATATAGGTTTTAATTCGAAATTGACCGCGTTCAGGCTCGTAAAATTGAAAAGAACCAAAAATGACGATATTTTCAATATTTTCCCTATACTTTAACATGGGAAACCTACTTTTTAAGGGCGCGGGGGTCAAAAATCGTCCTACAGACCTGAAAATTTGCAGGTAATAATGTTTTAGTATTTGTAACAACTTGAGGGGGGGGTATCTGGGAAATTAAAAAAATTTTTTTTTTGAAACACCCTACTGTATGAACCATCGAATGGCCGTTATAATTTAGTTTTTACATTGAAGCAGCATAAAAAGTAAGTAGGGTATTTTTTAGTTTTTCATTCCAATAGAATTATTCTTCTTTATGTCTGGAGGACAATGGACTATAGTTTCTTAGAACTAATTTTTATTTGGAGTTATTTTTAGTAGTGCCTTTTCTAGGATTTTTTTAACTGAAACAAAAAAAAAGTGTAACATAATAAAAATTTAGGATACATAGTTTTTAATTTGTTTCTTACCAGCATAAAATGTTTTATTAACCGGAGAAGATAAATATTTCCTTATTTTAATCCTCTTTTATTAGAAAATCGATTTGCATAGCTTTAAAAAATAATATGCCACGCACACACACTACTTTATTTTTAAGTATAATTACATAACATATTGCCCACTTAAATTTTGAGTGAATCCAGTCACATTTATACACACTACTAAATGTTTAACTCAGCTACAGCATTTGTGTAGATTTTTTTCCAACGGGGAAATATCAAAAATCCCTCTACGCAGCAAGTATTCCGAAATTTCTGGGTCGCAATGCTAAGTTTGATCTCATAGGTGGAAATTGTTCACTAAGGAAAGCTTAAAAAGAAATTTCCAGCGTGTCACGTAATGCGATTGTAATGCAACACCATCTTTTGTGAGTCACGTCATACTGTTATTATGCTGGCCTTGCCATTTTTTTCTCTATATTAGATTGGAACTTATAATATCTTAAGTGTTACGTACGGTTTACTTGAGTTGGCTCTTTCTTTTCATATTTATCTCTTTTACTTAGTTTTTCATAGAGGTATTAGAAACGTAGGTGAATCATGTAAATATATAATAACTAGCTGATATACCCGCCTTTGCTCGGGGGAAAAAGGCTTACCAAACTGTGTGTAAAAATGAATAAGAATTATTTTCTTCACTGTATTCCTTTCCGCGGAGTTATTTAGATACAATAGAGTCAACTGCCTTCCCGCTAGGAATCTTTTTTGATGGCATACTACTTCTTTAAGATGTAAAAAAAAAACTTTAAAAAACCATCTGTTTAGATTTAACGTGTGAAATTCCCATCCCCGTTCCTAAAAAGAATAGGAAAAAAGTTAGGGGACCTTCTGAACCCCCCTTATTTTTTTCTCTTTAATGTCCTTTGCTCCCTCCATCCATTTTTGCAATTGGTATACAATAAATGTATAATTGAGGCAAATTTCTCCGCCTTCGCTTCACAATAAAGGTATATTATTGAACAGCAATTTCTATAGATAAAACTTATTTCCCCTTCATCCCGCTAAATTTTTATAAAATACAAAACAATTAAATATACATACTTTTTTAAGATGTTAAACAAAACCTTTAAAAAAACCCGGCTTAGAATAAATTAGTGTTTATAACCATTTTTTAATAATGATAAGTTTTTTAAATCAGGGGGAGACCCCCTGAACCCCCCCCCCTTTGCTGATTTATCACCAACTCATTCTTTGAAAGAAATTTCAAACATGAAATAAAAGTAAACATCATTTGAATCGACACCAACTATTGAAAATGTCTCTGTTTAATTTGAACTTTGCTGAAAATACTTAAATTTGATTAAATAGAAAAAAGAATGAAATTTTTCAGTGGAACGGTTTTTGGTTAATCATCAAAAATTATTTTCTTCATCAGAGCTTTAAAAAATTCACCTGTTATAAAACATTTTTAGATAAATATTTCTAACAATAGAGGTATTGCGTCACCTGAAAGGAGCAATAACCGTTATCAATTTAAAATTGAAGGATGCGCATAAGGGGCAAAAAAGGCTCCTTGGAATGCTTTGATTCTGAAAATTCTTTTTTCCAAACCTTCCTAGTTGTGTGAGGAACAACATGCTAAATTTTCATAACAATCACATTAATAATGTGGGTGCTAGAATCCAAAAACTAAAAACTTGAGTGAATATTCTAACCCCCGTGCACCCCCTCCAGAATGGAATATCGAAAAATCCAGAAATTACTTTCTTTGAAATACTCTCAAGAAGGTATTACCAACAGTTCACTTTGTAATATCAATTTCTCGGTACTGTTTTCTTCGAAAATGTAAAACTTTGTTTATGCTCAGCAAAAACGGGTTTTTGGAATATTCAGACCTCTTAAAATTCGAATATCCAAAATCTGAAAAATGCCTTTCTAGATATTGTTGCTAGGTACCTTCCTGCGAAATAACGAAGATCTGGGGTTTTTTTGGACGCCGCTAGGCTCAAAAACGTCGAAAACGCTCCAAACCCCCCTGTGGGTCAGAAAAAAGAAATTTCGAAAAATCCCTTCTTAGTGCGCGTATACACCGTAAGGTCTTCGACCCTACCAAGTTTCGAGTCTTTAGCCCCGGTAGATTTTGCTGTGCGTTGATGAGTGAGTGAGTGGTAAAGCTCTTTTATTATTATAGACTAGCTGATATGCCCGCCGTTGCTCGGGGGATAAAAGGCTTATCAAACTGTGTGTTAAAATAAATAAGAATTATCGTTTAGATGCAATAGAGTCAACAGTCTTCCCAATGGGATTCTTTTTTGATGCCATACCTCTTCGTTAAGATGTAAAAAAAAAACCTTTAAAAATGCCACCTGTTTAGATTTAATGTGTGAAATCCCCATCCCCGTTTTTAAAGAGTAATTTTTCAAAATAGAAAAAAAGTCAGAGGACCTTCTGAACCCCATTATTTTTTCCCTTTTGTCCTTTTCTCCCTCCATCCATTTCTGCAATTGGTATAAATGTATATTTGAGGCAAATTTCTCCGCCTTCGCTTCAAAACAATTAAATATACTACATACTTTTATACTTTTTTAGATGATAAACAAAAGCTTAAAAAACCGGTTTAGAATTAGTGTTTATAACCATTTTTTAATAATAATATTTTTTTTTTAAATCAGGGGGAGACCCCCTGAGCCCCCCTTTGCTGATTTATCACCAACTCATTCATTGAAAGAAATTTCAAACATGAAATATAAGTCATCATTTGAATCGACACTGAAAATGCCTGTGATAAAATATTGTAAAATATATAAAAAATTTGAACTTTGCTGGAAATACTTAAATTTGATTAAATAGAAAAAGAATAAAATATTTCAGTGGAACGGTTTTTGGTTATCATAAAAAAATTATTTAATAATTAAAAATTGCTTCTTTATCATATTTTTTAAAAATTCACCTGTTATTAATCATTTCAAAATAAATATTTCCAACAATAGAGGTTTTGCATTACCTGGAAGGAGCAATAACCGCAATAAATTTAACATTGAAGGCTAAGCATAAGAATTTAGAAAAAGGACAAAAAAGGCTCATTGGAATGCTTTGATTCGGAAAATTCTTTTTCGCTAACCTTCCTGGTTGTTTGAAGAACAATATGCTAAAATTTCATAACAATCACATTAATAATGTGGATGCTAGGATCCAAAAACTAAAAACGGGAGTGAATATTCAAACCTCCGTGCACCCCCTCCAGAATGGAATATCGAAAAATCCAGAAATTACTTTCTTTGAAATATTCTCAAGAAGGTATTCCCAACAGTTCACTTCGTAATATCGATTTCTCGGTATTGTTTTCTTCGAAAATGTAAAACTTGGTTTATGCTCAGCAAAAACGGGTTTTTGGAATATTCAGACCCCTTAAAATTCGAATATTCAAAATCTGATAAATACCTTCCTAGATATTGTTGCTATGTACCTTCCTGCGAAATAACGAAGATCTGGGGTCATTTGGGATGCCGCTGGGCTCAAAAATTCCGAAAACGCTCCAAACCTCCCTGTGGGTCAGAAAAAAGATATTTCGAAAAATCCCTTCTTAGTGCGCGTATACACTGTAAGGTCTTCGACCCTACCAAGTTTCGAGTCTTTAGCCCCGGTAGATTTTGCTGTGCGTTGATGAGTGAGTGGTAAAGCTCTTTTATTATTATAGATGATTATAAGAAAAACTATGATAAACTATGAAATATAGAGCATTTTCAATCACATGACTCGGACCTAACAACGGCCTTAGCAACAGAAGGTTGTTACAGTTTTTTGCCCTACACAGGTTAACAGTTACAGAAAATGACTAGCCGTGGAATTCTTCTATTGGATCATTTGCAATCACGTGATCCCATACCTAAAAACCGTCTTAGCAACAGATAAATAACGGCCTTAGCAACAGTTAAAAGCCCTACAGTAGATACACAGTTAAAAGAAAATAACCGGTTGTGACGTCACCTGAAAACACTCTATACTACATCATGATTGGATAGGTAATAGCTTAAGTAAGGGAGGAATTTATAAACTATTTAATTTTATACGCACAATCAGTGTAAGAGGACGTTCAAATATTACGTAAGCACCTAAGGGGGGTTGCTATTTGCTTATTTTTCCTGACAAGGAGGGAGGGGGTATAAGGGATACTTACGTGAGATGTTACAAACACTGCATTTTCGAAAATCTCTTGTTTCGTGCATAAATAATTTCAAAATTCAACCAAAAAATAAATGTCACAAAAAACTAACTGAACAAGGGAAAAAATTTAAGCATTTTCACGAGGAAAGTTTTAACGATAGGTGAACAATGAATTTCATAAATCTAAGCATTACTGAAGATTTTGTACAAAAATAGATCAAAGGAGGGGTCGGGCAGTTTTCTTGCGTAATTATGAGAGGGGGGGGGTTGCGGTTTGCTTACTTTTGCTGACAAGGGGAGGGAGGTGAAAAATGACCAAAAACTTGCTTACGTAATATTTGTACGGCCCCTATGAGGTTAGACATATCTATATAAACTGGTTCGAATGAAAGTGGTCTAAATCCACTGAACGTAGTTTTGAGAGAATGAAGGTTTTCTCTAAAGGCGCCTGTGTTATGGAGAATGCATTTTTAGGCAGCTCTTGTGGGCCAATCATTGAACTTATAACTTAGGCGACTACCACACTAGGTGAAAGATCTTCAACGAAATCCTAATCCATGTTTTTCTCAAATTTTGTGTTTCGGGAATTATACCACTTTCATCATGAGCAGCTCATATACAAACCACTTTTACGTGTTTTTCTTTAACGGTGAAGTTTATATTCTTGTTTAATATGGTGATTTTGGCATTTACAAATAAATACATGAAGTGATTAGGTATATATAATCAAATAGATTGGAATAATTCAATTGGACAATATAGCGTAATCATATAAACACAATTGAATCGTCAGTTTGAAAAAGGGAATAAGTCCAAAAACCTAGTTTTGAGAGTATTAGTTATGGAAATTTCCTTGCATAAACACCAAGTTCTTACAGGAAATTCAGAACCCCATTTAGAATACAGAACAATCAATTTAAAAAATATACGTATATTCACACTCACAAAAAAAATACTGTACAGTTGAAATAAGTTGATTGACTTTATTCCGTTTTCAAACTTATGAAACTTCGGTTTATTAACTACTTAAATTGACAATTAAATTATATTTCTGCTTAGTTCACTGCGAGAAATAGAACGATTAAGACAAATTGAATTTAAAAGTTTTATGAAACAGAGTCATTAAGGCAGAATCAATTGAGTAAGTGAACATGAATGGAGTCAAACATTCACTGTATAAAATAGGGCAAAAATACTTTAAAATTAAAAACGATTTTTTTTTTTGGATTAGTTTGAATTAGTAAGAATAAGAAAAGAAAGACAAATTAACTTAAATTTCAAATTTAATCGATAAATACAATGAATGGACATCGATTTCACCAAAATCAAGGGACTACAGAAATGACAACCATTTGAAACCAAACATAGCTCTCGAAGTCATTTCACGCAGTGGGATTGGAAAATGTCATTCTCTTTAAGACTTAAAAAACATAAAATAGTTCGTCGTTGAGATCTCATATGTGCTATTACTGATTCAGAAGGCGCCACTTTGAAACGAAATGAAGATAAACCATTAGCATTAGTAAAAGAGATAACAAACCCAATATGAATATGTCTATCTTAAAATCCTTAATATAGAAGGACATCCTTTATGAAAGGAAACAGACAAACATTATGCCCGAAACACAAAGGACACATTATTAAAGTAACTCATCAACCAATAGGAGCTCCAGTCGTAAATGAGATTCATTCGCTTGTCTTAAGACAATTCTTACAAACAGCGTTTTCCCTTTTGCCCCAGAGTATACAAACACTCCTCATTACTGACAATACCCCATTGTGCCAAAATGAAACATCCCCCGCCAATACGCGCGTTCTTTCAACATAAGAATGCCTCCGAGCTTTCTGACCTTCTACTAAACGAAACAACTCAAAAATCTATCCTCACAATCCCCGAATTCCTTTCCGGCGAGCCTCAAACATTTATCCGGCTTATAGAAAAGGCCCAATATTATTGGGGCTCTACAAATAAATATTCATCAACGACGTATTGCCCAAAGGTAACGAACGAACGGCGATCATTTTTAAGAGCCGTCTTTATTGTGAAGCTAAAGTGAAGCTTTGAGGGGGGAAACTCATCGAGATTAATCTTTGGGGTTATTAATGTCTGAACCAATTAAAAACTCCGCTTTTGAAACGAGTCGAAACGGCATTGGCGGAATAAAAATCACGTGATATTGGGAATCGGCTTTGACTTTAACGACGCTCGTGCGAAACAAAGTAACAATTACGGAGCGGTTGTGGAGCACTAGTACCTCAACCGCTTGATCACTTTACTGTAATTGGATACGTTATTTAGGATGGTAATAATACGATGATTTCCGAGCTCTGTTTTCTCGAAATTCCTATTTAAAACTTCATGATTATGATTTAAGACAGTTTTGCTAAAATTAAATATATTTAACGATTGGAATGTACCCAACCATTCATAAATTAATTAATTCGGTATCTTTTACTTAGGATTCTAATAATCCATGAAAGATTCTCGCAAAATTTGATTGGAATTGTTAAAACAGTGTCTCATGATGCAAGGTAAAGGAGGGAAAGAGTATGCACAAAAGTTATTTTGGGCTATAAAATGGAGAATTTAAAAACCAGAGTTTCAAATATTTACAGAATATATATTTACTGACTTAAAAGTTAATGATTGAAATAGAAAGCAGGCTTTCATGGCCGGATGTATTAAAAGTAGAAGTTTCCGGACTTGGTTGCCGTGGTCTCCAATATTTTCGCGAAACGTCCGAGTTCTTTCCATCGAGACCATGGCAACCAAGCCCGGAAACTTCTACAAAAAAGAAAAGTTTCAGCTTTAACAAAAACATGTAAAAGTCACCAGAAAATAAAAAATTCCATCATGCGTACTCTTACCCGATGTGGCGGGTAATCATACTTATTTCCATTTACACTATTTCCTACAGGGAAAAAACCAGTTAATCCTCTAAAATTTGCGTAAAGTATCAGAGAACTTTTTAGTATGGATGGATGATTTTGTGCTTTCAGTTGGATGAATGTGCCCACCTTTTAAAAAGGGGGTTGTGTATGCGAATGGCGGGGACTGCAGTATTTCACTTCCATTGCTTTGGTTCACAAGTGCGAACGAGGTTACGCTAGGTACAAATACTGGTAAGACATGGGTCAATGGAATTTTCGAATTCACACACAATATAAAAAAAATATTAATATCTGAATAAAATGACTGAATTACACATTTTAACATTGCATAACAACAAAGGATCAAAACACCACCTAATAATCAATTTTTCTTAATATTCATCTTCAATATAGCATTCACAATCCCTACAGAATACAAAAGCACTAAGAATAACTTCCAGACTATGAAAAGTCACTTAGTTAAACAAATTTCTCCATATATTAATAACGCGTTATTTCGTAATAAACAAAGCGGAGTTTCTAAGTCCTCAGCTCCAATTCCCACTGCAATAAATTCTCCTCATCAGAGTTGGAAATAAATAATATGCAAATCCCCACGAGAGGGGAAAAAGAAGGTTAAAATCTTTCCCCAAGCGGCATACGGCTCTCGACCTTACACCTCTTCTTCCAAGTCGTTTGAATGCAAATGCAATTGATTATTATTCAGACCCAGTGAAATATAATGTGATGAAAATCGGGGAAATATAAGCTAGCCTGGGAAAGTTTGTAAAGAACGACGCGGGGGCTCCATATGCGAATATTCTTTTCTGTAGGTTAGGTCGGGTTTACATGGAGCCAATAGAGTGACGCGGGCGGTCGAAACTTTTCTATAAATTAGGGTGATCAGACGTCCCGATTATGGAGGCACAGTCCCAAATTTCGCCTGGCTGTCCCACTGGTTCAATGTTCAGCCTAAATGTCCCGCTTTTCTGACCCTGGGCTGTATTCTAAAAGACAAACACGTAAAGAAACGAGAACGGTACGGAAACTGTGAAAAAGCTCTCGACACGGCGTAACTCCGGGGCTCTCGTCTGCCATATTGTTCCGAGATTCGAATCCATGCGGATTGCGTTTACACTTTTTGTGGTCCGTTAAATAGTTCCAAAAAATCTAGAACAGCTACTAATTACCAAAAAAAAAAGTCGTCGTCAGACATAAATATA
The DNA here is from genome assembly GCA_963680715.1 of Tetragnatha montana. Lineage (NCBI taxonomy): Eukaryota > Metazoa > Arthropoda > Arachnida > Araneae > Tetragnathidae > Tetragnatha > Tetragnatha montana. The sequence goes on along the minus strand of OY796676.1, from coordinate 56,863,733 downwards.
ATACGAAAGTAATGGACATCTAGTGTTTGTATGAATTTGTATTATCAGTGTATAATACTTGTAAGGATTTGCGAAAGATGGAGCCCTGAGCGCACGGGAAGGGAAATGGTAGCTTTCGAGTTCCCGTTTTCAAATCACACGTTACGTGAGATTTTTCACCGTTTCTGTATCGTTTCCATCTCGTTTTCTTCTACGTGTTTGAGTTTCTGAATACGGCTTAATGTCCAGACTAAATGTCCCGCTTTTCTGACCAAGTTCCACCAAACGAGCTGAATTAATTAAAAGCAATTGATCTCATAAAATATTATATTGCAGGAGTGTGTGTGGAGGAGTGCAGGAGTGTCTCAGGATTCAACCCCTCCCGAAGTTTTAGTGATTAGTTTGCACAGGTTTTTTCTCTTTAAAATTCTGTTGCGTAAGTGGCGGTCTGTTCCTAATGTCTGAAAATAAATTGAAACTATTTTAAAGAGTAAAATTTACAAAACTTTCTAGGGGGAGTACCCCCTTTCCAAGCAAGGTACATTAAGTGATCTCTTAAAGTTTTAGAGCTAATTACAAAGTTTAAATAAAATATACATTTACCCTATTATGTTTAGGGAAAGGGTTTGAAAATTATTTTGGTTTACAACCACTCAGATACAAATGTTTATGTTAAGGACTTGGTGTGTAAATACTAAATTTATTTCTTATATGAGATCTAAAAACATTCCCTTTCAGTGATTTATTTAATCCCTGCAAAAACTTTAACCTCCCATTGTCATTGAAATGTCCCGACTTTTAGATTGAAAAGCCTGGTCACATTACTACAAATGCTAACGCAGCTACTACGTCATAGAGCCAAGAACCAATGGAATGACCAGATTCTACTTACATCGATGCGATAGGGAATTTCCGACCGTTTTCCCCTCGTCGTCGCTGCATGTAAAGCCGCCCTTAATATATCGTTGCGCTCAAGAAGTTTTGACACGTTAAAGGGAACATAGATTTTAAAGTGGGGGATTTTTGAGAATGGCTTTAATTAGACTCTGAAGAAGTGGGGAATTTCGCGCACGCGGATCCAAGAACTGTTTTCTTCAATTATCGTGTTTGGAATGGGATTTTGAGTAAAGGGTTCTTGTGGCATTGCTTGTTCCTTGCACGTAGAACTTTCAAAGTTTGGTGTGCATGTGTAATTTGAAAGTGAAATAAATGCTTTTATGTGTGCAAGATTTGGGGCTATTCAATTCATTATGCATTACAGGTTTTATGAACCAAAAAGCTATAAAACTTAATGTGTTCAAATTCGACAACTTCTTATTTTACCATTTAAATTGGTTTATTTAAACTTTAAATAATATTAAAGATTGGTGTTTTTAATTTAATTTAAAGAGATGACAGATAATCAGGTAAAATTTTGAGATCATGTATTCCCACATCAAGGGATACATGATCTTTTTGTGGGGGATACTTGATCCCACTCACTTTTTCCCTTCGTTGTTTCAAGTTCATTATAGTTAGATTATTTGATGAACTTGACACAAATAAGGGAAAAATATTTTCTCGATTTTAAAAATAGAAAAATCGAAAAATAAGTTATTCCCATTATTATAGAACATATTAGTAGGTCATATTTTTAATATTGCTATTTTTTTCTTTCAAAAGTAAAATTAAATTACAAAAACTTAAATTTTAACTTCATAAAAGTCGAGAGAGAGACAAGAATTTTTGGCTTGATTGATATTTTTAAACAGTCGTTCTTACTACAAATATTTTACAGTTATTTTATTTGTTGAAGGCTAAAGGATTTCAATTAGTACTTTTTGCTTAAATCACTGCTCAAATAAAAATTTATTATCACTTATGGTTTATTTTTTGTATCTTTCCTTCGGGACACCAAATGTAAACATCAAAATTTGAAAATTGTTGTTTTGTTAGTTACAAAAGCAAGTCTTACGTGAAGGAAACCAAAGTTCTGTCAATTGTCTCTTAAAGAACATTTCTCATACTATGAAATGTCATTTTCAAGTTCCTCATTGATGGAGATTATTCATGGAGAAACATATTGCACAACACTATTTTTATAATACATTTCTGGAAAGAACTCATTTTTAAGACTTTTCACATATTCAGAACGCTATCACAACACAATATGGTGTTAAAGTGTTATACTAAGCAACACAACTAAAGTGTTGCTAATGAGTTAACAAGGCTTAAAAGAACAAAAAAAGTGTTATTGAATGCATTTATATTTTTGTGAAGCGTCTTTAGTGTAGCACCAAATGTACTTGAAACAACATGGTATCTAAATCAGTGTTCCATCCATATCCGTCTTATATATCCTTATTATTTATCGATATTTTTCAAACTATCTCTGCCGAAGTACAGTTCGGAGAAATGTTCATAAAAAAAAACCGCTCCCAACACGCCATGAAATTGTATCCAGTGGAATATATTTTTAAACTTTGATAGAATCCAGATTAAGGTGACGGCAAAAAAAATCGCTGAAGGAAAAGGTTAAGGGAGAACCTGAAGAAGTCTCGACATTCAGTGAGCTTTTCCCAGATGAAGGCTTTCACCAGAAATCCTGGGAAAATATTTGCCGAAGCACTGGTCGCATACCGATATTCAAATCTCTTGTTGACTAAGTCTCATATATTACTAAGTAGTGACTGTATTTGATTGGTACATTCGCTACATCTGACTGACTGGAAAAACTTTTATTACTTGTTTTTTTTTTCTTTTTTACAAAATGTGTTGAATAGTCGGGATTTTATTTTTAAAACTCCCTCATTCATTTTTTTATCGGCATGGATCAGAAAGAAAGTGTGTTAAAACCAAGGGGGACACCAACATTGCATTTTTGAAACTTTTTAATAACAAAAAAATCGTATCATGAAAAATATTTTTTCTGTAGATATAATCAAACTTTATATCAAGATTAAACCTTGTAAAATTCTCTTTTAAATCGAGGGGTAATACCAACATTGCTTTATTTAAATGTTTTTTCGTCAACATAATTAAAATTTAAATGAAATTATACCTTGTGAAATTCTCTTTAAAACGAGGTTTACACCAATATTATTTTTTAAAACTTTTAATAAAGAGCCTGAAAAAAAATTATTCGTAGACAGTCATATTTTACTAGAAATTAATATCTTAATCTTAGAATTGAAAATCATGTGAACGGTGCACAAATTGACTCATTCACAATTGAATGAGTCATTCCCACTGCAAACGCTCCACACTAAAATAAACACATTTTAAGAACACTTTTTGTCCTCAAATTGACAACACTTTAGTTGTGTTGTTGCGTAGAACACTTTAACACTCATAATGTTGTGAAAGTGTTATGACTATGTTGTGAAAGTGTTAGAAATGTGTTCTAAAAACAGTAGTGTAAAACATGTTTAGAATCTGAAAGTGTTCTTAAATTTTGGTCGAGCAACTCTAGATGAGAACACATTTCCTGTCTCTATATTTTCTTAGCAACACTTTTATAGCACTATCTATTTATCACACAACACAATCGCAACACAATCGAAATGCAATCAAAACGCTTTAGATTAGAAGTACTCATTATTGTGTTTACTAAGCGTTGCAAAAGTTCTTTACGCACGCATTTGCACAGCATTATCTAAATTATTTTAGTTGTCAATTGATTCTTTATATAATTTAGTCAAAGCGCAGTTTTAAACATCCGTATCAGGTCCAAAGAAGAAGTAATACATCGGTATCCAAGAGTGTAAAAGTATCGTGCGATAATGGCACACCTGGAAAATCTTACATCTTTATTATATGGGTACCGAGAATAATTTAGAACAATGGTTTAAATTGTGGTTTTGAGGTGACTTTTTTGGTTTGTTGAATTTGAAATTCCTTCAAAAGAAGGAGAGAATAAAAACATGACAGAGCAGAAACAATATAAAAAATAAACAGAAAAAATAAGAGAATAGTATTCGTCAAAATCAACAAATCAAATAAAGCCATAGCTCTTAATAACTCCAGATACGTTTTTACTAAAACTGAATGATTTTCTAGTTGTGAATGTTATTGTAAACAAAACTGATGGCGGTAGGAAAAATTGGGAAAAAAATCACAACTAATACGTTGCTGTTAATAGCTTACGAACTTAACGAGAATGTCTTCAAATTTCCCCTTAAAACATGAATCTTTCGCTATAGGTACAACATTCCTCACCATCTTTATGAGAGCTGTTCCCCCGATCCTTTCATTTCTTTCCTTGCACAGCTCATGTAACCATCGCCACGGTGTAGAACGCGTTCGGAATTAATTTACATCAGCGAACGTAATGTTCGACGAAATTGCAAATGCTCGATATCACGCAGTAGCTTTTATAATCACGAGCAGGTGACGTAAAAAATCGAGTCACGTTCTTAAGACGGAAAAATTAGAGTGCAGGTACTTAATCATTTGCCCAAAAACTCATATACTTACTCTGCTCAAGAATTTTCTAGGATATTAGTCTTAACAGCCATATCGAAGAGATATGTTCCCGTTTTCATTAAATCCTACCGGTATCAGTAGCATTTCTAAACCTAAGATACATTTTTAATATTGGTTCTAAAGTGAATAGTACATCTTTTCAATCTGCCTGTTTTTGCAATATCTAAATTTTTTTTACTTGATCAATTTCTCGATATTAATATTTTCCTCTTTGACAAATAAAAGCTTAAAAACTTTTACAAAGTTCCTAGACGAAATATTTTTGAAACTTAATATATGTGCGTTGTTATCTGTGAAACATGGAAAGGCTCATTTTTATTGTATTATATCGACAGCCACGTTGCAAAAGCCTGTAAGTGCAAAACCTCAGTTTTCAGGAGACGAAAAAACCAAACTATCGCAAGTTTGGTTTTTGGCAAGCATGGCGATGGTTTGATGATAAGCATTTTAAAATAACGCTAATAACTCACGTTTTTCTGAGGACGACACTGCTTCCCCTCAACATCACTGCAACTTACAGAGTTTTGCTTGGTGATTGGGAGGTTCCCAACTTATAAGTTATTACAAATCGTCATGGAGAAGTTTTGAAGCGTCTTTGGCCGATTTTGGTGGCACTGAGATGTGCGCAAGGCCATCTTTAACAAGTACAACTCAAAACCTTATTTTCGCCAAAAAATGTTCTTAAAGGCTTTTGCAACGTGGCTGTCGATATTAAACTTTTGTAAAATGTTTGTAATATGTATTGGGCGCAACGGACCTTTGGTTGAGGTGCTTGGCATTTTGCTCCTCCAGGTAGTATTATTTATAATATAAATCAGGTATAAGCACAATATTCAAACAAAAAAAAATTCAGCACCAGCATTATCTCTTACTATTGGTTAGATATTGAATTGATAACATGTAGAGTTTATAATCGGCTAATCAAAAACTCATAATTTGGGGATTCGTAACACCTGAAGTTAAAGATTTATTCATTATAATTGTAAATTTGGAATAAGTTACATTCACATGCAATTCATTTTACCAAAAACTATAATTAATTCAATTAGGCCGTCCGGGTGTGAGACGTTGGATGGACCCCCTGATGAGAGTCCAACGTCTCATACCTTTATATTATATTATTTTTTCTGTAAATTTTGGCTTGTTTATAATAACATACAATAAACGAAAACATACGCCTTTTTCATCAGTAACTTACCCCACACAAATAGTCGATCTACCTCTTTCAAAATATTCGCCAAAAGTGACTTAGTAAGTACTTTTCTCCTGTAAGCCTACGATATATAACTTTGTCACAAAATCAAAAAGACATGGTTTTGAGAAATATAACGTCCCAAAATTATAAAAATTGCAGTAAGATGCTATTTTTTACTCTCCAATCAAATGAAAATCCTTTTAAATCGTTAAAATAAATTGCTTAGGCACAATTCCAATTTAGGTACAATCCGTCCGGTTCAAAATTATCAAGCTATTTTCGACGCCAAACAACAAAAAGATCGCCAAAATCGCAAATCATTTTTTAATTACACAGTTATATAGATGACAGTAATAAAAATTTGTCTATATTTCTGTTATACGGCATTAAAAATGTTTTGTTGATTTTTAACGGTCGAGAACACACACATACCCTTTTGAACAGTAACAGACGACATTAGTGTGACGTCACTTGCTTGTTTGGAAACGTTGATTCTATCCGTGATTGGTTCCGTGATTGGAAGTAAATCCGTACGGAACCAATCACGGATGGAATCAACGTTTCCAAACAAGCAAGTGACGTAATGACTAATGTCGTCTACTCAACCAGCATAACAATATACAAATCCTATCAAAAGTTTAGATTAGAAACGCGCGGTTCTGAAATTCAATCTAGCCGGCTTATTCCCATACTTTTCTCCGGGACTCTAACCATAACCCTTCCTCCACAACTTAAAATCCCTCACTTCAAGAGAGATCAAGATTAAATCACAATTATCCAACAAACCCCCCGAATTTGAAATTAAAATGCATTAGGGGTTATGCCCCAACTTTCTCGGGATACTTATGCAAAATAGTTAGCAAGGTGAAGTACAATTAGTTTAATCACTCCCATAGCAATAGCGTTGTCGCCCATTCTTCCCGCATGGCCTTTCACGCTTTAATGGCGGCGTTCAGTAATTTCAGAGTTGTTTCTTAGTTAGCCTTAACGAATGGAATGGGTGCAAATTGGTGTAGTCTCAAATGTTACTATCGGGAGTGCCGAAGTTTAAAAATAATTGCTTGCTGATGACAGAAATAGAGCATTTTCAATCACATGACTCGGACCTAACAACGGCCTTAGCAACAGAAATGTTACAGTTTTTTGCCCTACAGAGGTTAACAGTTACAGAAAATGACTGGCCGTGGAATTCTTCTATTGGAGCATTTGCAATCACGTGACCTCATACTTAAAAACCGCCTTAGCAACAGATTAACAACGGCCTTAGCAACAGTTAAAAGCCCTACAGAAGGTACACAGTTAAAAGAAAATAACCGGTTGTGACGTCACCTGAAAACACTCTATATTAATGAACGATGGTTGAGCATTGAGCAACCGATGTGTAAGGTTATGTAATAGAAGGGGAGCCCAGAGTGTTTTTGGGTAGTAACTCGAGCGCGTCAGATAATCATAAGGGGGATACCTTGCATGCTTTTGAGTAACTCCACCAAATATAAGCTCTCTATGTTGGTGGGTAAGTTTAGAACAGCCCGTCAGATTTGTAAAAAAATTAGTTAAATGGACATACTCGAGCGCGTCAGATTGGCTACAGAGACAGTTAAGAACTAGTTGAGACTAGTTTTCTGGCTACTAGTCCATAAACATTTTGTTTCGTACATTTTTCTCAAAAAGAGCGATAGCGTTTTACCAGTCTTGGCTTTACTTTGCAACTTTGTAACCCTCCCACTCCCTTGCCCACCGCTCAAATCGGCAGATTTTAGAAAATGTACACTTTTTAGCTGGTAACTAACCTACCTTATCTTTATCTGACGCGCTCAAGTATGTCCATGTAACTAATTTTTTTTTACAAATCTGACGGGCTGTTCTTAACTTACCCACCAACATAGAGAGCTTATATTTGGTGGAGTTACTCAAAAGCATGCAAGGTATCCCCCCTATGATTATCTGACGCGCTCGAGTTACTACCCAAAAACACTCTGGGCTCCCCTACTATAATCAAAAGTTTGGTTAAGGCCATATTCACCACTAATCTGATCTAAGGTTAACCTGGAATAAAGCTTTTTCGTCAACGCTGATTGGCTTAAACTTGTTTTCCTTCTTCAACTAATAGTCCAGGCAACGAATGCTCAAAAAAAGGTATAGAGGGAAATTCTTGGAGCACAATTTTTGACTTCGGAACTTTGTTTGGACTAGTTAGGAGGTGAACATATCAAAAGTCCCCGCCCGTAGCCCTTACGCCGGAGTGAGGAGGGGTGTTCGAAAGTCTCATTTTTCAGTTTTTGGCTAATTACTCTTACAAAATCCATCCCCACGAAAAAGTTTCAATTCGCTTTTTTAAAGCATATAAAATTATCAACAATTTAAGACCCTTCCCAGGTTTATACGTTCAATTGATCCCGAGTTACATCTCTTCAAAAAGGGGAAAGTTTTTCTAAAAATTCGAAAATTTGAGTAAAAAATGTATTTAAAGCAATTTATTGGCTATATTACCCATCTAAAAGGGAATTAAAGGCTATTACCTTATAATGCACTTATTTAGCTTTAATTTAAGCCCTGAATCAAGTATGTGAGACCAATAGTTCTCACGTTATCTTAAAAAAACAAAAATTGGGAAAATGGGATTATCCCAGTATAGTCCAGTCAAATAGTATTTATTTTAAAAAATATTTGGGGTAGAAGATATTTTTCTCTATCCGTATGTTGTTTTGGGGTGCTGAATCCGAATCTGAGGTTTGCCAACAAAATTTCGGGACGGAACATTGTTAAAATTCGAAAAAATGGCAAAAATTCGCCCCTTTTTTTCGTTTTTTGCCCCTAGCACATTACCTTTGCACTTCTGAGCTAAACAATCAATACAAAAAATAAAGAACACAAACCAAGCTACAAAAAAGTCTATTACAACTTTTCTCTCAGGCGCGTAGTTTCGCCGATAGAGCACGTTGAAAAAGGGGTTATTTTCGTTCGATTGGTAGAAAATGTCACTAGTATCGCCAAAACGCCGAATTTTTGGAACATAATACTTTAAAAACTGCTTTAATAATATTCTTCATCAAATCGACCATCTAAAAACTCTAATGATGATTAACTAAATGCATTTTCGTTGCGTGATTTCTCTTACGAATGAAAGTTCCATAGGAGATTATAGTATTTCGATAACTACATATATGTTGCTTCTTCGAGATTACATACAAAAGTGTTCTTTTGACTATTTTATAAGTTTTTGGGGGTGCTGAATCCGAATCTGACGTTTGCCAACAAAATTTCGTGACGGAACTTTGTGAAAATTCGAAAAAATGGCAAAAATTCGCCCCATTGCCCCCAAAAATTGCCATTTTTTGGAATTTTCACAAAGTTCCGTCACGAAATTTTGTTGGCAAACGTCAGATTCGGATTCAGCACCCCCAAAAACTTATAAAATAGTCAAAAGAACACTTTTGTATGTAATCTCGAAGAAGCAACATATATGTAGTTATCGAAATACTATAATCTCCTATGGAACTTTCATTCGTAAGAGAAATCACGCAACGAAAATGCATTTAGTTAATCATCATTAGAGTTTTTAGATGGTCGATTTGATGAAGAATATTATTAAAGCAGTTTTTAAAGTATTATGTTCCAAAAATTCGGCGTTTTGGCGATACTAGTGACATTTTCTACCAATCGAACGAAAATAACCCCTTTTTCAACGTGCTCTATCGGCGAAACTACGCGCCTGAGAGAAAAGTTGTAATGGACTTTTTTGTAGCTTGGCTTGTGTTCTTTATTTTTTGTATTGATTGTTTAGCTCAGAAGTGCAAAGGTAATGTTCTAGGGGCAAAAAACGAAAAAAAGGGGCGAATTTTTGCCATTTTTCGAATTTTCACAATGTTCCGTCCCGAAATTTTGTTGGCAAACCTCAGATTCTGATTCAGCACCCCAAAACAACAATCGGATAGAGAAAAATGTCTTCTACCCCAAATATTTTTTAAAATAAATACTATTTGACTGGACTATACTGGGATAATCCCATTTTCCCAATTTTTGTTTTTTTAAGATAACGTGAGAACTATTGGTCTCACATACTTGATTCAGGGCTTAAATTAAAGCTAAATAAGTGCATTATGAGGTAATAGCCTTTAATTCCCTTTTAGATGGGTAATATAGCCAATAAATTGCTTTAAATACATTTTTTACTCAAATTTTCGAATTTTTAGAAAAAATTTCCCATTTTTGAAGAGATGTAACTCGGGATCAATTGGACGTATAAACCTGGAAAGGGTCTTAAATTGTTGATAATTTTATCTACTTTAAAAAAGCGAATTGAAACTTTTTCGTGGGGATGCATTTTGTAAGAGTAATTAGCCAAAAACTGAAAAATGAGACTTTCGAACACCCCTCCTCACTTCGGCGTAAGGGCTACGGGCGGGGACTTTTGATATGTTCACCTCCTAACTAGTCCAAACAAAGTTCCGAAGTCAAAAATTGTGCTCCAAGAATTTCCCTCTATACCTTTTCGTTGCCTGGGCTATAACTACCAATTAGAAGTTTTGATTCCAGGTTAACCTTAAATCAACCTTAAGTAACCTTAGATAAGTTAGTGGTGAATACGGCCGCTAGTCATCATCATAGTCACGATCACAGTCATCAGTCGCGATTTTCTCGAAACCCTTTTCGTAGAGAAAGAGAGGGGGGTATAGTTCTTTGGCATTTTTTATTAAGAACTCCATTCAATGAATCTGGCTGTGCAGAGTTTGAGAGGACTTGTCGAAAGACCCTGTATAATGATTCCTATATGAAGTTCATGATAGAAATACTATACAAAACAAATATGTATATATGTTGTGGGCAAAGTGATTGATCGGGCATTATTAATAATGCCCGAAGTGGAGGCGGGTAAAGTTATAAATTTCATTCATAAATTCCACTGAATTTATCACATTGCCCGGGCATTATTAATAATGCCCGGATTTATCACATTACCCGTAACATATATGTATACTATTTGAATTTTTAAACTCTGGAGAAAGCCATGTTAATTTTTTTGTAAATTTGAATAGTCTGTACTTTTACGATTGAGAAGAGTGGGTAATTTTATCCCCAAAATGAATTCAATTGTATACAAATTTCGTAACCACAGTAATTTGTGTATTAAGTCAATACAGAGGCTAATTGCTTTAAATACCCCGAATTGAAATTCATATTTCATTTTAAATTATACTTCTTTATAAGGGAAATAAGTTTTTATCTTATTAGAGTAAAAAAAATCTAAATCAAATCCCTTTTCCCGGAAATACGACTTTAAAATTAAGTTTAAAGACTTTGGAAAGTTTTTTCTAACACATCTTAGTTCCATTAATTTAAAATGTCATGAAAGGACATTTGCAAGCTTATGTTAAGTGTTGTGTCTAAAAGTCAAACTTTTTAAAATTCTCTTAAGTATAAAGTAGGCTTCATAAGTGACTTCAAGTAAGTAACTTCATAAGTGATAAATTAGCTACTGTGAGATGATCTTCCTGTTAAAATTAATGAACATTCTTCCGTTAGTTGTTTCGGTGAGCCTGAGCTTGTGAATTGTTTAATTTTGGGAAGAAAGATAATCATGCTCTTAGTAATAGCCTTGTGAAAGGATTTTATAAGGGGACATCCACAAATTACATGAGGTGTTTTTTCCAAATTTTGGACCCCTCCATTCCCCTTGGTGAGATTTAATGAGATTTTGCTCAACACCACCTTCTCCTCTCAAATTCTTGCTTGAGATTTTCTCTATAACTTTTGAGTGAATAAATTTCTTTTATTTGTGTTGGCAACGTTTGTTTTGTCTTGTCGGGGCATGACAGTTAACATACACATTACAAAAGTTCTGATAAAAATCCATGTTGAAATCAAGACATGGTCTTATACTTGTAATAATATATCGACTGACTGGGTAATGATTCGCTGTTTTGACTAATGTGCACATTTCTCTAAACTTTTGCTAAAAATATAAAAGAAAAAAAACGAATAACCTCCAAACTAAAAGTTGACGTGCGATTTCAATTGATCCCCCCTCTCATCTGGTGATATTTTGCTGGACCCCTTCCCCCATTTTGACCTCACGTAATTTATGGACGTCCCCTAAGGAAACTTCTAAAAGTCTGGAATTGAACTTATTCCTACGAATAATCAGTTATGTCATTGTAATTTAATAACTTGCCGTTTACAAAATATTCCAAAGTTCTCTACGTCTTTCAAATGTTAAATTTGAGAGATGTAGCAATAATAATTTTATATTTCCTCGTTTTTCTTTTAGAATACATATTCTTATTTGCTTATAAAAATCGATAAATTTCAAAAAAGTTATTAAAATGTAGTGTAAATTTCCTTGCAATGCTTATTTTTCCTGTAAAACTGTTTTGTCCTTGATAAGACTTGGCTTGCAGAAAAACAAACATTTGCGTCAAAATTGTTTGTTGAGAGAGGCTAGAATAAGTTTATTTTATAAAATATTGTGATTATACTAAACATTCTTCAAATCAATTTCTTTCAGATGGTCAGATTTATAGTTACAAAAGTAACAAACTAAAGCTTCTCCCAACACAACCTTTATTCTGACTAAACCTTTAATGATATTTTGCTAGCGTTGAGAACTAAATACTCTTTAGGGAACTCGCACATCGTATGAAAAAATCCGTTACACATAAAAACAAATGTAATTAGGAATAACACTTTTGTCATTATACATTTCTCATTAAATAAATAAACCAATGTAGCTCTTTGTAAGGCTATCTAAAAGTCCACTCAGTGCTTCGAATTTAGTGTTTTTTTATAAACGAAAAATACACAGGATACGCTGATGACTCATTGGGATAATCTTTAATTATTTTATCAATAATGATGATGATTACGGTTTTCAATTTATTTATTTTCATTGCTTTCACCATCTGTTATTTTTCACGCTGTGTCATTAAACTTAATAGCTGCAATTTAAGATTCCCATTGATACTTTAGTTTTGAATATCCCTTCTTGTATTTTTTTAACCCAAAGTGTTATTAATTATAACTCCTGCTTTAAAGCATTATGTTAAGAAACTTTATTTAAACCATCAATAATAGTTACACAAGCCAGGAAATTAAAACTTTAAAAACTAAATAGTTGAAAAAATTAGATGTCTCTACCACTAATATAAGCTTTTATTATCATATATTCATTTTTTTTCCTAATTATATGTCCTTCCCTTAAGTACATAAAAAATGTTTTCAGAAACTTAAAGAGTTAATTTTTTCTTTTATTTGATATTTAACTAAATTGTTCTTAGTTTTAAAAAGTTATTATTCTTACTAGAATACTGCTTAAAGAAAAGTTTAAAAAAATGTTCTTCGTTAAAAATAGTGAGAAAAACTCGTTTAAAATTTATTGTGTACAACATTTCTAACCTTAAATACAGAAAGTAGTCATCATTGAAAGTTAATACACTTTTAGCTTCACAAATTTAAACGTTGCTGCTTAGTATAAAGAGTTGTATGTTCATTTTCATGTGTAAGTATGATTCATTTTTGTGTGTAAGCGTTTGTAGTGTTGGTGGTATAGGTTTTTCATTTAAAAATGTATTCGAAGATGAATGATAGTTAATTTTTCTGTCTAATTTAATTACATGTATTCCAAACGTAGATTCTGCTAACCTTGTATTAGTTCATGAATTGGAATGAAGCCACACGGACTTAATTTGGTTTGTAAATTTCAGCATATTAGCAGCTAAAAAAGATTTAGAGGAAAATATATTAAAACTATGAGCTTTTATGACCCTGTTTTTAGCAGTAGAGTAATAAGCTTGGATAATAATTTAAGCTTTAATATTAACACTTAACTATATGGCTCCATCATTAGTTACATTTCTAGGTAATAACGTAAGAATTAATGAAGATTAATGATTCTGTGAATATTCTCTACCCTTGTTTAGTTACGGTAATATTCAGAGAACTTGGACAAATCAAAACTAGGTCACTTATACCTTTACATAATAGTTGTTTTTTTATTTTGAAATAATGAAAGCCTGGAAAAGATTTTTAATAATTGTATTTTTTTTTTTTTTTTTTTTTTTTAATTTTTCTATGTGTGGGTTAAAAGTTTAATGTATTACAATGCATGAATACTTTATAGTGTAATTTTCTTGTTAATTATGGTATATTTCAGTAGGTGTTTAGCTAAATCGTTTCGAATTTAAAATTTTAAACTTAGTACTTGGTACAAAAACTTGACTGAATAATAAAGATCCACAGAAATTCTGGATTTCAATTCGATGCTTATGCTTCTCCTATTTTTCTTATTTAAAAATAACTGATTAATGAGAAAAAAAATATTAATTGTGTTAAGAAGATATTCTCTCATGTTCCTTAAATATAATCTCAAAGTCGTCGCAAATATTTGAAAGGAATCGAGGATAAAGGTTACACATGATAATTCACCAAATTAAAGTAAAGAACTCCCAAAAGGTTTTTTTAATATTTTCTGTATGTATGTTTTTGTTGCCACCCCCTCTGAAGTACAGTACCCCTCTGAAGTTAATAATTTTTACTAATACTTAAAAATCTACTTCAAATTGTAAAGAATCCAAACTTGCTATCGAAAATCCTTATAAGCATAATTTTAAAACAACAAAAAACGAAACAAAAACAAAAGCTCAAAATACCCGATCCGAGCAATTGCTATAGTATATAAATAACCGGTATTTTTTTGCATTATTTATATGCTCTTCAAGAACGACAAAAAGATTCGGCAAAATGAGTGAATATTGTATGAAGAGTTTTGTCTGAAAAGAATCGGAGCTTTTATAATAAAACCAAGACTTCAAAAGTTGTCTTTTGTGGAAAAGGAATCCCAGGGCTACATTCTGGGATCGAAGGAAGCAACAGGCGTTCTTTATCATCAGACGGCCATTTTGTGTGACGTCGCTGCTGCGTGTTCTTCCTTTTATTCGGTTTTTCGTTCTTTCCCGCTGGAAGGCTGTTGATAAAGGCCCGCGGACAGAATGTTTCACTCTGCTGCGAGTTTAGTACTTTGGGGTTCTTTTATTGCGTTCCAAGTTTTCCCGAGTTTTGGAGTGAAATTTGTTTTCCGATACCGTTTGAGGTAGAATAGAAAGCGTTTCCTTACTCAATGAGGGAAAAGGCAGGAAAACAAATTGTGTTGTTGCGAAATTTGGATGGGATTTCAACTAGTTGTATTGAATGTGATAAAGATATTCTTTTTTTTTATTGTGAAATTAAACATGGCGTCAACTTAGTGATTTCAAATAAAAGTTTTCGAAAGGTATTTCAAAAGCGTTCTATTACCTCTTTGCAAATAAACTTCTAAAAAAACGAACGGAATGTATGTATTTCATCTTAGTCGAATAGAAATAAAATTTAAAATATAGTTAATAAACCAGGAACATATCTATTTTGTCTTTAATTATATTTTCTCATAAATTTTATGGTCTTGGTCTATGTCAAAAACTGCAAAAACGCAAACATAATTTTACCATTTAAAAAAAGTTTCCAATTCTTTTCTTGTGATTACCTAAATTACTGTCATTTATATATACAGATTGCAATACGTTTAAAAACTTAAAAATAAATTCCTTTTTATTTACTGTTTTAGAGCTTATTTCGATTTACTTATTAGATTAAGAAACTGTTAAAATATTTTTTTTGCAAAATAAAAAAAGGGAAAAGTGCAATCTTTTAAAAATAAACACTATCACACCATCAGGTAAAATTTCATTTTTTTATTTTTTTAGAGAGCAGCTCTAAACATTCTTCTGAAAACAGGAAATTCCTAAATTCCCTCTTTCAGTTTCAAATTTATAGAAATTCTTACGTCACAAATTTTTCTATCCTTAACACATACTTATTAACTTCAAACTTGATTTCGTTGTTCATTACTAAAATATTTCATTTTAGACCACCCTATTGTAAGGTCAATGGCAAATTTATTACCTTCTTTTACCTTTAAACCTTATTTTCATTAACTACTAAGTATATTTTGATGAGATTCTTACGCAGTTAATAAAGAAATACATTGTATGAAATAATCAATATATCCTCTTCTCGACAACTGAAATTTGTTTTAGACAATATCTTTGTCAGGCATAATTAACCCATGAAAGCTTTTAGAAAGAATCACTGATCAGTTTTCTGATAGTTACAAGGATAAAAATATAAGTTGCTTTATTAACTTCCTTTTGTGATTTATAATAATGTTAGTAACACAGTGGCGCAATTATTCATTTTAAGATTGATAATAACAAATAAATTTTCCAAAAGAACTAAGCATTATAATAACCTGTTTTTACATAAGTAATGAAAATGCTAAATTCCATTCTTTAACCATGGGAAAGTATAAATTATTTCAAGAGTTACTCAAATAGCTTAGTATATACCAAAGAAAGACCTCTTCAGTTCCACAAGTATATAAAGTTAATATATTTTCTTTTAGCATCTAATGACATACTTTTCAAAAAACGTTTTTGTAAATTGTAACTACTTTAACATTTGAAAAAGAAAACAGTAACAGTATTTTTTATACAGGTGAAAAGTGTCTGAAGCTCAAACGAAAGAAAAACTGTTTTTACAAGAAACTGCTTTAGGTAGTTCTTTTGTCAAATAAAATGTTCTAAGAAAAAATAAAGATAAAAACAATCTCTGAAGGACTTTGTTCTTTATTTACCCAGTCTTTATACTCACCCCTTGTTATAAAGGTATTTTAATGACCGTATTTTTGAAACTGTAGAAAGGGTTTTCAAGTTTTTCAAACTAGATTTTACAAGGAACTAACGTTAATGGATTATACAGCAAATATTTATACAAAAACTACTTTATGCAAAAATATTTATATAATAGTAATTATTATTCAAGTATTATCAAAATACGGAACTTTAAATTTTGATGTATAATTCCGATTAGGTACTTAGCTTTACAGTTTACATAAAATTATCATTCATTGAAAACTTAAATACAATTTTTCGAGTAACATTCTTTTAACAAAATAAGAAACATAAAATATTACATTTAAAATACATACCTACTATTTAATGAACTCTTAAATCAGATTATTTACTTTTGAAAATTTAGATTAGATTAATTTAATTTTTTAAGAAAATTATACTGTTTTTTTTTTCTTAAAACATAGATGATACCTTATCGGATTACGTAATATTAAAACATTTTCAAATAGTTATTGCTTCATTAGTTGATGAGTTAATTTTTAAAAGTTATTTTTTGAGTATATTTTTTTACCTGCAGATAAAATGGCGGGCGGAAACTACTTTCTTTTCCTACAAACCAATTGTTTTGAGTTTAAAATTCTAAAATATTGTTACTAAAAAATTTTCAGAGAAAATTCGTCAGAGAGAAATTAAAGACTATTCTTATGTAAAAGTTAAGGGAGGAAATATGTGCCAAAAATGTATCTACAAATGAATAGTATGTATAATAGGGTGGAACGAAAAAAACGAAATTTTTAAAATCGTTTCGCAATAGCGCGCAAAAGTCATCAGTATCAATATATGAAAACAGGAAATTGATCAAAAATTATCTTAAAAGTGCCACAAAACCCTTGAAGCTTTGAAAAAATCCTGATTTTTATACAAAACAACTAAAAAAACAAAGATAACCCTCATCATTTTTTCTTTAATGTTAATACATGAACATTAGTGTATCTAAGAACTTGGGTTAAGGGTAAGATGAACTGTGAAAGCTATTATACTGAACACTTTGGAAAAGTTCCCAGTTATCCAGTTAATTGTAGCATTGAGCATTAGGGTGGAGCGAAAAAAACTTTTTTTCGAAATTCAAAAAGATACCTATGGCAAAAGTGGTCTTATGTAATAAGATGAAAAACCGCGCAAAAATTTTTGAAATCGGTTAATATCTCAGTTCGCGCATCGAGCTCAAAGTTTATAAAAATGCTTAAAAATGAACATTTTTCGAAATTTTTAAGATAATATTTAAATAAAATTTATAGAAATATTCTCGCTTGTAACCTCTTTATAAAAGCTCAAAAAAGTAAAAAAAAAAAATTTAATGTTTATTTTTTAAATATTTGGGTGCGCAATTTTGCTTGAAAAATGCGAAATTTTCGAATAACTCAATGCGACAAATAAAAAATGGGTCAAAATGCCACAGAAACTTTGAAAGCAGATTCTTATGTAAAATGACCCCCTGAATCCGAATCCGACTCCCGTTTTTCTCCATCAGCTTCAGATTTTCGGGGAACAGCCCCCCACCACTTGTGTTACGTTCTTCGACGACTTTATAACTTTGAACTCAATTTTCAGGGTCAAAGAGCATTGCTTTAGTCTTCAAATTGCCCCCCAGGAGACAAGAAACATTCAAAGGTTCAAATTAATAAAATATGAAAATTTGTATTAAATGGATAGGTTTAAGGGGTAATTAACCCCCTAAAAACGTAAAATAATCACTAAAAATAGTAGGATTTGTTATACCCCATTTATTTCACTAATTTTTGAAGCAATTCATTTTTAAAGGGTCCTAACCGTTCCCCAAGGACCCAAATTTAATAATGATATGCAGCAATGATTTTTAGGAAAAGCGGTTGAGGGGTTATCGTCCCCGAAGCACCCGCGGAAGGGTTCGGCAGACTCTCTGAATCGCGCAGGCGTACGCGCGCTCAAGAAACATGGAACACCTCCATAAAACCGGCCAGTTACTATCGAACCAAAGATTTTCTACTTAGGAAAGACTTATAATATACGAAAAATGTCATTTTTAAAATTTTCAAAGCATGAATATAATTTCTTGAGCACGCGTGCGCCAGCGCGATTCAGAGAGTCTTCCGAACCCTTCCGCGGGTGTTTCGGGGACGATAACCCCTCAACCGCTTTTCCTAAAAATCATTGCTGCATATCATTATTAAATTTGGGTCCTTGGGGAACGGTTAGGACCCTTTAAAAATGAATTGCTTCAAAAATAAGTGAAATAAATGGGGTATATTAAATCCTACTATTTTTAGCGATTTGTTTACGTTTTTAGGGGGTTAATTACCCCTTAAACCTATCCATTTGTTACAAATTTTCATATTCTATTAATTTGAACCTTTCTTGTTTCCTGGGGGGTAATTTGAAGACTAAAGCAATGCTTTTTGACCCTGAAAATCGAGTTCAAAGTTATAAAGTCGTCGAAAAAAGTAAAAAGTGGGGGGGGGGGCTGTTCCCCGAAAATCTGAGGCTGATGGAGAAAAACGGGGGTCGGATTCGGATTCAGGGGGTCATTTTACATAAGAATCTGCTTTCAAAGTTTCTGTGGCATTTTGACCCATTTTTTATTTGTCGCATTGAGTTATTCGAAAATTTCGCATTTTTCAAGCAAAATTGCGCACCCAAATATTTAAAAAATAAACATTAAATTTTTTTTTTTACTTTTTTGAGCTTTTATAAAGAGGTTACAAGCGAGAATATTTCTATAAATTTTATTTAAATATTATCTTAAAAATTTCGTAAAATGTTCATTTTTAAGCATTTTTATAAACTTTGAGCTCGATGCGCGAACTGAGATATTAACCGATTTCAAAAATTTTTGCGCGGTTTTTCATCTTATTACATAAGACCACTTTTGCCATAGGTATCTTTTTGAATTTCGAAAAAAAGTTTTTTTCGCTCCACCCTATTGAGCATTGCTACGAATTACATCGATGTTATAATGTCTCGGGATCCTCCGATCATTCAAATTAAATTCTTAAAATTGAATAAAATTCATAAAATTGCTGAAAGTATTTAAAACAAGAAACTTAACCATTTTAATGATATTTAATTTAAACAATGATCAATCATGATAACTATATTTTACAATTTACAAATTAATATCTCTGCGTTTCACGGACCTAAGTAAAGTCCATTACCTTTTCCAACTCAAATCACCACCGAGTTGTTTCACCCACTCAATGAGTCTGTAAATAACTTTCTTTCTAACCCTATTTCCCCATCAAAATTCAAAACCTTCCGCCCCTTATCGACACTCTCCCGTAGCGCCGATACTCTATAACAGTCCCAGTTTTATTAATTGCGGAGAAAGGCGCCCGCCCCTCTTTGCAGAGATAAGGCCCCGTTTCACCTTTTGTGAGACGAAGACGAGACGAGAAAATTAGATTCGTTCTCGGCGGTATCGATACGATTCCCGAGTCCGATTCCGTGCTTTATTGGTTTCCGTTGCCATCTCTCGCGTCAAAATTCTTAATGGTGAAGGGCTGCTGGCTCTTCTTGCACTTGTTAACCGTTAATTGTGAGATGCTTTGCGAGCCGATGACGATTTCGCCGAGGCGCCGATGACGATTCCGTCTTTTTTTCTTTCCCGGTGACGTTAATTGTGACGAAGGAATTGAGATTATTTCGTCGCCCGGAAGAATGTGTGGGAATGGAAATATTTTCGTTGGTTTTTTGTTAATTTTAGTGTTGTTAATTCGTTTGCGGAGAAATAGAAGTGGAGTGAGCATCTGTGCATTCGTATTGAATCGACTCCGAAAAAGAATATCCGTCATTAGCATAGCTTCTGGCGATGAGTTGGCGCGTTATTACCGCTTGTTTGGCAATTTCAAAACTGTTACAGGTATGCGCTAGAGCTTGGCGATAAAATACGACACTAAGAATGAACGCTATAGCAAGACTGGCACGGTATGAAACTTCGGCAGTGAAAACAATTTCCAGTAAAACCGGTGTCACGTGATGGTGGTCACGTGTTTGTGGTCATCACGCTTTTGCAGTATTTGGCGGTCTTTCTGGAAATTATTGCTCGCTTCGCCACTATCTCCCCTCTATGTGGTAAAAATATAAACGAATTGCTACTTGATTTCGCGCAACGTGGCCAACAGCAAGTATAAAGAAGGAACAAAAATAGAGATATTTTAACTACAGCAAAGCAAGTTATAACGTCACCGTAACGCCATACACGTCAATCTGATTTTCCTAGTTTCGAGAAAAAGGCATTTGAAACTGAATGCTTAGTTTTCAACAAATCTATAGGGATTGTTAGCTTTATAAGGGTATGGATCATTACCAAAATACACTCAGATGAAATTATCAAAAAAGCATATTGGAATTTTTGACATTGTATAGAAAAAGATCAATTATTCGAAAACATTCTTAGTGTGGAGAAATGGTAACATAATAATACAGCGAAGCCTTTTTAATTTTTTAAAAAACTAATTATTTGAGCACACGGTTTTCGCCCACCATAATTTGAAAATAAACATGGTTACGTTTTTAAATTCAACGGGGTTATTAAGAAGTAAATATCATTAAACCGAAATTTGATTTCTGCAACATTCCAATTACATAACCAAGATTTAATCTTAGACTCAACAAATAAAAAGTCAACTCCTTAAAATCATTACCAGAAAAAACTATTTCTAAAAAAAAAACCTCAAAAGAGATTATCGAAATCTTAATTATATTCCGAAAAGAAGCAGCTTCATAATTCCTGACGCAACACTTCAAAAACTAATAAGACTCCTCACTAATTAATTCAGAATATTTGTTCGAAAGTCATTCGAGCAGTAGGCCTAAGGGGATTCGGCTGGAAGAGTTAGACATGAACGGCTTTCAAAACCTGTTCTATGACGTCAATGCTAATTTGCAAAGAAACTAATCTTTAAGAGTTCGCATTTTGAAGAAGAAACAATCGTTCGCACTGTGAGAATATGAAAACTCTACTTTGTTGAATAATTGAATTTGTCTATCTCAAGTAATTAAAATGAAAAATTTGAGAGCTTAAATTATAATGTGATTAGGTAATTTATTCCGAATTTATTGCAAAAATTTTCTAAGAGTGGTAAACAGTCCAAAAACGATTCGGAATCTCATAGGAATTATGCAAGCGCCTTCTTGAGGTCCTAATTTTTTGTCGGGCAAAAGTTGCTAGGTGTAATGAAAGAACCTCTGATGTGGGGAAACGGCTGGAGGTAAAAATATTATTCATGTTACTAAGTATCATGATTAAATATAGTATTCAATGCACTTAATAATCTACGCAAAGCTTTAAGGATAATCTTAATAAGTGTGAAAATTCAATTCTGTTTTCGTCTATTATTGATGAAAAATAAATTTACTAGACGGTGAAAGTATGCACCAAATCAATTCTTCAACACAGCATAAAAGAATGTAAATTTCCCTTTTTTTTCTTCCAAATTTTATAAATTAGATTTAAAACCATTTTTTAAGGTGAAATATAATATTTTCTTCCTTTTTTAACAGAATGTTCTCGTATCGTGTATATTTTTTTTCCTTTAAGTAAAATTTATATTGTTAAAGTATACTTTAGTAAACTAATGTTAATTACTTTAATTTATAAACAAGCAAAGTAAAATTACATAGTTCATTAAATGTTTCTGAATTCAGTACAATTTTAATAATTTGAACTATAAAAACAAAGTAATTACTGAATCACGTCTTTTTTGTAGTAATCAGAAATAAAATATCCAACAAAGCGTTATTTTATTCTTCGTGAATTTCGTTGATATGGCACTTTCTTATCAACTTTAAATTACCCTACAATGTTTACATTTTAACAAACAAACTTCAACATTTCTCACCAGCCCAACTATTTTATATTGTAAACAGCGCATCCAGCATATAAACTCGAAACACGGGCTTAAACCCAAAATCAGATAAAGAAAGAGCACCCTACTTCTCAGAATTCCACCGATACCATACCTTCAATCACGTCATTCCTCCTTACAAGTCAGACACATACCCCAAGAAAGTATTCTCCAAGGACATTAACATATAATAAAAAATATCTCTCCCTCGATGTCACGCGTAGATCCAAGATGGATGAAAATCCTATTTTTAAGTTAAAGAATCTTATGCTTTTTCGCCACTGCTATTGTATTTTGAGTAGGGGGGGAAGAGAGGATGATACCTTTCCTTACACGTTCTCAAAGACAAGCAAAGAGTATCAGAATACAGTATGGGTTTAGCGTTCTTGCCTCGGTCTTATTTACTAGAGTGTGCCTGGGAGAGCATTGGTATGATTGGTTGGCTTCTCGCTTGAGATGGGATTTTTACTGACTCGTTTTCTCGGTATTCTCGTTGTTTTTGCGAAACATCAAATGTAATTGTGTATGAATGCATTTTGGTTCGATGAGAATAGTGTTTGCTTTAAGTTTTATGTTTATTATTAATGGCAACATTGGTTGATAAAATTAAGATTTCAAATGATTTGATTTTTTTATCAAGATTTTCAGTAATGTTATGATTAAATGTTTCAATAGGATTTTGATTCATATTTTTGATTAAGAAAAAAATATTGATTAATAAAAATCCTTGATTAATTGCTTTCTTTGTTAACTAAAACCCGAATGTAAAAAAAAAACAATGTTAAAAGAGTCATTTGTTGATAAGTTTCATACTTACTTTTATCAAGTGTGTTATAGTGTTTAAATAATAAGTAAAAGACAAAAAAATAGTGTTGTTGTTGTTGACTTATTCCCCTGTGTCCAGCCGCAGGCTAGACCAAGTCCATGAGCTCAAATATCCTCAAAAAATCACAAACTGAAAAGGGATTAGAAAGAAGGTAAATTTTTTTCTAGACCAACCTGGTGCACGTGTGCACGTGCCAAAAAATATTACTTTTCTCATAGTCGAGTAACCCCATTAATACTTAGTCTTTGGTCTTAGCCGGAAATCTTTTTATAATTGGACACTTTTTTTTTACTTTTTATTCGCTTGAAGATCTTAAGCTTGCCAAAAATCATATAAAATCTTTTAAATCGTATAAGAGCTTTAAACAAATATGTAAATAACATCAAAATCAAAGAACATATTTAATCCATTTTAAAGTGGTGTGATATTTTCACTTATTCAAATCATGTTATTTTGGAAACATAAATAGTTTTTTTAAGAACTAATTTTCAATGTCCGTACCCAGTAAAAAGTAAATAAAAGAGTTAAGTGAATAAATAATGTTTAATCCTAAAACACTTACTTAACTTAATCTTTCTCAAATAATAATAAAAGTAAATTACGAGAATAAACGTGAAAATCCTTTTAAATACCATTTCAAAAGGCTTAAAAAGGATCTTTAAGTATGTTTTTCTTTTAATCTTAACTAACAAAGGAATAATAAATAGCTTTTTACTATTTACTTAAGGTAATTCTTATTAATTAAAACATATGGTTAGTTTTAATTGTTTGATCTTACTCTAAAGTGATAATTATAATAGTCGGTGCTCTTAAGACGGTTCTATTTTCTGTTAGCAAATTAATACCTTGGAAGAAAAACTTGATGGTAATATTTTTTAGTAAGGATATCTTCTTTTTATAAAAAGATTATTTCGATTGTCATTGTACCAAATAATTCATTATAATTAATTATGACTTCGTAAAATCTAAGAATTTATTTCCAGTGTAGGGGAAAGGAGGGTAAGAGTGCGCAGTCGGGTAAAAGTACGCAGCGGGTTTTTTTCCTTGTTGGCAACATTATAAGGAGGAGCAAGTATTGTCACATGGACACATGTATCATAAGCTATCCTAAAAGATAATAATAATAATAATAATAATAATAATTTATTTCATTTTTGTACAAAGCGATTGTCATCATTATTTTCATACATTCTGTAGTTTATTCACCAGGTGAAATATGGTTTCTTTTTTGAGTTAGCATTTAATTTTTCTTCGAAGGAACCTTAATTTTTTGTATATAAATAAAGAACTAATAATTGCTTAAAATAAACTTACGAATAACTGGTACAAATGGGCATCGTAGGCCTTGGCCCACAAGGGCGCCGATGAATTTAGTTTATATCCAGATTAATCAAACTTACAGATACTTAAAAACCATGAAAATTATTACAATTAATTCATCTTAATGGTTAATAAAATATGAAGGATTTCAACAATTTTTAAAATAAACTTATTTCATATAAAATAAAGTGCTAAAATAAGCTATGATAGCTTATTTATTTAATCTTGAATGATGTTTTTATAACTGTATCGTTACATATATATACATGCAGGATGTTTCAACAAATCCACCCAAACTCTGCGCAAAAATATTATTTATATTTTATATAAGTTTGCTAGATTTAATTCATATCTTGACGGATCAACATTTATGTAATCAATATACAGGTATTAATAAAGTTAACATC
This sequence comes from Tetragnatha montana, assembly GCA_963680715.1. Lineage (NCBI taxonomy): Eukaryota > Metazoa > Arthropoda > Arachnida > Araneae > Tetragnathidae > Tetragnatha > Tetragnatha montana. Next base: position 56,838,999 of record OY796676.1, on the reverse strand, counting down.
TAGTCCATCCGATAACTCTTATTCCGTTAATGATTTACATTGTTATCTTAATAAGATATAAGTCAAATTAACCACACGTGGATTAGTAAATATGTTTTACCCAGAATACATCCAAATTATTTCGTTTAAACACGTTATGTGAGGTCCCAAAGCGGATATAAGGCTTCACCTCTATTACCAACGAAACCGTTAGAGATCCAATTTAAGATTGTAAACTAAGTAAATCAATACATCCCTAGGTGGCTACCTATTTTCTAGCTTGACACTACTACTCTCTAAATGCTTCCCATGGGTGACTACTATCTGCTATTTTATTGCACTACAGCAACTTAAAATCTATAGATCTTTTTTAGTCTTGAAACATCCAATGAAGTGATAAACAGCAAGAAGTCAAAAGGAATTTTTTTTTGTTCAATTTAAAAAGGTATTCGTACCTTGTAAGAATATGTGTATTCGTATGTTGACTTGTTTTAATCATAAAAGCATTTTTAAAATGTGTACAAATAATTTACATTTAATTTTGTTCTTTGACATCAATTTTCACGGGTATTTCCTTCTATCATAAAAATATCGTTAGTTGGGATTTTTTTTAAACAAATAGGATATAATGAAAAAAAAGTGTCTTTCAATGAAAGACAGAATGGAAAAAAAATAATACCTTTAATATTTTTTATCTAAATAATAGTTTAAAAATTTAAGTTATATGCTAAGTTATATTTGAGTTAACTAAGTTATATATTAAGTTATATTTCATAGTTTTCTATAAATACACTGCTCAAATTTCTTTCCCGACTTTATATGCAGATTAGCAACATCCACTTCCCTAATATTTCCAACCGAGATCGCATTCCGATTACACCGAGGCTTAATTTAAACTAAAGGCTGCGCAAACTGATAATTTCTGGTGACTTTGGGTTTAATCGGAAGGGGACGAGCACATTGATTGACAAGAGCCGATTCAATCCCCACAGTCATTTGCAAGATTAAATTCTACTCGAAACTAAACTGTGCTCCTGGGTTGACATTGTTGAGTGCTTACTAATTATTCCCAGGTACAGATTAAGTACACAATACCGTAGCGCGTAGCGTTACTCTCTTAGGCTTTATTTCTTATTCATTGTCCGTCATTCAACCTGCTTAGAATCAACGTACTGTATGAAAATTCCTTGTGATAAATATTTTACTTTTTGTTGTTAACATTAGGTGGCTATTTCATCTGTAATTTTTTTTATAATTTCATGCTCTTTTCATTATTTATTGAGTTGCACAAAAATGAAGAGAAGAAATTGCAACCCTTCGCAATCATTTTATTTCATTTAGAAAGTAATGAATGTTACAGGACGTTATGAACTTAGAGAAGCATTCTTTCCCCCCACTCTCAGTGCGAAAGCCATGAAAGTTTTGATTATATTTGCAACTCAATCAATGAAAAACGTTAATTTCTTAAGGTCTTGGGCATTAAAAATAAAGTAGGATTCAAAAGGTTTGTAAATATTTAAAATGTATCAAATTCAACCTAAATATCAGGCTCCAACCATTCGTATTACATACTAATTTCAAATACAAATAACAAAATAGTATAAGTGCATACCTGCAGCTAGATGATAATGCTTCAATGATCATACCTCGACTTGAGACACCTGATTTTAAAAATAAGTAAGGATTAATCAAGTTTCACAAAAATATCCTTTAATCAAAAGTAACGAAAACTATTTGAAAAACTGGCCTAACTCAACAGCAACGTTTCTTGAGCCCAGTACGTCACAAACTCGGAAGAAGAAATCGGTAAACACAAAGCCTGTTAGGTTGCTAGGAGGAGTTTCGGTACGCAAATCGTAATAAAAAGACTCTATATATGCATGGGTTTAACAAATTAATCATATTTTTAAATTGACCTTTTTCATTTCACTCAATATTCAGACACCGCGATGGGAACTACTTTGTTTGTTAGTGACGTCGTAGGCTCAACTTAAGTTGCTGTCTAGTATAATCAATATTCAACAAACAACATCACTTACACTAATCTTTTGAACGCACTTAACCTAAATGTAGCTTTTTCCAACCTTTCCCCTAAAAAAACCCTCACACGCTACATAATTACCCTACAATAAAAACCTAATCCAGACGACTCATGAGAACAATACTCCCTCATTTCCCACTTTTTATCCCCCCCCAACAATTCAATTATCATCGCCCCCCAACGAGAAAAGTCCCCGAGAAACTTGGAAACGAATCAATTAATTATACGGCACCTCAACCGGACGGGAGAGTCACACACATACAGCCCGTCTCAACATCTGGTCAATTAAAATTCCATTAGGTCCGAAATACGTCCAAAATCCGGCCTTATTAGGTATTTTCTTTTCGCGAGGCAGTGATCTATTAGGGATGACCCCACTTGGCAGTGTGAAGAAATCCGCTCCAGCTTAGCGCTTAAGGTAGCTAATTGTTTGCCCATTACATGGCTGCTGGAGAATAATTAGGTAATTTTCCACTAGCCGAATCGATTAAAATTCTTGCTGGGAATCGATTGGTTGGAATTTGGGGAAATGGAGGTTGATGGTGAAATTGGCGCTCTAATTTTGTGAATGAGATAAAATTGAAGGAAAAAAATATAAATTGGGAGGTAAACACTTCTTAAGGTTAATTAATGTTTTTGACTATTGTATATCGTCACAGAGGCTCTAAATAACCAGATTTTTTAAAACACTAATTAATCTGTAATTCTCATTAAAAATTTCCGATGGGCGTGACGTCAGAGTTTTGGATAAATTAGTGTTTTAAAAGTACTAATTAAATATTAGTTTCCTATGCAACTCTGACGTCATGCGCTGAGCTACTGCGCATGTAGTTTTTAATTATTTAAAAATTATCTAATGATCGGATGTGAAAAATTTCTTCACCGGTGATCTTTTTATATGAATATCTATTAGCAAAAATTAAAGCCAATTGAAATTTTACCCACATTTATTTAAAATTGAGGTAAATCCAGTAAAGTTTTACCAAAATTTAATTTTAATCTCTTCTTGTGTAAAAATTTAAACTGCTTATTGCTGCTATTTGCTGAACTAGTTCTAAAGTTCAGTGGGGAAAATAAATTAAAATACAACTATATGAAAATTGTTTACTGTATTGATTTTGTGAATCGGCGAAAATTCAAGCTGATATCATCACATTGATTTTAAATTTATAAAAAAATGTCTGAAATACATCGAGTAGTGAGTAAATCACTATACAATATCTCTTTTATAAATTTAATCTAAAAAAACATTACTCAAATATTTTCAAAACTAATAATCAGATGACAAAATCAATTTAGTCTTAACTCTGAAAAATTTACAGAAAATTGCATGATCCGGTATGCACTAGAGACAGTTTATGGAAAACAAGAGGAAAAAAAGTAAAATCAATGCATCACAGAATCACAAGCAACATTAAATTTAGCTGTCAACAAACTTAACGAATCACCAAGTATTCCATGGCTTAATAAGTTTCAAATAATACATAACTTGACAGTTTAAAATGATTGCTTTACATATTTACATATTATTAAAGCCCTAGGTCTTCTTCAATGGAAACATCTGGGAAATTTCCTCCATAATCAAAATAATTCAACATTGGATAAAAATGTTAAAAACCCTCTATTCTCAAAAAAACCCAACAGGACCATAACAATAGTTATTAATTCTAATATCAATATTCCCAAGCAAATATACCTATTTACAACCAGCCATAAACACACATTCTATGTTAAAAAATTTCTCATTTGGATATCCAATTGCAAATTCCATCTTATTGACTTAAAACCACTACATTTTCCAGAGATATTTCAACCATTATTTCATAAACGAAAACCTTCCAAAACTGTACGCATTGAGAGACAAATGGATTGATAATGCGGGATTCTATTAGTTGAAAGAAAAGAATATCGTTCTTTTCAATGGTTATATCCATCATTTTATCTTTTGCGAGTGAGTGTATTTTGCTTGTGGGAACATTCAACGATTTCTCATTGTTGATTACAGATGAGCTGATTTTTTAGAATTTTTTGCTTTAACGCAAATTACCTGTTTTTTTTTAATTCAGTATTAGCATCTTCCAACAAATTCTGTTGATCCGCTCTTGAATATGGAGCTTTTATACTATGTACGTACATTGATTACGATTAGATAAAAAATTAAGAATTTATTCATTTAAAGTCGTATTTTTTGGCACTTTTCCATTATCTATCCCGCTAAAACCGCCTTTTGTTTCAAACGCTTTAAGGTGAGGAATATTACAAAAGTTTCAAACAACCGATATAAATCATTTGACTTTCATTATCCTGAAAATTATACATAACATTTTTATCTGTCGAAGAAAAGTATGAGTTAATCAAATAGGTAATATAGATAGTACAGAAAAATATAATGTGAAGGATAACCGTTAAGATAAATTTAAAACAAATAGAATTTTCTAGTGTGAGATTAAAGAGATAAGGGTCATTTTTGAAAAAAATGATTGAAAAACAATATATACTATCACACTTTATCTGGAATACATAGCATTATTATTGTGAAAATTTCCATGGGTAATTTTCATCAATATTTATAGCTAACTAATTGTGATACGATTTTAAAGTTTTTATTAAACACATTTTGCCGAAGACCAACTTGTTTCTACTTTAAGAGATTATACACAAAAGGGATTATAATAAAAAATCACTTTTAAGTACTACTTAGAAATCTACTTAAGTAAACTTATTCAGCATGCTTTTCTTCGTATAATCTTACCAATTTGTCTTTTGAAGTGTAAATCTCGGTGAAATATGATACATTTCCTTTGGGATAATGAAATGTTTTCAATTTCCTTAGAAATCTATATATTTCATCTCAAATAACAGAAAAACAGTATTTACCCAATATTTCGGAAACTGGATTTATGAAAAGATGAAAAAAAAATATAGAATGTAATCAAATAGAAAAAATTGTTTCCGCGTCAGTATTTTTGGTGCGTTATTCTTGAAAAGTGAGTACATAGAAGAAAGTCGGAATTACCATGAAAAATAAATTAAATTACAGGTAAATAAAGTGAAACCCAAGATCTGAGCAAAAGTGAAACGCGTAAAAAGCAACAAGTACGCCTGGAGCAAAATTTGATTAATCAAAACATTCTTCAGCAACTTGACTTTTTCCTGCAAACTATAAAATTAGAACAAAATTCCCTCAGTTCTTTTATGATGACACGCATATCTCCGAGCCATTATTTCTTATGTATCTATGCACCGCATTAAAACATGTTTTGCTTTGTCTTTCATTGTAATTAGAAAGGTTTTTTTCTTGTCGTATAGTTTTATTTCTATTATTTATCTTTCTATCAATATTCCAGTGTTCGAGCATCTAAGAAAAATAAAATATTATCGTATTTTTGGGGAAAGACTTGGGAAATTGAGTGAAAAAAAGCATTTAATTGATAAATGTGAGGGAGTGATATTTTATTTATATTTTTTGTTTTTAGTCCAATCCTCTTTTGCAATCAATATTTTTTTTTCAAAACTGTGGTTCTAAGATTATGAACTTTGATCATTGGAATAGCTTCATTGCGTTTTAAAGTGATTTAATCATCACTTTCAAAAGTTTAATCTGAAGTTTAAAAAACAAAAACACGTTTACTTTTTATTATTTTTTTTAGAATGTTATAAGTATAAATATTAATATGTCTGAAAATTACATTATGGATTTTTTTATAACAGGGTTATGTTGAATAACTATACGCATGGGGTTAGTATATCAGAGCATTATTTTGACCGCATATTTCTCCCAAATGTGTTTGAAACATTCATTTCATAGTTCCATTTTAAGTTTAAGGATATTTGTGTGCTTTCTATCTCCCGCGAGAGTAAACCGATATGCCAGTTTCCATCAGGCGTGTTTAAAATTTAATATTTCTTATAGCTTAATGTAGAAAAAAAGATACTTAATTCTGGTAAATAAAGTCAGGTTAAGTTTTTCCATGCATGTTTGTTTACATCTAGAGTAACGTGCGTGTGTTTTATAACATTTTATACTATAGCTCGAAAAATTGGAGAAGCAAAGAAAGGGAAGCAATAGAGAAAATTTATATAGTTCACGTGTCTTATTATCTTGTTAGATTACAATTCTTAAAACTTTCATGAGATTTTTTTTCACCTCAAGTTAAAGCTGGTTAAATAAGGCAAATCTCTTTTGGAGCATCTCCTCACGCAAGTAACCTAGAATTGGATCAAATAGGCTCTCCGTTTTTACCTTCTTAGAGAAAAGTAATTCCTCTTACCTTTAAAAAAGATGATTTCAGGTTACAAGTAGTATTCTTAGTAACTGCAATGATTCCGAGAAATAAATTGCCATTTGAAATCCAATTTAGTTTTAAATTTCCCTCCAAGACAATAATAATGTAATATTCAATTATAATTTCTCGGAATCAATCAACGGAATCTCGCTTTGAGTCAATCTGTAATTGGATTTTAAGAGAATATGGGGATGTCTATGCTCTTCAAATAAGACGAACTCGTAAACAGTCAACAACTTGATGTTTATTTGCTAAGCGTATTTAGTAGAAAAATGTAGAACTTTATAACTTGCTGTTGATCGTGCCAAACGGCTCTGCTAAAGAAAAGGCCCGTGCAGCATCCTCCTTATGAAAGCCAAAAACGAGCGAGCTCCGCCCCAAGTAGACGAATGACGTGATTTATGACGTCATTTTTTCGTCACAATATGCCTTAAAATTGACGTCATGTTTTGCGTCTAATGTCCAATCTTTCGTCGTCATTTTCGACGTCATAAATGACGTGAATTTAACGACATATGTGACATGAACTTTGACGTGATTTTATGCCTTAAAAGTGACGTCATGTTTCGCGTCAAATGTCCAACCTTTCGACGTCATAAATGACGTGAATTTGACGACATATGTGACGTTAACTTTGACGTAACGTCATGTTCTGCGTCGAATGTCCAACCTTTCGTCGTCATTTTCGACGTCATAAATGACGTGAATTTGACGACATATGTGACTTCAACTTGGACGTGATCAAATTTACGTGATTATCACGTGATTTAATGACGTTCTTTATACGTGGTTAAAGGACGTGATTTTCACGTAATTGTATGTCGTGAATTATTAGTGATAGAATGACGTTTCTTTGGTCCTAGCCACTGGTTAGTCATGAATAGTTAAAATATGCTAACTTTAATTCAAATAAAATCCATTTTATAGAATTGCCAAAATATATCTATAAAATGGATTTTATTTGAAGTAAGGTTAGCATATTTTAATAATTTATGACTAACCAGTGGCTAAGACAAAAGAAACATGTCATTCTATCACTAATAATTCACGACATATGATTATTCAATCAAGAAATAATATTTTCTAAAAAATCTAAATTACTACAATTCTTTATATGAAAGAGACTGTTTTCAGTTAATGTGAGCCATTTCTTTTTCTCTAAAGACATACAATATCAACAGCATAAATAAAATAATTCTATTATGAAAATAAGTTTAAAATTTTCCCACAAAATTAATATCTATTCAAAAATATTAATTATTCCAAAAAAGAGAAAAAAAATTTCTTAGGTGAAAAAGATTGGAAGAAAATAGGAAATATTTATTTCAACACATTAAATGCAAGTAGTAACACAAAAATAAGTTTATTGAACAGAGATTTTCACAAACTAGACAAAAACAGCATTTCTGGTATCCCAAGGGCCAGTTGAAGGGATGTATACAAAATATAAGGCAAATTAAAAATATACATAATAAGTTACAATATTACAGAATTTGAACAAGAAAAACCAGCCACATACAACACATTTTAGTGATTTTTTCGTCAATACAAATAAAACATTTTTCCTTTTAAAGAATTACCAGTATAATTTTCGTAGTACACAAATTGAAGGGTTTTGACTTCCTTGAGGAATTTTGCCAACATTATAATTCCCCAATAAAATTTAACATGGGAAAGAATTTTTTTTTTCCTTTTCTCAGACCATTGTTAATATTCTGAATGCAACCAGATTCAATAGCCCGTGAAAGTTAAACAATTAATCATATTTTTAAAATAATTATTTTTTTAGAGATTGCATAAATTTCCAAAGCATGCTATGTTAAAGTTTTAATTAAAGCCTATTTCAATATTACATTTCCAACCAATATTGATTCAGATTTTACTACTAAGAAAATGTTTTTTAAACTTTGAAAAACTGCAAAATGTTTATGGCTTCATTTAAAATATTTATCAATAAATTGAAGAAAATACAATAAGGGAAAGGGATACAGACTTGATTGGAAAGTCAACAGTAATTACAAGATAAGTGTAGTTTTAATTTAGTTAGAATAAATTAAAAACTTCTCAAAAAGCACGAATATAACATTAAATAATGTTTTCACAAATAAAATAATAATAAATAATAGGTAAGAATAGCATTGGCTATTGGAAATTCGTTTATAAAAATAATAAAATTTGCATACTATAATATAAATGCAAGGAATAGATTTACAAAACAAAGTAGTACTCACAAAAAACATTTCTAACATCAAATAATAATTTTTCATCTTCAAATATATGTTTAATCAAACGATTTTAATAAAAAAATATGTTTTATTTACAGTTCTTGATTTGATAACTTACAGTCCATTATTCACCCATTTCGCTTACTCTTTTTCTAGCAAATTTTTATAAATATGTTCTAAACTTCTGCTTTTCCATTTAAGAGCAAAGATTCTTATTATTGCTTGTTTTTCAAAACATTGGTCTTAAAATTATTAAAAAAAATATTGCCTACTTACAATTTATCCTTTTAAACCAAAATCTTCATTCCAGCATCATCACAACTGGACACAGTTGTTTACAATTCAATAAATTCTTAAAAATAGTAAATAATTCATTTCAGTAAATTCTGATAGGGACCAAGTTTCCTTCCCTCCAAACTTTATCCACATCTGTCAAATATATTCTCATCTTCTTCCACATTTTTGTAGTTCTTTTTGCATTATAAACCTGAAATCAATATAAAATGATCAGGAATAAAACTAACTTTTAACAGAAAAGGCCAAAAAACTACTTTTTCATTTTACAACTTGTGAGTCAAACCCAGGGAGGAAAACATCCTATCCTAATACAGGGGTTCTCAAACTTTTGAACATAAAGACCCACTTTTTATAATAAACAAAATCTAAAGCGACCCACCTCATCTATTAATTTTTCCATGCCCCCTATAGGACTCTAGCTTCATTTGTGTGGGGTTTGGTCACCAACTATTTTGTTACAATAATAAATTACATGAATGTGTATTAGAGGTTAAATTAACTTTTCGGGAAATTAAAAGGAAGCATTTGAACTTCATCGTAACAAATAATTTAATTGTGGGAGCAACAATGAGCCCCACAATAAAAAGGGGGTCCACCCCACCACAATAAAAAGGGGATTATTTTCATGCAGTACTCACAAAAAACATTTGTAACATAAAATACGATTTTAATAAAAAAAAATTATTTACAGTTCTAGATCACTTTCAGTCCATTTCAAAGAAAAATTCACCCATTTCGTTTACTTTTTCTGGAAAATTTTTATTATTATGTCTTAATCAGGGTTGGAAAAAAACATGTTTTTTTTCTAAAAAATACAAAAAACGTGTTTTAAACGTGTATTTTTTTGTTTAAAACGTTTTATTTGTTTTTTTTACCCACGACACAGAAATTCTAAAAAAAACTCCATGATTTTAAAAAACTAAATTAAGTTTTTAAAATTGAAAATGGATTAACAAAGCTATCCCTGACATCAAATGGCATCTTGAGCTTTTTAGCACCTGTTTCTTTGAGCTTGGTGGAGTAAAATGATTTGTTTGGAATGATGTTTAGGAAATATGATACTATGTCAACAACTTCAGCTTTAACATTAGAAATGTAAATATATTTTGCTAAAAGGTTTAAGATACGAGCTATAGTCTGTGTAAATAAAATAGGCGGTTCGACGTCACTCTTTACCATGGCAACGCAGAAGAAATACATTGAGAAAAAAGTCAAGGTCAACCGCCGATTCTATTTACACAGACTATAAACATTTATAAGTTATTATATTCATATTCATTTCAGTGCTTTTCAGTTCATTGGGTATTTTGACGACATTAGCAGCATTGATCGTTTAAAATATTAAAATAAAACATAAAGAACAGGTCAAGTATAAAAAAATATGATTTTTAAACAATTTTATTTGTTTTTTTTATTAAATAACTTTCGAGACAAAAATCAAATAAAACAGTTGAAAGTAAATACTAAGTTTTATATACTAATGCCATCTTTTCATAGAAAAAAGAATTACTAAAAAAGTACATGTGTTTTAAACAATGTTTTTTTTTGCTTTGTTTTAAACGTGTTTAAAACAAGTGTTTTAAACAAAGTGTTTTAAACGTAACAACCCTGGTCTTAATTGTTTGCTTTTTAATTTTAAGAACACAGTTTCTTAACATTATTATTTCTTGTTTTTCAAAACATTTATTTTAAAATTATTTAAGTAATATTTGCTACTTACAATTCATCCTTTTACACAAAAATCTTCAGAAGCCTCAAAAAATCCATGTGTCTTCCTCATCTTCTTCCACATCTTTGTCAGAGTTTCATTTGCAACCTGAAATCAATATAAAATCATCAGGAATAAAACTAACATTTAACACAAAAGGTCAGAAAACTACTTTTTTATTTTACAACTTGTACATCAAACCCAGAGAAGAAAACATCCCAATACATTCAATTTCCTGTGGATTCAATTAATTTCAAAATCTTTTTTCATAATTGATCATTTACAAAAGAATATATATTTTAGAATTAAATATAGGGGATTCTGTCTAGACTTCTCTTAAAAGGTTTTAAGGTTAAAAGGTTTTCAAAATTTTGAAAATATATAATTAATTTTTCAAATTAAAAATCAGTGTTGAATTGAGTTCTATCAGCCAGTCCCATATTTTTAAGAAAACAGGTTTCTATTTAAGTGATATTTTAAAATTTGTTAACATGGTAAAATAATAACAAAGGAGCATAAAAAGGATCCGTTAGAGGGAAAAATATTGTAAAGATTGAACTTTTAAGCTCAGAGACCTCTAAATACTATTAAAACTGCAACATAATAGGGCTTTACTTGATGAATTCTAAATGCTTGATTTTCAAATAAATATATTGAAGTAAAATGGAAATATTTTATGTCTAGGGGGAATTTCTGTATGTATCCTCTCTGCAGTGCATAAAATTTTTCTTTTCCTGACAGTATAAATTGAATACTAATTCCCCAAATATATAGTATTTCCATTAACTATTTTTTTTTAAGATACTACTTTAGATATTTGTGTAAAATTTAATAAAGTATTTTTTAACTGTTCAATATATTATCATATAAGATAGAAAAGGTTGGGGTTAAGAATACAAATTATGTTTCAAAAATTAAGAAAATATATTACTTACTTCCAAATTATTTTTCTTGCAGTGGGTTGCACAAAGGAGGGTACTGGTGTGAGGACATCTTCCTTTCACCTTCAGGCTTCAGATCGTCTTCAGGTCTTCAATTTGAGTCAGCTTTCCTACAGTAGAAATTTAAAATATACTTTCAGAAAATACAAAACTTAATTAATTAATACTAGAGTAAATTTAGAATAGATTTTTTAAATAAATAATATTTAATACGAGAATTAAAATCCGCAAAATTCAGTTCAGTTATTATTAACTAATTACAAGAACTTTCACTCTTAGGAGAAATAAAAAACAATTCCAAGCACAGCATCCAAGGAAAGTTTTACTACGCCATTTTGTAAAGCCGTTGCTTCGCCGCGTCTTTGTATTACACGATCTGTGTCGGCGTCTCAATCACATACAGTCGTAAAATTAATATATCCTGGTGCAAATTATTTAAAAAGATAAAGTATTGACAGTTAAAAATATATTGACAGAAGTTATTTTATATAACTATAACATAAAAATTACTTACTTAGCGAAGAGCACATTGTCCTGGCACTGTGCAAATCCAAATATACTTCAGTAGTACAGCCATCTATCGGTGAGCGATGCTAATAAATAATGCACCAAAATTTTAGAAGATAAGTGTTTTTTAGGGAAAAAGGTGAGTCCACGCACAATAGTCCGTCAGCCATCGTGCTTCAATCAGGGTTCGAAAAAGCCCGTTTTTTTTTTTAACCAAGTAGGTTGGTTTTTTTCGGATTTTAAAAATAAAACCCTGAAAAAACACACGGATATGGAATAAGTTGGTTTTTCAAATTTTACTTGATATTTTTAAGGTTAAGGGAGGATTTTTTTTTTGTCAAAAGGATTTTTTAAAAATTATTTGGGCTTTTTCAAAGCTCCTTGGGCTCTTTAAAAATTAAAATTCTAACGGAATTCTAATTAAACGGATTCTATTATGTCCGGCGTTTCGATAATTCTTTGATAAATCGGTTTATTTTTAAATAATGGTTTAAAAGGTGATTGATTCTTAAAATATACATCGAGATGAATGTCATATCCGATTTTCATGACTATATCTTTATAATTTAGTAAGTAATTAGACTTATTAAAAAATATATAGGGTCGTTAAAAAAGACAAGTCCACTTTTTGCCTAATAAATCTATAAATATTATTTAAAAAAAAATTTTGACTTTACTTATGAGTAAAGGACTGTTATGGCAAAGTTTTTCCAGAATTACGGGTTTCCATGGTGATTATGACGTAATTGAGAATTTTTGAAAGCAGAATGGAGCGTACTGGTCCTTGACGGGAATGACTATGAAATATTTCCCAGATTTGAGTTCTTGGTTTGTTTACTTTTTAAGTTAGATTTTAATGCTTTACATATTTAGAAAGCTTATAAAAAATGGTTCCAGGAATTGGAAATTTTAAGGAAAATATATACATATTGCGCTTGTAATTTAGGTTCAAAGAATTTTAATTTTACTTTAAATTTTGCCCAAATATGGAGATATATATTTAAGATTTTAAGATGTTGTAGTAGACCTTTAGACGAACAAAACTGTGTATCGCATTTAGGAATTGATGAATTAGTTATGGATTATAAATTATTCAAGTTTATTACGGTATTTATTATGTATACGGCCCCCTAATTGAAATTGGACCCTGAAAATTTAATAGATTGTTATGATTAACACCATGAACAACATATTAAAATTTCATGGTCCTAGCTCTATGGGAAGTTCCTTAATTAGCCTAATTACTTGCACATCCGGTGTATTTTAATACTTGGAAAAAATTCCATTTCAAAAACCTGCATACCGATTTCGATGATATTTTAGTATGTTGTGCAACTCAAAGAGACGCTTCGAACAGGGTATCGCATTAAAGTGGCGTGTGAAATTTTACTGCCTTTTTTCTATATTGAACGGTTTTTAATTTGTATACGACCCCCTAATTGTCCCCGGACCCGGAAAATTTAATAGATTAGGTAGATTCACTGTTATTACAACATTTTAAAATTTCAAGTATGTACCTCAATTAGAAAGAAAGAAACATCCGTTTGAATATTGACACGTGTCGTCAAAAGTTGTTCAAAAATTAGGTTTTTTTTTCAAAACTCCATGGGTTGTTTAAAATTTAAAAATTAGTTGGGTTTTCCAAGCTCTGTAGACTGTTTAAAATATAAGGTGGGTATTTTTCAAAGCTCTGTGGAATATTTAAAATTTAAGTTTTTCAAAGCTCCTGGGCTTTTTAAGAATTAAGTGTTTTTTTTTTTCAAATCTTCATGGGTTGTTTAAAAACTAGTTGAGTTTTTTTCAAAGCTGGGTGGACTACATTAGGGGGTCACTAAAGGGCAACTGCAATTTTAGATACATTATTTCATTAATAGTTTTGTTTACTTTTGAAAATTGGGCAAAATTATGATTTTTCTTGAAAGAACCCAAAAATGTGGGTTCAAAAAGTGGGTTTTTTCAAATGTTTGTTTTGAAAAAACCCATTGGGGTCCAACTCTGCCAACCTTGGCTTCAATTGTCTTTGTTCAAGTTAAAACATGACGCCGAGAATGCGCGAATCCTCACTGAATAGCAATAGCACTAAAACGCATGCGCATTTAAGGTGACTAAAAATTACCTACTTTATGACGTGTTTAAAAATCACGTCATTTACAGTGACGAAAGAATGACCAAATTTTTCACGTGTTTAAAATCCACATAATTTAAAGTGACGTGAAAATGACCAAATTAGGACGTCTTACAAATCACGTCATTAAAGTGACAAAAAAATTACCGTATTTAAGGTTTGTTTGAAAATCACGTCATTTAAAATGTCGTGAAAATGACCAAATTCATGATGTGTTTAAAATTACGTCACTTAGAGTGACGTAATAATGACCACATTTATGACGTCATACAATTCACGTCATTCCAAGTGACGTAAAAATGACCAAATTATCACCATTCATTAAAATTTGGTCATTCTAGGTGTCGTAAAAATGACGTCTAAATGTCGTGTTAAATTGGCGTCATTTTTTGTGACTCAAAAAAGACGTCATAGTTGACGTGATTTTTTCCCAATTGACGTCATATGAAAAAATATGACCTGATTTTGACGTCATAAATGACGTCATTCGTGTACTTGGGGCTGCAGTATATAGTGCTGTCCTTTAAAAACAACGCACTCCAAATTGTACCCTAAAAACAACCCATTGAGATTTTTTAATTAAATAATTAAAATAATTTTGCCATCTCATATACCCTGTCCTTCTATGCCTTTTAGAGTGTCAGGGATGTAAAAACTGGTGAAAGAACGGTTTATTTACTTATTTTTTAAACAAGCAGAGAAAATGTAGATTTTTTGCAAAAAAATGCGCTTCAGATTTACAGATTTTGTAAAAATGTATGTTATAAAGACTTTAGAGCCTTTTTCGCGCGTTTTTATGTTATCCTATTACTATGAGAATAAAATATTAAAGTTTTAGCTCAGTCCGCCAATTAGAGTCCTTCTAGGAAAAAGTGGGGGTGTTTTTTCAAATTCTTACTTAATTGGCTGCCAATTTGTAATGGATAGTTGGAATTAAAAATGCTTAGCACTAAAATGTTAGGGAGGATGAGCCGCTAGTACAGTTTTTTGTCCGATTTAATTATCCTTTTTATTAAGCTTTTAATGAAAAAAATATGAAACAGTGGGTTGTTTTTAAAGAACAGCACTATAACTGCTAAAACCGAAATTGGCTCTCACTGGGTCTCCATTCCACTCAGAGCTTAATATGCAAATTTAGTATGCATAGAGGTTTTAGTTTAAAGTTTTAATTAAAGTTAAATATTCAAAAATTGATAGAAAAACTTATGAGTGGAAGCCATGGAGCACCACAAGAACACCAGAAGGAACATCCCTTATACAAGGAGTTTCAAATAGAGTTGAACAATAGACTCTTTCCTAAAATATTTTCCTGTTCCAAAATATTTCCTAAAATATATAAATAACACTAAGCTATTAAAATTTAAAATTGGTGACTTACACCACATTATACACCCTTTTTGAGAGAAAAACAGAGTTCATCTACAAATTTAAGTAGAATCTGTTTTGATGCGGTGATAGGAATTACTTTAAGAAAATTAATTTGTGACGACCCCATAAAAATTTAAACACGCGTATCTCAGTGAGTTTTGAAGATATTGATATAGAATTTTTTTGTGTCCGGCTTAGAAAATAATAAAAAAAATTTAGCTAATTGTAAATTTTAAACTACGAGGGCCGTATAAAAATGTATTTCCTGCATTTTCTTAAGTAGACCTCTCTTGGAGTTGAAACTAGTCTCATCTAATTTTTCACGTCTTAAAATGAAAATTTGCAATGGACTCTAACCGCCTATCTGGTTCGAGACTTCACGAGACTTCTTCGAGACTAGTAGATCTACTAGTGTAGTATCTGTGGTAACCAATTGCAAGCTCAGTAGGTCACGTGTTGGTTCCGTGTGACGTCAGACGGTTATATATATATATATCAGACGGTTTCCCCTGGACATACATTGGAAGTATGTCCAGGGGAAATATTTTAGGAAATAGCTTATATTGTTTTACACTCTATTTGAAACACCCTGTATAAAGAAGGCGTTCATTACTATAATTTAAGCATCATCATAAAGGTTCATATCCATTATTTTTACATATGAATATATCTTTGATTTGTCTTAGAATGATTAAATACTTTTTTGCTTCCGAGAAGATTGTTTTAGATTATATTTAAAATTCTTTCTTAATAACTTTTACATGCAATCAGGCTATTTTAAATTAATCTATATTTTAAGGCTTGTGTTAAAAAACTTGTTAGCGTAATTTGGGCGGTAGGGAATAATGATATTTGTTTAAGCTGGTAATACTGCGTTAATCATCCATTAAATCAAACAAAAATTACGTTATTTCTGTTTCCAAATACAAACCTTAAAAATATCGAATATACCAAATATAACAGACAACAAAAATTCTCCATGATCTAAGAGTCCTTCTCTTTTGACCATCAACCAGGAAAGTTCCCCGTCTTACCACACGAAACGCTCCACAACCCGGTGGTAAAGAGAAGCCAAGCATCTGAAATTCAAATCCTCGCGATCCTAATATTATGGCCCTAAAGATTTATGGTCGCTTGCGATGCTATAAATCAGGTTAAGGCTGCAATCAAGTATAGAACACGATCCATGCTTTGGTGAGTTTTCGACTTGAGTCGACACGACAGGGTACTACATACCTCGCGAACAAGTAGTGGAGTGTAACTGAGTTAACCTCTGACAAATAAAATTTGGGATTTACTCCTAAAGAAAATTTGCATCTTATGGTACTTATCGATTTTGGAAAGTTGAAGGATGTAGTAGTTATGATGGTTAGTTAGAGAGAGAGGCATGTGTGTGAGGTTCATATAGTTGAATATTTATTTCTCAGTAGTTTTATTTTTAGTTGCTTTATGCATTACATCCTATGCTTCTTTAATATCCAGGTTTATGATTTTTTTGTAAAACAATATTTTTAGGGTATTATTTAATTTTTCCATAAGTCTCATAAATAAGATCCATCTATGGGTTTTTAATATTTCACTGTAAGCCTGTAAAAATTTAAAAAAGTTGTTTTCCTCTTAAGATTTTTTACAAGGTGCATGTCACTCCTTTGACATACTTCATTTAAAGGTTCCTGAAGCTCCATTGCAACTATAAGGGTCGATTCAGCACCACCCAAGATTTCAGTCGCAACATGTTGTTTTGAAAAACATCGACCTTATGTCCAGTAGACTCTGAGGCAGTTATAAAGACCTCATTTCCATATTGTTCATAAACAGGGCATACATAGACAGGGGCACATAAAACAGTTTTCTGGAGGATTTTTTCCCGTAAAAAATAGCAGCCAATCGTTTCAGAAGCTTTGATTAGAGTGTCCTCCATCGATGGCTGTTTCAATTTGTTTCTTCCAAGTTAATCTAGGGTCAAGAGGAATTCCCAAGTAAATAGTATCATATGTTCTACTAATATTTATATTTTTATAGTTAAGGTGTATGTTATGGTTTTTATTACTAAGGAAAAATAACTGGAACATGGTTTTATCAGTATTTACAGTATATTTTATCATCCATAAAAGGTAGTACTTATCGTTTTCTTTTTCTAACCTACAATGAATGTGGCATTTACGTATTATTGTAGAAAATAAATAAACTCAGTATCAAATTAATCACACTCGTCAAAAATCCCAAATAAACAGTAACGAGCCATCTCAAATCATACGTAAAGATGCATCATGTTATAAGTACTTTATAAAACCTTAAAATCTAGATTACATATGAAGTAAGTGAAATATTTTTACGGGAAAAACCTTTTAAAAATGCAAATGCTTCAAAAAAAAAACCTGGTAAAAGCATCAAATATGGATAAGGGAAGTCTAAATAAACCAAAGATTAGATCTATCAAAAAATTATAAGCCCATGCATAAAACTGATAGAAATCACTCAAACTTTATTAATATAAATAGCTTTATCTCCCCCTAACGGTGAAATAGCGTCGTTTTATGGCCTTCGGCTCATTTAAGGAGCTCACTCAAGCTTAAAAACATCAAAAACTATCGTTTTACTTGAATTGGCCGTTTATATAAATCTCTCAGATAGCGCAATGAATATTGATTGCATGTAGAAGAATTGAATGTATCCAATAAATGACTGATATCTATGAGTATAAATAGAAATAAAATACTGTCGATTTATGTGATGCAGGTAGTAATGCAGGATATTTAAGATGATGTGAGTTACGTATCGAATGAGAGATAGCATTTTATTACGGAGGGTTTGAGAAGTTCTCTCAGGCTGTCTTACGCTGTTTTAAAGGTAATGTTTTGAATCCCGAATAAGGTTAAATTTATATGAACCCGTGCAGTAAATCACGTTTTGTTCTATGCATTTTTGTAAAAAAATTGAAAGGGAGAAGAAATTTCTCAGCCAGAATGAAACCCTCGAAGTGTCATCCTATAAATGTTTTAAGATACGAAATTTAGCTGTAGGTTGATCTAGTATTGTATACGTTTATTCACTAATTTTTAAAAGAACTTAACATAATAATGAATTTTTAGCGTCCGACGAACGTTAAAAGAAACTAAAAACATACTAAGATGTATGTACTATCATCTACTCTTCTAAATAAATATATTTCTCAAGAAATTAATAGAAAAGAAGTGTTCAGTACATGGGCATGTTTACAAAATTCTCATGCATATTCCAATGTCAACTACATTTTTACATAATCGACATACACAATTAATTTTTCTAGGTATACCATTCTTAAAATAAAATATGCATTGTAAAAAGTATCCACTACAAAGCAAAAAAAAATACTCAAAATGTTTAAAATTTGAAAATTTAGAACTAAATAAAAATATTCATAAATACTTATTAATTCACCATAATAGATTTTTAGATACTGACATCGTTACCGAATAACCTCCTTAGTTCAACCGACTTTTGATTGATTCATCAGCAAAACACGCCCACAACGGGTAAAAAAAACTTCTTCAAAATGATCCACCGTAATACACTTTCGTTCACCACCCCGCCCACATTTTTTTTTCTTAATGGACCCACCAACCACAAGGGCAGTGGCTCAAAGTAAATGACCACTAACGATCATTTTTCCCATTTTTCCCGACCACGGTGTCCAAATTAAGAAGCCATAGGTAGGTCAGTTGACGTGCAAGGAAAGGCCTGCCTGAGAAAATCTGTCATAACCTGGCGTCACGCCTGTGGGGTAGAAAATAAAGACCTTTCCTACCCTTTTCCGCCTCCCAGAGGTTCCATATCAATAACGAACCCCGGACCTTGGTTTCTAAGCAACCGAAATAATGCTAAGCTTCTGGTAAAATAGCTTTTCTTCGCGCTGAATATCTATGCATGTGTACATAAGGTGAAGTTATTTCTATAGAGAGCGGCGTACAGAAATGTATGTGTTGTTGTTGTGCTTTTTCGTTAGCATGCCGAGGTGGCGTAGTTTGTTTCGTCCCGTTTGTCCATGGTCGTGTATATCATCTGCCTTTGGGTGAAACAGTTTTAGAATTTTATAATCAAAGTAGGTGAAGGAATTAACGCTTTGTAGCTGAATTCTATTTCGGACATGTTGAAATGGATTTAAGCCTTCTTCTATAAACCTTAATGGATTTTTAACCATCCGCCGCATTAGACCGCCCGTATAAATTTCAATATTGGCTTTAAAATGTTATCGACAGCAAATCGGTGGTGAAAGCAAAATAAAAGTAAAGGAAACATCTGCCCCTTTTATGCAAATGCAAATGCATCTGATGATGCAAAAGAAAGTTACCTGGGCATTTGTTCAGCTCTATGATTTGTTCCTACTGTCACCTGCTCCATCTGGTCACTTGTCATTAAATTAATACGTACAACTACTTTAAAATATCATGTAAATATTCTTTTAAACTCAAGCTACGTACTTACACTGTAAAAAAAATAATTGTGAAGAAACAGATAAGTTCTGGCAGTAAAAGTTGCCAGAGCTTTTTGTACACGGGATTTCTGTGCTGACTGAACTTTTCTTGAATGCCACGATCTTCTAGCAACTTTCAGGAACTTAACAAACGAAAATATTCTATTTATTTAACTACATATTGCCTTTCTACCCAGTCTGGTGTTTCTTTTTCACCATCTTCGTAAATATTTGTGGGTTATGTTCCAAAATGCTTTGGCAGAAAATGTTACCCGAAGATTCCTGTACACACAGAAACGTTGTTAGTACTCCTGAAGTACCGAAAATATCTGTAATCTTTTGCTGCCGTTTTTTGACGATTATGTTTTGCAGTGTAGTGTCTGAAATATTAAATACCTTAATTGAAGATGAGGTAGGTCACTTTCAATTATGTATATAAAAAATGGGTCACACTGATAAAAAGTTTGGAAACCACCATTCACTAATACATTCAATTTCAGACCACAGCGGTTCAGACGTCTGTTTGAGATTTTATGATTAAAGACCTTGTCCAACACACATACCACAGAGTGATTTCACAAATCGAACTTCAACACACATCGCCAAAGTTAACTTAGAAATTCAAATAGCCGCTCTTCAAAGTCCAGCGAGCTGAGGGTCAGAATCAAACTAAGCGGAGCAATGTCTGTTCAGGACTTGATGCTTTGATGATTCATGGTGATTCGGTCGGGATTAGATTACTGGTACAATGCTCGATTATCTTTCACGCCGTTATGAATTAATAGGTCAAAGGCTAATTTAGAAGCAAAGGGGGTGCGCAATTTCAATCCAAACACCCGATGAGAATATGACCATGATACGATCCTCTTATCCCCTTGGATTACATTACGTGGGTAATTCAGAACCTTCGAAAGGTCTTGCCATGCTCTCCAAGTTTGTCATCGTTGCCAGGATACTAACCTCCTCTGTTTATGGTATCTTGGATTGGCTATAGATGGATGTTTTCAATGTAATCCATCTCGTAAGTTGAGGTTGAATCATAAAGATGTTAATTATTATTATTATAGTGCCACTAAAGTTTTGAAAATGATCCCATTTATATTATAAAGAACTAAGTTCATTTTTACAGTACGTATGCTTTACAGAAGATTAGATAAAAAAAATTGAAATTTGTTTTTTTTTAATTTAGTATCTAGCAAATTTTATTTCTATGGTTTTAAATATTTTAAAACTTTTGCATCTGAACTTTTTCTAACATAAATTACTTAACATAGAAAACAAACAAATCAAAAAAAAAAAAAAAAAAAAAACCTTTAATATTCTAACTGTGAAACAGATATTTGAAAGTTTTCAACCAAGCATAGTTTATCTGTTATTTTTATAACTTTATTAACTATTTCTAGGCTTGCTTAAAGTGTAGAAAATTCATTTGTTTACAAAACATGTATTTTCTAAAACCCAAGATTTTTTACTTTATGTAGCTAAAAGTAAAAAAAAATAGACATAGATGGTGCTGGATTCCGAGATACAGTAGCCTAAAATCGGGCATCCCCTTATAATAGATTGTTTATACGCTTGGTATAGAAGCTCCATGCCAAATTCTGTAATTTCTGTGATAGTAACTATTTTGATAGCTCTTCCGTGCCACAGGGCCGAGGTTCGATTCCCGGGTTCCGGACTGTGCAAGGTCGACTCTACCTTTCATCCCTTCAGTGGGTAGATAAACTGAGGATCAAGCGTGCTTGGGAACTAAACACTGGGGGTCTTGCGTTAGGCTGACCACCTAACCGGAACATATGCCTTGCACCCCAGGGCCCCACGGTCAAGAGAACGAAGATGGGCATCGTAGGCTTTGGCCCACTAGGGTTGTTGCGCCAATGAGTTTAGTTTAGTTTTGTAACTACTTTGTCATGAGCAAACCGAGTAATATAGATTGAAAAAAAAACTGACTCTCTCTATTTGGTGCCTTTCCTGTCCAAGGAGTTCCAAAACATCTTAAGAACGAAAGTCCAAAGCCGAATGAACCTTACAACAGACATCAAAACAATCCATTCACTTAAAGAGAAAACCTCCTTTCCCCATACAATTCCCCCAAAACCGGTATAAACCAAAGAGTAAAAAATACTTTGAAAGGTATTAAAGAAGCCCACCTTGCCTCGATTACTAGTAGCCACTGTTTCCAGAAAGACCTTTTAGCTCTCGGATAGTTTTAGCGCCTATCTCTATTAACGTCACAGAATTAAGTTACCGTTTTATTCGGTTTTTTAGACGTTGATAAAAGCAGCTCGAGGGACTGGGGGAGGAGGGGGGTAGATAATCGAATTGGTCCCTAATAGGTCTGCAGCAGGATTTGAAAAAATAAATGCATCGCTTGTTGTTTTCTTTTCTGATGTGTGCACACTCTTGATGGTCAGATGCTTGAATTTCTCCTAACCTAATCAAAGGAATTGATGTTGTGTTTTCGTTGTTGTCGTTTTTTTTAACTGCGATGAGTTGTGGAAGTGTGTAGAAAAACATTTAACTTTATTATTGATGGGTAAGTCTAATGGATAGTATCTAATTCTGTTTGTTTTTTTCTAATAATGTGTGTTTTCCTTGAATGAAATAGCAGACAGAACTAAGTGACTAAACTTGACTGCAACGTTTCTTGAACCCAGTACGTCACAAATGCGGAAGGAGAAATCGGTAAACACGAAGCCTGTTGGGTTGTTAGGAGGGAGTTTCGGTACGCCAATCGTGATTGAAAAGCACTATACAGGGTGATTCGAAATTACGTGGACAAACTTCGCATGGGGGTAGAGGGGACCTAGCGACAAGCATATTTTGAAAAACTAGAGGGGGCGCAGATGCACCGTTAAAGAGCTAGGACCTAATGTAGTGCGAGGGCGTTACAAAAAGCGGTTTTCCCAAAGCTCGTTTAACGAAACAAAACATAACAGAATTAAAAAATTTATTGCATGAGGTACAGCAGTATCCGTACTACATACATGATAAATTTGATAAAAATTGGACCACTTGCTAAATTGTGGAGGTACTTTTAAAGCGTGCAATATTAATATTTTAGCCAAAGAATGGAGTTCCCTTGCATTAGTTAATGGTACTTAGAAAAATGATGATCGAGGAAGGAATTTTCAACAATCATACAGTTTCAATGATCAATGTATGATTATTGAAAAT
Source organism: Tetragnatha montana (assembly GCA_963680715.1). Taxonomy (NCBI): domain Eukaryota; kingdom Metazoa; phylum Arthropoda; class Arachnida; order Araneae; family Tetragnathidae; genus Tetragnatha; species Tetragnatha montana. The sequence goes on along the minus strand of OY796676.1, from coordinate 56,815,892 downwards.
TCCTTCCCCGATCATCATTTTTCTGAATACCATTAAGGGAACTCCATTGTTTGGCTAAAAGATTAATATTGCACGGTTTAAGACTCATCCCAAGGTTTAAGACTCATCCCACGGTTTAGCAAGTGGTCCAATTTCTATCAAATTTATGGAGTAAGTAGAATGGATACTGCTGCACCTCATGCAATATTTTTTTTCATTTTATTATGTTTTGTTTCGTTACACGGGCCTTGGGAAAACCGCTTTTTGTAACGTCCTCGCACTACATTAGGTCCTAGCTCTTTAGCGGTACATAAGCTCCCCCCCATTCCTATGCGAATTATGCTTGTCTAGGTCCCCTCTACCCCCATGCGAAGTTTGTCCACGTAATTTCGAATCACCCTGTATATACGTAAGTTTAACAAAATAATCATATTTTAAAATTGACGTTCTTTATTTCACTCAAAATTCAGACACCGCGATGGGAACTACTTTGTTTATTAGGGACGTCGTAGGGTCAACTTAAGTTGCTGTCTAGTATAGGATCAACGATGACGACATTTTAAAATAATACAAAGTAATAAACTGAACAATGGAAAAATTTCTGCATTCAAAACCTAATAAATCTTTTAAATTTTAATAAAACCTTAAATTCCTAAACTCTAAATTAAAACTCAGAAGATCTTAGAGACTATTTATTACTAAGATAAATAAAGAGACATTTTTTTACTCATTAGTAAACTAAACAAACGAAAGGCGTTTGTATTCTGAAATGAAACTATTGAAATGAAACTGAAATGAAATGAAATGAAACTATTGAATTCACTTCTTTTTTAGTAAAGGATGGAATGTTTACGAAAATTTTGTCAGCAAGGAACGAAACGCTGTACCCCTTGTTATGATGGAGGATACTATAAGATACCATGAACTAAAGTTATATTATTTTTTAAATGTTTTTTTAAATCTTTAAAATAAACTGTCATCCATTTATTTTCTTTCACATTCTATGAAAAGTGTCATTGTGTTTTATAGGAAAAAACATCATCAAAATTTTAATATTAATTAAGAATGAAAACTTACTTACACTTTTTCGGGAACCATAGCAACTTAGCCATTTTCTTTAAGACCCACTACAACTAACTCATTGGGAGTTCAGTTTTCACAGAGAAGTACAACTAACTGAACTGAAAGAATCTGTAAAAAAATTTCATTGAACATAAAACATACTATTTAAAGGACATATTTCACACAAATATTACTTTACAGTTGATGAAATATTTTATTAGTAATATTTCTTATCAAAATTGATTTGCACATTTCTGGGCAAAAGAAATAAAGATGTTTTGAGAGATAGCATTTCAAGTTATGTTCATAGCTATAAACTTATCAATTATATTACTTTTATCAACAAAAATAACTGCATTATTAATATACTTTATATTCAACTCTTCATAACTAATAAATGTGAAGAAGTAAGCAAAAACTGAATCTTTTCAATTCCACATTTAAATAGCAACACCGTTTAACCGACATTAAGTCTTGCACAATAAAATATAACGTGCGATATTTGACACAACTTTATCCCTTAAGAACCAAAAAGATATAATCTATCTCTCCTAGGATTATAAATAAATAAGGCTTAAAACAGAGTTCTGGTTTTCGAATCCATTTAAAAGGGAAACAGATTTACAGAGGCTCTTACTCAGAGAAAAGAATGTTTTAACGAATTTCCCAAACGCCTAATAAAAGAGACCCGAATCTGCTGCATTACCCTAGTTGATCGTAAAGAGTAACGAATTAAACGAGTTGGTGATACAACCCTTATGCATCTTCCCTCTCTTTGTATAATCTGTGGTGCACTTTACCGCTTAACACAGTGAATAGAAAGGTATTACGCTACTGTGAATCGAGTCAGAACTATTTCAATCTCCTTTAATTCGATTTCATAAATAAAATCCTTAAGAAATAAGGGAGCGAGAAATCATTACTAGGGATTTATTTCCTATTTATTTTCTCAGTCCACGGCACCTGTTTTAGGGGATAAATACGTTTTATCTCGAACACTAAATCCTGCGCAATCTTTCAAAATGATAAAAAAAATGTATGAAATAGGGGTTTATGTTCTGGAGGTGTTTTAGAGACAAAGTATAAAGATTTGGACTTTAAAGATAGCTTTTCGAAGGATTTTTATGGAGTAGATACGGAACAGATGTGGATGATCCACTAGGTATGAATTTATGGATCCCTTGATAAAGGTACCCACGATAAAAAATACATTGTTTCTTCAAAATTGTCTATTTTTGAAAGTGACTTTTTTTTGCAATTGATAAAAGTAATGTATAAATAAATACATAGAGTTATCTTTTATTTTTAAGTTGTTTTATATGTTGGTTGAAAATATCGAAAACGCAAAAAAGTTATTTACATGTAATACCTTCATGAAAAGAAAATCTTTCTAGCTTTTAAGTTATTCAATAAAGTTTGTTCTAAGTTAATTAAGAAGCTGTGATAATGGAGTTGATATGCTACTGCCATTCAAGCACCTAAAAAAGAGATTTAGCCCACACGAACTATAAAACTTTATTTTAACCAAAATCCTCAATCTAATTGTAAAATTAATTTGAACTGAGTTATGAAAAACCTCAATCACAATGTTTTTCAGGTAGCATAGCTGACAGTATTTCTTTGTTAAATCAACCGGTTTTTTATAGTGTACCTACATATTTTCTGTAAAAGAATTCTGTGAGGAATATCTGATATTCCTAACGTTAGTTCCAAGCATATTATACAATATATAATAATAATTCCTATTGGAAATGAAAACGAGTTATTCAAATATGTTATGCAAAAAATATGAAATAGCTGTGAACACTATTATATTGTAGAAAGAAAGTTACGTCAAGTTTAATAATGTTATGTCTATAATACTTTTTCTAAAAAAAATTACAAATTACAATACCTTTTATATTTCAATCTTAAATACATCCAAAACTGTTTATGAATATCCCAATAATCTGATAACAGCCTTAAGCATTAAAAAACACAATAGTATCCATTGTTACAATTTCAATATGCTTCCTCTTACAATTGAATTTCCGTTCCCAAAAACCGAATTCGGTGAAAAATAAATTTCTAAACTCATGGGTAAAATAAATATTATTTATGCAACTTTCAGAGAGACAGCGTAATTGTCTGCCGAATTTAAAATAAAGCAGTAACAAGATTAGGGTTGACACTGTCCAATATCATTTTAAAATATTCATGACTTCAGGCTTCAACTGCACTATCGTAGAGAAATTTCATAAAATAGCCTATTTTTTATGTTTGTTTTATAATGTAGCCTTATGGGGAGATTCCTTTCTTGTTTTCTTGATTTAAATTTAATACTTTTTACCCTATTCTAAGAAAATCATTAAGTTTTCAGACTCAAACTATGGAGACATTATCGCCTTTGTTGGACGATAAACGAAATTCAATTTTTCTGTGAAAAACCATTTATAGCGTTTACCAAAACTTATAATGTTTTTTTTTTTCGTGAAATTCAGTCTTGTGATAATAGTGTAAAAATCTAGTATGATGGTAAAATTTTAAGGTTTTCATATTATTTGGAAGTTGAATAAATTTTATTATTTTGCACAAAACATTTGGAAATTAATCATATAATCCAAAAGTTATTAATGGTACGCTGTATTAACATTTCGCTTGTATCTCTTGTGTAACCAAGCTTTTTATGTGATAGTGATATATATATATCTTTTTACATTGAAATTTTACATGCATTTTTCTTTTCATTTCACTAGGCAACTTTTAACAGAACAGTACCAACTTTAGTAAACTTCGTTATTTTTGTTCTTTTAATAAAAGGTTGGCTTTGAGGTTATTTCACTCTTGGAAACGGTACTTTTCTTCGAAGATAAATCTTTTTAATGTTTTTTAGCATAACTTTTATTCAAATAAAGAGTAATCGAGGCTAATTAAATATTTAGATGGGTTCAAAAATAGTTAATCATCAATTAATTAAGTAAAAAATACTTATTAAAATATTCTGTTGAAATATAATAACTAATTAAAGATTCTGACAAATTACGAATGTGTTACATATTTACAATACCTTCGACTATTCAAAATTATTCTCAATACACTTTAAAGAAATATATTTTAAATACAAAACAATTTTTTTTTATTCTTTTACTTTTAATTTTTGATAATCATAACATCAACCTCTGAAATAATTGAATACTACACCATTCTAGTTCTTAATATTGTTCTCGGTTTTGCCATTAAAATTATTCAGTTTCTCACACAGTTGTACAGTTGTTCAATTCTCTGCACAGTCAGATTCTTTGAGTCGGGTGTAAATGTCCAAAGAACTATATTTCTACGACCCAAAGTTTTCCAGATAATCGCAACATAAAAATGGTATGACCGGGGACCGGTTTACACTGCATGGAAAAAATTAGCATGGTTATTTGGATGTAATTTTCTATGAAGATGTTAAAAATATCCATTTCCAAAGTATGCGTCCACTGTGTCTTGGGTTGATATGTGTATATTTTTAACGGATATGAAGTCACATTTTTTAAAAAGTAAAAATCGTCTTCGAGTTATTTTACAAGGGTCTATCTATCAAATCATGACGCGAAATTCATTCAAAGTTGGCAAGACGTCACTTTAACAGCGCAAGATGAAGAGTGATTTTAAATTTATCTGGAGTCTAGGTGGCCATGGTCTACCCCGGAAATGTAGCACCCCTGGGTATAGCAGTTTTTTTTGGGCAAATTTTGTGTACTCCCCGCAAGGAATCTTTCTGAACAGAGTTAGGGTGGACTTGTTGAAACACTCGGTATAAAATTTGAAGCACGACAAAGACAACAAAAGTAATTTTTAACCCCTGTTATTACAAAAATAAGAATTCAAAGAATATGAACAAGTCTATTTCTAGTTGCCAAATTTATAAGAGAAGAGTAAAACGCACAGGAATGCATTTTATTTAAGACAGTGTAGCGTTTTGGTTTTCAATAAACTAATGATACCGCCGTTTCCTTCTGGTGATCGATCAGCTGAACATCAATCTTTACTCTTAAAATCGTTAATCACTTTTAGTTGATCCAATATAAAGGCAAAGTATCAAGGTCAATAACAAACTGTTAAACTTTCAGTAATGAAAGAAGGGTTTATTCTACTATCTTTTGCTTGTTTGAGATAGGTACATTATAGAGATAATGACTTTAAGGAGGGAATGTTTCAAATGATTTTTATTAAGACTTTAGTTCTAATTAATGAATGTCTTTGAAGACTGAGATGCACTAAAGGTTTAGACAATATTTTATGGACTGAAAATTTTTATCTTAATTTATCTTTTTATGAAGCTACATTTTTTCGTTTATTTTACATTTTAAAAAAACTACATAATTTTATAAAGAAATCTTGATACATTGCTTTTGGATTCTTTTTAGAATGTACGTATGTAAGTTCTTGAGTAGTAATATAAATTAAAACCATTTAAAAATTATAATACCATTAATAATTTTTAATGAAATATCATTTTTAATCAAAGGTTCCCAAACTTTTGAACATCACCATCCACTTTTTATAAACAGAATCTAACGTGACCCACCGCATGTTTCCAGTTAAGGTATTTAATATTTTACATACACTAATTTGACTATACTAGACAGGAACTCAAGTTGACTCTACGACGTCACTAATAAACAAAGTAGTTCCCGTCACGGTGTCTGAAATTTCAGTGAAATAAAGAACTTCAATTTAAAAATATGATTATTTTGTTAAACCCATGTATTTATAGTGCTTTTCAATCACGATTTGCATACCGAAACTCCTCCTAACAAACCAACAGGCTTTGTGTTTACCGATTTCTCCTTCCGCATTTGTGACGTACTGGGTTCAAGAAATGTTGCTGTCGAGTATAGTAAAGTACATTTAAATCGTTTTTCCCTCAAACTTATTCGCGCTTAAGTCCTTCCAAATATTCCAACATCGACTATTTTTCTTATAATTACACGTAGAGGTTAATTTTTTTTTTTTTTTTTTTTAAACTAAGAGGTTTTATTTGAACATAAGCAGTTCAAATTATCAGCAGTATTCAGCGTGTTCAACAGCGAGTCAAACGTCAAAAAAGGGGGAATATAGGGTCAAAATCTTTCCGGGTCCTTAATTATATAGATTTAATAAATTAATATTAATTATTTTAATTAAATAAATTTTTAAAAACCTTTATATTATATGAATGAATATTTTGCATCAAACTTTTCTTTTGCTTTTAAAACTCATATAGCCATTTGTAAAACTTTTCAAAAAAACATACAACATTAGTTCAAAATCGTGTAGACCACTAAAAAATTACTCATGACCCACAATTTGAAAACCTCTATAATCTTATATATTCTTCATAAAAAATAAGTAAAGAATTCAATTTTAATTAGCGAAATTCCTTTCGTAATCACTGAAATTTAAAAGTAATAACAATTAATTTTAAAATTGACATTTTAAAACAGTGGTCTTCTTTAAAAACAATGCGAATAAAAGATTTGCAATATTAGATCCCTCTATTCTATTTAGTGTTCAGGTACACAAAGAAGATTATAACTCTCATCAAAAACTATTTCATTAGTGATATACTAACAATGGTGTATAAAAAATTGAAGATTCGGTTAAATGTTTAAGAAACTGCTATAATATAATATACAGGGTGTCCAGCAAAGAGCTCCCTGGTTTTAAAATTAAATATCTCTAGAACAAAAATAGGTAAAAATATAAACCCAACGGTATCGTTCTCGTGGGGGCTTGGAATTTTTTCTGTCGCAATTTGAAAAATCTAAAAAATTCTAGTTAATTTAACTGTTAACAGATGGCAGCACGTTGAAAATGTCTCAAAGCATTAAGAATTTGAGTGTTGTAAATCGATTCTTCGATCATTCTTAAGATCGATTCTTTGAATTAAGTTTAAATTTTTTCAAGTAAAATATTCTCCGTTCCACGATCGGTTTAAGTCAAATTGTTAAGGAAAGGAATAAACTATTTTGAATTTTATTTGGAAATCTGTTTTAGGGAATAAGTTCTTCAAAACCCTAAATGTTTAGCTAGTTTTTCTTGAGTTTTATTTTTTCCTTGATTTGAATCCTTCTTGTTTTATGTCGATATAATTCAGTTTTAACAATCTATTTTTAAAACTTGATTAAAGAAACAAATTTTGAGAGAAATTTTATCCAACATTAGTTTAAACCAATGATAATCATGTAATCTACTGAGCAACTAGTTTTTATTATTCTGGAATATTACAAGCTTAATTAAAGTGTTACAGCAAGCACCAAGACGGAGTTTGCAATGTAATTTTCAGGTTGATAAAAGGTCATGATGGTAAAACTAGAAGAAATTATTTTGTAAAGTTCCAAAAGACGGGCAGCCTTTCTGATATGCTTGTTGCAAATTTTGGGCCAAGTGATTAAGGCGATTACTATTACTGGCGATATAATGTCTTTTACATTTTCTGAAGATCCGTAAAAGTCAATCCGTAGAATTGAAGCTGAAGTGATAAAGGGATCCAGTAGGGTCTGGTGGAGTAAAATAAGGTCGATGAGTAAAATAGCTATATCGGGATAAAATGAATAGTATAAGGGTTTTAACAGTTTGTATTTACATATTTTAATGTTTTTTGGCATTTTGATTTTTATTGAGCCTCAAGAAAAATCCGCATGCCGAAAAACATTAAAAATTTTATAAATTTAAACTCTTAAAAACCCTATATCCATTTTACCCCACTCTAACCATTTCACCCCAACTGAAACCCTACTCAAAAGATTCTTAAAAAAACCTCCGGATGATTCCTTGCGAATTTCAGGATCTTCTAACTACCCAAAAAAGAAGTGCGACTGAAAGAAAGACTTCGAGATCAAAGTTCTCTCGATGATCGATTTCGAAGAATTTACTGTGGTTTTCAGATGCGAAGCACATTTTACTCTGAATGGATTCATAAAAAAAATTTCAAGATTTTGGGAAAATTAAAATCTACATGTTGCACTATTTGTAAAACCTCTATTATCACTTAAAGTTTGCTTAGACCGCTGTCTCAGGCAAAGGAATAATCGGCCCCTTTATTACCTATTCGAAACACTGCAATTAGTGATCAAAACATTAATATTTTGGTTTTTAAGCTATTAGAATTTTCCATTACGAAAACTTTTATTTTAATCTGGTGAAAGCAGATAATTATCCCTGATTCTATACAAAAAAAAATCAGAGAGAATTCTTTCCTTGATCTAAAATAAAACTCAAGAAAAACTAAATAAACATTTAGGTTTTTGAAGATGTTATTCCCTAAAACAGATTTCCAAATAAAATTCAAAATAGTTGGTTCCTTTCCTTAACTATTTGACTTAAACCGATCGTGGAATGGATAATATTTCACTTGAAAAAATTTAATCTTAATTCAAAGAATCGATCTTAAGAATGATCGAAGAATCGATTTACAACACTCAAATTTTTAATGCTTTGAGACATTTTCAACGTGCTGCCATCTGTTAACAGTTAAAGTAACTAGAATTTTTTGGATTTTTCAAATTGCAACACAAAAAATTCCAAGCCCCCACGAGAACGATACCGTTGGGTTTATATTTTTATCTATTTTTGTTCTAGAGATATTTAATTTTAAAACCAGGGAGCTCTTTGCTGGACACCCTGTAGTATGCTTCTGGATTATAGAATAACTAAAAAGAATACTTCAAATGATTGATACTTCATTAAATATTGACTCTTGCTTGCATTGTACAATTTTTGAGTAATAAACACAAGAAAATGTTTAGAAATATAGATTTTTCTCAAACCATTACTTTTTCCTTAGTTGAAATACGTAGTTTTTATAGAGTAGTGCAGCGAATTTTCCCAATTTAATTCAATCTAAAAATTTTTCAATCATTTCATTTAGTCCTTAATATACGTCACTCTTAAAATAACAACCTTTGCTATTATTTATTCATTTTTAATTACCTGAAAACCAAACAGTTACGAAACAGTTAAAAAGTACTTATAAAATAAAAATATGTAATTAAAAATTCTCAAATTACTGAAATCCCCAAAAAAATGCATACACAATGAATCTTTAAATATAAAATGTCAGAGAATTTTCGATTAAAAAATTTTTCAGATCCAATTTATGATACAAAACAACCCCATCTCTAAACTCTTCATTCTTCGCAAATTAATTCTCAAAAAAAAAAAAAAACTGAAACTTTCCTCTGCAAGGAAATGACAGATTTAATCTCAAATACATGACATTCTTGTTACCCGCATTTAAAACGTTCATTAGAAATGAAACGGTTATCATTTTTATCCCTCCTCCAATCCTTAGAAAATGACAGACGTTTTTTTTTCTATTTAAACTTGCCGCCATCTTTTACTACGCTTGGCCATCCGTAAAACCGGGCAAAAACTAAGCCTTTTAATAATGTACACAAATAAGCTTAATTTAAAACTACTCAAGCAAACAATAGCGTGTCCACGAGCCATATGTTCGAGCCTCGCGCAAAAAAAACAGGCACTTATCGTACGAAAATCCCATTGGGTGAAGAAAAAACTGAAACTTTCGTTTCAAACCCATGTGTTCCAGTTTTTCCATCCGCGTTTGTTCTGAATTGGTCTTCTTAGCTGTCAAGTAAGTAAGTTCTACATGGATCTACGGCTTGTGGAAAAATTATGTGGACAGTTCATACTTTTTAAAAAGTTAATTTTATATATAAATATTCAAAAGCAAATTAATTACGGCTCATTACACATTCAGTTGGGGAAAAAAGTTAGTTTTTTTAAGTGTACTTCAATTTTCTGTCGTTGAAAAGTAAGGGTCCTTGATAAATATTAAGTCCTTTTAATCATGATTTTTTTTATTTGGTTATGTGTAAATACTGCGGTAGAAATTCATAAATTTATTTGCTATTTTCAAAAGTTTTCATTGCTTTTTTTCTTTTACAGGTGAAAATGTATGGAGCAATGAGTTTGATACTTGAAGTCAACATTTTCTGAAGTGCGTTGAGTTTAAGCTGTTTTTTAAACTTTATCAAGGAATGCAAAAAATAAAGATAAATGCAATGTCTTTAAAATGGTCAATCAACCTACTGCTAATCATTACGGAAGCTAATATTTATACCATTGTTTAAGGGGAAAAATTCTCAAAATTAAAAGATTTAGAGATCTCTATACAACTTTTAAAATTACCTTGAGAATATTTCTGAAGCATTTGTGTAAATAATAATAATAATAGAAGATTAATCTGCAAAAAAATTTCAATAAGGAATTGTAGTTGTATTTCATCATGAAAAAAAGAAAGCGGAATCATACAATTTTTAAAATCTATATTGGATTTTGATGCAGAAAAAACAAGAAGGCCTTGAGGTTATTAAAAACCTTAAAAATATCCTCACGTTCAAAAAAAAAACCTTTCAATTTAATAAAAGATGGTCGGAAAAATAGGGTGTTCCGAAATAAAGAGTATTGAAATAGCAAAATTTCGAAATAGGAAACCATGATTTAAAATTTTTAGTCATTTCATTAAACGATACACGAGGCATACAAATACGACTAGAATAAGTAATTTTAAAAGAAATTTTAAGTATTTTAAAACAGATCATTATTAAAATGAAAAAAGGACATCAAATTTTCAAATTAATATACCAACCACTGGCTATATTGAAATTTTATGCGATGAATTTTTACACGGAATTTCACAAGTATTAAAAAACATGTCACTACAATCACCATTGAAGAGAACATCGAATTTCAATATAACCGCACCAGTGTTTGTTGCATAGAAGTTTAACGAGAGAGACAATAGTAACTTATTTATTGGTATAGTATTTTCAAAAAAAGGAGATTACTTAACTCAATAAGCAAAGGGAATAGTCGCAGCTGAGACTGGACACGATCTACTAGCTTAAAAAAATAGGACATACGATCTACTAGCTTCAAAAAAAAATAGGACACACGATCTACTAGCTTCAAGAAAAAATAGGACACACGATCTACTAACTTCAAGAAAAAAAGTAGGACACACGATCTACTAGCTTCAAGAAAGAAAATACGACACACGATCTACTAGCTTTAAGAAAAAAAAATAGGACACACGATCTACTAGCTTCAAAAAAATAAAAATAAAAATGCACAACATATCAAGTATACTCGGCTCCTCGACAGGGGGCCCTTACCCCAATTTCACCGTCGAAGAGGCTGACATCTCCAGCTCCGCGGAGCTGCTGGGCTTCGTGGGAATCTGCCTGTTGCTGGGGGTGCTCATCAGCGCCACAGTGGTGGGCAATGTGTTCGTCATGGTGGCCATCGTCCGTGACCGTAACCTCAACAACCTCAGCAACTACCTGGTTTTCTCGCTGGCCCTGGCGGACTTGCTGGTCGCCCTGCTGGTCATGCCCATCGGAGCCGTCTACGAGGTATGTTTGTTAATTTTAAACATTGCGTCTTATTATCATGGCCATTTAGGGCGAGCGCGCACGGGCGACTTTTGTCACGGTGACAAAGACAAAAAAAACGTTGCTAAGGCTGTTGTTAGGGGCGGGAACTAGAAGCATCCAATAGAAGCATTCGCACATGACATCACTGGAGGATAAAAACAACGTTGCTAAGGCCGTTGTTAGGTAAAGTCATGTGATTGAAAATGCTCTATTGTTTTCTAGTGATATTTTTGATACTAGTAATCCTGGTCGCCGTGACTTTAGTCACTCGTGCGCGCCCAGCCTTAGACACGTAAAGCCTGACAAGCTCGAAATCTTGAGTGACGTTCTGCCTACTATTTCGCGTCATCATCGCTTTTCGTACAACAGCGCAACTCCAGTCTGAAGGGAGCGTGCAAAATTTCAGACTGGCCTTTCTCCAAAAAGAGATGATGACGCGAAACAGTAGGCAGAACGTCACTCGAGAATTCGTGTTTCTCTGGCCTTATATGTGTCAAGATGGCCATGCTTATTGTACACATACAGAGTGGATAGTAAAGTCCCTTTAACCTAAAAATGCTTGTTAAAGGAGAAAGCTACAGCTAAGCAAGTATGGTAATGGTATAGTAAAGTGACTATGCGTGACTATGAAAAAAAGTGACTATGAAAAATTTTACGAAAATAACTAAAGTATTCAAGAAAATATTAGCAAATGAAAATAACACTTTTTCAGGCCTCAAAAAAGAAATTAAAAATTTACAAGTTTTATCAAGTAGTTTTTGCATTTTTTTAACTAAACAAAGAAATATGTTAACTAAAAAATCAAAGAAAATTTCAAATTTAGAAACTTTTTCCTTTCCGAGGCAGGAAAAGTGCTATTTCTACTTGCTAACATCTCAAATATTTAAGATATTTTCATGATTTTTTTTATATTATTAATTATTTTATATTGGTTACAATATTCTCATTTAAATTTTTGTTGTACCTCCTTTAGTTTTTAATTTATTTTTTTTTAACTTTCTTATTTTGCCACTAGGGGTGCTGATGTCTTTTGCATTATGTCGCATTTGCATAACCTCACTTGCATAGCTGCAGCTCTCTTCGTTCGAGAGCATTTTCATCAGGTTAAAGGGACTTCCATACGCACCCTGTATGTATTAAATTAATTTATTATTTTTTTTCACCATCAGGTGAAGCAGGAGTGGAGCATGGGGGCGGTGCTGTGCGACCTGTGGACGTCGTGCGACGTCCTGTGCTGCACGGCGTCCATCCTGCACCTGCTGGCCATCGCCGTCGACCGCTACTGGGCCGTCACCAACGTCGACTACGCGCGCAACAGGTGCAAGAAGCGCATCTACACGGCCATCTTCCTGGTGTGGGCCATCTCCTTCACCGTCTCCATCGCGCCCATATTCGGATGGAAGGACCCAGAGTTCAACACCAGGATCGAAGTGGAGAAGAGGTTTGTTAAATTTCAATTGAAATAAAATACAGAAAATACTTATTAGTGTGCCGTGGGTAGCCTATACTCGACAGCAACGTTTCTTGAACCCAGTACGTCACAAATGCGGAAGGATAGTAATCGGTAAACACGAAGCCTGTTGGGTTGCTAGGAAGAGTTTCGGTACGCAAATCGTGATTGAAAAGCACTATACGTATATACGTGGGTTGAACAAAATAATAATATTTTTAAATTGGCGTCCTTCATTTCCATCAAAATTTAGACACCGCGATGGGAACTGCTTTGTTTGTTAGTGACTTCATAGGGTCAACTAACGTTACTGACTATTATAGTGGTTAAGGCATCGGGATGGGAGGGTCCCGGGTTCGATTCCCGACATCCCTGAAGACCCACCGAGTATGTGCGAAGTACGTGCTCGATAAATCTGTGGGTCCGAAAGTCCTATGGTCGGTCATGGCGCAGCTTACCATGGGTCTAGGTCGTCTGGAGACTATTTCCCTCCCCTTCAGAGACATAGCAAAATTGTGGAGGTGGCTATAGATGGTAGCGGCATCTACCAACTGCCTGCTGGGTTGCTAGGAGGAGTTTCGGTACAGAAATTGGAGCATTATTAATACTACCCGGGTTACTTTGCCCATAACATATACATGGGTTTAACCATCTAATCTTATTTCTAAATCATAGTTCTTAATTTCACTCAAAATTCAGACACCGTGCTGGGAACTACTTTGTCTGTATATGACGTCATAGAGTCTGGTAACATTGCAGTTGTAGTATAGAATCAAATGCATAACAAATTATTGTCATTCAAACCCATCTGTATGCTTCCTTCTGAACAATTAAATCCCCTTTTCCCCTACAGGTGCCTGGTCAGTCAGGACCTGGGATACCAAGTCTTCGCCACCTGCTCCAGCTTTTACGTTCCCTTGGTGATGATCCTGATCCTGTACTCCAGGATCTTCAGAGAGGCCCGCCGACGGATCCGAAGACGACCGGGAGCGGCCAGCCAAGCCATGCTCCTGGTGCAGAGACCCCCTCCGGCCTTCACTGACTCCAAACGAAGCTCCAGCTCGCCACCGACTTCCTCCTTCGACCCCCCTTCCTTCGTAGTGGACACCACCCTGTCCTGCAACGTACCCCCGGACACCTCCCAGAACGGGGTCAAACTCCCTCTCCAACCCCAGTCTTCGTCTTCAGGCAGTGGCAGCGCTGTCGGTAGACTGCTCCACATAGGCAAGCGAGGGGAGAAGAAGCCGGAGAACAGCCACGCCAAGAGGGAAAAGAAGGCCGCCAAGACCCTCGCCATCATCACCGGGGTGTTCGTGGTGTGCTGGCTCCCGTTCTTCGTGATGGCGCTCCTGCTGCCGCTGTGCAACGAGTGCGAGCCCGAGTTCCCCATTTTCAGCGTGTTCCTGTGGCTGGGGTACGCCAATTCAATGCTCAATCCGATCATTTATACGATTTTTAGTCCCGACTTCAGGAGCGCTTTCAAGAAACTGTTGTGTTCCATTCACGGATCCCAGAGACCTAATCTATGAGAGTTGAGCGGGACATAAACTAATTCCTATATAGAGCGTTTGTTTCAAAGTTGCTGTATGAGATGTTATTTTCTTAAGATCCAAACTGAAACATTCTCGGATAGTGTACTACTAGATACTAGTATCGAAAGTAGCACGATAGATGGACTATAAACTTGCCTCAGCTCATAAATATAAACTAAACTGTGTGGAATTGCTAATTTTAGATAGTATTGATGATTTTATTTGAAAAAAATCACGGTTTTAAGTCTTCGATTTTTCAAAATAAGTTTTAAGTGAATAAAATCTAACAGGTTCTTCTCTATATTATTATAATCCTAAAATTAAAGGAAATCAATCAAAATATTGGCTCCGTGACTTTTACAAAATTAAGGGTTGTTATTTTTTTAATGTATGAACCTTCTACACTTTGTTTAACTTCCAAAGACAACATTTATTACGAAGATTCCCAGTTATCCCCACTTTCCCAATGGAGATCGAAAAACTGATAGCTTCTATGATTCTTACTCACAAAAAATATTGCTTTTTTACCAAGTGTTCTAATTCTTCCAACAGAATATTGGCACAAATTGTGTTCTTGTTCCCAAAAGAATGCCAAAGTATTGCATGTATCATCAAAACAAAAAAGAACTGCATATTTCTTACACCTGACTATATTGAGTAACGAAGCATCAGTTTTTTTCTCGGTATTGACTGTCTGGACGCAAATTGAATAAATATCGATGCTAGGTTAACCTGTCCTGCTTATTATTGAACAATTCATCATCAATGTACCATGAAGCATTGACAACTGAGTGAAAACCGATCTACCAACGAAGATATTTTTAAAGCCTCAAGTAGAATTCAGAATTCTTGGATGTGATTGTGTACACTTAAAACAATAGATTCAACTGACTTTACTGCTGAAAACAGTAACACATTTTGGTGCGACTCAATGTTAGGAAGTAATAACATATCTAACTGCTAGTGATTCACTTAAAGATATCTCATTCTGCTAGAATATACAAGATTTATATGGGTGAGTATTATTCATTTAAATTATACGAAGTTAAATAAGTGTAGTATTATGTTACTATTATTTCATTCAAATGAAAATACTAGTATAAAACTTATGTGTTTTACAAAAATACGATTGATGATGAAGATGCTTTAAGATATTATAATTATTTTTTCGAAGTTTAAGGATTATTCAAAACTTTTAATAGTTGATTGTGGTTTTATTCAATAAGGATTTAAAGTATCTAAAATTGAAAATAGGGATTTAATTCTAATTTATTTAATTAATGCTTAATTTACAACTGATTCCTGGCTAATTACCAAAATAACAACTTATGACATGCAAACTAAAAACTTACAATGCACTGTCAAGCCTATTATTGAGTTTATTAGTATAATTATTTTCTTTATATCTAACCTGAATGTAGGCTTAATTTCGATGTATATCAGAAAATTTTAAGTGTCTTTAATTATAAATTTCTCACCTCAAGTAATACACTTTTAAAAAGAGTTATGATGAAAAAGCAATACTAAAAGTAATTTTGTATGAAAAATATTACTATGAAATTTTTACTCAGTTCTACAACTTTAAAAATTGTTGGGAAAATGTATATATGACTTCAAATCCTAAAAATATGTCCATGTGTTTTTTATTATATTAAAGAGTTAAAGCGTTAAATTAGATTTATTTATTTATTCATTGCATAAAAATTTGATATTATCCTGGTTTTTCTTATAAAAAAACACAACGCTTGAAGTATTTCTTTCAAACACAATCCCATTTAAAACTTTGTTTTATTCTTAGGAAGAATGTACTATTTTTATGAGCTAATAGTGAATGAGGGGGAATAATAATATTAGAATAAAAACTTTGCTGATTATTTTATTTAAAAACTATTAAATGTTCTTAGCAGTTTTTATTAACAGTTTATTTTTATAACACACGATTTTTTTTATATACCCTTACATCGTCACATTCAAGAATAATAGGAAGAATTTATTCAGATTTCAAAAAAAAGTATCACGATTTCAATTTCGTTCAA
The DNA here is from genome assembly GCA_963680715.1 of Tetragnatha montana. Classification (NCBI taxonomy): domain Eukaryota; kingdom Metazoa; phylum Arthropoda; class Arachnida; order Araneae; family Tetragnathidae; genus Tetragnatha; species Tetragnatha montana. Next base: position 56,799,427 of record OY796676.1, on the reverse strand, counting down.
ATATATTCCACATTTCTACAAGAATATCCAAGAAATACACAACCTTCTGATATATTCTTTAGGAAACTCACAAAAGAAAAATATTTGCCTACAGCTTTCAATTTTTTTTTTTTTTTTGCGTTGACTGTTATTCCCCAAAAATCGGAACCACAGTTTGATTCTTAGTGCGAAACAGAATGTTGACACTTATATCTACAACACGCAGAGAGTAATGCTCCCGCTTTCCTCCCATTCTTCCTTTATAGTGTCACATATAAAGATTTGAAGTGTTTTTCTCTGAATGGGCATGGATTCGGCAGAAACTTTCACGCCACTTACAAATAAATCTCAACACATAAATGTAAAGGTACACCAGCAAAAACAACTCAAAAGATTTGAAAGCAAAGGAAACAAACTTTCAGAAAAAATGTTTCCTTTCTTCCCTAGATTTAATTCACTTTTTTTTTCTTGCCTTAAAGGCACACGGAAGTTTCACAATCCGGTAACGGCCGTAAAAAAGAAATTATTCACACAAAAAAAGGAAGAAAGTAACTATATCAAAAGTGATAAGAGCTAAAGAAGAAATTCCCTATGTGAAAGTCGGGAGAAGGCTTTTAAGCAAAAATTCCGGTAGTTCTTATCTAAGAAATAAACAGTCCAGTGGAAATTCCCGGAGGCTGAAATACGGTTTTTCTCCGAATTTCATAAGGGGATTTTTTTTTTGTCTTTTTAAAACAAACAGGTTTACTCAGGTATGATATTCAAGTCATTCTTTGAAACGCTTCTAAGAAAATGAACCTTTTTTTGCCGAATACCAAGGATATTTTTTAATAGAAAATAGGGTTTATCTTCCTATTCAACTCTAAAAATCTTATACAGTTGAATTTAGATTTTGTTGGTTATGTAAACGGAGCTATTCTATTAATAATTTTGGTTTTTAAAACATAGTATAGGACTTACTTTTTAAAAGTATATATAGCATTTATCTTTTCGCAAAAGAAATATTCTTGAACGAAAAATATGATAACATATTGATAGCTCGTATTTTCACTGAGTATTAACCTGTTTTAAAACATTTCGGTAGAAAAAAACATAGATACTACTTTAAGAAATATAAAGTTATTCTTCATTAAAAAACATAGAGAAATAAGAATCTCAACTTCTTTTTATAGGATTTTTACTATCTATCATTTAATCTTTAACTTATATAGTATTTAAGTGTTTCCTATGTTATGAAACTATTTGCAAAAAAGGAAAGAAATTCTTCTTTAAGGCATTGTAATTAAATGAGCATATGAAGAAGTTATTAATTTTACCATCTATGTTTTTATCGTTTTTCACTTTTTTTTTTTAATTTTTAAAACGTTTTTAAAAAGTAGTTATTAAAAATATCATATTCCCGTTTATTATAAATGCACAGATTTGCCATACAAATTTTAATAAAAATTTTTTGAATATCTGCTACGTAGTTTCCAAATGTACTGAACCTAAAAGGCAGCAGTTTTAATCCAAATTCCTTCTTTCTTAAGATTGGCTCCCTGCATGAAAGTTTCTGATTGACGGTGTGTCATAAGTGTGACAAATAACGCTTCAAACTTTCCAGAAAAAAATTCTTCTCTAGTGTGACAGTTTCAACGGAAAATTTCAAACTGTCAGGCAGTATTTTTTTGCTTTTATACATTCAGTAGGGGACTACCATAACTCTATTCTAACAAGTTACTTTTGTAAAGGGTCTGCAGTACTTTGTACGAAGGGAGTTAAAGTATTATCATTTGAATTTTAAATCTTAAGGAATAAGAATGTATTATGTTATTTATGAGGTCAACTTCATTCATACTTAATCCATACATTATCAAATCTAGTATGAAACGTTAGTAACTCAATAATATTAAAAAAACAACATCAATAATCAACTTCATAATGTGTTTACTATATCATAGTTTCTTTTTTTAATTAATAAACTTGCGACAATAGACTATGAGTCTACTGTCAAAATATATACAGTAGAACTCCAATTATCCGAATCAATTGGGATCGGACTCCATACATATGATCAAAAATTCGGATAATTGATTTTTTTTTCGAAAAAAGTCCATTTTAATTAAGTACTGTATGTATGTTGAAAATGGGAGAAAAAACTATATTTTAAGGAAAAAGCTTTTAATTAATTAAATGAAAAGGTGACATTCTGATCGATTCGGATAATCGGAGTTCGGATAATAATTGGAGTTCTACTGTATTCCTTCCTCTAAGTACGTTAACCTCAACTTCCTCAAATAAACTTCGAAAGTTAACCAGTTAAAATTTATTCCTTTAAGTTCACTTTAGAACCAAGTCCCGAGCGTAAGACTAAGGAGCACAAACATCTCGAACAAATCGCATTGTTTCAATTAAAATCTCCGTAATCTCTTTAAAAACTGCGGGTACATTTATTTACCTTTGTAATGGCAAGTAACATTTGTCTCCCTCCAACCACCAGTCCCACTGAACAGTGCAATAGATAGAAAAGTGCAACCTCTAACTTTTCCGGCATTCTTTGAGAAATCGTTGGTTGTTACCCAGCTGCCGCTATGCCTGTCATTAGGCAGTCGTCTTTGAATCTTGTCCAATAGGATTAGTGGGAATGCAATAGCCCCTCCCCTTTTCCTTCTTTCTTTCCCTATCTCACACAAAGGGCCAGATTCCTTCCATGTCAATTACCGAAAATCCAGGTCGAAATAATTAGGAAGAAATAATCGAAAGAATTTTTGGAGGAAAGATTCGCTTGCGGGGGGTTTTTCTTTGGGGCGATGATTGCGATTGAAAGGGAAAATGAAAAATGTGGATTATCTTTGGACATTCTTTTGGCAAGACGGTGTTGTTAAGTTATGCAGCGCAGGCGAAAGAAACTGTATCGGGGAGTCATTAGGGGGGAGAGGAAGAAAGAATAGGCGCGATGATTGTTTTCCTTCATCATAAACATTGTTTCTTTCTGTGATAAATATGGAATTCGTTTGGTGAATTAGGCTGAGAAAAGGTGCGATATTTTTTTAGTTGTAATGAAATGTAGTACGTTATTTGCAAAGTAAATGCGTGGTGCAAATGAGAAAAACAAATTCATCCTCATTAAGCGTGGTTACTTGTTTTGATTGTTAATTGCTCGTAAAAAAAACAGGGGAGAATAACTTCTAACCAACAATAAGGAAAAATAACTACGTGTATAAATCGCCAACTAATACCTAATTAGTTTGTAATAACTAACAAACTAATTAGCCGTTTAAATATCAAAAAATGGCAATAATCCATTTGCTTATCAACAAAAGTAGATTATTCCATAAATTAATGTGATTCAGAAACAAAAAATATTATATTGCACAACGGTGTTAAAGCTATATCGATGGGAATAAAGCTTATGTTTATAATATGTAACGTCAACATGTGGTAAGATAAAATGGGGCGATTTGATACAAGGGGCACACTGAAACATTTTCAATACCTCAAAAACTATTAAGGTTATTTAGATCAAATTTTTTTTTTAAAGTTGCCTTTACATGTATAGCTGAAACTGTTAAACTCTGCATTAAGTCAATAAATTTTAATGAAAGAAACTAAATTTGTTTCATCAAAATTTTCCAAAACTAATTTTTTAAGTAATATGTAAAATCTTCCTGACGCTATTCTACTTTGAATACACAGATCTGTAAATTCCAAAGGCAAGTTCATTCTTGTTATCAATAGGGGACATATTTAAATTTGCCTATTTTTTTTTTAAATAAAGGTTTGTGTTTAAAAATAAACATTGGGGCAAATTGATACACTTTGATGTGGGATATTTATGTCAATTTTCAGATTCTTGGGTTTCATCAAGTGTTTGAAATTGGAAACTGCTTGCATTATAGCTGCGTGTATTTCTAAATTTTATAAAAAAAAAAAAAAGTTGATAAATACATATCCAAACGATCAAAAGAGGGACTCTGAAACAGTTCTTAACACTTTTATAGGTTACAAAGAACTGTGTTTCAAAAATACTAGTTAAAATCAGTTACAAAATTACTATTGAATGGTCAAAAACTAACCAGTTACTTGTCGTATTTATTTAAATTTCTGGATGATTTTCGACAAAGATACCTTTAAATCTTATTCAATTAATTCAGGAGCAATTATTCCTATGAAAATTGCATCTTACTTCCATCCTTAATTAGATATTTGTTAAAAATGACCATTCGTTAAATTCTTTGATTTTTTTTTTATCTTTGAATGGAAAATTTGTGATTTATAACAAAAAACTGTAGTGTAAAAGAGTTTAAGATCTCTCTCAATAAAATAACTTTTATTATTTTCCCAAATTTGTGTTATTAATTTCTATTTTTCAGAAAATTAATCACTGTATTAATGTGCCCCAAGGTAATGTATCCAACTACCCCACCGGTGGGGCCCATTAATATAAAATGGAATTTCTACAAAAGTGGGTGAGCAATAGCGAGCAGTGGGCAGAATCCCCAATAGTTATATAAATCGTAAGACTGCTCTAACAAAATTCAATTTATTGTATGGCATAATGATCCTCATTTATTTTAATAAATGCTTTTGGTTACATATTTGTTAGCCATTTTAAGAGGAACGTCTTCGGACCAGAGTTCATTAATTTTTATGGATTGATGGAAATTAATAGGAACCCTTGTTCTGTGGAGATATTACATGCGAGCGTATAGTAAGAAGCGAAATTTATTGAATTTCACGGAAAATTGTTGATTGATAAGTGAAATGGGACTCTCCGTTTAGTAGTATAATTCGCAATGAGGGTTAAGCACAATGTATGAAGTCCATAAGTTGTGACAACACTCATATGCCTGTTGAGAAAGGTTGAATCATTACCATCCCTTCTATTTACATATACTACTTGTATACTTAATATCTTTCTCATATAAAGTTTGAACTATTAGACAGCAACTTTTCCTGACTCTATGACGTCAGTACGTGGAATCAGAAACTGCGAAAACAGAAAGCCTGTTGAGTTTCCAGGAGGATTTTCGGGGTACACAAATCGTGATAAAAAGTCGCTATATATACATGGGTTGAACAAAATAATCATATTTTTGAATTGACGTTCTTCTTTCACTCAAAATTCAACAGGGAACTGTTTTTGTTTGTTAGTGTGACGTCAGAGGGTCAGGAAACGTTGCTGTCTAGTGTTACAGTACCATTGCGTTCCAATCAAGCGTAATATACTTTGAAACATTTTCATAGTAAAAATTAACAGGCACTGAATCAAATCTTTAAATTCAGGATAATTTCTAATTTAAGCTCAATAACCATACACTCCTGAAAATTGTCATGATTTCTGTTTGAAATGGTTCCTAACCCTTATAGTCCAAGCCACCCCAAATTTTCAATAGATGAAAATCTTGTGTGGTCTAGGATTCAAACGGTTAAAACTAATCTCCCACACTGTTATGATACACCTCATAAACCTTTTCAGTCCTAGCCGCCCCAAATTCTCCATAAGATTCAATGGTAATCTCGGACAGCTTAGGATTGAAACGGTTAAGATCTGTTTCAGAAAGCAAATCTTCACCAGATATTCCTTCAAACTAGCCGAAACACAAGAAACTTACTAAATAGCACTACATTACTGCTCGCTTTAAACTCGAAACTATGTATCGTGACATCTCGAAAACAAATGTTCTGAGACATAAACTGTTTATTGGGGGGAAAGTGGTTTTACAAACACACGCGTCAACATAGACAAGACAGAATCGCTTCCATTACTCGAACTGATCAAGAATGACAATGGCGTAAGTCTCAAAATTTGAGATCAGCTTAGATTTTTAGGTCCTTTATTACATGCGTGGTAATATGAGGTGTTTGCTGCAACAAGGAGTTAACTCCAAAACCAAAATCTACATCCAACCCAACCTTGGTGGCAGCATGAGTTAGTCGCCAAATTAGTGCTATTTTACGGCAATGTATAACTGGGTTGGTGACTATGGTCACCATTTTTTAAAGCAAAACAAAGTCTATTAAGATTTGTTAGACTTAACAAATATTCATTTTAGTGAAGTTAACTTATTGTTTCAGCAAACACCTCAATGTTCTAAGTCAAATTTTCAATAATTAGCTTCTAAAAGCACCCCTAAACAGACGTTTTGTTTTAGGGGGAGTTGGCTCGAAACTATTACTAAAGCTTTCCCTCGCGCATAACATAATGTAGGTTGGACCCTTTACGACTCATACAGGTAGGATTTGAATCTGGGTGCACTTAAGGTTAGAAATAGAAGAGGGGAGAAGGAGATGAGAAAAGAGAGGAGGAGGAAAGAGAGCGAAAAGGAAGAAAGGGGAAAGAAAAGGATAAAAAAAGGAAGAGAGACCAAGAAATAGAGACACTTCTTCCCTATTTATCTCTCTTATCTTCTCTTTCTTTCTCCACTTTTCCTCTCGCTTTCTTTTTCTCCTCCTTTACACCTTTCTCTCTTCTGAAGTAACACTCTATTCAACAAAAGGTATATCAATACCTTAAATTACTAGTTACACCTTATCCCTATTAAGCACAGCTCATACCAAATATTTATTTATTTATTTAACTGTCAAACAGAAAATATCCAATTAAATGACAGTACAAAGGACAATATAATACAGTATAAAGGACAATATACACAATACATACAACAATACATACAACATAAAAAGACAAACATTTAAATAGAACTAAGCATATTTAGAAATAATAATGGATTTAAAAAAAGAGAATTTATGAAAAAATAAATCACAATCTGGTAAAGTATTTAAAAAATTTATGAACTCTACCATGGGTTGATGTTTTAAGTAATTTTTCGTAAATAGAGGAACTTTAAATACAAATTTAGTACGTGAGTTGTATATGGGAACATGAAAATTAAATTCTTGAAGTAAAACAGGACAATCAATTTTGTTATTAAATAGGTTATAAAAAATTTTAAAAAGGGATATTGTTCTATTGCATTCTAAAGAGCATAAATTAAAATTCTGCCTGGCAAAAGCGTTTGATGGATATTCAGTATTATTTGATTTGTAATGAATATAGCGTAGAAATCTGTTTTGAATTTTTTCAATAGCATACTTGAGATTATTCGTAGAAGGATTCCAAATGACACAGTTGTATTCAAGCATAGAACGAATTAAAGTATTAAATAGACAAATAAGTACAGACACATTACGTAACTGCAACTAGAAGTAAAAGAAATTTGACCATACATGACAAAAATTGGACGAATCTTGAAACCCAACTATTATCCCAACAGCACATTTCTAATGGAGGAGGGGATTGAACCCCCTAACTCTCCCCTGAATACTATATGAATCCGGTCTTTCTAACAAAATGTTTTCCCTATAGAAACAACTCATGCACTGTGATAAAACCTTCAACCGTACAAAACTACATTCGGTGACTTAAACCACTATGATCCTCAGCTCGTCCAATCCCTCCCTCCGGCTTTCTCCAATCGGACCAACTTTTTTTTTTCATTCTAAATAATGCGTTTATAATTCCCGAAATTGATTGATATTCTCTCCTGCTCTCCCTCTCTCTCTTTAAAACGCTAAGTGTATTCAGAGGCCGTGCTCTGAGCGTGCCTTTCTCTTATTCCAAAGTGTCACTCTTGGAGAATGCTAATGGCACGGTGACATTGGTTTTCCCGCGTGCATTAAGGAGGAATCGTGTTGTTGTTGCTATTATTAAATCTAATTCGGGAGAGGTTTCAGAGAAGGTCGGGTCTTTTTGGAGGGTGAATCTTTTGTGAATTTGAATTGGAACGACAGTTTGGATGTGGGTCACGATTTTGCAATCCCTCTCCCCATTTGTTATGAATCAATCGTGTATTTGGCTGATAAGGGGAGGATGCGTCTGGTTTGAAGGTTACCAGAATGATTTTGATCGTTTCATGTTATTAAGTATGATTGAGAAGAAAACTAATTATTTAATTGGTCATTGCTCCAGATGAATTGAAGTCTTAAAATATTGGTAATAACAATAATAAGATAATATGAAATGTCATGTTATAATTATTTGGATGAGTAAAAGAATAACTAAATAAGGAAACACACAACATTTAATATTTTAAAGCGCAACAAACCAAGATTAGAATAGCAAGAGCGTTGCCGTGACAAAAACTGGAATAACTTTTTTTTATTGCTACAAAATCGTGGCAAAACGCCTTCAAAAAACAATACTGGTTTAACTTCCATTGGTTACAAGATTTCAAACTCACAAACATAAAGCAAACATTCTAAAGCGTTTTAAACGTTAGCTCAACTTTAATCTCAATAGCAAAGTCCTCTATTGATTGTCATAAAGTTGAAGCTTAACTTTTGTAATTTCTGCTACAACGGCAGTAAAATATATAACCTTCCACAAGTTAGAACTAGTTCCCTTCTCCCATTTAGCATTACAGAACCCGATACACTTTCATACAAAGTCTCCCATTACGAATACCCGCCCCGTCTCGTGATAAATTTCTCTCAAGAAACCCCATCTGGGCCAGAGAATTCCGGCACATTTCTTCGAATCGCCCCACATTTGCAACTTCCAGAAACATGATTTATGCCATCCATATAGTAGTTGTCCAAGTTACTCGGTCAGTCCATACGAGATACCACCTGACACTGATAAATGCGCGGCGCAGGAAAAACTCAATGAGGTGCTTTATGCACACCAAAAGAAAGACTTTCCTTACTAAGTTTCCGAAAAATGATGGATGGACGTAACGTGCAATTTCCCATTACATGCTTTTACCAATCTCCGGCGCGATTCAGCAGGCAGTGATCTCCGTCGTTGCTTTTTGAATCCTCGAGTACTAGTGCTTGAGCCGAAGTTGATTAATATAGTGGCGAGTGTTTGGGTGGTAATGATTTATGATCGTTTATCGTGTTTTTCCGTAATATGACATTGGTTTTGGGGGATTTTTGGAGTCGTTTTTGGGCTGCCGTAAATATTGCTTTATGCGTGAGGGGTTAATAGGTTTTTTGGAAAAGTTTCACCCAAAAGATACTGGAAAATGGTAAATATGTCTGAGTAAAAAAACTTTTATTGAAGAAACTTTACTTTCGGTTTTCTTATATTCATGTTGATGTTATAAATAATATTACGACAGCGAAGCGAATTTAAATTTAAATAATCTTATTTTTTTTAGAGAATAATCAAACGTAAATCATAGGAAACTTTTAACATGAAAAATGAGAAATTGGGAGTAGTTTTTGAAATTTGGAATGTGAAATTTTACACATGCATTCTTTTAGTAAATACGTTATTTTATATTCTAACTTGCATCCTTGTTAATTGAAATGACAGTCTTTTAAAACTTTGATATTCGTTTATTATGTATTGCATTTCCTATGTATGATTTATTACATCTATTTCTCAAAATTTTATTTTAATATAACGTTTATACTGTTTTAATTTAAGTTATGTCTTTGTGAAGATATGGAACTTCATGTGGTTTTAAGGTGTTTGACGTCTGTGTTCCTACACCTACACCCAAAAGGTAATTAATTTGTGTGCATTGCCTAAAAAAACTCTATACATAATTATTGGTTTCAAGTACCACTTCTCCAAACTTTTTTAGCACTAAACACAAACAAAATGATTGATAAATAAAGTTGTTAACAGTCGCATAAAACTTTCTTTTTATAATCAAAACAAATAATGCTGAAAACCAATTAAATACAAAGCTATTGATTTCGCCATTAACGCTAATTTTAATTGGCTTTGGATAACTTTTCCCATTACATTTCCTTTTTTCCAACCCTCTGGATCAATTTCAGCATATCATCACTTGAGCGTAATCAATAGAAAAAAAAGTTAAAAAGATTTCTCTCTGTCATCAAATGCAAATAGAACAGACCCTTTCTCTTTTTCCATTTGCGCCCCTCGCGAAGAGAAAAAAAAAATCTATTACCACTTTCGCTAATGGGGCATAACTATTACCAGCTGTTGGACGAACGGAAACTTTTGATTGCTGCTTTTAAAAAAAAACGGTTTCGCACACATTAATAATACCGAAATCAAAAAGCTCCGGGATAGCATTGTCCCGGACTATTGGAAATAACAATCCCGAGGCTGATGCAGAGAACAAAAGAGCCAACAAGGTGTAAAAAATCCATTTTCGGCGAGGCTTGTGAAGAAAAAAATCAAAGGAGCAAATAAAAAAAAGGTTGAAATAAGAGAGGACCAAAAATATTTACGGATGAAATTTATGAAAGTGAAACTGTGCCCCCGGCTAACGCAAAATATTTGAAGCCACGGTGGAGAAAAACAATACAAACGAGGAGAGTAATCCAATATATTGTCTGAAGTTTTCTTTCTTAATAACTAAAAACTCGAAGGGTTTTTTTTTTCATCGTGTTTCAAAAAAAAAAAAATTTTTTTTTCATCGAGGTACAGTTTTTTTTTATGTAAGAGAAGAGTTTATTATTATAAAATTGATGTGGATTTTTTTTTTCTCGAGAGCTTGGAAGTAGAAAGTTGAAAGATGGTCAAGAGAGAAAAAAAAGGTTATTTCTCTAACTTCTTAATTTTTGAGGGATGGGAAAATTCTTTTACTATGTGTGCGTTCGGGATTCTCTGGGTTATTTTTAATTCATAAATTAGTATTACTTGCTAATTTTTGCTTGCTTAGCTTGACAAACAAAGAAAATTTTGGAGTAACACAGGCTGTTTTTCTTCGATTATTTCTGCTTTTTGACGCTTTTTATGTATCCTAAATACAGTATTTTAACGAAAGAAAAATTTTTGCTAATTTTAACTTTTAGACGTATATTATATTTTCAACATTACCCAAAAGCACATTTTAAAAAATCTATGAGTTTTGTGAGGGAGTATCTTATTTAAACATAAAAAAGCTAGATTATATGATTCAATTTATATTTTAGCATATGAGTCTTCATTGTAATGTCGAAATTGGGAAAGCTATATTTTTAAAGGACAACTTTTGCTTCCCATCTCTTTTATATTATAGAGTTAGTTTAACTGTATATGAATAGTAATAAACCATATTTAACGTTAACACAATTTGTTAAGAATGAGCCTCTAGTCCAGAGAATAACTAGTTATTTTTGTATTTTATTTTTCAAGTTATAGTTATATCTATTGTGACATATCCATCTCCCATGGTTTAAAAAAAGTAATGCCTTGAGAAGAGGACTTTAGAGTTTCGAAAGTTAGTTTTAAAAAAAGTAAGCAAATTTAGGAATCCCCTTCATTGTACCATAATTTTAGTTTTGTTTTATGTTTTTAAGTTATAATAAAGTTGTAAATATAATATTCCTCCACGGGCTCTCTTCAATCGTTTTTCGGATGCAATGATAATGTGATTTATGAAATAGAAGGCAATTAAAATTTTTCATGCTAATATTTTGTCTCTTTCCCTTTTAAAAAAAATTGTTATAATATTAGGTCATATGGTATTGAGTCCTGATATTTTTTAATCCTATAAAGCATTTATTCTCAATACAAAATTTAACCTACCTGTATCAGCCTTAAAAACATATTTTTTTTTCAAAATCAGAGTTAATTGTTAGATTGAAAAGAAACAATAATGATCATATAAAATGTAATTACACCACCTTTGAATTAAAGAGATCAAGTGTGAAGAATACTATTAGCTACAAAAATATAAAAACAAAACTACTTTTATCTTAATAATTAAATGCTCTTACATAAAAAGGGGTTAATTTTCCAAAATCTCGAGAATCTCATAGCCCTCATAAACTCTCTTGCTGAAAGAGATAAGGTAAGTAAGTGCCTATCTCTGTCCTGCATCAGTTTTTGAACTTCTCATTTTTTTCAAGAGAAAATTCCTTCATAGTCGAAGAATCCGGATGAAAGAAATATCTTTTAAAACCGAGAATAAGATATCCACGATTTCAGTCACAGATAACGAAAACTCCGGTTTTTATCCGCTTTTCTTCTAAACTACATGTAATTTAAGTTTCCACTCAGAAAGGGTGTGGGAGGTTAACAATTTATCTTGAAATCGCGTTATCTGATTGTGGAAGTTTTCCCGACATTCAAACCCTCTTATTTAAACACGTCGTTTAGATATTCAGCGCTCCGTGAGATGCCAGTTTGTAAGAATCCGATTTCTAAAGTTTTTTTTTTGTAATATGTAGATACTCGAAACCTTAGATACTTCGTAATAACAAGAGATAGAATTGTTTCCAGGGTTATCTCTGAAAATAATAGGTTTTGATGATGCTTGTTTTTATTTTGTGTATTGTTTTCTGAAAGAAGATAAGCAATAGAAAGGTTTTGAGGTTTTACTGCCTTGTGGATAGTTTTATTTATTATCACTTTTTGAGGGTACTTCCAAAGGAGAAATAGTCATCATAAATCATATTGCGGGATAAGATGAGGCAGTTATTGGAGTTTCCTGGGTCATTTTCGTGAGGATTTTTCATGTATAAGGATTGAATTGATTCTTTAAGTATTTTTGGATTTTATTTTTCCAAGTTTTTACTTGCAACATGCAGTCGACTCCGCTTATTGTGATCACGGTTAATGTTATCCATCGGATAATGTTGTCAAAATTGACCGGTCCCCATCACTCCTATTTAAATTAACACAAAATGTATCGTTTTATGTGATCAATATATCGCTTAATGTTATCAAAATCTGATGAAATCCCCTGTATAAAACTCTTTTTTTACCGTTTGAAGGAGAATTCGTACATAATCATACAAAATGAGTCATTAGTTTATTAGTGTAAAATGTTCCGCTCTCATATTTTTCTTTAAAAATGTAAAAGTTGCAAAATACATACTAGGTAATAGTTTTAAATACTTCCATACATTAGGACTACATAGTTGTGATTTTAAAGCAAACCCTCGAGTTATACTGTTTGAAACTTTCTAGTATCCAATCGTGTATTATTATCATTCTACTCTTGGTTATCAAAAGTTATCACATTAAGCGGAGTAGACTGTATTTTATTTCCAACCAAACTATTGTATCAGAGTTAAACTTGTTTGAACAACTCAACAAAACTACAATAAATTATGTTTTATTATTTTATACTAGGAAAAAGTAAATTGGAAAGCTTTAATAAAAACAGAAATAATTCAAACAATTTATTAAAAAATTAAGCAACGAATTTAGCAGATTTAATTAAGAATGAGACAAAAGTAAGGAAATTTAAATTTTTCTTAACTGATAGTTAGTACTATGTAATGAAATCCTACTACATAATTATAAAGGTTTAAAATTAAGTCTAGTGAATATAAAAGTTTTTTCGTAATTTTTATTCTTCCCATGCAAAAGCTATTTAATAGAGCATTTACAATCACATGACTCGGACCTAGCAACAGCCTTAGCAACAGACGCGTTGACCTACAACAGTTAAAAGAAAATAAACTGGTCGTGGAATTCTTCTATTCGAGCATTTGCAATCAGGTGACCCCACACCTAGCAACAGCCCTAGCAACAAGACGCTTTGACCTACAGCAGTTAGCAGTTAAAAGAAAATAACTGGTCGGGACGTCACCTAAAAACACTATGTGAAACAAGGAATGAAAATATTATTTTCCCTCATTGAATTATTCAGGAATCTGCAGCCAAATATTTTAATTTAATTTAGATGCTAACGACTAGAAAAATAGTTCAGTATATTCTTTAACACATTATATCTTGTAAAGCATATAATAACTAGAAAACAGAATATTAAATTTCAAAAGAAGCATTGCATCTTATTCAATGTTAATTACAAAGAGCTCATACAAATAATCAATTCTCGCCTAATATTGTTTCAACGAAAAAAACAACTTCATTTTTAAATAACTTCACTTTTAAATTAAAGATTGAAGGATTTTATTTTGCAGCATGTAATTTGCATTTAAAAGCCAATAACTTTTGAGTATTCAATTTTCTAATATAATTCCTTTAATTTTTCAATTTAGGTATAATAAATGATGAATACTTTTGAAATTAAATAGGAGTTAATTTGGCAGTAAAGTGTTTTTGTTTAAAGTGTCATAACTCTAAGCATCGTATGTTTTGATTACCGAAAACTGTTTTCATAATTTAATGAGAAAATGTTTTTTAAGTTAATTTAATTGATCTCCCCAAGATCTTATGTAATAATAAATAACGTTGAGTAAAATTGATTACATTACGTTTATTCTAGCTTCTCACATAAGTGTTTATTATTTTACTTATATGTATATGAAAAATGCTAGAAAAATATTAGATATCCTTTTTAAAGAAAAGTAGTGTTTTAAAAGAAATCTGTTACATCAAAATAATCAACGGTTAAGATAATCATAATCAGATTGTTGATTAACCTGAGATTAAAAAAAATATCCCATGGTCCTATTTTGTACGATTTTTAGTATGTTATTATTGGGGTCATTCCTAAGTGAAAACCGTTGGGAAACCTTTTTTTGCAATTTGTCCGAGACTCGGCCCGACTATAATTGGTTGAGGCACGGCTTACTAGATACTATATAGGCTAGTCTAGTACGGAAATCATTAAAAATCCAGATGGCAATACTGGACAAACTGGCAAAGCTGTGTTGCCACAGTGTTGAAGGCGGTGGGTAATATAGGTAGGACTTGTGGCGATCCAATTGGGAAAAGTTGTCAAATGGTTTTCATTGTTCAAAACTCGGCTAGCCTGTATAGTATCTAGTAAGCCGTGGTTGAGGTATAGCAGTTTTATTAGTCTTTAGAAAACAGAATCATATAGTACTATACTATACTCGACAGCAACGTTTCCAGAAGGTCACTACGCGGAAGGAGAAAATGGGTAAACACAAAGCCTGTTGGGTTGCTAGGAGGAGTTTCGGTACGCAAATCGTGATAAAAAGACACTAAGTATGCATATACATGGGTCTAACAAAATAATCATATTTTTAAATTGGCGTTCTTTACCTTCACCTTTTGAGAAAAATGTCAAAACGTTGGGGATTTTCTAAGTCTAAGAAGTATAACCAAAGATCCCCTTTTGGTACCGCTAGGGGTTAGTATGGGGGCCTCCCCCAGAAAAAAATTTGAAATTTGACCTGTAACAGTAGGGTTTTAACTTTTTTTTGGTCCAAGGGGGGGGGGCACTGTCCAGAATGCTCCCCCTTGGATTTACGACAAAAACTGCCAAATCCCCAAATAAACAATAAACATGAACTGGATTCATTTGGATTTTTCTGAATGATGACAGTAATGGATGTTATGCTCAGCGGGTGGGGCAGGTGGTGACACATGGAACGTTTCCGTCCCACAATGAAAAACCATTCATTCATTACGAACCGGTGGGAATACGAAATTACTTAGTATTTCTTGGTTGTGGGTCACGAGTCATGCAGTTTAATGAGTGGTAAAGGACGATTACGATCTTAATGAATTGGCCTTGCCAACTCTTCGTTACGTTTTCAGAATATCAAAAGGCGTTAATAGTGTCGTGCTGACTTTGCTGTTTTTGCGGAAGAAATCCGAAATTGTTCGGAGTTGAGTTGGAAACGTTTGGGTTTTTATTTATTATTTATGTGAAAGATATAGTTTCTGTTGCTAACAATAAGCAATAAGTATACTATACTAGGCAGCAACTTAAGTTGACCCTACGACGTCACTAACAAACAAAGTAGTTCCCATCGCGGTGCCTGAATTTTGAGTGAAATGAAGAACGTCAATTTAAAAATATGATTATTTTGTTAAACCCATGTATATATAGCGTCTTTTATCACGATTTGCGTACCGAAACTCCTCCTAGCAACCCAACAGGCTTAGTGTTTACCGATTTCTCCTTCCGCATTTGTAACGTTCTGGGTTCAAGAAACGTTGTTGTCGAATATAGACAGCAACGTTTGTTGACCCTATGACGTCACTCACAAAGTAGTTCCCATTGCATAATCTGCACCAAAACGCCAATTTAAAAGTATGATCATTTTGTTGCGTACCGAAACTCCTCCTAGCAACCCAACAGGCTTTGTGTTTACCCATTTTCTCCTTGCGCTTAATGACGTACTGGTTTCAGGAAACATTGCTGTCGTACAGTATTGTATTTAGGAAGAGAGGAATTTTAGTTTTAAAAAAAAGTTCAGATTTTACTTGGGTTCATGGGAACACGTAGTAAAACGGGTTGCTTAGTTAAAAGTATGCTTTTAATTACAAAAGGATGATTAAGAAGATCGAAAATATTTTAAACGAACACATTTGAACTTAATAATCAGAGAAATTCAGTGATATTGTTGTATATAACAAAAAAAATATTATTTCCCTTTAAAAAACAGAAAACTACGTAATTCATCCCGTTCTGAGGAATGCTCGGTGCAGAATGTAATATAATATAGTAGAACAGTAGGAATAAAATGGTATAAAAATATGATATAAATGGGGAGGAGGGGGAGGCTATAAAACACTCATGGCTAAAACAACAACACTTTATTGTAGACTAGACATTGAACTAGGTTAAAACACATCATGGCTTCAGTCTAAAATCCAAAGGGATCAATCTAAAATGAACAGTACACGTTGCAGTGACACCTCCGCGCCACGATCATCTCTCTCGGTGGAGCCGTCTGCTCGGTCTTGATCATCTCCCTCGGTGGAGCCGTCTGCTCGGTCCCGATCTCTTCCTCGGTGGAGCCGTCTGCTCGGTCACGATCTCTTCCTCGGTGGAGCCGTCTGCTCGGTCACGATCTCTTCCTCGGTGGAGCCGTCTGCTCCGGCATGCTCTATCTCCCCTAGTTGAGTCTCTCCCCGATCACGCTCCTCCGCAATCTAGCCTTCTGCTACCTCGTGCTCCGTCAAGCCTTCTCCCCTCACTCTCCTCTCGCTGCTCTTTTATAGTAGTTGGCACGTGCTTTGCCGACTGTTGCCACTTGCACTAATATCAGGTGCTGCCCTACAGCCTCATCTATAGAAGAGTAAACGCTCGATTCCCACATAAATCTGGACATTATTAAACTCATTGATAAATGCCATTGAATTTATCACATTCCCCGCCTCACTTCGGACATTATTAATAATGCCCGGTTTATCACTTTGCCCGTAACATATATAATTTTCTCTCCTATGACAGTGGACTTTCATATAATGTAATACCTGGTGTTGAACAAAAATATCGTCGTTGAAGATGCAACACCGCACATCTAACATCTGAGGCAGCTATACCAATCAATAGTATATACCAATCATTTTTCTCCTTCCTTAAACCGTTTTCACGACTTCGTTTGGCGGTTTTAATCTGTCTTCATTTTTTGGCTTAATCTGGCTTCGTTTGACGGTTTTAATCTGGTTGTGCTTTCTTTATAAACCACATTTTTCCGAAATTGAGGTTTAGATATTTAATTACTTGATCTTCATTTCTCATCTGAAGGATTTGCCATTTAATCGTTCTATCAATTTACCATCTCTTCAGCATTGTTAAGATATTTACAAGGGGTCAGAAAAAAAGTTCATCATTATCAAGTCAGATATCATCAATGTATGACTTTTCGATCATTTTCAATACTTCATTACGAAAAACAATAACTTGACTATGTTTGAAATAAAACAATGCATCAAAAATGCTTTTGAGAACTCAGAATATTTAATTAATGGGGAAATAGTCATTTTCATATGTTACAACAAAATGAATTTAACTATACTTTAAAACGTGAATTTTACTAAAAATTTGCGATAAAGAATGTGGGATGATGAGTTATCAAAAACAAGAGTTTCATATTTCGAAAACAAGATAGTAGCTAATGATACAATGTAAGACGGCATTTCGGTTCATTTTATCATACTAAACGTCCTACGTTCAAATTATGCAAGCGTTTTATAAACAAAGATTTCTTAGAAATGCTTTATTTTAAAGGCATCCTTACTCATAAGATATTCATACTATGATACCTCTCACCGGAACTAAAATCCTAACCACACTAGGCTTGAATAATTGCATTAAATTAACTTACCTCATCTTTTATTTCCGGAATGCAATTACGTCTAATATATGCGTAAACCTTTCCGGAAATGAGACAAACCATTGGCTTTAACTTCTTTAAAAACAAAGTACAGTCTTCTCGGCTTCTTAAAACGCAATTGGGAAATAAACTCCAACCGAAAACGCTCCAAGTCTACTTATACAATATGGAACCGTTGGGACGTAGTAGCTGGTGTTCAGAACGTTAAATTCAAATGCATATTTTTCAAAAAGATAGAGATAGAACGCGGGATCTGGCAACTCTCGCGGGTATCGAATGCAAATGAAAAGAAAGTTTTCCGAATCCGAAGCCTAACTCTGAATGAATCCTGAGGAAATGGGATACCGAACATGAGAAAAATATCCCTGAGGAAGCGCAAAAAGCTGTGTAACTTCCATTTAGTTGAATTTTAACTTTTGTATGGTGGATAAAAAAAACCCGCTTGGCTTCTTTTAGAGAGGGAAAGAATCAAGAAACCCGTAGATAACTATTTTTAAGGGCTTTGTTGAACCTGGAACTTAACCTTTTACTTTCTCATGTTTCAGTTGGGTTATAAAAAAAAATCTAGAAGAACAAATAACTTGGTAGGTCTTCAAGTTTCTAGTTTTAAAAATGTATCTTTTTAACGAAAAGTTACTGTGATTTCTTCTAGCTAGGGAGTAGGTTGGGCTTCTTGGTATAAAAAAAAATTATTCAGTAATTAGCTTTGTTTATGATCAAAATCAAGCTGAGTTTGAAATCTGTGAATATATAAAAAAAATTCTCAAGATAACACCAACGCTGAGCATTTTAGTAGTACTACTATTACTCTAAAAATTATAAAATGTGTAACAAAGTGTACTTAAAATTAGAAAAGTTATTTTTGAAGGTTTTTTACTTGGTTGGATTTAATACACTTTCGTTTAATTTAACCGAGGGATTTCCTCTAGCTTTGTCTGTGAGTTCAATTTTATTTCTTAAAGTCTTTTTGCAATCACAGTAGGTAATGGAAGTTATAGCATGTTTTTATGAAATATAGATAATATAACTTAAAACTTTTTATTTTAAAATGAGAAGCAGTTTTTAACATTCGATACATTTTTAAAGGTGAAAACCGCTTATTTTAGTCTTTAAAAAAATAGAGAGAGGAATTCACAACCGGAACAACTTGTTACTTAGACCAGTAAGCCCTTGAGAACTTCCGATGTACATAATATTGAATGTAATTTGTATTCCCGGTTTGAACAATTATAGCAGGAAGTCTTGGCTCCGTGACGTCACACAGCTGAACTAGTCTCTTTATATAGTTGTTAGATATCTAATAAAAAAGCTAATGTTTAGTGGTAATAATAGTAATGAATTCTACCACACATTTTGTATTTTTCAAAAACGTGTTGAAATTTTTCAACCTACATTTCTCTAATTGGTTTTCAACGACTCAGAGAAAATGTCTAGAAAGATTTTCCAATAATCTTTTTCCATGAACGCTTCAAAATTGTTCACTTATCGTTTGTAAAACGATTATTCGAAGATCGTTTACCACCATTTTTCTCTTAAGTCGAGAAAACAACAGAAAAGAAGTGAAGTAATTGCAGTAAAATGCCCTCTACCGCCAGAAGCGTTTGTTTGATCTAAGTAAGGTACGATGACTAATCAAACGGAAAGAAAAGTTAGTTTTTCAAAAAGTTTTCAGAGCGACTTATGAAGAAAAAAAATCCTATACCTCGGCATAGTTCGCTTCACTTTCAATTTCGAAACAACAGAAACAAAAAGAATCTTCTCAACGAGAAGTTTATCGTTTGTGATCTGTTTCTTGAAGAATGAAAATGGCGGACAACAAACCATTAGGACAATGCAATGGTACCACATGTTCCTCATTAAAAATGCATTTACTTAGTTGGATAAAAAGCAATTTTGATAATCCTCATGACCATTTTGAGGTCGTCTGTCTCATATGAAAGACGTGAGAATATTATTATGATGGTATTGATGAAGATGAGCTGTGAAACGTAAATTCCATTACTATAATCACTCGAAGTAAATTAAAAAACTTGGTTTTACAAATTAAAGGGCTTTTTTATTTAATGAAATTGTAATTTAAAAAAGAAAACAACAATCAGAACATTCGATGGGAAGCAAAAAAAAACCGTAATAACAAAAACTTGAAAATATTTAGGGTTTTTTACATTTTTTACTTAAGGGATAATTTTTAAACATTTTAAAAACATCAATAATGTAAAGTAATTTCAGAATAACGTCTTGTTTTTAAAGATTAAACCTGTTCAAATTTCAAATTAAGATGAAGGAAAAGAAGCGCAAACATTATAAAAAGGGATTCATAATGTTTTTATTACCTATGTAGTCTTAGAGTAAAAAATTCAATTAGTATTTTACATAGTTTTCATTTACTTATTAAGATTAAAGATATCATTAATGTTGATAAATATTTTATGAATAAACTTTTATGCAAAAGAAGAGTTTTTTAAAAAGAGAAGGAATATTTTTCTTAAAATGGAAAAAAATGATATAGATAGGATTTTATAATGTCTTTGATATACAAAAACGTTACTTCCTTCTATATAATAATAAATAATAATTTTTGGTTGGGAATCAGTCCTAAAATCAGAGATTTTCAAACTTTCCTTACAAACCAACACCACTTTACCATCTGGAATTATTCTAAATTTATAATCATTTTTTGACGTTTCGTTTAAAGTTTTAGTCGAAACTTACCTTATAATTAATTATAAATCACAATTTTATAAGCATTAATTTTGCCAGTTTTGTTAATTAACTTAGCAATTACTTAAATCCCATAAGAAGTGCTTCATGAATTTGTTGACTCCCATCTGAGAGTTAAGAATAAATCCAATTCCCAGAAAAGTTAACTCTAGAAAGTGTCATTCTATTAAACTTTACTATTTCTTGAAAATGATATGTGTATTGAAAGTAATTTTCTTTATAGCATGCAAACTCCAAATTACCTTTATTAGCATTACAAAATACCAACCTGTGTGATCCAATATCACACTCAAACAAATATTTAACCCAGCGTAAGGATTATCTCTCTACAATTTTACAAAATGGGGGAAAACACTAAACTTGAGGTACCCTGTATCATTTTACCCTAACTTAAAAACACCTCAAAAATTCCTCTAAACTAAAGTAGAGGGGGGTATACCCGACTCAAAAATTAGGTAACATAGAAAAACAAATTACGCTCATTTAAAGCCAAAAGAATTAATCTAATGACGCCCTGTCCATATTTTACTTTTCTTGTGAGTGTGCTAATGCTCAAATTTCATTCTTCGCTCCGAGGCTCGCTTTTAAAAGATGATGCAGTTGCAGTTACGACGCTTCGCCGAATTTAATCTTCATTGATGTAATTACATAATTTTTTAGCCAAACTCAGAAACTCGATATAGGGGCCTTGCGAAAAGTCATTAAAACGAGCATATATTAGAGGAGGCTCTTAATTCCGGGAGATCAATAGGAAAAAATATGGCGGAATATTTCTGATAGTTCGACATTTACGGGTTTGATTTTTCCGTCCCTTCTGCGTGGGTGATAATTATGTACCGAAAGGCAAAAAGGGGGGAGACGCGGTATGGAAATTTATAACCCGAAAGGTAAGAGGGTTGATTAAAATAATTCTAAGTTGGAAATACTTTGCGAAAAATTTTTCACTCTTGCTTCTATTAGAGATACTTAAATTGAAGTATTAATTTTTTTGGTGATGGTTTGAGAGTGTTAATGAAAATCCAGCATCAGTAATGAAGTAGAAAATGATGATGATAAAAATTTCAAGTAGGAGATCGTATATCTTGATGGTGGCTTATTTTTTAACAGAGTTTGTAAGCTCTACATAAAAGGGTTGACAACTCCAATTTTTATTGCGTTACACTTCCAATCCAGAAATTGAGTTAGAATGTATTGTTTACATTAGAAGAAAGAATCAGTTGTGTGAAATTAGAGAATCTTTACAAGATACAGACCGTTTGCAAAAAAAAGTTAAGTTAGTTTAATTTTTATTGAGGACAGGTTGACACTACCGACTATCACTCATATAAATGTACTTCTTCTCTGAAGCGAAATACGCAGCGGTTTTAAGTCATCTAATACTAACACTAGTAAAATTTTCGTGCATTTCTAAGAACTTACCTTGGAAGCGTTTCCTTGTAAGAAGAATTGAAAACACAGAACCTGTAATAAAACTCAAGATTTTTACTCAAAACAGTTTTAAAGATTGACAATAAAGAAAGATAGCATAGTTTTTAAATATTAACTCGTTGCATATCATGAACCTATTTAAAATACTTTAATTAACTCAGCATTAAAATTTACGCCAAGCCGAGTATTTTCCTCAGTAACAGCAACAACCTTTACCACGTGAAATTTAAATAGAAGTTTTCATGAAGCCTTTTAACAAGATGTAAATTAAAACTCTTAAAAATTCTGCTTGGTTCCAATGTGCTCGTGTTTACTCCATTATTCAACGAAGTGTCACATATTGCGACAGTGTAAACATTTTTCAATCGGCTGGAATCGATTATTATTCCGTAGTAAATATTGCTCAAAAGTTACTTTTTAATCCCAGTACGTGTGTTGTATCAATAAATTTTAATTATGCATTACCTACGTGCCAGGGAAAACCATTGAAAGATGTTTAAACTTTCGAAGGAAGGAAATTCAACATACGGTTGTCATGGTAAATCTTAGCAATTAATTTATCATTAAAGAGATTCAGTTATGCTTGTGTAGGTTTGTTTTTCCTTTACACCAATTAAGTGTATATTGATATTAGTTTTTCTTTCCAAAACCATGAGGTTCAAAAAATTATTTTTGTATGCAATGCAAATACAATCAGGACAACCTTAAACTTAATAAATATCTTTTCCATTGAAACGTGTAGCTTATAAAATCTGTGATTCTGAAGAGTATATTTTTTGTGTACTGGTATTTATTTGATTACGCTTTTCTAAAAAAAAAAAAAAAAAAACAATATTGATTATCTCTTAAGTAATAGAGCATTCGCACATGACGTCACTTGGAGGACAAAATCAACGTTGCTAAGGCTGTTGTTAGGGGCGGGACATAGAAGTATCCAATAGCAGCATTCGCACATGACGTCACTTGGCGAATAAACAACGTTGCTAAGGCCGTTGTTAGGCAGAGTCATGTGATTGAAAATACTCTATTGGTAGTTTCTAAAATGTATAAAAAAGGAAGAAAAATTAATTGCTTTTCATAAGTACCTATACACCTATAGAAAATTTAATGATCCACTATAAAATATTATTACAAATTATTAATTCTGAAAAATCGTCAATATAAGTTTCATATGTATTTTCCTTAAGATTTATTACAGATTAATAGTGTAATTTACTGCTTCCAAATCTTAGTTGCAAATAACTTTTCATAAGATTTGTTATTAAATGATGGAGTGAAATCATATTGAATCTTATTTTCCATTAAGTTTTAAGGCTAAAAATTTAGATAAACTTAAAGATACCGTTCCAACACATCTCTTTCTAAAACTCCAGCCCTAGATATTATTACAGAAAACCTTTCAGTTTCACCAAAACTAACTTCCCTTGACTTAAGACTACTCTCATTCTCAGCTTATCATACATTTTCGTCATACACAAACCAGGCCAAGAGAGACCTGCATACTCTGGCACTAAATAATAAAATGAAGACAGAAAACAGAAAAATAACTCCGAGCTCCATGAAAGAACATTTCTCCGACCCTTCCGAAACCTGGCGGCAGGCTTAACATGCGACTGTTAACAAGTAATATCGAATGTGTTTTCAGGGGAATAAATCTGTGTAGTGAAGGAGACAGGCGTGTCTTCGCCTCCATGCCTAAAACTGTCCTTTTTTAAGATCCTCTGCTCTGCCGTTAACACGAAAACGCATCCCACTGTATGGTTGAAAGCAAAACGTGCCAAACTGATAGTTGAGTCGGGAAAATCCTTCTTTTTGGCGGGCTTTTCTTTCCGATGAGTTTTTCGGGAATTTTTAGATATCAATCAGGACGTTGTTCTCGACATTTCCACTAATATTCAGCTTGTTATTTAGAATGCCTACCTAATATTTAAACCCAGCAAAGTTTTTAAATTAACTCATTTACAGCGAATTTTTTGACGTCTCTTAATCAGCGTTAGAAATTGGGAAAAAAATAAAACACTGGTCCGGTGGACCAGAGCCTTGCCAAACTTACTGGTCCGCAAAAAAAATCACTGGTCCGACAAATTAAAAAGGACCGGTTTAAATATTATTATACAGTAACTATTGGACTGAATGTGAGTAACAAATAGTAATGTTAAAAATTAATACATATTCAGTAGTATTTTTTTCTTTTTCTCCGGCGGCTCCCCTATCCCATATCGCCCCATTTCGGGTTCTGTCAAAAATATGTACTACTTGCTTCACCAAATGCAATCATCAAACGCACTTAAAATACCGCTATCACTGAACAACTCGTCTAAATATTTTTACAAAAACGCTGCTAGAACTGGAGGGTGGGATATTTTTTTCACACCACACACACACCGATCCGGCGGACCAGTGATTTTCTGATTCCACTGGTCCTATCTACAGGAAATAGCTATAAGTTTTAAAACAAATGCAATCGGTGTATAAAATAAAATAGTATGTATACCTACTTTATAAAAAAATTATTATTAATTATGACCTAAAAAATTAAACAAATTCTCAAAAGAAAATGTCAAAACTGAATGAATTGTAAAACTGTTGGACATTGGTTAAAGGATTTTTGCTTGGGCTTTTTAAATTTTGTGGGGAAATACCTAGTTTTTTTGCTTGGGGATACTCTACCAGAAAATATTTGGGGATTTTAATTAAAATATAGTGTTTCATTTCAACTCTACCCCCCGATTTCAGAAGGTTCCTTTTAAACCTTTAAAATGACAATTTCAACTATGCCATGTCATAAACCCTAATAGAAATTTTAATCCTAATAACCTAATCTTTGGCCTAATTTTTCTTGGGGAGACATATGTTCTCCCCAAGAAAAATTTTGAATTACAGCCTGCCAAAAAGTATTATGGTACTTTTTGTGGGGTTAAATGGCATCCCCCTACCTGGACCCGTCATTGAGTACTCATATGGCTTGTGGAACCCTTGAGAATGCTTCACGAACCCCAGGGTTCCACGAAACCCTGGTTGGGAAACGCTACTAGGTACCAGAAAGCAGTGGCGGATCTAGAACATGAGTAAGGGGGGGGCTAACTTAATCTGATTCAGGATGATAATGAAGTAACAAGCCGTGCTTTTTACAATAATCATTAATGTCTTAAATATTGAGGGCATTCCACACCATTGGTGGATATTGGGCTGGTGTGGATATTGGGGGCATTGTTGATTGTAAGTGACTAGTATTGTTAAATATAACTAATTATTAGTAATTAAATTAGTTAATCATTAAATATATCAAAATAATAAGGGTGTGTCAACCGGGAGGGGTTTTTTTTACGATGATTTGAGTCAAATATTTTTTTCCAAGAATATAGATCAAATGTAAATTTTCATGCACTTAATTTCAATACTTAGTGAATAATACATCCAATCCATCCCGAGGCATAAGGGGGGTATGGGGGAACCTCCCCCTAGAAAATTTTTGAAAATTTGACCCTAAAAAGTTGTGTTTCGACTCATTTTTGATCATTTGGAACTCTTTGAGTGTCACACGAAAAAGATGATTTCTTGTACTCGTTTTCAAAGGAAAAAACTGTAAGATAAGAATTTCATGGGGGTTGTTTGAACCCCCTTAACCCCGTCTCTATTTTATCAGAGTAAATGTTTTGTAAGAGACTTAACGCATTAGACCCTTTTAAAAGATCTTGCAGAGGGGCTAAAGCTCATAACCTTTAAGATGTGAAACAAATCTATAAAAATGTAAGGGGCTAAGTATTTTGGAGGTTATGCTTTGTAAGGCTTAGAAAGCTCATTGGAATCTACAAGTTCTGAATCGCATTTATATTAAAGTGCTGAAAGCTAAAGATCTTGGAGGGGGCTAACGCTTTTAGGCTAAAGCTCATTAAATTGCGAACTAAATATTATAAAACATCGCAAGGAGGCTAATTCTTTATGGGAGCTAAAACTCATTGGCCCCTTTAAATTGTGAATTGAATCTACAAAAACTCAGGGCTAAAAGCCTTGTATAGGAACTAAAAAGATCATGGAAGGATTCATAAGGGTTAAAGCTTATTAAATAGTGAACCAAATATATTTAAAAACGCAAGAGGGCAAAAAGCTTTGTAAAGGCTATTAAAGAGCATGGAAGGGGCTAATGTTTCATAGGACTAAAGCTCATTAATTTGTGTAACAAACATAAAAAAGCAAGGAGGTTAATGCTTTTATGGGCTAAGCTCATTGGATAAACCCTTTAAATTACGAATCAAACCTTCAAACATGCAGGGGGCTAATAATTTGTAAGGGCTAAAACCTCTAGACATTCTTAAATAGTAAATGGAGTTTATAAAAATACAGGGGGCTAAAGATCTTGGAAGGGGCTTAATGCTTTTTAGACCCTTTGAATTGTGAAAAAGGCTACAAAAAACTGAAAAAAAGTTTAAAATTTTGAAAATTTAAACAAAATTTTCTAAAACTTAATTTTTTTTTCGAAAAAGTTCAATTTTATGTAGTGTAAACTTAAGTCCCAAGGGGGCTATAGCCCCTATAGCCCCCCCCATAGATCCGCCACTGCCAGAAAGTGAAGAGATACTACTTAGTCAGCCAAAACAAAGGAGGAAGTGACCATATGGGTGCCGAGGGTTAAAAGTGATATCCATTCCAATGAAATCAATACAATTTGAAACGGACCAGAGATGTATTTAATACTAGAAAAACTAAAGAAAAAAACTAATTGAACGCTATTTCTCATCAAATTAGCGAAAAATCGCCAAATAAGACAATTTTGGCGCGTTTTGGTATTCCACCCACGACGGTGGGATTCGTTTTTATGCCCGCCGTTATATGTTGTTGTTCACGGACCCAAAATGCAAAGTGCACTTTGCTCGTAATACCGTCACGCTAAAAGAACTGATGGCGCTTCTTTTACGAAGTAAAAGAAAACTAGTGGACTTAACTGTGAAAAAAAAATAGAAATAAAAATTTCCCGCTGCTGCCGAGAAGCTTACGAAAGAGAGGGAGGATTTTTGTATGAAAAAAGATTAAGGAAATGACATACCGAAACTTTAATTCAAAGGCGATGTTTGCGTTCGAAAAATTTTGAAATCGGCGGGTTCCTGTATAGTATTTGGTTGGAAAGCCGAAAATAGCTCCCGCTTTTTTTCTCTGGTATTCGGAGATGGTATAAACTCTGGTATTCGGAGATGGAGGTGGGTAATTTGTTTACTCGTTTTTTTTTCCCAGCAGCAAATTCAATTGAGGGTTTTTGAGGAATTCTGAATCGGTTTATACTGTTTCGAGAAGTGTTCTATACTTAGCTCTGTTATTCACTCCGAAAGCACAGGTATCGTTCATGCAACTTCGTCAATTGGAATCGCCTCTAAATCGTGTATTTTCTGGGAATGTTTTAGATATTTTTTTATCTCAATTGATAACAATGATATAAAGAAATTCCCAATGGTGGATGGCCAGAAAAATAAAATGGATACGTAGATCAAATTTTCCTAAATTTGGTCGCTTGTTATTGGGAAAAATAAAGCATTTCAGGTTTTTATAGGATACAAAATGAGTGTACTGAGCTTATTTAATACTTTTATAGAGTATTACAGAAATTGTTTAGTATAAATTAATTTTGAAGCCTAAAAAGTTTATCGAATTATAAATCCCTCCAAGAAGAATTAAATATTTGTAATAGAATACTGGTGGAAAAATTAACAAATATTGAAGGTGTAGTTCTCGAATGAATTGAATGTACAATGTAATAATATTGAAAAGGAAATACATTTTTTATATTGTATTAATTAAAACTTTTTGTTAAACAAATCTTTTTTGTCGCTTACATATTTTTTAAG
Organism: Tetragnatha montana; assembly: GCA_963680715.1. Taxonomy (NCBI): domain Eukaryota; kingdom Metazoa; phylum Arthropoda; class Arachnida; order Araneae; family Tetragnathidae; genus Tetragnatha; species Tetragnatha montana. The sequence continues at coordinate 56,771,558 of OY796676.1, read as the reverse complement.
CTTAAACTTTACTAGAGTCGACTCCGCTTATTGCGATCACGGTTAATGTTATCAATCGGATAATGTTATCAAAATTGACCGGTCCCGATCACTCCTATTCAACTCAACTCAAAATATATCGTTTTAATGTTATCAAAATCTGGCGCAATCCCCTATAAAAACCTCCATTTTCCCGATTGAAGGCTAGTTTTAATACATCATCACCATTAAATCTTGAAGTGTCCAGTGGCACAAAAGGCCCTCAGTCCTCCCCTCCACCTTGCCCATGCAGCCTCTTCTCTCTCCCTTATTTCCATCTGTCTCCGCCATGTCACCTCTTCTTCGCCTTCCCACTCCAGGGCAACAACTGGGATCTCGTTTCTATTCATTCTTAATACATGGCCAGTAAACTGACATTTCCTTATTTCAATTTCTTGATCTATTGATTTCATTTATGTTTCTTTTAATAATTTATCATTTGTAATGGTATTGGGCCAAAATATCTTCATTATTATTCTCAAACAGTTGTTTTGAGATGCATTTAGCTTGTTAGTTTGGACCATTGAATTTTTTTAAGTACATAATCATACAAAATGAGTCCCTAATTTGTGAAATGTTAAATGTTTAACTCTCATATTTTTCTTTAAGAATGTAAAAGGTGCAAAATGCATACTAGGTAATCTTTTTAAATACTTCAATTAGTAGTAATCACACCTACAGTTGTTATTTTAAAGCAAACACTCGAGTTACACTGTTTGAAACGTTCTAGTATCAAATCGCTTATTGTTATCAATCGGATATTGTTATCATTTATTCTTGTACAAAGGTGATCGCATTAAGCGGAGTCGACTTAAATAAAACAATTCTACTATTCGTCGCCAAATCCAAAAATTCCCCCCCCCCTTCGTTAATCGATATAGTATTTGAAATGTGCATTTGTTATTAACAGTGGTGAAAGACAAAAGGTTTTTTAAAGTGTTCTTTCTCAAAACTTTTGCACAGCATCCATCTAAAATTATAAATAGTGCAACTTTATAAACTTATAATATAATATAAACTTATAATAAACTTATAATAATTCCATAAATTTTAAAAATTTCCATTTTTTCCATTTTCACGTTTATGGAAAAACATCTATACACATCACTTACTCGATTTACTTTTTAACCTCAACTCCTTTGACTTAACATCCATCTTCCTCCACATTTGAATATGTCTCGAATGAACAGTCTCCCTCCGTACCACACCTTCTGACATCCAAATGATGAACATGCCCCCCCCCCCCAAATTCAAATCCACCGCCCTTAAAAAATCCGAGTAGAACAAAAAAAAAAACTCAACCTGAGAAACACAATCCTTGACCTAGCCAGAAACACCAACTAAAAATCCACGCCAAGACTTCACCAAATCCAAAAATTTTCTTATTTCTCCCATCCTCCATCGAGTACAAACGTGCATTTGATATTAATAGTGGACCAAGTCCAAAAAGTTAAAAGAAATAAGTTTATGACTCACATTGACTCAAAGTAAAACAATTATAGTATGTGTATTTATTTTTTAAATGATAAAAAAAAATATTCTCATCAAATTGACTTTGAATTTATAGTGTATTAGTCAAACATAAAAATCAATTGCGAAGCATGAGTTGAAAACAGGAGAAGCTCTACTAAAAAAACACATGATCGAAATTTCTGCCCATTTCGAGAATTACGAGAAATTTCGAAATAACAAAAATAGTTGACTCCGCTTAATATGATCACGGTTAATGTTATCAATCGGGTAATGTGTTATCAAAATTGACCTCTCCCGATCATTCCTATTTAACTTAACGCAAAATACATCGTTTTATGTGGTCAATATATCGCTTAATGTTATCAAAATCTGCTGAAATCCCCTATAAAACTCGTTTCCATCCCGTTTGAAGGTCAATACCTAATCATACAAAATGAGTCATTAATTTAGTAGTGATGTATGATCCGCTCTTATATTCTTCTTTAAAAACGTTTTTTAAGTTGCGAAATACAACTTGAAAATCGTTTTCAATACTTATATATTGACTACACATTCGTGATTTTAAAGCAAACACTCGTGCTTCAGTGTGTTTGTCACTTTTTATTATAGAACCGCTTGTTGTTATCAATCGGATATTGTTATCATTCTACTCTTGGACAAATGTAATCACATTAAGCGGAGCCGACTGTAACATACAATTTCTAATACAGTCGACTCCGCTTAGTGTGATCACTTTTGTCCAAGAGTAGAATGATAACAATACGTATCCAATTGATAACAAAAAGTGATTTGATGCTAGAAAGTTTCAAATAGTGTAAATAGTAAGTAATTTTGCATTAAAATCAGAAATATGTAGAGCTAATTGAAGTACTATTTAAAACGATTCCCTAGTCTGCATTTTGCAAATTATACATTCTTAAAGAAAAATATGAGAGTGAAACATAATATTACTAATGAATTAATTACTCTTTTGCCTTCAAAAGGTTTTTAGGGAATTTTACCAAATTTTGATAACAATAAGCAAAATGTTAATCATTAAGTTAAAATTAATAAATGTCAATCATTAGTTAATTAGAAGTGATCGGGACCGGTCAAGTTTGATAACATTAACCATGATCACATTAGATTAAGCGGAGTCGACTGTATCACGTCGCGATCAGCTTCCATGCACGCATCTCCACTAGTAAAAACTCGCAACATCTTGCGACAATAGGAACTGGACTTGACTCACTTTCAAAGCCAACTGGAACACACAAATATGGTTATGGTCGCCATCAATCACCCAAAAGGGGGTCCTCTATCTCTGGGGAGAGGATTTTAGAAAGCAGAAGACAGGTGGCCGGTCGGAAGATAAACCCGTCGTCGTGTCTTCCGCGGAAGTGTCGCCAAGGCAACCCCTCATTCATAATATATTTATTTAGTTTCGGGGTCCTCCTGTGCTTTCTTGAGCTGCCTATCTTGCCCTCTGGGAGGTAAGTGATGACGCTGTTGTGACTCAAGGTGGGGTGATAATGTCTTATTTTTGAAATGGGGATCAATAGAAAAAGAAGGCGGAGGTTTATCGAAAGAGCTGAGCCTCGTCATAATTCAATTTAAGCTGTTAATGCTATCTGTTTTATTATTAATGGTCTGTGGTGTTGTAGACCTTAATTTAGTTTTGGGGAGCTATGGTTTTCTGTATAGTTAGCCTACCAGAAGGCACTGGACTTGATGAGGATAGGACCTCGGTCACTTAACCACAGAGTCAAATAAATATTCGCTATATCTTATAGCTATCATATTAAAGTATGAATTTATTTCCTTTTTTCGTAGTGGTTTTCTGTAAATAGTTGAAAGAAAGAGAAATTAAAGTTATCCATAGTTTAGGAAAAAGTTTTATTTCTTTACAAAAAAGTAATATTTAATTAATATCTATATTGGGTTTCATTATACAAAAGGGTGCCCCTTGTTTTTTTTGTTTGTTATACTGGATAGTGGATTATAATGGCCAACAATACCCCAACAACAATAGTGGCACCCTGCTGTATAATAGCATCCTATATTGCATTGAAAGTCTTGATTTTGTATATCCAAAAAGATTACACACGATCACACAGGTTTGATAATTTTGATGCTATACAATATTTTTAATTAACCATCATTCTTGAAGCGTAAATTCTTGCAACTAAAAATGTTCATGTATAAATAAATTTTTATTGTGAAATGTAAGGGCTTAAAATGCATTTGACACTTGTATGTTTTTAATTTATTTAGCTAATAGCTTAACTAACAGTTTTCTCTCAATGTAAAATTATTTTTTTAAACTTCTTATATCATAACAAATTGTCAAGCCCATGATAACAATAAGAGAAATTTTGTCACCGCCCCAATATCTCTACACACGAATTCCCATTTGAGGGATATTAATATAGATTCACTCAACTATACAGAAGCACGCACTACTCTACTGATCATTTAATAGTATGCAAAGCATTAAATTAATTATACTACTCACAAAATCACATAAATGAGCCACTGCATATCATATAGAGTAGTACTTACTGATAGATTAATTACATAACAGGTGAATAAACCTTGAACTCGGGAAATCTGTCTGATAAATTTATTTTTAATACACTTATATACTTTAATATTATCGTTTCAGTAATTAAAAAGTTTTTCTCTGGAAACCGTTCACCAAAAACTTTTTTTTAGAATAGAGAGATCAGAATACTTGGAGGAAGATTTCTCAAAACTATATATTTCATAAGTAGTAGGGTCACTTGGGGTAAGTGGGTCCCTGGGGTAAGTGGGTCCCTGGGGTAAGTGGGTCACCCCCCTCAAACTAAACTATGTAAAGGACATTTCACACTTATTCACATTGCTCATGTTACATTTTGTCACACTGATGGGTTTTGCATGTATTAGAGTTTTGTGTCATTTCTTTTTAAGATTATAGAACTATTGTAAAAAAATTTCCATATTTTTTTTTTTTTTTTTGGAGAGTTCAAGATGCACATTTTTCCAAGAAGTGTTTCCAGGAAAGTTTTCACTATATTTTAATGTTTTTTCAACTGTTGTGCCAGGTTTGACTTAAAATACATACTGCAATTTGAATTTTCACAAAATCTCTTATTTAAAAATTTTTAAGAGGGGGGTCCCACTTACCCCGTAATTTAAGCAAAGTAGGGGTAAGTGGGTCCTCTCATTATGGGGTAAGTGGGACACCCTAGACTCACCATTTTAATGTTTATTGAAACATTTATAAGTAATTTATTGAAATTTTATATTAATTTTGCGTTTTGATATAAGCTGTGGTAAGTAAAGTAAACTATTAAGTTGTGTTTTTTTTATTCACGTTGCCGAGAAATTAATTAAAACACACAGTGGGGTGGGGGAATAGTTTCGAGGGTTTCTTTATGAGTCTCCCGAACCATTCGAACCTGAAAAAAACATTCTGTAATTGTAGTGTTCCAAAAAGGGGTCCCACTTACCCCAACCAACCCTCTTAATTTAAATGTGAGTAGATATCTCCTACATGAATTAAGTTACAATAAAATATTTTGTACCTAAAACTTCTATACTTTATCAAGTAAGACCCACTTACTCCCTCTTAAGTTTTGCTTGCTTTCAATCAAAATAAAGAGGGGGGACCCACTTACCCCTTCCTATGGGGTAAGTGGGACCCCCGTCTCATTTTTTACAAAAAGACCAGTTAAGAAAAATGTAGAACATTATTTTAGAACCTAATTATAAATTTTTGTTTATTAATAGTATCTTAAATAGAATATGTCATCAAGTTCAAATTGAACCTCTTCAAAAAATTTTTATGAACCTTCAAAAATGTACTGTTCCAAAAAGGGGTCCCACTTACCCCAAGTGACCCTATATAATGATTGTTACGATAATAGTTTTAGAGGGATTTATTTGCGATACGATTAAAATTTATTTCCCCAGAAAAGTAATGATAATTTACTCATTACAATTTGATTCTTTTAGAAAATATTTTAAAAAATTTTCGGACCAATACCAATTGAAACTGTGAATATTAAAATATAATAAGCGTATTTTTTATTCTTTTTAGTATAAATTATTCTATGTTAATAATTTTTTTCTACTTAGCATTAATGGGAGACATAAAGAGTAATTGTATAACTTTACTTCGTTACATGAATTTAATCATAAAAAAATTATTGAAAGGAGAAAGTTAGATAAAAATAGACTCAAAATTTTACATACATTTACCAATTTTGTAAGTTTTTCATACTGAATTTCTTTGCCAATTAAATTGCTTTTTCAACTAAACTTATTGTGTCAAACGTGAGAAATTATTTCCAATTGACCACCAAAATATAGGAATTATAAATTTGCCGTCAGCTTCAATATTTTTTTCTAAACATTTTCATCAAGGAAAACTATGCGTAACTAATTACTAATTTCTTTTTAAATATACTACTATACCAAGTAAGAAACTTTAGCGGTAAAACAAAATATTATTTTGAAATAAACTGCTTTTAAAGGTTGTTCCTCTAAAACTAAAAGTCATTCATGACTGAAAAATTCATGGAGTAAAATTTGTTGGGCCAAGAACATCTAAAATGCTTTTAACCGGTGATTGATTTTTGTTCAACCCGCTCCATTCTTCTTTCTAAACGATGGTAGTGGGCCAAGTTTTAAAAAGCTAAAGGTTTTTCTATAAACATGGAGTACATGCACGATCAATCTTTGACATCAGCTTCCGAAGATGACAAGTTTAAGGGCATTATTGTTTTAGATGCCACTTTATCATTAAACCCCTTTGGTTGAATGCCTTTTTTGGAAGAGAAAAGGTATTTTTTAAACAAAAGTACAAAAGTTGTTATTTGGAATCTCGAAATTCCTATGAAGGACCCAGTAAAAATGTTTTTTAGATCTTAAAAAAATTCGGTTTGCGAATATCTGTGATATTTCATATAGAGTTAAATGAAAGAATTGCATTTTTATGGGCACTCATGGTAAATCTAATGTAGTTCAATTTGTGTGAATTGCTACTAACCCACGGTATTTTCCCAATTCCTAAAGTCAATTCAACAAACCGAATTCACATTTCGAAGTATGAACCGACCCCTCTCCAAAGTGAACAACTATTTGTCTTTTGTGTCAGTCATCACAATCATCGGAACCCTAATAGCTATTTATAATGCACGGTGAGTTTTAATGGATTCCCTGTGTCGTGCATTTAAGCCATTTAGTTTCGGGATTTCGGTCTCGCTCATCATTATTTGTGACTCTGTATAGGAATAACGAAACGCTTAATTCGGTTGAAATAACGGATTGATGATGGAGCGATCCAGTTATATATACCCGTTCTACTAAACTCGATGAAGATGGATTGACGCCGTTTGTGCGGGAATTCGTCTGTCATTATTTAAGAGAAGGAGTTTCAATTTGAGAAATGGGCGCTCTCTACTAGTTGGTGATAAAGTTTGAGGTTGTGCTTGTTGTTAGCTTAATAATGATGATAGATGAGTTGCTGGAGAGTGTTGGTAAGTCGGTGGAATATAGTATAGTAAGACTAGAACCATTGGCGGATCCAGCCTGGACCTATGGGGAACAACCACATTTGAAATTTGGGGGTTCTTCCCCAGAAGAATTTTCAAAATTTCACCCTAAAAATCGATTTTATGTCGTCTAAAGGGACGTACAACCAGATTTTTTTTGGGGGGTTCTATTTTTTTTTCTAAGGTCTCTCTCTCTCCCACCCATGTATTTTACAGATCAAAAGCAAACCTTTGTGCAAAAATATCTAAGTTTCATTGACGATGCTCATACGACGACGCCCCAGAGAAGGAAGGGGGTCTGGAGGTCCTTCCCCAAAAATTTTTTAAAAAATAGACCTTAAAGTGTAGTCATTTGACTCATTTTTGAACTTATAAGGCGGAATTTTAGGTCCCATCCTCCGAGATGTTTAAGATATCCCAGAGATGAGCGGTCATCTCTACCCTAGATGGTCAAGGGTTTAACTTTTGCATTTCTCCTCCTTGTCACAAATTGAATACCTCCGAGCGCGATATCATTTATGGACGGCCCCCAATAGGTTCAATGTAGCTTTTTAATACACTTTTAGGTATTATTTGCATTTTTAAGAACTCAATAAATATTAAAAGTAGTACATGATATTCTTAGGAACTCAAAAGGGGGGGTCTGGGTGTCCTTCCACAGAAAATTTTGGAAGTTTTTAAGCAGGGTTTTAACTTGTTTTAGTTCGAAACCATGGGGGGGGGCAATTGCTCGGTTGCCCCCCCCCTGGATCCGCGCTTGACTAGAACGGGCTCAATTTGAGCAGTCCAGTACCTCTTTTCAGGAAAAATTTACACTCAGTATTTAAAATTATTTACTTAATTAAATATTACTCAATTCTAAGTGACTGATAGTCTGACTTACTAAATTATAATATATATTTAAAATTAAAGGAACGACTTACTTAATTTATTCTACTAAGTTTTTTTTCAAGCATATACTATTCAAGGAATCGTACAATTTCATCGTACGAAGGAAAATATTTGAGAATTCGATACTATTCGAAAAAAATGCGTATAATAATTGATAAGTTTGTGACATGATTTCTTGGTGAAGATTTTCAACGGAATCATTAATTTTTCAACCTTTTTCAAAGAAAAAGTATTTTCAGTTACATAAAACATATAGTATTGAAAAAATATATTTTTCGACTTATATTATACTTATGTGATTTATGTGTTATTTTATTATTAATCACATAAGTAAGTGGGTAGGAAAGGCACTCCTGAGACATTACGTTAGACGTCGGGAAAAAAAAGTTTCTAAAAGCACTAAAAATGTGGATTATTGTAAGAAACTGCTGGGGGTAAATTAAAACTTGAGTGCCAAATATCATGCTTTTTCTTTAAGAGAAAAAGGCAACAATAACAACTTTGTTTGATTACGAATTGTCTAAGGGTAGTATACCCCCCTAAAAGTTTATTAAAACTATTTCATATACCAACATGTACAAAAAGATAAACTTATTTAAGATATCAAGCTGAGGGGAATTTATTATTAAATATTAAATACAATAACTCTAGTAAAATTTTAGAAAAATTAGGGGAGATAAAAAGTTTTTACAGCCATATGCTCCTTACAAAAGTTTCAGAAATTGTGCTGCATTTTATTTTTTTTTTCTAGAGGAGACAACCACAACTCTTCTACTTTAAACACTCGATTATACTAAGAAATACAGAGGAGAAAACAAATTTCTTGGAGGCATAAAGTTAAACAAAGAATGTTTTAAAATAGTAAAAATTTATACAATGGGCCAATATAAAATAAATAGGGGAAACCATTGTGAAATAGAAAAAATTGTCTGCTCTTACCAGTTCAAGTTTTCAAATATACTTCAAAGATACATGATACATAGGGAAAAAAGCATTGCAACAGATTATTATCTAAATTTGCATTATTATCGGGGAATTAAAGAAAATGAAGATGAGAATGTGTGTGTATATAATTTTTTCGTATTCAAAAGGAAAAATTTATTAGTTAAGGAAAATATCAGAAAAATCGAAATTGAACAAATCTAATGAAACAAAGGTTTTTAGTTATGACATTTTATGTAAAATGAAATCGAACTCCCTTTTAAACTACCATTTTACAGTTATTTGGTTTAAAACTAAAAAATTAAGTGATATATAAGAAAATAAACTTAAAATAGATTCAATCAACATAGTACAAAATATATTTAAACTAATTTTTGTGGATTTAAATTTTTAAAGTAATATATTTTTAAAATTAAAAGGCTCTTTTAACACTCTTCTCTCCTAGTTCATAAATTTAAGAGGTTTTTTTTTTAATTTCTTAAAAGACAAACTTTTTATCAAGCATTTTTAAAATCATTTTTTTAAGTTGTTTTTAAAATGCGAATGAAAAAAAATCCTTTTAAAATATACAATTTTGTCATTTTACTGACTGAATTCTGTGCGTGCCGTGATTTAGCTATCGTGGCGCCATCTAATGAAATTCTTTGAATTTAGCTGGAGCTGCTATAAAAAACAACTTTAAAAATAATAAATAAATAAATAATGTAATAAAATAGACAAAAATATAAAAGATTAAAGACGAAACACTGTGATTTTATATAAGAGAAAATTATTTGTAATACTATGTTATTTTAATTTTTAGAAGTTATTTTTTATTTATTTACGTGATTATACAACAAGAACAAGATAGATATTAAAGTGTAGGAAACGGTCAAATATCTGAGGTTACTACTTTAAGGTAATCGTATTAAGAAACCATTCAAATGTTATGTAATTAATTTACAGCAAATATTTACAGCTGCTAGCTATATAGTATTTTCTTATTTTTCTGACAAGGGGGGATAAGAGAGATGATTTCTTAAGACTTTATTTTTTAAAATATCTCTATTAGCTTTTGTAAAAATAATCTAATTTCAAAGTTTAATTATATATTTATTTTATCATACAATTTTTCATTTCAATCTAAGTAAGTTTTTTTATTTGAATTACGCTCTAAATTTTTAAAATATACATATATTATTGCTCTAAAGCGCTTTGTATAATAATACAGTAAATACCAAGAGACAATAAGTTACTTATGTAATTATAAGAGGGTGTTTCAATATGCGATTTGCTTATTTTTACTGACAAACAACGGAGATGGGATGAAAAAAAATTACCAAAAAAATGGTTAAGTAATACTTGAATGCAACCTTATCCTGTTTTTTTTTAAATGAAATTGTCGGCTTACAAGAAAAAGGCAGTAAGTTTATTTCCTTTTGGAAAATCTTTTGAAATCTTTAAAACGAATGAACGGATTCCCAAAACCTAGCCAGTCTGAAAAGCAATCAGTATGCTGGTGAAATTCCATGGCAAAAAAAATCATTGGATATCGCCAAATTTGGCGTAACCTCGTACAGAGTATAGGGACTTCGTGCCTTCCTCCTGTAAGCCGACGGTACATGTTGTTAAAGTATTCATTTTGAGTAATTACTCATTAACTCATATTTCTTTGTACTTCCAGGTGTCAAAGAATTTCCTTCGATCAACCATGCGACACCCTCCTCCTTGAAATAAAAAATATGTCGTGAGAAAAACGGAGCAACGCACTACAACCATTTTCTCAAAAAACATCTTGATGAACTACGAAAGCCATGGGGATACGAGGAGTCAACTTTTGTCACCATATTAGAGGAATTAAAGCACGGACTTTCTGCAGAAGAATATTAACATTTTGTTTGTTTGTTTTTTATCCTAAAAACTGTTTGATATTTCCTTACGCTTATTTTAAAAATTACTTCGTTAGTTTGCAACTCAAAAATGACGATTGTTTGATATCTTACAGCCTGTTATTTAAAGTTTTCGGTATGATCCCTTTAATAAAATTTCTTCAAATATCGTTGAAACGGAACCTAAAATAAATACTCTCTTCTCAGTGTTAAAGATGTTAGCTTGAAGGAAGGATTTTTCGTTCATAACTTATTTAGTTGTAAATTTTTGAAAACCAATATTTTAGGCTCTATAAAAGAATGCTTTAAACTGTGTTTTAAACCAATATTTGCATTTTTAATTAAATTTTTAAAATAATTTTGGATTTAAAACACCTTATTAAAATGATTAAATAATTTTTTTATTAAAATACCTAATAATATGACTATATTTGGTTGCAATGTATCTTGATTTTATGACGTCATAACGCGGAAGGAAAAACTGAGTAAACAGAAATCCTGATGGGTTGCTAGGAGGAATTTCGGTACTCAGATCGTGATAAATAGACTCTATATACGTGGGTTTAACAAACTAATCACTTTTCTAAATTGAAGTTCTTAATTTCACTCAAAATTCAGACACCGCACTGGGAACTCTTTTTTTTTTTTTTTGTTTCTCCATGGTCAAGTAACGATAGTCTATTTGTCTATTATAATAATGTATTGCTTGCTTAACTGCTTAACACATAGTATTTTAAAGTCCTTTTTGCTGTATACTGTCTAAATTAAAGGAAAAACCAGTTTTACAGGTAGAGATGGTTTATGCAAGGGAAACAACATAACCACAGTGTGCTCCGTAAACCTCATGTTATCGTTGCAGTCTGGTATAGACATCATAGTCCAGTAACTAGGTAGTTTTTTCTGGAAAAAAATCCGGAAGTTTTTTTTTCTCAACGGATTTATATGTTTTCTAGGGTGCTGAATCCGAATCTGAACTTCGCATTCAAAATTTCGTATGGCATTTTGGTGAAAATTCAAAAAAACCCTAAAATTTCACCCCATTTTGCTTTTCTGCTTGTAGAACGGAAAGTATGGGTTTCTGATGAAAATGTCAAGTATAGAAAATAAAGAGGATAAAACAATCTACAAAATTGTTAATTAACTTCGTGTGGCAACACTTTTTGAGCGATTGGTACGTTCGTTTTGTTGTATGTATGCAATGAGAAGAAATGTTATGCTGTGTTGCGTTTTTTTTTCATGGCATTTCTCATTCTTAAGGTTTACTTTTTAGAGAAGTTTTCTTAAAAAGTTAAATTATTAGATACTACCGTAAATGTCAGTGATGTTTTTTTTTTAATTTATCTTATTCCAACAAGCTTCTTTAAAGAATTAATTAAGTTTTTAATTTATTTTATTCATATTATTCATTATTTGATAATCCACGAAGAAAACACAAGAACATTTACAAAAGGTAAAAAACCTGATAGAGTTTCGCAAAATATAAGTTTTTTCTTGGAATAGGAAAAGAAACTCGCAGTATTCGAGGGAGGGATCTGAAACTATGCTTCTATTATACTGTATTAGAAACAAAAATAAACATTGAGTACCATTACGTTTTTCCATGGAATATACATCCCATATAATAAAGTTTAAGCGATGATATCTTTCCTTCTTACAATTTTATATTTTATTTTTACAAAAGTGCCTTCAGAACAAACTTTTTTCCTTTTCCAAACTCATTTGAATATCCCCCGTCCAGAGTACCATCGAAAACAATTTATAAGCATCTAAAGAGATCATACAAATACAAAATTTAAACTGAAAGAAACAAACAGCCATGATCTGAATCCTTATAAATCCAATTTTTTTTTATTTGACTGTCTATAAAACCTATTTCAAATTGAACACTTCCCAGAGCTATATCATAACAAACGGGACATCTTTAACACTGAGCTACATCTTGCACAAAATGGCATCTGAGCTAAGGGGCTCGAGCTCAAACGCCATTGTAACCAACAAACTTAAGCACATCGCTCGCCTAAAAACGATATCAAATAACGGGCGACACTGCATGAATGTTTACTACTCCATAACCAATCGAAAGCTCCTCCGGTCCTGTTGAACATGCATCTTATATACTAACTAATGAAAAATGCTACTGTGCAGACCGAAGCTGTTATAAGCTCTTGTTGAATATTGTGAGCTTTATTGGTATCAGTCTAATATTGAATGTTTAATAAACCTGCAGCTAATTGTGAATCTCGTCTGTTTGCTGTGTCTTTTCCACGATGCATATCATCTTTAAGAACTTAATAATACCTTCTTCTGTCTCTTATTGTGAGACGCCATGTTTGTTGCTGGAATAAACCGTGCGAGACTGCTTTGTATATATAGATTATAGCTTCATGAAAGTTGTAATGGACTGTGTGTTGTTATATTTAATAGTTGTATATTAAACTTGTTTTTGAAACAAAAGTTATGCTTTACTTTTAATTCTTGTTACTTCTCTTTACTCTTTTATAAGTTTTAGTCACTCTTTTAAAAGATTTTCATAATGAGAATTGAATAAGATTAAAAAATGAGGTACTTACCTATTGTCCCGTAGACCATTCAGCGGCAGTCTAATTCAACAGCAGAGCTATAAAACAGTCAATGGGCTTTGGGGCCGTATTCAGAAACTACACACACGTAGACGGAAACGGTGAAAAACCTCTCGTTTGAGACGGCAAGTCACAACTGGGATGATGACTATCTTCACCTTTTTTTACTGTAAAACAATATAGCTCATTGTTGCAGCAAACACCTCAATTTATGAAAATAAGTAACAAAAACTTGAATTTTAATTTTGAAAATTTTCTCGAATTATTTTAAGGAAATATTCTAAATAATATTAAAGAGACTTGGTTATTGAATTCAAACAATGTAAGTTTGATTACCAAACTCTAATAATTCTAAAAATAAATAGCGATGTAATTCTTGAATATATCATCAAATATCTATCGATATGCAATATGCATTCTATAAATAAAATATCAAAATAAACTACTTGCCTACTATAATAAACTCCTGGAGAAGTTAAGCAACGGGACTTTTTGGCAGAATTGGGAAGTAAACATAGAGATCTAATAGGATTATAGGATATTAGGAAATCCCGTAACCCAGTATTGCTATTGCATAAAGGAGGCTCAGTAATACCCTATTCGCACTGCACCTAAAGGGCCCTTTATAGCATTGAGCACTTTCCCGGATAGGGCCCTTTCGTGCAAACGGCGTTCGCACTGGTAAGGGGCAAATGACCGAGATTCGATTCGCTTTTACACTTTTTATCGTCCGTTATAGGGATATAACGGACCAAAAATTCCAAAAATTCCAAAAATTCTAGAACAGCTACTCATTATTAAAAAACACTTTCATTCTTTAAAATATCATGAAAAAAATAGACATCTAGTGCCAGAAACATTTTGCAAAATCAAGTGTATAATTATTTATTGGTGCTTGTGACAGATGGCAGCACAAGCACACACTTCCAAATAATTATACATTACACTTTCTATTTCTAATACTTTCACAAAAAAATAATGACAGAAGACTTTTTTGATAATAAGTAGCTGTTCTAATGCTTGTGGAACTATTTAAAGGACCGCAAAAATGTAAAAGCAATCAGCATGGATTCGAATCTCGCCGCCATCTTTGTTGCGTTAAGGGCCCTTTGGAGTGGATGGGGCGATTTTGGACCACCCTTTAGGATGGGACGCTTAGGATGATAGAGGGCGGAGCGGAAAATAAAGGGCCCCTTATCCGTGCAGTGCGAATAGGGTATAAGACAAGGCGCCATATTTTTATAGGCCAGGCTTAATGTTAAGTCTACGGAAAGGGGTCTCAAAATGGCACAAAAATGCATTTAAAATTTTAATGCTGAAATATCCTTTCAAGACCGATCAAAATGGAAGTAGAACCAATTTTTGAACCGTAAGACTGACATGGCAGTATTCCTTGTCATTAATGATTAATTAATTGTCATTTCATTAATTAAGTTGTCATTAACATGGTAATCAATTTTTATTTTTTGAGATTTCTTAAATCACTAAATTCTTTTTAATTAATTTTTAAATGATGTGTCTGCCATAAACGGGGCGTGGCTACGTGTGACAAAAAGGTTGTACATTGCTTTGAGGATGCTGAAAGTGTTTTTTAAAACACTAGCAAAAGGAAAATACTATGTAAGAATAAAAGTAACACTAATAAGTTTTGTCTCTTTATTATACATCTAAGGAACTTAATTTTATTAAATGTTAAGTTTGCCAATAAAATATTTTAAAATTCCAATTCTTTAAGTGTTACGTTTTTTCTTCTAGTGTTTTTATAAAATTTCCAAAGTCATCCTAATTAATGAGAGGCACAATCAGCATAACAATGGTTTTTGGCAAGAAATGCAGCCATGTTAGTCTTATGGTTAAAAAATCTGAACAAAAAAACAAGAAAACTGTCCGAAAAGTATTTAATTTTAGCGTTACATGATGTATTTTTTTGGTTTTAGGTACATTTCGATTGTCCTTGAAGGGATATTTCAGCTACAAAGCTTTTTAAATGCATTTTTGTGCCGTTTTGAGACCCTTTCACAGCTTTAAAGATGAGGCTCCAAATTGGATAAGGATAAAGATATTGGCTCCAAAAAATTTTTAATGCATTTGTGGCTGCTAAGATTGTTTTCATTTCTTAACGTCATCCACCATTTCAGGTCGGTCTCAGTTGAAAAAAACTACCGTTTCTTGGAATCGGACAACGAGAAACGACAAACAACCCCATTCAATGGTCCCCTCCAACAAGTAGAGAAGTCACTTGGTGGTCTGGGACTTCTTTCTCGTCTCTTTTGTTGGAGGGGGGCATTGTGTGGGGTTGTTTGCGGTTTTCCTATTGTCCGATTCCGAGAAACGGCAGATTCTTTCAACTCATACCGACCTGCAGTGGCGTAGACAGGAAAAAAACTTCGGAGGGGGATATTGGAATATCTGGAGGGAATATGGGATAAATTTATTCCTTTTCTATGGTCAAAAAAGGTAAATTACTGAATTTCAGTGGGGGGGGGGGTGTATCCCCAAATCCCCTCCCTGCCGACCTGAAATGGTGGATGACGTTACCCCCTTGCTAGATAAAAGACTCAAAAGATGAAGGGATGAGTTTTCCAGCATGGATGGTTAGCAGGCATCAAACTCAGTATAGAGGGCGGTAGTGAAAATGAGTCTTTAAGCACTTCCGGGTTACACTTTGGCATCTTTTCAGAGCTCCAGCAACCGCCAATGTGCGCCAGTGTTTATTATTTATATATGTAAAAACTTATTTCTTGGATATATACTAAGATATTTGCAAGATATTTTACATCGGTCAGCATATATTTCAAGTTAAAAATCAAGATATCAACTAAATAACCAAAAAAACTTGTGAAACGAACCTACAGAAACAAAACGTAAATACCGCCAAATCGAGCGATAATCGTAAAATCTAGCAACCTATTCGTATTAAAGTTAATTTAATAATACTTTTGTGATTTAGTTGATGGATAGGGAGCTGAACGAAATTACTTAGTTCATCATTATCCTACGGATGGTACTATTCGTGAAACATTTAAAACTGTACTTTACTTAAAAATCATTTGAGGAAATGAGCCTGTTTACACCTTTTCTACATAACACAACTTAAGCGGAAGGATACACCGGAAGTGGCACTAGAGTTAAAAATGTCGGACTGTTTGTTGTTGTTTACATCGGTTAACCGTCCATAGCGTCCGAACCGATGTGGGTGTCATTAATCAGGCGAAACTCTTTTTTGTGGACCACATGGTAGCTTTATGCACCGATGGAACCATGGAATTCCCTCAATGGAGCAGGCAATGATATCAGCGTTGCTCCGAAGCTGTATACCGACGACCGTCTCGACCGTCGTGTATATCGACGACCGCATGCGTGTGGACTTGATACGCAGTCCACACGCATGTGCATGATACGCAGGAGGGGAGTGCCAATATTTGGCCACTTATCGCTTTTAACGGGTTTTGTTTCTTTACACTACGGTTTGTTTACATCTCGTTGCGCTTAGCTTAGGAAACATTAACGAACGTTTTATTATCAAGAAAAAAAAATCTGAAGTATTTTAAACAACAGTATTTGTTAAGTTTGTCCAGTTTACTTATTTTTCATCAACACTTTTTAATTAATAGATTAACAAGCCTGAATATTAATCAAAACCATAATTGTTGTCGTTTTTTTTATTGGATCACATATTTTCCGCCTTGTGTACGACTTGTTATAAAGTCTTTAAATTGTCACCTAATTGTCTTAAAAAGAGATCACTATTTACTCTTTTATGGTTTACTAAACATAAATTTTAGATTTCAGGAATAGTACCTGTTCTACTGTTAACTTAATGAATAAACTAAGTAGAGTACATACATTTCTTGAGAATCATATCTTTGGTTATGAAATGGTATCTTTATGAATTAATTATATTTTCTTTAAGTTTAATCTACCAGAGGGGAAAGTGCCCCTTCCTTTATTTAAATTACTTAAGGAATAGCAATTTTTTCTTAAAATAATTTTATTGTTTTAACTTATTGTGTTAACACAAAACAAATAAATACACAAAATAATACACGAATCACGACAGTAACTCAACCACGTGTTGTGTTCGATCAAATGGAGGGAGACGTTTATCTGGTCGCCAAATCTGTGCCTGAAAAGCATCACTATAATAGGGTTGCAATTGCAAAAGAAGAGAAACAGCCACGCATGCGCATTTGGCTATGCTGCTTACACCGGCGAGGCGGTCGTGTATAACGAGTCCGTTGGGTCCGTTGTTGTCTTCTTTCTCTTCACGTTCGTTTCTTCGCTCCGCCTACCGGTTTTTACTTGACCAATGAGAATTTAAATCGCCGGGTGAAGTGTTTCTGCGACCGTGGGTAAAGGTTTATGAGGTGGTTTGTGGCAACAGAGGGGTGAATAGTTCTTTTAGAAATTTTGGCGGAAGGTGTGTGCGTTCGAGTCCGGATACGTGAATCACGTGGAAGATAGTGCAATATCTTGGAATTTTGGTAAGTAATGCATCCTATTTTGGTTTATTTCGGAGTCTTCTCTTGCATGATAATCAGTGGCGTATATTCATTAAAATCGGAAATGAAGTGCATAACTAGTCATATTTTAAGAATCTATCACTGTTAAAACCATTATTAAAAAACAATTGTGCTTTATTTAAGAATTATCGGCGTTTTTCGGTAAAATCCGCTAATAATGCTGCTTTGGCACATTGTTTGGCACAATTGTTTTTTAATAATGGTTTTAAAAGTGATAGATTCTTAAAATATGACTAGTTATGCACTTCATATCCGATTCTCATGAATATACCTTTTATATTTAGGGAGTAATTAATTTTATTAATAAAGTCGACATGATCGTCAAAAACTCAAGTCCACTTTTTTCTTAATAAATCGATAAATATTATTTAATTTTTTTTTTTAAATTTTACTTATGGGTAAAGGACTGTTATGGTAAAGTTTTTCCAGAATTGTGGGTTTCCATGGTGATTATGACGTAATTGAGAATTTTTCAAAGCAGAATAGAGCCTACTGGTCCTTAACGCGATTGACTCTGGAATATTTCCCAGATTTGAGTTCTCGGTTTGTTTACAATTAAATTTAAATTTTAATGCTTTACATATTTAGAAATGGGTCCAGGAATTGTAAATTTTTAGGGGAATATGTACATATTGCGTTTGTAATTTAGGTTCAAAGACTTTTCATTTTACTTGAAATTTTTTTCCCAGTCATTCGTAATAATTTTTCGATTCGTTTAATTTTAATATGCTGTAGTAGACTTTTAGACGAACAAAAATATGTATCACATTAAGGGATTGATGAATTAGTTCTGGATTTATAAATTATTCAAGTTTATTACAGTTGTCAATATGTATATGGCTCCCTAATAGAAATTTGACCCTGAAAATGAAATGGTTTAGATAGATTCACACCATGAACAAGATATTAAAATTTCATGGTCCTAGCTCTATGGGAAGTCCCTTAATTAGCACAATTACATGCACATCTGGTGTATTTTAATGCTTAAAATAATTCCAGTTCAAACACCTGGCAATCGATTTTGATAAAATTTTAGTATGTTGTGCAACTAGAAGAAACGCTTCAAACAGCGTATCGCACTAATCTAGATTTTGAAATTTTTTTGCTACTTTTAGACTTTGAACGTTTTTTAATTAGTATACAATCCCCTAATTTTACCCGGACCCTAAAAATTTAATAGATTAGGTAGATTCACTGTTATTACAACATATTGAAATTTCAAGGTCATAGCTGTCTTACAATGGAAAAAAACAACCGTTTGAATATTGACAAGTGTCCAACGTGCGATTTAAAACGAGATTTAAAATTTCAAAAATTTTCAATCCACAGCCACACTATTTTTGATGAAATAACTGTAATCAGCACTAAAAAACATCCCTGAAAACCGTTTTGCAAGTGCAGGAATGTAGTATTAAACCATTTTTAAATCAATTTTAAAAAATTTAAAATTTTAAAATCTTTCAAACCACAGTTTTGATTAAATATCTGTAATCAGCACTAAAAAGCAGCCCAGAAAAAAGTCTTGCATGTGTAGGAGGGTAGTATTAAACCCTTTTTAAATCAATTAAAAAAAAATTTAAAATCTTTCAAATCACCACAGTTTTGATTAGATATCTGTAATCAGCACTAAAAAGCAGCCCAGAAAAAAGTCTTGCATGTGCAGGAGGGTAGTATTAAACCCTTTTTAAATCAATTTAAAAAAATTAAAATTTTAAAAATTTTCAATCCACAGCCACACTCTTTTTGATGAAATAACTGTAATCAGCACTGAAAAACATCCCAGAAAAACGTCTTGCACGTGCAGTAGTGTAGTATAAAACCAATTTTAAATCAATTTAAAAAAATTTAAAATCTTTCAAACCACAGTTTTGATTAAATATCTGTAATCAGCACTAAAAAGCAGCCCAAAAAAAGTCTTGCATGTGCAGGAGGGTAGTAAACCCTTTTTAAATCATTTTAAAAAAATTAAAATTACGATTCTAGATTTCTCTTGGCGAGGCATTGTCACTGCTACGCAGTTTTTACAATTGCGGTCAGTCACTCTTAGCATTAGTGCTGAATAGAGACAGTAGTGATACCTAGAATCGTGTCCGAGATCGCTAAGATCCGGAGCATGCGCATAAAGGTATTCATAGGATGTCGATGTTACTGGTGGGTGTGGGTCAAAATCCCGACAGGTCAAAATCCCGACAGGGAAATGTCTCTCTTGAGTCGTGAGAGCATGAATTATTGAATTTTTTTGAAATTTTAAATTTTTTAAGATTGATTAAAAACTGGTTTAATAGAGCATTCGCACATGACGTCACTTGGAGGACAAAATCAACGTTGCTAAGGCTGTTGTTAGGGGCGGGACATAAAAGTATCCAATAGCAGCATTCGCACATGACGTCACTTGGCGAATAAACAACGTTGCTAAGGCCGTTGTTAGGCAGAGTCATGTGATTGAAAATACTCTATACTACACTCCTGCGCGTGCAAGACTTTTTTCTTGTCTGTTTTTCAGTGCTGATTACAGATATTTCATCAAAACTGACATTTGAAAGATTTTAAAATTTAAAAATTTTTAAAATTGATTAAAAAACGGTTTAATACTACACTCCTGCGCGTGCAAGCCTTTTTTCTTGTCTGTTTTTCAGTGCTGATTACAGATATTTCATCAAAACTCACGTTTGAAAGATTTTAAAATTAAAAAAAATTTAAAATTGATTAAAAAACGGTTTAACCGCTTGCCTGTTTTGCCCGAGCACCGCTCGGGCACTCGCAAGAGGTACTTCTCTGATTATCCCGAACGGTGCTCGGGCAAGGTCCAACGGCGCTCCGTCTGTTGATTCTCGCTTTGTATGCTAAGTTTTTTCCTGATTTTTTCATGGTTTTAGTTTCTCTTTTTCTACATAGATGTCTCTACTTGTCCATAGGAGTCTTTTTTACTCTTATCAGTTTTAAAATTAACCGTGAAGGACAAATTGGTCAAGCATTCCTTTATGCTTTGGTTGGCCCTTCCATTCTAAGAAAAAGGGGTCGGGGCAGCATGTTTCTACACCAGTTTCTTGCCATCACGGGGTGCAATTTCCACTGCAGCTGTTTTAATGCTCGAAAACCAGCTAGTACAAACATTCTTTTATTTTCAATATCCACAAACCGAGCCGAGCCACAACACGTGGATGTTGGAACGTTTTGCTTATTAAAATGAGATTGATAGGTTGCGATTGATATCTGATCACATAAAAGTGTATTTTTTGAATAAAACATAAAGAATTCACTTCATAAAACATTTTATTTACCATCCTTTCCTGTAAAATCTGCTTTCCGGTTGAAAACGATGTTCGGAAAAAAGCCAACTTTAAGTAAAAGTGCCGCATTTTCGCTAAGTTTTAAAACGGAAATATAATGTTAAATTCATAATTTATATGAGTTTTGATTATGTTTTTGGTTTGAGTTAATTAATCTAAGTTCGAATATTGTTTTGAAAAATATGCTTTTTTTAGACCTATTACGCCAAAATAACGTAACACTTAAGTGGTTAATACTACACTCCTGCGCGTGCAAGACTATTTTCTGGTCTGTTTTTCAGTGCTAATTACAGATATTTCATCAAAACTGACGTTTAAAAGATTTTAAAATTGATTAAAAATTGGTTTAAAATTTTAAAATCTTTCAATCGTCAGTTTTGATGAAATATCTGTAATCAGCACTGAAAAACAGCCCAGAAAAAAGTCTTGCACGCTCAGGAGTGTAGTATTAAACCATTTTTAATCAATTTTAAAAAATTTAAAATTTTAAAATCTTTCAAACCACAGTATTGAAGAAACATCTGTAATCAGCACTGAAAAACAGCCCAGAAAAAAGTCTTGCACGTGCAGGAGTGTAGTATTAAACCTTTTTTTTATCAATTTTAAAAAAAAATTAAATTTTAAAATCTTTCAAACGTCAGTTTTGATGAAATATCTGTAATCAGCACTGAAAAAAAGCCCAGAAAAAAAGTCTTGCACGCGCAGGATTGTAGTATTAAACCAGTTTTTAATAATTTAAAAAAATTTCAAATTTCAAAAAAATTCAATAATTTATGCTCTCACGGCTTAAGAGTGACACTACAGTGTAGGGATTTTGACCTGTCGGGATTTTGAACCTGTCGGGAATCTGACCCTGTCGGGAATCTGACCTTGTCGGGATTTTGACCTGTCGGGATTCTGACCCTGTCGGGATTTTGACCTGTCGGGAACCTGATCTGTCGGGATTCTGACTGTCGGGATTTTGTCGTCGGGAACCTGATCTGTCGGGATTCTGACTGTCGGGATTTTGAAAGGAACCCGTTACTGGTAAGACCCGGGGGCGATAGGACATTAGTTCCTAAATTTCTATATACGCCACTTATGCCAATTTTGCATTCGGAGGAGCATTTTTAAATTAAAAAATCTACTTTTTGTCTGTCTTTAAATATATCATACAATATCAGTAGAAGTCTCGTGATTAAGATATTTGGGATTCAACGAAATCGGTGATAACAATTCATATCTTGGGAATATCAATAGATGTCGTGTGCTGTGTGCTAAGGTAATAAATATTGGTAAAAGTGTCCCACGGTGGCCACTAAGGGTGCACCTTGGGACATTAAAAGATGTTTTTAAATTTGTTATTATACATTTCCTCTAAAGAGATAATTGGTCGGAAAAATTTTTATTCCGCAAATTAATATTTTTATGCGCAATGGAGTGTATTTAATATATTTTTAGTTGTGTTTGAATAAATATAATTGTATAAAAAAATTAGAAAATAATTTGACAAAAAATGTCTCAAGATGGCCCCATGGATTTTACGTAACTTTTCCAATGCAAGGGGGGAGGCCCTTTGCAGTAATGTATGGGAGCCCATGGTTGGCCCCCACTCTCCCATATTATATTAATCTACAACAGGACTTGTTAACTACTGAAAGAGAAAAAAATGATTTCAGAAATATTAAAAAAAGTGAATAAAACTTTTTTTTCTTTAATGAAGCTATATCCCTCTAGCTTTGGATACAATCTAAAAAAGATAGCTCAAATATTATAAAATTATTATGATAATATTTAATTATTATAATAATATTAATAATTAATATTTATAAAATTACTAGAAGCAGAACGTCAATTGGGGGGGGGGAATCGTCAGTTTTAAAAAGGGAATACGTTCAAAAAATGACAAATGGACTTTTTGTGCTCAAAAATACCTCTACACATGAGTGCAAAGAGGGGGAAAATAACTACCCCCTATCGGCAGATATAACCCCTAGAATTTGCGAAATCGACGTCCATTCATTGTATTTTTTGATTAAATTTGAAATTTAACTTAATTTGTCTTTCTTTTCTTATTCTTTGGCCTGTAAACTTAGCCAAAATAAAATTTTATTTTAATTTAAAAGCGTTTTTTCTCTTTTTTAACCAATGAATGTTTGACTCCATTGTTATTCACTTACTCCATTGATAGCGCCTTAATGACGCAGTTTCATAATAATTTTTAATTTTAATCGTCATAGTCTTTCTATCTTTCACTTTTGTACTGTGAACTAAGCAGAAATATAATTTAATTGTCAATTTAAGTGATTTTTAAGATTTTTGTTCAGCTGAAATTTCATAAGGTTGAAGAAGGGAATAAGTCCATCCTCTTTTTTTAACTGTAAAACATTTTTAAATACACTTATACTTTTTTCGATGATTGTTCTGTATTCTTAACAGTATCATGAATTTCCTGTAAAAATTTGTTGGCTATAGGATAAAAATTCCATTACTTAAACAGCTTAAAACAAATATAATATTTATTAGGAACAAAATAAAACGGTTAAAGAAAATACCATCCAATAAAACGTTTTTTAATGAAGTTGTATCTTTTTAGCATTAGATCTTATATCTTCTAGACTTTATGCCAATCAGTCAATTATTTCCTTTGATTGGTTCCCTTATTTATACAGTATTTCTTACCCCCCATCAGAGGCGAGGGAGACGTAGACACAACACTGCTCCCAAGCAACCAAGAAGAAGGCATTCAGGAATATATTCATAGGCTTCATTGAAAAAAAAAACCGCCGGAAGTGTTACAACTATGAGAGCATTTCTTTTCGTGCTAATATTCGTCACGTTCTGTGCAACAGAATGTTTAGGTTATGGTAAGTAATACGGTTACGTTTTTTTTTTCAATTCAATAACAAGTTATTTTAAATGGAGTAATTTTTAAAACTACCTCATCACCTACCATATCTACCTTCATCAGAATCAGAATGATTTTTAGTTTGTTCAAATTTTCTTCATTATTATTTTCAGTATCTAAAGTTTTGGGGGATTAGATAATACCGTCCTTCAAAGGTTTAAAATATATCTCATGTTTGAATTAATTGAATTTAATTTTACATTAAATACAAAATAAATGAAAAAAAATTAAAACAACTTAAAAAATGAGTAAATAAATAACTGCAATAATCTGGAAAACTGTGATTATAAAGAGATTGCTTCAATTGAGGGAAAAATATAAATCCAGGTCGTCGATATTTATTATGAAGTCAAGTAATTTTCTTTTAAAAGTGGAGTATTTTTTAGTGATAGTAATTAAATTTAGAGGTAAACTGTTATATAATTTAGGTGCAAGATATTATAAAATATATCTTTGGAAAATTTTGGAATCTAAAACTTGCAGTTGATCTAGTATTTTGTATTCTAACTTCTATTACGCAAGTTACACAAAGATTTATGTCGGGAAAGGTGAAGTATAATACGGAAATGTGCATTGTGTCGAATTGGAAGTAATCTAAGGGTTCTAAAATTATTTGGATAGGGTTGAGGATTAAGAATTTTAAATATTTTGTTTTGGATTGAGATAATTGGAAGGAGATTGGACTTAAAAAAACTCTCTCTTCACTTCCCACAAAACTTTCACTTCATACGAAACCTCAGAGAAAGATCCTAACAGAGGGTCCACCAATACGCCATTTTCAAATCTCCTCGTAAGGTAGAGGGCAGGCAAATCAATGATTGACAGAGAGGTAGGCAGTACATTTTGGCGGTCACCAGTTATGATTGGATGTGACATGTGACGTGTTCATTCCATCTGTTCTTTTGGAGGGCTATTGGAGTATCAAGCTTTTTTTTCTCCGCCTCCCATTACGTGACGAAAAAGGCGTGAGTTGCATGAGTAGTAATGCATATCACGAAAAACTTGTTTTTTGGAAATTCAAAGAGGCATACTGGAAAAAAGTAGCCTCAGGGGGTCACATTACATTAAAGTACGTTTAATTATAAGTTATATTTTGTAGTATAGGTTAAACTTAGTTTGTATGCGAATTTCATTACAGTGCTCCATGATTTGAGGCGACCAATTACACTTCCTCCTTTGCATGACCAGAGGAAGGCAGATTCTGTGAATCAAAACAATGACCAGAGAGTCATTCAAGAACAAGGATCTCATGATCTTCGATGGCCTGATGTACTTGAAGAAGATTCTCATGACTCAAGGCTGCCAGTTTCAAATTGGTTTGATCTAGCTAGCTACCTAATTCAATCCAAACCTGACCCGACTACAGAAATCAGTCAAAATCAAAAAACTACGGGACAACCGGAGAATGACGATCCCTTGACACACTCAAACATTTCTACAGACCTACAAATTTCTACCATTTCAATAGATAAGGATTTGGAAAGTGGCATCACTTCTACATCTTCCGAAGTCCCCTCCCAAGGTAAGTAGGCTTAACAATTATGATGAATTATCCACTTTTATATTTTGTAAAACTAACTTTTTCTAAAAGAAAGATATAGTTAAAAGAGGTGAATTTTTACATGTTCATTTAACTTTCAAAAACTTGTCAGTAGGCTCAAAAGTTAAACATTTCACTGTCCATAACAGGTTTTTAACATATTTTTCATTTATCAGTGGTGATGACAGAAGAAAGAAATTAATTTTACCCTCCTCAGTAGGAGCGACCTTTATCGGTTTAAAATTATCCTAAATTTAAGATTTACTTGATCATTTGAGTAGACAATTTTCACGATTGGATTATCCAAAAATATCGGCGCCCTTTTGAAAACATTGAAGGGGTAAAACCGTCTTCGAAAACCCCAATAGACTGTTTTACATGGAATTATGGATGAGCGTTGTAAGGAATAATACCAGATTAACCATAAATACAACTATTTTTTTTTCTAGTTTGTGGAATATCCCTAGGTATTGGTACTACAGGAAGAATAATTGGAGGAAAAAAGTCTGAGTCCCAACGCTGGCCGTGGAGGGTATGAGTAATATTAAATCCTTTTTTAATTTGAAATGTCTCATTATGAATACGATTAAGGAAAATTTTTCATAGTTCCCTGAGTTTGTTCTTTTGAACTCGGATTTAGATTTATGGTAAATTTTAAATTATAGTATTGATTTATCAACCAGAGTGAGTCAGTATATTGAATTTGTTTCAGATGTCTTTGCGTAATTTAAAAATGCACATATATGGAGATGTGTTCCGTCTTAAGGAGCACGCATGTGGAGCTGTGCTACTTGGGAGACTATGGGCAATAACTGCAGCACATTGCGTACGAGTACGAGAGTATGTATGAAATTTTATACTGATATCAAAGATAGACTTATCAAGATCGCTTAAACTACACATTATATGGAGCTATAAAAAATGTAACTAAAGCGAGAAATTTTTTTTCTCAAAGTTCTCTTTTTTTTTTCTTCGGATCGGTATCTCCCAGTGGCTCGCACTTGCCACACCGCCAAAGTGGGTTGAGTTGCTCAGCTGAAAAAATTCAAGTCTCAAGAAGACAGTTATACCCCAAGACAGTTTGGGACTGGGTCATTCCATTTCAAGTGGTCCAGCACTGGTTGCTCGACCATTTTTAAAAAATCTGAAATTTTTTGTACATCAACCTTAACCTAAAAGAAGATCAAACAACCATTATTTTTAATTTAACCTATTTTGCTTGTCCGCAGCAGCCATGCAAATTTCGACGTTTCAGCGGTTTTTGCTAATTTAAGCGTTTACGGGATTGGAAATATCTCCCCTTTAAAATCTCCAAATCAAATGGGGTTTGAAGCAAAATTGTTTAGAATAAAAAAACGGTCTAAAAGACTAGAGAAAGTATATTTTTCTAAAATAAACCCTTAGGGGTGAAATTTTAGTTTAAATTTGAAATTTTTTAAAAATATCTGCCCACTTTAAGAAGATTTTTTTATAGGAAGGAAACCTGTCAAGACAACAATATTTTTTTTATTAATAGTCCAAATACATTTTAGGCCATATGCAAAGTTTGGGATCTGAGACTCTATTAATCTTTATTTAAAAAAATCTCAAAGTCGAAGATTTGTCAAAATTCGCAATTTTGAGGGTTAAATATCTCTGGTGGGGGATCAGTTAAAAATTTTAAAATGGTTCATTCTAGAGTACTATATATTAGTGTTAAGCTCAAAAAGTTTCAAGGAGGAGATTTGACTACAAGCCGAGGTATGATTTTTACAAGGTGCCCCCAAATGTCGCAAAATTTGGAAGTTAAGGATTTCTACAAAATTTGTCTGTTTTCAAGAGGACTTTTTTATAGGAAGGAAACCTTTCAACACAACACATATTTTTATACAAATAGTCCAAATATAATTCAAGTTACACGCAAAATTTGAAACCTGAGACTTGGTTTTTCTTGGCTAAAAAAAATTCCAAAATCAACGATTTGTCAAGAATTTTACTTTTTTAGAATGACATCTCTCTGGTGGAGCACGAGATAAAAATTTGAAACTTTCTCATCTTAGAATATATTATGGTAGTGTTATGCCCTAAAAGTTTCAAGATGGAGGATATCTTTATCTGGGTATCTTTTCTCTTTTTTTAAATGCTCTATTTTAATTTCATTAAGTCCTTAAAGGTAATAACCTTTTTATGAATTTTAGTGGATCCGAACAAGTATTGCCAAAGAGATTATGATATTTTAACAAATACTTTTTCTCATGATATTTGCATGTATTTTTGAGAGGCATTAACATAAACATCCAAAAGCTTGGTGATAGGGTTGTAAAAACAAATATCTCACCCAGACCGAGGGGGCCCTGCCACCCCAAAATTCGGACTAGGTTTTACAAAAACAACTAAAATCCCTGTTTTTTTAGGGTCAAATTTCCAAAACTTTTCACGGGGAGGACCTCTAGGCTCCCTTTTGTACTTCGAACTTTATTAACAACCTTTTTACATTTGTTCATCCAAATCCTACCTAAAACAAGTGTACCAAAGGCAAATTGAAACCCAGTTTTTAGGGTAAATTTCCAAGAATGTTCTTGTTGACGTGACTACCCCCAGACCCCTCTTTGGTACTTGAACCTTTATTACTCACAGCATTTCTTACATTAAGTTAAAAGTTTATGAAAAAGCTACATTGGACCTATTAAAAATGCAGGAGAGGCTGAGGAGTAATTTTGGGCCCCTCCCGAATTAAATTTTTATAAAGCCATAATATATATTAATTATTGTCACACTAAGCAAAGGATCAGAAAAACTCCTTACTCACTTATTTTATACTTGTCACTGCCTTTCTGAGCCCTAATCCATCCTATCCTAAAATCCTTCTCATATCCTAAAATTTTATATGCGACCCGCAGGAGTATTGTGGTTTTCCAAACAGATTTCTTTTCCAAACAGACCAAACAGACTTGTGACAATTTTCTCTGATAAGTTGACCCACATCACAATCCATTTTTTAACATGAACTTGCGACTAATAAAAAAACATACGTACAACAACAAAACACCTTGGTGAATCGAAATGTTCTTCCGATCTTGGTGCAGGTTTGCAGTATGCAATAAAACAATTCTCATCGCGGGTTTCTTCTTCCCTCTCTGTCTCTCAGGTTGTAAAGATCGTCAATGGCTGAATGCTAATATAATTACTTATACCAAGCCCTACTTTAACATATGTTTTGGTAAAGAATAGAGATAAATATTTTAATTCATAAAGTTCATTGCTAAGCTTTTCTAAATTGCTGTAATTTGTAAATTAAAATTAAAAAGTAATGAAACATTAATAAAATTTACAAAATAATTGTAAAGTAAAAAAAATCACTTCAACATAAAAAGTTTAATATCATCCTTGCCATTTCTATGCTTGTAGCCAAATAATCCTCCATCTTGAAACTTTTACGGCATAACACTACCATAATATACTCTAAGATGACAAAGTTTCAAATTTTTATCTCGTGCTCCACCAGAGAGATGTCACTCTAAAAAAGTAAAATTCTCTACAAATCGTTGATTTTGGGATTTTTTTAAGCCAAGAAAAACCAAGTCTCAGGTTTCAAATTTTGCGTGCAACTTGAATTACATATGGACTATTTGTATAAAAATATGTGTTGTGTTGAAAGGTTGCTTTCCTATGAAAAAGTCCTCTTGAAAACAGACAAATTTTTTAGAAATCCTTAACTTCCAAATTTTGTGACATTTGGGGGCACCTTGTAAAAATCATACCTCGGCTTGTAGTCAAATCTCCTCCTTGAAACTTTTTGAGCTTAACACTAATATATAGTACTCTAGAATGAACCATTTTAAAATTTTTAACCCTATTAATTAGAGATATTTAACCCTCAAAATTTCAAATTTTGACAAATCTTCGACTTTGAGATTTTTTTTAAATAAAGATAAATAGAGTCTCAGATCCCAAACTTTGCATATGACCTAAATTGTATTTGGACTATTAATAAAAAAAACATTGTTGTCTTGACAGGTTTCCTTCCTATAACAAAATCTTCTTAAAGTGGGCAGATATTTTTAAAAAAAATTCAACTTAAAACTAGGGTTTATTTTAGAAAAACATACTTGCTCTAGTCTTTTAGACCGTTTTATTCTTAACAATTTTGCTTCAAACCCCATTTTATTTGGAGATTTTAAAGGGGAGATATTTCCAATCCCGTAAACGCTTAAATTAGCAAAAACCGCTAAAACGTCGAAATTTGCATGGCTGTTGCGGTCAAGCAAAATAGGTTAAATTAAAAATAATGGTTGTTTTGATCTTCTTTTAGGTTAGGGTTGATGTTCAAAAAATTTCAGATTTTTTAAAAATGGTCGAGCAACCAGTGCTGGACCACTTGAAATGGAATGACCCGACTAGGTACTCCTTCGAGTTTAAACCCCCTCGATAAGTACAAAGGCGGGGGGACTTGAGTTTACACTATATAAAATAGAACTTTTTTGTTCGAAAAAAATTTAGTTTTTAGAAAATTTCGTTTAAATATTCAAAATTTTCAGTTCTATAGCCTTTTTCAGAATTTAAAGGGTCTAATGTGTTTTAGTCCTTACAAAGCATTATGCCCCTTCCAAAATCTTTAGTCTCCTGCCATTTTTATAAACTCGATTCACTATTTAAGGATTTCTAGAGGTTTTACACCTTACGAAACATTGGCCCCCTGCGTGTTTGAAGGTTTAATTCGTAATTTAAAGGATCCAATAAGCTTAGCCCCTCTTTGCGTTTTTATGTTTGGTACACAAATTAATAAGAAACATTACGCCCCTATTAGCCCTATGAAACATTAGCCCCGTCCATGATCTTTAATAGCCTTTACAAAGCTTTTAGCCCTCTTGCGTTTTTAAATATATTTGGTTCACTATTTAATGAGCTTTAATCCTTATAAAGCATTAGCCCCTTCCATGATCTTTAGCTCCTCCTCATCTAACTCAATCTGTGTGGAATGATTTTGTATCTTGAAGATGAAACTTACGTTAGAACACCATTATTTTCTTACAGGAATGTAATCTCAGTGTTTGTTGAGCTACGCTCCTCCCAATTCGAGCGATCCGTGAAAGGGGTGGTGATCCACCCGGATTACAATTCCTCAACTAAAGAGAACGATCTGGCCTTGCTCCGGTTGGACGAGCCTCTTCGTCTGGACTCGGACGTCATGCCGGTCTGCCTGCCACCCCCGCAAATGCCGGACATCACCGGACGGTGGGCAGTCGCCATCGGGTTCTCCTCCGAAAGTTCGTAATTATCGTTCGTATTATTTGTTCCGGGGTATTTATGAAAAAACTAAATGAAGGAATGATTTTAATATTATTAATGAAAGTTGTAAGAATGACGAAAAAATTTCGAGATATACAGGGTGCATATGAAAGTCCATTTAACCTGAAAATACTCTTGAACGGAAAAAGCTAAAGGTATGAAAGTTAGGTAACGGTATATAGTAAAGCGACGACACCCGACCTAATGCAAACAACAGCAGCGACGGCAAGTGGCGAAATAAGAAAGTTAAAAACAATAATTAAAAAAATAAAGAATGATAAATTTGTGGCCACTCATAAAAAAACACGCAGATAAAAATTTCATGAAAATATCTTCAATATTTGACGGAATATTAGAATGTGAAAATAGCACTCTCTCTTTTTAGGCATGAAAAAAATTTGCAAGTTTCTTTTATTTATTAGTTAAAATTTGTCTATATAAAACTACATGATATCACTGAAAAACTGACAAATTTACGAGTTTTTCTTTCTTGAGGCCTCCTAAAAAAAGTGTTATTTTCACATGATATATTTCCTCGAATATTGAAGATATTTTCATGAATTTTTTGCGTGGTTTTTTTATGATATTGGCAACAAATTTGTCATTGAAATTTTGTTCCATCTCCTTTATTTTTTTAATGAATTTTAACTTTCTTATTTTTTCACTAGGGTCGCTGCTGTCGTTTGCATTATGTCGGGCATAGTCACTTTACTATACCGTTACCTCACTTGCATAGCTTTAGCTCTCTCCGTTCGAGAGTATTTTCAGGTTAAAGGGACTTTCCTATGCACCCTGTATAGAGTTTTTAGTCATCATAACAGAGTCAAACGCCGCCGGTGCATGATAAAAAGCTTTGAGGCCAAATAACGATTCGAGACTGCTGAAAAGTCTATTAGGAGAAGTTTCTGAGCACTTTCAAGCATGCGTTGATACCAGGGGTTTCCAACTTCCAAGTACGCGAGGTCCCGCAATCACAAATCAAGATGTCGGGCCGCAAAGTAATCTGGCTCCTTTTTATCCATCATATATATTTTTCGGGGGTAGAGTTTTTAATGCGGAACTTTTCGGGGAGCTTCGCGGGCCGCACCTGCAAATAACCCGACGAGCCGCCCGCCAGTTGGAAAACCCTGCTTTATACCATTGAAATTTAGTGAT
The DNA here is from genome assembly GCA_963680715.1 of Tetragnatha montana. NCBI lineage: Eukaryota > Metazoa > Arthropoda > Arachnida > Araneae > Tetragnathidae > Tetragnatha > Tetragnatha montana. The sequence goes on along the minus strand of OY796676.1, from coordinate 56,739,605 downwards.
TTGGAACAGTATCTTATCAGTATGTCAAGGTATTAACGGTTATGTGAAATTACAAAAATATAGAATTCATAGGAAGTTAAACTTGAAATGTTTTTTAAATATTTTTATTTAATAAACTTTATAGAGATCTAATGAACTACGCTTCTCGGTTTTTAAGTGAAGAAAAATTAATCAAGCCCATGCCTATGCCCTATAAAAGTTAGAATAATTCTATGATTTCTAGTGTTCGGCAACTAGTGGTCAAAAAATAGTTAACTACCAACTACTAACTAGTCTGTGAAAATCTAGTTGCAACTAGTAGTTAACTATTTTTTCCTGGGACTAGTTACAACTAGTAGTTAACTGTTTCCCAAAGTAGTTAACTACTAGTTAACTAGTCTATTTAATTTCATGACCTATTTTTTGCCCAAATTCTAATAGAGCATTTTCAATCACATGACTCTGCTTAACAACGGCCTTAGCAACGTTGTTTTATTCCTCCAGTGACATCATGTGCGAATGCTGCTATTGGATATTTCTATGTCCCGCCCCTAACAACAGCCTTAGCAACGTTGATTTTGTCCTCCAAGTGACGTCATGTGCGAATGCTCTATACATCTTTCTTATCTATATCACAAAAAACGCGCTAAAAGGGCCTTTAATTCTGGTTATGGTATTTTGAGTACTCTACCATCTTAATTAAATTTGTTACAGTACAATTTTTTTCTATATTTTGATAAAAATTTTAATAAGATTCTTTTTGAAAGTAGATGAAATTTTGAAAGTAGTTTCAACTGTTATTAAAAAAAGTAGTTTAACTAATAGTTGAACTAGTTTAAACCAAAAGTGGTTAAACTACTAGTTAACTACTAGTTGATAAGTAGTTAACTACTAGTTGCAACTAGTTCTAGTTAACTAGTGCCGAACATTAATGATTTCTTAGAATAGTCCCAGGAATATATATTTTTTCTCTGTCTTGTCGACCTTCTGTTGTCTTGATCAACACACATTATAAATAAATGAAAATATGCAAGTTATCCCCCTGACATCTTTACTTTACTTTTTCTTTAGTTGACTGGTCAATAGAAGAAATCATGAAGAATAAACTCACATTGCACGAAGTCGCTTTACCCATTCTTTCAAACGCCGAGTGCGAAGAGATGTGGGCTAAAGTTGGATATAAAGGAACTATAGTGGATACTTTCCTCTGTGCGGGATTCTCCAGTGGAGGAAGAGGACCATGCAGGGTATGGAGCATCATAGTTTTATTTCTTATAAACTCCGGTGGTGACAAATTATGTTTCTGTTATTGACAATTGGAAAAGAATTTTTAATTACAAGTACTCTAAAGGATTTACGATTATCTCATTATAAATAGCAATAATTATCTCCTTTTGCTTTGATTAACTTTAAATATTTATACGACGGTCATATTTTGTGCGTAAATCAGCACTAACAATAAATCATAGATATCGTAATGCTATTGTAGCTGACTTTTAATTCGAGATAGCGAGTTTCGATATAATCTATAATATCTACAATATTGAATTTAAGAGATTCAATGGGGTTTTTTTCAGAATGTTGATTAATAATAGTTATTAAATAGACGTGATGGATATTTTTTTAGGAAAATATTTTGATTAATTTATTGATTAGTTAGAGTTAATAAATATTAAAACTTTCAGGAGAGTTTATTCATGGAGATGACATGTGACGTATGTTTGGATAGTTTGTTGACGTTTCTTCTGCTATTTTTTAATAATATTTTACAAAGTGAGTTAAGTTCAGTGAGCTGGATTTGTGAGAATTGCGAAGCAATCCAAAAGGTCCTGCGTAAGCAGATTACGGGTGTTGGTGAGCGATAGCTCCCTAGTCGCTAAAAAATAAATATGTTTTAAACAATGATTTTTTTATTTGTTTTAAACGTGTTTTAAAAACAAACGTTTAAAACAAATAGTACGGGAGCTGGCGTTAATGACAGGATAGTGATAGTGGTGCTGATTACGGAATCGAGCGTCAGCTGGTCAGGTAGCGGTGGGTTGAGCGGGGGGAGGGGGTCAAAGTTGAAAAAAAGTGGGAAAAAAGTCATCTGCCCATGGATGAAACTTGGTGGGGATGGTAGTTTAGGCCTTCCTGATTACAAAAATGACCGTCAGCTGGCTGGGTGGTGGTGTAATGACAGTCAACTGGTCACGTGAACTTGCAAACAAAAAATTTATCTGACAATGCAGAAACTTGGTAGGGTTGTCAATCTCTGTTACATAAAATAATAACGAGTTACTAGTACATTATACATTAATGGACTCTAACCGCCTATCTGGTTCGAGACTTCACGGAACCAACACGTGAACCAATAGAGCATTCGCACATGACGTCACTTGGAGGACAAAATCAACGTTGCTAAGGCTGTTGTTAGGGGCGGGACATAGAAGTATCCAATAGCAGCATTCGCACATGATGTCACTGGAGGAATAAAACAACGTTGCTAAGGCCGTTGTTAGGCAGAGTCATGTGATTGAATATGCTCTATGGACTCTAACCGCCTATCTGGTTCGAGACTTCACGGAACCAACACGTGACCAACAACTGAGCTTGCAATTGGTTACCACAGATACTACACTAGTAGATCTACTAGTGTAGTATCTGTAGTAACCAATCGCAAGCTCAGTAGGTCACGTGTTGGTTCCGTGTGACGTCAGACGGTTAGAGTCCATTCATGAGTTGCTAGTAACATACCTTACACTAGTAACTCGTTATTAGTTTATGTAACAGAGAGAGATTGACAACCCCACCAAGTTTCTGCATTGTCAGATAATTTTTTTTTGTTTGCAAGTTCACGTGACCAGCGGACGGTCATTCCACCACCACCCAGCCAGCTGACGGTCATTTTTGTAATCAGGAAGGCCTAAATTACCAGCCCCACCAAGTTTCATCCACGGGCAGATGAGTAGTATTTTTTTTCACTTTTTTTAGCGACTTTGACCACCTCCCCCCGCTCAACCCACCACTACCTGACCAGCTGACGCTCGATTCCGTAATCAGCACCACTAACACTATCCTGTCATATCAAAATCGTGTACGGGCAGATGAGTATTTGATTTTAAAGCCAGCTCCCGTACTAAAAGTGTTTTAAACGTAACACCCCTGCTTTAAACATTTTTTATTTACAATGGGCGGGTACTGGAGTTTTCATCCTTGACCACTGAATTGCCCTAAGAAGTACCTACTTAGCGTGTTAAGTTACTACTTACGTAAACTACTTACAGTGTACGTGTACATATTTTTTGTAATTTTTGGTGGAGGAGCTTATAACAGATAACAATAAATTCTCTTCCTTTTAGGGTGATTCCGGAGGCCCTTTGGTGGTTCGAGGAGATGGAGGCGAATGGGTTCTTGTTGGTATAACATCCTGGGGTGCGAAGAAATGCGGCAATCCCCTACCAGGAGTGTTCACAAGGATATCGCAATTCACTGATTGGATCAACGCTAGCATGACACTTGACGTCTTTCACCCTTTAAATCAGGATTGGCAGAGATGGACCCAGTGGAATTTGGAAAATGTCCAGTAAAATTTGAAGAAAAAAAACATGAAAATTTTTAAAGATCTTTGTAAAAACTCTCTCAGTTTAAAGAAAAAAAAAATTGCCTAACTCCTAAATGAGTGCATATAAATTAAAAAAGCTTTGAAATGTTAAGGAATCTGCTTAACTTTGAAAACCCCATGTTTCCTTATGAAATAACACTTTTAATTTGAAGGAACTTGCTAAAATTTGAAGGAAAAAAATTTACTCTTAGTAGAAACTTACTTAATTTTGATAAAAACCCAGTTTTCCATGGGTTTTTCAAAAAAAAAACGTTTTTGCCAACCCTGCTTTAAATGGCTTGTTTTATCATCTATATCTATAAAAGCCAAATACCACTGACTGACTCACTGACTCACTGGTAAGTGACAAACACTCAACACGAAATCTCCGAAACTACTGGACCCAAAGCTTTGAAATTTGACAGAGACGTTCCTCTCAACTATGCGACGCGCACTAAGAAAGGATTTAAAAATCGAACGACTCCTTCCCTGTTTTTCGGCTCTTTTTCTACTCCGTTTTTCCCATTGAAATAGCATTATGCATTGTTGAAATGCGTAAACTGCAGTAGGTTTATTTCTCTCTTGAGGTTTCGTCTGGCCTCATGTGATAAAATATAATTTCATAATTTATAACAAATTAAGACGAAAAACACAGTGTAAATTTCTATTTCAAAATTATAACAATTTTCAGGAAACATATAAATTCAAATAATTAATTTTAAAACAACATTTTCCTTTATTTGTAATTTTAATTTTTTTCTAAAATAAATATATTTATGGAAAGGCTAAAATAAATGGTTTCCATGGAAACAGAGCCTGAACTCGTGTTCTACTAGAAGTACTAGAAAACCGTTTTTACTAAGAAGTTGGCTATCATGATAAAAGAAAATGAGATTTATCAAGCATTTTATTATTTTGATAAAAATGTTTTTATTTTTGGAGATGTAGGATCATTCAAATAAAAATGGATTCTTTATCATTTTTGAATATAAAATAAATTAGGTATAGTTAAATATTTTGATTTGGCGGCGGGAGTTGTTGACTGAATTACACATAGGGATTATTTTTTGATTAAATAAATATCATTTTTGGAAAACGATAGAAACTTCATATTACGGTTTGTAACATCCTGTAGGAAATTATTCCCAAGGGGTTCAAAAAGGGTTGTGATTTTTACTTCCTGAGTTTTTATCAATGGATTTATAAAAACCGAAGCGTAATTTTTGAAAAGGACATCGGAAATTCTTCATAGAAATTTTGTTTAAGATTTTAAACTATAAATTTCAAAAGACTGATGATTTCAATTGGATTGTTCTTTTACAGCCACAGTAAAATGCGGGACGGGATACGTTAGGGTATATTTTCACAGTAAGAAACCGGGATGAAAAAGACGACGGGGACGACGGGATGATAAGTGATTGCTAACCAGGAAAAGAAAAACCATGTAACTCAATAAACCTGATGATTTAAATTGGATTGTTCTTTAACAGCCAAAGTTAAAAGCGGGGCGGGATGAATTAGGGTATATTTTCAAAGTAAGGAACCGGGAAGAAAAACACGACGGGGGTGACGGGATGATAAGTGACTGCTAATCCAGAAAAAGAAAAGACATATAACTTGATAAACCTGATGATTTCAATTTGATTGTTCTTTACAGCGAAGGTAACAGCCAAATTTAAATGCGGGACGGGATGAGTTAGGGTATATTTTTACAGTTAAGAACTGGGATGAAAAAGACGACGGGATGATAAGTTCCAGAAAAAGAAAAGACATAACTTGAAAAACTTTTTAAAATATTTATGAATTAACTCAACCCGTGCAAGGCCGGGTAAGTCAGCTAGTCTATATCTATAAAAGCCAAATACCACTGACTGACTGACTGACTGACTCACTGGTAAGTGACAAACACTCAACACGGAATCTCCGAAACTACTGGACCCAGAGGCTTGAAATTTGACAGAGTCGTTCCTCTCAGCTATGCGACGCGCACTAAGAACGGAATTAAAAATCGAACGACTCCTTCCCTGTTTTTCGGCGCTTTTTCTACTCCGTTTTGCCCATTGAAATAGCATTGTGCATTGTTGAAATGCGTAAATTGCAGTAGGTTAATTTCTCTCTTGAGGTTTCGTCTGGCCTCATGTGATAAAATATAATTTCAAAAATTTCATAATTTATAACAAATTAAGACGAAAAACACAGAGTAAATTTCTATTTCAAAATTATAACAATTTTCAGGAAACATATAAATTCAAATAATTAATTTTGAAACAACATTTTCCTTTATTTGTAATTTTAATTTTTTTCTAAAATAAATATATTTATGGAAAGACTAAAATAAATGGTTTCCATGGAAACAGAGCTGAAATTATTTCATTGTTTCATGGGGCATGGTTTACTAGACTTTCACTAAATTTTTATTGTTAAGTACTAGATAACCGTTTTTACTAAGAAGTTGGCTATCATGATAAAAGGAAAATGAGATTTATCAAGCATTTTATTATTTTGATAAAAATGTTTTTATTTTTGGAGATGTAGGATCATGCAAATAAAAATGGATTCTTTATAATTTTTGAATATAAATTAAATTAGGTATAGTTAAATATTTTGCTTTGGCGGCGGGAGTTGTTGACTGAATTACACATAGGGATTATTTTTTGATTAAATTAATATCATTTTTGGAAAACGATAGAAACTTCATATACGGTTTGTAACATCCTGTAGGAAATTATTCCCAAGGGGCTCAAAGAGGGTTGTGATTTTTACTTCCTAAGTTTTTATCAAGTGATTTATAAAAACCGAAGCGTAATTTTTGAAAAGGATATCGGAAATACTTCATAGAAATTTTGTTTAAGATTTTAAACTATAAATTTCAAAAGACTGATGATTTCAATTGGATTGTTCTTTTACAGCCACAGTAAAATGCGGGACGGGATGCGTATTTACAAACCCTATCCACGCCAGCGCATTGGCGCGTTCAACAGCTCCGAGGGTTGCAAAGTGTTGCCACATTTTTCTATTTATTGCCGATTTGGCAATTTCTTTTAAGTCTTCTTAAGAACAGTGTTGTTTTATTATTTATTATTTTCGTAGATGGATATAAAATTCAACTTGCGTGATTTTTTATGTGATATTTTTATTAATGTTTGCTTATAAACTGATTCTTTTAATTAATAAAAACCCCTTTTTATAGCAATTTATTATTAGAAATGTTAAATGAAACTATTCATTAATACATTCTAGTGTAATAATAATAAGTTTTATGGGTTTAACTTAGTTTAATTTTTTAACTATTTTATTTTTTGTTGATATTTTTAGAAATTATTTTTTTTCTCATTATGCCTACGTTTTACTATAAAATTTATGTACATCTACAACTTTGATTAGTGAAAGATGAAGAAACTACCTAAAAATTTTCTTATAGTCCAACACAACTTTTTTAAACATAAAACCGAATTAATTAGGAGTTTGACTAGAAGGATTTTAAGGAATCAAGCATAACCTATAACTTTAAACTATCCAAAATTTCAATTTCAACCGTTTGAGGTATAATTTGATCTATAACAATATAAGTATAGTACAAATTCAAAGGTGGTCATAAAATAATGACCCTACTTTAAAATTCTCTACTGACAAAACTATTGGTAGTAAAAAAAATCTGAAATTTTAAAGGGATGGGATTTTTTTAAACAAAAAAAATGTTTAATTTAAGTTTAAATTATTTTAAGAAATGTGAAATTAGACTTAACAATTCTATCAAAATTAATCAAAATGTTTGCACTTTTACTTTGAAATTTTTTTTTTATAAATTTTGAATATTTTCCTTCTGAAAATATCCTTATAATTTAATTTAATTACATTTCTTATAAAGAAGTAAAATATTATTTTAAAAAACAACTGAAATTTAAGATCTTTAATTTAACCATTTCCTTCATGTGGCTCCATTTCTTCGTTACTTTTTTAATAAATTACCTAGCGAAGTTTTCAAACTGAATCAAATATAATATCCATCCGTCGCTTCTGAAAACTTTGCGTTTATTTTTTTTAATCTCAAAAATATTACAATCAGTTGGATGATTTATTTTCGTTTATGGTGCCATTCGTTTCCAATTCTTTTTAATATATTCCTTTTCTTTTGTGGCGAAAGTTTGTTTCTTTATGTGTGAACAAAAGTTGCAGATTTTTTGTTTATTTTAAATCAAAAAGCGCGGAAGTCGAAAACATCAAATCGCGAAAAAAAAACAGGCGAAAGAAAAAAACCAGACGGTGAAAATGCCAGCTGCGTGGCTAGATCAGAACTAACGTCGCCAATGCGCTGGCGTGGATAGGGATTGTAAAGACGCGGACGGGATACGTTAGGGTATATTTTCACAGTAAGAAACCGGGATGAAAAAGACGACGGGGACGACGGGATGATAAGTGATTGCTAACCAGGAAAAGAAAAACCATATAACTCAATAAACCTGATTATTTAAATTGGATTGTTCTTTAACAGCCAAAGTTAAAAGCGGGGCGGGATGAGTTAGGGTATATTTTCAAAGTAAGGAACCGGGAAGAAAAACACGACGGGGGTGACGGGATGATAAGTGACTGCTAATCCAGAAAAAGAAAAGACATATAACTTGATAAACCTGATGATTTCAATTTGATTGTTCTTTACAGCGAAGGTAACAGCCAAATTTAAATGCGGGACGGGATGAGTTAGGGTATATTTTTGCAGTTAAGAACTGTGATGAAAAAGACGACGGGGACGACGGGATGATAAGTTCCAGAAAAAGAAATCCAGAATAAGAAAAGACATAACTTGAAAAACTTTTTAAAATATTTATGAATTAACTCAACCCGTGCAAGGCCGGGTAAGTCAGCTAAATTTTTTTCTAAAATAAATATATTTATGGAAAGACTAAAATAAATGGTTTCCATAGAAACAGAGCTGAAATTATTTCATTGTGGTTTACTAGACTTATTCACTAGGTTTTATTAAATTTTTATTACTAACAATCCGTATTTACTTTTTCAAAGTAATAACTTAAAAAGCAGTTGGCTATCATAACAAAATGAAAATGAGATTTAACTATTTATTATTTTGATAAAAATGTTTTTTAAGGAGATGTATCATACAAATAAAAAACGTATTCTTTATCATTTTTGAATTAAAATTAAATTAGATTATGTTTAATGTTTTGCTTTAGCGGGAGTTGATGATTATACGGGGCGGGGGATTATATCGGGATAATTTGTATTTTTTGATTAAGTTAATATCCTTTTTGGAAAACGATGAAAAATTTCGTAAGATAGAATACGTTTTCTAACATCCGGTAGGAAATTATTCCCAAGGCTTTAAGAGGGTTGTAATTTTTACTTGCTAAGTTATTATCGAGTGACTTATAAAAACATATGCGGAATTTTAAAAGGACACCGGAGATACTTCATATAAATTTTGTTTAAGGTTTTAAACACTGGATTTCAAAAGACTGCTGATTTTAATAGGATTGTTGTTTTACAGCCTAAGTTAAATGCGGGACGGGATGAGTTAGGGTATATTTTCAGAGTAAGGAACAGGGATGAAAAAGACGACGGGGACGACAAGTGTTATTTCAGAAAAAGGAAAGACATATAACTCGATAAATCTTTGATAACTTGATAAACCTTATGATCTCAAATAGATTGTTCTTTTACAGCCAAGGTAACAGCCAAAGTTAAATACGGGACGGGATGCGGGTTAGGGTATGTTTTCACAGTATCGAACCGGGATGAAAAAGACGACGGGGACATAAGTGACTGGTAATCCAGAAAAAGTAGACATATAACTTGGTGAACCTGATGAGTTCAATTGGATTGTTCTTTTACAGCCAAAGTTAAATGCGGGACGGGATCGACGGGATGTGTTATGGTTATATTTTCACAGTATCGAACCGGGATGAAAAAGACGATGGGGACGACTCGATGACAAGTGACTGCTAATCCAGAAAAAGAAATGATAACCTTGATAAACCTTTTAAAAATATTTAACAACCCAACCCGTGCAAGGCCGGGTAAGTCAGCTAGTCTATATCTATAAAAGCGAAATACCACTGACTGACTGACTGACTGACTGACTCACTCACTCACTGGTAAGTAAGGAACACTCAACACGGAATCTCCGAAACTACTGGACCCAGAGCTTTGAAATTTGACAGAGACGTTCCTCTCAGCTATGCGACGCGCACTAAGAACGGATTTTATAATCGAACAACTCATTCCCTGTTTTTCGGCGCTTTTTCGACTCCGTTTTTCCCATTGAAATAGCATTGTGCATTGTTGAAATGCGTAAATTGCAGTAGGTTTATTTCTCTCTTGAGGTTTCGTCTAGCCTCATGTGATAAAATATAATTTCAAAAATTTCATAATTTATAACAAATTAAGACGAAAAACCCAGTGTAAATTTCTATTTCAAAATTATAACAATTTTCAGGAAACATATAAATTCAAATAATTAATTTTGAAACAGCATTTTCCTAAATTTGTAATTTTAATTTTTTTCTAAAATAAATATATTTATGGAAAGGCTAAAATAAATGGTTTCCATGGAAACAGAGCTGAAATTATTTCATTGTTTCATGGGGCATGGTTTACTAGACTTATACATTCACTAAATTTTTATTGTTAAGTACTAGAAAACCGTTTTTACTAAGAAGTTGGCTATCATGATAAAAGAAAAATGAGATTTATCAAGCATTTTATTATTTTGATAAAAATGTTTTTATTTTTGGAGATGTAGGATCATGCAAATAAAAATGGATTCTTTATCATTTTTGAATATAAAATAAATTAGGTGATGTTAAATATTTTGCTTTGGCGGCGGGAGTTTTGACTGAATAGAGCATTTTCAATCACATGACTCGGACCTAACAACGGCCTTAGCAACATAAAATGTTACAGTTTTTTGCCCTACAGAGGTTAACAGTTACAGAAAATGACTAGCCGTGGAATTCTTCTATTGGAGCATTTGCAATCACGTGATCCCATACTTAAAAAACGCCTTAGCAACAGATAAACAACGGCCTTAGCAACAGTTAAAAGCCCTACAGAAGGTACACAGTTAAAAGAAAATAACCGGTTGTGACGTCACCTGAAAACACTCTATTACACATAGGGATTATTTTTTGATTAAATAAATATCATTTTTGGAAAACGATAGAAACTTCATATACGGTTTGTAACATCCTGTAGGAAATTATTCCCAAGGGGCTCAAAGAGGGTTGTGATTTTTACTTCCTAAGTTTTTATCAAGGGATTTATAAAAACCGAAGCGTAATTTTTGAAAAGGACATTGGAAATACTTCATAGAAATTTTGCTTAAGATTTTAAACTATAAATTTCAAAAGACTGATGATTTCAATTGGATTGTTCTTTTACAGCCACAGTAAAATGCGGGACGGGATACGTTAGGGTATATTTTCACAGTAAGAAACCGGGATGAAAAAGACGACGGGGACGACGGGATGATAAGTGATTGCTAACCAGGAAAAGAAAAACCATATAACTCAATAAACCTGATGATTTAAATTGGAATGTTCTTTAACAGCCAAAGTTAAAAGCGGGGCGGGATGAGTTAGGGTATATTTTCAAAGTAAGGAACCGGGAAGAAAAACACGATGGGGGTGACGGGATGATAAGTGACTGCTAATCCAGAAAAAGAAAAGACATATAACTTGATAAACCTGATGATTTCAATTTGATTTTTCTTTACAGCGAAGGTAACAGCCAAATTGAAATGCGGGACGGGATGAGTTAGGCGTTAGGGTATATTTTTACAGTTAAGAACTGGGATGAAAAAGACGACGGGGACGACGGGATGATAAGTTCCAGAAAAAGAAAAGACATAACTTGAAAAACTTTTTAAAATATTTATGAATTAACTCAACCCGTGCAAGGCCGGGTAAGTCAGCTAGTCTATATCTATAAAAGCCAAATACCACTGACTGACTGACTGACTGACTGACTGACTCACTGGTAAGTGACAAACACTCAACACGGAATCTCCGAAACTACTGGACCCAGAGGCTTGAAATTTGACAGAGACGTTCCTCTCAGCTATGCGACGCGCACTAAGAACGGAATTAAAAATCGAACGACTCCTTCCCTGTTTTTCGGCGCTTTTTCTACTCCGTTTTGCCCATTGAAATAGCATTGTGCATTGTTGAAATGCGTAAATTGCAGTAGGTTAATTTCTCTCTTGAGGTTTCGTCTGGCCTCATGTGATAAAATATAATTTCAAAAATTTCATAATTTATAACAAATTAAGACGAAAAACACAGTGTAAATTTCTTTTTAAAAATTATAACAATTTTCAGGAAACATATAAATTCAAATAATTAATTTTGAAACAACATTTTCCTTTATTTGTAATTTTTATTTTTTTCTAAAATAAATATATTTATGGAAAGGCTAAAATAAATGGTTTCCATGGAAACAGAGCTGAAATTATTTCATTGTTTCATGGGGCATGGTTTACTAGACTTATACATTCACTAAATTTTTATTGTTAAGTACTAGAAAACCGTTTTTACTAAGAAGTTGGCTATCATGATAAAAGGAAAATGAGATTTATCAAGCATTTTATTATTTTGATAAAAATGTTTTTATTTTTGGAGATGTAGGATCATGCAAATAAAAATGGATTCTTTATAATTTTTGAATATAAATTAAATTAGGTATAGTTAAATATTTTGCTTTGGCGGCGGGAGTTGTTGACTGAATTACACATCGGGATTATTTTTTGATTAAATTAATATCATTTTTGGAAAACGATAGAAACTTCATATACGGTTTGTAACATCCTGTAGGAAATTATTCCCAAGGGGCTCAAAGAGGGTTGTGATTTTTACTTCCTAAGTTTTTATCAAGTGATTTATAAAAACCGAAGCGTAATTTTTGAAAAGGATATCGGAAATACTTCATAGAAATTTTGTTTAAGATTTTAAACTATAAATTTCAAAAGACTGATGATTTCAATTGGATTGTTCTTTTACAGCCACAGTAAAATGCGGGACGGGATACGTTAGGGTATATTTTCACAGTAAGAAACCGGGATGAAAAAGACGACGGGGACGACGGGATGATAAGTGATTGCTAACCAGGAAAAGAAAAACCATATAACTCAATAAACCTGATTATTTAAATTGGATTGTTCTTTAACAGCCAAAGTTAAAAGCGGGGCGGGATGAGTTAGGGTATATTTTCTAAGTAAGGAACCGGGAAGAAAAACACGACGGGGGTGACGGGATGATAAGTGACTGCTAATCCAGAAAAAGAAAAGACATATAACTTGATAAACCTGATGATTTCAATTTGATTGTTCTTTACAGCGAAGGTAACAGCCAAATTTAAATGCGGGACGGGATGAGTTAGGGTATATTTTTACAGTTAAGAACTGTGATGAAAAAGACGACGGGATGATAAGTTCCAGAAAAAGAAATCCAGAATAAGAAAAGACATAACTTGAAAAACTTTTTTAAATATTTATGAATTAACTCAACCCGTGCAAGGCCGGGTAACGGCATTATTCACATCCCTCATGTAACCCTAAGCCGGCCGGTTTAGGTCAGCTTTCGTATTCATATCCTCTGGTTACCGCCGTTTTAGGAGCTAAGCCAACAGATTTTAAGCCGCCAGATCCTGCGCTGGCTTAGCTTTGGTTAACCTTACGGAGCATGCGCAGTAGTTGTTTTTCTTGGCGAAATTAGTTTTGTTTACAAAATGGCCGACTACAGCGATAATCACAATTTGCTCTTTGCAATCTTTACAAATAAAAAAACGTTTGTGTGAATCTAATTAGTATCCGGAATCTTACAGTAATTGTGTTTTTATTTTAATTCATCATTATTGTTTGTTTTGAAACAACATATTGTTTGTTTGCAGTTTGAGAGAGATTTGGAACTATGCTTCTCTGGTAATTACTGTTGACTTGTAAATCAAGTCTGTATCCTTTTCCCTTATTGTATGCATATTCTTCAGTTTATTGATAAATATATTAAATGAAGCCATGATAAACTTTTTTGCAGTTTTTAATTATTTGAATAGGTTTAAATTACCTTTCTCAAGTAGTATAATCTAAGTAATGGTTGAAATTTTGAGATATGTTTTAATTAAAACTATAACAAAGCATGGTTTGGAAATGCAGGCAATCACTTTAAAATACTTATTTTGAAAAAAATCTGATAAATTCATCAATTTTCAGGGGCTTTTGAATCTGCATTGGTTGAATTCAAAGCTATCAAGAATGATTGCATTATATTACCCTGCACTGTCAAAATTGTTATTGAGTTATTGTTATTCAAAGTTATGTTTTTTATGTAAGAGGTTTTAAGCTAGGTTGAGTATTGTGTGCCTGTGAAAGCAAAAGCTTTTACATAAGTCAGATACTAAAATAAACAATAATCTGATAAAACATTTAAAAATATAGAAATTATCTACTATCTCAAATTCTATTGTGGAATAGGTTGGCAAAATCCCTGAAGGAAGTCAAGGCACTTCTATGTCTAAATCATTGAAATTTCCTGTTAATTTTTTAAAAGGAAAAATGCTTTATTTGCAATGACTTAGAAATCACTACTAATAATTTTTCTTAGTCAAATTCTGTTATATATTGTAATTGGGATTTTTCCCACTTGTGTCATTTTATTTAATTTCAATTTGTCTTATATTTTTGCATACATCCCTTCAATTAATTGGTTCTTAAGATATCAGAAATGCTATACATAAAATTTGTCTAGTTTTTTGTAATATCTGTAAATATCTGTTCAATAAACTATTTTTTATTACTACTTGTATTCACTGTGTTGAAATTAATATGAAGTAATTATTTTCAATGTTTCTTCCAATCTTTTCACCTAAGAAAAATTATGTTTGGGTATAATTTATGGTGTTGTTTTATTTATGGATAATAGAATTGTTTATATTATAAATCACCATATATTCATTCTACCTCACCTGCAATCCAGTTCAGTTTTTGAATATACTATAGCATAATCTAATGTGAAATAAGTTTATTAAATTTACTACTATTGAATAACCAAAAAAAAATAGCATTTTGTTTGCAAAATGCTAAAAAATGCAAACTTAAATCATAATCACTCAGTTAATCAACTCATTGTTTTAGTTTAATGAAAAAAGATAAACTCGCGATAGAAATAGATAACAAAAACTTCAATTGGTGAAAGTAAAATTACAAAGATAATTCAATTTCTAAGTCTAGAAATTATTCAGATCAATCGCTGTGAAAGACGATTTCCAATTCAAAAGCCGAAGTTAGAAATTTCCTCTTTCCCCAGCGCATGCTCAAAAGACACACGTAGCTGTTTGAAAACTAGGAAAACAGAAGAAATCTTTTTCCCTTTCTAGCGATTTGAGTGACAGGTGAGGGATGATAACTGGCCAGGTGGGCGGGGTTAATAGAGAAAGAGGAGGTTGCAGAGAGAGAGATTGCATGCGAATTGAAGAGAGTCAATAACGTTCGTCCTGCACTGTCGTCCTGTTCTATGGTTAGTTCCACCGTTATCGCATAGGGGCGCCACGTTCTATGGGAAAAACCATGCTTTAAAAGTTGCCATTAGCGTCTATGGAGATGGACCCTCTGTTAAGCTCTATACTCTGTGTTCTTACTTATCTCTCTGATCTGAATCAGATCAGATCCATGAGGTTGTTCGCCTTATAAATATATCGAGGACAAAACAGGGTCTTCTTTTAAGATCCTCTCGCACCAAATTTACACATTCAATTAGGTGTTGTGCGGTGGCCTCTTCAACATTGCACTTGGTGCAAATAGGGAAGGTCCTGGTACCATTTGAAAACCTGGTGGTTTTTTAGATGTCCGGTGTACAGGCGAGCCAAAGCAGTTTGATCACTCCTGTCACCAACAAAAGGAATTAGAGCTCCAGGACCCTCGCTTAAGTACCATGGATGTACTGGTGCTTTATGAAATTTATTGATTACAATAAAATACGTAAAACAAATTAAAACTTACCAGAAAAATTATGCAGATTTTTATTTTTCAGCTGATTCAAATTCAGTAAATTCTCTGTAATTCAATGTTGTAGCTCGTTGTAGCTATACTGTAAAACAAAACAGAGCTTGTGTGGAGATTTGTAGATCACGTAAACACATTCAATAAAAGGGGGTGAAAAACCGCGAATTCTTCATTAGGATTGGTTCTTTGTACAATGAACCAATAGCTGATGAAGAGCTCAAGAAGAGGCGTTGCGAATCCTTATGTTTGATTTATTTATGACCCCTTCGAGCAGGTGGCTAAATAGAACCAATTTACACTCTCTGAAGTGTTTGACACCGGACACTAATTTCACTGTTAGAAGAAATCCCTTCAGGATGAGGCATACCCCATGATTGTTCGATCTCCATAGCATAGAATAGAGCATTTTCAATTTGCAATCACATTACTCACAACTCACACCTAGCAACCGCCCTAGCTACAGATGCGTCTCCTCCAGCAGTTAACAGATTTGGTTAACAGTCAGAAGAAAATAACTGGTCGTGACGTCATGTGCGAATGCTTCTATTGGAGCATTTGCAATCACGTGACCTCGCACCTAGCAACCGCCTTAGCTACAGGTGCAGAAACTAGTGTTGCAAAGGCTGGAAAAAACCCGGGAATAAACCGGGTTTTTTGGGAAGGGAATTTTGAAAATTTCCGGGAGTTTTCGGGAATTTTGACCTTTGACACGGGAGAAGGAAAAAACATCTGAACTCGCTTAAGAAATCGTTTTTATGTTGATTTTCTCTTCAATGTGGAGTATTATAAATTCCCGGGAGTTAGCAAATTTTAAGACACGGGTATTAAAATATCAAAATTATGCTTAATATGATGACTAAAATTTATTTTGAACTTCATATCATAAACAGGGAAAATCTGCCTGTCACTAAAACTGTTGTGACCTTTAGAAAATATATTCAAATTTAAACAATTGAAATAATTCTCTGACAAATACCAAATCACCGATCTACAAACATTTTTTTTCTGTTTTTGTCATGGTTTGGTGCCCACATGGACATGAATGATTCGATTTTATGTTCGATTCGAATCGCTTGAACTAATGTTAAAGTTACAGACACTAATAAGTTAAAAATAACAAGTTTTGAGAAAAAATAGTTTGAAATAACGAAATAACTCTTAGCTACGAGAACTCTTGAAGTGAAAATTTTAACCTTAAGCCTAAAGATGGCCGTCTTTGTTTATATTCAAAACTTCCTCAAAATTCCCAATATTCCCCAAAATTCCGGGTTTATTCCCCAAAATTCCCGGGTTTTTTCCCATGTTTCAAAAACTACGGGAATTTTGCATCTCTAGCAGAAACTGTTCGTGACGTCATGTGCAAATGCTCTTATCGCCTGTGCTGCCCTCTGTGGTGCTGCCCATGGACTTTCTGTCACTGTTCTGATACTCTGTGAGTTTAATGTAGTGTTTTGTGTTTTCGCTACTTATTTCTGAACTTTAATTATTGCTTACATTTATGAATTGAATTCAGATTTATGGATTTATTTTAGATATTGCCGCCAAATCATTACATCACAGTAGAATAGAACCGCTCTTTGCTTTTGTTATATTTTTTGGTTAAGAGTACAACTCCATTTTTGCATAGGGGTGACGGACGAGTTATATCGAGTTTAACATATGATAATTTCTGATTTATTTTGAAGAAAAGGATTTAAATCGTTATTATTTTAAGCAAATACAAAATACGCATAACTTACGAACGAGGCTAGTGACGTAGTGACGTGAAAAACACCCGATTTAAAAAGGCGTCACCTTGTTATTTCGCGCCATTTAGGCGGCTTCACCAGCGCGTGGTGTTGATATTCACGAAATGTAAACACGGTGCGACAAGTGTATCGAATTTTTTTTCTTTAAGCCGTTTTTAAATTAAAATTCCAAATGCAAATGAAATTAATAGATCACGTGGTTCGGAGTTTCAAAGTAGCGAAAGTATTTCGAGAAAATACTGATCGCATTAACAGCCTAGACTTCTCATCTAATGGTGAAACTCTAATTACTAGCAGCGATGACGAATCTATCGTCATTTATGACTGTGAAAGAGGAACGTAAGTGTATTAAAGCATACTGAGATGTGTTAAATACCCAGAGAATGAAAAATAACACTTATCGTCTCTTCTTAAATTACAAGGATCCCGGGTGTTCAAGATGGCGCAACAACAAAAAGTCATTTGTTACCTTGAAGTAGATATTAATTTGCTCAAATTGGATTCACGTTTTCAAAAAGATTCCACTCGCTTTAGCATCTGGTCCCTCAAGTTTCTCAAATCTCTTCACTGCTAAAATATCTTACCATTGAACCACCAACACCATAATCAATAAAATAAAATGCTTTTATGAATATACCATGAGATTGGAAAATTTGTTTTTAAATTTTATTTATGGGTGCAAAGCTTTCTTTGCATTTGCTGTTTCAAGTTTTCTTAAAAATCTTACTAGCTATAAGAAACTTGCATTTTGAAACACATCCTTGATCAGAATAATATATGCTTGTTTAAATGCCAAATTTTCGACTTTACACCTGTTAAGCATGGTGATTCATCTGCTGTTTCCAAGTTAATTTAATTGTCAACTTTCATGTTTAAATACCACTTGTGATCCTAAATCATCCCACAGGGCCAAAATGAAATTTTTTAAATCCATGACTTTTCCTCACTATGGCAATTCATTTTCCATGACTTATAAGCACTTAAGTTGCGTAATTTGTGACATGAACAGTACTTCAATGCATGTTTTTCAATAAAGTACAGAAAATTTGGAATATACAAAGGCCATTTTTCACTCATTTCAGTAATTGGCGAGCCATTACAGACAAGTATGCGAAGGTTAGGCAATCGTCAAGGAGGCCATCTGAGAAAATTATTTCATTTATTTAAGAAGTCAGTTTGGAGTAATGATTTAAATAATTTAATTTACCCTGGTATTATGTCTGTGGGTATATCAGTGTCTTAAACTGAATTGGTTTAACCCCCTCTCCATAACAGAAGTTTAGTTGTTATGGGCCTGGTGCATACAAATCTTATATTATTGAACTTATGAAAAAAATATAACCTCCCGTCTTAAGTGGAATGTCCTAATTTTTCAATTGAAAAATCAGGCCACATTAGCTGTAGAAGGGGATTTCACATCCACACAAGAGCGCAGATCCAAGGGGGAGGGGGGCAACTGGTCAATTGCCCCCCCCCATGGAATCAGACCAAAACGAGTTAAAACTCTGCTTTTCGGGTCAAATTTCCTGGGGGAGGACCCGGACCAGGAAAAAGTTGTAACCTTCCCCCGAACCTAATAAAATTTACCCGAACCTTATGCATTGCTCCTATGGAGCTGGCAAGGGCTTCCCCCGAACCAGGTTCGTAGGTTCGGGCACTTTTTCCAGGTCTGGGAGGACCCCCAGACTCCCCTTTTGTGTTCGTAACAATATTTATTTACTAACTACTTTTTATATTAAGTTCTTAAAGATGCAAATACTATGTAAAAATGTATTAAAAAGCTACATTGAACCTAATAGGGGCCATCTGTAAATGATATTGCGTTCGGAGGTATTCAATTTGTGACAAGGGGGAGGAGGGCAAAATTTAAACCCTTGACCATCTAGGACAGAGATGACTGCTCATCTCTGAGATATCTCTCAGAGGATGGGTTCTAAATCCTGTCTTAAAAGTTCAAAAATGAGTCAAGAGACTAAATTTTAAGGTCCAATTTTAAACAACCTTCCAATTTTTAAACAATAAACAACCAATTTTTTCTAACCTAACCTTCTTAAAATGTGGTTGTTTCCCCATAGGTCCACTACATCCACATAATTCAGTCAGTCATAGACCAAAAGAGGGAGGATTGCCAGGGAATATCCTTCTTAAAAATCTTCCTTTCGTCCAAATAACCAATTATCCCCTTCAAAAAATTTTTTTGACAATGCCATTTGATTCAGTTATTAGGAATTTTCCCCAAACCTCTAAGATCCTTCTTAATTTAAAGTTTTTACCCAAGAATACTGATTTGTATTGAAAGTAAAAATTTAAAATGTTTCATGAAACAAAAAATTTTTAACATTTTTAGAGCATAGAATAGTTGGTAAATACTTTGCGATTAACCATGCTTAAGTGCCAAGTATTACATATAAATGTGTAAAATGTATTAAAATCAAACAATGTTGTGTATAAATTTGATATGGGTACCCAAATGAACAAAGCATTTATTACTCTATTAAACAACCTTTACAATAATTTTATACTACAAAAATTTATTGCTTTTTACTCAACTTCGCCTATTATGAATAATTTTTGTCGTCACCTCCTGCGAATCGGGCTTTTTATTGCTTTATCACAATTTTATTTATTTTCAGGCATAAACGAACCCTCCAAAGTAAAAAGTATGGAGTTGACCTTATACGTTACACCCATGCTCCAGATGCTGCCATTCATAGTTCCACAAAAATAGATGGTTAGTAATAAAATTTTAAAACATGCAAACTTTATATCAACTTATTGAGTGCTTTCATTTTTACCCAACTGATTCAAATTATTAAGTGATTTTAAGAAAGCTTTAAGTTGGATCTTTCTCTTTGAAAACTAAGATATTATACTACTTTCTTATTGCTCATCTTATTTCTATAGTTAAATTTTTGAAGACTTGATTTTTGTAGTTTCCTAGTTTAATACTCCCTCTTTATTTTTAAAAGTAATAGGATGATAAACTTTGTATTCAATTTGTTTTAGATACGCTGCGATACCTCTCACTTCATGACAATAAATACATACGATATTTTCAAGGTCATTCAAAAAAGTAAGTATCAATTTGCATGGATCGCCTTCCTGATAACTATTTTAAAAATTTCAATAGTTCATGCACAACACAAAATGATATTTTTAGTTATTGTAATAATTAAATTTATCTTAGAAAATGCATTTTAAAACTTTGAATTGATTGTTGGGTTGCCAAAGGTAAGTTTTATCCTCATTTGGCACGCCATCGCTCTTTTTGAGGAGAATTGTATGAAATGAATTTTTTTTGGACTGAGAAGCCAAGAAACCAGTCACCTTAAATTCTCGTTTTATCACTTTGTTTCCAATTTTGTATCCAAATAGGTGGATAACAAATCTTGGTTGTCAATGGGAGATCCCAATAATGTTGCTAAACAATAAAATATTTAGTTTTTTGAATTAATTTTGCAGAATTTATGAAAGGAAGTAAGCTAATAAATCTTCAGTATCCCACCTGTAAACATTTTAGCTCTTCTTCAGGCATTTTTCAAAACTTTTAACTTTTTTTTTGTTATTGTCCTATCTCTGTACATAAAGGGTCTCTATTTTACCCTGTCTGTTTTTAGTACTGTCCAATTTAGCTTCAAAAGAATTTACTCCTTAAACTTTTAAAAATCTACATATTTTCATCATAAATTAATTATAAACCAATGCATAAATCACATAAAAAAATGTGACTACTTGGTAAATTTACAACTCAGTGTCTTTCTTTCAGAGTCGTATCAGTATCCATGTCACCCGTTGATGACACGTTCATGTCCAGTTCGCTTGATAAAACCATTCGAATATGGGATTTGAGATCTCCAAACTGTCAGGTATGTTTAAATAGCTACTTCATTCCATTGTGTTGTCTAGATCTATATTTTCTATTGAACCTTACGCCTTTCCAGGTATTTAATGGGCCTAATTTGGGGATTTCTCTGAAAAGTTTAGAAAATTTATAATTTGTGAAATTACAGGGGTGGAAAATCTGCTCCAACTGTGCCAAACTGCTCCAAAATGGATGCCTTGCTCCAATCTGCTCCAAAACCAGCAAAATTCATTTTTGCGCCAAACTGCTCCAAAAACATGATTTTCCGTTCAATTTGATTCAAATTTTGAAAATCCTACCAACAGGGAAAGAGCCAATCTTCAGCCATCATGATTACCATCCGCGGAATCGCGATTTTCCGCTTTTTCTCTACAAAATATGAGCCTCCATCTAAAATAGGGATGCACAACCTGCAATTTTTCCAGATAATCCCTACTATTTTTTCCTTCCAGACTATTTCCAAGAAAAATCACGAGTTATTGTGGAAAAATCGTGACTTTCGCGAAAGTTTCGTTTTGCTCTGGGAATTAACATGAAAGTGTAGTGCTACAAAAATGCTTGATACGAAATCACCAAAAGGTGCTGCAAAAATGCAAATCATACCCTGATACGAAAACACTAATATGGTGCTCCAAAAGTTGATTAGCCTTGCTCCAAAAATGAATTTTTGGTTTTCCACCCCTGAAATTAATGTATACAAGGTAGAGTCAAAAAGTTCTCAGAATAGTCGCCTACATTCATGCAGGTGTTTGTTGGAGGAGAAATATCTTTGGAGGCTTGCAGCACTAATAAGGAAAACACAGCCATCTGGAATTTCTTCCCGGTACTGCCGGTGTTAGCTGCAGATCATTTATGATAAAGCGAATTTTCCATTTGTCGAATTTTGAATTGCTGTTTTTAAAGCATAAATTTCTGCACTTTGTTTGAGAAATCACCTTCTGAGATGCTCCAAATGCTGAAGAAAGCATACGGAAATGATGGCATGAAAAATATGATCGGTATACATATTTTTGTGAAGGCCGCACGAACATTCATGAATATCATCCTTGGACTGGGCCCCATTGAACTAGGGATCGAAAAAGTGACAAAGCAACTGAAGGACCTCTCGTAAAATGTTTCCCGGGAGTGTTTTAGTTTTAAGCTGTTATACGAACTCTGGAAGAAGTGTGTGGATGTAGGAGGAAAGTACTTTGAAGACTAAAAAAGAAAAATTATTGTTCTACTTTTTTATTTTTAATAATTTGTAATAGAAGACCGATTCTGTGAACTTTTCGATACTACTTCGTACTATTGATATTTTAAAGTATTAAAATATTAAACTTAGTTTGTTTGTAGGACATTTTAAAAATCAGTAACAAGGTTTCCGCAGGCCCTGTGAAGGCTCTAATTTTGTTTTTGCTTTTAGGAGCCCATTTTTTGTATAGGCCCTGTTTTTAATAAGAGTGACTTATTTTTCCTCATCCTCAATTCTAAAATTTATGGGTAAATTTTATCATTTGCATTACATAGACCACGGCTTACTAGATACTTATACAGCCTACTACTAGATACTAGCCGAGTTTTAAACAATGAAAACCATTTGACAACTTTTCCCGCTTGGAGCGCTACAAGACCTACCTATATCACCCACCGCCTTCAACACTGTGGATATGCTTTGCCAGTTGGTCCAGTATTGCCATCTGGATTTGCAATGATTTCCGTACTCGGCTAGCCTGTATAAGTATCTAGTAAGCCGTGCATAGACACAGACCTCAAACTATACTAAAATTTATATTGTATATTTTTACTTAAAATTTAAATAGGAATTTAACTTATTTGATTGAATTTCAATTATAATTTTAACCACCCTTTCTCAAATTAGTTAAATCAGGAAATAAAATTTCTTTTGAAAAGACCCTTCCTTTGGTTCTGCTGAAAGAGTGGAAACCTTGTATGATTAAGAATTTTTTTACTGGAATGATATATTTCCAGTATTCAGATTAACAAGTTAAAAATACATTTTCTTCAATAGTTTTTGCATGTTGTCTGAGTAATGTCTTCTGTTTTATTTACAGGGAGTAATGCATTCTGTTGGCAACCGATCGGTGGTGAATTTTGACCCTGAAGGGTTGATTTTTGCTGTTGGAGTTAACTCAGAACTAGTTAAGCTGTATGATTTGAAATCATTTGACAAAGTAGGTTGATTTTTAACCTAATAATCATCAAGCAAAGAAAATGTCATTTGAATATTAGTTTTTAAATGTTTCTACTCTTTTTTTATTATTTTTATTGTAGGGAGCATTCAACACATTCAAACTGCCACAAGATAAAGGATGTGATTGGACTGGCTTAAAATTCAGTCCTGATGGAAAAACTATACTTATTTCTACCAACGGTCCAGTCATCCACTTAATTGATGCTTTCCAAGGAACTCCTTTACAAGATTTTACGGTATACCTTCCTATTGCCTGCTAAAATCCCGATCTTAAAAACTTGTTAGGATTAATTTTAAGTTTATATTCATATTGTTTTAAAAAAGAACAGCTCCGAAAGCTTTACATTGGAGTTAGCTCTTTGTTGCTGCAAACACATCAATTGAGTCGCCAACTGAAGCTTATGTCCTTGACTAGCTCTGAGTTGGCTATTGCCACATCATTTCTAGGGACTAGATCAACTTATACATCTTAGATTCTTTGCAACATATATCTAAATGGGGATATATTTATCCTAACATTATTTTAGAGAATTTTTTTTACATATTTAGTATCTATATCAATCCTGTTAAAATAGAAAGAACTTTATTTCATTTGTTAGTAGAGAGTTACATGCTCCTAAGGTGCTACTGACTTTAACTCAAAATCCCGGAAAACTATTAAAGTAACAAACCTTTTATCCCAAATTCCAGAATGTTTACAGATTAAAATTTTTTTCTTGTTCTGGAGATATTTTTACCTCGAAACTTAGGGCGTGCCCAATGAGACAGAACCATCTGGAATGTTTTAACTACAGCTATATGTAAATGGACTCAATCGTAGCTATGGCAGCCAAAAATTTCTTTCAGAATGACATAGCTACTTGCTTAAAACCGATGACGGGACTGGATTCTTCATAAAAGATGTTAATGCTGCAGCCCTGCGCTTATATTTAATCGGACCTAATTTTGCACTTTTTTGTTTAGCTTGAAATTTTTGATAAAACACAGAATTCCCAGGATTCATGTACCCCTGCTGCTCTTTAAAGTTCTGAGTGCAGGGAACAGGGTTTAGAACAGTGTTTCCCAACCTTTTTTGGTCCATGCCCCACCAAAGCCTTTCTAAATTTTCCATGTCCTTTATTTTTTCGAAAATCCTTCTTGAAAAGTAAATAAAGCCTGGTGGTCAATGCCCCACCTTAGGGGCAATTTGGTTGAAAATTTTTAAATTGCCCCCCTTAGAAATTCATATTGCCCCTTGGTGGGGCGTGCACCCCACGTTGGGAAACACTGGTTTAGAAGAAATTTGAGTTCGTTTTCGGACCCTTCACAATATATTTCATTGTGAAAATGGACCCTTCATAAAACATTTTATCTTAAAAACGGACCATTCACAAAGTATTTTTGCCTTTAAACAGACCCTTTTTTTCGTAATACTTCAAATATTGGACCCTATTTTCACAAAAACTGGCTCCTGGCTGAAAAAACTAATTTACGCTAACTTCAAATTCACAAAATTATAAGTAGATTTTCACAATTTTTACAAAAACCGGACTCTTCCGGACCCTGGAGTGTTGATTATTCTTTTTACATTCTGTGCATGACTTAAAAATAATGTGTAAATGTTGTTGAATTTTCTGTTGACAGGGTCACATAAACAATAAGGGCATGGCCTTGGAGGCATCATTCAGTCCAGATTCTCAGTTTGTATTTAGTGGTAAGAAATCAATCATATAATATATTTATTTTCTACTAAGATGACATGTTCAGCCTTGCACGGGTGGAGATGGAAATTTTTTTCTTAAAATTTTTAATACATTTCTTATTTTATTTTAATGAGTTAAATGTATCGAATCAAGCATTTTAAATTCAGAAGGATTTACATGATTCCCGTAAAAAACAACAAAATATTAGAAAAATATTCTTCCAAAAATCACTTAAAATTCTCAATTAGAGCCCATAATTAATCATATCTTCAGGATTTTATTATATCTTTGGTAAAAATTAATAAATAAAACATATTCCTGCAATTTAAGAAAAAAGCCGATATTTCCACTCGAAAGGGTTTTGAATATTAACAATAGTTTTTGATTTGTTGACCAACTTTCTTAAAAACTACAATATGATCATTTTTGAAGTCCTTGTCTCCATGGAGACTATTTTAACAACAATGCTATTCCATGAAACTTTTTATTTAAAAATAAACTCTCAAATAAAAATATTTGAAACTATACTTACCAGTTTTAAAATTTAAATTTTGTTGAAAGATATTTTTAGATTATAGAGCATTTTCAATCACATGACTCGGACCTAACAATGGCCTTAGCAACAGAAAAGTTACAGTTTTTCGCCCTACAAAGGTTAACAGTTACAGAAAATGACTAGCCGTGGAATTCTTCTGTTGGAGCATTTGTAATCACGTGATCCCATATTTAAAAACTGCCTTAGCAACAGATAAACAATGGACTTAGCAACAGTTAAAAGCCCTACAGAAGGTACACAGTTAAAAGAAAATAACCGGTTGTAACGTCACCTGAAAACACTCTATTAATATGATTTTTAAAGAGACTTAGTTTTTCTTTTAAAAACTTGTTATTTTGCATTATGTTATTTTTGTAACAATGGGGTAAGCAGAAATAAAGCTATTTCATCAAAATGACCATAAAAATGGGCAAAAGAGGATCAAGGGGTGTTTCTAGAACTAATTTTTTTCTGGGATGTTTTTACGTATGTATACCAAGTTTGGTGCAGATCAGAAGGAAACTAGATTTGTATAAAAGACAAACAAACATTGACTTTGAAGATGTGAACATGTCAGGGGATGGGGTTGTCAGTATACCGAGATATCTAGACTTTTTGACCATAAAATACTTATTTCTGTGTTTTTTTTCATTAAATATCAGACGTTTTGTTCTTAGGAGTCTCACAATTTGACATTGCTCCGTTTTGAATCAGCTGTGCATTTTGTTAACTTATAGGGTTTTACCGATGTTTGATTTGGAGTTTTTTATTAGTTTTTTTCACTCTTGGTCAATATTACCCCTGACATGTTTAAAATATCTTATCTCAATATTGTCTCTCGAGCTTTAACTGTCACACACTTAATTCTAAGCAATTGTGCGAATATAACTCCAGCTAACTGGAAAATATCTGAAAAGATAGTTTTGCTTTGCAAGCTATTTACTTATTAAGTGTACTAGATTGAGCTGCTTTAGCAGAATTTCTATTTGTTTACAAAATAAATATATTGCATCAACATAATTAAAGCTGTGTATTAACTTGTCTTTTTCAACAGGTTCTACAGATGGTAGAGTGCATGTTTGGAGTACTGAAACAGGTATGAGAACTGCTGACCTTAACTGTGACCATACTGGACCTGTGCAATGTGTTCAGTTTAATCCCAAGTACATGCTACTTGCCTCAGCATGCACTAATATGGTAAGAAACAATTTGAATATAGAGGTTTGGTTACAGGGGATTCTCTAGAAATGTGAAAAATTGCTGTCCCATGCTCATAATTCCAATAGCATGATATGTATTTCACATAGGTATTACTATTTTCAAAATCAAAAATTAAAGAGTTAAGACATGAAAGTTTAAATTTCTGGCTTGTCCCATGACATTAGCTCAAATATTACTTCCAAAAGGAAGAAAAGCTTGGTTCATCATGTTAATCCTGTAAATTATTTGACCCCCAATAATTTTATTCATAATTCTTGGGCTTAAGATAACTATGAATCCTACCATCAACAAAATAAAGGGTGTCCCAAAAAAGACTGATACATTTTAAAAATCAATAACTAATAACTCAAAAACTAAAAAAGATAAATAAAAATATGATGTTTGTTGCATCATACTCTCGACATTCTCAGGAGTATGATGCAACCTACAGTGTATTTTTATCTTTTTTAGTTTTTGAGTTATTAGTTATTGATTTTTAAAAAGTGTCGGTCTTTTTTGGGACACCCTATATATATATACTAGCTGAACAGCAACCCGATGCGTTGCGCCGAGTGTAGTTTTAGTTCTACAGTTTTTACGATGTATACTTTAATATTATATTTTTAGAGAAGAAAACTATGTAAAAAAGAAAAATTCAATAATTTTCTTACATAACATTCTATCTTTCCAACGTAATTAAATATATGTTTTGACTTAGTTTTATCTGCTGTAGCCACTTGTCCAACATTTCCAGCCTTGCACGGTTGGAGTAATATATATGTTACGGGCAAAGTGATAAATCGGGCATTATTAATAATGCCCGGAGTGGAGGCTGGCAAAGGGATACATTTCATTGATAAATGGCACTGAATTTATTGCATTGCCCGCCTACTCTTCGGGCATTATTAATAATGCCCGATTTATCACATTGCCCGTAACATATATATTTTTAAAAAGGTTTTCTCAAAATACATTTCTAATTTTGTATATCAGCAATTACCACAATCGTTCAAGTATCCCATGCTTCTTTTTCGTATTCCAGTGTTCCCGGTAATTTTTCCTATCACAGTTTTACAATATTTTACCTTTTTTGGTGTTCCCGGTAATCTTTCCTATCCCAGTGTTCCTTGTAATTTTTCCTATCCCGGTGGCCGTTGTTTTTATTTTTCATCTTAATAAAGCAATTAATTTTAAACCTTTTCATAAATATATTATAATCTTAAAATAAAGGAAAATAATGTTAAAACAGTAATAATTTTAATTTATTTTGGTGTTTTCATAACTGAAATTAGTTTTAATAGATATTTATAGGATTTTTACCCATTAAAATATTTAATTTTGAGGTTTTCATCTCATTTACAATAGTGAGTGGGTGAAGCAGATCTACTCTAGTAGAGAAAAATTTTAAAAACATAATACAAATCCTAGTAAATTTGTAAGTCTAGTGAACCGTGTCTTACGAGTTATTCCATAAATATTTTTATTTTAAAGGAAAAAATCTTAAAATTAAGGAAAATAAATTATTTGAATTTATTTTGGCGTTTTCATAGCTGATGGAGTTTTTAAATCGACAATTATCGAGTTTTTCCTGTTAAAAATATTTAATTTAGTGGTTTTCATCTCATTTTTACAACAGTGAGTCAAGCAGATCTACTCTAGTAGAGAAATGGAGAAATAAGCGTAAAAGAGCAGAAAAACGCAAATATCTCGAATTTCGGAATGAAAATGGGCGACTCGGCGTCCCTGGGTCATTTGCCGTCTTTTGGTACCTCGGGCGCCCTTCTGCGTTCAGTGGTTTCGGAGGAGATAGAGGGACAAGCGGACAAACATACGTTTGTTTACTCTCGTATTTTAATAGTTAAGATATATATATATATAGAAAAATCTCAATTTAACAGTTACTCAAATAACCTGATGATTTGATTTTCTTCGTCTCTACCTGTTAATAACTTAAAAATGTCTTCTTTTTTTTTCAGGCATTTTGGGTCCCAACTGTTGATGATAATGTGAACTAATCATTTGCTACATGTGTAACATTTCTTTGGTTTAAAGCTTCTTAATGTTTTAAGCTTTCATTTCTACACTTCTTTCGTTATCATTTAGCTTGTATAAAATGTACTATTTTGTCATTGTTTCATCTTTCACCTCATGTAGACTGGTTATTGTTTAAAAACATGACCTTTTATGCCAACTCATTAATTTATCCTGTAGATATTACTCACTGTAGAACAAACTTTGAGTCATCTTTTTGTAACTATTAAAAAAGTTGTTTTACTTTGTCTCTTAAATTTTACCTTTTAAAATTTATGGTCTGTAGTTTTCAACAAATTGTAGTATTTAGGATTTCAGGGTTCCAATAAGTTTTTAAATGCAAGATGAAGATCACTCATCAGTTATGAATTGATAGAGATGCAATGAAACTTTTTAAAACCTAGATTAGTCTAGAAAGTCCTCATTCAATTGCTATGTAAAAATGCAGGGATGCCAACTATTCTGAATTTTGCAGAATCAGTCTGCATTTTGGCCCTAAATAATTATAAACTACAATAATTATATTTTAAAGATAATTTATTTAAATTTTCTTCTTAATTCTGTTTTTAGCTTCAATCCTTTAAATACATATTTTCTTTTACTTAGAAGTGTGAATAAAAATGATAACTGATAAGTATATTAGGAGGGGTAATCGATCGGATTGGTTGGTAGCTTATAGAAATTGCTTTTCCCTTAGTTTAGTATGTTTATTTTTCACTTCTGAGGAGGTCCTATCTTTTTCCTTTGCTTCTTAGTTTTAGTTGACTTTCTGATGTTTACTTCTGTTTTATGTAAACTTGGTTCCCTCTTTAATGAATTTTTATTTGGGTAAATCCAAAAAAAGAAATCTGAATTAAAGCAGACTCTGGATCTTCTGTGTGCATGTGACTTAATGGTGCACAATGGTGGTCGAGAGAGTTGCCAGCCATTTCTCACGTGAATTTATGGAAGTGGGGGGGCTTGATTACGGATGGACATCTCCACAGGTTGGCATCCCTGAAAATGTACAATTTCTCTGCTTGATATAAGGTTTTAGAGACAAGTGATGTGCCAAAGTTTTGGTTACCAGATTTGTGGTGATATGCATTCCTTGTCAAGTGTAAAAGTAATGGTTACCAGTTCTCAATCACTATTGGCTGTTATAGGGTTTACAATTCCGTCCCAGAACTCATATGGGTGAAAATTTATAAGGTTTTCACAACAATGCATTTTTATTTATTCTGAATAGAGAAAGGTTCCAAATCAACTTTTGCTAATACTTCATGTAATGTTAAAAATGATTCTGTTTAATGTTGGACTGACAGCTTCTGATAAGACTTTTTACCTTAAATTTTTTTTATGTGTGTTCTTTTCAGCATTCAAGTTTACTGTGACAAGCGTAAACCTACTACACATTTTTTCTTATAGAATGAAAATTGGTAATCGAAAAAATATTCTGTAATTTTGATTTGGGCCTAAGGTCCCTCATTTTAAATTTTTAACTTACCAAAAATAATTGTTTTGTTGTGTATGTGCATTTTAGAAGTCTGGGTCAAACAAGAAATTTGTTTCATCTCATGTATATAAACTATCAAACATTCTCAAATCGTTCATACATTTTACTTAAGTGAACCCTAAATCTGGAATAAAATAAAAAATTTACTGTTGATAATTTTTATTCATTGCAGTTTCACTATCATTTATGAATGATAGTGTCACTTAAGATTTCTCTTCTCTTTTTAATGCTACCCATATCCAGTTTTATATCATAATAATGGTTATGCTATACTTATTTTTTACATTTAACTTACTGGGAAAGGTCTTAACTTTATAAAGATGAGATTGTATTGGATGGAGTAAAAATTATGTCATGCTGGATGCTTCTAAGGAGAATTTTGCATCAACTTCAAAGACTATAACTTATGTTTTTGTGCATGATGGGGGGAAGCTTCCAGTCTATGGATGGAAATCTGTCCTAAAAATTTTGTTCAAAATGAAAAAGTCCATAAAAGGAATTTAATTTGTGTGCAGCTAATTAGGGGGTATCATAAATTAAGAGGTTTATCCTCTTGTCGCGGGAAAAATTTCCTTCACCCATGTTATAACCAAGGCTTACTAGATACTATACAGGCTAGCCGAGATACGGAAATCATTAAAAATGTAGATGGCAATAGCTGACAAACTGGCAAAGCAAATCCAGAGTTGAAGGCAGGGCTTAATGGCTCAAAAATTCAACTCGGCCACTAATGGCCAACAATCAGCAGTTACGTCATGAAAACACGCCTTTGCTTTATTTTTCCTCATTTGTCAGTGTGTGTCCTATTGGTTAGTCGGTAGTATAGGTAGGACTTGTGGCGATCCAAGTGGGAAAAGTTGTCAAACAGTTTTCATTATTCAAAACTCGGCTAGCCTGTATAGTACCTAGTAAGCCATGTTATAAAACGAGCATAGAAAAAATTATTATCTGAAATTAAAGGAGTTGGCAAAACAATATTACATACAGAAACATTTTATTGCTATATTTAAAATAAGATTCATGATTTTAATGTAACAAAAAGGTGATCACAATGGGTGCTTATAATAACCTAAATTTTCAAAATGATTGCGTTTTACATACACAGTTTTGAAACAGAGTATCCTGAATAAATATACCTGAATAATTAATAATTTAATCTGTACAAAGCCCCCACATATAAAAACAAAAAATCCAAGAAGGATAAGCTAGATGTAAAATAAAAGAATTATGCAAATGAAACAAGAAAATAAAGCATATGATATCCACTTGTTTTTCCAGTCAATATTGCTCAACCAGAAAAGTTAAACTGTATCATGAAAAATAATGAGTAAAAAATTCAATTTTTAAATTTTTGATCAGGTAACAAAACTTTTCAGCGGGTTCCGGCTTTAAGTGTAGATATTCTCGGACACTAAACAGATTCAGCATCAGTAGTGCCTGGCCGTCTATTTCCTGTAAAAATTCCATGTATTAATAATTAGAATTTTTAAACTCCTTTTATTTAGGAAATTAAAAGACTGTTGCAATCTTGATAAAATGTCCCGAGTTAAAAAAAAAAAAGGGGGGGAAAGGATTGAAAATTTCAATTCTGATAAAAAAAATGGGATAAAGTTATTAGAATGTTGAGGAAATTATGTGTGAGAAGAAAAATATTTTACCTTCACATCAGCCAATTAAATTTCATGAAACCTTTTACATCCAAAATAACTGATTTAATTTTTTTTCAAACATAGCTAGTTAGTTGGTGTTTTGCTTTTATTTTTTTCTCGCAAAGCCAGAGCACTGGAATTTCAATGCATAAAAATACAATACCCACCAAAATTCCAGTCAGTTTTGAAGCTTTACGAAGGAAAGACCCCTGATTAATTGTTAATCTCACTGATGAGTAAACTTTTTCTAAGAACAGAATAACAATATCCGATTGATTATGCTTTGTGTGCAATGTGGATTTAAATGTAAATAATGGAGGGAGATCAGACATAATATCTGCTCGAAAACTAAAAAGCACCAACATGGAAAGGCAGATTTTTATCTAAATTCTTTTTATGCACAGTAGTTCAACTTTAAATTAGAAAAATAGCGAAAATTTATAATGGTAACTGAAAAAGTAAGTTTACTTTCATGTTTAGTCAGTAACATAGAAAATACTGTGATTTTTTACCCATCAGGTTAGCAGCTATACATTTATATTTGCCCATCAATCAAGATCCAATTCCTTTAGGAATTGAAATTCTGTTGATCTTAAAGTATGGCTAATTTACCATTGATTTGTTGCATTGGATGAGAAAAAAAAGTTTAAAAATTAGAGACTGCTAAATCCCCAAAGCTGAAACAAACTTACTTGGTCTTTTAAAATAGGAGCTAAAGGTGCATATTCTGTCTTCTGAAGGTATTGCACAACATCTTCGACTGACCAGTCGAGGGGATTGCTTTCCAGCAACACCGGTTTAGAAGGAGGTTTTTCCTATAAAAATAAGCCTTAGGGATTTAATTTAGATACAGAGATGGACATTAAAGTGGACCGAAAAAAAACTTTTTTTCAATAAATTTAGTAAAGTTAATCATTGTGATTTGGTCCCACTTGAAAATTTATCTTTAAAGACCCCCTGATCGGCTTTCTTTCATAAGGGGCCGTTCAAAGATTATGTAAGCACCTAAGGGGGAGGGGGTTTGCTCTTTGTTTACTTTTCCTGACAATGGGGGGGTATGAGTGATACCTACGAAAGATTTACAAGCATCTCTTGTTTCTTGCATAAATAATTTCAAAATTCAACCAAAAATTAATTTCACAAAAAAACTGAACTATGAAGAAAATTTCAAGCATTTTGACGTTACTAGGAAAATTTTAATGAAAGTTAAGTATTCATAGAGCACAATGAATTTCTGGAATCTAAGGGCACTGCTAACATTTTGTACAATAAAAGAACAAGGGGGAGGGGGTCAAAAATGACCAAAAACATGCTTATGTAATATTTGAACTGCCCCATAAGTTAAACTGTCTATTGGACAAAAATTGAAATTACAGCGCATTTTTTCAAATAAAAATTTTGTTTTGCATCCTATGCATTGATTTTTTTTTCGTTTTAAGACATTTCTTGACCTGTATATTTTTTCCTCCGTAATTACTTTCTCTCAAGATACTCATTTATTGAAAATAATTTTTCATTATTATTTAAACACTTGTCTCAATTTATTCTACCACCCTAAAAAAATCTCTAAAACTACTTTCTGTCCCTTTCAGCCATGCATAACTCGTAACTCTACCCATTAACTGCATAAATTAATTATAAACTAATACTAAAGTGAAATTCTACCCACTTCTGGTTCTGAATATTCATCTTCCTCCATTGATTCTTCAAGTTCCCTTTTGAGCCTGAGCTGAGCCATGGCTTCTTTAGTACTTCCGACTGGTCTTCCGACTTTTCTTGGCCCGAATGGTACGAAAGGCTTTTTCCTCGGCCTCCCACGGCGAGAATGGAAGGAAGTTACATGGTGATGGTGATGCCACAGTCCGAAATTTGGAAGTTTGGCCCCACGAGTCACGATACTAGAGCTAGGAGTGTGTTTCAGTTTCTTTTTACCCAACAGAGGGATTTTTGGAGTTGGAGGAGGTGGTTCCTTGTCTATAGTATCACTTTTAGGAACTTCCTCAGTTACAGTTTTAGAATCACATTTTGGGGTGGAGTTGCCTTTGGAGTTTTCGTCGGTTTCACTCGTTTCCACAGGCTCGCCTTTCTTCTCTTCCTCTTCGGCCTTCTTCAGACTGAGCAGCTGGGACCAGTGCTTTTTCTTCTTTTTCCTGCCAGGGCCTCTTTTCACCACCACTGTGGGGTTGGGACAAGGGGTCGGTGCTGGTGGTTTGTTGGCAAGAGGAGGGCGGCCAAGCTTTTTCTGCTTCTTCACAAAGTTGTAACCTAAGGCAAACAAAAAGTTGGAATTGTAACATTACATTGTACACAAGCAAGAAAGTGACAGCTAAAAACCTAAATGGCTTTAATATGGCATCACTAGTAATTGTTCCATTGGCAAATCTTTACAGCTAATTTAACCTGCCCACATGTCCACTGTGTTAAACCCATCTTGACTCAAAATTAACTCAAACAATGACACAGCTGGAGTAGATAACAACAGATGGATCTTCCGATCTAGAGGGCCATTGTCTTGAAAATGGGATAGAAATGCACATTTCAAGTGTAATTGACATTCCATTGGTTCTCGACTCTGAAGTCTGCAGACCACTGAGACTAAAATCAAACCTTTACAGACGACCCCTTTATAACTTAAAATACTTCACCCTCACAAAATTTTAAGATAAAGGTTTTTATTTTCTCTAATTAAGCATGAAAAATTACGATGCTATGAAATGTTTAACTCTCTTTTAAGAAGTAATTTAATTATACCGAATAATTTAATTGCACAGAGTTAGTGATATTTGTTATGGTATAATTAAACTTTCAGAACCCACAAAATATGTCACCAGGATTTTTTCAGAGCTCTTGATTTTGCTTTAAATATTTATACATAGTAGCGGAAAGTATTGTCAACAATATAGTGGAGACTGATATCTTCACAAATTATCATCAGCACAAATAAATTCCATCCTTTCCCATTCAAGGTGCCCAAATTTCCATTGGTTCCATATTCTAAAAAATTTTCCAATGAATTAATTTTTTTGTGTGCTATTCAGCCCCTTCACAGACCACCGGTTGGGAAACACTGATTTAGAATAAGAAATATCTTTACCCTGCTGATGATGACATGGTACAGAGTTCAAAACTTTCAGTTCTATCCTTTCTCCAAATTTAGAATTTTTTAGCTCTCCATCACAGGAAAATTCATCAATTTTTTTTTTTATCAAAATCAACTATTCCTTCAAATATCAAATCAGCTCAACAACACACACAAATCATTATCTATTATAATACTGAACTACTATTATAGTGATAATTAAAAAATAAAATGTACCAAACAAAGAGCATCACATAAAAGAACTAAGTAAAGTAGAGCTGTTACAAATTGTTAAATTTTTCTTGCTCAGGAACAATGTATTAGATGAGAAGAGTAACCATTTTAGTGTCGAGACCACAAAACAGGAAATTACTTGTCTGTGAAAGCATGTGAATAAGAACTTACCAAATTTAGTTTTAGTTTGAGTGTGGCAATTAATAGGACAAGCTTCACCCACATGCTTCGGGCTAAACAAGTATGGGCAACATTCCAGCTTCAAGCAAATATTTTTGCAGAACTCTTCAACTTGTTCACTATTAGTTATCACCTCTATGGTTGCTCGATATGATTTTCCCTTATACCTAAAACCATTATTTGTGTGAATTCAAAGATGAATAACTTTAAAATATCTCAAAAATAAGAAATATTTAGAAAACAATAAACAAGGAAGTTTTCAGCTTATGAGTGTATTTTTAGTCACATATAGATTCAATAAATTTAACAACCGCTTAAGAAGCAACATGTGCTAAGCTATTTTTCCAACAGGCGAGATCTCACTTCAAAAGTCGTGGTGCTTGTTTGGCGACATATGTATCATTGCTAAAAATGTTTATGAAAGTTAAAACTTTTTTGATTTACATTAAAAATCTCAAATCAGCAACAGCTTTGGGCTAGCAAATTTAAAGGTCAGATTGAGTTAGGTTCAATAATTTTCCCATGACACAGAATGTTGCAAAGAAAGTACTTCCAAGAAAATTACACACCTTTCTTGATTTATATCTCAAATCACTTAAGATGGAACTGGGTTGTGTTATGTTCGATTGAGTTTTGTTGGAAACCTATAGAGAACTTCAGACGGCTAGGTCTGTAAGGGTTAAGTATTTCTGATAGATTTATTTAAAATATTATTGCCATTTGAAGTTTTCGGATAGAAAAGTAAAAAAGGCCTTCTTAAGATAATTAAAATAACAAATTTATTTTTAAAACATTTTAAACCAATACTTACCTTAATACCTTATGGTTAATAGTTAATTCAGAAAAATTTATTAATAATTTAGTTATTTGGATCCGAAATCTCAAATCTGCTATGGTGTTAGGCTGTGGTATTCTGTTTCCTAAACAGGCGACTCCCATTCCTTTATAGGAATTTGCAGTTGTACAAGTAGTTTAGCACTTGTTGCTTCTGAAGTGACGATATATACTCAATTAGATATTTAACTACAGAAAAATGAACATAGAGCAATACTATATTAAACTTTTACTCGATTTGTGTTAATTTAACAAAGTTTTTGACAATAAAAGAGTTAGATGAAGATAATTACAGATATGTTTTTTGAGAAGTATGAATGAATTTAATTTCAGAAGGATTTGAATCGGACATACTTGGCTTTTATAACCACCTGTTCCATTCCTGGAGTTGATTCACCTTCAATTTGCAAGAGCTGCAACACTCTACTCGACTGGTATGCAATATTCACAACTCTATAAATAACTTCTGTGAGGACCAAATGAAGAGGTCCGGGACCGATGGCTTGTGGTAGCTCAGCAAGACGGCCTTTACACAGCAAAGGACCAGTGAAACACCGATGGTTAAAGTATATCTTGGGACACCACAATCTGCTACAGTATTGTTGTTCAACTATATAAAAAGTGATAAAAGACATCTTATACGCAATTAAAACTCTCAACTATTTACCAAGAATTTAAAAATCATCACAAATTAAGATAAAATCAAAAACTTCCTTTAGAATTAATTTTAAAAACTATAAAAAGTAAATTTATATTTTCTATATTGGATGTTAATAACAGGTAGGACAACATGTTGCTAAACATTACTTTTAGAGTTACAAAAAATAAAAGTTGCATTGAAGAGGAAATGTAAAAGACCATTATTTTGATTTTATTGGAGCTGTTGCAAATTTAAGTTCACAAATAAGTATCAATCTCATAGTGTATAAGATTACCGTATAAATGAAAGTAAATAAATAAAACATACCACTGGAAGTTACAGCTGGAGTTTCTTGACTATAAAATGAAGAAAAAATAATTTTAGGAAAAGTATAACAGTTTATTTTTATACAGTACTAATTGATATACCTGCCTTTGCTCGGGAAATAAAGGCTTTTCAAACTGCGTATTAATATAAATTGGAATAATTTTCTTCTCTGTTTGTTTCCAAGGTCGTCATTTAAGGGCCTCAACTGCCTTCCCGCTAGGATTCCTTTTTTATACAATACTTCCTTAAGATGTGAAAAAACTTTAAAATTATCATTTCTTTACAAATAGAGATTGAAATTCACGCTTAGAAAAGTCAGGGGAGATCCTCTGAGTCAACTATTTTTAGGTCCTATTTCTTTGTTCTCTTTAATATCCTTTGTCCTCTCCATCCATTTCTACAATTGGTAATGTATAGTTGTGTTAAATTCCTCTGCCTACGCTTCACAATAAAGGTAAAGGTTTATAATATTGAAAAAAAAAATTCTAATGACTTAATATTTTTCCCCTCCTCCCGCTATGTTTTCATAAATTTACAAAACAATTAAAAAATAAATACTTTTCTAAGATGTAGAACAAAACCTAAAAAACCTGTTTATTAATTTAAGTGTTATTAATAACCAGTTTTTTAAAGCGAGATTTAAAAAAAAAAGGTCTGGGGAGACCCCCTGAACACTCCTTTTGTTGATTTAACACCAACTCATTCACTGAAAGAAATTTTTAAATTTCAAACATGAAATAAAAATAACATAATTTGAATCTTTTGAATCGATACCAACTATTGAAAATGCTTCTGATGAAATACTGTTTAGTTTAAGCTTTACTGGAAATATTTATAAATGTTGATTGAATAGAAAAAATTGTAGAATTTTTCAATAGAATAGGTTTTGGTAGTGGTAAAAAAATTTCCTTTGTTATAATAATATTTTAAGTAAATGTGTCTAATAGGGTGGTTCAAAAAAACTTTTTTTGAGCTAGAGTCTGGGCCACCCCCTAACTTTTTTAGACTTATCAACAGTATAGTGCTGAAAAAATTTTAACTTCCTACTCAAATTCTAAGTGGGTGCTCAAAGAACCCTGATATTAACATTAGCGGCCCTATAGGGAATGACACAAATAGTAACACTGGTCAACAAAAAATAGGGTCATAATGTATCTGAAACAATTTATGCAGATTCTTATGTAAAATGACCCCCTGAATCAGAGTATTACCCCAGTTTTTCTGATCAGCCTCATATTTTCGGGGGAACAGTCCCTCCCCCTTTTTACGTTTTTTGATGACTTTGTGACTTTTAATTCGATTTTCAGGGTCTAAAAGCATTATTTAAGTCTTTAAATTACTCCTGAGGGGAGAAGAAAGTTTGAAATTTCTAAAATATGAAAATTTTTAGCAAATGGATAGGTTTAAGGGGTTATTACCCCCTAAAAATGCAAAAATTCATTAAGAATTATCGAGGTTATTTTACACTATTTTTTCCTGGTGTTTTTTTGCACATTTCATCTTTTAAGGGTCCTAACCCTTCCTCAAAGACCCAGATTTAACAAAAATATGCAGTAATGATTTTTACTATAAGCGGTTGAAGTGTTAGACCCTCGAAGCACCCGCGGCAGAGTTTGGAAGTCTGTAAATCATGCTGGCACTTACACACTCAGGAATTCATGCTTTGAAAAGATTAAAATAGACATAATGACAGGTAAATGCATGGGATATTGAACTTTTTTAACCCTTTGCCACTAAATCGGTCAACCAGGGGGTTGGGATTACGCATGCAGTCCCATTTGTCTTTCGCCACCCATTATACATGTCAGATGTCAGCGGCTTTAATGTCTATCCACCCCAGGATCTTAGGTTGTTTTTAACAATATTATTATTAGGTTGTTGTAAACAACTGATGGAAAGAAAAGCTTTCAACTGTTTTGTGTAAGATTAAATGAAATTCCCCCATCGTAGCTCCTCTCACTTATGAAAACAACCAACCCTTAGTAATTGTGCAATACTGTAGTTTTATTAACAAGGGCAAAATATTAAAAAAAATTTACTTTGTACTTTTATACACTGATTTATTCTTATGTTAAAAGATTGTAATATATGTAAATGAAATGCATACCTAAATTTTTTATTTTTTGGTTTTTTAAAACAATTTTTGGAAAGTTACAATAGAATTCACTAACTTGTAAAGTTCGGGGGGCTTGAGCACCCCCTTGCAGTTGAGATATGAAGTTGAAATTTTCCCAGAAGATTACTGTCTACAAGTGTAAAAAATTTGAGGGGTGGCCCGGTTTGTTTTTGAAACTTTTATTTTTACCATGTATTGTTGAACCACCCTAGTGTCTAACAATAGAGGTATTTTGTTCACCTGGAAGGAGCAATAACCGAAATCTTTAAAGACTGCGCATAAGAATCAGTAAAATGCAACACATTGGTACTAAAAATGTGCCTAGGTAATCAATATGAGGGCTTGATGGCAAAAGGAACTTCACACTATCAATCATTACTCTCAATTGTTATTCTAATTAATCAAGGTTGAACTTTTCTCTCTTGCGCCATGTTGACATTGGAAATGCTATTTTTTTTAATATTTTATTTTCATAAATCATCATTACATAAAACTATGGGAGAGAAAAAGAACAAAAACAATTCAAATTAGGGAGGGGGGAAAATACATATACACTGCCAAGGAGAATAATATTTGAAAAAGAAATGTTTCATTAATAAAGCAATTAACACATTTAAAAGAAAATTATAAAC
This sequence comes from Tetragnatha montana, assembly GCA_963680715.1. Taxonomy (NCBI): domain Eukaryota; kingdom Metazoa; phylum Arthropoda; class Arachnida; order Araneae; family Tetragnathidae; genus Tetragnatha; species Tetragnatha montana. Next base: position 56,699,598 of record OY796676.1, on the reverse strand, counting down.
TCTAATATTTAATAAATATTAAAAATGAAATACAAAAACAAGTTTTACCTCTCCATAGGCTCCTCTTTTACTTGGATTAGACCCATTTTAATCTTAGTCTTAAAAGCACTTGGTGTTTTAAGGGGATAAAAGTTACTAGCACACCATCCAACTGGGTATATATCAAATGAAGAAATGCTAGTGATGAAGTATTGTTTCTCATTTTCCTCACTGTCAAAATGTAACCACATCAGTGGCTCGACCACCTTCTTTATAGTAGCTGCATGGATCTGAAAAACAATAAAGAAAATAAATTGTCAGGTGCCAAAAGAGGAGTAGATGCAGGTAGTACCAACAATTGATATACTTACTAGAATGTGTGAACAAGGCATTAAGAATGGGATTTTTAAAACTCTGTTCAATAAGGAAAAAAAGGATGGTTGCAAAATTTACAAAAGGTCTCAGTTTAAAGGAAAAACTGTTAAATGTTTTTGTAAAAAATGCTGTTTGTTTATGAATACTTCCATGATTTGATTATCAGGGAGTCAATAGACCAATTAATAATATCTTAGCTAACATTAACGTCTAAGAGAAGATAGCAACATCCATATTTTTTTAGGAAAAGGTTAACTCTAGTATACTAAGGTAACTACTTTGGAAGGTAAGTCAAAAGTACAAATAATTAGGAATTATCAAAAAAGGATTTTAAAACTATTTTGGGTTCTGCACAAGCTCAATGTCATTGAAAGATTGTTTAGTTAATAGTATTAGAGAAAAGTATCATATGTTAACCAAAAGAAATCACAATATAAAATATCAGCTTACATTGTTAGGACATAAAGGATCAGCTGCTTCTAATTTCATACCATCTTCAAATCCCATATTCATGTGCATCTAAAGAAAACACTTTAAATATCAATATTCAAAAATCAGATACTAATTACTTAGAAAAGAATAAATATACTTACCATTGGGAAAATTTCAGTGGGTGCAGCTTTGGCAGAGCAAAATATCAAATAATCATCCCAAGAGAACTTGGTAGTCATATAACCTACATGTAATTAAATCCAAGTAAAATTGCTTTTAATTTTTAAAGTAATCCTTACAAATCAAAACTGAAAAAGAAATTACCTTTAGGAACAGTCAATTCCAGTCCATTTTCCTCCGCCCAATTGATAGGGAATATAAAAGGAGAGTTCGAATGGCAACAAAAAACAGGTTTGCTTTCGTCTCCAGCATGGGAGTCGATAGTTATTGAAAAGTAGTACTCGTCAATCACTTGAACAACAGTTGCAGGACACAATTCTGAATAGCTCTGGGTATTCACAGCTTCCAATTTCATTCCTACTTTGAATTCATGCTGTTCAATTGGGATTTTAGGCTAGAAAAAATGTTTAGATGCTTTTTTATTATTGATACCACAAAAAAAAAACGACAAAATATTTGGAATACTGAAGAATTAAGTATACCAAATTATTGTTATCATTAATAACAATTATATAGTACTTAAATTAGTTATTATTAATAAATATAATTATTAATTACTTTTATTTAAATTGGTTGGTTTACTATTTCAGGGAATATTTCTAATTTTTGGCATTCATAAGTGCTAAGCAATTTTTTATGGAAATGGTTTGGATAACTAAAAAGGTACTAGACTTTTTGTTTTACACTTAAAAAAGCAAATAATTTATATTTAATTGCTATAAACCTACTTTCTTAAGAACTCAAATTAAAACCACAATGATGTGACTAAAAACATGAAGATGTGAATAAGTATAAATAAATATAAAAACTAAATATGGAAACACATGGAGTTTAAAATATAAAAAAACCCTTAAAATAATCAGTCTTGGAATAAATTCATTTGGAAAACCTAAGGTTCTATTACTAGAAGATATTTTTATACAATCTAAAATTAAATACCCCAAAAGATATTCAAAAAGGTATGACTAATTGATATAATATAATATTAATTCATAACTTGGTTTAATTATAATTGCCATACAGTTTACTAAATGCTTACTTCAAATAAATGAGCAGGGAAAGGCATTTTTTCAGATTGTTTTAAAGACTTGAAGAGGACTAAATCCCACTGCTCAGCAGAAGTATTTCCTTTAATATCTAAAAATAAGATATGTTATCAGAGACATAAAAGTTTGATTTAACTGGTAGCAAATAAATTGGTTCCTATTAACAAGCAGTGCTTCAAAAATAAGTTGACCTGTATTCAATTTTATTCTCTATAGAAGACACTTTTTAAAAAATATGAAAAATCATTATTGGTAGGGAAATTAATAAATACACACTTTAAGACTAAGTCAAAACAAAGCATTTTAAGGTTAAACACTAAAAATTATTGTCATTTACAAAATTTCAAAGCAGAATGTATTCTGAAAATTATGAAATGAATTCATTCTTCATATTATAATTAAGAACAACTATTAACTTCCGAGACTTCTATCATTCTTTGTTCTAAAAGCATTTGTAGATAGTTTCTACAGTCAGTCTAGCTTTTATCTCTGGGTTTAATTCATTTTTCAGCAATAATAGGCAATACCACTATTTTTGAAATATGAATAATAATATCGTTACCCTATGAAGAAAACTGTTCTGAATTCGATTTTCTGCATGAAAACAACCAAAAAAATTTATTTTCTTAATTATTTAAGATTTAAAAGCGCTGAATTTGAGCCGTACTCAAATCGTTCTCCCATTGGCTGATGCGATTGTGATGTACTTCCATCCGATACAAACAACCTCGTTTTGGCTGCTTGGGCTTGTCTTTGTTTACTGTTGGGTTGTCGATATTCTTTGTTTCATTCAAAAAGGCACAGAAATGCATTTAAAAAGTTTCCCAGCTGAATTATCCCTTAGAGACAGACGGAAATGCAAAAAAATTACATACCTTTCGTGCAGTTTTCTTGGTTTTTCATCCCAATTTGTGTTTTATTTATTTATGGAAGAAATCCTTGTTATGCAGATTTTGCCTCTTGTTAGTTAGAATGGCTCCCAAAGTGTTTTTTAAGACACTAGTAAAACGAAAATAAATAAGAATAATGGCGGCTTTACACCACCGAGGTTTGCGGGACGCGGTTTGCGTTTGCGGCGAAAACGGGAACCGCAGAAACTCAGCGACCGCTCGAAAGAGGGCGCTAGAATCGATTTACGACACTAGCGGCTGCCGCTAATGCCGCCGCGACAGTTTTGGTTCCCTCGCGGCAGCCGCTAGTGTGGTAAATCGATTCTAGCGCCCTCTTTCGAGCGGTCGCTGAGTTTCTGCGGTTCCCGTTTTCGCCGCAAACGCAAACCGCGTCCCGCAAACCTCGGTGGTGTAAAGCCTCCATTAAAGTAGCACTTTATGTAAGTTTCGTCTTTTTTTATACATCTAAGGAATTTAATTTAATTAAATGTTAAGTTTGTCTGTAAAATATTCTAAAATTTTTATTCGTAAAATACTGTTATATTTTTTATTTCTACTAGTGTTTTAAAACATCAAAATCTGCATAACAATGATTTGTTAGTTTCGCCAGCCGGTAGCAATGCGACTGGTTTGTATAGGATGGAAGTACATCAGAACTTTTCCCCGCGAAAATTTTGATTTCGCGCGCAAAAAAAAAAACGCAAACTTTGAATTTAATTTTTTAAAAAAGTATGCATCGCAGAGCAAAAATTTTTGAAGGTATACTTATGTTTATGTAATCTGAACCAAATAAAAAAAAAAAAATAGTGGTATTGCCCATTGAACCAAGATCTTTAAATTCTGTCACCTTTTCAAAACCAAGAGCTCTGTATTTACTTTTACTGAACTTGCGGTTGAACCATACTCACTGCAAAATAAACAATCTAAAACAGTTACCTGGAGGAGGGCTGTAGAGATAATTGTGTTCTTTGGCATAACCAATGGGAAACAATCGATCAGACAAATAAAACAGCCATACATCTTTGGAAGCAATCTTTGCAGGAACATCATACTCTAAAAGCAATCTTCCACCAACATTCTGCATGATCTTCAAAGATAAAATAAGCACAACTTAACAATGTAAGTACTATATTTAAAAAAGGAGTTGGTATACAAAAAAAATAAAGAGATTAGTCTATTTTGAAAAAAAATCAAGAGTTATTCATAGAGATGAATACTTACAGTTGCTACCCAAAGATTTTTGGGGTTTAACTCATCACTGATTTCCAATTTCATACCACACTTTATTTGTTCGATAGGCATAAAACTAGCATTCAACTGAAAATATAAAACATATAGATTACCATTGAATCCAATGGGAAGTTTGGGGCGGCTGAGCCTGAAAGGGTAAACTTGAACATTGTTTTACCCTTACTTTAAATATTTACTTACATTATATTTAGAGAGCAAGATTCACATCTATTGAACAATTTGTTTGATATGGACTTATGCCAAAATATATATGGAGGTTTTTGTTATCATTCATTTGAAGTCATTTTGGTGCTATTATATACAACTGGGTGCCACTCTTCTAGGCACTATTGTTGGCATTATAATCCACTATCCATATCCAGTATAACAAACAAAAAAACAAGTGGCACCTGGTTGTATAGTGAAACCGTCATTTTACCAAGATTTGGTCGCACACATTAAATAACTGATTTAAATGCTGAGAATCTATGCGAATCTCATTTTTCTTTTGTCTAAACCATACTTGGATAATATAGAAGCACATGTGCACGCCAAGCGCAGCTAGTTTTAGAATTTTGCAGAAAATCTTTCCAAATAATTAAAATTTTTGGAAATAAACAGGAAAGAAAAGGCAATAAACATACAGAGACCTATTCAGGTGCATACCTCAACACGGGAAGCACATGACGATTTCAGCTTAGTCAGATTAAGCCAAAGCTCCCATTTTGGGAACATACTTAATAAACAGCTGTAACATCCTTCAAAATTATTTTTTGACCCCGTTTGTTTTGACTTATAAACAGAACTATTGTTTTACATATTCACTGATTTAAAACTTTTGCGATTGAATAAATAATTTTCTGTGAATTTATTTTTTATATTTGTGTAAAAAGTACCAATTTTGTATGAGTTCAAAGAATTTTTAGAAATAGAATTTATGTTGCAAACTTTTTGAAAAAATTAAAAACGATTTTATTAATACCCTTGTAATAAATTAAAAAAACTTAGAAGTATGTATCTTTATTCTTGTGGTGAAAAAAATCTTTTAAAAATGCTCCCAAAATGGGAGCTTTGGCACTTATCGGGTTATTAAGATTCAGGGGTAATAGAGAAATAAATACACTTACATCTTCAGAAAGTGTAGATGGTATGCTTTCAGTGTTCTTCAGTTCCTGAGCTAACAGAACATTTAGATCAGGATGTTTTTGAAGTAAACCTTAAATAAAATATGCATCGGGAAATTATTATAAGCCTTCTTATGTTAACACTTCTTGGCAGAATACATGCTCCCATTTCCCCCCTCAGGGCCCATTTACACTATTTCATTCTCAATGTTCACTATAAGTGATCCTCTCGAATGAATGATCACACATTAGTGAAAGAAATTGGACGAGTGAAAAGTCAATTTAAACATGTCATTTTGGGATGATTTTTCCAAGAAAAGTGAAAAGTCTAAATGGGCCTTTAGATACACAACAGTAGAAGAGTAATCAGCAATTACTACAGGAATGAGAAAATACTTACTTTTAGGAGGAAACAACCTCTTATTGTTAGATGAACACCATCCCATGGGATGAAACTCTCCAGACTTAATATTAAACCAGAAATCAGAGGATCTGTCATCTCCATAACCAGCATATCTTAGTGTTAACAAATCTCCACATGTCATAATGACAGATGCAAGCCAATAAGCATCTTTTTCATCAGGATTTGGTACTTCGAATTTCATTCCTACTTTGAAAGCACTTTCTAAACTATATTCAACCTATGATGATCCAAAACATAAGTGTTAAGATTGTACAAATATGCACTTAGTTGAAAATTTAAAGCTTCTCAAGCAGCCTTATGGCTTGTTTTATCATTAATTTAAACATTTTACTGCATCATGGTTATTTTAATAGTTATTTAATTATTATAATAGTAGTAGAACATCTTTGCAACGACACCCTGATATAGTAACCAATACCTTACAACAACCAGTTGTTTTATCACCATAGTATTAATTATATTCATATTTAACGACCTTTCATTAAAATAACCATAAATTGTTTGTTGGTTCTAGAAGGGCTTGCTGAATTGAGGTTCTACTATATTTTAAAATTGAAGCTTGAATTTAAAATGCAGTTAGCTTTATAATAAAAAGGGAAACATTTTAGTTTTTACAATGTATAAATTATTTCATAAAAATTTGGTTTCGATAGTAAATTATTATTGATGTAAGAGAAACTAAGAGACCTTTCGTTAAAATAACCATAAATTGTTTGTTTGTTCTAGAAGGGCTTGCTGAATTGAGGTTCTACTATATATTTTAAAATTGAAGCTTGAATTTAAAATGCAGTCAGCTTTATAATAAAAAGGGAAACATTTTAGTTTTGGTTTTTACAATGTATAAATTATTTCATAAAAATTTGGTTTTGATAGTAAATTATTATTGATGTAAGAGAAACTAAAGAGTATTAAAATAAATTATTACTGATTATACTAGTTTCACTGACATTTTCATGCAACGATGGTAAACTTGCAGAGCCCCCTTTTACTAACCACTAAAAATTTATAGTACAATTAAAAATACAACCAAAAAGGAATAAATAATTAAAACCAGACTGTCCTCCCAAAAAATTTAACTCCTACTTTAGAAGGCACACATATAGATTTTGCAAGTCTCTAAATAAAATGAATAAAGATCATTTTTAAATATTACGTGAGAGAAAGCAGTTGGACCAGCTGCAACAGATTTGGTGTCATCCAGATAGTCCTGCCACACAAAATCCGGATCTGTTCCATCTAATAGCGAAGTATTTCCTAAAAAATAGTTTAATTTAAAACACTTCCTTCCAAGTTAAAAAATCTTGAGAGCTAAAAATAGTTTCAAAATTAATAATTGTCATACAAAAAAATAATAAGAAGTCTAAAATTATTTGTCTATGACTAAATAAAATATGATGTCATTGGTCAATTTCATACCCACCCTCAAATTAATGAACAATGTGTAACTTACCTTTCTGATTATTCTCCATTGCTCATTTGAATAAAACCAGGAACTTAGGCTAAGATAAAAATGGTTGATATTTTAAATACTGTTCCATTATGCAAAAAATCTGTAAAAAATCACCAAGAACCAATCAACCAATATTGAACATCAAAGATTAGAAATGTCTCAAAATGTCATTTGTTTAACCTGTTCTTCAGACCCAACCTTGAGACTCTTATAAGGTTATACTTCCTAATAAAGTAAATCAACCCCAATTAATTAAAATGCACATACTTACAGTTCTATCAATGCCAACGATTTTTCAATATTTAATACATTTTATCACAAATAAAAGATAGTACAGTATATTTCTGTATTATTAGCCGAGAATTAATTGGAAACATTTCTAGTATACTATAGTGGGCGGTTGGCTTATATTTGGATTGGACTATCTATTTTTTGACAATCTGTATTTTTAGTTGACTGAACCTTATATACATATTATTGGTGACTGCTCTAGCTGGCGGTCACCACAGAGGACCTGTTTTAAATCTGGGTTCTAAACTAAAAAAAATAATTCCTATGAAGAACAATTATATGAATAATTTTAACACAGTCTAACTTGTAAATAGCAAGCTTGCATAAGGAAAATTTAGAATTGACAAGTTATGAAAATCAAATTTGATTGATCAGGTTATAAAAATAAAATGATTGAAACCTTAAACTCGTGGAACATAGCTTTTTAGCATAGCATTTTACAAGCAAAACAAAAAGTAAAAAATTATCTATTGCTTGGATCTGAAAGGTTGGTAATTTTAGACAGTAAAAAACCTTTATTGCATACAGGGTAAGTATAAACATGATAAATATAATCATATCTTAATTTAGAAAATAAAATAATCTTATTTTTGATTGAAAGGTGAAGAAATATTATTAAATTTTAATCCAAGATATTTTTAAAAATATCCACATATTTGACAAACAATAAAAGAGTCATGATGAAGAATTTTGAAGGATAAACAAGATACTAAAAATATTCGCCAAACTTCTTTAATGATCCTTTATCAATGAAAAAGGTTTCTTCAATGACAGAGTTAAAAAAGTAGGTAATTCAGAAACAGATGGACAAAAATTTTAACTTTTTCATGACGAATAAAATCAAAATTTAATGTATTAGCTCGCATTGTAGGACATTAAAAGTTTTTCAAGTTTTCATTAATAAGCCGAACATTGCATTTATGAAATTGGAGTTAAGTTATTATTATTACAGTAGTTTAAAATTTCTAAAGAGACAGAAGACCTTACATCTATAATAAATAGTTAAAGTAAATTAATCGCTTTCTCCTAGGTTTGGCACAATAGTTAATAATTTATCCTATATTTTTATAATTATATTTTTCACACAGGAACCACAGGAACGAAGAAAAACGGGATTACGGGAAAAATAATTATATAATTATTTAATAACCCAATCAGAAGAGAAGATAGCTCATTGCCAGAAAAGGACTCTAAAAGCGCAAAATAAATTAAACAGATGCGCGATTCCAGGGATCTCTGTCCATGATAATTTTGAATGAAAACGTGGTTGTTTTTTAATGATGATTCATAAACAAGGATAATATTTGTTTTATGATTCAAATCAATTAAATTTGCATTTATATATTCTTTTTATCTCGAAATTTGACTATTTCTTGTTTATTAATTTTTAAAAGTAACAACATCAACAGCTAAACTCTTCATTAAACAGACAGATGCCAATGTTATTACGAGTTTTGTGGTTTTGTTTTCATATTAAAATAATTAGTAATTTTAAGCAATTTAATTGTATTAAAGTTTTATTTTGTACTATCTCCTCATATTTTAGTCAAAATCAAGCATTACTGTGATGACGTATAATGAGGAATAAGAGTTGTAAAAGTGCACTGAACTTAGTGCCTGAAGAATGATAAGAAAAATCCTTATTTGTTTACCTGTATGATCAAATAAAAAAAGTATACAAAATGGGTTCTGAGTTACACTGTACCCATGGTGCCTTAACAGATTCTTTTGGCTGGTTGGTGCAAGGAATATTGGCATGTTTGGCATTTACTTGTCTGATTTGTAAGTTTACTATTATCAAAATGTTTTTGTACTGTGATTAAGAGTATCAATGCAATATTCAGTACAGCTTTAGGAAGAGTCCTTCAGCCGCCATGTTTACCCACAGCTCAAGTTATGACTGACAACCATAGAGATCTAATTATTAATACTATTATTAGCACAGCTTTGGTAAGGGTCCTCCATAGTTAGTATTAGTACCTGCGTTTTTAGTGGTTCACCAAATTGAATAGCCAATCTGCCAGTAATCTGTGAAATAGTGTCAACTTAATAGCTGCTAAAGAAAATGGTATCGCCACATGGATGAATCTGACCGAAGCTATGCTCGATTAGCTCATTATGGATATTTACATGACTTAAAATGTTTCTAATTACCTAAATAATTTGAAATGTCGGGACAGATTCCATAATCACGGTTTTCGCCAAATTTGGTGAGATCGGATCTTGCCAAGCTACTACTAACACTACATCTGAATCCCTGGTTATCGCCCAAATTTGGCGAAAACCTCGATTACGGAATATTACCCGAAATGTCAAACCATTATTTGTCTACTTGGTTTCATTAGGATTTATTTTCTTTTTTTATATAAACAAAGTACACTCGAGTAAGTTCATAGTATATAAGTAGTGTCATTATATTTGTTAAATTATTAGGTTCTTGCTTATTAGTCCATTGACTGTTCCGCTGAATCTGATGGTCGCTGAACAAGTATCAGGCTAATACGGAAGAACCAATTATTATTTAATGGGAAATAGCTATGGCGGTAAGAGATGCTTGTGCAAAAGATAACCATAGAATGATAAAAACAACATGAATTTATTGCACTCAATAATAAGGAATAAGGTAAAAAGCAGACTATTGTTTTGTGAATTAGTAGATTGGATCCCCTTCGTCTGTTCTAAAAATTAAAAAAATTTCTGTGTTGGACTAATTATGAAACAATAAATAAGTGAACTAATTATTTACTTTTACATTAATATATTTTTTGTTGTATTTTTGTAACATTTTCTAATAAATTATTTCTTGTCTAGTGAAACGCTTTTGTGAGCCATGGAGGCATAGAAGACCTTGGCTTATATGGTTAGTACTTATTATTTTTTATTAGCATCTTATTGATTTATGTTCTTTCTACATTTCAGTTACTTTTTTAGGTTTTATGATACATCTAAGCAAGGCATGGGTGCTTTGGTGATTCATTTTGCCAACATATTTTTGGCTGAATTCTTTCAAGGAGATCCTTGCACTTGGTGGGTTTTTTTGTTTGAATTTTCAATTAATATGCATTTAAAGAATATGATTCTTATTGTAATTTCTTTTCTATTTTCACAGGTACATTGTGAGCTTTCTACTTGATTCATCGATCGGGTTGTTAATTATTTTTATTGGCATTCGACTCACTCAACATATATCTCGAAGGAAAGGATGGGACCTTTTGGTCTTCGGAGAGTATGGTAAAGTATTAGAATTCATAAATACTTAAAATGTATCTTTTAACTACAGTTAAATAATATTAATTGTACTCACGAGGATAAGATCCATACATATTATATTCTCTTTATGATAGGAAGTCCAATTAAAATTGATAATTTGTAGAAAGTTTTTATACTTCTTCCAGATAGGTGGTTTGAGCTTTTTTCTCTTTACGTTTTTTAGTTTTTCCACATGGTAGATAAGCTTTTTTAAATGTACAGGGTTCTCACACTGATAGATTGTTCCACTGATGTTCTTACTTTGTTCTTATTTTAGGTAAAGCACCATATGTGTATGCATGGTTGTCTCAGTGTGCAGTGTATATAATGCTTATGCTGATAGAAAAAATCATTATTACTTTGATTATTCAATTAAAGTTTTGGGATCAGGTATGCACTTCTATTTTATAAATTAAATCTTTAGATTTTCTGATATTATTTTTAATTTGTTATACAAAGAAAAAATGTTACATACACACATTATTTAGCTTTCTCACCATCTATTTGTTTGTTGTTAGTTTATAAAAATTCATTATATAAAATTAATAAGATTCCAAAAATACCAGAGTTAAAGTTAAACAGCATTTGAGTTTGTAAAGTCAAACTTTCATTTTGTGAACTATAATGTTTCAAAAGTATCTGTTTCACGGCTTTTATTTGGAACCAACGGCTCTTAGAATCATGGAAGTAAGGTCTACTCATTCTCCTAGATACACCTTTACAAGTTTTTCAATGTTATTATGTAGTCTAGAATTGTTTTTAGTTAAATAAAGACAAGTTTTAATTAAAAAATAATAAAAAAAAACCTTCCAAATTTGCGAACTTTTTCTTTTTTGAGGCCTGAAAAAGTGTTATTTTTACATGGTAATATCTCCTTAAATATTTAAGATATCTTCATGGAATTTTTTTCTGTGTGTTTGTCATGATATTTCAAACAGTTTTCGGTACTTACGTATTATACCGTCAACCGTGACGCTGAATTCGAAAACGTTATCAAATCCCAGTGACTTTATTATTACCGTTCTGCTGAATTAGACGGCCGCTGAATGGTCGACGGGATAATACGTAAGTATCCAATTTTCTCACTGGAGTTTTTGTTCCTTTAGTTTTCTTGTTTTCTAATTATTTTTTAAACTTACTTATTTTGCTGCTAGGGTTTACTTCTGTGACCCTAAGGTTTTGCCTATAAATAGCAAGCCTTGGATATAATGGCCAGTTATTTCTGGACACACTATCACTATCCTTTCTAATATCATAGATACCTGTTTATATAGGCCAGTGGCTCCCAAACGTTTTTTATTCGTAGCACCCTTATAAGCTTTACAGAAATGAAAACTTTCAAGCTTTTTAAATTTTGGACTACTGCATCTTAAAACAATTTTTCCATTATCAACTTGGTGATACCATTACATTAAAAGATGAAATGTACAATGTACAAACTTCCAAATATCTTAATTTTCTCAAACTTTTTTTTATCAATATTTGCCTTTAAAAATCAGCCACCCCTCCTAACCATCTTTACATAAATTTTGCTTTCAATGACAATAAAGTCGACTGAACTCTACTGATGAATTGAGTCTAATTTCTAATATTTGAAAATTTCCCAGTGAATTTTTTAAGATTTCAAATTGTTAAACATTTCTTAAATCTTTGAATATTACAAGATCTTTTTAGGAGAGAGATAAATAACTCAGGGCATTGTTCAAGGAATCATTTCAGAATATTTTAAAGAAAACCTTGTTTCAAAACTAGGATAAACAACTCATTCTCCTAAGAATTTATATTCAGAGTTCTTGAAAAATAATACTTTAAAAATTAGGTTGTAAATAGGTTTTTCAATTTATGGGAGGAATTTTCTACGAGCTCTATCTAGATAGAGCTAGTATTTTCCACCCAGCAACTTTTTCTATACATCACACGTTATTATTGATATAATGCTGTGCAAACAGGTACAATGAAAAGTTAAAAACGTTTTTTATTTTGCACATAAAAAAACGTTGTTTTTAACTTTTCATTGTATACACGCGTTGTTATACTTTGCTATGGAAATTGGCTTGTCAGCTTGTGCAAAAAAAAAAAATTATCGTGCAATTTGAACCAAACTGCTTACAGCTCTCTTATAAAAGGTTTGTAGCCTCTGGTAAAAGCTCAGTCCTTTATAAAAAACACTTTTATGTTAGGAATTTCCTATCACTTTTCAGGCACTTCTTATTCTGTTGTGTGATTGGTTTTGACTTGTATGAGGGAGGAGCTAAATTGGGTTCCTGTTGGTCGATTGTTTAAACCAGAAGTCTTGCTTGGCTCTGGTTTGTTTCAGTTTGGGAACCAGATATAGGCAGTATTGTTTTACCAAAGTTTCTATGTAAATGAATCTACGATGTGGATGAAATCAGTGAAATACTTATTGACATTCCACCTAATTTAAATGCTCTGATATGGGTCTAACAGATACGATTTTTGCCTCTGTACTTTGGCCAAGAATTTGTCAAAATAATTTCAATTATCCAGGGCTTAGAAAAATAATTGTTTATTTGTTGCAATTATAAAGTATTTATCAATTGTTGGTCTGTTTCATTCTTTAGGTTCGTAAAATTATTATGTCTCCCATCAAAGATCCTAAAGTTGAAGTAGCTATTGTTGTGCTAATTGTTCCTTTTATAATAAATGTAAGTAAATAAATGTATTTATTTCATATATCTATTATATTGATATTAACTTACACATTTAATTCAGTTTTTAACATTATTATTAACTAATTAATTAAAGTTATTATTTTTTTCTTTTAGCTAATAAACCTAAGTGTTTCGGCTCTTAAAATCAAACAAAAATGGCACCTTTTCTTCTAAAAAATCGACATGATGATATGTAAATTGATTGTATTTGAATATTTAAATTGGCTATAAAACTGAAGAAAAAGTCATTTAATGCTGCTTTCATTAATTTTATAGTTCCCATTAAAAATAGTTATAAAAAATTTCACCTAAATTTAAAAAATGTTACAATTTTTCACAAAAATTTAAATCCATGTAAATTTTTTCCATAGAAGTGTGGTTAAGTTTAAAATCCTGGATTGGTCCCTGCTGATTTAAAAGTCGTGTTTAAGTTAATAAATAAATCTTTTTAACCCAGTTTTGATGCTTAAACATTCTTTCAGGTCTTCATGTTTTGGGTTGTGGATAACTTCTTAATGCAAAAGCATGGCCGTTGGAAACAGTGTGTAGTGAATGGGAAGGTTAAAATTCATTACGAAAGAAGTGATCAAGAGTCTTGTTCCGAGTCTGAAGTCCTGCTATCAGGTGATGACGATTCTTTGGCCGTTGAGGTGAACTGTCAACAAAGACATCCCATGCTGGTTCCAGTTTCATGAATTTCGATTTGAGATTGAAATTTCGAATCAAAGCATATCCTCTCCAAGAACCAAAGATTTCTCTAGGACTATCTCTGTGACCAAAAAAACTTATAGTCACTTGGTACTCTTATGCAAGGGTGAGTGTGAATTGAAATTAAACTTTCTGTTTTCCCTTAGTTAACTATGCCTTAGACATTTTTTACTAATGCTGCATTGGCTAAATCGTTTAGATCTGGTCCTGTTTTGTTCACTGTATGTAGAAAATTGTCGCTGTGGAGCAAAAATCAAAGCTTTACAAGTATAACACTCGATTAACTCAGGATATGATATGGCAGTCGTTTTCAGTATTAAAAGTGTCACCTTCATGGAAAAAAGAAGAATGTTCTATATTTGTATTTGTTTTTAAGTCAATTAAGACTCAGCAGTACGTAATTCAGCTTTATAACTCAAAATTTAACCTAGGGAGAATGTGCACCTGTACTGCTGTTATAATGAGCCATAATAACAGTGTTCTTGAGGATTTTTTTTTTATTGATTGAAGCTATTACAAATATACCTTCTACTTCTACCAAACCATTCTCATAAAGTTTAGAACTTTCCTTGAATCTTGTTGAAAAAAAGATTTAGTTTTTGAATCCTACTAACCTGATACACCAATGTGTTAAACTTCCATAGAATGGTTAAGTAACTTCATAAAATAATTTAAGGTTTTTAAATGTCATTTGTAGTATTTCAAGCTAAAATGAATCTGCATTTAAAAATGAGTGAACTTTAAGCAATGAGTTGGTTTTATAGTTATAATGACTGAAAAGGGTTTAAAAAACTCGGTGTATCTCATTTTAAAAATTATTTTTGATGTTTTTAACTCGCTGGCAAATTAACTAGCATCCCTAACTCAAATACTATGTGTTTAGCCATCCTGCATACCTAAATGTCTATAAAGTCACAAATTTCAATTCCTGCCACTATCTTGTGTAATTGTATAACTATTTTAATACCTACTTTTTAAGTGTTAATGTTAATCATTGTATATTTTTGAAATTAAAATCATTCTCGTCCATAGCTTTTTGTCCACCTGTGAAAACTAGTGTTTAGTTATGTGTGCTTATTTTCCAGTTCCTGAGAATTGTTTATCTACTTAACTCATCCCTTATAATCAATATTTCACTTAATAGAAAAGTTTAACTTTACTTCAATAAGTTTATCTAGATTTCTACCTTACATACTTTTCAAATTTAATTGCACATCAGAGGATCAAATAAAAACCTTAAAATGGTCTTAAGTTCTGAAAAAGTTGTACAGTTGAAATTTAGTGACAGGCAGTGCTGTTCCTTGAGTTTCGAACGATCACTTCCAGGTGCTAGATTGAGGCTAGGAAAAAGAACATCTGCAGAAGGTCATCCAACATGGGTGTCCATAAAAAATCCTTTTTGTTTAAAAATCTAGCCCCTTAGGGCATTTTCCATTCTTTAAAAGTCATAACGGAGAGAATATGAAGTTATAGCTCCCCATATACCAGCTTGCCAGTAAATGCAGTTTTTCTGCATTAAAAAATAAGGTTAGTTTATAAGTCCCTATTACTGTGATTATATATGATATATTTCAATTCGTTTGATGCTTCCACTACTAAAAAAATTAATAACGGATTACTGCTTTAACACAATGCTATTATTATTATCATCATCTCTGTGTTACCATCTTTTAGATTTTGCATGTTCTTTGGTTTTAACCTCATTATTTATATAGGACCACCATCAATCAAATAAATTTTTTTCAGAACTTAATAACTTATGGTTTTCATTCTATCCTCCCTGTATGAAGCATTTAATCTCTAGCTTTATGAAAGTTTTTTAGAAGCACAGGTGGCATTTTGATATAATGCAAAAATCTTTTTTATGTTTGACATCAGAACCATAACAAGTATGTACATAGTATATTGACATAAAAAATTTTGTGATATGGTCAAAAATATTTAAATTATAATTTAATTGATTGTACTAATGCTGGTGCATATTTTATGGTCTCAATATTTATTAACTCAGTTATTTTCCCCTTATAACTGTTATTCTCTCTTACCTTAAACTTTTCATAAGTTACCTAGCTATACAAGTGATTTTAAAATGAACCGTCTCTCTATTCTTAAACGTTATCAAAGAATCAAACGTTCCTCAAAGAATAGATCAATTAAACAATCTGCAAAATTCATGTTATCTGTCTTTGCCTATTACTTTGTTTCATGTTTTCTAGAGTACAATCTGTTTGATTAAGTGCACTAGACTCTGGTATGATGATAAACAAAATTGTGATGACATTCAAATAGTGTGAATTCTGTACAACCCACTTCAGTTTTATAAGTGGGAATTCCCCTGTTTCTTAAATACTGTACTTATAGAAATTTTTTAAAAAAAGTAGTTCTGTATTGTTTTGTTGTTTTCACTACATATATTATTCTGTATGTATTTAACATATTTTAAATTTTATTAATATATATTATATTTTTTATTTCTTTTCTGGAAAGAAATCCAGACCCTTTAAAACTATGGTCTAACTAAAACACAAAGGGCCACCATAAACTTTTCCGCTGGATGTAATAAAACAATTTGCGGCCGGACCACCAGCAGTTTATCTCCCCTATCTGTTTGTATCTCCCCTCGCGCCTGAAAGGGGTCGAAAATTGACCACATCAAGACACCAGCACCATAAACTCAGGTTTCTTCCTGGAGATAAGTGTTTTATTACATCCAGTGGAAAAAGTCTACGGTGCACCAAAATGTGCATGATGTTGATTCCTTAAATATTATTTTGCATTTATATGCTAGTTATTATACATATGTAATGAATACCATACAAAAAATATTGTAAGCTTACAGGATTAAGTCACTTTTGGTGAGTCTTTCGAAAACAGAAGTAGCAGTAGTAACAAAGTAGATCAGTGCAAACGAAAGGGCAGATTCCAAAATCTTGCCTACTGAAATGTGATCAGTTAGCATGATGCAAAAGAAAGTGATTGGGTATTGCCAAATTTGGGGCCGTATCCAGAAACTTAAAACACTTAGAAGAAACGAGACGGGAATGTGATAAGTTTGACACAGGAGGTCCAGAGCTGCTGCTTTTCCTCACATGTGCTCCTGTCAAACACTCTTAAAAGTAATTATACACTGATGATGCAAAATCAAGCTAACACTAGATGTCCGTTACTTTCATAATATATTAATGTCTGAGGACTTTTTTTGGTAATTAGTAGCTGTTCTAGATTTTTTAGAACTATTTAACGGACCACAAAAAGGTTAAATGCAATCTACATAGGATTCAAATCTCGGAACATGGCAGACGAGAGCGCAGGAGTTACTGTCTCCACCGTTCTCGGTTTTCTACAATGTCTTTCTGAATATGGCCCTTGGCACAGAGTAGTTGAACCAAAAGTTACTTAGGTCCTTTCTTCTGTAAGACGACAATAAGTTGCTTTAACATTTTCCCCTACTCTTTTTGCGATGGAGGATAATGATAATCACTTAAACATTTTGCCCTATCGTTTGCATTCTAAAGATTTTTCATGTTTAACATAAAATATTGATTGCATTATATGAGAGTCTATTGTATTTAAAGAATGAGGAATGTGATTTCTAAAGGAACTTCTAAGTAAAATCATTTGCTTTAAAAATATGTTAGAGCTGTAAAATAAAAAACCAAAAGTTGTTAAAATCAAAACAAGCTTTAATGTTTATTTAAATCTGCATTACTAAAATTAATTTCATTGTGTGATTTTTACATGGCCTTTCTTTCATATTCTTGTTTCAATGTTTTGTATATTTTAATATTGTGTGCTCAAAGGACCTAAGTAGGTTCTATACTTCAGTGTAATTTAAGTTACTTAGACAGTGCTTCTAACCCACATTTTGTAATTCAGTTTGATATTTTAATACCCTTGTTTTTAACCAGCAATAAAGTAACATTTTGAAAGTTTCTTTACCATCTCATATTTCCGGCATGGAAATGGATCATTTGCAGTCATTTCCTCTTACACTAGGGAATCACTCAACTTTTTTAAAGATAGGAAGAAAAGTAATTGTGGTCAATTGCATAGCTATTTTTCAATTCAAAACTATGGTACCAAAATGCTCACCTTTTTTCATTTCTCACTGAAAAAATAAGGAGTCCCAAGATTCACAGATTACCAACTACCTATGCAAAGATTAAATTTGCATGCTAATAGACTGATCACAAATTATTATTTTGCTGTTTATAAATAAATTGGCTAACTAATGTTAATAATTTTTTTTTATTGTGGAAACAAAATGAAAACATTGATATTACAAATATTATGCTAGGCCTGCACAACATGCAAAATGCATGTAGCCTGGTAAATTTTATGATACAACAAAGTTTGAGAGAAAAAACTTATGTAAATCTCTTGAATTAATTCAGAAAGTGTTACAGATTAAAAGATGTCTATTAATTTGAAAATAGTAAATATGTAATTATTTTGTATGCTTATTTACCATGAACAGAAAGGCAGGATACAACATCTCTCATAAACACCTAGGCATTCAAAAATCTAATTGAAATTCTAGTTCAAGCTTTCATTATGTTAAGAACTATTACATATGTGAACACATTGTGATAATCAATTAGCAATTTTTTACTTAATTACTTAAACAAGCAAAAGTTAATTTCCATATCCAGATGTGTTTTTCATCACGCAGCATGATTAAAGTTGTGCAGGCCAGATCTTTGCAGTTATTACACTTTATACCTGAATAATTAATTAGTAAGTCAAAAAAAGAGAAATAACTTTATTTTTACAAGTGAACATGAGTTCTCATTAGAAGAACTTAATTTTTAGCATGATTTTAACCATTTTAGTTTCAACTGAAAACTATATATCAAATTGTATCAAATTTGTTAATATTTCAAGTTAATTACAATTAATACCTAGCTACGGACATCTGCCCAAGCTGCCGTGTATTATACTTTTCATTTTAAATACTACAACTTGGATAAAGCACAATTGCTTCTTCAAATATGTTAAAGTAAAAAATATAAAACTTCAAAAGATAACTTGTCTCTCCACCAATTCAGTCCTGTGTATGGCGCAGATTGGCCGAATATGATCTTGCGCCAACTTAACCAACCCCATCAATTCTGGATCCATAAGTTTATTAGATAAATGCCTTACATTAAAAAAAAACATTTAATTGATTTAAATAAATTATTTTAAAGAATTAAAAACCCAACTTTGTTCCCAATTCCTTTAAGTAACATTACGAAGTTAAATCTTGTTTCATCCCTTAATTCTACACAGCCATCCATAAGTTAATTCATGTTTTAAACACTTTTGCTAGTGACATGCTAGTGTTATACTTTTAGCAATTTAAACTAAGTCATTTTAAGCAGACAAAATCATTATCTTTGCTATACAAAGCTTGGTTACTTAACATTTTGAAAAATCCTAGAGAAATTTAAAATTTTAATGGAATTAATTTAAATTTTAAAATAAGTCAATTAAAAACCAGAATGTTTAAAAATGTTTTTTATTTTATAACAAGTTATACCATTATCAATCAAAAATCAAATTCTGCCCAGGCCTAGTGGCCTATCAGGCAGTACCCATCTCCGTTTCATTAGCCTTCGGGCCTGGGGCGCTAATTACTTAGCTTGTGGCTAGCCCAACGCTGGACTCCCAGTTGATTCCCCAAGCGAGCTTGGTGCACATTTTATCGATCCCGGAGGGATGAAGGGCTGAGTTGACCCATGACCAGCTACACAAGTAGACGCCACAAGGCATCGAACCTGGGTCGGTAATGCTCGTAGCCAGGCACGCTGACCACTACACCACTGTGGCCACATACCATTATAAGATCTAACATAATTTAGTTCATTGTTATGTTGGTTAAAATACATCGAAAAGCAAGTTCTTCTAATGGGAAAAAATAACAAGGAATAAAATACATTTTTGACACATAAGACAACTAAATGGCTCAATGTAAACAAATAAACATATCTACAAAGCTTCCAATCAAACTTAAATTAAAAAGATAACATTAATGATACAATGAAAGGCTTTCTCATCTCAACATCAAATGAAAAGGATGGTATCCATTTTTTTTCCAGACTTTGCTTGAAATGAAGAATGATATCTTTAGTTCACATCTAGTGCTGCCATAGCAGAAAATGTTCACCAGGTGTAAATTGTCTTCAAACTTGAGATAATTGAACTGGTGGTGTAAACTCATCCAATTGTTTTTAATGAAAAAGATAGCTTAGGTCTTACTTTTCCCTTATTCAAAATAACTTGCTGTTCCTCTTTGAGTTTTTTCTCTTTCTCCTTCATCAATCTCCGTTTCTCTTCGTCTATTCTGCGCTGGTCTTCTATAATCATGAGTCGCTCTTCATCCTAAACGAAAGTTAAAATTTTTTTTAGGGGTAATTACCACTTAAGATATGCATTGCACAAAACCGGGAAAAATAGGCAAAAAAGCCATAATCATTTTCAGAAGCTCAGAGTTACAAATCCTTGAAGATGCAATATAAGTTCCACAGCAGCTAGCTGTTAATTAGAGGGGCATCTCGAATTAGATAGAATGGTGATTTTTAATTTTCAGTTCAATATTTTAAATAGGGTCCAAGTAAGGAATACACTCAGTTTTCTTAAAGACATAGGTCTCAAAAGTGTAGTACTGGTAGCTAGCTAGATTTGAATAATTCAAATTTATAAGGTACTAACCAGTTTTTTCTGGGCTTCATCAATTTTTCTCTTGTTTTCTTCCAATATCTGTTCGAGCTGTTCTCGCTTTTTCCTTTCTTCTTCCTGTGAAGTGAGAAATAGGATGTCAAAAAAGGGGCTTTTAATACACGGTTGCATACTAGATTAGCCAGAGTATACGTGAGTGGTGTCTAATAAAGCCAATTTTTCAAGGACTATAATATGGCAAAGAATATTAGTTCACCGAAAGTATAGAAAAGGTTTTATCGCATCATAATAAAAATGCAATTAGTTTTTCCAACAAGTCCAGTTAATTACAAAACATCGTAAAAATAAACCCAAAATATATCAGATATAGCTAAATTTCAAGATTTTAGCAAGTTAATTATAATTTGTACAACCCATTCTAAGGTATAGATATACTTCTAATTCACTCAAATATAAAGAATATACAATTAACCAACCAAAACCATAATATTCTCAATTATTAAAAATGCTGCCTCACAAATAGTGGTATAAAATTAGTTTCTGACCAATCAGATGTTGCATTAGTGAAAAATCAAGTAAAATGCAATGAAACTCGCAAAGTTTGTTTATTAAGTAGTTCTGTAACAAACCACAAATGAAAAAAAAAATACTGCTCAGCATTACAAATAGGCAAGTTTCAGTGCATTTTAACTCATAGTTGTTTACAATTTTACTATGCAGCTTGAGAGGAAATGGCTCCATTTCAGAATCCAGAGCACCAAACAGCAGTACCTAAATGCTTGAAAGAGAATCAAAAGACACAAAAGTTGAAGTAGTCTTAAGAATCTTAAAATACATGTACTTAGAAAGGAATTATCAAATGGGAAACATGCAAAATTAATGGGATTTAATTGCTTAATATGTCAGTAAATAATACCCTTTTGATTTGCATGATAGAAGGATTCAACTGTATATTAGTAAACATTACTTTTTGAGTGTATACCGTACAGGTATACATAACACAACTTACTGCACACTCGTGCTATTAAGCAAATACTAGACAATACCACCTGAAACCTACACTATTGAAAAACCCTACAAAGCATAAATGTGAAAATACATTTCAACACCAAGATTAAGATCACAAAAGTGGGCTATAAAAATGCTGCACTTACCCATTAAATTGCATCAACGCTTTCCAATCCTGTTTAAATATCCTCACACTTTAAAGTTCTTTACTTCCAAGTGATTTATGTGCACAAAGTCTTCCTATCTTGGGCCTTTTTGCTTTATTTAAGTTCATAGTTAATTCTATAATTTTAATTTGCTGATTGCCAAATTGAGATGAAAGTTTTAAAGCCATAGTGTTTCATTTTGTCATAAGTCAAGTAGGATAGCAGAGGTAGCTTGAACACAGGAAAAAGCACGTTCCACATGGCTATATAAGTTCTACGGTTGAATCAGCAAGGAGTAGAAAAAGTGTTCAAAACAGTTTGATAATCCAGAACGTTATAGTGTTTGGCTGTAATAAGGTTTATTAAGTTAAAGGCTGCTAAGCCAGGAAGAATACTGCTGTCACTACCAATTAAGTTTTCAACACAGCTTATGAAGCAAACCAAGTACTTGTACATATTTACTGGGAGTAAAAATATTTACATATTCAAGGTAAGTATAGTGCAAATTAAATATTATCCCAATGATACTCAAATATAAGTTAAATTCAGGTCAATATTATAAGTGACTTTGATATTTTCTAATTCATTAAAGCTCATTATATATGAAAATGCTGAGAGTATATTCATATGTCCTTTTATAGAACTAGAATATAAAACTAGAGGGCTGTTTAAAGAGTAAATTTCCCTGTTGTATTCCTTATGTATAAAAATATCATGATAAAAAAACTATACCTCACCAATATCCAATTGAAGCGCTTGGAGCAATAATGAGCTGACTACAACAGCTTTACATTAAAGTTATCTCTTTGTTGCTCCAAACGCCACAATTGCCGTCCAAAACAGCTTTCACTCGTCTGAAGTTTCCGCAGCTTACATCTATACAATGAACCCTAATGTTGTTTTACATTTAACTTAATTAATAATATTCATTCAATCTTCTAAGAAATAAACCACACACCTTGAAAATTATTTAGAAAACGAGGGAAGGAGCATTTAACAACATGTTAGCAGCATTCAGAAGTTGAGAGAACTGATTTGAATAACAAAATGAGTTTGGTAAGATATTTTTAACTTTTCTAAACAATCTAGGCTTTTTATTAAAAGTCAAAGCAAAATCCTTATTGGTTATTAAAGAACCAAAACATTCTAGCCAGCCAGAAAGATTAATTAAGGATGGAAATTACAAGTCATTACAGTTACTAGTTGAAAAGATTGAAAAAATGTAAACAAGAGATCCTCTCACCCATTTTTACCCCTGATTTAGAAATCTGAATCTTGCAAGGTCAGATATCTTTAAAAAGTATTGAGCACAGAAAGAATGTACTTTACTTATGAGAAGGAATTTTGAAATATTCAGATGATTTTCAAGGATTGAAAAGAGGAATCAAAAGAAATTAATTTAAGTAACTAAAAAAGGTAATGATGTACTATGAAAACTACTGCTTTTAAATAAGATTGTATTTTATAACATGATTCAATTGTTTGAGTATTAGTGAGGTCTACAGGAATAATTTTAAAAAAGCATGCTAAGTACATCAGTACTACTTAATTTAGCCACAAAATTTTTTTTCTACAGAAATGTACTTTTTGACTGATTTTAATAATATAGAGAGCTTTTTACTTAAAAACTATGTTTCTAATTATAGAAATCCTGTTATACTATACAGGAAATAAAAAACAGTGCTGAAAACAAACACCTAAATTTAGGTGTTCCAACCATTAAAACGCGATGGATTAAATTTTAGTGTTATTTATACGAGAAAATTGCCAAAATATTTCCACACAAATATTTATACTAAATATATTTTGAAGGGGAAACAACAAAAAAAAAGAGTTACAAGTGAATGAAATGATTGATGTTAATTCTGAACTGGCTATCTGTAAAGTAAAGAAAGTAAGGTGTGCTTTTGAGAGAATTAATAGATGGGTTCTTTCATCACACCCACTTAAAAAAAAAGTCCCTTTTCTTATAAAAGACCAAGGAAGTCAATCCTGCAAGATAAAGAGAAAGCACAGTTGAGTACACTAAAATATGACATTTGCTATTACCTCCTTTGCTTTTTGAGCTTCAAGCTCCAGCTTTTGACGCCTCTCCATCTCTTCCAACATTTGTTTCTCCATTATTTTCTTGGCCTCCTCTACTCGGCGCAACACTTCTTTTTCAATGTCATCTTTACGTTTTTCGAGTTCTTCCTCGACTCGTTTGGCAACAATTTCTTCGATTCTTTTAGAAGTCTCCTCTTCTACTAATCTAGATTCTAATTCTTTTTGTCGCCTGTAAAATGAAAAAAGCAATTGGAAAAGGAAGAGAAAGTAGTTAAACTTTACATAACAAGCTCCGATTAAATTTTTGATGGTTATTTCTTACTTAAAACTATCTTAATCCATTTGAAGTAGAAACCCTTAAGAAAACTTTTAGTATTCTCAGAACAAACACATGTAACAACACATTAATTAGAGCTGTCATTCAAATATGCAATTAAGTTTGACCATACACACTAGACCTAAAACTCAAAATTTTCAACAAGTACTATGTAATAAGTCTGAAATAAAAAGTCAGTGTCATGTATGTAAAATTATTACAAAAGTATTGAAATAGAAGAACCAAACCTTCAGAAACAATAAATCTTAAATATCGCCTACTTACAATACATATCTTTGATTTTTCAAAAGGTCTTAACTTTATTATTAGCTGTGAACTACAAAAGTAAAGAATGTTATAAATCATCAATGAGAAATCTGGAAAGAATAAGAACAAATGCAAATATTACAACACTAAAACACTTAAATTTGCCCTGTTTAGCTTATTTATTGATGGAAATGGAAGCTACTTAACATTTCACCAGCTTAAGTATCATAATTAAAACAAAACGAGGAGTGGGGTAGAAAAAATATCCCAACTTTCTAGGAATATAAGATACCTATTATAGATAGATATATAAATCTAAGAAGATTATCATACATAGAAGATAACATATTTTAAATTTGACCAGCAATATATATTCCACTTTCATTAAAAAAAGGAAGATGTTTTCACAAGTGACTTTCCTATCACTGGTATATAGATGTATCTATCTAGAAAGAATTTTATTTGTTTTAGGAGAATTGGATGTTGTAGAAAGAATGTAAAATAAAGGAAACACCTTAAGGCATTTAAATTTGATTGAAAATTGAAAAACTGGACATCAAAGGACTAAATAAAAAGCATTTTGTAAAATTTCTCCTCCTCAACTTTATTACACCATTAGTTTATTATTGGGTTCCAACAGCATAACAGTTTATGATTATTATGTAGCTCAGTTATAAAAAATAGGTACTTAACCTAATTTTAAAAGTAGTAAAATATTAGTCTAGTAACATAGTCAAAAATATACTCTTAAATTTAACAATGAATATCTACATAGTCAAAAAGCAAGCCCTGCATATTAATAAACATTAATTAATAATGTTTTACATCCTAGAAAATAAAAACTTTAGCTATCACTAAGGTAGGCAAAACTATTTTAAATACTACATTAATACATACTGCAATATAGAGGAAATTCTAAGTTAAAAATAAATGGTGTGAATTTTGGTATAATTAAATTAAATATAATTACTAATAAATTAAGACAAATAAGAACAAAACATGAAAATTGATCCAAACATGACAAACTAAATATTTTGATACATTAAAAATGACTTAAATATATTTTGAAAAAATTAGAGAAGAATGATGCACTAAACCTCACTTTAGTCATGTAGTATTTTGCAATTATTGTGAACAAATCAAATAGATAACAAAACACATAACATACACAATTAATAAGGAATTCTTAAAATCAATACTTGAAGTACTACTTGCAGCAACAACAAGCTAACTCCAACAACTTTACATTTAACCCTTTCAATCCTAAGCTGCCTGAGATTACCGTTGAATCTTACAGAAAATTTAGGGCAGCTAGGACTGCAAGGGTTAGGTTAGCTCATTTTTGCTGTGAGCTTTTCAATTCTGAAATGCTAGCCTATTCTTTTCAGTTTTTTTACACAGTCACTGAAAAAGGTTAAGGGGCACAACTTCGATAAGAGTTCCTCCAGTCGCCATGTTTATCCACAGCTCTCACAGCAATATGCTTAAGTGTTTTCATCATTTGAGCTTATGGGTAAACATTGAGGCTAGAGGACTCTTATTGAAGCTGTGTCGGTAATGGTACAGTTCCGTTACCTGTCCTGTTAAAAAACATCAAGCTGTTTTGAGTGCCAAATAACAGTGA
This sequence comes from Tetragnatha montana, assembly GCA_963680715.1. Lineage (NCBI taxonomy): Eukaryota > Metazoa > Arthropoda > Arachnida > Araneae > Tetragnathidae > Tetragnatha > Tetragnatha montana. Next base: position 56,673,481 of record OY796676.1, on the reverse strand, counting down.
TAGTGATAAATCCAAAAATTGCAAGCCAACTTATTAAAATAACTTATAGGTACTGATAACAATAAAAATTGGCAATATTTCTGTTACTTGGTGCCCAAAACAGCTTGGCCATTTTCATACGGGACAGATCACAGAATTGAACCATATGTAACCTAGAGACTCTGAGGTACTTTTTATCTTGACCTTTACTTAAACCTGGAAGAGCTCACACCAGTTGAGGGGGTGCTCATTTGCAAAGCAAAAGAGGACTGAAAACCAACAATCAGAATCATCTATGAGTGACCCCCAACTGGTGAGAGTGCTTCTATGTTCAAGTAACTAAAACTTGGAGCTGTACCAGCTAAAAAGAATGACTGTTGAAGACAATAGTATACTAACATATTATCCACATGCCAGCGATTAATCTTCCATGATTTTGATTTTACTGTGTTTAGAAGGGTTTTTTATGTTTTTAATTGTATTCTTATTGAACACTTGATTGAGTAGGTAGCAATTAGATTGTTTGTTAATTCTTCTTTCGGTACTTACGTATTATCCCGTCGACCGAGACGCTTAATCCAAAAACTTATAAAATCCCATTGACTTTACTATTACTGTGCAGCTGAATCAGACGGCCGCTGAACGGTCGACGGGATAATATGTAAGTACCCTTCTCTCTGTTTTACTTTTGTCGCTAAACAGGTCAATGGCATGCAGATAGTACGCAAGTACCTAGACAAATGTAGAGAGACATACTAAGAAACTATTTGAGTAAAGTATTCAAGTTTCTTGGAAGAAAACAAACTAAATACATTTATAGTGTTTAAAATACCTTAGCCTTTCCATTTCAGCTAGTCTTTCAACTTCACTTAATTTCTTAAGTCGTCTCCGGTGAGAACTGTAGCTACTATCTACATCATCACTGCTACTACTAGATGAAGATGATGATCGCTTTCTGGAAAAATAGATTCGTATTGAAAAAGTTATTTGAGGTTCAACTGTAACATGTGTATAAATACCCTACTTTATTTAAATATAAACACATATACATTTCAATTTCAAAATTTGCTTTATTTTCATTAATATAATATTCAATACATATAGAGAATTCAAGTACAATGTACCATGGTTAATAAAAAGTGAAACATTAAGATACTTACCTCTTTTTTATTCCATCTTGTAAATGCCTGATATCCAGTTTATTAAGTTCTAATTTAGATAACCTAAAAATAAATAATGAACATTAACATATTGTGTATAAAGTAATAAAGATGGTAATACTATAAATCAGAAAATGCAGATGAAGTGAAGAAATTTTTTATTGATATTAACCAAATAGGCACAACTTTAATAAAAGTCCTCCAGTCGCCATGTTTACACACAGCTTTCACAGCAACATGCTTAAGTGTTGTCATCATTTAAGCTGTGGGTAAACATGGCAGCTGGAGGACTCAATCGAAGCTGTGCCACCAAATATTCTTAAAATACCAATTAATATTTCATATTTCTTGGTTCAATTCCATTAACAGTCCCGCTAAATACCACCATCCTTTTTTTGGACACCAAAACTTGCTAAATAATTTCAAATTCATAGATTAAAATGTTTAATTGTATCAATAAAATTGTGTCGATATTTCAATATATAGCATTCAAAAGAGCTTGGCGGTGTATATAGCAGGATTGCTGACAGAATTGGACCCATTTCTTAAATAACAAAAAATATGAAAACACCAAGTTTGATGTTTTATGATTGAAAATAGCTAACCAATATATTAATTAAATATTTAAGAAAAATTAACAAAAAACGCTCAGTTTGATCCGAGTCTTTAATAATTACTTGGATTATATATAATACAGGAGTTCGAAATATTTAAAATCTTGAAATGAGGACTTAGCTTGCTTTGGTTTTACTTGAGATTTGCAAAATTTTATGTACAGACTTGTATTCATAAACTTAAAACAGCTCATTTATAGCTTTACATAGAGCTAATACAATCATGTGAATTTAATTAACCATCAATGAAAAAATAAAAAGTTCTGAGTCTGCTTACCTCGATCTGGACCTTTCCCTAGAGTGTGATTTTTTAGATTTGCTGCTCCGTTCTCTTTTTTCTTTAGAATGAGATCGTTTATGAGAGTGTTTACTTTTATGTTTGTGACGTGAAGGCGATCTACTTCCACTTCTCGATCGCCCCATATTGTGTAGTTAAAAGGAATTTAAATATACTTTAAGGCAAAATTGTCCAAAGCGTCTGCACAGCACTCGGATATGAAATACTTCCTATCTCGATCAAGGATATACAAATCAGCTAATGGAACTATTATAAAGTAAGTACACCTTGATTAGTTTCAAACAGAATGCAATAAGCTGCTATTATTAAGGTTAAGGCAAAGGTGTGATAGGTGATAGCTAGAAATCACTTCAAGTACGACGCTTCATTTCATTTACTTCACCATCACCATTTACCAATAAAATGAATAAACAAAAAATTTCAGACAGATAGATAGATAGAAATCTTGAAATCGATTAGCTTCATTTATTATCGATAGTAAATGAAAACTAAACTTTTATAATTATTAAATATTCTTACAGAAGTTTCTTTTAAATTGGTTGGATTCCCTTTATTATATTTTGAAGTATTCTTTCATGATTTCCTTAAAATTTAAATTTCCTGATAGGAGATATTGGATTTCAGATAAATTCTATAGCAGCAAAACAGACTGAGAACACCTCATCTTCAACAGTTGTTTTATTTTCGTTTTCTATTTCTGCGCAAAATGTTTTCGTTCCAAGTGCACTAAGCTGAAAATATATTCTTTTAAAAATCTGTTAAAAAAAACTCCTATATGGGGTAATAAACCTTTTCAGGAAAAATTTTAATTCCTTTTTATATTTCTGTTCAAGTTATTTTTGTTGTATTCGTTTAATATATTGTTTGATACAAATATACCGAGTCAGGTAAATAACGCAATGCAATGCCCTAAACATTTTAATTAAGTTCATGCATTGAAAACACTTTAACGTAATAACCTATTCATATTTTTAAGGTTTGATATTTGAAGAATCATGTTGGGTCGCAAGCAGAGTATGAAAGGAGATGAAATTAATGCAGACTATGGTGCTGGTGAAACCTTAACTCAACTGGGAATATCAGGAGATGTGGAATGGGTAACTATCCGTTATCTAATTCCATAAAAAATCCACAAATAGGTAAATCCAAAGAACCCGGCGGCATATTTGGCAAAATTTGGTATTGCCAATGCCAATCAATGCCGTTTATTGGCGAGTAAGCAATTCAACTTCTATATAGAACTGGTTTGGGTTTGCTAGAATTCCCTTTTTTATAGCCATTTTTGGCACCAAGCCTGGCTTTTTTGGATGCCCCCCCCCAAATATTTTGGACACTATTAAGGTCTGTTCGACATTTTTGAAGATGGAGTTGAGTGGGAGATTTGTGTCCTTCCCTTCAAGTGCCTTCGACAATACTTTGGTGATCGAAAAGCCATTTATTGGAAAGTAAACTATTCAACTTCTATAGAACTAGTTTGCCAGAATATACACTATTTAACACCATTTTTGGTGCCAGTCCCAGTCACTTTGGATTACCCAATAGTAAAATATTGTCTAAATTTGTATTATTCCTATCTACTTAGTGAGTATCTGAAAGAGTACATATAACTTTAAGGGGGAATTGACTACCCAAAGGCAAATCTGGATGCTATTAAATTGTGAGCTAAATTCAATGAAACAAATTCAATCTTGACATCATGATTGTTAGAGAGCGTTGGTGTGGGAAAACCAGTTGATAATACCAAAGGAGAGAAACCTAGAGCTCTGTGAAAAGCAGATGTATCAGAAACTAATTTAAAAAGGAAGAAAAAGGGAAGGAGTGATCTATCTTGTGGGGTTAGCAGATTTAGTACATTATCACTTTGGGTAATTCTGTAATGTTCTCGAAATAAATATCAGCCCTGAATTACATAGGGAAGTGGGGTTGCAAATTTACTCAGACCCCAAAGGGTTGACTAAAGTTGCCAGAGGATCAATGAAAGACAGGTAACTGTAAGCAAACTGTTGGAGAAAGAAATAAAATTTCAGTGTCAATTTACCATACTTTGACTTAATATTTATGAAAACTTGATTTTCCTCTTAAAATGTTGTCTTCAAAATGTGACAGTAACATTGTTATTGTTGGCTTACCCCCTAAACTGATTTCTAGTTTAATAAAAATATCGGTTCAATTCTGTTAGAGTCCCCGCTAAATATCGCCCAGTTCTTTTAGACAACAAAAAGTAGAAATATTCATAAATAATTTCAAACTTCTGAATTAAAATGTTTAATTAGATCAATAACTAATCAGTTTATTAATAAAAGTCAGAAAAATTTGTTGATATTTGGATATATTTAGCGATTTGGATATTGGCGATATTTAGCGGGGACTCTAACGGAATTGTACCAAAATATCTGTTGATTTGAAGTAAATCACTATATTTTCATGAAAGAATGGTAATAAAATGAAATTTATGTTGATAATTGAAGAATAAGATATCTAAAAGATGGTGTATATCACCCATAAAATGTTGTGAGTGTTTTCCTTAATTGACCTATGTTTAATTTTCTAGTTATGGGTGAGAAGACTGCTACGTCTATGTGCTCTTTTGAGTTTGGTGTCTGTGAGCTTAAACACTACTCGTACCTTTGAACGTAATGAATACTTGTTTTATGCAACTTTTGTATCTGATATTGTTGTCACAATTCTGTTCACTATTGAAATGATTGTGAAGATGTCTATTCGAGTATTTCGTTTGGTAAGTGGTCTTATTTTTGTCATGTATATATTTTAACTAGTAAAGCATTTTTGGGTGTGGATTTCCTGAGTTGAATTCTGTCCACAGTGTTTTATAACTAAACATTGTACATAACACTTCATCAAGAAAGTTATTTCATTAATTTATCCAGTGAACATATTTTTTTCAACTGTTAAGTTCTTTCACTTTTTAAAATCTGCTTTAAGTATAGAACATGTCAAACATGCAATTCCACTGCACTCATTTTTTTTTCAGTATGGGGTCGTTCATACATATTACCTAAGTACTTAAGGGGGGGAGAGGATTTTCTCTTTGCTTATTTTTCCTGACAAGAGGGGAGGGGGTATGAGTGATGCTTACGAAAGATGTTACAAACACTGAATTTTCAAAAAAGGAAAAAAAATTCAAGCATTTTGATTTTACAAGGAAAATTTTAACGATAGGTTAGGTATTTATAAAGCATAAGGAATTTCGGAAATCTAGACACTTCTAAACACATTTTGTACAAAATAAGGAAAGGATCAGGCATTTTTCTTTATGTAATTAGAGGGGGGTTTGAGGTTTGCTTATCTTTGCTGACAAGGGGGGAGGGGGTTCAAAAGAGACGATAAACATGCTTACGTAATATTTGAACGGCCCCTGTGTGGTTACTTCTTTTAACAATAAAGTCTTAAAAATTGGGTTTGTTAATAAGTTAGAAACCTATATAGTGCTGTCCTAGTCTATTTAATGTACCAAAATGAAGTGGTAATAGGGTGTAGTGTAATAGGGTCGGTATATTCATTCACCATCAAGTACTGATTTATTTTCAATTTATACAGTTAATTACTTGAATAAGATTTTGTCTTAATTTGGTACATTGTTTGAACAAAATATAAAAGATTAGAAGGATTAAAATTAGCATATTAATTTAATTTCTTACCCAACATATTTTATCCTCGCTTTTTTAATAGGGGGATTATGCTTATTTAAAAGACCGATGGTGCCAATTTGATGCTACAATGGTATTTTTTCTGTGGATTTCTGTCATTTTGCAGGTATGTTTGAAGATTATAAGTAACAATGTATTCAGGGGTGTTATGAGTAAGTTATAAGCATCAATGTTTATTTTTTTAGACACATGTCAGTAAATTTACTGTATGTATTATTTCGAATAATAGTTGAGAAATTAAAAAGTTCTGTTGTATTTTTTTTTTTATTTTTTTATGTCATTAATTTTAGATTATAGCTCTATTTTTATGCTTGTATTTATCAATCCTGTTTATATTAAGGACCATGTATTCAATGAATCGGTAAGAATTAAAAAAGTAACACTTGGTTGAAATGGGTAGAGAAGAAATTACTTTTTAAACCTGGAAAGTTGGCAGGTCTAAGGATATTACTCAGTGGGATGATAGTTTAAAGTAAAAGCAAATTCAAATGAGTAAAATGCAGATCTTTCAATTCATGCAGCTGAAACCTGTGTTTTTATATTTTAGATTTTTGAGATGCTGCTGGTTGTGCCAAAGTTTTCTTATCTTTCAATTCTGAGGGCGCCTCGACCATTGATTATGATTCGATTCATAAGAGTGTTTTTAAAGTTTTCTATGCCTAAATCAAGAATCAACCAAATCTTCAAGTACATTTAAATATTTTATAATAAAAAAATTGAATTTTTTTTATTTTTACCTTTGTATGTTTATTCTTTGTCATTTCTTTACAGGCGGTCAAGTCAACAAATTTACAATGTCACTTTATTTTTCTTGTTCTTCATGTCACTTTATGGACTCCTAGGAGTGCAATTTTTTGGTGAAATGTCAAACCATTGTGTTTTAAATGGAACCAACCCTGAGTAAGAAACTGCCTTTAATTAGTTATTAGGAAGAATTTCATATCCAGGTTTTAGCAAGAAATTTATTTTTTGATTCTGTAATTTAAGATGAAAGATGATCGTATTCACCACTAAACTGACAATGAATTTTTCATAAATCTTTATGTATTATATATTTTGCATCATCAGCAAATTAAAGTGAAAAATATTTTCTTTACTTGTCTTTTGCTTTTAAAGCCCACTTAAGTTTAAAATTCCACATCGTGTTTGAGTTTGTAAATATTTTGAAATAACATTTTAATTTAACATAAATTCAAAACCTTGTTGTGACCCGCAGTATGAGAACCTCTGATCTAGAATAAAACAAATTCTTGGGTAAAGCACAAAATAAAATGGAAGAAATCTCTGATTATACGGTTTGAATTTATTTTTTAATGTTAGTTTCAGAAAAAAAATTACTTTATTTACTTTTGCATGCTGCATGAGTACTTTTTTATTATCACTTTAGATTTCAAAATGGACATGTTCTTCAACAGTCAATATGACTATCTGTATCAAAGTTTGATTTTTCTCATAATGCTCATGATAAGTGAATTTTTTTTTGTTACAGGAATGTGACTCTAGATGATCTTGCTATACCCGATACTTATTGTTCTAATATCCCCGATGCTGGCTATCACTGCCCAGATGGAATGGTTTGCATGGAACTGAAACTACCTAAAAGTATCTCAGGTTTTAATGGGTTTGATGATTTTGGTAAGGGAACATTTGAACATAATTGCTATAGGGGTGAGTAGGGCACCTTAGGACACTAATTTTTATTAGATTATTTTATGCAATTATACTTATTTTAACACAGTTAATATATTAAATATACTCCTTTGCACATCTAATACAATTAATTTTCCTTTCTAAAATATTAATGAATACATGTATTTTAATATCAACATAATTATAAAAACATAAATACACTTTTATTAAAAAATGCTATTCAAACTACAAGTGAGAGTAACTTTGCACCCTACAAAACAAGAAAACTGATATGAATAATTTTCTAGATGCACAAGATATTCAAATTTCATTTATTAGTACTTATAAACATGAGTTCATAACCATAAAATTGCATCTGAAAAGTTAGGTATCCCAAGGTGCCTCACTCTCCCCTATTCTTAATTATATTTATTTAAATAACTAGGGGGCCTGCCCCCTGCTCGCTATCGCTCACCAACCCCCGGAACTGCTTCGCAGTTCTTTTTAGATCGCTTCGCGATCTCAGCGAGCAAAGCTCGCTTGTTCCATCTTACCAATCACCCCGCTGGTCGGCTTAATTAATGCTCCTTTACAACCGAAACTACTCTTGCTAATAAATAATTTAATCCAAATCATCCCGAAAAAAACTATTGCTGAAATATTACTTTCCTAACTTAAATTGAAAATAAAAGAAATCACACATAGTGAGCTATCGCTCACCAACCCTCTTAACTGCTTCGCAGTTCTTCTCAGATCGCTTCGCGCTCTTAGCGAGCAGAGCTCGCTTGTTCATCTCAACAATCCAGCAGAAGCCTTTTCTCGGCTTAATTAAGCCTCTTGTAATACCGAAAATACATCTCTCTTGCTTATCAATAATTTAATTGAAATAGTCTACTAATAACCATCAACCACTTTGTAGAAAAAAGCATTGTTGAAAATAAAAGAAATCAGACTCATCATAAAACACGCATAAAACTCGTCTGTTTCTCGTGTTTCTCTAGTGAACGGCGAGAAAGAGAAGAAAAAATTGAAACTTTGAATCTTAATAATTCTAAAACTAATTAGAATTTTTGAAAAAACAAAAAGCCAATATTTTTATAAAAATTATTTCTATGTGCCTTTAAAATATCATAGTTCTACTGTGATTAGTTTTGCTTTTATAACGAAAAAACAGAAAAATCGCCAAAATTTTCGAAACTTTAAAACTTAATTACTCCAAAACTAATTCGAAATTCGAAAAAAGGGCGACGTGGTGCAAAACTGCACATCTAAGGGTATGTGTCTGCAAAAAATCATATTTCTGCTGCTAATAGATTTTGCTGGGGGCGAACTCGCAGCAGAAAAAAATAATTTTCGACTTTGACATTAAATAACTCTAGAACTAATTAACTCATCTATAAGCTTTTAGAACGAAAACGATCCTCATACATTTGTCAAGCAATGTTTAAAATTTCACAAATTTCCGTGGAATAGTTTTTGCGTAGTGAGAGTTCAAAGTGTTCTAAAATAAAATTTTCAAAAGCAGCGGCGGCCGCGGCGGCGGCGGCGGCGGCCGCGGCGGTCACTGTTACTTTTTTTTAATATAGAGAGAATCTATCATGTTTTATTTAAATGAGAAAGGTTGGTACTCTCTGAATATGATGGATGTTTTTTATTTTCTTTTTAACATTGATAGAGGTACTTAAAAATTATGTTGCCATTTAAATGTGTGATAAAATAATAAACAAGAAATTTAACAGTAATTTTTCTGTTGTTAGATATTGTAAAATACTCTTTATTATTAATTGTTTATGAATTTTAAATTGCTTTCGTTAAGTCTGCCTTAGACCAAAACTATAGCAGTGCATTATTACAGCTTCTTAATCAATTTATTTCAGAAATCAGTTAAAAACCTACTTTCTTATTTTTTTAAATGAAAACAATTAACTTTTTAGTAGCTTGCTACATTGAAATGAGGGATATTTATGTTAATTTTTTTTTTAAGTACCTAAAGGTTTTCTTTCTCATTTGGATATTTTATAGACCTAAGATAATTTCTAACTTTTCTTCTTCCTTGAAACAAAAATAGTAAAAATTTTGTTCTTGATTAGTTTCTGCAATAATCAGTACTCAAGCCTATTTTCATAGCTTAACTTTAATTTTTGTTGTTGAAGATTTGGTAATAAAAATGTGACAGTTAGAAAATAGCTCTTATTACTTCTGTTTTGGTTAGTATGAGGACCATTACTTTTAAATAACTTATTTCAAACTCAAAACTCAAAACTTCTTATTTTCACTCAAAAATAGCAGTCAGCTAATTACAAATGTTGGTATAAAAATCTTCATTGTAAATTAAATATGGTTTAGATGTATATTTATGAAAAGTGAAAAAAAATTGTTTTAAAAGCCTTAAAAATCATTTCAATATTCTGATGAGAGGTGTATAGATTTGATCAACCCTTCAATAAAATAATTCATAGTTCCAATCTATTTGTCACATGGAGGTAATAAGTGCCATGGTATTTGGGAACAATTCTATTAAAATGTCTTTTTAAGACAGGTTCATAAAAAATCTTAATCTCTATGGGTTTTTACTGTAGTCTGATGGACTGTAATTAAATAAAATTAAAATTTCAATCCCAGATACTCTTTGTATAAAATTGATAAAATACAGCAGTGCAAACCATGTAGCAGATAAGCCACCATAAATGAAATTCCCTATAGATTAGAGCAGAAATTAGATAAGGGATGTATGTCACTTGACTGGTTTCTGCACTAAAGCTGCATTTTAACATGATGCATCCTTACTTTAAAATCATTATTTTTTTTCTGTATATGTATTAAAATGTGTATCTCTAAATAATCATTTTGCAACTTATTAAAAAATGTGGTGTTTGGCTGGTTTCTGAAATAAATGGTTCAATTATAGTATCATTTAGTGCCTTGTTTTAAAACTAAGCCAAACTGATAAATTTGGCTTCTCAGTTATAAGTAAGATAGTTGTGCTGTTGTTGTAACAGCAAGTAAGAAAGTAAAATATACTTACAATATACTTTTAATGAGGTTAAAAAATGTTGCTTTCATGATTACTTCTGAATTTCAGCCCACAGCTTTTTTACTGTGTACCAAGCTGCTTCTCAAGAAGGCTGGGCTCTTCTTATGTATAAAGCCATGGATAGTTTGCCTGCATGGAGGGCCATTTGCTACTTTACTACCATGATATTTTTCTTGGCTTGGTTAGTAAAGGTATGTCAAAATTTCTGAAACTTTTGAAGAACAACTTTGGGCCTCACAAACTCTAATTTTTCTGATTACTGCACTGCCTGTAATTTGAAGGGAGCTAGAAAAACATCCAAGTGACCATTAAGGTTGATTTTTTTTTTTTTTTTGGGGGGGGGGGGAATATTTCGCTTTTTCAGCACACATGCTTAATAGTCATCAAAGTATAGATGGTATTTTTTTTATAGAGAAATAGAAGGGATTAACTATGTTACAGGATTCTGTTTAGAAGAAATTTGAATCCGTTTTCGAACCCTTAACAAAATATTTCGTTGTAAAACAGACCCTTCACAAAATATTTTACCTTTAAAAACGGGCTCCTGGCTGAAAAGTTTTAACGCTTACTTCAAATTCACAAAATTATGAGTAGATTTTCACAATTTTTACAAAAACTAGACCATTTACAAAAAGTCTGGAATGACTCCTGGTTAAGAGGCCTAACCCTGCATATTCTTAACTTATAAAGCTTCTCACAAGGGTATAGATGGCAGGAAGGTTCACAAGTGTAATATTAATTTTGCTTTTCATAAAAATTAGAAACTTTTTTGCACAGAGCCTTTTTTCTTCCAGAATGTTTTCATTGCTGTTATAACAGAAACATTCAATGAAATTAGAGTTCAGTTTCAACAGATGTGGGGAGATCGAGGAACAATTCAAACACAATCTTCTGCTCAGGTATGACATATCTTCAACTGATTGTTTTTAACAGTGGTTTTTAACAGACAACATAGTTTTTTATAGCATAGGGATACTGTTATGGTTATTATAGTTTTTTTACATCGTAAAATAATCTATTAATCTCAGGTATGTTATAACATTAACACTTTTAAATAGTTTTTCTCAATAAATTTGAGTGTCTCACAGTTCTCTAGATTGGGATACTAATATAAGGTAATAAAGTTTAATTTGAAATAACTTTCAAATTCAAAATTAACTCACCAAGGGCAAGTTGACAAATGGAAATTTCATTCCCTGCCAAAGTTTCCCAACATTGGTCTCCTTGGAAACATTCCATGAAATCTGAAAAATTGTTTAACCCCTTCCCTTGTAATAATACCAGATTTTATTTTAAAATTATTATCATTGTTATTAATTTTTCTGTATGAATTAACCATATCATTATTTTTTACACTGATTTTAAATTCTACTATTGCAATATTATTTTTATGAACTCCTGTGGGTTGATGCACTACTGGTTGGTTAAAAATGCTATATGAAAACTTATATTTTGAAATTAATTATCATAATTGATCAATAAGCTTCAGTTTAAATTGCTATGGTAATGGTTAATGGGTGTGATCCTTAAGAAAAAGGCATCTATTAAATTATAAAAGAAAAGAAAAAGTTGTTGTAAATCAAATTGCATTTCAGCTAAAGAAGATTTCTATTAACTCTATAGGTACTGAAAGGAGATGATTCGGGATGGAAGCTTATCACTGTAGATGAAAACAAAGGTAGAGGCAAAGCTCCTCACTGCTTCCAAGTGTTTCTTCAATCTGCTGTCTTCCAGGTTATTGTAATGATGGTCAATGTTGCCAATGCCATAGTTGCAGCTAGTATTAAGTTCGAGCATGATGGTAGACCCAGAGAAGAATTTTACAAGCATTACTATCTAGTTGAAGTAAGTAGGTTTACTCTTCTTCATTAAATATGTTATTTTCTTGAAACTAAGATTTTTTTGTATATATTTTTATGATGCAACAGTGTGAGTATAGATGTAGGATTTTTTAAAATCTTACTTCATGTTCTGAAGAAAATCTATATACACTGCTGGGCAACTGAAATGGTGAATTGAATAAGAATTGAGCCTTCCCTGATCTTAAGGGGCCGAGAAAATCAGTGAGGAGTGTTGTCTCCATAGGTGTCCATAACAGCCACACCCTTCAGTATGGCTTACCGGCACATTTACCAGCCCGAGTTGCAACATTGAGGTTTTGCTGCCTGTTGTCCATCTTTATCTTCAGGCCTCGTTTGCGGACAAGACTCGAGAGAAAAACGCACAACCACATGTTGCTCGCAATGTCCCAGCTTTCTTCTTATCCCCCTATGTTGTATTTTTACCCTGACCTGCCCATGAAACATGTCTGGTCAATGAAGAGAAATCACCTAGCCCAGTATGCAATTTGCATGCATAGGGAGGGAACATGGTCCTCCTATCCCCAACAACCCATTTAGAGCCCCTTTCAATCAATACCAAGGCGTGTGGCGTTAGTTATGGACACCTATGGAGACAACACTCCGAAGGCTGAATTTTTAATCAAATCACCTTGATACTATTTGGAATCGTGGAAATGAATTTGGCTTTGATACCTCTTTTCCTTCTGGGTGTACCATTTTGGATGGCCAGCAGTGTAACAATAAGCAATATAACTGAGCTATTGTCTGTTGCATATTTTACCAGTACAAAATCTATATACCAATACTACTGTGTACTGGCTCTATAACTTGTTGTTTTTGTAAGCCGAATTCTTACCCTTCAATGAGTTAAGTTCCTAAAATTTTATAGCAATATATATCTTGGTTCATTGCCTGTTTCATACTTTTTATTTATCTGGAGATTTCCTTCATTCTTAAAGGTTGTACTTCTTTTACTTACAGGTTGGTTTTACAATATTTTTTGATCTAGAAGTATTATTTAAAATATGGTGTTTGGGATTCCATGGGTACTATAGAAGATCTCTGCATAAATTTGAATTATTGTTAGCCATAGGAACAACTTTACATGTAATCCCTGATCTATACATGAGGGAACTTTCCTCATTTCAAGTATGTTTAACTTTTTACTTAAAATTTATCTTGTTATTATATCCAGTGGTGCATGCATTTTATTATTTTACTTCTTACAGGTTTTGAGAATAGTTAGGCTGATTAAAGCATCTCCAGTTTTAGAAGACTTTGTATACAAAGTAAGAATTTTCTTTTTTTTATTTAAACTACCTTGCTTGTTTTGAAAACCCTTCTCTAGTTTGAATTGTAAAATAGGTAAAATCTATTTTTTTTTATAAATTATATGAATCTAAATTTTGTAAATTGAATAATGACTTTAAACTTTTGATTAAATAAACAAAATAACAGTTAATTTGATCTTCCAGTGCTCTTTACAATGTTATGCCTTTTAATAGATTTTTGGACCTGGAAAAAAACTTGGCAGCTTAATAATATTTACTATGTGCTTACTAGTAATTACATCAAGTATAAGTATGCAGCTGTTTTGCTCATTGGCAGATTTCAATAAATTTGAAGCTTTCCCAGAAGTAAGTTATAAATTAAGTATATTCCTTTTCTTAGCCTTAGTGTGTAAAAAGATAGTATTTTTAGTAATTATTACTGTATATAGGTTCATCTATTATGCTATTTTATTTACAAATTGTGTTCTTTCTGTTGCATTCAAGACTGGGGTACCTATAATTTGATAATTGGATTTCATGATATCAATTAATTTAAGAAATTGGCTTTAATTAAGGATAAAAATGTGTAATACAATCACCCAAATCATGCAGAAAGAATATATATAAGTCCACTGTATCCATAATTATTAAGCATTAAATTTTTTTGAAAGTTAATGAAGTTGTTGGTTCTTAAGCCATTTAGTTTTTGCTTATCATGGGTTGTTTTTTGAGCTCTTTAAAATATATTCTTTTGGGGAGAAAGTTACTGTTTACATTGTGGAATATAGTAACACTAATTATAACATAATATAGTAATCAAAATTTTTCTTATGTTATTATTTTCTTTATTATTTAGTCCTAATTAACATAATTTTTGATTAAAGGCAGAATCATGTGTTGTCTTTCCTAGTTTCTGCTTGGTACCATCTATTGCATAAGTTAGGGGTATCATTGTCATTTTGTAATATCATCTTGCATATTTAATTTAGTTCCATCATTTCAGGCTTTCATGTCTATGTTTCAAATCCTCACTCAAGAAGGTTGGGGCGAAGTAATGAATGAGACGATGCTTAGAACAAGTCGATCCATTGGTCCTTTTGTTGCCATCTACTTTATTTTATACCACCTATTTGTAACTCTGGTAAGTATCAAAACTTTACAGATCTTTAAAACATTAAATTGAAGTTATTACTTTTTGAACATTATGTATTACAATGTTAATGTTTAATTTTAGATTGTGTTAAGTTTGTTTGTGGCTGTCATCTTGGATAATTTAGAGTTAGATGAAGACATTAAAAAAGTTAAACAGGTATATTTAGAGGATCCTTTTTCTATTATTCCCCACTATTAAGTACTTTTATATTACAAAATACTTTTACTTCATGAATAGTGTTATAGCCAAACCCCATTATTGGAAACCTCTGAGTGGCCAACTATAACCAATATTATTAAAATGTTGGTTGTTCATTCAAGACCAATAAAAATGTTCATTTCAACCATAAGTCTACTATATTTATGTTTGACTGTTTTAGTTGACATTCTATGACTATCATCAAATAATTGTTTAATATTGGTTATCCATGTTTAGTTTTTTTAAGTATGTAATCTAATTTGTTGAAATAAACTAATTAGTACTACTTGAATTTATATTTATATCTACAGCTTAAAGCAAGGGAACAAAGTGCAGGTATTAAGGAAGGTTTACCCTTACGTTTATTGCTTTTCGAGCGCTTCCCGGACAGTCCTCAGATGAGTCGACTTAGTAAAGTTCCTTCTGAATTTGTAGTGCCAAAGGTAAATATTATGTGAGAGAATCTTGCAATCTACTATTTGGCCTCCCTGTTTTCTTTCTTAAAATCACAAGTATAGTCTTTATTAATAATGTGAAACATTGTTGCACAGGTAAGGGAAAGTTTTATGCGCCAATTTGTAGATGATCAGCCCGAAGAATCGCCTACAATGAAAAAATTGAGTGACAGTGAGGATAACTTGGTCACTTTTCGAAAAACAAGGCCTCTGAAATTAATGGCTTCTCCATGTAAAGTCAGGAACACCACCAATATTCTACGCAAGGCCAGTGTGACCAATATTGTCATGTTAGTATTGATTCCTTCCTCGTACAGTTTTCCTTCAAATGTATTTTAATTTGTAGTTTCAGTACTTACATGGTCTGTCTTCTCAAATATTGGATGACTTTTCCAGTGACTCTAATAACCAGCGGTTACTTGTTGGGGATTCTGGTCAAATTCCAGTTCTTGGAAAAGGCCCTAAACAAACTCAAAGTCAAAAAACTATACGATTAGATCGTAGGTAAGATTTTTCATTGCTTTTTGTGTCTTTTTTGTTCTAAAATTAAGTATAGTGACTTAAGTTTCAAACTTGAAAGCTATTTATTTACAACCAAAACAAAATACAGTTCACTATTTAAATAAAGAGCACTGTGTTTCTTAAAACTTATTTTTGAAAATATTCATCTAGTGTCAGAAAAGTTTGTACTATCTAAATTTTAGACATTGAATCTTGTCATAAGGAACTAAATTTTATGAAAATTCAAGAGGAATGACTTAATGTCATGTTAAAATTATAAAATTCATTAATTGTCCGATTCATTCTTAACATTTGTTTTTAGTTTTGTCAAACAGAAATGCAGACCATGTTTTATTTCTTTTTACTTATTTTCTGATCTTGCATGGAGGACAGGTTTGGAATTGAGGGAAAAAACTTATTTTTTTTCCTTCCAGAAGTATGAGGCGATCCATGAGAGGATCTATCAAAATCAAGCAAACATATGATCACTTACGAGATAACGGAGATCTTGGAACTATAAATCCTACTGGCATAAACAAGACTCCCCATGAATTTGATATAAAACTGCTACAACAAAAGAGACAGCAAGCTGAAATGAAGAGGTTTGAACTATCTTTTCTCTTCAAAAGTATCATTTATCAATGAAGTAGAGGAAGTACCTCGGACCTATTTTACCCTATATTTTTTTATTTATGGAAAATAAACTGATGAAACAACTTTACCTCAATACTTTAGCCTTTCATACTATAATATTTTTGGGCCTCATAGATCTGGACTAGTTTCACTAGACCTGATGGGGACCAGCCTTTCATACACAACATTTTTTCAGAATTTGAATTGAATTATTTCAGTACGTATTTAATGAAAAAAAGAAAACTGAAAATAGATCCAAGGTATTGCACCTTGGTTTTAAGAGGGTAGTGTGCCATGACCTATGTCAAAAAAAATCTTTAGTTGCACCTGTAAACTTAATAAAATGTTTGTGACAAACTCAAGGAACAAGTGCTTATTAAACCACCTACATATATATGAGCGTATAGATTTAGTTGGAGCACTTATCAGCATTAAAGTTTTTAAAGCATTGTTTTTTATCGCAAAATTATATATTTCACTTAAAATTAGTGTTAGTCATGAAACTATATCCTACCCAGCTTTTAAAATCAAAACACCAATGTAATAAAAGTCAGTATAGTGATTTTTTTAGTAGATCATGGTAGTTAAGTGTATCTTGGATAGGTTCATGGTACAATGCTCTCCTTATGTTCAAAGTACAATACTTGAGCATTTACTGTCTGATTGCCTTGTTCAGTTTACCCTCAGCCCCATTTTAAACACATACTAATATTATAGCTGAAACAATTCACTATAACATATAAAATTCACTGTAAAACAGAATCTGTATTTTTTTAAACTAAACTTAGAAACCAAACTTAGAAAATTTACTTTTGATGGGTGAAATCAGTTTTTAACCTATATTATCTCTTAATTGTTTACATTTAAAAAAAAATTGCTAAGACTATGACCTCTGGTTGTAAGGATGCTAACTACTTGTGTAGTGTTGCCATACTACAAAAAGTTTAGCTAAAACAGTGTAGGACCGAGGTACAGTTAGGTCTGCAAGTACAAAACTTTCCCCTACAGTATAAATTTTTGTATTAGAATTTTTTGTACATTTTTTAAAATGTTCAGTAAATTCCATAAATGTTGATAAATGCAACCAATAATTAAATTTTTATTTTTTTATGGCAAACTGATATATAATTAGTTCTATTCAACTTTCTTACCAATTAATGACTTAATTATTTTAAATGAAATAAACTTGTTTGTTTTATTTTTGCTCGGAATATGCTTTACATTGTAAGAAGTAAATTATTGCATACCTATTTTTCTTTGTTCCTATTTTTCTTATATTTTTTTTTTCAATCTAATCATCTGAGTAATATCTGTTTTTAATATTTTTAGGAATCAAAGAGAAGAAGATTTGCGAGAGAATCATCCATACTTCGATACACCACTTTTTATGGTAGCAAGAGAGAGCCGTTTTCGTAAATTTTGCCAAACTATTGTATGGGCTCGATATGATCCACATATCCGAGACCCTGTAACAGGAAAGGAAAGAAAAATCAAATATAAAACCTTTCAGTACGTATCTTGATGCCACTAGAATTCTCAGTGACCTTAAATCCTTTTTCCCATAATTAATTGACTTTCTCTTTTTCAGTAATTTGCTAGGTCTTGTGACTTATTTAGACTGGTTTATGATTTGGATTACAACGCTGTGTTGCATTTCGATGATGTTCGAGACGCCTCAGAGAAGAGTTATGAATACAGCTGTATTACAGGTAGTTAGATGATTAACAGTTTTAGGGATTCCTTAAGCATAGAATCTGCTTTGCCCTAATTGCATATTTCTGTTTAGAGCAGTGGTTCCCAAAGTATGCCCCCCCAGGGGACATTGAAGTTTTCTTGGGTGATGATAAGTTGATAGAAAAAATATGAGGCCATTGGTGGGAATCAAAGAGAACATTTAAGATTTTTAGTTCATTAATTAATAATCTTTTGTTATGTTAGAAAAACATTCATAAAACCCTGCTTAAAATCACTTGTTATTGTTGAATTTATTATTTTTTCTGGAGCAAAACGGAAGTTGAAGCAAAAACCAACCCTTGTACATATGAATTTTGCCAATTACATAATATATTGTGTATCTTAAAAGTTACATAATTATTAAGTTTATTAATAGTTGGTGTAGAATTCTATGAAATATTTTATTTATTTTATTAAAATTTAACCAAATTAAGGACAGATATTTTAAAGAGGTCATAATGAATATCTGGATTTTAAAATATCACTATTAAACAGTTTAAATGATTTATTCTAATTTGCAAAATCCAATAATCAAAATTAGTAAGCATTACTAAATTAAATACTAACCACTTGTATCTATTGGTAATCTTATATAATTTTCTTGTTCTAGGTTTCAGAATATGTATTCGTAGTAGCTATGAGCCTTGAAATAATTCTCAAAACTCTCGCAGATGGATTATTCTTCACACCAAAGGCATTAATAAAAGATGCTGCTGGTGTCATGGACTTTTTTATTTTTGCTGTAAGATGCAATTTACTGGTTGTTTTATTTGTATCTAACTTTTTTTAAACGAAAATCTAGTGCATAAATCGTTTGTTTTTAAGTGCTAATATTTTAAGTATTGTGTATATTACTTTTTAACCATCATTAATTAAATGTTTTGTTCAAATATTAACTTTGATATAGTTAAAAGCTGATTTTAAAATTATAAAGAATCTAATACAGTCGATTCTGCTTAATGTGATCACTTTTGTCCAAGATTAGAATAATAACAGTATCATATACCGAGTGATAATAATAAGCAATTAGATAATAGACAGTTTCAAACAGTGTAACTGAAGTGTTAGTTTTAAAATCGCAACTATGTAGTCCTAATTGAAGTATTTAAAACAATTACCTAGTATGTATTTTGCAACTTTAACATTCTTAAAAAAAAGAGTGGAACATATAACACTAAAAAATTAATGACTCATTTGTATGATTGTGTTAAAATTGACCTTCAAACTGGAAAAAAGTAGGCTTTTAGGGGATTTCACTAGATTTTAATAACATTAAGCAATATATTGATCACATAAAACAATACATTTTGCGTTTAAGTTAAATAGGAGTGATCGGGACTGGTCAATTTTGATAACATTATCCGATTGATAACATTAACCATGATCATAATAAGTGGAGTCAACTGTAGTAATTATATAAAAAACAAAAATATAAACTTTTTGTAAGTATCTAAGCTAAAAGTTAAACAAAATTATGTTTAATAACGTCTTTTAAACTGATTTCATATTCAAAAATATTTTATTTTATTTCATATTTGTGTGTTTTATATGTAATTTTGTTTTTGTAAAGTCCATGTCGAAGCTAGAATACTGCATGAAATATGCCTATGAAGGGCTGAGTCTGAAAATGTGTGCTTTTTATGGTAAATGCATTATTTTTATTTTCTGCTTTGTTTTTTTTTTATTTGCTAGTAAGACTGCATTATTTCTTGCTAACTCTTTCTTGTTTTAAATGTACGTAATTATATTCAGTCTTTTTTTCTTATACTAATTACATTATCCCTTGGCCAACTTGCAACCTAAAGAGAGTATCAAAGTGGTCCCCGAAGAAGCTCTGTTTAGATCCAACTATTTAGATTAGATGCAGAAGCTAAAACATTCAATATGTTTGAACCTAAAAATACAGAAAAAATTAGTTACGTGACAAAAAATCTAAAAACAGTGAATCAAATGAAAGAAAAATCCCCAGTTTATTTTTAACCAATTCAATTAATTATACATAGCATTATATATTTTATTTTTATAAAATGTTATTACCATTTATTTTTATCGTGATTGATGTCTGAAAATTCTTACAAAATTGTTTTGTTTTTATTTATGATTAGCTGTATTCTACTAGTAATAGAAGCTTAATTGAAAAGTTGTGTAGTAAAATACTTCAGTGCTCCTTGTTTAGCAGAACTTGCATGCTGTTCAGGAAGGCTTTTTGATATTAATTTATATGAGTTTTTGTGTATGACATCATTGATTCAATAGGAGTTGTAAAATTCTTTTAGGTCAGCTTGGTATTTTTATGTTGGATGCCTCATGAGGTGCCTCCTCAATCAGGAGCTCAAGTTTTAATGATTTTAAGATGTGTGCGTCCCTTGCGTATCTTCAGTCTTGTACCTCACATGCGCAAAGTAGTTTATGAACTTTGCAGAGGATTTAAAGAAATTCTTTTGGTATGAATTATGTTTTAAACATGTGCCAAGTAGAAAAGTAGTTTATTTCTATTCTGTTTTTTGATTACTGCAGTGCAATTTGGATAACTCGGACTAAGTTTTCTCTTGGTCCCTTGAAATTTCTATTAAATGTTGAAAAATCTTGGATAATTTGAAGTTCAACTTCTTTAATTCAAAATTTCTCTCACAAAATTTTGAAATCATAGCGATATTTTGCCATTCATTGTTGTAAAATCATCATTGGAATAAAACCTGGTGGTCCATGGCCCACTTAGGGACAATTTGGTTGAAAATTTTTAAAATGCCCCCTAGAATATCAAATTGCCCCCAGTGGGGCATTAGCCCCACATTGGGAAACTATTAGACTATGCAAATGAACCCATTTCAGTTAGAATATTCAATCATAATTACTCTAGATTGGCTTTCATTTTTCTTAAAAATTGCCTTATTTACTTAAATTGTCAAGAAAGGTGATGTCCTAAGATGAAACAAAGGTTAGTTTTAGATTCAGCACACTTAAAAAACATTAAAAATGATTTTATGGAAAAATTTTAGTTAGAAATTTAGTATAATGAGACCATTTTTCAAAATTTTGAGGTATTTCCCAACAAACCATAAAAACCTAAATTGTCAGGAAAAGCAAAGGACATTTTCGGATTCAGCACACCAAAATCATAAAGATCAGGTGGAATAACCCAAACAGCTTTCAGAAAGTTTTTTTTGCAGGCCTGTGTAATTCAAAGCTTTTTAGTGGTCTCTTCAGCTTCAAATTATCCAAGTTGCATTGTACTAAAGTTTGATAATTTTAGAATACTTAGATCTTGCCCTTTAGTTTCTTAGTAGGTTATTCTAGTTCCCAAACTAAGCCTAATAATATTGCTTAAAATTAAATGTTTTTATTATCGCCTGTTTTTCTCTTAGGTATCAGTACTCCTTATTGTTCTAATGTTCGTGTTTGCTTGCTATGGCGTTCATATGTTTGGGGGTCGTTTGGCTAGGTGTAATGATCCAGATATTAAAGTGAGGGTAAGTATATTTTATTTAAAAAAATCTATTTTTTTTTCTCTCCTTTACATGTGTCTTCTAGTTCTTAGTTTAGTTATTTCCTAAATAAAGTAGTTCTTGTAGATGCAACTACATAGCAAGCCTGCTTGCCAATTAAGCCAAGTCTTATACTCCTTGTATTTAGAATAGTATTTTTATCAAGGTCACATCTATAACCTTGTAGTTTTTTTAATAATTTAGCAAATAGATACTTTCATTTTTACACATCAGTTAAAGCAAGGTGTGTAATTTTTTCTTTTCTAACTCAATATTGGTGAGTAAACATCTTTATAAATGTGTTTCTTACTGAAACATACTGGGTTAATTTGGCATGAAAAAAATTAAGATTTGTCAAAATCATAGTAAAAAGAGGAGAAAAGTGTAGAGAGGGGGAAATCATGTGACCTTGATGCACCTATCTCTCTATATATAATGAAGGTGTCCCTGGGTTCCTGGGTTCCTGGGTTCCTGCCTGCCTGGGTTTGTCCGGAACAGATTTGGCTCAATTTCTCCAAAACTACCCGTCCGAATCGAACCAAACTTGGTACACATACGTATGGGGACGGGGGAAAGACAATGACATCATTTCCAAATTTCTAAAACCACCCCTTCATCCCCTATAAGGCCTTTTTGTAAAAATCGCCTTACTTCTCCACTAAAGAAGATCTGTTTAACTCGCATTGTTGCAAATAATACAACAAAAACAATTTTAAACATAAAACAAAGTATTTAAAGATAAAACTTGGCTAAAATTGTTTTAAATGTTTTAAAAAGGTTATTAATAATTTAAAAAATTAAAAACGGCCCTTATAAAAAACTTTATAACAGTATTTTCTTATTAAAAACTTCATTTTCCATGAAACTTTAAGTTGAAATAGAAAGTTTTAAGAATTAGACTGGTTAAAGTAAAGATTACATCATGCAGTTTTTTTAGAAAGTTGATGATAGAAACACTAGATCAATTTGTTATTTAACCTTATAATTTGTTTCTTTGGTGTAGTTTAACGGGATTTTTTTTTTCAATTTAAACAGGGGGTATTTACAAATTTTGGGATTTCAAAAGTCTGTAATAATTTTAATGGATTTTTTTTCACTTAGAATGGATAATTGGGTAACTGTCGTAATTAAATGTGCAACACCGGAACTGGATGGTTAGGTTAGATTTACACAGTTGGAACCGGGAGGGAAAAGGCACAGGGAGCACGGTGATGAAAATGCACCGGGAACACCGAGATGAAAAGGCACCGGGGACACCAAGATGAAAAAGGCACCGGGATATGAAAAAATACTGGGAACACCGGGATATGAAAAACTACCAGGATGATTGGTAATTATGGTTACAGAAAATTAGGCATGTAACTTGAGAAAATTTTAATAAATTGATACACTCCACCCGTGCAAGGCCGGGCATATCAGCTAGTTCTAAATAAAAGAGGTATAGTAAATTCCAAATAAGACTAATTTTATATTACGAAACACCTTACCATTAGCACTGAACTTAAATGACAGCAAGCGTTCTAGAAGCAAGTTGCAGTCAGAGTTTGAGGCAAAAATAATGCTTTCTTTTATTTTCAATACACTGCACTTTTTCTTAACAGGAAGAATGTGTTGGAGTATTTATGAGAAAGATATTCATCACCAAAATGAAACTACAGCCGGGTGAAAATGAATCATACCCTGCTATGCTTGTACCAAGAGTATGGTAAGTTTATTCTTCATTGCAAAATGAAAAAATTTTTTTCTGCTTGTACTAGATAAAAAGTTTGCATTATGAACTGTTTTCAAAAAATTAACTAATTGTAACTATATTCAAACATATAAATTTATATATTTTTTGTTATTCTTTACAAAGCTAAATTTAAAGCATTCAGGTTTTTTTTAATGTGGTTGGTTTAGTTTAGGATTTAGTTTGAGAAACTGAAAATTATTTTGAACTTTATTTACAGGGCTAACCCTAGAAGATTCAATTTTGATAACATAGGCAATGCTATGTTGGCATTGTTTGAAGTCCTTTCATTCAAAGGTTGGCTAGATATACGTGATGTTTTGTTACAAAGATTGGGAACTGTAAGTCATTCTTTACTTAGATTCTCTGGTGCAAGGGCATAGCCAGAGGGGGATTTGAGGATATATCCCCCAAAAAACTTTAAATTTTTTATTTAATTTTAAACCACTGAAATTGCCCCAAATCCCCCGAAATTCTTTGTCTGGTTATACCTTTGTTCTGGTGGTTAAAATGAAACAAACACTTGAGGGATTATGGCAGAGAAGTACTTATACTAGTGTTGCAAAAAGATAAATTAGTATTAGTAGTGGGTGGTCATGTTATCGCAAGTAATGCCATCTCTCTTGTTTTTGTGAATATGTTTAAGTTATTATTACTTTTACTATCTTCTAAAAATATATTTGTTATAAATAAAACCGTTTTATACAAACCCTCTGTGTAACTATCACTCAGTAACAGCTATAACTTTCGACCTTCAAGTTAGATTATTATCCACAGCTCAGCAATATTCTTCATCTAGAAACTTATTAGGAAAGTAGGGGTATCAAGCCTTCCCCCTCAAGATTAGGAGAAATCTTTACATTTGTATGATTGATCCATAGGGAATTTTGGCTGAAACTCTATTTTGGAAATGACCATGACATCTTTTTCAGATGCCCTTTCAGATTGCAATTGCTGGGGATTCCGACCTCCAATATGCACTTCAAGACCAGTGGATTTAGGCTGTGGACCCTGGGGGGCAAGCTGTCCCTGATGGCTTTGGAAACATGATTTTCCCTTACAAAAACAGAATTTTCTCAAAAAGTTGGGGGCATTTGCCCCCCTCCATTTCCCCTCTTAAATCTGCCCATGTTCAAGACCCATCTATGTTTATTAGTAATCTTTCTCTTCCGTTCACTGAGGTTCTATCCTATCCTCAAAGAACTGAAAGTTCATCCAGACTTATCACTTTTTGTCTTCATTTTGGAGAATTATCCGAAGGGAAAAGTGTGAATTGTGGTTTCACTTTTCTATCCAAACTAGCTACTCACAGGAGTAAATCACTCAGCCTTGACCAATAAATACACTGTCATGACTAAAATACCATACTTTTCCTTCACTGGAGCTCGAGCTAAAAGCAATCCAACAGTCCTGTATTTGTCGAAGTCTGTCATGGTAAGGGAACGTACCCATACTACGTGACCTATTTTTTACTGTTTTTGACCCCCATCCCCCCCTTGGTGACCACCTGTAGTATATGCCAAGACCCACCCCTCCCCCTCTAGTTTTCACATAGTAGTTCATAAATACGATTTTCAATCATTTTTAGCAAACAGAAAGTTAAAGAAAAGTTAATTTGGCTTAATTTGTCTTTATTAATACAGCGCTTGCCTCGTGACGTCAAGAGTGCGTGCATACAAGTGGAAAATATATTATCAAGAACAAAAAACTTATGTAAAAATTATTGTAACAGTAACTTAATTTACAAAAACAAGTATTTTTCCTTTATTTTTTGACTATGTGACGGAACCCTAAGCCCCCCCCCTCCCCCCTGTGACCGAGCGTGGTATTTTGAAGACCCCCTCCCCCCCTAAACAGGTCACGTAGTATGGGTATGTTCCCTAATATCATTCAGATATTATTATAGATGCATTCAACAGCTGTGACTGCTAAACTGATAGTTTCATCTTCATAGCTATTAGTTGGTAACCTTCTGTGCCTGGTAGCATAGCTGGTTTTCAGGAGGATTTAAAGTAGTCTACCCATTCTTTCCAATAGGTGTTTGTATTATTTTGTACCCCTATCTGTAATGTTTTGAAATGCCTGTGTTAAGCATTTAACTTATAACTAATTTTTACATTTTTCTTTTAGGCTCATGCTATATATATTCACATCTTTGTATTTTTGGGATGCATGATTGGCCTTACATTATTTGTCGGTGTCGTGATTGCAAATTATAGTGAAAACAAGGTAAGGTATTTTTCAGTTCTAGGACCTTCAAACAAAGTAGTTTTAAAACACAAACCAAATAAATAGTTTTGATCTCTGTTAAAATCTGCAAAAATTATGTGGAAAATCTTTATTGTTTTTTATTATTAAAATCTTGTTTTGTTTGATCCAAATTTCTGTTTAGCACCAGGAATGTACACTGAAACTCCCAATCTTTTTGAGAAAAAAGTTCTGGAATCATTAAGTTTATTCAGCAAATGGTACTCGACTATATATTGTACTCTTAAGTGTCAACCATATGTTTTTAATTGCAGGGCACAGCATTACTTACTGTTGATCAAAGAAGATGGTGTGACCTGAAAAAAAGATTAAAAATAGCCCAGCCTCTACATCTGCCACCACGTCCAGACAGCCATAAATTCAGAGCTTTTATATATGATATCACTCAAAACATTTACTTTAAGCGTTTTATTGCAATGCTTGTCTTGGTCAACAGCAGCCTTTTAGTTGTTAGTGTAAGTACTTTAAATGCTGATTGAATTACTTAAATTTTTCATTTCAAGCACAGAATTTTCTTCTAGAAATTATTGGTTTCATACAAAATAATGTGCATAGTTGGAAAAATGGTATGTCCCTCAGACTTATTACTGATTTTTTTTTTTTTTTGCATCTTATCTGCTCATTTTTCAAAGAAACCTTCTTACAGCTTTAACTAATTTGGAAACTTTACCATAATTTTTGAAATTTATAATAAATTAACAGCAATTAGGGATTTGGGTAAATATTGTTTCAAAAGGAATTATTACTTGGTGTATGTCTTTAAACAAAACATAATTAACATGAATTTATGCATGTTTTTCACAAGTGTGATTATTATTTTCTTTTCAGTGGAAGACAGATTTAGATCATACTTTATCACTTGCTACTTGTGCTGCAATATTTACATCACTTTTCACCATTGAGGTACCTTATTTACTCTATCTTTAGCAAAAGTTCAATTGAGGCCCTTGGTGCAAAGATATCTTCTCTTTCAATTCAAATTTACTTTATATGATTTTTGGAGATACCTTGGCATTTTTTAGGGTTGCTATACATAAACTTTGTGTAGGTTAGGACAGGGGTGCAGAAAATGTTTTAGGGCCCAAAATTTCCCCAGAACATAATTTGTTTCCTTCAAAATTTCCCCCAAAATGAGATTTTATTAAAAAAAAGTAGTTTTTTTTTTCAATAGTTAAACTCCTTTCAGATTCAATAATTTTCCCATAAACCATAAATATAAATGATCTTTATGCTCTGGGTTTTAGTATTTCTTGCACACTCATAACCTTAGCTCAGAAGTGCTTCTTTTCTTAAAAACATTGTCTATTTTTCTCAAAATTTAAGCTATCTGTAAATTACTCCTTAAGTAACTCATTTTTTTGTAAAGAACATCGATGTGATCAAACAAGAACGTAATTTACAGTGAAAATTACCCATCCTACCACGAATACGTTGTTTTTCCTGCATACAAATTGAAAAGCCAACTTTAAGGTATTCTCCTAGAAAATTAGGATTTTTAGCGCAGATCCGTAGTTTACCCACTCTACATTTGTAACTCCATAGTAACTCCATATTCTGCACCCCTGGGTTAGGATAAATGTGGGAGGTAAAAAAAAAACTTATGTATTTGTACTAGGATCCCTCTGTGCATTAGAAAGTTTATGTTTTTATTTCTTTTTAAAATTTCAACAAACATTATAGACCTTAATTATACCTTTTTTAAGAATGTAGCTACTTATTGATTACCCTCAACCTTAAAAGATCTATTACCACACGGTTGTTTTCACTCAGTTAAGTCTCTAAGAAAGTTGAAATGAAGCCTAGGATTTTTTCCCAGACTTGCAGTTTAAGAACCCATTTCTGGCAATAGGCAAAAATTTGCATTTTAAGCCAAAAGTGATTGAAAGTGTATCGCGATATTGGCGAATATAATTGAGAATAAACTTGGTTTGAAAGTGGATATATCTGGTTTTTGCTCCAACGGCCTCAATTGCACTCCATTCCTCAAGGTCATATCTAAGAGAGGGGTTTAGGGGCTCAACCCCCCCCCAAAAAAAAAAAATTTGGATATAAATTTTTATACTGTTTTTTCCTTTAAAAAATTATGTAACTCACAAGGAGCGATAAAATTCAAAGTTTGTCAAAATGAGTCCAAACAGTACTTTTAAGGGTAAAAATTCTTAAAATTTTCTGGGGGAGGACCCTCAAAATTTTCAATTTCCTTGAAATTTCTGTGACTTATGTGGAGTGATCCTCATTTTGTGCACCATAAAAGTTCTAAAAAAGAATTAAAACCCTTTTTTTAGTAGGACCTGCAAACCCCTCTTGAAATATGCTATATATGTTTATTATACTATACTGGTTTTCCTAGAAAATTCTGCCATTTACAGTGAGTGATGCTCTTAGGGCCAAAAAGGCCTCAAAATGAGCTAAACCACCATTTTGAGGGGGAAGTTTTCTGGGGGAGGACCCCCAGACCCTCCAATTTAACTGAGAATTCACATAGTTTACAAAATTTTGAAATTAAGTTCATCATAATTAATATACAATGTGAAAGTCATTTAAAACTTGACCGAAGCAAAAGTCTAGTTACGGCCCTGCCATACCTATTAGCTTTTAACATGTGCACCAAAAAACCTTATTTTCATTAGGTGTGTTTCTGTCTTTCAGGTTATTATGAAAGCAATAGCATTTACGCCGAGGGGCTACTGGCAGAGCAGGAGAAATAGATATGACCTTCTCGTGACAGTAGTTGGTGTGATTTGGGTCATCACTCATTTCATGCTAATGGTATGTGGAAATATTTATTAACTATTTTGCGGAGATTTTTCTAATTTTTTTATTCATCCAAAAAAGTTTCTATCTTTCTGGGATTTTTTCCCATATTCGTTATGAGTAATTCTTTTCATTTCACTTTACTTAAGGATAACTAGTACATAAAATTGTGGTTCAATTCCGTTGTCTGTCCTCCTAAATATTGCCATGCTGCTATAAAATCCTGATGTTAAAATATCACCAAAAATTTTAAACTAATCGATTAAAATATACTGTTATATCAATGAAAGCCATAAAAAATTGGCTGTATTTGAATACTTTTTGTCTAAAACTCCTTGGCGGTATTTAACGGGACAGTTAATGGAATTGAACCAAAATTATATAAATACACTTATAGCCATACTAATAACAAACAGATTAAAAAATCATTATTTTGTACTGAAAGTTCATGAATATATAATAGTTCATGCTTTAATATCATTCACACAGTTTGGTTTTTCTAATTGCCATTATTGCTAAGTTATCAGGATTAGTTTTTACTTAGATTTTGAACCAAATTTCTCACATAGGGAAAACATTAAGCAATATTATTGCTTTTTAGAGCAGTTTTTACGTAGTAATTAATTATCCATTTAATGGCAGGAACTTTTCATGTGAAACATGTTTGCTTTGTATTTCAGAATAATACGAGCAACTCTATTGGTTATACAGTTGTCATCCTGCGTTTTTTTACAATCACTGGAAAGCATGTATGTCTGTATTTTAAACATTGTGCATCAAAATGTTATAATAATTTTACATACTCAGTCAGTTATTTAAAATAATTTTTTTAAATAATGTATTTTGTAGTTTTACTCTATATGGATCCTCTTTGCATTATTACTGTTTGTCTCCACTTCTAATTAAATTCTTTATTAGAAATCTTAAATCTATAAAACATTTTATGTTTTAAGGATACAAAAAGTTTAAACTCCCTTATGAAATTAAATTGGATTTCAGTGTTGTAGATTATGACACCAATAACTTAGAACTTAAACAGTTTGTGATTTTGAGATGAATGGAATTCCTGGTTACAAATAAAACTTAACATACTCTACTAATTTTTTTCTAGGCCACTCTGAAGATGCTAATGCTCACGGTAGTGGTATCTGTGTATAAAAGCTTCTTCATTATAATGGGGATGTTTCTTTTAATATTATTCTATGCTCTGACTGGCGTACTTCTTTTTGGAACTGTTAAATTTGGGGAAAACATTGGACGGCAAGTACTTTTTAAAAACCTTTGAAAGTATTTCTTGGCTTTTACTATTTTTTATTAATGCAAGATTTGAATGCAGCAAGTGTATGAGTATGATGTTTACAGGCAAGCTAATTTTCAAACTGCACCCAGTGGAATTGCCATGTTGTTTCGAATTGTGACTGGAGAAGATTGGAACAAAATTATGCACGACTGCATGGTGAGTCCTCAATGCAATTTTTAACTTTTAAGGGTTAATTGTATTTTATCTGTCTTTTTCCTCCTTTTTAAAAAAGTATCTTAGACAAAATCTCTTAGGGCTGGGAGCATAGGGAATCTTGTGGTTCACCAGTGAAAAACTTTTGACCCCTAAAATAAAACTTAATTTTATGCAGAACATTTATTAGCCTTAATATTAATCAGATGATTATTATCCATGTAGCTTATTTTGGAATCCATTACAGCCATATTCACCACTAACCTAACCTGAGGTTAACTTGGAATCAAAACCTCTAATTGGTAGTGGAAGAAGGAAAACTTGTTTTAAGCTAATCAGAGTTATCAAAAAAGCTTGATTCCAGTTTAACCTTAGGTCAGGTTAGTGGTGAATATGGCTGTTAGTTGGTTTTCTTTTAAAACTCTTTTTCTACTTAAATTTAAAAGAGATTTTCCAGTTTAATGTTGACAGAAACATTTCTGTCTCTAAACTACCTAAATATGGATATTAATGACAACAGAAGATCTAGATAAATTGAAGCAATTTTTAAAAACTAAATTACCAGTTATATATTTATCATTTGTTAAAATTTAGTCACTTAGTTAACCCTTTCAATCCTTGACCTCTCGAGATTGCCATTGAATCTCATAGAAAATACAGGTTGTCTAGGTCTGAAAGGGTTAAAGAGTTCCTAGGATGTATATTTTTCTTTCATTTTCCAGTTAACTCCCCCTTACTGTACTCCTGGAGAAAATTATTGGGAGACTGACTGTGGAAACTTTACTGGGAGTTTAATTTATTTCTGCTCATTTTATGTAATCATTACTTATATTGTGCTTAATCTCTTGGTGGGTGAGTATTTTGAATATCATCTAATTAAAAATAATGTTATAGAATTTACTGATTTTTTTTTTTTTTTGTAATTTAATTGAAAATGTATTAAATTACAAGGAGTTGATATTTAAGCCACCTGAACGTAACTCAAAAAATGAGTCATGATTAATCTCCATGGTATGTATTGTTATTTATTAACTTTTCTTTCTTGCAGCTATTATTATGGAAAACTTTTCCTTGTTTTATTCAAATGAAGAAGATGCTCTTCTTAGCTATGCTGATATTCGAAATTTTCAAAACACTTGGAACATAGTTGATATCCAACAAAGAGTTAGTTTTATTTTTAAATTCTATGTAATTTGAACATTTTTGTAAACCAAAATAAAATTATCAACACAGTAAAATTATCATCTTAACAACCTACAATGCAATGCTTTACACTTGATATAATCTCTTGATTGTTCAATGAGCTGTTTATCTTGCAGGGCTTGATTCCTGTTGGCAGAGTTAAATTCTTGCTTCGATTACTCAAGGTACACATACAGTTATTGTTTTGGGGTTTTTGGCTTCTTTTCTAGCTCAAGAATTTACCTAAAATGACTTCCCATTATGCTTTTTTCCAGGGAAAGTGTGAAGTCGATCCCGAAAAAGACAGACTTCTTTTTAAACATATGTGCTACGAAATGGAACGTATGCACAATGGAGATGATGTCACTTTTCACGATGTTTTAAAGTTAGTGTTTGTGTTCATCTAACCAAAACATGTGTTTATTTAAATAGTTCTAACAAAAATTCTTTCAATTTGTGGTATTTTTAAAAAATTAAAATCATTTTTGTTTGAATAAGGTTATTAAGTTTAGTAGTTGAATCCATAACTCCTGGTTAACCCATAAATTAACTATCCCTCTTTTTTTTTTGTAATAAACAGTTGTAACAAATGTCATAAAATGAGAATTTATGGGTTAAAATATTTTTAATTTTAAAATTTGTTTGAAAGCTTATATATAAATTGCATTAAAATAATAACAATTCCCATTCTTCCCTTTTATTTTCTTTCTGTAAAAGAACCGAAGCTACTCAAAATATCCGCCAGTCAATTCTGAATTCATGCTTTAATTTTCACAAACCTGTTTACCAGTAAAACTCGCCAAATTTTTCATTGCACCCAATAATTTAACTGTTTTAATTTTACTTTCAGTATGCTCTCATATCGTTATGTAGACATAAGGAAGGCTCTACAGCTTGAAGAACTCTTAGCAAGGGAAGAACTTGAATATCTAATAGAGGAAGAAGTCGCTAAGCAAACAATACGCCAGTGGCTAGACAAGTGTCTTCGACGAATCAAAGCAGTATGTGTCTTCTGTTTTAAAGTTTTTCCTTACACTTAACTGCTGTATAATACTATCAGTGTTGCTAAATATTGTCAGAATATCACCAGGGGCTCATCCAGGATTTTCTGCCAGGGTCCTGTTTCAGGAATTTTGTGAAAAGTTAAAAGGAATATTGTGAAAAATCAAATGGAGTTTTGTGAAAACTAAGGGCTTGTAGTACTAGCTTGGCATTCATAGCTTTTAAAATGAGTCCAAAATTTGGAAAATTCCATTCTAAAATGATAGAAAAACATTTTAAATACAATTTTCAAACCACTTTTGATCTTTGGACTTTTGTGAAGAGTCCGTTTTTGGGAATTAGAATTTTGTGAAGGATCCTTAAATGGACCCATTTTCTCTCTAGATGAACCCTTGATCACAGAAACCAAAAAGGGTTCTAGTAGCTCCCCTAAATGGGAAAGTATCTAAATTTTAAAATGAAGGATTCATTTAGGGTTCAAGATCCTCAAATTAATCAATTTAGGCCCTGCAAATTAAAGCATTTATTTAACTGTTCTTTGCATAAAAACTACTTTAATCTTATTTCAGCAAAAGCAAAACAATTTGATGGATGAACTGAGAGAATCTAATACTGAAGCATTGCTTGCGGGCATTGACTCTCTTCCAAACAAGCCTGTTGTCTCTGAGACCAAAGATGAAGGTAAAGAAGAGGCTACCAATGCTTCTACTAGGCATCGCAAAAAGGGCCAGCTGCCCAGTAGGTCGGACAGCATTTCCTCCCAAGTAAGTAAGCCTTCTTATTTATGGAATACCTTTCCTTTTCAAGAAGCCAAAAGCCAAAAGTTTTCCTGTCTTGGGAAAATTAATAAAATGCTAATTTTTATCAACTCAGCCTATGATTTTTCTTTAGTACAGAGATGACATATTGTAAACACCCAAACCAAGATGAAAAAATAATTAAACTGCATTACATGCAGCAGCTTTACTATAAGCTTACATGATTCATACTTTTCTACCTTTCTTCTAATAAATTTACCCTTGTATTATTAATAGTGGTACATATTAAATAAGCTAATGAGACGTGAATGAAATTGAAGTATTTTCAACCCTTTCAGTCCTTGATCGCCCGAGATTGCCATTGAATTCTATGGAAAGTTTGGAGCGGCTAGGTCTGAAAGGGTTAACTAGAGCAGTTTTCATTAGTGACATGTATCTATTTTTTTTAGAGTGGGAGAAAATTTTTGGCCCCTTCCCTTTCTGATGGAGCTGTAAGAGCAGAAAAAGACCGATTTGCAACCAAGAAATGGAATGCAAGACAATCAGGTATAAATATTTTAATCTAGATTTATATTAAAAATGTTCAACTTAACCATGACGGTAAATTAAAGAGTTCATTTAAGATGGTTTAGATGTAAAATTAATTTAGATGTAATCCAAATGTTTATTCAATGCTTAAATTATCTCCCTCATAATTGACTAATTCTCAATTAGTACTAATTTTGTTTATGTCTCTAAGGCACTAATGAAGACTAAGATTAAGTAGATTTTATTTCATCAACTTGTTTTTATGGACTTTTAGAAGCGGTTTATAGAGTACACCTGACAATAGCCTTCATGTCTGCTGAAAATCTTAAACAATGTTCTGACGCATTTGTCCGTTTTTACGGACCTTACACCATTAAACCCCAACAAAAAAACCAACCAACCCCTTAGTTTTACCTCTAACCAAATAAATTTTATAGGATCTAAAGGTCTACCTGACTTGAGTGAAAGTAGTGAATTGTCATCTCCCACCCCAGAAGAAGAAGAGGGGGTTCTTCAACCGCCATCTCAAAAAATGAAAACTGTTGTTGTGGAAGTTCACACTTGGTGGAGTACGGAACTTGGATACAACAGTGGATCGGACATGGAAGAATGATGCTCTGACAATTGATGTTTAGATGCATGTTAATCTTGGTGTGACAAACATGTAGATGTGTAATAAAACATTTCTGTGTATTTTATGAGTATTTTTAGTACTTAAATTAACAAGTGCAATCATCATATTGGGAAATTTTATTTTAAAGCATTTGTTTTTTTTGTTGTATATGTTCCAATGCAAGCTTATCCATTATTTTCTGCATTTTTGCATAAACTGTTATGTGCAAAACAGCTACTGAGAAAAGTATTCTAATGGGTAGATTATTGATTGTAGGAGGAAAAAGGGATTCAGTCTTAAGTGAATCTAGAGTTTGAAAAATGGATTAAAGACCAAAAATGGCAAAATGACTTTTTGTGCTCTAACAATCTCCAAGCTACACTGTTAGGAAATTGTAGATAAACTTTTTCAAAGAACAAATGTTACATTTTTAAGAACTCTAACCAACTTCCCTAGAAATAACTTTTAATTTCTCAAAGGGAACCATATTTAGAGAGCTATTTTAATTAAATTTTTGATATTTATTTGTTTTTCGGGTTATTTTAAGTTGGCAACAGTTAAATATTAATGTCTAGAATAGTTTTTATCATGAAAATTTTTTCGTTGATATAGTATATAAAATTAAACCTTGTAAATTTCCCTTTAAAAGGAGGGGTGATACGTTTTTCTCAGTCAAATAGAACTGAAGTTATATAGTATTAAAAAGCCAATAGTTGGATTTTCTTTCAATTTAAAAAAAAAATGTATAAAAAAATCACAGAGTTAATTGAAATATAAATAGCGTTTTCTCATTTATAACATAGAAGAAAACAATTCCTGAAAGTTTCATTAAAATCCGAGAGGGTCGGGTTGAGTGCCCTGTAGATTTAACATCCTATTTTGGAAGGATCGTGATGTGTCTAAATTCTAGGATGCAAAGGAGCTAGCAGAGGAACTCCAGCATGGAGCCCTCTCTATGGACTGAGAATTGAGAACTTCTTATGAGGTTAATAGAAGAGAATGCAGAAAGAAGGAACAAAAGAAACTCAAATTGGAGGCTCTTTATGGTTCTTCTTATAAAGGATGCAGGAAAGACGAAGAGGTGAAACACTCTTATGCTCAAGAAAAATGCAGAAAAGAGCTATTAGAAGCCAGAGGTATGAAACTCTCCACATATATGGTCTTCACAAATGATGCAGATAAAAACAAGAGAAAATCCAGGTCTGGAGTACTCTCTCTTCGGTCCTCTCTCCATCCTTCAGAGAAGAGATTTATTGAGTTTTTCAACTCGAATTTCCAAATATTTTCTGGCGGAGGCCCCCCTCTTGGTAATTGGAACTCAATTTTCACAACTTTTGGGATATTATGATCATTAAAGAAGATTAAATTCGATTTAGAAAATTCTTAGACCCGCCCAAACCAAATCCTGGAACCGCCACTGCCTGACCCTGGCGGAAGTAGAAACTTCCTAAAACTGCGTAAACAGAAAGCCAGTTGGGTTGTTGAGAGGATCGAGTTTCGGTATGCAAAAAATTTGTCCCATTCAAATCAAACTTTCAAGCATCAAAGCAGCAAAAGAACTGCATAGAAAACTATTAAAAGACCTTATTCATATAAAAAGGTAATTATTTTAGAAATTTTTACTATTTTTATAAATATTATTTGTCATCTGTAGCTAAATCGGCTGAATCTGTATTATGTTGGGTCGTTGGGTGAATGAAAGTGAAATGAAAAATCATATGTTCGAAAGTAAACAAAATAAATTAGAAATTAAAGTTTGTGGAGTACGTCATGTCCATTGACAGTTTTTAGATTTGCGTGGAAGAAATTTAAAAATGTCACGGTCGAATGTAAAAGGTTTGACACTTCGTTGATCTCAATGTTTTTTATATTTTTTCCTATAGGTATCACGAAGGTGTTTTTCATAAATAAAATTTTTCGAAAGAATTATGTCATAAAAATCGAAGAAATGTCTAAACCATTGATAGCTTTATCAGAATTTAATTCTGAAACGTATTTAAGTGTTTGTTCAGTTCTACAAATAGAAGAAAAATCTTATGCGGTGGTGATAAGGTTGTAAACAAATGATGTAATTTTTAGCCATTAATCTGTAGGTATTATTTGCGATCTTCAGGTGTCTGTCATTCAGAAACTTCATCTTGTTATTTGTATGTCTACTTTAATTTTAAACATTTCTGTCGAATATTTTTAAAAATCTGTTAAAACATGATCTAATGACTTTGATTTTCGAATTGTGCAGCTGAAGAATTGTTATCCCTTATTGAGAAGTATTTCCTCTAGTATTCCTATAGAAAGTTATGAAAGTATTCCTACATAAAAAGTATTTAGTTTTAAATTTTAGTTTTAATAAGTTTATTGTTTCAGGTTTTATAGGACAAATACTGCAAAATTAAATACAGCTTATGAACAATGCCTCTCAGCAACATTAAGAAAGGGAGCAATCCTTTGCTAGTCAGTATTCCACCAGCAAAGTCTCCCTACTGTTCTAGAAAAAAGAGACATCTTGGAAATCAAGCTCGTCGTTCAAATGTGTTTAAGCAAGTTCCTTCAAACCTTTCAGCATCAGACAGTGAAAAAGAACAAAATTCTGACCCTGTAATGAGAAACAAATTAGAACCTTTAATTTCTCCAACAATTCCAGTGAAACATTTTCCTTCATTTTCTGTGGGTGACAATGAACAAGCTATTATTTGTGATGTCAGTAAAAATAAACTGAAACGTTCTTCTAGTTCCCCTTCTGTGCTTTCTAAAGCATCAAACTTGTCCAATCTCAATGAGAGTAGTAGTAAAAGTTTGTTTGCAGGCGAAGCAAATGACAGTCTCAACGAGTCAGTAACGCCTTGCAGCAGCAGAATGTTGGACCCTGAACCAATTGCTGCAACTAAGGAAAATCGATCAGTGAGTTTGTCTAAGAACAGTGACTCGTTTGAATGCATTTCTACGTTTTCCAACCTCAGTAACTCTACACTCCGTGATAGAAACTTCAGTGTTGATTCTGCATTTAGTCAACTTTCATTGTCTGGTATTTCTGAGATTGAAAAGGATCCCAAGAGTGAAGATCTGAGTTCTAATCCAAAGAGAACAGCTCATCATATAAGGTCCAGATCAGATGTCTCTTCAGACCTTAACAACTTTGAATACATTGACCATTCCGATGTATTTTCTCTGCCTAATTCCTTTTCAGAGCTCAATCCTCCCAGGAAAAGCATTTTTGAAGGTATGACTTTTGTGGATTCAGTTCAATTCCCTTAAATATGTTCATTTAAAAATCACCAAAGTATTTTAAACATTAAGTAGGTATCCCTAATTTTTTTCCATGTTATTGCATAGGGAAAATATTGTACTAAATATCTTAATTTGTTTGTTTTTAATTTAATAAACCTGAACTCTGTCAATATTGAGTTAAAACCTATTAAACATCTTTGCGATATTATTTTCTCAAAATCCTATCTTTCATTGGCACCTCCTGGGGGTAAGATTCATTAGGGTTAAAAGTTAAAAGTACATTCTGGCCGAGAAAAGATGAGGTTTGTGGGCGAGAGGTGGATAAAGGCCACCTGGGAGTTTTATTGAATCCTTTACCTATTTTATTATAGCTGGCATCATCTAATAAACTTGTATATTGTTCTACCTCCCACCTGCAAGCGCCCGCATGCCTCATCTTTTCTCGGTGAGAGTGCGCTTTTAACCCTCAGGGAACTAACTTTCCCCTAGCAGTGAAAGTTTTTCCAATTGGATCTTGGGAAAATGATATTTCAGAGGTGATATATATAGGTTTTAACTCAATGTTGACAGTGTTCAGACTTCTTAAATTAAAAACAATGAAAAATTAAGATATATTTACAATATTTTTCTTATGCTGCAATAACATTGGAAAACAACTTTTGAGGTGTGCAGGGGTCGAAAATTGGCCTTGATATCTGAAAATTTGCAGGTAATAATGTTTCAGTAATTGTAACAACATAAGGGGACACTTGAGGAATTCCAGATTTTTTTTTTTTTTTTTTTTTGGTAAATGCAAAGAAAATGGGCCTGGGTGACATTTGTGGAGAAATTTGGTGTTGTAAATCCCCGTTGTTGGGGAGTAAGCAATTAAACTTCTATAGAACTTGGTTGCCAGAATCTACTATTTTATTGCTATCTTTGGTGCCAAGCCTGGTTTCTTTAGATTACTCAAATTTTTCTGATAGACTTTTGCAATGGCCTGATGACGTGTGTTTATGGTTGTTTTATTTTCTTAAGGGAAACAAATGGTTGCTCCAACAGAATGCTTTTTTCCTCGTCCTCGGCAGGGCCAAAGCCTTACTAGTTTCTTGTCCTCAAATGAATTCAACATTTCCGCAGAATTAGACAGGGTTTGTATTTTTAGTTGTACTTGCCACTAACCAGTGATATATATTACTTTTAATTATTCATTTCTGACACACAGTGAATTTTCTTTCATCGAGAATTTAATAAAATATTTTCATTCTTAATTGAATGGGTTAGAATCCAAGGGTCACTTAAGTGACATGGCTAGGCTTATCATAGGTCCAGGTTTATCCCGGACAGTCCGGGGTTTTAGAGCTTTAATATCCTGGGACGCAAAAATATCTGAGGTTTGATACATTTAAGATTTGTGATACATTTTTATGAAAGAATCCTGACCAAGATGTTTGAAATTGCATTGTTTTACTTTTTCTTATGTCCATATTAATTCAGAACATACTTGCTGTGAATCTATAATAATAAAAGAGCTTTACCACTCACTCACTCACTCACTCAGCAACGCACAGCAAAATCTACCGGGGCTAAAGACTCGAAACTTGGTAGGGTCGAAGACCTTATAGTGTATACGCGCACTAAGAAGGGATTTTTCAAAATATCTTTTTTCTGACCCACAGGGGGGTTTGGAGCGTTTTCAACGTTTTTGAGCCCAGCGGCGTCCAAAATGACCCCAGATCTTCGTTATTTCGCAGGAAGGTACCTAGCAACAATATCTAGAAAGGCATTTTTCAGATTTTGGATATTCGAATTTTAAGAGGTCTGAAAATTCCAAAACCCCGTTTTTGCTGAGCATAAGCAAAGTTTTACATTTTCAAAGAAAACAATACCGAGAAATCGATATTACGAAGTGAACTGTTGCTAATACCTTCTTGAGAGTATTTCAAAGAAAGTAATTTCTGGATTTTTCGATATTCCATTCTGGAAGGGGTGCACGGAGGTTTGAATATTTATTCCCGTTTTTAGTTCTTGCATTCTAGCATCCACATTATTAATAAGATTGTTATGAAATTTAAGCATATTGTTCCTCATACAACCAGGAAGGTTTGCGAAAAAGAATTTTTAAAATCAATGCATTCCAAGCAGCTTTTTTCGGCTCTTTTCTAAATTCTTATGCTTAGCCTTCAATTTTAAATTGGTAACGATTATTGCTCCTTACAGATGATGCAAAACCTCTATTGTTGGAAATATTTATTTGAAAATGTTTTATAACAGGTGAATTTTTTAAAACTCTGATAAATAAATAATTTTTGAAGATTAAATAATTTTTTTATGATAACCAAAAACCGTTCCACTGAAAAATTTTATTCTTTTTTCTATTTAATCAAATTTAAGTATTTCCAGCAAAGTTCAAATTAAACAACATTTTATCAGAGGCATTTTATCAATAGTTGGTGTCGATACAAATGAAGTTTACTTTTATTTCATGTTTGAAATTTCTTTCAATGAATGAGTTGGTTATAAATCAATAAAGGGGGGTTCAGGGGGTCTCCCCCTGATTTGAAAAAAATTCTCACTATTAAAAAATGGTTATAAACACTTTAATTCTAAACAGTTTTTAAGGTTTTGTTTAACATCTTAAAAAAGTATGTGTATTGAATTATTTTTTATTTAAAATTTAGCTAGATGAGACGGAAATAAGTTTTATCTATATAAATTGGTGTTGAATAATAACCTTTATTGTGAAGCGAAGGCGGAGAGATTTGTATCAATTATACATTTATACTGTTGGAGATCACCTCGCCCCGCCCCCATTTTCTAGTGAGCCATAGCTAGCGACCGGCGCCTCATAATTTTCGGCTGCAGAAATGCAGAAATTTCGGAATTGCAGAAATGGATGGAGGGAGCCAAGGGCATTAAAAAGAAAAAATAAGGGGGGTTCAGAAGGGTCCCCTGACTTTTTCTATTTTGAAAAATTACTCTTTAAAAACGGGGATGGGGATTTCACACATTAAATCTAAACAGGTTGTATTTATAAAGGGTTTTTTACATCTTAAGGAAGTAGTATGGCCTCAAAAAGGAATTCTAGCAGGAAGGCAGTTGCATCTAAATGACGCCTCGGAAAGGAATACAGTGAAGAAAATACTTATTTATTTTAACTCACAGTTTGGTTAGCCTTTTTTCCCCCGAACTACGGCGGGCATATCAGCTAGTTTTATGATAAAATTAGTCAAACAAACAATTTAAAAAAAAAAATAATGTCAAATGAGAAAAAATAAAATTTAATATTTCTGGTTTAATGTTTTTTTAGAATGAAGGTTTCTTTCTTTGTTTTTAATCTTTGATTAATTGATAATCAATATAGTATTAGTATATAATTGTTTATTAATGTAAATTCAGAAATGTGTCCTAGGTTGGACCCAAGAAAATATGGTAAGCCTAGACATATGGCATATTAACTTTTGTATAGGTATTGAGTTTGACAATCTTTGAATTGGCAAGTTCTTGAATGAGCTTTCGATAAGAACTTTCACTTTTACTTGGAATTCCTATTTTTAGCCACTAATGAATATTTAACACAAGTTAAATTACAAAAAACTATTTCAGAACTTCCAATGTAGGGTGAAAATATTACATTGTATGCCAAACATTTGA
The DNA here is from genome assembly GCA_963680715.1 of Tetragnatha montana. Lineage (NCBI taxonomy): Eukaryota > Metazoa > Arthropoda > Arachnida > Araneae > Tetragnathidae > Tetragnatha > Tetragnatha montana. The sequence goes on along the minus strand of OY796676.1, from coordinate 56,632,683 downwards.
AGAAAAAAACTATTGTGAGGAAAGTAAGGGTAGGAAAAATAAAAGGAATTGTACAGAAATAACCTTTCAAATATGCTATATTCCATCACAGGGCTCCAACATGGTTTTGAAAATCATCTATGATGTTAATCTACCTTAGATACCCTTTTGCAATTAGAAGAAAAAGTTTCCTCAACCTATACAACTATTTTTATCGGAATATTTGACCAAAATTAACTAGTAGCTCATATTTTAAAACTGAATTAATTTATGTTCTTGTGAGTATTGAGTTGTAGTTTTGTAATAAGTGTGACATATCCATTTCCAGTTTTAAAATTTATGTCTACATTTTAGGAAAATGCTCATTTTTGTATATCAGAAGCTTTGATAGCTGCCATGGAACACATGAAGTGTACACGTACACTAAAAGCGGTTGAAGAAGAAGAGGAAAGTGATGAAGAAATTAGGAAGTTAACTCAAAGGATTCGAATTCGTAGAAAAGAGAAACAGAAAGAAGTAATTTTCCCATATTTCTCTTTTATGACAGTGATATCCACTTCAAGCATTTTTTATTACATTTTTAAAGAAACAAAATATCTCTTAATTATATAGTAGGAATTTACCTATGTATGGCCCTCAGCTCTTCATTATAAGTTAAATTTTGATTAGTTAGATCCCAACATTTGAATATTTAGAGATGTATGTGGGGAATGTCAAAAATAAGCTCTGTTTCCCAATGACGGATACTTATACACTATTGAAATACATAGGATTACTAGAAATTATCAAAGTCATGGAAACACCTGCATTTTGTTTGGAATCCTTTAATGTAATTAATTGTTATTGTCAATCTTGATATTCTTGACATGAAATGAAGTAATTAAATTTATTTTTACAGAAATGTGTGAAAACCCTTGTGCTTCTGAGTGATGGAAGGACTGATAGTATGTTTCTTCATTTATATATATCCTTATACTTGTTCTAGTATTCATGTACAATGCAGCTTAATGTTTTAAGTTAGTAGGTTTTTGGTTATTGAATTGGTTGATAATTTGATTTATTGATAAAGTGCAATTTTGTTGGTTTTCAGTTTTGCCATTTAACCAAAATCTAATGATTAAAATGTGGTAAGCCACATTCTACATATATCATTGTTTTTGTAAATTAGTACTTTATTTCATGCTATGTTTGGTTTATTTTAACTCAGTTCATTGTGTGACACCACTATTACTTGTGGTAGGAAATTTTCTTGTAAAACTTATGGTACTTGTTTTTATTTTTGTTAAAAGATATCTTTTTTATTTACAGAAATTTGCTTAACCTAATGCAATTTGCATTATTATATTAATAACATTAGCACTTTCACATGTGCATAAGTACACCAGTTTTATTCTTACATACAAATTTCAAAGTACACTGGGTTTTTGAAACTCCCCTTTAAAGTAAATTATTTTACTTGTAGGTAAAAAGAAAACTGCATATATAAGTGTTATAAAACTTGGTCATACTTTAGGGGTGTTAATGGGTTTTCATTTCATAATGAAAAATTAATTAACAATTTACTGCCAGGAAGCATGGGGAACTACATTGTTAACTAAAGTATTTACTATGTACAATTTGTTGCTGGTTATTTCCAGTTAATCTGTTGCCAGAATGAAATTCTCCCCTTGGCAAAAAAAAAATATTTTTTTAACAAATTATTTTATGCTAATGAAGCATTAATAATATTATTTTTGTTAGATAAAGCATGCATTTAAAATATTTTCAAACACCTCAGTTGTTTTAAAAAGAACAGTAGGTATTAAAATAGTTTTCAGAATGCTCACAGATTCTTTTTTTTTTGTATTTCATTGTAGCTACTACAAGTCAAAGTGCCTCCCCTCCCTTATCCTCTCATTCATCTGAATTTGATGGTAAGAACTTTGTTTACATACATTTTCCTTATCCTCGGGATTTAAATGCTTGAACTTTAGTATGAATGTTAATGTTGTGATGCATCTTGTGTCTTGTACCAAAGTTGGAAAAATATTGGCATTGGTTTAATTTTGATAGAAATATTATTTTTTTGTGATAAATTGAAAAGTTTGTTTAACATTTTTTTTGCTTTATGATTCTTCTTTAATTCTGAAACTGAAACATATTTTTTTTGTGTAAAAAGGCCAATTTTTAGATATGATACATCAAAAGTACTATTGTACATTAGGGCGTATCACGAAAACCTTTTTTTGGAAATTCAAAAAGGCATACTGAAAAAAAGTTGCCTTAGGGGTCACATATACACCATAAAAAATTTCAACCCGATCAAAAAATATTTAGGTCCCCCGGAATTGAGTCAAAGTTTATGAAATTTCATAATTTTTCAATAAATTGACCAAAAATGCCAAGATAAAATTTTAACTTAAACTTCATAATTTTTCTATGATGATTCACTATTATACCTTAACATATGCGCTTGGTTTCATATTTTTATTATCATTAGTTTGAGAGAAATAATTTTTTTACCGTTAAACGAAACTCGTAAAGTTGTTTTTCCTGCATTCTTTAAACGCTAATAACTTAAGAACTAATTTACCGAGAGACTATTGATTGGTGCCATTTTGTTTGCAATTGAATTTTCTTTAAATCTATGTGGATCATTACCAACTTTCTTTGATTTTTTTTTCAAAATTTAAAAAACTTTTAAAAAATTCCAAAAAAAAAAAAAATTTAATTTTTTGAAATTTTAAATTTTGTTGCTTTTTAACTTCTTAAAGAAACATATCTACCAAATTTGAAGTTTAAAATCAATTTCAATCATAGAGAAAAAAATTAAAACTAAGTAAAATTTAAGTTGATCCCTTAATACCCCCTAAAATATACTAAAAAAGCAATTCACTCATGGAAAATTCATAAAATCCCTTGAGGATATTTAGGTGATTCATAACTAATAAAAACATTTATATACATGCAAGAAAATACACCTTAATAAGTTTCACTACAAAATCTTGTAGAGCTCACCTCTTCCATATTAGAACATATACAGAATAATAGGCTATTTCTCCCTAATTTGTCTAAGAATATATAATTTTTCATTCTTTTACATTCTAACACCTCTCACCAAGTCAGATTATTGTTTTAGAAGGTAAATTAATTAAGCATTAAGACAAAACTGTAAGAAATATGGAGATAGAAAAAATAATTCAATATGGACTATTGAAATGGGACAACTATTAGATTTTGAACTAAAACTTTTAAGCAGGGGGTCTGTCCAGACTTTTTTTGAAATGCCCTGTTTTTGTGAAATTGTGAAAACCCATGCTATATTTTGTATATCAAAATAATTGTTAAATTGGGTTCTTTCTGCCTGAGTACCGTTTTAGGGATATCGTGATAATAACATGGTAAAATTACCATAGAGAAGGATAAAAAGAATCTGTTTTAGAGTGAAAAATATAGTGAAGATACATTTTTAAGCTAAAATATTTTGTAAAAGACCCTTATAAAATGAAATATTTTGTGAAGGGTCCTTTTTCCTGATAAAATATTTTATAAAGGGTCTTTTTTCAGATAAAATATTTTGTAAATAATTACTAAACGGACCCAAATTTCTTCTAAACAGAGCCCTGTTAAGAGTTGTATTTTCTTGAATGCATATGAATGTTTTTATTTGTTATGAATCACCTAAATATCCTCAAGGGATTTTATGAATTTTCCATGAGTGAATTGCTTTTTTAGTATATTTTAGGGGGTATTAAGGGATCAACTTAAATTTTGCTTAGTTTTAATTTTTTTCTCTATGATTGAAATTGATTTTAGACTTCAAATTTTGTAGATATGTTTCTTTAAGAAGTTAAAAAGCAACAAAGTTTAAAATTTCAAAAAATTAAAAAAATATTTTTTTTTGGAATTTTTTAAAACGTTTTTTAAATTTTGAAAAATAAATTCAAAGAAAGTTGGTCATGATCCACATAGATTTAAAGAACATTAAATTTCAAACAAAATGGCACCAATCACTAGTCTCTCGGTAAATTAGTTCTTAAGTTATTAGCGTTTAAAGAATGCAGGAAAAACAACTTTACGAGTATCGTTTAACGGTAAAAAAAATTATTTCTCTCAAACTAATGATAATAAAAATATGAAACCAAGCGCATATGTTAAGGTATAATAGTGCATCATCATAGAAAAATTATGAAGTTCAAGTTAAAATTTTATCTTGGCATTTTTGGTCAATTTATTGAAAAATTATGAAATTTCATAAACTTTGAATCAATTCCGGGGGACCTAAATATTTTTTGATCGCGCTGAAATTTTTTCTGGAGAATATGTGACCCCTGAGGCAACTTTTTTTCAGTATGCCTTTTTGAATTTCCAAAAAAAGGTTTTCGTGATACGCCCTATTGTACATAAAAAAACCCATGGATTTTAAATTTTCAATTCCAGGCATCGTAGGAAACATTTAGAGTAGATATAAATTTAAAATTAAAGGAAAAGGGTTTACCCTTTTCCTTCCCCAAAGGGTAACACCCCTTGTGAAGCCATTGGGGCTGAAGTTGTTGTTGGCAACACCTCAGTTAAAACCTCAGTCAGTCAAACTCAGATATTTTTACAGCTTTTTCAGATACTTAAGATAAAAAAACTATATTTACATGCATTGAGCTTTAGCGTATGTTTGAGTTTTTAAAGGAAAAGCACTCTCATTATTAATTTTATGTATTTAGCTGACAGCATTGGAAGTGAAGATCAGTTTGAAGACATAGAACTTTCTGGTAATATTTTTTAAAAGGCATAATTTATATTTTTTTGCTTGTAATTATATTTAAATGGAATACTAAATCCTTTTAATACTATTTAATAAAATGTTACAGCTCATGCTGATTCCAATTTAAGTTCAATAAAAGAAACTGGATTGTCTTTGTCTATGGCATCATTATATTCAGGTATATTTGTTATTCATTTTTAAACTTTTTACTATGAACATCACTTTGATTTTAGCAGCAGCAAAGTTATATTTATCACCCAAATTTACTATAGTTGTATAGTAGGTTGTATCGAAAAAAACTTTTTTTTGATTTTTATAAAGTCTTAGCAAAAAAAAGTTGTCTAAGGTGGCAGAGAATACCTGTGAATTTTTACAGAATTTTCGGATAATATCTAGGGGTGCCGCAAAGCCCCCGAAGGTCCCCATGTTAATCCTATGGGCAAGCCAAAAAGGCCGAAAATCGGTTTTTCGCCCTTCATTTCTACCCTAATCACACGACGAATGTCTTCACTCGAGTTATGGACCCTATATGATCTAGGCTATCCGACAAAACTTGAATAATAGCCTAAATATCTATATTTCATTGATTGTGGGCTCTTGGAAATACGCTATTTTCAACGAAATTTGAGCACACAAAAAAACGTAATATAGATATTTAAGCTGTTATTCAAGTTTTTTCGGGTAGCATACGACCCTATATGAAGTAATGAAGTATGCTTGCCGCTCCATAGGATTAACATGGGAACCTTCGGGGGCTTTGCGGCACCCCTAGATACTATCCGAAAATTCTGAAAAAATTCACAGGTACTCTCTGCCACCTTTGACAACTTTTTTTTGCTAAGACTTTATCAAAATCAAAAAAAAGTTTTTTCGATACACCCTATTGTATAGGGCATATCTTTAAACATAATTTCGATCATTAGGCAGCAGGATCTTTTTCTTACATAAAAAGGATTAAAAGTGATAAAATTAAGAATGACTATTTTGTTTCCCCTTAAAAAAGCTACCTTACTAACAGCACATGTGTGTGTTTTTCAAGGTTCAACTTTGACTTGAGCCTTAATTTATTTTTCTAACCTCTAAAAATTTCATTTATATACCATCCTTCCTCTGTGCCTCTTCTTTTGTGATATTGAAAGTTTTACTGTTTTCTTGGACCAGTGACTTAATTTTCTCATTGGCTACTCTTCCACTGACCATACTGTTTTAAAGAACACCCTAATATTTTAAACAGCAAAGATTCAAATTATTGCAGTTGCCATTAATGTAACTGAATATTTAAGTTAGTTGGCTTGCTTTAAAAAAAATAATATTTTACCTTTAAAATTGCTTAGCAGTTTTTTTCTGGTATAGATAACTCTTACCCTTAATTTCAACCACTATTTAATACTTTTAGATGCTGATTTTCATAAAATCTTTCAACTCAGAGATGGTGATAAAGGGTAAGTTTCATTCTTTAGTGTCACTTGCCAGCTTTAAGTATTTTCTTGGCAACTGCAAGTTGGAGAAGGGGAATTTTTATGCCCTGTATTAGAATTCGTATTTTTTGAGAGCATGCAGTTAAAACTTGCTGTAAATCATTGTATAAATGCATGTTTTTTTATAGAAAAAAGTCGTTTCATTCTCATATAATCTTAAATTACTAGCTCCAAATCAATATTAAAAGAAATTGCGACCTGCATTCACTCACTCCACAAGGACTAGGGATAGTAAAAAAATAGTAATCTCATGTATACTTAGAAAATAAAGTCCATTGTATTTTACAGATTGCAAGACTCTGAGTCTAACAACTTGTCAGCTGAAACTGTTGCATTATCTTTAATTAAAAAATTCAAGGAGAAACATCTACCCAAAGCTTCAGAGCTGCAATGGATTGTCACTGAACAAGAAGCTCCACAACAAGTACTTTAAAATTTTATTCAAAGAAATTTCTAAATTCCCCAGAATGCAATCTAAATATTCCCCTAAGCAAGTTCTTGGCTAATGTGTATGGCATTTCATAGTTGATATTTCAACCTTCTAATCTTCATTTAAGTTTTCCTTTTACTCTTTAAAAAGTAATGGATACCTTAGCTTCATGAAGGTGAATAAAAATATTAATTTGTTGTAGTATTACATATTTATTATTTTCAGCTCCTGCCCTTACCAAATTCATGGCCAATTTCCCCTGATGTCATTGAAGAAGAGCTCAATTTACAGAAAGTAATGGTTTAAATTTTATGTTAGAATGTCCCCAAACATTTTAGCCTTATTTTATTTTAACTTACTTTTATTTTTAGACTAGATTGCGTGGAAATTTGGAATGGGCTCCTCCTCGGCCACAAATCATATTTACCCTTCTTCCTAAGATGAGGCAAGTTGAAGTTGCATATTCTGATGAATTTTTGAGAATATGCGTAATTAAATGTCTTGTGTTTTTTTTCCAGCTTTGGCTAGTAATTTTTAAAATTATTTTTGCAGGAAAAAAGATATTCTTGAAAAACAGAAGCATAGATGTGCTGGTTGTGGTATGAAAATAGAAAAAAGTGAGATTGCTATGTCATCTTAATATTTTGTATAGTTGTTTTTAAAATTGTTCCACATTTAAAACATTTACCAAAACAAATTACTCAAACCAAAAAGATTTACCTCTATCTATAATTTTAAAATTTTAATTAAGCTTATTGATTGTTAATTTAAGCAAAGATTGTTATTTTTATTGGTTTTTGGAAACCTCTTTTCTGGGACTTAAAAGGAATTCATAACTAAAGAAAATTAATGATATATTTCTCTAGTAACATTATTCAGGTAGACAAATTAGTAACAAATAATGGTTAAATTCAATGACCCTTTTAATAACTCCAGAAAATAATTAAGGGCATTTGTAAGAAAAATTAGTTTGCCTTAAACCAGTCATGGGCAAAGTACGGCCCACGTGCCAAATGCGGCCCGTCGGACAAATCAATCCGGCCCGCGGCATGGTTTTGAATAACCCCTACAATTACACATAGGACAAAATGTTTTTTATATGACCATCATTTAGCTTCACTACTGCGAATCAGCTCATAACAGTTTCTACCAGATTATGAAAAACTTTTAGAAGCTCAGTATCACAGTTTTATGTTTTATCAGTCATATGCGCCTTCATACTCTTCTAAAGAACAATCAATTTTGTAAGTTTCACTCATATTTTTTTTTGTTAAATTCCGGCCCGCCTAGATAAAATTTTTATTTTATATGGCTCTCCCCTTAAAAAGTTTGCCCATGTCTGCCTTAAAGAGTTATTTGTTACTAAGTATTACCCATTAGTTATATCTTGGGCTAATCTTAAAGAGGGCTGAAATAAAAATGTGAATGAATTCAAGTATAGTAAAGTTGCTTTAAAAATTGTAAAAAGGTTTTGAACTTAAGCTTTGGAGTGTCTACTATAATATTTAACTATTGATTTAGTTTTATGTACTTTAAAAGGTTGCTGAATCTTTTCTAATTTGAATTTTTTTAATTGGAGTGAAAAGTTTTCAAAGTTAAATCCAAATAGTGAAGCAGTTTCTAAAATGGTTGATTATAGTGTGTTTTATATGTATTTATTTTAGTGAAGTAATATATTTAAAATTTCGTTTTTAGATTATGTTAGCAGATTCCGGTATTGCAATTACTTTGGGAAGTACTTTTGCCAGTGCTGCCATAGTAATAACTTAGCTTACATTCCTAGCCACATTCTGTGGAACTGGGACTTTAAAACATGCTATGTTTCTAAGTTTGCTTGGGGTCTCCTGGACTACATGTTTTCTGATCCTCTCTTCAATGTTCAAGACATCCACAAAAACTTATACCACAGAGTTAGACAGCTAGAATATTGTCGTAGCCTCCGGATGCAGTTATTTCACTTGAAAAGCTTTATCAAAACATGTCGAAATGCCGAACTGTAAGTGAATTCATATCCTGTTTGTCTATTATTTTCTGAATCAAATGTGAATATTTTGTTCCTTTTTCTATAGATTTGAAAGTCATGATGTAAAAATAATGCATATTGGTTTTCATATTATGAACCACAATGATGTATAAGATGTATACAGTAGAACTCTAATTATCCGAATTGATCCAAATGTTGTCTTTTCATTTAATAAATTAAAAGCTCTCTTTCTTTAAAAATAGATTTTTCTATCATTTTAAACATACATGTGCCGTAATTAATTAAAATGGACCTTTTTCGGAAAAAATCCATTTATCCGAATTTTTGATCATAGTCCGGTCCTAATTGATTTGGATAATTTGAGTTCTACTGTACTCATAATGTGATGTAATAGCTAACTTTCAAACAATTTGTTATAGATGCATGTACTGTTTGAAATTAAGGTAAAGAATCATGTTAAAAAATTTTATGTCTGACAAATTTATTTTATCAAAAATATGTATTTAATTTTTCATATAATCTCTGTCCTACCAATCATTAAAGTAAAATGGTCCTACTATGGTCCGCTGGTCATGTGCAGCCCACGGAACTGATTCAGGTGGCGTTTATATGTTTGTTCCCTTGTTTGAAGGTGGTAAAGGACTAGAAAAATGTTAAATAGCAATTTGTTTTTAAATTTGGTATTGTGGCTCGCGAACTTCATCTAAATATGAAGTGCGGCCTGCTGGGCAGAAAAGGTTGGGCACCACTGGTAAGAATAAAAAAAAAATATTTTATCATCAACATAGGGTATTCTATTTACTTAAAGCTATTTTCTTTTCAGAATTCAAGAAGCATTGAACAAAGAAAGCTACCATTATGTTTCTGAACCCCATATGTACTCTGTTAGTGATTTCTTATTAGTAAGTGTAAATAGTTGTTTTTAATAAATGTCTTATGATATCATGTTGTTTGCCATATCCAAAAACCTATCGAAACAATGGAGCATGTCTCCACAAATTAATTGTTCCTAGTTCACAAGCATGACTTTCCAGACAACTATAAACTATCAAGTCACTGCCAATGATGATAAAACTCCTGTGTGTAGAGATCTTCCATGTTGAATATTGTAGTTATTACATTCTATTTTGAAAAATCATTTTATTTTTGTTTTTATTAACTATTTTTATTTTTGTTGGAATATAGGTGAAAAGTGGAGAGTTATACAAACACCTTCGTAATGTTGTTAACCCATGCCTTGAACATGTAAAAAAGTGCATGCTATGCCAAGCCAAAGGATTTATTTGCGAAGTTTGCAATAAAGAAAAGGACATTATATTCCCTTTCCAGTTAGAAAAAGTTACATTATGTGATGGTGAGGAAATTTATTTTCATTAATAAAAAATTAATACTTGAGAAGTAAACTGTTGTTTTTATACTGTACAAAAGTTGTAATCATAGTTTCTAGTTTACACACCGTGAGTGGAGACATTAGTGGCTGATTGTGATAAGTAATTTAATGCCTTTAAAGTTCTGAATAGAAATGTCCACTTTGAAAATGGTGTGTGGTACTCAGGCAATAAAATATGTTATAAATAGCCTAAAAGCTACAACTTGACACTGATTCTTGGATTTCAATGACGGTAATGAAATTGAAACAATAGTTTACTTATTAAGTGAAAAATTATTTTTACTACTTGTTTGGACTTACTAAAAGTTTTATTACTTTCAGTGTGTGGATCATGTTATCACAAAAGCTGCATCAAAAAAATAAAGTGTCCCAAATGTATACGCATTGAAGAAAGGTAATATACCCTGATATCTAAAGACTGGTGCCTTAATTTTAGAATTTTCTTTTAAGCTTTTATACTGTGGAAGTTCTTATGCAAACCTGCTGTATGTTTTCACATTAAATTTATAATTATTGCACTAAATGAAAATTTTAATTTGGAGGCATTTAACATTGCTTATTGTTCATTTGAGGTACCTCTAAGGTTTTTATTTATATATATTTAGTGGGCTTATTTTTTCCTCTTATCAGATTCATCTATGTTTGAGCTTAAAAAGACAGTAAGTGTATTAACTTATAAAAGTTCAGATGTTTTGATGGATAAGGACCATGTAATAAAAATTTACTTCTATTTTCTTTTGTAGGAAGAAGCGTCTCCGGGAGGATATTTGTGAGGAAGACTGAACTATATTTAATGTCATAACTTTATTATATTCAAAGTGATATTTATTTAATTTGTATTTATTATCGACAAATAATCAAGATTAGTGATTAAGCGTTTTTAATAAGGACTCATTATATATTGTGCAGTCAATTCAATTGTTCTGTGTCTCTAATTCAGTGCTTCCCAACTCGTAAGAGTCTGCAGAGCATTAGACCAAAAATTGGAATTTAACGGACCACCCTTTATAACTAATAAAATCCTTCATCCTCACAAAATTGCAAGATGAAGGGTACTTTTCCTCAATTAAGCCTGAAAATTTACATTATGCTCTGATTTTAAACTCTATTTTAAGAAAAATTTAACTTTGTCTCACAAAAGATAGTAATTTTTGTTATGGTATAATTAAATCTTCAGAATTCACAAAAAATGTTGCCTTGTTTTTACTTTATATATTTATAGTAGCAGAAAAAATTATCCACAACTTAGTGTTGACTGTTATCCACAAAATTAAACTGACGAATTTCGTCCATATGGATATAATTCAATCCTTTCCCGTTCAATGTTTTCAAATTTCTATTTATTGGATGTTTATATGTGCTACCAAGCCCCTTCACAGACCACTGCCAAGACTCACAGACCATCTGTGGTCCGTAGACCACTGGTTGGGAACAACTGATATAATCCATGGTATAATATTGTGCTTTCTAGGTTATTTATTTGCATGCCAGTGAATATTTCCCAAGTACAATAATATTTCCAAATGCTCACAGGAATTATAAACTACATGTGATAGTAGAACAATACACTGTGATTCTAAATTTAGGGACTAAATTATAAGTTTTTTTTATATGCATAATGACAACATAGACTGGCAGGTAAATTTTAAGTCTTTCTTTACTTTCTGCTTTTGCTGTGAATTTCAAGCCTAATTTTATGCTCAGACTAAACAATGATCTGATACTTTCTTAAAAAAAAGTTAGTTGAATGACTTCATGCCAGTTGGGTTTAGGGTGAAGATTTGGAACTCATCTGTAATGAGATGCATTTTCCTCTCTATTGAATGTTGTTTTAGATATGATATTTTGAACTCTTTCTTGCCATTTTAATGCTGTGTAGAGTGCTTTCACATTACTGTTTTCTGAAAAACTCCTTAACGTTAACCCCATAAAACATTTTGGTATAAATCAGTGGCATAGCCATAGATAAAATTTTGAAGGTAATATCAGAATTTTGGGGGGATGGCATCATTTTTGTTTCTGGATCAAAAAAAGAAAGATTCAGAAGTCAGGAAGGTATATATATCCCCAAATCCATACTTGGCTGTGCCAATGGTATGGATGATTTCTGTTTATGACTTCAGGAGAAATGATGAAAACAACAGAACTGGTTTTCTGAAAGAACAAAATTAGGTTCTTATGTTGAGGTTTTTACTAATCTTATTTTTTCTTGTGCTAAGTGTAAGTGTTTTTACCTTTAACTTAAATAGTTCCTTGGAATAATATTTATGCTAATATTAAAGATCTATGTAAAGTTAATGTAAGAAAGTGTGTTACTTTGTGTATTGTGTTAAATATTTGTACAGATAACCTTTACTTCTTTTGACCTAAAAGATGCATGTATAATACATTTATGTTTATTTCTATTTATATGCTGGTCTGTGATTATATAATTTTTGAAGAATTGGTAATAATAACCTATGCTGCCCTGTGATTATTTTTTGAAGAATTAGTAATAATAACTATAGTCAAAAATGCTCTAATATCAGCATGCTTTTTTATCATATCGATCGTACTAGACTACAATTTTTTGTGCAATATCAAGTTTTCTCATTGTATGTTTCCATCTAGTAAGTACCTACTAATTTTCTCTGAAAGTTTAACTTGTGTAATTTTATGGAAAGTAGTGATCTTGATTGCCATGCCTATGGAGCTTATTGAATGGTTATTTTTGAATATTCTTTATGATGTATTAAAATAAAGTATTTTTTAAAAATACCCAATTTCTCATACTCTTGATAAACATACAAATTTAGAAGGATAACTTGCAATTTTCTCTAAAGATATGTTGATATGGGGCAACTTTTGTCCAAAATGGCCATTTCTTCAAACTGAAATTTTCTTTCTAGTTGTGTCAATTTTGGATTTGGGAAGCTTGGATGTAGGTCAGTACATATAACTAAAAATATAGTTTGATGAAAATCCAATTTTAACATGGAAGGTAGGCTTGGTAAGTTGGAATTTATTATACAATTTTGGCATAAATGGTGCTCTAGTGACCATATATTCATAAAACGTTTTGGAAATTTTTCCCGCTACCTTCTTTTTTGTTTGTCATGAGATTTTATTAAAGAAAAAAAAAAGTAAAAGTTACCAACTTCCTATGGATTTTTGGGAAATATTTCATAGATATATCAGATAGATACTAGAAAAAAAAGGACAAATTGAACTACAAATAAGAAGTCAATTAATCAATTTAATAATAAAAAATGAAATAGTTTTCACATTAGTTGAAAGAAGTAATGCTTTAACTTTCTAAATTTAGTAGATGCAAAATACAATTTTAATTTAAAAATTGGACTTTATAAATTGAAAACAATTTTATGGTAGAGGCTTGTTATACATAATTTAAGCTATTTTTAATAGTGATACCTAATATTATTATTATACCAATTTATTGTGGAAATTGTTCATTTATAAATATGGGGCCCATTTATTTTAGAGGAAAACTGTTGAATTTCAATGTTTAAGTTTGTTTTATATTCAGATCTTTTTTAAAAATTTAATTAGTACTTGTTTCACTGTTTTTTGAATTTTACTGCAAAATTGGTAATGGACTCTAACCGTCTGACGTCACACGGAACCAACACGTGACCTACTGAGCTTGCGATTGGTTACCACAGATACTACACTAGTAGATCTACTAGTGTAGTATCTGTGCTAACCAATTGCAAGCTCAGTTGTAGGTCACGTGTTGGTTCCGTGAAGTCTCGAACCAGATAGGCGGTTAGAGTCCATTGAAAATCGTCCATAAACCTGCATTACCTTAAATTGTTTTTTTATTTATGAAACCATTTTTGAAAAATAAATTAAGGTTTTAAAAATTTAAATTTTGCATGTTTTGAATTTGGCCAATTTTTATTTTTATTAAATTTGGGATATTTTATTTGGGAAACAAATGTTGTTCCTACCTATGTGTGAAACAACCAATTTTTTTTATTAGAACTAATACATTGAAGGGTTAGAGGGGGGGAGACTTAAATTTTAACCACTGTAAATAATACTTATTCATAGTCATAAACCATTCAACATTCATTAAAGCTGTTTAATGTAAGTAGAAAAATCAGGCCAGGGCATATTTTTACTAGGTATTTTTGGTATGTGTTAGATATAAATGTGTTGTGTATTGCTCCGAAAAAGTTCTTTTCTTGCCTTCAGATTTTTAAAAATTCACTAAACCTGGTATTCACTAAATAACTAGAAAAATTAATATAAAAAAGTAAAAGTATTTTTTTCCCAGTTAAATGACAGCGATTTTAAGTTCAAAAAGCGACGTTTGTAAGCTTTAGGTCGACCTCTCACACACATTCATTTAAATTTTAATAGCAATAATCTCATTGAATGCAGATAACTTGTTTTTGTGCCTTTATTTACATTTTGCCCCCTCTTCTCTAAATTAATTTTTTCGCTTTATCTCCTTTATACTTTTTAAATTAGTTTTTAAAACTTCCTTATTTCCTCCAGAATTCACCACGATCATTTTACTATTGCTATACATACACTGTATCAAATCTAAAAATTCCTGAAAACGGACTTTTGTTATTACCCTGTGTTCAGCTCCACCACGACGGCTTTGGCCCAAGGCAGAAAAAATCGGTGCTTGAGTAAAAAAAATAAACCACCCTTGAAAAAATCCGTATGGTGACTATTTCCTCCCAATAGCTGGCTGGGTTTACCTGATAAGCTAGGGTCGATATCCCCCGCACACAAATTCGCTGACTATTCCGTCGTAGCGGTAGATGCCAATTTTATTTGCCTCATGTACCCTGGTTTGTATTCCCGGGACAAAGAATTCGAATACTACCTGAACAAGATGATTTTTTTCGGGAGGAAAGTTATGATCGAAAGAAGAAAATGGACGGGAAGCAGTGAGTTAATGTTTGAACGGTTTTATAAACAGGGGGAGATGAATCATTAAAATGGGAATGCAAATCAAAAATGGGAATGTAAGGGGAATATTTCTATTTTTGTTGCCAGGGGAGGTTTGCTTTTTTAAACTATGTTGCTCATGCATTTTGCTGACGTAGGTTCTTTTAAAAAACGGAATGCTTATGGTTCTAGAAAAGTGGTTCCTGGGGCGCTTCAGACTCCCCTTCTAATTTTTTTTTTTAAATTTTCTTCTTAAATTTTATAAAAATCCCTTTATAGCAATTTGATCTTTAAATCATTATCTTCGTGAAAAGAAAGATAACAGAGCTTATGATGATAATAGACGACATTAGTCATTACGTCACTTGCTTGTTTGGAAACGTTGATTCCATCCGTGATTGGTTCCGTACGGATTTACTTCCAATCACGGATAGAATCAACGTTTCCAAACAAGCAAGTGACGTCACACTAATGTCGTCTATTGTAGAAAAAAAACTTCGTTCATCCTTTAAAAATTTAAAAAAGTAACAACAATACTATACGTTTTTTTTTACCCAGCACCTCCCCGTTTAGTCGTTTTGATAACAGATTTTTATTTTTAGTTTCGAATTCTTAAAAAAAGTAGTAATTTACTTACTAAACTTAATGTCGTTACATTTTACTTTTTACTCCAACTTTTAAATTTTTCCAGTGAGATGTAATTTTTGTAAACCCCTGGGGGCGAGAAAACCACAGGTTGGAAAACAATGTTCCAGACCTAGATGGAAGTGTTTTAAAGTATATATCACTCCAGTATTCTGAAAATCCGTCCATTGGAGCATCCAACCACCCCAAAAAAATGAACTAATCTGATAAATTAAATCAAAAAGCAAACAAATTTTCGCAAAAAAATGTATTATTTGTACCGGATTGGAAACTATATTTTATATGCTGTAGATTGGGACCTCACAAAAGTAATTACATGCATAAAACCTCTAAAATCAGCTTCGGCGTTGGGTCAATATTTCTCAAAACTCCAGAGAGGGCTAAGGTGGCCAATTTTATGTGCAACGTCCAAAGTAAAAATGGGAGGTCTAGCGGTCCCTACAGCCAGCTGAGGTGGGGGCATGGTAGAGGGGAATGAATCATGAACTGCTGTAATCTTGAGGTAATAAATAGTTTAATCTTGCTTTTATCTTTGTGGACTCGATAATGAATTAGTGGTCCCAGTGGCGAAGTGTGTGGATATAAAGGGCTTTGATCGTATTTTTTTTTTGTAATTTCACATATTTTTAAAATTTTTTGCGTTATTTGCAGGGGTTGACAAACTTTTCCGTGTCGCGGTACCGGTGAAATAAAATGATATCAGGGTGCTTTAAACACATTTTTGGAGTAAAATTTTTTATGAGGTATCCACTTATACGAGTATAATTTAATAATTTAGTAAATAATAATTTTAAATATTAAGTTTTAGATTACTTATATAGGTAAGATTTGAATCTTGGTGGACTTAAATTTCAAAATTTTGTGTGCAACGTCCAAAGTAAAAAGGCACTGTCTATTTGGCCGGCAAATATGCAACTAAACTCTACTCTTTTTTACCCGGCAACGGTTCTGATTGGAGCGCCGGTACTGCTACGTAACCGCGAGACCTACGGCGCATGCGCCAACTGCCGTTTATGCCGTCCAAATAGACACTTCCAAGTAAAAAAATGAGAGATATATCTACCGGTCCACCCCCTAAATTTTTTTTTTTGGAAATTTTAGCCGTAATTTTTAGATTTTTCCCATCGTGGGGATTGATGGGGCATGTTTTGTGGGTGCTAATGGGAGAACTTAATATGGCTGAATATTTCTTTAAAAGAACATTGTAGCGTTTATTTGACTTTGCGTACTTAATTAGGTTTGATGGAAACATAATGAGACAGGCATTACAAACATGTAAAACTAAAAAATAGTGTTTTTTTTTAATTGGACAAATTTAACATTTTAGACTGTTCAATGCTGAAATTTCATCCACAACAATTTTCGCATATATTAAGTACAGTAGCATAATAAAAAAAGGCTTTTTAAATTTATAAGTGACTTTTATTCTTGAATTCTATAGCATATGAGGAATAGACCCCTATATGAGGCTAATGGGACAGTAGTATTAAATTACAAAAGTCGACATAACACACATAGATGAATAATGTTTTTTTTTTCACTATCCAGGAATATTTTTATAAACGTAAATGTAAAATCGTTTTAAATTCATAAAAATTATAAAAATAACTGCATTTATGCCTTTTTAATAGCATTTATTAAAAAAATGTGCTATTAGCCCCCACTTTCCCCTATATTACAAAATTCTTAAGATTTTTTTACATCTTTGTAACTTTAAACTGGATTTTTTTATATAGTTTTCTAAAATATACCTCAGGATATCTCAAAAACATATCTCAGATCCCGAGCTCCTCGCGGCCCCCACCCTTTAGGGAACCACTGAGTTATAGTAATATTTTGGTACGATCTCAATTTTTTTTAACTTCTGAAAAAATTAAAAATATGGTAAGTTATTATAATTTTTAAATTTTTAGTTACTTTCGGAATTTAGGGAGCCCGGGTCTGAAGGTAAATCAGGACCTGGCTGATAATAAGAAATAAGAGAAAGAACTTGCATCATATCGACAGCCACGTTGCAAAAGCCTGTAAGAACATTTTTTGGCGAAAATAAGGTTTTGAGTTGTGCTTGTTAAAGATGGCCTTGCGCGCACATCTCAGTGCCACCACACACAAAATCGGCCAAAGACACTTCAAAACTTCTCCATGACGATTTGTAATAACCTGTAAGTTGGGAACCTCCCAATCACCAAGCAAAACTATGTAAGTTGCAGTGACGCCAAACCAAATTGCTAAACCAAACCAAAATTGTTTGAAAAGTTTCATAGTTGCCTTTAATGTACAATAAAAACGGGACAGAAAAATTACAGGTCATAAGACGAAAAATATGCAGTTTTTTTTCGTCTCCTGAAAACTTTGAGGTTTTGCACTTACAGGCTTTTGCAACGTGGCTGTCGATATTTCGATTCACGGCTAAAAACAGTTAATCCTCCAGATCTCTCCGGACCGGAGCTCGATCCCAGATGTCCGGCCGCTCCCCTTTTAGCTCCCGATCCCAGCGACGGCCGCCAGATGTCGCTTCGGCGCGCGTCGTCGGCCGGTCCTCCCGCACTTCTCGAGCTAGCGGCGTGACATGCGGCTGCGGCCTTCACCTGTCCCGTGAAAGCGTGAGTACCACCCTCTTTGCTCTTCTTCATCTTCATCTTCCAACTCTGTTGATGACATGTGATTCGGCGGTGGCAGTGGGGGGTTTCATGCTTCGGTTTGGGAATGAATTGAGATGCCAATAATAATGTTTTTCCACGTACTTTCATATTCAGTTCACTGTGCTTGAAATTATGACGGGTTTTAAAAGAGAGGTGTGTATTAAACATGATGACATGTGTTTTGCTGCTGGAGCGGGTTTAGTGGGGGGTTTTATGATTGCATGCTTCGGTTTGAGAATGAATAGGAATGCAATTGTTTCTCTTTTCCTCCTACTTATTTGTTATTCGTTGTGTATAAAAATTGCAACGACCTTAAATAGAGAAGTGTATATTAAACATAGTAACATGTGTTTCATGGGTGAAGCGAGTTTGTTGGGTTTAGTGGAGTTTTTTAGGCTAGCATGCTTCATTTTGGGAATAACTTGATCCTATTCAGTTGTAATTCGTTGCGTATAAAAATTGCAACGAACTTTGATAGAGAAGTGTAGTATATTAAGCATGGTAACATGTGTTTCATTGGTGGAGCGAGTTTGTAGGGTTCAGTGGGGGGGGGGTTTATGATTGCATGCTTCGGTTTGGGAATGAATAGGGATACTATATGTTTCTCTTCCTCCTACTTATTTGAATTTAATTGCCCATAAAAAATAATTTTTATGGGCAATTGCAACGAGTTGTGTAATAGAGATGCAAGAATTTCTATCCTTCAACTTACCTGAATTTCTTTTCAAATTCATTGTGCGTAAAAATTGCGACGGATTTCGACAGAGAGAAGTGCTTTAAGTGTGATAACATGTGTTTCGTTGATGGAGCAAGTTCGTCGTGTTTAAGGGGCATTGAAAGGAGATTTCGTGCTTGCATCTTGCATGTTTCAGTTATGGAATTGTGCATGGATAGGGACAAAAATGTTCCCCCCGCTGCTCCTCTAGTTTTAATTTCTTTACATATTCCGTTCATAGTGCGAAAAAAATGTGTGACTATTTTTGATACAGTGGTGTTTATTAACCAAAACATGTTTCGGTGTAGAGGGAGATATGATGGTTTAAGCTTTTTTGTATTTGTGCATCCAAG
This sequence comes from Tetragnatha montana, assembly GCA_963680715.1. NCBI lineage: Eukaryota > Metazoa > Arthropoda > Arachnida > Araneae > Tetragnathidae > Tetragnatha > Tetragnatha montana. The sequence goes on along the minus strand of OY796676.1, from coordinate 56,613,421 downwards.
GTTTTCCGGATGCAGTGAATGAGTTTTGAAGGAATATGATGAAGTTCTGACGCATTTTTTTCCTTTTCAAGTCTTTAAAGCAAAATTATGTAGTGTTGTTTGTTGAATCGTTTTATGTCTAGAAAATCGTTACGATTCTTAAAAGTAAGCTGTGTGCTGAATAATAAAACAGAGGCCTTACGGACGGATATACAAAGAGCCAACTGGGGATCGTGTGAAATAATTTTTTTTGCTTTTCAAATCAAGACAATAGGTAATTTTCAGGTATGCTCTTCAGGTTTCTTTCCGTTTCAAAATTAGTTCAGAATGTCATAAATTATTTAGTTTCCCTTTTGAAATAGTTCCAAACGAGTTTTTCTTCCGAAACCCCTTTTGTTGAGTTCATCTTTTTTATCCGGAGGGGCTCAAGTCTTTTGAATTTCTTTGGATTGGAGAGTCGTTTGGGAATTATTTCACATTTCTTAAGTAGGAAGGAAATTGATTGTAAAAGGGGCAAAAGAGTGTAATATAATGGCCACATATGAAAATATTTCTTTGCACTCTTTTTAAAACATGCTAAAACCGCTCTTTGTTGACTCTCGTTACAGCTGATTAAAATTATTAAAATTTTTCAAAGTGAGCTTCTGTGCTGCAAGCATCGTAACATATATTTTTGATTAATTATTTTTAAATTGTGAAACAAAAGATTTTTTAACTTAAAATAACTTTTTTTTTCTTTTTAGACTTGTATTTCTTAATATTTTTACATACATGTGTTAAGTTTTTTTTTACAGTTAATATCAAAATTTATTGGAGAAAATTTGTATTCCTATAAAAAATTTTACTAATTTCTATTATACGTTTTTCCAGCTCTTGGCAAATGTTTGTATTATTTTTGTTCTCAAAATATTTGAGGAATAATTCTTCTTAAATTTATTTTTACAGAACTCTTGTGAGTTTTGCAACATAGGAACTAAAAAGTAACTTTAAATAAATAATTACTTATATTAATAATTTCCACAAAAAACGGATACTTTAAAGGTAACTTACTTGAGTTTAAAAGTGACAATATGTGACGCCTCCCCCCTTATGGCACAAGCCTAGAAAATGTGTTACATTTCAGTTTAGTTATTCTAAGATTTATCTCTTTACAGAGCTGCATATTCTGTATGATTTCCCGTCACTTATTTTATAGCGCCCGTATTTTCTTCTAGAAAAACAACTGGTCTTGTCTTATCAGTTGGCGTGTGTATGTATTTTAAAACCTTGTATCATATAAAGGTAGTTGATGTCAGAAGCGTTTATTTGATGCACCATATTTATCTGGCTTTTCACTTTTAAATTATTTTAAGTAGTTTTTAAAATATCAAAACAAGTTTTAGAGTTTAAAATTATTTGAAAGAAATTTCGAATTGAGTTTATTGTTAAATTACAGAAATGAAAAAAAAAAAAACAATTATACGGCATTTATAAAAGTATTCAATTATGCAATATATGTAATGGATAATTATCCATTTGTGCAGTTCCTCATAGCCTCAAATCCATTTTTTATTGCTTTCAATCGTCTTAGATTTAAGAAAAATACTGAAAGTGTACAAAATATCGATGGGAAATACACTCAACGCGATAAAAACAGAATTTCTTAAAATGATTAAATTTATTTTTCTGTGTTTTTACACAAATTTTAAAGACAAAATAAATAAAATTCATATTTTTAAATTTTAATATAGATTTTATTCTGCCTTTTTTTATGACAAACCCTTAAACTTTAAATCAGTTGTGGAATCAATCATCAATCAAACTATCCCTACATTCAACCCCATTTTTGAATAGTTAAGGAAATAAATGTGACTTCCCGCTTATCGGTTCCTTCCGACCTTCTTTCTACTATGAAAATGGGATATGTAAAACAACCCTACATTGTTTCAAAATTAACGAATTATCAATCTGTATGGATTTATTTTTGCTTTTTTAAGGATCCCTTTATTTGATGGAATTGGCTTTTAAAAACTAATAAAAATACATCAGCTCTCTTCTTGTTAGGCTGATTCCTATCTGATACTCGGTTTAGTGTAACTGAGAAAGAGATCCCATTAAGTCGAGGGAGGTCACGTGTCCAGAACAAAATGGGGAAGTGATACATCCTCTTACGCTCGCCAAGCTAAACAGGACGCGAGATCTCTGAGAACGCCATTAAGCCCCAACTGCACTGTATAAAGGGACGAAACGCGTACCTGAATATCGCGAATCCAGATGGAATATTCACTTCTAAAAAGATCATGCTTTCTTAGTCCCACTCTTTTCCAGAAAACGACATAGTTGGACCTGGATAAAGGGAATCTATGGAAATCCTTGATTAGTCGAAACAGTGTCGGTCCCGACGACTGGAAAAAAATCCTCTTCAACTGAAATCTCAAATAATTGTGAAAAAAAAATAATTAAATCAAGTTATCAATTTTAGCGCTATACAGTAGGGCGTATCACGATAACCTTTTTTTGGAAATGAAATTCAAAAAGGCATACTGAAAAAAAGTTGCCACAGGGGTCACATATTCTCCAAAAAAAATTTCAGCGGGATCAAAAAATATTTAGGTCCCACGGAATTGAGTCAAAGATAATGAAATTTCATAACTTTTCAATAAATAGACAAAAAAGCCAAAATAATATTTTAATTTAAACTTCATAATTTTTCTATGAAGATTTACTATTATGCTGTACAATGTGCGCTTGGTTTCATATTTTTATTATCATGAGTTTGAAAGAAATAATTTTTTTAGCGTTAAACGAAACTTGCAAAGTTGTTTTTCCTGCATTCTTTAAATGTTAATAACTTAAGAACTAATTAACCGAGAGACTAGCGATTGGTGCCATTTTGTTTTTAAATTTTTTTGTTTTTAAATCAATGTGGATCATGACCAACTTTCTTTGAATTTTTTATTCAAAATTTAAAAAACTTTCTAAAAAATTTCAATTTTTTTTTTAATTTTTTGAAATTTAAAATTTTGTTTCTTCTTAAACAACTTCTAAAAGAAACACATCTAAGAATTTTGAAGTTTGAAATCAATTTCAATCATAGAGAAAAAAATGAAAACCAAGCAAAATTTAAGTTGGTACCTTAACAAACCCCTCTAAAATATAGTAAAAGAATAATTATTAACCCATAAAAAGTTCATAAAATCCCTTGAGGATATTTAAGTGATTCATAACCAATAAAAACATTCATATGTATTCAAGAAAATACAACTATTAACAGGGCTCTGTTTAGAAGAAATTTTGGTCCGTTTAGAAATCCTTTACAAAATATTTTATCTGATAAAAGACCCTTTATAAAATATTTTATCAGGAAAAAGGACCCTTTACAAAATATTTCATTTTAAAAGGGTCTTTTACAAAATATTTAAGCTTAAAAATGTATCTTCACAATATTTTTAACTCTAAAACAGATTCTTTTCATCCTTCTCTATGGTAATTTTACCACGTTACTATCACGATATCCCCAAAACGGTACTCAGGCCAGAAATAACCAAATTTAACGATGATTTTGATACACAAAATAATGCATGGGTTTTCACAATTTCAAAAAAACAGGACATTAAAAAAAAATCTGGACAGACCCCCCTGGTTAACCCACTTCAAGAATAATCCATATTGAACTATTTTTTCAATCTCCATATTTCTTACAGTTTTGTCTTAATGCTTCATTATTTTACCTTCTAAAACAATAATCTGATTTGGTGAGAGGTGTTAGAATGTAAAAAATGAAAAATTATATATTCTTAGACAAATTAGGGAGAAATAATTAATTATTCTATATGTTCTAATATGGAAGAGGTGAGCTCGAATTTTGTTGTGAAACTTATTAAGTTGTATTTTCTTGAATTTATATGAATGTTTTTATTGGTTATGAATCACGTAAGTTGGTTCATAATCCCCTCAAGGGATTTTATGGATTTTTCATGAGTTGATTGTTCTTTTACTATATTTTAGGGGTTGTTAAGGTACCAACTTAAATTTTGTTTGGTTTTCATTTTTTTCTCTATGATTGAAATTGATTTCAAACTTCAAAGTTCGTAGATATGTTTCTTTTAGAAGTTGAAATTTTAAATTTCAAGAAATTAAAACATTTAATTTTTTTTTTAAATTTTGAAAAAAACATTCAGAGAAAGTTGGTCATTATCCATATTTCTTGAATGGACTCTAACCGCCTATCTGGTTCGAGACTTCACGGAACCAACACGTGACCTAAAACTGAGCTTGCAATGGACTCTAACCGTCTGACGTCACACGGAACCAACACGTGACCTACTGAGCTTGCAATTGGTTACCACAGATACTACACTAGTAGATCTATTAGTGTAGTATCTGTGGTAACCAATTGCAAACTCAGTTGTAGGTCACGTGTTGGTTCCGTGAAGTCTCGAACCAGATAGGCGGTTAGGGTCCATTGGTTACCACAGATACTACACTATAGTAGATCTACTAGTGTAGTATCTGTGGTAACCAATCGCAAGCTCAGTAGGTCACGTGTTGGTTCCGTGTGACGTCAGACGGTTAGAGTCCATTGATCATGATCCATATTTCCATATCAATTGAAAGAGTAGTTAATTTCAAACAAAATGGCACCAGTCACTAGTCTCTCGGTTAATTAGTTCTTAAGTTATTAGCGTTTAAGGAATGAAAGAAAAACAACTTTACGGGTTTTTCGTTTAACGCTAAAAAGATTTTTCTCTCAAACTAATGATAATAAAAATATGAAACCAAGCGCGCATTGTAAGGCACTAAAGTAAATCATCGTAGAAAAATTATGAAGTTTAAATGAAAATTTTATCTTGGCATTTTTGGTCAATTTATTGAAATATTATGAAATTTCATTAACTTTGACTCAATTACGGGGGACCTAAATATTTTTTGATACCGCTGAAATTTTTTCTTAAGAATATGTTCAAATATGAGGCAAACCTTTTTTCAGTATGCCTTTTTGAATTTCGAAAAAAAAAAGGTTTTCGTGATGCTCCCTATTACATAGTAGCTACGTAATTCTGAAAGAAATATTTCGCCATTGTAACTGCGATTGAATTGCGTTTATAATACGGCTGTTGTTAAAACATTCCCGACCATTCTGTGTCATGGGTTCATTGGGCGCGCTCTTTACGGGAAAAGTTGTAGGGGAAAAGCATTCAAAACAAGAATTGTTTTAAAATCTGCTAGAGTTCCGGATTTTGAAGCATTCTAGAACTTGAATTTAGGATAAAATATTCATCACTTTAATAGTTTTCCGGGATTTTGAGTTGAAAACAGTATTCCCCCCTGAATACACCTTTAATTTGCATTATGTTGATCAAAATTACAATTCATGATTGTTTTACCCCATCCCATTATTCCCATAAACGTTAGAGATAGCTTAGCCGAAATAAGCGTAAATAATTTCCTTAAATTTATAGATCATAATTACAGCCTCACTTAGCGTGTATGCGGGTAGCTGCATCAATTTCTTGGAAGAAGTACAAATTCCGGGCTCCCCGAAGGAAAATATCTAATTTATTTTACGGTTTTAGGCTTAGTGCCAAGCTGCAGATCAGAATAAAGGGGCCAGAGAAGCTCCATGGGGAGCTATCTACAAGGCCTAGACAGAGAAAAATTCCATTCCAGGCCTTTTCTTCCTTTTACCCTATATGTTTCGGGAAGTACTGCATTACTTTCTAGCAATACTTTAACTAATTAGCCCTGGATGTTTTTATGCCTCTTTGCGCGGGCCTTACACAGAGGAATAAGAGGGATGCATTAGTAATAGTACTTCTTTCCCAGATAAATAAATAAAAATATATTTCCGATGAAAGTTCTGAGAGTAAAGAAGTTTGGCGGAGGGATGGAGAAAAAGGGGGAGGAATATGCTGTTTTCCCCAATACACATGCTTCCAAAAGAGAAATTTCTTTAAAAAAAAAAAGAAAGGAGTTTGATAAAGTTGTTACTCCATTTGGGGTCTTTGGAGAAAATGCCGAAACTAAAAAAAAATATGTCCACAAGTATGTTTTTACCAATTTTGAGTGAATGCAATGGAGTGATGGAGGCCACAATTTTGAGCAGTTTTTAGAAAATGAAGGGAGAATTGTTTTCATAAATGCTTTTTAAAATTTATTTACGGTTTCTTTTCATCGCACTTCTGATTTGTTTTCGTTTAATATTATGACATAGTACTTAAGCCTATCTAGTGCCTTCTTACTTCCTACCTCGAGTTGTGTAAGGTAATTTTTTGCATGTCTAACTATGTGTGTTATATCATCTCTTAACATTAACGTTACCATGAGTATAATTAAGTCTCATTCTAATTACCTATCTCATGAATTCTTCCATGTTTAGAATCAATAATTAATTTGGTCAGGCCCTTACAACTTCAACTATGATGTGTGCCAAATTACTATTACATTGCAAAAACATTGGTTAAAATTTACTATTATTCTCTCATAACATCGAGATTAATTATTAATAATTGGATTATGGGGTAAAATTATATCATAATTTGTGAGTTCAAAAGAATAATGCTAGTTAGTGCATTATAACTTCAATAAAACTTCTACGCTACTTTGAAATTTCTGTAACCTTATTTTCATGTGGCATTTACATTATTACACATCAATCTGCTAAAATAGTTGAACTGACGATGGGTAAATTCTTCTGAAAATTCAATAAGATTTAGAAAATAAAGGCATATGTTTAATTATACTTCCCTAAACACTTAAATATTTAGACTCATTTAAGTTTTATCGGGCCACAAAAAAGTGGCTGATTTACATACATTAAAGGAAAACTAAGAGGTTGCTAAAAATTTGACTGAGTTTCGCTTTAGAATATATATAATATCCAGAGATATTATTTACAAGAATCTTTATTTTTTAAATAAATTTCCTAATGAATCCTTTTGACTTTTTTTTTTGAATCAATGATTACTTCGCATTAAAACAGATTGCTGCGTGCTTTTCTGCTCACAAACAGATCGAACTCCGTATTTATATATGCTGAGTTTGAAAAGATCGAAATGATGCCAACAAATAAACGGGAAGTGATACAAGTTTATTTCCTTCCGCCTCCAGAGAAAGCCCCTTATTTAATGAGTTCCTCGTCGTTTGCTTAAGACATTCTCCGCTGTGACTTCATTAACTGCCAGGAGAAAGGATCTTTGTCTCAACTGAAGATTACAGTTATTTGAGAGTTAAATTGTTTTCCTCGCGAAGGTAAATAATGTGCGTGCTGTCGTTAATCTTAAAGAAAACCTTAAGAGAAAGACGATTAAGGCGAAAAATGTGTCCTTAGTATATGCTTTTGGACCTAATATTTTCGAGCGAAAATACAGGTTTGGGTTTCATTGTGTATTATATGGTTTATGCTTTCTGTTAAAATATAAAGGACTTTTCATTTTTAGATTGCATTGTTGTGAAATACAATAGTTCTTTACGCAAATACTATGCACCGATAATTATTTTAAAAGGTAGAAGTCCAAAAATGAGTTTATTACCTTTTTGTTCAATATTTATTTTTACTAAGTATAAATGTAACCCCTCTCCAAAGTGGGCTGCCGGGAAAGGTTTTTCATCTATCTATGCTTCTTCAATGATATCATCTTTCCGTATTATTTTTCTGGCTCCCTCTCGGTCATTCTTGACCTCCAAATTGTTTTTTTTTTTCTCATTTCTCTTAACTTGTAATTGCTCTTAACTTTAAACTTTTATATAATTGATCTTGATAAACTTTTCCTAGTTTCTTCAAATATTGGTCACCGCTGGAGCAGAGGGTTCTCGTCTTCATCGATATTTAATGTAAACTAAAATTATCATAATTAGATGTAGGCTTATGTATAATGTTTAAATAGTTTTTTTTCTTCAAATTTCTCATGTATTATCTTCACTTAAATCGAGTTGGTGTTGATAGGAGGTTATCTAAAATGTCGGTGCACGTTTTTTATTTGAGTGACCTGTTAGAATTTCGCTTGGATTTTCCGGATACATTTATTCAAAAGATAAAATGTGTTGAATTTTTAAATAAAAAATTATGGAAAAGAATTAAAATACTTTTTAGTTTTTAAAAAAATTATATGAAATAATTTTTGTTTCACCATTTTCCCCTCTTCAACGGAATAAAATATTAACAGGATTTAACCTACCAAATTTAATTTAATATGTACTAAGTAAAATAGTTCGAACGAATATTTATTTCCTATTGCAGAATAATCAAATTGGAAATCAAACTTTACAAATAGGTGGAAAAAAAATAAATTTCGTATAATTGCATATTTATGCGTAAAAAAAGTAATTATTTTAAAAATTAAATATAACCTTGAAATTTCATGTTAATTTGCTTGCATGTTTCATTGCTTTCTCAAAAAAATTTATACTTCCGAGACTTTTTTTAAGCATTACATGTAATAGAAGAAAATTCTAAAAATATTAAGCATATTTGTAGGAATACCGATTAATTCACTGCCTTCATAGTGTTTAATCCGACTACTTCTTTTTCTTACTATCTTCCGGTTATTCACCATGTAAAGTTGTTTTCCTCTTTACAAAACAACACTAAAGGAAAAACTAGTTTTACAGGTTTCTCAAAATAATTTTTACTTTCTCAAAAAAATTTTTACTTCCGAGACTTTTTTTAAGCATTACATATATTAGTAGGAAAAGTCTAAAAATATTAAGCATATTTGTAGGAATACCAATTAATACACTGCCTTCATAGTGTTTTAGTCCGATTACTTCTTTTTTTCTTACTCTCTACCGGTTATTCACTATGTAAAGTTGTTTTCCTCTTTACAAAACAACACTAAAGGAAAAACTAGTTTTACAGGTTACCATCCTCATTCAATCGGGATTACATCTGACATTCATTACCGCAAAACTATTATAACATGCCACCGATTCAAACTTATTATTTTTATTCGGCTTATTGTAAGTCAAAGTTAAAAAAATTATTACACGTTACTTTTATTGTATATAAAATTATTATAAAGACAAAAACTAAAATTATGTAACAAATAAAAATAATTATTAATTAATTTAAAATAAAAAAAAAGAATTTAATTAAATTTACAAAATTAAAAACTTTCTGTTTCAACAATAGCATCGAAATAAGAAAATAATGTTTTATTAAATTATTTTTGAAATTCTCAAAAAAATTTAGGTTTAACTTATTCTCTTTAACTAATAAAAAACAAAACTATAAAATGAAAATATAATTTTTAATAATCCCTATTTGTGTCTATTTAATTTACATAAAAAAATTTATTGTGTATTTAATAAAAAATATGCAAAAAAGAGGCCAATTTTCCCTCCTTATTTTTTCTTCGCAAATCCGCTCTTTGGCTCTATTTGTGTCCGGCATTTAAAGGGACATTCATTCTACACCTACATACAGTTAACCTTCTACATACAGTCACTCCACAAAGTATTCGTACACCCAACAAATTTGCACAAGTATACCAATTATGGCTAAATCCCACGTACAAAATAATAAAAAATATCCTAGCATAGTATGTTTTTCTTCATTATAATCTACCAAAAAAAAAAGAACAAAATGAATATCAGAACAGGTAGAAAAAAAATTATTTTAAAAAATGAAGCTATTTGAATGACCAAACAAGTATTCGTACTCCCATAGACTATCATTGAAAACGACTTAATATACCTGAAAAGTATTTCGATCCTAATCCTAATTTTACCAGCACGTGAATGCAATTTTTTTTTCTTGAGGTCCAAAATGACATTAAAAAGGTGTAGATGCCATAAAAAAAGTGTCAATCAAGTGCACCTACACGAGTCTAGGGGGCTTGCCAGAGGGCTTTCAAATTGCTTCATTTTTTAAATATTTTTTTATATTTTTTCTAACTGTTTTTATACATATTTATTTTCTTATTTTTTTGGTAGATTATAATGAAGAATAACATACTATGCTAAGATAATTTTTGTTTGGATTTTGCACGTGGAATTTAGCCATAATTGGTATACCTACTATAGTACAAATTTGTTCAGTGTACGAATACTTTCTAGAGTGCCTGTATACAGCAAAAATTAAAAGAGGTAGACAGAACGACTTAAGCTAGAAAAAATGTGTGCATTATCATAGTGAAGTTTCAAGAAAAAAAAATATTTTTTTAATCAAGGAGATTCGCGATTTTCTAATTACGCGTTTTAGGCCTTGAAAATGACAACCGGGATATTTTAAAAACCATATAATGATTCAATTCACATGCTTGAAATATCTCCCCTTAACAAATCTTTTAAAGTTGGCCAAACAGAACATGCCATTTGGTGACAAATGTCATCATTAACTTGTCAGAATTGTGACATACGAAGTTCAGTTGTAAAGGGCGTGGCTTTGTTTCATCAAGGAAAGAGGGTTACTTAAAGCAATTTACAAGTTCCTCCATTTAATAATTGACGCAGTATGAAATTCCAATGCCCAATTGCTCAGGAATATTAGCTGACTGTTTTAGATGTTAGATTAAAATTAAGTTCAACACAATTTATATTCTATTATTTTTATATTAGCACAGGGCAACAGTAACACATTAATCAGTTATAATTTTATTTTTTACTGTTGTAAATTACCTAATTCAAAATAAATATAGGGGAGAGTGGGGCACCTTGGGACATGGCCCATCTTGGGACACTCGAATTTTCGGACGCAATTTTATAGTTATGAACTCGTGCTTCTAGGTACTAATAAATTAGACTAAAATCTACTTCTCAACGTGTTTTGGAATATTTCGTGCGTCTACAAAATTATTTACTTCACTTTTCTTGTTTTTCGTGGTCTGAAATAAGATTCACCTGTAGTTTGAAAAGCCTTTTTGAAGTAAAATAAATATATTTATGTTATTATAATTATGCTTAGACTAAAGTACGTGTATCCATTGATATTTTAGAAAAGAAAACAAAAATTTATTGCTATATACTCTGTTACCCTGCTATTTAATTATTCGTTTGAAGAAAATTTATTTAATAGTTAGTGACTGTTACAAATATTTGGTTTTATAAGAAAATTTAAATTGATGTTAGAGGAACAAAATATTTTATGATCAATTGGATTTTTTAATACTTTAGTTAAAAAGTAAATAAAAAAATATATGGCAGTAAAATGCCTTTATAGATTTAAGAGTAAATTTTACCCCTTAACTTGATTAAGTTTAAAGATCTTAAAACCTAAATGCTAACAGAAAACTTTGGCCTTTAATTAAGTTTTTTGCTAAATTTTCAACTTAAGATTAACAGTCTTTAATGCCATTAGCCAGGAGTTAGTGTTGCTTTACAACAAGCAATAACGTTAAGTCAGGTTAATTCTGCATGCTGAGAGGGTAACACAATTTAAAATCTCCCATTTTGTGTGCAGAATAGCCTAATTCGATTCCTCCAACATTCTAAGGAATGTGTTCCCGGAAAAAAGACAACGGGTAACCAGGGCTCCTCGCTTTCTATCGCATCCCCGGACTGACGTCATCCTATTGATTACGTCATCTCCCGCCATAATCCAATCTTCGCAACGAAGCACCCAGCTGCTTTACTTCCCTTCGCTTCAATTTTTCATTTGTTTTTGCTGTTTCTGCAACGGGAGTTTCAATATTTCATTACCCAGGTGAAATGAAGGGAAAAGAAGAAAGAGCTAAACGGGAGACAATAAACCTCTATCACCGCTTTTGCGAACTGACCTAGGATGTAGTAATTTATTGCTGGAGAATTTCATTTGTTCTCCGTGTTTTGCTCTTGTTGTTCTTATTAAAAACACTGTGAGCGGAAGGGAGAACGAAAGGGATTGAAATGCTCGGGGAAGTTATTAATGCATTTTGAAGGTTTCTCGTGTTTACATATTTATGTATTGTATGTGTTTCTCCCTTTGTGCTGAGAATATGTTACATTTTTTGAAATGAATGTTGCGTTTTCTCTTTTTTAATAGTCATTCATATACTGAAATTTATTGTTTTGATACATTTTTTTTCCCAAATTCAATCAGAGTTTTGGTGACATTTTAAAAAAAATGTTTTATGTCGTTGAATTAAAATCAACGGCGTTGATGCAATAGAGCATTTTCAATCACACGATTCGGACCTAACAACGGCCTTAGCAACATAAGATGTTACAGTTTTTTGCCCTACAGAGGTTAACAGTTACAGAAAATGACTAGCCGTGGAATTCTTCTATTGGAGCATTTGCAATCACGTGATCCCATACCTAAAATCCGCCTTAGCATCAGATACACAATGGCCTTAGCAACAGTTAAATGCCCTACAGAAGGTACGCAGTTAAAAGAAAATAACCGGTTGTGACGTCACCTGAAAAAACTATATGTGGCCTACCACTTTTTAGTAAGTTGTTAATAGTGTTCGGCACTAGTTAACTAGAACTAGTTGCAACTAGTAGTTAACTACCGATCAACTAGTAGTTAACTAGTAGTTTAACTACTTTTAGTTTAAAGTAGTTCAACTATTAGTTTAACTACTTTTTCAATCAACTACTAGTTAAAACTACTTTCAAATTTTCAACTACTTCAAAAAAAAATTTTTTAAAATTTAAAAAGATATTTAAAATTTTTATCAAAGGTAGAGTACTCAAATACCATAACCAAAAATAATGACCATTTTTGCCCGAAGTATAAACGTTTTTTGTGACATAGATAAGAAAGATGTATTAGAATTTTGTCAAAAAATAGGTTATGACATTAAATAGACTAGTTAACTAGTAGTTAACTACTTTGGTAAATAGTTAACTACTAGTTGCAACCAGTTCCAGGAAAAAATAGTTAACTACTAGTTGCAACTAGATTTTCCCAGACTAGTTAGTAGTTGGTAGTTAACTATTTTTTGACCACTAGTTGCCGAACACTAGTTGTTAATAGGATTTTGGTTAAATGGTGACACTAAAATTGACCAATAATATTGCACTTTCAAGCAATCAACCAATTACCAATCAAAATTTAGTGTCACCATATAGAGTGTTTTCAGGTGACGTCACGACCAGCTATTTTCTTTTAACTGTTAACCTTTTGTAGGGCTTTTAACTGTTGCTAAGGCGGTTGCTAGGTAACGAGGCATCTGTCGCTAAGGCGGTTTTTAGGTATGGGGTCACGTGATTGCAAGTGCTCAAATAGAAGAATTCCACGGCCAGTCATTTTCTGTAACTGTTAACCTTCTGTAGGGCAAAAAACTGTAACCAAATTTATTTTTGTTTAGTTTTTAAGGAAAGTGAGCTAGCTAAAAACTCAATACCCATCTTCTGGGTATGAAGAATATGAAGTTTTGCACCTCGTTATATAAAAATTAGTTAAACAATTTTACTTATACTAAAACAAAATATCTCTCAACTGGTGTTAAAAGTGCTTAGAAAAATAAATGCATAAAAACCTGACAAATATTAAAGAATATCAAATAAACAAATTATATTTTTATGCAGAAACCACCCCTCATAAATCTTACCAACTTCTATTATACAATTAAAACTGAAGCTATCTTAAAGCACTGATTTTACAGTCAATATGTGGTGAAATATAATTAATAAATTTGGATTGACTTTAAAAATACTGAATTTAACGTTTAACAAGCGTTAAGCGGCTTTAAAAATCAAGAAAAGTAACTAGAAGGAACATTTTTAATTGCTCAAATGTGCCCCATCTACCATCACATACTTTAAGAGTAAAATCTGCTCATTGTAATTGAAATTGGGAAACACAAAATTTTTTGGAATTAACTTTGTTGATGCCATAATAGAATGCAAGGCAAAAATTCTACTTTAAAACCTTTCTGAACTTTGAAACCTTTTTTAAAACCTTTCTTTCTTCTATTCTTACATAAGAAGAAAATTTACTTTGCACCTTCCAAAGCAGGCAATGTTCAAACATCAAGGGTTCCAATGAACCTACTGCTCTGAAAATTCAGGCAAAAGATGGCACTGATACAGCCATCTATTGGTAATTTTTCTTCAGATTTTAAATTTAGTAATTTAACATAGAGAAGTGAATTGTTCTCAAATGTGTCCCCTCTCTCCTCTATATATTTTTAGCAATATTCATGATAGTATTAATAAATAAATATTAAAGTGAAATAATAACATCTTCTATAGTGATTTAAACTGATAGCTGTCCTGTTAATTTAAACTGCCAAAAAAGTCGTCTGTTTTTTGCTTTGAGACCATTTAAATATTACGTAAGTATACCTACTTTTGTGGCTATCTATGTATGTGGGTATGTGTTACATCTCCTCCCAAAATACGCCGCAGTCGTACACAAAACTCGGTATATAGACGTATTCTGAGGCGGGGTTTGCTATTTGGAGGGGTTTGCTATTTGTTTATTTTTGCTTATTTTAATTTTGCAAAAGTAATTTAATTTTAAAATTTTGAAATAAAAAAAACTTATTCTTACTTAAGAAATGAAGAATACGTTTTATGTTTCAAGTAAAGTTAGTTTTTCATTAAGCTCTAAGCTCTTAAATTTACATAATCTTCATTACTGAAATTTCTGTGCGAGAAATGTTTTTGTTTGGACAATGGGTAGTTGTTTATTTATACTTAAAGGGGGAAGGGGTAAAAAAACATTCTTATGTAATATTTGAACCACCCCTTTACTCTTTGAGGGTCACACAACTGATTTTGATTATTATGCCTATGATTTTTTTTACGTATTGACTAAAAGGGAGGCTGGAAGCTCATCCTGCATACGGTACAAGTTGGAATAGATTTTACTACTTTTAATGTTTTAAATTATAGACTTATTTCTTTTTTACTGGGGGCACGTGATCCTGTGAACGAGCCGCCACTGAGTGAAACTACCATTAACTTCACACTTCTTTAAAAAGGCAAAAAAAACCAAAAACATTATCACCCCAATAATTCCAAAAGTTAGAGCGAAATCCAAACAGGTGTTTTTCCACAAAAAAAAGGAGGAGCATTAAACAGAAGGAGAAAAACCTTCGAAAAGCGCTCGAGAAATTGAGTGAGGAGAGGTAGAACGCGGTAAAAAAAAATTAGAAACATTTTTTTCCTCCCTCCCAAAACTTTTCACTTCTCGCTCGGATGCCTAAAGCGAAGCTAAAAATGAATAAAAAAAACAAATATAGCAACAAAACAACCCTTTGAAAGGGGGATGGGATTTCAACTTCTTCAAACATCGAAATAGCGAAACTGTTACCTGAACAAGACCCGTCTAGGAAGAAACCATTAGGAAGAGTGAGGAGAACCAATCATTGGGAACAACCAGACTCGGGACTAGTAAGAAAAATTGGGAACCGTTGGGTTTTTTTTTTTTCGTAAATATTTGATATGATGGCTGGGTAGGCATTTCCGGATGTGGTGGGGCTCATTCTCCTATTTTTTTTTGGTGGGAATTTGGTGAAAGTTCGATTCGAATGTACTCGGTAAGTTTCGTGTTCTTTTATTGGGGTTGTTTTGTGTTTAAAGGGGTGTTATGTAAAGTTTTCTTTTTTTTTTTTGTGTGTGTGTGAAACTAAGTGGAAAAGTAGAAGTAGGGTTTTTTGTGTGTTGAAATCAGGCGCGGATACAGCATGGTTCCAAGGGTGGGCACTTTATGCGGACACAAATAGTCAAAATTGTTTTTTTTTTTAGTTTGTCTCAGGATCCCCAAGTGGTATTTCGTCCTCCCTCGTTTGATTAAAAATATAATTCAGAGAATCAATGTTCCTTAAACTATCATTGTATATAGAACCTTGTTAGGAAATTTTTTAAGCTCTTGTAAAATTTGTACTAAATATATCACTATGTTAGGGGGGTGTCCTCCCTCAGAAAAAGTTTTGTGAATTTGACTCATCATTGACTGATGAAAAACTCAATTTTGATCACCTTAAGCACTAGCTTATAATACAATCAAAGTCAAAAGAGTTGTAACAAAATGTTGGTTGAAATTTACTTTTACTTATCTAAAATTTAAAAAAAAAATGCGAAAAATAATTTAGAAAATTGATCGAAAAAGTTTGAACAACCCTCTTGGGAAAGTGCCCAAACCCCAAAACATAAAAAAAAGGAAAGAAAGGGAAAAGAAGAGAGAAAGGGATAAAGGGAAAAAATTGAAAGGTATTTTAACCCTCCGTCGGTCGCAACTGCAACTTTTGGCGCACCCCGCACATCTTTGTTTCCCTTTCCCTTATTAGGGGGGAAAGAAGTCTGAAATTTTTAGTAGCTTCCTATCTTTACCAGATGTATGGCACCAAACAGTTATTTGGATTCGCGGGCTATGTCTAGACTGTTTTTCACCACAATTATTCGATCAGTATACTTTTGGAGCATTGCGATCGGAGACGTTGCACTCCATAAAGGTACGTAATATTATTTACGCTACGTAATTTATTTATTTTATAGCTGATTTTATGATGAATTGCGGTTGAACCTACACTTGCAATAGAGTTTTCTTCCATATATTCCAAGATTTGGGTTATTTTGGTAGGATGTAGGCAAAATCGTTTTCTGCGAAAGTAAGGATTCGATTTCGGCAATTAGAGGATTTACGGAGGGTCATAAGGGGCATCTTTTCAGGATATTTAATTTTTTCTTTAAAGTTAAGGATGTTTTAAATCAGTGCTTCTCAACCTTTCAATACTGGTCACCCAATTTTCAATCGTAAATTTCATCGCGCCCCCCTTTTATACAGTAACAACGTATGTAAAGCAATAATATATTTGAGCTAAAAATGGGGCCTGGGGGTCCTCCCCTGGAATTTTTTCAATATATATTAGAGTGTTAAAAGCGATTCTAAGCTATTTTTTGAGGATTCTAGGGGATACATGGCATTATGGCTATTTTTTAAATTTTTTCTCAATAATTAAAAATAAATTGCATATTTTTTATGTCTGAAAAACATTTTGGATATATATTACTACTTTTAAGACACTATCATTTAAATTCGAGGGTAGAAAACTGTGATTCCTTTAATTGCGCCTTTTGGAGCATTGCGACCGGACGCGTCAGTAAAGTATTGCGACCGACGGAGGGTTAAATGACCGAAAAAGTTTCAATACCTGGGAAAAGTGCTTATCTGGATTTTAAAAAGGGAAAGAAGGGGAGAAGGAACAAAAGGGTGTAAGAAGGGAAAAACAGAAATTATATTTTGAAATTCCAAAAAAATTCGAATAACCCGGTAAAAGCGCCTTCCACAAAGGAAAAATAGGGAGAGAGAAAAGGGGAAAAAATAAATCAGAAAACACTAAGTACATTTCGAATGACCGACAAATTTTTCCGTTTAAACTGCATTTTTTTAAGTATTTATCAACTTATCTGATGCTGCCTTTTTCACCATTCATCCTAAATTATGGTACAAAAATATTGCTCTCTGCATTCTGCTCTATTGGACTTTAATACTCTCAATAACGGTCGAGCCAGACTTGAAGCAAAAGTCATGGATCATTGTCAGAATATCGGAGTTTTAAATAGCTATCCGTAACATGTCACCATTGCTAAAACGAGCTGCCTGGATCTGCAGACGACGGGCATTTCCAATGTCAGTCAGCAGACAGTTTTCCCGAAAGGGACCAATAGGAGGCGATTTACCCCACAAAAGGGCGGGCGGTTTGGATTCTTCTTGAGGGAACTAGCGGAGTGAGGCGTTCCCACTAACTCCGAAACTTGAATCAACAGCGATGATTAATTAGGGATCTAAGCCCCGCCTCCTCCCGCCTGATTGATGCTTTCCTCCCTTTTGACGTCATCTAATCTCTCCTATAGCTGTGTCGATCAACAGTTTTGGGTTTTCTTGGAAAGTTTGGAGGAGTTGGGCTATATGGAATGTACTATGCTGTTTTAAAGGTATGTCACCGCTAGCGGATCATGCCACCTTTCGACCTTGGCGAGGTACTGAGATTTGGCGCGTTTTACTTAAGCATGAAAGAATGGATATTAGTTTTTCCCCCAATATTGGTATGAAACACTAAGCAAACGTTTTTTTAATGCGAAAAGAAAAACGGTGCATGATATTTTCAAATCTGGTAATTTTACCAATTCACACACCGAGGTCTAAGATTTCAAACATTCTTTTAAACCGCCCCAGATTACTATTGATGGAGAATTTGGAGCGGCTAGGACTGAAAGGATTAAAAAAAGAACATTTTCCCAGAATTTTTAAAATTGTGATTTTTGGGTTCAATGATAAACACTTTACGATTAAAAATATTTATGATAAAATAAGTCAAAAGACCGAAATTTTACCAATAAAAAAGGGGAAGTACGTGGAGAGACAACGATCTTTTTCCGTTTGACCAAAATCATGTTAATCTATGGGTAAAAAGAAATGACATTGACTAATTATACAAATGATTATAAATCCTTCCTCCATTTAAAACAATAAATGGGTTAATACATACCCAATAGTTTTTTTTTAAGTACTTTACTGAAACACTTGGCCCATTTTATGGTAGTTCTTCCCTAAATATACCAATAACAGCAATACAAAGTCATGAGTCTCTTCATATCCATAAACCATCTTTCTATAGTGTAAGAAGAATATGAAAAAGTCATGATGAAACCGAAAATTCAAATTGTAATTTCTTGCAAAGAAATTAACATGAAGTAAAAAAAAATCTTATTAAAACTTCTTTAGAAGCCAAAGCCATGGTAGTTAATAGAGGATTGAACCTTTATAGGGGAGGGAATATATGAAATATTGTAAAGAAATTTAACCTGATTTAAATCGGAAAATATGTTTATTTAGTTTAGAGCACCACATAGCATCTTTTTACCTCTAGGTCTAGTGGGAAAAATTGAAGGGGTTATATGTATCTTTCTATGCGAATTATTTATATTTCTTTCTTTTCATTCACGTACAGAGCAAAATTCAATGCATAAGACCATAAGAACTTTAGGAAAGTATTCAAAAAGACAAACACGTAGAAGAAACGAGAATGGTACGGAAACGGTGAAAACGCTCACGAAACGAGAGATTTCAAACTCCGGAGCTCTCATCCGCCATATTGTTCCGAGATTAGAATCTATGCGGATTGCTTTTACACTTTTTGTGGTCCGTTAAATAGTTCCACAAAATCTAATACACCTACTAATTACAAAAAAAAAAGTCCTCAGACATAAATATAATACGAAAGTAATGGACATGGACATCTAGTGTTAGCAGAATTTTGTTTTATCAGCGTGTAATTACTTGGAAGGCTTTGCGACAGGAGGCGTCAGTAGCACACGTCAGAGAGAAACGTTAAGTTCGGAGCTCCCGTGTGAAATCTCCCGATTCCGTATCGTTTCCATTTCGCTTTTCTACGTGTTTGAGTTTCTGAATATGGTCCTTAGTCTTTCCTCCCTTCTTAAAACCGACAATTCAACTCAACACCTCCCCACACTCATAGGGATACGATAACGGGGAAAAATCTCTCGTAACGATCACGAAACGATCAATTAGAAATGGTTACTCCAGAGATGCTGTTTCTCAATCGTGCTGGTCCAACGTCCGCTGCGGCTGCCTCCTATCGGAATGAATTACAAGTAATTATACGCTGATACAACAAAATTCTGCTAACACTAGATTTCCATTACTTTCGTAATATATTAATGTCTGAGGACAGTTTTTCGTAATTATAGTAGCTTGTTCTAGATTTTTTGGAACTATTTAACGGACCACAAAAGTGTAGAAACAATCGGAATACGGTTCGATGAATCTCGGAACAATATGGCGGACAAAAGCTGCGAAGTTTGAAATCTTTTCATCGTTTCCGTATCGTTCTCGTTTTATCTACGTGTTAAAGTTTCTAAATATGGCCCTAAGTCTTTTTAAAACCGACAATTCGACTCACACTCATAATTCCCGCCCGTCAAAAGCAATCAAAGACAGCTTCCGTGACAACTCCAGTGCGCGACTGACTTTCATGCATAATAAATTACAGCACCGGCGGAAGTGGGTCATCGGAAGTGGACGTCTTGTCTGATAAGACAGGATCAAAAGACAGGTCTTTGTTCTGCCCAAACCATCGACCCAACTGCTGTTAAACGGCGACACCATCACCATGGTAACCTATCTCTCCGAAACTCTTCAGCGGCCGATTTAATGGGACGACTAATAAGCTCGATCGGTGCGACGGAGTTAATTATGCGCGCTAACGAATTGGGAGTGAATGCGTTTTGGGGACGTAACTAGGATGTAATTCAGGAGGTAGTTGCAAGGCGGGGGAAGTTTTCGGTCTTTTTATTCCGTTTTTATTTTAAATCTTAAGACGAGGGGGAGTGAGATAGAACGAGGTTAAATTAAAAAGTAATGTTTTCTGTTGTACTAGGGGGTCTGTCCACTACTCTCTATAGCACAGCAACTTACAGATTTCTTCGCGATCTCAGCGAGTGAAGCTCGCTTGTTTCACCTTAACAACCCGAAACACCTCGCTCATTCTTATAAATAATAGTGTTCTAAAACCTAAAATGCTTATTCCTTGATAACCACTTATTCAATTCGAATCATTAAAAAAAATCCTGTCCATTATATCAATAACACTTAATCGAAATGTAATTCCTAAAAATATTCAGAAAGTCTAACACTATTTTGGAGAAAAAACAGTTTAAAATTTTTAATATACTAGGGAGCTACCGCCCGCCCCCTGCTCGCTATAGCTCACCGACCCCCGTTAACTGCTTACGCAACCTTTTGGATTTATTCACAATCGTCACAAAACCCAGCTCACTGAACTTTACTCACTTTATAAAACAATAAAAACAATTAGCAGGAGTAACCTCAACGAACTTTTTAAAAATATATCATAGGTCATCTCCACGAATAACACTCTTTTAAAAGATTGAATATTTATTTACTAATATTTATTTGCTCTAACCTACCAAAAATTTAAGCAAAATGTTTTCCTTAAAAAATATTCAGCACGTCTATTAATAACTATTATTAACTAACATTCTGAAAAAAAAAATGTACACCAATGAATCTTTTAAATTCAATATTGCACCTAATAACTTGCTAGTATATACCTTGTGTTTTATCACTCATATTTTTGTTTAAACCCAGGCTTGTATAACAATACCTTTTTAGCTTTTGAAAATAATAAGAGACAAAACCAACATGACACTCAATGTTAACAATTAATTTCGATTATCAGACTAAAAGCTATACATTTCAGACGAAATGTGTGAAATTTTAGTGTGAAATAACATATCTGTAAGTTTTTAGAATACTTTTTATCAGTCTTCGTGAATGATATATCATAAAGAAAGTACTTTATTCAAAGCGTAAAAAAACTGTTTGTCATCAAATAATATGACGTCAATTGGTCGTTTTGATTGGTTGCACAATAAGTTGTTTGACAGTACTTGCTTTGTAACTGCAACCTTATCCGTATTCTGAAAAAAAAATGGAAATAATTTAAAATTGAGGTTTTTTTTTTAAATCCAACAGCTTTATGCACATCCTCGAAAAAATCCGGACATTTTGATACCAGAAATGTGTCATTCGGATCAGTAACTAAAAAGTTTTGCTCTGGAAACCGTTCACCAAAATATTTTTTAAGTAAGAATAGAAAAGATTAAACAGTACAAGCTAGAAAGAGAGTTAGGATTAAAACCTAGTCACTTACCTAGGAGTACACCAAGTACACTTTACTTCAATGAGCCGTTGTTTCCAAGCCGTGAAACGTATTTTTTAAACACCCTGTATAGCTATATCTTGTGAAAATTCTTCGTGGAAATTAATGGATAGTCCCTATCGAGCAGAGTGCTTTTTTTATTCTTTATTCCTTTTTTAACCCTTGA
Organism: Tetragnatha montana; assembly: GCA_963680715.1. NCBI lineage: Eukaryota > Metazoa > Arthropoda > Arachnida > Araneae > Tetragnathidae > Tetragnatha > Tetragnatha montana. The sequence goes on along the minus strand of OY796676.1, from coordinate 56,591,719 downwards.
ATAGTAACTATTATTTAACACACGCACTGTCGCCACGTTTGTAAGCATTTCTCCGTTCATCAAGGTCAATATTGATTACGCCATAGCTTTTAATGAGAATGATTAGAAGACGACAACCGACAGTTTGGATTTGAAAATGACCGAAGTAGGTTTTTTTTTTTCAAAAGAATATTTAAGAAGGAAAGAATATTTTGTCTTAATCTGGTAGTAAAGGCCCTTAAAATTATTCAATAGCAGTGTCTTTCAACATTTGTGAAGCCATGTCCACATGGGCGGATTTAAGGGGGTGCATGGGGGTGCGTCGCACCCCCAACTTTTTGAGAAAATTCAATTTTTATAGGGTAAATCATGTTTTCAAAGCCATCAGGGACAGTTTGCACCCCCAAGTTTTCCACTACGCACCCCCAGGGTTCCCCACCTAAATCCGCCCATGCATGCCCAGTTTTGTGGGGGTGGTTTCGGCTCAAAAAAATTTTTTTTACATTAATTCCAGGCACTTTTTAGAGGTAGAATTATTTGAACTTCGCACATCAAAATTTTAACAACACTACTTTTAGAACTCATATCTGGATAGAACACATCAATAAAGTTTTAAAATGTCATAGCTAAAACACAACTAAAGTTTTAAAGTGTTACTTTAAAGACAACAAAAAAAAAGTGTTCTTATAGATGAGTTGTGTTTACTTTGAGCGAAGCGTCTGTAGTGAATGTATTCTCCAAATTTTATGTTTTTTTTTCTGTCGTTCCTAAATGTGGATAAGTAGGGGAGATTCGTGTACCTTGGGATACCCCACATTATTTGAATAATATTTATAAATAATTATATAGTATACTCGACTGAATCAGAGGCAACATCACTAATATCCATGTTAGCAACCGCTAGTTATTGTGTAAAATAGTAGGTTTAATGATCATGCATGTGACTTTTGAGTTAGAGAGAAAGAAAATATAATTTTAGAATCACCACAAAACCTAAAAATGTTCGAGTTTTTGAACATTTATCCAGAATTAGCTTATTCACAAACATGTTGGAAATTTACCAAAATGTTGTGCTTTTTTTTCATTAAAAGTACTTTAAATAAATTATTACATATTAAAACTCAACAGTGTCACTATTTTTGCTGTTTTAGAGTAATTTAAACTTTTATGCAGTGGACCTAGGTCTACAATTTGTAATTGTAGGTACTAAATTTGTAATTGAAATTATAGAGTGTTTTCAGGTGACGTCACAACCGGTTATTTTCTTTTAACTGTGTACCTTCTGTAGGGCTTTTAACTGTTGCTAAGGCCGTTGTTTATCTGTTGCTAAGGCGGTTTTTAAGTATGGGGTCACGTGATTGCAAATGCTCCAATAGGAGAATTCCACGGCTAGTCATTTTCTGTAACTGTTAACCTCTGTAGGGCAAAAAACTGTAACCTTTTCTGTTGCTAAGGCCGTTTTTAGGTCCGAGTCATGTGATTGAAAATGCTCTATTGTTGTGTTATGTCCTCGATATTACAATCATTATCTTTTAGAAAGAAGGATAAATTCAAATTAAAAGTTATCGGATTTCAAACCTGTCAGTAGACTTAGGTGAATTAAATTAGATGTTTATCATTCCTGTTTCACACTCAGAAAATGAATGCATTTGATTGTTATGGGTTGTGTGCTCACTGCTTAATAACGACACGCCATTTTCAACTGATGACCTTATCACCTTATCGACGTGTTTTTTTACTTATATTCGAGTTTAAAAGCAACTCGAAATTCACTTTCAAAGTTCGGTTAGCAACGATTGTATTTCAGTAGCTTAATGCCTCCTAAGTATAAGGAAGTTTCTAAAGACTCTAGTTATTCATTTATACTGACATCATTTGCCGTCTTGGGGATATATTTCCCAAATGAGAAAACGGGTGAAAAGTTCAGCACAATGTGTGTATGCAAAATGGCTTACAGCATCGCTTATACTTTATTCGCTATAGCATACACAATCGCAGTTGCTTTTTATCAGGGAGTGTTTTCTCCAAAACCTTTAAAACCAGTCGTCGTATTCAATCACGTTACTCTAGTAGTCATCCGAATCGTACTCCATACGAATAGGAAGCGGACGGGTCACCTTTTACGATTATTAGTAAACCATCTACCTGGTAAAGGTAGGATCTATATCGCTTGCGTTGCCAGTTTTCTGTTCCCGTTCTCGATCGTTTTAATCGCGAACGCCCAATTCATATTCGACACCAAGGGCGCAATGAACAGAGTGAAGACCGTCATTACAACGAACGAAAAACTTTTATCAGATGATGTAGCCATCTTGATTCTTGTAACCACAATAGCCAACACATTCTACTACTTTCATTTCTTAGCTTTACCTTCGATGCTTATGATCCTCCTGTGCGCCGTATACTCGGGATTCGTCAGCGCTTACAAGACGACTGTGCAACACACGCACAGGGTATTACTAACCCAAGGCGTGACCACTTCTTCAAAGTTAGCAGATGCCGTGGACGCTTTCGTCTCGCTGAAGAAGATTCATGAGGGAATAGAAGAAAATTTCTCGTTCAGTGCTCTCCTGTATTACGCCTCGACTTTCGCTAACATCTTAACTGTAATCGGGAGTTTTGTGACGAGTTCTTCGGAAAGTCAGTTCAGAGCCATTTCGATAGTGTTTATTTGGTTTGCTGTGGGGCCCGTCGTACTCACCCTCTGTGGTGCCCACATCTCTGACGTCACTCCCTTCGCCGTGATGAAGATTGACAATGTGGTGGCAGCCGTCCTGCGCAAAAAAGACAATAAGCCGGACCTGTTGTCGATTTTCCTGTTGAAAGGTTACGCTCAACGACGTTTTCGCTTTACTGCTTGGGGGATGTTTCAAGTGAGCAAAAACCTGCTGTTGAACACGTGTGGCGTTTTCGTGACGTACGGGGTATTGTACGCCGCTGCATTTAGTACCGAATAAGACATTTAGTTTAATTAAGATATAGTGTAAGCAAATAATGTCTTCAAAATTGACAAATATTTTAAACTTTTTGTTATACTAGACTGCAATGTTTAATGACCCTATGACGTCACTACGTGGAAGGAAAAACTACGTAAACAGAAAGCCGGTTGGGTTGATACGAGGAGTTTTGGTACACAAATCGTGATAAAAAGACGCTATATTATACAATGGGTTTAACAAACTAATCATATTTCTAAATTATATTTCTTAATTTCACTCAAAATTCAGACACCGCGCTGGTAACTACTTTGTTTGTTTTGTTTCTCCAGGGTCAAGTAAGTTTTGTGCCATTAAACACTTACCATACCATACCAGGGTCAAGTAACGTTGCAGTCTAGTATAGTTTGAAACGGGTTAAGTTTCTTTCGGCTCATTTACACTGTTTCAACTTCGATGTTCATTATGAGTGATTCACTCCTGTGAATTGCTAGTTTGCATAGAAAAGAGTAAAGAGTGAAACGCCAATTCTCACTCTTTACTTCGAATGATTCTTCCGAAATGAACACAAAAAGTGATAAGTCTGAAGGAGCCTTTACACTTATCATTTTGGATGACTCCTCCAAAATGAATGTGCCTTCAAACATTTGAAAGATACCATTAACTGGAAATTAGTCCTAAATGTTTTAAGGTTTCAGATAATGTCGCATAGCACATTCTATCATAACTTACAGGACATTGTTTTTCTCACAGAACTATCCGAATTTTTTTGCATGTAAATATTGATTAAATAAATTGATCGGTTTGATGTAAATATCGATTTTTGATCTTTCATTAGTCTGGGACACTCGTGTCGATTCACATAGTGTATCTTAACTGTAGAGTGTTATATTATCATGCCCAAGATATTTATAGCATCCTTCTTGTACTACTGATATATTTCAAATTCATGGTATATCGTATTACCTCTTAGGGAGCAATGAAGCTTTGTAAGGCCGCTGAAGTGTTAATAGATATAATGGTGGCATTGATACAGTGCAAGGGAAGGTTAGGAGTATTATGGGGGACATTAGGTCTTTATTATAGAGTTTTGATAGTGTTCTGAATATGTTTGAAAGTGTTAGAAATAGTATGTTTAATACAGAAATGTGTTATAAAAAGGGTGTTGTAAAATATGTTTAGAATCTGAAAGTGTTCTTAAATTTGGATAGATAGAAACACTGCAAGAATACATTTTCTGTCTCTGTAAAATTCTTTAGCAACACTTTAACAGCACTATTTTTTCTTAATGGCAACCCAATTAACATGTCTTTGATTAGAAGTGTTCATTATTGTGTTAAATTCGTAAAAAAAAATTCTTAACACCAATTCAATACTAAAATAATATTCGGTGTGGTTCATTTCTACATACTTTCGCTTTCCGTTAGTCGGAAGAAAAATAAAATCGTTGAAGTTGAAGTTTATGTTTCAGATACAGACAATATTCCACATTTACAGCTTTACAAAAGTGTTTCACGTATTTTCAGTAGTGTTCGGCAACTAGTGTTCAAAAAATAATTTACTACTAACTAGTATGGGAAATTGTAGTTGTAACGAGAAGTTAACTATTTTTTCCTGGGACTAGTTGCACAACTAGTAGTTAACTATAGAGCATTTTCAATCATAGATATATATATACTAACGTAACGTTAGTATTTATATCTATGTTTTCAATCACATGACTCGGACCTAACAATGGCCTTAGCAACGTTGTTATTCGTCCAAGTGACGTCATGTGCGAATGATTCTATTGGATGCTTCTATTTCCCGCCCCTAACAACAGCCCTAGCAACGTTGTTTATTCGTCCAAGTGACGTCATGTGCGAATGCTCTATTTTCCAAATCTATTTAATTTCATTACCTACTTTTTAGCAAAATTTTAATACATCTTTCTTATTTATGTCACAAAAAACTTTATACTTAGCGCAAAAATGGTCTTTATTTCTGGTTATGGTACTTGAGTACTCTACCTTTGATAAAAATAGAATCTCTGACAAAATCTTTTTAAATTTTAAATAAATTTTTTTTTGAAATAGTTGAAAATTTTAAAGTAGTTTTAACTAGTAGTTCATTAAAAAAGTAGTTAAACTACTAGTTAACTACTAGTTGATCGGTAGTTAACTAGTGCCTGTTGGTTATTTCAAAATATACACTCGGTAGCAGATAAATAATCATGAAGCATGCAGCCTACCTGGGGAAGCGTAGATCTATGTTTCATCTAGTAGACATCAAAATAATTGTCCGCTGCTGTTATTAGATGTGGAAAAATGAAAAGGAGCTTCTTTAATTACTAGAAATTAGATTTAATTAGATACTTCTATCATTTACATAACATATTAAAAGAGTGATAAAAACACGCTGCAATTTCGAAAGGTAGTTTTTCATAATAAACAAAAGTTCGAAGGAGAGTTCTTAGAGTTCCGGGTTTGGCGCTTTATCGCCCAGGAGGGAGAGAAATGTTAAATAGACAGTTCATATCTAACACCCCCGCTGAATGTCTATTCTGACATGATCTGTAATGAGTTCCTAAAGCGTTCGAATTGGGGTTTAGGAAGAGGTTTTGTGAAAGTGTCTGCGACCATTTCGTGGCTGGGTAGATATTCTATTTCTATTATGGACTTTTCTTGCAGGTCACGTAGGAAATGATACTTAATGTCTATTGCTTTGGTTCTTGCGTTGTTCTTCTCTGTTTGTGACAGCTTTATGCATGATTTATTATCTTCAAACAGGGTGATAGGTAGTTGTTGAGGTAGACCTAAGTCGTTGGTTAGTTGGATTAACCACTGAATTTCCTGTGCGGCATTTGCTGCTGAGATGTATTCAGCTTCTGTCGATGACATGGCGACACAGTTTTGCTTTCTAGAGCTCCAGGATATGGTGTTCTTCCCAATTTGAAATAGGTTTCCTCCTGTCGATTTTCTTGTTGTTCGGTCATTTGCCCAATCTGCATCTGCGTAAGCCCTGAGTGTGGGATCTCCTTTTCTAAACATCAGCTTGAGATCTTTGGTCGTCTTTAGGTATCGAATGACCCTTTCCACGGCTTTCCAATCACTTTTCTTGGGGTTTTCTAATTTTCTACTTAGGAGATTTACAGCAGCTGAGATGTCGGGTCTTGTGACATTTGCTAGGTACAATAAGGCTCCTATGGCTTGTCTATAAACCGTGTTGTTTGACATTGGCTCGTCTTCTTCTGATTTGCAGAAGTTTGTCTCCATAGGTGTATAGGTTGGTTTACTGTCAGTAAGATCGAACTTCCGTATTATATCTTCTATTTTTCCTTTTTGACTGATTCCTATACTTCCATCCTTTTCTTTAGTTATCTCCATTCCCAAATAGTGCTTGGGTTCTCCAAGATCTTTTATATCATATTCCTTCTTCAGTTTTGAGATGATATTCGCAGCTTCATCTTCATTCTTACTTGCTATCAGGATGTCATCTACGTATACAATAATAAACATGGAATCTTCCTTCGTAAACAGGCAAGGATCTGTTTTGCTTTGTTTAAATTCGTTCTTGAGAAGACTTTCAGCAATTCTTTCATTCCACGCTCTTGCTGCTTGTTTCAAACCATAAATGGCTTTCTTCAACTTGCACACTTTGTTTTCTTCTCCTGGTTTCTCGTATCCTTCAGGTTGATCCATGTATATTTCTTCTTCCAGTTTTCCATAGAGGAAGGCAGTTTTTACATCTATGTGACGTATTTTCATGTTGTAGTGCACTGCGCTAGCTAAGAATGTTCTGATTGTTGTGTGCTTGACTACGGGAGCAAATGTTTCATCGTAGTCTGTTCCAAATTTCTGGCTAAAACCCTTTGCTACGAGTCGGGCTTTATATCGGTAGACTTCGCCTTTTTCGTTTCGTTTTGCTTTAAATGTCCACTTGCATCCTATGGATTTTCTGTCCTTTGGTAGATTTACGAGTTCCCAAGTTTGATTTTCTTCAAGACTCTTCATTTCTTCTTTTGTGGCTTGTATCCATTTTTCTCTTTCTTCTATCTTTATCGTCTGTATTTCCTTCCAGTCTTTAGGTTCAAATTCGTCTGGATTTTCGGCATGATAACCATATCTTTCTGGTGGTTGGCCCTTTGTTGATCTGTTGGATCTTCTTACTTGGTTATCCGATTCGGGATCTTCGGTTTCTTCATTTTCCTTTTCTTGATCTTTGTGAGTTATCGGAGTGACTTCAGATATTTCTTTTGCTTCAATAAATTTGACCGTTCTGTATACTTCTATTTTGTCGTCAGGGAGTAGGATCCTGTATCCTTTTCTTCTGCTGTCATACCCAACTAGTATGCCTTCAGTTGCGGTGTTTGAGAGTTTTCCTCTTTTTGCTTTGTGGATGTATGCAAAGGCTTTGGATCCGAATGTCCTCAGGTAGGAGAGGTCAGGTTTCCTTTTATTCCATAACTCATATGGCGTCTTCTTGTTGGCTTTAGTAGGAATTCTGTTCTGAAGATAGTTTGCCGTAATAACTGCTTCGGCCCAATACCTCTTCGATAAGTTTGAGTCGGCTAGAAGACATTTGACCATTTCTATGAGGGTTCTATTCTTCCTCTCACTAACTCCATTTTGAGCTGGACAATATGGAACTGTGAATTCGTGTTGAATTCCATGATGTTCAAAGTAGCTTGATAGCTCTTTGTTAAGGTATTCGCCTCCATTGTCGCTTCTTAGCGTTTTCAACTTTGTTCCAAATTTGTTACTGGTTAAGGCAACATATTGCTTCAGCTTTTCCGTCACTTCGCTTTTCTTCTTCATTAGGTAAATCATTGTGAATCTGCTGTAATCATCTATAAAGGTTACGAAGTACAGATTTCCACTCACGGATGGAGTTTCAATTGGTCCGCATACGTCTGAATGAACGAGTTGAAGGGGTTTCGTGGCTCTAAATGTTGATTCTTTAGGATATGGATTATCTGTGAGCTTGCATTTTATGCAGTCTGTACATGTAGTATCGTGCTTGCAGTTATCTAGTGAGATTCCGTCTGCTAAATTCTCTCTTACTAGTTCTTTGATTGCATCATTATTTTTGTGTCCTAGGCGTCTGTGCCATAAGTTGGACGCAGTTCTTGTTTGTGCACAGTAAAGCGGTGGTAGCATGTGACTGACTTGCTTGTGACTGGGTTGCTTGTAACTGGTATAGCCCGTTAGTAGCTTTGCATTTTAAGAGTATTTCATCCTTTCTTTTAATTTTGCATTCATTTTCTTCAAAAATGATCGTTAGGCCTTTTTCGGTCATCTTCTTAACGGATATTAAGTTAGTTTCCAGATCGGGAACGTACAGTGCTTGTGTTATTTTTACGTCAGTGGTGCCCTTAGAATCTTGGGTTTTAAAATTGACATTTCCTATTCCTTTTATGTCAATCGCAGATCCGTCCGCTATTTTTATATTCGAGGGTGGGACATCCTTTAATTCGCTGAAATACTCCTTGTTGTTAAAGTAGTGATTTGAGGCTCCACTGTCAATTACAAAACTTTCATTCGTTCTGTGTTCTTTTTCCCAGTTTCGATTTGTGCTCAGCGCTACTTCTTTATTCATTTCTTGGGTGCGCCTTTCTTCGGAAATATCATCGGTAGGCTGTTTTTTCTCTTTTTCACATTCCGGCGCCGCGAGGTTACACGATTTGCTTTCGCTGTACTGGCGGTAATTCCCCTTGGCTTTTTGAGCGTCATTGTAGGTTCCTTGGCGAGATTCGTTTTTCTGCTTTTGTTTTGGTTTTAGGTGAAAACATTCTGACCTAAAGTGGTTGTTTTTATGGCAATACGTGCAGAATTTATCCCTTTTTGGTTTGTTTCTGTAGGATACCTTTAGTGCCTTAGATTCCGATGTGTCGTTCTCAACTCTTCTGTTATGTTCGTCAATTAATTTCCCCTTAATGAATTCCGGAGTTAATTCATTTTCGGGTCTTGCTTCCAGCGCGGTTATTAAAGTATCGTAAGAGCTAGGTACTGAACAGAGTAGAAGGGCGGATACATGGTTTTCTTTTATCTCTTCTCCTATAGCTTTGAGTTTATCAATTAGCTCTAAGAGGGAGTTTATGTGTAGTTGCATATCCCCATCTTCACTTAGTTTCAGACTGTAAAGCTTTCTTAGAAGATACAGTTTACTTGAGAGATTAGCTCTTTCGTGGATTGTTTTTAGTTTATCCCAGGTGGCTTTTGCACTGCTTTCATATTTTACATGAATGATTTGATTATCCTCAATATACAAGTTAATCAGCGCTCGACATTGTCGGTCACGCTTAGTCCATTTGGCATCAACAGGTCTGGGGGGATCATCTTCAATAACATCAAATAGATCTTCTTTTATTAAAAACATCTCCATCTTAAATTTCCAAGTTGAGTAATTGTCAGTGTTTAGTTTAACAATTTGGTTTTGGTTAGACATAGTTATTACTTTCGTTTTTGAGGATAACTTCGTAATTAATCACTTTGCTTGATAAGTTACACCACTTGTTTAAACTTATTTCACGCTACTTAATCAGTCTCATAATCTGTTGGTTATTTCAAAATATACACTCGGTAGCAGATAAATAATCATGAAGCATGCAGCCTACCTGGGGAAGCGTAGATCTATGTTTCATCTAGTAGACATCAAAATAATTGTCCGCTGCTGTTATTAGATGTGGAAAAATGAAAAGGAGCTTCTTTAATTACTAGAAATTAGATTTAATTAGATACTTCTATCATTTACATAACATATTAAAAGAGTGATAAAAACACGCTGCAATTTCGAAAGGTAGTTTTTCATAATAAACAAAAGTTCGAAGGAGAGTTCTTAGAGTTCCGGGTTTGGCGCTTTATCGCCCAGGAGGGAGAGAAATGTTAAATAGACAGTTCATATCTAACAGTGCCGAACACTAATTTTCAGTGAGCTTACCTCAATTTCTATTACTTCGGTGGACTCACGCTACTGTCCTTCAAAGTATTTCATTTCTCTTCTCTCTTCCGCCGTAACATGTAGCAGAGCGCCTCTCTCGACCAATTAAGTTGAATCGGCACGCGCTGGCGTTTGACATCGATGGCAAAAAAGGAACTGTTCTTAAAAGAACCATTACTCGATGGGAATGCCGGGAATGTGAAGTGGGTTGAGGATCGACTGTCAGCCATTACTTTTGGTTAAAGAACGAGTTTGGACAGTTTTCGGACGTCAAGCACTGGTCGAGAGCTTCGGACGGACTTGGGTAAAAACTTAGTGCAATTGAATTGGATTGAATGTATTGAGCTTGCTTTCCTTAAAAAACTTTTATGTATTGCAAATTATTCATAAGGGGCCATTCATTAATTACGTAAGGATGATTTTGGCAATTTTTAACCCCCCCTACTCCCATGTAAGGGTACGTAATATTTTTCAAACCCCTCCCCCCTATTCTTACGTAAGATTCCATTTCGTTTTTCAAAATAATAAAATGTTAGAAAAGGATCAGTTATACTAAAACTCTCGGTTTGACGTAAATCAAAAATTTTTATTTTTCAACAGATAAGTAATATTCTTGCTGTCAACTGCATATATTTAAGTTTTTCTTCGGTTATTCAATAGTAATTTGATTAGAATAATTGGAATTTGATTACATTAACTTGTAAAATCTTACGTAAGAATGGGTTTGACCCCCCACCCCTCAAGTAAGGGTATGTAGAGATTTTTCCAGCCCCCCTCCCCCTCGGGACCCTTACGTAATAAATGAATCACCCCTAATGGACATGGTACACACTTTAATATTGACAACTCTTCTCTCCTCTCCTCCTCTTCATTACAACTCTTCTTTCTTGAACCCAGTACGTCACAAATGCGGAAGGAGAAATCGGTAAACACAAAGCCTGTTGGGTTGCTAGGAGGAATTTCGGTACGGAAATCGTGATTGGAAAGCGTACATAGGTTTGGGGCCGTCCATAAATGACGTCACGCTCAGAGGGGGGGGAGGGGGTTAATCAATTTGTGACAGTTTGTGACAAGGGGGAGGAGGGGGGGGTTTCAAAAGTTGTGACATCACATCCACAAAAACTGAAAATCAACCAAAAATAACAAAAACAGAATTTTTTCCTAAGATTTCTATCCAAAAAAAATTAATTTTTGATCGATTGAAAGCGTGACATGTGACATAGGGGGGGGAAGGGGTCAAAAATGGGCAAAAAAAGTGTGACATCATTTATGGACGGCCCCTTTAACAAAATAATCATATTTTTAAATTGACGTTCTCCATTTCACTCAAAATTCAGACACCACGTTGGGAGCAACTTTGATTGATTGTTAGTGACGTCATAGGGTCAAGTAGTATAGACTGCAACGTTTCCTGAACCTATGACGTCACTACGCGGAAGTTTCCATGGGTTTAACAAACTAATCATATTTCTGAATTGAAGTTCTTTATTCACTCAAGATTTTCAGACACCACGCTGAGAACTACTGTCTTTGTTTTGTTCCTCCAGGGTCAAGTAACGTTGCAGTCTGTTATAGAAAGAAAATACTTAAGTGCGTGGGTTTCAAAATTGACATTTTCTTTTGTGTGAATCTATCAATTATAATCATGTTGTGTGTGTTTTATCTATTATAATCCTGATAATAACATGATTGATTGCGTTTCAGACAAAATTCAATTGAGATTAACAATACTCCCTGCCAACGAAACTTTACTAAAAGATATTGATTTATGCATTATTTTAGCAAATAGGTCGTTCAAGTATTACGTAAGTAGGGGTTTACAATTTGCTTATTTTTCTTGAAAAGGGAGGAGGGTGTGTATGAATAATGTTTACGTAAGATGTTACAATCTCCCATTTCTTGCCTAAATTTCTAAATTAGATGAAAAACAAATTTTGACAAAAAAAGTTTAGCTAGAAAATTTTTTTCAAGAATGTTGACTTTTTTTTTTGGGGGGGAAGGGGCAATTTTCTTACGTAATTATGAGGAGGGGTTGCGGTTTGCTTATCTTTGCTGACAAGGGGTCAAAACATTCTTACGTAATATTTATTTGAAGGGTGCTAAGGTTTTTACCTACTCTAAAAGTATGCTTAAATTGTTATAAAATTTCATTTAGTTTGATGATTATGGTTTTATAATCTTTCAAGAATTTTTAAACATGACGTATACAATATCTTTTTAGACAACATTTAAATAAAAGCGAACATAACTGTAAAATTTCTGACAAATATTCCCTGAAATCTTTTCAATAATGAATATTTAAGTCACTAGTAGGCAGCTACCGCCCCCTGCTTGCTATCGCTCACCAATTCCGTAAACTGCTTACGCAGGAATTTGGATTATTATGCAATCCTCACAAAACCCACTCAATGAACTTAACTCGCTTTATAAAACATTTATAACAAAATTAGCAGAAGAATAGAGCATTTTCAATCACATGACTCGGACCTTAGCAACGTTGTTGCCTGTCCTCCACGCCTATCCACGTCGTCAAGTGTGACGTCATGTGCGAATGCTTCTATTGGAGCATTTGCGATCACAAGACTCCGCCCCTAACAACCTCTGTAGCAACGGGTGAACAACAGCCTTAGCAACGTTGTTGCCTGTCCTCCACGTCGTCAAGTGTGACGTCAAGTGCGAATGCTCTATTGTCAACCAACTTTCCAAACATACGTCACAGGTCATCTTCATAAATAACAATCTCTTAAAAGTTTGAATAATTATTAACTCTAACTTATGAAAGTATTTTAAAATTGAGATTTTTTTAAAAAAATACCCTATAGCTAACTGCAAATCCTCGAACGAATCTGGACATTTTGATACCAGAAATGTGTCATCATTGAGTTCATTAATTAAAAAGTTTTTCTTCGGAAGCCGTTCACCAAAAATCTTTTTTTTTTATAATAGAGAGATAATAAATGCTATTGCCTACCATAAGTTAATTTTGGTTGGTTGTTGTCGTGTCCAATAGAAGTCGAGTCAAATCGCCCCATATGCCAAAATCACGGCCAGGAAAAATGTGTGCCATTGCCTCAGAGAGGATAATTTAACAGGATAATAAGGCAATAGAAAAGTGAGGAGAGTAGAGTAAAAGTTTTTAACTGCTAGAAAAGTATTAAGCTGAGAAATATTTCAGCCTCTCCCAGACACAATTTCTGAAAACTTTTAGAGAAGTTTGGCTCACGAATCTCACCCTCTGTCTGGATTTGAGTCGAATTTCTAATTAACACCCACAAGTAATGGGAAACGTACTCATTATGGGAATTACCGTTAAAATATCATTAATTTTCTCACCCTCTCTTCGACACTTCGAATTCCCGCCATTAGTGTCAAAACTTGTTGCTGCGAGACGCACCACGTGATTTACGCCGCGGTTTCGGTTACAGTCAATCTTTATTAGGTTTGTTCTCAAAAGAATTTGTGTCTTGAAGTGAAGGGAAGTAAGTTTATGGTCTGTGGGAGTTTTTTAGGGTGATAGATGTCAAGATGTAAGTGCCAATTTGTTCCCTTGGTGTAAATGATGTGGGGATTTTGAACTCCCTACATAAGATTGGGGATCTTTAGATTTTTTAGTCCTGTCCAGGTTTGCAAAAATTTCCAAAGATTGAGAATTATATGACTTCTGGACTCTTTTTCTTTTCTTGTAATTTTTAGACTATTATGTTCGTGATATGTACTGCATGTGTACCAAATATTGTTAAAAAGAAAAGAGGGGTGAAAAACAACTTTTTAAGTGCTGCAATAATAATAATTCTAAAAGGTTTCAGTTTGTGATGTCTTTTCCCACGGCTTACTAGATACTATACAGGGTAGCCCAGATACGGAAATCAATAAACATAATATATATGGCAATAGCTGACATCTAGCAAAGCAAATCCACAGAGTTGAAGGCGGGACTCAATAAAATAGTAATCCGTCAAGTCTAAAAATCAAATTTCTCCTCGTAGAGAGAAATATCTCCATAACCTTCAGCTAGAATATAATTAGCTTTACGACTGCCCCAACCCTCTCCTTCCATAATGCAATTTAAAAATACCCACCCGAATATACCCGCAAAATAAGCAAGCTCCGGAATAAGTACCCTAATTGCCCGTGCAGACAAAACCGGAGAGCCCCTTTTTGTCCAGTTCTTTTCAGCAGTCGGGAACGTGATGGCTTAATGCCTGTTTTCGCCGATCGCCTGCCCCGAGATGACTTTCGATAATGTTCTTCTCGGCTGGATGGCTTTTTTCCCCCTTCGTTCTAATGGGAGGCCCCGGGACGCATTAATTGGGTGCTTCTTTCGGGGGTGGTCGTGGAAGTACAAGGGGGAGATTCGAGGTTTGGGTTAAAGGGGGTTAGTAGTTAAATAAATGGTTTAAACCAGTGTTTCCCAACCTTTTTCGGTCCATGCCTCACCAAAGCTTTTCTAAATTTCCCATGCCCCCCCACGTCCTTAATTTTTTCGAAAATCCTTCTTGAAAAGTAAATAAAATCTGGTGGTCCATGTCCCACCTGGGGGGCAATTTGGTTGAAAAATTTCAAATTGCGCCCCACGTTGGGAAACACTGGTTTAAACTATGAAATGATTCGTTTAGCAAAAAATCTAAATTGGAGAAAAAAAAAAAGGCTTTAGCTAAGTGCTTAAATAATGAACCAGTTAGGTAAGGCCTATTTTTAGCCGTAAAAAATTGATTAATAGAAGCTACACAAGGAATGAAACAAATAGGTATTAAATATTTCTTTGGAATATTTACATCATACCTACTTAAAAATAGTTAAGTATTTATATCGTTCAGATTTTGCATTCGCATTTTTGAGAAAATGGTCTAAAATATTTTAGCATTCCGGGGTTTCTTTCGCATTTTGCATAAAAAAAAGCCACGGAATCCCTGGATAGTTATGACAACGACAAAGAGCCCATGTATGTTCATTGATAGTGCTGATACAACGTCAATATGTTTTATGAAAGGTTTTTTTTTCAGGCACACGAAATGTATTACAAACGTTATAGATATTTTTTTTTTTTTCAATTTAAAAAAAAAAAATTGATTGAGTTGAATAGGCAAATACGACAGTGAAGAAAAACATTCATAAACCACTAGTCTTTGAATACGAGAAGATTATGTATATACACAGGTGGTATTGATCTACCTCATCCGCCTCCCTATATAATATATCGAGTCCTCTACAAATATACTAGGTCGGAATTGCATTTGGGTCGATCCGAGTTTTTTGTTTAGCAGTCAAATAAATGCGTAACGAGGCTGGGGTATAGCGAAAGAGGCTTTTTGCTTTTTCATCTGATTAGCGAAAGTTGCGAAGACTTTCTTGGCAGATCAAGGTTTGTTGTACCTGGTAGCAATGGCAACCCACATGCAATTTGACCTTTTTATCCCCCCCCTTCTTCCAAACCTGCTCGAAAGGTGTGAAATTTATCGATTACTTTAACACTTATCACGATAGATATAATATTAAATTTGATTAACGTGTATGCACACACTTAAAATCGTTTAAGCTGATAAAAGTATCTAAAACGTTAAGCTGATTCAAGGTTTCGAAAGACAAGGAGAGCTTGAAATTATTCCGAATGGTTTTGGGGTTTATGAGGTTCCAAATTTTTTTTCACAAAACAAATTTAGTTATGTTTTAACTTTTTTTAAGAACCATATTATTGCAATACAACGCGTTGTTTAGGAACAGATATTGTGGAAATGAAAACTATCACTATAATTTCATTTATACTATTTGCATAATATGTTTTATTACAATAAAACTTAAGATTTTATTTTAGCATTACTACATGCATTCATTATTTTCAAACTAAACTAAAAGCCATGTTAGTCCTAAGGCTAAAAAACCGAATGAAAATTCAAAAAAGCTGTACAAAACGGACAAAATTTTGATTCTAAACAAAAGATTTTGAGATTCTTTTGCGATGTGTGTACGTTAGGGCGGTCCTTATTTTTTGAAGTTTTGAAATTTATTGCTCTCACCCTCTAAATTTGTTCCATTACTATATGTAAAAATTTCTGGTGAAATTTTATCACTTTTAAATGATATTTATTGGAAGCTCGAAGTTAAAGTTTGAAAATGTGGAAAAATTATCAATTTTCAGCATTTTTAAAAATATACATGCATCAAGATTTATATTTTGCTAAAACTGGTTCAAATGTGTTATTCAGCTTTGTACTTAAACTAGACAGCAACTTAAGTTGACCCTATGACGTCACTAACAAACAAAGTAGTTCCCATCGCGGTGTCTGAATTTTGAGTGAAATGAAGAACGTCAATTTAAAAATATGAAAATTTTGTTAAACCCATGTATATTTAGGGTGTCCCTTAAAATCGAAGGTCGGGGAAACTTTTGCGACACCCCCCAATTTTTTTCCTTTTGCTATCCTAAGATAGTGTGCAAAATCTTAAATCGATCAGATAATATTAACACGTGCCCCAAACGGCCTAAAGTTTGAAAATTTGGACATTTTTTTCATTTTTTCAAAAAATTTTAAAAAATTATTTGAATATTGTATGGTTGAATATTTGATTTTTAATGCACCTAAAAGGACCCATTTGACCCATTTTCACTCGCAGTTGGGTCTTAATGGCCAGATTTTAGTCTTGACGTCACTTAGAAAATCGTTAAAATTCGTCGTTTTCTTTGAAAACACGTACAATTTAAAAATGCAATACCTATACTTAAAGGGTTTTTATTTCTTTGTAGCCCCTCTTGTAGTTCAAGGTTATGATATTAAACATTTTTGCAGGTGTTTTTTATGACATCTGGTGGGTTATTGCCATTTAAAACGTTGGGGTGGGAAAGAGAGAAAGAAGGGTTAATGAGTAATAAGTGATTATAAAGCAGTAGAGCACAGCAAAGGAACTGTGTCAGATGTACGATTGAATCGGAGATTTTACATATTTTGAGTATGCCTCCTAAAAATTTTAGGAATTCTATTTACCTCATTGACCATACAGATGAGGAGTTACGGGGTTCTAAACTACCATCTAATATTCAAGTACTGAGGTACTTATTCTTCAGAATTCGCAATCTTAAAGAAACGGCGGCGGTTGCTAGCATTGTAGTTGCAGAGTCTGTGATGGTTTTTTGGCAGAAAGCTAGAATTCCCATTAGAGAAAAATGTCACATAGTTAAAAAAATATTAGATTATTACAGTCAATGGAAATCCCTTCAAAAACACAGTAATCTACGATCCGAGCGACAAGTGCTCCATGAAGATGCTTTTTCTCAAGTATTCGAAGATCTTTTCGATATTGCTCATCAAAATGCTTTAGAAATGATTAATATAGATGAGGACCGAGAGTTCTTAAAACTTCAAAGACAAAAAGGTAGGCCGGGTAGTATGTCATCAGTTGATTTAAATTTACATAAAAAAGAAAGACGCAGACAAGAGAGAATCAGATCAGAAGAAAACAGGCGGAAACGTGCTGAATCTGATGCATTTAAAGGTAAGAAATTAATGATTTTACAACCCAATAAACTAAACTTAATTGATCGTAATTATTATATATCAGCCCATAGAGAGAAATTTTAAATTAATTTAACTTTATTTTTTTTATCAGAGAGTGTTCCGAGTATTGATGAATTCCCTCAAGAATCAACAAGCTCGACTTGCTTTTCCTGAAAAAGTTACACGAATACAGAAATGTAAATGAAAAAGTGTCTGAAGTAGCTGTTAAAAAGTTTGCCAACCATTTATGGTATCTTGTTCCTGAATGGGCAGGCTTAGCACTTTTGGATGAGTCTGTTCCATTGGAAGAAAAGAGGAAAATTGTAGCTGTAATTTTCAATGAAAGGGATGCTACAAATGACGTACAACCTTTTGTAAAAAGACGGGGCCTGCGGCTGTCTGTTTCATTAACGGAGTATCACAAGTTGTATCCAAATCAATAAGTGACTTTGTGAATCAAAGCTCTATAAAAATTTTTGAAATTTATGGCCTACGAATGGATTTTCTAAAAGAAAATCCCCTTGATTGGGAAAATTTGATAGATTTTAAACTTGCAAAAACCTTTTTCACGGATTTGCAGGTAGTGAACGATGCTGCTGAGCGAGGAGTCGTTTTGACTCAAAAGTACATTGGTCAAGTTCAAAAGGAGGAACATTTTCAAAATCTCTTACTCGTTTCCCAATATACACTTAGAGCCAAAAAAACATGTACAAAAGAAATACTGATTAAAAATGTGTTCTAAGAATTTTATTCATTTGCACATTTTGTTAGTAAATAAATAAGATACTAAGATAATATGTATGTATAGTATATAAAATGTATATGTATATGATGTATATAAGATGTATGATATGATATAAAATAAGGAATTAAACAGCTTAATTGTCTTTATAAACATGATTTTCTTTGAGTTTTATAAATATAAGATTCTTGAGGGGAGATTAGGTACGGGTAATTTAATCCAATATGGCGTCCGCAAATATACAATATTTATAATAAATACGATCATTTAAGTTTTTATACACTTTTATATCATTTTCGTAACCAATAATGTATGAAATTATGCCTTACAAAGATATTTTAATTCCCTCTTACTTTCCTGCTATATATGGCCAAAATGTGCAAAATCAATGATTTTCTAATTGACGTCCAGACTAAAATATGGGCATTAAGACCCAACTGCGAGTGAAAATGGGTCAAATGTGTCCTTTTAGGTGCATTAAAAATCAAATATTCAACCATACAATATTCAAATAATTTTTTAAAATTTTTTGAAAAAATGAAAAAAATGTCCAAATTTTCAAACTTTAGGCCGTTTGGGGCACGTGTTAATATTATCTGATCGATTTAAGATTTTGCACACTATCTTAGGATAGCAAAAGGAAAAAAATTGGGGGGTGTCGCAAAAGTTCCCCCGACTTTTTAAAAAAACGCCCAAATAAGGGACACCCTAATGTATATATAGTGTTTTATCATGATTTGCGTACCGTAACTCCTCCTAGCAACCCAACAAGCTTTCTGTTTACACAGTTTCTGCTTCCGCGTAGTGACGTCACAGGGTCGGGATACGTTGGCTGTCGAGAATAGTGTTGTAAAAGTGTTTCCCGCATTTGTAGCGTATGTTTATAATGCATTTAATTTTGGGTGGAGCGTTTGCAGAGTAGGTGTTACTACGTAGCAGCTCTGTCATCACAAATAAAACTTATAATAAATTTCACGATCGCGGCGCGATACCGATCCATACACCCGCCTTCACAGGAAAGGTTTTAAGGGGCCGTTCAAATATTACGTAAGCACCTTAGGGGGGGAGGGGTTTGCTTATTTTTCCTGACAAAGGGGAGTGTGAGTGATTCTTACGTAAGATGTTACAAACAATGCATTTTCGAAAATCTCTTGTTTCTTGCATAAATAATTTCAAAATTCAACCAAAAATAAATTTCGCAACTGAATTTCGCAAAATGAACTAGGAAAAAAAAATTTTAAGCATTTTTGACACGGAAAGTTTTAACGATATAGTTTAAGTGTTCATGGAGAACAATGAATATGAGAAATCTAATAAGCATTAGGTACTAAAGATTTTGTTCTAAAAAGGGACAAAAGGGGGGGTCGGGCAGTTTTCTTACGTAATAATAGGTTTGCGGTTTGCTTATTTTTGCTGACAAAGGGGGTCAAAAACTTGCTGACGTAATATTTGAACTGTCCCTTACGGAAGATCCCCGCAACCGTGGGAGAGATGACCACCACAGCTGACTGCCTCATTTGCATTTGAGCGCAGCTCATAAATTTTAATCCGTGCAAATGTTGCAGCTCGATCGAAACCCGTGCGTGGCAATTTTCCAGCAGGTGCCCTAGGCCCGCACGTTAAACTCTCTCCCTTTGTCAAACAAAGACTGGGAGCTCCTAATTAATTGTCATCGATTGACTCCGGTTTGTCCGGAACCTGCTCCTTTTTTTCCCTCCGCTTCCGGGAACGCAGCAGCAATTAGTAGGACGATTTTTCCCGTTTCCCGGCGAAGCCCTAATTAGCATAAGTGTCGGAAATATTAGCCGGGAGCGCAGCCATCTTTTTATTATGCTAATGTCTCGACGCGAATTTTAAATCGAATCAAAGTCGCAATTAAAAGACGCTTTTGTGGAGTGGCGTCTTTAGTTTTAGTTTTTTTTTTCGAAGAAGATTTGAAGGATTTTTTTTTTGTTTTATAGACGCGAGGTAATGAAATCAGGTAGTAGCTTTCTGGGAGTTTTTTTTTCTCTTTGTAAAGACGTAATTAATTGCGAATATGTTTTCAAGATGTGTTAAGGGATTTTCGGTGCCGTCGAGGTTTTTGGGTAAATCTTTTCTGATGACATTATAGCGCTTTGCAAGAACGTAGCAGGAAAGAGATAAATTATTGACATCTCTCGAGGTTTTAAAAACAACCTAATGCAAATGAAGCTATTATTCACTCAAGGTGTTACATTTGTGTAAATTTGGCGAGACGAAATATTTCGATTTTGTTGTTTCTAGTGAAGAACGTCATTTTTTCAAATGTCGTAGTTACCGTGTTAAAATTATAGGTAAATATTTTATATAGATTCAGCATAACATGTCTGACATTATTATGGTGTGTTTTAATGCTTTGTATTTTTTTTTGTAAATAGGTAAAATTGTTAAAAGGTAAAATTAAAAAAAGTGATTTTTCGTTTTTGCTACAGGCAGAACGAAAAGATGGTTATATTTTTAAATGTAAGAGTGTTGCAACTGTATATTGGGCAAATCCGACCTCTTGAACGCTTTTTTTTTTTGTTTACCCCCTTTTGTATTTAAATAAAATCTACTTATTCGTAAAATAATCTGAAAATGATATTCCATCCAAACCAGACTTTTTAAGTTGCGACTGACTTCTTCCAAGACTCAGTAATATCACAAACATTCGAACTTCCTATGTTTTTAACTGAAATGCACCATCCCTTTTTTCCTCGTTTTGCTGTAAAAATACTCTTGTTTTAATACCTCCATAAGCTGTTTCGTAGCCAGGGTAAGGGGTTTGAGGTATACCCCCTATAAAGACAGAAAATTTTCTTTTATAGTCGTAGAAAAATACTAAATGTACCTTTTAATACTTTCTAAAATGCAAATAATTTTTTTGGATACTACGCCATAGCATCATACACTAAAAGTGCAATTACGAATTGAAATCAGAGCACCCACAACGCGAAGGATTTTAACGAATGTAAATATTCTTAAAAATAATTATTTTATGAAAGTATAGAACGTCGTCGTTGAAACGTCAAGTGGAAGAAGGTTCTTTTTAATAGTTTGGCGATACCAGTTCAATAATATTCGAATTTTTAGTATGGTTTCTTTACAATTCAGGAGAAAAATGACTCGTTTAAAAGAAAAATATTTTTCTTCTTTTCTAACTCTCTTCAATTCTAGATTTGGAGTAATCTTTTAAAGTGAATGAGGTTTTTTTTTTTGGTCTGGGTACTCAAGGGGACCCCAGTAAAAAAGATGAAGCTAAAATACCAGAGTGAATGAACTTAATGAATGAAAAAAAAAAGGAAATTTTTGAATGATGAAGTACGTTTGCTACATGTTCTAGTGTTTTAAAGGAGACAGAGTTATAATATTTAATATGGCAGGTTTATAATATTTTTATCTCGTTAAGAGACCGCACAATTTTAAAAAGTGAGTAAACTCAGTAAACTGAGTAAAAACTCAGCTAAAAATAATACATAGAAAAAAGTTAACTAACTGCATCTGTAAACATATGCATCGTATCAATGATATTCATACAGAGGATCTTCTTAGGGTGGGAACACGAGATCAAATTTAACCTGATGTGCAGGGTGGTTTAAAACTCATGTTTAAATCTGATAGAGGGTGGTAGGGGTAGAGACAAAGACAAACCCAAAGACAGTTTAGGTAACCTTGGTTAGGGGGTTCGCTAAGCAATCCTGAGGAGCTAGAGTGCGGGCAAAAATTGCCAGAAGCAATAAAAATGGGATATTGTGGGCGAACGTTTAGGGGTTGAAATAAAATTAAAATAACTCATCTTTCATTGCTTTATTGCAAATTTCGTCCGCCCTCTAGCTCCTCAGGATTGCTTAGCGAAGGTCATTCTCCATTAGTCCAAGGTCATTCATTGTGTTTGGGTAATTTACATCTTCTATAAATTTTTGACCTTGCCCCCCTGTATATAAGCCTATGATTTGAGTCATTATTCCTAATTTTTTGGACACAAGTGTATACTGTAGGTTTATGGATTTTAGTCTGCCCTCCAAAAAGTGTTTTTGAGTTGCTTATAAAGGAAGGGGCCATAATCCTCATGGCTTTATAATGCTATTTACAGCTACAGTTTTCACTTCTCTGAAACCACCACCTATATTATATTGTAGCAAAACAACTTTAACTTTTATTTAAATTTCTTTATTGTTTAAGGAAAAACAACTTCAACAGTTCCGTTATCTTTTTTTAGTAGTTATTTGTAGTAGT
The DNA here is from genome assembly GCA_963680715.1 of Tetragnatha montana. Lineage (NCBI taxonomy): Eukaryota > Metazoa > Arthropoda > Arachnida > Araneae > Tetragnathidae > Tetragnatha > Tetragnatha montana. The sequence goes on along the minus strand of OY796676.1, from coordinate 56,569,418 downwards.
AGTAGTTTCTTGGTAGTTATAATTTCAGCAAATAAAGATAGTGGATTTTTTAAAACTGCGTATTTTTTTCTTACGACTTCACAATATTAAAGAAACAGTGAACATAGAGTGTTTTCAGGTGACGTCACAACCAGCTATTTTCTTTTAACTGTTAACCTTTTATAGGGATGTTGCTAAGGCGGTGGCTAAGTAACGAGGTATCTGTTGCTAAGGCAGTTTTTAGGTATGGGGTCACGTGATTGCAAATGCTCTAATAGAAGAATTCCACTGCCAGACATTTTCTGTAACTGTTAACCTTCTGTAGGGCAAAAAACTGTAACCTTCTGTTGCTAAGGCCGTTGTTAGGTCCGAGTCATGTGATTGAAAATGCTCTATAGCCTGCGTCAGATCTCAACAATAATAAAGAGATCTGACTTTACTCAAAACAAGAAAACGATCTCAAGAGGTGAAACCCCCTCATCGAGTACCTATCCTCGATAAAAAGAAGGCAAAAGATCTCCCTTTCTCCTCCACAAAAGTTTCATAATTAAGAGTCTTTGAAACGGGGCGGCTCAAAAGAACCGAAAACAAAGCCGGACCTTTTTGTTCTTCTTGCGCGTGCAATCCCGTGATTAAGGTTTCTCATTTCCTCCGAATAATTAGAAAATAATTGCTCGGGAGAAGGGTTTTAGGCGAGCGGACATATCAAAACACCATGAGGATTTCCGAAATGTAATTAGTTGGTTTTCGGTTTTGAATGGATTTCTTGATTCAATTTTCGCTTCTCTCTGTAATTAATAGTGCTATTGATTTTCCTAAAGGGGGAAAAAACTGAGTTGACGCGAAGTTCGTTTAACGGCTGTATTCACCACTGTTTTGACCTAAGGTTAACCTGTAATCAAGCGTTTTCGACAACTCTGATTGGCTTAAAACTCGTTTCGCATTTTCAACTACCAATAAACTAGAAGTTTTGATTAAACTTAGGTTAAGTTAGTGGTGAATACGGCCGTATTTTTTGTATTAACTGGAGTTGCCTCGATGATTGTTAGGGGTATTGAGAGTGTTTAACTGGTTTAGCGAAGTTTTGTTATTACTATTGGTGTTTGTTAGTACGGCTCATTCCAAGAATGTGGTACAACTGTAACTGTGTCACTCAATATTTTTGGTGCTACGGTCGTTTCGCCTACTCTGAATTTCCTGCACCCACTCGTTGGCCTTTCACAACACAAATCCTTAAAGCGAAGATTAAACAGAAATCGGGGAGTAGGAAATTTCAGAGTAGGCGAAACGTCCGTGACACCGATTCATTGTTCCCCCTTCTGAATGAAAGTTTTTAATGATTTTTTTGCTTGACATGTTTTATGATGAATATTAAAAAAAACATATCTTCGACGGCATTTTTTGGTGGGTTGATTGTCTTTACTTCCAGTTTGAAAGTTTAAAAAAAATCTAACTCTGAATGCATTTTTTTAAACTATAGGAAAAAAGCAGTTTGATGTTTTTGGTGCGCCAATATTTAAATATGTATCATTTTTCAGTTCAATTCTGTTAGAGTTCCCGCTAAATATCGCCCGGTTCTTTTGGACGCATTATATCCAAATATCAACAAATTTTTCTGACTTTTATTAATAAACCGAATAGTTATTGATCTAAATAAACATTTTAATTCAGGAGTTTGAAATTATTTATGAATATTTCTACTTTCTGTTGCCTAAAAGAACAGGGCGATATTTAGCGGGAACTCTGTACCGATTTTTCAAGAAAAAATATATCTCTCCAGCACTAAGTCTCTCCTTCCTTACAGTGAAGGTTCTCATCGGATACAATGCTGCAGCACACGCCGTACGAACTCGTCCTTCTGCTGCTCGTCCTGACGACTCTGGGGGGAGGAGCTCGGCAGATCAGGGAGGCCGAGGACGACTCGCTCGTCGTCAAGACCATCAAGGGGAAGGTGAAGGGGGTCACCATGCTCAGCGGACACGGGAAGCAGGTGGACGCCTTCTTGGGAATACCCTATGCCAAGCCACCGCTCGGGCAACTCAGGTGAGCTCCTTTATGATGTGGATTTGCTTTCTGTGAAAGTAAGACTTGTGTTTTGCTTAACGTACCTTTTATCCGGAAACCCAAATTCCGGAATGATCCAAAATTCGGTTGGATTCCGCTTCTGAAGATTCCACCAGTTGGACAGCTCAGGTGAGCTCCTCTATGTTATGGATTTATTTCCTGATAAAATAAGACTTTTTTTAAGGGGGTTTGACTCTCATAGCTCGTTTTGAGATCCTTTGGGTTACACCCTAAGGGCACTGTTCGTTGTAAATGGCAAAATTTCAAGGGTGGTTTGAGGTCCTCCTCCAGAAAAAGTTTGGAAAGTTTCCGCTCAAAATAGTGTTTTAACTCATTTTGTGACTTAAGGTTACACCCAGAGAACCACTTTTCTTGTAAGTCACAGAATTTTCAAGGAAAAAAGTTGGTGCATAATAGATTTCAAAATTTTGAGAGGTGTTTGGGGGTCCTTCCCCAGGAAAATTTTGGAATTTTTACCCCTAAAAGTAGTGTTTTGACTCCCTTTGGGCCACACCCAAAGAAGACCGCTCCGCACATTATTTTTAAAAAAATAAAATTATGTCAACATTTCATGGGGGGGGGTTCCCTGTGTGTGTCCCCTAATGCCCTGTGTTTTTCTTAAAGTACCTTTTATTCGGAAACCCGAATTAGTCCGGTACGCTTCCGCTTGTTGTTGTTCTGAAGACAGAAGAAGATGAAGATTTCCATAGATAAGGTGAAATGTTCTTCAATTAGGAACATTTCTTTTACGCATGTTATATAAAGTGAGTAAGTTCAGTGAGCTGGGTTTAGTGAGCAGGAAGCAATCCAAAAGGTCCTGCGTAAGCAGTTTACGGAGGTTGGTGTGCGGTAGCTCCCTAGTATTTTAAAGAACACCCTGTAAATTCCCCTGTCTCTTCTTTAGATTTCGTCACCCGAAGCCCATAGACCCGTGGAACGGGGTCGTGAACGCGACCGAGCATCCCTTCTCCTGCGTCCAGATCAACGACACTCAGTTCGGCGAGTTCAAAGGCTCGACTATGTGGAACGCCAACACCCCCATGCATGAGGACTGCCTCACGGTCAGCGTCTGGGTCCCGAAGCCGAGACCAAAAGGTACTTCCTAAAAATCATTTATCTACCGACACGACTATACTAGAGTGCAACGTTTCTTGAATATTTGAGCTGAACATATTTTAAGAATTTTCCTCCACTTCGAAAACAAAAACATTATAATATCTATTTACAATAATTAAAAACCTTTAAATCATTTATAATTTTTAAAAGCTTTTTTAACATTTTCTTCAAATTCACCATAAAAAAGTGTAAAAAAAGATTATATTTTTTCAATGTTGTCATAATGTGGTAAATAAAAGGTTAAATATCTTTTAATTCATCTTTTTTTATACCATTCGAAGTCCCTCTGGCTGCACTGGACTATGCTTTTAAAATCAAAATGGCAAAGTTAGCTAGATCATCGACATAAGCATAGTTCATAGCATAGTTAATGAACTATGAAGAACACCAGTAAATGAAGAAACACTATAAAACACCCTTATAACACATTAAATGAGAAAGCAGTAATGAAGAAATGGTTTGTGGAAAAATTTCTTTTTAAAAGCAACATCCCTTTTGATGAAATCGTAGATTTAAGTTAGTTAAACTTGAAGCAATACAAATCTTCGGATAAAGATGTCTTTTAATACAATTTTTCATTCATCTCAACCGTATAAAAAATGCTTCTCGGGAGCTCCCTCCTCGATATAAACTAATATCAGGTACATTCCCGAGATCCCAAAAACGCCTCCTGATCTGCATAACATAATTGAACATCCCATAAAGCAACAAGAAAGTCATTCTCAGCTAAGCCATCCTTAAAATTCAGCTCAATATCAAAAAGAAAGTTTTAGTTAGAAGATAAGGGGAGTAAGTCGTTTTGTTATATACTTGCAGAGGACCAAATGGTTATAAAGCTGTAATGAAGTTATATAAATAAGTGGCAACTGAGTAGTTGACCTAGTAGCGTTTTTTCTGCTTTTTTCCCTAAACTATTATGGACTAATATTTCTACTGTAAAAAAGTTCGTTACTCTAGACTGCAACGTTTCTTAACCCTATGACGGTACTACGCGGAAGAAAAACTGAAACAGAAAGCCTGTTGTATTGTAACGTGGAGTTTCGGTAAGCAAATCGTGATAAAAAGATGCTATATACTACATGGGTTTAACAAACTAATCATATTTTTAAACTGATGTTCTTAATTACACTCAATATTCAAACACCGTGCTGGGAACTACTTTGTTTGTTTTGTTTCTCCAGGGCCAAGCGATGATAGTCTCTAATGTAATATAATAATGTATTTGTTGCTAAAACCATAGTATTGTAAAGTCCTTTTTGCTGTATACTGTCTAAATTAAAGGAAAAACCAGTTTTACAGGTAGCGACGGCTTATGCAAGGAAAACAACTTAACTACAGTGTGCTCCCTCTAAACCTCATGTGAAAACGCTTTTTTTCTTTTGGAAACATTTACTACAGTTAAATAATGATTTTAACACTATTTAATAGAAACTTAGTTAAAATAGGCCGATTTATTTCATGAGCATAGTCAAAACTATTGCTAGAGAACCATTAATATTCAAACATGAGTAATAGGTTTTGGTTTGATAAGTAGCGTTGTTTTTAACCACAATATTCTAAATACTATTCTTCTCTCTCAATTAAATAAGAAGAAATTCGCGTCGGACTTCCTACTATATTAAAGTTTTGGTTACTTTAGTTTGAGTTGGACAAATTTTGAACTGGGAATACCACTCATCCATAAAACCTATCTACAGGGTGTTTCAACATGTCCGCCCAAACTCTGCACAGCCAGATTATTTTACTGGAGTACATAAAAAATGCCCAGAGAACTATACCTCTACGACACATAGTTTTCGAAATATGATATTGCGACAAAAAAAGTATGACGTAACATCCGGTTTACGCTAAAAAAAGTTTAAGAAAAACGTGTATATGGTTATTTATACTCGACAGCAACCTTTCCTGACCCTATGACGTCACTACGCGGTAGCAGAAACTGCGTAAACAGAAAGCCTGTTTGGTTTCTAAGAGGAGTTTCGGTACGCAAATCGTGATAAAAAGACGCTATTATACGTAGATTTAACAAACTAATCATGTTTTTAAATTGACGTTCTTGATTGCACTCAAAATTCAGACACCTTGCTGGGAACTACTTTGTTTTGTTCCTCCATGGTCAAGTAACGATAGTCTATTTGTCTATTATAATAATGTATTTGTTGTTAAACGCATAGCATTGTGAAGTCCTTTTTTCTGTATACTGTCTAAACTAAAGGAAAAACTAGTTTTACAGGTAGGGACGGCTTATGCAAGGAAAACAACTTAATTACCTCAGAAAAAAATCCGATAAAATATATTTCACATAAAACCTCAACCGAGACCCAAGCCGAGATCGGACTTGCTCCTCTACACTTCTGAACCACCCACATGTTGCGCCGAATCACACACACCGCTCGCGTTTCCGCTTTTTTTTTGACGACGGTCGTAATGATACGCGCTTTCACGTGAGGGGGTGGAGCGATTCCCAACTCGCGCTTTACTCCCCCCCCCCTAGGCACAACTTTACCCCTCTGAGAACAACCACCTTTGCATTTTTGCCCCTCTTCACGTTCGCGAATTTGCATCATTTATTCATCGAAAGTGTTACACGGGAAACTAATTTCGGGCCATTCATATTTAAGGGGTGGTGGAATGTGGGGAGGAGAGACGTGGAGGGGGTGGTATTTTGTATGTATAGAGAGAGTATTGGATAACTTCCCCCATCGTTAGTGGCAGTGGTCATCATCTCCCCATAACACAGAGAAAATTTTTTTTCTTCAAATAACGAAAATTGCCCGGCAGCGTTCTTGCCGAATTATTTCCATCATTTGAGGAAACTTTCGTCTTTTATTTTTCCGTCACATGATTTCAATACGCTCAAAAAATTAAAAACTAATAATAATTGTTGCTCTTGGGTGGACATCATTACAACATTTTTCATTACAACACAAAGTAGTTTTTATTTGAATTAAGTTTAATAATTACAAAAAAAAATAGATTGTTACCGGTACGAAGGTGTGGTTCATCTGTAGCTTACGTAGTTATAGAGGGTTTGAGATTTGTTTACTTTTGCTGACAAGGGGAGAATGTGAAAAATTACCTATAACATACTTCCTATGTATTATTGGAAGGGCATCCTTTCGACCAGCCAATCAAAGCTCTAGCCAAGTAGGAGTTGTAAATACGCCCCTAAATCTATTTGTTTATGTAACTTTTATTGCTAAGGATTTCTTTTGGCCACTTACACTTCTGGCATGCAGGGTTTTCGTATCATAGGTCTCTCAATATTTTTGCCTCTATCGGTTAAAATATTCATAGGAATGATGGATGGAGGAAATTGTCTTCTCCTTCCCCAAGTAGTTGTAAATGGCTTTTTGCTGCGAATGTCACTCCTTCCGACGATATTTTTCTCTTGTGGGGAAGGTTTAGATTTTCTTCCATGTTTTGAAATAGGCGATAAAGTTTCCCATAGTTTTGAAGTTTATATTTTATTTTTTGGAATAAATTTAAAGAAAAGAGTGTGCGGGAGGATATTTAGGAGCGACACGGCGTCAATTTCACTGATAAATTTCTTGTATAACTTGAATGGAAAACTTTTCATGCAATTTTTTTTTATTTTTGGCGAAATTTGTTTTTACAAATTAGACTTAAATACTTATTTTCCTATTCCATTTCACAGTATTTCATATTTTTCGTCTCATTGTAATGCCATTTTTAAAAATGTTTTCTATGCTAATGTCAAAACATAACATTATTTAGAATTATAGTTAAACAAGTTTAAAATTTTATACTTACGGGCCATTCATTCCATGCCATTCATTCCATTCCAGTCACTCAACTTGACCATCTTGGATTATAATGAAACTTTCAGAAATTGTCCTTTTTATGATATAAATAAGAAAATGTCTTTCAACTTTTATTTTCTCAGTATTTTTTTATAATTTTTTTGTGTCTTTAATCTTGACTAACTCTTCTGATATTCAAATCGTGTTTAAAAAATGTTTATAAAAGGTTTAAAAAAAAGGTGTCCTTCAAAAAATTTGATGAAAAAAGTTTTTGGCAATACTATAAAGAATAAATTCTGAAATTTTTAGAATGGGACAGCCATGGGATCAGGAATAAGGAGTTATAGGAAAAAAACTGTTTTGAATGAACCACTTTTTCCCATTAAATGCATATTGATTCAAGTACATACATAAGAAAAACATACATTTTAAGAAAAATACAAAATTTTGAGTTGAAAAGAGACGAAGTAAAAATAATTATCATAGATTTAAGGAAAGCTGCTTGAATTGACTTTTGATAAAGTTACAAAGTTAGTTGGTCTCGCTTAATGGAAGAGTGGTAAAAAATGTAACACATACAGACGCTCCCAAATGCGACAGAACTTTCCGGTTTACCTAAATAATCATAATAATTATTTATGTCAAAAATTTCATTCTCTTGAAAAACTGCAACCCTTCAAAATACGAACACGAAACTTTCGATAATATCAACATGTTTTGTCCTCTATTCCGAATGTTTCTAATGACTTACTCTATCTACTAATGCCGATAATTACCCGAAAGAATGCGTGCACGGACGAATGAGTGTGCATTCAACATCGACAAACCTTTCTGATCACGCCAACCGTCGAACGATTTGATCACGCATATATGGCTGGTTTTATTACGATGATTCCATTTCCGTACTGGGCAGAAAATGCTCTTGAATAGATGGAAAATTGAGGTTTATTGAAGAACTTTTTTTTAAACACGTCGAAAAGAAGTTTTGTACGCTGTTAAAAAACTAGAATGTTGCAGTTTTTGATACTTTCTAATGATACCGTTATTCATTCGAATGATTTAACTCAAAATTCTATAAGCTGTTTCGAAACGTTTTCCGTGTTTTTTCTGTACACTGTGCGAACTGTTACCAACTATTAAGCTTTGGGATGTTTGGGTAATACTATACTGAGTATCATCACAACTTGGAGGAAGAACATAAATCCATGTTAGTGACTAAAGGGATATCACGTGCAAGTCCATAGGTGCAGCAAAGCTTTGCAGATGTCTCTGCTTTGTGATTATCATGCTGCAGGAATTTAGAATATTGTGAGGGGTGTTCGTTATAGAAAACGATATGGGAGCTATAGATAAAATATTTGGGCTTATTAGTAAAAATGGATAATATGGGATGAATTATCTTAAATGAGTCTAAGATAGTGATTTAATTTATAAATCAATAATTTAGATTATATTCCAATAATCGATTAATTATATAATCTAAACAGTTTTTCCTTTTTTGGACTAATTATTCTACTTTACCAGCTGAGTGGATAAGCCCATAGAGCAGAATAACATCACTAGCTGATTTTCCCGTCATTGCACGAGTGGGGAATATGACTCGTCCTTTTACAGTGGACAATTACGCTCAAATTTTTTATTAATCTTAATGTGTTCAGTATGGCTTAAAACATCCGGAAAACATTTTAATATACCTTTCAAAGCGCTAAATTTTATGTTATTTTCAATTAAACACAGCTTCTTTTCGGTGTGAGCTGAAACAGCGCTTTAGTTTTTGTTTTGTTTTTACAGTCTAGTGTTTCCCACATTTCTGAGAGGCACTTTTGACGTCACCTTTTCTGTAATAAAATATCTTATAATTAACTAACAAAATTTTTCTAGGAAAAGACAAGGGTATTTTCGGATTCAGGAGAGAATTTTCAATAAGTTAAAATTGAAGATTTTGATAATTTAAGAGATTTTTTAAAACTCCATTTCTACAAATCAGTTTAAGTTATTAATCCATCTTTCTCGTAAAATTTCTGTCAGTCAAAATAATTACCGTAAATTGAAACCTGTTTTTCCGATATGACAGCAAGGTGTAAACACCTCTGTTATTCTCTCCCCGCCCCACAATTTTAAGGTTTTTCATTTCTTCACAAAAATAATAACAACAAGGTAAAGACTAACGGTCGTATTCTGAGCCTCTGGCAACCTCTAACAAACATTGATTTGCTTGATTTGGTATTCTGACCACCATTAATCAACTGTGATTAACAAATATTTGTTACTTAACAAATCAGCCAACAAACGAGTGATTTAAGTTGAACTACCAATCAGAATCGAGAATAGAAAAAATGGCGTCCTCTCATCAGTCTATTCCTAGGCCTATGAAAAATCGTGAACATTTCATTTTGAGACTCTGGAAGTATTTTTTCATTGTCAAAGTGTTATCATTAGAGAAAAAATAGTTTTACAATTGTATAACAGTGAATTAACATTTGAAATATTCTTAAATCACATCAATTAAAATCCGCAGAACAGCTCTCTTCTAACGTGTAAGTCCGCCCAGATAGAAGAACTATTTCATAACTAAGATCACTAAAAAATACATTTTCCAAAACGATATATTTAAATGTTTTGGAAATCCATATAAACAACTAAGGAAACACTCTCAGATGTTCTTAAAACCTTAAAAGTAATCTAAACTCTTGGCACTACTTTTCCCTTCAATGTTTTTTTACTAAAACTTTCCCCTTACCATAGATTAATGTAGTATGATGGTGATGGTATTGGACTACGGACCTGAAGGTTGTGCGATCGGGTCCAGCAAATGATGTTTTTTTTTAATTCTTTCAGAGCATTGAAATTTTTTTTGTGTGTAGTAGAAAATTATCTTGGAATTTTACAAATATTTCTAGAGAAATAAGACACAAAAATATATATATTTTTATCATAAACCTTTTTTCTTTTTTAGAATTAAACTACCCTCATCAAAAAATTTGCATCAAAGTATTGAATCAGAATAATAAATTCCAATTAAAAATAAATTTATTGAAAATATTTTCCTTTTTAATTAAATTTATAATGATAGCTAAGCGATCATTATAATCAGTTAACAAAATATAATAAAAGCAAATTAATTTTTTCAGGCTGTTTTAATTTTATTTCGAAATCTTTCTGATCACCTTTAAATAAATTTCTTGAGTTTTCTGATTTTTCAAATGATTTTAAATGTTGAGTTCTTTTATTATACATATTTTTTTAAATGTAAAAAGTGAATCCAATAGAGTAAATTTATTCTTTAATTGAAGAACTAATTATTATTTTGAGAATTTGTTTCAATTCAGTAACGTTTTATAAAAGATATGAAATTGTTTCTATAATTTAAGACATTTCCATATTGAGATAATAAAAATATTTTATATTTCTTTCTTATATAGATAGTTTAATATTAGAAAGAATAATAATTAAGTTTAATATTAAAAGAAAATGTTATTTTTTAAGCTATAAAAGATTATAAAACAATAAAAAATTAATTAATCTTCATTAAAAAATCATCGACTTTTAAAGTAATACAGTCAAAAACGCTTTTATTTCCTGCTTTTTCGCGAATTTCTTTCCTATCCTATTCACAACTGAAAGATCTCCACCAATCACGATTGAGCTTTTTTTATCGCCAACGGATTCGCTTGTTCGCCAGCTCTGGTGCCACTGACAAACGTTTGTTAGTTGATCATTGCGCTCAGAATGCCGAATCAAGCAAACATGAATTTAACAAATTTTTGTTGATTTGTTGATCGGGCGATTTATCAGAAAGCACAGAATACGGCAGTAAGTGTATGAATTAATCAGTTTTTGGTCACTTTCCCTAAACTATACTTGAAAGCAACGTTTCCTGACCCTATGGCGTCACTAGCAAACAAAGTAGTTCCCATCGTGGTGTCTGAATTTTGAGTGAAATGAAAAACGTCAATTTAAAAATATGATTATTTTGTTAAACCCATGTATAAATAGTGACTTTTTATCACGATTTGCTTACCGAAACTCCTCTTATCAACCCAACCGGCTTTGTGTTTACCGATTTCTCCTTCCGCATTTGTGACGTACTGGGTTCAAGAAACGTTGCTGTCGAGTATAGTCAGTGGCGGCTCGTGAGTTGATAAACTGGGGGTTCACACCCATTTTATAAAAATTAAAATTTACACAAGATCTAGAAAGAGAAGGATGTTGGACCAATACTTAAAAAATATATATCTTAGGAGAGTAGTTTTAAATGCCTAAATTCTTAACTGCATGCGCTTTCATTTTGAAAAAAATATGCATGTAATGGAAATAAACAAACGCTTATGAATATAAAATACTCCTTTCATTTTTTATAGTACCATTGAGGGGAAAATCATAATACTTATCCATAACATAATACCTCCCGAACCCCTTTTATAATTATTAAGTATTAAAAATTAGTTGACATGAAGATTATAATTTTCTTTTCAAAAAGTACTTATCTCATTTTCAAATTAGCCGAAAAAATCCAGACCACAAAAAAACCCAGCTGAGCTTCAAAAACGCAAGCCCCGGCACACAAAATCTGTGCTAGCGGGAATCCAAATTGCGAGGCCGTAAGCTTAAGCAGTCGGGGTTTCTTCGGATTCTCATATTTTTTACGCTCACACGTGCGAAAAAGAAAAGAAAAATAAGCTTTCGTGTTTCCGGTAGTAAATTTTTCTTATTGATAGACGTCGATGTGAGTAGAGGAGGGGGGGAAGTAAAATAATTCTTGGTATAAAAAAGAAATTGAGAATATATTTCCATTGATATTTATCTATCTTCAAATTCGATTTTTGTTCCACTTTTTCTGTGGGTGTTCACGTGCTCCTGTGCTCCTATGGACGAGCCGCCACTGAGTATAGTAATAGTATAGTGTAGTGTATGAATAAAGCAGTATCCGGTCACCTCCCTAAACTATCGATGTGTCATTGCAGGCGCGGCGGTGCTCGTCTGGTTCTACGGCGGCGGCTTCTACAGCGGCACGACGACCCTGGACGTTTACGACCCCAAGATCCTCGTGTCCGAAGAGGAGATCATCGTGGTGGCCGTCAACTACCGCGTGGGCTCGCTCGGCTTCCTCTTCTTCGACCGCCCCGACGTGCCGGGGAACGCCGGCATGTTCGACCAGCTCATGGCGCTCGAGTGGATCCGGGACAACATCGGCGCTTTCGGCGGCAACCCGCACAACGTCACCCTCTTCGGGGAGAGCGCCGGCGCCGTCAGCGTCGGCCTCCACCTGCTCTCCCCCCTGTCCCGCCACCTGTTCGGACAGGCCATCATGCAGAGCGGGTCCTCCACGTCCCCTTGGGGCATCACCGACCGCAAGGAGATCAAGAAGCGTGGGCTCCGGCTGGCCGAAGCCCTCAAGTGCCCTCACGACGAGTCGGACATGAACGCGATGGTCAACTGCCTGAAGACGGCCGACCCTTACGAGATGGTCAACAACGAGTGGGGCAACTACGGGGTGGTGGAATTCCCGTTCACCCCCGTGGTGGACGGCGCATTCCTGGACGAGTCCCCAACGATGTCCTTGGCCAACAAGAACTTCAAGAAGACGAACATCATGGCCGGCTCCAACTCGGAGGAAGGGTCGTACTTCGTGGTGTACTACCTCACCGAGCTCTTCAAGAACCAGGAGGACGTGTACGTCAACCGGCAGGAGTTCGTCGAGGCCGTGAAACAACTCAACCCGTACGTGGGGGAGCTGGCGCAGGAGGCGATCGTGTTCGAGTACACGGACTGGAACAACCCGGAGGACACCATCAAGAACCGCGACGCAATCGACAAGATCGTGGGGGACTACCAGTTCACCTGCAGCGTCAACGAGGTGGCGCTGCGGTACGCGGAGACGGGGAACGACGTGTACATGTACTACTTCACGCAGCGCTCGAGCGTCCACCTGTGGCCCAGGTGGATGGGGGTGATGCACGCGGACGAGATCAACTTCATCTTCGGGGAGCCGCTCAACCCCACCTTCGGCTACTCGAAGCCGGAAGAAGAGCTGGCCAGGAAGATGATGCGCTACTGGGCCAACTTTGCTAAAACGGGGTATGTGCTCGCTTTTCTTTTTTCATAACCCCTTTTTGACATTAGGGGACATCCATAAATTACGTGAGGTCAAAAAGGGGGGACGGGTTTGGAAAAATCTCACCAAGGGGGGAGGGGGGTTGATTAAAATATCACGTCAACTTTTTATGTGAGAAATTATTAGAGAGTTAACTTCTATTTATTGCTGTCATTTTACAAATTTCGACCGGATAATAACATAATGTCCTTTCCCCCCACATCATTCATAATGTAAAGGTTTTAGGGGCTTTGAAGCACTAAATGCAAAAAAATAGGGTAGAAAATCATTTTTAAAAGGTTGTTGGTAAATCTCACGTGGGCGGAGGGGGGTCCAGCAAAATCTCACTAAATCTCACCAAGGTGGGAGGGGAGGGTCCAGATTTTGGAAAAAACACCTCACGTAATTTATGGATATCCCCTTAGTCGGCTTACAGGAGAAAGGCACAAGCGGCGGTATTGCCTGCAGCTACTGTGACCAACAGTTAACCAGTAGTCAAAGAAGGACAGTAGTTAGCGGCTTGTCAAGTCAGGGGCGGATCCCCAGGATTGTATTCTGAGGGGGCACCACTAAAATTCTTAGCCCTACATGGGACAGGCATGGCTTGGACATCTGGAGAGAATGAGTGACGAGAGAGCTACAAAAAAGGAAGTCTACAGAGGAAAAATAGAGGGTAAGAGGAAGATCGGACGTCCTAGAAAGAGATGGCTGGACGAGGTTGAAGAAGATTTGAAGAAATTAAGGGTGAGAAATTGGAAGACATGAGCCAGGGATCGGAGAGGGTGGAGCTGCCTTGTGAGGGAGGCCAAGGTCCTATATGGACTGTAGAGCCGAGGAGGAAGGAAGGACATGGGACAGGCTGTAACCAGACTTTTGTATCGGGGGGTTCTTAACGTACCCCATAATGAGTACAATTTAGGATTCTAGAAGCCAAGGGGTACAAGTGTAATTTTTTAGTATTGGAATTAAGTGCTCTGAAGTAGTTGCTGTGGACTCCACAGCAACTTACTCCAACTCAACTTACTCACTTAACTCCAATACGAAAAAAACTGCACTTGTACTCCTTGGCTTCTAGGGTCCTCATTTATACACTTAATACACTCATTTATACACTTAATACACTCATTTATACACTTAATACACTCATTTATACACTTAATACACTCATTTATACACTTAATACACTCATTTATACACTTAATACACTCATTTATACACTTAATACACTCATTTATACACTTAATACACTCATTTATACACTTAATACACTCATTTATACACTTATTAGATCACTTAAAAGTAGTATATTATATTGAATTAAGTTGCACATAATAATCTAAGCTTCAAGTAAAATGGGGGTTTTGTGGGGGTACCTCAGAAAAATTTTGAAAATTTGTCCCTAAAAAGTATTGTTTTTCTACTCCTTTTGAGACCCTTTGGGTTGCACCCGAACAGGATTTCTCCTTATAAGTTGCAGAAATTTCAAGGGAAACACAATATAAAAATTGATGTCAAAATCACGGCCCTAAACTGGAAAGCCATGATACCCTCAAAAAACGTCACTATGAATGATTTAAATTTCACTTTGAAATTTGACCCCTTTGAGCCATTTTATGCAGTGTATTATTTAGTCCTCTCGGGGGGGGGGGGGGGCACGTGCCTACTTGGATCCTCTACTGTGTCAGGTGGCCGAGAAAACGGCCGTAAGTTATTTTTGACGAGTCTTTCGAAAGTGGTAGAACCGTGCTATAAAACGAGCATACTTTCGAAATCTCGCTTCAGCCGGTCTGTTGGTGAGATTGCGTGGATCAAAAGAAAGTGATTGGGTATCGCCAAATTCAGCATGACCTCGCGTACAGATAGGGTTTCGTGATGTCACAGGATCATGGTTCGATCATGGCTGGGAAATATAAACTCAGCCTCTCTCATCCCTATTGTATTTGGTCGATGAACTGGGAAACAAGCATCCTTGGATATATCAAACACTGCCCCAATTATTTCTCCAACATCAAGAAATTTTTCTCTACCTAAACCTCTATAACTGAATTGATATTTAACATGAGACTAGGAAAAAATTGGAAACATCTCATAAATAACAACCTGCTTAGGTAATCATATAAGTGGTAACTCCTTCGTCCATTCCCTCGACTGTTTATAATAATTATAGTCAATTAAAATCAGAAAACTTTAAAAAATTTTAACTTTTTAACAAAAACTTTACAATTTAATACATTTGTACATACATTTTAAATTTCAGCTATCAAATTTAAAAAGAACCTACATACATAACCCTCAAAATTCCTACCAAACGATGTACGAAAAAGCATTGAAAGCAACCATATCTGAGTGTTCGAGATAAAACCACCAAAACACGAAAATCGTTTTTAGCAACATCAAAAAGCTCTCCTCAGACCCAACTCATGAGCAGCTCAGAGCGACAGTGGTGTAACCATAGAGGGTGTAACTCCGATATCATAGATACATGGGGTTTCTTTTTTTATCTTTGTTTTGTTCTGAAGTTGTTTAAAAATCAATGAAATTGATTGTAAGACGTAAGAGCACTCTTGGAGGAAATCCTTTTTAGAGGATAATTCGGAATATATTTTATTTTCCTCTTTACATGTATTATTAAAGTTAAAAGCATATTTATGATTCTTTTATATTATTCTTTACTTACTTATTTGTCAGTTACAAAAATATGAAAATAAAATTACCTTAGGTATATTTGGTTTGTACGTTGAGAATATTCCAGCAAGACTTCATTTGCTGTTAGTGTAACCGTTTCTACGCCATATATCAGGGCATTAAATGTAAAAAAACATTTCGGTTCAAGTTGGCTACTTTTTTTTGTTGCCAAGTGCTAAAAGAGAAAACAGATGGACTCCACATTTTTTTAAATTGAAATGCATAAAATTGATCACAAGGGTTGGCAACAGGGTTTAAGCTAAAGAAATTTCTCAGCATAAAATCTAAAATGAAGAAAAAAGCTTTAGCGAAATGCTAAAATAACAAATTCGTTAGAAACGTCATTATTGTTATGTTAAAAATTTAATTGATAGAAACTATGCAAAGAACTAATCAATACTAAATCAATACTTAATATTTCTTTAAAATCTCAACGATTTCATGTATTTATGTTCTTCTAGTATTTATATCGTTCCAATTTTTCATTCACATTTTTGTGAAAATGCTCTGAAATATTTTAGCATTCCGAGGTTTCACATTTTGCGAGAAAAGCCACCATAGCGGATTGTAATCATTCGCTTATCTTGACTCTTAAAATAATAAATCTCTATTTACAAAATGGATGGGAAATTTAAAATAAATCCAAATAAATAAACATATGATACGCCAAGGAGAAACAAAAAATCACGTTCATGCGTAATAGAAATTAATTCATTTATTAATTCAATGGAAAATTACAGAAAGAAAAGAAAAACTACAAAAACACACACTACATAAAGAAGGCTGGCAAGAAAGAACTTGAACTAGCATAGATGAATGGCACATGAATTAGATTTCTCAAGTGCAAGTAGTATAGGTATTAAATCCTCAAAATTTCAATGAAAGAAATGTTGAATGAAAGCTTTAAATATAAATAAAAGTTAAACGCAAATTCCAAATAAATAAAATTGGGTAAACATACTGAGGGCCTCCCTGGTGATTAAAGTATCAGCGTTTTTAATATTAAGCTAGCTGATTTGCCCGGCCTTGCACGGGTGATGGAGTGTATTAATTATTTGTTTTTTAAGTTTTCTCACTTTACATGTCTAATTTTCTGTATCAGCAATTACCAATTATTCCGGTTTCCCTATAGCTCCTTTTCCATCTCGGTGTTCCCGGTACTTTTCATTCCGTTGTACCCGATACTTTTCATTCCGGTTACAGCTGTATAAATCTACCCAAACCCATCCAGTTTCAATGTTGCTCATTTAACTATGGCACTTACCAAATTATCCATTCTAAGTAAGCGAAAAAAAATCAAGTGAAATTATTATTATTAATAATTTGAAACCCCAAAATCTAATTATTCCCCTTGTCATTTTAAAATCTAATATCGGTTTTCAAAAACCATCTGATTAAAACGTATACACATTAGTATCAGGTAAACATTTATAGTGTTTTCAGGTTACGTCACGACCAGCTATTTTCTCTTTACTGTTAACCTTTTGTAGGGCTTTTAACTGTTGCTAAGGCGGTTGCTAGGTAACTAGGTATCTGTTACTAAGGCAGTTTTTATGTATAGGGTCACGTGATTGCAAATGCTCCAATAGAAGAATTCCACAGCCAGTCATTTCCTGCAACTGTTAACCTTCTGTAGGGCAAAAAAAAACTGTAACCTTCTGTTGCTAAGGCCGTTGTTAGGTCCGAGTCATGTGATTAAAAATGCTCTATAGAAAGCCTGTCTTTTAAATTTTTTTTTATATTCGATTTTTTTATCTATGTCAGTGACCAACTGCGTATTAAAACTTCATTATCTCGAAATAATCCGGGTGAGGAATTTAGTCAACACCTTCCGCAAGAGAAAAAAAAATGTTTGACTTACCCCACTATCCATCTGAGCATCTATCTCCCTGGTGGTTGCCATGACGAATGGGAATCGGGTGACAGATAAAAGCGAGTCGGGGAGAATCGGTCATCATTGAGCACCTGCGGGAATCGATGGAGAAAACATTGGGGACATAAATCCGGATTCCGATAACGAAGCCACCCTGCGAACGACATTTGTCATCCGCTATTGTCCTCTTCTCGAAATGGGGAGTTGAAGAGGGTTCAATGTCCGTAATTGCGGTTGGGGGTTGATTGAAAAATGGCTTGATTCGGAGCAGGGTTTGTGTTCAATTTCATTCAAGGAGGGAATAAAGATATAAAATATAAAATCAACAGAACTTCCATTCATATTCATGCTATTCAGGACCGTAAGGGGACATTGCGTGAAGTCAAAAAGGGGGGGAGGAGTTTGGAAAAATCTCACCAAGGGGGGTCGATTAAACTCTCACGTCAACTTTTAAAGTTAGAAATTATACGAATTTCTTTGTTTTTTTAAGTATGAGAAAGGAAAATCATTTTTAAAAAGTTGTAGGTAAATCTCACGTGAGGGGAGGGGGGTCCAGCAAAATCTCACTTAATCCCACCAAGGGGGGAGGGGGGGGGGTGCAGATTTTGGAAAAAATACCTCACGTAATTTATGGATGCCCCCTGACTAGATTTTGGTTTAGGGCTACTAATCAAAGGGCTTTATTAGTGGCACCCAAACCTTGAGTGGCACCGTCTAGGTGTGTGGGGGGTCCTCCCCCAGATTTGCTTTTTTTTTGTTTGACTCTTTTAAACATTAGTTTTTACTCTTTTTTATTTTTTTTTATTCAGTGGTAACTTTTGCTAGAAATTGTTTGTTTTAATTGCACATCATAAAACTATCGGAAGGATGTCCTGAATTAATTTTACCGTTTTGCTCCTACCCCGCCAAGACCTCGCACTCTATGAATAACGGGCCTAAAACTTGAGAAAAATCTTTACCGGTTGTAAAGTTCACACTCAAACTTTTAACAATATTGTGACCAAAGACATTCGCCTTGAGGGTACTAAAACATCAGGATTGCCATGGAGCAAGGGGATGAGCATAGGTTCTGGCTCCTCCTAGGCGTATGGCAATCCTACACCGGCGCAATAAGAACTTAAAAAGTACTCCCCCCCAACGCGACACCTAACCCCCGATCCATCCTCTTCGATCATTCCTAATCGCCAAACCGCAAACCGAAGCATATTTTGAAGCATCGATCTGTCTATTTTTAGCGGCTCTTCTTGAAAAGTGTGTGTGTGCGATCGCGAGTACAAGATAAAAATCCCTTTCTCTCCTCTGATGCCACCAAAGCCAAGGTAAATAGCGGCATTGGCCGCTTTTCCAATCCTCTTTCTATCGATCTCCGCGAGTGTAAAACGGGGAGGTGTTCCATCAGGGCACCCCCCCCTCGGCGCGGGTTCTTTCGGAATTCTAAATGCTGAGGGGGAGTGTGTTGCTCGCTGGATTGTTCTTGAGGGAAGTTCCCGGGGTGACTGCAGTTTGTTGGAAAGGTCACCGAAGGGAGTAAGAAGGGGAAGATTCTTGCGATGCCTGCATCATGAGAGAATGAGTTGGAAGTAAGTTGATGCAACGGCTTTGAATGCAAACAATTTAGGATGCTACTAGGGTTGGTTTTTTTTTCAACTTCCGTTTTGCTCCTGAATAAAACGTAGTAAGAATTTCGAAATAATTTTGGTACTGGTAGTTAGGTACATCCTTCAGGATCAATTTGCATGTTTACTGCATAAAAATTGGACATTTTTTCTGTTAGGTATCGAATTTACTAGCGCGCTCCTCGAACTTATTTCCCGCCAACCCATAGAGAATTTCGCTTTCTCCTTCGCACGACCGCTCCGTTCGCCCAGCATTTAACGTTAAATAATGAGTGAGCAGGTGAAAATCGCAGGAGGGGAAAGCGAAATTCTCTATGGGTTGGCGGGAAATAAGTTCGAGGAGCGCGCTAGTAAATTCGATAACTAACAGAAAAAATGTCCAATTTTTATGCAGTAAACATGCAAATTGATCTGAAGGATGTACCTAACTACCAGTACCAAAATTATTTCGAAATTCTTACTACGTTTTATTCAGGAGCAAAACGGAAGTTGAAAAAAAAAACAACCCTCGTAATATCTCTATACGGGGAATTCGGGAACTAAATATTGTTGCAAATTTCACGAGGTTCCCTTTTCTAAAATTGAGCACTCGGGATGAAGACAGCAGTATTTATTCACAAGAAATGATAATGTAGCATTACTGTTTACAAAATTCAAAATACTAATGAATCTTTTCACAGCATTCTCCTACTCTTATCCCTGAGTATCACAAATCCTCTCTCTAAATTAATTAAACAACAACCAAAACGATAGTCGAGTTGATCGTTCTTAGTAATTTCTCAGTCATGTTGCCACTCAGTCATGCATATAAAATAATTTTGCTGTAATAACTAAATATAAATGTATTTCTTATCATATTTCATAGTGGAACAAATGCACCTTTTATCTATTTCTGCTTTTAAAAAAGTTAATTCTAAAATAACAATTAAAAGGGGGCAATTCTCAATGCTATTCATTGTGGCAGACTCATAGTCAGAGAGAGTAAACATTAACATAACATGTTCATGTAAAATTTCAAAATTTGAAAAAAAAAGTACTCAAAACTTAAATCTATATACTTCGAAAACTGTTTATATTACAGTTGAACATCTTAAAAATGATATAAACCACTGACCTTGTCAAATTTTTTTCGGTTAACAACTTTTATTTGCTTTTATTTAATAAGCAAAAAAACATTCTATTTGGGACAATGTTACCCCATTTTACGGTATCAACATCTTACAGACTTATATTTCTTTACTTCAAACTTGGTCATCCGGGCATACTGGCCCTAGGTAGATTAAAATTGGACGTTTCGTTCTCAGCTACGGAGAAGACCGCCAGCTGTAAAAGAGAAAAAGATGGAAACAACCGCTTTTGCGAGACAGGCCAAACTTAAGAAGAACAGACCATTAAAAGTGTCCTTATTGGCTATCCTATCCGTTATCCTATCGGCTGCTGTGCGAAAAGGCTTGACCTTAAATACCATTCTATTCTACTTCTGACGTGAAGACGAAACTTCCAATTTTAATTTCAACCAGAAGGACGGATAATAATTCTGGAAGTCCAAGTTTTAAGTAAAGAATTGGACATTTGTAGAGGCCGATTCAAGTTTGCGTTCAAGGATATGGTCTAGCTTTGCTTCCTGTATATGGGGTAATATACGGGTAGGGGGTATATGGGGTAATGTACAAACAACAGGTGCCTCAAGCATTGGTTTTGGAAAGTTTCGGAAGTGTTCAGCGAAAGATTCACCCTCCAATAATAGTCAGTGAAAAGAAATACTAATAAGTAGGAAAAATATTCACCGCCAAACACTTATCAGTGACCTTCGCTACTATCAGGTTTAGGGGTTAAACGTTTCCAAATTTTGACATCAATTTTACACTTTTTTCCCCTAGAAATTTCTGCACACTTACAAGGAGCAATCCTTCTTCGGGAGAAACCCACAAAAGTTCTTAAAATGATTTAAAACTTCGAGTGTCAAATTTCGAAATTTTTTCTGAGGGAGAACTCCCGAACCCCCTCCAAAATTTTGCCGACTCTTATACAGTGTGGTTCCCTTGAAAATTCCGCTTCTTACAAGAAATAAAACGGTTCCCTTTGAGTGTTTCCCAAAGAGTTTCAAAATGAGATAAAACACTAGTTAAAAGGGGCAAAATTTAAAATTTTTTTGGGGGGATGACCGCCAGTAACCCCTCAAAATTTTGACGCCAATTTATAAAATTTTTTCTTGAAAATTCTGTGATTTTCAAGGAGCTGTTCTCCTTGGGTGCAGAGATATTTTTAACTCCTCTGAGAGAGTATTTCACTCCTTGAAATTCGGAATTACTCTTTAAAAAACTAGACAGGAGTATTTTCACTCTTTGAATTTTTCACAAAGGTTTAGCTTAAACCTTCAGCCACGGCATCCTAATTATCATACTTTTTAATTGTGTTTTCATACAGCCATAGTATTTTTTTTTTCATTTATTGTTCTGATGATTTGGGAGTTTGATTGATTGAAACCAAATAATAGCATCCTCTTTTTCTTTTTTCAAATTCATTTTGTCCATTAAAAAGTAAGCGTTTATAATAGAAATTTTGTCTCTGTATATGTAATTCATGCTATTTCCCGTATTTCACTCCTCCTAAAAGGAGTATTTTTACTCCTCCAAAAAATCCTGAGAATAACCCTGCTTGGGTGTAACCAAAATTGTCACAAAATGAGCTGAAACCCTACTTTTTATAGAAAAATGTAATTTAAAAATTATTCTTTGCTTCTATAATTTAAAAAATCATCTAAATCATCTATTATGTCTTTTTAATCCTCTGGTTTGTTGCAGGAACCCGTCGCAGAGGCTGGACGGCGAGTACGAGACGACGTACTGGCCGGTGCACACTGCCACCGGCCGAGAGTACATGACGCTGGCGGTCAACTCCAGCGAGATCGGCAGGGCTCGCAGGGCCAAGGAGTGCGCCTTCTGGCACGACTACCTGCCCAAACTAGTCTCCTACACAGGTGAGCGGCACAAAATTTTTATTCAGGGGCCGTGTTCTGAAAGACAAACACGTACACTGTAAAAAAAACACCTGTTGTTTTTTAACAGAATTCCTGTTAATTTGCTGCCAGAAAGTCCCTGTAATTTTCGCAGGGAAATCCTGTAATAGGTAATCGTGTTATTGCATACAAACTTTCTCTGTATTAAATAACAGAATACAACAATAATTAACGAAAGAAAATTTCTCGGATAAATTAATTTAATCGAATTAAATGTAGCAATCAGTTAGATATAAGCCGCTGGCAACAATTAATTCATAAAAAATAATTTATGAGATTGTAAACAAAAGCTTTTATGATATCAAACGATAATTTGAGAAGTTGTAATTGCAAAGCAATACGCAAATTTTGAGTGTGATTTTCTTGTGCTATTAGGGAGTTCTTGGTGTTTTTCTTGCGTTTTTACTGTACATCCAAGGTAAGAAGGAGGATATAATAATAAAAAACGAATAAAAGCAATAATGTGTAGTTTTAGCGATGAGATGAAATAAAAAACTTGGCGCTCGAAGATCGTAAACCTAAATTACAGAAGATATTTGTATTTTAAATAAAATACAGATTTTCTGTTTACCGACTGATTTGCTATTTCAGGACTGTTGTTTTTGTCAAAGAATGTCTGTAAAAATAACGGATTTTTTTTACATTACAGTGAAAATTTGTATTTAACGTGAAATTAAGATATTCTGTTAAAAGTACTTCAGAATATCCATTAAAACAACAGTTTTTTTTACAGTGTAGAAGAAACGAAAACGGTACGGAAACGTTATAAAAAAAGCAAAATTTCAAACTTCGGAGCTCTCGTCCGCCATATTGTTCCGAGATTCGAATCGTATGCGGATTGCTTTTACACTTTTTGTGGTCCGTTAAATAGTTCCAAAAAAATCTAGAACAGCTACTAATTTCCCAAAAAAAAGTCCTGAGACATTAATATAGTATTACAAAGGAATGGGCATCTAGTGTGGAGGCGCCATGAGCACACGAGAGAAAGACCGGGAGCTTCGGAGTTCATGTTTGAAATCTCTCGTTTCGAGGGCTTTTTCACCGTTTCCGTATCGTTCCCGTCTCATTTCTTGGATATGGCCCTTAATTAACGTAAAATTTATTGTTTGATGTGATCAGTATATCGTTTAACGTTATCAAACTTTGGAGAGTCATTAATGTAGTAGTGGTCTATGTATGATCCACTTTTACATATTTCTTTAAGAATGTTTTAGTTGCAATTTAGGGTGGTCCTTCCTTTTTTATATGGTAATTTTTTTTTTGGAATTCAATTAGTGTCGCCCCCTAGTTTTGTGTGTGTGTCACTATAGAAAATAATAATATATGCAAAATTGAAGCTCATTCGGGCAATTTAGTACATGCCGCAAAAGCCTTGAAGTTTCCAAAAAGTGCTGATTTTTTTACGAACAATTACAAAATAAAAGATTAAACACTAACATTTTGTTCATGATATTTTTATGAGGAACTAATATGATTATAGATAAAATTTTCCCAGGTTTCATTCTTCTATACCTCCTCTTTTGGTAGAAATAATTTTTTAATGTCAAAAAAGCTTTTGTAAAGTTGTTTTTACTGTATTTTTAAACAGCTAATACTTTTTTTTTAGTTTAATGATTGGAGGTGAAATTTTTTGATAAATGCATCTAAAAAGATACCAAAATTTCAGGAATACTGTATAAAATTATGAATGAATCAGTTCAGTTTCAATACCTTATAAATATATATGGATAAGTAATCAAAACTGTACTTTTAGTTCAAATGTGCCCCCTCTCCCCTATAGAGTAATTTAAAATTTGTAAAAAAAAGACATTCAACATTGCATAAGACATCAACAAAAAAAAGGAATTCAACATTGCATAAGAAAACCCCAAGAGTGTGTTTTCTTTTGAAAAAAAAATTTCTAAAATAAGCGAGGTTTTGCCATCCCTGACCTCAACCAGTCTTACTCATCAGATTTTTTTACACTCTATCAAAAAAATTTTGGGAGAAAAGACAAGAAACTGAATACGTAATATCTTAAAAACTGCAACTATTCATAAGTTGGATCTTAAAAGATCCTTTTCAAGTAAAGAACCTCCACGTGAGCACCCTTTAACATTTGTGCGAGAAATAGAGATTGGCATTTTCAAACCTTCAAAACTTATCAGGAGACACGAAATTGTAACTCAACGATGAAACAAAAAATATCATAATTAGGAAACTTTTCAAGTTCAGCGTAAAGGGCAACCCCAAATGTCAATTTTTTTTTATGGAAAAAGTACTCTGAGACCTGAGTGGGGTGGAATTCTCAGCGGGGGCGTGTGATAGAATGCCACGTGGGAGTTGGTTGCTTTTGAGAGGTAGTTTTAAATATAGAAAGAATATCGATCCACTAAGAAGTGAACTTAAGACGTGTAGTTTTGCAAATTATTATTTTAACCCTTTCTCCCCTGGACGTCTTGATAATTTAGTAGGATTTAATGCCTACCTTGGGCGTTCTGAATGAAATCGTTATAGAAATGTATTCATGTTCATGAAAAGTTAACTTTAGTTTTTTGAAAAGTTTCGCTGATATTTTTTTTTAGTTTTCTGAACGGCTTAGGTTAATTGGATATTGGGTTATAATATTAAAAAATATCTCTTCAAGGACAGGGAACATTATCTTGCCACTGTACAGAGTTTTGGCGAGGCCTCATATAGAATACTAGCTGTTACGACCCGGCAAAGCCGGGTCTTACAGCTAGGCTAGCCTTTTATGCGAGCTTCGCTCGTTACTACTTCAAGTTCCTATTAATTATACATTAAATAAGAAGTTTAACTTTAATAATTTATTATTGTTGAATTAGAAACCAACTTCCCTAAAAGTAACTTTTTAACCTTTATTAAGTAAACCAACTTTCTTGAAAGATATTTATTTAAAAGCTATAGAGCATTCGCACATGACGTCACTTGGAGGACAAAATCAACGTTGCTAAGGCTGTTGTTAGGGGCGGGACATAGAAGTATCCAATAGCAGCATTCGCACATGACGTCACTTGGCGAATAAACAACGTTGCTAAGGCCGTTGTTAGGCAGAGTCATGTGATTGAAAATACTCTATTATATTATTTTAAAATTTTAATTACTTTTATTTATTTATTTTTCTGATTATTGCGAGATGGCATCGAGTCAGTGAGTGACGTGGGCTTTTATATTTTTCTGATGATTATGATTATTATTGCGAGATGGCATCATAGTGTGCGAGCGTTCCAGAATCAGTGAGTGACGTGGGCTTTTATATGAGAGATGCGGTTCACTTCCGGTCTCCACATTTGAAGAAAGTTATTGATTTAATTGAAAGGGTTCACAGGATAGGGCTACTAAAATGATCAAGGGTATTTCCAGTTCAAGTTATAATAAGCGCTTAAAGAAGTTAAATATGTTCACTCTAGAGAAAAGAAGGGCTAGGGGGATTTGATTCAACTTCTTAAAATGATAAAACACAAGGGCACACAGATGGTCGGGATTTCAGTATAGAAAATAATAGAACGAGGGTTCACAGATTCAAATTGAATAAGGCACTTTATTTGTATGTGTAGGTTTCATGTAATGTATTCAGGGGGAAGTTGCAGAAATTCTTAAGATGCAAATTTTTAGAATAAAGACTGTATAGTAATGATTGATAATAAAATGATGTTACTTTTGGTCATAGACATTGCTTTTGGTGATCAAAATGATTGACATAAGAGGTTATTGATGTTTATTGCCTAGTCAGATTGAAAAAAAGTGTATACCACCTATATTTATGATAAAATTAAAAAAGGGCCCGTTTAAAAGGGTTGAAAGCTTTACATTTCACTTGTCTCTAAAACGACGAATCATTGTAAATATGGATGCTAACTAATAGAAATGCTTACGTTTGTTTTACGTACGTACTTATATTATAACTCGCAGACTGAGGGCTATAGCTAAATGTTTATCAGGGGATATTTAACAAAACAACGGGTAAAAACTTTCTCTTTAAATTCAGTATAATTTTCCTCAACCCACCAGGGACTTCTAACGACAGAAGGTACATCCACCCTTTACCGTAAAATGTTACCCGATAAGGAAATAACTGCTTTTGACGCATCCTCGATATTTTCCACAAAGCCACTTATTCAAGCTACCCCTTCGAAACAAAAAAGAAGAACAGGATTAAAATTCCACCTTCTCCCCACTCACTCGCTAATAACGAGAATTTCTTAAACGCATTCCCCAGCCAGATGTACCCCCGGCTTAACTAATGCATAAACCAAGCCCGGGCAGAAAACCTTTAAATATATATTTTCCCAGGGAAAAGATTAATATTATGGGAGTAAT
Source organism: Tetragnatha montana (assembly GCA_963680715.1). Classification (NCBI taxonomy): domain Eukaryota; kingdom Metazoa; phylum Arthropoda; class Arachnida; order Araneae; family Tetragnathidae; genus Tetragnatha; species Tetragnatha montana. Next base: position 56,542,888 of record OY796676.1, on the reverse strand, counting down.
TTTGGCAACATTCCATCGCGAATTAAGAGAGCCTCTTGATTTTAATGGACACTTCTCGGAAACCATCTGCCGGCGATCGGGACCACTTATTATGATAATAAATGTGACAAACGATCCTAAATGAATTCCCTCGTTTTCAACAAGCCCGGATTGGGGTCCATTACTGTTTTCTTTCCTTTTTCTATTACGTTCTCATGAAATATTGAAACGAGCTCTCGGCTTCATTAGCATTTGCGGATGGAAGAATTCGCAGCACCGTTGTTCTGAAATGGAGTGAGAATTACAGTTTTATCTCTTTTGAGAAGCGTGGTTGTTGCTTTTTTGCCTTTATAGTCTTCGTCTGGTTGCACGGTTTGCGAGGAAAGAAGAACTAATCGTGAATGTGGAGTTTTTTTTCCTTCGTGGAAGTGAGAAGCAGTGAAAACGATTTTCAGAGCTCGATATGTAGTTGTAGTATTGTGGAATAGTGGCGCATGATGTAAGAGTTGTTTTGCTTGGTAAAACACAAAAACGTTACTAGTTTCAGTTTCAAAAACTTCGGACGCCCTTGTTTCGAATAGTCACGACGGTCGTGGGATTCGCATCGTGACGTCACACAGTTAAGGCGTACGTATACACTTGACAAAAAAATTTTTAATATTTATTTTAAAAATCTGATTTTTGCACAAAATGTGTAAGACACATTAACTAGGCCATTTTTCAAAAAAAAAATTTGATTTATCCAACACATAATTAGCTAATTAGCATTTAATGAGCTAATTAGCATCATTTTTGAACGGTGATTACTCAAGTTCAAATTATTAAAATCAGATAATTTCTATTGGAAATCAATCCTTACACTATTCTTCATGTTTTGACTGTTTTATTTTTTGGATAAACCAATTAGTTATTTTTTTATGATTTTTTGTATCACTAAAGCATGAAAATTCGTGATTTTTCCTGAAATTTTAACTTTTAAACATTCATAAAATAATAATTTTTAATTTTAAAGAAAAAACAAAACAGTCAAAACATCTGCTATTTTATACAGATTATGTTGATAAAAAAATAATCACAATAGACCAATTTACTGATGAGTAATCACCGTTTGAATGAACCATCGTATGACAAAAACACAATTCTTCAGAAATTGAGTTTAAAGATTTGTTTTCATGTTTTCCATTAAAAGTGTTGTAAAAATACTAAAAAAACTAACTTACATTTAATTAGAAGCCCCCTGGAGCATATGTTGGTCCCTCCTTTTCAATTGTTTTGTCTTCTTTTATCTTTTTGGCCCCTCGCAAGTACCTTCGTCTTTGTTTTGCCCCCGGGGTGGAGTGTCGAAGACTTTCACTGATCCTTAGTTGATCTCTCTCAGCAATGCCAGCAACCATGTACTTTCCCGGAATGATGTGCATCCGTCGCATAACTTCCAACTCTGGCTGGAATCCACAATTAAAATGCATGGCAGCATCATACACGGCAAGTTTCACACTTGCAGCTCCAGAGAATTTGGTTTTTGGAGACCGCTTCCAAATTAAAGAGTGAAAACACTCGTTAGTATTTTGTGTCATGCCGTGTAGACACTTCTCTAGCATGTCAGGAGCAGTGAGCCGGGTGTAAATGGGTTTAATAATTGGCAACAGCTCCAGAGGCAAACCGGCTTTATGCTTGTATGTTGAGAGTTTACCATGGGCTGAAGCACGCTGATATGAGCACCAACTCTCTCTTCCTACAGGGCACTTTGTGTGAAGAGGGTGCTCATCCCTGGCACTCAGGTGGTAAAAGGTGCTCCAAATAGCTTTGGACATTTGGGTCACAGAGGCGGTGTTACTTCGAAGCGCTATTCCGAAGTAGTTCTGCATTTTGTTGATTAAACTTTCGGTGAGTTTCCCCTTACCGCCGATACCTCGCTTTTCTTTTTTCAGTTTTCGCAGGGCAGTTCCTAGTCTTTTTTGGTAGTGTCCCACGCATTCCCGCTTCATGATGTCTTTGCCAGGGTAAGGGTCAAGCTGGCACACAGCAGCATAGCTTTTACAGTCCCCATCCCCATAAAATTCTGAATATTCCAAGCCTCTTTTTCTCATGGAGTGCTCGAAAATTCTCCCAGCCCCAACAGGCTCCATGTTGCAAGAAGAGCCTTTGTAGTTGATAGAGCAAATATGATCTGCCTTCCAGGATTCATACCGCCTTGATTTCTTGTCTTTGGACTGCCACTTGCGACAACCGTGACAGTCCTTCGTAAGAACTTCAACATCTAAAACCTCACCAGTGTCGATTGATAACGCAGACACTACTCCGTTAAGAGAAGAATAGCCCCGCCTCTGCCAAGACCCATCCACCGACACTCCACATTCTCGGCTTTTCTTCTTGATGGCTACATGATGCGCTGCAACCTTCATTGTTTCCTCAGCAAGTGGCTCGACGACTTTCAGCAGTTCTTTAGAGTGCCTGTTGTACGCAGCCTTGTTTGGAGGTGGAGGCATATTCATGACAGTCATGAAGTGGCTTGCTTCTTCATGGCCGCATCCCATCTGCTTCATGGCATATACAAGCCGTCTATTAATTTCATGAAACTGACCCTGTTTTTTAGAACTCAAACATGGGTCACTCATGTAGTGGCATTCATGGCAAGTTAGGTACAGTTCTACACAGCATCCCATTTTTTTTGTAATGTTGATATGCACAGATAGAGATTTCTCACAGCACACTGGACATTTTACCACAGAAAACAGATTGTTCAAGCAAAACAAATCCAAGAAAATGCACTCGCCCTCAGAGTCATTACTCTTTTCTTGTGCATTGACGTTCTCAATCTTGATCTTAGAAGCTGAAGTCGAAGCAACTACAGGAACTGGATCCGATTTTAATCGCTTTGATTCAGCTGGATTACAAAGAATACTTTGTCTTTTTCTGGGGCGTTTGCTTCTTGATTTGGAACCCATAATAATGGTAATAAATTTAATAACAGCAGGAAATCTCAAATGGAAAAATAATCACGTTTCTCGAGCAAAGCACGTTTTGAAACAAAATAAACAATGTGAAAATATACAGTTACAGTTAAACACCGATGCCAAATGAGAAAAAAATATTAAAACTTTATTAAAATAAATTAATTTTTTTATAAAACATAAAATTTAAACGCTACGTCTCCTAGAAACCACAATGTTTACATCTAGTTTCGAAAACGAAAGTAAATATTTTGGAGGGTATGCTGAACTTAAACCTTCATAAAATGAAAAATACTGAACGTATTCTCGTAACCTTGGTATCATTTTAAAGCTAAGAAACTGGAGAATAATTTCAGCCGATAAAATTTTTTTCGATATTTTGGTCGATTTTCGCGATTTCAAGTGTATACGTACGCCTTAAACTCGTCTACGGCAATTTAGGCTGTAAAGAAAACCCCTGTTTAAATGAGAAGGTAATTGTGAAAATCAAACGGTTGATATACAGCAGGAAATAAAAATAAGGAAGGAAAAAAGCCTGCTTATTACGAGAAAAACCCGCATATAACCAGAGCGCTAACTCGCATTTTTGTTTTAAACTTTATGTTTTACAATTAAATAAATGCATATTAAAAGTTTTAAATTTGATTTCATTCCTTTCTAAAAATAATCTCATAATAATGAGTAGTGCTTGCAAAATGATATATGGTCAATGATTCATGGTTACTAAAATTACTATCTATATTTTATGTGATGCAAGTAATTCAGTGGGAAAATTAAAGGCAAATACGATCTGTGGCGAATAAGATGATTACTACATCCCTCCTTAGATTAGAATCCTTAAAATAGAGAAGAATTGCCGGGATCGATACTCTAAGAAAATAACAAAATAAAAGAAAACCCACTAAAAATGTATTCCGTCTATTGAAATTTTACTCCATCCACACCACTTTATATCGGCTTAAACCTAACCGGTTATTGCACAAAACGAAAAGCATAAGTATTGAAAAAGGGGGAAAAAAACTACTATTTTTTGAAAGGGGACAATTTTTCAAAATAAAATAAATGCCCTTCTCGTGCTTTTCCTTTAAACAGAAACTTTTACATTACGGCGCCATCCAATTTTTGGCAGCAAGAAAAATCAATATTTAATAGAATTCAGGTAAGGCACTCGGGGATACCTTTTTGGCTTCTGCTCAAAAGTGGAACTGAAATATTTCTGTTTATATTCGAGGACAGAATGGAACTGAGGGAAAGAACTGAACGTACGTGTTTTCCAGTGGAATAAATTGGGATTCGTGGAAACCTTTTGGAGAGTATTTTCCCCAGGTTCCATATGACGCTATATTTGGAAACATTGTTTGTGCCTATGCTGAACTAGGTTTGTAAGTTTTACGCTGAGAAACGAAATGATCTAACTGTTAGTGTAAGTCTAAAATTTTGTTCTGTTTATAAATTTTAAAGTGGTAAAGACAAGCTAAAGGAATAATCAGAAGGGCACTTTCAGTGATTTTTGGGGAATAAAGGATAGAAATAAAAGTAATTGGTATCTTGACAGTGTGTTCTCCAAACGTAGTGAAAACTTTCGAAACGAATTCTACGGATTCAAAATGGTGAATACGTGTGGGAAAAAGGGAAGCTCCTCATAATGAAAGGAAAAAAACCTCAATCTATTAACAAATAGGATTAAAAATGTGTCTTTGAAAACAATAAAATTGTTATACTCGACAGCAACGTTAGTTGACCCTATGACGTCACCAACAAAGTAGCTCCCATCGCTGTGTCTGAATTTTGAGTGAAATGAAGAACGTCAATTTAAAAATAGGATTATTTTGTTAAACCCATGTTATAGCGTCTTTTTATCACGATTTGCGTACCGAAACTCCTCCTAGCAAGCAACCCAACAGGCTTTGTGTTTACCCATTTTTTCCTTCCACGTAGTGACGTACTGGGTTCAGGAAACGTTGGCTATCGAGTATAATAATGGCCGTATTCTGAAAGACAAACACGTAGATGAAACGAGAACGGTACTGAAACGGTGAAAAAGCTCTCAACACGAGATATTTCAAACTCCGCAGCTCTCGTCCGCCATATTGTACCGAGATTCGAACCGTATTCCAAAAGCACAGAGTGTTATGTTTTCAAAGACAAAATTTCAAAATCCGACGAATGAAAAATTTGCTTCAACAGAAATTATCTGCAGCTAACACCGACAGTACCGGAAATGAATTCCAGATGGATGTGTGTTTTCCTTATTAGTGCTGCAAATCTCAAAAAAAAAAATTCTCCTCTCAATCAAACACATGCGTGAATGTTGGAGCCACTGCACCCTAATTATCATACTTTTTAATTGTGTTTTCATACAGCCATAGTAATTCTTTTCCATTTATTGTTCTGATGCTTAGGAAGTTTGATTTCGGTTTTCGTGTCTCTGTATATGTAGTTCATGCTATTTCCGTATTTCACTCCTCATAATCCAATTTCACTCCTCCTAAAATTGTCAAGGAGTAATTTTAATCCTCCAAAAAATCCTAGGAATAACACTGACTGCATGTATTGACTGCTCGTCCTTCTCTTCCAGCAGATCACAACCCCAAATGCACCGGCATCAGCCACGCCGCGATATCAACAAGTGATCTCATCCAACTCCTGGTGGCTCTGGTCAGCGTCGCCTTGCTCCGGCCGACATAGGAGGACCCCCCACACTTGCAGAGCGGGTTGAGGACCCCCAGGCTCTTCCGCCTACAAGACTGTGATTTTCCCGACGCCCAGTCCACACTGGACCGGAATACGACTGTATTTAATTGAATTATTACTGCCAATGGTTGCTTTTGTTGTTGGACGAACGCTTTTTGGGGGGCGACGTTGACTTGGGTGGTTTTCGTTTGTTCCGGTCCGGTGTTGACGTCAGCATGGAAGGAGGACGATCCAAGGGGGGGGGACGACGCCCGAGCAGTGGTTCGGTTGGAGGAATGTGTCTCGAATACATGCTTTCGTTTGAATGTAGACTTGGACGATTCGGATAGCTTGTTTCCCAATTCCATTTCGTGAGTTGTAGGAGAGAGCTCTTATTGGTTTGTCGGATAATTGTCTTTTCCAAATATGGGATTGCCAGTAGCTCTGATTGGTCTTTAAGTGGAGGTTAAATTCTTACGAAGTGGAATTGGGATATTATGCATTCAAATATGGTAATAATCGCCTTGAGCATTGATGGATCACCCTATATATAAATGGCCAGAGTACTAATCCCTGAAATGACGCTACAGGTGTCTAGGCTACAACTCCACTCTCCAGATCACTGAAATCCAATGAAAAGATTTCTGCGCTTGCTCGAGCGTGAACAGAAACTTTTCTAATTGATTCAGGTGATCTCGAATCGTAATCGTAGTTTGGCCTCCAAGTGTCATCACTGACGTTTGAGTGATCATTGTTCTCACGGAGGTTGGTCAAACAGATGGTATGAGACACCTAAAATCATGTGAAACTGGGTGATTCAAAAAGCCCAGTACGCTGTCATACTACTATTATAAAAGGTAATAGATTTGGTAATAACTTCATGGGGGTAACTTATAACTTCATGGGGGTCTTATTATTCATATTTCATAAAATGCAGGAAATGAATTATAGTACTCCTCCCTATGTTAAATCCCATGCATGAAAATTTTCTTATTATTTTCTGAATAAAGCACAAAAATATCATCTTGATAACTGTAAATCTCACTGAAATACTACAAGGCTGGATAGCTCAAAATTCATAGCTTAACCACTTGACTACCCTTCAAAGCGGCAGAGGTAACAGTGCGAGTCAGGAATTTTCAGCTTATATCGGGTTTCAATCGAACTAGTTCTAGTATATTGATTTTAAAAGTTGTTCTTTGTGAAAAAATAAGCATTTACTTAAAATACTTTGGATTGGATTTGGTTTACATTATATTTTCCGCTTATAAACCTTCGTCCAGTAAGACCGACACAAACAGAATTTTTACTGACACAAAGATAGAGAAAATACACCCAGGGCAAGGCCACCAGGTAAGGTACAATGCTCAGACTGCTAGAGTCGCACGTAATCCAACCAGGCTACCCCTTAAAATTTATTTATTTATTCATTCGTCTACCATACAGATTGAAAAGAAATCCCTTTACATGGTAGGAGTACAATATAAAATACACACAATATTTTTATACACAAATACTTTAAGCTCCTTGTAATTAAGGAAAGTATGATTTGAATTGAAGTTTTTTCTAACCCAATCACTGCTCGTGAAGTTCCCACGATTGACGGATGCTCTTCTGAGGCCTTTTTCAAGGATGAACTATTTCATGACTGGCCAATACCATGCTGATTACCTGTCGTTTAAAGTAGGCGGGGAAAATGTACTGTTGTTAGGCTGCTAGTTTAAGATATCGTTAGTCATCTGGATCTGATCATTGGTTTGCTGCTGAGCCATTTCAAAATCGTTTCTAAGGAGTGTATAATGCATACTTCCCAATCCCACTTCGTAAGGTGTGAACGAGAGCTCTGATTAGTTTGTCTGATAGTTGTCCTTCCTAATATGGGATTGCCAGTCGCTCTGGTTGGTCGTCAAGTAGAGATGAAAATCTTACGAAGTGGGATTAGAAAATATACGTAGATCACGTGAGGGTGGTTGTTGTGAACTAATCAAATTTAGTGGTGTGTTCGCAATGATGGAGACAACAACATTAAATGTGTCCAAAGTGTTTTGGAAGATTAAATGTATCTTTTATTGCCTTTCTCGAAACATACTTTTGTGGTGCTTGTTGATAATCTAAGTTTTGCACAAATTAGAGATGTGTGTTCTGATGTTTGACTTTGTTAGAATGCATCAACAATTAATAAAAAGCTACTGTCTGTCCACCACAAGATGATCTCTCGCCTAGTTATCTGGTTGTGGTGGTTGCTATAGAAACAAGACCCTGGGACTAGCGAGCTGTTAAAATTAAAGAGGACTAGTCATTCAATACAACAATGGACTCTAACCGTCTGATACTACACTAGTAGATCTACTAGTGTAGTATCTGTGGTAACCAATGGACTCTAACCGCCTATCTGGTTCGAGACTTCACGGAACCAACACGTGACCTACAACTGAGCTTGCGATTGGTTACCACAGATACTACACTAGTAGATCTACTAGTGTAGTATCTGTGGTAACCAATGGACTCTAACCGCCTATCTGGTTCGAGACTTCACGGAACCAACACGTGACCTACAACTGAGCTTGCGATTGGTTACCACAGATACTACACTAGTAGATCTACTAGTGTAGTATCTGTGGTAACCAATCGCAAGCTCAGTAGGTCACGTGTTGGTTCCGTGTGACGTCAGACGGTTAGAGTCCATTGCAAGCTCAGTAGGTCACGTGTTGGTTCCGTGTGAAGTCTCGAACCAGATAGGCGGTTAGAGTCCATTTCCCCATTGAAAATGAGGAGAGTCCTGTTGCCTTGGCAACAGAAATGTAAACGAGAGTTCAACTTGATAGACAGACAGTGTGTGGCTTTAAAACCGGCAACAGATAGATGACTAGAAATCGTTTTTAAGATTGATTTAAATAAAATTGCTTTCAGTGATTTTTAATTAAAATAATGGTTGAATTTTATGCTGAGCTGCCATGGTTTCTTTTATTAGTTTAGAATAAAATTTGAGATATTATTGGATTTTATAACTTTCTTAAAAAGCATTTAATTTAGTTTTTTTATGTAGTTTTCTTTTACTATAAATTGCGATAAAAATCTTTTGTCTTATGATAATGGCCTAACAATCTGGTGTTTTATGTTATTGTCTTGATTCAAAGTAAGAGTGCTTCGAAGTATATTAATCAAAAACATTATCTTAAGAACTATTGATATTTCGAGACAAATGAAATATCTGTGTTCCTATAAAAAGCCTGTTAGTGACAATCTGAAAGCCCACATGAGAGAATTAAAGCTTCCATTAAAAAAAAAACAAATTTGAGAGAAGTGTAAAAAGTTTTCAGTGAAGTTACCTCATTTTGAATTAATTCTACTTTTAAGGATTCAGACTGTGTTCAAAATGACATTCTTCGCAAACAAGCATTTATTGTTTTTATTTATCTTTAGGTTTGTTTGGCTTTAGACAGTACTAAACCCCCCGTTGTAATCTCACTTCTAAATAACTGGATAATTTTTGACGAAAAGGATAATTTTTTAAGCCTGTCGTCAGAATACCTTAAAATACAGATCCATAATGAGAATTAGAAAAACAAAACGATTCAAAGAATCTGCACTCATTTTATTTCCGTCAAAGTTCAAGTAATTGATGATGCATTCTTTAATTTAAGCAAGTGGACTGATGTATAAGGAACCGCCTCCGACATTGTGTTGTACATGAAATGTAAATATAGATTATACTGCAAATTACAACTTAACATTAAGCGTGTACAAATGTTTTACTTATAAATATCCATCTATACTATGAGATAGGCATTTCCTTTGAAAAGGGAAGATGGAAATTCTCTTACAAAATCGTGTTCAATATTGTAGAAATGATACATTGAATTCTTTTCTTTACTGTTTCTAAAAACCGTTTGCTATTTATAAATATATACTATGAAAGTTGTTACTAAATACTCTTCAATATTTATCTATAGCGGGTTTCGATCTGCTGTTATCAATACTTAGGCACAGTTTCTATAAGAGTCCTCCAGCCGCCATGTTTATCCACAGCTCCAACAGCAACATGCTTAAGTGTTGTCATCATTTGAGCTTATGGGTAAACATGGCGACTGGAAGACTCTTATCGAAGCTGTGCCAATACTTATATTGATCTTTAAATTATTCTCCACGAACAAATTTATTCAATTTATTTCCAGCCTACTGGAAAAGGAGCATTTATTGTTTTCTTAAAGAAATCCCAACATTGGGGATTGAATATTCACAAGGACTGTTTTAAAAAAGTTATTTTCTCCAAAACAGAGAAGCTTTAATTTTTTTTTTTAAATTTTAATCGGCCTTTATTTTTCCTGCTTGTCAAGAAAATTCAGTTAATTTTGAAAGATAGAATTGATTTAAAAAGCAGAGAAAACAAGTATATAAATCTTTCAAATATTAGTGTTTTTTTTTTTAATTTTACTAATTTAAAGCATTTTTTTTTTTTTAACGTATGTAGATTGATGAACGGAGAAATTTTCTAGTTTTGCGTTTCTATTTTATGTCTCACGTTGAGATAATTTATGTCTAATTAGTAAAACATTATATTAATATTGACTACTATTCTACTTGCTCCCCTAGAGCAGATGTATTATAACATAACAAACAGATGTAAAAGACAAAATCACACAGGTTACACTATTCTTATTCATAAAAAGTTAGGGTGTAATTATAGTTATATTAACACTGCCTATATTTTTGAAAAATATTTTTATTAAACTTCTTCAGACTTAAATATTTGATTTAAATACAGAAAATCGCAAAGTGCATATCACAATTATTAGGTTAAACTGTACCTACCGAGCTATCGAGGCAAACAGCCTCGGATGCTCGTAGAAGAAGTAAGTAACTGTACCTAAATTTCGAACAATAAAGTGTGTATATTTTTTGAAATTATATCTTGTATTGAGAATTATATCTCGGAATATTAATGTTATAGTAAATTTTGAATGGATAAATGGTCATTATACAAACAAATTTTAGAGTTATCCAGCACGTTATTAAAAATGGTTTAAGCCAAGTGTGTTATTGGGTGTTTTTGATTGCATTGATTGATCATTAAAGGAAATATTTGTGATATATGTGCTTGCGAGACTAGACAAGTGTTGCAAGAATTATCATACTCTATGTCAGAATCACTTTTTATATATAGAATAATATGCACTTATTCTTTTTCTTCAGATATTTTACGTAATTTATTATCTTGTTGATCATTGTGTACTAAATATGGATGGCCGATATTCACTACATGTGCGTATATTTATGTCAAATGGTGTTTAAAAGATCGTTTTCGATTTTTTCGTATCCGTTATCTTTTTCCTCTTTTGAACTTTACGGACTATAAAGTTAACAAACTTGCTGAGTCTATATTATGGAAATTGACATATCTCTACCTATGTAGTAACTGAAACATATCATTCTAACAGATATTACTTTCGTAAATAATTAGACAGATTCTACCTATTAGAAAATAAACAAAATTAAATAATATTCGTTTCTATTACTTTTGTCACATTTTCTTGTGTCCTGCTGTGTAAGGAAGAGAATTGAAAATTTTTCTTCAGAAGAAATTGATTCATGTTTCAGTAAGTTTTGTTTTTTCAGTTTCAGAATATTGCCATAGAAAAGGTCAACTCTGAAAGAAAGTACAGAGTCGGAGAAAAATATAAACAAGATTATATACATCTTTATTCCAATTGAAGAATTTCAGATAGAAAGTAGAGTAACAGAGACTTCTGTTACAGTTGATTTGCCAGTTTTAACCCCTTCAGTCGGAATTTTGAAATTTTAGTATGAAAATATTTTCTTTTGGTACATAGTATGCTATGATGATAAATATATCTGTCACAAATTTTGAAGTGTCTGGTATAATATTTAAAGAAATTACAGACAGAAAAAAGTAGCATTTAAAGTATCAAAAATCACTAAAATAAATTATTTTTTAAATATAATAAAGCAATAAAATGAGAAAACTTGCATTAATACAGGTATAAGTAAGTTTAAAACATGTTTCGTCCATGTAAACAAACTACACGATCACAAGTAGCTTTTACTTACGTCCAGTACGATGTCCGGTATAGCGGACATCCATTTTAAAAAAACATTCAGCGCCTTAAAAAGAACTTATTGGTAATCAAATTTTATGTTTAAATAAACCTTGAACAATAGTACAGATGTGGAGCATCAACTACAACAAAATCGGTGTTATTCTAAAGTATTTTAATGAAGTTAGTAGAGTTTAAAGTTGATGTCCGGTATACCGCACATCAGGTCCGAAGGGGTTAAGGAGGGAATAAAGGCAAAAAAAAATCTTAATGTTGTAAGCGAACAATTTAATTTAATATGTCCTTTTTTATATATCTATGCATTTCATTTTTACACATTTTTGTAAGCTTAGTGTAAACATAATTTTTAATTCAAAAATTATTGCTTATACCACTAACACTCTGTTGAATCTTCTTGTTTTAAGAAGGAAATAAATCCCCAGCAACATTTTTCAACCCTACAAAATGTTTGTATAGACTTATATTTTTTCAATATACTCTCCTTACTCTAAAAAGGCTACTAAAAATTACCACTAAAAATTTCGTGGTTGTACAGCAAAAATAATTTTTTTAAACTTCTCAAAATTTCTTTTTTAACTCGTTTTCTTCTTAAGACTGACTATTCAGTCAAACTTATACTTTCTAGAAAGAAGGCCTAGCTTTTTCAAGAGGTAAAATGTAAAAGAACAAACTTTTTTTTTAAATTAACACACTTTTGACTTTCACAAACTGAATGTAGAAAGTGATTTCAAAGTGTTCAGTTTTATACGAATCCACAAAGAGCTCATTCCAATTTCAATTGATATTTAAGGCATGAATTTTTTCTATGGAAATGGTGTTTCTCCTGTTCAACAATTTCCAGTCAAGTAAATAGCAAACTTGAAAGCATGTTGGCAAAGTGAATGTTTTATATATTATAATTACCATAATTTTGATCATTTGAAAGAACATTATTATTGAAATATGACATGATCGTTATAAGATAAATGCCTTTCGGTTGATTGCTTTTATAATTCCTATCCATCTACACTTAATTATTAAAATCGAAATAAACGGAGATGAAACATTAATTTCTCTTAACGTATAAATAAAAAACATGGAAGCAGTCGGGAACAAAGTAAATTATTCTATTAATAATTCTCAAATTATTTATTAACCTGAGTTTTTGTTAATTCTAGTCGTTTTGGTTCGTTGTATGTACTCAACTTGCGCATTACTATCACAACATTTTTGTAGAAATTAAAGTAAATGTGAAAATCCGTTCATTGAAATAGATGACATGATTTTGTTTCATAACAAAGAGGGTGTCTATAACTTTTGTACAAAGAATTTATTTATCATTTCAATAAGATGCATTATATTTTATTTAAATTCAGCTATTTAAAATAGTTTCTACCTCTAGTCGAATACTCTAACATAGCGTGGTAAAACACATCCAGATTCCAGCTTCGTGAGTAGATATTATTACGCAAACATCTAAAACATATATTTACTAAATTCCTTTTTCATTTTCAGGTCTTATAATGTTAGTAAAACTAATAATTTAAAAGGTTGGTTCAAAGAGTACATAAGGATTTTCATAACTCGGTTATAATGAGATCTCGGATTTAGCAATCAAAAGGTGGTATTTTACGAATCTTAAACGTTTGTGCTGCTTGGGTAACACGATTTTTTTTAACAAGTTGATACGATGCCTTCCCTATAATGCTAATGTCCACTTCGTACTCCCACTATCAGTAGATTTACGCCCCTTTATTGGCCTCGTATTATCAGTAAGATGGTCTCTGTTGTCACTTTCCTAATAGCTGACTAACACGTGACGTCATTTCCCACTTTGTCTCATTCAACCAAATAATAGGCAACTATTGTGTTTCCCGATCACTTTATTTCTAGGTTTGGTTTATCTGTGGAAGAGGAAAGTAAACGGAACCAATAGAGATGTGCGTATCTAAGTACATAAAGTATTGTGTATTTATTTCCCTGTACGGTGAGTAGTGGTTTGCGTAGCGTTCGGTGCTAGTGACCTTGAACTAGTTGCAACTATAGTTATAGAGTGTTTTCAGGTGACGTCACAACCGGTTATTTTCTTTTAACTGTGTATCTTCTGTAGGGCTTTTAACTGTTGCTAAGGCCGTTGTTTATCTGTTGCTAAGGCAGTTTTTAGGTATGGGGTCACGTGATTGCAAATGATCCAATAGAAGGATTCCATGGCCAGTCATTTTCTGTAACTGTTAACCTCTGTAGGGCAAAAAACTGTAACAATTCTGTTGCTAAGGCCGTTGTTAGGTCCGAGTCATGTGATTGAAAATGCTCTACGTAGACGACATAGTCCTGATTTCATCGTGTATATTGAAAGGGGAGTTCGTGACCACAGCTTGAAATGGAGTTTGGGGAACCTTTCCATGGTGAATGTCCTTTTGTTCATGGAGGATTTCGAAGGAAGACTGTATAGAGAGGGACAGAATCTTAAGATTTTAGGTGTTATGCTGCCCATGATAGATAGCTCTACAGAACATGATTAACCACTAAAAAAATGGAATACCCAGGAAAAGGTAAGACATTACCCCCAAAGACCCCCTAAATCCACCCATGCTTCCATACTTTCACCTAGAAAATAGGGTTTCCACCAGGGTGGTATTCTAGGGGGTTATATGGTTTAGCCCAGAAATATTTATTAATTATTTGATAAGTTGTATTTCTCTTTGCCGAATTCTGTTCAAGAGGTGAGACAAAGAGCTAAAGCACTATTTTCAAGAATCAAAGTTCCAAATATGAGAGAGGGATCCCAGACCAACCCTCTTTTCTTCTGGTGGAAATCAGTATCACCCACAAAATTTTAATAGTTACTAAGTGTGAGTGTATAGAAAAAGTTGAAAAAAACCCTAGAATTAGTTGATTTACGTGTTGCCAACCACGCTAGCAGTCTGCTCACTGTACCAGCAGTCGGTTCGATTCCAGCCTTTGCCCTGGGTTACTTTCTCTCTCTCTCTCTCTCTCTGTCAGTAAAAATACTGTGGAGTCTGTCTTTCTTGACGAAGGTTTATAAGCCGATCCTTGAGATCAAGCACACAGACCGGAAAATATATGTAACCAATACCAAGTACACCCAGGGCAAGGCCGGAATCGAACCGACGCACAGTGGAGTATTTCACCCAAAATCCCGGTCAAAATTATTTTTCGAATTTTGTGAATATAAAAACCACAAATTTGACTTCAAATATTTATTTTATGAGTATATACACTGATTTATCAGTATGTTTTAGAATTTAAAATTTTTTTCATTAAATTACATTGAAAATCAATGTATTTTAATGGCTGGTGTAATATCAGGTTCTGAAGAAAATACATTTTATACAAATAAATGAGGAGTATCGCCCACTGTATTCATAAAAGTAGAGACAAGTAAAATAAAAAAAGTAAAAGTATATAAAATACATGAATAATATTAATCTAATTTAACTTATACATCAATTTGAACATTACACAATACAAAAACATTTAAAAATATAAAATTTATTATCTTAAAAATTAAGTTAAGAAATTTAATTACTGTTCTGAATGAATTTCATAAAGCGTACAGTAAGAATAATCACAGAAATAAAAAGCAATTAAATGCAGTAAAAAATAAATTTGTTCTTAATGTGTATCTTTTTCTTTATTTTAAGTACCATAAACCATAATTCATCTTTATATCTTTAAATATTTAAAAAAATAAAGCAATTCAAGAACATAAATTAATATAACATTAAATATGTTGCCGTCCTTTTGTTTTTAATTAAGTATAAACGAATAAATATCGTTTGCAATATAAAAATAAGAGCAGAAAAAGAAAAACAAAAGCGTTGTTGATATAAATAAAATAATTAAAAACCTTACACGTATCGTCATAGTCAATCGCACAACATGGAGTAAAATACAAATGTCTGAACAGGGTAATTTTTTAAAAAATCATTATAAAAAATGAGCAGGTTTGCGCACCCTAAATTTAGCTGTAAGTGTTCCCTAATAGTGTGAACTTTATCAGGTAACTTTGATTTGGGCTGTGCAGAGCAGTGCACCCTTTTAAAAACCTCTCTAAATATAAAAAATGTAGTTGTAAAGGCAAAAAAATTACAAATTCTTGAATTCAATCGCTTTTTATAAAAGGAAAAACATAATTATTTGAAATTTTAAAAATACATAAAGAAAGCTCATGCAATTGGCAATCAGACACACTTTATTCCGTTTTGATTAATTTATTTTTCAATTCACAAAAAATTCTTGCGTAAACCTCTTGAAAAGCCAAAAATCAATGAAAAATTGCCTTTAATATCAATGAAATCTCAACTTTAACTGAACCTAGCAACAAAACTAAAAAACCGATGGCCAAATCAAGTATACCGATGAATGCACAATTTATTCAGCTTTCAGAAAATGTAATTTTTATTAATGTTTGCTTAATTTCGTGTTAAGCCTTTTTGGCACGGCAATACTCCACTGTGCGACGGCCGAAAGAGTCCGCAGACTGCTAGCCTGGTTGGGTGGCACGTAACCCAACCAGGCCACCTGGCCACCATACGCTACTTTTAGAGGCAATTTTTCAAAATTTTACATTGGATTGGATTGGTTCTGTGGCAAGTGCGAGCCACGGGTAGATACCGATCCGAAGGTCATACGACTCAAAAGTATACTCCAGAGTTATAATCGCTTCAGTCGGTATCTACCCGTGGCTCGCACTTGCCACATTGGTGACCCGAACGTGATCTGAACACGCACCTTCACCACCTCCACTTACGATCACCAGCTCCAAACCACCCTCTTCGCTGTGGTTGGGTTCGCAGCGCTTCGCCATCGCTCTCGGCTTCGCAACCTCACGCCTCGGGAGTTTCAAACATGGACCATGGGCGTCTCACCCTCACCTAGCCACGAGAGCTCGGTTTCATTCACGAATCCAGTCCAGCTGCATTCTGGAGGGGGAGTACTGTGGCGAGCTTACTCACCACTATAAGAGTCAGATAATTCAATTGGGTTATAAATACCGACTGAAGCGATTATAACTCTGGAGTATACTTTTGAGTCGTATGACCTTCAGATCGGTATCTACCCGTGGCTCGCACTTGCCACAGTTCCGTATATTTTCCGGTCTGTGTGCTTGTTCTCGAGGATCCGCTTATAAACCTTCGTCAAGAAAGACAGACACAACAGAATTTTTACTGACACAGAGATGGAAAGTAAACCCAGGGCAAAGGCCGGAATAGAACCGACGCGACGGCTGATACAGTGCACGGACTGCTAGCGTGGTTGGCAGCACGTAAACCAACCTGGCCACCCAGACCCCAAAATTTTACATTTTGTGCAACACAATTCAAATAATTCTACTTAAACGTAACTTATAAATGTACATACTCGATACGATAGGGGGTACCTTAGAAAAATGCTGAGTCAAAATCCCTACGAAACTGAAATCTGATGGTTACGGCCCTGATATGAGGAAAAAGTTCATTTTCAATTTCCATACTAATGATTTCAAGGTTTATAGGCAATGATTCGAAGCTAGAGCAATCAATCTTGACACTTTAGTATCTATCGCAAGCATTTTCGGGTGGCAACCAGCTAGTTAACTCGTGGGCAGTACCAGACGGAGCAACGCAGTATACTATAATTGTTGGTGAGGTCTAGCGAGGATGCCGAAATTGCTACGTTTTTGTAAGTTATTAACACACTTTTTTTAAATAAAGGATGTTAAATTTAATCCAGTTTCCTGAATTTTTCAATTTATTTGATTTTTCGATTCCTTTTTTTTTTCATTTGCCGGAATTACAACTCTAAAGTTTTTGGCATGGCTTTTTATACTTTCGCATCTAAATCTAACTACTATTCTGAATAAACTTTACCGAGGTGAATTTTTTAAGTGAAACAACATCAGATACAAAATTTTTATCTTGATTTATAATAGTTCTAGATTGCCATTTAATCAGGATTATATTTATACAATCTGAGAATAAAAATAAATATGGCATCTTTTGCCTGATTTCTTACAAACTACAAACGTAACTTAACATACTTCTTCAAATAATACTACTTAAACGTAACTTATAAATGTACTCGATACGATAGGGGGTATTATACCTTAAAAAAAAATGTTTAAGTTACTTCGCATTAGCTGTGTGTGTTGCAATAATATGTTCGGTACAGCTTTGATAGGAGTCCTCCATCCACCATGTTTATCCGCAGCTCCCACAGCAATATGCTTAAGAGTCATCATTTGAGTTTAGGGTAAATATGGCGGCTGGAGGACTCTCATCGAAGCTATGCCATATGGGCTGATAAATTAAATCACCTGATGTTCAGTGGTTTCCTAATTATCTGTTCTATATTAAGATTTCCGGAATAGCTTTAGAAAGAGTCCTCCAGTCACCCATGTGTATCCACAGCAAGGACTCTCTCTAAAGCTGTTCCAAAAAATTAAATAAAATATTTCATCGTGAAAATTCTTATCCTCCCTGACTTTTTTAATAGTTAAGATCATTTAAACTTTAAAAATTATATATTTTTAAAACTAAATTAAAATGTGTATTTTGGGTTGTTTAATTTAATTTTTTTCCTTTCAAAACATGCTGGATTTATTGATTACAGTAACAAATTTTTAGGAAATCTTTGAGAATTTTTGACTATCAAAATAATGAACAAAGTTAAATCTACTTCAATTTAGTTCTTCAATAAATAAAATAAACGAATTGATATGTTTAGAAACAAGGGTATTCTTTCAGTATGCGATCTACCAGTTCAGTTAGCTGGATTTAGAAGGGTAGATAGCGACACCGCAACTGATGCTTTTGAATCCACGTGTTTTTTGGCCTTCATAATTTACCCGGGAGGACGCGCGGGGTCTATCAGACCCCGCAAACCGTTTTCCGTTATAATCGTTCAGTTTATGCAAAAATTTTATCACGGAAAATTTAAACATATAATTTAATCATTCAAAGTGCATAATAACTCATTTTTAAGTTGACTGATTTTTATTGAGATATAATATTAGACTATTTCACATTTCATACCGAATCCCTATGATATTACATATTTTTCATAAGAAATGTGAAAAAATTGTGTAACAATTTAATTTAGTGGTGTTTACCTTAAATTTCCCTTTTAGAGCAAGAAAAAATATAGATACTAGGTACTTTTGGACATCTCTTTGGTTATAACTCGCGCTAATCCTCACAGTTTTGGAAGCATTTCAATAAAAACAACAACCTAACTCGGAAAATAACATACCTACTTTATTTAAACTTCATGAGGTGATAGGTTGAAACCTTTTAGGCAGCTACACGGAGTTTCATACATTTTCATTAAAAATTAGAGTTTTTATGAAGGTTTATTTAAGCGTCGGGGTCTATTAGACCCCACGCGCGTCCCCGCGGGTTAAGAATATTTATTCAAAAAAACGTCAGTTGCGTTTTCGCCATTTACCTTATCCAGCTAACTAAACTGTAGATCGCATACTGAAATATTACCGAAACAAGTTTATGCTTTTTTATTTCAAATAATTCATTAAAAATTACTATAGTATCAATCTCAGATTTTTAGGAGATATTCTCCAGCTATCAGAATTTTAATTATCAATTTGATATTTGAAACTCCCTTTTAACTTTGTAAGATTAAGATAAATTTGGTCATAATTTCCAAATGAATTCTATTGAGTGAAAAATTCAATAAAATCAATAGTTAGTGATATTAAACTTGTTGCAAATTTGTTTTAAATCTACCATTGTCCTCATCTCACAGAAGTATTCGAAATTTATTTTCTGAAATTGAGGGAATATTCAAACAGTACTTTAAACTAAATTTAAATTATCCTTGAAGCTAAGAAGTTACTTTTAATTTTAACTTACTCAACCCCGTTTCTTTACACCAGTCAGTGGTTCCCAACTCGTAGAAGTCCGCGGAGTATATACTAAGCCTAAATTTGGAACCTTAACGGACCAATCTATATAACTTAAAATCATTCACCCTTATAAAATTGCAATACGAAAGATCATTTTCCCTAATTAAGTATGAAAATATTATATGAAGCTTTGAAATTTAACTTTATTTTAAGAAAAAATTAGTTTATCTCACGAGAGTACTTTTTGTAATGATACATTAAAAATGTCGTAGTTTTTTATCCTTAACAGAACTCTTGATTTTACTTAATAACTTGTGTAGTAGCGGAAATAATTTTTATCAATTTAGTGGTGACTGTTATCTGTAAAAATTAAAGAGCCTTAAAATCATCTCACGGATATTATTATATCCTTTCTCTTTTATTGCGCTCAAATTTCTGTTTATTGAAAAAAAAAATTGTGTTACCGGGCCTTTTACGGGCCACCGGTTGGGAACCACTGCTTTATAAGTACTACAGGGTGAACGAAAAGTCCGTAGGCATTTTACAAATTCATAAAATCTAGAAAAATAACAGAATTATAAAACGGTCTTCACTTTCGGCATCGGTTGGTAGGGATATTTTTTAGACCAAAAATTTTTAGTTCAAAATTATGTTAATATATAACGTCAACATAATTCACAAATTTTCTGTTTCCACAAATTTGTGTTCGATTCCAGAGAATGAATCGAACACGAAAATCAAAATTTGTTTCAGGATATATTTAACTCTTTAAAGTAAAGGAAATTTTCGATGTAATCAGATTATCCAATATATATATCGTTCTTATCCTTTTCAATTTTAGGGTCATTCTGCCGGACCGCACTGTTGGTTTTATTTTGAAATTGAACGCGTAACTCGGTGAATTATGTTGTCGTGATCTATTAACATAATTTTGAACTTAAACTTTTTATGAAAAAAAAAATTCCCCAACGAACCTATACCGAATCTGTAGACTGTTTTATGATATTTTAAAATGTCTACGGAGTTTTTGTTGGTTGGTTGGTTTTTGGTACATATATTTTCCGGTCTGTGTGCTTGATCTCTAGGATCCGCTTATAAACCTTCGTCAAGTAAGACAGACACAACAGAATATTTTTACTGAAACAAGAGAGAGAAAATACACCCAGGGCAAAGGCCGGAATCGAACCGACGGCCAATACAGTGCACACACTGCTAGCGTGGTTGTCTGCACGTAACACAACCAGGCCACTTGGCCCCCTGGAGTTTGTGTTTACCTTGTTTAATATAAGAGATAATTTCTTTTCAGCGGTTAAAAACGACTTCCGATGCAACCTGTCACTTGATTCAAGTTTCATTCTGTTGGGATATACTCTATACTGATCTAAAGATCAAGACACCGATCCAAAGAAAAAGTATTTTTCACTGGACTGAGCTAGATTCATGGATTGATTTAACCAAAAGAAACTTTGTTTTGCGAAATGAACTAATGTGTGATGTTATGGACAGTTTATACAGGTGATCTGGTTCATAACAATAGAAAGAGTAGGCTGAAATAAAATTGTCGAATCATTTCAAATGTGTGGAGCATGAAGTTTTTATTAAAAATTAATCAAATCTTTAAAGAATTTAATACATTTGCAGCTTCTTTAAACCTTTTGTGTTTCTTTAGTTAGATACAGGGTGTCCCGTAAATGATGTGTCACACTTCTAGGGGGGATAGTAGACACCTAGACGAGTCAGAATCACATAGGATTTGGGGTCCCAGACCCAATCCCTGGGAGTTAAAAATGGAGCGACACCCCAAAACAAGTATTGAAAAATTCAATTTGTAGAAGAACTACTATTGGTAAAAATGTAATTATGGTCTCAAATTTTGTGGTTTAATATGATCCTCAAAATTACCTTGACAGTTTTCAATTTAAAATTTTTTTTATTACGAAAAAAGTTAAAAAACAGCAAAAAAATGTGAAAAATATGCCAAAACTTTATTTTGTTTTCCGAAATCCTTTCTTTCGATTTGATAATCTGAAAGAGCATAATTAATTAACCTTAAGTCCAAAGTTTCACGTAAATAGCATCAGTATTAAACGCTTGAGAGCCTGTTAAAGTTAGTTTTATGGGAGCAAAAACGGCTTCGGAAAACGAACGTTTAGGGACAATCTACAAGTTACGGATAGATGCTCGCCAAATTTCCCAACATTATTTGCGATACGAGATTCCTCGCCAACCTACGCTTCTACAGATAGTTCAAACTTCCTTGGCGATGTGTGGCCTTAGTTTTCGGATCGTCACTAGAAGTCTAAAAGGTAAATGTATTCAAGCTATCAAATCAGACACTCAAGAAAAAATTGTTACTATACCTAAGAAAATAAGCAATGTTTGTTTAGCAAAAGGGATAGTTACAACTTATTTTTTCTTAAGTCTCTGTTTTGTTAAGTTCAATAAACATTTATCTTCTAGACTTCTGTGACGGTCTGAAATCGAAGGCAAAAATTTAAGTAAATTAATTAATTTACTAATTTTTTTCAAAATAATTCCCATCCCATAAAAAAGTGAACCACCATGCCAACTTTGAACACTTTTTGTAAACAGTTTTTGTCGTTATTTTTCATTATACCCCTGCTTTAGGATAGGTCAGTAGGCGGATCCTCGATCGCTGGGTTCGTGATTTCGAATTGCGATACAAGATTGGTTTCTATTAATCGAGAAATGTCAATGGGAATAAGCAAAGTGTATGGGGGCTATCCACTCACCGTCCGATAAGCAATATCTTAGGTTTGTCATAACTTTCAATAACCTGCATTCTTTTATTTTGCAAATTTCTTATATCGGAAGTTGAGGGGAGACCCTGCATACCCACTTGCTTATTATATCATTCTTTAATTAATAGGAACCACCCTTGTATCGCAACCCGAAATCAGGAACCTAGCGATTGAGGATCCACCGACTGACGTATCCCCACTATGTACAAAAGATATTTTACGAACCATGTTTGTAAATAATAGATTCTTCTGTTTTTTTTACCTAAGTTATCAAATGTACAGTTTTTCTCATTAAACGCAATAAGTAGTAATGCTGTTTGCATGATTGATACATTTGTAAAACTAACACAACTATCGATTGAATAAAAAACTATCGATACTATCAGATAATTTCTAACAATTCATACTATTGATTTTTAAGATCGATAGTTCCTAAAAATCAGTAGTAAAATCATGTTTGTTCTTTATGTTCAAAAAATTTTTTAATTAAATTAATTAATCTCTTGTTTTCTAAAAATAATAAGAATTAAGAATCAACATTTACGCTTTTGAAATTTTCATCCCGCCAAATTGTTCAATTGGCGCATTTCAGATATTTTCATACTCATCTCCTGTCTCGCCAAATCGGGCGAGGAATGAAAGTTGGCAGACATCTATCCGTAACTTGTAGATTGTCCCTAAACGTTCGTTTTCCGAAGCCGTTTTTGCTCCCATAAAACTAACTTTAACAGGCTCTCAAGCGTTTAATACTGATGCTATTTACGTGAAACTCTGGACTTAAGGTTAATTAATTATGCTCTTTCAGATTATCAAATCGAAAGAAAGGATTTCGGAAAACAAAATAAAGTTTTGGCATATTTTTCACATTTTTTTGCTGTTTTTTAACTTTTTTCGTAATAAAAAAAATTTTAAATTGAACACTGTTAAGATAATTTTGAAGATCATAATAAACCGCAAAATTTGAGACCATAATTACATTTTTACCAATAGCAGTTCTTCTACAAATTGAATTTTTCAATAATTGTTTTGGGGTGTCGCTCCATTTTTAACTCCCTGGGATTGGGTCTGGGACCCCTAAGTCCTATGTGATTCTGACTCGTCTAGGTGTCTACTATCCCCCCTAGAAGTGTGACACATCATTTACGGGACACCCTGTATCTTTTTCAGGTATCTGAGCCATGCCGATGTCGAACACTGAGATTTTCAAGCGATTCTTTTGAAGAGACATTTATTCTCAGGGTTCGTTCAGTCCATAATAATATCTTCTGAGTTTTTCTCATTATTTCCGAAAGGGTTGGTTGGGTTTATTTTTTATGGCGCAAAGTATTTCCGAAAGGGGAATTTAAGAACGCTTGGAAGTTTGGAAATTCTTACTTTTTCTTGAAAAACTCGAACATCTTTAATTCGAAATTGACGATATTTCAAACTTCTTTAAAATAAAAGACCCTGAATCATAATTAGGACCGAACCTAGAGGCCCCTGAATTCCGGAATTCCGAAATTGCCTAAACATTTAAATCTAAAATAACTTTTCATATTTTCTAGAATGTAGTATTTTAAATTAGTATTTCAAAAGCTTTTAGAAACCGAGATCATTGTAAATACTTACTGTAATGAAAAAAAATTTGAAATTAAAAAGTTACGAAACAAAGCTGTAAAAATAGTATAATCGTATGTATTTTGCTGTTTAAAAGAAAGTAAAATATTTTAGTGTTCCTTCAACTTTGAGTTATCTGAGTTGCTACTTTAAAAATTTACTAGCCTAGATTTCTTTTTTTTAAAAATCCTTTATTATCTAATTATCTTTTAAAATTATTAATGTGGGAACTATAATGTAAATCATAAATGTTTGTTAGCTTGCTTTCTCTAATTAATAGGAAACCGCAAATTGATATCTTGAGAAATTTGATTACTTATTGCCATTTTAAAACTTTTCTTATAGTAAATTGAAATAATATTAGTAGTATGTATCCTAATATTTTTATAAACTCGTTCAAACAACTTTTTAGCAGTCTTAAATAATATTCACAAAGATCTTAAATTTTCACAAAAAATCTTTAATTTTACTCTTCTACATTCTATACGAACCCTGATTGCCATCTCTTGCGACGAATTTTCAGTCATACTTCCCAAATGATCAAGTCGAATCCCCTTTTACCATGCGGTCTCACTTATATATTTTTTTTAATACTTTCTAATATACCCCGTTTGATGCATATAGCTTCCAAATTTCAGTGTTCTACCACTGGATTCAAGGTAAATGTCTGTTTTCAGCAGTCTAAAGAGCTAAAATGGTGAGATTTCTCTAAAAAAAACTTTTCAACAGCTAATGCCTATTTGTATTAAATGGCTAAAAGTTATTGCTTAGTAATTTTTGGTATTTCTCTATTGTAATTTGTAACTGACCTCAAATCTAGTTTTAAACACTGGTTTGATGACTTGTCCTTAATATTAAACACCTAATGTTAGGATTAAGATAGCAATATTTTTCAGTAACTTTATGCCATCCAAATATTTTGCCAGTATTGGCTTAGTATGTGTTGGATCTCCAAGTTCCTTTCAGGTTTTTGTAGCATTTCCCCAATAGAATAATAGGCCAGCATTGTATCAATGAATCTAACTCATTTATACGAGCGCTTAGAAACGATGATATGATATACACATTCTGTAAAAAAAAATCATTAGTTTCATAATCCAAAGGGAAATTCCTGGGGAATTTATCATGTTTCTTACTATCCCATTTGCATCGTATTACCCCACTCTCCCCTCCCTATCTATAACAATATGTGACCTAATTTCATTTTCTATTTTTGAGCTCATGATTTCAACATTTGGCTATCTTTTTTGTATAATAACTTTGAAGTAGCAAAATCTGTCCCAAGTCTTAAAATCTTATGTTTGTGGGTTAGGATTGTAGACTTTCAGCAGTAGAATAATCCACACCCCTTTTACCTATGGTGGAAAGTGTTGGAGTTTGCCACAAAAGCCATGTAATCAACCAAGTTCAACCAACATAATTTACTTTCAGAATGAAGGTACCATTTTCACAGAAAAGGCAGTGTTTCCCATCAACTTTATCCTAAATCCATGGTTCGTTTCGTACGCCTCCTGAAATTCTTGAAAAACTCCATTCATTATTTTTCTAAGGGCCCAACTCCAGAAAATTTTGTTTTTTCACCTGATTTTGCCCTTAAACTCCTGAAAATTATCTATCAAAGAGCAAAAGGAAGCTTAAACAACAAATTTGGTGAAAGTTATGGTTTTTTAAATCGGTAAAGTTCTGAAAAAAGGTAAAATTATAATCACTTTTGCAAGTCTCTGCTCCATACTTAATTCTGAACTCATTCTGCTTGTCATGATATCTAGAGAATAGTGAGAGGTTTATAATTATTCACGTTACCTCCTAATTGTTTTGTAATTTACTCCTGAAAAACTCATTAAAGACTCCTGAATTTTACAATCTTAGATAGAGTATGACCCCTGTAAAATCAGTGGTTCCCAACTCAAACAAGTACACGGGCCTCTACGACTAAAATTGGAATCTTCGCGGACTACTTGTGTAGCTTATTCTCCTATCTTATCCTATTATTATCTTCACAAAATTTCAAGATGAAAAAAATTGTTATCCCCAATTATAAGCATGAAATTTTATATCAAATACTATAAAACCATATTTTAACAAAAAATTTAATTTCACCTCTTTCTTTCTTTCATTAGTAATTTTTATTGTAAAATAAGTGAACCCACTAAATTTGCGGGGGTTTTTTTTTGGAATTCCTAAAACCACATTAAATATATTTAGAGTAGAAGAAATAATTGTTATTATTTTAGAGGTGACTGGTGTTATGCCCACAAATCCCTTAGCCGAAAGTTTAGTTCATATTTTCGTGTTCAATTCGTTCAAATTTCTATTATTTATTTGAATTTTTTTTGTGTGGTATAGGGCCCTTCACAAACCACTTCTAAGACTCTCACGGACCACCGGTTTGGAACCACTGTCCTAAATGAATTAGTTTCTTCGTGAAGTAGAAGTTAGTGCCAGCGGCATCTACAACCCTAAACAGGGTGTTTCAAAAGGGTAGCGACAAACTCAACATGAAGGTCTTTCATGCTATGACAAACAAGATTTTCGTAGGAACTGTAAACTGTGTCCTCTAGAGGACAAGATTTAACTTTTTATTCTAAGGAAACTTTTGAAGAGAGCCCCCCCGGTTCCTAAAGAGAAAATCCTGTGAAATTTTTTGTGCATCTTTTTACCCCACTCTCCCCTATCTATTACAATATGACCTAATTTGTCTTCTAGTTTTTACTCATGATTTCAACATTCGGCTATCTTTTTTTGTACAGTGACTTTGAAATAACAATTTCTTCACAGTTATATCCTAAGTCTTAAAAATCTTCTGTTTGAGAGTATAAGAAAGAATAGTTATTAATTTAGTGGTGACTGTTATCCCCCAGAAATCACATAGACGAAAGTTTAATTCATATTTTCTTGTTTAATTCATTCAAACTTCTGTTATTTACTGGAAGGTTTTTGTCACAGAGAAATATCCTAACAGAGGGTCCACGAGGCTATTTTCAAATGCGTTACTGATGCGAGGGCGCCACACTAGATTCTGGAACGTATGCCGGCCGCTTAAATCTCTTGCCAAATTAGAACTCAGCGCATGCGCAAAAAGGTGTTTTCGATCTCCCATAGGCAGCCGGCGAACGATTCAGACTGGATCCAGACGCTAGTGAGTTTAGTGCGATCCCAGCGCCACAATTCTCCCAACCTGTAACAAGATGTCATGATTTTCGATTTCCATTATGGCCTATGGCCGTGGACTCTCTGTTCTAGTACTCTGTGGTTTTTGTGTGGTATAGTGGTTCTTCACGCACCTCTTACAAAACTCTCACGTACCACCGCACCGGTTAGGAACCACTGTCCTAAATGAATTAAGTATTGAAAATTTAGTATTTATTTTCTATGCCAGCAGCCTCTACAAACAACACAGGCTCTCTCAAAAGGTTGGTATAAAACTAAAATGAAGGTCTGTCATGCCACAACACACAAACAAGATTTTCGTAGGAACTCATGTCCGCAAATGTCCACTAGATTTAACTTTTTATTCTAAGGGAACTTTCGGAAAGAGCACCCCCGAGGAAAACCCCTGTGATAAACTCTCTCCTGTGTCTCTTTTCATTCAATTCTGCAGTTAATGAGCAGAGAAAATCGCCTCCCTTTTCATTTTCAGTTATATTTTGCATCAGACGACTATCTTCAAATTAACTAGTTACTTTCTCTAGGAACTGCTTTATAAAAATTGCAATCATCACTTATTTCCAAGTGCTATACTCGAGGAGAAGCTCAGATTCGAGAATCAAGTAGGCATCATTACCCAGCAAGCAAATTCAAAAATTTTAAAAATTTAAATCCTTTAATTCAGTCACCTCTCAAAGAATTAGGCAAAAATTTAGATAGTAAAGCGAAGGCCAGGGGCGGACGGTCGGGGTTTGGGATGGACGAATCACTTTAATTCTTGCCCTGGACTCTTAAATTTGGGTCCAAAATAGTATTTTTTTTATTTATTTACTATTAATTCTTGACTTAGACTCTTAATTTCGGTCAAAAATAGTGTTAATTTTAAAGAATCTGACTGATTCGGTTAGAAATAAGTGAAAAAGTCTTCAAAAATAGTGTTATTTTTAAAAAATCTGACCGATACGGTTACAGTTAATTTTGAAATTTAAAAAAAATTATGATCCCCCGTGAAATATGCAGGAAAATTTATAAATACCAATCAGTATTTATTTCCGAGTGCTATACCCGCTGAGAAGGCTCAGATTCGATCTGAGGGCCTTTCGGATGGCAGTCTGGTGTTCTAACCACCAAGCCATCCGTTCCTGCAGCCTTAAAAATCTTTTAATTAACTTAAAGTTGTGATAAATAGAATTTCATAGAAAATAGAAATAACAGAATAGGAATCGAATAGATGAAATAGACTATATTGAATAGGAATAGATAGAAGAAATAGAAAATTAAAGTTTGTAAATAAATAAGAAAAATCGAGGATCGAACCCAGGTATAAAGCATGCTAGCCTCACACGCAACCACTGAGCCATTGGCTCACACTGCAACAGAAGCATATAATAGCTGTGGATTTTATTTTTTTTAAATAAATAGAAAATAAAACGAGGATCGAACCCAGGTTCAAAGCGTGCAAACCACACACGCATCCACTGGGCCATCGACTCACACTGCAACAGTAGCTTATAATAGCTGTGGATTTTAATTTTTGAATTTAAATAGATTTATAAGCTCCCATTAGAATTAATGACAGTTAAGACTGTTAACTATTAACTAAGTATCAGTTAAGACTGTTAACTAATCAATGTGAAAGGTGGGGAGGACACGAATTCCACGCGCAACTGAGGACTACGCATCTAAAGGACAAGTGTCTGAAACCTTTGGTTTCAGACACTTGTCCTTTAGATGCGTAGTCCTCAGTTGCGCGTGGAATTCGTGTGGAAGGAAGAACTTGTAACAGTGTTCTCTGATTGGTTGGTCGAAATTTCTCTAGATAAATGTAATATTTTTTTTATAAATTTCTATAGGGAAAATGTAAGGTTTTTTTTTCATAAAATATTAACCGGGGATAGAACTCAGGAACTGCCGCATGCTACAAAAACATCCTGCCAGTGCTACAGCGGGAATTCCGTAACTTTAAAACTTATTATAAAATCTTCTTTCTTTTGACTCATGTGCATGGCGAGACCAAAATATTTCGTTTCTAAGCGCTATGCGTATTTATCCCCATAAATACGTAATAAATTCCCCATAATTTTGC
The DNA here is from genome assembly GCA_963680715.1 of Tetragnatha montana. Lineage (NCBI taxonomy): Eukaryota > Metazoa > Arthropoda > Arachnida > Araneae > Tetragnathidae > Tetragnatha > Tetragnatha montana. Next base: position 56,513,774 of record OY796676.1, on the reverse strand, counting down.
TTAAGTCCCCGCGCATTATACATCTGCGCATCTACGAGGTGGAGATTACCCCTAAGTCAGAATCACTGACTAAGTTGCCTTACTAATGGTATATCTTCTTAGGTTACAATTAGTAACTTATTAAGTATTGGCTAATTAGTATGGTCTACTTCACTTCCAGCCTAGACTTGAAAGATAAGTAGTCAGTGGTTGGACTTAGTAGTTCCTACCAACTAGAAGTTGGACTTAATCTACTTAGTTTTGTATAGCTTAAGTCCACTACTACTTAAGCCGACAACTACTTACTGGTCTCAAACAAGTGGTACTCCTCTAGTTCTACCAAGTCCAACTATTCCTTACTTACAAAGTCCAGACCGGAAACCACTGCCAGGGGGCAACATTTAAAGTCCCAGCCTGTAAGCAGACATTGTGTTTGTTTACAAGTCGGGCCTTAGCAGAAACAGGGCCTCCCCTTTACTTGTTGAAGAAAGGGTTAGTTGTATGAGTGTCCCTGTTTGGCGACCAATTGGAATGTTTCTACCCTTTTGACTTACCCAGTGGTCGCCAAACTTACCTTTGCTGAAAATAAAGAAATTCAGTTTCACATAAACTAGTCTTTATTAACTCTCAATCACACATCATAAAACTACCAAAATTATTTTTTCAACATGTAGATTTCCATACCTGATCACACCTGTAAATTAAAATTAAACATAATATATTTATAAACTGAGCTTTCAACAGAATTTATAAAAAACTTCTAGGTACAAGTAATTTAATGACATAATTTATGTCCATAATGAAACTAAGGGTATCAAAGTCCATTTTTACCTAATATAGTAGGAGTAACGCAACATTTCTATTATACTTGCAGAATATAATTTAGACAATTTTTCATTAAGTAGGTATTTTTCCAAGTGAATTTTTACTGTTTATGAAGGGCCCTGACATTTTTTACAAAGCATTTTACATACAGATTTTATTAAAAATTTCTAGGTACAAGTAAACTAAATGAGATATGACCCACTAAAATTAACTTGATCAAAACTTAAGTGGTACATAATGAAGCTAAGGGTATTAATATCAAAGTTCATTTTACCTAACACAGTAGAGTAACGTACCATTTCTATTATACTTTTCAAAATAAGGCAGAATACAATTTAAACATTTTTGCATTGAGTAGAAATTTTTACAGCTTATGAAGGGCCCTGCTAGTCATTACAATGCATAAATATTATTTCCATCTTTGATTTATTTAAAGGGTAATGTAAATATTGAACTTTTTCAGAACTAAAAATCGAAATTCCAATCACCTTTAATCATTAAGAGTATCTGTGGAAAGTATTCCACAATAAGTTTCACGTACAATTAAATAATTAAAATTATTAATTTCGTATAAGGCATAGTTGGGGGAATGACCGCTCCAAGATTTAACTCGTATATTAGCCAAAAATAGTATGTTAGTTGTATACTGCTAAATTCTATCTAAACTCGAATAGCATAAACTTAATAGCCATAGTTTACCAAATTGACAAATTTAATATCCACAGCTGAGTTGGTATAACAAAGTTCACTCTACCACAACAGTATCTAGGATAAATTTTCAACACGTTCTTATATTTTCAGATGGCAAGTTGATGGGATACATGAATATGAGAGGCCATAGTGTTTTCAGGTGACGTCACAATCGGTTATTTTCTTTTAACTGTGTACCTTCTGTAGGGCTTTTAACTGTTGCTAAGGCCTTTATTTATCTGTTGCTAAGCCGGTTTTTAGGTATGGGGTCACGTGATTGCAAATGCTCCAATGGAAGAATTCCACGACCAGTCATTTTCTGTAACTGTTAACCTCTGTAGGGCAAAAAACTGTAACTTTTTCTGTTGCTAAGGCCGTTGTTAGGTCCAAGTCATGTGATTGAAAATGCTCTATTGTCCATAAGGGCGAGCGCGCACGGGCGACTTTTGTCACGGTGACAAAGACAAAATTGTCGCCATGGCTATTGAAACAAGTTGCAAGTATTGAAGAGTGCGCGCACTAGGCGACACGACGTGACAGTTGGCCGATTGCCAAGAATTTCTTCATAGAGATCCATTAAGGCTGATCGCGCACGAGTGACTAAAGTCACGGCGACCAGGATTACTAGTATCAAAAATATCACTAGAAAACAATGTATCTCTATGAAGAAATTCTTGGCAATCGGCCAAGAGTCACGTAGAGTCACGTCGCCTAGTGAGCGCTCTCTTTATGTTCAATGAACTTGTTTCAATAGCCATGGCGACAATTTTGTCTTTGTCACCGTGACAAAAGTCGCCCGTGCGCGCTCGCCCTAAGACTAAAGCCAGCAGTTAGTTTTTTATTTTTAAAGTACTAGTATGTAAATACTTAACCTACCGGTAAATACTAACCGGTGTAGATTCATTAAAGGGTTAAACATTTTTTACAAATTGTATAAAAAATTTCATTTCTTTCAGTAAAACTAACTAAACAAAATTTTAAACCAACAAAAAATAAAATGGTTAAATGTTTATTCAGAAACAAGAAATTTTTAAAACTTGTTGCAGTGTTTAAAAAGTGCAATGAAGCAATGAAAGCTTAACTGGTTTTTAAGGCATTATAGTCAAGTTCATTAAAACTTAATTCATCAATGTATCCAAATTAACTTATTAAGAAATATTTACAACAATAAACACTTTCAATTCCAATACGTAAAAATTTGTAAAACTTTTTTAAAGGTTTGTCTAATTTTTATCTCTAACAGGCTGTCATTCGAGACCATCATGCTCTGTTGAAGATGTACAAATCTATAATTTTAAAACTACCATATGATTCATGAGAAAAGAAATTGTGTAGGTAGTATAAAATGTTTTCACTAGATTTTTATAGCCTACTAGCTGACTTACCCGGCCTTGCACGGGTTGAGTTAAGGGCGAGCGCGCACGGGCGACTAAAGTCACGGCGACCAGGATTACTAGTATCAAAAATATCACTAGAAAACAATAGAGCATTTTCAATCACATGACTTTACCTAACAACGGCCTTAGCAACGTTGTTTTTGTCTTTGTCACCGTGACAAAAGTCGCCCGTGCGCGCTCGCCCTTATTCATAAATATTTTAAAAAGTTTTTCAAGTTGTGTGTTTTCTTTTTCTGAATTAGCAGTCACTTATCATCCCGTCGTCTTTTTCATCCCAGTTCCTAACTGTGAAAATACACCCTAACTCATCCCGTCCCGCATTTAAATTTTGCAGTTACCTTCGCTGTAAAGAATAATCAAATTGAAATTATCAGGTTTATCAAGTTATATGTCTTTTCCTTTTCTGGATTAGCAGTCACTTATCATCCCGTCGTCCCCGTCGTCTTTTTCTTCCCGGTTCCTTACTGTGAAAATGTACCCTAACCCACCCCGTCCCGCATTTAACTACGGCTGTAAAAGAACAATCCAATTGAAATTATCAGTCTTTTGAAATCATGTTTTTAAAATCTCAAACAAAATTTCTATGAAGTATTTCCGATGTCCTTTTAAAATTTTCCGCATCGGTTTTTATAAATCAATTGATAAAAACTTAGGAAGTAAAAATCCCAACCCTCTTTGAGCCCCTTGGGAATAATTTCCTACAGGATGATGTTACAAACCGTATTTTATGAAATTTCTATCGTTTTCCAAAAATGATATTAATTTAATCAAAAAATAATCCCTATGTGTAATTCAGTCAACAACTCCCGCCGCCAAAGCAAAATATTTAACTATACCTAATTTAATTTATATTCAAAAATGATAAAGAATCCATTTTTATTTGACGAAACACTCTATTAGAGTGTTTTCAGGTGACGTCACGACCAGCTAATTTCTTTTAACTGTTAACCTTTGTAGGGCTTTTAACTGTTTCTAAGGCGGTTGCTAGGTAACGAGGTATATGTTGCTAAGGCGGTTTTTAAGTATAGGGTCATGTGATTGCAAATACTCCAATAGAAGAATTCCACGGCCAGTCATTTTCTGTAACTGTTAACCTCTGTAGGGCAAAAAACTGTAACATTTCTGTTGCTAAGGCCGTTGTTAGGTCCGAGTCATGTGATTGAAAATGCTCTATAAAAAAAAATCCTGTGAAATTCAGTCAACAACTTCCGCCGCTAAAGCAAAATATTTAACAAACCTTATTTAATTTATATTCAAAAATGATGAAGAATCCATTTTTTATTTGTATGATATCCTCATGGCATATCCTACATCTTCAAAAGTAAAAATATTTTTATCAAAATAATAAAATGCTTGTTAAATCTCATTTTCATTTTATCATGATAGCCAACTTCTTTTAAAGCTACTTTGAAAAAGTAAAAACGGTTTGCTAGTACAGTACCTAATAATAAAAATTTAATGAATGTATAAGTCTAGTAAACCATGTCCCATGAAACAATGAAATAATTTCAGCTGTTTCTATGGAAACCATTTATTTTAGCTTTTCCACAAATATATTTATTTTAGAAAAAATTAAAATTACAAATAAAGGAAAATGTTGTTTTAAAATTAATTATTTGAATTTATAGGTTTCCTGAAAATTGTTATAATTTTTAAACAGAAATTTACACTATTTGTCCTCTTTATTGGTTATAAATTATGAAATTTTTTAAATTATATTTTCACAAATGTGTCCAGACGAAACCTCAAGAGAGAAATAAACCTACTGCAATTTATGCTTTTCAACAAAGCACAATGTTATTTCAATGGGAAAAACTGAGTCGAAAAAGCGCCGAAAAACAGGGAAGGAGTTGTTTGATTTTAAAATCCTTTCTTAGTGCGCGTCGCATAGCTGAGGAACGTCTCTGTCAAATTTCAAAGCTCTGGATCCAGTAGTTTCGGAGATTCCGTGTTGAGTGTTGCCAGTTAGTCAGTGGTATTTCGCTTTTATAGATATAGATTATATAACTCAAGACCATATTTTACATGTTGCAGGTTAACGAATAAATATTTTTGTCGACTATACGGACACAAAATTATACTCATTTTTAATTTAGTCCTTATCCGTTATTCGGGTACAATTCCGTTAGAGTCCCCACTAAATATCGCCAATATCCAAATATCAACAAATTTTTCCGACTTTTAATAATAAACTGAAAAGTTATTGATATAATCAAACATTTTAATTCAGAAGTTTGAAATTATTTATGAATATTTCTACTTTTTGTGGTCTAAAAGAACCGGGCAATATTTAGCGGAGACTAACGGAATTGAACCGTTATTTGGAAGTTGCTAACTAAATATAATTAGTGTGTCCTGGATAGTTTCGAATAATATTTTAAAGTTGTTCTTTTAAAAACATGGAAATCCTATACTGCCGTCCTTAGCAAGAAGGGCGCATCTCCGAAAATCAAGATTTTCAGTACAAGCACTTTTCGCCTAAGGATTTCAAGAAATTTCAGAGATACGCCCTTTTTCACTAGCGTTTTTGTGTACCTTTTCGTACCCATAGGTACATGAATGAGGTATCATAAGGTGCAGAAGACTCCAAAGATTCTAGATATGCAAAAACCTGAAAATCGCCAAAATCAGAGATACGCCCTTCTTGCTAAGGACGGCAGTATAGATCTTTGATATTATATGATAAAATCAAACTTTTGAAAATATTAAATATAAATATTATTAGTTAAAACACATTCTAGGAAAATTTCTATGATTAAATATCACCGGCATACAAAAAAAAAAAAAAGAAACTTCTATACATTTGACCAGTCCCACCTACCAACATGTATTCGACTTGCTGAGTCCGAATCTGAGGTTCGTTAAACTCGTACATCCTCAAAATTTAGAGTAAATTGAGAAAGACTGTTAAAGAGCGCGAAAAACTGCAGTTATGGAGGTTATATGGAGATTAAACAAATTTTGGGGACCTGATTTTTATGTAATTCAATCCGCTAAATCTGAATCTGAAGTTTATTTGACCAAAAAAATTGCAGTTACGGAGATGAAAAAAAAATGAACAAAATAATCACTGCTTTTTTATGATTGTGGGATAGTAGGGACAGAAAAAAATCACTATGTTAAGAAAGAATGGCCAACGTAAGCAAAATTCGATCCAGATTCTCACAATGTTATGCGAACACTATTGATTGAACACCTTTAGAAGGATCAATCGTGTTCGTATAACAATGAGAACCTATATCAAATTTTGCTCTCGTTGGCCATTCTGTCTTAACAGTAATTTTTTTTCTGTCCCTGCTATCCCACAAACATAAAAAGCAGAGATTACTTTGTAAATTTCAAATTTTTTCATCTCCATAACTGCAGTTCTTCGCGATTTTTAACGATATTTTTTTGTCACCAGTCTATGTGTGCCGGTGAAATCAATGTGCAATACTCACCCGAAATGAAGATTAATTTTAAATTTACATAGGATTTAAGACTACACTATACTAGAAATATCAGTCATAAGTTACGTACAAACAATTCTTTTAGCACTAATATTTTTGCGAGAACTACGAAGAATAAGCTATTTATTTAGGTCCCTAACAGTTTGAGAACTAGGACTGCAGAAATAAAAATAAGGAAACTGCATTTTCAAGACACTACATTTACTTAAAACTAGAATAAGTTACAAATCAATGGACTCAACCCATTAACACAAACTTCTTAGCTTTCAAAAGCTTCATGTATCCTAAAGCAAGAGCTTTCTTCGTCAGAGGAGCTATGGCAGCGGAGCGGGCGAGCTTGGCTTTCACAACAGGTAGAGCAGCCACTTTCACGAGCGGAGCCATCTGAACCACTTTCTTAGCCTTGAGGGCGGGAACTGCAGCTGCAGCAAACTTCACTTTGGCCAGGGGTTTGGCTGCAGCCTTGACCTTGAAGAACGGAACGGCAGCTGCCTTGAAGACCTTAGCCTTGGCGATGGGAACCGCTACTGCAGCTTTCTTAAATACAGGAACCTTTACAGCTGCTCCGGCTTTGGCTTTCACGACCGGAACCTTGACGGCTGCCGTTGCGAACTTGGCCTTGACGATCGGCAGCTTGGCTGCTGCTCCTGCAACCTTCCCTTTCACGATCGGAACCTTGACTGCAGCAGTTTTCACCACAGGCACTTTAGCGGCTGCTGCTGCGAGGAGGATAGACTTGGCTACTGGAACCACAGCTTTGGCTGCAAACTTTGCTTTGATCGCCGCCGTCTTCGCCAAGGGGTGAGGCTTTACCACCTTCACGAAACCAGGAACAGGTTTGGGCAGCGGCTTTACCACCTTCATGGGAACCGGTTTGGGAAGCGATTTGATGACTGGTCTGGCCTTTGATGCAACCTTCAGTCCTGTGGTGACGAGGCCTTCGAAGACTTTGTCAGAAACCAGCTCCACGGGAGTCTTGACCGACGCCTTTCCATGGACCTCAGCCAACTTCTTCGCTATGACTTCGCCGAAGATCTTCGTTGCGACAGCCTCAATACCGCTGATGACGGACACAATCGGCTTGCCTTCAGGCTTCTTGGGGTATTCGATGACCTTGGCCGTTACGGGGATGAAGGGAACAAGGGTTTTCAGGTCCTTTTCTTTCGTGATCTCCACTTCGATGGGCTCCTCGGTGACCGCGGCTTCGGTGGTGGATGTCAGGGGTTCTTCTGTCTTGTCGAAGTAGTTGGGAGCCAGGGAGCAGTTAGAACTGTACCAGTAGTCGCATGCAAGAATGGGCTGGTTGAAGATCGTTCCGAGTGGGCAGAGGAAACTCTCACGCCGATGCTCGTAACACACGTGGAACACCTGTAAGAAAATTGAGGTAAATTGAGCTCCAAAAAGGAATAAGTACAAAAATCAATTTTTAGAAAAGGGGAAATAGAAATTGTATTAAGTAATGGGATTTTCATTGTATAACCGCCACTGGTTTTACTGGAACTTCATAACCCTATATTTTTTTATTGTTAGATATTCTGAAAAAGTATATTCAAAATTTTGTACAATTGAAGGTTGATGTCGGAAAATCTTAAAGACCACTTAAATAGGCAATTATAGTTCTGCTTTGTTCACAGTACAAAAGTGGAAATTAAAAATTAAAGAGTATTACGAACTAGTGTTATTAAGATAATTTAATGAGTATCAATAGTCCAACATTCACTGGATAACGTTAAAAATTCTTTTAAATTAATAAATTGATTAGCACAGTCGACATGACAAAGAAAAGCGAATAAACTTAATTTTTAAATTAAATAAAAAATTACAATAATCACACTAGTTTTGCCAAATTCTAGGGGCTATCTGCCTATAGCGGCAGTTGCTTATTCCCCCCCCCCTTTCCACTCATGTGTAGAGCGAAGCTTAGAGATTTTTTAAGCACAAAGGTCAATTTGACATTTATTTTCCAGACTCCTTTCCTTTTTCAATCTAACGATTCAATTAGCGTATGTGACCTACACTACAGTAGGTTAAATAAAACTTCTGAAAGCCAATAGCCATTTGCCAAGTTACACGTAAATACAATTTCTTATGCAAACATGTGAAAATTACAAGACTAGCAATCAGTTTAGCCTTATCTCATAATATACAATTAAATTGCAAGAATATCATGCGTGTTAGAATAGCCATAATATTCACAATTAAAAAATCTAAACCCAATAAAGAAAAAACTTGGTTCCAACATTTAAATACTGACCGACTGAATAATTGAAATTTTTCTAGAGTAAGAGCCTTTTCCAGGCTACATCACGCTGTAAAAATATTAAGTTATTTTCTACAGTAGTTTAAAATACATTAAAGAATTCTACAACTTGGTAAAATACTAGATGTAATTGTAAATTCCAGATAATTTGTAAAACAATAAAACATTTGCGTGTGGTTCCTCAGCAAAACACTTAGGTTTGCTTTTGTTCTACCAAAACAGTTTAGTCTTTCCCATCATGAACATAAGATGCACTTTGTCAAAATATGTTCAACAGTTATTATTCCTCCCCAACATTCAAATAAAGATAAACTTTCAGAGGCATTAATAAATTAAAAATTAATCAAAATTTGAACTTACCTGACATCCAGTTTCCAAGTCTGCGTAGAATCCCGGAATGCGTTTGCCGTGACAACTGAACGAAGTGATGGGAACCTCAGTGTAGTTGGGGTAGTGTACTCCAGGAATGCCTCTGACGGATCCGATAAAGGGAGCTTCGACTTCCTCCACGACAATAGTTGTAGGCTTCTTAATGGCGAAATCTTTCTTCAGCTGTTCAGCGACGACGAGGAGCATATCCAAGACCTTGACAACGACGTTTTCCCCAGACTTGAAGCTCCCCTTGCTGAACTGCGCCGAGTACTTGTCGAACCTCTCCAGCAGCTCCAGCTTCAGGTTCTTCAGCTCCGGGTGTTCCAGTTCCAGTTCTTCGAGCTTCAGATGAATCTTCTCGCACAAGGTGAAGTAGGGAGGAGGGGGCTTGGGCATGGACGTGTCCGAGGGCTTGTCTCCGGTGCCTTTGATCACGAGTCCTTGAGCCATCTGTTGCTGGAATATGGCCAGGTACTCTTCGGGACTGATGCTGGGATCATAGTTCTCGATTCTGATGCGGATGGCCTGTTCTTCAGGAGAGACCGGGGTCACGACGGGCGGTAGACACTGAGGGTCGTCGAGGCATGAAAGGAGGTTCAAGATGTCTACGCTTTGCTTGTCGTCCTATGGAAATAAACATGTAAAGTTAAAATCCAAGTTCTGGTAAAGTAATATAAATATTAAAAAACGAACTTTAGAGTAAGCATTAAATAATAGTTTTAACGTCAGTCTTACATCTGAAAAGCCTCCAAGGCCACTCAATGGAGTTTCAGCAAAGACTCCCAGGAACATGCCTATCAACAAAGTGAGAAAAATAAATAACAATGCTTTAGTTTTAAAACCCTTTCTTCAGACTTTAATAATTTAGATGCACACACTTGGCCCAGAAAATTTTTAGACTACACAGAAAATCTTCCGAAACAAGTTTCGATAAATTCGTTCATTTTTCAACTTTCTTTCTTAAGAAGCATTAGCACAGCATTCAGGCTAACAATGCAACTGTCATTATGTTTAAATTAAAAATTCTAATGACTGGGGCACTATTAACTTGCAGAAAATACTCAAGGAAAGTTTTGTGCGCTGAGAGTTTATCGTTTTATCCAAGTCCACCCTACTAAAATATACTTTCTAGAGAAGAAATCCAGCTTCCCGCAAGTAACCGTATTCTCAGTTACGTTACGCACCCAATTGATTTCAAATTAACTTTGAACTTTAACATTAAGAAATTATCTACCATTTACAATAAGATTACTTATTGATGTAACGTATTAGAAGTTACTTTGTGTAAATTCCGAATTCAAACAAGCGGAATTTATAATACCAAAAAATTTAGATTTTCACTAGTGGAGCAGTTTTAATTTTTATATAAAGTTACAGTTGAAAATTCTATATTATAAAAATACACTTTCTGTAAGTTAATTCTATCGATTAGGCAAGGATTGGGGACTGACAATAATGATCATGGGAAATTTACAAAACAAATTTAAAAATACTAGAATTAGAAATTTAAAGAGAATCATAATAAAAGTAACCATGAAATAAGACTTACAACATAAGAACAATGCCAAGATACCCTCCATCTTTGTAACCTTAAAGAGAAAGGCATATTATTTTATTAATAAAATAATAAACTCAAACAGAACAGATTATGAAATGTGCCAAACGACTTACAGAAGGCTGTGAAGGTGAGTGATCGGGGAGGCACAAGCAATTCATTTTATATCCGATCTCAGGTTACGTTTCACCACAAATTTACATAATTTCGCACTATAGTTGAGTGGTTGACTGCTTCTTCTTCAAAAAATAGACTCTGAGAAATGGAAGAGGGTTGATGGTTAAAATTCTTTCAGAATAGCAGTTGTAGTCACTTAGGCTTGGTTTGATTAGGCTCGCGAAGTGTTGGATCTTGAAATATAAAATCTTTTCTGTTATCGGGAGAATAAAAAGGATAAGATCACAGAGAAAAAAGTCGAACAGAGAGTCCAAAACGTTATTTTCAAATGCCATCTTATGATAGAGGGAAGCACTGCAAATGTCTGTGATTGACAGAAGGTCAGGCAGTACAATTTGGTGGTTACATTGGATGTGACGGGTTCATTCAATCTGTCACTTTCGGAGGGGTATTAGAGGATTCGAGGATTGAAATTTTATTTCTCCGCCTCTCGTGAAGTAACAAGAGAGGCGTGCGCTTGATGCGATCCCAGGCCACCAGGGCCCTAATACAAGGATACCAGGGACCGAGTGGCCTGGTCAGGTTACGTGCAGCCAACCACGCTAGCAGTCTGCGCACTGTATCGGCCGTCGGTCGGTTCGATTCCAGCCTTGCTCTGGGTGTACTTTCTCTCTCCTTGTGTCAGTAAAATATTCTGTTATGTCTGTCTTGACGAAAGTTTATGAGCGGATCCTAGGGATCAAGCACACAGACCGGAAAATACATGTAACCACATTCCAATCCAATCCATTACAAGGCAAACCTCAAGTTTTTTTTCGATGTTCATTAACGCCCATGCTATGGCCTCTGTTCTGGTACTGTGTGGGTGGTTAAGGTATTCATTGCTCTAAAATATAAAATTTTCAAATCAAAGTGACCGATACTTGTAATTTGGAACACCAATTAAAAGAGACACTGCGATTGTTTACCCCGGGTTATCATTTTGTCAAGAGTTTTGTCAGTAGATTTTCAAGCACGACTCTCTATTTTGTCGATCGAATTATGAAAAACCCTGTATAGATTCTAAACATTATAAAGATATTTAAAATGCCAATATTGGATAATTGGAAGGATTTGAACTCTAAATACTCTACAAAGAGCAATATGATTCTCACAAATTTCTACTGTCCCATCCTATTCCTGCACCACTTTTAATTTTTTAGAAATTACTGAGTCTTCAAACACTTTGTTCAGTCAAAGTGATTGAAGACTATTGTTCCTTTAAATATTATTTTAATCCATTACAAAAACCCTTGAAAGTTGGGTTGGGATTTATTTGTCACATACACAGTGGGCAAAAAGTCAGGAAAAACTGTCTTCAGTCTCAACAGCCTGAGGTCATGGGTTTTTTTTATAAGACAATAAAAAAAGTTTTAGTACAAAATTATGTTAATATATGGAACCAGCATAATGAAGTGTGCACAATGAACTTGTGTAACAACCATTTTTTTTGTGGGTTGGTTTGGTTTGGTTTTTTGGTACATATATTTTCCGGTCTGTGTGCTTGATCTCTAGGATCCGCTTATAAACCTTCGTCAAGTAAGACAGACACAACAGAATATTTTTACTGACACAAGAGAGAGAAAATACACCCAGGGCAAAGGCCGGAATCGAACCGACGGCCAATATAGTGCACACTAGGGTGGGTCATTTTACTATGGCGAAAAAAAAATTTTACAAATTCTATCGGGCACAGCAAGAAAAGGGTGCCAAATGGTCTCAAACTAACGTGTGTAAAATATTATTCCATAATAATAGCTCTTTTTGCCTCCGGATTGGCCTCAAAGGGAGCAAAATTAAGTAAAATTTTCTTTTTTTTTAACTTTAGAAACTTAATTTTTTGGGTTTGTAATATTTTGAAGGTTACAAATATGGGTCTTTATAAGCAATTTTAATCATATTAGTTACATTTATGAAGTATTAGTACAAAAACAACTTATAAAAAATGCAATATCATACGTATTATCATATTAACAAAACAGGCATAGAGCAGGAGGGTTTTTTGCAAACAAACAATGGATTGTCACTGGTATAGATTTTAAATATTGGTAGATCAGATATATTCTCTCAAGTCTATTCAATTCTTCTTCTCAAGTCAATTCTTCAATTCAAGTATTCTTTTAAATTTAAAAAGTCGAAATAGGTTTTGAATAGTTGCTATTTTTCTTAAATGCTCTGATTTCAAAATTCAGCGGACTGTTATTTCACTAGCTCAGTGGTTCCCAAAGTGGGTTCCACGAAAAAATTTAGGGGTTCTGCGTGACAAATTTTATTTCCTTAAAGAAAATAAGAATGGTGTTTTTTTATATTAAGTTCATCAAAATGCAAATCCTAGCAAAAATATGTATTAAATTCTTAAAAATGTATGTCCTAAATTCGGATTAGGTGTTCCAAAACAAGTTAAAACCCTCTTTTTATAGTCAAATTTCCCAAAATTTTCTGGGGGAGGACCTCCAGACCCTCCAGATGGTTCTTGGAACTCGCTTAATCACAACTTTTTCAACATTAAGTTGGCTTGTTTTATTTAATATCAGATATTAAATTTTGAAAAGTCGTTGATTAAAAAATATTCAGGGTTCCACGAGCAAAATAGTTTGGGAACCACTGTACTAGCTGATCAATTTTCATTGTGTGCGAAGAACCTATAATTTTTTGAAATACTGCATAAAGTTTGGCTTCCATCTCTGAGTGGTAAATATTAAGTTGCAATAATCTCTTAACATAAAGAGCTAATTTTGATTGGAATCTAGGTTGGGCCATGAAATTTCCTCTAATGCGATACAATAATAATTGATTTTCAAAAGCAGATTCTATTGAACCCTACACAATTCTACTAGGTTCTGTTGACACTATTTCTGTTCAAATATAATTTTTGGTTTGTGCTTAGCCTTTGATGAAAAAACTAAGGTAATTAGCTGACATTAGGAAAGCAAAAAAGGATATTTAATAAAACTTTTGTCCAAACTCCCTAAAATCTCTTATCTTGGGATCCAAATGTGTTCACATAAATATGTTGAAACAAGTGTCGGATGGATAGTTCGTACATAGGCAATAATCAAATACATATCAGTATGATTCACATCAGTAACGATTTATACATAATTTTCTTCTTTGGAGGGAGGATTGACTCAAAATAGTTTCTTACGCGTACAATGTTTAAGTATAGCAAATTTAGCAGGTTAAAACAATTACAATTTTGTTTTGAAAATTACTGTAGCTAATTTCAAAATTTTGAAGACAAAACTGAGCTCTAACCTTAAAACGGAGCTCTGTCGCTCTCCTTATGAAAATATTTGACTCTTAAAATAGGATTTTAATTTATTTTTGGACATTAGGGACTCGTTTGGGGACACTTGTGGTGGACTGCTCTTATATGCTACTGAAATTTCAAAAACTCCAATCTTAAAACTATTATAGAAATTTTTTTTTGGGGAGGCTGAAACTTATATACCATAATAGCTACCACAATTCTGACACATACATTTTTATTAAATTCAATGTTTTTACCATCCTATTCAACCGCCAATAAAGGTTTTACACATCTTTTTTTATTCTAGCAAGAAATTATTGATTGCCTGTTCTATTCATTGTGATATTTCAAAATAAGTTGTGATGGAACTCAAGTATTTCATCTCTTGTTTTATTTTTATTTATTTTATACTCTTCAATGATGATTTTTATATCATTGTAAACATTTACATTCATGAAGGATTCGTGCAATTGAGGTAAAAGCTCGATTTTCATTTGTCCATTTTTACATGGAATTACTACATTGCTGGAAACTTTGAGGTCAATCCGGAGGCAAAAAGAGTTATTATAATGGAATAATATTTTACACAAGTTAGTTTGAGACCATTTGGCACCTTTTTGTAGCTGTGCCCCTGGGAAAATGTGAAACAAATATTTTTGACCCACCCTAGTGCACACACTGCTAGCGTGGTTGTCTGCACATAACACAACCAGGCCACTTGGCCCCCTTTGTTGTGGGTCTGGTGCCATAAAACTCTAAACCAACCAACCAATCCTTGAAAGTTGCTGATGTGATGCATCAATTTCAACAATATGCAAATGTGAGTTATGATGTCATTTCTAACTTTTAAAGATGTTAAACCTATAAAACCTGCACAGAACAGCCAATTTCACGAACAGTTGCGTGGAATAGCAAGGTAATGTATGTCGATGCTGGCTTAGCGTTGGCTGGGTTGAATAGTTGAAATCTTGTACTTTAATAATCTGAATTTATTTATATTTTTAGATGCAGGCCGTCTTGATACTTTTATCAGTTATGGTGCTGGGTAAGTAATACTGTGTCTATTCAGGATTTTATTTGTAGTTTCTTGGTCGGGGCATTTTTGTTTAACTTGATCGCTAAAATTTCACTAAGCTTTAAATTAACAAACTGTTAAGTTTAGGTTCTAAGACCTTGCCTCTTTAACTTGCTAAACAATCGCTCGTTCAAACTCTTATAAAACTTGTGTATAGTTGGATATTTAAGTCCTTGCTATACCAAGATGTAAGACATGGTGGTTAAAGTAGTCCTGAAAACAATTTTAACTTTTTTAAAAGCGTTTATTTGAATTCGGGGAAAATCTAAAGAATACGAGCAAACGCCAAGAGTGGTGACTATAAGAGTCGCGGCCCGCGGGAGGTAAAATAGGTCTAGGGATTTTAAGTTCATATTTATAATATTTAATGTTTTTTGGCAGGTTGATTTTACTAGAGTCTCAATAAAAACACTAAATTTTATAAATATAAACTGTTAAAATCCCTAGACCTATTTCACCCCACTAGACCAATTTTTTCTTGCCCGACCCTAGTGGATCTTGTCAACTCGCTTGTATGGAAGTTCAGATGATAAATATGAGCTTGTCTCTTCAGGATTTTTATTTTCAGTTTTTAGGCTCGTCCCTAGTAGAGATCGGGAAATTAACTTGTTTAACTTCAATAAACCTCCTAAACTTGTCGCTAAAATTTCAATCTGCTTTAATTTGACAAATTGTAAGCTTTGGTTCCTTAGACGCCAATAACTTTTTGTGCGTTTGCACTTTAACTTGCTAAAGAATCGCTAGTTTAAACCATGTTATAAAACTTAGTCTAGTTAGATATGAGAATCCTTGCGATACCGAGATGCAAAACATAAAAGTAATGTCGTGAAAACACAAAATTCGTGATCTAATCTAATCAGTTGATTTCTTAGGTGCCTCGGTGGATGGATTCCGGGTGACTATTCCCTTGTCCGACTACGTTTGGGACCCTTACCCTCTGGAAATGCTGCCGTGGGTGCAAAAGGCTTTCCAAGACATCGCCTCGTCTGAAGCCAAAATGGCGCTGCTCTACCACGCTTGGAACATCATGCCGCAGCATGGAATCAAAGTGACTCCATTTCCACAGCAGTCGCCTTCTGACGAAGAAGCCCTGATGAACCGTTTTGAAACCAACGACGAATCCGAGCGAGAGATCTTGAGCAGCAGCATCTTCAATCTCCTCAAAGACGCCCACCAGGAATCTCTATTCCAAGATCGAATGGGGATCCCGATCCCAGATCGCAAGACTGACAGAGCCCATCTCGTCACTTTTATGCAAGTCCAGGATGTCAAAGGTCAGACAACCGTCCTCGGTGTGAGGGGAACCCCTGGAGTGGACTTTCCCAATTACGAAGACATTCCGAACACTTCCTTTTCTTGTGCTGACAAGGGCTACACCCCTGGGTTTTATGCTGATCTGGAGACCCGATGCCAGGTAAGACTTGTTAAGTCTCATGCTTAATTCAGACATGTATTTTTGTGTTCTTTAGAAAGGAATGGTTATAAGTAATTGGGCATTTCACACTTCACTCCATTTTTCTGCGCAAGCTAGATATTCGCATGAGTGAATCACTCAGGATGGAAAGTGAAACAAGTGTATGAGCCTTTAGTGTCATCGCCAGGTGGAGGTGCCTTGCTATAAAATAGTAGTTTTAAGAATACGTGTAGGTATGGGTTTCTATGTGAAATGAGGGGGAAATTTTTTGATAATCGGATAACTAGTTGGATATAAAAACTATGGTGTGGTGATCTTAAGTTGAATTTGGACAGATTATAGGTTAATGATTAAAAGTTGTGTTAAAATGTCTTGACACTGATAAAAGTTATAAAAGTAAATGCATTCTGATCACCTTGGGAAACTCTTTCTACCAGGTGATTTGGAATTTGTATTTAATTTTAAGTTCTTAAGATTGCTAGCAAAGTTATGGTACCTTGCATTTTTCCTCGTTTAAGGTACTAGTGAATCGCTGGTACTTAAGTGAGGGTCCTGGAGCTTGAATTGATTTTGTTGGTGACAGGAGAGATCAAACTGCTTTGGTTCGCCTGTTCACCGGACATCTAAAAACCATAAGGTTTTCAAATGGTACCAGGACCTTTTCTGTTTGCACCAAGTGCAATGTTGAAGAGTAATGAAGTTGTAGAGTTAAATGTGTACATTTGGTGCGAGAGGCCATCTTTTGTCCTCTATATTTTTAAGGCAAACAACCTCATGGATCTGATCTGATCTGATCTGATCCAGATCAGAGAGATAAGCAGAAGACTAGTGAATCAAAGGATCTATTGTACTAGTAACTTAAACCTACTGTAAAAGAGATTGGCATCACCAAGCGCGAGCATAAAGTGAAAAATAACAAAAATTGATAGAACGGTGCTAAGACTCAACAATGGAGTTTGTAAATATCTTTTTACATTTATTTAACTATTATAAAGTTGCTGTTTTTATAATAACGTGTAAGTCGAATATGCTAAACCTCAAAATTTCTTGCCGAAATTGGGTTGGTGGGATTCCTTCTGGTTACACGTGGGCTTCAAAATAGTGCAGCACTGGAACTTTCTAAACATAACTTTGTAAGAACATCATGAGTAATATTGAGGTTATTTTTAACGTCTAGTCTTGTAATTTATTGATTCATTTCGTTATCACTCGAAGTTCGTAAGCTCGAATCGAGCAGCCGACACTCCTCCTCTAACTAAAAAGCATATGGATAGTGAGTAACTTTTCGTTTGTTTTAGGCTTTCCACGTCTGCTGGCCCCACAAGAAGGACACCTACATGTGTCCCATCGGATCAACCTTTAACCAAGCAATAATGTCCTGCGACTTCTGGTACAGCTCCAACTGCTCTTTGGCACCGATTCTGTACGACCTGAACTCCCGGGTGCCGAGCTCTGTCTTCTACCGTGGGGAACCCGGAGAGGAAACTCCCATCCAGGGCCCCCCCGTGGGCTTCGTCGACTGGACCCTCATCCCTAAGTTCCTACCCATGGATCACAAGACGGAAATGTATCCTGTGGAAGACAAGAACGAAGTCAAGCGAAGACACGTCCGAGACTGTCCAGAACACTCTGCAAGTCCAGAGGACTGTCCGGAGAAGGATGTTGAGGTGACCACCGCCCAACCCCAAGAGCCGAGGAAGATTCGCCAAAACTCAAAGTTCATCGTCGACCCTTCTGTAATCGTTGTAAGGCCCCGGCTGAGAAAGATGAGCGATGGCGAAGAGAAGATGGCTGCAGGGGATGTACACAAGGACTATTCTGAGAAGGCGCGTAAGTTGCTGGCCCTCGTGAAGGATCTGGTGAAGTATTTGGAAGAGATTTTGGACGATGACTATTCTGAGAATACTCGTAAGTTGCTGGCCATCGCGAAGGAGGCGGTGAAGTGTTTGCAAGAGTGTTTGGAAGATATCTGAAGGACTATAGCTGTTTGAGAGGGTCTAAATAAATTATTTTCCTTTATACTTATTTGTTTTCATTGTATAATGTCAGAGACCATTGAAATAGAGGCAAACCCCGATGTTACGACTAGTATCTTTGCAAATTTGAAAAAATATTTTACCTGCTGGGAAATAGATTTGATGTAGGTCCTCCATGGGAAAAGATAGTGGCCAAGAACTACTAGAGACACTCCGAATGACCTATGACACCGTTGA
The DNA here is from genome assembly GCA_963680715.1 of Tetragnatha montana. NCBI lineage: Eukaryota > Metazoa > Arthropoda > Arachnida > Araneae > Tetragnathidae > Tetragnatha > Tetragnatha montana. The sequence continues at coordinate 56,495,139 of OY796676.1, read as the reverse complement.
GGACCTACATAAAATCTGATCCACTGACGGATTGTCTTTAATGTTAAATTGACCGTCTCAACATAAGCAAAAATGTTTAGCTGTAGCGATTTTCCGTAGTAAATTCTTCAAGCTAGGTTTCCTGTGAACTTTTGCTGAGTTAGATTTTCGTAGTCGGGTTGCATTGTCCCTTGATATTCCCTTATTTTAGAACAAGAGCTCTATTTGGTACATCGGACGATTGTTATTTATAATATGGTAGTATTCCCAGTTGATCTTCGAACTCTGTGATCGATCTTTAAGGAGGTTGAAATCTTACAAAGTGGAATAGGAAATATGATCCACCGCTAGAGATTATTGTGAACATTATTTATCATACTTATAAAAATAGTTTATAGGAATCTATGACTTATATTAATGGTTTAAAGCAGGGGTCGGCAAGTAATTCTTTATTGAGGTCCGGAGGAAAAAAGGCTCTTATTACTACTTTAAATTATCTTCAGATGCATATATTTTCTACAAGATATAATTTGAGTACGCTACGTTCTTACTTAAATTTTGTTTAATTAAAAAAACACTTGTTAGTTGCAGTTAAAACTGTTTTAAATCGTAACACTGTTTAAAAGTAGTCATTTATGCAAGATATTTTAGAAAACAGGGTAGTTGAGGGTAAATCCCCGCAATTTGCAGTTTTTTTAACCTTTTGTCAATAGAGGGTAGATAATCCCAAAATTTTAATTGGAGGTCTTGGATTAAGATCTTACCTATAAAACCGATCCAAGTTTTAGCTCTTTTTGATGGTATATAGAGAAATTTACAATTTAGTTGAAAAAAAAAACTTCGATAAAACAGATTATTTCAATATGAAAATACTGAAAGTTTTCGTAACATTGTTTTGTCATTCCCAAGTAACCAAACAATATTAAACATAAACTTGAATTATTGACTAGAAAGATACTACTTATATTTCAGCATTCCTCCATTCCAGCAGTTATAAGATTCAAAATAATTTAATTAACTTTTTTTTAAATACTTATGTTATTAAGAGCTATTATATTATAAAAAGGGGTTTCCCCCATGAAATTTCTTGAAATTTGACTCATAAGCGAGTCAAACTAATTTTGGGAAAGATATTGGGATTTAAAATATTACACGCCACTTGCATAGCATATTGAAACGAATGTTAAGCTCACAAACCAAAATCCCCCCTTTCTAGAGTAGTAAAGCCAATCGGTAGTTTTTTCAAAACAGTTATCAATTGAAGTTTTATTTTCGACGCCGTTGATTTCGCGTTCTGAAAAATGAAAGAATAAACAGGTAAATAAAAAAGTTAAATGAAGGAAAAGAGAAACATAAATACAAAGAGAAAAGCGTAGGAAAATAAAAAAAAAGAAAATGAAAACAATAAAAGAATGTAAAGATGAAAAAAGGGAGAAAAATATAAAGTAAAAATGTGTAAATATTTTCACATCAACCAATTATTAAGCACCAAGCATCTAGAAAATGTGTATGGCCATTTTAAAAAACGGTCATAACGCGTTCTGAACATTTTAAAAGCGACCACGAACCGAATTTTGGGTTGTGGCCCGTTTTGCAAATGCCACAATGCGTTGTTGTCGGGTTTTTTCGCTCAGTGAATGATTTCGGTCCTTGATCCTAACATTGTTAGGCCTTATTGTGATTTAAAAATATTTAAACTCAAATTAAAGGAACACGTTATAAAGGAAGTCAGATTTACAGCTTTATCCACAGCCATCAGAGTTGGTGTTAAACAGCAGCTAAAGAAAGAAAAATTAGCTTTTGACCAAGGATTTAACACCGACGTAGATGGCTGTGAATATGGCTGTTAGAATTTTTACGAAATAAAATTTAAATCAATATATCGTTGGTTTACAGGAGAAAGGCACTAAGTCACTTCTGGCTCAAATTATGCTCAAATTACGTACGAGGATAAGCCTAACTTGGCCACAGCCGATCGCTTTCTTTTGCGCCATGCCAATTGATCGCTGTATAGCTTGGCGAGTAACTCGAATAAACTTGGTGATAACTTGAATAAACATTTACCATTTACACTTCTGGTAACAGTCCGAAAACTAAGGCAAAAATTTAAGTAAAGTTCTATCTATGAAGGGGCAAATGAACTATTTTTTTTGTTTTAAAACAATTCTTATCTCTTCAAAATGCTTTCTTTAAAATTTCAGATTTTTTTTTACCAATAGTTTTTGTCTGTAGATATTTTAAAGTAGGGACGTTATTTTATGACCACCCTGTATATAATCAAACTATGGATTGTGGATTGGTTACATATATTTTCCAGTCTGTGTGCTTGATCTCAAGGATCCGTTTATAAACCTTCGTCAAGATAGACAGACACATCAAAACAGACACAGAGAGAGAAAGTACACCCAGGGCAAAGGCCGGAATCGAAACGACGGCTGATACTGGGCAAAATGTAATCAGATTAATGATTAATGATTACGATCACAATTGTAATCTGATTACATTTGTAATCTGATTACATTTTGTAATATGATTACAAATGTAATCAAGAAAGTAATCACATGGAGATAAATGATTACAATTGTAATCACGAAAGTAATCACATGGAGATTAATGATTACAATTGTAATCTGTAATCTGATTACTGATTACAAATGTAATCTGTAATCTGACTACAGATTACAATATGTAATCTCATAATAAATCTTGATTACTTTTTAGGGTTGATAATGTGAAGGCACACAGAATGTTCCACAGAATGTTGGTTCACGTCTTGCCGGAAATAGTCCAAAACTTACCGGAAGTGGTCCAAAACTTACCGGAAGTGGTCCAAAACTTTCCGGAAGTGGTCCAAAAGTTACCGGAAGTGGTCCGAAACTTAGCGGAAATGGTCCAAGACTTACAGGAAGTGGTCCAAAACTTATCAGAAATTTATTTATTTATTTCACCATACAGACTTACAGTCCATTTACATGGGAAAGGAGAGAAAAAAAACCACAAATACCGAAAATCAGACAATAAAATACAGAAAAACACTCACAAAACACATATTCTAAAATACAAGGAAAAGCATTTGAACATCAAAATGCAAATTAATTATTTAAAAAATCACTCTTTAATTTACTAAAATTGTCAAAAAATATGTCACTGTGATCTGGTAAACTATTAATTATTTTAATAAATTGCACAATTGTTTGCCTTTTTAAATAATCTTTTGAATAAAAAGGTTCAATTAAGATTGTTTCATTTCTAGTTTGATATGTGGGTACATGTACTTTAAATAGGTTTAGTACAGTAGGACAATCAACATTATTGTGGAGAATATTATGAAAGAACTTAAGTATAACAATAGATCTACGCCGTTCAAGTGAGATAGGGATTTCAAAATTAGATCTATTGAACTTAAAACGGAAATAACGAAGGAAATTCTTTTGTATTTTTTCAATTAAATTAATAAGGGATGTGTGTGTAGGGTTCCAGACCACAGCGCCATACTCCAAGATCGGACGAACCAACAGGCTAAAAAGATTTAAAATAACAGACTCATTGCAGAAATTGCTGGTCGATCTCTTTAAAATTCCCAAGCACCTGTTGGCCTTCAAAGATATTGTTTGAATATGCAACTTAAAAATAAAACTAGATTCATAAATAATACCAAGATCCTTAATATTAGATTTTCTAGAAAGGGTAACATTGTTTATTGTATAATTATGTAAATAATGAATTGATTTACGAGAAAAAGTAACAACAAAACACTTGTCAATATTAAGTGAGAGCTTATTTTCGTGACACCAAGTAGTACTTAAGTTATTGAGTTCAGATTGTAAATTGTTTAGGTCATGTAATGAAGATATTTGTTTAAAGATTTTTAGATCATCAGCAAAAAGTAAAGAAGACTGAAATATTGAAGTCACATCATTTACAAACAAATTAAAAAGTAGTGGACCCCAAGGTTTGTAGAGAGAGAAGGTTGGCTCTGCCAATGAGGGAAGAGGGGTCTCTGCCAATGGCAATGCTCGTACCGTTTGGTACGAGCATTGCCATTGGCAGAGACCCCTCTTTCCATTAGGTGACGTCACGGATGAGCCAACCTTCTCTCTCTACAAACCTTGAGTGGACCCAGTATAGACCCTTGTGGCACACCTGAGGTACTATAATAGGCATCAGAAAAGGATGAGTTGAATTTAACATAAAGAGGCCTGTTTATCAGATAAGATTGTAACCAACAAAGCATATTTTGATCGAAACCAATTTTAAACAATTTTAAAAGTAAGACCTCAAAATCAACAGTATCAAAAGCTTTCATAAAAACTTTCCTAAACTTACCGGAAGTGAGTTGCGAACCACTTCCGGTAAGTTGTAGACCACTTCCGGTAAGTTGTGACCCACTTCCAGTAGATTAAGGATCACTTTCGGTAAGTTGTGGACCACTTCCGGTAAGTTGTAAACCACTTCCGGTAAGTTGCGAACCACTTCCGGTAAGTTAATGACCACTTCCATGAAGTTATGGTTCACTTCCGGTAAGTTTTGGACCACTTCCGATAAGTTGTGAACCCCTTCCGATAAGTTTTGGACCACTTCCGATAAGTTTTGGACCACTTTCGGTAAGTTATGGTTCACTTCCGGGAAGTTTCGGATCACTTCCGGTTATCTAAGAACCACTTCCGGTTATCTAAGAACCACTTCCGGTTGCTAACAACCACTTCCGGTTAGCTAAGAACCACTTCCGGTTGCTAAGAACCACTTCCGGTGAATTGCGGACCACTGTAATTAAGTTGTGTCAATCTGATTTCAAAAGTAATCTGATTGACAAATGTAATCAGATTACATCCATCAGATTACAAATGTAATCAGATTACTTTCTATCAGATTACAAATGTAATCAGATTGATGGTTACAAATGTAATCAGATTACAAATGTAATCAGACTACAAATGTAATCAGATTGATGATTTGTAATCTGATTACTTCAATCAGATTATTAATTTGATTACAAAAGTAATCTGATTGCGCCCATCTCTGCTGCTAGCGTGGTTGGCAGCATGCGAACCAACTAAGCCACCCAGCCCCCATAATCAAACTATTTGCAACCAAGATACATAAAATAGAAATATTGCACAGGTGAAAGAAAAAGAAATGCTCCACATAATTTAAGTTGTTTAGTTTTAAATACATTTAATTTAAATATTCAAATCAATTTCTGCACCGTACTTTGATATCCGGAAGTTAGTCTTACCAATTATTTAGGTTGGTTGGTTTTTTGGTATATATATTTTCCGGTCTGTGTGCTTGATCTCTAGGATCCGCTTATAAACCTTCGCCAAGTAAGACAGACACAACAGAATATTTTTACTGACACAAGAGAGAGAAAATACACCCAGGATCTTTGTGCCAGTAAAAATTTCTGTTGTGTCTGTCTTACTTGACGAAGGTGTATAAGCTGTTTAAGCTGTTTGTTTAAAGTTTTAAGAAGAAGAACCAGTTTCTGAGGGGAAAATGCAAATTTCTCTGTGACGTGTTGCAAGGAAATCGCTATAAATCAGGTGCAGTACTGCCAATCTACACTAGTTCACCTTCATCATGGTAATTATGAAATTTAAGTTCTCTATGATTTGCGCTGGTTTATTAAGATTGAACTGTAATTTTACGTAACTGTTATTATTCCGCTTACCTTGTGCTTTAAGTTTAATTACATTTTTTGAACTTCTTAATTTTTAATCTTTATGTTTAAAAATTTGTTTAAGTGTAATCTAACGTCTTAGAGTAATTGAGTAATAATTGGTTTAGTTACTGATTTCAATTACTGCACTGTACTTTCATATAATGAAGTTAATCTTGCCAATTATTTATTTAAACTAAGATCAAACTTGAGAAAAATTCAAGATCTTTTTACTAACCTTTCTTTTTTGTTACAACTATTCGTATTTCAAGTAGAGCACAGCTCTGTAACTTAAGGTTAATTGCATTTTTTGAACTTGATGTTTTATCTTAATGTGTAATAATTTTTTAAGTGTAATCTAACTTAGTTTGAGTATGTTTCCTTGACTTCTGATTGGATTTGCTTTTACAGAATCTGCAGATTATTGGAATAGTTGTTTTCTTCACGTGTATCGGTAAGTATTTGCATCTCTAGTTTTTTTCAAACATGTATTAAAGTTAGTTCATGGTCAAATTTAAGTTCGTTAATTGTGCTTTCTATTCTTTATTAGGAGCTTCTTCTGCGAGCTCTGATCACATGGATTTCATGGCCGGAGCCAAGAAAGAAAACATCCTGCACCTGAAAGACCCTCACGAGGAGGTGGAAGACTTCTCCGAAGCTTTCAAAGACGTGGCGAACTCTGAGGAAAAGATCAAGGGCACCTTCCGAATCCTGAACCGCCCGAACGACTCGCGCTTCAAGCTGGACCTGCTGCTGATCATCTCCCAAATAGACGTCATGGACGACGAGTCGCAGTCTTTGGAGAACAAGAAGAACGCCTGGGCCGTGCTGAAACCCTTGCTCGAGAAATACGACAAGAACTTCACCTACCCGGCAGACTACGACATCCAGTCCGGAGAGTACATCGAAGTCATCGTTGACGATTGGTTGGACAGGTACACTCAGGAGAAGGTCGTTCGAAAGTCACCTCCACCCTGTCGCTTGCAGGTCTCGGAAAGCGATATCCGGGAGATGAATTCAGCGATGGACGGATCTGGGTGGTTGGAAGAGCATCTGAGGTCGGTGGAAGAGGAGTGTGAGGAATCCGCCACGCAAGAAGGATCTGGATCAAGCGACGGGTCTGGTGTGCCAGAAGAGGACCTGGCAGCTTTTCTATCCAAAGAATCAGTCGAAGAATCCTCGTCGTCTGAAGAAAGTGTTCTGCACTACTCGACTGAGGAGGAGTCGGCTGAAGGGTACGATGTACTCCACGCGACCACTGAGGATGACGAGGCTGATGTGACTGAAGGCTACGAGGTGCGCTACACAACCACAGAAGATGAAGACGAGGCTGTATCGGCGGAAGTGTACGATGAAATCGCCCACTCGGAGGTGGAGGCTTCTACGGAGTACCAATTAGTGGGGACCACCGAGGACGGGGAAGCGGTGCTACAGACTACTACAGAGTACTATGTTCCGGAGGTGGAAGATGCTGAGGTACTTGAGGTCCTTGCTGAAGACTCTGATGGAGTGTCGGATGAGGGTGGCTTGGAGTTTAAACGTAGGTCCGGTTTCACTGTGGCGGGAAAGAAGCCACTTAGGTCCAAAGTCAACAACTACCCTCGCTCTTCCAAATTCTTCGCTGCAAAGGGCAAAGACGCTGTCTTCGGCAAGACCGACACGGACAAGGCTCTGCAGAAGGCGATGGCCATGCAGCTCATCGGAAAGGTCCTCCACGCGGCCGAGACCTTGGCGAAGGCCTCAGTCCGCACTCTGCCCATAAAGTACGCCCCCAAGAAACCTCAACTGACGGAGAAACCTGGAAAGATTCATACCAGCGAGAAAAAGCAACCACCGAAGATCATCGAGAGGTTTGTGGTAAAGCCCTCGCCGAAGAAGTTCGAAACCTTGAAGCCCCTCTTGGCAGGAAAGTTGGTGTCGTCTCCTAAAGTTGATAAGCAGCAGAAGGTCAAATTGGCCATCAAGGAGCATATCCCAGATGTTCTGCTGGGTGCCATGGAGATGGCTGGAACTGTTCTTCAGAAGGACATTTTGCCCTTGACCAGGATGGCTCTTGTTGAGAGTTCTGTGAAGCATTCCAAAGCTAAGAAGCATTAATTTACTTTTATGATGTGTTGCTGGTTCAATAAATATTTTATTTGTATACTTTTTTTAGTTTCTTTTTTCATACTCTCAGCTTGTTAAGACTTCTTGCTGTAAGAAAGTTGAAATGGTAATCCCTCTTAAAAATATTTTAAATACTTTAAAAGTGAATAATTCATTGGGGCTATTGAGCCTTGAATAGTTTCACTTTTTTTTTCTCAGCGTCTTAAGACTGCTTGCTTTAGGAAAGTTGAAATAGTAATCCCTCTCAAAAATATTTTAAATGCTTAAAAAATGAATAATTTATTGTCTTTTCAAGAGTGTCTACTTGCAACTCATGCATATTGCTTAACTAAAGTTAATGTGGATGCATTCTTCCATTTACCAAAAAATAATTTGAAATTAAGTCATGTAAAGCAATATAATTTCTTGGATTGAAAAGAGTCTAGAAGGTCTTGCTTGAATTTTTATAATGTTTGTTCTTGTGAAGTGAAGAATAATGTTTAAAATGTATTAAGTGAAAAGATCATGTGTTAATGACTCTTAAACTGGATTCATGTGAGATGCCTTTTTTCTGTTTCTTTTTTTTTTTTGAAAAACCGCAAGCTTGCTTTTTGAAGGATCTTTGTCACAAGCCATGTTTCTTAACTACACACACTAGAGGCTGCTTACTTTTGTATTGGCGCCGAAAATTATAGTAACTGAAAAACTTTGAAGAACATCTTTAAGTTGTATTTATGCATTTATATTTCTTTGAAATTCTTGACATGCTGATTTTCCCATGAGACTCAAGGAAAAATCAGCTTGCCTAAAAACATTTTATAATTATTAAACTTTTAAAATCTTTACATCCACTTTACCTCACCCACCCTATGTATTCATCAGATCCTATTTTCTGGGAGCGAATTACTAAAACTGTTTCGAATTTTCCCCTGGCAACTGTGTTCCGAAAGAGCTCAATAAAGACAGAAAAAGGGATTCTATTAGAGTTATACCGTGAGAACATGCTTGTCAATCCCCTTCTTGTAATATCTTCATCCTGAAGGAAATCATTTACTAAGGTTGCACAATGTTTGAAATTATGCATGTTTGCAAACTAAAGACCAGTTTTAAAGACAATGTTCAAAGTTTTGAACTGAAATGCTTTGTATAACCATGCTTATGAGGCGAGTAAGCGTTCTTTTCTTGTTATTGGTATTTTCCTCCACACAACTATTTTTCCAACTATTATCTTTCATTGCTCTTATTTTCATCATACACAAGATATGTTTGTATAAAAAAAGTTTTTTTAGATGGAGTGCTCCTAAACTTAGCCTTACAGCCACTCGAAGCTTATATTTTAGGGGTTTTCACACCTAAACTTGGTTGGAGACTCCCGGTATGAGGTAATTCCCCATCCTCATGATTCCTACTATCATCCCTTTGAGTTTGTCTGTCGAATTATGAAACACCTTGTATTTATTTTTAAAACTTGGATCCCTATAAAACGTAAAATAAACTTAGAATGCCCAAGATTGAAGTGTCTATTTCGACAGCAAACCCGGCAGTTGGCGCATGCGCCGTAGGTCTCGCGGTTACGTAGCAGTCCCGACGCTCCAATCAGAACCGTTGGCGGGTAAGGAGGACTAGAGTTAGAGAGTATATTTGACGGCCAAATAGACAGTGCTGCTTAAGATTGATATGGGGTTACGCCGTAATATATTCTTCAGCTCGGGTGCTTGATCTCAAGGATCCATTTATAGCCTTCGTCCAAGGTTTGTAGAGAGATAAGGTTGGCTCATCCGTGACGTCACCTGATGGGAAGAGGGTGCTCTGCCAATGTGCTCGTATAGAGCTGTACGAGCATTGCCATTGGCAGAGCACCCTCTTCCCATCAGGTGACGTCACGGATGAGCCAACCTTATCTCTCTACAAACCTTGGCCTTCGTCAAGTAAGATAGACAGAAACAGAAATTTTTGAGAGACAGAGAAAATACACCTAGGGCAAAAGGCCGAAAATTGCAGTGCGCAGACTGCTAGCGTAGATGGACTGCACGTAATCCCACACTAAGCCACCCCGACCCTTGATAAAGATTTAGGCACTGTCTATTTGCCTGGCAGATATACTCTCTAACTCTAGTCCTGTTTACCCGGCACTTGCCCGACAACGGTTCTGATTGGAGCGCAGCGACCGCGAGACCTACGGCGCATGCGCCAACTAGTGCCAACTGCCGGTTTTACCGTGCAAATAGACACTTCGAAAGAGGCAAGGAATCTTCAAATCAAAACTGAATGTGCCTTCTAAATTTTAAATAGTTTATTTGTAAAGTCACTTTTAGGTGATGTAAGGCGAACGCATGATGTTGATAATTCCACTTAGGTTTAGTTAGATACAAGAACCAAGATCATACCCGGGAATTAACATTAAAATAACGCCTTCCAACGCAGTAGATCCGATCTAACGGAAAATACAAATGTTCTCATACACACAGAGTTAACTCACTTACTATTATGGGGGAAACCCTTGAGATTCCCGAAAATTTCACTGTGGTCATTCACAATGTTGGTTTTTTCGCCTTCAGTTTGAATGTCATCGTGGTAGCTATTAAATTTGGATGTCGCAAGAGGAAATCTCCCAATTGTCGGATGACTCTACTGGCTTTTAGGGAATCGTAGTGAGTTCACCCTGCCGTTCTACGTATTGTGGTTAAATGATTTCTAGACTGTACTTTTAGGAAATGAATGAAGAAGAGACACTGATATATAATAACAAATACACATTTATTTATGATTATTCACAACTAGTAGGTATCATGATTATCTCTGAATATTTAGGAATTTATGTTCAATATATATGTTGGTAATGTCCATGCAATGGATGGGACGTATAATATACACATTTCAAATATCATTGCATAATATGTTACTACATGTATATTGGAGAGCACACTAAATGCACAATAGAGCATAACGTTAATATGTAAGAAATATGTTATCAAAAGAATTTGGGACTGAGCAGAGAGAATTGAATATTAGATTTTTGCACACATACCCATTAGGAACAGCCCGGTGTTCCTCATTCCTCCAGGGAGAAGGCACATCAGAGAAAAGGCACAACACACAAATATCAAAAGTTCGCGTTCGCGGTTTTGGTTTCGAGGCACTCGGTAAAATCAGTTGTTATCCGGCATCGGGGTATCCAGGCAAACAGGATCAGCATCAATGATAGCAAAAGAAAAAAATGGAATGGGATCTGATTATTGTTACATGGGCTTTTAAACTTCCTGAATCTCCACCCCTTTTGAGGGTGGTACCAACCATGGCCACTCGGGAGGTATCCCTCTTGACCAGGGATTGGCTTGGACTCTTGCCCCAATCTCCATCGATCCTATTGTGTTCGGGGCCTATGGAAGATGACTTCACTATGTCTATTGTTTAGATTATGAGGACCTTGAACTTGGCTCCGTCCCTGCACCAGGTGTTCTGGTCATAAATTTGCTTGACTTTAATTTTTGCCCTTCTGGTGCCCAGGTGCTAAGGCCCTTTGTTAAAGTTTATTCCCATTATTCCCCTTCTATTGCGGCGTTTCCTTTGACTTTTGAAAATATGCATTCCCTTAGCGGCTATGGGAAATTCCTGCGTTTCGTCTGGTCAACAGAATCTACCCTACTCCCGCCAAAAAAAAGGATTTTGCCGAAAGGAAAGTCCTTTTTTTTTTTTTTTTTTTTTTTTTTTTTTTTTTTTTTTTTTTTTAAAAATATGCAAATACAAAATGAATATTGAAAGCAATGTGTGCAATTCCCGATTCTCTCCGCTCACTCCAGACGTCATGACGTTTTCTTTTAGAAGTTAGAATGAGTATTAAGCAAATATAAATAAAAAAAAACACATAAGGAAACCTAAATAAAAAGGTGTGTAAAATATAAGAAACACATACATAAGAAATCTTCACACATAAGAAATTGGGTGCGAAATGTTAGGCAAAATTTGCAGAGAAAGAAAAAAAAATACTCTTACGTTCGCATTGGTATGCAGTTTGCTTAAAGTAATAAAATAGAGTGCGTTGACATCCGGGAGCAACTTCTTATTTAAGAAACAGCAACACTACTCCTGCCAAGGTGGCCCATCCTCTAGCGTCCTAGACGACGTGCCCCCCGTGGCAGGTGGAAATATAGGGTATATTTGATAGCTGCACACCACCAGGCGTCCCCGGCGATGCGCCTCTCTCCGTTGAAGTTATCGATGTTCTTTGGGGGATTTGAAAGGGAAGATGTGTTGCTCCCAAATGCCCTTGCACCTTTTAGTGTGTTACATTGTAGGTGATATCATCTTCTGTAATATTGAGAGCAATTAACACATAGAATAACGTGAATGAGTGAAATTATAGCGAATAACCCAATATAAAAGAATGAATAGCAGTAAAAAAAAACATAGCACATTAGCAAAGTGTTAAAAGAAACCGCACATTATCAGATTGCTAAAAAAAACACAATAATAAATCCTTAATACAATAATAATCCATAGTCCTTGACCTATATTTTAAAGGTTAGTGTTTCAAAAAGGTAAAAATGAAAGAGTTCACCAATATCTTGTTAAGTACTCCTTCCAACTGGTTACTTGCGTCTGCAGCAACAAGTGATGAGGGTGGAAATCAATGTGATGAGGAGTCCGATCGCGAGTAGAGCCGCACCTAGTAGCTTCAACATGAAGAGGGCTGAGTTCAGCATGGGAAAATGCACCCACTCGAAGATAGACCCGTGCGTGCTCCTGGCCGTCTGCTCCAGAGATTTGCCTTGGAGTTGAAGGAGTTCAATTGAGGGTTCCTCCAGACAAAAGGTTATTTGCCTGCATTGCACATTGGTAGAGGACTGCAGGCAAATTTTGTCCTCGAAGCATTTGGCCTCAGCCAAAAATTTAATTGTGACAATTGAGGGTTCCGGTGTCAGTTCCACCGCTTTTGTGTGGACCTGGATGCCCTCAAAGGTCACAGAAACCAGTCCCGCTTTGCAAGATGATTTGGCCGTGAGGATTGTTTTGTGGGCGAGGAGCTCGAATGGCACCGTTACATGCCTAGAGCGAACAGTGATGAGGGTCTCATAGTCATTTGTGCGCAGAATCAGTCTGCCCCTGTTGTCGGGCAAGGTCAACACGGGGTCAATGAAAGTGATTGTTAGATTGTTCCGAGTGAAAGTTGCCTGCTCAGCCTCCATTAACCGTCTACCTTGGGTTCTCTTCCTTCGAAACATGCATACCTGGATGTTGATAATGGTGGGATTTTCTATGGTGCGGTCCTCTCCCACGTGTAACCAGGTAGCCCTGCCATGAGTAAGGTGGCATGTACATGATGGCGATTCTGAGCAGTTGTATGTGTTGCAAAAGTCCTGAGGACCGTTGCAGGCATTCGTTGCACAACTGCAGGGAGTTCCTTGTGGAGATAGGCATTTGTAGAAGGTTGTATTTAAGTTGTTTTGTTCCGGTTCCAAATTATCGCTCCGTAAAATGAACGTCTTTGGGGTGATCAACTCAAAGTCTGGAGTGAGTACATAGGACTCATAAGTCGTGATGCACCCTGCGCATTTATGAATGGCACATGCGAGAGGCGGAAGCTCAATTTGGTTGAGCAGGTGCCTGGGGACTGCTTCTCTGGTGCATCCCTCGCCAATCATTTTACATAGGGTAGCATGGTGCGTACCCAATACCACTACGGCTGTGGTCCATAGGTATCCTGCAATGCAATCCTCCATTCAATCCAATGCTCAGTCCATATAGGTAAAAATGCAACTAATGTTTACAAGTATGTAAGTCTATACATACAGCATTATTTATAGTTATGAGTATAAAATAGTAATTGAAGTATAAATATATAAGTACTAAAACAAAATAATTTTATCCTAGAGATAACACTCAAACTACTCTAAAATATTCTACTGATAATCTAACCTAGTTATTCTATCGAATTTATTTATTCATACTGATTATTTCTTCTGACCATTATCTAACTAATTAGTTATGTATATACAATAGGAAGATTGTCTGCTTCTTTCTCCGTGTCCTTCGTTTTGCTGACCATTTTTTTTCTGGTCGTTAAGAATCGTGCTTTCGAAAATGGATTTATCCCGAAAGCTCTGATTCGCAAGCTGAAAGGATCACACACGTTACCTCCGTTTCCATTTCGGTTCTGTACTATATACATTCTGATCAATTAGTGTTTGTACATATTTTGATTTCCTTAACGGGCCCTTTTCATTTTTTTGTGAAAACATATTTCATATCCATTTCTTTAGATAATTCTCGCCCTTTTCCTATACCTCGGTTTTGTGCTCGTAGCACTTATAGTTATTGCTTCCCTTTGAAATGATCTCAAGCGCTTTGGCTTCCCTTCTAGGCATTATTTGTATCCGAGGGCTTTATGTGCCCCCGGAGTCACGGTTCGTTCGGCCCCATCCCTTACTGGCGGGGTCCTACCTAAATATGCCCCTGTGGGTTCGTGTTTCCTCGATTCTTCTGATTTTGATTGCTTGTCCTCTTTTGATACCAATAGGGGCGTGTTTGTTGTCGGCTGTATTCTTATTATCGCTTTTCAATCTCACAATCGGCCTGACATTCTGTATCCGTCGACACGAGTGAAGAGTCGTGTCAAGCGTCCCTCTGAAGTTTGGTTCTAAGTATCTTTCTTTTCTTATTCTTTATTCTCTCTAATCGCGCTGCATTTGTTTCCAGCCCAGATATTCATTTATCTTTGTTTCTGCGGTTTACATGTTATTAGTTTTAAAGTACGCGTTTTGATGTCTATATTTTGATATGGTATTTCATCCCATAGTCTCTGGTGGGGCTAATTCATTTGATGCATGCTTCGAATTTAAAGACTTCTGCTTCGGACATCAGTTTTGAGTTACACATTGTATTAATTTTAGGTTTTCCTCTTGTCCTATTGTACATGTTGTTTTCATTATTCCTCATATCAGTCTTACAATTTGTATATAGCCATGAGTATTTATATCAAGTATTAGTAGAAGAAAAAAAAAAAATTGAAGAATTTTATGCAAGAAGTACTGTCAAGATTATTTCTTCACCATAGAGGTTATCCGCTAGTTTTGAGAGAAAAGAAAGCTATTGTGAGTATCCATTTGTCTATTCTATATTATTTATCAGCATTTTCCTTTATTTTGGTTATTTGTACGTTAATTGTCTGATTAGAGTTGGGTGTTTTTTTTTTTTTTTTTGTGATATATTTATTTTACGGAGTCCTATAGATTTTTTAGAGTATTTATTATATATATGTGTATCTATATTTCAGTTGATAGATTGCAATTTAACATTCTAAGTTGATCAGGCTTCGAATATCAATTCAATCTCGCGGTGTTAATTTGTCAAATTTAAATGAGATGGCTATCTGGATTATACTTTACGTGAATTAATTTTGCTTTTATCTTGATATTCACACTAGGTGGCATTTTTATAGTTTACCCTTGTTTATGTTGCAACATTAGTGTTATTTTACTTTCTTTGCCTATTAGATAACTTTTGTACTTAAAGATATCCGTATTTATCTTCAATATTATGACCGTCGCGAGTCTTATTGTCTACTTCATTTTATTTAACGCAGCTGATATATCCCTTGTTATAGTTTGTACTTACTAATTTATACCTATGGTTCCGCGCCTTAACCGCATTCATTTACCTTTAAGATTCATTCGTATTCACTTTGAACTCATGCCTATTTGGCTGTTCTAATTATCGGGAATTAGTCAAGAAGGGGGAAGACTGGTCCCTAGTGCTTTTCTTCTACGGGTCCTGTGATTCTTTAAGTCTAGTTCTACCCGCGAATATCAGAATTTACATCTGCGTTCTGCACCTGTGCCATTGTGCGCGATTTTGACCGAGGGGTACACTTGTCTCTTTTATGGGATTCTTTGATCCAGTTTTTATAGCTTTTAGGGGTCGGGTTCGCTGTCCGGTGGGTTTATGGTTTTTTTTTTTGCTAGTCGTATTTTATTGTTATTATTTTTTTTTACTCTTCATAGTTTGATATTTTTGCCTATTTATTCCACTTAATCGGGTTTCAGTTTCTCTGTGATATTATCTAGCATAGTTAAAAATATAGACTGGCCTTCTGGGGTTTCTTCCTCGGATGGTCGGGTTATCTGTTCGGCCCAGTTCCATAATCTGGTACCGAAGTTTTCCGAGTCCGAGTTTACCTGCGAAACCGATGCATTGGGTCGTGTTCGGAGTGAAAAATCCCTGCGCGGTTTAACCGCCCAATTTATTCGCGGCCTCTTTTTACTATCTGCCTGCCCAGAGTTAGTCTCTGTATCGTTAGTTCCTGTGGCAGATGCTGTATCCCCGTCCTGACCTACGTTGGGTTGCGCGTCAGTGCCCGTGTTTTGTTGTGTTCCTTGCCGAGTTTCATTGTCTGATTGTTCACTCCCTCTTGGTTGATCTCCGGGGCTTGTATCAGGGGAGCGGTCAAGTATGCCTTCAGGGGGGGTTATTCCCTCTCTATTTTGATTATTGTGCTCAGTTGTGGGGGTCGTAGGTGGGCGTGTTGCTGCCTGTTTAGGATTCATATTCCTTGAGTAGGCGTAATATGCAAGTGGGATATCTTCATCCCATTCGTCCTCGACGGGGGCAGGGGGGTTTGCGTTTGCCCTCGACTCTGCATGATTATTTTTAGGGGTGGTACTGGGGGTATTGTTCCTCAATTCAAATTTTGGATCTCGTTCGTGAAATGGCAAGAGTCGCTCAATGTGCACTCGCTGTGCTTTGGCCTGAGGGTTTCGAGTATCTCTAATTGTGTAGTTTACATCATTATGTTTTTGTATTACCTCGTAGGGGCCGTCGAACAATGGTTTCTTTAGAGAGCTTTTGTTTCGTTCCAAATTTGGGGTGTGTAGATAGACTTTTTGATTGATTTC
The DNA here is from genome assembly GCA_963680715.1 of Tetragnatha montana. Lineage (NCBI taxonomy): Eukaryota > Metazoa > Arthropoda > Arachnida > Araneae > Tetragnathidae > Tetragnatha > Tetragnatha montana. The sequence continues at coordinate 56,478,525 of OY796676.1, read as the reverse complement.
ATAAGTTCTGTGTTTCGCGCCCGTTTTTAACCTGTATTCCTGCTGCTTTTCTGAGGCATTTTTGAAGTGCTCATTCACTGTGTCCTGAACCTGGGCAAATATGTTCAGTCTGTCTTCAACATATTCAGGAATGGAATTGTATTCCTTATCATATGGGTTAGGCTTTATAGCGTAAGGAACCCTTGGTTCAAAACCAAACATTAAGTAGTATGGGCTGTATTTCGTTGTACTGTGTTTTTGGGCGTTGTATAACAGCTGGTAGTGGTCCAATCCCTTAACCCAGTTGTGATTTTCTCTGGCATATATCGCAAGGGAAATTTTTAACTGTTTATGCGACGCCTCATTCATGCCGTTCGTGGAGGGCCTGTAGCTTGTGGTTTTTAGTTTTTTTATTCCTAGTCTTTCCGCCAGAGTTGTTAAAATTGTTCCTATAAAATTTGATGCGCAGTCCGAAAGTAAATTGTCAAAAAGGCCGAAAATAGAAATGAAGTTTAGTAATTTATCTGCAACTTCCGTTGCTTTTTGGGTCTTTAGGGGGTAAATTTGCATGTATCTTGAGAAGTAGTCGTTTACACACAATATATATTTGTGTCCACATGGACTTTCGCTTACCGGTCCAACTATGTCTATACTCACGAATTCTAGGGGTCTCTTAGCCAAAATATTAGTTTGTAAGGGTGCAGGTGGGTATCGCTTAGGAGATCTGTAACGTGAGCAGTCTGTACATGACTTCACGAACTCCTCAGCATCCCTGTACATGCCCTTCCAGTAAAAGTACTGTACCATGTTCCCGTAAGTTTTCTCATGCCCCACATGATTAGCATGCGTTAAATGTAGTATGTTAGCTCTATACCGTTTGGGAATCACAATTTGGCTGTATCTTGAGTTATCATGGGGTCTATATGCCCTTTTTAATAGCAGGTCATCGCTCAAAAAATATTCTCGTTCGGACAATTTTAGGGTTTCGGGTCTAGATTTTAATTTATCAATTATTTCTCTTAATTCCTCGTCCTCGTATTGTTCTATTTTTATATCTTCTATGGATGGAATTTCTACCGTAACAGCGTTTATCAATTCAGGTTGAGCACTCTCAAGGGGGTATCTGCTTAGAATATCAGGAACAATATTTTCCTTTGATCTTATTAATTTAAATTCTATATCGTACTCTTGCAATTTTAATATCTGCCTCGTCACGCGGGTTGCTGGGTTTTCGAGGGTTTTAATTTGGGAAAGGGCTCTATTGTCACATTCTACAATTATTTTTCTACCATAAACGTAATATTTAAATGCACGTAAGTTCTCCGTTAATGCATAGAGTTCAAGTTCGTATATTGGGTATTTAGTTTGGGTTTCGGTTAGTTTTTTTGAATAATATGCTATTGGCTGTTTGATACCAGTTTTTTCGTCCAATTGGCTGAGGCAGCCACCAATAGCTCTGGTACTTGAGTCCGTGGACAAAATAAATTGTTTATTGAAATTGGGGTGAATTAAGACTGGGGCTTTATCTAGTGCATTCTTTAAAATTACAAAAGCATTCTGGGCCTCAACATTCCATTTGAAACGACCCTTATTTTTCAGTATATCCGTCAGAGGGGTTGAAATTTTAGAATAATCTTTTATATATCTTCGATAGTAACCTGTTAAACCGAGAAATCCTCTGACTTGTTTCAAGTTTTTAGGAGACTTAAAGTTTGAGATTTTTATTAGATTCTCGTTTGATGGTTTAGAGCCTTGTTCATTTATATTATGGCCTAAAAATGTTATTTGTTTAGTTAAGAATTCGCATTTTTTTGGATTTATTGTTAGATTGTGAATTCTTAATTGCATGAAGAATCTTTCTAATTTAAAAAGCATGTCATTTAGACTACCCGCTCCAATAGCGAAGTCGTCGATGAAATTGGCTATGTTTAAATCTCTTATGGGTGCCAGTATTATATCAGACAGTTTTTGGAGAGTAGCACTGCTGAAGCTCGATCCCATGGGCATAGTTTTGAACTGAAATGCCCCAAAGGGGGATTGGAATGCCGTGTATTTTCTTTGTTCATTCTTTAAGACTATTTGAAAAAAGGATTGATTTAGATCTATTGTAGTGAAATATCGTGATCCCGCTAGTTTGTCTATCTCTGCATTCATTAAGGGTAAGGGGTGATTAGAGTAGGTTACAAGTTTGTTGAGAGCTCGGAAATCGACGCACATTCTATAATTAGGGGTTGTTCCTGGAGCACCTTTCTTTTTAACCATTACTAGTGGAAACGTTACAAAACTGTTCGAGGGTTCTATGATGTCTGCTTCGAGCATGTCCTCTAAATTTTGCCTCAATATTTCTCTCAATGCCTGGGGTACAGGAAAATATTTTGAATTTTTTAAATCCTCATCCTTTACCTCAAATTCGGGCTGCACTGTATTTGTCCTGCCCAAGGTTTGTAATCTTTTGCTAAATACGTCTGAATAAGTCATCAGTAATTTTAGCAATTTTTGTCTTATCTGTGGCTCTAAGTGTGTTAAATTGAAATCAGATTCCTTGAGTTCATTTTTCCGCATTTGTTTTATTTGTTCTATTGGAACCTCTTCCATATTATTCTCTATAGTTGCTATTTTTGTATTTTTGTTTAGTGTTATGTTATTAGCGGTTATATTTGAAATTAGAACGTGAGTTGTATTATTTTTGCTTAGTGATGCTATTGCTGGATTTATTTCTACGTTTTTGTTTCTCAAGTGAGGGTGTAAAATTATGTTGTGGTCATGTGTGTTATATGGACCTAGTTTTAACTCGACGAGTGTTGTTTCATGAGGTGGGAGTGTATATGTTTGTGAGAGTTTTGCGTATGTGGTGATTGTTAAATTGTTTATGTATCTGCGATCCTTATCATTTATATTTATTTTTAAATTGTCTCCTTCCAATGTGTTTTTGTCAAAGTTTAGTGAGAGTTTATGTTGTTTAAGGAAGTCGTATCCTAAAATAAATGAGTAATTTTCTCCTAGCGCCTGGTTAACTATATGGAAATCATGTTTTAGTTCCCTATCACCAATTTTAATAGGGATTATATAGCAACCATGAATGTCTAATGCCTGATTATTTACAGATTTTATAGTTATGTATGATTGCACGCGCTTTACGGGTACTACATGTTTTATGTTTTCAAAGAAACTTCTGCTCGCTAGTGAGCAGGCTGCGCCGCTGTCTAGGAGAGACCGGGCAGTTTTATTGCCAATGCCAATTTCGATCAAGGGCAAATAGTTCCCTAAGACAGAGTTGATGTCCTGCGCGAATGTAACTCTCTTTTTTGTGTTTGGTTTTTGTGTTGTTAGTGTTCTATGTGTTTTTAGTATAGATTTGGTGGTCTCCCCGTGTGTGTGTGGGTCATTCTCAAATATGGGGGTGACGGTTTCCTTCCTATCTCTTTCCCTTTTATGGGATTCCTCATCCAAACGGGGAAGTTGGTAGAAATCCCGATTTAGTTTAAAGACCTTCGTGGCCTACTTCCTGACCTATTCTGTCTAGGCATACCTCTTTGGTTCCCAAATGAGTTATTTCTTCTGGGGCTGTAATCCCACCTATGATTTTGGTATTGTCTACCCCTACTTGGTTCCCTTCTACTATCACTCCACCTCCGTTCGGCCGAGCGTCCCCATCTGCGATCTCTCGACCCATCGTACCGGGGGGGGTTATTGCTTCCACCTCTATAGGAGGGGAAATGGTCTACCTGTCTGTTTGCGGGGGGAAATCTAGCTCGACTTGCGCGTTCCTGAGGGTGAGAAGCCCTGGGGTTTTGATTACCGTGAAAATTTGACTCCGAGTGCACTGTACAATTAAATCTAGAGCAGTAATTACAACGACGCCCTCTCATGAAATTATTGTTAGCTACCGACTCATTGATGTTATCTAGCTGCTCTGTTACTCTGTTGTTTTGTATGTGTAGGTTGGCAATTTCTTTTGCTAAGTTAATGACCTCCGCTCTTAGCTGGTCTGTGTTGTTTTGTGAGGGGGGGCTAGGTATGTTGCATGCAATTGAGTTTATGGCTGGGGACTCTAGTATTAGTTGATTGGCCTGTAAAATTTGGATATATTTTATCGCTTCATCAAAGGAAGCAACATCTTTTGTGAGTAACTGCGGCCTGTACTGAGGCAAAACACTCTCAAGTAGTCTTGCTAACCGGGTTTGATTGAAGACAATTTTCATTTCCGGCTTATCAATGTCTACGTCCCCGAAAAAATCCCTTGTTGCCTTGGTGAGCCGAGCGGCGAAATTCTTTATATCTTCATCAGGTTTTTGCCGACAAGCAGACAAATTTTGATGGCGCAAGGCCAAGCTTTGGGTTTGCCCAAAATATGCCAAAAATTTTGTTGTGAAAGTTTTAAAATCTATTTCCTGCGATAATTCGGAATTATTTATTAGCCTCGTTAAGGCATCCCCTTTGATTTTTGTCTTTATCATTAATATTTTTTGTGCATCAGATATGAGCAGTTTATCCGCTAGTTGGTTTACCGTTTCGATAAAGTATTCTGGTGTGACAGCTGAGACTCCATCGAAGTTTGGGATCCAGTTTTGGATCATCGCGATGCTAGGCAAATCGTTCTGAACGATTGTGCCGCTAGGTGTATTGTTTCCGTTTAAACCCGAGTTTTCTACCGTGTTGTGTTGTTCGTGTTCTGACATTTTGCGACTGTATTATGGCCCAAACTAAATTTTATGTTGTACTAAAGACACTTTTAAGATGAAACTAGACAAATTTCCCTATATTTCTCGATAAGATTTAAGAGGTAATTTTTATAATCAATGAGGACATTCTAATACTACCCTGTATTCCTTATATATCTATATATACAATGTTTCAGATATAGTTACAAATGATTATTCTCATCCATTCAGTTCCCGTACAGTCAAGTTGTTTGTTACTTTAAATTTTGAATTGTGGTTCGTGAATGGTCACGGCACCACTTGTCGGATGACTCTACTGGCTTTTAGGGAATCGTAGTGAGTTCACCCTGCCGTTCTACGTATTGTGGTTAAATGATTTCTAGACTGTACTTTTAGGAAATGAATGAAGAAGAGACACTGATATATAATAACAAATACACATTTATTTATGATTATTCACAACTAGTAGGTATCATGATTATCTCTGAATATTTAGGAATTTATGTTCAATATATATGTTGGTAATGTCCATGCAATGGATGGGACGTATAATATACACATTTCAAATATCATTGCATAATATGTTACTACATGTATATTGGAGAGCACACTAAATGCACAATAGAGCATAACGTTAATATGTAAGAAATATGTTATCAAAAGAATTTGGGACTGAGCAGAGAGAATTGAATATTAGATTTTTGCACACATACCCATTAGGAACAGCCCGGTGTTCCTCATTCCTCCAGGGAGAAGGCACATCAGAGAAAAGGCACAACACACAAATATCAAAAGTTCGCGTTCGCGGTTTTGGTTTCGAGGCACTCGGTAAAATCAGTTGTTATCCGGCATCGGGGTATCCAGGCAAACAGGATCAGCATCAATGATAGCAAAAGAAAAAAATGGAATGGGATCTGATTATTGTTACATGGGCTTTTAAACTTCCTGAATCTCCACCCCTTTTGAGGGTGGTACCAACCATGGCCACTCGGGAGGTATCCCTCTTGACCAGGGATTGGCTTGGACTCTTGCCCCAATCTCCATCGATCCTATTGTGTTCGGGGCCTATGGAAGATGACTTCATTATGTCTATTGTTTAGATTATGAGGACCTTGAACTTGGCTCCGTCCCTGCACCAGGTGTTCTGGTCATAAATTTGCTTGACTTTAATTTTTGCCCTTCTGGTGCCCAGGTGCTAAGGCCCTTTGTTAAAGTTTATTCCCATTATTCCCCTTCTATTGCGGCGTTTCCTTTGACTTTTGAAAATATGCATTCCCTTAGCGGCTATGGGAAATTCCTGCGTTTCGTCTGGTCAACACAATAATCATGATGGCTCGTTTTTCAGTCGACGAAGGTGAGTCATTTTTTTATAATATTTTAAGTCGTCTGCTTTACAGGAGAAAGGCACTAAGTAAGTCACTTTTGGTTCAACTCTGTACGAGGTTACGCCAGATTATGCAATATCCGATCGCTTTCTCTGGCGCCATACAATAAATTTATTCAGCTCATTGATCCCTTTTTGGTACTTTCTTAGCCCGTCCATCGTTTTCGCCAATTTCGCCAAAATACGGGATTTCATCAGAAAATCGCCAAAACACATTTTTTAACATCAGATAGACAATACTTGGCAACGTATCGCTCTTGTTGGCGGGTGGACGGGCTAAAATACGAATGTACCCACTTTTTTTTAGCTTGGCGAGATTTTGGGAACTCGCTTGTTTGTTGGTGTCGTTCTACTGCTTTCAAGAGATTCTCCAAAAGTGACCTTTCAATAGTACCTTTTTTCAATAGTACCTTTCTCCTGTAAGCCAACGAAATGCAATGGTCAGCAAGGTTTGAAGGGTTTGAAATAACCAGATTTTTCTAGCCTCCTGGTGCCTGATAGTTTCTTTTATTGCTAATAATAACCAGTAGGAGTAATGATAATCCATTGTGTTGATTTTTTATTTTTCTTTCTCGTGCTTAGCATGGAATTTCTGATAACCTATCCTATAATTGATGTGACAGTTGATTTTGATTTTTTGAAAAGCCTTTTAATAATCGAATTTAATGTTACAAGAGTTGAAGCATGCGCAGTAGTAGAAGTTTGTTATTGCGTGTTTTATATTACTTTTAAAGATAATTGGTAATGGTTTATCTCTCTTCAAAATTGACCAATATAATCTTTTGAGCCCTTTCTCTGTAGTTTTATATTAAAAATTCATAAGACATATGGAACATAACAACAAACTAGTTTTATAGAGATAAACTGATTTTTTAAATATCTCATTTGGTTAAATAATGTTTTCACACAGGTGGCGTAATGATCTGTAAGGGGCATTAATAAGAATGAGTGTCAGTATTATTAACCCGTACTAATCGTAAAGATAAAGCAGAGCACTCAAACGTTAGTGAGGACTTCTTTAAGCCGAATTGTGCGGTTCAAGACCGACTAAATCCAATGAAAGGAAATTTCTCAGCATGCGCTGCTTTTCTTTGGATTTAAGCGCGTCGGACGAACACTAACACTGACCTACAACTACGTTATTTCTGTGACAAAGAACTCAAGTCACTCAGATATAAAGGATCGTGGTAAAACCAATCGTGATTGTCATTCAAAATTTATTTTAGTAAGATACACTATTTATCCACAAAGAAAGACTACAATAGTTAATACTGTGTAAAATATTAGGGCTCCTATATTTTTTTAAAAAATCAGGTCCCGACCACCACAAACCAAACTGACTATATCAAATGTTACCACACACAATTAATATCCGAAACTCTACATATTGTTCTATTCGATGAATTTAATAAGAAATTAATTTCCTTCAAAATGAAGGCGTTTTTATGATTAATTCTTAAATGATGCTTGCCGAAACAATGATTTTCTGTATAAAATTAAATAACAAATAAACACTACACACAAAAGTAAGAAAATAATCTTTTATTATGCTTCACATTTATCAGATACCATATATCCTTCGAAACCTTTCCAATCTTAAAATAGCTTAAGAGTAAAATTAATTCCCTAAACCTCTTTTATATAAACCCCGAATAACTACCCAATCCCCAAAACTCAATTTAAACATAGACTGGCTTCACAATAAATCTGGGATTCAACTGCACAAGGGGTTTGTATGACCTAACGTGAACTGTGTCGTAACTGGTGTCGTCTTCAACATTCTTATCGCCATAGTGTCCGTCCTGTCCATGGTCGTGTCCGGTAGCGGTTTCGGTGGAGTTCTTTTCGCCGGTCAAACTGTCAGAAGGGGGGACATCGTCACCTCTGGGGTATCTGCACGGACACCTGCTGCGGCGGCCGTAGGAATCCACGCAAGGACACCATCTGGGGTTGACACTGCAAGGACACCTCCTCATTTGTCCGTGCTTGTTGTAACACCGACACCACCTGGTGGGGTCGGATTCGATTGCGCAAGAACACCAAGAAGGGTTTCCTCTGGCGTCGACGCAGGGGCATGATCTGGGGTGGGAGGAACCTTGACTTGGGTATGATGAACCTTCGCTGGGGTATGATGAACCTTCATTGGGATATGAAGAGGAACCTTCGTTGGGGTACGAGCTTTCGCTGGGATGGTAGGACCCGCTGGGGTACATCTGTCCAACGTGTTCGAGGATCCTTCTGGCGAGTTCAAACGCATCGCTGACGTCTTTGTGCACGGATGGGTCAATGTGTCTCTGGTATGGATCCCGGGTCGGTGGGTAGTATGGTCTTCTAGTGGTAGAGTAAGGCCTTTTTGTAGTTGGGTAATGAGGTCTTCTGGTGGTGGTAGTGGTGGGTCGTCTGGTAGTAGGGGGTTTGTAGGGTTTCCTGGTAGTTGGGTAGGGTTTCTGGGTAGTGGTAGTGTGGGGTTTGTAGGTGGTCGTAGTAGTGGGCTTACGAGTTGTAGTGGTGGTGTACGGCTTGCGGGTAGTGGTGGTTGTGTATGGTTTGCGCGTGGTTGTGGTGGTGTACGTTTTTCTGGTAGTGGTGGTCTTGGGGTAGTGTCTCCTGGTCGGGCGAGTTCTCCTGGTGGGATAGGGTCTCCTCGTGGGAGGGTTCCACCGCTTGGTGGTGGGTCGGGGTCGCTGGGGTCTAGTGGGGTGAGGTGTCTTTCCTGGTTGCTGGGTGGGACGCTTCTTCTTTCGGCCCCCGACGGATGCCTCGGCGACGATTTTGGTTTCGTTGGTGACAGGGAAAACGGTGACTTTCACCCTGACCGGGAAGAATTTGGTGAAGAGTTCGAAGAACTTTTCGGGGCAGATTCTCTTGGAGTGGACGGGGTGGATTCCTCCGAAGTGGAAGTACTCTCCATCCCCCTCTGATGGAGACTCGCTGGGATAATAGCTCTCGGTGGTCGGACCTTGGGTGGATCCTTCGGTACTGACGGTACCCTCGTCGTGAGAATCGGGGGTGGTTTCGTCGGTCGAAGCATCACCTATTCCGGCGTTGGAAGAGTAGAAGCTGGGAGTGAAGGAGCAGTTGCTGCTGTACCAGTTGTCGCAAGTCAAAATGGCCTGGTTAAATATCGTCCCGACGGGGCAGAGGAAACTCTCCCTCCTCTCTTGGTAGCACACGTGGAATACCTAGGAAGTTATAGAAAAAATTTCCGTTCATCAGAAAAAATAACTTATGATTGAGTTAGAATATACTGAAATCTATTTTAATATTTTGTTTACCTACATTAATATTTTTGAACTAAAATGAAAACGACATAGAGACGTACAAAGGTCCAAATTGGGGATTTCCTAAAGTGTCTTAATGAAATATTTTTAACATTTCATTCAGCAGAAAGTGTCGAAAAATTAATTGTGCGTGTGTGTGGGCGTGGGGGATTTGTCTTGAGATTTTCTTGGTTTGGATTTTGAAGGTGGATTTGTCTTGGTCTTGGTGGTTTTGTCTTGACGGTTTTTGGTGACTTTTCTTATGTTGTTGATTTTCAATGTAGTCTTATTTTTGAACTATTTTTTTATCAAAGAGAAAATATCTAAAAGAATACTTTAGTCTAGAAAATGTAATTTTGCAATAAATTAGCATTAAATTAATGCAAGTAAATAAGTAAAGTAGTGCAATTTAATTTTGTGTGAGTATCTCTTTTTTTATTCTTCACATACATTTCCGGATATTTGACATTTATTTTTGCTTATGGACAGAAAAATTGGTACTTGCGTATTATCCGTATGTGCAGTTTTTTCTCTCCAAAAATAAAATGAAAACAGGAAATCGCAAGCAATCTAATTGATTAAGAAAAGTATTCAACAAGAACACAATAAAACAGACAAACATATTTGATTAAAAAAGTAAAATATTTGTGAAATTATCGCTGGCATGCGGATAATACGTTTTGAGTACCAAGAAATACATAATCTATGCATCATTTTTTCATTTGACTAAAAGATGGCAGCACGCCGAGTCAGACGATGAATGAAATTAAGAGATGAAGGTCCTATGGATTCCTATATGAACACAGATTTGATGAGGAGGATTCTCGATGAGATTTCACAAAATTAAAATAATATATAAAAGCAAGCTCTAGATCCCAAACTTAAAAATAATTTAGTTCACCCTTTTTAGATTGCACCCAAATAGCACTGCTCATTTGTGGCAGAATTTTCTAGGAAAAACAATATGATATAATTAACGGTGAAATTTCGAGGGGGGGTTTTGGTGGTCCTACTCCATAAAACTTTTGAAATTTCTCTTAAAAGTATTGTGTTAACTCATTTTGAGACTCTAGGTTACACCCAAAGAGGACCACTCCTTTGTAAAACACAAAAATTTCAAAAAAAAACAGTATATAATAAATTTTAAAATTTCGAGGGGGGTTTGGGGGGTACCCCTCAGAAGTTTTTGGAATTGGAAGTCGCTTAATTTTCAAGGAAAAAGACAGAGTAAACAGTGGCGGCTCGTGAGTTAATTAATAGGGTGTTCACACATATAAAAATTAAAATTTCCAAAATATCTAAAAAGAGAAGGGATGGTTGATCAATATACATAAATCTAACTTCTTTAAAAAATGACGGTGCCACCCCCCGCTGAATCCGCCACTGAAAGGAAAGCTGTGCCTCAAAAGCGAAAGCCTCGGCACACGAAATCTGTGCGCACGGGAATCCAAAATGCGAGGACGTAAGCTCAATATTCCCCCGGCAAGCAGTCGGGGTTTCTTCGGAATCTCGTATTTTTTACGCTCGCACGTGCGGAAGAGGAAAGAAAAATAAGAGTTTATTCTTTTTTGGACTTCTTTCGCGTTTCCGGTAGTAAATTTTTCTTATTGAGTAGAGAAGGGGGGGGGAACATAATTCTGAGTATAAAAAAGAAATTGAAAATATATTTCCATTTATATTTATTAATTTTTACATTCGATTTTTGTTCTACTTTTTCTGTGGGTGTTCACGTGCTCCTATGGACGAGCCGCCACTGAGTGTAAATATCGTTACTGAGTTAATTAATACCGTTACATATTCCTCACCTGGCAACCAGTTTCCATATCAGCATAAAAACCAGGGAAGTACTCCTTGTCAGTGCACTCAAAGGACGACATTGGTATTTCTTCATAGTCGGGAAAGTCCACCCCAGGTATTCCCCGGATTGACCCAGCTGACAAGGGATGTTTGACTTCATCTTGAACATTCTCTTCTTCAGTACGAGATTCGGCGGTTAGTTCTTGGTCAGCAGAAGGCCCATCTACTGGAGGCTTGTAGTCGGTAAAAGGTACATCTACTTCAGTTTTTTCTTCTGGTAATGTCTGAGTGTCTTTATTGGACTCGATGGGTTTTATCAATGGAGTGGCTGGAATTACCCTGTATACCCTTGTCAGCTTTTTCACTGGGGTCACTTCGGGTTCCGAAACCTCCTTCAGGTCGCTTTCGGAAAACTCCTGAGGTTCGAAACCCTCGAAAACTTCATCCGATTTCTTCGGTTCAGGCTGATCAGGTGGTCCGAATAAATCTGGAACATGAAAAATTTGTTTAGATTTCATGTGCCGGGAAAGTTGGCGAAATTGTCCTCATTGTGATAAACAATATGTTTTATTTTAGTTTAATTTATAGAATCACGTGAGTTTACTTTGAATATCCGTGTAATATAAAACCGAAAATATATTTGTTTTATTATTGTACGTTTGTGTTCTATCTATTTTGTATTTATTATTGTTTTTTTTTTCATTTCTTTTTATCACTTCGTATTATACCCCAGATGACTAACACCCCAGATGATTAAAACCCCAGATGACTCATATACAGTAGGTTCTCCTATAACGCGATTAATGTGTCACGCGTTATAGGAAAATCGCATTATGGGAATTCGCGTTGTATGAAGAAACCTCTCCTACAACGCGAATTCTAGGTAAGAATAATGACCTCAAGTATGCTACCTTAAGCGACACAATTGTTCGATTCCAAAGTTTTTACACCTAAATAACAGGACGTTCCATTTAATTATTTCACAGTCGCAGTTTCTTGAGGTTAAGGGCTAGAATAATTGTAAACATGTTAAAATTTATCGTCCAACCAACCAAATAACTTAAATATATTATAAAACAAACACGGGGGACGGATGGCCCGTTGGGTTTGCTCACCTGCCCTTCACGCCAGCAGTCTGCGCACTGCTCCGTTGTCAGTTCGATTCTTACCTCGCCCCCAAGGTTAACCCGTAACAGGGGAGGTGAGAAAATGGAACATACCAGGGGACGTGGGGTCTCACAGACCGCGCAACATTATATTTTTTTAAAAAATTTCTAATTAAGATATGATTCTGATATTTCAGTACATAGTTCTTGGAACATTTATCTCTTGATAGAAAAATATTTGTTAACTTTATGATAAAATAAAAGTTTTCACAGACAATTTTCCAAGAGCCTTAAATTTTTCGATAGAAACCACATGGTGCAGTAAATTCTTTATAACTTAAAATAAAACGCATCTATTATGAATTAATTGTTTTGCTTTTATTATTTAATATGTAATGCAAGTTTTAATTGGAAAAATATCATTGTAGAACAATACAAAAAAATTTTGACACTACCTGAAGTATCAGTTTTTCACCAGTGTTTTAGAAGCAAAAAATTTAAAATTTTTCATAGAAATCTTATTAATAGTAATCTTTACCACTCTAAAATCCCTCCCAACTTCATATAATATTTTTTAACTCTTCCGCATAACCCGGATCAGAAGGATAAATTAATATCCGCGGACCGAGCATCAAAGCCAAGCGCGTACTAAGTCTGGACGAAAACCGTTACACTGAGTGGGACCTGAGGTCTGCTGGACCGCGTGGGAAAGAATTTGTGGAATTTCGAACGGATGTTTTCGGAAAAACTTGCTGATAAGAAGGGGTCAGTCTCAAGGTCATGTAAGGGGAAGGTAGGAGAAAATTCTATTCAATTCGACCCAGCATGTGGTAGGGGGAAGGGGAGGGAAATGTTACGCGGTCTGTGAGACGTCACGTCCCCTTCTACGGGTTAATAGAATAAGATAAGGTTGGCTCTTCACATAGGAACGAAAATTCGTGTGACGTACTGCTCTCCAGCCGATTACGTAATTCGCGTGATACCCCAGCTTCTCCTTCGATTGGGTCAGATAAAATAGGATTTTTTTTTGACAGGAGAGAGGGAAATTTAAATTTTGATCCACCAATTCAGTTTTTAAGCATTTAAGATATGAATCTAAAATGGTTTTCGTTTTAGATTAAATTGATATTATAGCTTCATGTTGATGAATATCTATTGCTAATTTGAAGTAAGAAACCGAAGTAGATCGTCCCAAAGGCAAGAGGAATCCATAAATTAGTTTTAGGAACATATTAATTTCTTTTAGATTAAAAGCAATTTTGATTTGGGAGGGACAATATATTTCTAGCTCCCTTCATGGAAACTGAAAAGAGTTGAAATAAAATAATAAAAGCAATTTATAGACTTAATGATTATATTATTAAAGCTTGGCAATATTTTTTAATTATTATTATGTATCATTTTTTAATTTCAAGACTATTCAAATTTTACACTAAAACAGGATCAATGTGACCTCACCTTGGAGATTTTATAAAATGATCATATCGTAACTTTGGAACACTGATCCAACTTCAAAACTAACCGTTTCAGTTCGAGTTTCTTTCGGCGATCGTATGTGGGAGTCGGCAAGTTGGTGAAGGTTTATACCCAATAAATTATCTCCTTCATGTTTGTCATGTTTAATCAAAATTGAATTCGAAATCAACAAATTATTTGATTTTTTCTTCATGTAATTATCACTTAGAATCTAAGTGATCATTTATTATCATCTGATTATGTGATTGTTTTAACACTGATCAATATGTCTTAGATAGATCAGTGTTACTACAATCATAATCAGAATATAAGATACATTAGAATAATAAATTCAGTGAGATCAGATCAATTAGTTCCTAATAAACTAACTTTGAATTTTAATAAATTAGTAATAAAGGCGATTAGTAGCGTAATCAATTTTATACAAACCATACAAAAGAAGAACAACCCAAAAATAATTTGAGGATATTTTAGTGATCTAAAAGTATCGGATTGTAACTAAATACTGCTTTAAAAAACGGTATTTTCTTTGTACAGTGGAAGCTCTTATAGCGACCTGCTCTTATAAAAATACTCTCTTATAAAGACCCAAAAATTAGTCTCTATAAGAGCACTTTTGTGCTCTTATAAAGACTAATCTTCGAATCGATTCAGTTTATCGAATACTTTTCTGGATAGGTTTGTGTGCGTCACACCAGAATTAGCCAATAAACAAATATCAGAGTATGACAAACAGCACCAAGTAACGATCGCATCTTCTTCTCGCTTGCTTTCGCCCGGGGTAACCGGCTACAATCCCAAACGAAACCTTTCGCTACCTAATGTCCTTGTTGATTTTAGACTTTAAATTTATTAGCGTATTCATTTATCTTTCTTTATTTCGATTTTTTTACTTATATTTAAAACATAAATTTTTCAAATTGCATGCAGATGCAGGTGAAATTGATGTAATAAATTTTGTTAAGCATCAGACCTTTCTAAGGAAGCTAAGCTATGCAATAAATTAATATCAAATCAAAATTTAAAAAGCAAATATTTATACTTTGTAAAATATTGATCTTAAACTTTATATAAATTAAAATAAAAGCAAAAAATAAGGTAATATAACATGAAATTGGAAGTATCAAGACTTCATAAAATAAGAAATAATTGTTTAAAGTGAGGAAAGATCAATTGGATGATTCAAACTGTGTTCTAAATCCCAATGATATCGTTTTCAGGTTGAGATTTCCTCCAGACTTTATAAATTAGTCTACTAAAAATACATCATTGAGGGAATTTAGTCCACCTTCCCGAAAAGCATCAAAATTGATAGTTTAGCTTAACGAATTTATTGCTTTTAAACGAGTGATATTCTACATCCGAGTGTATCACTCGAAGTTTGCTCTTATAGCGGCAAAAGACTCGGTACGGATTAATTACGCTATAAGAGCTTCCACTGTATTTAGAATTTTCTAAAATACAGACAGTGGGAATTTGTTTAACTTTTAAAATATTGTTACAAATCTATCACTATTGATTTAAGTAATGAACCTCCGTAATTATGCATAGGAATCAGTTTTAAATTTCATAGTTTTTAATTTTAATTTTCATAGTCTTTGTGTCAGGAAAAATTCTGTTGTGTCTGTCTTCCTTGACAAAGGTGTATAAGCGGATCCTTGAGATCAAGCACACATACCGGAAAATATATGTAACCCCAAAACCCAACCCAACCCAAAACAAACACTGGGGGACGGATGGCCCGTTTGGTTTGCTCTCTACCTTTCACGCCAGCGGTCTGCGCACTGTTCCGTCGTAAGTTCGATTCTTACCTCGCCCCTGGGTGTATTTTCCTTCTTTGTGTCAGTAAAAATTCTGTTGTGTCTGTCTTACTTGACGAAGGTGTATAAGCGGATCCTTGAGATCAAGCACACATACCGGAAAATACAGGGTGGTTCATGGTACAAACTTCTAGGGGTGTTAGAGTACACCTAGACGAACAAGAATTGGTATAGGAAGGGGGGTCGCAGATACGCCGTTAAAGAGCTAGGACCTAATGTAGTGCGGGTGCGTTTCAAAAGGCCGTTTTTAGAAGGGCCGTGTGACGAAACAAATCATAATAAAATGAAAAACATTATTGCATGAGGCACAGGAATATCCGTACTACTTAAATCCTCAATGTGATAGAAATTGGACCACTTGCTAA
Organism: Tetragnatha montana; assembly: GCA_963680715.1. Taxonomy (NCBI): domain Eukaryota; kingdom Metazoa; phylum Arthropoda; class Arachnida; order Araneae; family Tetragnathidae; genus Tetragnatha; species Tetragnatha montana. Next base: position 56,462,677 of record OY796676.1, on the reverse strand, counting down.
ACCGTGGGGTGAGTTTTAAAACGTGCAATATTCATCTTTTAGCCAAAGAATGGAGTTCCCTTAATGGTACTTAGAAAAATGATGATCGGGGAAGGAATTTTCAATGATCATACAGTTCCAATAATCAATGTATGATCATTGAAAATTCCTTCCCCGATCATCATTTTTCTAAGTACCATTACACTAATGTAAGGGATAAATAATGTAAGGGATAATGTCTAAAATAAATATATTTATGGAAAGGCTAAAATAAATGGTTTCCATGGAAACAGAGCTGAAATTATTTCATTGTTTCATGGGGCATGGTTTACTAGACTTATACATTCACTAAATTTTTATTGTTAAGTACTAGAAAACCGTTTTTACTAAGAAGTTGGGTATCATGATAAAAGAAAAATGAGATTTTTCAAGCATTTTATTATTTTGATAAAAATGTTTTTATTTTTGGAGGTGTAGGATCATGCAAATAAAACTGGATTCTTTATCATTTTTGAACATAAAATAAATTAGGTATAGTTAAATATTTTGCTTTGGCGGCGGGAGTTGTTGACTGAATTACACATAGGGATTATTTTTTGATTAAATTAATATCATTTTTGGAAAACGATAGAAACTTCATATACGGTTTGTAACATCCTGTAGGAAATTATTCCCAAGGGGCTCAAAGAGGGTTGTGATTTTTACTTCCTAAGTTTTTATCAAGTGATTTATAAAAACCGAAGCGTAATTTTTGAAAAGGACATCGGAAATACTTCATAGAAATTTTGTTTAAGATTTTAAACTATAAATTTCAAAAGACTGAAGATTTCAATTGGATTGTTCTTTTACAGCCACAGTAAAATGCGGGACGGGATACGTTAGGGTATATTTTCATAGTAAGAAACCGGGATGAAAAAGACGACGGGGACGATGGGATGATAAGTGATTGCTAACCAGGAAAAGAAAAACCATAAAACTCAATAAACCTGATGTTTTAAATTGGATTGTTCTTTAACAGCCAAAGTTAACAGCGGGGCGGGATGAGTTAGGGTATATTTTCAAAGTAAGGAACAGGGAAGAAAAACACGACGGGGGTGACGGGATGATAAGTGACTGCTAATCCAGAAAAAGAAAAGACATATAACTTGATAAACCTGATGATTTCAATTTGATTGTTCTTTACAGCGAAGGTAACAGCCAAATTTAAATGCGGGACGGGATGAGTTAGGGCATATTTTTACAGTTAAGAACTGGGATGAAAAAGACGACGGGATGACAAGTTCCAGAAAAAGAAAAGACATAACTTTTTAAAATATTTAAGAATTAACTCAACCCGTGCAAGGCCGGGTAAGTCAGCTAGTAAGGTAATATAGTCCAGTAACCAGGCAGTTTTTTCAGGAAAAAAATCTGTTGAAAAAGTTTTTTTCAACAGTTTTATATGTTTTCGAGGGTGCTGAATCCGAATATGAACTTTGCATACAAAATTTCAAATGACATTTTGGTGAAAATTCGAAAAAACCTTCTAATTTCTTCCCATTTTTTAGTTTTTTGCTTGTAGAACGGAAAGAGTGGAAAGAACGGAAAGTATGTCTGATGAAAATGTTAAATATAGAAAATAAAAAGGATAAAACAATCTACAAAATTGTTAATTACAACTTTTTTGTCAGACCAATAATTTAGCCTTTAAAGCGCACTAAAAATCTGGCAATATTCACCCCTGAGGCAGAAAATTCACCATATCTTCTGTAAAAAAAGTCACATTTTGATTTAAATAAATAGGAAACACTACTTTAATAATTTCTTATATGATTTAATCTTAATTTCTATCCCAATGATTATTAATTAAATTAATTATTCTTCAGTATCTTCCCCCAGAAACGTTTTTATTAGCAACTAGCTGATTTGCCCGGCCTTGCACGGGTGGGAGTGTATAAAATTATTTTTTATGCTCTCTCAAGTTGCACGTCTGTTGTTTGTTGTTTCTTATGCCACTTGGAATATCCAAGCTCCATCCGCAAAGCGTACAGGATTTAAGGCAAAGGGGGTGCGGCTCCTGAGAAAGTGAGGCCCATGAAATGGCAGGAGTCCGACTTAAGCCTCGGATGATAGATGTCGCCACCATCTATCACCACCTCGGACCCACAGATTTAACGAGCACGTACTCCGCTTATACTCGGTGGGTCTTCAGCGGTGTCGGGAATCGAACCCGGGACCCTCCGATCCCGAAGCCGATGCCGTAACCACTAGGCTCCCCACGGCCGACAAGTTTCTGTATCAGGAATTACCAATTTATCCCGGTGTACCTGGCGCCTTTTTCCTCCCAGTGTTCCCAGTACTTTTCATTCCGGAGTTCCCGGTACCTTTTTCATCCCGTAGTTCCCGGTACCTTTTCCATCCCGGTGTACTCGTTACCTTTTATATCCCGGTGTTCCCGGCGGTAACTTTTTAATCCCTGTGTTCCCGGTACATTTTTCATCGGCAAAATATTACTTCATTATCAGGAAAAAATCCCGCAGAGGAATTTAGTCAACAACTTCAAAAAAAAAAAATTGATAATGCTCCCATTCGGCTATTTTGACGAATTTCCCGGTAAATAAATAAAAACAATAAAAACAGCCACATAAAGAAAAGGTATTTAACATTCCTGCTGTTAAATTGAAAAAAATCTTGTTAAGCTATCATGGAAAAATAATAATGGAGAATGAAAATCGATCTAGTTTTTATTACCAACTTTCTTAAAAAAAAACTACACTTAAATAATAGAGCATTCGCACATGACGTCACTTGGAGGACAAAATCAACGTTGCTAAGGCAGTTGTTAGGCAGAGTCATGTGATGAAAATATCTATTCAAGTTTTGTTTCTATAAAGATAATTTTAATAGCCTAAACTTTCAATTTCAACTTAAAGTTTCATGGAAAATGAAGTTTTTAGTAAGAAAATACTGTCAAAAAGTTTTTTTTCAGGATAGATTTCAATTTTTTAAATTATTAATTAACTTTTTAAAACAATTTTAGTCCGGTTTCATCTTTAAAAACTTTGTTTTATGCTTAAAATTGCTTTTGTTGAATTATTTGCAACAATGCGAGTTAAACAGGTCTTCTTTAACGGAGAAGTAAGGATATTTTTGATAAAAGGGTAAAAGGGGGTGAAGGGGTGGTTTTAGAACTTTGAAACCGGTGCCATTACCTTTCCCCCTTCCCCATACTTCTGTGTACCAAGTTTGGTTCAAATCGATCGGGTAGTTTGGGAGCAATTAAGCCAAATCTGTGTCGGACAAACCCAGGAACCCAGGCAGGCAGGGACACCTTGATTATATATATAGAGATGAAAAATTCATTTGCTTGTTCATTTTTATTTGTGTAAGGAACCAACTTCCACTGAAAGTTTTTTGTTAAGTATTAACAACTTTACTTTCGATCTTTGCTTCGCTCCCTCCCCTTTCTCAAAAATATAATTTAAGGCAAGTTATTTATAGAAAATTAAATGCTCGTTCACGTGGTGTAAAATTTTTGTTGATAGAGTGAATATTTTTCATTTTGTAGAGGGTAGAAGCGAGCGTAGAAGCGAAAGGCCAAAAAATGGCTGTTTTTCAGCGCGCTCTCGCGGCCAAACTATTGGTCTGACAAAAAAGTTCTAATTGACAACTTTGTAGATTGTTTTATCTTCTTTATTTTCTATATTTAACATTTTCATGAGAAACCCATACTTTCTATTCTACAAGTAGAAAATCAAAAAAAGGGGTGAAATTTTAGGGTTTTTTCGAATTTTCACCAAAATGCTATTCGAAATTTTGTATGCAAAGTTCAGATTCGGATTCAGAACCCTCGAAAACATATAAAACCTTTGAGAAAAAAAAACTTCCGGATTTTTTTCCTGAAACACCACTTTTTTGACACCTGGTTACTGGACTAATTGTAGTTTTTGTCAAATAATTCTTTAGGGGTCTGCAAACTATACTAAATATGAATTCTTAACAATTAAGGTAATGCTTTTACTGTTTTTGTCTTATTTTACTTTATGAATTTTCTAAGTAGTTATGGTTCTCCTACAATAAATTGACACAGATTAGAAATAAAAAGTATATAATCAATTTAATTTTAAAAGAAAATTTACTTGAGTTATTTATGACTTCTGATTACACGATGGTAAGAAATTATAACAGCTTTGGAAAACAATCAAAAACTTTAATAACGAAAACTACTTTTAAAAAGTATATTGTGAATTATTCTATTTTACATTTAAGTTGACATAGATTAGAGATAAAAGGCATATAATCAATTTAATTAATACATAACATTTTAATCGAATTATTTATGACTTCTGACTACATGATATTAAGAAATTATAACAGCTTTGGAAAACAATCAAGAGCTTAAATAACAAAAACTGTTCGTAAAAAGTATATAGTGGTTTATTCTACTTTAATTTTTTTTTTGTTTCAAAAGATTTGATAATTTTGTGTGATTCCAATTTTGACATGATAAAGCCATGCAGAGATATTTTTAACTCCTCTGAGGGAGTATTTCACTCCTTGAAAATCAGAAATACTCTTTAAAAAACTAGCCAGGAGTATTTTCACTCTTTGAATTTTCACAAAGGTTTAGCTTAAAAAATCCATGCTTGCATTCGTTGCCCTTCTGAGTCGTTTCGAGGAGTGTAGGATAGGATATAATGAAATGAACTGTAAAAATATGTAAATTTTAATAGTTAGCTTAGATTATAAACGTATTATAAGTGGTATAGTCATTGATCTTGGCCTTTGAGTGAATTTGCTCAAAACAGGAGGCGAGTAGCCAAAACACTGTTCTGTCTCTATTTGTGAACCCCTTTTTGGTTTCAGCCTAGGCACCCTAATTATCATACTTTTTTTAAATTTAGTACATATTTTATATTTAGTATTTTTTTTTATTCATTGTTCCGATGCTTAGAGAGTTTGATTGCGGTTTTCGTGTCTGTATAAATGAAGGTTTATGCTATTTCCGTATTTCACTCCTCATAATTGAATTTCACTCCTCCTTATAAAGTCAAGGAGTATTTTTACTCCTCCAAAAAAATCCTGGGAATAACACTGGTTGCATGGCATTTTCATAAATGTCATGAGTGGTTCATCCTCCTCAGAGCCGCTTTTTACAATATCAACCAAGTGTTCCAATTCACTGTCTTGCATGTGTTTGGTCAAAGGAGGCTCAGTCACTTGCCACTTTTGCCACTTTAAAATATTTATGTAGTCCGCAGCAGCGAATTCTATACCTGGGATATTAAATTTTCTTATTTGAGCAGAAGGTTGATATCGACTTAATTTAGCTATTACTCACTTAGTGCTCTCAAATACAAATTTTTGATGTCTGACAGGGTCCATTCGGTTGTAGAGTTTTCGGTTTGTACTTCTGAAAATAAAAAAAAACAGGTTAACAAAAATTACAGGCACACACTTTTTCAAAATTTGGGTGTCAGAATATTAAGTGAAATATTCTAAAACATTAACCCCTAAAAAAGATAAAAAATAGGCTGTTTGCTGCAACGTAAATATGAGGATTTCATATAACTAGGGGGCTATCGCTCGCCAACCATTTTGTTTATAAAAAGTGGATCACGATGTCCAAAAGTTTGAAAACCTGTGTGATTCATCAAATTGTCGTATCGTAAAGTGCAGATAAGTGGAAACGTTTCTTAAGGGCTTAATGTGTAGATGCATGTGGAGATTCTTACATTCATTCAAACTTTTTGGAAAGTAAATAGGGTTTTAAGATCGTTAGAAGTGAGTATATATTAATATTGTCACGGAGGAATAAATAAAAGTCTATTTCATTAAAAGAATTTATTAAGATTTAAAATAATTTATTAAGATTATAATAAATTAAACTCTTAAGCCAGCAGAGCGAGTGATTATCTGTTACCACTGAAAACTTTCTTCCAAAGATGTAAGGTCTAAATTTGGTTATAGCCCATACTACTGCCAAGCATTCCTTTTCGGTTGTAGAATAATTAGACTCCGCCGGGGATAAAGTCCTAGAAGCGTAAGCAATCGGCTTTTCTACATTCCGTTGAACCTGTACTAAAACTGCCCCTATACCATATCCACTAGCGTCCGTGTGGATCTGAGTGTCTGATTCAGCATCAAAATATCCCAAAACAGGTGCGCTTGTCAACACTGACTGTAATTTAGCAAATTCCCTTTGTTGTTCCTCTTGCCATTTAAACTTAGCGTCCTTCTTCAAAAGCTTGTTTAAAGGTCTTGCCAAATCTGCAAATCCCCTCACAAAACGTCGGTAGTATGAGCATAATCCAAGGAAACTTCTAATATCAGTGTGAGATTTAGGAATGGGGAATTCCATGACTGCTTTGGTCTTCTCGGGATCAGGGCTAATTCCATCCTTATTTAAGTGTTCCAAAATGGTCAACTGGGTTTTCCCGAAGCTACATCTCTCCGAGTTCAAGGTGAGTCGGGCGCTGCGTATGCACTCCAAAACTTGCCCCAATCGGCTTATATGCTCCTCAAATGTAGATGCATAGACAATCACGTCGTCCAAGTAGCACAAACAGATATTCCATTTAAGGCCCCTCAGAAGACTGTCCATCATCCTCTCGAAGGTTGCCGGTGCATTACAAAGCCCGAAAGGCATTACCTTGAACTCATATAGGCCATCTGGTGTAATAAAAGCTGTTTTTTCTCGGTCCCGATCATCCACTGATATCTGCCAGTATCCGGATTTCATGTCCAATGAAGAGTATATCTTTGCTCCAGAAAGGCAATCAAGTGCATCGTCAATACGTGGAAGAGGGTACACGTCCTTCTTTGTGATCCTGTTGAGTCGTCTATAATCCACGCAGAATCTCCACTTGCCATTCTTTTTCTTAACCAGAACCACAGGCGAAGACCAAGGGCTAGCGGACGGCTCGATGATTCCCATATCCAACATTCTATCCACCTCCTCCTGGATAATATGACGTTCGGCTAGGGACACCCTGTACGGTCTATGCTTCAGTGGAGCGTTATTTCCCGTGTCGATTCTGTGATTTACCTCATTCATTGTGTGAAGGGGTTTATTTCCCAGGTCAAAAACATCAGAAAAGGTCTTTAATAGATCAACCAATTTTTCTCTTTCAGCATCAGCAAGTTCTGTATTGACAAGGCGTCTCAGTTCATCCTCCAAGTTTGCACGATCTTCTTCGGGGACGGGAGGGCAGGGAGCACCACCCAAAGGGCACAAATTACCGTCTTCTTCTGGTTTTAAGTCAAGAGACCTCAAGTCGTCACCCTCTAATGGCGTTATTTCAGCTATGCACATTCCCTTAGGTATACAGACTTCCACTATTGAGGCCGGCAACCATAAATCCCTTTCCAGCACAGCCTCCCTCCTCGCAGACACCACAGCAACACCCCGGTCCACACATTTGTTTCTAACCGAAATACCAAAAATTCAAAAACACTCGCCTTATCGTCCAGCTCTATTCTCAACGAACACCTACCAAGAGGAACTACAACTTTTCCATTCGCCGTGCGAAGCACAGGCCCAGGCTCACTAAACAGGTTTCTTCAATTTACGTCTGAGGTCTTCGGATACCACCGAATAGTCAGCTCCCGAATCTACAAGAGCCCTCACCATGGCCGATCTTCCAACCCTCACCCATACATAATTATTTTCGTTCAATTTGACGGCAGAACAGCTGGGAGGATTTTCATTTACAGCGGCCCTACCTCCAGTACAGGGTGCCAGAGCTAGTTTTCCTCAAAGTTCCGAGACGGCGAAGGACTGGAACGGCGAACTGGTGATAGCGACTGTCTATGAGCGTTGTAGCGCCTGGGAGAGAGGGTTCACTCTCGGTATGGTCTAAAGTGTCCGTTACCTGCAAGGTGGTCGACTTCCTGCAAAGAATCTGAATCCGATGGTCGTCGGTCACGCCTGAAGTCATCATAGCGGTATCCACCAAACAACTGGTCCCTTTGTCGATCTCAGCACTACATGTCCCGGCCGCCCACAGTAAAAACAGACTGGCAGGTTTCGGCTGGTGCTCCAAAGGTCGGTCTTCCTCGGTGACTGTGACGGATAAGAGTCCCTGTCATGGCCCGTATCTCTCATGGCCCAAGCTGGGTTTCTAGAAGGTGCGAAATTTCTCACTTCTCTTGGTTCCTTTGATGGGAAGTCACGGCTTATAGGTGCAAAACTCCGCCTAATATTCCTCTGAATGTGCTCCACCAAGGCCTCCTCTTGACATTTTGAAGCTTGAGGTAAGATCCTTTGAAGCTCCTCACGGACAATTCTACGGATCAAGGATGCCATACTGATGTTTTCCTCTTCTAGCGAGGACAAGGGGGCGACATTTGGCAACCTCTCAAATCGCCGCTGTACCCTTCGTCGCTGTCCGGCCTCGATATCTCGACACTGATCTATAAATGACGAGACCGTCTTAAGGTCTCTTATCAACAAAATTCGGTAAAAGTCCTCAGAGATACCCTTCATTAGATGATCAATCTTTTCCAGGTCGTTCATGGATGGGTTTACGACACGACATAGACTCAAAACATCTAGTATGTAAGATTCAGAGGACTCACTGGGAAGCTGTGCCCTCCGTCGAAGTGTCTCCTCCTAAGGATTTCGTGAAAGAATCCTCGAAGTCTTTCCAACAGCCAAATTAATCTTCGTTATTCTCGAACCACTTCAGGGTGGTACTTCCGAGGTAAAAGCTGACGTTCGCGAGGCACATCATCTCGTCCCATGCGTTGCACCTGGCGATTCTTTCGTAGTTTCTCCTCCACCTCACCGGATCCTCACCCGGTGCCGCATTATATACGCAGGGCTCACGGGGTGCCTGACAGGTGAAGACGAACGGTGATGTCATGGTTCCCACTTCTGTTTTGGGAGACATAGCCTTTCTTCTTGTAGGAGGCGGCAAGAGTCCAAAAAGTGGAGGCAGCCCCTGCTGGCGAAGACTCTGTCGGGCTTCCGTTGCTCTTGTACCCGGCGCTTCCACCAAATGTCACGGAGGAATAAATAAGTCTATTTCCTCCTAGGATTTATTAAGATTTAAAATAATTGTAAAGGTAAAAGTTAGTAACCAATCTAGAAACACTACAAGACCATAAAATGTACAAATCTCAAACCGGAACGAAACACAACCACAACTTATATAGGAGTTAGATACAACTGTCCCTGAGGCCAACACTGATTCCACAAATACTCCTGTACGTCTTTCATACGGCACCTAGTCTTAGAACTCGATCCCGATCTACTGGAATCGAACCTCGTGGCAATATATAGTTTTATACCCTTTGAAAATTACAAAAAATTGAATTAAATGTATAAACAAACAAGAATATAAAAAGCACGAACAAATACGGACCATCTTTTGTGATCTCTTTGCCTGAAGATTGACTCTCGGCAATTCGTTCTTCGTTCGCTAAATAGACGTCCAGGAAATCAGCTGAAAAAAAGGGTCAAACCGGGTAAAAATTGCAACATTTAGTTTTTCAACAGTTTTAACTTGGGAATAGTTTCAATAATAACATACTAAAATTCGGACAAAATCGGTCCATGGGAAGTTTAATTTTTTTAAATTTTTAAAAAATGGCCGAAATAAAAAATTCAAAAAATCAATTAATACACTGCTGGCCAACCAAAATGGTACGCCAAGAAGGAAAAAAGATATCAAATCCAAATTTATTTCTGTGATTACAAATAGTATCAATGGTAATTGATTAAAAATACAGCCTTCCTTGAAGTAGGGGACCGAGAAAATCCGAAATGAGTGTTGTGTCAATAGGTGTCCGTCCATATAACTGACTCTACCCGTCATGGAATTGATGGACAGGGGCTTTAAATAGGCTGTTGGGGATTGTCAGGCCATGGTCCCTCCCCACGTATGCAAAGTTCATCTGGTGTACCCTCGGACGTCGTATACCGGGCTAGGGGATTTCTCCTCATTTAGCAGACATGTTTTATGGACGTTGGTTCTGGAGAACGGGCTGGCCAGGGTAAACAATCAACTTGGTAGGTTAAGAATACAGCTTGGACATTGCATACAACATGTGGTTGTGCATTTTTCTTAGTAAAATTGTCCACCACCAAGGCCTGCAGGTAAAGGTGGAGAGTGGGCTAAAAAACCTCGAAGATGCAGCTGTGACTGGTAAATATACCGTTAATTCGTACTGAGGAGGTAGGGGTGTGGAATGCATGTCATTTTCAGATACAGTGGACAGTCCGTTTGGCATGCATAGCTTCAATAATCTTTCATTCTTCAGCACAGGATTTGGCGTTGGCAACAGTGCACCAAATGATGAAAGTGGACATCCTAATGACATGAAAATGTGTTTGTCAGCCTTGTGCTGAATACGTGAGCCACGTATATAAAAATAATTTTGAGGTTTATTTACAATGAAATTTAGAATACTATTTACAATTACAAATCATAAGCACCTCTTTCGTCGCGTAAGGGCGACTTTTGTCACGGTGACAAAGACAAAATTGTTGCTTTGGCTATTGAAGCACTTGAAGAGTGATTGAAGAGTGCGCGCACTAGGCGACGTGACAGTTGGCCGATTGCCAAGAATTTCTTTATAGGGATCCATTGTTTTCTAGTGATATTTTTGATACTAGTAATCCTGGTCGCCGTGACTTTAGTCATTCGTGCGCGCCCAGCCTAACTCTCGTAATCCTCCTCCTTCATTTCCTTTTTCTTTTCTAACAAAAACATCCTGCTTCTAGTGTTTATTGTAATTCGTGCTCTTCTGGACAATGCTTGGCATGCCGGCCTGACACCTCCCATCCTCAGAGTTTTCATTGCGTCTTCCAAGAAGACCAATATAAAATGTCCTCGTTGTTGAGCAGTAATATGAACTTCCAGTAGGTCTTGGCATCTCTCTCACCCTGACGATCTCCCATTCCCGTTCTTGAGAATCTCTGGATGAAAACCTCTTATGTAGCTTCCGCTCTAACATCTCTTAACGGCTTCACCGCTGTCCCTCGCATGCTTTGCTTCACCACACATAACAGGGACTTGCATTCATTGGACTTGCTCCATAAGTCTGACCATAACAACATTGACCATCAGGCAAGCGGCTCGGGAGTAAAGGAAACTGATCTAATTGGGACATAAACTGATCTCTCTTTGGCTCGGGACTGGAAGGGGATGCAATTGCTGCAGACTTCACCATATTCTTGTTCATCAAAGCTTACACACCTGTCAGCACCAAGGTTACTAATTTCCGCTTCTTCGGGTTCTGCATCGCCTTCTAATTCAACATCGTCTCCTGCATCTTCATTCTTCGCTACCCTCTTGATTTCATCCTGGTCTGCATCTTCAACATCTTTGTTCTTCTGTACAAGAGATACCCATCTCGAATCTTCCTTTTCGACATCATTCTTGTTATCAAACTTTACATCATCATTCTTGTTGTCGACATTTTCATCATCAGTCCTGCTGTCTTCATAAACACCTTCACTTTTATTTACATCTTCAGGATCATCATGGCTACCGCCTTGGTCATTACCATGATCCTGACCACCATATTTCACTACTTCATTATCCGAAGTATTCAGCTCGGAATTGTCATCAAACTCGTCATCATCCATATCAATGTCAGGAGTACTTTCTTCTCCGTCCGCCTCTTCTGCTTCCCCATGAACTACCTCGGAGTTCAAGACCTCTCTTACCTCTGCCTGGGCTGAGGTACCGTCAAGGATGTAGCTCATCGTATGGAGACATTCCACTGTTTTACTGAAAACCGTATCGCCCAGATCATACTCATCCTCTTCAAAGACATTATCAGTCATGGAATCCGAATCTTTACAAGTTTCGCTTGCGTCACTCTCGTTAGTACTTTTGTTTAGCTCCTTAAATTTTTTACTTAATCTAAGTTTCCAAAGATCTATCTTATCTCTATACTCCCATACAACCTCATACTCGGCTGCAAAATCTTCGGTTTTCAATAAACTTTTGATATTCAAATCTGACTCACTTAATTGGTCTGATTTCACTAACCGCAAATCTAACTATTCTCCCACCTCGTTCACATCTTGGTTAAGAGCAATCTCTTCTTCTATCTTCGTAATCAACTTCGTTACACTTCTTCTTATAAACTTCCTTTCCGTCTTTAGCATTTCCATCTTCGCCAACAAACTTCTAAGGGTATGGGGCTAATCCTAATATTCCACTTCAATGACACCAATTTGTCAGCCTTGTGCTGAATGCGTGAGTTTCTTTTATCGTAATTAAGGTTAGCTACGTATATAAAAATAATTTAGAGGTTTATTTACAATGAAATTTAGAATACTATTTACAATTACAAATCATAAGCACATCTTTCGTCGCGTAACTCTCGTAATCCTCCTCCTTTATTTCCTTTTTCTTTTCTAAAGGGGCCCACAGACGAGCAACTTGGTCGTCAACCGGGTTGTCAATTTGCGAAGTTTGCAACCAAGTTGGCCGTCTGTGGGGAAGTTGATGATTGAATTTCAGGTTGATGATCTGATCGTCAACTTGGTGGGCGGAGCTTAATCGGAACATGTTATTAGGAAAATAAAAAAACTAAGCATTAAAAATTAAAATAATATAATTCTAGCACGAGAGAATAATTAAATAAAATATAATTTTGCATTTAAAGTACCAAAATATATTAATTTGTTACAACCTCATTATTTTTTTCTTCATTGTTTACATTCTGGTTGACGACCAGGTTGGCCGTCTGTGGGAAAAGCATCAACCTGGTTGACAACCGGGTTGACGACCAAGTTGCTTGTCTGTGGGCCCCTTAACAAAAACATCCTGCTTCTCGTGGTTATTGTAATTCGTGCTCTACTGGACAATGCTTGGCATGCCGGCCTGACGGGGTTTCTGAGCAATTAACGCTTTTCCTCGCAGCATCCCGATGATTGGATATTAATTTAGAGACAGCGTAGAGAGAGTGCGGTCAGCTGTTGATTTTGATGGGGTCAAACTTTTTTGTACGCAGGTTAACAGAGTGAGGATCCATATGATTCCTTTCCTGCACTTCCTTAGAGCGAATTTCCGGTACATTTACCAGCCACAGCTGCATCTTCGAGATTTTTAGCCTACTCTCCGCCTTTACCTTCAGACCTTGGTGGTGGACAATTTTCCTGAGAAAAATGCACAACCCCATGTTGTATGCAATGTCCAAGCTGTATTCTTATCCTACCAAGTTGATTGTTTACCCTGGCCAGCCCGTTCTCCAGAACCAACGTCCATAAAACATGACCGCCAAATGAGGAGAAATCCCCTAGCCCGTTATACGACGTCCGAGGGTACACCAGATGAACTTTGCATACGTGGGGAGGCACCATGGCCTGACAAACCCCAACAGCCCATTTAAAGCCCCTGTCCATCAATTTCATGGCGGGTAGAGTCAGTTATGGACACCTATGGAAACAACACTAATTTCTGATTTTCTCGGCCCCCTTACTTCAAGGAAGGCTGTATTTTTAATCAATTACCATTGATACTATGTGTAATCACAGAAATAAATTTGGATTTGATATCTTTTTACCACGTTTTTATTAGGTCGCTTTATTGTTGTCTGTCTGTCTGTCTGTTCGGGTGGAATTTAGAAATCGATTTTGAACTAACTTCCCGAAGAGGTAGAGACTTGAAATTTTGAACACAGTTCAGATCTGGATGACAATGCGATACTATCTCGTTGTTTTGGTTAAATTGGCTTCCCCTGAACCCCCAGGGGGGCATATTTAGAAATCGATTTTCCCGATGAGGTAGAGACTTGAAATTTGGAACACAGTTCAGAACTGGATGACAATGCGATATAATCTCGTTGTTTTGGTTAAATTTGCTTCCCCTGGACCCCCAGGGGGGCTTCTTTAGAAATCGATTTTCCCGATGAGGTAGAGATTTGAAATTTGGAACACAGTTCAGAACTGGATGACAATGCGATATAATCTCGTTGTTTTGGTTAAATTTGCTTCCCCTGGACCCCCAGGGGGGCTTCTTTAGAAATCGATTTTCCCGATGAGGTAGAGATTTGAAATTTGGAACACAGTTCAGAACTGGATGACAATGCGATATAATCTCGTTGTTTTGGTTAAATTTGCTTCCCCTGGACCCCCAGGGGGGCTTCTTTAGAAATCGATTTTCCCGATGAGGTAGAGACTTGAAATTTGGAACACAGTTCAGAACTGGATGACAATGCGATATAATCTCGTTGTTTTGGTTAAATTTGCTTCCCCTGGACCCCCAGGGGGGCTTCTTTAGAAATCGATTTTCCCGATGAGGTAGAGATTTGAAATTTGGAACACAGTTCAGAACTGGATGACAATGCGATATAATCTCGTTGTTTTGGTTAAATTTGCTTCCCCTGGACCCCCAGGGGGGCTTCTTTAGAAATCGATTTTCCCGATGAGGTAGAGACTTGAAATTTGGAACACAGTTCAGAACTGGATGACAATGCGATATAATCTCGCTGTTTTGGTTAAATTTGCTTCCCCTGAACCCCCAGGGGGGCTTATTTAGAAATCGATTTTCCCGATGAGGTAGAGACTTGAAATTTGGAACACAGTTCAGATCTGGGTGACAATGCGATATTATCTCGTTGTTTTGGTTAAATTTGCTTCCCCTGAACCCCCAGGGGGGTCTTATTTAGAAATCGATTTTGAACTAACTTCCCGATGAGGTGGAGACTTGAAATTTTGTACACAGAACTAAAAAGCAGAAAATAATTTATTAAATAAAAAAAACTTTTTAAAAACCACGTTTTTAAAATGCACTAAAAAGTATAAAATAATTTGCTTCTAACTCCTTGAAAAACGAAAAACGTGGGGCTCATGCAATAATATTTACAACTACTACTCTATTGGCCACTCTATTTACTAATATATCCACAATAAATAAAAAAAAATAAGAAGCATAAAGAGTACCGAGAGAAGCTGTTGAATTAAATATCTTATGCATGAGGCCCACGTTTTTCGTTTTACAAGGAGTTAGAAGCATAAAAACGTGGTTTTTAAAAAGTTTTTTTTATTTCCTTCTTGATGTACCATTTTGGTAGGCCAGCAGTGTAGTAATCGAGACTTATGATACATATTCATAGACTATTTTTCAGTGCTGAATATGAATAGTCCATTTAGAATTTAAAAAGTTTAAAATTTCAATTGTAAAAATTATTTGAAAAATTGGATATTTGAAAAAAAAAAATAAAACATCGCTAAAAACCACAAAATAACTGCAAAAGAAGTAATTCAAACGGTTTTCCCTTAGAAATGACTTAAATAATAACATACTAAAATTGGAAGAAAAAAAATCGGACAATAAAAAGTTTAATTGTTTTCAAATTTTTAATTTTTTTGGCCTCATCATTAGTTAATTAATGAATCTCTCTATTCTAAAAAAGTTTTTGGTGAACGGTTTCCAGAGAAAAACGTTTTAGTTTCTGATCCGATATGGTATCAAAATGTCCGGATTCTTTCGAGGATGTGCTGTGCATAAAGCTATTGGATTTTTTTAAAAAATTCTCAATTTTAAAATATTTCCATTTTTTTAGATTACGGATACGCGCGGTCGCAGTTACAAAGAAAGTACTGCCAAACAACTTATAATGCAACCAATCTCAACAACCAATTGACGCCATATTTTTTATGAAACAAAATTTTTCACGTTTTAAAAAAGTACTTCCTAAATTAAACATCATTCAAAGCTTGATAAAAGTATTAAAAAAACTAACGTTAATTGCATCTATTTTCTACTAAAACTTAACACATTTTGTCAAAAATTCATTATTTTTAGTCTGATAATCGAAATAGAGCATTTTCAATCACATGACTCGGCCTAACAACGGCCATAGCAACGTTGTTTTTGTCATCCAGTGACATCATGTACGAATGCTTCTATTGGAGGCTTCTAGTTCCCGCCCCTAACAACAGCCTTAGCAGCGTTGTTTTTGTCCTCCAAGTGACGTCATGTGCGAATGCTCTATTAATTGTAAACATTAAATGTCATATAGGTTTTGCCTCTTATTATTTTTAATGGCTTTCAATGATATTGTTTAACAAGTCAAGGTTTTAAAAAATATGAATGATAAAGCACTAGGTATTCTATCGAGTTACTAGGCGGTACAATATCGTATTAAAAAGATTCATAGAGCATTTTCAATCACATGACTCGGACCTAACAACGGCCTTAGCAACAGAAAAGTTACAGTTTTTTGCCCTACAGAGGTTAACAGTTACAAAAAATGACTAGCCGTGGAATTCTTCTATTGGACCATTTGCAATCATGTGATCCCATACCTAAAAACTTCCTTAGCAACAGATAAACAACGGCCTTAGCAACAGTTAAAAGCCCTACAGAAGGTACACAGTTAAAAGAAAATAACCGGTTGTGACGTCACCTGAAAACACTCTATTGATGGTTTTTTTCAGAATGTTAATTAATAACAGTTATTAATAGACGTGCTGGATTTTCTAAGGAAAACATTTTGATTAAATTATTGATGTTAGAGTAAATAAATATTCAATTATTTATATCTTTTAAGAGGTCAACGTTTCTTCTGCTAATTGTTTTTGTTTTATATAGAGTGTTTTCAGGTGACGTCACAACCGGTTATTTTCTTTTAACTGTGTATCTTCTGTAGGGCTTTTAACTGTTGCTAAGGCCGTAGTTTATCTGTTGCTAAGGCAATTTTTAGGTATGGGATCAAGTGATTGCAAATGCTCCAAATGTGGTTTCAAATTCATAATATGGGCAGCTGTACCGAACATTGACATCTGAGATAAAGGAAACTTGATGGGTACAGCACAATAAATTTTATTCCGCATTTGGCCCACCCGGGGGCGCCAAATGTGGTTTCAAATTCATAATATGGGCAGCTGTACCGAACACTTAACATCTGAGAGGAGCGAAACTTGATGGGTACAGCACAATAATTTTATTACGGGCCAAAAAATTAACTATTTACACAAAGAACTCCATTTTTCCCATTTCCAATTTGATCTAACATTTTTCATTTAAATTTAAAAGCTCACAAAATAATATCACGCGTCACTTCCTGGCTGCCAAAAGGTTTATAAATAAAAATAAATAACTAGTACTACAGTATAAAAATAATATACTAGTCCAGTGAGTGGACGACACCAATAGAAGAATTCCACGGCTAGTCATTTTCTGTAACTGTTAACCTCTGTAGGGCAAAAAATTGTAACATCTTCTGTTGCTAAGGCCGTTGTTAGGTCCGAGTCATGTGATTGAAAATGCTCTATAGAATGTTTTCAGGTGACGTCACAACCGGTTATTTTCTTTTAACTGTGTACCTTCTGTAGGGCTTTTAACTGTTGCTAAGGCCATTGTTTATCTGTTGCTAAGGCGGTTTTTAAGAATGGGGTCACGTGATTGCAAATGCTCCTATAGAAGAATTCCACGGCCAGTCATTTTCTGTAACTGTTAACCTCTGTAGGCCGTTGTTAGGTCCAAGTCATGTGATTGAAAATGCTCTATACTAAATTTTACTGAAAAGTTAATCTGATATTCGCAAAATACTTAACGCAGACTTAAAAAAAAGTTTAGTAATATAGCTATTATACTCACCCAGCTTTTGCAATTCAGCTATTACTTCGATAATAGAGTTTTCAGTTTGTGCTTCAGAAAAAAAAACAGGTTAACAAAAATTATGAACCACACCAGTAACCAATATTAATTAACAGATATTGATAATCAATTCATAATTCAACCAAATCATTATTAATTCATGAATTGGTTGGGATGACAATCACACTGGAAACACTTTTGCAACGCTAAGTGAATACAATAATAAAAGCTTTTGATTGTGTTACGATTGTGTTGTGTAAGAAAATAGTGTTTTTAAAGTGTTGCTAAAAATTTCTGAGACATAAAATGTGTTCTTATAGTGTTTCGATCCATATTTAAGAACACTTTCAGATTTTTCACACATTTTAGTACGCTATTTTTATAACACATTTCTGGATATAGAACGCATTTCCAACACTTCCCCAAACATATTCAGAACACTATCACAACACAATGAAGTGTTAAAGTGTTCTACCTAACAACACAACTAAAGTTTTGTCAATTTATAAAAAGTGGATCACGATGCCCAAAAGTTAGAAAACCTGTGTGATTCATCTAACGTTAAGTGCGGATAAGTGGAAACGTTCCTTAGGTGTAGTTGCGTGAGGAGATTCTTACATTCATTTAAACTTTTTGGAAAGAAAATAGGGTTTTAAGATCGTTAGAAGTGAGTACTATATATTAATAGTTAGTTTTATACCCTTTGAAAATTTAAAAAAATTGAATCAAATCTATAAACCAAGGGTCTCCAAACTTTTCATCCCGAGGGCCACATTAATTATCAAACAGCAGTTTGTGGGCCGCCTACATACTCGAGGTATTTTCGAGGAAAATTTATTTTGGATCTCCTCTAAGAAAATTAAGTGATTATCAGGCCGAAAGCTAGATTTTTGCACCGTGGAGGAGACCTAAAATTCTCTCTAAGCCCCTCTTATGTATATTTAATAAGTTTAATGTACCTTTTTAATAGATTTTCGGTCGGATTCTTATTTTGCTGAACTTAATATGAAAATGAACGTGATGAATTGAATTCAAAGTACAAATGGGAGTCTGGGAGTCTTCCCCCAGAAAATTTTTGGAAATTTGACCCTAAAAAACAGAGCTTTTACTCATTCTGATACCCTTAGTCCAAATTTCGGGGGATCTTTGATCCTTTATTTGATCTTTTTTTTTTAACATTTTAGATCTTATATTTGAGTACACCACATGCCCGTAATTTAAGACAGAAAGGCCGCATCTGGCCCGCGGGACGAGACCCCTGCTATAAACAAACAAAAATATAAAAAGTACAAACACGTACCATCTTTTCTGATCTCTTTACTTGAGGATTGACTCTCAGCAATTGGTTCTCTTTTCGCTAACACTAAAAGAGCAGTTTTATGAGAAGAAAAAATTTAAGTACCTTTAGAAATTCAAAATAGTTCACCCAACATGTATTTAAAACGAAATTAAACTAGTTTCTGTTTTCTATTGAAGATATTGAAATTTTTCTCGTTTAAATTTTGTGTTATTATTTTATAATTTTTATTCACTTTAGTTTATAACCTCATTGTTGCGAACAAGGAAGTGATCTTTGATCGAAGAAGTTTTTTTGTAATGAGTGGGTGTAGCTCTCTCACGCCACTCGAGAGAGCAGAGTTGGTTTGATGAAAGCAGATGGAAGAGAATAAAGATATTTTTATTAAGTTTTAAATTGAACTGAAGTTACTGAAAATACCAGCATCGGGTAGATGGGGTAGATGCACCCCGCATTTTATGATCTATGATTGTGTTTTCCAACACTCATCACGTTTTGTTTTGTTTCTTTTTTTATACAAATTTGTAATTATTTTTATGCATGTTCGGTCACCTACAGCATGGAGCTTTGTGTGATCCCAGGTGATGTAAATCTTTTTTCTCGTTCTATTTGATTGTAAATCTATAATAATAAAAGAGCTTTACCACTCACTCACTCACTTACCAACGCACAGCAAAATCTACCGGGGCTATAGACTCGAAACTTGGTAGGGTCGAAGACCTTACGGTGTATACGCGCACTAAGAAGGGATTTTTCGAAATATCTTTTTTCTGACCCACAGGGGGGTTTGGAGCGTTTTCGACGTTTTTGAGCCCAGCGGCGTCCCAAATGACCCCAGATCTTTGTTATTTCGCAGGAAGGTACCTAGCAACAATTTCTAGAAAGGCATTTTTCAGATTTTGGATATTCGAATTTTAAGAGGCCTGAATATTCCAAAAACCCGTTTTTGCTGAGCATAAACCAAGTTTTATATTTTAGAAGAAAACAATACCGAGAAATCCATATTACGAATTGAACTGTTGGTAATACCTTCTTGAGAGAATTTCAAAGAAAGTAATTTCTGGATTTTTCAATATTCCATTCTGGAGGGGGTGCACGGGGGTTTGAATATCCACTCCCGTTTTTAGTTATTGGATCTTAGCACCCACATTATTAATGTGATTGTTATGAAATTTTAGCATGTTGTTCCTCACACAACCAGGAATGTTTGCGAAAAAGAATTTTCTGAATCAAAGCATTTCAAGGAGCCTTTTTTGTCCCTTTTCTAAATTCTGATGCTTAGCCTTCAATGTTAAATTTATTGCGGTTATTGCTCTTTCCAGGACACGCAAAAACTCTATTGTTGGAAATATTTATTTTGAAATGTTTTATAACAGGTAAATTTTTAAAAAATATGATAAAGAAACAATTTTTAATGATTAGATAATTTTTTTTATGATAACCAAAAACCGTTCCACTGAAAAATTTATTCTTTTTTCTATTTAATCAAATTTAAATATTTCCAGCAAAGTTTCCAAACAATATTTTATCACAGGCATTTTCAGTATCTATTCAAATGATGTTTACTTATTTCATGTTTGAAATTTCTTTCAATGAATGATTTGGTGATAAATCAGCAAAGGGGGGGTTCAGGGGGTCTCCCCCTGATTTTAAAAAAATTATCAATATTAAAAAATGTTTATAAACACTAATTCTAAACCGGGTTTTTAAGATTTTGTTTAACATCTTAAAAAAGTATAAAAGTATGAAGTATATTTAATTGTTTTGTATTTTATAAAAATTTAGCGGGATGAGGGGGAAATAAGTTTGATCTATAGATATTTCTGTTCAATATTATACCTTAATTGTGAAGCGAAGGCAGAGAAATTTGCCTCAAATATACATTTACTATACCAATTACAGAAATGGATGGAGGGAGAAAATGACAAAAGAGAAAAAAAATAATGGGGTTCAGAAGGTCGCCTGACTTTTTTTTCTATTTTGAAAAATTACTCTTTAAAAACGGGGATGGGGATTTCACACATTAAATCTAAATAGGTGGCATTTTTTTAGGTTTGGCAGGGTTTTTTTACATCTTAACGAAGTGGTATGGCATCAAAAAAGAATCCTAGCGGGAAGACTGTTGACTCTATTGCATGTAAACGATTATGCTTATTTATTTTAACACACAGTTTGATAAGCCTTTTATCCCCCGAGCAACGGCGGGCATATCAGCTAGTAAATAAATAAATTTGTTAGGTTGTTTAACATACCTTTTACTTGAACCCTAACGATTTTATCTTTAAAATAATCATTTCAAGTAATGGTCCGTAAGAGCCTTGAGAAATATTCCACAACATATAAAAATGTTGAAAAAAAATTATGATTTTGAAAGCGTTGAGGGATAAATATATTTGTGAATATCACTATCAATTAATTTTTTTTGCGAGAATAGCCACATTTTTTTCTAAAAAAATATTTAAAGCAAACTTAAAAAAACGTTTAGTAATTTAGCATTTACTCACTCAGCTTTATCACTTCATATATTACTTCGGTTTCTGACGGGGGGGTCCATTTGGTTTGTACTACTGAAAAAAAACCAGGTTAACAAAACTTATAAACACCTACTTTTTCAAAATTTTGGTGCCTCAATAAAGCATTTTCAATCACGTGACTCGTACCCAACAACGGCCTTAGCAACGTTGTTCTTGTCCTCCAGACGCACATTCGCACATGACGTCATGTGCGAATGAATTTACATATGTGCTGTGAACTAATCGTAAAATTAATTTAATCTTCAATTTAAATGGTTTTTAAATACATTCCAGCTGAAATTTCATAAATTTAAAAAAGGGAATAAGTCTATCAACTTTTTTCCACTATGCAATGGGGTCGATAAAAAAACGCTTTTTTTTCGAAATCAGCTTACGGGTAGCGCGAATGTTTGGCCAAATGGCCTCAATAAAACGTGTGAAAATTTTCAGCTCGATATGACAATTCTATCTTCTGCTGAATTGCGCTCCAAACAACTATAACAGTGCAAACGCTATTTTTAAATATTTTTTTCAAAATCTGCTTGCGGCTACAGTAGAATTTTGATCAAATAGCTTCAATAAAACGTGGAAAAAATTTCAGCTTGATTCGACTTGCACTCTAAGTTTGGGAAATACCGAAAAACGTTCTTTTTGCAAAAAAAAAATAATTCTGTTCAATTAGTTTTTAAAAATCCACTAGCGGTTAGGGTGGATGTTGAGCCGCATGGATTCCTTAAAATGTATAAAAATTTTTAGCTCTATACGATAAATTTTTCTGTTACCGACTTGCACCCTAAAATTCCGGTTTAGTGCCGATTCATCCCTTTTCAAAACTTATAGGGTAATAAAATATTCTCCCAACTCACCCGGTGAGGGTTATATGAATTCTTATCTTGTGTCAACTCATCCGGTGGGTTCCCAGGTTACCCCAATTGGTTTAAAAGCACGCTCGACGGGGATTTAATCTCACTATTAGATCATATGATTATTTCAAAAGTCGTAATTCATTGGGCTACTGCTACTAAACATTTTGAAATAATTCAAACACGATTAAAAAGTTGAATTCCCCGGGAGAGGTGCAGGAAAACAGAAGTTTTTTTCGTTAACTATATCATATAATTCAAAATAAACTTGTCAGTAAATTTATGATAATATTTGACAAAAAGAGAGATGTTACACTCAGAGAGATTCTCACAGATGTTATTCTGATGATTTAAATTTAAAGCAATAGTGAACAATATTAGAACAATTAGTGATTAAGGCTACAAAATATGAACTCACCAGGTAGCATATGGACATTGGACAATGATGTACCAAATACTGGCCAGTATCACAAATATCAAAGAATATCGGACATAAAAATCACGATATCTGACAGTATTAATGTATAATCTGTTTATTAAAACAGAGGGAGATAAATACATTTAAAAAACATTGCTAATAACATTGTATGAAAATTAAGTAAAAATAAGACCTATTTACCCCTTTTTGGTAAAATTTCTAAAAAAATATCGTAGAAATGATTTTAAATAATATTGGACAATGCTGAATTTAATATAGCTTTCTTCACTTTCTCCATAGACCAATTAGAAAACTTAATATAGGGTACCTGACCTTATAATATTTTTTTTTACATTTTTACTATTTCGTTTTTCAACAGTCCTCTTGGCTACACGAGCTAACAAATTTATTTTAACGCCAAACTTAGTATGTATCGCCAAACAACGACTCACCGGCTCAATTTGGAGTAACAATCCATCATAAATCATCACACCGGGTGAGTTAGCACAATTTTTGACAACCGGATCAGTTGACACCGGATGAGTTGGCACATCCCCAAAATTCCGGAGTTATTTAATGTCAAAATCGAAAATTATTTTTTTTTCTGCTGCGAGTTCACCCCAGCAAAACCTATTCACAGCAGAAATATGACTTTTTGCACAGGCACATCCTCTCAGACATGAAGTTTTTAGCAGCTCGTCGCCCCCTTTTTTTGAATTTTGATTTAGTTTTAGAGTACTTAAATTTCAAAGTTTCAAAATTTTTTACTCTTTTTCGTTTTTTTCCGTTATAAAATCATAATCAATCATGGTAGAACTTGTTAGATAAATTAATTCATCTATATGTAATCGCGTAAGGCGATAAAGCGCCAAATCCAGAACTCTATGTTAGAACTCTCCTTCATATTTTGTTCACTTATGTAAAAGATGCTATTCTAAAAAGGCCACATATCTATCTCTCTGTAACATTTAATGTCAATAACTAATTAAACCTAATTTTAGTAGTTAAAGGAGATCGTTTTCCTTCCTACATGTTATAACAGCAGCGGTACGTTTTTCTACGATGTCATTGTCAACTTATATGATCTACACTTCCCCAGGTAGGATGCATGCTTATTGATATTATCAGCTACCGAGTGCATTTAAAACCAACAGAACTATGATATTTTAAACACATATGCAATTATTTTTCATAAAAAGATTGGCCTTTTGATTTTAAAAAAATCGAATTGGTTGTAGAATTATTAAGATTAAAAGTTTCAATTTTTTTTCTTCTCTCCCAGACCCATCTCCCAGACCAAACTATCCCTCAAACTCTTCCTTTTAATTTTCTAAAATGTTAATTTAACCTCTAATATATGCATGTAACTTATTATTGTTACAAAATAGTAGTTGGTGACTAATTCCAACACGCACGAAGTTAAAGTCTTGTAAGGGGGCATGAAAAACTGAAGATGGATGTGGGTCGCGTTAGATTTTGTTTATAAAAAGTGGATCACGATGTCCAAAAGTTTGAAAACCTGTGTGGATTCATCAAATTGTCGTATCGTAAAGTGCAGATAACGCCGCTCCGGTGCAACAACGACGCAAATGCAACCGTTCGGTAGTTTGGCAACAAGTTAGATTGGTAGCCAAATCAAAGTCGAGCCAAGAAACAACGGTGTTATCTTTGGCGATCGCCGATAAAATAAGTCGCCAAAAAAATCATGGTTTAGCTGGCATATCGATTATCTAACTTCCTTCACCGAAGTTAAGCACCTTCGGGTGCTGTCAGTATTTGGGAGGGTGACCAACTAACCATATCAATCATCTGTGTGTTTTCTTTCGTTTCTTGCTCAAATTTGGTTTTATTTTTTAGAATATCTACCTGTTATCAGAAATATTCTACCCTGAATAATGAATGAGTTTATATAGGTATATTATTAAATTACGATTTTTTTATCGCCGATTTCAGAGGTACAATATTTCCTAGGCAAATTCTCAATAAAAACTTTTTCCAATCGTTTATCGGTGCATTCTTTTGAGAATTATGCTTGAGAATTGCTATGAGAATTGAGAAATATGCTAATGACAAATATTTTTTGTAATGGTGCGCTGGAACTATAATCAGTCTTTGAAATTAAACTCTGACGATCCGATCAGTGAACAATTTCAATTTATTAAATAAATCTATAATAATAAAAGAGCTTTACCACTCACTCACTCACTCACTCAGCAACGCACAGCAAAATCTACCGGGGCTAAAGACTCGAAACTTGGTAGGGTCGAAGACCTTACGGTGTATACGCGCACTAAGAAGGGATTTTTCGAAATATCTTTTTTCTGACCCACAGGGGGGTTTGGAGCGTTTTTGACGTTTTCGAGCCCAGCGGCGTTCCAAATGACCCCAGATCTTTGTTATTTCGCAGGAAGGTACCTAGCAACAATTTCTAGAAAGGCATTTTTCAGATTTTGAATATTCGAATTTTAAGAGGTCTGAATATTCCAAAAACCCGTTTTTGCTGAGCATAAACCAAGTTTTACATTTTCGAAGACAACAGTACCGAGAAATCGATATTACGAAGTGAACTGTTGGTAATACCTTCTTGAGAGTATTTCAAAGAAAGTAATTTCTGGATTTTTCGATATTCCATTCTGGAGGGGGTGCACGGGGGTTTGAATATTCACTCCCGTTTTTAGTGTTTGGATCCTAGCACCCACATTATTAATGTGATTGTTATGAAATTTTAGCATGTTGTTCCTCACACAACCAGAAAGGTTTGCGAAAAAGAATTTTCTGAATCAAAGCATTCCAAGGAGCCTTTTTTGTCTCTTTTCTAAATTCTTATGCTTAGCCTTCAATGTTAAATTTATTGCGGTTATTGCTCTTTCAAGGACACGCAAAACCTCTATTGTTGGAAATATTTATTTTGAAATGTTTTATAACAGGTGAATTTTTAAAAAATATGATAAAGAAACAATTTTTAATGATTAAATATTTTTTTTTATGATAACCAAAAACCGTTCCACTGAAAAATTTTATTCTTTTTTCTATTTAATCAAATTTAAGTATTTCCAGCAAAGTTCAAATTAAACAATATTTTATCACAGGCATTTTCAGTGTCGATTCAAATGATGTTTACTTTTATTTCATGTTTGAAATTTCTTTCAATGAATGAGTTGGTGATAAATCAGCAAAGGGGGGTTCAGGGGGTCTCCCCCTGATTTAAAAAAAATCATTAGTAAAAAATGGTTATAAACACTAATTCTAAACCGGTTTTTTAAGATCTTAAAAAAGTATAAAAGTATGTAGTATATTTAATTGTCTTGTATTTTATAAAAATTTAGCGGGATGAGGGGGAAATAAGTTTTATCTACAGACATTGCTGTTCAATAATATATCTTTATTGTGAGCGAAGGCGGAGAAATTTGCCTCAAATATACATTTATACCAATTGCAGAGAAATGGATGGAGGGAGAAAAGGACAAAAGAGAAAAAAATAATGGGGTTCAGAAGGTCCCCTGACTTTTTTTTCTATTTGGAAAAATTACTCTTTAAAAAAGGGGATGGGGATTTCACACATTAAATTTAAACAGGTGGTATTTTTAAAGGTTTTTATTTTACATCTTAACGAAGTGGTATGGCATCAAAAAGAATCCTAGCGGGAAGACTGTTGACTCTATTGCATCTAAACGATAATTCGTATATATTTTAACACACAGTTTGATAAGCCTTTTATCCCCCGAGCAACGGCGGGCATATCAGCTAGTTAATACTAAATTACGTGCGTTTTACTTTACATGTCCATTGTTTTGGATAGAACCGATGGTGGTAGTGCTGAGATTGTAGGGTTCCACAGGTTACGCATTCCCCCAAAATATATGGATTTTAACCAAAAAATTAGGAATAATAACAATTGTGGTCTTAAAATAACGACCCTACTTTAAAATTAATACAATTTGTCACGGACGTAGCTATAGCTTTTACAAGGGGGGGGGTGCAAGAAACTTCATTAAGGGGACACTGAAAGTGTAGCTAAAACAGAGTTTTCCAAATGGCGGGCCGCATGCGGCCCGCGAAGCTCCCTGAAAACAACCCCTAAAAAGTAGCTTTAGAAGACTTTTTAGGATTTTTTTAACATTTTTGGGGGAGGACCCCTGAAAACCCCCTATTACCCCTAAAACCCCCTACTATCTTTAGTCGGTCGTTATTTATGGAGAAAAGTAAAAGTTTGAGGGGGAGTTCGAAAGGGAGGTTGTATACCTTGAAATTCCCCTGAGCGTAAGCAAGGGGTTATTAAAGGCTTAGGTTAACCTTTATCATGAGGAGGGGTAAAATGGAGTATGCGTAAGTTTAACTTTTTGACTGGGGGGGGGGGCAAATCCTATAAAACCTCAGGACCTAGGTTTCTAAGGGGTTCTGGCCCCCCAAATGTTTGTTTCAAACAGTTTTCCCTTTTCGAGCAAAATGTAGGCCAAATGTGAATTTTTGCGGTCAGTAAGGCAAAAAGGGGAAAAGCAAGAAAGGGGGCTCTCAAGCAAAAAAGGGGGGTCTGGGGGTCTTGATCCCAAAAAAGTTGTATTTTCACGCATTTTTTGGATATTTGGGTCAGGAACCTTTCTGTTTGGCTGACATAAGGTTTGGGCTAAGGGGGGGGTCTGGACCCCCTAACCCCCCCTTATATACGTCCGTGCAATTTGTAGATCTCTAATATGAAGTATTTCTAGATGCTAACTTAATTTCGCTTCCAAAAGGAACAAATAAAATAAAAGAAATAAATAATTCTTGCCCCGACGTTTACTCAGAAAACAGAATGAAAACAATAATTCCATCTACTCGCGAGGAGTTTGAAATCTGCAATCCTTCCTATTTATATTAAAGCATTGTTTTAATAGTTTAAACATAAAATACACAGCTGCATAACCAGCACAAAAACAAAAGATTTAAAAAAAAATAAAGTGGTTGGATACAAATACTACTGAGTTTTTTCAATATTTTTTTTCATCCGACACCACTGTGAGGTGCGATGGTTGGTGGTCACCCTCCCAAATACTGACTGCGCCTGAAGGTCCAACACCCCTTAACTTTAGTGAAGAATATTAGAAGACGTGCGATACTGGTTAGGCCATGATTTAAGCGTTCAGGCATTTCAAGCCGTTTTTGGCGATTTATCTTTGCAACAATCGAAATGATCACCTAAGATTGACTTCGACTTCGCGCGATATCGTGGCCAATCTAGAAAACCTTGCTGCCAAGCTCCCGTGTAGTAGAAATTTCAATTTTTAAATTTGCGTCGTTGTTGCACCGGAGCGGCGATAAGTGGAAACGTTCCTTAAGGTGTAGATGCATGTGGAGTGTGGAGATTCTCACATTCATTCAAACTTTTTGGAAAGTAAATAGGATTTTAAGATCGTTAGAAGTGAGTATAGTGCTGTCCTTTAAAAACAACCCACTCCAAATTGTACCCTAAAAACAACCCATTGAGATTTTTTAATTAAATAATTAAAATAATCTTACCATCTCATATACCCTGTCTTTCTATGCCCTTTAGAGTGTCAGGGGTGTAAAAACTGGTCAAAGAACGGTTTATTTACTTATTTTTTAAACAAGCTGAGATAATGTAGATTTTTGGCAAAAAATGTGCTGCAGATTTACAGATTTTGTAAAAATGCATATTACAAAGACTTTAGAGCATTTTTCGCGCGTTATTATGTTATCCCATTACTATGAGAATAAAATATTAAAATTTTAGCTCAGTCGGCCAATTAGAGTCCTTCTAGGAAAAGTGTTTTTTTTTTTCAAATTCTTACTTAATTGACTGCCAATTTGTAATGGATAGTTGGAATTAAAAATGCTTAGCACTAAAATGTTAGGGAGGATGAGCCGCTAGTACAGTTTTTTGTTCGATTTAATTATCCTTTTTATTAAGCTTTTAATGAAGAAAATATGAAACAGTGGGTTGTTTGTAAAAGACAGCACTATATATATTAATATTTAGTTTTATACCCTTTGAAAATTTCAAAAAATTGAATCAAATTTGTAAAAAAAAAACAAAAATATAAAAAGTACGAACAAACACGTACCATCTTTTGAGGTGGATCGACTTTTGGCTGAATAGTCCAGTAAATCTACTGAAAAAAAAAAAGGAGTCAAACCGGGAAAAAATTGCATCATTTAGTTTTTCAACGGTTTTCACTTGGGAATAGCCTCAATAGTAACATACTAAAAATCGGACAAAATCGGTCCGCGGGAAGATTTTTTTTAAATCTTTAAAAAATGGCCGAAAAAAATTTCAAAAAATCAATTAATAGTAATCGAGACTTATGATACATGTTCATGGGCTATTTTTCCGTGCTGAATATGAATATTCCATTTAAAATTTAAAAAGTTTGAAATTTCAGTTTTATTTTTAAACATTTAAAAATTGGATATTTGAAAAAAATAAAACATCGCTCAAAACCACAAAATAACTGCAAAATAAGTAATTCAAACGGTTTTCCCTTAGAAATGACTTAAATAGTAATATACTAAAATTGGAAGAAAATCGGACACTATAAAGGTTAATTTTTTTTCAAATTTTCAATTTTTTTTTGGCCTCAAAATCGACCTTTTTTAAAATTCTTGTTAAAAACGTTTGAGGCGTTTTCCAAGGTCATTTTTCCATATAAATTGCAGTTACATAGCTATATAACATAAAAAATCCACAATGGATGTTTAAATCATTAGTTAATTAATTAATTTATTAAAATGAACTTTGAAAATACAGGTAAAATACTTCAATCAAGTGAAACATGAAATATTTTAATAATATTCAGTGATAAATCATCTAAAACATAATTAAATTTGAAAGATCCCGAGGTGATGTAGATATTTTTTTCTCGTTCTATTTGATTATAAATAAATAAATAGGTTGTTTAACATACCTTTTACTTGAACCCTAACAATTTTATATTAAAAATAATTATTTGAAGTGATGGTCCGTAAGTGCCTTGGGGAATATTTACAACATTTAAAAATGTTGAAAAAAAATGATGATTTTGAAAGCGAGGGAAATATATTCGTGAATATTACTATCAGTTAATTTTTTTGCGAGAATAGCCACATTTTTAAAAGAAAATACAAATACAAATACAAAGACTGACGACCAGCTACAGGCTCAAAGCCCAACAAGGCTAGTTCTATGATTATGAATTCCCCAATTCCCACAGCCTATCCAATTGCCTCTTAAACTCAAACACTCCCTTTGAATATACTATATTTTCTGGCAACGCGTTCCATATGTCAATTACCCTATTGAAGTAGTAGTACTTCCTTAAATCCCGATTGACCTGTGTCTTATTTAGTTTATACCCATGGCCCCTTGTTCTGTTATCCTTGCTGAAACTTAATCCCTCCGTATCCCCTTGCTTTGCCAACTTGAATAGCTGAATCAAATCCCCCCTCTCTTCTTTTTTCCAGTGAATACATATTGAGCCTCCTCAAACGTTCATTATAATCCAGGTGTGTTATCCCCTTAATTATTTTTGTAGCTCTGTGCTGTACCTTTTCAATTACCTCTATATCCTTCCTATCATGTATGGAGCCCAGAATTGTACTGCATATTCAAGATGAGGTCTTACTAATCCCTTGTATAAAGGCAATATTTTATTCTTATCCCTTGAAGTTACAGTCCTTTTTATGTACCCCAATAACCTATTTGCCTTTTTACCCGCAGCTGTACACAGCTGTACATTGATGACCCATTTTAAAGTCCCTATGTATTAATACCCCTAGATACATACTTATACTTAACGCAGACTTAAAAAAACGTTTAGTAATTTAGCTATTACTCACTATATACTTTCACCAAATTTTCGACTGACGGGACCCATTCGGTAGTAGAGTTTTCGGTTTGTACTTCTGAAAATAAAAAAACAGGTTAACTAATATTATTAACACATACTTTTTCAAAATTTGGGTGTCTCAATATTAAGTGAAAGATTTTAAAACATTAACCCCTAAAAGAGATAAAAATATGCTGTTTGCTGCATTTGAGAATTTCATATATTTTTTCGAGTTATATTCAAGAATCAGCCTCGTCAACTTTACCAAAATGTGACAAGCGGTAAATATTTGAGATTGGGGGCTGCTCTATGACTAGCATTGATCTCTCTTGGCGAGTTTTAGAACTATCAACTTCGCTTAGAACCACCTGATTTCCCTGATACCCTCTTTCATCAGTAAGGCTCCCACCTGCTACACAAAAAACAGTAGCTGATAGCTTTGATATGACTTCTTATTAGGGCTTTATTTAGGAGGTATAAAATGAATTAAACAACTACTAAATGATGCGGAAAAACTCAATTTTTGAATATATGTATAATTTAATAGGGCGTATCACGAAAACCTTTTTTTGGAAATTCAAAAAGGTATACTGAAAAAAGTTGCCTCAGGGGTCACATATTCTCCAGAAAAAAATTCAGCGCGATCAAAAAATATTTAGATCCCCCGGAATTGAGTCAAAGTTTATGAAATTTCATAATTTTTCAATAAATTGATCAAAAATCCCAAGATAAAATTTTAATTTAAACTTCATAATTTTTCTATGATGATGTACTATTATGCCTTACAATATGCGCTTGGTTTCATACTTTTATTATCATTAGTTTGAGAGAAATAATTTTTTAGCGTTAAAAGAAACTCGTAAAGTTGTTTTTTTTGCATTCTTTAAACGCTAATAACTTAAGAACTAATTTACGGAGAGACTAATGATTGGTGCCATTTTGTTTGGAATTGAATGTTCTTTAAATAGATGTGGATCATGACCAACTTCCTTTTAATTATTTTTTTCAAAATTTAAAAAACTTTAAAAAAAAATTCAAAAAAATTTCTTTTTTAATTTTTTGAAATTTTAAACTTTGTTGCTTTTTAACTTCTAAAAGAAACATATCTACCAAATTTGAAGTTTAAAATCAATTTCAATCATAGAGAAAAAAATTGAAACTAAGCAAAATTAAGTTGATCCTTTAATATTACCCCCTAAAATATACTAAAAAAGCAATTGACTCATGGAAAATTCATAAAATCCCTAGAGGATATTTAAGTGATTCATAACAAATAAAAACATTCATATATATGCAAGAAAATACACCTTAATAAGTTTCACTACAAAATCTTGTAGAGCTCACCTCTTCCATATCAGAACATAACAGAATAATTGGCTATTTCTCCCTAATTTGTCTAAGAATATATAATTTTTCATTCTTTTACATTATAACACCTCTCACCAAATCAGATTATTGTTTTAGAAGGTAAAATAATGAAGCATTAAGACAAAACTGTAAGAAATATGGAGATTGAAAAAATAATTACATATGGACTATTCTTGAAATGGGACAGCTATTAGATTTTGAACTAAAACTTTTAAGCAGGGGGTCTGTCCAGACGTTTTTTGAAATGCCCTGTTTTTGTGAAATTGTGAAAACCCATGCATTATTTTGCATATCAAAATCATCGTTAAATTGGGTTATTTCTGCCTGAGAACCGTTTTGGGGATATCGTGATAATAACATGGTAAAATTACCATAGCGAAGGATAAAAATAATCTGTGTTAGAATGAAAAATATTTTGAAGATACATTTTTCAGCTAAAATATTTTGTAAAAGATCCTTTTAAAATGAAATATTTTGTGAAGGGTCTTTTTCCCTGATAAAATATTTTGTAAATAATTTTTAAACGGACCCAAATTTCTTCTAAACAGAGCCCTGTAAGAGTTGTATTTTCTTGAATGCATTTGAATGCTTTTATTGGTTATGAATCACATAAATATCCTCAGTGGGTTTTTTGAATTTTTCATGGGTTGATTGTTCTTTTAGTGTATTTTAGGGGTTAAGGGATAAACTTAAATTTTGCTTAGTTTTAATTTTTTTCTCTATGATTGATTTTGAACTTCAAATTTGGTAGATATGTTTCTTTTAGAAGTTAAGAAGCAACAAAGTTTAAAATTTCAAAAAATTAAAAAAAAAATTTTTTTGGAATTTTTTTTAAAGTTTTTTAAATTTTGAAAAAAAAATTAAAATAAAGTTGGTCATGATCCACAACGATTTAAAGAACATTCAATTCCAAACAAAATGCCACCAATCACTAGTCTCTCGGTAAATTAGTTCGTAAGTTATTAGCGTTTAAAGAATGCAAGAAAAACAAATTTACGTGTTTCTTTTAACGCTAAAAAAATTATTTCTCTCAAACTAATGATAATAAAAATATGAAACCAAGCGCATATTGTAAGGCATAATAGTACATCATCATAGAAAATTATAAAGTTTAAATTAAAATTTTATCTTGGGATTTTTGGTCAATTTATTGAAAAATTATGAAATTTCATAAACTTTGACTTAATTCCGGGGGACCTAAATTTTTTTGATCGCGCTGAAACTTTTTCTGGAGAATATGTGACCCCTGAGGCAACTTTTTTACAGTATGCCTTTTTGAATTTCCAAAAAAAAGGTTTTCGTGATACGCCCTAATGTATAACATGAATTCGGTTGGTCTCGATACATAAGTGAAGAAATTTTCTCAACCAGAGACGAAAATCTCTTACAGAGTGTTTCAAAAAGTCCGCCCCTGCACAGAAAGATTTCTTGCGTGAAGTTCAGATAAAAATCCCTAAAAGAACTATACCTCAACGGAGATTTTTATTTTAAAAAAATGGGACGCCTTTATCGGATAAAAACTTTTCAGATTTTATCCGATGATATATTTAATCGAATAATTATACTATCCGAATAATGTAATTGGATAATTCAATTAATAGTCATTTAATTTTGAACTGTGGTTTTTCAATTGAGCAGTGGAGCTGTATGACAAGGAAATTGAAAAGATCGCCAGGGCCGTCATCAATGCCCATGGCAACATTTGATATTATTGTCTCGGAATTTGTATATGTATTTCATCATAGACACGACAAAAACTTTTTTTAACTTTTATTTATACAGGGAATGATTGACTCCTTTCATATTAGACCGGGAGCCAGCAACATATTTTGTCAGTCATTTCCTCTCAAGCGATATTTGGTGGAAAATTTCAGGGAGTTGTATCATAAAGCCTGGTGAGCGTCAGCTGCTTGTCCGTGGGTGGGTTGAGCGGTGGGAGCCCCCCAAACACTCCCCCTCACACAAAAAATAATAAAAAATTTCAGTCATTTCCTCCCGGCTAAAACTTTGATACATTATAGTAGACCCAATATCTAGAAGAAAAAAATTTGTCAGCTGGCTGTAGGGCGGTGGAATAGACGTCAGCTGGTCGTTTTAACATTTGGAGCGTCTTCCTCAAAGATTCTTATCTATGAAACTAGCGATAACTTGAAGGATTGTGGAAACCCAACCGCTTCATTCATTGATAAGAATCTTTGAGGAAAACGCTCCAAATGTTAAAACGACGGGCTGAAGTCTATTCCACCGCCCTACAGCCAGCTGACGAATTTTTTTCTTCTAGATATTGGGTCTACTATAATGTAGCAAAGTTTTAGCCGGGAGGAAATGACTGAAATTTTTTATTTTTTTTTGTGTGGGGGGAGTGTTTGGGGGGCTCCCACCGCTCAACCCACCCACGGACAAGCAGAGCTGACGCTCACCAGGCTTTATGATACAACTCCCTGAAATTTTCCACCAAATATCGCTTGAGAGGAAATGACTGACAAAATATGTTGCTGGCTCCCGGTCTATATTTCTATTTCACTTAATCCATTCATACTGCTTTAATGACTCAGTTTCATAATAATTTTGAATTTTATTTGTTTTAGTCTTTCTATTTCTCACTTTTATACTGTGAACTAAGCATAAATACAATTTAAATTGCAATTTAAGTGATTTTTAAGATTTTTCTTCACTTGAAATTTCATAAGGTTGAAGAAGGGAATAAGTCCATCATCTTTTTTAAACTGTGAAACATCTTTAAATATACTTATAATTTTTTCGATGATGGTTCTGTATTTTTAACAGTGTCATGAATTTCCTGTCAAAATTTGGTGGCTATAGGATAAAAATTCCATTACTTATACAGTTTTTTTCGATTTTCTCAAAACTTCGTTTTTGGTCTTATTCCCTTCTTGTAACTGACGATTCAATTTTGATCAAGTAGCTTCATTAAAATGTGGAGAAAAAAATTTAGCGTGATTCGACTATTCTTTCTGCTAGCGATTTGCGCTTTAAATTTGGGAAATACCGAAAAACGTTCTTTTTGCAAAAAAAAACCTGTGTAAAATTAGTTTTTAAAAAATCCGCTTGTGGTTAGGGTGGATGTTAAGCCGTATGGATTTATTAAAATGCATAAAAATTTTCAGCCCTGTACGACAATTTGTTCTGTTACCAACTTGTACCCCAAAATTCTGGAGTTATTTAATGTCAAAATCGAAAACTATTTTTTTCTGCTGCGAATTCTCCCCAGCAAAACCTTAAGATATAAAGTTAGGCACCTCGTCACCCTTTTTTCGAAATTTTTGACACTTTTTCGGTTTTTTATTTTCG
Source organism: Tetragnatha montana (assembly GCA_963680715.1). Taxonomy (NCBI): domain Eukaryota; kingdom Metazoa; phylum Arthropoda; class Arachnida; order Araneae; family Tetragnathidae; genus Tetragnatha; species Tetragnatha montana. The sequence continues at coordinate 56,427,582 of OY796676.1, read as the reverse complement.
ATATAAAAAAAAATCAGTCATTGTAGAACTTAAAACTATGTATTATGTTTTAAACATATATGCAATTGCTTTTTATAAAAAGATTGGAATTTTGATTTAAAAAAAATCGAAATTGTTGTAGAATTATTAAGATTCAAAGTTTCAATTTTTTCTTCTCTCCCAGACCGTTCACTAGGGAAACAAACGAGTTTTATAAATCCGATTCCATTTATTTTTGACGGTTCACTAGTCTTTAAGTGCATGTTTTTTCTCTAGGTAGGTTGACGATACTTGTTAGTAGAATTGCTCGATAATTTTTTTCGGAAAACGTTTCAATTAAATTATTGGTGAGCTATAAGGCTGAGCGCGCACGAGTGACTAAAGTCACGGCGACCAGGATTACTAGTATCAAAAATATCACAAGAAAACAATAGAGCATTTTCAATCACATGACTTTACCTAACAACGGCCTTAGCAACGTTGTTTTTATCCTCCAGTGATGTCATGTGCGAATGCTTCTATTGGATGCTTATATGTCCAGCCCCTAACAACAGCCTTAGCAACGTTGTTTTTGTCTTTGTCACCGTGACAAAAGTCGCCCGTGCGCGCTCGCCCTAAAGGGATATTTAAGCAACAGTTTCATTTGGAGGAATGATTTATATTAATTATTTTTAAGCAAGATAAATAAGTAGTTTCGGTTTAAATTATCCGACCAACCAATGCCGAAACTGATTTTCTAGATTTTTTGAATTTTTAAAATATCTACAGACCTTCATTCACCCTGAACCCTCTTCAATAAACTTATATCTTACAATATTTTCTTCAAAATATAGCTAAATAATTTTGTTACAGCTGGGGTTGTACTGATATGCCAAGTGCAACATTCCGGGTATTAGTAAATGAAATTAACGAATTTATCAACTACTGAACCTTCCCAGTGCCCCTTATTGTGAGGGATTGTATACTGTATATCTGTTACGGGCAGTGTGATAAATCCGGGCATTATAACTAATGCCCACGTATTTCGGGCAAAGTGATAAATACTCATTGATAAATGCCATTGAATTTATCACGTTACCCGCCTAACTTCGGGCATTATTAATAATGCCCGGTTTATTACTTTGCCCGTAACATTTCCACTGATTTTGAGCCTTGCGTTTCGGTATTGAACGAATCGCAGAGAGACATATTTTACGTCATTTTTAAATTGTTTACGTCAGAGGTTCTCAAACTGAGAATCGCGGCCCACAGGTTGGCCGCTGGTCAGTTTTTGGTGAGTGGTAACAAGATTTTGAATTTGTCTGAATACATAGTGTATATTTTTTATAAATTTTACGAACATTTTGTTGGATTTCTAAATTTATGAAATTTCTACATAGTAAAAAGAATAGAAAGAGCAATAAGAAAAAAATACCCTACTCGGTGTCGAACGCAAAAGACAATTAAAGTAAAATACCCAAGTGTAACTTTAATTTGCTTATAATGCAAAAAATAGTCGGTACATTAATAGTTATATACAAATAACAGGTGAAAAAAATCAGTGTTTCTAAACGTAGGGCTTTGGGCTTTCCACCGGAGATCTCAGATTAATAAAAAACGAGTCGAACACTATGTTTTTAAAAGTCAATTTTTAAAACTCTCTGGGAGAAGACCCCAGACCCCCTTTTATTGTGGTGTTCATAGTTGCTCCCACATTTAAACTATTTTACACGCTCAGGTTCAAATTCTTCCTTTTAATTTTCTAAAATGATAATTTAACCTCTAATATATGCAATATGCATGTAACTTATTATTGTAACAAAATAGTAATTGGTGACTTAAATCCAACACGCACGGAGCTAAAGTCTTGTAAGGGGTGCCATGGAAAAAACTAACTGAAGATGAAATGAGTCGTGTTAGATTTTGGTTATAAAAAGTGGATCAATGTCCAAAAGTTTGAAAACCTGTGTGTTTCATCTAATATTGCCGTAACGTAAAGTGCGGATATGCGGAAAAGTTTCTTAAGGTGTAGTTGCATGTGGAGATTCTCACATTCATTTGAACTTTTTGGAAAGTAAATAGGGTTTTAAGATACTTAGAAGTGAGTATATATTATTAATATTTAGTTTTATACCCTTTGAAAATTAAAAAAAAATGAATCAAATGTATAAACAAACAAAAATATAAAAAGGACGAACAAACACTTACCATCTTTTCTGATCTCTTCACCTGAGGATTGACTCTCAGCAATTGGTCCTTCTTTCGCAAAAACTAAAAAAGCAGTTTTATAAGAAGAAAAAAACTTTAAGTACCTTAGAAATTCAAAATAGTTCATTCAAACAACTGTATTTAAAAAGACATTAACAGAGTTTTTGTTTTCTATTGAAGATATTGAAATTTTTCTTGTTTAAATTTTGTATTATTATTGTATGTTATTAACTATTCTCATTTTTATGCACTACCACTACCCTTATACCGTCTGAAAAAGTTTGTTTACTTAATGATTCTAATTGTTACTTTTAAAGGAAGTTAATTAACTGATGCGTGTTAAAATATATTCATTTGAATATTCCACAATTCTTTTGAGAAAGTTGGTTCACTTTATTTCCTAAAATAGAATGATTTGTTGCAATATGCGGAATGAAAACTAACACTGCTTATTCCAATACCAATAAATATCAATAACTGACACACTACAGAACCAATAACTGACAGGATGTCAGTTACTGGAAAAATTATAGATTTTAAAAATTTATTTTCATAACAAACATTCTAAATAGCTCTTACTATATTTCCTAGAAGTTTCATACAATTACCTTGAGCAGTAACGGACCACTAGTAACTGACACCTCATTTAAATTAAATACAGAAATATTTTTTTTTTTTCAAAAATAACCCTTCGGCATGATTTAATGTACTATTATTTAATAGTACATTAACATGTAATTAACATTTCAAGTTAAAATAGGTTTTAAAAAATCGGAATTCTCAATTTATTAAACTTAGAACCCTTTGGTAAAACATAAATACTGCATAAAGTTAAAGATAAATGTCTAAATTATTTAGACAGACTACCATTTTATTCAAGTTCTCAAAATAAAGCTTAATACTATTATGAATTATTTCTCAAAGTGTCAGTTACTGGTGCCCTGTCAGTTACTTGGTGCCACTACCCTAGATATTTTTTCTCGTTCTCTTTGATTGTAAATAAATAAATAAATTATTAGGTTGTTTAAAATACCTTTTACTTGTGGGGCAAATATATTTGTGAATATTACTATCAGTTAATTTTTTTGCGAGAACATCCACATTTTTCTAAAAAAATTCTTAAAAAAACGTTTAGTAATTTAGCTATTATACTCACCCAGCTTTACCTCTTTAATTATGTCATCGATTTCCCATTTGGTAGTAGAGTTTTCAGTTTGTACTACAGAAATAAAAAAAAAACAGGTTAATAAAAATTATAAACACAAACTTTTTCAAAATTTGGGTGTCTCAAAATTAAGTGAAAGATTTTAAAACATTTAAAAAAGCAGTTTTATAAGAATAAAAAACTTAAAGCAAAATTTTAAATTTATTTGCATTAAATTCTTTGAAAAGTTTCATTTAAAAAATGTTTCTTACCAACAGTCACTACTACTAAAAGAAAGCTGCACAGGTACTGAAGATTCATCTGAAATGTAACTAGTATTTACCAATAAATTTATGAACATAAATGTTTCATGAAGCAGTTTAGACTTGAATAAAAGGTAAGAATAACTATCTCTCTTTCTCTTTGGGCTTTAGGGGGAGTTTATACCTATGATATTAAAAATATTTCAATCGTGGGTTGTGTTGGACCCGGACCACATGAAATACAATTTAGTAATATTAATTTAATAAACATTAATTATTTAAGATATTCTTCTCATATTAAGTTTTCTAAGGAACTTAAACGTAGAATGCCATTTCCTTAATTTTTACTACACAAATGTTTTCTTGGAATAATTGTAGTTGTATTGTAAAGGTTACTCAAAATTTGGGGATGATTTTTAAAACCTTTTAAAGGTATTTTCAGAGAACTAATTTCTATTTTTCTGTTTACGAAAATAAATACTAAGATTTGAAATTAGTTGAACCCCATTAAAATGTAAATGCTTGATTTATGAGTGTTTAGTGATTCGATGTTACATTGGTTTTCCTTTGGACTACTTGAAAATAGCAACTATTAGCACTTTATCAATTTCATCCTACTAGAAATTGTGTCTCGAATTACATACAAAACTATTTCCATTCTCATAAAACAAGAATATATTTAGCTGTTTTATATAATATAAAAATTATCTTAAGCATAACCTCGCTTTGTGTGCATGGAAATGATCTTGTACAAAACTACTAAGAAAAAATATAGTGAATGTTGATTTCATAGCATGCAAAAAGTGTTTGGATGTTGTAAACTAATTGCATATCTTGTGTATTAAAATAATTGGGTTTTTCTTTCAGCCGGCCGCCAGGCCGCACCCCCGTACCGATTTAGACAAACTCGGTCTTGATCGAAAGCTTTCCACCCCTAGATGAGCCAATAATATACCACGTTCCTCCAAAACTTTCCATTTTTAAATTATACGTTTTTTACGTTTTGCCCCCATGTTAACTCTATGGGGAGGGTCCGTTCGGCCGGCCGCTAGCCCGATTTGGACAAACTCGCCAAGTGGTGATAACTGAATGTGGTTGGCATCTCAGAACCCAATTTTCAAAGTTAATTTACTCCTTTCCTAATGAAATTTAGCAGCTAATTTTTTCACAGTAGGTTTTATTAGCCATCTTCTTATGCCTGCAAAATTTTCATCCAATTCTGTGAGTTCACCCTGAGAACGTTTCCTGTTAGAATTTTTCACAAAGGTTTAGCTTAAAAATTGGCTCCTGCCCCACCAATTTTTTTTTGCAGTGATTCCAGTCAATTAGACTTTGCAAATACCTATGAAATTTAACTTTATATAAATGGTTTGTAGCCATAATGGCATAGCTGGAATTTTTTTTTGGAAAGATTGGATCTACTTTGAGTCGTTTTAGGAGAGGAATATAATATATATTTCACTTATTGTTCTGATGCTTAGGGAGTTTGATTAAGGTTTTCGTGTCTCTGTAGTTTATGCTATTTCCGTATTTCACTCCTCATAATTGAATTTCACTCCTCCTAAAAAAAGTCAAGGAGTATTTTTACTCCTCCGAAAAAATCCTAGGAATAACACTGCTCACCCAAATTCTAGTTAATAGTCTATTAAGAATAACTATCTCCATTTTATTTAGTATATATTTTATTGCTCAAGTACATAGATTCTCTTGTAAAATTATTTAGTATTTATTACAAGTTCTAAGTGAAATATAATAAAATACAATACTTCGAAATAAATAATAAAAAAACACGCCATAAGACGTCAAAGAATACTAAAATCAAATTTCTAATTTTGGTCGTTCATTTTCTAAACCTCGGCTCACTAGAAATTATAAAATACTAGTGATGGAGGATGCTAGAAAGCCATATTTAAACAAATATATTTGCTTCAAAAATACACATTTCAGTACCATTTGAATATTGCTGAACATTACGTATAAAATAAACAAATTTCTTTGGCGGCAAAATAAAACCACGCGAAATTATTACGTGACCATTTGAATATTGAACTGAACAATACGTATAAAATAAACAAATTTCTTTGGCGGCAAAATGAACCCACGCGAAATTAACACTCACTGTTATTTTAATCATAAACAATTCAGCAACTTTTCCCTTTCGGCATTTCATTTCCTATCTTTTTAAAGTTTCAACCAATAATGGAGCGTTTTAAAATTAATGACAGAATAAAAATTGTTGGAAAAAATGTTACAGGCAAAGTAGTTTTCGTTGGAGAAACACATTTCGCTGATGGAACTCTTTATGGAGTCGCTATGGATGATTCGATTGGACGGCACGATGGCATCATGAACGGTGTGCGCTACTTCAAGTGTAAAGAAAACCACGGGATTTTCGTAAAGGCTTCCCAACTGATGAACGCGGGCAACGGTGTAGAAAGGAGCAGGGGTAGTAAAGATTCCCCGACTAAGAAAAAGTCATCTAACGGCTCAGGTCAAGAAGCAAACATACACTCAGAGAAACAAAACTGCAAAATGGAAACTGCTAGGAAATCTTCCACTGACGAGAACGAGTTTAAAATGCGTGATTATTTTCAGCCTTGTCCCCAAAGAAAGTTTAAACTTAAACCCAAAGAAAGGCTAAAGGTAGAAGACCAAATAAAGAACATGACTGACTCAGCAATGAAATCTTCCCCAGCCGAGAATGGGTCTAAAATACGTGATTATACTCAGCCTGGCCACCAAAGAAAGTTTAAACTTAAACCCAAAGAAAGGTTAACAACTGAAGAACAAACCAAAAACATGACTGAAAGAAAAAACGAGCCCAGGTTGAATGATATGAATTTCAGAGAATCGAAATCAAAAGAATGTGTGAAACTTAAAGAAGAAAATGGTATTTTGAATAACGAAATAAGTTGTAAAGATGGACAGCTCGCGACCCTGCAGTCTGAGTTGAGTCGCCTCAAATCCTGCATGCATTGGAGCAGGAAATTCAGCAACAGCGATAGCTTTAAAGATATTAATTTGAAGAGATTTTTTACTCAAGAAATTGATGTTAGAATTAAGAATATGGAAGACACTATAAAGAATTATTCTGATGCAAAACAAACAAAGGGTCCTTTTAAAGATTATAAAACGTTAAAAGAACATAATAAATTCTTGCAACTTTACGTAGTAGATCTTGAGAAACAAAAGGAGATGTTAATGGAAACTATTTTGCGAATCAGAGGGATCGTTTCAAAACAAAGGAAAAAACGACGCTCCGATCAAAAGGGCAGCCATAAAAACTACCTCCAGAAACACGTTGGAAAGTTCCTCAAGGACAATGCTTTTTCTTCACAAACGTTCACGGACGAAGAAATGGTTCTTTTCAGTAGTAGAGTATCACCCAGTTCGTTTGATAGAGATTTAGAGTCTTTGGCTGAGACAATTCCAACTGCAAATAAGGATGAATCGGAAACTTTCGAACCAGATGCGGGAATCACATCTCAAAAGCAGTGTGAAAGCTCACGTGATAGGAGCATTCCCCCCATGGACAAGAAAGACGATGAAAAAAAATCTGCCCCGAGCATCCCTGACTCAGAGGATTACTACGTAACAACCACTTCATTCCCGGAATGGCACGAAACTTCTGAAACCAAAATAAATAAAAAACCAAAAGTGCAAAAACGGTACGAACCATACCCTCGAAATCTGATTCACAATAACGAAAAAAAGCCAACCATCGTTTCTAAAAATTCGTTTAAATACATCCCGAAAGGTTTGGAGGAACTTTCATCGAAACTCGCCGCAGTAAGCAAAAAGCCGAGTAGACTCAAACAAAGCTCCAAAACTACTCCTCAGCTGTTTGGAAAAGGGTCAAGACAGTACGAATTTTTGAATCTATTCGGTGCTAATAAACAAGCAAAGAAAGTTCCTAGCAAGCCAAAAGCGCCAAGCGTTATCCTTGCCAAAGGAAAGAAACTGGTAACTAGATCCAACTCTTGGAAGAAGAAACCTGCGTATTCCACTCAAGCCACATTCATGAAATGAAGAACGCTGCTGATCCTTGTATGGATATATTTTACGAAAAAAGAACATTCCTTAGAACAGCTTTCCAACTTTTTATTTAGTATTGAAAATAAATGTCCATCCTGGGTTATTTTTATTTATTGATGTACAATTAATTTATATGTCTAACACAATGCCATGACTGCGAAATTTATAAATTATGTTTATCCTTAGATGTTAAAGAGATCTTGGCGAGAAACGTAAGGGGTGGTATCAAGTATTTCGAAATAAGTTTAATGCATTCCCCTTATTTATTCAGTAAAAAAACTAAAATATATTGGACTCCAAAGATTAAAAATTACCACCAAAATAGCAAATTAAGCGATAAAACTATGTCAGTCTTATATTCATGGTAACAGGAAAAATTTGGAAATTTTAACGCTACTGATAGAGTTTAATTCCTTGTTCTCCTGAGTTATTCAATCAATGGCTAATTTATATTTAATAGTAACCAGTGACGAAGTAAAATAAAACGTCGGTTAGCGGCAGGAAACACTCTAAAAAGTTCTCGTAAAATCAAAATGTACATAAAAAGTGGTCCTAATGGTAATAATGGTTTACCGGCCGTGCATTTGTAAATGAAGTTCAGTTAAGTGAAAAGGATCATTTTAAAGAACAAATTATTTAAACCACTTAGGCACCTTCAACAATTGTTCAACATTGCTTGTTTAACTTTTTTAATGGTGTCACTCCCCAATTGGAGCTATTATATCTGTTGGGGACGTTTACGAATTTATCAAATTAATTTTTTAGAAGAGATTTTGTGTATCGGCTTAATGTTCAAAACAGAGTGAGAAGTTAAAATGAGTTCATGCAAAAGATACTTTAGCTCGACTTAACTTTTAGCTTGTGAATAGATAATAAGGTTATCAATAGTATGTCTATTTTATTGGATGGTGATGATGTTTGGAATCAGCCAACAATTAATTTAACTTTAACAGAGCTTAAAAATTTTTAGATTTAAAATAAATGTCCATCCTGGGTTATTTTTGTTATTGGAATTTTGATGATAAAGCGCCAGAAAGAATTAAAAGTTTAAATAAAAAATCATTAAAATATCTTAATCAACAGTGTTGCACCTTGACTTTTGTTATGTTTTTATGCGTAATTTGTAAAATATCGCCAATTATGTCCTATTTACGAGATATGCGCCCGGCTAATCCTAATTAAAGTTACGAAATTTAAAACACTCATTCTAAATTGCACTAAAACTGTAGCATGTAGATTTAGTAATCTCTGTTGCGTTAATAATGTATTGTATTTTTCATTACATTTCAGCTCCCTGCATTTTACATTGTAGGATGCAAAATTGAAAACATAGGTTGATTAAATAATTTAAACTTACTAAATTTTTTACTCGTAAATTTTAAAATATCTGAAAAATTACAATTAAATTTTACAATTTAAAACTTTTGATTTTTTCTTAAAACTGAGAGGAAATTATTAGCTTATTAGTGCTTTCAAACAAGACTTAAACTTTAAATACTTATTATTATGTGGTACTTAAATTGACGATATTCAAATTTATTAAAAAACTAAGAAAAAGCGTTATGTTTAAATTCAAAATATTTTTAGAGATTTGTTTAAAATTGTTTACAAGTTATATAGTGTTTGTGTTTCCCCATTCATATAAATCATATTTTAAGCTCAAAGCCTACTAAAATTAAAATTTTACTTTTTTTTTTTTCAAAAAGAAGCTTAACAGTTTAATACTACTTTTACACAGTATAACTGTTTGTAGAATCATTAATCTGTTTACAGTTTCATCAAGCTATGTAAAGCCATATTTGGCTTAGTAAAGTTCTGTGGTTTTTAATTCTTATATATTAACTAGTTCTTATGTAACTCACTGATAAAATAATCTTTGAAAATTCCTAATTCATTTATTTTTAATACAATTAGTTTTAAAATAACCCCAAAAGCCTTTCATCACACACATCGAACAATAATAAAAATATATCAAAATATTTGGCACCTTGAAAAATGATTTTCAAATTTTTTTCTTACAAAAATAAGAATTGATGATGGAAACTAATAGGTACAAGAATATGAAAAATAGAGAAAGAAAACAATAAAATACAAAGTAATAGAGTTACATCAAACTTACCTTCAACGTAAGGAGAGGGGAGTATATAAACTTCGTGCAGTTTCGCTTCAAGCGAAACCAAAACTGCAGGTCAGAAGCTAATCCTGGCTTCTTTTATTGGCCAGGGGCACAAACACAAACATGTTTTTTTAGAGTGATTTTTATCCCCCACCCCCTGGAAATTGATGACCCAGATATGGGGACCAGTCCCCTCAGGTGAGCCCGACCTGTTGGAGCCAGGGCAGGATTTTTCGGAGATAAAGACGTGCTTTGTTTATACCAGTGCCAGTGTAGCTAAAAACATACTGGACTGCATTTCTAGAAATAATAGTGGAAGTTTCTCGTAAGAAATACATAAGTGTTTAGTAACCCATGGGTCTGGCGTCTAAAAATATGATTGCCTCATAAGGCCTTTCTTGAGAAAGAGAGGTTTACCGTGCTGTTGCAGACATATTTCGAAAATTAATTTTTGAACGTGATTCCTGATAGGTAGAATCACTAGAGAATTTTTTTCTTTTGAATTAGTTTAAACAAATGGTGGCAAAATAATATCGAGGCCTAGTTAGAAAAGAGGTTATTTTTGTTAAGTGGTTTTTAAGGGGGTTTTCAAGTGATATTCTTTATTTAAGACAATTCCTCTAACCATCTCTAAAAATACGATCAAAATATTTCTCTGTCCATCAATTGAATGGGCCGTAACGTAGATACAAATGATGTGCCAGATAAAAATAATAATTGACCAATAATTTTCGGTTAAGAATTTTTAAAATTACTTTACACCCGAGCCCGACATTCTTTTGGTTTTTAGTTATTTTCTAAGCTAGTTATTCAGTTATTTTAGGCTTTTCGCCAAGCTGAGCTTTATGTTATTAGATGTTTATGATAACAATGTACCTTATTTTCTCCATAGTTTTTTTTTTTTTTTTTTTGAATTTAATATAATTCTAAAAAAATATAGGTATTAGAGGAGAGGAGGGTATTATGGAATACCCTTTATATGTTTAAGAATAACCCTACTGATTTTAAAGAAAAGGCCACAAAATCGTTTTAAGTAGGGTCACTTGGGGTAAGTGGGACCCCTTTTTGGAACAGTACATTTTTGAAGCTTCATAAAGTTTTTTTGAAGAGGTTCAATTTGAACTTAATGACATATTTTATTTAAGACACTATTAATAAACAAAAATTTATAATTAGGTTCTAAAATAATGTTCTACATTTTTCTTAACAGGTCTTTTTGTAAAAAATGAGAAGGGGGTCCCACTTACCCCATAGGAAGGGGTAAGTGGGTCACCCCCTCTTTATTTTGATTGGAAGCAAGTAAAACTTAAGAGGGAGTAAGTGGGTCTTACTTGATAAAGTATAGAAGTTTTAGGTACAAAATATTTTATTGTAACTTAATCCATGTACGAGATATCTACTCACATATAAATTAATAGGGTTGGTTGGGGTAAGTGGGACCCCTTTTTGGAACACTACAATTACAGAATGTTTTCTTCAGGTTCGAATGGTTCGGGAGACTTATAAAGAAACCCTCGAAACTATTCCCCCACCCCACTGTGTGTTTTAATTAATTTCTCGGAAACGTGAATAAAAAAAAACCAACTTAATAGTTTACTTTACTTACCACAGCTTATATTAAAACGCAAAATTAATATAAAATTTCAATAAATTACTTATAAATGTTTCCATAAACATTAAAATGGTGAGTCTAGGGTGTCCCACTTACCCCATAATGAGGGGACCCACTTACCCCTACTATGCTTAAATTACGGGGTAAGTGGGACCCCCTCTTAAAAATTTTTAAATAAGAGATTTTGTGAAAATTCAAATTGCAATATGTATTTTAAGTCAAACCTGGCACAACAGTTGAAAAAACATTAAAATATAGTGAAAACTTTCCTGGAAACACTTCTTGGAAAAATGCAAGTGACCCTACATACTACAACTAATGATAATGAAGTGTCAGTGGTGAAGTAAAAAATTATTTATTTTGTTGTTATGAAAAAGGGTACTTTAAAAAAAGTTACGAATGGAGGGTAATATGGAATAGTCGGGTAATTATGGAATAGTTGTTTACAACTATTGAAAAACTGATTAGACTTCGAAGAACATAGTTATTTTTTAACTATAAATACAATATTTATAAAATAACGTTCAAATAGTCTTGTTGTTGAGTCTATTTACAAACGTAACAAACATAATCTTATTTCTCTGCTCCAGTACAGTCAAGTTGAGCCCATAGAAAACAGTTAATGCATTGAATCCAAATTTACCCTCGTTGATCTTTGGAGAATTTTCCCGTTTCCGCATCTTTGTTTTCCGGTTCTTCAATTGATGGCATTAAGTCAATTTCAGATCATACATCAAAGTGGACTTAGTATTCCATAATACCCGACACTCCATATTGGATTATGAACCATTTTACTGTCGAATAAAACACTGATAGCTAAAAAACGACTACAGCATAAGAAACTATTATTCTTTTAGTGCACATTATACTTAACAAAAAAATTTAAATCTCATAATTACTGGTTGGTTAAAATGCTTAAACCTTTACCGGCAAAAACTTTCGAAAATCCCAAAACAAACTTTGTTTTGCAGCGACTGTTATGACAACAACAAGGTGTTAAATCTTTATGCACTGCATCGTTGGAGTCTTTCTTAAGTCTTTCATGGTATTACCGCGTGATAGCAGTTCGGGAGAGGGCTGAAACTTCGGTATTCCATAATACCCTCCTCTCCTCTACATAGAATTAAAATTAATTTTTATTAGAAATTCAGGACCCTATTTAAAATGGGATCCTTTCATTTGCCCGACACTCAACAGCCCGACGTTCATTTGCCCGAAAATTCGACTTCCCTTGTTCCTCTTGCATCGCATTGGAGATGATGATGATGATGATAATGGCGATGATGTCAGGCAAACGTACCTGCCTGGCAACTGATAGTAGGGATTTCGAACCAGACCCATTTAGAATACAGAACAATAATAGAAACAAATGAAAGCATATTAAACATATCTTACAGTGTTACTTATGAAATTTCATCTGAAAAAAAAATCTTAAAAACCACTTAAATCGACAATTAAATTATATGTCTGCTTAGTTCACAGCATAAAAGTGAAAAATAGAAAGACTAAGACAAAAAAATACAGCAGAATAAATAGAGTAAGCTAATATCATTGGAGTCAAACATTCAATGCCTCAATGGATGAAAAAAGGTAAAACACTTTCAATTAAAAGCAAATTTTATTTTGGCTTAGTTTACAGCACAAGGAATAAGAAATGAAAGACAAATTAAAATAAATTTCAAATTAAATAAAAAAAATACATTAGATTTATTCAGTTTCGCTAAATCCAAGGTGCTATATCTGCCTACAGGGGGTACCTAGTTGGTTTTTTCCTCTCTTTCCTCTCATGTGGAGATTTTGCGAGCACAAAAAGTCAATTTGCCAATTTTTGGACTTATTTCCTTTTTCAAACTGACTATTCAATTAATTCTTTCAAAATATTAATTGTCCAGGCAATCTCTGACTTAACCGGTAAAAAATTGCAACATTATAGTTTTTCAACGTTTATCACTTGGGAATGACCAAGGTTATTGGACTAAATATGTACTTATGACTGTTATTAGACTGATAGAGAACATTTATTTTTCTACAAATAACTTTAAAATTTAATTTTCTGAGCTATCTGCATTATACCACCTCTGTATTACTGATTGCCACTTTATTTTCGATGTGTTACTCATATAAGATAATTTTTAAATTTTTTTAGACAATTCCTTTCAATTTAAGCGAAAATTAGATATGGAAAAGTAGGAAGGTATCGTTTTGTCTGTAAGGAGCTGATGGGCTGTTTTCGCAGTTTTTATTCCGTCCGCGGTGGATTTTAGGGGACTTTTCAGGTTTGATTATCTACAGTGAGTTATAAAACCTTAAATTTACTGGGCTATTATGTTCCCCCTAAATTGTTATAAATATATAAAATCCCTTTCTAATAAAAAAAAATTATTTTCCTTTAAGATTTTAAATGAAACCTTTTACATTACATGCACTAAATGTTTTGAATTTCTGAGGTTATGAATTCATGTAACTTATAAAACAACACTAGTATCGTTCATTCCTCAAATTTTATTCTTCCCCCAATATATTTATTAAATTAAAAATTATAATTTCCATAAAAGTAACACATAAGAGCTTAGTAAAAATTATAGTAGAGATACCAGACAATGTAAAAAATACTGTCGTATCTGGCTATGATTCAAGGTGACCTTGTCTCAAGGACCCCCTCTCTGAATATAAATGTTGTTTACAGGTTAAGGGGAGAATGCGGGGTGACAAGATATTTGAGCGACCTCACTAGCTAGAAAGTAGGTCATCTTGTTTCCATAAAATATTAGAAACTATGTCTTGATTAAGTATATGAAGCGTTTGGGTTCTTTAGAATTAGCCGGGCTCAAATCCTGCCAATAGGACTTTATTAGCGAAGTTTTACAAATTAAGTACACATAAAATATTTTTATTATTGTATTATATTTTTTTGGCGATATATCATAAAACTTGAAAACTGCGTCCGACTTATTGCCAAAAGTTTGAAACCAACCATTTAAATAAAAATGTGGGTATATTTAAATAGAACTTAAGAGTTCAAAGTTTGTGAGATTAGGACCCGGATAATTGAAAAGTACCAATAAATATTGTCGGGCGTAATGAGACATAGCTTTAGGTGCTTTTCGTAGTTTAAGAGCTTAAATAGCATGTCCATAAAACATATTTTATATTTTTATTATCTTAGTTTACTTGAAAATCACTGAATCTAATGAACCCCATCTTACTTAAACAAAAGCAAGTTTCCAACTTTATTCATCCAAACCATCGGAGACTAATTTGTTATTTTTGTTCTCTAATATAACTCGCTGAAGTTTCTCGTCGAATTGCATAATATACGATTTGATTTCCGACAATTTTTCGTTCGTCAGTAAATTGAGCCTTTCCAACTCCTTCATCGTGATCGTCGTTGGAGAGTCTCTGATATCGGGCTGGAGATCTGCATAAACATCAGACTCCTTGGTTTTCTCTGATGTGGAACCCGCGTTTTTGCTTCCTCTTGCACTTCGTTTTAAGCCCGTTACATTCTTATTGACAGCTTTACCTTTGAACTTGTTGGAAACAGCTTTGTCATGCACGGCTAAGAGCTTTGGACAGTCTGGTTTCACAGCAGATGACGGTTTCTGGGTCTTTGCATCACCGATATGATTTCCAGCAATTTTCTTAACTTGACTTGGTCTGACGAACATTCCATGGTCTTTGGCGCATTGGAAGTATCGTACCCCTCCGTAGCTGCCATTATTTCTTCCACATGGCTCATCTAAAATGACTCCTACCCATTGTCCTTTGGAAAACCAAGTATTGCCAATGTAAGCTATTGTGCCGTTAGAAGATTTTCCTGTGATTGATACTCTGTCGTTGATATTGATTTCGTCCATTGATTTTTTTATATCGTTTTAAATAATCTTGTTAAAATTTTGAACATTTGTAAATAGATTGATGATGAATTCTGATTACGGTATTTGATAAAAGATAAAAGTAAACGAGGATATTTGTTGGTTTTAACCAGTATTGTATTTTTGCTTTTCATGTTTTTGCAGATTTTTTAAAGTCATTATTTGATTCTTTATAGGGTAGTGGCACCAGTAACTGGCACTTTAAGAGCAATTTTTGAAATAATTAGCTATTGCTACTTACTAAAATTATCCAGGAGAAAAACTTTTGTTACGAAAAATTAAATGAAGTTTCAATATTTATTTAGAGCACAATTTGTTAGTCTAAGTAATTTTTTTCTATTTTTAAAATATTTTTTAAGTTGGCATGGTCGAAGCACCAGTAACTGACACCCTGGGAAAATTTTGGAACCAATAACTGACACCTCCTTAACCAGTAACTGACACTTTGAAATACCTTTAATAAATAAGCTGTTTTTTATATGCTACATTATTTTTTAAGCAAACATAATATAATAAAACAAATATTTTATTTTTTAAGTAATTTTACAAAATATGAAGGAAAATATCAGGCAAAAAAGGGTATTTTTTATCAAAATACTACATTTAAAAAGGGCCATTTATGGGATATTATAAGACATACCATATTACTATATAAAAATGATACTAAGTCAAACAATTTCACATTAATAAGAATTTATTAATAGAAAATTGTACACAAATTATATATTTAAACTAAATTATAAGTAGAAACAAAGGGGAAAGTTTTCTATCTATTTTCCATGCTATTTTCATAAAAATAGTTGATTTACTTAAATAATTTAAATGTTACTTTTAGGAAAGTTGGTTTCTGAGTATTTAAAAAATGTAATTACAAATCGTTTGTGAAAATGATCCATTCTATTTCCTACCATCTAATGATTTGTTACGATATAAGCAGAATGAAAACACTGCTATATTCCAATTCTAATAACTGACATAGGGCAGAACCAATAACTGACAGGGTGTCAGTTACTGGAAAAATATTAAATTTTAAAAATTTAACTGCACAACTTTATTCTAAATAGCTTCCACCATATTCCCTAGAATTTTCAAGCAATTAACTTGAATTTCACTGAAACACCAATAACTGACACCCATGTCAGTTACTGGTGAAATTCATTTTTTAGATCCAGTAACTGACACCCCATTTAATATAAATAAAAATATATTTTTTTACAAAAATAACTCTGTGGCATGAATTTATGTACTATTATCAGATACATTTCACGTTAAAATAGGTATCAAAAAGAAAATTTGATTAAATTAGACCCTAATCAAAAATGTGTGTCCTTAATTTCAGCCTTAAGCCAACCTCTGAAAATCGGAAATTTCTTAACATGAAATGGGAATTCTCAATTTATTAAACTTAAAACCCCTTGGCATAAAATAAATACTGCATAAAGTTAAAGATAAATATCTAAAATATTAAGAGAGACCATGATTTATTTCAAGTTCACAATACAAATCTTATTATTATGATTTAAATCTCAAAGTGTCAGTTACTGGTGCCCTGTCAGTTACTGGTGCCACTACCCTAATCAAAATTACTATTTTTTTGGTAATTAGGAACAATTTTTATTATTACAGATGAACGAACTGAATTAAATTTTAGGTTTAGGTGTAGTTTTGGTGTAATTTACAAATTTTTGATTTTGTGCGCTTTTGCATTAATCTCAGAAGTCAAGGAAAAATATTAGAGTGAATGAATTTCTTCCCTATATCCTTTTTTTTATTATAATGATTGAAAATTCATTTACTTTTCTTATAACTATTGCTACGTGTAAAAGCAACACGTATCTACCTTACAAACAACGTGTTTCTCTTGTGAGGTATATAGTGTGTTAATGTGGCAGGTATACACTTAAATAACTCTGACTTAAGTTACATTGAATGAGTATGATTTGAGAAATTTTCGTGGCATTTCCGCTTTTAGAGAACTTATCTTATCTAAGAAGGTCGCAATTCTAAAGGAAAATGACTAATCCTTAATAACCACGCTGATATCATAAAAAATTGCGCAACATATTTATTTTGACTGTAATTTCATTTTACAATCTCTGGTAAAACCGACATCACCAGATCGAAATATTTGGTCAAATATTGCTTTTCGAACCTCATTTCAACATACATTTGAGGTTTTTTAATATTGGGCGTTCAAAGATATTCGTATGTACTCAGCGTCATTAATAAAATATAGTTTTTAATTTGAAATCACTTGGAACACTAAACTAAACAACCGTGAAGGAGCTTGAAAAGTAATTTAAATCGCATTTCTGGAAAGTTTTTGAATATATTCCAATCGCACTCAATTTAAAATGTGTTAAAAGTTAAATGTGTTTATTTTTGTGTAAAGCATTTGTAGATTATGTGCTATGGAAATATATTATTTATACCTTTTTTTACTTAATATTCTTCTACTAAGACTAAGTAAGCGTTAGATTGAAAATTTAATTTATGCTTTACAAATAATTGTTTGTAATTGAGCCTTCTTTAATTAATTAATTTAATTTCTGACGGTACATATGGAAAATTTGAAAAGAGGAAAACAAACGAGTCATCTGGGGTGTTAAAACCCATTTAGATGACCAAAAAAAATTTCCAATGATATTGATGA
The DNA here is from genome assembly GCA_963680715.1 of Tetragnatha montana. Lineage (NCBI taxonomy): Eukaryota > Metazoa > Arthropoda > Arachnida > Araneae > Tetragnathidae > Tetragnatha > Tetragnatha montana. The sequence continues at coordinate 56,409,718 of OY796676.1, read as the reverse complement.
TAAAAACATACAAAATGATAACGAAACAAGAATAAAAAATAATTGAAATTGAAAAGAAAAATTGGCACAGCAGCTAGACATAAAAATTACTCTTTGCTTCTATAATTTAAAAAAAATAATCTAAATAATCGATTTCAAGAAGAAAATTAAATAATAAGTTCTTAAATTTTAGCTTAAGTGGAATATTTATTTATTTAATTATAATTATTTTCTCATTTAAATTGTTTTAAATTTTGGAACATCTTATCCACGCTTATTTTCATAAAAATATTACACTTTTCCCAACTTTCCATTGTAAACATGGCAACAGCACATCTCTTTCTCCAAATCGAACGAGAATAGACCAACAACAGTAAACAAAAACAAGAAAGAATTCCCCAACAGACCCAGTGATATTAAGAAATCCGGTCTAAGCCCCCATGCATGGCCTCCCAGGTGATACTCGGCTTCAGACGCTGAGATGTTATCACAACACCGGCTGGCCCACTTGTTTGTCTAGGAAAAAAAAGAGTCGTAAAAGAGAGTGTCAAAAAACAACTTATCCGTTCGTACAAAACAAGACAAGGTATTTGTTCTTATAAATAAAAACTCTACATGGTTAAAGCAAGCCTGTAAACAACATGCAAACCGCCATTTCGGGAATGATGAACGACATTCTAACACTAAACGAATGATTCTAAAAACTAAAGTGATCAAGGTAGTTTGATTAAAAATATGAATCACATTCATAATCTCAAACAATAACGAATTTTTTGCTCTCAACAAATTCAATAAGTTCCCAACAAGGTTCCCAACAAATTCAATAGTTGCAGGAAGATCTCATAAATGTGGAACAATCGTTCATTCAAGTAAAATGTTTGAATTGTAAATGCGAAGCTTTTTTCAATTTAATCCCAGCTCTGCATGTGATCGAAAAAGAGACATGTTGGTTAAGAATTTACATCTTTCAGTCGTATTTTTCTGAGATTTAACTGTGCAGCTTATGCCTTTTATTATTTTAATCAAATATTCAAGTGTTTTTCTTTGTTAAATAATAATGTAGAACGCTACATTTTGGAAACTAGGGGAGATAAGTGAATCCAGTGAATAAACGTTCATTCACTGAGAAAAAGGGCTGCAACGTGAATCTTCGTGGTTTTAAGCTTATTCGATCTATAATGATGTAAACTAAGCTAGGTGTAATGCCCAAGGCATGTTAATATACATGGTGTTTCGAAAGTTTGCTTCACAGCTTTAGTTTAAACAACAACGCCTCGTAGAATCATGGGAGTAAGGTGTTGCTATAGTTAAGTTACAAGTGCTCTTAGTGACCAAATTAACAATTTAATTAAAAAAATAAAGAAGATAGTACAAGTTCATTTAGAATTTTTTTTTTACTGAAATAAGTCACCAGTTTTAGTATTTTGGAAAAGTTTATAAGACTTGTTTGGTTTATTCAGCCATGTATAAACCGCAAATAATCTTATAGACTTTTTTTAAAAAACTAAAACTGGTGACTACTTTCAGTGTTCATTCATTCACTGGGAAAACGGTGTTCATATTTAGGACAAACTTTGTTCATTTTCTGTGTGTATCGCAGTGTTTTCACTAAAATCAAAATAGTACCTTTAAGACTATCAATTTCTGCGATCTGTAAATATTTTCATCACAAAAACATCAATGAATCCTGTTTTAGTTGGGGTATCAGAAATTATATTCCTAGCTTACAGTTTGTAAAATATACTAAAAATTTAATAGTTGTTAAAATAAACTGCTATATATAAATCACTGAGCTTTTTACTAAATTTATTGATTTATTAAATCTCATGAAAATTCACCTCAATAGAATTAAATTTTGTGTATAAGTATTTTTAATGATTTCTTGCTTAATAAAATTAAAGATTAAAACATTGCATTACCATATTGTAGAATAATTACTAATTTTAACTTAATGTATGATGAAAATGACGTTAACAGGCTATCTTATGAATGCAATTTTGACAGTTGAGATAAAAAAGCTAATTTTAAAGTAAGTAGTTTTTGATGAATAAATAAATGACAATACAGATAAAAAAAAGATAAAGACACATTTTAAAAGGATTAGATTAGATGAAATAACCAAAAATTCCTAATTGTTGTAAAATGGATTACCTTTAAAATGCAGGATGGTTCTAAAATCAAAGTAAAACTCTTTAAGAATGGAAGACAACCTAAAAACCATTAATAATGATCGCATGTAGGAATGTAGAGGGTCAATCAATCCTAACATTCTACAAAAAGGGCTAACTAAGACCAATAAAACGGATGCTATTCTGGGGAAACTACTGGACAAAAAAAAAACCATAAAATTCGAGTGTAAATTTTATCCTCTATAACAAGATTGCAAAAAGAGCCCACGAAAACTAAGTTGTGTATAATTTGGCCCTTATCTCAGTTTGAGTTGGTTTGGGGACAGGGGGGACGCGTCCCTCCCAATAATTTGGAACATTTTTTTTTTTTTTTTTTAACTTTTGAGGGAGACTGAACATTTTATAAATGTGGGTTTTTCCACCTTTTAATAACTTAAAAGATGGTACTAATTTACCAATGACACCTAACATGTGAGGTGTATATAAGAGGGGAACGGACCCCCCCCCAGAATTTAGAACACGATTTAATTTAGAATAGGTTTAAACCAGTGCTGAGATTGAAGGGGACATATCATCTCTACAAAATATTTTGTTTCTTGACAAACAAAAACGAGGCCCTTCCCCTAAAATATAATTTTCCTACAGTATACTAGTAAAATAATAGTAAATTTGATTTTGAAATTGTGTAATCATATAACACTGAAAATGACCTTTTTTTTAAAAGGTCAAATTTCAAAATATATCCTGAAGACCCCAGACCCTCCCCCTATTTTTAGTGAAAAAATTACAAAGGGGACGTCTATAAATTACGTGAGGTGTTTTTTCCAAAATTTTTTACTCCCCCTTCCCCCTGATGAGATTTTCCTGAACCCTCCTACCTCCTTTTGACCTCACGTAATTTATGGATGCCCCAAACAATTCACACAAACCTGGGACCAAAAGTTAAATAGTTGATTCAGAACCTTAAAACCATTGAAAGGGGGCTTAAACGAAAAAAATATTATTTTTGGAGTAGTTATTAATCATGGTTTTGTAAAATTCTTTTGGGGAAGAATCCCGACTCCTTGGGGCGTCCCCCCAATTTTACCCACTCCAAAATTAATGGATTTTCCCCTTAAAAATTGTCTTTATATTCAAACGAGGTAATAAAATCAAATAATGAATTCATCGACTGAATTATGATGAATTGTATGTAATTAATAAGCATGTTTTAAATTCTAAATAGTCAATAGGCTTAGAAATAACGATTACTTTTTTGTAATTATAGAAAGTGAATTTAGCATCTCGATTAAATATTTCCTTTCACGTTTCTCATCTCTGGTTAAGGCGAAACGGGATCTGTTAAGCCTAACACATTTACAAAGTACCAAATCATAAATTTAGAACTTATTTTAATAGTTTTTAAGCTAGTCTCTTATGATGGGTGCTTTCAATACATAGATATCGGTAGAATTTGAGGACAGAAACTTATTTTGAGCATTTATCTTCTGGCTATCAGTAGTACTGAAGTTCTTACGCATTTAAGTATCGAACTGATAACTGATAAGTGACTTCCCGAATAACGTCAAAAAGGAAATTGATAAAAATACGCAATCGAAAAGCACCAGAAATGATCTAAGGAATGAGTCAAATTGCCCGTGTTAACTAAATGAAATATTTATTATATATTTTTTCTTACATTAACCGGAGTTTACATTAGCTCTCCAAGTACTTTTTTGTTTTCCTCTCCTTAAGATGTACGGCTAATAAAACTATCTACATGTCATGGCTTATTACAACGAAACTTTTCAATATAATTTAATATACCACCTCTCTATGTAGATTCGGAACCTTTGGTTCATTCAACTTAATGAAAAAAGGGTTTCAAAAATTACCGGGGACATATAGACAACAGCAAAGATAGTATTTATGGTATACTAGCTGACTTACCCGGCCTTGCACGGGTTGAGTTAATTCATAAATATTTTTAAAAAATGTTCAAGTTATGTCTTTTCTTTTTCTGGAACTTATCATCCCGTCGTCTTTTTCATCCCAGTTCTTAACTGTAAAAATATACCCTAACTCATCCCGTCCCGCATTTAAATTTGGCTGTTACTTTCCCTGTAAAGAACAATCAAATTGAAATCATCAGGTTTATCAAGTTATGTCTTTTCTTTTTCTGGATTAGAAGTCGCTTATCATCCCGTCATCCCCGTCGTGTTTTTCTTCCCGGTTCCTTACTTTGAAAATATACCCTAACTCATCCCGCCCCGCTTTTAACTTTGGCTGTTAAAGAACAATCCAATTTAAATCATCAGGTTTATTGAGTTATATGATTTTTCTTTTCCTGGTTAGCAATCACTTATCATCCCGTCGTCCCCGTCGTTTTTTTCATCCCGGTTTCTTACTGTGAAAATATACCCTAACGTATCCCGTCCCGCATTTTACTGTGGCTGTAAAAGAACAATCCAATTGAAATCATCAGTCTTTTGAAATTTATAGTTTAAAATCTTAAACAAAATTTCTATGAAGTATTTCCGATGTCCTTTTCAAAATTACGCTTCGGATTTTATAAATCACTTGATAAAAACATTAGGAAGTAAAAATCACAACCCTCTTTGAACCCCTTGGGAATAATTTCCTACAGGATGTTACAAACCGTATATGAAGTTTCTATCGTTTTCCAAAAATGATATTAATTTAATCAAAAAATAATCCCTATGTGTAATTCAGTCAACAACTCCCGCCGCCAAAGCAAAATATTTAACTATACCTAATTTAATTTATATTCAAAAATGATAGAGAATCCATTTTTATTTGCATGATCCTACATCTCCAAAAATAAAAACATTTTTATCAAAATAATAAAATGCTTGATACATCTCATTTTCCTTTTATCATGATAGCCAACTTCTTAGTATAAACGGTTTTCTAGTACTTAACAATAAAAATTTAGTGAATGTATAAGTCTAGTAAACCATGCCCCATGAAACAATGAAATAATTTCAGCTCTGTTTCCATGGAAAGCATTTATTTTAGCCTTTCCATAAATATATTTATTTTAGAAAAAAATTCGAATTACAAATAAAGGAAAATGTTGTTTCAAAATTAATTATTTGAATTTATATGTTTCCTGAAAATTGTTATAATTTTGAAATAGAAATTTACACTGTGTTTTTCGTCTCAATTTGTTATAAATTATGAAATTTTTGAAATTATATTTTATCACATGAGGTCAGACAAAACCTCAAGAGAGAAATAAACCTACTGCAATTTACGCATTTCAACAATGCATAATGCTATTTCAATGGGAAAAACGGAGTAGAAAAAGCGCCTAAAAACAGGGAAGGAGTTGTTCGATTTTAAAATCATTTCTTAGTGCGCGTCGCATAGCTGAGAGGAACGTTTCTGTTAAATTTCAAGCCTCTGGGTCCAGTAGTTTCGGAGATTCCGTGTTGAGTGTTTGTCACTTACCAGTCAGTCAGTCAGTCAGTCAGTGGTATTTCGCTTTTATAGATGTAGATTAAACCAGTAATAAAAATATCCTATAGCGTCCTATGTGGAAATTTCGATTAGGTGAAAAAAAACATTCGATCCATCAGAAGAATTTCTTAAATTTTATGACAGCAAAAATTTCTAAACAAATTTGGTTTTAAATAATATTAGTTAATAAATTATTGTAATTAGGTATGATTATTGTGTGATTTGTTTCATAAAGTGAGATTTTATTTACCCCTTCCTTTTGAAGTTTACATTTTTATTGGCTTTTATTATACCTAATTGGTGTGGTTTTAAACTCAAAATTATACTAAGAATATAATCAGCCTATTCCATCTGTTCTATTCGTCAAGCAAATGATGATCATGCCTAACCTAAGGCCAACTGGCCTAATGCAGCCCGCGGATGGATGGCCCTAGGTAATTCTGTGGAAAAGCCTCTCTGAATGAAGCACGTTTGTTTTGAATTCCATTTTATGCTAATGTTCCCACCAACCATAGAAGAGAAATAAAAGTGGAGTGGCACCCAAGCACAATCCCAGGCAGTTGTCTTGGCAACCGCTGCTTCAGTTGAATTCGAAACCGATTCGCACTTTATTTTTCTTTTCTAACTCTATGATGGTTCCTACAGCATCAAATATTCAGAATTAGAATTATAAGGGATTGAGTGATAGAGCCAAACATTGTTGCAGGACATGTGAATTGTCAGTTTGAAAAATGGGAATAAGTCCAAAAACTATGTTTTGAGAAAATCGAAAGAAATTGTATATGATTGAAATTACCTCTTAGAAATTACCTCATCAAATTTTTTGCTCGAAATTCAGGACAATATATTTAGATTATAGAACAATCATCGAAAAAAAATATAAGTAGTTTAAATTAAAAAATATTGTACTGTTGAAAAAGTTAATGCTAGCTTCTTTGGACCGTGGATTTAACACCGACGCTGATGGTTGTGAATATGGCTGTTAGAGCTAAAGAAAAAAAACATCTGACTATCTTTCTCCCATCACAGATGATAATCTTTATTCGGTATTTTTTAGAACAAACATCGCAAATTCGGAGTCAGATATTCAGAAATTAGCTTCTGAAAGATGCTAACATCACGTTAATAAAATAAGTATGAAGATGGATATAACAAATCATAGTTTGCAATTTTCTTTTAAATCTTAAATGTAATTAGTATTTGTTTGTGTTTACTATTCAGACTCCAGAGATTAAATCTAAGGAGTTGTTGTTGTCTTTGGGTAAAAAATAGAATAGTCTAGTCGCCATTGATTTATTAGTTCCTTTTTATGGCAAAATTCGCAGTTAGATAGAGTGGTTAGACCCTGGAGCGAATCCAGCACGGCTCCAAGGGGTCACTTTTCCAGACCATTACCTTACCTTTTGAGAAAACGAAATGTTTGGGATTTTCCAAAAAGTATAACCGAAGATCCCCTTTTGGTACCGCTGGGGAGTGTTGAGGTCCTCCCCCAGAAAATATTGGAAATTTGACCTGAAAAAGAATGCTTTTAACTCATTTTGAGTACTATTTTTTGGCTCCAAGGGGGGCACTGTCCAGTCCAGAGTGTCCCCCCTTGAATCCGCGCCTGATTAGACATAAGTAGGGAAACATTTCCTAAATTTCTTTACGATATTCTTAACTTGATAATTTTTCGTAGGATGACATTCTCGATGTATCTATACTCCATTAGGGAGTATACTGCAGCCTTCCGTAAGGTCCAGCTATACTCAAAGGAAGTGCAGAAAACGTACCCAGGGTGCCTCTTTGGAACAAACTCAATATTACATCCTGCGAAAGCAGGTAAGGTTCCGGTTACACCCTAAAGCTCATAAAAGGTAATGCTTTGGAGTGAAAAAAAAACCTACTTTTGTCGGTCTGACTGTTGAATAAATAAAACTAAACTTGTACTTTCGACTTGATAGTAGGGATGAAGAATGCCTCTAATCTCATTGTTGCCATGGCAGTGTGGCTTATCAGACCTTGCCAGCTCTCGAAAAAGGTGTATCTACCTTACAATACCTGCCTGCAATCAGGTGAGCTTTTATTTCTAACGTTCCTTTCCAATTTTAAAATTGAAACTGAAAACACCTAAGAGGTAAGTGCCCGCCGTTGGAGTACACGCCCTTTACTCTTTTTTAATTAGAGAAAACATACTGAAGAGAGGTACAATTTTTCCTTACATTAATATTTTATTGTTATTAAGATCATGCAAACGTAGTTTAGAAAATTTTAAATTGATATTATGTATATCATTTTTATACTGTTAATTAGTCTATACCATCCCATCTGTTTGTTTATCGTAATTACTTTTTAATTCAGTTGAATTTTACTGTAGTGAAATGGATTAATCACTATATTCGGTGGTTCACTATAAATTATTTAAATTAAGTACAATTATTTATTAGTTGGAACCAGAAAAAAATGTCAATTATAACCAAGAGCAGTTATTTTCAGGTTGATAATTAATAAAAAAAGTTAAAGAGACTTAAAAGCATCCGATTTATTGAACAGGAAAATGTAGTAGTTTTTTTAAATATGGGCCACCCTAATATTTAAAATTTAAATCCACCCAAATTATATTTTATACATTGTCTTTTTATCATCGTGTTTGAGATGTATGAACTGTAACTTACCTACTGACAATAAATGTAAAAAAAAAAACCACTAGGTGTTTTTAATCTTTTATTCGAGTTAATTTGAAACATCCACAACCTTGTAACTAACAGTATTATAATTATGAAATCAAAGTATTGCGAAGTATTTAAAATAGAGTAAATTTAATTATGCATTGGGATACAGATAATCTTTTCAAAACAAAATTCATAATTTTTCAAAATAAATTTTATTCACAATTAATGTGGAGTTTAAAATACTAAAAATTCCAACTTTACTTAAATTTTATTTTTGTTTACTTTTAGCGTTAGAAACATCATGAATCTTCTGCTTCTTGCGGTAACGAGTAAGTTTTATCATATATTATTATATTTTTGATCCGGCCCGCGAGCCGGAGGTTGCACATATGTGATTAGGCTGCGGTCAGCAAGAAAATCAGTATGGTATCTGTTCAAAAAATCTGCAGTATCTGGTTATCGGACAATAGGAAAACCGCAATCAACCCCTTCAATGGTCCCTCCAACAAAAGACAGCCCTCGGGGAGGAGCGAGAAGTCACTATCGGGTGTCTGCTAATTGACTGGGGGAGGTGACTTCGGACTCCTTCGCTATTGTTGGAGGGGTCATGAATGGGGAGATAGGGCAGATTTTTTGAAGAGATACCGCAGATTTTTTGAAGCGATACCAAGACATGAACAATCTTCTAACAAGAATATAAGTGCATTCCAAGAGCAAATTGAATCGTCAATTTGAAAAAGGGAATAAGTCAAAAAAATGACAAGTTGACTTTTTGTGCTCAAAACAATCTCCAAATTTTGTTCTACACATGAGTGAGAAGAGGGGAAAAATAACTACTCCTATAGGGAGATATGGCCCCTTGAAGTTGCGAAATCGATGTGCATTCATTGTATTTTTTCAGTTAATTTGGAATTAAAGTTAATTTGTCTTTCTGTTCTTATTCTTTGTGCTGCAAACTAAGCCAAAATAAAATTTAAAAGTACTTTTTTTTTTTTTTTATCAAGGGAATGTTTGACTCCATTCATATTCACCTACTTCATTGATACTGCCTTAATGACCCAGTTTCATAATAATTTTGAAGTTTATTTGTCTAGGTCTCTGTTTATTTCTCAATTTTGTGCTGTGAACTAAGCAGAAATATAATTTAAACTATGAATTTAGGAGGTTTTTGAGATTTTCCTTCACAAGGTTGAAAAAGTCCATCAATTTTTTTCAACTGTAAAGTTTTTTTGAACGAACTTATATTTTTTCCGAAGATTGTCCTTTTTTAAAAATAAGTTCCTGAATTTCCAGGAAAAATTTGGTGGTTACGCATAAAAAATTTCATTATTTAGGGGACATCCATAAATTACGTGAGGTGTTAATTTACGTGAGGAGTTGACCCCCCCCCCCTCCCCCCTTGGTGAGATTTAGTGAGATTTTGCTGGACCCCCCCTCCCCCCCACGTGAGATTTACCTACAAATTTTTCAAAATGATTTTCCTTTCTCTAACTTAAAAAAACAAAGAAAATCGTATAATTTCTAACTTAAAAAGTTGACGTGAGATTTTAATCGACCCCCCCTCCCCCCTTGGTGAGATTTCTCCAAACCCCTTTTTTTGACCTCACGTAATTTATGGATGTCCCCTTATACAGTTATTTTCGATTTTCTCAAAACTTTTTTTTTTGGACTCATTCCCTTCTTCTAACTGACGATTCAATTATGATTGTATTTAAATGTTATTAATAATCTTTTTTTCTACTTTTATAGGTTCCTTGCTCGTATGTCGAGCATGGGGAGGGATGTCACTGAATGATTTCAACAATAAAATAGAAAAGCAGTGTTTCCCCCAAGGCGAGACGAACGACCCCCATTTTGTCCACGGTCAAATGAACCCTCGCTCTCAAACCCTTGAGAACTTCATAGCGCTTGCGGAGAAACTAGAGGTTGCCAATCCTAACATACGACTAAAAGATGAACTCTTTCATTTCATACGAAAGTAAGTTTTTTCATGTTTTTCTTTGGTGGTGGTGTCGTATCCTTCATATCTTATGGTGTGCTTGTATTATTTTTGTTATTTCTATTGAGTCAGTAGAATATACAGGGTGTATCTGAAATGGTGAGTTTTAAAACGTGCAATATTCATCTTTTAGCCAAAGAATGGAGTTCCCTTAATGGTACTTAGAAAAATGATGATCGGGGAAGGAATTTTCAATGATCATATAGTTTCAATGATCAATGTATGATTATTGAAAATTCCTTCCCCGATCATCATTTTTCTAAGTACCATTACACTAATGTAAGGGAACTCCATTCTTTGGCTAAAAGATGAATATTGCACGTTTTAAAACTCCCCACGGTTTAGCAAGTGGTCCAATTTCTATCACATTGAGGATTTAAGTAGTACGGATACTCTTGTACCTCATGCAATAATGTTTTTCATTTTATTATGTTTTGTTTCGTCACACAGGCCTTTTGAAAACGGCCTTTTGAAACGCACTCGCACTACATTAGGTTTAGCTCTTTAACGGCGTATCTGCGACCCCCTTTCTATACCGATTCTTGTTCGTCTTGATGAGTACTATCACCCCTCAAAGTTTGCCGCACCATTTCAGATACACCCTGTATAACTTCCTCTGTGGGATAGTTAAGATTGTGTAGGCCTGTAGCAAAGACTGCAGGGCAGTTGAAAACATGATGTGGGGCGAGTTCTTCGTCATGGCAGTTGCCACAGTTTTGATATCTCTTGGTCCCATCAGCTAAAATGTTTTGTTCTTAATCTGATGAGAGTCGCGGCGGTCTTCTTGTCAATGTTGAGTTGAGTTATTTGATCATGGGCCTTGATTTTCGAGGGGGCAAAAAGCCTTGACCCTGCATAAGCATTTACATCTACCAGCGAAATTAGGGTTGTATTTTGATTGAGATCTCTTGCCTTTTTAACCCAAGGAATCAGCAATTTCATTAAATTATTTTTCTTTCATTCCTTAATTTGTTGTACTTTAGACTTTCAGCGTAATCTGGTGCTCCAGACTTCTTTTATTGTTGGTAAGAATGTAAAGAAAATATTTAAAGTACTTAAATGGTGTTTCTTTGGATATGTACTTAAGCTCTCTCTTTTTAGTTTCATTCTTTTTTTTTTAAAGTTGTAGATATTTTGCAAAAATTTCGAATAAAAAGGACTACTATTTTCCTGTATGCCTGTAAAATTTTGGTCCATTTTTGTGAGTTTAGCTTGAGAACGTTTCCTTGTAAGTAAAGCTTTTTAAGCAATAACAAGTGACTTCTTCTGGTTCTACTCTGAAGTAACTTGATTTTTCAGTTACATCTACGAGGACATCGAGTTCACCCCGGTCGGAGACGCCGAGCGCTACAAGATCAAGGGGTTCGAATCTTATAGACTGGACAATCTGTGGGAGCCCGACACCAGCGAGAGAACGAAGACGGAGTTCCTCCAAAACCCCTTTTCCCAGGAGCAGAGCTGCGGGCTCTTTTTCTTGCTGTCGCATTCCATAATCAGGAAAGCAGCTCCTATGGAAGTGCAGAGATCGGCTACGAACGACACGATCTATCTGAGGAGGTAAGGTAGAGATGGAAATTTGCATTCTTGGGTCTGTTATACTACGTTCACACATGAAAAGTTTATAAGCTAGTTTAATTTAAGAGAGAACTTGAGATAGCTTAATTTAAGCTATTTTATTTTTACTACTTAATTTATCTTTTTGCCCCTCTTCTTGTCAGCGATTTCCTGAGAGTCAACGGACTTATGGATCTTGTCTGAAAAACTGGAGGATAAGCAACAACAACAATTTAATTTTATACGTACTATATTATTATTACATTTACTTATTTTCTTATATTCAATTATTTTACATTTACTTATTTTATTATATTCAGTTATTTTACATTTACTTATTTTATTATATTCAATTATTTTACATTTACTTATTTTATTATATTCAGTTATTTTACATTTACTTATTTTATTTTTTCAATTATTTTACATTTACTTATTTTATTATATTCAATTATTTTACATTTACTTATTTTATTATATATTCAGTTATTTTACATTTACTTATTTTATTATATTCAATTATTTTACATTTACCTATTTCATTATATTCAGTTATTTTATATTTACTTAATTCTTATATTCAATTATTTTACATTTACTTAATTCTTTAATGATTTTTCTTGGGCCTCAATAAAAATCAGCATGCCAAAAAATATTAAGTTTTATGAATACGAACTGTTAAAATTACTTTGCGACAGAAGAAGAAACGTTCAGAGATCCCGTTTGAAATCTCCCGTTTCCGTTTCGTTTCCATCTCACGAGTTTCTGAATTCGGCCCAAGGTTTTTTATGGTCTGCTGTATCCTACTTTTTCTCTCATTTAGAACCACAAGTCGAGAGGTATCTTACACCAAGAACGAAACTCTGTTCCCCATGGAAATCGGGGTGGTGTCAGTGAAAGGACAGCGGGAAGCGGTGGCTCTCGGCAAAGTGCTGACCGGAATGTACGTGGGACTGAGGCCCGAGCGGAAGATCAACGTCTTGAGCGAGAAGCCAGGATTCCAGATCGACACCTCGGATTTGGATCCAAACATGGACGCTTTGTATGCCCTGACACTGGCTGGTGAGTGCAACTTTCAACGGCTTACTAATGGATAGATTCATGTTTGACAAGATAAGGAGACACCATTGCAAAAGTCTATGGAATTTTTTTTTGGAATCTCCTAGTAGGTGCACCCCTTATGTTGTTACAAATACTGAAACATAATTGCTTGCAAAATTTCAGGTCTCTAGGACAATTTTTGACTCCCGTGCACCTCAAAAGTAGTTTTCCCGTGTTAAAAAGTACAGGGAAAATATTGAAAATATCTAAACTTTTCATTGTTTTTTATTGATAAAGCCTACACTGTCAATATTGAGTTAAAACCTATATATCACCATTGGGATATAATTGATTCATTGTCCCAACATCTTATAGGAAAAACATTTAATGGCCCCTACTAGGGGATGTTCCCTGATGGTTAAAAGCGCTCTGCATAATATGTATTGACTTATATAAGAAAATCAGTTAACTGAAGTGGGCGGAGATAAAAAAAATGAGCTAAAATTTTATATAAATTCGGTTTTTTTACTAATAGGAACAGGATAGAGGTTGGCACCTTAGAAAAAGTTCAATAAAACACACAAGTTGACTTTATCCAACTCTCGCCCGCAAGCCTCTTTTCTTTTCTCGGCGAGAGTGCGTTTTTAACCCTCCTAGCTGATATTGGATTCCCTCAGTAGCTGATATTGAATGTTTTTCCAATAAGATCTTGGGAAAATGATATCCCAAAGGTGATATAGTATAGATTTTCACTCAAAATTGACAGCGTTCAGGAGTATTAAATTAAAAACAGTAAAAAATTAAGATATTTTCCCTATACATTAACATAGAAAAACTACTTTTGAGAGGTGATTTGGTCAAAAGATTAGCTTAGAGATGAAAATTTGCAGGTAAGAATGTTTTAGTATTTGTAACAACATGGGGGGGGGGGGGTACACCTGGGAAGTTCCAAAAAATATATTTTGCAATGGCCCAGGACACTTAACAATTTCAGATGTCGATGATTTAAATTCATTGAAGAGCAAAACAGGGCACACATGCCGAATACCTACCATGTATATATAGGACCCTTCAATGTAAAAAAAATAATCACAAAAACAAATAGCAAAAGCTGATGAAGCTTTTCTGTACACAGGATTTGTCTGTCAACTGAATATTTCTGTTCACAGAATTCATTTTGCCAACGCTTTTTGGGTCAGGGTTTAAGCTAGAGAAAAATGTCCATTGGAAAAAAACCATAATAGGAAAAAATGCTTTAGCAAAATTCTAAAATAATTACAAATTCGTTAGATACGGCAGTTTTATCTGGTTGAAAATTTAAATAACAAAAACTACACAAAAAGAGAGAACAAACTCAATACCAAATGATTCTTTAAAACCTTTAAACTATATTACATTTAAACAACTTCAATTTTTTGTATTCTTCAAGTACTGATTGCGTTTAGATTTTTATTCGTATTTTTGCGAAAATGTTGTCCAAAAATATTTTAGCATTCTGAGGTTTTCTTTTGCATTTTGCGTAAAAGAGGTCAATACAGCAAAATATCTGGACATAACCCAGTAAAATACCGAAATCGTCGAAAAAAAATAGATAGACCTGGGTGCTGACAGAGACGATTTCCTGTTTAACAAATAGAATATTTCCGATGGCTACAGAAAAGCTCTACATATCAGCATACAGAAAAGTTCAGTTAACAGAAAATTCCTGTGTAGAGAAAATATTATTTTTGCTCTTCAGTGTGCGTTATCTCATCTGATGTGAGCTAAATTTCATTTTTACTGTTTTACATTCATGCTTCACAGGAAAAAATAACCAAATTTTTTCTGAAAGCTTAATGAAAAAAAGTAGCATTTCCTTAAATATATTTCACAAGCGCTCCAGATAATTTTAAAATAATTTCCTCAAGTATCAATTGACCCTTCCAGATGTGATAGCTCTCGCAAAATGGCGTAACGAATTTCAAAATAGGGAACTATTGGCCGATGACGGGACATGGATGTCAGTTATCCTGGAATCCGAAATCGACACAAAAGACGTGTGCCCCATGATTTACAAACTGACAGAGGGAGTACAATCAGCTGAGTCTTATTCTTCCTTGAGAGGAGCAGCTGACGGTAAGTGGCAATCTTTTGTTTTCAAATAACGGATAGTTATACTCAATGGTTTTAAAAATCTTTATGTGTTCAGTATGGCTTTAAACTTCTAGAAAACTTTTTAATATAACTTCGAAAGCCCTAAATTTATTTTCAATTAAAAACAGCTTCTTTTCGGTCTAAGCTGAAACAGTTTGTGACGTCATGTGTACCTTGTTTACAACCATTCCTCCTTGAAAGACATCGCGCTCATAAACTAAGAAAAATTTCCAGGAAAAGACGAGCGTATTTTCGGATTCGTTGGTTAGGTTGGTGGTGACTTCAGCCGTCAGATAATTTATTTATTCAAAATGTTATTTTATAAGCCAAGTTTATGTGCAGGGAGTGTTGTGTTTAGTGTTTGCGCATATATATGTTATGGGCAAAGTGATAAATTTCATTGAAAAATTCTATTCAATTTATCACATTGCGCGGGCATTATTAATAATGCCCGGATTTATCACATTGCCCGTAACATATATATATATATATTTTAAACTATCTTTTAAACAACAGTTCTTACCTATATTTGTTCTGAGACCATTCGATTTAAAATAAGTGGTTTTTTTTTTAATATTTTCTAAAATTTTTCGCATTAGGCCAGAGAAGCTCGAAATCGTGAAGTGAAATAGTAGGCAAGACTTCACTCTTCATAGCTTTTTTGGACAACAGCGCAACTCCAGTCTGAAATCTTGTACCTTGCGCTGTTGAAAAGTGACGTCTTGCCTACTATTTCGCGTCACGATTTCGAGCTACTATGGCCTTATGAGTCTAGATAGCCATGCATATAACCCCTTAGGCTCCATTGAAATATGTAGCGACTTAAGTAACCAACGGCACAACTAAAAAGCAGCCCAAGTTTTTTTTGAAAGACTTGCATTTTAAAAGTCTGCTAGCGCTTTCAGCGCTAGACCCGGCGTTGCCCGGGCGCAGTAAAACCTTATATAAATACCTATATAGCGCACGCGCTATCCCGGCGTTGCTCAGACATTATTGACACGGGCTGCGCCTGTATACTAAGTTCCTTGGACAGAATCTCATACACTTTGAAATAGTTGGGTAGTCATATTTGTTAAAAAATATTTAAACTTAAGGTGCAACAGATTTAGTATATTACCCAGACTGCAACACAAAGAGGCCCGCTGCATTACCGTCCATAAAAAAGGATTCAAACAGTTAAATGATAATCGAAGAATAAAACAAAAGTCAGTAAATGTATAAAAAGCCAGAGTGATTTAAAGAGCTCAATGCCTGCTCTTACTTAGCTCATTAATTCAAAGATTGACATTTTTATGTTTTTTTTTTATTCTGAAGAGCGCTATCAAGAATGTGTTTCAAAATGAATCACTCCTTCTCTCAATAATATATCAGCTTGTTTCTTTTTTTATTTTATCCTTATATTCAGTCGCTTTCGCAAGGTTTATTTTTTTATTGAACGGATTTTTCGGCCAATCATATGCTTTATCAAAACAGCAGACGGATTCTTCATTTTATATATTAAGATATTTGGACCACAATGAAGTCGTGTTCGGTTAAGTAGTCTCTAATACGTTGGCTGAAATTCCCTTCCCTAAAATCCTGGTTTATTCTCAGGAATAAATTTGATTTTATCCCCAGCTTTCCCCATCTCAAAACATAATCTATTACCATGGTAACACAAAGTAAAACGGTTCCAGGTCTCATCCTCGGAAAAGTCGTGCAAGACATTGTAACTCAAAGCCCGGATGTAAAGCTGTCCGAGATCTTGAGGATGTATTACAGCAAGGGAGGGATATCGGCTAAAACCGAAACAGCGACTAATATCTGGGCGTCGTTCTGCAACAGAAAGGAAAACGTTGGCGTATTTGAAGAACAGCTTCTGAAAGAGTTGAAACTGTACCATATCCTGGCTGCAGAAAACAGCAAGGCTCTTGACGAGAACGTATTGAAGGCTTGGGAATATTACATGCAAGAGAAAAGAAAGGGTTTTGATTTGTGGACTGCAGGTCAGTACATGAATTAGCTAAATATTGTTCAAGTGATCTTTTAAAGCTTCAAATGGTAACTTTGTAATATATATTTTTTTATAATAAGCTGTTATAGACTTTTCACAACATTTTAAAATAACTGAGTATCGAATATTCAAATTATAATGGAAATTATTTTTAAAAAATGTGGGAAAATTAAACTTTTAACCTTGTAGGTTGTGGTCAGTTTAAAAGTTTTTTTCCTAACTCTACACATGCTGTTTTATTGGATGAAATTATATCTGTAATTTTTGCAGTAATTTATAACTATACACTATACAACAAACTATAGATGTTGATTGTTTATATTAAATTGATGAACGGAATTAAAATTTGGATAAAAAGTTTAACTTACTATAATAAAAATTCTATTCTAAAAAAAAGTTTTTGGTGAACGGTTTCCAGAGAAAAACTTTTTATGAATGAAACGAATGACTCATTTCTGGTATCAAAATGCCCGTATTCTTTCGAGGATTTGCAGTAAGCCTGTTGGATTTTTTTAAAAAATACTCAATTTTAAAATATTTCCATTTTATTAGATTACGGATAAAGTCGCAGTTAAAAAGCAAGTACTCTCAAACAACTTATTATGCAATCAATCACAACAACCAATATACGCCATATTTTATGATGAAACAAAGTATATTTTCGCATTTTATAAAATTACTTTCTAAATTAAATATCAAAGACTGATAAAAGTATTCTAAAAACTTAGATATGCTATTTCATACTAAAATTTCACACATTTTGTCTGAAATTTATAATTTTTAGGGTGAAGATTAAAAAAAACTATATAAAACCTTTTTTCAATGTTTTATATTTTTAAAAGAATATTTATAGCTTTTATTACTTGAATTGAAGCATTTTTATACACCTTATTTTGTCTTGTTAAATCCCGATTTAATAGCATGAAAAATCTTTTCAGGTCTGAGAGATTTGTGCAGCAAAGATTTATCCGTTGACAGTAAGTACTGATTTTCTTTAGTTAAGTAGTATAGTGCTGTCCTTTAAAAATAATCCACCATTTTATATTTTCTCCATAAAAAGCTTAATTAAAAGAATAATTAAATCGATTAAAACACTATTGTAACGGCTCATCCTCCTTAACATTTTAGTGCTAAGCATTTTTTCTAACTCTTAATTACAAATTGGCAGTCAATCAAGTAAGAATGGACAATTTGCACGTTTTTCAATTTGTATTTTATTATGTAGAAAAACACAAATTATGCCGGAAAGCATCTTCTTTTTTAAATTTTTAGGCCTTAACAGATACAATAAAAGGGTTTAAAATGCGCACTATTTACTTCTATACCAAAACGCTATTTTTCCTACGCCAGGGAAAGTGACGTCACTGCATAGATCGTCGCTTCGAAAAACCATTTTTTGAAGCATTTTTCTTCACAGAAAACTTTTTAAGTTCTTAAACCAATCATTTCAACTTACCTTGATCACTTGTCAAAACTTGTGCGATACCAAAGCTCTTGTGAATTAGCGATGAACTTTTGCATCGGGCCCAGTGACGTCAAATAGCGTTTTGAGGTCACGTGATTTTTAGGCGATTTTAAACTTAAATGATAAAATATTTAAAAAATAAAATGAGTAAAAACTGATGTTTTCCAACATTTGAGAAGACAATCTATCGATTTAGTACAAAATTGGGCTTTTTCCTAACAGGTGCAAGTTGTCCATTTGAAAAAAAACCCACTTTTTCCTAAAAAAAACCCATGTACCCTAAAAAAAAAACGATGCTTGAAAACACTCAAAAATTAAGATAAAAATATGGTTGAAAGTTTTTTTTTATAGAAAAGGGAATAATTAAGACAGTTAAAACCAAATTTATTAATAACTATTTCTAAAATTAAAATTATGATATGTTTTTCTCCTCAAGAGTTCGCCTTCAAAACACAACGATAATAGCTAATTTTACTGTTGTATTTTTATTTTAGGATTTTGAAAATGACCTTTTAAATACAAAAACTTCACAATTTTTAAACAAAAAAGATACAACATGATAAAAGGCACTTATTTTTTATTTTAATTCCAACTATTAACTTTCCATAACCCATTTTCAAGGGAAATTCTAGTAAAACGCTATCTTTGCATGGGAAATGGGTGTTTTTTGGTATCATTGTTGAGTTTTTATTACAAATACTAATAAAAAAATCCAAGAATCACTAAAACAAGCATTATATTTGCATAATTAGTTGCATATCATGGGTAATATTAAATATTTTTCATAAATTTTTATTTATTTTGTCATTTATAGAAAAGGGAAGACAAAAGTTTTTTTTTTTTTTTTTAGCTCACACTGGTTTTTTTTTTTACCCCTGAATTCAAAGACTACAGTAACGACTCTAATTGGCGGACTGAGCTAAAATTTTAATATTTTATTCTCATAGTAATGGGCTAACATAAAAACGCGTGAAAATTTTCTTAAAGTCTATATAACATACATTTTTACACCATCAAAATCTGTAAATCTAAACCCCATTTTTTGCCAAAAATCTACATTATCTCTGCTTATATCTCTGCACTCTAAATGGCGGAAAAAGACGGGGTATATGAGATGTTAAAATTATTTTAATTATGTAATCAAATAATCTCAATGGGTTGTTTTTAGGGCACATTTTGGAGTGTGTTGTTTTTAAAGGACAGCACTATACTTAAGTTTATGTAAACCTTAAGTTATAAAATATTTAAATAATAAACAAAACACGTTTTAATTAAATTAGTTAAAGTAAATTAAATTTATTTTTTATCAAAGAACTTTTGCTTTGGTGTATTTTGCATAATTAGGTAGTATACTTGTGTTTATTTAAACATTGTGTTATAAGTTATTTAAGTAACAAAGATTTAAATTAGATTATTTAAATTAAAATAAAAACGTTTTTTTTTTTTACCATAGAACTTTTGCTTTAGTACTATATCGCACATTTAAGGGGTATTAGTATACATGGTGTTTAGAAAGTACGTTTCAAAGATTTTATTTGGAACCAACGTTTCATGAAAGTAAGGTGTACCCTTGCACCCCAAGGAAAGTGGCCATGGAGAATTTATTGAGATGCATAAAAAAAATCGGCAAAATATCGTATCGGTCCCTATCGGCAAAACAAGAAAGTTACAAAATTAATTAAAAACTAACAAAGATAAACAAAAAAATTCAGTGAGAAAGTATAATATCATAAAAAAGGCGCAGAAAAAAATTCATGAAAGTGTCTTCAATATTTGAGGAGAAAAAGTTTGCATAATTGCAAGTTTCTTTTAATTAAAACTTATTTAACTAAATAACGCAAAAACTACATCATAACACTGAAAAACTTGTAAATTTGCGAACTTTATCTTTTTTGACGCCTGAAAAATTTTATTTTTACTTGCTAATATATCTCCTCAAAGATTTAAGATTTTTTCATGAATTTTTTTTCTACGCCATTCTTATGATATTACATACAACATTCTCACTGAAGACTTCGTTTATCTCCTTTAGATTTTTGATAATATTTCAAACTTTTCTTTTTTGCCGCTAGGGGCGCTGTAAGTCATCTCAAGGACTGGTCCTTACCTAGTGTTACAGCTTACTACTATGACCCTATGAGACATTAGTTCCAAAAAAATCCGTGAAAGAACACACCCTGTATGTGGCTTGTGGCACAATGTGACAAGTGGGAAAGACAACTTAAACTTTGTGGAATCACACTCAATAAAAAATATTTCGCTGCTGTAATGTAAAAGGAAGCATTTCATTCAATTTTGATTTATTTAATGGATAAATATAGTATTTAAAGACAACCTAAATCCTGAGAAAT
This sequence comes from Tetragnatha montana, assembly GCA_963680715.1. NCBI lineage: Eukaryota > Metazoa > Arthropoda > Arachnida > Araneae > Tetragnathidae > Tetragnatha > Tetragnatha montana. Next base: position 56,388,961 of record OY796676.1, on the reverse strand, counting down.
AAAAATGAGGGGTAATAATTTTAGTTGAAATTTTAAATGTTAAAAAAAATGCCATCTCATAATGTGAAGGGGTTAAGGCGAAAACATGGCAACTTGTGAAATAGGGGGAGATGGATATGTAAAACTGTGTGGTGTACTTTTAGAAGGGCCCCTTATTCATATTTAATTTTATGTTAAGTATACAGGGTGTTTCAAAAGTCCGTTTCACGGTTTTTTATTTGGAACCAACGTCTCCTACTAATAATTTTAGTCATTTTATTAGATTTCATCAGTGCCTTCGTATTTTAAAGTAAAAGACATTCTGGTAAAATTAATTTTGTTACAGAACCTGAAAACTTGGCTCTGGAGTCACCATTGGACATAATAGCCGTCATTGATACATCTAACGGAATGGAATTTGTGAAGAAACAGCAAGAAATTCTTGGGTAAGTAATAATGGGCAAGTACAAGAACACTTTTTATTGATTAATCGCTATCTCCTCTATACTACTAGATTATTACCCTTTATTTTTTACTTAAACTTCGTTTTCCCTCTGCTACATTTATGATAACCAAAGCAAAATATAGTTTACTCTCGGTATGACGAAGTCAAAGGGACGAGTAAAAAATTCCTAGATAAGGATTTTTTGACAACATGGGAAGAATGCCTCCAAAACATGGAAATTTAGATAAATGGTTATGTGGTGAAGAACATTAGACATAATAAAGTAAAACGTCTAAATTCAGCTCCAATTTTATTTTTAATACAGTAGCATAATTTTTATGGGAAAACAAAATAGATACTTTTGGTTAGAAAAAATTCTTTGGAATATTAAATTTTCAATAGTTTGTGCTAAAAATAATATAAAACTTACGCATTTATAATTCCTTAAAAAAGTTAATTTTTTGCACTGATTTTTTGATACAAAAGCATACAAATTTAAAACAACGTGTTACTGAGACACGACCATGAGTCAAAGCCCATTGGCTAATTAGGGAAACATCTTCTATTTTAAAAGTCCCATGCCCATTCTTTCTAAATACAGAATTATTACCTAGCTAAACTGAACTACGGAAGTGAAAAATTTCTTTTTAAGATCCGGCAAAATTTCGCTAAAACAAGGTTTTTAGTGAGAAATATTTGACATAAGAATGTGGTAACCAACAAAGGAATACCTAATATCTAGGTTGGAAATATAGGTTTTCGGCATAACTTAACGTACTTGATGTTTCGGCATAACGACTGTATGTAGATAACTTTTTTTCCCAGACTTAGCATGTCTTTTATTACATTCATTTTAATAATCAGGTACTACAAACTTTTAGTGAGTTGAAAAACAGCATAAAATACTAATACTTGCTGTAGACTTTTCTAAACCTGCTTATTTAAGAATTCGAATTTAGCGGCTAGTGGTCAAACCTTGCTCGTTCTAAGCGGTACTAATACTTCTAAAACATGCGAGACGTTTCAAGAAGCGAGACATATCTTGTATGTAGAATTTTAAAAATAATTATTAGCGTTTTTTAAATTCCAAACTTTCCTCAGGTATATGACCAAAGAACTGGAGTTGAGGTACTACGGTAGTCGAATGACCGTTCTCTGGGACAAGAAATTGACCTCCTCAGATTCAGCCAAATCCGGTCGCGTTACCCTTAAGCCTCTGATCGAAGATACTTACTCTTCTGCATGCGCTGCTTGCCTGGTTTCTCAGGTTTTACCAGGTTAGTATAGTAGTATTTCACAATTTTTTGTAATGACCGATAGTTTTTTCGAGTACTTGTATTATACCGACTTTTTTATAGTAGCCCATACGGGGTAAAACCTTACATAGCATTTTCTATTATACTTTAGTACTATCAAACTTTAGCACTTTCAAACACCCAAGATTCAAGGGCGCAAATTCAGATGCACCAAGTTGTCAATGTATTTTTAGCAAAAATGAGTCAATTATAAACCTAAAAAATATTTTCTAATTGCATGAAGTAGACATTAAGTTGACCTATATACTAATTGAGAAGTCAGGGTTCCGTAACAACTCTTAAAACACAGTTATTCTTTTGTGGTATGTGTAAATACCAACTAGGGTCTTTGTACCTATGTAAACATAATACAAAATTAATTGGTACATGGTACATGACCTTAAAAATTCTAAAATATAAAGAAAATGTTTATATATGTTATGGACCAAGTGATAAACCGGGCATTATTAATAATCCCCAAAATGAGGCTGGCAATGTGATAAATTCAATTGCATTTATCAATTAATATTCATCACTTTGCCCGAAATACGCGGGCAATATTAATAATGTCCAGATTTTTTATCCCATTGTCCGTAACATATAAATCTTCAGTTTGAAAAAGGGAATAAGTTCAAAAACAAAGTTTTGAGAAAAACAAAAAAAAACTGTATAAGTAACGGATTTTTCATTGTATAACCACCAAATTTGTACTGGAAATTCAGTACACTATTTAGTGTACAGAATAATCATCGAAAATAGTATAAGTTTATTCAAAAATATTTAACAGTTAAAAACAAATTTGATGGACTTGTTACCTTTTTCAAACTTATGAGATTTCAGCTAACAAAAAATCTTAAAAACCACTTTATTCGACAATTAAACTATATACCTGCTTAGTTCACAGCAAAAAAAAAGTGAAAAATAGAAAGACAGAGACAAAAAAATTTAGAAATTGTTATGAAACTGAGTCATTAAGGCACTATCAATTGAGTAAGGGAATATCAATGGATAAAAAAAAGAGAAGAAAACACTTTTAAATTAAAAGTAAATTTTATATTAACTTAGTTCACTGCGCAATGATAATTAAATAAAGGCAAATTTAACTTAAAATTAAAATTTAATTAAAAAAAATACAATGAATGGACATTGATTTTGCAACTTCAAGGGGCTCTATATGTCTACATCTGCCTTTAGTGGGAAGTTATTTTTTCCTCGTTACACTCGTGTGTAAAGCAAAGCTTGTAGATTTTTTTGTGCACAAAATGTCAATTTCCCATTTTTTGGACTTATTCCCTTTTTTAAACTAAGCGATTCATACTATATATTAGTACAACGTCTGGAAACTATGATTTCGACTTTCCATTAATTTTGTTTCGATTCGCAGATGACAGGTACGAAACTGCCCCTGAAGATGAGGTCATTCTCGCTATCGACCAGCTGTTGCAAGAGAAGAAGGATAACGAGACCAGATTGTCCGGAACCAAAGGAAAAGTAAGTGGTCTCCTTTTCTTAAAAAAAACCCTGCACGCAATTATTTCCCTCAATATCAAATCATTGCTTTAATAATGAATTTAATACTTACAGGTGGTGATTTATTTCAACTTCAAAGAAGACACGAAAACTTCCAGAGTTGATCCGGCAGAGGTTCGAGAGGGCAAGGCTTTGAGAGATATGCTCATACGACATATCGGTAAACCAAGTTTTATTTAATACAGAAATCAGATCTCCCTATTAGCCATGGACCAGTGGACCCTTAAATAATTACCTGTCTTATTTTCACGTAAGGTCAGAAGTTCCACCAAATTACACTCAACTAAAAGTAATTTATTCAAATTTTAAAAAAAAATCCGCTCAAAATATCTGGTTAGCAATAAACTTCACTGAAAAAAAAGGCAAGTTATTTTCCAAAGGAAATATACAAATTTAATGCAATTAAAACAAACAGAATATTTCCATTGACTGAAGTTCCCAACAGTTTCCAGAAAAAACTCGTACTGCAGAAAAATTTCTGTATCTGGCTCTGAAAAGTTCTGACAACTTTTGCTGCCAGAACTTTTCTGTTTGCAATTATTTCTTATTTCATGTTGAGATCGCATTTTTCCATCTCCCATAAGAGACAGATAATGATATCATGATCACCTTTACGGTGAGGATATCAAATGTGCTTTTTTCAACCTTAGGATCAATACTAAGAATTTCTTTCGTTTCCAGATGTCGCCGTGTTTGCCTTGGGAAGATCAAACGAATTGATCAAGAAATACGCCCGAAATAGCGCTCCCTTTATTCTATCGGCCGTGGACGAACCTCCGGAGGCGGTCGGAAAGGAGCTCTTAAGGAGAGTATCGAAATGTGAGTATTATACGTGACACTTCGGATTACGTCGCTTGCAAGGTGTAATGAAAGCCCGTAGACATTTTTAAAATTCATAAAATCTATACTCGACAGCAACGTTTATTGAACTCAGTACGTCACAAATGCGGAAGGAGAAAATAGGTAAACACAAAGCCTGCTGGGTTGCTAGGAGAAGTTTCGGTACGCGAATCGTGATTGAAAAGCACTATATATGTATATGGGTTTAACAAAATAATCATATTTTTAAATTGACGTTCTTCATTTCACTCAAATTCAGACACCGCGCTGGGAACTACTTTGTTTGTTTTGTTTCTCCAGGGTCAAGTAACGTTGCAGTCTATAGTATAGTTCATGGATGCCTATATGTTTGAATTCAGGAGGGGGCCAAAAAGGTTTTCCGAGTTAGCCAGTGAAGTCCGTAACTAATAGACGTGTTTCTTTTTTTATAGGGGGAGGGTTGGTTCATAATTATTTCTAACGGGCCACTTACGTGTTACTTGATGCAACCATTTTATATAAAGTACTGGATTTCAAGGAAAATGAGGGTGTCTAAGGGTCCTCCCCAGAAAAGTTTTGAAATTTTACTCTTGAAAGTAGTACTTTAACTCATTTGGGTGACTTCTAAAATTGTTTTAACTTGTCTTGTCTGGCGCATATTGTCCTGAAATGCACCATGCGCCATAAAACACCAAACCTTTTAGGTGACATCCAAATAAAATCGCTCCTTTACGCCTAGCCGCAAAATTTCAAGTAAGTAGTGGTCAACATTGGTAGAAAAAATTTACTTTTCATTTTGCTTTTGAATCAGCTTACAATCATAATTATTATCATAAAAAAGGATCAATGCAGATCAAAATTTAAAATTAAGAAAAAGCGTTAAATAAAAACGAACATATTAAGGTCAAATGAAGATTCCACGTAAATTTTCCGATACAAGGGGGGTCCGGGCCCCCCTTAGCCCTTATGTATGGGCGCCTGTGGTATAGTTCTTTAGGCATTTTTTTTTTGTTGTTCTTCACGCAAGGAATCGTTGAGGGCTTTGGCATCCTCCATATCATTTCTGAAAATTTCATGTCCAGAAACGTGAGAAATTCATTAGACCTTCTCTTCTGTTCCAAATAGCTCCCGCTACTCTCCAGTATTCCGACTGCGAGAAGAACACGAATGAGAACGGTGCCATCTACGAAGACTACGTGTCACGGAACGCGCTCCAGCATTGGCAGATGCCAGCTAGGTATTTCTACAAGAGCAGAAACTTGAAATTCACGGTAAGGACTCGTCAATAGTTAGGAACGCATTTCTGTTAATTTCTGTATAAAGTGTTTTCAGGTGACGTCACGACCAGTTATTTTCATTCAACTGTAACGTGCTGTAGGTCAAAGCGTCTGTTGATAGGGTGGTTACTAGGTGCGGCAGCTTCTGTTGCTACGACGGTTGCTAGGTGTGGGGTCACGTGTTTGCAAATGCACTATAATAGAAGAATTCCACGACCAGTTACTTTCTTTTAACTGTAACATGCTGTAGGTCAAAGCGTCTGTCGCTAGGTCCGAGTCATTTGATTGTAAATGCTCTTTATGTTAACTTTTTTTATTATAGAGCATTCGCACATGACGTCACACTTGACGACGTGGAGGACAAAAACAACTTTGCTGTTGTTAGGTACGGAAAATAGAAGCATCCAATAGAAGCATTCGCCTTAGCAACGTTGTTTTTATCCTCCAGTGAATGCTTCTCCAGTGAATTGCGAATGCTTCTATTGGATGCTTCTATTTCCCGCCCCTAACAACAGCCTTAGCAACGTTGTCCTCCAAGTGACGTCATGTGCGAATGCTCTATTATTATTTTAAATTATTTTTGTGGAAGTTGGTCATAATGCTCCTCAATTTACGGATCAAATGACGCTATTTACATGTCTTTCGAGTTTTTTACATGGCTATCTAGACACATAAAGCCAGATAAGCTCGAAATCTTGTGTGACGTTCTGCTTACTATTTCGCGTCATCATCGCTTTTCGGACAATAGCGCAACTCCCGTCTGAAGGGAGCGCGTGCAAGATGTTAGACTGGAGTTGCGCTGTTGTCCAAAAAACGATGATGACGTGAAACAGTAGGCAGAACGTCACTCAAGATTTCGAGCTTCTCTGGCCTTATGTGTCTAGATGGCCATGGTTTTTATCACTTCTTGAGTTTCTTGCGTTTGAAAAATTGGTTCCTAAAAAGGTTAGAGGGGCAAACCTCTAGGATAAAGTACATCGATCAGAATCAAAAATCAGAATTAAACCTTTAAAAAATTATGAGCTAAATATAGTGTGTTCTAATTTTTTTTTCTAATAATAATTCACTTGTTAATTTAGTAGATAATTATTGTAGTTACATTCATTTGATAAAGTTAATAACTTGATTTTGATTTGATATTTTACAGTTTGAGTCTATGTTCGGATCAGTTAAGGTTTGTCATAACAGAGCTACAGTCACAACAGAAACTGTGGAAAATAACTGTAAGAGTGGAAGTAAGTATCATTTTTTATTTCATATTTCTCATCACCCCATAGAATTAAATTATTTCACTGACCATTCGGGTGGTCTAGGTCTGGAAGGGCCTTTGTTTTATCGTAACCTTTGTTATTTCGAACTTTGATACCTCGAAAAAATATTTTCCCCCTTAAAATTAATTATTTCTCTATTTATCCTTGTTGTCTCGAAATTTTTTCATGTCCCTTCGATTTCGAGATATCGAGGTTTTATTGTAATACTAAAGGATGGAAAGTGGCTCAAGAGCGGAGATGCTGAAGAGCAAAGAGATGATAAAAAGCACAGAGAGGGGCCGAAGAGCAAAGCAATGCTGAGGAGCAAAGATATGTGGAAAAGAAAAGAAAGACACAAGAGCAACAAGATGCTGAAGTGCAAAGATATTTTGAAGAGCTAATAGATGCTGAGGTGAAAAAGGATGTTGAAGAGGAAAGAGATGTTAACGAACTAAAAGATGCTCAAGAGCAACAAGATGCTGAAGAGCAATTAGTTGTTGAAGAGCAAAAAGAGGCTCTAGAGAAGAAACAAGATGGTGGTGAAGAGCAAAGAGAAGTGAAGTGAAGAAAAAGAGGCTCAAGAGCAACACGATGATGAAGAGCAAAAAGGAATGTTGAAGAACAAAAAGTGGCTCAAATGCAACAAGATGCAGAATAGAAAAGATACTTGAAAAGCAAAAAGGCGCTAATGTGCAAAGAAATGTTGAAAAACATATGCTGAAGAGCAAGATAGAAGCTAAAAAAAGCTATACAGATAAAATACTACTATACGATCGCTAAGCATTTGAAGCTCAATCACGATAACTATGCTGCCATCTACCATTCTCAGGCGAATTTAATTCAATACAGTTTTTAAGGCAAAATATTTTAGCCAAAAAAATCAATAAATCAAAATCTTACATCTTTTTTAATTAACATTCTAAGCTTAAAATTTGTGCATAAAGTTAAGGAGAAAATTTATTTCCTCATTAAAACATTTTAGTTATGTTTTTAAAGAAAATTAAATATTGAATAATGTTTTTAAGCATTAAATTCTTCATAAAAGGGATATTTTTAATAACTTACCTCTAAAAATAAATATGAGAGTCAATAGTTGTGTGTGAAAAATTTTACGACAAGCATAAACTTTAATTCTAAAACTTCCATATTGTATTACATATTATGTTCTAATATTTTTTTTATTTTCATTAGCAAAAATTATGTTCGAAGATAATAACCCCTGCAAAGGTATTGTAAAAAGAGGAATTTATTTTATTTTTAAAAGTTGAAATTATTTATTTTACTTAAGGGGCCATTCATTAATTACGTAAGGATGATTTTGGCAACTTTTGACCCCCCTACCCCCATGTAAGGGTACGTAAGATTTTTCAAACCCCTCCTCCCCTATTCTTACGTAAGATTCCATTTCGTTTTTCAAAATATAAAATGTTAGAAAAGGATGAGTTACACTAAAAATCTCAGTTTGACGAAATCAAAGATTTTTATTTTTTAACAGACAAGTATTATTCTAAATCTGTAATCAAATTAAATTTGATTAGAATAACTGGAATTTGTTTGCATTAACTTGGAAAATCTTACGTAAGAATGGGTGTGACCCCCCCCACCCCCAAGTAAGGGTATATGTAGAGATTTTTCCAACACCCCCTCCCCCTCGGGACCCTTACGTAATTAATGAAAGGCTCCTAAGCTTAATAAATTTAAATTAGAATTTTTCTAGAAAATCCTTTAAATCTTTCAAAGAAAAAAACTAAATTAAAATTATTCGGAACCTATATGACATTTTTAAAAATATTGATCCTCAGATTCCTTTGAGTAATACTTAAACAGATAGTAATTTAACATCTGTTTAATTTATTTAAAGAATTTTATATCCTTACCTTAGTTCCACCTAATTTAATATAATTTTAATTTAAAAAAACATATTCTATCCCTTATTTTTTTATTCTGGAAATATAAGAAAAGTTCTCTCTTAAAAATTCATAAATTTAAGATTAAAATTATCATGCATGTTTCACATTTTATGCATAATTTAGTTATATTTCCTTCAAGAAATTTATTCTTAAACTATTATGCGAATTTTTTTTAAAAACTATCGTATAAATATTTTCTTTACAATCTAAAAATCCATTTTTCACATTAATTATATTTATCAGGTTTTGATCAAGTTAGCTGTGCTCCATATTATTTCTCAGTGATGGGAAATAACAACACCGATGAAGCAAGTAGTGTATGCACTGATACCACAACAGGTAAATTGTGTGAAATAAGATTTTATAAGAAGTAGGAATAAATATAAAATTATTCTTTAAACGCATTGAGAATTTTTCAAAATTGTGCCCATATTTTGATAAATTTCCCACGCCATTAAAACTTTCAAACGTTCACGATTCGGCCAATGTTTGTCACTTATGACTGCCAAGTTTCGTTTACTTCTACTAGTTACAATTACATAAACTTGTCATATTTGATATGAGCTGTGCTACTTATGGGTTATTAGTGTCACTGGTTTAAAACTGTTTAGTCTATCGGGAAAAATGTTTTATGAGCTTCTATAAGTTTTCATTGTCATATGAGATTTTTACTCTCTAGTTCTTACCATTGTTAGTAAACTTTTTGGTATAAAATATATCTTTTACTGATGATTAATTAGGGATATTTACTTAAGGAAAACAATATTGGTTCTAAAGTTTGTTTTTAAACTTAATAATGAAATTTTACGGTCTTTCCTGTAAATTTTTTACTACATATTTTAGGATACATCTATTTTCCCCTAAAAAACATTGAAAAATTATATTTGAGTGTGAGTTTTTAAATTTAATTATGCATGTTGTAACTTTTTTCTCTGTCGATTTAGTACTAAACCAACTCTTTTTTTTATGCTTTTAGAAAATAAGTGCAAAACAACGGATCAAATTAGGTTCAAAGTAACACATCAAGGTAAGATTACATCTTAATATTTCTTTTTTTTTTCTCTCTTTGGCATCATTGTGGCATGCAAAAAAAATTACGGAAAATAGAGTATATTCAAATTTTAATTTCTAACACCAATATCAGAATAATACTAATTTTAATAATTTTTTAGCTAAGATAATAGATTGGAAATTTTCTTATTTACTTTGCAAAAAACACATAGTTTATTTTTCATAATTATTAAAATTAAACTTTACAATTTTTTTGATGAATTTGTTAAAGTTTTTTGGGGGATAAGTCTATTCTTATTCCACAATGGCTGAGTTATTACTGTAATTTCGAGGATTATGATATTATACAATTATTGTAATAATTATTATATAACATAGCTTCATGATAAAATACTGTATTCTGTAATTCTCAGGAATAAGATGTAGTGGGTGCTCAGGTCTTTTGTCAACCCCAGTTCTGCTGGTGCTAGGAGTAGTTCTGCTACAGCTTCTGTCAAAGCGACAGTAAACAACAGTTGCAGTGAAGACTTCTTCTAGTTTTTTTTATATGCAGTTTCAGTGTTCAACTAAATCGTATGTTATGTCTACTGTCATGCACATTCGCACTCTATATAGCGACGCTCGCTGGACTCAATTTAAAAGACTGATGGAAAAGCATAGATCGAGAGTCGCTGCGTTTTACGATCAGCTATACAGCCTGCAAAAAAAGTCACCGAAAGTTGGTTTCTCTCTCTTTTTTTGATACAGTAAACTCAAGATTAACTGAGATGATCGGGGAATGCCTGATATCCCTGACAAGGAAATTTTACAGAATAGGAGCTGATTTTTGTGGAGCTTATGGAAAAAAAAATAAGAGAAAAATAAAAAGGTTAGGATTTGGATAAATTGATTAATGAGAAGGAATGGTAATAAAGATAAATTTTTACGGTATTTAGAAAATTGAGCTGGTTCGAATGAAAGTGGTACAAGTCCACAGAACGTAGCTTTGAGTTATAGAAGGTTTACTCTAACGGCGCCTGTATTGTTCCTAGAGAAGAATTATGGAAAATGCATTTTTAGGTAGCTATTATGGGCCAATCATTGAGCTTTGGCTTTTGCATTGGCTTGATTTGGCTTTGGCTTGAGCATTGAACTTTACCACACTAGGTAAAGGAACTTTAAAAAAATCCAAATCCATGCTTTTCTCAAATTTTGTATTTTTGGGCTTATACTACTTTCATCCTGAGCAGCTGAATATTACGATACGAAAAAAAAAAGAAATTAATCTTAATAAAATAATATAAAATAAGGAAATAAAAAAAATAAGGAAGCATATAAAATGATTAAATCGTAATACACGCTATAATTTGTCACATATTACGAATCAATCATAATTTGGCTAAAACAAAAAAATAAATTTGGAAATAATTTCTAGTCCTAATTATTAAAATAGTTAAACTCTGATTACAATACAAAAAAATAATTTAGTTTAAGTAACAAAATTACTCTACGAAGAATTTTACTACCCACATTTTTATTATATATTGTCTTAGTTAGCATTTATAAGCCTTCTTTTGGCTCTAAATAATTAAGTATTAATTCCCAATATTTCTGTTTCATTTTTGGGAAGTGCGTTCCGGATAAACCGATTCCGGTTAACCGAGAGTCTACTGAATTAAGCTTTTTGTGTTTGAGTTTAAAAGCAAAGGCCATCAGACAAATTAAAGGCCTGTCGTCATGGCTCATTATGTAATAATTCTTATCATTGCTCATAAGATACTGTATTTTACTTTGTGATTTATGTGTTTTTAATAAAATACTAACATTTTTCTTGATGATTTCTAAATAATACTTTGGCATCAATCATTCTTCTTAGTGTGTGTGATTGCTGTGGTAAAACGTATTGTAAATTACATCAAGGTGTTTAGGGGACGTCCATAAATTACGTGAGGTGTTTATTCCAAATTTTGAACCCCTCCCTCCCCCTTGGTGAGATTTTGCTGGACCCCCCTCCCCCCAAGTAAGATTTTCTCAACCACTAGTTTTGTTTTATCGGCATATAAATTACCATCCAGATTGCAAAATTTTGATACAAGAACACGTTGAAATCAAAAACATGATTCTAATTATCACGAATGACTGGCTAATGATTTGCTGTTTTGACTAATCCGAGCATTTTTTCTAAACTTATGCTAAAAATTATTAAAGAAAAAACGTATATTTTCTAAACTAAAAGTTGACGTGATATTTTAATTGACTCCCCCCTCCCCCCTGGTGAGATTTTCCTGGACCCCCCTCCCCCCTTTTGACCTCACGTAATTTATGGATGTCCCCTTTTGATATTACCACCTACTATCTGAGGAAAAGCAGAAAATTACTGAAGCACTATTTTTGAGGTTCCTCCTTTAAGAGATATATTAATTATGGTGCACTTGATTTCAAAATTTAGAGAACAATGTAAGTCCCAGAAAAAACTAAGGGGTCAACTCCTAGAAATTTTTTAAAAAATTCCCCCTCTAATAGTTACTCTTAATAGTCTTTTTAGTTCATTTTTAAACTTTTGGATTGCACCAAAATAGCACCGCTCATTATAAGCAGTGGAATTTTCGAAAAAAAAAAAAAACAGTATAGTATAAAAACGACAAGATTTCGTGGGAGGGGGTAGTGGTCTATTTCTAATAAATTTTGGGAACTTGTTCCTAAAAGTAGTGTTGTGACCCTTTAGGTTACACTAAAAGAGGCCCATTCCTTGTAAGTCACAGAAATTTCAAGGAAAAACAGTACGCAATGCATTTCAAAATTTCAAGGGGGGTTGGGGTTCTCCCCCTAGAAATTTTGGAATTTTTACGCTTAAAAGTAGTGTTTTGACTCATTTTGAGACCCTTTGGTAGGGATGATTGGGGGAGGGGACCCTTTGGGTGAGGACCACCCAGAGGGGACCACTCCTTGCAAGACGCATAATTTTCAAAGAAAGATTTCTAATTTTTTTTTTTTTTTTTTTGAGGGGAGGGGGTAGAGGGGAGGTTGACCCTCTAAACTTACCCTTGGATACGGACCGGCCTTGAATTATGACTTTAATCTCATTAAGGGGACGGGATGGCCTGTTCGGTTTGCTCCTCTGCCTTTCACGCCAGCAGTCTGCGCACTGCCCCGTCGTGAGTTCGATTCTCACCTCGCCCCTGGGTGTATTTTCCTTCTTTGTGCCAGTAAAAATTCTGTTGTGTCTGTCTTACTTGACGAAGGTGTATAAGCGGATCCTTGAGATCAAGCACACATACCGGAAAATATATGTAACCAAAAAACCAAACCAAATCTCATTAAATAATTTATACAATCATGAATAATTAATTTACCACACAATACTTTATTAATACCTAACCAGTATGACTGCTCAACCGAAAACATCCCTTCGATAAGTCAAGAAACCAATACCTTGAATAATGATATGAACGTATCAGCACATCTGATAATCTCCGATGCACCACAAACTGCAATGAATGAATACAAATTGTTGTTCACGTCATTACCATCAAACTTCAATTAGTCGTTTCCGTTACTCGAATGACCTTTGATTCTGACGTCATCATTTTCATGAAGGAACAACAGACGAGAGCACATGTTGCATCAGGGACGTATTATTTTGGAACGCATCATCATGTATTATAAAAAGGGTCCAAAAACGAAGAATAACTTGGATCTTTTTCGAGAGGGCCGTTCCAAAAATAATCGGAGACAGGCATCATCCGTCATCTTTGGGAGAGATTATTTTGAGAGAGAAGAGAAAGGTTGTTTTTGTGTGTGATAGCAGTTTCCTTAAATCAGGGGGTGGCCAACCTTTTTCGGAAGCGTGCCACTTCCACTTTTTCCAATGTACCAACAAAAAATTTAAAAGTTTTTTAATTTTTTTTTACGCAGACTGTTTGTGAGAATTTCAGGCAAATAAAACATTTTTTCTGTATAGTGGAGATTTTAAATATTGGGGGTACTCCCCTGGAAAAGGTTTGGAATCGTCCCCAAAACAGAATTTTTAACTCGTTTTGAAACACCAGTTTTGAAAAGCACAAATTCTGAAAAAATTTCTAAATCCCATAAAAATGTTGACTACAGGTAATAGGACCTCAATAAAAAGATAATCATACACGTTTTTAAGTAATCCAGTAATCTGGTTCTAAATTAAATAAAAAAAATTGAATAGTCGGTGTGTTTATAGGCAGGCTGCTATGTTTCAGACACCTAAAGAGATTTAACCACATGTGAACTCTTACGCATAAGATTCCACTCATCTCAAAATAATTAATGAAATCGTAAAACAAATGGAATTAAGTTCTCAGAAAACTTAAGAGAGGGACAGAGCATTTGAAACCTCATTGATGACGGCAGATTAATTTCTCAAAATTTTCAATACCTTCGAGTGCCACTGATTTAACTTAATCGTACGCGTGCTACATGTTGGCCATCCTTGCCTTAAACACATGCGTTTCGTGGTGACATGGTTTTACAGGATAATACTAGATTGATATTTTTTGGAAATGTTGCTCTCAGTTTCCTATAACTTATAACTGCGAAGATGGTTACGAATTTAACCAGTGTGATAATAAAAAAACAAATGGTCTGTTATAGTAATTGATAAATAATTTATTTGAATGTAAAACGGAAATAAATTGGTTTTAGCAGTTTTTCGAAAAAAAAATTTAGGTTTTTTTATAAGAAAAAACATTTGGTTTAAGCCAATGGTTTTCCTTTTGTTAAAAAATTTTTCCTGAGGAAAAGCCTAATACTTTTTTCTCAATGGCAGATATTTAATATATAATATCTAATATATAATATTTAATATATACTCTGAATTCTGAAAAAGCTAAGGATTCATTAAAACCAATAGTACTTAGCTTTACAATATCTAGTTTCTTGATAAATATATAAATCATGACATTCCTACCTAGACACAATTAAAAATTAATACCGAGGATTTTTAATTTCTAAGAAAATAACTGGTTTGGTTTGGTTACATATATTTTCCGGTATGTGTGCTTGATCTCAAGGATCCGCTTATACACCTTCGTCAAGTAAGACAGACACAACAGATTTTTTACTGGCACAAAGAAGGAAAATACACCCAGGGGCGAGGTGAGAATCGAACTCACAACGGAGCAGTGCGCAGACTGCTGGCGTGAAAGGCAGAGGAGCAAACCGAACAGGCCATCCGTCCCCCAGAAAATAACTGCAATGCACCTTATGTAAACAGGAAGAAATATCTCAATCAAATAAGCTTAATCTTTATGCAAAACATTCGACAAGCGCTACTGCCGTACTGCCTCGTGACTGCCTCCGATAAGACCGATCGTAAGTTACGTTTTCTCCCATACCTGCAGTTGTTTACCACTCGTGGCGGCCCCGCTTGAGCCCCAACCCCCATTTCGGGCCCCTTATGTTTACGTCTTCGTCCATCGACCCCAACTCACTCTTGCTCATGTATTGCTAGACTCGGGACGCTAGGTCCCCACGCTTCGAAATTATGATACCAGAATAAACCTTTTAATATTAAATTTATCCCTGTGTCCTTTACTTCAATCATTGTTGCTGTCTGCCCTTCCACTAAAGGAGACTGACCAGGTAAGTCATTCTCGGTATATTTGCTACAACTTCCATATTCAATTTCAAATTCAGAAAATTTATTAACAAAAAATAAAAAAGTAAAAATCATTAAAATTTAAAAAATTATTTTCAACTCACTTGTATTCGAACTCATAATGCGGTTTCAATGTAAACACGATATTATTTAGTAAACACGGGACGGAGGGATCCATCGCCCTCTGGTGATTTCCTCCTTTTCCTATTATAATACTTTATTGAAATCCAACTTTAAACCTTGGAAATCTGCACAGAGAAATCTGAAGATAACGGATTATGAGGAGAAATGAAGTGACATCCTAATTTGCATGCCTCTCACAGCACAACTCAACATTGCTCAAATTCTGTTATATAATAAAAGTTTTTGTTCTCCAATTTACCAAGTGTTTTTATATTTTGTAGATATAGTTAACTTTTCCAAGCTTCCTTTCCAAAATGAAGCTCTTTGTGGCCGTCGTATTGTCCTGCGTGGTGCTCTCTGCTGCAACTGATGAATGTTTTATGAAGGTATTTCTTATTGCTCCTTAACTTTTATAATAATTGGAAAAATAAAAATACCCGCTAATTTATCAGTAGGTTCTTTTTATTTGTAGTTAATTTCAAATTAAAATGCTAAGAGGTTTTTATTTACAGCGGTTGAGACTGTAATCATTGTTCTTAGGTCAAAACTGCTAAATGTTTAAGATGGAACTTTGTCGGGAGTATTAAAAGAGCTTATATATCCATTCTGGGCTAGTTATAAATTATACTATAGTTATGGTTTTCTTTTAAATTTACATTCGGACACTTTGCCTCAGGAATGTAAACAACTCTAATGGATGTTAAAAGTGTTTGAATTGTCTTGTAATAAGATATTTTACAGATCAAAACTGCAGCTAAAAATTAAATTTGGTGTCCTACGTGGATAAAAGGCAGACCATTCCTGATAGTTTTAATATTAAGGAGACTCGGTACCAAAATTTGGTCGAAATATCGAATTTGAGATTTTGCAAGAAAAGTAAAGATAATAGAATTATTCCTACCCTTAGAATTATTCCTACCAAGTTTCAAAATGATATGAGGATTCTAAGTTTAAAAATTTTGAGGTTTCTGAGGCCTAGATAGGCTTAAGAAGCCTATAGTTTTCGATCTTTAAACTGCTTTTTCTCAAAACAAGGTTTTTAATGTTTAAAATCTAAAGGCTTTTTTTCTAATCATCCAAACCACTTCAAACTTTGTAGTCAAAACAGTAACACCTGTTTAACATCTTCAGGCATGGATTTTATAATATATTTATTACTTTTTTTTACGGAGCATTAAAGTGGAATTTTAGGGTATTTTTTCGAAAAAAATGCCAAATTTCAGAGTTTTTTTTAGTTTTCAGAAACTTTTTTAGATAATCAAATTTCCATGCCTACAAGTGACTATATATGTTTGATTTATGTTAAGAAAAAAAATCAAATCAAAATAACATATATTAAGGGAGGAGTTACAATTTATATTCAGGGTAATTTTGGGTATTTTTTTGTAATTTTTTTAAAAAATAAATTTTTGAACTCTCTTTTTGGGCTAAATATGAATTAGTATGAAGTAAATACATAATTTAACATCTTAAAAGATAATAAAATACAGTTATTAAAGAAAAATTTTTTTTTGGTACAAAGTCCCCTTAAACGGACAACTTACTAAATTAATGGATTATGTATACCCTTCAATTTATACCTTTAATGGTAAAATTGAATACCTTTATTAATTAAACTACAATCGATAGTTAACTTTCAAAAGGGTTATAACTTCCCAAATCTGGAATTTCTGTTAAAATGGATTTTTCTAAGCCCTATCGTAGACTATTCTTGGGTTCTGATTGTTAAATATCTTTTATTTTCCAGAGAGAAGGAACCGGTCCGATCTGGAACTGTGGTAGTAAGCAACCATGCGGATGGGACATCTATCAAACCGTAGATGCTACGACTCGTAAGTGGCGGTACTACACAGACAGCGCGTAAGTACTGAACTGGATTCTTCTGTTCATTTTTGGGCTAAAATATTCGTAACAGAGTAATATTAACCCTGCTGTACTGTTGGGGTCTATTTGACCCAATTTTTTTTTCATTTGCTCATAAAAAGGAAACCCCCGGAGATATTGTCATGAAAAATTGCATGACTTTGTTGATAAAGGACATAATACGTAAACACTGAATGATTTTCATTTATTTTTATTTACAACCAAAATTTTTCAACTTATTCTTAATGTACTGTTGGGGTCAATATGACCCAATTCTAGTATTTTTTCTTCTGCCTTCACACTTCCATATTTCTTGGAATCATTCAACGGAAACGAACAAAAATAACTACTCAAACATTCCTATTCGAACTTTTTATATTTATTTTTATTTTTTTCTCGTTTTCTTTTGTGTTTGATCCACGCGTCAGGAAGGCACATGCAATAAACTCCTCTGGACCAAACGGTTGGGATATGTGAAAATGCAAAGTTTTGGGATGTTTGTTTTTTATTTGTATGTTTAGTTAATTGCTTTATTCATATATTTTATTAAATATAATTTAAAATATACTTATACAACTTAAGATATAATTATTTCCAAAATTTAACTTTTCATTTAAGTATTTTTGAGTTGGTCATTTTGTTTTTTAGTTGTATGTTTAATTTATTGCTTTAGTCATATACTATTTTATTAAATATCATTTAAAATATATTTGTACAACTTAAGATATGATTATTTCCAAAATTTACCCTTTCATTTAATGGTAGAAGTGATAATATTTTGAATGGGGTCATATTGACCACAACAGTACATGCGCGTAGCAAGTCGGAGCAGTGCAGCAGGGTTAAGAGATTGATTTGCTTTTTCAGATTGGTTTCCGTTACGCGAAATATAAACCCTCCCAGTGTCTTTGTTATTCTTATGCGTAAAATTTGCACTTTTTATTACAATATACTTTTAACATAATGTACCAATGTCAGTACCTGATAAAATGAAAAGTGTTGGAGTGAAAATGTTTCAAAGTGTAATTTTGGGAATTGTGAGGGGGGAGAAATCCGTAAAAAATGTCTGGTAGCACAAAATAAACATCAATATATTTCTGTCTGTATAGGGCGTTGTCAAAAGGACCACTCTCCCAAAATACATTTAACATTGGTAATCGGAAATTGGGGGAAAAATGGGAAGTTTTTCTTTTTACTGGTTTGTTTCAAAAAGCGTTTATTATAATATTTTAGCTTTTTTTTCCAATAATTATAATTCTCTTAAGAATCCGACATTTATCGTGACGGTAAGTAGTGATATTGGCAAATGTTAATCAATGATCGATTTTCCTGTGCTACCTAGCATATTGAAAAATCTACTTGGAATCTTCCCGTTTTCGCACTTCCCACAATAAGATTGTTGGGAAGTTTTGGTCGTTAGGTTACTCTTAGAGATAAAAATGTGCGATAGCAATTTTGGTATACTTGTGAAGTTAACCAAGCTAAAATGCAAATACTGTTTTTCGTGAAATTCCTAATTTCTTTGCTGTTTTGGAATTATTTGTAATAAATTGGTGTTTATTTCTCCAGGTGTGGATGCCGTGATGGTTTCACTTGTAAAAAAACTAATATTTGGGACCAAAGTGAAAATGGTTACGAGTACAGGTGCTCCCAGTAGAGACAACGACGAATCTGGAGACGACTACTCTAGAGGCTACGACTGTGGAATCGGTCAACTAAAGGAATTTATTCACTCGTGATGTTTCACTACTTTAGTGTAGTTTGTTTTAGTGTTCTTAATGGTATTTTTAACATTTTACTATTTGAAATAAATCGATCTCTAATCAAAGTGCTTGTTTTAATCTGGGTTTTAAGGCTGGGTTTATTAGTTTCTCTTGTTTATACGGATATGTTGGATTTCTTATTCATACATCTTACTTTAGGAATGATTGCTGTCTAAATTATTTAAAATAAAGCGTGGAGGTACTGTTTATAAAATAGCTGTTTAAATTTATAAAGATAACGAAAAATTTCTAAGAAAAATAAAGTGTGCCTATCCTAAGATAACCTCTAGAATTGAAGAAATGTCAGCAATAAAATTTTAAACTTTATAAGACCAATATGACAAAGTTCTAAATGTTCAATATATAAGCTTAACTCAATTTATGCAAATTTAAACCAGGGACGGATTAAAGGGGGTGGGCGAAGTAGTTTCGGAACACAAGCTAATTTTACGGAACGGAGCTAAAATTCAAAAATTTCCCGTGGGAGTTCTTCTTTCTTTGCCTATAGAGTATTTTAAGTCGCCGTTGTGCTAATTGCGTCACCATTAAAACATGTGAATTCCACCCTGAACTCTTATTTTCCTACATACTAAAGCGCCATTTGTAATGTGTCGTGGTGGATAATTAGAAAATGCGCAAACTGGGTAGAAAACTGCATTTTTAGCATTTGGGAAAAACTTTACGCCTAAAACTAAAAGGAATAGTACGAAAATGATTAAAAGGTCAACAATTTTTTTTTTTCAAATTGAAATGCTGCATTTGTTGCTTCCGCCATTAACTGGAGAAAATAAATACAGTTAAAGGTTTCCCTATTTAACTGTGTAATGTTGTCATATGTCAACGTAATAAATAAACAAATGTGTAAACACGGGATAAAGGAAATTTAACTGAAGATGAGGTGGGTCGCGTTAGGGTTTGTTTATAGAGAGTGGGTCGTGATCTTGAAAAGTTTGAGAATCCCTGATTTAAATGATCCCATAGATAAATTAGAACTTTAAATTCATTTTAAGTACTTCTAAAAGTTTAAAATATTAAGGTAGAGTGGGGCACCTTGGGACATGTCTCACGATTCCCCACACTTCTTATGAGTAACAAAAATTCATAATTCAGATGATTAGAATGTAGAAATCGGTGTAAAGTACCTTGAAGGAAACCAAAATTTGGTGACTTATGTCATGACAGAAATGAGGATATTAGTAGTAAAAATTTCAAATATAAAATATGTTTTATGTCCAATTTAAGTTTGTTAACCACAGATTTTTTATTAATTAATGTTATTTCATATGTTTCAAAATAACATACGATTTTTATGCTATTATTGAAAGTGGGCCACTAGTGGGGTACCTTGGGATAACTTTAAGAAGTTTTTTTTAAAAATTTGTTACTATGAATGAGTATAAGTATAGTATAATAATAATGAATCCCTGAAAGAGATAATTGATCGGAAATTTTTTTTATTTGATGCGCAAATGAGTATATTTCGAGATAAACTTGAAAAAAATGTACCTAAATAAAAATAATATGAAATGTATCCCAAGGTGTTCCTCTTTTATCTATTAAATAGTTTTAGGTGCGTATAAATAGTTATTTTTGATATCTGAAGTTTCGTA
Organism: Tetragnatha montana; assembly: GCA_963680715.1. NCBI lineage: Eukaryota > Metazoa > Arthropoda > Arachnida > Araneae > Tetragnathidae > Tetragnatha > Tetragnatha montana. The sequence continues at coordinate 56,368,481 of OY796676.1, read as the reverse complement.
AATTTAAATTTTTGAAGGCAAACAAATTTACAAATACATCCCTCGTCGTTTCGTTTTGTAATCTAAAGCTTTAAATTAAGAATCTGAAAAAAAAAGCCCAGCATATCTCATTTTCGAAACACTAAAACCATCTCGCTTTTTAGAAACATCACGGTGTCAAACACAGGCATTGGTGTCAAATCTCCCAAGTAGTAAAACCAATTTCAAAAACACCCGCACGAAATTAGTGAAGAAGAAAAAAAAGTCCAACTCTCGCCCACACTCCCCATGCGCCGCCTAATTAAAATAAAAAGTTTTTATTTGGGTCAAAGCGAACGGCAACCCTTCCGGCACCCTGAAAATCCCCAGAAAGAGCGATCGCGTCGCCAACGCAGCGCGCCAATCTCATCATGGGGAAAGCTTCAACTCCGACTTTCATCTGTTCATTTAAAGTTAGAATAGGGCTCGCGTTGACAGTGCTCCCGCCCGCTTCCTTATAAGGCGGGCAGACAGTTTTAGCATCAGCAGGCGACTTGCCGTAGCGAAATGACGACAGTGGCTTTTTTTCGCGCCGGGATCCCTACCTGAAGAAGCACACTCGGGTCCCGTGTCGGGAAGAATGCATCAACTTCGAGGAGTTGTGTGCCCCTTTGGATTAATTAGGTGACCTGAGTGATTGTGTCATCGGTTTGTGCAAGATACTGTGGATTATAGTGATCACCTGTTGTTGTTGTTTGGTGGTGATTCGGAAAGTGAGTTTCTTCGACTTCAAACCGGCTTGTTGGTGCATTTATTGCTCAAAAGTATTTATAATTGGCGATTTATTTGATTAAGTAATTCAGATCTCATAATATAGCTTGCAAAAGAAACTTAAACATTCATTTTCAAATTTCAACTTGAATTTTTGTTTTTAATTTACTGAGCAGTTAGAAGTTTCAATTTATTCAACAATCTGTTTGATATTGGCAGTTGGAAATCGAATTTTGACTCTTTAAATATATCCAATATAAGAATCACACATTAGACTTTCAACTGTTTGTTTTTTTATTGACATTTGCCTTCAAGGCTGGACATTCTTTTGTGCATTTGCCGTGTGAATTTTATAAATTTAAAACTATGCAGTCATAAATCTAAAATGTCGGTACATGACCTAATAGAAGCCGGATCGCTTCAAGATCCCTGGTCTTCCGTTCATTACAAATCATCCAATTAGCATGCTCACCAACCATGTGAGCTGTGATTATGTAGTGACCTCCGTAACCTTCTACCACAGTGCCTTAGTAGACCTGACCCATAGTCGCACCGTCCACGCAGTAGAGCATGACCCCTGTTGTCCCGACCCCACCAAGCTGTCCGCTGACGATTGCAAAGCTGTCCACTATGGTCTGTGCTCGCCCCTTCTGAAACTCCCTACTTTCTCTGTACCTCCCCCTGCTACTACCTCCTCGCCCCCCGCGACCCCTAAGGGTACGTCCACCCCTAGCTCCCCTGTTGTAATTCCTAAAAACATCCCTGAACTTTTGGGATCGTCGCAACCACCACCTGTCAGAGTTCCTTCGGGATCGTCTTCACCTGTGGTCAGCAGTCCTTCGCCGCAGCTCCTGGTAGCCGCGAATCATCTGCAGAGCGGCATGTCCATCCCCAGTCCGGTTGTGGCCAGTCCCAAAATGGACGTGGAGTTGCTGGACCCGGTCAGTCTCCTGGCTTCGAACTTGGAGGACGAGTTGGAGGCTCTGGTCAGTACGTTCGTCGCTCAGGATAAGGAGAGACTGGCCGCGCGGAAGAAGGCGGAGACCATCGGCGGGACTTACAAGTCCCCGAAGACTGTCTCCCCGATCAAAAAGTACGACAAAAAGATCAACAAGGAGGACAGGTCCTCTGGGGACGAGTCCGCTTCTTCTCTGTCCAGCGAGACGTCCCCTAAGCCGAACGGCATGACCAAACTGCAGAAACAATTCCCTCTGGAGACTTTGACCGACAAGAATCAGCAGTTCTTGTGCGAACAGAGGGATCAGCTGAGCAAGCAACTCAGCGCCTTCGCGCTGCATTTCGAAGACAACCTGCACGAGCGGTCCTCCTCCCCTTCCTCCTTCAAGTCCTCCATCCTCCCCTCTCTGAAGCCCTCCCCGGAGTACCAGCAATCCGGGGTGAAGGCGCAGATCAACAAGTTCGCGTCCAAAGAGAAAGACGCCTTCCAGAACTCTCCCACCAACTCCCTGGAGCGACGACAACAACAGAAGGTGGTCAAGCCGAGTCCTCCCGAGCCGACCCGAAGCGGACCCCTCACCCTGGACGCTCTCCAGGAGATGTTGCTGAGTCCGGGACCCGACCATCAGCCCATCCAGACCGCGGTGTACCAGAACACCAGGATCTCTCCGGTGCCTTTATTAGACTCCCCCAAACCGGCGGGATACGTGCCTTTCTACGTGAACGAAGCTTGCAAGGAGGATCCCCCAGCCGGGCTGGTCTACCTCCCGGAAGCGTTCGGCAAGCCGTCCCAGGACTACGTTCAGTCGGCTGTGGACTATGCCAAGACCCGCATACAGAACGTGCAGCACGAGGCCTCCTCGTCCCCTAAGCCCAAGGCGATCAAAAACGGACACCTAGTCAGCGACGCGAAAACCAAATGGGAGAGCATCCCGAACCAGAACTGGAACGAACCGACTCCCCTAGTCATGGACCCGCCGGACTATCCGAGGGGCGGCGGTGGTGGTCACAAGCGGACTATGTCCATGGAAGGGTTGCTGGACGTGCCCAGTCCCTCCATCCCGCATCCCAAGCTGACCACTGCTCAGAAGCAGCACATAAAGGAGAGGTCGCTGTCGCCCACTGACCGACACTCCCACGTGCCCATCCGTCCCTTCCTGACCAAGGGGTCGGTGGCGGAGCGGGTCCTGCTGTTCGAAAGGTGTCCGGATCTGGCCCTGGAGAGAACGACGTCCGGCAACAAGTCCAAGCCCAACCTTATCAGCACTTGGAGGCCCGGGACCAGCGATGTCCACAACAAAACGCAGGTGAGTAACGGCATTTTTGTTTTATCTTCATTGTGATCTGTAGAATCTCCTTCATTGATCTGTAGAATCATTGGTGAAATTGATCTGTAGAATCATTGGTGAAATTGATTTGATAGTATAGGAAGCTGTGGAAGTACAGGGGAACATAAGAGATTTGGGTACAGGTTTAGATGTCCTCCGGCCGCCATGTTTACCCCAAGCTCAAATTATAACTGACAACCATAGAGATCTAATTATTAACATTATTATTATTAGATAATAATAGTAATTAGTAGATTATTGTTAGAGATCTGATAGTACTATAAGATCTATATGTTGACAACATGTGGTAATCATGTTGGTGTGGGAGCTGTGGTTATACATAGGGACTGGAGGATTCTTTCTACAGCTGTTTCTTTTGTTTATCTTCATTGATCTGTAGAATCATTGGTGAAATTGATTTGATGGTATAGGAAGCTGTGGAAGTACAGGGGAACATACAGGGCTTGATCCAGGTTTTATTTTTTGGGGCCCATTTTTGTTAAAAAGAAATTGTTTTTGTGAAAAACTGAAGTTAAATTATACTTTATTTTTTCAAGTTATCGTAAAAACATATTTTTGATTTGAAACAAATAAGATTTTGTGAATGTTTTCTTGCAAATAATCATTAAAGCTAATTTAAATTTTGTGAAAGGGTCGTTTTTATGAACTTGAATTTTGTGAAGGGGCCGTTTTTAGGAGGTGGAATTTTTTGAAGGGACCTAAATTTTTGGTTGAATCGACCCCTGACATAAGAAATTTTCTTTTTTTTATCAAGGTTTTTATTGTCTTATGGCTATTGATAAATGTTCTGTTCAGTGAAGTATGGAAATCTGTTAAATTATAAAACAAAAGGGCGATTTTTATGGTGTTTCTTTAAAATATTGTAAGATTTTAATGATTAAGAAAGTATACCAGAAGTTAGAAATTTAAATGACAGTTTGAAAACAAAATAAATGCTTGAATCATTGGCAAAGATTTTTTAAGAAAAATATCTGTAGAGTTATTTTTAAATAAGGTTATCCCATAAACTTATTTAAAAACCTGTACCTCTGGTACCCTTAATATTTTCGACTACGTCAAATACCCATTGATATAAAGTACTTTTTTTTAATATTCTTGTTCTAAGATGTTCTTATGCCAATGATTGTGACTAATGTCATCAGATACACGGAATTTTTCTGGATTCTTTAAATAGCTTATGAATCTCTTGCGCAATGATTCAGATTGATGTACTCGATGTCTTAGGGAAAATTTCCTTTATCGTAATTTTTTTGGGATTCAAGATCATTGAGAATTATAGTTAAACAAATCTAAGTATATCTGACCACCACGAGAAAAACTTTGACATGAAATCAAAATTATGAATAGAAGTTTGAATCTGAATTAAACACAGGATAAAAACAAAACGTTTTATTTGTTTTTATAGTGGCGCGGTCGGACTGATAGATAACCCCATTGTCTTCATCCGATTTTTTAAAAAGTTAATTGTATCTTATGGAACTGTTCAAGTATAAATGTGAAACACTTTGTTATCAATATTTTGGTTATACGGTCGTTTGGTCTTTCGGAAAACTGACAAATAGTTTATCCTGACTGTTGAAAGGGGGGAAAAATTAATTTTAAAGTTTCAAATTAATTAAAATAATCCTAATTATTTATTATGATTTTAATTTTTGAAATTATTAAGGGTCTACACTCTTAAACTCATAGGATGTTCGTGTTATGTTGGTGTTGGACTATGAAACTTTTAAAACGCTAATAAAATCGGGAAGTTTAATCAAAGAGAACTTTTCACCGGATTAAAAAATCCAAATTAATTGACAGCGCCTAAACGTTTTCTGAATATTGAAAAAGGCAGCAAAAGCTGGATTACCTGTTACTTTTGGTAGGATGTTTTAAACATTTACTAAATAAAAAATAAAGTACGTATTGTAATTTTTTTTTTGGGGGGGGATACCGTTGTATAATACGTAAGAACCTAAATTTTTATTAAACGTCGATAAGACTCTTTTTGTCCGAAAAATAATAACATTTCAAATAAAAATTAAAGGAAAATGTGGTTTGTAGATGTAATGCATTAAATAATTAGATAGGTATTTTACCATGTTTTAAAAGAATTGAAGTCTAAATTTAAAAATCTAATAAGTTATTTTAAATTATATATTTATACGGAGTAATTAGGTTTAGTTCCGTTATCTATCCCATCAAATATGGCAAAGCTGTTTTAGTAGCAAAAGGAGGGATAAAAAGAACAAACCACATGTTGGTCGTCACTGTTTTTAAATTTTTAATTCTTGTATCAAGTCTCATGTTAACTAAAACTAAAAGTAAGTGTTGAACGGAAAAAATATAAATTTTTCCCCCGCAGAATTTCCTTTTGCGACTAAAAAAAACCCTAGTGAACTCCACTCCTTAAAGGGCCCCGAATTCCTCTGTTCCCAATGTTTCTATCGTTATCTCTCGGCTTCTCGTTTCGTGTGCGGAATTTTCTTCTTCTGAAATCTTTTTATGGGAAGATAAAACCACTCTTGATAACTCCATGCTCTTGATCCACTGGGGGAAACTTCCGAGACTTCATTCAATTTCTTGCTTTACATTTCCCCATGAGGATTATTTTGAATTGTTTTTGTTAGTTAAATTGTATTTTGATTTTTTTTTGTGATTAAAGTTATTGGGTTGCATACAAGGCGTCCCCAGAATTTCATCGAAGCTAGCGAAATTATTGTAATATGAGCCGAATAAGTAATCAATGTTACAATACTTACAGTATAAAAATTGAACATTTTTATTTAAATTCAATTCCTGATTAAGAACATATTGTTAGGGAGCTCGATTTATGGAAAATCGCTTCTGAACTGTATCCTCTATACAGGGAAAAATCCATACATTTGTTGAAAATATTTATTAACATAGTCTCATTTCTGGGCTACATTACTCTTTTATTTCTGGAATTTTAGTGGATAATAATAATACTCCAGAAATTTTTATTTAATGATGCCATTTTAATTAATGTTATGGGTGCTTTATCCAGCAATAATTATATCTTACAATTTCTATTCTAACCGGAAATATTAATTCCTGACAAGGGGGAGGGGAAGTATGAGTGATGCTTACGTAAGATGTTACAAACACTGCATTTTGAAAAATCTCTTGTTTTTGCATTAATAATTTCAAAATTAAACCAAAAATAAATCTCACAGAAAAACTGAAATAGGAAAAAATTTAAGCATTTTTTTTAAAAGGAAAGTTTTAACGGTAGGTTAAGTGGTCATGGAGAGCAATGGAATTTCAGAAATCTAAGCATTACTAAAGATGTTCTACAAAAAAATGAACATAGGGGGGACGGGCAGTTTTCTTACGCAATTATGAGAGGGGGGGGGGGGTTGCGGTTTACTTTATTTTTGCTGACAAGGGGGGAAGGGGGGGGGGGTCAAAAATTACCAAAAATTTGCTTACGTAATATTTGAACGGCCTCTAATTTGAATTATCGTGATCGTCAAAACATTAACAACAATGGAGTTTTTCTTAAAAAAAACAGTGCTGGAATTATTGGGCGGTGTTAGAATAGAATAGAATAGAATTACAAGGATGGACAAAAAATAATTATAAAAAGCCAGGCTCCTCGAACAAAGGTCTATTGTGCCAACCTCCTGACTGAAAACAGTCCCTGTCCGCAGATTCCCGAAAAGTCCCCTATAAAGGACTAAACACTGAATAATAAATTGACTCAGTGTAAAAACTTTCTGCTCCAGTCTAAAAACATATTCCTGACCGAAAGAGTGCAGAGTAGGTAAATCTGTCCAATCCTCCAGTGTTAACTAATACCGGACAATTTTGTCAAGATTTCAGAAGGAGGTCTGGAAAAAAACACCAATATTGTCGGGGCTATATTGTTAATTTTTTGCTCCTTGGTTGAGATTCAAATTTTCCTCATTGAAAGTACAATTATGTATCACTTTGCCGTGCTAATTTTCTCTTTGCGTACTTTGTAATGTGTCAGTCAAATCCAAAAAAAATTTTAACCCACATAAAGCTGAAACTTTTTAAAGTCTTAAGCTAAAATATAAATTTTATGTAGCTAGTTCTTGTGACCAGGACCAAAATTATATAATATCCTATTTGGGTGAAACTTTTTTCCCACGACTTTTTAGTGACGTTTATTCAGGTTACCAAATCCACACATTTCTTCCAGTTTCGGAATGGCGAATCAGGAAAACGTAGGAATTATGAATGGGCAGCCGGTCTCCGCAGAGTTTTGCTGAATCGAGACGCGAAGGCGAATTATTATTTCGCCGGCCGAGTTTGACTGTGACGTCATTTCGAGTGGGTGGAAGCCTGCGCGGGCGACTGGAGATTGGGTGGCGGTTTATATTCTGTTTATATACAAGTGGCAAGGTTATTGGAGTGTTTTTGGTGCAAAGGTGGTTTGAAACAAAGCGAGGGTTAAGTAATTTCCTACTCCAAGTGACTCTAATGAGTGAAACAAGTTTTCTATGATCGAGCAAATTGTTTGGAATGAAAATGAATGAATGTACGAAATAAGCGACAGTTAAAGTTAACGTGTTGCCCCAATTTTTTAGTCTTCGTTTTTATTTTTCATCTTCCGTATTTTTTCCATGATTAAAATACAAAGTAGTTAGGTGTACTTAAAGAAAAATACGTGAAGCCCTCATATACTAAAATGTTTCTAAAAAGATAAAATTCCAACCCTCTTTTTAAGTATACCAAAATTACATTATATCATATTATGCCTTTATGCTTCGTAATATATTTCGTTACCGACTATTGTACTGATAAAACTGAGTTAATGCGCGTAAGCTTTATAGGTACTTAAATTGAGATACTTACAACCAGCTAACTCCACACTTTAAAGCTGATGTTGCTATGAGCAAAAAAGTTCATATTTAAGATTTCTAACTCTAATTAATATTCATATTCAAGATTTCTGGACTCAATTTTTGAACAACCAAAAATATCACAAAAGAAAAGAAAACCTTGTCATTCGTTCCCGCAGTTCCCAACATTTTCTGACAGACCCTACATAAATAGGCTGCATCTGAAAGAAAAAAAAACACATTTAGGATTACTAACGAGATTCGCCAGTCTTTGAACTGTCACATTTTCTCAATAAGCCGAAAATCACTCATCCTGTTAAATTCTGACAACTCTGTGAGGCCGCTAAAGACCTCTTTGTAAGGTCGTCAAAAGCCTCGCAATAAGAGAGAGTTGTTTTCGGCGTTGTTGTTGGGATAATGGCATTTCGTAAGACGGTAGCACCGAAAGCATTATTCCCTCTTTTGAGATAAAACTGGTACTATCATTCCGACTTAGCGAAAAATGGGAGTGTTGTTGGTGACTTTTATATGGACGAAACCGGGAGGAAGAAGATGTCCTTGCGTCATATTGTTTAAGAGGATGTGTGTTTCTTTTTCTCAAAATTCACATTACACTTATGTTCATTTTTGATGCTTAAAAATACTGCCTTTTTTTAGTTTTATTCCACACCTTTATTATCTATTAAATAACGGAGTATTTTGATATAAGATGATCGTGTTTGGCATGCTTTGGTAAAATCGATACAGATGGATAAATAAAAATAAAAACACTTTAGTACGCGTAAAAGCTGTTAGACCGTACAGCAAAAATATATGAATACGTTTTAATGAGCTAGGCATTATAGATTTATAATGGTTTTTGGTTTACATTTTGGTTATAGCATTTTGTACACAATACATTCCCTTTAAAGACAACATAAAAAGGAATGAAATTAAGAAATTGTATTTTAATATTTTAATTTGATCATTTTCGTGCAAAATTAGACGGTTATGCGAAATTTCAGAAAGATTAAGTAATTTTTCCCTAATAAAATTCATAAAAATATATTTTGAAACTGCAAAAAAAAGAAAAAAAAAATGGGACATCATAATTTATCATATTTGGTCAATTAATAAATTTGAATCAATTTATTTGTCTAACGAAACAGAACAATACTACAGAAAAATACAAATTACGTAAATGACATTGTAAAAAGCTTTTAATTTAAATTAAATACATAATAGAAAGACAAATTATAACTGTCATCACTACTTTTTTTGACAATAGTATACGGATTAAATATGCAAAACTAATCAAAACACTCCCCTTCTTCAATATAAATAAACATATAAGTATATTCTTCTAAAATATACTACCATATTTTTTCGAATATAAGCCCATCCGTATTATTTAGTTTTATGACTAACACTTAGGGCCGTATTCAAAATTACGAAAAGACGGGAAATGTCGATCTTTTTCAGTCGCCAAGCGCGCGCCATGCGTCTATCGTGACTTTTCCGGTATTCAAACCTCCACCAAGAAGAAAAAGACCGAGAGAAAAAGTCACATCCCGACAAGTCAAGTCCGCAGCCGACTCGTATCTTTTTTTCTCCTTCTTGTCGGGATCTGATTGGCCGAGCAGGTTGGATGACGTAATAGATTGAAGAGCGAGGAAGGAGACACAACAAAATGGCTGCTGCCTTCGGCGTTGTGTGTGTACAAACATAAACCAACGCTTCAACTATCTCAAGTATTTTAGTATCATTTTGTTTATTTTTATGATTATCAATTAGAACTATTCCATTTTAATGATTCATGCAGCTTTTTAATTCGTTATTTAATTTTAGGTGTTTATGTTGTGTGAGTGAATACGATTCATAGCTTCTTCTTTTAACATTGCATTCTCATGATAGTCTTGATTTCATTCAATCCCAAGTTTTATTTACGCGTTATTGTATTACTTAAAGGGGTTTTATGAATGTTTGAATTCTTGGCGCGTTCGTGTCTTACTTGGGAACCTAAGTTTTTCTAAACTACCCAAACCGTATTCAATGGCTCACTCAAAACTAAACAGTATACAGTTTTATTTCGAACTACTCGAACAATGTTAAGTAATAATTTATTGAATATATATTCCTAAAACATGAATTTGGATTGTATTATGATGTGATGATTAATAGTAGATTAAGTACAAATTTAGTTGAAATTATCCTATTACAGCCCCTTTGTAGATCCCCTTTTGATCTGTAGGTACTTGTTAAAATGTTATAATAATATTTACATGACCTTTTCTATTGTACTTTGTTATGGAATCCCATACCCTGCACTATTCCATTCATTTTCGAAATTTTTACTTGATGTTCAGTGTTATAAGTAAAATTATTGCACGCCTAGTATCGGGGAGTGCTATCTTCGTTTCATTAGCCTTCAGCTTGAGATGCTAATTGCTTCTAGCTTGTGTCAAAGCCCCATAGCTATTCCATGCTGTACCTTCAATCAATTCTCCAAGCAAACTCATTAACATAATAGTATTAGCTGTCATACTATAACACAGAATACCCTTGTTCTTGTTTATCTCAAACTTTGATTAATAGTTTCCGCTTTGAAAATAATAATGTTTATATTTTATTATTCTAATTCTTTTGTTGATAAATGATGAGTTTTCATCCAAAGCCTTGACGACTCAAATTTCTTGAATCTCACAAATACTTTGAAAAAATTGAGCTTTTAGCTCTTTTGGGATTCAATAACAATTCAGTGTTTTTTTTTTCCTTTTGCTTTTTGTGTTCCCCTCCCCCCTTGTAATTTGTTTCCCTATTGAAATTGTTCGTATTATTGTATGTATTAAAAAAAATACTACTTGTTTTTGAGAAAACGCTGTGTTGTATTTAAACTAGTCACACACATTCAATCACTTGCAATACAGTACCAGTCTTTGCTACCTTGCAAACATGAGGCAATGTTTTTTATTTTTTTAAAGTTACTTAATTACATACAACTTATAAATGAATGACTGTAAATAAATTGCCTACCTCTGTGATTCGCTGTTAAGAAATTGTCCCGGGGAATCTCCCGTCCCAAATCAAAATTTTTTCTCTCCTACATTTAGTTTCAATGTTGAAAACTAATACATTTTTCTTTTCAGATTTTTTATGAAGATTTGATTGTGAAGTACTATGATTTATTTTTTGTTATTAAATTTGCATGATAACTGAAAATTTTGAGAAAAGACCTTACAACTCTCAGGGTTTGTATTTATATTTTTAAGTATAATAAAATATAAATTTTATTTCTTAATGCCGTGTATTGTTTTATGATTCATTCTTTTCATAGCTCAATAATTAATTTTATGATTATGGATGTTTTAAAACCTTGTAATAGTTAAAATTTATTGACAAAAAGGGTTTTATTTTGTGTCAAATAAGTTAATTTTTTTTTATTTTTCTTTTCAAGTCATAATTGTTGAATTTTTGACTATTTCACAACTGTTGAAACTATAACTGAAAGTTGAATAGGCATGTAAACATAGTGCTAAAACAATTTATAACAGTTAAGATATTTGGGAAATGGTTAATAGATGCAAAATTATAAAATAGTTAAGCCAACCTGTATTTAAGTAATTCTTAGGTTTGAAATTCAAGGGTGTCTAAATTTACTGAAATCCACATTACCAACAAGCCAAATATGATGTTTCGCTAACAAGATCTTACACGGAATTCCATGGCTCTAATACCAACTGGATGTTTCACTGAATCAAATATTACTGTAATGGGCCATTCGGTGAAACGTCCTGTTATCGAAAAGGACTTACTGTGATATGGCTTGCTGTTAATGTTGATTTTGGTTTGATGGCCACAATTAATGAATCCATTACTTCATCTGCATCTTATAAGCAGTTTATTTACAATATAAATCTTGAAATATATTTTTTAAGAATTCTGAAAATTGGTCATTTTTCAAACTTTAACTTCCTTAAGCTACCAGTAAATATCAATTGAAAATGATAAAATTGTACCAGAATTATTTTTTATATATAATGGAACAAATTTAAAGGGTGAGAGCAATAAATTTAAAAACTTCAAAAATAAGGACCACCCTAGTGGAGGTGTTCTGAGGCTTTGTGAAGTCCCACAGTTAAACTTGCCCAAAAAATGAATTAAAGCAGTGCTTATTTAGTATAAGGATTTCATGCCATTCAAATTTATTAAGCCCAATAAAAATCTATGGTTTAGGTTTTAGGTCCAGTATACGGGAATTTTTTTTCTTTGATTGTCAAAGGTAAGTGTATATGTATAATGTTACGGTGATGTTATAACTCAGGAATAATGCCTGCATATTTTACACAAAGTGATAAATACTCTTTCACATTGCCCGCTTCACTTCTGGTGTTATTAATAATGCCCAGTTTAACACTTTTCCCATAATTATTACTTTTAGTTTTTGAAATATATTTTTTCTATTCATAGATAATCTTAAAAAAATATCAAATAAGGATTTTTGAAGTTTTTTTTATTTTGGGAGTGTTTAACCGAAAAGAAAAATAAAGCGGCTATCTTGAAAATCATCCCATGTAAGAAGTTTACTGCACGCAGATAAAAATGTCAATGCTTAAGACTTATTTAATGAACTTAAGTTAGATATTCTGTTATAATTTATCACTTCTACTATTTAAATCCTAGGAAAGAAACTTATTAAAAATACCCCCCTTAAATCAAAATAACTTACACCTTAACTTGCACCTTAGCAACTAAATCACATTGAAGTAATTCAGTCTTGCCCTGATACATGTACCCTTTTTAGACTCTAATCCATAAAAATAAAAATCCAAACTTTCTAGGCATAAAATTTTTTATTGAGTAGTTGAAAAAGTTTTATAAGTGAGTAGGTTAAGCTGTTAATAAGATTATTTTTTGGGATGTTGTCATAATTAGTGTTGCTCTTATGTGTAATTAAAGCAAACATTTTTAATTTAAAAAAGGATGAAATAAAAAATTCATGTAACAGTTTAATTATGATTTAAAATCAATAGTTGAATTAAAACTAATGACAAGGTGTTAATAAATATGAGCCATTTTGTGTGTTACCAGACCACACTTTGTAAGAATCAATAGCTATTAATTTTTAACATTTCTTGGGGATTTTATAAAAGAATCTAACAACTTATAATATCTGAAAACAAATAGTTGATGGTATTGTAGTGACCAGAATTCAGAATGCAATCTAGATAGTGCTCAATTAATAGTATAGTAAAGATACTTTCATGGTTTGAAAATATTTTATCAGAAGTGAAAAACTAGAATTGGGCTAAAAAAATTCGCTAATTTAAGGTAAAGATCGCTAATTTTAAAAACGAAAGCAAAATAATGTTGTAAAATGCATGAAATACATATTATCATAGTTTTTCATTCAACGTTTTCATTTTTCAACGTTTGTTTACATCGCACTGCGGTACAGGAGCACGTTTCCAGATCATAACATTGTCGAAAAGACATCCACAACAGTTAACGGTTACGATCAAGTTCAGCCTTGCAAGAGTATTTTTTGTAATTTTCAACCAAATATTGCCGAAAAGACGATGTAACCTTCCTTCTCATTGGTCAGAATGGGAATTTCGGTGGACCATTCAGGTAGCGCGAATGCGTGGCGTACAAGACTTTCAGAAGCTCCTCCCCACAAGATATGCCGTTTGAATCGCTCGGACAAGTCAAAAGAAAAAAGATGATCGCGGGAAGACGAACTCGCCAAAGCATATCTTGTGAAGAAAAAGTCAGAATTTTGAATACGGCCCTAATTTTAAGTGAAATCTATAATTTTGTGATAAAACATTGCTTTTAAACTTTTATTCTGACAAGTGTCCGAACTAACTCTATAAGCTTATACATCTGGGCGGTGTTGTACCTTGGACCTATTTTCAGTTTTTTCCTTTCATTAATTACGTACTGAAATACTTATATTAAAATTCTGAAAAAAAAATATACGTTGTGCATGAAAGGCTAAAGTATCGAGGGAAAGTTGTTTCATTTTCAATAGTTAAGTAATAATATACAGGGTTAAGTTAAAAGTAAAAATAGATCAAGGTACAATACCTTCCCCTACTTAATTTCTTGAGGGAAAATATTTTTTCGAGATATAAAGGTTTTCGAGTTATCAAAGTTCGAGATAACGGGGGTATACTGTACTATACCACCTACACATTTTTATGTTTTTTTTTATTTCCAATGGCAGGGAATACATAAAGATAACAAAGAACATAAAACACCAAAAGGTGAATTAAACAAAGAGACCGAGGTCATCTTCCCATAAGCTCTCTCGCACGCCAATATCTTGCGGTCTCGGACTTAAGAGTGTGGAGCATCTTGCAGCGATGAAGATGCTTTCTGTTCATTGGTTCCTTTGCGTCACATATTCTACAGTCAGGATGGTCATAAATATGTAGTCGATACAAGTGTTCGCCCAGGCAGTCGTGGCCTACCAGGAGACGAAAGAGGGCTACAGCATCTCGACGAGGCTTATCTGGTATTGCCACAAGCTCCACCTCACTCCAATTCTTATTCTTTATACTTTCACATTTTTATGTAAAGCCCACCAATAGTTAATGAAGTTTCTGCTCAGTCAACCAAAAATTACCCTTTATATTTCATCCTGTTTATTGTACTGATATTAAAAACTCCAACACTCTATTTTTCCTCAACCTGTTAACAGTACTACGTAACATGTTCTGCATGACTTTTTTATTCATCCCATGACAATCCATCTGTGATGAGAGGGGGCAGCCTTCCTGTTTTGCAGAATAGACGGCTAAATTTACACCTCGTTTGAATTACTCTCGGACTTTCATTGTTTTCCAACAACCACCGGCTGTTTTTTGTTTCCCGTCACCGGCGCGTGATGCCTCATCGGCGGACACGGTGTATTTTTACGAAAAAAAAAAAACGGTGCAAAGCGGTGAAGCGCTCACAAAAAGGTAGAGGAATACAACACTACTACGCGTTTTGTTGGAGCGGTGTTTTCGACGCGTGCTTAACAATGCTCTGTGTGGGTATATCTGGATGGAACGAGCCTATCCTCAATATCTGGCATATAAAGGTTGTCGTATGCCTTGCGGACTACAACTTAGCATTATTTTATTGAGAAGTTATGAGTTTTCAGACATATATCTCGTGGGGGACTGAAGTCAACCAGAAAAAAAGTACGAATATTGGTATCCGTGGGCAATATTGGGTAGTTTTAGGAGCTTTCTCTGGAGCAAAAGAGAAGGGTTTATATCCTCTGGTTTTGGTTCACAAATCAATATGTAAATTGTATTGAGTTTTTAGATTTTGAAAGTGTTATTGAAAATATTTTTCTATTACGTTATTATAATTTCTTTACCTTCATGAAAATAAAGATAAGGTTCGGTAAAACTTGGTGGTACATTAATTCTTGTGAAATTTTGTAAGTCTTTTAACATTTTTTTGTTTTTGAATTTTATGTTTAAATCCACAATTTTTTAAAGCGTTTTCTTCACCAATGTTTTAAAAATAAGCACGGGAAAGGAGTTTTTCAAGTTAAAAATTACGTACCCAAAAAATATGTTAAGTTTTTTTTTTTATTACAAATGTAAGATTTCCTCATTTCAGTTTGAAAGTTATGCAATGTAGTTTTAAAACGTTTTTTTAAGGCAAATTTCTAAAAACAATTAAAATTTTCGGTTTGTTTAAAACAAAATTTTAAAATTTTGGTAACGAGTTCTCTTTAAAAATAAAGTTTTGACTTCATAAAAGCGAATTTTGTTGCTCAGTGACAGTCTGGTATTTTTTGGCTTCCAATTTTTCTACCGTTTTGCAGAGTAGAAAGATATTTCAGATTTTACAACAAATATCTATGTTACCCTCTGTGAAAAAATAATTATTGACAACATCTTTGTAAAAGGGATGCTTCCAAGCAGAGATATTTTTAACTCCTCTGACAGAGTATTTCACTCCTTGAAAATCGGAATTACTCTTTATAAAACTAGACAGGAGTATTTTCACTCTTTGAATTTTTCACAAAGGTTTTGCTTAAACCTTCAGCCACGACATCCTAATTATCATGCTTTTTAATTTTGTTTTCATACAGCCATAGTAATTTTTTTTCATTTATTCTCCTAATAAATTGTTCTAATAAGTTTGATTGAAACCAAAAATAGCATATTTTTTCCCCAAATTCATTTTAGCCATTAAAAAGTAAGCGTTTTTAATAGAAATTTTGTCTGCATATATAGTTCATGCTGTTTCCGTATTTCACTCCTCATAATTTAATTTCACTCCTCCTAAAAAAGTCAAGGAGTATTTTTACTCCTCCAAAAAAATCCTAGGAATAACACTGTTTCCAAGTATAAAATATTGCAATGGACAATTCCCGTATTTCTTAAAAACATAAATAAAGCCATTTTTCTAGTAAAACAAACAATTCTAATTTCAAAAATCAGCATTAAAAGTTAAAAAAAAATATTAAATTAGATATTTGAAAATAAAAATAGCTAAATTTGAGCTGACCTCGAAACGCTCATGACGTAACAGGGATACAGGGCTGATACCTTTTAACCGACCCGGGTTCTTTGGTAACTTATTGATACAAACAAACGTAACATAGACTAGTAACAGCCAATCAAGAATATTCTTGATTGGCTGATACTAGTGTTTTTTGTACCACCGGATGTCACAAAACTATTTGTGAGGTAGCAGCTGTTTTCTGGCCCCTTTTTAAAACACGAAATTTGAATAAAAATAAAAAATACAATAAAAAAAAATGCAGGAATTGTCCATAGAGAATTTTCAATCACATGACTCGGACCTAACAAAGGCCTTAGTAACAGAAGGGTTACAGTTTTTTGCCCTACAGAGGTTAACAGTTACAGAAAATGACTAGCCGTGGAATTCTTCTATTGGAGCATTTGCAATCACGTGATCCCATACCTAAAAACGGCCTTAACAACTGAAAACACTCTATTTACATTTTTATGCTTTAACATCGACATAAACAAATACAAATACACACAAACACAGCCAAATGAACAAATTCCCCTTCAAAAACACCAAAAAACCTCAATCGAAACACAAAACACCATCTTCATCGTCGTAACAACCCCTCTCTCCACCCAATCGTGAAACCGGACCCATCGTTCCAAAGGGACCTTGGTGCTGCCTCATTGTTTTGGACAACAATGCTGCCGCCGCCCACCGAAGTCATTCCACTGCCTCCCTCCTAGCGGCGAGGGTGAGCGCGTGGGTGCTCGGGTCAGTGCCCCAGTGGCCGCCTCTCCGCCTGTTGCGCAAGATGTCGTCTTCCTGGGGACAAGAAATGATTGGGTCGGTCGTGCGTGAAGGTTGACGTTTTGTTTTGATTGGGGAGACGAGTTTTGTTGGTTTTTGTAGACCACTAAATTCTTACATAAATCGCACACTTGTGGCACGGCCGTAACTATACTAGACAGCAATTTAAGTTGACCCTATGACGTCACTCACAAAGTAGTTCCCATCGCGCGGTTCCCATCTGAATTTTTCGAACGTCAATTTAAAAATAGTATGATTATTTTGCTAAACCCGTGTATATTTATAGTGCTCTTCAATCACGATTTTCGTACCGAAACTCCTCCTAGCAACCCAGCAGGCTTTGTGTTTACCGATTTCTCCTTCCGCGTTTGTGACGTACTGGATTCAAGAAACGTTGCCGTCGAGTATAGACTTTTGTTTCAGGGGGCAGGGGTTTGACTCAACATTATTTCTTAGGTTCCTCCTTCCGAGTACTTTAATACGTTAAGTGTTAACTTACACATAGACTTTTAGTTTCGGTGCACTTAATTTTGAAATTTAGTGAACATGTGAACATCTCCCTCAGAAAGTGTTTTAGCTCATTTTGAGACCATTTGGATTATACCTAAAGAGCACCGCTCATTGTAAGCGGCAGATTTCTTCAGGGAAAACAGTGTAATATAATAAACGACCAAGTTTAGAGAGTGGTTTGAGGTGCTACTTTGGAAAACATTTGGAAATTAGCCCCTAAAATTAATGTTCTGCTAATTTTAAGACCCTCTAGATTACACCAAAAGACGACCGCTCCTTGTAATTCGCAAAATTTTCAAAGAAAAAAGTACATAATAGATTTCAAAATTTCATGGGGGGTTCGGGAACATTCCCTGAAACATTTTCTAATGTTTGAGACCTTTTCGGTTCCAACTGCGGGGCGGCACTCCTTGCACAGTAAAAAATTGGCAAAATTGGGGGGGGGGCTACCTAATACTACCTAATTTGTAAAGATTGCTGATTCTTTAAAATTATTTGTTCATGTAAATTTATTTTTCAAACAAAATTATATCTCAATTATTTGATTCTTTAGAAGAATTACAAATTATAATAAAAATTTTCTAATTAATTCTCGCGCATGATATTAATTTAATCATAGCTCAGTAAAAAGATAGAGATCCAAAGAATTATCATCTCCCATTATCCGAAATACATCGCCCTTAAATCTCAGGCAGCCAATAACACCCCGCAGCCACCTTTCAATGCCATCTTAATTACACTAAAGCTGTCCATGACAGTGTCACTGCTTGCGTATGTGTGTACCTGTTATGCACCTGGGGAGTCTTCCATATGAACGAGGACAATAGCTTCCTTGCCAAGGGTGGCTGGCGGGAGTCCAAAAGAAACATCGGGGTCCTCCCAATTGGAGAAGGTTGTCTTCTCTTCTCCACATGAAGCGTTGACTTTAACGAGGATCAGGGAGGTTTTCTGGCGAAAGAATGTTAGAAGTTCGCGTTACAAAAGGCGTTTGGATATTTGTTTTGAAAGAGGTTCTTTTTGAGATTGGGTAGAGTTCGGGTTAATCCAGGTTCTTCATGTGACAAAAATGGTTATGATTCTGTTTTCTGTTTTGAACTCCAAATATTGATATTTCAAATGATACCCAATTTTTAGTCCCCAGTATAACTGCATAATTTTAATAATTTGGTTTATCATTTTTGGCGATACTTCCAACCTTTGCCGCCGTTTAGAGATTTTTAGTAGAGTTTTGATAGCAGAATCTTACCATAAAAATTATTGGGGAAGGATTAGTGGTTTTTTTTTTTTTAAATACTAACTTGTACAAAACAAGTTGTTTTTTGAGACAATTTTTTGGAGTTTGTGAAGAAAAATTTTCAAAAAATAAACACAGTTTGCTACACAGCATTTTGCGATGGATGGCACTAAAAAGTTTAGATATAGCGATTGGATTTGGTGCTAAGAGAGAGTATTAATTGTTTATAATTTTAATTGAACTTTCACTTTCTAAAGAATTTTTTTCTGACAATAAAGTTACTCATGTATTTAGTTACCATGCTCACATCAAAAAATTTAAGCAAACTAATATTTTGCTAAGTGTGCCGTGTTTTTTTTTTTTTTTAAATCACGACAGCAGGTAACTACGTGTTCACGAAAGCGCATTGCGGTTTTTATTTTACCAGTGTGTGTTGATGTTTACTAGTTTGCCGCGGGTTGGACCACACTGCACTAGAGAACCAAAAGGATCCCAGGAAACAATCCCTAAATAAGTTTCCACACACAGAAACTTTTCATTTACACAAAAATTCCATTATAATCACTTACACGAGACTACGCAAATGGAAAGTAAAAGCATGAAAAAAGACGATGCGCAGGTTGTTCAAATGTCTCTTATTTGATTTCCCATGCAAACAATCGTGGTTTTTCCGGGTAACGACATATTTTCCCCCATCAGGTGGAAGGTTTCAGCAGAACCCTTTGTCGCATCGGTCGGGCCAATGTTCTTGAGTTGCGTAGACGAAGAGTATATTTATAAATATGAGCGGAGGGGAACAGACTTTCTGCGAAGTTTGAGAGTTACGAAATCGTGTTTTGCATTTACCTTTTAAGAGTTCGATGTTTCTCTCGCTGTTTTTTGATTCAAATGCTTTGTTTGCCATGGCCCGGCGTGTACGTTGTTCGAGCTCTAAGGGATTCAAATGGTAGTGTTGCATGAAGTGAGTAATATTTTGGTTTTGATTTAGTGGTGTTATGACTATATTAGACAGCTACGTTAGTTGACTCTATGACGTCACTAACAAAGTAGTTCCCAGCGCGGTTTCTGAATTTTGAGTGAAATGGAGAACGTCAATTTAAAAATATGATGATTTTGTTAAACCAATGCATATATAGCGTCTTTTTATCACGATTTGAGTACCCAAACTCCTTCTAGCAACCCAACAGGCTTTGTGTTTACCCCTTTTCTCCTTCTGCGAAGTGACGTACTGGGTTCAGGAAAGTTGTTGTCGAGTATAGTTATTTAAGAAATAAGAACTCAAAGAGAGGGCAAACAGCTAAATGAAATACAAGTGCAAAATTAGCTACGCCATTTGTTTATTAACTCTTCCTCTTATACATATAGTATCAATAATAATTCTGGTAAGAAAAGTTTTAAATTTCTATTAGTAAGATGGATTGTTTCTTTGAAAAGTCTAATAAATTTGCAAAGCTGTAAAAATGTTTTGAAAACATTTCTTAAAATTTACCTATATTCTCTATCATTCCTTTGAGGTGTTAACACTTTAAAACTTACTCTTAAAAGTATAACTACGGTCTCTTCACACAAAAACAAATCAATACAAATTCAAGTGATCGCGCTAAGAAAAGCGTTTTTTATTAATAAACTTAAGTCATTTTAAAACTTCTCCTGTAAAATTTCCTTATGGAAATGTTTAGAATTGGGTTCTCTATTATCTATATCGTAAAAATTCGCTAATAAATATTGTTTATATTGAATTGTTATTAGTTTAAATCTTTTATGAAACGGTACCTTAAGTTAAATTTTTGTTAATTTATAATTTTTGTATACTTGCAATGTTAGGTGAAATAGGGAAATATTGTTAGTTTAAATTAGATAAAATTTAAGCATTGTTATATAACTGTAAATATTTACCATATTCGGAGATGTTTCTTATTTTTGCGTTTAAAATAACTTGGAGAATTTTTAAGTTAAGAAAACCTATATGAACATTAATAATGGAGCCAGAGTTTATAGCAAGAAAAACTTCCTCGCAGTACCGGAAACTTCTTCTGCAAAAAATTAATAGCTGGCTATTTTCCCTCCATAAAAAAATATTTATATTCAATAAAATAACATCTGACGTAAATTTTCTCCATCTCTTAGCGTGCAAGAAACACCTTAACTCTTTCCCCATACTCAGTTTCATCATCCCCACCAGTAATTTATTAACGTCGCATCTGCTTTTATTAATGCACACTTCATAAGTTATGCAGATTCATTTACCAATACTCCTTATGTCATCCCTACGCTCTGCATCCTTGTATCCACTTTTATTTAAAAAAAATATTTCATCGAGTTGACGCGCTCAACGATCCGTGAACAGCTTAACCTATCTGTCTACCAGAGAACTAATCGTCTAGGAATCCCAATACTGTTGTATATGTTGTGCATCATCGATAGTTCGGAATATTTCCTTCAGGGTCACCGGGATATTTGACGGATTCTATCTGGTTTTTACAGTTATCGAATTTTTATGCCTTTCCGGCGTGTAATAGGAATTGGAGCAAAAATAGGAGGGTCACAGATAGAAGCTTCGTCACGTTCTGGTTTATGAATGTGGGTGATGAGTTACGGCCGATTTGTTGTTCTTTAGGTATTTTTTTCATATTCTTTTATCGAAAATATGTTTGCTGAAAATTTGTCGCTGAAGTTCATGTGACGCTGTCACCAAGTATGAGAGGTATTCAATGCATGTTAAGCATCTGGTATTTAGATTTAATTTTATGTGTTCAGTAAAATTACTCTTAGTTAGGTTTACGTTTAAGCAGACTTCCGTTTATTTTAAGACCTTGCGCCATAAAACCCAAAACAACCAACCAACCAACCGTTTATTTTAAGAACAGAGTAAATTATGGCGGAATTATGAAGAAAGTAAAAGGATTTTGAGTATTTAGCATTTTTCACTTTTACCATAACGAATCAGTTTAAAATTAATGATATCCTTACAATTTAAAACTGCATGCAGTACAGCCCCCCCCCTTTAATTGTGCTTGGCGCAATATGATACTATAAGTCCATTATCTGCCCCGTTTAATATCACCAAGCTGTGTAACAGAAATGTCTCTAAATTTTTATTGCTGTCATTAATAAAACAGCAAACCTTAGTAGAAAGATTTTTTTCTGATTTTACAACCAGCATCGGAGGTATTTTGGAGTATAATCGACAAAAATCTTTCTCCGTCCAGAATCTATTAAACTGTTTTGACATCGATTGCATGCTAATGAAGCTCTTGTGATGATCAAATATGAAGGGTCAAATTGTCGTAAGTTTTCTTGGTAAGGGGAGCACCCTGGAGAGATCTTTAAAGAAAAATAGTAACATTTGGTCTATTTGTGACTAAAGGTATAGTAATCCTAGAGGTGGTCTCTCCCCTTGGAGCCCGTCTGGATCCGCGCCTGGTACAGATACCTAGTGTTCGGCACTAGTTAACTAGAACTAGTTGCAACTAGTAGTTAACTACTTTTAGTTTAAAGTATAGTTCAACTATTAGTTTAACTACTTTTTTAACTAACTACTAGTTAAAACTACTTTCAAATTTTCAACTGCTTCAAAAAAAAATTTATTTAAAATCTAAAGAGGTATTTTATCAAAGGTAGAGTACTCAAATACCATAACCAGAAATCAAGACCATTTTTGCACGAAGTATAAACTTTTTTTGTGATATAGATTAGAAAGATGTATTAGAATTTTGCCAAAAAGTAGGTTATGAAATTAAATAGACTAGTTAACTACTTTGGGAAATAATTAATTACTAGTTGCAACTAGTCCTAGGAAAAAAATAGTTAATTACTAGTTACAACTACAATTTCCCAAACTAGTTAGTAGTTGTATTTTTTGCCCACTAGTTGCCGAACACTACAGATACCGACATATCAGTTTTAAGATATTTTTGAAAATTGTGCTGATTAGGGGCCCATTTTAGTGAACATCGGTCAAATATGTATGGAAGTTCTGCTCAAGCTCACAATATACCCATGAAACAATTCCGCCTATAAGAAACTTTTTCTCCACTCCAACTGTCAACTTTCTTTCCTTGCTTGTGATTTAATCTTCTACTCTAAAAATCGCTGACTCGACTCCAGTCCCCCTCCAGAGTGACACTCGGTAGTGTCAACTCGCGTTTCCGAGCCCTCGGTTGCGGTCCCAGAGGGGCTATTTTGGGTGTTTATGCTCTCAGAAAAAAAGCAGCCGAGCTGAACCTTGTGTTTTAGATCTTTATCACCAGTTTTTCCCCGACTGAAATAGTTACCACGAGTATATTTACCCTTTAGTAGCTGTGCCAATAGTTACTTCATAACTAGTCGGCGGTGTACTTTGTTCACAATATGATGACAAAAATACGTACAAGTACAACTCTAGATAAAAATACAGTCAAACCTGTATAAGTGGAATTCTTCAGTAAGTGGAACGAAAGTTCCATTTCTGACCCCCTGGGAGCTTTTCCCAAAGTTAAAAATTTTTTTAATATAATGTAAAAATGGCGGAAGTTTCTTTTAAATTTCATAAAATATTGTTTCATGTTTTTTAACGTGATGAAGAGTGAAACAAATGCATTTTCATAAATATTCGAAAAATGATTTCGTAAATTGTGTTTAAGATCGAAATTAATTTTATTCTTGTGTTATAAGATCCAATTAGAAAATTATTTGATTCTTTCAAATCGAAATTCCGGACTTCAATGAATACAGAAACTTAAATCAAGATAACACAGTACACATAAATCCCTATTAAGTGGATCCTGAAATAAAGATGGCGGGATAAAGCCAAGTGCAGACGGATTTCGGAAAGATAAAACAACGCTCTGTTCTGTACCCCTAAAAAAATTTAGGGTGGTCGAACTCTTATCTTTCCATATTCTTTGTTCAGCAGAAGGGCAGTTTATGTACCGTTGAGGGTCGGTTTATTTACACGACATTCGATATCTTGGTAGAAAGCTAAAATAAACTTCAAGATATCTCCAACTCCTGGAGATAAGAACGCTTGTAAGACAATTTACAGAAATCGGCATTTTATTTATTATCTGATTGTTGAAAATGGCAGAAATTTTCTTCTGTTAACTATACGAAAGCTGTACTGGAAATCCAGAACCTAATTTAGAGAGCAAAATAGTAATTTAATAATTAAAGTAAAGTAACATTTTTTTGTAGACTTGTAAATAAAAATTTGTGAGACTTATTTTCAACTACTGGGTAAAATAGTGAAAACCTTTTAAATTGACAATTCGTATTCTCTCTTAGTTTTCAGCGTTAGTAAGGAAAAATGAAGACAAAAAAATTCGGTTAACGTTTTCAATTCGCATCCAATACATGAATTCGTAAATATTTTTTTCTAATGAAGTTAAAAACAAAGTAGAAATTTAAAGTGTCCACCTAATTTTTTTTATCTTAATTTAAGGGTGTACCCTGCCATTGTAGTTATTTTTTTACTTAATACTACTCACGTGTATAGAGCAAAGCTTAGAGATACTTAATAGGTTGAAAAGTCGTTTGGCAATTTATGGTTTTTTTTTAAACTGATGATTCAATTAAAACAACCATTAGTTATTACTTAACTATCACGATATACATTGTCCAAAAAGCAATTCAAAACTAATCAACCCTAATCAGCCTCAATATAGATTATTATGTAAAATTAACTGGATTATTTCCCAGAGCTTACCAAATAAAAATATGGGACTTGGTATTCTGATAAATTATTTCTTTGAAAGCAATTTAAATAGCATTGCATAATTTCAAGGTCTCCCTTTAAGAATAAAGTAATAGATATAATTTTTTTCCAGTCTGTATTAATTGAAGTATAAAATATAAAAACTAAATTTCTCTGGCGTTATCCAAGTTGATGTTTCACTGCACGAATGCGATTCATTAAAATACCCAGTTTGATAATTGCCCCTTCGTTATCAATGGGTGGTCTCCGTGCATCTTTATGAACCAGAATAACAATTTCTACGTCACATCCGTGTGGAATGGTCGCTGTAACCGTAATACCTGTCCCGTAGGCACGATAGAATGTTATAAAGCCATTCAATCTAATTGCTTCTTCCTGTTATTATAATAGTTTCGTTGTTCTAACTCACCATATTTTTATTTAACCTTTGATGCTCTAAGTCTGGTAAAAGTTGGCTTAGTGGACTTCGGAAATATAATTTTACCTTTTCCAAGTGTGTATTAGACGTCAAATGTGGAGTTGATTTTTAAAGTGGTAGGTGTTCGATATCCATATGGTTTCGTAATAACTTAAAAGTTTTCGTTCTTAACTTATCGTTTTATTATTATTCAAACTTATTGTTTAATTATTACACAAACAAAAAATAGGTATAAATTCAATTTTTTCATGAAACAATGGACTCTAACCGCCTATCTGGTTCGAGACTTCACGGAACCAACACGTGACCTACAACTGAGCTTGCGATTGGTTACCACAGATACTACACTAGTAGATCTACTAGTGTAGTATCTGTGGTAACCAATCGCAAGCTCAGTAGGTCACGTGTTGGTTCCGAGTGACGTCAGACGGTTAGAGTCCATTGTTTTCTTCAAAAATTTATTTGAAATGTTGTCTCTTTTGTTCATTTGGAGAGTAGTCATTATTAATGCTGTTGCAGAAGCAGTTGTTACAGGCTAATTATTTTATTTTGACCTGAGAAACTACCACCCTAAACGTATAAACTTAAAATTTAATTGCGCCATTATTATTCTAATCAATGTCATTAAGAATAAAACGAGTGAATTCAATTGTACTTGTAGTAAAGGATTTTCCTCATCTTCCCAAACTTCTTTTAGATTTCTATTTCTAGAGGTGCTAAAGAAGATTGAAAGCAGCGTAGGCCTTAAGGGTCTTCCTGGTCAATCTGAAGAGTTTAAGATGTTTACCGATGGTTATATAAATGAGACAGCTGATTCGGAATAAGCTTCTGAAAACGTATGGATTTAATAGAGTTGGTTATTGAACACTTGAAAATAAAACGATCGAGTGCCAACAACCGAGGTAAACATCTCAGGAAGCATTCAGATTAAAAAAAAAAGATTCTGTGTCCACAAAATCGCTTTTTTAAACTAATGTTGTCAACTAACTGATGTGCTAAATTTATAGAATTGTTTGTTTTCTTTGAAGTGTTTAATTGGGTAAGAAGAACCAAAGTAGGAACTGAATGCATTCACTCTGGGAATAAATAAGCGTATCTTTACAAAAATAAATAAATAAAAAAGCTTTTAAATTCGAAAAAAATGTTCAGGAGGATCTATTGTATACTAGTTAATCCTACTAAGCTTATGAGCAACACGTTGATTATTTTTCAAGCTGAATACCTTGCTACTTCAATTAAAAATAACTTACTTTTTAAACCAATATTACCTATAAAAATTGTAATAAGAAATTGTTTATATACCGTAAACTTAGTTTGATAAACCTATTTTATATCCAATACTGATTTATCACGGCTACTAAACTACAAATCTCGCCAAGTTCGCCAACCTTCGTCATACAAGTTTCTACTTTGTCTTTTGTACCCTTTGGCTTCTCACCCACTTTTATTCCATTGCAAATAACAGCCCAAATAGTGTATATGAAACCCTCTATTCAAAAAGCACTAGACATTTTAAAACCCACTATTCTCCATCTTCTTAAGCTCCAGTATTTTTTTCTGTGCACATCAATTAAAGCTATCTCTCTCATCCATCGCACTGGCACGCTTCCAGTTCATTAGATAAGCTCTCGCCTTCAATTAGCGCCAAATTACCTCGAGTTGGTTCATCGGAGACCTTCGCTGTGTTGGGCACCCACCGACTTCGATGAGTAAAGCTACTCTTAAGTCTTAAGGATGTGTCAGCAGACCCATTAGGAAAATAAACGTAAGGAAAACCACTCGATTTGGACCTTTTAAGAATAATCACAATTTTGTCCCATTTTCCAAAATATAGATGACCTTTTTGTCTGAATAATTTAATATATACAGGATCCCTTTCGGAAAATCGGATGATAACGGAAATATAGCAATGTTCTTAATAAAAAAAACACAAAGTGTAAAAATTGTACTGAAATTGATTAAATGACTAAAGAACCAATGTTGTTAATATTTTCTACCAGTGGCCAAAAAGCTTGACCTCAGAAACAACACTGATTTTTTTTCACGCGAGCTTTTGGTTTCTTTTTGCTAAGTTTAAACTTTTGTTTATGGTTAAAACATATTTTAGGAAATAAAGTGATTTTAATGTCTTACGACATGGAATTTGTTTCTCCAAGTTCAAGTAACGTTGCAGTCTAGTATAGGTGCTTATGCGTGTGGAATGAAATTGAATAACCCCATTACTACTGTGACCAAATAACATTCTTTTAATAAATAAGAAATGAGTTATCAGGGTGTACAAAATGTCATTATGGCATAATATAAGGTCTCTTAAATAGTAATTCAATAATTTTCACCACGAATAACTGTGATATATTGAAATAAATCCATTCACAACTTGACGAATAGCGACACTTAAACACTGAAATCACCCATGACAGCAGATATCCGTTAATATCTTTAAATTTGTGTTGAATCTTAATTTATTAATTCCACATTAATGAGACATTTTCGGAAACAATTACAAAAATTATCGCACATTTACAGTAATATTTAAATAACAACCACGCCCTTTACGAATACGAAAGCACACGATTTTATCGAATCCCAAATGAAATGAAGACATCCATCTCACAGGTGTGTCTGCCGTATGACGTAAGAGAAGAAAAAAATGGCCTGATATAAAAGATGAATTCGAAAATTAGATATGTCTTGTGGAGGTGATATCCTTGCCATGCCCGCTTCCCCGTGTCTTTTTTATTTTATTTCGTAGAAATGACGCTAAAAATAAAGTCGAGGGCTGCCTTTTCGTTTTTGAGCTTTTTCCTCTCTCTCTCCATGCCCACGGTTACGACGAGGTGTGGCAGTTAAAGTCCGCTTTGACTTCCTGCATATCTGTTGCTGAGATGTTTTTACTACCACCGCCTCTCGGTTTGGAGATATAAACATGACAGCAGGTTCAAGATTTGGGCGAAAGAAGCTGCGGCGAAATTACTTTTAGTGGCGCTCTTTATTATGGTTTTTACTTATGAGTTTTTTCTTTAAAAAATGGTTCCCACAGTATTGGAATTGGAATACACGAATTTTTAAAATTATTAATTTTTAAATTAATATAATACTTAAATATTAAATTATACGTACTTTAAGAACAATATAACCACTGATATTTTTTGTAATAAATTGATTTTAAAAACAACTATATCTGAATTAATCATTATTTGTTTTGAATTAAAGTGTTCTTAGTATTGAAAAGTTTTTAAGAATGCTAAAAAAAAAGTGTATTTTGAGTAATCTTCTTACAATGTTGACTTCTGAATTCTTTTAATGTTGACAAAGCTGAAAATCCTGATATTATGAATTGTGGAGCCGTGTTTGAAAATTCACTTGCTATTCCTGCAACCAGTGTTATTCCTAGGATTTTTTTGGGGGGAGTAAAAATACTCCTTGACTTTTTTTAGGAGGAGTGAAATTCAATTATGAGGAGTGAAACACGGAAATAGCATAAACTCCTGTTTTGGGAATTACGACTACTAAAATTCACTCAAAGACGAAGACCAATGACTACTACTTACTTCTCACTTAATTACGTTTATTATCTAAGCTAACTCTATTAATATTTACATATTTATACAGTTCATTTCATTCTATCCTATCCTGCACTCCTTGAAACGACTCAGAAGGGCAACGAATGCAAGCATGCATTTTTTAAGCTAAACCTTTGTGAAAAATCCAAAGAGTAAAAATACTCCTGTCTAGTTTTTAAAGAGTATTTCCGATTTTCAAGGAGTGAAATACTCTCTCAGAGGAGTTAAAAATATCTCTGCCTGCAACCACATCCGTAATTTTAAAAATTAGTCGCGTTTTCAGTTGGGATTTTTAAGTCTTGGAGGGGTTTTTTTTTAGATATTTTTAAAAAATTTTGACATTTTGGTTCGAAAATTTATCACTCGAACGAGTCGTAGAATGTCTGAAAAATTTGAGGCTCAACACAGTTTTTAGAGTAGAGCGAGAGCCGTTTTTTTCCACTAGGTAATATCTTAGTTATGTGGAGT
Organism: Tetragnatha montana; assembly: GCA_963680715.1. Lineage (NCBI taxonomy): Eukaryota > Metazoa > Arthropoda > Arachnida > Araneae > Tetragnathidae > Tetragnatha > Tetragnatha montana. The sequence continues at coordinate 56,339,474 of OY796676.1, read as the reverse complement.
TATTTTTTATTAACACTTGTCATTAAAGATATTTTTTCAATCTAAATGTATATTATAGTACAGTCGACTCCGCTTAATGTGATCGCTTTTGTCCAAGAGTAAAATGATAACAACATCCGATTGATAAATATAAGTTACTTGATACTAGAAAATTTCAAACAGTGGATCTCGACAGTTTCAACAGTTTTTGCTTTAAAATCACAACTTTGTAGTTCTAATTGAATTATTTAAAACGATTACCTAGAATGTATTTTGCACCTTTACATTCCCAAAGAAAAATATGACAGTGGAACATATAACACTTATAAATTAAGGACTCTTTTAGTATGATTATGTATTAAAATTGGCCTTTAAACTGGGAAAATGGAGGTGTTTAGGGAATTTCACCAGATTTTGATCACATTAAACGATACTTTTTGCGGTAAGTTAAATACGAGGGATCGGGAGCAGTCAATTTCCATTACATTATCCGATTGATAACATTAACCGTGATCACAATAAACGGGGCCGACTGAATGTATATGGAATCATCAGATCATCTTTCCATGTAAATCATCCACGGAATTATCAAAACGACTTTGATTTTTGGAGCTCTAAACGTGATGAAAGAGGATATAAACCACTCCATCGCCTTAACTATCCATTTTCTGGCTCTCACCCTTGTCATCCGAGTGCGAAAACTTTCTCTTGGCCAACTTCCTGCTTCCCACACGCGGCGGCCCACCTTGACTCATCAGAATTTCGAAGTGTGCCGCTTCGTTAGAGTTATGTTAATTGCAAAGGTGGAACGGAATGATGTGGAGACACCCCCGTTGACTCGGAACGCAAATGGTAAACCTCATCGTACACACAAATACGCGTTCGAAAGGCTTCGACAGATAAAGCTGATGCACTTTCTTTCTAGTAGAGGCACGACCTGTTTGTTTAGATCAGTGGTTCCCAGCAAACTTTCACAGAAACTATAATTTTCAACCAAAAGAGCAGAAACCTCGTGTTGCCCGCGGTGTAGCTGCCTTAAAGATTTCCACCAATAATCTCCTGAAGTTTAATTAAAGTAGCCGCTGCATTATTTTCCGTGTTAAGACGTCGTTTTTATTGAAGCGTTTCTCAAACTGAGGTTATGGGTGCCAGTTATGACCAAAAATATTCCAAAACATGACCAATATTATCATTCTTTTCTTACAAAAAGGAAATTATATACACTACTGAGTTAACCTGTTACCCATGTTTTTCATAAATATATATTTTTTTTAAATATCCATGATTCATATCCAACAGTGTGTTACAATATTATAATTAATTTTGTAACTTTTAAAACTTAGTTAAATCATACTATGTATCCTAAGTTCTATTATAGAATAAGGATTACTACTGGGAAAATAAGAAAAATGAAATTAGTGTTAAAAGACTTGCAACTTTCCCTATTTAACCACAGCTTACATACAAAAATATCTGAGTGGTTAAAATTCAAGGGGTACAAGTGACAAAGTTAGATAACTACCTACTGTATTTGTATGTGTGTTCTAAGGTAAACAATTTTACTTGGCTTCCTAAGCTAGTAAAGAAGAAATGGTAAATTGAATTTTCAGTATTTAAAATTTCACCCACTCCGCATAGTAAACCTTTCACTCATTACTGTCTCTTATACCCCTCGGGTTCTCAATCATCATTTGTTTTCTTCTATTTACCAGTTTTACAAGGAAGGAAAATATCAGCGTTATTTCATAAACTGACCCACATAAACATCTCAAATTCAGCAAACTGAAGTCAGAAGCGTTACTTTCCAAACAGACTCTCGACTTAATTCAACACTCATCTCTAACCGACAAATCGCTTCTCAGAAGATAGATAAGGCAATCCTGACGGAGTGGTATCGCTCATCGTGGACACGTTAATCGCTCCTACAACGGGGACACCAGCGTTTTTAATCTCCGCAGCAGCTCTTCGGAATTCATTAGCGCAATAATTCTACCTTCGGGTGACATGTCTCTTAGAGCCTTGGACAAGGAAATCTGAGAGTGTCAATCAAATTAGATGTTCTAATGAAGTGTATGATTGGAAACTCATCGAACGAATAATGAGTTCACGTCTGATGTATTTTAATTGAATTTTGAAGGGTATCGCTCGTTAACCCTCGGGAAAACGTCATTTTTACGACTGAAAATGTTCCGCTCGAACTAATTTTATCCATTTTTTAAAAGCATTAAAATGGCTGCTTTCCAACACATAAAATCCATCTAACACTGTAAGCAACAAATATAATCGGCGACGGCAATCGGCAAAATTCAGAACAAAAAAAAAAAAAAAAACGTTTTGTAAACAAACTGCCCGATGCCAACGGCGTAAAAGAAATACACCATCTCTTTTTATCGCCATTTTACATACGTGTTTTTATGTAATACTATATAGAATATAGATGGTGTGTTTGTAATGTGTTAGTGTAGTAATTTTCCTAAATGGTGTTCATGGGGTGGAATATAATGCCCGGGCAAACGGTGTGGAAAAATACAGAACGATGATATTTCACAAATTAAATTTTAATAGAATTGAAATTTCTAAATAGTTATATTGTTACAGTATGTAACAAGTGTAGCGATAAAGAAAGCGATAGTTTATATTTGAGTAAATCGATTCTAAGCAGAACTGATTCTTTTTTAAGTGAAACACGAGTGAAACAGTTTAGGAAGTAATTTCACAATGCACTATCGGCTGGTTCGTTGACCTAATAACTTAAGATTAGCGAGTTTCTTCGTCTAGGAAAGCAATCAGCTTAACTTCGTTAATCAAGAAGCCGGCACACTAGAAGAATTCGGCCGTTTAGGAATTTTTGAAATAAAGCAATAAAAATTGGAATGGGATATTTCTCAGCTGTTTCTCTGGTTTTTTGTAGCTTCCTTTTTAAGTTTAGTTCTATTAACAAAATCTAAGTTTAAATTGTTTGAATTTTTCTTATTTAAGATGCTCTTATTTGAATCGCCAAAAAATGACAAATTGACTTTTTGTGCTCAAAAATATCTCCAAGCTTTGCTCTATGCTTGAGTGAAAAAAGGGGAAAAATAACTACCTCCTATAGGCAGATAAATAAATCTAAATTTAATGCTTTAAATTAAAAAGTGTTTTTAACTTTTTTTTTATCCAGGGAATGTTTGACTCCATTCATATTCACTTACTCCTTTGATAATGCCTTAATGACTAATTTTATAATAATTTTGAATTTTATTTGTCTTATTCTTTCTATTTATCACTTTTGTACTGTAAACTAAGAAGAAGTTTAATTTAAATGCCAATTTAGGTGGTTCTTTTTTCAAACGTAAAATATTTTTGAATGTACTTATATTTATTTCGATGATTGCTCTGTTTTCTAAATAGGGTCCTGAATTTCTAGTCAAAATTTGTTGGATATACAACTAAAATTCCATTACTTATACAGTTTCCTTCGATTTTTCTCAAAACTTGGATTTTGGACTTTTTCCCTTTTTTAAACTGACGATTAATTTTAAGTGTTAAATTATTGTAAACTTTAAAATACGCACTGTTAAAAAGAATGTTCAAAACCTTTGTAATTTTCTTCTGATGCATGGAAATAATACAACGAATTTCTTTATTGATTTGTCATTTTATTTACTTTGTACTACGTTCTGTTAAAGTAAAATATGAGTAAAAGGCGACCAATTATAATGATTCGACAGTTACTGGTTCCCAACCGGTGGTATAAAATTATATTATAAGTTATATAAAGTCCTTATAGATTCCAATTTTTTAAATTTATATATGTTAAGGGCAAAGTGATAAATACTTGTTGCAATAATACACATTTATGTAACACTATTATTAGAAATAAATGTAATGATAGTGTTTGGTCCCGGCTTACTATATACTGTACAGGCTAGCCGAGTACGGAAATCATTAAAAATCCAGATGGCAATACTTGACAAACTGGCAAAGCATATCCACAGTGGGTGGGTGATATAGGTAGGACTTGTGGCGATCCAAGCGGGAAAAGTTGTCAAATGGTTTTCATTGTTCAAAACTCGGCTAGCCTGTATAGTATCTAGTAAGCCGTGGCCTAAGCAACGTTGTTATTCGTCCAAGTGACGTCATGTGCGGTTTGGTTTATACATTAAATAATTGTTGGCTTTGGTAGAACTATTAACATTAAACTATGCACTGATTGCTGTTATACTTAGCGTAAAAATTTCAAACAGAAAATATATCTTACACGAGCAAATTTTTCTAATCCGCATCCGTAAGTCACTAAACTCTTAAGCAACAGTTATGAGAAAATCCAGGGAGCAATGACACTCACTGGCCCAGCTGTACCCGTTCTAAAAACGCGGAATCGGCTAAAAGTAACAGTAGTGCCGTAAATGTGATGCCTGGAACGAATCCATCAACCCTGGGTGCACCCCGGCTATGTGACAATGAGCCAAAACAAGCAATCTTGTGACAAAAGGTGGTCTGTGAATGTTAGTCTGTGTGACTTAACCCAAATCTGCAGCAGGATTATTGTGTCTTTTAAATGGGCTGCGATGTTTGTTCTTTTAAATTGAATAGTTTTGCAGTTGTCTCTTTTGATGCCTTTTAGTAAGTTGGTTAAGTTTCGGATAAACTTCAGTGTAAAGCAAAAACATTAAATACTGCACTGTTTCAGGTACTTCCTCATCGCAAAAGCATTATATCTAAAATCCCACATTGGTCTGCGTATTTACTAATTTTATTTATATTCGTAACATATAAGCTGGATGACATGTTCACTTATAACATTTTTAAATGCATATTCATATTTTATACACGTGTACAGATACCACGTGGTCTGTCTGTAGGGATAGGGATACAGCTTGCTGTACCTACGGATACAAATTTCATGAAGTTATTTAATTGATTAAAAATCCAATTTTCAGATTTCGAACTTGTAAAAATATCACACTCTTTACAAAGGTTAGGTTATAAGTTGAGCATATTACAAGGTCGAAAAATGTGGTCTTATCCGTCTCAAAAAATGTAAACACAAGTTTTGTCCGTGAGTTAGACAGTTTCTCCTTAAACAAGTTGTACAAATTTCAAGATTTTGTCAACTGTTTTTAATGTCAATTGGCTTTCATCACTATTTCCATTGCTGAAAGGATCACTGGACCAGAATGTAGACGACCACTGGAGAAACATAATTTAACTTAAACTTATGAGTTAAAAACTTATTTATGTTACATCAAAAAGCTGCTCTTCTACATCCTCAAAGTTTTTTTGAGCTTATACGGAGCCATCTCCACTCCACTCTTTTGACTTGTAACATCCAATGACTTTATTTCATTTCAATTCGAAGCTTCAATCTGTGCTCGTGACAAACGATGTTTATGAGGTCTACGGTCCGTGTTTATGACCGGTCTAAGGGCACGGTCAGCCAGAAAACCTATGGTATCTCTTCAAAAAATCTGCCCTATCTCCCCATTCATGACCCCTCCAACAATAGCGAAGGAGTCTGAAGTCACCCCCCCCAGTCAATTAGCAGACACCCGATAGTGACTTCTCGCTCCTCCCCGAGGGCTGTCTTTTGTTGTAGGGACCATTGAAGGGGTTGATTGCGGTTTTCCTATTGTCCGATAACCAGATACTGCAGATTTTTTGAACAGATACCATACTGATTTTTTGGCTGACCGCAGCCTAAAACTCAACATCGCAGCACTGACGGACCTAAGTTGTTCTTCTCGGGTCGAGGGACAAAATCGATGTCCCTCAGGAAGGCAGGGTCGGCGGCCATGTCGCTTCTGCGCTGCTTGAAGCGCCGGTGGTTCCTGACGACATGGATGGGGTCGTCCACTGCGATGCCGCCCAACACAGGGAGGGACGCGCTGCGAGTCATCAGCCGGACACTGTCCTTATCCACGGGTTGGAAATCCACCTCACTGAAGTCCGCTTCGAACAAGGGGACTTGCTCACCATCCTTGTCGTCGGAACAGTCACCGCCAGCAAGACTGTCCACTGTTCCCGATGGGTGTCCAAGGAACTGGTCGTCCACCCACGCGGCTTCGTCCACTGTGAAAGCCGCCTGTCGCTCTGCCATTTCGTCCTCGATGGTTCTGAGGCGAAGGTCCATGAACTCCTCGGGGTGCTCCCGGTTCCATTCGGACAGGTAGTCGCGCTCTTCGAAGTGGACATCTTCATGCTGCCCCTTCTCTCGTACCTTAGTTCTAAAAGAAAAGAAAACAATAAAAAAATCTGCCCATATCCATGGTTTAACAGATGGGCCCATACAAATACAAATATAGTCGATCAACTACAGGCAAAAAGCCCAGCTAGGTTGATCCAGTCTATTCAATTCACCCCCCCCCCGATTTCCAGTCTTCGTCTACTTTTCTTTTAAACTCGTCCACCCCACTTGAGTTAACTATCGATTCAGGTAATGCATTCCATTTATCCACTACTCTATTAAAAAATAATGCTTCCTACAATCCCGTTTAAAACTTGCGTTATTCAATTTTAAACTGTGACCAGGGGCGGATTAAAGGGGGGGGCGGATGGGGCGACCGCCCCCCTCCCCGAGAAAACCCCCTAAAAGTAGTTTCAGAACACTTTTTGGTATTCTAAAATTCAAAAATTTCCCGGGGGAGGACTCCCGGACCCCCCTCTTCTTTCTTTGCCTATAGAGTAGTTTAAGTCGATTTCTATGATGATAAGATAGAAGTTTTTATTCAGGAGCGTATCCGATGGGGGTCCCCTGGTCCGGACCGCCCATTGGGCCTGACCTTAAACTTTTTAGACCCTATATACTTAAGGTGTTATAATTATGATTAACCACTCAACAGAGAGCGTCTATACCCCTCAAAAGTGTCTGAAAACACTTTGGTGCTTGTTAAACTTTAAAAAATTTAGGGGGAAATCCCTAATACCCTGCCATGGGCCAGAGGCGTATATAAGGGGGGTTAAAGGGGCCCAGCCTCCCCTTCAAAAGTCGGACTAAGTGGATAAAAACGAATTAAAATGCTGTTTTTAAGGGTCAAATTTCCAAAAATTTTCTGGGGGAGGACCCCCAGACCCCCCTTTTTACTTGGAATTCTATACTGCCCACACATTTTCTTCGTACAAGTTTTTTTAAATTAATGTACCCCCTTCTCCACTATTTTAAACTTATTTTATATCAGTTTAAAGTCTCAAAACAGCTTAACAGTATACTAGATTTTAAAAAAATTATATACCAGGGAGGACCTACTGTAAATTGAATATATTCGATCTAACCGCCCCCACCCACAAAATTGCATTAATCCGCCTCTGACTGTGACCCCTCGTTCTATTACCCGTACAGAAATCTAGTCCCCCTGTGTCCCCTTGTTTTAACATTTTAAAAAGTTGAATCAAATCCCCTCTAGCCCTTCTTTTCTCTAAAGTGAACATATTTAACTTCTTAAGTCTTTCCTCGTAACTAAAACTAGATATACCCTTGACCAATTTAGTAGCCCTATGCTGAACCCTTTCAACTAAATCTATATCTTTTTTTAAGTATGGAGACCAGAACTGAACAGCATATTCGAGATGAGGCCTTACCAAGCCTCTATATAATGGCAAAATAATGTTTCCGGACCTTGAAGAAACAGTGTTTTAATGTATCCCAATATCCTATTAGCTTTTTTACTTGCAGCTGAACACTGATGTTTCATTTTAAAGTCTTCATTTAGTATCACCCCTAGATCTCTGATACTATCACCCTCTTTTATTTTATCCCCTTGCAGATAAAATCTCCATCTCCATTTCATTAGCTTTTGGACCTAGGATGCCAATTTCTTAGCTCAATGGTTCCTAAAGTGGGTGCCGACAGCCACCCAGGGTGGAATAGTTATGGTGAATTTTTTAGAATATCTGAAAACTTTTTCATATTCAGGGGGCAAAAACTATAAATAATCGTATAAATCAGAAATTTATCTCCGATTACACTGGTCTACAAAAAAAAACTTTTTTTTTGGTGGCTGGAATATTAAAGCTGATTTTGTATATATTTGACCTCCTGATTAAGAATATGGCATCCATTTTTGCTCATCAGCTCTAGTTTTTGATATATTTCACTATAAAGTTTTTAAGACTTTTGCTCTACCTTTTATACAATATGGTGATATAAAGATGTCTTAAAATATAAAAAACCAAACTCTCTAAGGCTTTTTCTATTCCTACATACAGTTCCTATACAGTTCATCCCCCTGACAGTTTCCCCATTCCTATACAGTTTCATCCCCCTGAGTTAGTTCTAAGGGGTACCTATAGGGCCCTAAAGTTGAAAAAAAGTGGAAAAAATTGTCTTTTTTTCAGAATTTTTTAAAAAATATTTTTGAGTTTTCAAATGTGATAAAACTGGGTAATATATGTTATTTAGAACTTATTTAGACAGAATAAAATAATTTTTACTTTTTAAGTACACCGGAAAAGACCAATTTTCTAATTTTTAGGCGAGAAGTAGGGTCATTTCGCTCAAAAACGCTTAATACCAATAATGATGGTTGAAACGAATAAATTCCGAATTTTTCAGACGTAAGTCCTCAAAAAAGATGTCCTTTGAAGTAAAACTGAAATTTCATTTGATAAAGATCAGTAAAACAATAGAAGCTGCTCCCGAGCTTTCATGCCCTACAATTTGAAAAAAATTGGAAAAAAATTATTTAAAAAAAAAGGCATTTTTTAATTTGCTAATTGGATAAAATTGACTAATATGTGTTTTAGAAGTTATTCAGGTAGATTAATTGGAGCGACATCCCTGAAACTTTCCCATTTGGCATAGTTTAATCTGTAGAGATAGTAGAGTAGACTTGTCTGAAGCGAGCCAAACTTCGCACGCTCTGCTCTTTCTGGAGAGGCGATATTTACGTTCAATAAACTAACTCACTGATCTTTATCATATGAAATTTTTAGTTTTACATCAAAGGACATCTTTTTTGAGAACTTACTTCTGAAAAATTCGAAAATTATTCGTTTCAACCACCATTATTGGTATTGAGCGTTTTTGAGCGAAATGACCCTACTTCTCTCCTTAAAATTAGAAAATAGGTCTTTTCCGGTGCACTTAAAAAGTAAAAATTATTTTATCCTGTCTAAATAAGTTCTAAATAACATATATTACCCAGTTTTAACACATGTGAAAACTCAAAAATATTTTTTAAAAAATTCTGAAAAAAAGACAATTTTTTCCACTTTTTTTCAACTTTAGGGCCCTATAGGTACCCCTTAAAACTAACTCAGGGGAATGAAACTGTATACACTATCTATTGGGACCCTATGGAATAGGAAAAGCCTTAGAGAGTTTGTTTTTTTATATTTTAAGACATCTTTATATCGCCATATTGTATAAAAGGTAGAGCAAAAGTCTTAAAAACTTAATTGTGAAATATATCAAAAACTAGAGCTGATGAGCAAAAATGGATGCCATATTCGTAATCAGGAGGTCAAATATATACAAAATCAGCTTTAATATTCCAGCCACCAAAATGAGTGTTGACCAGTGTTATAGACCAACATTGCATTGTGTGCGGAAGGGTGGAGTCATGTGATTGATAAAAAATTAAGCCACAGTTTCGGAAAAAAAATATAAATTTTACTGATAACTACTTTTTTTACTTTTATGGTAGTAATGGGGCCATTTGGCACTAAAATATAAAATCCCTGTTTGTTTGATATCATGTTACTTAGAATGAAAATTATAAATGCAAAAAGGTATCACCAAGTTTGGCAACAACCTTGATTACTTTGTATAAATTTAACGAGTTTCTCTTTTTTGGATCAAAACATTATCGAATTAATTCTAAAAATGATTAATATCTATATATCATATGCACAATAACGGCAATAAATCATAAATTGTCTAATTACGTACTTAAATAGAAAATAATTTCATACTTTTCTTAAATAAACTTCCATTCAAACTTAGATTATATTTTAAAGTGATAATTGAATTGAAAAACACATATAAATTAAATATTTATTCTTAAATAGAAGAATTTATAACCTCATTTGATTAATCTGTTTTTTTTTTTTAAACTGAAATAGAGTTTATATAGTACAGTGGAAGCTCTTATAGCGACCTGCTCTTATAAAAATACTCTCTTATAAAGACCCAAAGATTAGTCTCTATAAGAGCACTTTTGTGCTCTTATAAAGACTAATCTTCGAATCGATTCAGCTTATCAAATACTTTTCTGGATCGGTTTGTGTGCGTCACACCAGAATTAGCCAATAAACAAATATCAGAGTATGACAAACAGCACCAATTATTAACGATCGCAACTTCTTCTCGCTTGCTTTAGCTCGGGGTAACCGGCTAGAATCCCAAACGAAACCTTTCGCTACCTAATGTCCTTGTTGATTTTAGACTTTAAATTTATTAGCGTACTTATTTATCTTTCTTTATTTCCAATTTTTTGACTTATATATAAGACATAAATTTTTCAAATTGCATGCAGATGCAGGTGAAATTGATGTAATAAATTTTGTTAAGCATCAGACCTTTCTAAGGAAGCTAAGCTATGCAATAAATTAATATCAAAATCAAAATTTAAAAAGCAAATATTTATACTCTGTAAAATATTGATCTTAAACTTTATATAAATTAAAATAAAAGCAAAAAATAAGGTAATATAACATGAAGTTGGAAGTATCAAGACTTCATAAAATAATAAATAATTGTTTAAAGTGAGGAAAGATCAATTGGATGATTCGAACTGTGTTCTAAATCCCAATGATATCGTTTTCAGGTTGAGATTTCCTCCAGACTTTATAAATTAGTCTACTAAAATTACATCATTGAGGGAATCGAGTCCACCTTCCCGAAAAACATCAAAAATGATAGTTTAGCTTAACGAGTTTATTGCTTTTAAACGAGTGATATTCTACACTCGAGTGTATCACTCGAAGTTTGCTCTTATAACGACAAAAAACTCGGTACGGATTAATTACGCTATAAGAGCTTCCACTGTATAACTGCTTTTCTATCACTTAACAAACTTTGTCCCCAGAGTCTTGAGTTTTTGAATCTCCCCTATCAAGTTTTAGAAGCATTTATCGTCAATAGATTTTTCGAGTTATCTTAACCGGTGGTATATTATCAGTGCATACAACTATTCATGTGATAGTCTACTTTCAATCCTTAAACCAAACTTGCATGTAACCAAATTTTGTTTTTTTTTTTCTACTGGGCCGTATGCAAGGGGGTTTATAAGGTTCGACAGAAATTTTCATAATTATTTATGACACTTTTTCCTTTAACTCTTTGGGTTAAAAGGGGACTTTCTCATCTTCCGAGTTTTTCCCACATTCCTAGATGTTCAAAACTGAAATGCTATTTTTAAAAGTAGTATTTCAAAAATTCATCCCAGTTTGGGACATTAAACCCAGTCTTATTACCAAATTTTATAAGTTAAATACGACAAGGATCAAATATTAAAAATCCCATAATTTACGTTTTTAAAAATCTTTGCGTTTGTGGAGTTAGTTAATAAAAATACTGCCTCCCCCAAAGGCTTGTTACGGTCATTGGTTAATATGTACTTTGCTGTCTCCCACCTGTGTAAAAAATTAATAAATTTTATTCACCTTTACTCTTAATAAAATATTGTTGTTGCCAAAAATAGGTGAAACAACTGAACAGTTAAAAAAACTTCTGGACGTTGAGTTGTGTGTTTAATGTTTTTTAGAACGAACCTCTTTTTATACCCATAGTTTTAGTTGGGGGAATTTAATCTGCCATTTAAGCATTGGGTATATTAAGGGAGGCATTAGGTATTAGGTAAAGGAAACCATTTTCCAATTTACTTAGTAGCTAATTTTAGTTATCGGAAAAAGGGTATATTTTCTTATGTTCTCCGGTATACTACAAAAATATGCGATACCCTTTATATAACCAAATGAAATTTATAAATATCCTAAGTACTTACATTCGTTTCTTGATCCAGTCAAACATCTCCGATACAAAATAAAGATAAACTGTTAGTATAAACTACTTAAGTCTTTTAAACTCGATTAGCTGAGTGCCTTTCTTTTTAATCAAGTTTGTAAGTTAGCTCCGAAGAGTAGTATTTGGTTAAAGAGTCGTATAGAAAAATTCCCCAAAAGATAAAATCGCTCTACAATCAAGCATTACAATATCACTAGATGAGCGACAGAAAACGCCCCTAGAAATAGGAAGATTCTAACATGAAAGAATTTATTTCCTATATCAAATAATTGTTTAGTTCATCAACGATTTTATTTTCTTCAACACACTAATGTCAACAATGGGTTCAAAATCATCTCAGAATGTTTTACCGTCCCGAAGTTTCTTCAAACTAACACTCTTGGTATAAAAATGAAAGGCAATTAAGGGATAAGTTCGAGTGTGAGATTTATACTATTTATTAAAGCTTATATTTGTCATTTTATGAATTTGTTTTTTAGAGAATTTTTTAGGGTTCGAGTTTGGGGATGGTCATTGTTTTGTAGGTATTGAGTTAAACTGGTTTTGGGAATTAAAAAAAGGACTGGAACATCTTAACTTTAGTCTGTTTTAATGTAAGCTGGGATAATTTTCGCACAGTATAATATTTATTTTATCCTACAGAGTTTCCTATCGTAGATCCTACTCCCTGCATTGAGAGACTCCAAAGACCTGTTAGTCTTTTAATATTGTTGGAAATTTCCCTATTTTGATACCCGTGATTTCATGCAACCAAATACAATGATAAATAGTCTTGTCTGGCGAAGATTGCCAAATCTGCACTGCAAACTCTCCATACAAAAAACATGAGAACACTTTTTGTCCTCAGATTAGCGACATTATAGTTGTCAAGTTGTCTTGTTTGGTAGAACACTTTAACACCTTATTGTGTCGTGATAGTGACCCTAACCTGTTTTAAAAGTGTTGGAAATGTGTTCAAAATGTTCTATTCAAAAATGTCTATTCAGAAGTGTGTTCTAAAAAAAGTGTTGTAAAAGAGCTTGGAATCGGCAAGTATTCTTAAATTTGACTCGAAACACTGTAAGAATACATTTTCTGTCTGTAATTTTTATCAACACTTGTACACCGCTATCTTTTTCTCACACAACACAATCGCAGCATAATCGCAATACCATCAAAACGCTTTTTGATTAGAAGTGTTCATTACTGTGTTTACTTAGCGTTGCAGAGTGTTTCACGCATTTGAAGTGTTGCCTTTGCGCCATCGCCACAAACATCGCCAACCAACCAACCAGCAACGTTAAATGTAAAGAAAAGCTTTCATTCGTGAAGAAGTTTTTCGTTTATACACCATCCATAGTTCACCTCCAAAACCGATGACTTTACTCCCGCATGCAGTTACATCGCCATCTTTCATAACTGGGGATTCTTCCGCATCAGCCTTGGTGGCTCATTAAGCGCGGGAGAGGGTTTATTTCCGGCTCGTTTATTGTCTTGGCTCCGCCCGGAAACAAAGAGGCCCCGCCATCCATCTGGGGTGGTTGTCACCCTTTGCTTCGAATAGAACTCCGGCTTTTGTTTTTGACATCATCATACAATGCAAGAGCTTAACAGCGAAAAAAAAATAGTGAAAATTTGTGATAGAGGGATTGTTTTTGAGTTTAGTAACTCTGTTTTATTATGTTAACTTGTATTTAGCAACAATAAAGGGATAACTTTTATAAGTAGAAATAATATTCATCCCTTTCAAGTGTCTGAACCGCACTCCTACTTTCCATTCTCGTTATTTTTCCCCTCCAAGGTAAATATTTTAGTTACATAAAAAAAAAACTCCCTAAGGTATTATCATTTCTTTTTAATAGAGGATTGCTGCTCAGATTCTCCCCCCTTTGGTACTAACACTGTGCAATGGTTTAGATAATTTTTTAACTGGATTCCAAAAAAAAAAAAAATTTAGATTCTCATTCAACTATAATTTATTCGCTAAACTATGACACAATTTTTAAAACGCTGCTCCGTGCTTATTTAATTTACACGTATGTAAAACCCTAACAAGAAAAAAATATGTAAAACTTATTTTTTAATAATATGAAATAGTATAAAAATTTTTAAATTTTAAAAAATTAATGGTTGCAATTAACTACTTAATTAAAAAGTTAAGTAGTTAAATATTATTAATGAATTAAAAATACTTTCTTGCGTATTTTTTTTAAATTTTAACACAAAGCACTTCATAATTACCAAAATTGGAATAGAATCTAGATTCTTAAAAAATTTGTGATATAAATAGGGTAATGGTGAATGAATTAGAAACTTTTGCAGTCAATAAAATTATTATTTCTGACATTTCTATTATTTACTTATTAATTATTAGATATATATTTTTTCAAAAGCTATATAAATTTAATTAAAAGTTCCTTAGAAGTACTTCAGAAACTTCTGCATCTAAAATTCAAATTTCTCTTTGAAATACAGCATATGAGAAGAACCATAATTCAAACATTTATTTAATATCCTTCTCATAAAATATTAAATGAATTAAAAAATAAAGACTTTTTCAATTATAATAATAGCTTCAAAAGAAATAAAGGTCCTAAAACTCCTATTTGTTTCTTGGTCGGTTTAACCCAGAAGCTTTATTTAATCAAAATGAATCGGCATTCTTGGCATCATTCCATGTATGCCATAAACATTCTACTATTGTTTGTAGACAAAGAGATTTGTTTTTGAATCGTAAAACAACATAACTAACTTATTTACTGAAGAATATAGCGATTTTATTGCTTTTCTAATGATATATTGAATGAATGGTTTTCATAGCAGAATATATTTTGTTTATATCTTACATTAGAAATTTATTAACAGAAAATGCTATTATTATTTTAAATTACAAAACTCTTTACGCTTTGGATATTCACGTTATTATAGGTACTAAGGTTTAAGTAGGTTTTAAGGTTTATGAAGTTCCTCTGTAATAGATAAAAATAGTTCAGTTATTCTCGACAGCAACGTTTCCTGAAACCGGTACGTCACTACATGGAAGGAGAAAATAGGTAAACACAAAGCCTGTTGGGTTGCTAGGAGGAGTTTCGGTTTAACATGGATTTAAAATTTTCCATGGATAGCAAAATTATCATATTTTTAAATTTGAGTTCTTCATTTCACTCAAAATTCAGACACCGCGATGGGGAACTACTTTGTTTGTTAGTGACGTCATATTCAACTAAAGTTGCTGTCTAGAGAGTTTAGGTAAGATACAGTTACAACTTTAGACGAAACAATTTTAAGACATTAAAAATAAATACGTCTTTGCATGCCAAATAATTGTTACTTTGGTAATTTAATTTGTGTATGTTACAGAATTGAGTAGTCAGTATACTGCATGAGTTTTAGATGTGTTCAACATGACTCTTTAACTCTTAAGTTTTGTTTTGTGGTTGTCCTATGCTTTAACTGATTGCTGCTGTGTTTGCTCTTTTGTAGTTTTGGGAAGTGGTCGCAGATTCAGACAAGACCTTTAACTTGGTCAGTACTGCTCTATCTCTATTTTCCTTCTCTTACTTTCTCTCTCTCTCTCTCTCACTGCTCTAATATATCTTTCTGCATGGTTTGCCGTGTGTTTCTGTGCTTTTAACATTTCCTATCCTCTATTCTGTGAGGAATCTCGCGAAAAGCTTCAAAAATAAAATATTGTTTCTTCTATCTCTATAACGAATGGATAAACCAGGATAAACGAATGGATGCTGGAGGAATAGTTTGAATATTTAAGAAATGTTTGACATATTTATTGAAGATGTGGTAGATTAAACAAGATTTGGTACAAACGTACAGTTTCATTTTTGGCAAGGCGGTAGCAAATTGTAGAATGTATTTGATAGAAAAATATCAGAATTTTTTTATGGAAAATGTAATGGCTACATTTGATAAGTCTTGAATTATTGGATAGACTATTGACTGCATTTTTTGTAAGGGGTTTGTAAGGTTATTGTTGTTGTTGCATGATTTTGAAGTTTGTAATAACTTAGTAACTGTTTAAAGCAATGATCTTCTGATAATAAAATTTTGCATTTTCAATTTTATTCGTTGAAATGAAAATGAGGTACTTAAAAACTCATCGGAATGTTTTATTTATACTTGAAATCAAGATATTTACTTCTCATAATTTATCTAAGGGTTGGGGGTTTCAACCTCTTCTTTTATTACACTAAAAATTTACAAAATTCAAATGATGGATATAATGAAACTCTTACTTTTCCTTGTACAGTTAACCCCCATAATAAACTTTTAAGTCCTTCCCAACAAGAAATTTAAAATAAAAAAAAATAAGGTCTTTGGTCTGAAAACTATCTAAGTAAGATAATTTGAAATTCTAGTCAGTGATCTCTGCATTTGTTTTTAACGTTCCATAATTAAATCCAAATAGATCATAGAAGGGCGTGTCATTCAAAGATGTCATTAGGAATTAATTGTAGCTATTCCAATCTGTAATTACTGTCTAAATCAAATTAACGCTTAAATCAATCAAACTAATGGTAAGAAACCTTAGTCACATCGCAAATTTCAATTAGGATTCAATGGACTGATGAAAGCTTCGTTTTTCATTAGCGTGTCTGTGACAACCACAGTGGAGTAATACGCTTCTTATCGGTTTAATTATGGATATTTTTTTTCCAGTGTGATTAAACTGTCAGATGAAATGTGTATGTGTCTTAAAAGAAAATAACGTCAAAAAATTAAAGCTGCGTAAAATAAAGAAAGTAAAATTACGGAGTAAAAACCTAATTTTACTGCACGTATTTCTAAGTTCACGAAAATTATTTTTTCACTTCGTAATTTAATCAAGAAACTGTCACGCAGCGGTTCTCAAACTGACCCCTCCATGGCCATCCAGACTCATAAGGCCGGAGAAGCTAGAAATAGAAGGCAAGACGTCATTTTTCAACAGCGCAATGAACACGATTTCAGACTGGAGGTACGCTGTTGTCCAAAAAAGCTATGAAGAAATAGCTTTTTCTGTCTTGCCTACTATTTCACGTCACGATGTCCAGCTTCTCTGGCCTTAAGAGTCTTGGTGGCCATATGCTATAGCTGCCAATAAGGGGTATAGTTATTTTTCCTACATCCCACTCATGAGTAGAGGAAAGCCTACAGACTTGTTTGAACAAAAAAAAGTCAAAAATTGTCATTTTGGTCTTTATTCAAACTGGCGATTCCTTTCCTAGTATTTGATCAATCCCCATTCTTTCTCTCTTCAGTCTTCCCACCACCACGTGGACAAGGACCTCCCGAGCCCTCGCAGCAGCAGCTCCCTGTGTCGTCGCGCGGTGGGCGGACGGAGGGCGGACATCCCCCGCTTCTACTTCCCCGACGGCCGCCCCCGCTCCCAGCCCGAAGTGGAGCAGCACCTCAAGAAGGTGGCCGCCGTCTTCGCCGGCCTCAACGACGCCAAGGCTTCCAGGGAGGAGTTCGGCATCATCACCAAGGTGAAGCTCTCTTCATTAATCTTTCCTATCCCTTCTTTATCCCTCTTTCATTCATCTTAGTATTTTCTCTTGTTCATCGCCTTATCCCTTTCTTCGTCATCTTATTCCTTATCTTTTTCATTTTCTTATTTATCTCCTCATCCTCCTCTTCTTTATCCCTCTTTCCCATCTCTTCTTTATCCTTTTCCCCTTCATCTTAAAAGCTTCTCTTTTTCATCCTCTTCTTATTCATCTTCTCATGTTCATCTTATTACTTTCTTTATCAATCCTTATCTTTTTCATTTTCTTATTTATCTTCTCATCCTTCTCTTTATCCCTTTTTCTTTCATCTTAAAAGCTTCTCGTTTTCATCCTCTTCTTATTCATCATCTTATCACTTTCTTTATGATCTTATTCCTTAACTTTTTCATTTTCTTATTTATCTTCTCCTGTTCTTCTTTGGTATAATAATACTTCTCTTTTTCATAATCTTCTTACTCATCTCTTTTCCATCTTAATCCTTTTTTTTTCACCATTATTTTCATTAATCTTCATCCTTCACTTCTTCGTCATCTTTTTTCTCTTATTTACCCCTCTCTTCATTTTCTTCATCTTCTCTTCTTTATCTCATCTTCTTCAACCCCCTAATTCTTCCAGGAAGGAGTTTAGCATCATCAGCAAGGTGAGCTTACATTAATGTGTGGTCATTGCTTGCGGGGATATGCTTGTTCATAGTGTGTAGGGGTGGTGACAGATTGGTAAGAATACACTGGAATGGTGACTGAGGGTAGACACGGGTTTTCCTGTCTTCATTCTCCTCTTCTTAATCCCCTTCCTTTTCATATCCCTCCTCATCCTCCTTCACTTCATCATCTCTTCCTCCTTCCCTTCATTTTTTTTCATCCGTTACCTTCATCTACCTCACCATCTTCTTTCCATTTCTTAATTACCTTCATCTATCATCTTTCTCTGCATCCCAAACATTGCCCATAATTTCATAACTAGTGCGATACTCTTGTAAGTTGTGGTTAAGCTAATATTTTTTCATATTATTTTTATGAATCTCGCAATCGAAAAGACGATCGATCTCTTTTTAATTTGTGCTTGACACATTTTTTTTAGGAATAAAATAACTTTTCTAGAGAATATATTCGATATTCTGATTCAATCCCAAGGTTATTCACGATGAATTCAGCAGTTTCTGCATTTTTTTTCACCACACAGTTAAGGAAGTTAAAGCTTCCACCGTGCACTGTATTCTTCAAATAAGGGAAATTAACCAGCAGTGAGTTTATACTGTTGCCGTTGAAAACTATAACTCAGTTTATAGACCCGAATGACATTCTGACGTCGCATATTATGAACCTAGCCAATGGTAGATTGGCTTTATTTTTAACTAAACGATCGAGAAATATTTTTATTTGTACTTACAGTTTTTTAAAATTTTTCTTTTAGTGTTATTTTATTAAATCTATATTCTTTTAGGAAAGAATTCCCGAAAAAAAAACGCGTTTTCTAGGCATACGTAAAATTTTCGTCAAAATACGACGAAAAATGTAGTGTAAATAGAAAAAAAAAATGGCTAAACTAGAAGACTTTTGAGGCCCGTAACCATTAAGATCTTTATCAAACGGAAGGGGAGAAAGACTGGGACTTGAAGGGCGATGCACTAGACCAGTGGTTCCCAAAGTGGGTTCCATGGAACCCTGGAGTTCCACGAAAACATTTAGGGGTTCCGCGTGACAAATTTTATTTCCTTAAAGAAAATAAGAATGGTGGTTTTTTTTTATATTAAGTTCATCAAAATACAAATCCTACCAAAACTATGTATTAAATTCTTAAAAATGTATTTCCGAAATTCGTATTGGGTGTACCAAAAACAAGTTAAAACCCTCTTTTTATTGTCAAATTTCCAAAACTTTTTGGGGGAGGACCCCCAAACCCCCCTGATGTTCTTGGAACTCGCTTAATCACAACCTTTTTAATATTAAGTTGGCTTGTTTAATTTAATATCCGATATTAAATTTTGAAAAGTCGTTGATTAAAAAATATTCAGGGTTCCGCAATCATTGGCAACAAATTCGGGGGGTCCACGAGCAAAATAGTTTGGGAACCACTGCGCTAGACTACTCTTATAGCGGAGGAAAACGGGGATCATCCTTTCCACTTCCAACCGCTACTGGAGTAGTTTAGTGCATCGTCCCTCAAGTCCCCTTCTTCCCTCCGTTTGATAAAGATCTTAATGGTTTCGGGATGCAAAAGTCTTCTACTTTGGCCAGAGCTTTACAGTGTGTAGTCAAAGAAAAAAATTACAGATTTATAACCTTGCAAACTAAAGAAATAGGCCACTTTCACAACTTTTCCCTCTTCTCTTCTTGCAGGCGTGTGGTCTTCCCCTCTACTGGAAGCTCCCTCTGTTCCTGGCGGCGCGCGGCGAAGACAAGAAGTCCGCGGTCGGCTGCGATGCATTCCTCGAATTCTGGAAAAGGTGAGTAGTCTTCTCCCTTCTTCTATTTCTGGAGACCCGAGTCCCTAGCCAAGTCTCGTCTCCTCCACCGCGTTATTTATACGAGAGAAGAAGTGTTACGGCGGAAAACAGGGCCGATTAGCTGAATGAGATTTCTGTTAGCGCCCCAATTGCGATTCCCGGCCTTGCACTCTTGGGTTTGTTTGTGTGCTAGTTAAGCTGTTTATATAGTCTGCGGCCTTGTAGCAGTGGATGAAGGAGTGTTTGTTCGTGCTGGGTCATAGTCACAGTCAGGTGTGGCTACCGGACTGCTTGTAGTACTGGAGCTGATGGCGTTAAATTTCAAAAAGTCATATATGCCTATACACGATAGCAGAGTAGGTTGAGTGGGAGGAGGGGGTCAAATTTGCAAATAAAAGGGGAAAAAAGATCTGCCCATTGATGAAACTATGTGGGGATTGTATTTTAGACTTTCATGATTACAAAAATGACCGTAAGCTGGCTGGGTGACGGTGGAAAGACCTTCAGTTACAGGACCGCGAAGTTCCTCAAAAGGCTCCAAGAGCAGTGCAATAAGGCACGCAATAGTGTTTTCAGGTGACGTCACGGCCAGTTATTATCTTTTAACTGTAACAGTGTAACATGCTGTAGGTCAAAGCATCTGCTTCTAAGGCCGTTGCTAGGTCCTAGTAATATGATTGTAAATGCTCTATAGAGCATTTTCAATCCTATGACTCGGACCATTACAACGGCCTTTCAGCAACAGTTAAAAGCCCTACAGAAGGTTAACAGTTACAGAAAATCACTGGTCGTGGAATTCTTCTATTGGAACATTATTGCAATCACGTGACCCCATACCTAACAACCGCCTTAGCAATAGATACCGCCGTCTCTAACAACGGCCTTAGCAACAGTTAAAAGTCCTACAGAAGGTTAACAGTTAAAAGAAAATAACTGGTCGTGACGTCACCCGAAAACACTCTCTAGAGCATTTTCAATCACATGACTCGGACCTAACAACGGCGTTAGCAACAAAAGATGTTAGTTTTTTGCCCTACAGAGGTTAACAATTACAGAAAATGACTAGCCCTGGAATTCTTCTATTGGAGCATTTGCAATCACGTTATCTCATACCTAAAAACCGCCTTAGCAACAGTTAAAAGCCCTACAGAAGGTACACAGTTAAAACAAAATAACCGGTTGTGATGACGTCACCTGAAAACACTCTATACTTCCTTGCACTAGTCTTGCCAACACTAGTCCAAGTGGTACTTTATTGCACTGTTCTTGGATCCTTAAATACCGTATCTGACGACTATTTTACCATCGTTTCAACTTTTGAGGAACTTGGCGGTCCTAACTCATGGTCTTTCCACTGCCACCCAGCCAGCTGACTGGTATTTCTGTAAACAGGAAGTTCAAATTAAGTGTTTTTTTTTTTTTTAAAAAAAAACGGAAAATTAGTATTAAACTAGTTCTTAACTTAGACAACTTCCCCGTACCTTCGGTGAGTTGCCATAACCTAATTTGGATATTTATTCTTCGATAATACACAGCAGTTTTCGAAAGAAATATAAATGAGGCTTCACTATAGGACTGATGTAATTCTCTTCCATTCAGCAGGCTTTCTTTTTCATTCACAGGATTGTCTCTTCCTACCACGATGAAGCATCCAAATTCATAGCCATTCTCACCAGAGAGAAAAGAAGTTACCTCATAAATGACGACTTTTTCCTAATGATGCAGGTATGTTGAAAAACTGTTGTATAAAAATAGTTCTATTTTTCAATTTCAAAAACCCCTTTTGGCAAAAACTAATGTTGGTGGACCTCTACACTGTAAAAAAAAACTGTTGTTTGTTAACAGAGTTCTGTTAAATTTGCTGCCAGGAAATCCCTATAATTTTCGTAGGGAAATCTTGTACTATAGAATCTTATTATTTCATACAAACCTTCTCTGTATTAAATAACAGAATACAATAGTTAACGAAAGAAAATATCTCGGATAAATTAATTTAATCGGATTAAATGTAGCTTAATCAGTAAGATATACGCCTCTGGCAACAATTAATTCATACAAAAATAATTTGAGATTGTAAACAAAAGCTTTTATGATCCATTGGTCATGATATCAAACGACGATAATTTGAGAAAGTGTTAATGTAAAGCAATACACAAATCTTGGATGTGATTTTCTTGTGCTATTAGGGAGTTCTTGGCGTTTTTCTTCGGTTTTTACTGTACATCTAAGGTAAGAAGGAGAATACAATAAAAAAAACGAATAAAAGCAATAATGCGTAGTTTTAGCGATCAGATGAAAACAAAAAACGTGGCCCCCGAAGATCGTGAACCTTAATTACAAAAAATATTTGTATTTTAAATAAAATGGAGATTTTCTGTTTATACTGTTTAGGACTGTTGTTTTTGTCAAAGAATGTCTGTAAAAATAACGGATTTCTTTCTGTAGTGTGCTGTATTACAGTTAAATGTTGTGTTTACAAACAAAAGATACGTTGTTAAAAGTATTGATGAATATCCGTTAAAACAACAGGTTTTTTTACAGTGTAAGCTAAAATTATCATCATCACACGGACCACCCTAACTCTTTAAAACTTTGCTTCTAAAGCATCCTGTTGCTCTTGAGCCTCCCTCTTATCTTTTCTCCCCAACTTTTATTTGCTCCTTAGCTTTCATCTACTCTTCAGCATCTTTTCTCCCAACCCAACATATATTTGCTCCTTAGCATCTTTTTGCTCTTGAGCCTCCATCTAATCTTCAGCATCTTTTCTCCTCAACATATATTTGCTCTTTAGCATCCCTTTGCTGTGGATCCTCCCTCTACTCTCCAGAATATTTTTCCCCAACTTATAGGTTCTCTTTAGCACCCCCTTTGCTCTTGAACATCCATCTCCTCTTCAGTATCTTTTCTCCCCTCCCCAACATGTATTTGCTCCTTAGCATACCTTTGCTCTTCAGCATCCCTCTGACATTTGATATTTCTTTGCTTATTTCCAGCCCTTTGCTCTCTTTCAACATCTATTTCTCCTTGAGCCTCTTTGCTCTTTAGTGTTGCTATTTTTTTCTAAATATCGTGTCAGAATATTGACATTTCAAATTTGTGAATTTCTATTTTTTAGGATGTTATACATTCTCATCCAGGACTAACATTTCTTAAAGAAGCAACGGAATTCCACTCAAGATATATTCACACAGTACGTATGCTCATTATTTAGTTTTAAATGATATTTTTTACCCAACGCAATATAGATCCCACTATAAGGTCAAATTTTTCTCTCAATTTTTTAAAGTTGAGTAACTATTGGTCATATTTACTGTACTTCGAAGTACGTACTGAAGAACAGATATTTACATCAAATGTTGCTAGATGGCAGCACCACATTTAAAATATGCGTCTTTATTTTTTGGAAGACGGACGGACTCGTCCGCTTATCCGTCTGAGAGCACTTTTCCTTCAAAGGAAAAATGTCAGGTTGATGGTCAGCAAAACGGTTGCTTTCACTTTTCTTCAAAGAAAAATTATAAATTTATCAAAGAAATTGGCTATCTAATACAATCTTTTAAAACAGAAAATCTGTTTCATTTCATCAATTAGAAAACCTTAAAAACAATCGCTTTTGAAAAGAGAAACAATTAAATAATTTAATTTGTAACTTAAAATAATTTTACGAAATTATAATCTTTTTAATTTTTAGTCAAACAAGGCTATATTTAATTTTTTGTACTCTTAGAGGAGATTGTTATTGCATGACTAATGACATATAAATATTAAAAAAAAAAATGAAGATAAATAAATTTCAAATGAAACTCGAGAATTAACTTTTAATGAAATAACAGCTAATTGTCTACGAATTGTAATACATATCTAAATAAACTGCCGTATTAGCTGATATGTTGAGGTTAATTTACCTGCATATCATGCATCATATCCGTTAAGTTTGTTTTCTCATCTTTAATTTTTTTTTTCTAGGTTATTGCTAGGATATTTTATTGCGTGAATCGATCATGGAGTGGGAAGATTACTGCACCCGAACTACGAAAAAGTAATTTCCTACAAGTCAGTATTGTCGCATCTTGTACTGATATATCGCTCTAAACCTGTTTTGCAGTACTGAAGCAAAATAACTATTATTTTCATTTGTGTTTCATTCAACTACATAAGTTTTTTTTAACTTTTGATTTATTCGTATAATTAATATTGGAAGTTAGTTTTGCATCTCAGTAAAAAGAAATGTTGACTATGTTGAAATGTTGACTCGACAGCAACGTTTTCTGACCCTATGACGTCACTAACAAACAAAGTTAAGTTCCCAGCGCGGTGTCTGCATTTTGAGTGAAATGAAGAACTTCAATTTAAAAATATGATTACTTTGAAACCCTTGTATAAATAGCGTCTTTTTATCACGATTTGCGTACCGAAACTCCTCCTAGCAACCCTGTTTACGCAGTTTCTGCTTCCTCGTAGTGATGTCATAGGGCCAGGAAACGTTTATGTCGAGTATAGGTCTGTGTTACTGGACTGGGGGGTTGACTTATTTTTATGGATCCTCCTGACGCTTGCGTAGATTATACTTTAAATAGTGTTGTGTTAAAACATTTACAGGTAGGACTTGGATTTTAGTTATCGTAAGGAAAAAATTGTTTGTACAATATTGACTTCTAGGTAAAATTCTAGGATGGGTTCGCCCCCACCAGAAAAATGTTTGATATTTAACGTTCAATATTACTTTAACACATTTTGAGACCCGAAGAGGAACGCTCCTTGTACGCCGCAGAATTTTCAATAAAATAAAACAGTATAAAATTCGGGATTGGATGAAACCGTAACCCCTTCCCTGGATACGGCCCTGTATTTAAAAATAAAATTTTAGTCAGAAAAACTCAGTTCTGTGATAAAAAATATATCATGAAATGTTGGTTTTGATTTGCCCGTCCATATTTAGATTCATAATAAAATGCCCATCGAAAAAGGCATTTGTCCATCGATGAGCTTCTGAACTGTTCTTGAATTAAAAGATCGCTTGTTGAGTTTAAATTCTTGAGAATCAAAGCTACTTGTAATGTTCAAAGTTTAAAAACATAAAAGAAGAGTCATCACACAAGAAGTATTTTTATGTGAAGTTTAAGAAAAATAGAGGATATCTTTATCTCCAACTCCTTTATCTCCTGTACAGGAAAGATGATGGGAACTTGAAGAAAAAAAAAACATAAAATTTATCAATGAAGCAAAGTTGCTCCAGTGTCAATACTTGAGAGATAAAATGAAATATCAAGGTGTGATAAAGATTTCCGATTAACAATATGGAGCAATTTGAAGGTTAAAGGGTTATGAAGCTGTAACATGTTTACGCAATTGAATTGGCATTATATACTTAATATGATAAAATATTATATCGCGATATAAAAATGTACTACAGATTTAGTTAAAGAAATTTTCTCATATTTTCATGTTGTTTTAATTATGAATGAAAATGTTTATTTTTTTACGTAGTGCATGTTTTATTGTTGTTTTAATGTTCGATTTAAAAAAAACGATTTCTGTTAATTTAAAATAAAATCTAATACCAGGGGATAGAGCATTTTCAATCACATGGCTCGGACCTAACAACGGCCTTAGCAACAGAAATGTTACAGTTTTTTGCCCTACAGAGGTTAACAGTTACAGAAAATGACTGGCCGTGGAATTCTTCTATTGGAGTATTTGCAATCACGTGACCCTATACTTAAAAACCGCCTTAGCAACATATACCTCGTTACCTAGCAACCGCCTTAGCAACAGTTAAAAGCCCTACAAAGGTTAACAGTTAAAAGAAATTAGCTGGTCGTGACGTCACCTGAAAACACTCTATGGGGTTCAGCCAAAAATTGTAGCCCAGTTCATAAAAAGGCCCCTTTACAAAGTCGTCAATTCGTAAAAAAAAAAAAATCAGCTTCATATCGTATGTTGGTTGTGTTGCGGAAAAAACTACTTCCATTGAAAAATAGACGTTCTTGCCTTTACTGCAATGCAACCTCAAGGCGAGGAGACGCTGACTTTACAGGCGTAAGCCGTCTGTAAAGTTGGCTTCTCGCGAAGTGTTTTTGAGCCTGGAAAACGAACTTGATTTTATTCCGAGATAAGATATCCTCAACTAAAGTAAAAAAATTGAAAGAAAACTTTAATGTATAACATAAGTCATAATTTATTGTTGAGGCTTCATATAAGAAAAATTAATTGTAAGGTTGGAAAGACAATTTTAAATGTCTTTTTAAACATTTTTTTTGATGGAAGTAGACAAAAAAAGTTTTCAAACAAATAGATCCTTATAAGTTTATATCCTTATAACTTTTTCATACAATGTTTTTAGAATTTCTCTTTACAAGGTAGTTTTTCTTCAAATGGGGATAATTAAGTTTTAAAGGAAGTGAGTTACATTTCTGGGATAATTTTATAATTTTTAGCCATTGAGTTAAATTATACCACTGTCCTTAATATGTATTAGGTTATCAATTAAAAATTTATAATTTTGTTCTTTATGGATAATTTGAAAAATTAAAAAGCATCTAACTTCAATTTTTCACAAAAAGGGGTCACAAAAAATAAACCTGAATCGACCCCTACATAGTTAACCTCGATTAATTTCTGACTATGAATGACCAAATCCAAATCTTAAGATTAAACTTCTATTCACAGGTGTTAGCTACTTTAGAAGAGGAAGAGGATATCAATCAAGTCACTGATTACTTTTCCTATGAGCACTTCTACGTTATTTATTGTAAGTTCTGGGAACTTGATAAGGATCATGATCTGTACATTGATCAAAATGATCTCAAGCTACACAGTGGAGGAGGTAAGCACAAGCCTTGGGACCCAGTTTAAAAAGCAAAGTTAAGGTTTAGGTCATTCGAGTCAAAAAGTACTGTAGCTGACCTTTTCAGTTCTACTACTTGTTAGTTAAAGGTTTAGAAACAGAAAATACAGTACAAACTCTAAAAAAGTCTGCGTTTATCGGCTGACATTCCTTAAATTAAGAAATGGAAGCAATGGAGACTCGAGGTATAGAAAGTTAAACACAGTTATAAAAAACCATAAAAATAATCGAATTATTGACGTTTAAGTTATCTAAATTTCACTGTATTAAAAATGTATGATAAACATCAAAGACAACCTAAAATAATCCTCCAGTAACTAACAGTTGTGAAAAATTATTGATATAAGTATAACTTAACTTACAATATAAGACTTAACTACAGCGCGTAATTATTTCTTTCTTAATGATATTATAACTTGTTTCATAATGATATGCAAATGAATAGTTTTCGTTTTCTTTATTAGCTCTTTCGTCCCGAATCATCCAAAGGATATTCTCTGGTGCTGTGACAAGGTATAGTTTTTTACCCTTCTTCGAAAAAAAAATAGCTTTAGTATGTCATTCTTTATTGTTATCCTTAAAAATTTATTTGAAAATATAACAAGAGAGCAAATAATTACAAATTTATGAAAATTCCTCTGTCAATAAGTGTGCTTTATGACGTATTTCAGAGGCCCGAAGCAAAAAGAAGGGTTTATGAGTTACACTGAATTTGTATGGTTCCTAATCTCCGAAGAAGACAAAAGACATCCAAGAAGGTAGGTTGTCTTCAACTTTGATTTATCTAATTCCTGATGTTATTGGCTATACTATTTCAATACTAAAATTTATAAATGTGAACTTAATTTAACTTTGAAACTCTTAAAACTGAAGAGTAATGATATAACACACTAAAATTATTAAATGAGTTATTAATTAATTAAATGTTATTAAACATCTCTATAAAATCCTTTTTAACTCAATTTTTTAAAAATATTTTCAATCAAAAGTTTAAAATATCTATTTTATTTAACAAAATAAAATTTCTCCGAAATATGCTAACTTCACAAACCTATATGTAAAGTCGATAAATTATGAGTAGTTTTCGAAATTTTTCAATTAGTTTTCAATAAACTGCATTATGATAGTCCTAAACTGACCCCTAATCGCATAACTTCGACTGGACATCCAAGATCGCATTAAATTTTCTATGTGCTAATTTTTTTTTTAAATTAGTTATCCTACTACTTTATCCTCTTTGTCTTCTTAGCATTGAATACTGGTTCAGATGTATGGACTTCGATGGAGACGGTTATCTTTCTATGTATGAGCTAGAATATTTTTATCAAGAGCAACTTCAAAGGTTGGACGCTTTAGGCATTGAAACCTTGCCTTTTAATGACTGCCTTTGTCAGGTAAGGCAATCATAAGTATTAATTCTCCTTAATTCATTAATAACTATTTAATTAGATTGGAAATTTAAGAGACCATCCTTTTCCCCTTACAAGGAAACGTTCCCAGTCTAAACTCACAGAATTGGACGGAAATTTTAACACTTAAAACACTTACTGTGAAAAAATAAATTAGCTGCGGAATCACAGTAGAAAAGCTGTAACATATTCATTAAAAATCTTTTTTTAACGCCGTATGCTTCTTTAAAACCAAATGCGAAGAAATACTTCCTGTGGGACAAAAATAGCTGCGGAATCACAGTAGAAAAGTTGTAAAAAATTCCTTAAAAATCATAATTTTTAATGCCAAAATGCAAATTTACTAGGCGAGAAACCGCCAAATTCTTACCTTTGATTGGCGGAGAACAAGTTTTCCTTCTTTAACTACCAATCAGACTTAACCACCGGTCAAGTTACCTGTGAATACGGCCGTAAATCCGCCAATCATAAAGGTTCATCAAATGCACGCCAAATCGCCAAGTGGTGCTGCTAACTGAATGGATTCGGCAAATCTGAACCAATTTTGAATATTAATTTACTCCTCTCCTAATGAAATTCCGCAGCTAATTTTTTCACAGTAAAATTTTCGTCCGGTTTTGTGAGTTTAGCCTGAGAACGTTTCCTTGTAAGAGTAGAGTGCTTGTTATATCTAAGTAACGATATAGTATTTTCTGTATTGTTACTTACTGGCAGACATTGTGGGACTATAGTTTGGCTTTGGTCTTTCAGATGCTGGACATCATAAAGCCAAAGGTCCCAGGAAAGATTTCTTTAGCCGACCTGAAGAAGTGCAAGTTGACTCCCATATTTTTTGATACATTCTTCAACCTTGAGAAATACCTGGATCACGAGCAGAAAGATCCGTTTGCTTCTCAGAGGGTAATTAATTTATAATTATTTTTTAATTCCGTCACTTCTGTTCTTCTTTAATTTTCTCGATTTGAAATCAATATTTTTGTTTGAATGAGGATAAATTTATACTTGAACACCATTCCCGGTAGGGAAGAGACTGAACTTCAAAAAGTTTTATTTTTTCTTCCAAAATACTGAAAGTGTATAATATAGTATTTATATACCCAAACTCTAAAAATTAGAAAAAATAAGTGATGTTCAATTATATTTTGACCAGGAACGTTCAAAGTTGCCTAATTTAGAACACAACCTAGATTCTTCTTTCTCCTGATTTTTACAAGACGACTGTTGAAATTACAAAACTCAGGAATGAGGCATGACCACCTAGCTAGACTCATAAAGCAAATCGTGACGTGAAATAAAAGGCAATACGTCACTCTTCATAGCTTTTTTGGACAACAGCGCAACTCCAGTCTGAAATCTTGTACCTTGTTGAAAAGTGACGTCTTGGCGACTATTTCGCACCACGATTTCGAGCTTCTATGGCCTTATGAGTCTAGATGGCCATGAATGAGGCCTATAGGATGAAAATGTAGTTACTGAAAAATTTTCATAAAAAGTGTTTAATTTATTAATTAAAGCATTAATCAAGTGGTAGTCAAGTATCGTCAGGGTTTACTTCCAATACCAATCTCTGTTGTTTCAAATGTCACTTGGAATGCACAAGCTCCGTTCGCAAAGCGTACTTGGAGTCAAGGTGAGGCCCATAAATGGCAGGATTAAGCCTTGGATGATGGATGATGCCATCCCCACCTCCGCAATTTTTCCATGTCTCTGAAGAGAAGGGGATTTTCTGACCCACTGATTTAACGAGCTAGAAGTAGATTTAACGAGCTAGCGGTACTATACTCGATGGGTCTTTATTGATGTCGGGAATCTAACCGAGGACCCTTTGGTCCATAACCACTAGACTACCCATATAAAACAGTTTTATGATTTGCAGTACAATAACCGATTTGATTGGTTTTTAACATCAGGAAATCCTCAACCGATTTGATTGATTTTTAACATCAGGAAATCCTCAACCGATTTGATTGATTTTTAACATCAGGAAATCCTCAACCGATTTGATTGATTTTTAACATCAGGAAATACTCAACCAATTTGATTGATTTTTAACATCAGGAAATCCTCAACCGATTTGATTGATTTTTAACATCAGGAAATCCTCAATTTTTGTAATTCTTCCAACTAGAAACACTGTCATTCTTTGTTGCAGGAACATGACGGCGAAGGGCCGGACGTGTGCGACTGGGACCGCTTCGCAGCCGAAGAGTACGAGCTGCTGGTGGCCGAAGAAGGCAACACCGAGCCCCAGGATGAAGTGTACGTTATCGACTTTGTCTAAACACGTCGTGGGGAGACGATGTACGTAAAGACAAGGGAAACGTTTCATTGTCTTTTCGATTGAGGGCCGAGCATCATGCAACTTCACGAAAACGTCCGTCGGTTGGCGGAGAAACGGTTTAGAAAACTTCTGTTGGCAAATCTTTCTTTCGAGTTTAAGTGTAAATGCATCATTTGGCTTACTGTTTTCTGCGATTTTTTTGTATGTTTTGCATACACTTTTGTTGATATATAAACATAACCGCAAAGGGAACAAAATCTACTACTTACCACCTGAAGTTGAATTCTTTGTAACCAATTAGAACATACAGGTATCAAGAAATGTTACTCTAAAGCACCTGTATGTCTTAAATTAACGTTACGGTGATAGATACACATTTGTGGATGGTTGGTACGCTTTCTTGAAGTTGCATTCGGACCTTAATCTCGATCCCCCTCCCAATCCCTTAGTTTTTTCATTTGATGTCAGTTATTATATTGAAGGCCGTATTCACTGCTACCTGACCAGCGGTTAATCAGCAGTCAAAGCTGGATTCGCCAAATCTGATTGGCAAAATCATTCATTCTTAGTCTGCTGACTAACCACTTTGTCAGATAGCAGGGAACGAGGCCGTAATCGTCACGATATGATGACAGGCAGATATATCTAGAAGTAATTTCTTCCTCAATTTCAATTATTTAAGGTAATAAATTTTGAATTGATTAGCTTACTTCAATTAAAGCATTAAATTATAGGACAAAATAAAAGTTTGAAACAACTTAATTGTTAGGATCTAAATTTGAAGTTTATAAGCTCAATTACACAATGAATTTACTTTAATTTCTGTTTTTTATTTCTTCAGGATGTTCGAAGACTATGAAGAAGAGATGACATCCAACTTGGAGAAGTCGGCCAAGACTCCCTCCAAGAAAGGTGCCAACCCGGAAGAGGAGGATTACGATTACGCCGATTCTGACGATTACCATTACTAAGCCTAATACATATTCCTCTGAAAACGTTCGCAAAAAAGGTTCTTTGTCCCACCGTACTATCGCTTATGATACAAAAAAAAAGTGCAATTGTGAGGAATGATGGATGTTTAAAAATGGCGCGAGAAGAATTCGATTTCGTTAATATTATTTTTTTGAACAGTTTTTTTTCCTTATGTGCTTTCTTTCGGAAGTAACGCACCATATTTCGTGTTGGTTGGATTCTTTCTGCTGGAGTTGTGTTGCGTTTGTAAATTATTGTGTGGAAGATAAATTCTAATAAGGAAACTTGAAAACCAACCGTTCCGATTTTTTTGAATTTATTGTCACAAACACAGTATTACATAAAATTCAATGAAATGACAACACAAAAGAAAACATTAAACATAAAAAGACAAATAAAAAATAATAATTATTATTTATGTGATACCAATGATCCGTATTTGTTCCGATTTTCAAGTCTTTTGTTGCAAAAGAGCAATCTTATTAAACTGTTCCGAGTTAAAAGGAAAACAGGTAAATAGGTTAAAATTCGGAACAATGTAATAAAAGATTTTTTTTAGTAACAACGTTTAAAAATTGGAACGGGTGGCGGAAATGAAATTAGCAATATTGAGAAAGAATTCACTTTGTGTAATTATTAATTAAATTTCTTTAAAATTCATCCTGTAAATGATCAACTTAATTAAAAGTTTTGGAACTCAAACAGACTTATTTCTAACTGGTATAAAATAGGCACCAATGAAAAAGTAATGTTCTATTGAACTTCAAAAGTATATTAGGTTATTTTTTGAGAATCATATAAATCTTCATAATATCTTTTAATAGCTCATACGATACATATAATTAACTCTAATTTTCAATTATGAAAGATTTTTGCATTATTTCCCCAATAATCTACAAATAATTAACGAAATTTAAAGGTATTTTTTAAAAGTTTTTTTTCCCAATTTTAAAAGACAACTGTTTAGCTTATTTCTCAATTTTTTCTTCAAAACAACTAAAATTTTCTTTGAAGAATATTATTTTCTAGTGTAAGTTAAGTTAGTGAACTCAATATTACCTTGATTGCTTTAGAAAATTAGTGAGACTAACTGCTTCACTTTATATCAAAACTGAATCGTGTATAATCTTGCTTTTTTCATCAAGCTTCACAATTATTTCTCTTCATTTTTTATTAATTTATTTTTTTCATTTCATGTTCATTTTCAATGTTAATCGCTTTTTTTATTATCTTTCGTATCTGCAGGTATTTATAGCAATTTTCGGATGTACTGTGATCTAGTCAAGGCTCAATTTAAGAATTAAAACTTATAAAGGGTAAAAAACATTAGCTAGTGTGTTTTACTTTTTCCTTTGTGGTTTATGCAATATTTTCATGAATGAATTTTTCCTTTAATTTTCCCTTGTAATACATATAGTTTTGTTCAGTTTGTGAGGAAGTTGTGTATATACTGTATATTTAGGACTTAACAAAATACTTCCAAACCAACTAGTTTTTGCTATAAACTATTTTGAACAAACTAAACTCTAAGGTAACAAACCTCATGTGAATTCGAAGATGTTTGATTAGTGAGTGTATTATTATTATTTTCTAATAATATTATGATTGTATTTGTCTATGTTTTGAGTTTAGGTTTTGTGAACTCTGAATTTTTCAAATTAAGAGAGCATGTATCTAAACAAGAGTATTCTTTAGTTATTCTACTTAAATATATTTTATTTAAAATTACTTTACTGGTTCTTGTTTTTAAAAAATTTAGACGAGTTATTGTTGTTTTTTTTTTTTTTGAAATTTATCTTGCTGAAAATAGTTTTTTCTATTGTACTCATTATATTTGTTAATCTTACCTAACTGATGCTTTTAACCAAAATCCTAACTTGTTAAGTTTCTGATCTGTTTAGCACTACCTAAATTCCATTGCAATGTTTTGGTTGCAATAACTGTAACTTTGAGATTATAGCAATTGTATATGAATGAGGAAAATGTCTCAAGCACCTACTTAATGTAAATATGGAGATTAAACTGAATAAAAAGTGCCATTGATCATGAAACTTTTCTCATATATGCTCGTATATACTTCCCAAAGATGTGTTACACAAGTTTCTAACGTCGAATTCCATGCTAATTTTAAGAACCCCCAATATTTTGACTATTTGCGTCTAAAGGTAAAGATGGCTTGTCTGCGAAAGTGCCCTTCCCGCGCCTGGTTCCTTGAGCTCTTCAAAACTAAACTGTGATTTTCTACCTGTATAAATACCAGCATAAAGGCGAGGAAAACAATTTAAGATGGGGCACCTTTCTGTTACCGGGGAACGCGCGTGGGGTCTGTCAGACCCCATGTATAGTTTTCCATTCTAAACGTTCAGCACATACAAAACTTTTTCAAGGGAAGGTTTAAATACATCATAAAATAGATTTAAATGTATAAAAGCTTATTGTTATGTTGACCGATTTTTGTAAACAGAGAATAGTGGACAATTTCACATAAGTAGAGTTATCTACCACTTTTTTCGATAATTCTTTCCTGAAAAAAATTTTCCTGTAAGAAAGTGGGTAACAAGTAAACTGAGTAGTGTGCATCTATAATTTCTTCTTTGTAAGAAAAGAATGATACTATTGGTCATCTATTGCAATGTTTTTGTTCATACCTAGCGCACATATACCCTTAATTTTTGAAACGCTCCAATAAAAGCGTCGTCCTAACACGGGGAATAATGCATCTACTTTATTTAATCTTCAGGAGGTTATTGGTGGAAATGTCTTAGGCAGCTACACGGGGTTTCAGTTCTTTTGGTTGAAAATTAGAGTTTCTGTGAAAGTTTATTTGAGCGCTGGGGTCTGACGGACCCCACGCGCGTCCTCGCGGGTTAAGTATTAAATGCGCCTTTTGTTCCTCTTTCATAAAAAAACGTTTACTATAGTCTGTGTAAATAAAATCGGCGGTTTCACGTCATTCTTTACCATGGCAACGCAGAAGAAATACATTGAGAAAAAACACAAGGTCAACCGCCGATTCTATTTACACAGAGTATAACTGGGTTGGTTGGTACCTACTACCAACCAACATTCTGACTAACAGCTGAAAACACTTCTTATACGTTTCTCAGAATCCCTATCTTTCCGAAAAGGAGTGCAGATGCATCTAATATTTTAGAGTTTCCTTATGTATTTCCCCCCGTCTGTGTAGAATGTGTGTCACATATTATATGCGATCTGAAATCCCTTCGTTTCAAGTCGTTAATGAGTTGCTTGCCGTCTTCATTTGTCAGTCTTCAAGTCATTTTGTGCTCCTCCTTAGCTTCTCACAAAGTTGGGATGATTTTGAGCTTCTACAAATACAAATACAAATATAGTCGATCAACTACAGGCTAAAAGCCCAGCAAGGTTGATCCAGTCTATTCGATTCAACCTCCCCCCGATTTCCAGTATTCGTCTACTTTTCTTGTAAACTCGTCCACCCCACTTGAGTTAACTATCGATTCAGGTAATGCATTCCATTTATCCACTACTCTATTAAAAAAATAATGCTTCCTACAATCCCGTTTAAAACTTGCCTTATTCAATTTTAAACTGTGACCCCTCGTTCTATTACCCGTACAGAAATCTAGTCCCTCTGTGTCCCCTTGTTTTAACATTTTAAAAAGTTGAATCAAATCCCCTCTAGCCCTTCTTTTCTCTAAAGTGAACATATTTAACTTCTTAAGTCTTTCCTCGTAACTAAAACTAGATATACCCTTGACCAATTTAGTAGCCCTATGCTGAACCCTTTCAACTAAATCTATATCTTTTTTTAAGTATGGAGACCAGAACTGAACAGCATATTCGAGATGAGGCCTTACCAAGCCTCTATATAATGGCAAAATAATGGTTCCGGACCTTGAAGAAACAGTTTTTTTAATGTATCACAACATCCTATTAGCTTTTTTACTTGCAGCTGAACACTGATGTTTCATTTTAAAGTCTTCATACATTATTTAAATGCATTATTTTATTCCTTCTGCGAGATTTACATAAAAATGTCAACACTAACGAAGCAATTTTCCCATAACCACTTTCGCTAAACTAGTCGAGCTAACATTTATGACGTAACTATCGCGCGGTAAACTTAGTTCACCATATGATTCTAAACCTTTTGGTTTCAAGATTGAACTAAATTCACCAGCGCAACTAGTAGGGTTGAAAACATTGTTTATTATAAGATGTTTACGGATTATATTAAAATGTTTACTCCAGATTTCCCAGCCTTGTGCTTTTACATGTATTATTCCCAAAACACACGAATAAAAGAAGGATACATCGGATCGTGAATAACAAAATCACATCTTAAAAAACACCTTTTTGTAAAACCTTCTTACCCCAACCAACGAAGCTCTAAAACTGAATCAAACGTATCCAAATTTCCATAATTCAAATATACGAAACGAAATATTTTTCCCAGAATTCACCGAAAGCGAGAATATAATTTTCAACAAAAACCCCGTAAAAGGAATATAATTTAAAAAAAAAAAAATCCAGGACCAACCAAGGGTAACATTTCTCCCTAACTTTTCACCCAAAGCTGAATAGGATTTTCCCGCGAACTTCCAACAGCACACCCGTGCGAGAGAAAAACCTCGCCGTTTTTCTCTAAACCCCAAGAAATAACAAGAATATTTTTTTACTTTTTTTCGGTGGGGTGGATATCACAACAGCGACTGGGGTGTGAAGTAAAAAATATCATCTTGTCACTACTACTAGGGCTAGTTCACGTTTTGATCATCGAAAATCAATGCTTGATTTCTTCTGAGGAGCAGTTTGGTGAAATTTTTTTTCTGTGGGGAAAGTTTGTTTTCTCGAAGTTTCTGACCTAATATCGAGCTCTGTTGGATACTTTTGAGACAGGACTTTATTTTCTCACGTGGTTTTCTAGTGGTTTGTCATATTTTGAGGCAGTGTGACTTGATCGATGCCCTGATCCCTGCTGTCTTCTTCGTGGGGTGACGAGAAAGACTAAAGGAAGGAATTCGGGGACCAGTAAGAGGATTTTCTCGGAAACAGTGGTTTTTTATAATGAAATGCAACTAAATTAACCCTTCAAAGGCTAGACCGCACGAAATTGTCATTGAATACTATAGAAAATTTTGAACAAGAATAACAAGTTGAAATAACAAGAATATTTTTTTTTCTTTTGGGGATATCACAACAGCGACTGGGGTGTGAAGTAAAAAATATCTTCTTGTCACTACTACCACAGAGAAATATCCTAACAGAGGGTCCACGAGGCTGTTTTCAAAAGGGTTACTGATGTGAGGGCGCCACACTAGCTTCTGGAACGTATGCCGGCAGCTTAAAACTCGCCAAATTAGAACTCTGCGCAAGCGCAAAAAGATGTTTTCGATCTCTCATAGGCTGCCAGCGAACGATCCAGACTGGATCCAGACGCTAGTGAGTTTAGTGCGATCCCAGCGCCAAAATTCTCCCAACCTGTAACAAATGTCATGCTTCTTTTTCGATTTCCATTATGGCCTATGGCCGTGGACTCTCTGTTCTAGTACTCTGTGACTACTACTAGGGCTAGTTCGCGTTTTGATCATCGAAAATCAATGCTTGATTTCTTCTGAGGACCAGTTTGGTGAAATTTTTTTCTATGGGGAAAGTTTGTTTTCTCGACCTAATATCGAGCTCTGTTGGATACTTTTGAGACAGGACTCTCTTTTCTCACGTGGCTTTCTAGTGGTTTGTCACATTTTGAGGCAAGTGTGTTTTTTGTGAAAGTTTGAGGCAAGTGATCGATGCCCTGATCCCTGCTGTCGTCTTCGTGGGGTGACGAAAGACTAAAGGAAGGAATTTGGGGACCGCGGAAATACAGGGTGATTCAGATAAGTGTGTTCCATAACTTCTAGGGGAGGTAGGGTACATCACGACGAACAAGAATCGGTATAGGTTAGGGGGTCGCAAGAGGAGTCTAAGGGGTGAAAATCACGGGTGAAAATTAGCAAAAAACCTCGCATATCTGGGCAGAAAGCGATACAACTGTTCGATTCCGGTATTTTTTACATTCAACCAATTCAAATTTTTCATGTAAAAACGAGATGCAAGTGTTTATTCTAATCAAAAACAGACCAATATTGAATGAGGCATGCGTTGTTGTAAGTTGATAGACTGCAGTAGAAAGTGTCACGACAAAAACATCTTAATACTAGAGTTTTGTTGGTTGTTTGGTTGGTTGGAGTTAATGTGGCGCAAAGAACTAAAGTCTGACCAAGGGACAATTGTAACTTTAATCTACCAACAACGCCTGCCTCATTCAATTATTGGTCTGTTTTTGATTAGAATAAACACTTGCATCTCGTTTTTACACACTGAGCTATAAACAAACTGGAGTGACAACCTCTGATGATATAACATGCGACCGAACGTGCCGGCGCAGATGGTCACAATTGCCCGGTTCGCTTGAGCGAACCGGGCAAAACAAACGAATTTCTCCATAGACTAACATTGTGTGAGTGGAACTATTTCTAGAAAACCCCCTTTTTTAAAAATATTTTGAGCAACATTTAGAATGGTCGTATCATGCTGTGCATACAACTGTGCCAACAGATGGGGAAAACTAAAAGAAGATGGAAATCTTTTCCGCGTAGACACAAACTTCGATAAGGTGTGATGCGGTTTCGGCACGCTCAGTTGTCACTCCAGTTTGTTTATAGCTCAGTGTTTTTACATGAAAGATTTGAATTGGTTGAATGTAAACAATGCCGGAATCGAACAATTGTATCTCTTTCTGCTCAGACATGTGAGGTTTTTTGCTAATTTTCACCCCTTTGACCCCACTTGCGACCCTTTACCGATTCTTGTTTGTCTTGATGTACCCTACCTCCCCTAGAAGTTATGAAACACTTATCTGAATTACCCTGTATAAGAGGATTCTCTCAGAAACAGTGGTTATTTGTAACCCTAAATTAACCCTTTCTAGGCTAGACCGCCAGAGATTGTTATTGAATACTATAGAAAATTTTGGGCGTCTAGGACTGAGAGGTTTTAAACTTTTCATAATAGCATTGCATAAAGGGTGCATAGGATAGTCCCTTTAACCCAAAAATACTCTCGAACGGAGAAAGCTACAGTTATGCATGTGAAGTAACGGTATAGTAAAAGCGACTATGCCCTACAAACAACCGCAGCGTTCCCAGTGGCAAAATAAAAAAAGTTAAGAAAATTAATTAAAAAACTAGAGGAGATGGAATAAAATATTTAACGAGAATATTTTTGCCACTCTTGTAAAGAACACTGAAAAACTTCATGAAAATAACTTTGATATTTGAGGAGATATTAGCAAGTGATGAAAATAGCACTTTTTCGGGCCTCAAAAAGGAAAAATTCGCAAAGTTGCAAGTTTGTCATTGTTATCATGCAATCTTTGCTTTTTTATTAGTTAAAAGAATGCAAATTTTATCTAAAAAATCTAGGAAACTTGGAAATTTACAAACGGTTTTGAAATTTACAAACGGTTTTTTTTGTGGGCCTGAAAAAATGCTATTTTCACTTGCTAATATCTCCTGGAATATTGAAGATATTTACATGAAATTTTTAGTGTGGTTTTTATTATATTGGCAACAAATTCTCATAAATTTCCTTTGAACTGAGACTAAAAATACATAATAATAGGGGGACGGATGGCCTGTTCGGTTTGCTCCTCTGCCTTTCACGCCAACAGTCTGCGCACTGCTCCGTCGTGAGTTCGATTCTCACCTCGCCCCTGGGTGTATTTTCCTTCTTTGTGCCAGTAAAAATTCTGTTGTGTCTGTCTTACTTGACGAAGGTGTATAAGCGGATCCTTGAGATCAAGCACACATACCGGAAAATATATGTAACCAAAAACCAAACCAACCAATACATAATAATAACTGATGAAGTAGTTAGTCTTAACAAGGAGAAATCATTAAACATATATTTAAACCATGTACCATAATTACAAGTTGGAAGAGAGAATCTCGCTTAAGTTTCTTTGCAGTTCATTAAAAGTGACAGAGAGCCATGTTCCCAATTTAAGGTAGAATTTAAACTTTTTGTACATACCAAAGATACTCATTAAAAGTAGATGCTGCTTCTTAAAAGATATATCTACATTATTTTATTTTAAATTAAAGTTTTTCATTTTGAGTTTTAGACAAAAAAAACTTTATTAAAGAATTTTCTAGTTTTAAGGATGCTTTTAGTATTTAAAAGAAGATAATTTTTTTCGCGATCGTTATCATTAAATGAATCAGAAGTGTAAATATTTACTAGTAACATTTTATAAAAGTATTTTTGCCGAAATTGTACTTTACTACTGTAGGGTAAGGTATCATGTGATTTTCTTTACAAAACTTGACTTGTCGAGTTTTCGTGATAAAAAGCTCAAAATCATGGAAAGAATTATCTAAGGGTGAATCACATGTATAATGTTATTTTCATAAATTTTCAGCAGCACATTTGGTAGTATCTGATGTCTTTTGTGTTCGTTTTTATTTACTCTTGAATGTTTCAATTCCGTTTTACTAAAGTTGATTTTTTAATAATGCCAACTACGCTCATTTATCAATTCATAATCTTTTACTATAAATTACAATTGGAAAATTACAATTTTAAAATTTAGTATGATTGAACCCAAAAGTAGATTCTAGTACATAATTAATACGAAATTTTAAGATAAACATTATAGTTTGACTGAAAAATTCTTAAGATTCTGCAAAACCAATTTCGTGGTAAAGTTTTTAAGTAATCTAGTAAGGGGTCATCCATAAATGGTGTCACACTTTTTTTTGCCCGTGTTGACCCCCCTCCCTCTTGATCTCCTTGATCTAATGTAAGATAAAAAAAAATCTTAGAAAAAAAAAAATCTGTTTTTTTTTTGGTTGATTTTCAGTTGAAGAATGTGATGTCAACTTTTGCGACTCCCCCTCCCCCTTGTCACAAATCGATTAATCCCCTCCCCCGTCTGAGCGTAACGTCATTTATGGACGGCCCCCTAAGTTGCTATGTCCGTATATTTCTCTTAAGAAGGTACTTTAACCTTTATAATTCTGCATTTTAAAAGCATAACCTTTATATCCTAGCATTTGTAAAACTTTCGGTCATACATCTTTGAGACAACGATATTACGGTATAAATTCCGAAGTAGGACAAACTTTTACATTAGACTTTAAGGGATTCACTTTCAAAGAGAATAAAGTGGATGTACGCGCAAAGCCCTAAATTAAAATTTCAGTTTTGTAACTTTCAAGATTGTTCAAATAGTGTTAATTGTTTAGATATGCTAGTGCACTTGAACTTTTGGTGCTTATTTAATTTGTTTTTTATATAATTAGTTCGGGGTAAGAAGACTAGTAAAGGTGAGTTTTTTTTTAAGAAAAAAAATGACGCACTAATTATGAAAGCAAATTCTTATACAATACTTAGACAGGAGTTGAAACCATTTTTCAAAAACACTCTTCCATAGCATAATAAAATGAATTTTACAATGAAAATAATGAAAGTAATTTGAATGTATGAAAAAGTATCTCATTAACTTAATATTTTCACTAAAAATATTCAATAACTTGCCTTTTATCTGATATCCATAATTTTTAATACAGTTTAATGTTTTATGCGATTTTTTAAAGTTTAATTTAGTTTTAGTTCTTTCTTCAACTTCAAGGTACTTTTTATAGCACAAAGGTAATCTCTACTGATTCTTCCATCTGCTTGAACTAAAAAGGCATATTTCTAAATTCTCAATTTTCTTTAGAATTTTAACCATTGGGGACGCTTTTCCTCAAAAATTCCGAAATTTTTATGAATGAAGGATATGAAGCTGGAAGTTTTAATAGTTTATAGTAGTTCAAGTGTTCATATTATTATTATATATAGTTCAAGTGAATAGTTTATAGGATATCTAGACACCCTCTTTTGTCCTCGATATTTTTAAGGCGAACAACCTCATGGGTCTGATCTAGATCAGAGAGATAAGTAAGAAGATAGGTAAGACATAAATTTCCGAAAGACTGGCGTTCCGTCTGAATTCTGGTTCCACAAAAAGTAAGTATTTTTTCCACGTATTATGATAATTTTTCTAATTTATATGGCTCATAACTCTTTTATGTGATCTTTTTGGAAGATGTCTCTTGGGGTTCTAGAGGTTTTCTATATTATGTGTTTTTAATATTTAATAAGAATCAGGGGCCGTCATGGAAAAATGAACATTTTATGTGTGAAGATGGCCTCTTAGAGGAAAAGGGCCTGTTATATATGTAGTTTTCGAGAATTCGTTAAATCGAGAAAAATTGGAGTTTACAGTAATTCTTTTATCCCCAGCCATTCACCAAAAATGCTCATTTTAACTTTTTTCAAGACAGTACCTAACTAAAGGCCTTTTTTTTCAGCCTCGTTCATAGCTTTCCGGTATAGTACAGTTTGACTGTGCCGGGTCTTACATTTCTTCGTTTTTAAAGCTTTGCCACTGATTTTTTTTTCGCTCGTTTTCAATATTTATAATAGTAAAATGGTTTTTTTTTCCCAAACTTTTGTGCGTTTGTAAGTGATTGTAAAAATATAATAAATGTCAATTTAATTTCTTTTATTGTTGGGGGCGAAAATACATACATCTTGCCAAAAATAACATAGCAACAAAATGGAAAACCAGAAATTTCTAAAGGTTATACTTTTTTTAAATTTACTTTAAAGGTTATAAGTTTTTATAGAAAATTGGCATAATGTACAAGCTATAACCGGTTTTCTTTTTCCTTGTCTTAGGTTAGCAAAATAAAATAATAATACTTATTTACCTGTTAATTTTCGTAACCACTAATAATTACATTTGGGTTTCAATTGTGATACTGTTAATTGTATTTTCAAACTATTATTGTGAACCGCCTTTTTAACTACCACGAACTCTGTCTGGAAACAACCCTTAATAAGGTGTTTCGGACTCCCAGGTGAAAACTACTCCCCTTTCTTTTCGGTCTAAAGAACCCCATTTTTCCAGACACTAATTGCTTCTTATTACACACCTACGATTATTCTCCAAAATCCTTTCAACGCAAAAACGATAGAAACTAAATCGACGTAAAACTAATTATATTTCCTACTCTTAAGCTCTTTGTAACATCTCCCGAAAGCGCATAGACTAAAAAAACAACAACTAAAAAGAGAATTAAACCAAATCAAAGAATATTTGCACACCTCCTGAACTTTCTTTTGATCATTCTGCAACAAATGTTAATTACTGAGAATCAACATATCCCCTGAGCACCCCCCCCCCAGAAAAATTTTTTCCAACCCCCATCAAGCGTAACCTCCCCTTCAGGGCTGTTATTAATTTCCTTTAGAGAAAAATTCATCCCTTTCTTTCTACCTCAACTGACGCGGGGACAAAAACCCACAGAAGCATTCGACCTTTATTGAATTACGCATTTTTTGCCCGTCTGTAAATTAGGTTTTGTTGATTATGACACGTGGCGAAAATCTCGGCGAGAAATGAAGTGAATCGATTGTGTGCGGGCTCCCCTTCTCTCCCTTGTAATTAAAACAAATATGATATTTTTGTTTGTCGCGCGATAGCAACGACACAAAAAAACCAGCTGAAGACAAAGCCTTTTTTACGCTCTTTTTTTTTCTCGTTGTTTGATCAACTTTTCGGCGTGAATGGACAAGCGATTTAAGGTAGCCTGTGTGGATTTTGTCGTTAATCAATGCTTTAAAGATTATTTCACCTGGGGCTTTTCGTAATTAGCCTTCTTTGCTTCACAAATAATAGGATTATTTCAATGCTAGTAGTACTATCTAGGGGGTTTGAACCACAACAGAAAAAACTGTTCAATGGCATTAAACAGCCCCCTTAAAGGAACCCTATATGGTTAAGATATGAATACAAGGCTGTTGTTTTTCATGTGAAAAAAAATTCATCTTTTAAATGCACAAAGTGTGTGTAAAATAGAACTTGAAAGGCATTTATTTTTGCTTTCATTATTTTCTTTCTAAAGTAAAATAGTATTTAAATACTCTTTTGAAAGTAGTTGTTTTTTTTCTAAGTTTATTATA
Organism: Tetragnatha montana; assembly: GCA_963680715.1. Classification (NCBI taxonomy): domain Eukaryota; kingdom Metazoa; phylum Arthropoda; class Arachnida; order Araneae; family Tetragnathidae; genus Tetragnatha; species Tetragnatha montana. Next base: position 56,296,077 of record OY796676.1, on the reverse strand, counting down.
TTCTTTATATTTCTGAAGAAAATTCCAGGACTTCGGAATACAAGGGCTAAATCGGAATTAGATGAATAAAAAAAAGGTTCCTGTCTGTTGATTTATTAATGGTACCAGCAGAGATATTTTTAACTCCTCTGAGAGAGTATTTCACTCCTTGAAAATCGGAATCACTCTTTAAAAAACTAGACAGGAGTATTTCACTCTTTGAATTTTTCACTAAGGTGTAGCTTAAAAATGCACCGCTTGGGCCCCACCGAAATCAACAAATAATACTTCTCTACTCAAAACACCAACTGATCTCAACGGAGACATTTTCGCCCGACTTCTGGTCAAAGCCAACTGCCAAAAGCCAAGGCACCCTAATTATCATACTTTTTAATTGTGTTTTCATATAGCAATAGTAATTTTTTTTCATTTATTGTTCTGATGCTTAGATAGTTTTATTGGAGTTTGTTTGATTACAACCCAAAATAATAGTATCCTCATTTTTTTTTTTCAATTTCATTTTGTCCATTAAAAAGTAAGCGTTTTTAATAGAAATTTTGTCTCTGAATATAGAGTTTATGCTGTTTCCGTATTTCCCTCCTCATAATTGAATTTCACTCCTCCTAAAAAAGTCAAGGAGTATTTTTACTCCACCAAAAAAATGCTAGGAATAACACTGGGTACCAGAGTGGTTTTTAATGTAATATTTACAGGTATAAAACTGCAAGTTTATTGTAACAACCTCTTATATTTCAAGCATTTGCTTTGATCCCCACAAAAATTTGAAAATATTTTCAAATGGTTTTACTTCTTAAGAAGTGGTCTTGAAAACTTCTTATTTTTTATGGCATCTTCAATAAAAAAAGGACCTGAAGGAAATATTCCGGAGGGGAATAATTCCAAAGGCATCTAAGTAGAGCCCCTGAAGCAGTGACAATTCCAAACGTAGAGTTTGAAGGCTTTATTTATTTGTATCACGTTCAGTAGCAGTTTAAGTTGCGATGGGCGCTATTTTTCTACTCTCTCTTTCCTTTTAAATACGGGAGAGTGACATGGCAACTTTAAACTGAGTTTCCTCTGCCTCTCAGGTATCTCTCCGGACATTTTTATGGTGGTCAAAAGAGTAATGACACCGCCAAAAGTCTAGACTAGAGATGTTCTAGATGTCGAGAACACCCCTAATGGATGAAGTTTCAAGGTAAAATATTCACCTCGGACCCCTTTTTATTGCACAGAAAAGGTGTAATTTAATGTAAAATATTTTGAGTTTAGGACGTTGGTATAGTTTAACAAGATTTCGGAGGGATGTTTTGGTGATAAAATTCTTCTAAATTCGATTGGAAGTTAAGTCATTTTTTAAGTTTTTCAGTTTGTGTTTAGTTTAAGCAGTTAGGTAAATATGACCGAAAATATTCGGTTTCAAATGTGAACGGAAAAAGTAAAAAAAAAAAAGGTAAAAAACATTGGAGTAAGAGAAGGAGTTGGATAAAAATGGTAAATCGGGCTTTTCATAAAAGATAAGTTCTACACATTTTTTCTGCATCGTCAGATAACTGTAACCGCTGTAAAGATATTTTTTGGAAGATCTTTTAAAAGATCTTTTGGACTATTGCAATCAATTCTTTGAATTTTAATATCCAAATTCTAGGAAGATTTTGGAGAGGGAAAGGGAGAGGCTTAAAGGAGGAGGCTAGGAAATACTAGGGGGCTGCCACCCCCTGCTCGCTCTCGCTCGCCAACCACCGCGAAATCCAAACCAATTTTACGCTTATGCGGGAGAGAACAATAAGTTAAGTACTACCTTCGGGCCGCTAGTAGTGACGTCACGTCGGCTACACCACCAATTCTAGCGAGCGTAATTTTTGAAAATTAATTTTTAAAAAAACTAACGATCTAAAAAAAATCTAAAATTATGAAGAAATGCGTTTTATAACGCCATCAATGATTTCCAATAGTCAAAATCTTGAATTTCCACAAGTGTTGCATTCCCTATTCACATTTCTTAAGAGAAGAAACATTATTTATAAGCCGTTATAGTTGTTAAAGAAGTGGGCGTGATCAAAATCTACAAAATATAAGAGAACTAGCGCTAGACCCGGCGTTGCCCGGGCGCAGTAAAACTTTATATAAATACCTATAGCGTTGCTCAGACATTATTGACGGGCTGCGCCAGTACTTAGTTCCTTGGACAGAATCTAATACACTTTGAAATAGTTGGGAAGTCATATTTGTTAAAAAAATATTTAAACAGGTGCAGCAGATTTAGTAGAGTACCAGACTGCAACACAAAGAGGCCCGCTGCATTAGCGTCCATAAAAATGGATTCAAACAGTTAAATGAATACAATCGAAGAATGGACTCTAACCGTCTGACGTCACACGGAACCAACACGTGACCTACTGAGCTTGCGATTGGTTACCACAGATACTACCCCATGTAGCATTTTTGGGTTTTTTTAAGGTTTTTTCATCCTTGCATTGCAACCCAAAAAAAGGTTTTTTTGGGTTTTTATTTACAACCCAAAAACCCCAAAAAAACCTTACAACAACCTCAAAAAAAGGTACGCCAGTCAACATTTCCAACCTTTTTTGTAACCTTGCTGAAGAACCTTGTGTAAAGGTTAGAGGTACAGGTTTTTACAAGATTAAGAAAAAAAACCTTGTTTCAATATTCCTGAGCCAGGTTGTTGAAAGATTTCATAGCAACCTTAGAAAAATGTTTTTTCATGTAGACTGCGGCAACCAATGCCAAAAAACCTTCGTTCACTATTGCGGTCATTGGTTTTTGTAAGGTTTCCAAAATATCTTCATTCTACATTGATGTTTAGGTTTAATATCGCATTTTTTATTTTTTTCGGAGTTTCTTTGTTGAATTATATGATGTCGCAAAATTTTTCCCGAAATATTGCACAGTATATAATACATATTTTCAGGGAAAATTTTGTATCATAATTCAATAAAGAAACACCGAAAAAATAAAAAATGCGATACTAAACTTATAACTCTGGAAATAAAAATAATTTATCACAACTTTTTAGCTAGGTCAACACACCACTTTTAACAAAAAGTAACTCGAATTTTATGCTGTATGATTACAGAATACTTCAAAATAATTATTAAGTAAAAACAGTAAAATGAAGTAATAAAATAAATTTAAAATTAAGTTTTTAAAATTCATAAAAACAAAATATACATATATATTTTAATTTCTACAAAAATTTTGTTTAATTTAGGCTCTTAAAGCATTAATGAAAAAACTCACCTTTAAATAGAAGTATAATTCAAGATGGACACATTTTTATTTAAAAAACTTATTTCAACACATTAAATGTAAGAAAAATCAAGTTTATTGAACAACTGATACAAACAGGACAAATTTTACAAACAGCTTTCTAGCATCACAGGGATCAAGGTTAAAGTGTTCATATAAAAAAATATACATTAAATATAAACTGTGGAGGTAATAACTAAACTTAAAAATGTAATATAATTAAAATTTGTTTAAAAAAATGATTCAAATAATACTATTTCAGGGGACATCAAATGCAACTGACAGCTCCTGCAAAAAAAAATTAGCAATTTTATTTTTAACTATTAAAAAAAGTACTTTCGCATTAACCCATTCAAAAAATTAATTCTAAATAATATTCAATACAATGCAGAAAATTATATACCAATGGTTAGCAACTGGTGGACTGAAGTCCAAACAATTTATGTAAATTCCTTGGTTGCCAAAATTTTCAATTTGAAATATAATTTGTAGAGCCAGGTGGGGAAAATGGGAAAAACAAGGTTTGATGTTTATGTACTATTGACAAATCAATATTTATATTTTAACCAAGGTAAAATGCAAATTTTTTAAATAAGACATTTTACAAGCTTTTTAAATGTGTTAAAAACTTCTGGAAAACATTAACTGCAAAATATTAGTAAGTATCATAAATTATAAAAAATTAAAACAAACATGAGTTTCATTATACTCTTTGATCCATTTGCATAGATTAAAAAATATAATTTTAAAATTTCTTATAAGTGGGAATAAGCCCTCAATGAAAAAAATAGTACAGATTGTAACCATTTCCCCAAACTGTGAACCGACTATAATTACATATAATATATACATTTGAGAGATAGCATATCAGCAGTGATCAAAATTAACACTGGTCCGAGACGACTGAAAATAGGCTCTGGCCACTACTCAGAAAATCACTAGTCCAGCAGACCAGTGGGGGAAAAATATCTCACTCTCCAGTTCTAGTCTCTTTTTTTTGCTGCATAACTAATTAGAAATTTTATATCAATTAGAGAAATACTAACATTTCAGCAAGAAAAGTGTACTTAATAGATATTTTTAGTTTTTTAGAATTAATATTTGGTATTCACTTTAACTGCAGTAACTACTTTAAATAAATTGGAAGTTTGGAACCTTTTCTTTTTAATTTGTCAGACAAGTCATTTTGGTTGAGGACCAGTAAGATTTGCAAAGTAATAGTTTGCAGAACCAGTGAGTTATTTTTCCATTTTCTAACGCTGCATTTTAGTTTTTAATATCATACAAGAAATAAAGCTATGTAAAATGGTTTAACTGTTCACTGGGTCACATATGACAGCATAGTTGCCAACCTCATGGCTGCAAAGAACCTTGATTTTCGTTTTCTATCTTTCTCCTAACTATATAATCCGATTAAAGTATGCTAAAATTTCTAACCCCAATTTCCTGTACATAATACTGATGGCAATTTTAAGGGGGAAATCTAATTATAGGAGTAAATATGAAATTTACAAACACCGATAAGACACCCTTGAGAGCCGCGCTCACTAAGAGTTGACCCAGTGGTAGAAGACTTTTGCTTTTTGGCCAAAGACTCTAGTTCAGGCTCAAATGGTTTGAATTTCTACGTTTGTTTTTGTCTTTTAAATTCTTTACTGGGCTGGGTCATAATCATAGCAATGCGACTAAAATAATATCTTAACTCACCCGTCAGCTTTTCTTGTCCTCTAAGTCTACATTTTAGTGCTGTTACTTTTCTGACAGTGCATCCCTGGATCCTGCTGTCACATCATACTCTAGCTGAAGAAGCTACTCGCTGCTGCTAGTTAGTGGGGGAATTCGTGGGCTAGTCAGCCTGGTTCTATCGTAGAAGTCTGCTGGCGCAATACCGGCAGCTGCTGCTCTTGCTGCCAAGGGAAAAAGATGTTTTATTGCATGATGCAAGCATAGATATATATATACTAACTGGATGGACTGCTCGTATGGCAACGCCCCGATAAAAATGCGACCAGTTGAAACTTTTGGCATCCATTTTGTTGGGCGTATGATTCCTGGAGGTCTGTGGTCCTGTGCTTCAGAAATATGGTTCACTGCTGCGTTGCATATAATTGCAAGAACAAGCAGGTTTTGAAAAATAAGAACATAAGCTTCCATCGGTAAGTACAAACTATTTTTGATGCTAATTTTAATGTTTTACATCCTTTATTTTCAATCTCGTTGTTTTGTTATTGATGGCTTATAGGTTAGGAAAATTGTTTATCCTAATATTTATTACCTTTACAAAACCAAAAACTTGTATCAAAACGTTAACTATTATCTTAGCCATCAATATTATAAGGCAAATTATGTTATCAGTTAATAAATCGTGAAGCTTAGTATTTATAATTTATAAAACAAGTGTGATCACCATGATTGTTTATCATTTCGCTTTAAGTGTAATGAATTGTTTGTTCCTTATGAACCAAATGATATTTTTTCACTACTCAGTTCAATTAAATATGTATATAAATCTAGTTATCTTTTAAAACAATTTCAAGCCAGCTTAACATGTTTATAGTTATTAAAATTCAGTCAACATTCAAGACTTGTAATACTTGCATCACTTAATTTTTATCAACTTATTTGATCTTCCTAGAAAATAATAAATGTCAAAATCTTTATAATTTGTGGAGATGTCATTGATGTGGGAGAATTTTCCAGAGTTGGATATATTAAAAGCTCAAACGTTTAAAAAATACATCTTTTATTTTAAAACAATGACATTCTTAAATTTTGAAAGAGAATTCAAAACAATAATAAATAAACGTGAATAAATGACACACGCGGAACTAGTTCAATGTGATTTATCGACGGTGAAGACGAGAAAACTCGTATATCTCCAAAATCTCAACTTTTCAGGAGAGCAAAAAAACTGTTTTTGGGTGCCTATGACCATGGCCATGACACCCTATTTACCTGGTTACGACGCCAATTTCCAAGTTTTTGATTCAAACTCCTTTCTCTCTCCCTCTCACTCTCTTTCTCTCTCTCTCTCTACTTTGTAGATTGTATACATTGTATTATGATTGTTGGGATTGTAGAGGAACCTCTACAATCGATTTTAAGGCTAAAAACTCACTTTGTCAGCGCTGCAAACACTAATATCGGTGGAGTAGTTTGTAATAGGTAGGTAGCAATAAAAAACTCAATTTCGGAAAAATTGGAGATACGAGGTTTCTCGTCTTCACCATCGTTATGTGTTGTCAAAAATTAAACTTCACCCAATGATGATTTTATTTTACTTTTACAGATTTCCTTTCAAAAGACCTGAGGTAGTAAGAGAATGGCTGAAGGCCATCCATAGAAAGGATTTTGAGCCAACTAAATTTTTTTTTAAATTGTAATTTTAGGGGACATCCATAAATTACGTGAGGTGTTTTTTCCAAATTCTGGACCCCTCCCTCCCCCTTCGTGAGATTTAGTGAGATTTTGCTGGATCCCCCCCTCTCCCTCACGTGAGATTTTCTCAACCACTTTTAAACAAATAAATTTCTTTCAAAGGCCTTTTTTCAGTCTTAATAGACATTTCACTTTCAAAAGTTTAGATACAAATAAGAGTGTTTAAATCAAAAACATGCTCTTAACTCCGCTGTTTTGACTAATCTGCTCCTTTTTTCTGAAGTTGTGTTAAAAAAATATAAAAGAAAAATATTATAGAAATATTAAAGAAAAGAAATTATATTTTCATAACTAAAAGTTGACGTGAAATTTTAATTGACTCCCCCCTCCCCCCAGGTGAGATTTGGTAAGCTTTTGCTAGACCCCTCCTCCCCCTTTTTGACCTCACGTAATTTATGGATGTCCCCTTAAGATTAAAAATATCTGTTCTTATAACAGCACAATTGATGCTGAAAAATTAGTTGTGGTAAAATGTGATTTTTTCTGATATAATAAAGATATTGTATTTAGTCCTATTCCTTTCTTCATTGTAATATTTCCAAAAAAAAAAACCACTTTGTTCTACATTTAGGTGTATTTTTTAGTTACATCTGTTAATACATTTTAAGCTTTCAAATATCTCACCCTAAATATTTGAAGTTGTACTAAAAAGTTGAAGAAAACAACCTAATTTTGCTCATGATTTTTGAAAGAATTGAAGATTATCATTCCTGCTAATTATTTATTTAAAACAACATTCTCAAGATGCAATTTTCAGCATAAAATCATAAATATCTCGAAAAAAAATAAGTAAAAACAAACTTCAATAATGTTTCGATTCAACCGTCAATCTAAAAACGCTACTGAAAAACGTGTGTTGAGATTTTAATTAATATTTAAAAGGAAAGGGAGCTAATAAAATAACTAGTGCACTATCTTAATTAAAAACTACATTGCCCTAAATAATCCATTTTTGAGTTTTAATTCTTCATAACCCCTAATATAAAATTTTTAATCGCAAAACAACATGAAGCTCTATGGAGATCTGCGCAATTTCATACGCCCAACGATCTGGCAACAGCGGTGGCAACGGCTGCATTTTTTTACTGTTGAACAGTCTATCCAGTTACGTTAGTATATATATCTATGGATGCAAGTTCCACCAATGAATAAAAAATTTTAATTTCAACATGTAGCAATAAAAAAAAAGTGGGGCACTGCGTTTTCTTATCTCCTTTTTACACAATACTAATTGCAATTTAAAAAACTAGTTTTAAGGGGGAAATCTGATTATCAGAGTAAAGATGAAAATCTCAGTAACTAGGTACTTGCGTATATCCCGTCGACAGCCGTTAAGTTAAGCGACCAAGTATAGAACAGACGATAGACTTTAACCAATTTTTTGAATTCAGCGGCACTGTCAACGGGATAATACATAAGAACCCTCCAATAAAATCTGAGTACTTGGCAGCTATGCGACAGTATCTGTGGCAGAAATGCGTGTCAGCGTGACGAAAATTAGTAACTGTAACCACTGTCACTGTAACCTTAACGTGTGTAGTGTATATAAGTCTGTACATAATTTTATTTTAAGCTTCTTCTTCTTATTATTCTTTCTCATCTCAATAAAGATCAGTTAGTTTTATTCTGACTTTGTTATCATTTCATGAAGAGAGTCCTTTGCTTCTTTGGGGATAAATATTGACAAAGAAAATGGTGCCGAAACCCGGGAGAATCCCTGTTTAGATGATTGGATGTAGATTAGAAGAAATATTTGGGAATGATTACGGAGTCAGGAGAAGCTAAGATCGAGAAGTCGGAAGCATCTGACAAGATTGAGAAGTCGCAAGATTCTGAAAAGATCGAGAAGCCTGAAGAACTTGATAGAAAGATGTCAGAAGAATCTACAAGGAAGAAGAGAGGTGTGATTCGAACGAAGGTAACTAATGCTATCAAGAAGATCGACGATCTATTGGGAAAAGATGTTTTTGATCATGAAATTGTTTCTGATCTATTTGTTTTGCTCTCGGATTACAAGAATACCTTACTGAAGTTAGATGCAGTGATTGAGAAAGAAACTGAATTGGAAGATCTCGATGCAGAATTTCAAGTAGCATTGGATTACCAAGAAAACATTGAACTCTGCCTAAGACGGACAGATAGAAGTTTGAAGAAATTTAAAGCGAAAGAAGAAGATTTGAAAAAGGAACCTGAATCTACAAGAAAAGATTGTACCAAGCTACCCAGGATCGTGATTGACAAGTTTTCTGGCGATGTTTGCAGATTTCAGGAATTCTGGCCTCAATTTCAAGGAGCTGTTCATAACAACCCTAGTTTGGAAGAAATTGAAAAATTCAACTATCTGAAGAGCTTGCTAACAGATACAGCCGAGAAGGCAATTAGAGGTCTCCCGTTAACTGCTGAAAATTACAAGGAGGCAGTTGAGATACTTTTTGAAAGATTTGGAAGAACAGAAGTTTTGGTAAACGCCCATATGCAGAAACTATTGGACGTAGGATGTGTGCGAAGATCCAACGATGTTGCAGGCCTAAGAAGATTTTACGATGACCTTTTAGTCAACACTAGAAGTTTAGAAACCCTTAAAGTTAAACCTGAAAATTACAGCTCTTTATTGATTCCTATTTTATTCAAGAAAATCCCTCAAGATTTGATGTTACAGTTTAATAGAGAGAATCCACGAAGACAAGCTGATTTGAACCTCTTCATGGACTTCATTAGAAAAGAACTAGAAGCAAGAGAGAATACTACGTATTTCTCATCACAAGAAGAAAACGAGAAGCGATCCAGCGAGAAGCGAGCTTCATTTGGCAAACCTGAACCTCGACAACAGAGAACATGGACGGCTAGCGCGATGGTAGCCGCCGGAAGAAACAATTCGTGCCCTTTCTGTACGGAAAATCATGACCTGAAGGATTGTCAGCTAACACTGAGTCAAAGAATGGAAGCATTGAAAAAACAATACAGATGCTTCAAGTGTCTTAAGAAAAATCATCGAAAATTCGACTGCAAAGTGAAAGTAAAGTGTTCCTTTTGCTCAAGTAAAGATCACGAGGTAGCCATGTGCTCGAAGTTCATAAAAAGAGACGAAAACAATGAAGATTCACCAGAACCAGTTTCAACAGAAAATGTTCTAACATCGACGATCCAGGATTCTGCCGAAAAGACATCAAGAGAAAGTACTGTTTACTTTCAAACCTTACGATGCAAGGCTGTTGGAGAAAAGAAAACTGTTGAAGTTAGATTGCTGTTTGACACAGGCAGCGCAAGAAGTTTCATTTGCAAGTCACTTTCCCAAAAGTTACAAATGAAGACTATTTCCAGTGAAAATTTGAAGATTTACAGATTTGGAGGTGGATCAACGGAAGAAAAAAGAAATTCTGTACAGATCTCCCTGAAAGGTATGAAATTGGACACCTGTTTAAAGTTGAATGTATTGGAAACTGAGAAAATTTGTGCTGACGTTATTAGATGTCCTAATGATAATATTAGAAGAGAGATTGAAGATTTGGGTATGTATCTGTCAGACTACTCGAGATGTGAAACCAAGGAAATTGACGTTTTAGTTGGTGCTGATTACTACTGGAATATAGTAACAGGTAAGATTAGGCGTTTATCCCAAAGCTTAGTCTTAAGTGAAACCAAGTTAGGTTGGGCTTTACTCGGAAGAGTTTCTCATGTAAAAGGACCCAATAACTTAATTAGTGTAATGCATGTTCCCATTTTGGAAGAAGATGATAAACTTTCAAATAGTTTACAGAAATTTTGGGATCTTGAAGAATTGGGAATTAAGGAATCTATAGTTAACAAAAGGGATGAAGAGGCAATTGAGCAGTTTGAAAATTCTATTAAATTTGTAAATGAGAGATATGAAACAAGATTGCCATATTTGTATGATAATTTAGAAATTCCTAATAACTATGATGTTGCAAAAAGGAGACTTTGGAGTTTAGTTAAACGTTTTAGAAATGATGATTTGTTATTTAAGAATTATAAAAGTGTAATTGATGAGTATCTGTCTCTTGGAATGGTTGAGGAGGTTAAAACTGAGGATGTTAGTTCATCAGAGGGAAATGTAGTTTTCTATTTACCCCATCACCCGGTAATTAGGACTGATAAAACTACAAGTTTAAGGATAGTTTTTGATGCATCTTCGAAAACCCCTGGAAACCCTTCTCTTAATGATTTGTTATTATCTGGTCCAAATCTTAATTCAGACCTGTTTGACTTGTTGATCAAGTTTAGAAGTCACAAGGTAGCTTTAGTTGCCGATTTGGAAAAAGCATTTCTTCAAATCAGTTTAGCTAATTGTGATAGAGATGCAGCACGTTTTTTGTGGTTTGATCACATTCCTGAAACTCATGAAGTATCTGCAGAACCAAAAGTTCTACGGATGACCAGAGTTTTGTTTGGAGTAACATCCAGTCCCTTTCTACTTAGTGCAGTGATTAAGCATCACTTAAAATTGTGTGAATCAGATTACCCTCAAACATGTCAGGTCTTAAATCAGTCACTGTATGTTGACGATTTAGTGAGTGGTGCCCTAAACCTAGATGAAGCTTTAAAACTAGCAATTGAGGCTAAGGAAATATTTTCAAAAGCAAATATGTCCCTAAGAAAATGGCAGAGTAACTCTGTTGAGTTGAAAGATAAGTTAAAAGAGTTGAACTTTTTGGTTGTTCCTGATAATCTAGATCAAAATGCTGTGTTTAAAATTCTAGGTTTAATATGGGACACTGAACAGGATAAGCTCGGCATAGAGCAAAGAAACCTTCTACAATTTGTAGAAGATTCAGATGTTACAAAAAGAAAGGTAATTCAAGTAGCTGGAAGAATCTTTGACCCCCTTGGATTGATTACCCCTTTCACAGTTTGCATAAAAATTCTCTTTCAGTCACTCTGGGAAAGAGGTTTAGATTGGGATCAAAACTTGCCTGAAGATCTCAAAAAGGTTTGGGAACGTTGGCGATTAGAATTGCCTTATCTTCAAAGAATATCTATACCTAGATATTATTTTCAGGGTTTAGATTATTTAGAATTCAGTGAAGTTGAACTTCATTGCTTTACTGATGCCAGTGAAAAAGCTTACGGAGCTGTTATTTACCTTAAGTTTAAAACAAATGAAGGAAACTTCAAGTCAACTTTTGTAACTTCCAAAAGCAGACTAGCTCCGATTAAAAGGTTAAGTTTACCTAGATTAGAATTAATGGGTACATTAATTGGAGCAAGACTTACTAGTAGGATTGTTAATAACCTTGGGATAAAAGTTCTGAATACTTACATGTGGACTGATTCAAATATTGTATTACATTGGATTAGGAGTTCTGCTAACTCTTGGAAACCTTTCGTAAGTAATCGAGTTTCAGAAATCCAGAGCTTAATTGACCCAATACAGTGGAAACACTGCCCAGGTAAACACAACCCAGCTGATCGGTTAACGAGAGGTCTATCTATCCACGATCTTGAAAAGGATCGACTTTGGTGGTGTGGACCACACTGGTTGATTGAGACCCAAGATACTTGGCCTGTGCCAAAGGAGAGTGAGTTAGTTTTTCCATTGGATGAGAAACGGGAGAAAACTCCTCAAGTGTTAGTCACATTAACGAAAGTAGATCCAGTACTGAAGTTAGATAATTTTAGTTCTTTAAGGAGAGTCATTGGAGTTCTAGCATGGATTAAAAGATATTGTTTTAATTTAAGGAACGTGAACAAGCGTTCAGGATGTTTATCAGCTTCAGAATTATACGAAGCAGAAAGTTATCTAATAAAGCTGAGTCAAATAAATTTTTATGAAGAGGAGATTCTAAAACTTAAAGAAGGTTCACAGATCAACCAAAAATCAAGCATATTTGATTTGTGTCCGTACTTAGATGAGTTTGGTTTGCTACGGGTTGGAGGAAGACTTAATAAGTCTAAATTTATACTGAATGAGAAAAACCCTATAATTATTCCTAAGGATGATAGGTTTACTGAACTTTTAGTTAAACAAGAACATTATAAGGTTAAGCATTCAGGAACTATCGAAACCCTCAATAAAATCAGAGGTAAATTTTGGATTCCAAAGGGAAGACAATTCGTAAAGAAGATCATCCGAAAATGTCTGGTGTGCAGAAGATACAAAGCTAAACCAGCAGATCAAATGACTGGACAGCTTCCGAAGGACAGAATAACCGAAGCTCCTCCATTCAGCATAGTAGGAGTCGACTTTGCTGGACCCATGTACGTGAAAACCAAAGAAAACCCGATGAAGTCTTACATAGTACTGTTCACGTGTGCAGTCACTCGAGCTATTCACTTGGAGTTGGCAAGTGGCATGTCCACTAAGTGCTTTCTCCTAGCATTCCGAAGATTCGTTGCCAGACGTGGTACATGCAAGGTTGTGTACTCGGACAACGCCAAAACCTTCAAAGCCAGTAACAAAGAGCTTCAACGCCTGGCAGACGTTTTGAAAGATCAAGAACTCCATTACTTCATCCCCGCAGAAGGTATTACCTGAAAAATTAATGTAGAACGAGCCGCTTGGTGGGGAGGACTCTTGGAACTGAGCTGACTTTCATTTTTTTTTTTTTTTTTTTGGACTTTAGGAAAGCTCCAGGTGGGGAGTTTGTGGCAGAAATGCGTGTCAGCGTGACGAAAATTAGTAACTGTAACCACTGTCACTGTAACCTTAACGTGTGTAGTGTATATAAGTCTGTACATAATTTTATTTTAAGCTTCTTCTTCTTATTATTCTTTCTCATCTCAATAAAGATCAGTTAGTTTTATTCTGACTTTGTTATCATTTCATGAAGAGAGTCCTTTGCTTCTTTGGGGATAAATATTGACAAAAAAAATCTCAGTAACTAGGTACTTGCGTATATCCCGTCGACAGCCGTTAAGTTAAGCGACCAAGTATAGAACAGACGATAGACTTTAACCAATTTTTTGAATTCAGCGGCACTGTCAACGGGATAATACATAAGAACCCTCCAATAAAATCTGAGTACTTGGCAGCTATGCGACAGTATCAATTGAATAATCCAAAAAGCAGAAACTTACGATGGAATTGGGTGGAAACAGACTCCGGGGTGGCAGGAGAGGTCCGGGCATTGATGTCATAGGGCACTGGCTGGAGCGACTGGCGGTGACCTGTAGGTGTAATCGCTGCGGGGGAGGCTGCTACCTGAGAAAAAAAGTTGCTTTAAAGCACAATGCTACTTGGTGTTCAGATATTAAGTTCTGCAATCAATGAAAAGTTATAATCTCAACGTAGCAAAGCCCAATCACCAGTGAATTTTTTAAGGAGGGTGTCCATAAAACATGTCACTTTCTCCCCAACATTTCTGACCCCCTCCCTCCCCTGTCACTTTGAGATAACGACTTTTAAAACAAAAAGAGTCCTTTAAATAACAACTTAGAAAGATAGTTCATTAAATTTAGTTTTAATTTGACATACTTACTCATAACCAGCAAATGGCAGGTGATAGAACATTTCTTCTAAGCCTTCAAATTAATCATATTGCAGAATCTAAAAAAAATATAATAAAAATATGTAATAAATGTTTTGAATATCATTAATTGGAACAGATTTGATAAAGGTCCTCCACAGTGACGGCCAACTTGGCAAATGCTCTAAAGCAGTGACCATTCAACCTAAATCAAATCTGTTCCCATAGAGGGGTGAATAATTAATAATAAAACACAAGATGAAATGTAAGTTGTTGAAGATTAATTATCACTAACAGATTCAAAAAGGGAATCCACAGCAATTAGGAAGGAGCAAATTCTTTAAAAACAATGAATTCCTTTTGATTTAAATAGTTTCTTGTATTTACTTAATTATAACATCCTAGTTGTGGGGTGTTAAAAAACAGTATGCAATAGACGATATTAGTGTGACGTCACTTCCTTGTTTAGAAACGTTGATTCCATCCATGATTGGTTACGTGACTAGAAGTAATTCCATACGGAACCAATCACGGATGGAATTAACGTCTCCAAACAAGCAAGTGACGTCATGACTAATGCCGTCTATTTACAAAAATAAATAAATACTTCTTTCATGATACTGTGTCTTACTGCTATTTTTTAAAAAGTGGTTTAAATCAAATATGAATATCAATAACATGGATATTTTGAAAATTAACCCAATACTAAATACTTAAATATAACAATTAAAAATTTTTGGAAATTTGCCCCTCAAAAGAGTGTTTTAGCTCATTTCTGAGACCCTTTAGATTACACCCATAGAGCACCACTCATTGTAAGCGGCCGAATTTTCAAGGTAAAAAGAAGGTATATTGTAATAAATGGCGAAATGTTAAGGGGGTTTTTAGGTTCCTACTCCAGAAAATTTTTTGAATTTTTCCCCTAAAAGTGTCATTTTAACTCATTTTGAGACATATTAGGTTGCATTAAAGAGGACCAATCCTTATAAATCACACAAGTTTGAAGGAAAAACCGTATACTTAATAGATTTCAAAATTTCGAGGGGGTTTGGGGGTCCTCCCCCAGAAAAATTTTGGAAATTTTACCCTTAAAAGTAGGGTTTTGACTCATTTTGAGACCCTTTGGGTTATACCCGAAGAGGATATCGCTCCTTGTGAGACATAATTTTCAAGAAAAATAGCAGTATAAAAATTGATGTCAAAATTTCAGGGGGGGGTTGAACCCCTAACCCCCCCCTTGGATACAGCCCTGTTGTGGGGTGTAAACAAACAGTATGCAATAGACAATATTAGTGTGACGTCACTTGCTTGTTTAGAAACGTTGATTCCATCCGTGATTGGTTACGTGACTGGAAGTAATTCCATACGGAACCAATCACGGATGGAATTAATGTTTATAAACAAGCAAGTGATGTCATGACTAATGTCGTGTATTTACAAAAATAAATAAACACTTCTTTCATGATACTGTGTCTTACTGCTATTCTTTTAAAAGTGGTTTAAATCAAATATGAATATCAATAACATGGATATTTTGAAAATTAACCCAATACTAACTTGAATAAACATCAACAAACAAACCCTGGTTAACCACCCAAATCATGACGCTTGCCAACATTCATTTGAAATTACAAGAAATAACAGGTAGAATAAACAAACTTACCTCATTATTAGAAGAAAATAGAGATGAAAAAAGTTATTTAACAACTTTGGAATCATAATAAAATTACGACCCAACGATAAACCCATTACATCGTATACAGGCCAGGAAGCTAATGCTTAGTCCGCAGTAATTGCTCTTTGATAACTCAAAGTTTAAGGAAGTATAAAAAAATTCAAATTACTTAAACCTTCAAATTGAAATTAAAAACATTCAATCATAAAATTTTCGGCTATTACGATCTCTCTTCAAACTAACATTTTATTTTCCACCCAATAAGCAAGCGTCGTAGGGGTATATGACAATGGCAATGAGAAAATCACATCGCATAAGCTCGCAAATATGCAATCAATGGGTTTGACAACTGATCTTTAGCACTGCTTGCTTCGCTTGGCGATTGAACCCACTTCTGGGTAGGACCCCAAGAACAACTAATGTGTTAAGTAAATAGGATATGGCACATAATTTATGTTTTTAGGTTGTCAGATAAACAAATGGTGCTTTAAAGCAGTGTTCCCCAACCTTTTTACCACCAAGGACCGGTCAACGTTTGATAATTTTACGGCGGCCCGCTGGGGGTGGCATTGATTTTGGTTTCATTTTCAATGTAATGGGATTTTCGGAAGTTTAGAATACGCGAATTTTCAATTCTTTACAAAAAGATGAATCCGACAAAGCGCATTGATATTATTACACTTTTTCTTTATTTTTTTCCGTTTTGCAGAAAAATGTACTGTTTTATGGATTTTCTTTTCATTAACTTATAGTTGTAACAAAAAACTCAGACAACTGTCACCATTACTTCCGGGTTGAACAAGTTCGCCACAAAAAAAGAATAAAAAAAATTATGGATTTCTAATGAAGCGTTTTTATTCAGTTTTCTAGGAAAAATAAGATAGTTCTCATGGTGTGCATGATTTATGTCACTACCTTCAGGCCCCTTTTTAAAATAAATAAAATTTAATGAAACACAGATGTTTTTAATTTGGAGTATAAACCCTAAGAATTTAAATTCATTTTCAATGAAATGGTCGACCCGCAGCCCTGTACCATTTGATCCACGGACCGGCATCGTTCCGCAGACCAGGGGTTGGAGACCACTGCTTTAAAGCACAGATACTACTTGGTGTTCAGCTGTTTTTAGTTCCCCCAATGAATGAAAAGTTCTAATCTTAACGTAGCAAAACCCAATCACAAATTTTTTTAAGGAACTGTTCATAAAAGATTCACCTACATCTAAGGTGACATGAGATAACTTTTAGAAGTTTTAATTTGATTTACTTACTTATGGCCAATGACCAGCAAAATGGTAGATGGAGGTGGAACATAACTTCCTTCAAATTTCAGGAGCATAATATTCATCCTATTGCAGAATCTAAAACAAAACATTATAAAAATATGTAATGAATATGTATCATAAATAGGAACAGATTTGGTATAGGTCCTTCACAGTGACTGCCAATTTGGCGAATGCTCTATAGCAGTGACCATCAGGCGCGGATCCAGCACGCCTCCAAGGAAGGGGCCACTTTTTCAGACTATCACCTTTACCTTTTGAGAAAAATGTCAAAATGTTGGGGATTTTCTAAAAGGTATCACTCAAGATCCCCTTTTGGTACTGCTGGGGGCTATAAGGGTCCTCCCCCAGAAAAAATTTTGAAACTTGACCTGCAAAAGTTGGGTTTTAACTCATTTTGAGTTCTTTTTGAGACTTTTTTCGTACTTATGAGTATGTTTGGGTCCAAGGAGGGGCACTTTCCAGAATGCCACCCCCCTGGATCCACCACTGGTGACCATTCAACCTACATCAAATCTGTTCCCATAAAGGGGTGAATAATTAATATGGTTCTTATCCGTTAAACGAGCGCAAGCAAAAAAATCCCGAAAAAAATTTAGAATGAATTAAGAAATTCTCTGTTCCAACTGTTGCCTACTGCATTTGTTTCGTTTTCACTTGACTGTATTGTCATTCGCTTTGCTTGGCGAGCATTTAGTTCACAATTGGCGACATTTGTGCCCAGCTAACGGATAAGTACCATTAATAATAGAACACGAGATTAAATGTAAGTCGTTGAAGATAAATTATCTCTAAAAGATTCAAAAAGGGAATTTACGGCAATTAGGGAGATTGTCTAAAGAGCTGTAGAGCAGTCGCAAAGTTTGACGACTGTTTAAATTGGCAGTAGCTGTATGCCATGGAGGACCTGTTTTGAATACGTTGCAACTATTCTAGATTCCAACCTTTCTTGTCAGTGATGTCATGAATCCCATTTGAAGGCCAAATTTATAACATTATCATACAAAATGAGTCATTAATGTATTAGTTTTATATGTTCTATTCTCATATTTTTGTTTAAGAATGTAAGTTTCAAAATACTTGGTAATCATTTTAAATACCTACTTTGAATTTGGACTACATAGTGTGATTTTAAAGCAAACACTCAAGTTACGCTGTTTGAAACTTTTTAGTATCAAATCGGTTATTATCAATCTATTTTAGGATAGATAGATTTTCAAAACAATATGCTAACAATGAATGGCAAATGAAATGCCTCACCATTTGTCGACCTAGATTACTACTTCAGTCAAAGGGATGTTATAACTTTATCAAAACATTGAATTATGAAAAGATTACAATAAGCTCATTAGCGCACTAATGACCAAGGCCTACAAAGCTCGCATATTTTTGTGATCAAGGGGTGTTTAAGGTAATGTCCCAGTTAAGTGGTAAAACACATGACCACAGTTTTCATTCCAGATCCTTTGGTTTTCAGTCTGAACCATCTAAGGGGGTGAGAATTTAAACCTAGGTCATGTGGCTTGGTAGAAAAAAAATTCTGCATTGTGGGAGATATATTCACATTAAGTTTACACAAAAGATTTTTAAAGATATCAAGAGTTACCTAATGTGTAGTAAATATATGATATTTACATACACTGTATACAAAAACTAATCAGATTTTGAAAATTTTGAGAAGGAAATTTAAACATAATAGGTCATTAACACAACTACAGAAAGCATAACATGCACCTAATATTAATGTCTCAACTCAAATTTTAAAATAATGTCATTAAAAGCTACGATTAGTATTGGAAACATAGGTCAGGATCTTACAATTTATTTCACAACCCAACTCATTCAAATTCACGTTTTGAACTTACCACCACTCATAGAACTCGGTTGCTTATGAGAGGTAGAAAGAAAAGAAACTTTCAGGAAAAACAACAAAGAAGAGAAATCTCGTCCAAAATACTTTTGCTGAAAACGAATTTAACAACATTAAGGATGTAAACAAATCCACGCAATGATTGGATTGGATTTGTTTACATACATTTTCCGGATTGGGTGCTTGATCAAATTCATGCAATGAACCGGTGATTATAAATTATCCCAATGGAGGTTAAAAGTAAATAAGATAAAAAGTTTTAAAATACTACTCACTTGAGCTTGGGTTTGCCTCCATCTTGAAAGGCGAGAATTCTGTCGCGTCATGCCGAGTGAACATGACGCATGCGCAGAAAGGCATTCTTTTGTTTTCCAATGGTTTCTATGGTTTCCGCAACCCAACCATTTGTTGGGTTTTTGTAATGTCCCAATAACAATAAAAGGAAAAGGTTCGCCGTAAGGTTCCATGCTACTTGGGACACTAGTAGATCTACTAGTGTAGTATCTGTGGTAACCAATTGCAAGCTCAGTTGTAGGTCACGTGTTGGTTCCGTGAAGTCTCGAACCAGATAGGCGGTTAGAGTCCATTAAACAAAAGTCAGTAAATGTATAAAAAGCCAGAGTGATTTAAAGGCACAGCTCAGTGCCTGCTCTTAGCTCATTAATTCAAAGATTGACATTTGTATGTTTTTTTTTCTGAAGAGCGTTATCAAGAATGTGTTTCAAAATGAATCACTCCTTCTCTCAATAATATATCAGCTTGTTTCTTTTTTTACTTTATCCTTATATTCAGTCGCTTCCGCAAGGTTTCTTTTTTTATTGAACAACGGATTTTTCGGCCAATCAGATGCTTTATCAAAACAGCAGACGGATTTCTTCATTTTATATATTAAGATGAAAGTTTATTTTACGAGTAAGAGTTGTAAGACAGTCGAAAAAAATATCATCTGTGGCTCAAAATGAAACTGTCATTGATGCTTCCCCAAAATAACTGGCACTGCAGAGCTTAAAATGTTTGTTCCCTTGGATCATATTACTTTGAAAAGATCATGACTCAGTTTCATAATCCCATCGTAATCTTATTGGGTAAAAGGATCGTATAGCTTTAGATCTTTACTGGTGGAAGTGCTGTTCTTAAAAAATGTATTATCTCTCCATAAAAGTCAAACTTTTCTAAACACCGCGTCTTTATTGTCTTTCTTTTTCATAAAAAAGCTATTGGAGGAGATGTTAGAGGGCATTAGAATATTTTTTTTTAGTTTTCGTTGATTTTTAACCCCCTCCTTTTCCCTTTGTTGCCAAAAATAGGAAAATCGTTATAACTTCTTACCTAAGAAACTGCCAATTAACCCCAACTGTTTTTTGTACAAACACAAACTTATCAGTATTCAATAAACTTGATTGTATTTTATTTAGTTATTTTATTCAAATGTTTTATTACGGTCATTTTTACAGTGTTTTTTGGTACTTTGAGTCTACAAATGACTTTTGTTTTGCCCTAGAGCGTCATGTTTAATGAGAATTTATGTAAAATAAGTGAATACCTCAATATAAATGAAAATAAACAAATAAAGTTAATTTATTATTATTTATTTTTCATGAAAAACATTATATAACTGAATTGGGTTCATTTACCACTCTAAAACCCCTAAAACGTATTATTCATTCAAGTGATGCTCCTTTTACCCTTGTGAGTAGACAAGAATATTTCTTCGAAACATACAGCAAAAATACGTCATTATTGCACTATTTAAATTAAACTACCGCTGGGGAAATTATTTACTATGTTCTACATTCACAATTCTTTGCCTTTTAAAATAAGAAAGTTAAAAATGTACTAAAACTGCAAAAGAATGGTCAAATTTCAAAATAAGTTTGCAATTTGTGAAAATTTTCAATATTGTTTTTCGTTCACACCAAAATACATGGGAATTTGATATAAACTTTTAAACAGCTTTTTAGTTGCAGACCTGATATTGTTATGGACTAAAAATAAATTGGGATCTTATTTTACGAAAATAAAACCAAAATTGTGTGTGTTTTGAAAGACATTTTAAAATCATAATCCCTTCTTAAGGCGTTTTTTTAATATTTGGTATCATTTGAGCTTAGCTTATTTGAGCTTCATAGACAAGATTTTATACTGACTTAAGTTTATTTTCTTGTAACTGTGCTTCGTATTTTCTAAAAATATCTACGAAAAATAGAAATTTTATTCCTAGAAAAATTTCCAGATTTCACAGAACATTTTTGAGCAAAACTCAAATATCGAAACTAACTCCCTAAAAATAATTTGAACAGTTTTCATGCATGTCAAAAATAGGAAAATGCGCGATTCTAAGATCTCTCCCTAAAAGTTTATGATTTTAAGATGTATCTTTTTTCGAGTTTAGAATATTTTTGAAGGTTTTACTTCATGCGTAGAATAAATAGACTCTATATCACGCAAAATTCTCTTTTATAGTCAAAGGAAGAAGGTAAAGAAAAACTTTAAACTGGTTCACACACACCCTTACGACGCACAGTTTAGAAAAGTTATACCCGAGGGACTTTATTTTGAATTTTGGTGGTAGAAGGAGTTATTTTTATAAAGACTAGGGAGCTACCGCCCCCTGCTCGCTATCGCTCCTCAACCCCTGTAAACTGCTTACGCAAGACATTTCGGATCCCTTCGCAATTTTCACAAAACCCAGCTCACTTAATTAAGCTAACTTTATAAAACATTCGAAAAACAATTCCAGAAGAAACAAGAAACATCAACCTGACATCAACCAGCTTCCCAAAAATACTTCATAGGTCATCTTCATGAATAAACACTATCTTAAAAGTTAAGTATCCAACTTATCAATAATTCATAACTTATCAATAATATAATAACTTATCAATTCTTATCAAACTGTTTTCCTTAAAAATAATATCCACCATGTCTATTAAATACTATTGTCAATCAACATTAAGAAAAATAGGGTGCTGCAATGAATATTTTAAATTCAATATTGCACCTAGTAACTCGTCAGTATACCTAGAGTTTTATCATTCATATTTTTGTTTCAACCCAGACATGTTAAACAATATATTTTAAGTCATTGGAAATCATACGAAACAAAACCTAAATGTCACTCTATGCTTACAAACAATTTCGGTTATTAGAATAAAAATTTTAAATTACAGAAAAAATGGGTGAAATTCTAGTATGAAATAGCATATCTGTAAGTTTTAAAAATATGTTGATCAGTTTATAGAAAGGTAATTAATTTGGAAAATACTGTAAGGCACATTTATAAAACGTGAAAAAAATTGTTTCATCGTAAAATTCGGCGACAATTGGTCGTAATGATTGGATGGAAGTTTATAAAAGAAAAATATTAAAAAGTTTTTCTCTGGAAACAGTTCACCAAAAACGTTTTTTAGATTAGAGAGACTAGGGGGCTCTGCCCATCGCTCACCAAACCCTGGAACTGCTTCGCAGTTCTTATAAGATCGCTTCGCTATCTCAGAGAGCAAAGCTTGTTTGTGTTGTTGCAAATCTCCTTTGTTTAGCAACGCTAAACCAGGTCCATGAATTCCATCACTCTCAAAAAGTCTAAAACTAAAATTGGATCCGTCAACAGATCCAGCCTGGACAGTCCCAGGCAATCCAGAATATGGTCAGGAGTGGCCTGATGGTCGGCACACTTCACACAGGCTGGAAAAACCTTTTTTTCCGTTGGAATACGACATTGATCTTAGGTGTCCACTGATAAGCCTGGTGATGGTCGTCTGGTCCCGCCTACCACACTTTTAAGTAATAATGCACCTTCTGATGGGCACTTTCCCTGGTACCAATGGTGAACAGGTGGGATGTTCCAGGAGGACTTTGAATCTCTTTTAGCTCTTGAGAACAGCTCCAAATAAGTTAGAGAATCAGGTGTGTCCAACGGCTCACCAGTACCCTCTTTAGCCAGAACATCTGCTGTCTCGTTCCCGTGTATATCAACGTGGGATGGTATCCACTGGAAGTGCACCTCACGAAATAGATGAAAGATGCTCCAGTTTGTTAATAATTGACATACCAGTACCATCACCCACTTTATGCCAATTAGAAAGGTGCTGAATGGAACTTCGGCTATCAGACAGAATCCAAACTGCAGACGAGCCGGGGGAAGACAGGATTGAACCGAGCCCCACATCAATGGCAATTAGCTCGCTTCTAAATACTGAACACCAGTCTGGATTTCTCCTACTTAATTTTGTTGTACATCCTTGGGATAAATTATAAATTCCACTTCCAGAGCAATTACGTTCATCCTTACTACCGTCTGTATACATTATAATAGAGTCATCAGGGATAAGCTCGTTTGTGTTTCATCTTACCAAAGTTCATGTATGTAAAATTAAGAGAGATTTTAGAGAGATTTCCCATGTTTTCAAATAATTACATTACAGCTAGAATTAAAGTACACTTAGGAAAGTAATGGTTGAATATTTAGTTCTATTTTTGTAATAAAAAGAAAACCTATGTATTTGTACTATAGGATAAAAATAGAAAAATAGAAAAGTTAAAATCTTCTAAGATTGAATTTTAAATTACAATTAATTCCAAAACTCTGACAAAATATCAAAAAATCTCATGAGTAGTTTTTTTATTCTTGAGAAAAAATAGTACTTACCAATGCATTCCCTACATACCTAATGTTTTTAAAAACAAATCTTACAAATTAATGAATGAAAAGTTACATCCTTTTTAACAATGCAAGCTTATGTATCACTTAATTTGATAAAACAAAGCCATGGAAAAATATTCTTTAGTTTATAAAAATCAATAACTTCAGCTAATGGAAACTACTTATTAAAGAAACATTAAAGGCTCTAATTAATTTGCCGTATGGGAAGTTTGCATTATTCCTCAAGAAAGGCATCTGTTATGAAATCAAAATATCGTAAGTAATGCCTTTAAAACAAAAGATTTTGTCTCTTTTTTTAAATAAGGGAAATTTTGTGTGTTTATTTTAATGTAAAGAGAGTTCCATAAAAAGTTTTGAATCATGTTCATTATTAAATTAGATAAAAGAGTGATAATCAATGTGTAGCCGGCAGCCATATTTCCTTCGGGTGATGCTAAGTGAATCTGAATATATTTATCATTTACTTTTTTATGTTCCTTTAAAAGATTGAGAGTTTTTGAAAATTTTCTTTATTTGAAAGTGTGAAAATGTCTAGGAATTTTTCAGGTTTACTTTGGAAATATACATATAAGAACTTAGTAGTAACTTTTTGGAAATAGGTAAATGTTTAGAAAGTTTATCAGAATTCTGGTTAATCTATTAGTATATATAAAAGTATTTTCATTACAGTTTAAACATTATAATTTTTTTAAAGTTAAGTGGAAGCTTTAGCTTATCTAAAATTCTAAAAACAATTGGTAAATTAAGGTATTCTCTACCAGGAGGAGAGTGGGATAATGGGAACAAAAAGTACATTTTTAGCTATTTCTATATACATTTTAAGCAAAAACTAATTTATTCATAAGTTTAGAGTATTCCTGAAATTTTGGTACTCTTTTTAGATGCATTTATCAAAAACTTCCTCCTTTAACCATCGTTCTAAAAATTGTGAAATTATGTTCTTCGTTTTTAAGGTTCTGAATTATCGGTCCATTGTATTATTTAAGAGCCATTAATTATGAACCAACAGCATGAAAATAAGCATCTTCGATGTCAGTTTTACCGATTTCGAAGCGTGTACATAACTGTAAGATCCATCAGACGACTCTCTGGACCTGAAACCCGCCTCTTTTCTCAAATCATCTCCTCGCAGAATGAAGTGCAGCAGAAAAAGAAGCATAAAACCCCCCCTAACAATGCCTCCTCCCAGGGAAGCAACACTTGAAGCGTGCGAGGAAGTATCCGTGCAGAAACTTCCATCACGGCGGGTCTCGTTTAGAGTCAATATCATGGCTGAGTATCCTTTAAAAATTGAAAATTGGAGCCCTTTGGCTGTGGGTTTTTGGGAAACGCCAATCCCGTTCTCTTGAATGATCTCCGCACCGAACGATACATAAAGGGGCTGCCAAAACGCCACGTTTGATCCGCGTTGAAGTTATGAATAGATTTTTCTACTTCGTTCATGCTTTGATTGGCGAGAGAAATCTTATTTTTGCAGTGGGGATTGGGTTTGGGACATTTGGGGCTGTTTTCTGAAAGACAAACACGTAGTAGAAACGAGAACGGTACGGAAAAACCTCTCGTACGAGCGGTAACTCCGTCCGCCATTCCGAGATTCGAATCCATGCGGATTACTTTTACACTTTTTGTGGTCCGTTAAATTTTTCCAAAAAATCTAGAACAGCTACTAATTACCAAAAAGAAAGTCCCCAGATATCAGAAAATTACGAAAGTAATGGACGTCTAGTGTTTGCATGAATAGAGCATTTTCAATCACATGACTCGGACCTAACAACGGCCTTAGCAACAAAAAGGTTACAGTTTTTTGCCCTACAGAGGTTAACAGTTACAGAAAATGACTAGCCGTGGAATTCTTCTATGGGAGCATTTACAATCACGTGATCCCATTCCTAAAAACCGCCTTAGAGACAGATAAACAGCGGCCTTAGCAACAGTTAAAAGCCCTACAGAAGGTACACAGTTAAAAGAAAAATAACTGGTTGCGACGTCACCTGAAAACACTCTATTTGTATTATCAGTGCATAATTACTTGTAAGGCTTTGTGACAGGTGGAGCCCTTAGCGCACGGGAGAGGAAACGGGAGCTGTAGAGTTACCGTCTCAAATCACTCGGAATTTTTAATTTTTGTAATTTTGCATCAAATAACAGTGATTGAGACTAATGATACTTGTTTAAGCGCTAGTTTTGAGTTCTGAATACAAATGTTTCATTTAATTAGAAAATATCAAAATTTGATTCAAAATTCAAAATATCGAAACCGATTTTTGTCATGTATGGCCAAATTTCGTTTACTTCTAGTTGCAGATACGTAAACGTGATTTATTTTGTATGATCTGTACTACACTCTAGGGATCTTGCAGTAGAATGCATCTCTAAATGAATGCATGCTAAATTTAGGTTGGTTTGGTTTTTTGGTTACATATATTTTCCGGTATGTGTGCCTGATCTCAAGGATCCGCTTATACACCTTCGTCAAGCAAGACAGACACAACAGAATCTCCACTGGCACAAAGAAGGAAAATACACCCAGGGGCGAGGTGAGAATCGAACTCACGACGGGGCAGTGCGCAGACTGCTGGCGTGAAAGGCAGAGGAGCAAACCGAACAGGCCATCCCGTCCCCCTGCTAAATTTAAAAGTGCAGTAAGAATCTTACAGTAGACAGTTAACATTGAGCAGTTATTATTTACTTCCACTGACCTTCCACCTCTCAACTCATCTCAATTTTTTTCAGAGAAATTTCTGTTGGGTGTTTGATTTGAATACGCATTAACTTGATAGGTATACTCGACAGCCCAACGTGTCCTGAACCCTATGCGGAAGGAAAAACTGCGTAATCACGAAGCCTGTTGGATTGCTACGAGGAGTTTCGGTACGCAAATCGAGGTAAAAAGACGCTATATGTACATGGGTTTAACAAACTAATATTTATTTTTAAATTGACGATCTTAATTTCACTCAAAATTCGGTTTGTTTTGTTTCTGCCGGGTCAACTGACGTTGCAGTCTTATTTAGTGATATGTTTTTATTATAATGGCGGCTGAACTTCTCGCCTATCTTTATTGAATTTGTTGCGTGTGGAAAAGATGCACAATCATAAACATATACGTTCGTTCAATTACCCTTAAGGGTAAGTATTCGTTGAATTAGTGTTAGATACTGATATTAATACTTATAGTGCTTAAGCCTTAACTGCTGTGTCAAAAATGGTCATGTACCTATACTGTGGAGGGATCTCTCGAACCTCGCTGACTAAAAATCGTTTTAAGTTGATTACAATAATAATGTAAAGAAAGGTTCTCTAACTAATTAGTATTTATACATCTTAAATTGAGATTATTCAATTCTTAATGCGTTTTGCATTTTATATTGTACATTTTAGTCTCAGTGTCTACCGTATGTGACTCGCAAATCACACCCCTGTCCTACTACTTTGTCCCACTAATTATCAATAGTATCATTTAATCAATAATAGGCTGGGTCGAAAAAAAACAAATTTTCGAAATTTAAAAACATAGGGGTCTCAAAAGTTGCGTCTTGGCTCGCTGATAACTGGAAAAATAATAAAAAAATTCCTAAAAATATCCCTGAAGAGCGCATCGGGCCTAAAGTTTGAGAAAACTGACAAAAAACACCACGCTATGGAAAAATTCCCCAAATTTAAAAATTACGTTTAAAAACTTCAAACTAGGTGGAAGTATATCCTTTTAGATGCTTAAAGTGAAATAATATAATAATATAATATAATAATAATAATATAATCCGGGGCTGTAGGCCCAAACTTGTAGAATTTCTCTAGAAAATCGAAGATTTTGGCATTCACTAAAGAAGGCAATATTGAATTCAAAGTCTTACAAATGCCTTTTTATTGATGAACGTCCTTCATACATTACTTATCTTTCATTTGTATTGTTATTATAAGCATATTTAAAAAAAAATTAGAATTTTATAAAAACTAAGTATACTAAAGAAATTATGTTAAGTTATGCTTTGTTTTTCTATATTTTATACAATTATTACAAAATTTACTGTCTTATAATTCTGTTAATCAGCCTTGAAGTGAAAATTAGTCTTAGAGTCAAAATTTGGCCCGAAAGATCTTGACAATAATGTTGCATATCCTTCCCTATTATCCTTGCCACATAATTTATTAGCAGACTCAGTCACGAGCTTTACATATCGTTCGACAGCTTGGATGTGGCAAGGATAGTTAAGAAAATCAAATTGTGGTACATTAATTTGGTTCATATTAAATGATATGTCCTCAGTAGTTAAGTTTTCCAAGATGGATGGTCCATCATCATTCACGGGGGAAATTGGCAAACAACTACATACTTGGATGTGAAAAGTTACCTGTTGTAAATTTCAAAGCAATTAATTAGGAATGTAGAAATCCGAGTATCAAAAAGTGATTTCAGCAAAGATCATAAGTACCTTCTCTACATGCTGAAGACATTTGGTCCTTTAAGACACCCGCGATGGCTAACATGTGCCAAAACCGCATTTTGAGGTTGTACGTGTCTCAAAGTACACCCAGAAAAATCTAAAAATGCTCGTAAATTATATTTTAAACACATATGCTCCTGTGGGGTTTAACATTATAATGTATAGCTCTGTTAAGTATGGTCCAAAGCAAGTGTTTGAAGTCATAAAAACAACGGGATATTTACCGAAAAAGGTTAAAACCATTGTTGATCCTGTGATACAGAGAAATGCTTATTTTTGTCATCCAGAAAATTTGTTATTAGCAATGATAGTTGATGAGAGACACAGGAAATTAGAGAGTTAGGTTATAAAAGAATACTATAGAAGCTAAAAATAAGAATGAATCAAAGGAGGTTCGTACTTTAATACCTCCTGCCATTAATTTTGATGCTACTGACTATGTTGATGTCATTCAGTGGAACGGCATACTCTCTCCCCCACCCATCTCGGAAAACTTAACTACTGAGGAAATATCATGTAATATGAACAAATTAATGTACCACAATTTGATTTTCTTAACTATCCTTTGCCACGCCCAAGCTGTCGAACGATGTGTGTGTAAAGCTCGTGACTGAGTCTGCTAATAAAGTATGTGGCAAGGATAATAGGGAAGGATATGCAACATTATTGTCAAGATCTTCCGGGCCAAATTTTGACTCTAAAAATAATTTTCACTTCAAGGCTGATTAACAGAATTATAAGACAGTAATTTTTGTAACTATTATATAAAATATAGAGAAACAAAGCATAAATTAACATAATTTCTTTAGTATACTTAGTTTTTATAAAATTCTATTTTTTTTTTAAAATATGCTTATAATAACAATACAAATGAAAGATAAAGTAATATATGAAGGACGTTCATCAATAAAAAGGCATTTGTAAGACTTTGAATTCAATATTGCCTTCTTTAGTGAATGCCAAAATCTTCGATTTTCTAGAGAAAATAAAGCATCTAAAAGGATATACTTCCACCTAGTTTGAAGTTTTTAAACGTAATTTTTAAATTTGGGGAATTTTTCCATTGCAAGGTGTTTTTTGTCAGTTTTCTCAAACTTTAGGCCCGATGCGCTCTTCAGGGATATTTTTAGGAATTTTTTTATTATTTTTCCAGTTATCAGCGAGCCAAGACGCAACTTTTGAGACCCCTATGTTTTTGAATTTCGAAAATTTGTTTTTTTCGACTCAGCCTAATCAATAATTTTAGACATTTTGGTATTACTTTCTGAATTACCTATACGAAAATTCAATAAAAAGGATAGCACAGAAGCTGTGAAGGAATCTTAAATCATCGAATAAGAGATGCGAATATTTGTGTTAAATCAGAAAATGATCGAAGTGGCAAAACAGTTCTTGGAATGTAGCTTGGCTTAGAAGCACTAGGAAGACACTGATAAGGGCGGATCATTACAAGGGGTAGAAAAAACCCATCGAAGTTTACTCTGGGTTCGTGAAACGTATGGCAGCAGTTAAGGGTTAATTTGTATCTTGATAAATAAAACTATTATTCAAACTTAAAATTAGAGAACAATATTTTGAAGGAGCAGTTAACCACAATGGTTAATCTTATTAGCCTGCAAAATATCAGGATTCTGGTGCTTCTCTTTTTTGAAACTAAGCCTTGATTTCTGATATTGTCTGAATATGTTTGTGAGTGAAATTATTTTCTGTATTATTAAGTGTGAATCTGGAAAACATGATTATTTCTGACTGATAATTTCGGATCAGCTGGAATAAGAGTCCTCCATTTGGCGACAGCGTAACGGTCGCCAAGTTGGTAATCCGATCGGCAGCCAACCTCTCTCCCACTGCTAACCTTGCGATCGGCCGTGGAATCGTAGGTCTCTCGTGCTGGCCGCCATGTTTAGTCACCGCTGAACCGATAGTTCAGCATTTACTTGCGTTTTGTTTTTAAAAAACTTTACTTTAAATATTTAGTTTAAAATTAATACATTTCATCATTTTTAATTAAGATACTATTTTTAAACTTGATTACAGCCCGTTTTAGTCTTTCTTTTTTGTTTTAATTATCCGGAATAGTTCAGATCATGCGCAGTAGCATTATATTAACTTAAGCATAGTATAAATGACAAACTACGTACTTACTAAGAACGCAATAGTTACTTTAAAATAAATGCATTTCATCATTTTTAATTAATATGCTTTTTTTAAAACTTATTTCAGCCCGTTTTAGACTTTCTTTTTGTTTTAATTATCCCGGAACGGAATAGTATGTCATGCGCAGTAGCGTTAGTAAATAAATCTAGAGAAGGCATTTTGAAGAGATCTTCAAAAGCCGGTTTTGAGAGTGCAACAGAAAAGTTTCTTAAAACTGAATATAATTCTAAAATTGAATTATAATGGGTGAGTGAAGAATTATTTTTCCTTAAAAGAGTGATTAAACTGTTCTAATGTGTTTGCAAATCTATTTTCGTGTTGATTCAAATTATATAGATGTCGCCCCGCTATCGTGCTTTCTATGCTCTTCTGTGTGTATGAATTTCAGTTTTTAAAATTGTTAAAGTATCGTATAGAATAGGATTTTACCTAATATTTATTGTTTCAGCTTGTTAAACTTGCTTTATGGGTTTTTTTCTTCGAAAATTGGGTTTAGTGTTTTCGATAGTCGAGCTGTGGGTAAACATGGCGGCTGGGTTTTCAGCCGGCGCCAAGTTGGCGCCGGCTGAAAACAGTCGCCAAATGGAGGACTCTTAATCCAGCTGATCCATAATTTCAATCATCGGTTTACAATTTAGGAAGTGGGGATGAATGAAACTATTATTCAAACTTAAAATTAGAGAACAATATTTTGAAGGAGCAGTTAACCACAATGGTTAATCTTATTAGCCTGCAAAATATCAGGATTCTGGTGCTTCTCTTTTTTGAAACTAAGCCTTGATTTCTGATATTGTCTGAATATGTTTGTGAGTGAAATTATTTTCTGTATTATTAAGTGTGAATCTGGAAAACATGATTATTTCTGACTGATAATTTCAATCATCGTTTTACAATTTAGGGAGTGGGGATGAATGAAACTATTATTCAAACTTAAAATTAGAGAACAATATTTTGAAGGAGCAGTTAACCACAATGGTTAATCTTATTAGCCTGCAAAATATCAGGATTCTGGTGCTTCTCTTTTTTGAAACTAAGCCTTGATTTCTGATATTGTCTGAATATGTTTGTGAGTGAAATTATTTTCTGTATTATTAAGTGTGAATCTGGAAAACATGATTATTTCTGGCTGATCAAGATACCACTTTTATCCTGACTCTGAGTAGCTCAGTTATTATCTGGCCTTCTGACATGATTGAAAACCAGGTTTCCTGACATTAGTGCTCAATGTTAAAGCTATGAATTGGAGCTCATTAACTTAATCTTAAAAGTCAATTTGACTAGTGAATTTAGTATTTTAAACCTTTATTCATGCTTAATAACCTTCTTTTTTAAACATAAGTTTAGAGAGAAGTTATTACCTGGAAGAACTCGCCCTGTAGAAAAGTTCGTGGAGGTAACTGAGTTTTAT
The DNA here is from genome assembly GCA_963680715.1 of Tetragnatha montana. Taxonomy (NCBI): domain Eukaryota; kingdom Metazoa; phylum Arthropoda; class Arachnida; order Araneae; family Tetragnathidae; genus Tetragnatha; species Tetragnatha montana. The sequence goes on along the minus strand of OY796676.1, from coordinate 56,264,466 downwards.
GTCTCAATAAGGTGAGAAATATAGATCCTGTTAGGTGCTATCCTATTCCTACCTTTGGAGGCTTTTTTTTAATATTTGAAAAAAGTATTTAAAATGAGATTTATATGATTAAATACATCTAGAAACTGGATTAAATATAAAATTTAATTGTAATTTTTTTTTTTAAATATTTTTTGGCCCCATTTGTGCATAAAATTAGCATTATATGTATTGCACAAAATGTCAAACTTTGAATGAAAATATCATCAATCTGTAAATTTTATTAGACAGATAAAACCTTTTTTAGGACAATTCTCAAAAGTGTCACTGAACTTTTTAATATTATAGCACTGTTTTGAACTAACAACGAATCAAAATCACCAAATTTTATAACTATTTATAATTAAATCATCTTTATAAAAAAATGTAATTGATTTTAATACACAGGAATAGTCCAGCTACTATTATATTAAACCTATTTATAACTATTGGTACAAAATTTATAGTTATTTGGACCATTACTTTTTGAGATATGAGAATTTGCGGTAGAATAAAATGTTAAAACGTGTTTTTTAGAAAAGGCAAAAACAAGTTGTCCCATCCAGGTTTAAAAAGCAGCACCTAGTTAATTTTTCAAATAACTATATCTTTAGTTCTGTAATAATTGGGAACAAAATTCAAACAGATTCAGAAAGCTAAGAAATCATACTTGAATTCAACAATAGATTTGAAAAATCGATATTTTGACCCAAAATGTCGATATTAAGGGTAGGATAGCACCTTAATCAGATAATAAAGTTCGTTTGAAACTTCTATCTACAACTAACAATGTATTATTGATAAATTGATAGAAAACAATAGTACAATTTTGGACACTAAAAGTCGAAACAAAAAATACCTTAAAGAACTAAGTGTTTGCAAAGTAATGGTAGAGAAAAAGTACAATAGGAAAATAATTGTTATAAGGGGATGAATTCAGTATTAGTAATTAGTAGCTTGGCCATAAGGATAAGGAATTACTGAAAGTTGAAGTGTAATTTTAATTCTTCCGTAAACTTACGTTTCTTACGCCATAAAATAATAATCAAACTAAACCGTAAACTCCTCAGGCTGACGTCAATTAAATACAGTATTGTGAAGTTACTAATTCCATTTCTGTTTTAGAAATTCTAAGATGTATGGGATGAAAAATTCTTATAATTATGGTTGAATTTATTTCTTCTGAAAATCAAGTGTAAAGCTAATTAATTTTTTCCATAAATTAAACGTCTCGCTTTTTAAAACTAATATTTATCGCCAAATTATTTGAGGTAAAATCATTTTTAGATTTATAAAATGAGCCAAGTGTTATGAAGCTACGTTTCATCGCCTATTTCAAATACTTAAATTCTATTTTAAACAGTTTTGCGTTTTTTAACTCAAACCAACAATGATTTACTAAATTTAAAGCTCTTCCTCAGTAAAATAAAATTCTTAGTTTCTATAAAGTATTCGTAAAATGTTAAATTATTTCCAGAGCCTAAATATAACAAAGAATTATAAGTGATGAGGTAATTATTAAAATCTCCATAAACTTGGTTAAAAAGTTTCAATAGTAAAAATCTAAATTGAAAGGACAAAACTCAGTTTATTATTTTCTATTTCATAGGTATTTAAAGATTTAACTAAATCGTACAGTTTATTTATAAATTCTAACTGATATTTTTCCTCCTTACAGATTTTGTTTCAACATGATAGTTGCACCTAACTTAGCAGAATGTCCAGTCGTTTCGTTAAGCAAAGACTTGTTGCCCGTCTATTGGTATGTTAATGTTAGTGCCTGCACCGGACACTCGATGTAATTAGATAGTAGTTCTGGCAAGCAAAGACTCATGTAACTGCCGGTTTATTGGTATGTGTGGAAAATGTGCCTGAACCGGACACTCGTTGATGTAACCTAGATTTTTCTGTAACCCAACCTTTGTTGCTCAATAAAGTAATGTGTCTGAAGTGGGTCTCTTTTTTTTTTCAAGTGACATGAAAGTTGCTACTCGGTTCACGCCGCTCACAATGAGGATGCGCGTGGACTTAGTATATAGGGCGCGCAGATACACTTAGAGCGCATGCGCGAACCAAGGAGTTTCAGCCAACAGGGCAGCCAAGGAGTAAGGGGCTCTCAGGGGAAAGGTAGAAGCAAGCAAGATAGGAAATCCAAAAGCTAACTTTGGACTTGGTTGAAAAGATCAAGTAGGAGTTTGAGGTTGGTTGACAATTCAAAGATGGCTTTGAATTTTCCCACGTCCAAGAATGGAGTAAGAACTTGAGTTCTATTTCAATTCTTGAGCTCGGAAATTTCAAAGTCCAAAAGTCAAATAGGAACTTAGGATTTTAATCTCAAGTTCCTATTTGACTTTTGGACTTTGAAATTTCCGAGCTCAAGAATTAAAATAGAACTTAAGTTATTATTCCGTTCTTGGACTTGGGAAATGCAAAGCCATCTATGAATTGTCAACCAACCTCAAACTCCTACTTGATCTTTTCAACCAAGTCCAAAGTTAGCTTTTGGATTTCCTATCTTGCTTGCTTCTACCTTTCCCCTGAGAGCCCCTTACTCCTTGGCTACCCTGTTGGCTGAAACTCCTTGGTTCGCGCATGCGCTCTAAGTGTATCTGCGCGCCCCATATATACTAAGTCCACGCGCATCCTCATTGTGAGCGGCGTGAACCGAGTAGCAGCAACTCGAGAAAATGAACACAAATATGAACACCATAAATTGAAGACATCAATCTTTATTGAAACCTTCTATGGACAAGAAATACAATTCTTACAAAGCATTCACAGAATTTCGAGGTGATCCAATTCGGAAGTAACAAACACAATATATGAGTGCAATCAATCTTAACTCACTTGGCACTCATGTCAATAACTGGAAAAGAAAACGCAGACAAACTGGCAAAGGAGGCTAGAAATCTCAACAGTATATCAACATTAATAGTACCTTATTGCATGCAAATGTCGTGGCTAAGTTCAAAATAAAAGAGCAGCACATTCCAATAGAACACCTGCTCTGTAACACCAGAAGGGAACGCCTTTTAACAGACTATTGTTAGACTAAGGACATAACATTACAAGGGAGTACGAAATCAGTCAGTTCAGGTAAAATGCACATCTTTGACCACAACAACTGGGTACTTGACGACTTATCCTCCACCGAATAGGCTCTAGTCTTTTGGACAGGAATTCTAGACTTAAATCTTGCAGTTTTACTTATCCACAGTCACTTCGTTTTTCAGCGTCTGAAAGAAATAATATTAAGAGCCATGAAAGCAGTGCAATTGGATTCTGTAAAAGTAAAAAAAAAATATGTACTGATTATATTTACCTGTAATGGTAAGATCTTCATCTGCTTGATCTATAAGTTACACCAGATTACTTAAACGTCCATCTTATCGCATGAAGCTGAAGGAGAATCCGATACTTTCAAGAAATCTTCGACTTCAGAGCTTGGAATTCAATCAGTCCATCTTAACTCACTTAGTCCGGTGAACAAAATCTGGCAATTAGACGATTTTATCTTCAGATGAATCGCCGAATAGGCTCTGATATAGGTCTTTTGCACAGGGATTCAGTAGACTTCATTACTCTCGAAGTTGTTCATAGTCACAGTTCCTTTCTGAGTCCAGTCTCCGTGAGGCACAAACAGGTCTTTTTCAAATTCTAAAAGAAAAATATTGAGAATCATGCACCAGTAAGTCACAAATGCGCTTTGAAAGTGGTAGAATTTTCAAGGAAAAAAGCAGTTTTAAATGAAGTGAAAATTTTGAGGGGAGGGATTGGGGGTCCTCCCCCAGAAATTTTTTCAAAATTTTACAAAAAGTAGTGTTTTAATCCATTTTGAGACCCTTTGGGTTACACTTCGAAGAGGAATTCTCCTTGTAAGTTGGAGAATTTTCAAGGAAACTGTATAAAAATTGATGTCAACATTTTTTTTTGGGGGGGGGGAGGGGTTAAATCCTAAAATGCTACATGAGTGCGTCCTAATGACTCATAATGCGAAATAACGTTCACTTTCTTATGCGAAAGATGAGCTTGTTTTTACGAGCACATTGAGTCTATATCTGGTTAAATTTCTGACTATTTCAGAGCAACGCAAATTAGAAATTTTCAAAAAAAAAAAAAAAGCATTCATTTAAAAAATTTAGAGCACAGTTTGGGAACCCCTGATCTAAACGTTGCCGGGGGGTTGAAACCAATGAGCAATAATAGTACCAACCACCCTTCGGACAAATCTATATTAAATTTAATGTTTTCTATAACCTACTCAACCACCAATAAAGACCCTGCATGAAAGCTTTTATTCGTTGAGATATTTCAAAAGATGTTGCGATACAAACCAAGTACAGTCGACTGCGCTTATTGTGATCACGGTTAATGTTATCAATCGGTTGTTATCGAAATGGACAGGTCCCGATCACTCCTATTTAACGTATCGCCAAATGTATCGTTTTATGTGATCAATATATCGCTTAATGTTATCAAAGTCTAGTGAAATCTCCTAAAAATTTCTTTTTTCCCAGTTTAAAAGCCAATTTTAATACATAAACATACAAAATGAGTCATTAATTTATTAGTTTTATAAGTTCCACTCTCGTATGTTTCTTTAAGACAGTATACCAAATACTTACTAGGTAATCGTTTTAAATACTTCAAATAGGACTGCTACATAGTTGTGATTTTAAAGCTAACACTCGAGTTTCGCTGTTTGAAACATTCTAGTATCAAATCGCTTATTATTATCAATCGGATATTGTTATCATTCTACTCTTGCACAAATGGGATCACATTAAGCGGAGTCGACTGTATTTCTCTCAACTCTGATTTCATTTTTATTTTATACAATGGAAGCTCTTATAGCGTAATTAATCCGTACCGAGTTTTTTGTCGCTATACAGTACCAAAATTTGGTCAAAATTTCGAATTTGAGATTTTGCCATAAAAATGAAGAAACTACCCTTAGAATTATTCTTACTAAGTTTCATAATGATATGAGGGTTTTAAGTTTAAAAAATTTGAGGTTTTCTGACCCGAATATAGGCTTACTGAAGCATAATTTTCAACCTTTAAATGGGTTTTTCTCAAAACAAGGTTTTTATGGTTTAAAACCCTAAGGCTTTTTTTCTAATTGTCCAAATCACTCAAAACTGGGTAGTCATTATCAGTAATGTATGTTAAACACCTCTGTGTATGGATTTTAAAATATATTTATTAGAAAATTTTTTACAAAGCAAGAAAGTAGAAACTTAGCATATTTTTTGGAAAAAAATGTCAAATTTCAGATTTTCTTTTATTTTTCCGAAACCCTTGCAGATATTTAAATTTCCATACGCAGAGACAACAATATAAGTTTGATTTATGTTGAGAAAAAATATCAAGTGAAAAGAGTGTATATTAAGGGAGGAGTAGCATTTTGAAGTTAGGCTAATTTTGACCACTTTTTTGAAGTTTTTTTTAAATTTTTGAAATAAATAAATTTTGGAATTTGCTTTTTGTGCTAAATATGAATTAGTATGAAGTTAATACATAATTTAACACCTAAAAAGATAATAAAATCCTGTTAATAAATAAAAATATTTTTTTGGTACTGAGTCCCCATAAGAGCAAACTTCGAGTGATACACTCGAGTGTAGAATATCACTCGTTTAAAAGCAATAAACTCGTTAAGCTAAACTATCAATTTTGATGCTTTATGGGAAGGTGGACTCGATTCCCTCAATGATGTATTTTTAGTAGAATAATTTATAAAGTCTGGAGGAAATCTCAACCTGAAAACGATATCATTGGGATTTAGAACACAGTTCGAATCATCCAATTGATCTTTCCTCACTTTAAACAGTTATTTCTTATTTTATGAAGTCTTGATACTTCCAATTTCATGTTATATTACCTTATTTTTTGCTTTTATTTTAATTTATATAAAGTTTAAGATCAATATTTTACAGAATATAAATATTTGCTTTTTAAATTTTGATTTTGATATTAATTTATTGCATAGCTTAGCTTCCTTAGAAAGGTCTGATACTTAACAAAATGTATTACATCAATTTCACCTGCATCTGCATGCAAATTGAAAAATTTATGTCTTAAATATAAGTCAAAAAAATGGAAATAAAGAAAGATAAATGAATACGAATAAATTTAAAGTCTAAAATCAACAAGGACATTAGGTAGCGAAAGGTTTCGTTTGGGATTGTAGCCGGTTACCCCGGGCGAAAGCAAGCGAGAAGAAGATGCGATCGTTACTTGGTGCTGTTTGTCATACTCTGATATTTGTTTATTGGCTAATTCTTGTGTGACGCACACAAACCGATCCAGAAAAGTATTCGATAAGCTGAATCGATTCGAAGATTAGTCTTTATAAGAGCACAAAAGTGCTCTTATAGAGACTAATTTTTGGGTCTTTATAAGAGAGTATTTTTATAAGAGCAGGTCGCTATAAGAGCTTCCACTGTACTCGAGTCTGGCCAAGGGACAATTGTAACTTTCACTCTAAATTTCGCAGGAAGTTATCTTTTCAAGCAAAAGATTCATGCCGGAATCGAACCATTGTATCTCTTTCTGCCCAGATATTCGAGGGTTTTTTTTGCTAATTTCTCCCCGTTATTTTCACCCCTTGAACCCGACATGCGAACCCCAAACCTAAACCGATTCTTGTTCATCTAGATGTACCCTATATCCCCTAGAAGTTCTGAAGCGTTTATCTGAAACACCCTGTATATACAGCAAGGGCGATAACATTCCTTCGAAGACAACCTCATATGGGGACATCCATAAATTACGTGGGTCAAAAGGGGGGAGGGGGGTCCAGGAAAATCGCACCAAGTCTCACCAGGGGGGAGGGGGGAGTCAATTAAAATTAATATTTTTTAGCACAAGTTCAGAAAAAATGCTCAGATTAGTCAAAACAGCAAATCATTAGCCAGTCAGTCGTGAAAATTACAAGTTAGAACCATGTTTTTGATTTCAACGTGTTTTTGTATCAAAATTTTGCAATCTGGATTGTAATTTTTATGCCGATAAAACAAAACTAGTGGTTGAGAAAATCTCACGTGGGGGGGGAGGGATGATCCAGCAAAATCTCACTAAATCTCACCAAAGGGGGATGGGGGGTCCAGATTTTGGAAAAAAACACCTCACGTAATTTATGGATGTCCCCTATCGGTCACCAATTGTGTCCCAACAATATTACGAATAATCAAGCCAGGTTCCAACAATATGAAGATATACTTAATCGGGACTTGAAAGAAGGGTTCTAGGGAGTAATTAATATTTAACACACAGAAAATGAACAGTTTGATACCTGGGATTTGAGAAACAACTCCTTCGACTTGTAATTCAACTACCTCAAAAGTTGATTCAGGCTATTTTTAGCTCTCCGTAACATTAAAAAGAAACAACTGCATTGGAGTCGTCTAGTTTCAAAACCAGATAAGTCACTTTTTCCTAATTTTTCAGGAACAAAAAACTAAATATTCAAACAAATTATGCACTTACAAAACCCTTATTTTTTATTTAAGATGGTAGGAGATTGTTACATTATCAACATGTATTAGCTTATAGATTTAGTTGGAGCACTTTTCAGCATAAAAGTTTTAAAACACTGTGTTTTGTCACAAAAATATAGATTTCCCTCAAAATTAGTGTTAGTCATGAAACATTAGATCTATGTTTTTTTAAAGCTTAAAACTTGGCTATTTGCTAGATCTGTATTTGTATCATCAAAGCATAACAAACTGAAAAAATTGATCTATCTGGTTTTCAAACTAGACGACTCACTTTAGATCATTTATGAATAAATTTGTACATTCGATTTCGGAAGTTTATCTCATATTTTACCTTGAGGGGAGGGTTTAGTTTGTCTCTTCGGGAAATCAAAATCTTGCAGTCCAATTGCTGTCAACGGGAAACATGGGTACTGATGGAGAAAATAGTCGTTAACTTCTCTAGTACCTATAATCAGATCCTGCATCTTTACAGCTATAAGAAACAGAACTTCAGATACTATTGTCCAAATATCAAAATGCAGGTCCGTAGGGATGATATCGTTAACACCAAGCCAAAAACGCGAATCTGTAGTTTTGGTCATTTTGACCTAAATGCATATTTTGAGTCAGCAGGTGACTGTCTGCACCTTGGACACATAAGGCCAGAGAAGCTCGAAATTTCAAGTGACGTTCTGCCTACGCGTCATCATGGCTTTTTGTACAACAGCGCAACTCCAGTCTGAAATCTGGCAATCTCCCTTATTCAGACTGGAGTTGCGCTGCTGTCCGTCCAAAAAGCCATGATGACGCGAAATAGTAGGCATAATATACTTCTCTGGCCTTAAGTGTCCAGATGGTCATGTTCTGAAGCCCTACAAAACAACACAACATTGAAGCAATGTGGAAAGAGTGAAATTTTGCGTTATTTTTTAAATCCACACCCAAAAAAAATCCCTAAAACCTTTTAAATATTATTTTTTAATTAAAACTAATAATTTTTTTCAAATAACTTTTTAGAAAAGTCAACTATTTTGAAAACTTTAAAACAAAGGGGGTTTTTTTTTGGTTTTATCAATACGTTTCCCTGGTGAAACGTGGTTTCACGCTTCACCCAGTGAGAAGCCGAGTATGAGATTTACTTAAAATAGAATAAATTACTTACACACGCTACAGAATGTTTTTACAATTAGTAAATTAAAATTAAATATATAATAAGTTAAAATACTTAATCAGCTAGAATAGAAGATTTTTTATAAAAACCGGAACCTTATTTTAAATTCGAATAAATCTCATAGCATTACTTTCACTATACTATACTCGACAGCAAAGTTTCCTGAACCCAGTACGTCACTATGCGGAAGGAGAAAATGAATAAACACAAAGCCTGTTGGGTTGCTAGGAGGAGTTTCAGTACGCAAATCGTGATAAAAAAGACTATTTATACATGAGTTTATTTAACCACAATGGGTATAGTATCTAGTAAGCCGTAGTTTAACAAATTAATCCTATTTTTAAATTGAAGTTTTTCATTTCACTCAAAATTCAGACACAGCGATGGGAAATACTCTGTTATAGTCAGTTCATTTATAATTGGCGCCTGAAACAGAATCAAAAACACTCAATAATGCTTCATAACGGTCATCACACAACTACAGTGACCGACTTTTTTTTTTACAGTATTTTAACTACTTCTGTTTCGGCTGCCTTGTCATTGCAGAAGAAAATGCTTTCGATGATAATTACAATAGTAACTGCTTCTAATACATTTCGTCTCAGGCGCCAGTTCTAAATGAACAGACTATAGTGACGTCATAGGATCAACTAACGTTGCTGTCTAGATAGGAAATCTAATGTATTTGATTATAATATTTAAAAAAAATAAGTGACAGATATATAGTTTCTAAACAAAATATGTTTCACTGCAAGAATCGGATACAAAGGATATTTCAAACTTACCCCACGCTCTAATATGCTTCTAGTACCTACATCTTTTGACACTATCCTTGATTTTACTTTGCCAGCATCGGTAGAGTTCATCCCATCAACACCACGTGGGAAACTCTCCCACGTGGGAAACCTAAACTAAAACATGTAAAACAAACATGAATACCAATAGGAAGCAACATCCATACAATATAGTGTGCTGTCCTTTAAAAACAACCCACTCCAAATTGTACCCTAAAAACAACCCATTGAGATTTTTTAATTAAATAATTAAAATAATTTTACCATCTCATATACCCTGTCTTTCTATGCCCTTTAGAGTGTCAGGGGTGTAAAAACTGGTCAAAGAACGGTTTATTTACTTATTTTTTAAACAAGCTGAGAAAATGTAGATTTTTGACAAAAAATGTGCTTCAGATTTACAGATTTTGTAAAAATGCATGTTACAAAGACTTTAGAGCATTTTTCGCGCGTTTTTATGTTATCCCATTACTATGAGAATAAAATATTAAAGTTTTAGCTCAGTCGACCAAATAGAGTCCTTCTAGGAAAAAGTGGGTTTTTTTCAAATTCTTACTTAATTGACTGCCAATTTGTAATGGATAGTTGGAATTAAAAATGCCTAGCACTAAAATGTTAGGGAGGATGAGCCGCTAGTACAGTTTTTTGTTCGATTTAATTATCCTTTTTATTAAGCTTTTGAAGAAAATATGAAACAGTGGGTTGTTTTTAAAGGACAGCACTATATATTTCTCATCCTATTCACTCACCAAATCCCATTCAACTGAAACGCAGAATTCCCACACACAAACACCGTTGTTGTTTACTTTGCATTTAAGTCCCTTCGAGGACGTATTATTAGGTAGTATTACAGTGGCTAGAAGGGTATGGTGTCTTTATCACCATATAGAACCGCGAACAAATTTCTGTTTCCGAAAAGGAGGAAACCACCAGAAGGCAATGGGTTCCCGCCGTCGCGGGTTTACTATCGATTTTACATTAAAATCGCATTGTGAGTTCGAATACGAGTGAGTTCGGAAACATTAATACTTTGATAGAGGTTTAAGCATTTAATTGTTTTTTATCTAGACAAGTAAATAATTTAAGGTTTTTTTATTCTTTTAGAGCATTTGAAAGAGTTCATTTTTTGCAGAAAATAGATGACGCTAGCGTTCTTGCCGTCGCGATGCCATCAACTTTTTTCCTCCCTTTCTGGAGCATTATTTTGATAGCGGTAGCGACACTACTCCTATTCTAGCCACTATAGTAGTATCGAAATACGAAGTGGCTATTTCCACTAAGTAAGGTTGAAGCATGCGCAGTATTAGGAGTTTGTTATTACGTTTTTCATAAAATTAAAATTATGTTACTTATTAATCTTGGCATCAGCACCGATGGCCAATACTAGACAGCAACTTAAGTTGACCCTATGACGTAAACAAAGTAGTTCCCATCGTGGTGTCTGAATTTTGAGTGAAATGAAGAATGTCAATTTAAAAATGAATTATTTTGTTAAACCCATGTATTTATAGTGCTTTTCAATCACGATTTGCGTACCGAAACTCCTCCTAATAACCCAACAGGCTTTGTGTTTACAGATTTCTCCTTCCGCATTTGTGACGTACTGGGTTCAAGAAACATTGCTGTCAAGTCTAGTGGCAGATCTAGTAACCTAATGGTCCCCGGACCGATTCCAGGCTGCTACTTTTGAGTATTTTTCCCTTAAATTTAAATAGTAATTTTTCAGAAATAGCGAGTGCAGAGTTTAGTGGAGTTGTTACTTTCGTGGAAATAACCAGTGCCGTTGTTGTTTACTTTGCATTTATGTCCCCCTCGAGGGCAAATTATTAGGAGCATCAAAATACATCCCTTCTCGGAAACCAGTTCCGATTTTATTGCACCCGAAAAGGAACCGAAAGTGCAAACCGAATCGGAATTATGTTCTACAAGCCACGGAAGAATGGGTTCAAAGGATTCTCAAAATGAGTTACTGGTTGTTCGGATCCGGATCCGCTTATTCAATTTGAGGACTTCGAATGGAGGGGGTACTGCTGCAGAGGCTTTTACGTATAAAGGTGGTAGGGATAAATGTCTGAATTCTATGCGTAAGTTTCTAACTGAAAACGAATACTTCGATACTCTCGGGTATTAAAACCTCCATCCTGCTATTGTCCTAAAAATAGGATGGCTATATATAAAAAAAAATGTTCACGTTGACATTGGTGCAACCCGGGTATGGCGTTATTAGACTTTTTTCTGTGGCAATGGATATTTGCATAAGTGAGGGATTTGCTTTACACTTTTTTGATACGTTATAGTTTAAAACTCTCAAATATCAGATTTTTAAGTTCAAAAATATGTTTTAACTAATTTAAACTTCAGTTTTATTTTTGCCAAAACACTAGTAAAGTCAGGTGATCAAAAAACGGAACGTGACGTCACAGCGCACTCGAAACTAGTGTTTTTACTGTTTTCCAATGATCGGAAAACGGGATTCTATTGTATGTGACGTCACAGCGCATAACAACAACAGTGTCAATGTTTTCGCGCCGAAACGAAATTTTAAAACTTTATATCTCAGAAACTAGGCTACCAAAATACTTCATTTAAACGTCATTCTTCAGGTTAAATTTTTAGAGAACGATTCAGATTCCCAACGGAAGAATTATCTTTGTTTACTAACACAAAATAGCAGTTCCATGCTTCGAAGATCCACAATTTCAAAGGCTTTTCAAAGGCTAAAATTTTATAAGCATTTGTAAAGCAATTTACTTATTTTTCTAATCCCTTTAAGAGAAAAATACAGTATTTACTTGAGAAAAATATTTTACCTCTAGAGATAGAAATATATATTCTTTACCCTTTACAAAATGGAAGTATTGTCAATCCGAAACTTAATCCAAAACGTAAGTTCGGTAGAGATTTATCTTGTGATTTCTCTTAATATAAAATTTCAAGCAATAGATTCTTAGAACAAAATATTTTCCAAATCTAAATTTAAGCTTCTTAACGGAATTATAAAACCGCAACCCTGCATTATCCATGCTTAAAATTGGAACGCTCATAATTTTAAGTTACATTTAAGTTAATATTTTATGTAGATACCTCGGATTACAGAGTTAATACTTTATCATCGGGAAAAGTTTAAAAAAAATCACATTTTCAAATCTATTTCATCATATTAATTTATATTTGTCAATTAAGTTCGAGGTACGTTTTGAAGAGATAAAAATAATAAAATTATCTTTGCGGTTTATGGATCAGTTCCATCGATAAATTATCTCTACATTCCACGAGTCAAAAAGAATTTTTCCAGATAACAATGCCCAAAACCTACAATTTCATTTAGTTTTATTTTTATTATTACACTTTTAATCGAAGTTTTTTTTTGGAATTATTTTAGAAGACTATCCCCAAAATTGTTACTTGGTCTCGTTTTCAATAGATTTTCTCCGTATTATTTTAAACTTTTTTTTTTAAATCCTGTAACAGTTTTATTTACAAATATGTTTCATAAAGCCTCTTTCGTTAGCAGTATCCCAATTTCGTAATAATCGCAGTGTTTCTTTTTCAAATACTTATCTGAAGCTCCAAAAACAATTGCCCGAAAAAATTAAACGCCAGATCTTTAAACACATAGACTAGACGCGCTTGTATGGAAACCAAACCGGGTCTCTGCAAAAACCTTGAGGCAATGTTTTGGAACAATACAATGGAAAACTGAAAGACAAAAACTTTCATTGAAGAGTCTTAAGTAAAGATTTTTTTTCTTTTGTTCTTCAAATGTAAATAAGATTTAAGGCATTGAAACCTTTGTGTGTAAATATCCGAATGTATTTTCTTTGGTGCCTCAAAGTACCGAAAAAAATAATCAAACATTGTAAGTTACATTGTATGCAACACTCTGGTTCTAAAAAGTTGAATTGTTTCCAAAAAATATTTAACAATAAAGGTTATAAAAGATTTTAATCAAAACTTTAATTTTTTTATACCTGTTTTAAAAAAGCACCGTTAATAATGAGGACTCTTAAGAAAAGTAGCTCACCTATTAAAAGAATTCTTATATTAAATTATGTAATCGCAATACTATTAGGCGAAGATTTTCGATAAAATTAAATTGTCTGTTAAGTTTTCTTTATAATAATAATTAGTAGTTAACGTAGAGAATGATTTTCATGTACTATCAAACACCCTCATAGAAACAATCATGCTCCCCAATTAACCTTTGGTTATACAGTGGAAGCTCTTATAAAGACCTGCTAAAAATTCTCTCTTATAAAGACCCAAAAATTAGTCTCTATACGAGCACAAAAGTGCTCTTCTTATAAAGACTAATCTTCGAATCGATTCAGCTTATCGAATACTTTTCTGGATCGGTTTGTTAAGTAACCATCGCATCTTCTCGCTTGCTTTCGCTCGGGGTAACCGGCTACAATTGCTACAATCCCAAAACGAAACCTTGCGCTACCCAATGCCTTTGTTGATTTGAGACTTTAAATTTATTAGCGTTTTAGTTTTATGTAATCATCCGACCATTCTAAGGAAACTAAGCTAACTAAGCAAGAAATTAATATCAAAATGAAAATTTAATAGCAAACGCAAATATTTATACTTTGTAAAATATTGATCTTAAATTTCATAGCAAAAATAAGGTAATATAACATTAAATTGAAAGTATTCACAAAATAATAAATAATTGCTTTAAAATGAGGAAAAAATCAATTGGTTGATTCGAACTGTGTTCTGAATCCCAACGATCTAGTATCCTACTGTTTGGATATAATGGTAAAATATACAACCAAGGGTTTCAGTTTGTTGATTAAAAAAACGTATTACGGGTAACTGCAATTTCCATAATCCATACCTTTGCCTTTCACGATTGAGGGTTGGTGATCGTTTTCAGGTTTAGATTTCCTCCAAACTTCATAAACCAATCTACTAAAAATATATCTTTGAGGGAATCGAGCCCGCCTTGCCGAAAAGCATCAAAATTGATAGTTTAGCTTAACGAGTTTATTACTTTTAAACGAGTGATATTCTACACTCGAGTGTATCACTCGAAGTTTGCTCTTATAAAGACAAAAAACTCGGTACGGATTAATTACACTATAAGAGCTTCCACTGTACTATATCTTTAGCAGAAATATATTAGCAAGTTAGATTCCAAGTCACTATTATCACGAGGGCTAAACTTAAAGGTTGAGTACATTTTTGGTAAATACATTTAAGATCTGCCGGGTTCGGAGATTAAATGAAATTTATTTTGAGTGAACTTACATCTCAACTCGACTCCATTCTTATAGTGAATTTTCACTATTGAAAGTGACAAAAAACTCGGTACGGATTAATTACACTATAAGAGCTTCCACTGTACATTCATGCAGTGTCAATGATCTTTAACGACTGAGAAATCAATTTTGATTTAAATCATTTACTTATTTTAAAAAGTTATAAATATTAATTAAATTATCAATGTACCCAAGACAGCATTTATTTACGGTTCAAAAAAACTCAAAGACCAGAGGACATTTTTTATTCCAACTGTCTTCCTAGTTCCTAGTCTTTAGATTCTATTGAGATTCTTGAAGGATAATTCCAGGTTAACTAGGTTAACTGACATTATGTATATTTCTTTGTTATTATTCAATTCTTTCATAAAGAAGAAATAAACTACATATATCCTTATAATAAAATAAAATTAGAAGGTTTCTTTGAAACAAAGAAAAAATTTATTTTTATGCTTGGATATAAATACTTAGTTTTTCATTTAGTAAATAACATAAAATAATTCTAAATAATTTAAATTTATTTTTAAAATTGATGACCGATTTATCATGAATTTTATTTAAAGTATAAATTCTTTTCCCTTAACGATAAAATTGTCAATGGCTCTCAACTTTATTTGTTCTGTATAGAAAATGATCAGTTTATTTTTATATTGTTTACTCCCAATTGCTTGAAGTAAATTGTGTGCCTTTTTTGTTTTTAGTCAAAGGTTCTCACAAAAGCAATTATATTGGGTCGAAAAAAATAATAGAGACCTAGCAATTAGAGCTTCTGAAACCAACAAGAATCTTGTGTTTAATGAAAAAAAAAAAGGTTTTACTACAAGAAAAACATCCTATATTTTTTGAGGGTAAAGAAGATGGAGATATCAAAGAATGCTGTTCATTTGGTCTTATAGTTCCTATCAAAAGTGAGAAAACTTCGGTAATCTTAATGTTAATATTCAAGGTTATCATTTATTTTATGATCTTGGGTTTTTCAGGTACAGAGTAAAGTTAATTTTATTCCATTCAAAATTTTGTTAGCAGCTGTTAAATTTTCATTTCAGTCTGCAAACTAGATTTCTTATGAAACTAGTGATATTTATTTGTGTTCATAATTTATTCACTGCCAACTACTAAAAATTAAAATATTAAGTAGTTGATCGTAAATGTCAGTTTTTTCATTTTCGAAATGTGTTTATGTAGGAATAATATTTTACAGTTTCTTTTGAAAATTGAGATTTAACTTAAGAATTATGCAATTAATTGAAAGAAAACTTGTCTCAAACTAATATAGATAAAATAAAACTTGAAACGTGTTTTCAAATAATTCATCTTTTATTCTCATGGGGTAAATTCGAGTTAAATATATTAATCTACAGGATTTTTTTTAACTAAGAGCAATTTTTCAGCAATCTCCCAATACTTTTCTTTGTTTTCTAATTATTTTATTTATTATATTATTAAATATACATTTTAAAATCATTCATAGATATATTAAAATTATTTTTATATTAAAAATGTATTTTTAAATGTATGTAATTGTATTAATAAACTACAGGATTTTTTTGAAACTTGTGTAATTGTTTCAGCAATTTTCCAACACTTTTCCTTGTTTTTTAATTATCTATATATATATAATTCTCTTACGTGGCTTACGAATTTGGCGGTTTGTTTTCTCCCGTTGGCAACGGTTGGTTTGTTGTGGTTTTGTGTTTTGTTTACGTTTTGGTGAGTGTATGTACAATGTTCGTAATCACGAAACTCGCAATAACCTGGGTTCAAATCCAGATAGTACACAATCTCAGCTAGGCTGTACCAGCATATGGCGAGCGAGCGTAGCGAGCACAGGATTGCAAAGCAATCCTAGGGGAACTGCGTCAGCAGTTCCCGGGGGTTGGCGAGCGATAGCGAGCAGGGGGCGAAGTCCCCTAGTTTTATTTATTATATTAAATATATATTTTAAAATCATGTATAGATATACTAAAATTACTTTTCTATTAAAAATATATTTTTAAAATTATGTTTACAATTTTTTTAAATAATGCATGCGCTTTTTACATTCATTCAAAAGTTAAATTTTGAAGTTCGATTTAAGTTCAAGAGTCAGTTGACTTTTATAAGAGGTTAAAGGATGAAATCGAATACCCTTTTCGTAGATGTTACTATAAATTCCTCCCTAAAATAAAGTTCTCCAGCAAAGTCCATTCCAAGATCCTGGTTTTGAATGACTTGGGGTGATGAGTCCGTCATAAACCATGGATATATCTACCCTTAGTTCCAGGTGCTGGGAAGAACTACTCTTATACAGAAACTGCTCTTACTCCATAGAATGAAAGTATGACAGTTCATCCGTCAACGTAAAAGAGAAGAGGAAATGAACCAATTTAGAAAGAGACCATCGCTTTCAAATATATATTTGGCCATAGCTTTTATATTCCAATAGCGACATTTTCACCAAAAATGGATGGTTGCGGTAATAGAATCCTATACTAGAGGGAGGATTTTGTTGTATATAAAAGATGAAGTAAAACTTCTACATTCAGCTCTAATTTTATATATATTTGATACAGTATTACATATTTTTTTTGAAAGCCACATAATTATTTTTAATTGAAATTAAACAAATTCAAAATTATTTTTTAGGCTAGCATAGAAGTTTGAATACTGGTTGTTTAGATTGCCTTTGAGCTAACTTTTCGAAACATTTCGGGATAAAAATTTCGATTTTAGGATTTGAAATTTTTCGAAAAAGCAAGGGTTTAAGCGAAATGTTTACGATAGAGTAGAAATTAACATTAGCTAAGTTTCAAATGATAAGAGTAAGTTTGTTTTTTTTTTTTGGGGGGGGGGGCGGAATGTTTTTGCAATAACCCAGAGTTGGTCGAGTTGTACTCAATGGTTAAAAATGGAAATAAAATAAATATTCCACAGCACATTAAAAAAACACCCAATTTTAAAACAACACATGGAGCTTTGAAAAAAAACCCCAAATATTTTTAAACTAACTCTGGATATTTAAAGAACCAAACTAATTTTTAAACAAACCATTTGACATACATAAACTCAATCTCTAAAGTCTAAACCTTGAAAAATTCCAGTTAAATTTTTTAAAATACCCACGAATATAAAAACTTTTATTTAAAAAAAAATGCACACAAACCCACATTTTGTTTTTTAAAAAACATTTAATTTAAAAAAAACTTGATAAAAATGTGAAAAAACCCATCTTACTTTTAGGATAAATTCACTTAATTTTGATAACCCACTTACCATAAAAGAAAATACCCTAAATTTTGAAAAAATCCAGTTTTTCATGTTTTTATTGGAAAACCCCCGAAAAAATCCAACCCACTTGGGTTTCCCAGGTTTTTGCCAAATTTGGCAATAACTAGAGTATACTGCACCCATATATAGAAGGCCCAAGCTAACTACTTAAATCTTTTCCTAGACACTTCTTACGGATAAACCCTCAAAAGAACGTTTTTCTTCGCAAAGCCCTGTATGTACTTTCTAGTTACAAAGACGCCCAGCTTTCTCACTGACTTGATTAAATAGCCGGTGACAGCGATTACACCTAGAGATATATCTCTTGATCTTATTGGATAAGGATACGTTTCCATGGCGACCAAGACAGCGATTTCTTCCCTCGTCTTTGCGGATTATTTCCACTTTTACGCATTCTGAAGTCGTCCTCTCATGCACGTTTTTGACGCGCATCGGATTCTACACTGGCTTTTGTAGATCCGATTGAAGATACAAGGGATTTTTCTGGAAAAAAGTCTTTGAAGTGTTTACATGGTTCAGAAAGCCTAAATCAGTTGTCAATCCGCTTTAAATATTGGCTATGAACCAAAACTTTCAACTGAACCATCAATTTTAAAAAGGGAATAAAGACCTAAACAAGTAAAATGACATTTTTGGGTTCTAAAGTATCATTTAGCTTCGCTCTACACGTGAACTTTAAAAGGGAAACATAATACCCCTATAAGAAGATTTCGTATCTAAAGGTGAGCGTTAGACTACAATTTTACACACTTTTTTTATTATTGAAGGGCAACATCTAGTAAATTACTATTCATTAAATTAAATTAGCGACTCATTTTCTATTTTATTATTTACTTTCTTGCTCTCTTTGCATTTATGTTTTCCACTCTTTATGCATTAATGTAATACAAGTTACAATTTAATTTCGTCCATTCCTGCCCAGTCAAAATGTTTATAAGTATGAAAAAGTGAAAAAACTTTTTTACCTCGTATTTTGATAATTTTTTTCATGAAAAAACTTTTATGAAAGAAAAATGGGCAACAGGTTAACTCATTGGTGGATATCACTCTTCAATAAAACGACGTCCTAACATGGAAAATAATGCAGCCACTTTATTCACGGCTTACTAGATACTTATACAGGCTAGCCGAGTTTTCAACAATGAAAACCATTTGACAACTTTTCCCGCTTGGAGCGCTACAAGACCCACCTATATCACCCACCGCCTTCAACACTGTGAATATGCTTTGCCAGTTTGATTACACTGTTCAACAAATTTGACCTACAAAATTTTTTCTTTGATGAAAATAGTCATTTCTAATAGATTTTGGGTCGCTGAAAACGAAAATCGCCATCAAAATTCTCAATTGGTTCGGGATTTTCGGGGAACGGCCCCTCCCCCTTTTTACGTTTTTTGATGACTTAATGACTTTGAATTCAATTTTCAGTGTCAAAAAGCATTACTGGAGTCTTGAAACTACTCACAAACGGACAAGGAAGGTTTAAATTTATAAAATGTAAAATTTTGTAGCAAATGGATAGGTTTAAGGGGTCATTACCCCCTAAAAAGGCGAAAAAATAGCTAAAAATAATAGAGATTTTTATACGATATTTTTTCCTATTATTTTTTACGCAATTCACCTTTGAAGGGTCCTAACCCATCCCCAAGGACCCAAATTTGATGTCAATATGCAGCAATAATTTTTACTAAAAGCGGTTGAGGTGTTAGCGCCCCAAAAGCCCCCGCGGAAGAGTACGAAAGACCCTCTCAATCGCGTTGTCACTCGCGCGCTCTGGAACTCACGTTCAACAGTAGAAAATTACACAGAGACCATAATACCCATTTTCAATGGATTTTGGGTTCCTGTACACGAATATGACCATTAAAATACTGATTAAATAAAATAAAAAATTTACTCAGAGTTTTTTTATGTTCCGTCCGTTATCTACTGCCACTACTTGAACTTTTTCGTAACTATAACGCCCCATAGAGTAATAAAAAAATTAATTACTCAAGAAGCAGAGTCAATTAAGCATTTTGAGGGTGATTTTTGTGTTTAGCGACCCAAATTCTGTAAGAAAGGACTATCTTGATCGCTAAAAAATTTGACGATAAAATTTCATATATAGTGTCTCTACACCAGTTCTATTCCGCCCGCGTAGTACCAACACCCTGTTTGACTGATTTAGTGGCCAATTAAGTTAAAAGGTTCAGTATACCATACATTTATATGCCCTTATGTCTATTTTAAACTTCTCAAAGCAAAAATATTAATTCCAGAGCGCGCGAGTGACAAAGCGATTGAGAGAGTCTTTCGGGGACTCTTCCGTGGGGGCTTTTGGGGCGCTAACACCTCAACCGCTTTTAGTAAAAATTCTTGCTGCATATTGACATCAAATTTGGGTCCTTGGGGATGGGTTAGGACCCTTCAATAGTGAATTGCGTAAAAAATAATAGGAAAAAATATCGTATAAAAATCTCTATTATTTTTAGCTATTTTTTCGCCTTTTTAGGGGGGTAATGACCCCTTAAACCTATCCATTTGCTATAAAATTTCACATTTTATAAATTTAAACTTTCCTTGTCCGTTTGTGAGTAGTTTCAAGACTTCAGTAATGTTTTTTGACACTGAAAATCGAATTCAGTCATTAAGTCATCAAAAAACGTAAAAAGGGGGAGGGGCCGTTCCCCGAAAATCCCGAACCAATTGAGAATTTTGATGGCGATTTTCGTTTTCAGCGACCCAAAATCTATAAGAAATGACTATTTTCATCAAAGAAATTTTTTCATTGTTGAACAGTGTTATTTTGTACTCAACCCCAATATCTAATTTATACGTGGGGTTCAGAATGAGGGCTAATAATGAACTATTGGAAAAACAAAACACTGGTCGTAGCATCAAGTGTCATGTTGGGGCCCCTGTTCTCTTCACCACATTAAACATAATCGAATGTATAAGAGAATACGAGATGCTAAGAATAACAAACATTAAACTAAGATTTTCCGACTTTTAGTATTATTAATGGGAAAAGGTTTTTTTTTTTTTTTTTTTTTTTTTTTTTAACTGCACTTACGCTGTATGTATGAAAATGGACGTTACAGGGTTGTCAATTTATAGTTTTGTTGACTAAATAACTTCATGAACTTAAAAAGAGACTAAGAAAAAAATCCAAATCTCTATTTAAAACAAATTTTTGCATTTATGACTTACGTCACTTCCGTTTTAACCAGTTTAAGTATTTAGTAATTATAGAGTTGTTAAAAAAGAATGGGAAATATAATATTTTCGTTATTATTACGTGGGTCTCCAAATATATGTTACGGGCAATGTGATAAATCGGGCATTATTAATAATGCCCGAAGTGGAGGCGGGCAATGTGATAAATTCAATGGAATTTATGAATGAAATTTATATTATCACTTTGCCCGCCTCCACGTCGGGCATTATTAATAATGCCCGATTAATCACTTTCCCGTTAACATATACACAAACAATGATATGTTACAGTTTCTAGAGGTACAATAACCATCCCCAACTTTACATTAATCTTGACAATTTTAAATCGCCCAGTAAACCATTTTTCGAAATTATACAAATGCGCCATCTTTAGTGTCAGTCTGGAATGTATCAAGTAAACAACAGCTTCTGTGGATCTCATACCAAACAAATACCCCCCTTTGTTTAATTTTTCTTTGTTAAATGAACCAACGGTTGATGTTGATGAAGTAGAAGTTTTGTGATGATTCAAAATCTTCCTTTATAGTCTTAAATTTTGAAAATAACCTACCTAGAGAGGTAGTGAATATAAGGAATATTTTCTCAGGGTATTGTGTAGGGTATAAATGAAAATATACATCATTTTATAACATAGAATGTTTTCAAAATATTATTCCCCACAAATTCAGAAAATAGGGTGGATTATTGGTTAATATAATAAGAGAATATTTTAGATTCTTTAACAGAATAATTTAAAAATCGCCTGTTTACTATTGTCGAAGTAAAATTTATAATTGAATATATAGGTTACTTAGAGAGGAATATTTATTTTGATATCTAGATCTAATGTTTTGGGATATAGAGATCAAGTAGTATAATATTGGATCTCTAACAATATTATACTATTTACTATAATTTTAGGATCTAGTAATAATATTAACAATTAGATCTCAATATAAAGTTATTATTTGAGCTGTGGGTAAACATGACGGCTAGAGGACTCGGCCTAAAGCTGTACCAACAACGTCTCGAATACTTGCGTTCTTAAAGAATTAAACTATTCTAACTAAAGGTATGGATTTAAACTATTTAACAGGGGTTTTTTTTGTAGTACATTGCTAGTGTTTCATAGAACTACAAAATAAATATCGATCTTTAAAAGCATAGGTTGAACAGGTTATAAACAGAGATTAAGGCGATCTCGTATTCAAAATTAACTCGTATTCAAAAGTTTTCAATAAAGAAAACAAAGAGCAAAGAATTTTAACACTTTCAAAAAGATGATTGTGAGTAAAAAAAAGTTCGAGAACCACTAATAGATCGACAAATATTTTGATGGGCAAGGACAACAAAATATGAACTACGGAAATTTCTTTCAGTAATATAAAAAAAAAAGTTCAATCTGAGCTTTTTAAAATCGACTTACCTCCTTAATTTTGTCCACTATAACGACAACAATTGTCCACAACTATAAAGTTATAAGTGAATTCAACAAACTTATTTAATATACTTCCTAAATCAAACACAAAACTCCTCCACCTCGTGTGTCATATTGCTTCTTAACTTACATTCAAATTTATCACAAAGTTTATTTTTCATAAATGAAACTTTAAATAATTTTTAATCCAAATAGAAAGAGTTCGTCTCTAGAAAATTCTGGGTACTTAATGTTTTCGCATACAAGGGACAGGTTTAGAAACTTTTTTGGAAATAAAACTAAATCAAGAAATTAGAAACAAGTTGATTGACACTAAATCAAGGATTTAATAGTATAATATAATTGTATCAAAACAAAAAAAACTTGATAAACACAGTATAGAAGATTAATCACTGGCATGCGGATAATTCGTTAGTAGCAAAATGTGATTAATTCTTAAAATTTTAGTAAACAGTATTTTAAACTATCAGAAATTTTAGAATGATCACAAAGTGTTTATTCCTGAAAAAAAAGCCCAATTAATCAAATAATGGGATTTCAAATAAATAATAGTGCTCAGAATACAGCGTTTTATTTAACATGCTTCAAAAATGTCAGGTTTTTAATAGTTTCGCAGCTGATTTTATTATTCAGTATTTAAGAGAAACCATGTATTTTTCTAGGTTAAAATACCTGTTGATAATAGTTTAAAAGGCTTCATGATAATTAAATAACCTTAAAACTTATGTGAGACAATATTTAGATTTGATTAAAAAACTTTCAAAGTAAATAAATTGTGAAACTAAATTAAGATCTCATTAAATAGTTATGCGATGGTGTACTATTTTGTGTGCAAAGGTTTTGGCCAGTACAAATGAGTAGGAAACAATTCATATTTTTTTTACAACACAATGTTTGACATTTATTCTTCTACGATTTCACGACTACAATAGAATAAATTAACACAAAATTATGCATTCTCGGCCTACATTTTAAATATAATTGAAGTTAAAACAAAAGAACGTACAAATTGTTCAATTTCAATTATTTACTGTTATTAGCTAAGTGTATTTTTAAAGTGTAAGTTTGAGGAACTGAGAGTAAGTTTTTAAAAATATTGTACAGAGTTAATTAATACAGTTTAATAAAATTATATTCAAAGTAATTTCAAACGTCAATGCTAATTAAATAATAAATTTTATGTTACTTGAAATATAATCACATAAAATATTTGTTCGATTTTTACATCAATTATATTCAGTGAATTCCCACAACCAAAAGATCAATATAATTGTGTACACACTTCCATTATCATCAACTGAAAAACACTCTCATAAGTTTACTGCGTAGATTGAATTATGAAATGGATAGTTAACTACGTAATAAAAATACACATAAGATACAATATTCCCATAATGCACAAGTACACAACGTTGTTTCTGTAAACAGAACAATCAGAGCTCATATGGCTTGGAATTAAGCACCAAAAAAAAAAAAAAATGGTTCTCGATTTTGCACAACAACGAGAAATACCATAGTACTTACGTTTAACCACCCAGGAGGTCAAGAAGAGTGAGCCGCTCCAAGGTCAAGATTATATTTTAAAATCAGATTACAGTAGACTCTCGTATAACGTTGTAAAAGAGGAGACGGTATTTTTCGGACATTTGCTTGCTGAGGAGAAGCCGCTTCGTCCTCTTGTTACACGTTGTAGGAATACGCGTTGAATGAAAAAAAATCTCGCATACAGCGCGTGACAGTTAAGACCACAGAGTACCATAACAGAGGGTTCAAGGCCATAGGCGATAATGGGATTCGAAAAAACATAAGGTATGCCTTGTGATATAGGGGCTCTGGTGGCGTTGGGATCGCATCCACTACTCATCCAACTCACGCCTCTTTCGTCACGTCACGAGAGGCGGAGAAGCTTAATCATCTAATTGATAACCTTCCACTAACCACTGATAATATATGGGACCTCTTTTCGGCAAAGTTGATTTCGAGAAAAAGCCAAAAAACCGGAAGAAGGTTTCTCTCGATTATCGATCCTTGGACCCTTTAGAACCTAGTGTTCGGCACTAGTTAACTAGAACTAGTTGCAACTAGTAGTTAATTACTGATCAACTAGTAGTTAACTAGTAGTTTAACTACTTTTAGTTTAAAGTAGTTCAACTATTAGTTCAACTACTTTTTTAACTAACTACTAGTTAAAACTACTTTCAAATTTTCAACTACTTCAAAAAAAATTTTATTTAAAATTTAAAGAGATATTTAAAATTTTTATCAAAGGTAGAGTATCAAATACCATAACCAGAAATAAAGACCATTTTTGCACGAAGTATACACTTTTTTTGTGATATAGATTAGAAAGATGCATTAGAATTTTGCCAAAAAGTAGGTTATGAAATTAAATAGACTAGTTAACTAGTAGTTAACTACTTTGGTAAATATTTAACTACTAGTTGCAACTAGTCCCTGGAAAAAATCGTTAACTACTAGTTACAACTACAATTTCCCAGACTAGTTAGTAGTTAACTATTTTTTGCCCACTAGTTGCCGAACACTATAATAGAACCGAATAGTATGTATTGGGTTTGGGCACAATTTTAGGCGAATTTAGCCGTTGGAATCATTCCTTAACTATGAAAAATAACGAGAGGGTAGCATTTTGAAAGTTTAAGGTCGTTTTTCGCGAAATCCAATTATTCTATTATTTACTGGCGATTCGTCATTTTTTGAGCTACAAAGGTGATGATGGTCTTAAAATCTTCATAAATCTGTACAGATTGAGAAAAAAAATAATAACTCCATTTCGACAAACGCCGACAAGAGGTCCCTTTTCGCTTTCTGCCTCACATATACCGTATATTAAAATTTTTACTATACAGGGTGGTCCTCGTGATACAAACTGGGTGGGGTACATCAAGACGAACAAGAATTGGTATAGGTTAGGGGATCGCAAGTGGGGTTCAAGGGGTGAAAATCACGGGGGGAAATTAGCAAAAACCTCGCATATCTAGGGAGAAAGAGATACATTAGCCGCGTTTACAACAACCATTCTAACCGGGGAAAGGCAGAGAAAACCGGTTCTTCTTCCACCGCTCTCCCTACGCTAGGGAAAACCTCACCGGACCATCCGTTGAAAATTCTCCCCTGGACCATAGCAGTAGGAAATGTTTTAATTTGACTAACCGCCTGTAGGGGGCGCTCTCGCTCGCTTCCCGTAATGTATTTCTATGAGCTCGCTCGCTTGTCACGTGATTCTTTCTACCGGTAGGACGAAGTGCACTTGTAAACGGGCTATTTTATTTCTTCACGGTTAGTTTTCGGAGATCCCTTTTCCCCTACTTCTTTAGCTCTTTCTCCGGTTGAACAGGTTGTCTGTTGTGAACGCGGCTATTGATTCGATATCGGCACGAATATTTTGCTGCGAAAAGCTAATTTACTGTGAAATGTAGGTCTAAAGTTACAATTGTCCCCTTGGACAGACTCGAGTATTAAGATTTTTTTCGTCGTGACATTTTCTATTGCAGTCTATATACGTACAACGTATGCCTGTTGCATTTATTGGTTTGTTTTTGAATAGAATAAACACTTTCATATGACTTTTACATAAAACATTTAATTGGTTTTATGTATAAAATGACGGAATCGAACCATTATATATCTCTTTCTGCACAGATATGCGAGGGTTTTTTGCTAATTTCCCCCCGTGATTTTCACCCCTTAAAATCAACTTCCTAATTACTCAATTCTACCCTACCCAGTTTGTACCACGAATTGAGGACCCCCCTGTAAAACAAATACCATTAATAATGTTTAAAATTATTTTTTTAAAAAAATTATTTCAATGTTACGTATAAATTGAAACATATAGCCAGACAATAATATGTTGACACAGTGTGGCCCCTACCCGCACACGCCAATGGATCCGACAAGTATTTTAAATAACGTTTTTCAAGGGATTAAAATGACGTTACAATTTTTTAAACGAAATTAGTTTCAAAACAATACTATATTTAAGATGAAAAATATTGAAATTAAATTACATCCATTACATTTTAAATACATTAATATTCATCCCGTTTAAATTACAGGCGTGTGTACGTTTTTTGTTTTCAATCTTCAAGGAGAGACCCGGGGGGCCAAGTGGCCTGGTTGTGTTAACGTGCAGACAACCACGCTAGCAGTGTGTGCACTGTATTGGCCGTCGGTTCGATTCCGGCCTTTGCCCTGGGTGTATTTTCTCTCTCTTGTGTCAGTAAAAATATTCTGTTGTGTCTGTCTTACTTGACGAAGGTTTATAAGCGGATCCTAGAGATCAAGCACACAGACCGGAAAATATATGTACCAAGAAACCAAACCAAACCAAGGAGAGACCCTAATCATACTACTATATACAATATATACTTACACCTATAATGATACATGAAAAAGTACATATGATATAATGTTCAAAAGAAAAAGGTTTTTATACATGGTAGATGGTCATTCGCGCACAAACCTAATTTTTGTGACTATATGACTCCATTATCTAAAATAAATAAACATCCATACATATAAGCACCTTTTAAATAACACCTGATTCAATAAAATGTGATAGAAACATAACTCTTTGATGTTTTGAATTCTAGTATTTTTCTGTACTAAGGGGCCATTACGTAAGGATGATTTTAGCAATTTTTGACCCCCCCCCTACCCCCGTGTAAGGGTACGTAAGATTTTCCAAACCCCTCCCTCCCTATTCTTACGTAAGATATCATTTCGTTTTTCAAAATAATAAAATGTTAGAAAAGGATCAGTTACGCTAAAACTCCCAGTTTGACGTAAATCAAAGATTTTTATTTTTCAACAGATAAGTAATATTCTTGCTGTCAACTTCATAATACCATTATATTATTATCTCTAGTCTTTGGATTACCATTTATCAGTAGAGATTTAAAAGTAAGTGATCTTACGTAAGAATGGGTTTGACCCCCCCCACCCCCCCAAGTAAGGGTATGTAGAGATTTTTTCAACCTCCCCTCCCCCTCGGGACCCTTACGTAATTAATGAATGGCCCCTTAGAGGTAAATTATGTTACGTCACACAATCTGATAAAAAGTTGTATCTGGTTTACAGTAAGCTCCGCGAGAAAATACCCAGATTTTGAGATTTTACCAGATGGTGGGATACTCTTACCACGGCTTACTAGATACTTATACAGGCTAGTCGAGTACGGAAATCATTGCAAATCCAGATGGCAATACTGGACCAACTGGCAAAGCATATCCACAGTGTTGAAGGCGGTGGGTGATATAGGTGGGTCTTGTAGCGCTCCAAGCGGGAAAAGTTGTCAAATGGTTTTCATTGTTTAAAACTCGGCTAGCCTGTATAAGTATCTAGTAAGCCGTGCTCTTACGATAGTTTACCATTGTCGATGCTGAAGTCAAAACAATGTTTAAAAGACTTGCGATAATTTCTTTCTAATCAACTCATTTTTTAGAATAAAAGACATTTCTATGTATAATAGACCAATTCTTTACAGAAAAAAGGAAGAAAAAGTTTAAAAAAATTGAGGAACACCACGAACAAACTGTACCTGTCATAAACAATGATATAATATTGCACGACTAGAAAATATTAAATAAAGCAGGTTTCATTATATACAAGAGGACAAACTAATTACATGGAAACGCATGGAGATACAAGTCTACTTATCAATGGACTCATTTAAAATGTGTATCTTATTTTATCATTAGCATCAATAACATGGTAATCAACCATTACATGTGCCAATAAATTAGTTATAATAAAGTATCATAAATTACCTACCTTCGAGAAGACTCTATCTATGCAAGATTCGAAATATTACGTTTTAATTGAAGAGACTAAGGCAACTACTTAATCAAAAACAAAATATTTTGGCTTCTTATATAAAGTCTCAAAACTTTATCTAATTTTATAAAAGTATTAAAAGTAATTTTTCTGAGAGCCTTATCAAAAATCGGCTAAAAGGGAAAAGTTTTTAATAACTATTCCTTTATTAAGAGACTTGATCTCATTGTTTCTAAATTTTTATCGATATGTACAAAAATTTAAAAATTAATTACATCCAAAGGTGATAGAGGTAAATGTGCCATGGACAATGGATAGGTATTGCGAACAGGATTCACAGAATGCAACTTTATAAATTCAGGGTTTCAAAAAGTATTAAAGTTATGGATCATGAAATCTATCTAAACTCAATACCATTCAAAGAAATCGCCTAAAAGCTTTTGATATGCTACAAAACATCTTTTTTAGAAACTTAATCATCGTTCAAATGTTGCTTAACTTTATGAGAAACTTAAATCGAAATTCATGATTAAAAAAAACATTTTTCATTAGTTTCGCAAAAATAAGTATCTACTTTTAGATACTTATATCCGGATCTTTTTAAAAGCGGCGTTAATTAACTAAAAAATAAAAATAATTTTAACGAAAGAAAGATTAAACTCACGATTGAAAATCTGTAAGTAGGAACACTGGACATAGGGAAAAATGTTTTTAATTTTTGAAAATGGTAGACTAGTTGTGGTTTAATTAAGATCTTACAGTGTATTGCGTAATAAAGATATTGTATTCTCCTCAAATCCGATGAGCTGTTTATGATGCATCCATCGTTACCTTGAAAGAACTGTAGTTCTGTAGCCTGAAATAATCACTGAGATGACTTTTCAAGTTCGTAAATTTTCTTCCGTTTTCTGTTTTTATCCCATCTGTTACACAGTCTTCAAAGCAGTTATGAATGTTAAACAGTTTCATTGGGTTGGGTTTTCAGTTTTTTTTTTTTTTTTTTACAATTCAAATCTAATTTTTTATTTTGGCCTACATTTATCAAACAGCATAAGAATGTTTTTTTTTGTATTTTTCTCAGCATTTCCATCAGTCGGTCTACTGGTCTACTTGATACATCTATAATGCCCATTTAAAAAATAGAATAAAAAAGCACCTAAATAGTCATATTGTTGACTTTAAAGTTCAGGCCATTTTTCCTTTGCAAAAGTAAATTGAAAACAAATTACATGAAACTTTTACAGCCATATTCATAGCCATCAGCGTCGAGGTTAACCAGCGGCTAAAGAAAGAAAAAGTAGCTTTCCGTTGACTGTGATTGGTGGAATCATTCCTTGACCGAGGATTTAACACTGACGCCGATGGCTGTGAATATGGCTGTTAAAGAAACAAGTGTGAATTTTATAATACGTTTGGTCTCCAAGAATCTTCACAAAAGTCCATGAAACGGTTGGTAATAGATTCATCTATTAAAAAGCAGCCTTTGCTTTTAATATCTTCTACTGTAGGGGTTAAAAGAAAGATTATCTCGTTTAAACATCGCTTATATTCATTCCGTTGAGGTCACATCTGTAAGAAAAAAGAATTAAAATTATTTGTAGGGCTTTTGCACTCATTACAATATAATTTATACAAAAATGCCTCTTATATGCTCCATGCACGTAGAGATAATATGTTTTTCCTTTAAATTTTTTATCGAATCCAAAGACTATTACATTATATATTAAAGATATACTAACCCTGCCATGCTTTCACGCATTTTATCCTTAGGTTAATAACTAAATATCACATGATCTCCATGATTTTATATTTTTTACGACAATAATTTTAGCAGATCTTTATAGAGAGAAAATAAAGCTATATATTAAAACAAAACAACTTTAAAAAGGGGAAAATAATTGTTCACTAATAAACTCGACATGGCATATCTGGTTTATATAACAATGTAACGATGTCGAATGATTGTATGGAGGTATACTCTTACCATAGAAACAAAATCCATAGCAACCTGGATCTTTAAAATAGAAAATCTCAAGCTGGACATTTTTAATGGGACTTTACATTATTTTGTTCAAAGGTAAGAAAATACTTTTTTCCGATCAATTAATTTTCGTTGCTTTTAGTAATTGTTTGTTCTATTATCGAGAACTCATGAAAACCTTGTTATTGAAAGGTTGATTGTTGTTGAACGGACATGTTATATAATATAAAGCAAATAAAAAACATTGGCAAATATGCTGCGTATTATTAATTAAAAATAATACCAAATAATAACCAAAAGTATATTATTAATTGAAAATGAAATAATTTAAAATAAACACAAGATAATTGATAGATGAAACATAATTGTTCTTAAAAACTAACTAAAACAATATATTTATAAAAATAACTTGTCAATTTATAAGATTTCATATCATATTACAAGTATAAAATGGAAATAAAGAACTAACTGTAAAAAATAACGTTTAAAACATTAAATTAAATTCTCAATACGCCGCGAAACAATTTTTTTATAGAACGAAATTGACAACTAACTGATGAAACTGACAATCAATGACAACTTTTCAAAAACTTAAATGGGTAACAACAAGGTTTATAGTAAAACCTTCCATTGCTATCTGGGTATGTGAACCGAAAAGAGATGTGAGTACAATCATGGTCACCTAGACTCATAAGGCTATAGAAGCTCGCTCGAAATCGTGACGTGAAATAGTAGGCAAGACATCACTCTTCTCTTCATATCTCTTTTGGACACCAGCGCAACTCCAGTTTGAAATCTTGTACCTTGCGCTGTTGAAAAGTAACGTCTTTCCTACTATTTCGGGTAACCACGATTTCGAGCTTCTATGGCCTTATGAGTCTAGATGGCCATGGTGATCATCTCTGACTCGCCAATTAGGTAGCAATAGAAAGACGTGTGGTGTTTTATCATAGCTCCTTCCTTCAACCCCTGACGTCACTGCGTCCTGACCTGAACTTGACATCACGACCAGTTATTTTCTATTAACTGTTAACTACTAGTGGAGACGCACCTGTTGCTAGGGCGGTTGCTAGATTCGGAGGGTGACGGTTGCTAAGGCGGTTGCTAGGTGCGGAATCACGTGAATGAAAATGCCCCAATAGAAGCATTCGAACTTGACGTCACGACCAGTTATTTTCTTTTAACTGTGGTCTAGCTAGGTGCGGGGGCACCTGTTGCTAGGGTGGTTCTTAGGTGCGGAATCACACGATTGAAAATGCCCCAATAGAGCATTTTCAATCATATGACTCGGACCTAACAACGGCCTTAGCAACAGAAGGGTTACAGTTTTTTGCCCTACAGAGGTTAACAGTTACAGAAAATGACTAGCCGTGGAATTCTTCTATTGGAGCATTTGCAATCACGTGATCCCATACCTAAAAACTGCCTTAGCAACAGATAAAAAATGGCCTTAGCAACAGTTAAAAGCCCTACAGAAGATACACAGTTAAAAGAAAATAACCGGTTGTGACGTCACCTGAAAACATTCTATAGAAGCATTCTAACTTGACGTCACGACCAGTTATTTTCTTTTAACTGCTAACTGCTGGTGGAGACGCGCCTGTTGCTAGGGTGATTGCTAGGTGCGAGTCACGTGATTGCAAATGCTCTATACCACAGGTTGTGTTTACCTTGTCACAAGGTTAACCTTACAAAAAACCTTCATTGAACCGATAAATAGACGAAAAGCGAGTACCTCCTTGTTCCAATGCCGCACTTGCGCTGTGACTTGTCGTAGAGGTGTATGCGCGGGGAGCGCTCCGACACCGAGTCGCAGTTGGAGACGTAGGTGGAGGTCTGCGATGCGCGCGTCGTGCGGCACTTCCACGTGTAGCGGTGATTGGGGTTGCGGCGCAGGGCGGCGCGCACGTACGCCTTGCGGAGCACAGTCTGCACCTACGCCAAAACAAAGGGCACTATTATAGAGTATCAGAACAGAAAAAACATTGCGTATGCATTGAAAACTGATTGGGTCATCGAAAAGACATTGGGCTGGGATTCGATTCCCCCGTCCCGACACCCCTCAAGACCCACTGAGTACATGCGGAGTACGTGCTCGTTAAATCTGTGGGTCAAAAAGTCTTGTGGTCGGTCATGGCGCAGTTTATCATGGGTCCAGGTCGTCTGGAGACTCTTTTCCTTCCCTTCAGAGACATGGCAAAATTGTGGAGGTGGCGATGGATGGCGGCGGCATCTATCATTCGGACTCCTGCCATTCATGGGCATCACTTTCTCAGGAGCTGCACCCCTTTTGCCTTAAATCCTGTACGCTTTGCGGATGGAGCTTCGATATTCCAAGTGGCATTAGAAACCTCCATTGTCACGTCACGAGAGGCGGTGAAAAACAATCCCGGTCTTCGAATCCTTTCATACCCCTCCGAAATTGACGGATTAAATGAACATATCACAGTACATAAATGAATTGTACTGCCCTACTGCTTACTCTGTAGTCAATCACAGATATTTGCAGTGAAAATAGCGTTTTGGACCCTCTGTTCGGCTTTTTCCTTGTGGACTACATTAACTCAAAATTACACAGATAGACAGATATATACTTATTATATTATACAGATTATACTAGATTCTCCTTGTGTTACTTTAAAGAGGTGCGTCTGGTCAGCACAGTATGGCCAAAGTCATTCCCTCTTAATTGTACAACCCGATATGAGTACTACATACTTCTCGTTACCCATTTGGAACCTGTGGACGAAATTCACGGAAGTGGAGTATTATAGCCCACGCCACTCACACATTCGCACGCACAACCCATTTTCTATTATTTATTATACATTTTCTAGGTATTTTAATAGCAAATATTTTGAATATAATAGTTAACATACCTCAACGTTCATGAAACAATAAAGAATGGACACAAAGATTCCCTGAAAAAAATTAGAGATTACTATGACAAAATTTGTTACTTTATAAACAAAGAAAAAAATTGTGAAAATCACTAACAAAATTTTTTTAAATATTTAGTGTAGTTTTTTTTCCGTTGAACTGAATCAATAAACAGAATTAGGTTAAGTTCCAATCAATTGATTTACCATTCATTCTATTATTATTTTCAAGTTATAAAAATGCATCATTAAAAATATTTCAGAATTGTAAGGTAATCTTATTAATCAGTTCTAAGAATTTTGGAAATTCCTTTTGAACATCAAATAAACATGTTTGTAAACTTACACTATAAAGCAATTTTTATAGCTTTTCAAAAATTCTTAAACTTCTTAAATTAGTTTCATACACATTAGGTATGTATTTTAAATTATTATTTTCTCCTAATAATATGATTAAGTATATACTTATATAGTAAATGAAATAATCTAATAACAAGATTTATCACATTAAATGATTCGTAGATTAAATTATTGATTCATTAACCTCCCTTTGGTAAAAAGTTAATAAATATTAAAAAATGATATTCTTAATGCATATTAATAGAACTTTAGAAACTACTATGTTCCTTTCTACGTTTGTACTGAAAATTACCTTGAGAAAAATTAGTTTCAAAATAATTTCATGCAAAGGTTAAATTGATGAATATTCTAAAGGTTTAGTCAAACATTTGATAGAATTTCATACCGTTGAGACAGAAATAAAAATAAAAGGAAAATAATTTCACAAATGCATCAATAGAGACTAGTTTACACTATCTAAAGATTTTAAAAAGAGGATATATTTGAGCTTGAGGCGCCTTTCAACCAATCGTGTAACGTTAAAAATACTGAAATTAAACTGATTTGGTGATTTTCTTAGAAGTTAGGTTGATCTAGGAAAATAGAAGCAGAATGTGAAGTTAAGGCTCATTTACACTTTCACTTTCAGTGCTCATAATGAGTTTTCCTCACCCAGAAATAACACTTTTGCGTAGAAAATCGGAGGAGCGAAGTGTACGACAATTTACGCTTGTCATTTTGGATGATTCCTCCAAAATGAAGATCGAAAGCGAAGAGTCTAAATGAGCCTTTATTCAGCTCCAAACTGTGGGTTATAGATTGATAGGCAAGTTTATTCTGCTGTAAAGATCATTTTGTGTGTCAATTATAAATAATGGGCTACTTGAGATGATTGTAGAATGGCATTGGTGATCATGTAGGCTTCTTCCAGTCGGCTGTCGTCCCTGGGGTTGACACAGAACAACAAGTGGGTGATTCCAAGGAGGGGGAAAAGCAGTGCGGTGGCTTTCATGGCACGCCTAGAGTAAAATGCCAATACGTTTACACAAACCTTGAATTAAATGATACGCAAGTTAAAATACTTATAATGAAGTATTTGCATAAGTGAGGGATTTGCTTAATTTTACACTTTTTTGATACGTTAGTTTTAAACTCTCAAATATCAAATTTTTAAGTGCAAAAATATGTTTTAAATAATTTAAAATTCAATTTTATTTTTGCCAAAACACTAGTAAAGTCACGTGATCAAAAAACGGGATTTGACGTCACAGCGCCCTCGAAACTTGTGTTTTACTGTTTTTCAATGATCGGAAAACTGGATTCTATTGGATGTGACGTCACAGCGCATGTAAACAACAGTGTTTCTGTTTTCACGCCAAAACACAAAACGAAATTTCATAAATTTAAACCTCAGAAACTAGGCTACGAAAATACTTTCTATACGAAATTCTTCATGGTTTTTATCTACTATTTTAACAAAATTTAATCTCAAAACGTGCAAATACCTAATTGTAACTTACCTTTAATTTATTTTCCATTATACAGGTTGTTTCAACAAATCAACCCAAACTCTGCACAGAAAGATTCCTTGCGTGGAGTACATATCATTAGAACAATACCTATACAAATAGTTTAATAATATTTTGAAAAATTGCTCTTTAAAAACGGAGGGATGGGGATTTCACACATTAAATCTAAACAGGTGGTATTTTTAAAGGGTTTTTTTTTTACATCTTAACAAAGTGGTATGGCATCAAAAAAGAATCCTAGCGGGAAGACTGTTGACTCTATTGCATCTAAACGATAATTCTTATTTATTTTAACACACAGTTTGATAAGCCTTTTATCCCCCGAGCAACGGCGGGCATATCAGCTAGTACCTATACAAATAGTTTAGGTTTTCGAAAAAGGAGATGTCATATCCGATAAAAATTTAATTATTTCACTCCACACAGTTTGCATTTATGTGCAGTGGATATATTTAACATTTTAGTGTGCACATATATCCAAAAAGATATGTTCACTTTTTTCATATAAAGTACATTTTTTCCATTATGCTCTCCACGAAAGGAATCTACCTGTGAAGAGTTTGATGGATTTGTTGAAACACATTTTATACAAGTGAAAATTTTAAATATATTGGTGTGCACAGGTATTGAAATAAAATTTATTTAATTACTCTATCATTAGAAATATGTATTAGAAAGAAATTAATACTTCTAACGATTTGCATTAAAATTTATTCTCAATATTTCATGCCTTTATATGTATTCACTGTAAGTCAAACAATATGTACTTAAATTGGGTCATTATAAAATACTTTTTATACCTAAAGCGGCTAAATTTCATATCTCAGGTACCATATTTTTGTAAATTTTTGTTCATAACATATAACTTGATGAGAAACCGGGAAACTGTATAAAAATTATATCCTAAACAGGTTTATCTTAACTTCTCGTTTTAAACATATTCTCTAATTTTTGACATTGAACGATAACGTGAGTAAGAAAAAAAGCGTTTAAAAACTGACAAAACTGAAGCAACTAACCGTTCAATTGGTCTGGATATTGTTTTGACGAAAATGCGAACAGTAGTATAAAAGATTTATTCCAACTCAAATTAACTTAAAATAGTTTTACAATATGAAACTTGATTTTAAATTACATGGTAAAAGAGAAGTATTTTGGCAATCAGAAAATGTATTGGAAATTTTTTTTTGTTGCATACACTGTAAAAAATTCCCGTAAAATTTACGGTATTAAACTGACTGGGTTGGTTGGGGAAAACCGTAAAAATTACAAAGTAAATCCGTAAAAACAACGGCGTTTTACCATTTTAATCCGTGTTTTCTGTTTTCCAAGGTAAAACACCGTTGTTTTTACGGATTTACTTCGTCATTTTTACGGTTTTCCACAACCAACCCAGCTGCCAGTTTAAAACCGTAAATTGTACGGGATTTTTTTACAGTGTATCTTAGCTTTTTCCACTTCTTTTACTATTTTGTCACGATATTTATAAAAAAAAATTTGGGTTCCTCTAGGTGTCACCAACATTTCCTCAATCAGTTTAACACGTGTAAAACTGCATGTTCAACAGTCAACTGACAATACCAACGTAAACTTATTTCTGCCTTACAATTATGTCTGTATTTAGGATGACAGACGCATAAGTGAATTAGCAAATGTGTAAGTTAGCAATAGTGTAAGTTAGCAAATGCATTATTTTAAATTGTCCCTCACCGCGTAGTGTACACGACTGGAGACAGATCGCGTGTGCGTAGCTTCTCTGCAAAGCTCTCTTTTCTTCGAAACTGCATTTTAATCGGAGAGTCACGACCAATAAGATCTGGTTCTGTTGTCCGCTTGACTTTGGGTCGTATTGATGGTGAAGCTGTGATTAGGTTGCTATGGAGATCGAACAAAATTTCAGAATTGAAAACTACTTTTCTGTGGTCGAAACTCAGTGAAGCAATATCATAACAAATTGAACTAATCTGAATATTATCATTATTGTTTTGGTTTTGTATTTTAATTTTAAAAAAAGTTTTAAGTTCTAAAAGAGGGTGAAATTTGGAGAATGAAAAAAAAATATTGTACAAATGTATAAAGTAAAATTTGTACGAAATAAACATTTTAAAAATCCTTCTGATGTTGGGGTATCTTGAAGTTAACAAACTAAAAATTTTTGAGGCCATTTCACAGCATTTGTGACATTTTGGTCAGTAACCATTTTGTCTTTTATGACAGATAAATTTTAATTTTGTAAAGTTT
Organism: Tetragnatha montana; assembly: GCA_963680715.1. NCBI lineage: Eukaryota > Metazoa > Arthropoda > Arachnida > Araneae > Tetragnathidae > Tetragnatha > Tetragnatha montana. The sequence continues at coordinate 56,227,067 of OY796676.1, read as the reverse complement.
TCTCCATGCTAATGTTTATAGCTAACCGGATATGTTCGTATCAGCATGGAGAAACTTTAAAGAATTATTAAATTAATATATCATTGAAAGAGGAAAATTACATGTTACGGACTCTATCTATGTGTCCCAAATACCGTGAAATGCCTTTTTAAGTATGAGACATTTTACGCAAAATGCATTAATTAGTGGTATTAAAGATTTTAAATGGAGAAAAATATAAAATTAAATTAATTTCAAATAGATCTGATTCCATTAATTCATAATTTGAATGCTTATAGGGATAAGAAATAACTCTATTATGATACTTTTAGTTTTATGGGGGAAAATTACGTTAATTTTCATTAATAAGGTACAATATTCAAACATGAAAACTCAGAAAGTCATTCACCGAATAAGATAATTTTTCATTTAAACAAAAATTATAAAAGCATTCTCTATGGATGCATTTTATTTGACATCATATTCACCCAAACCTTTTTTTTTGTAACGACGCATAAACAAAATCATCCCCTTATCTTTTTCTTGTAAATTTATCGCATTAAATACTCAGCCAGACCCCCTATGAGACCTGACCAATTATTTTAGCAGTCAAATTCAACATCAAACTCTTTAGAAAAAAGGCAAAAACATAAATTATTCATTTTTGCGGAACGTTCTTTGATAGAAACATCAATTGAAGAAATTATCAACGCGCATTTTCGGTGAGTGAAACGCCGTGGGAATCCGTTCATATGAATTGCTAATATTTCTTCATGACGCATGAAATGATTTTATCAGCACTTATAATTTTATTCGAAAGTTTAAGGAAATGAATATTTTCTGTTAGGGGAACGGTGCTTTATAGAATTCTTCAACTTATTCTCAGGTATAAGGTTTTATTCTCATGAGTTGGGATAAATATAACTCGTAAATATAAATATCCGATACATTGAAAGCAACCCTTAATGGCCGATCAAGTGTAAAGTAAGGCCCTGGATGAAGCCACGTTACTTGCTTCCAGCTTTGCTATCCAGGGCTTTAGGGCGAGCGCGCACGGGCGACTTTTGTCACGGTGACAAAGACAAAAACAACGTTGCTAAGGCTGTTGTTAGGGGGCGGGAACTAGAAGCATCCAATAGAAGCATTCGCACATGACATCACTGAAGGATAAAAACAACGTTGCTAAGGCCGTTGTTAGGTAAAGAAAATGCTCTATGCTTTTCTAGTGATATTTTTGATACTAGTGATACTGGTCGTCGTGACTTTAGTCACTCGTGCGCGCTCAGCCTCAGTGTAAAGTAAGCATGATTTTGGTCATATTGTCAGAAAAAATGAGCAAATCTTTAACTTTTCTATTAGTTACGTAAGAAAACTGCAGAAGTCTTTCGTTTTATGTTACACAAAACCTTCATAAATCATTTTGAACAATCCTCCTATTCAACGGTTTTTTTGTGTGTGATCAAAGTACTATTTCTCAGAGCATTCATTTTCTTTTCACTTATTTTATTAGTTTATTTTGTTATTATGCAGTTTTGTATCTTTTTAGTTAAATGAAGAAAAATTTTAATCAAAAATAATTTGCGAAATTTTGAATTTTTTTTTCTTTTGTGTTATTTTTTTCACATGCTAATATCTCCGCTAATATTCACGATATTTTCACGAAATTTTATTCAGTGAGTTACTTATAACAGTAGCAACAATACTCTCACTAAGATGTTTGCTCTATCTCCTTTGGTTTCTTAATTAATCATTTTAACTTTTTTATTTCGTCGCTAGAGGCGCTGTAAGTCCTTTTAATGGATTCTAGCTAGAGGGTCACTTACCTAGGGGTAGACCTTACTTCCAGGACCCTAGGAGACGTTGGTTCCAAACAAAAGCCGTGAAACGGACTTTTGAAACGCCCTGTATTTTTTCAACTGCAACACTGCTCATATGTAAGCCTGTTTTAAGTTTAAGTTTAAGTAAGCCTGTTTTAAGCCTGTTTCCCTTCTTCCCTTGTGAGTAAAAATGAGGTAATAAAAAAACTCCCTCCCCCCTTATGTACTTACGTACTAATAAGCAGCACCTTATATTGTAGTTCCATGACATGGACCACAATGGTATGAATATCGAGGGTTCAAAAAACCTGGTGCAAGCATTTGGTCGTGTGTAGAATGTAAAGTTCAAAGGGGCGGTTTTCGATCGGTTGTGATATGCAGTGCATGTAGGGGGATGTAAGGAACTTGATACAAACCTTATTTGGACAATTTCGAATGTGGAGCTCGTTTTCATCTTCGTGACGAGTATTCGAATGATGTTGATTAAGAAAATCAGATTGATCTGCAACAAGAAAAGAAATGCAAAATGGTTACGTGAATTATTTATGTAAGGGAAATTGATTCTTTCATTGTGCCGACGACTGCTACTTTCCATAATTGGAAATCGATTTTGGGTAGGAGTATTGTAATGTAAGGAAAAGTGAATGTGGTCAAAGGACCGTTTCTGATACTCAGAAACAAATTGTTCGAGCTTATTCTAATTTTTTTTATAGTGATTTCAAGAATACAGTGTGGCCTCGATTAAACTTGACCGGTTTAACGGACTTCCAGGGCCCATAATAGCATGATTTTTTTTTAAACGAACGGCATAAATAATGTAGTTTAACATGGGGGCTTTATAAGGCAAGGTTTACAAGTGACAATGCAGAACATATTCTGTATACGAGGTGGATTGACAAACTGTGGTTTAGTTAAATTTTTAGTATTTACAATTAATAGTTACCCCCCTTGTAGTAGTTCACTCGTATTAGCTTATTTAAATAAATCGTTTTTATGAGCGTTTAACATTTGATTGACGCATTTAACTCTCCACTCGGCGATGTTAAACGAGACGGGTAACGGAATTTAATCATTTATATTTTAAAGGAAATGAAGTACCACTTTAGTACTCACCTAAAACAATTTTGTTTTCATTGCCATGAGATAATTACGATTTTCAGTTCATAAAAGAGGTGATTTTCACGAAGATGAAATACCAAAACAAACCGAAAAAAAAACTCCAATCATAAAAAACAATCAAACCTAGTTTCATTTACGGAAAAGGTATTTCGAAGTATAAAAAACCTATACCATTCAACCCCGTGAACAAAAACTGCTCATTGATTTAAGAACTGAAGATTCATCTATCCGAGTGATAAGTTCAGAGAAAAACTTTTCCAATACTTTTTCTTCCTTACCTTTAGTCAAAACGTAATCAGAGAGCTCCCCTTACCAAAAGGCTTTCAAAAACTGTTCCCAAAAAGAAAATAGAGAGCGGAATTTCCAAGGGCCTATGCTGTACGACAACGAAATGAGAGCTTCAAGAGCATATCGATAGTTTTGCTTAGTTGAAAAACTTGGATTCACAAACTACTTTGGATAGTTTTAAACAGACCAATTTAATTTTGTTTGACGAAACTATGAACGAAACTACTTTGGTTTGGCTTATTTATTACTCCATATTTTTGAACTTACTTAATAGTTTTAAAGCACTTATTGTTATTACAGGTTGGTAAGGGTTATATTACAGCTATTAGTTATACACTTTATTACCCCATAACATTAAATACTATTATATGCGTTTGAATTTAAATCCCATAGAGTTTAAATTTGATTTATTATCTGCAAAAGTCAGGTATTAGAGCAATAACATGGTTTAGTATTTATTTTGTAATAACGAGTACTTTTTTTTCCTGTAAGCTTTTCTTTTCCAGTGATAATTTTGTTGTTACAGACAAACTCTACATTCTACACCATTTTAAATATGTTCTCCAGGATGTGAGAAAGCAAATACAAATTGTATAATTTGTAATAACTCTTATTTTTACACATGAAAAAGGGAATTTATGCCTCGTTTTAGATGGAAAAACTACGGCGGTTTCTAAATAGGATCCTGAATTTCCAGGACAAATTTTTTTGATTATGTAATGAAAATTCCATTTCTTATACAGTTGTTTTTCTCGATTTTCTCAAAACTTGGTTTTTGTACTTATTCCCGTTTTCAAACTGACGATTTAATTAGTCGTTATACTCACCCCCAAAGCACCAATCATTGGTCCTGTTATAATCCACACGTAGGGGGAGCGCCCGTAACCTTCCCAACAGCCTGTGTTGAGATGATTGCTCATGGCACTGCACCACGTGATGATCAGAGCCAATGGAATGCCTTAAAAAACACATGAAACATTAGAAAACATTAGTATAAAAAAATCGTCAAACAATAGTGGTTTAAAATACCGTTAATGAAGGTATTGGTTAACCTCTAAATGATGTTTCACATGTTACGTCATTAAAGTTTAAGGGGCTTTATGCCCCTCCTTTCTCCCATTACACAAATTCACACATTTCATTTTTCTGCTATCCCTTATTGTGTCACGGCCGTTCAATTGAATATAAAGTTAGTGCTAATTTTACATAGTTCAAACCCTATTGGAAAAATTTTCATGATGTTTCATAAACTAGTATCAAATCATACTGGATCCAGTATCCTTTATATTGGTTCCAGTATCATTTATACCAGATAGGATCCTCTATTGATCGATAATATCTTCAAAGGAATCAAAGACATTTTAAATGTGTATAAGAAGTCAACAAGGGACATTCACCACAAAATTTCACATTTAGAAAAATCACCCAAAAAAATTTGTTTTTGATTTATTATTGCAAACCTTTACATTGTAAATTATCTTTCCCAGATCTAGTAATAATTATAGTTTATTAAGCCGCAGTTTTTATGTTATTTGAAATTGCAATGCGTTAAAACGTGCAGTCTTAATTTTCAGTATGATTAATTTCAGATCATTAGTTAGGGCGAGCGCGCACGGGCGACTTTTGTCACGGTGACAAAGAAAAAAAACAACGTTGCTAAGGCTGTTGTTAGGGGCGGGACATAGAAGTATCCAATAGCAGCATTCGCACATGACATCACTGGAGGATAAAAACAACGTTGCTAAGGCCATTGTTAGGTAAAGTCATGTGATTGAAAATGCTCTATTGTTTTCTAATGATATTTTTGATACTAGTAATCCTGATCGCCATGACTTTAGTCGCTAGTGCGCGTCCGGCCTTAGGGCGAGCGCGCACGGGCGACTTTTGTCACGGTGACAAAGAAAAAACAACGTTGCTAAGGCTGTTGTTAGGGGCGGGACATAGAAGTATCCAATAGCAGCATTCGCACATGACATCACTGGAGGATAAAAACAACGTTGCTAAGGCTGTTGTTAGGGGCGGGACATAGAAGTATCCAATAGCAGCATTCGCACATGACATCACTGGAGGATAAAAACAACGTTGCTAAGGCCGTTGTTAGGTAAAGTCATGTGATTGAAAATGCTCTATTGTTATCTAATGATATTTTTGATACTAGTAATCCTGGTCGCCGTGACTTTAGTCGCTAGTGCGCGCCCAGCCTAAAGTTGCGATTCAGTCACTAGTTACTCCTTTGTGTATTTAAAGGTTTCGTTATTAAACCTAAAGCCCTGGATAGCAAAGCTTAAAGTAAAGCTGGAAGTAACGGAACTAACATAGCTTTAATTATACCTTTTGTTCAGCTTTATAAAACCTCCACAAGCATCGGAATTAAAATTATAAATTACACTAATTCACGCACATAAAATAATGTTTCCTAAAACCACCTAACTGTATGATTATGTTTCGTTATCTGTTACTATAACGTGCTGTTACAATCAAAATCACATTAATGTTTTAGATTTCCGTTGAAAATCATTTATTTACTGCTTTTAATGCCATTACTTAATTATATCCTAATGAGAAATTATTACTTATAATCCTGGAGAATTATCTTCAACGTTGTAGCTGTGAAAGAGCAATGGATCTGAATTGCTTTTTATGTATAACTAGGAAGACGCTGAAGAAGGGGGACAAAAGACAAGAGAAGGAGGCCATCAAGAAGTTGGAAGAGCTTGACAAGGAGCAGGCAGAGGTCGCACAGTTCGAAGAGCGCGACTACCTGTCCGAATGGAACCGGGAGCACCCAGAGGAGTTCATGGACCTTCGCCTCAGAACCATCGAGGATGAAATGGTCTTCACAGTGGACGAAGCAGCGTGGGTGGACTGTAAGGTCGTTGGACACCCATCGGGAACAGTGGACAGTCTCGCTGGCGGTGACTGTTCCGACGACAAGGATGGTGAGCAAGTCCCCTTGTTCGAAGCGTACTTCAGTGATGTTTTAGACCAGGTATGGGCAACCTTTTCGAATCCGCGGGCCGGACTCAAAGATTATAATGTCGTGGAGGGCCAAAGAGTAGATAATAGGTAATATTCTTTAAGTAAAAAAATGAGGACTTTTATTATATATATTTATGAAGTTTAATTCTAAAGTTAAAAATTAATCTGGACTTGTACAATATCTAAATTACATAAAATAATTATAATGAAGTTACATTAATCTGGACCAGGCGCGGATCCAGCACGGCTCCAATGGGGGGGGGGGCACTTCTTCAGACCATCATTTTATCTTTTGAAAAAAATGTCAAAATTTTGGGAATTTTCTAAGAAGTATCACTCAAGGTCCCCTTTTGGTACCGCTGGGGGCCTGGGGGTCCTCCCCCAGAAAAATTTTGGAAATTTGACCTGTTAAAGTAGGTTTTTAACTCATTTTGAGTACTTTTTGGGACTTTTTTTTCGTACTTATGAATGATTTTTGGGTCCAAGGGGGGCACTTTCCAGAGTGCCACCCCCTGTATCCGCCACTGATCTGGACTAGAATGACTAGAATAATATTACATACAATAATTATAAAGTTAGTTACATTAATCTACAATAGATTAATATTTTGATTAGAAACAAAAATTATGTTAAAGTTACAAAATCTGGACAAGAATAATATGTGATTTTTGAGTACAATTTTTAAAATGTTCCGCGGGCCGGACCAAATGACGTGGCGGGCCGGATCCGGCCCGCGGGCCGGAGGTTGCCCACCGTTGTTTTAGACCAAGACCCAGTGGATAAGGACTGTGTCTTGCGCAGTGCGTCACTCCCTGCGTTGGATGGTGTCGCAGTTGACGATCCCATCCATGTCGTCAGGAACCACCGACGCCTCAAGCAGCGCAGAAGCGATATGGCCACCGATCCTGCGTTCCTAACGGACATCGATTTCATGTTGAAGAGGAACAGCTAGGGACAATCGTGTCTGCAGTGCTGAAGTTGAAGTTGACATTCACAGACACTAAGTTTTCGCTATAAGAAGGTTGGATGGTTGACCTCTCAGGTCCTTCGTTTTTCATTAACAACAATTTTTGTTTTAAAGTTTAACTGACGGAGAATTGTTGCTGTCCTTCTAACGTGGTGCGGACAGCTGAAAAGGGTTGAACTCGAAAGACTGTGTAGTAGTGGAAAAGCTGCTCCTTTTTCATTTAGCAAACGCCAAGTATTCTGATAAATCGCAAGAAATCAAGTATCAAAATTAAAAACAATCCAAATATGTCAATCAACAGAGATAGATTTAATTTTAGTGTAATTAAAGTGATGTTTAATTAATTAAAATTATTCAGTGTATCATTAAAGTCCAATTAAAAAAATTTGGGTCTGGATATTTTCCAGTGTTTTCTGTGTTCTGATGTGTAAACTAAATAACAAAATGTTCTTCAAATCAGAAAGTACCGAAATAAAAAAATAGAAATTTCAGACACAAAAACATTTTGGTATTAGCCGGGCGCAAGCGCCACTTTCTATTATAATTAGCCAACCAAAAATATCAAAATATCAAAATAAAATCCATTAAAGTATCTCAATCAGCTGTGTTGCTTTCAATTTTTACCATATTCTCATTGTAAATTTGTAAAACGACACCAATAAAATCCTATCGGCAAGATTTTTCCCAGCTAATCCGTAAGCTACCATCATTTTATATCCAAATTTTGTATAATTATTATGCAACATCAAAAGTTATCAATTTTTATTTTCATTCATTTTAATTACCAGCCTGTCTGTGTTTGAGATGAAATTCTGTAATAAATCATGAGAGTAAATGATAATGAATGCATTGATAAATGGAAATAAACATAATCCATATTCTTTTTCATTTCGGGCGTTAAGTAAATGACCATTAGAAAAATTACGAGTCACATGCATTTTGACAAGTATAATAATGATCATAACTTCTGCTGTCCTGTTGCTTTTTCGTTGAAAACTCCTTTTAATTTTTTTCAATGAATGATTTTGTCACCTGTTTTCAAAATCATTTATCATATTTACTGAGATACTTACTTTCTACATAAAGTATTTAATTATCTGTTTGTCAAATGATAAATGCTGTTTATTTTTAAAATTAAGATATAAATTAGTATAAAATACTTCCATATAATTTCGTTATTTATCTCTTTAAACCCAGCTGTTTTGGACGCCAAATATTCCTGTATCACTGAATTTTTACAGATTCCATTATTACAACTGCGTACTGTGCATTCTATTACAATTAATCCATACGATTCTGATCTGAAATATAACTATGACAGGAAGATAACAGTATTTTAAGTCTCGCTAAAGGAACAAAACTGTTAATTATAATCTACTTTTTATTTTCTTTAATTGTCAGCTCCTAAACAAATTACTATTAGTACATTCTCCGCTGTTATTCTACATACTTTATTATTCAAACCTCCATTCATCAGCTGCGTTCAAATGCTAAGTGAAAGCAGCCGATTCAGAATGGATGGAAAACGCCTGAACTTTCTGGCAGCCAAAGTTAAGGAGAAATTAATGATGAATTTTAAAACCTTGTGCTACTAAGTGTGAGCGAAACCGGCCAAAGCTTATTCGAATCTTTAGGGGAATGCAGGAAACATTGGCTTTGCAAAACAAGAAATTGAGATAAATTGCATGAGAATTCTCCGAATCTTAAAAGGATTTCTCTCGCAGAGATGTCTAAAGTTGTCCAAGATGTCTTAATTTTTCCGATTTCAAAGGGTGACCTCTGTAGTATAAGCCTCGTTAAATTAATCTAATTTAGAGTACGAATTTCTAATGAGTAAATTGAAAAATACTAGTGCCTGTTACTCATTAGTTTTAGAAAATTTGAAATTGTTGGCTTGGCTTAACTTGATTCATTTGCTTAACTACCTGAGAAGATGATTCGATTGAAAAGTATGAGTTGAAGAAGGCATTCAAGAAATATCTCTATAACCTTTAGTATGCAACGAGACATTTCGAGAAAACGCGAGATACGCGTTTTGACGTTTTTGTGATATCAGAAGTACTCAATGCACACATCAAATTTTTCTTTTGCTTTTCACTTATCAGTTTTTATTGGTGTGTCCCTTTCTTTAAATTAAAAAAACCCTCATATTTATTAATGAAAATATTTATTTGGACACACGGCGATACTCAAAATTTAGAACTTCAGTTCCAAAAAACAAAATCATTGAAAACAGCTCAATTTTGAAAAGAAAATATGGGGTTTAAAAGGAGGTGCGTGATATTTTTCAACAATAAACTAGGCCCGTCAAACACTAATCCTCTTAACTTACTTGTCTTTGACAAGATCAATTCCCTAACTAGTTCTAAAAATAATCTTAACATTTGGATATTTTTAGCATGAGTATTGGAAATTCCCCCTGTAATCCATACCTGGCACAAGTTTCTAAACATGACTCAAAGTCTATCACAAGAATATGTTGAAATTAAATCCTTTCCCATCTTAAGTCTGTATCGAGTAATCAAATCCCCAACGCGCAATGCAACCCTATTGGGAATCATACCTCCACAGAGTGAAATTAGAGAAAACTCAACTTCATAAGTTTATCCAGAAATCAGCCCAAACGAATATTTTTCGAGAGGGGTGACGCCTTCCAAAATCGATGTGACATATCTCCTTTGCGAGGTAGACCAGGTGGACACTCGACGAGTTAGATTAGGGTCGATGTGGAAGCTCTGATTAAAAATTCATCTATCATTCACGGTCTAGTAACAGAATTAACTCCCGGATTAATATTTAATAGGGAGTTAAATGTTGCGTACTCACTTAATTGACTAAGCAATTTTCTGTGATTAAATATTTTGGGTCGTTAATCACTTTTAATGGTCGACACCGTCTTTTCATCAAGCTGGTTTGTTGTGGGTTTTTTTTTTTTTTTTTTTGAGGATTTCTACAGATGACCGGCTGGCTCGTGGCCACTGTTTGGTCACTTCTGGTTAGTTAATAACCGTTCTGTTATAGTTAAGAGAAGAAAATGTGCTCACCGAAGTTATGATTAAGCATACAATACTTCATGAAGTTCTACTTTTAAGAGTGGTAGTTCGGTAGTTTTCGCCCTTTGTCTTTAGTTTAAAAAAAATCCAAAGCTTTTAAAAATAAGAAATTTGAGGCAAAAATTAAAACTCACACAAACATTTAAAATGGGAACGAAGAAACTTGCTTGGTTTCTAACGACACATATAAAGATCAAAACTTAAAAATCGAGTGTTTTTGCCTCAAGGAACCTTCTCTACAAACACGTGAAGTAGTTTGAGTACCAGTATTTACATTCCAAGCTTCTTTCAGTTTCGTAGAAAGTTTCAAACAATGCTGTTTGTATTATAGCCTCTTGCAACCATTTTTTAACTTAAAGAAGCTTATTTGTATATGCGCCCGCCAGCATTTTATGCACGGTTGCGACACTGGAATCTGCAAGTGAAAACAATTCCAAACTTGGAAATCTTTAAAAAGCACCTTAAAGGATAAGAAATGTTGGATGACACAGTGAGGAAGCCGTTAAGTTACAACACCTTTATTGGAGCTAATCAACTAACAGACATCTACACTCTCTGCGTCTTCCATTCAGAATGACGCGTTTCTACTTCCGCTCAGCGCGGCAGCTCGCTCGGTAGGGGTAGAATAAGTAGCGCCCTCTAGTACACAACATATACGACACTCTGTCATCCTGACTAAGGAGGTCCTCCGACGTAATCTGCAAGTATAGCATCGAAAACAAAAAACAAAACAAGAGCCTAACTTTGACAATAACAACTGAGTAAATACCAAGTGGAAAATATCGACAAGAAAAGTATAGAAATACACTATATAGACATGGAGTACATGATGAACAATTCAGAACTAGGACTGGGAGTAAATAAAATGAAAAGTATGAAAAGAGATAAAAAATTACAATATACAAAAGGTGAACTTGAAATATAACGTATAATCACAAAATGTAAAATAAAAAAAAAAGATAATAGTAAATGAAAGCAAAATCTTTGAAAACATAAAATACAACTAATAAATAATGAGCACAAAAAGATGAATTAGAAATGCACTTTTAAAAGTTATTTGACAGTCAAAAAGGAAAAGTTCAGCCTGATCCTTGCCACGGTTTCATGAGATCAGCAGAGGTGCAAGTCACATGAGGTCCTTCATGAGATCCAATTTTGGCAACATCATATCGGTCATTATTTTTTACTTTGGTGACACGATAAGGTCCGAAAAATTTGGGACGAAGCTTTAGGCCGGTTCCAAATTGAGTCCTTTTGATAGCAACCAAATCATTCACTTTGTAGTTCCTTGCTGCCTTGCGGGTTCTGTTGTAGTTTTTCTTGGTTTTCTCTTGCAGCTGTAGTATGTTGTTTTTCGCTTCTTCGCACATTTGATGTTTCTTTTGAACGAACGTATGGACGTGCTCTTCTTCTAGAATCCTTTTAATGTTTAAGTCTTCCTTGTTTTTCATCTTAACACCAGTCAAGAGCTTGAAAGGTGTGAACTGGGTTACTGATGAAACGGTGCTGTTGATTACGCGTTGAACCGCTGCTACATGGCGAAACCATTTGTTGGGGTCATCGATGGATAGTTTCGTAATAACGGGGATAAGAGTATCGTGGAACTTCTCGACTTGTCCATTTCCTCGCGGTTGACCGGTGGTGATTGTGACGTGTTCGATGTTTTCATCTTCACAGTACTTCTTGAAATCGGTTGAGGTGAAAGCTGATCCACGGTCTGATATTATTCTCTTGGGGTTTCCAAAAGTAACTTGTTGAAGTTGGAGTTTGTCCAAAGCATCTTTAGTTGAGGTTGACTTAACCGGATATATCCATAGGAATTTTGTGAATGCATCTACGACTGTGAATATGTACTTATAATTTTTATTTGTACTTGGGAGAGGACCGAGAAAGTCTATATGGTATGTGTCCAAGGGGACATCTCCTTTTGGAATGGGATGCAGATATCCTTCTTGTTTCCCACGCTTACGGTTGACCAGTATACATTTGACACAGTGCATAACCACGGATTCCACGCATTTCCTCAGATTGGGAATGAAATACTGCTGCCGTACAAGATTTTCAGTTTTTGCTACAGCGAAATGACCTTGTTCATGGGTGTCTCGTACAATTTCACTTTTCATAGCTTCAGGAACAATGAGGAGTTCTCTTCCTTCGTGCATCTTAAACAGCACTCCATTCTTCATGAAAAATTCGGTCTGGTCGTTGTCTTGAATCATCTTCTTCATGGTAAGGGTAAATTCATCTTTGGACTGTAAAGCTGCAATTTTCTGCGTGACTTCATCATAGGTTATAAGGAAAACTGGGTGTCTGCTCAGAGCATCTACGTGCTTCATCTGTTGTCCAGGCCTGTGAAGTAGCTCATAGTCATAAGCTTCTAGTGACATTGCCCATCTGGCTATTCTAGGTGGCAATTCTTTTTTGGACATAGTCTTTTGAAAAGCTTGACAGTCAGTGAAAATTTTGAATTTTGTTCCTATTAGATAATGTCTGAATTTCTTTAGTGCTTCAATTATAGCCAGGACTTCTAACTCATACGATGAATATTTTTCTTCTTGGGGTGATGTTTTTCGACTCATGTACTGGATGGGATGGGGAACGTTGTCTAAGTCAGTCTGAAGGAGAATGGCACCAAATCCTTTTGAGGATGCATCACAATGCAACTGCAGAGGTGAGCCTTGTTTGTAGAGGTGTAAGACAGGTTCTTTTGAAAGTATTTCTTTTAAAGCTTGAAAGGCATCTAGCTGAGGTTTTCCAAACTCGAATGGGACGTCATTTCTTAGTAAGTCACTTAAGGGACGGGCAATCAAAGAATAACCTTTAATGAATTTTCGAAAATAGCCTGTGAGGCCAAGAAAGGATTGGACTTGTTTGGTCGTCTTTGGTATAGGGAAGGAATACACGGCTTTGGTTTTATCAGGCGATGGGGAAATCGTACCTTTTTCAAGTATGTACCCAAGAAATTGAATTTTTCTGCGCAGGAATTGGCATTTTTTCATGTTAAATTCTAAACCATATTGAGAGGCAACTTGAAACACTTTTTCTAATTTAACAATATTTTCGGCTTCTGAATTGGAAGGGACAATTAAATCATCTAAGTATAAGATCAATGTGTTATCCTCTAAAAGTTCACGGAACACAATTTGTATGAACCTTTGAAAAACAGATGGTGAGTTGCATAGTCCGAAAGGAACTTTGTTAAATTCATATTGATTATCAGGAGTCACAAAACTGGTGTACTTACGGCTGGCTGGATCAACTTCAACTTGATGGAAACTATTTTTTAGGTCCAAATTAGAGTAGACTGAAGCTCCCTGTAGCTTGTCGAAGATGTCGTCGATGAGGGGTAGCGGAAATCTTTCTTTTATGATCACTTTGTTTAGTCTTCGGTAATCGATACACATACGTGTTGACCCATCTTTTTTCTTGCAGAGAACTATAGGTGAGGAATAGTCCGACACGCTTTCCGAAATAGTTCCGTTGGCCAAGAGTTCTTTAATCTGTTTATTTACTTCTTCTTTCTCTGATGGAGCTAGGCGGCGGGGTCTTTGAAATACGGGTGTTTCGTCTGACAGAAATATTTTCATCTGGAAATTTGTGCTCTTGGTTTTTTTCGGTTCATAAAGCTTCACCATTTCTTTAACGGTATTTCGCACCTTCACATCTGTAATGTGGGAGAAATCTGGTTCAATAAAACGTGTGGTATCACAGTCTATTTTGAGCACGTGGGGTTCTTCACTTAAACATCCGTCTTTGTTTACACACAAATCGGCATGCACCTGCTTTTCTTCTTGCGGCGACCGGAAATCGGGCTTCTGCATAATGACTGACGGTTCTGGTGGGGAAAAGGAGACAAATTCAATTTTTCCTTCGGCTGGAGTCTCGGCATTAGTATCTTGGCACTGTTCCAACTTCTGCGAAATGGTTTTTTCGTCCTTCTCTTTTTTCTTCTGTGTGATGCTCTTGAAAACATTGGGGGGTAACACCATATCAGCACAGAGGTTACGGCAAGCTGCGACAGTTACCGTGATGGGAACTTTAATTTGGGGATGTTCGATGTTGATTTCTGTTAACTCGGCTTTCTGCTCCGTTCCAAAAGCACCTCGGAGAAGTAGCGATCCCTGGAATGTTGTATTGGAGGGTAGAAGGCTTGTTCGTATGCAGGCGATATTTGTGCCAGAGTCTATCAGAGATTTTGTTTCTTTTCCATCGAAGAGAACATTTTCGTACTGCAGTTTATGAAAAAAGGTTTCCCTGGTGATGTTTTTCTTTGATGCAATTTCGCAGACATTACCAGACTCTTCAGGTCTAAAGTTACTTCCGACATTACGCTGATTTTGATAGCTTTGAGCAGATCTGTAATTTAGATTTCTAAAATGGTTTTGATTTGGTGAATTTCTGCTTCTGAAATTTTGAGCGCTGTTGTAGTTTTGTCGAAAGTTAGTAGTTTCACTTAGGGATTTGCGTTTTGAAGTAAAATAGATGTCACAGTTTTGAGCAAGTTCCTGGGGTTTGAGCCAGTCTTCGCCTTGAGTAATGGCGATATGGGACTGCGTTTCACGATCGAGGGTGCTGAACAGTTTATCAGATACCATTAGTTGGCATAGAGTTTTGAAGTCAGTTGCGTTACGCACTTTGCAATAATATTCAAAGGATGTAGATAACCGTGATGCGAACTGTGCATGGGATTCGTTTGGCAAGCGCTGACTTCTGCGGAAATTTAATAAACATTCTTGGGCTGTCGGCTGGAATTGTCGCAAAAACACATCTTTCACTTTTTTGTAATCTTGTAGTTCGTTTTCTGGAATGTTGAGAAGGATGTGGCTGGCTTTTTCACCCAAAATGTTCATAAGAATTTCGGATTTCAGGTCATCTGAGACTTTTTTTGTAGAAAATGCACGTTCCAATGATTGGAAGAAAAGATGATAATTTTCAGGTCTTGAAGGGACTGGCATGCTTAAAGTACGTACACTTCGGATGAGATTTTCAATACTTTGGTTTCCATTAGTAGGGTCGTTGTTGCTGGCACTATCACTTGAATTTAGGTGAGATCCAGAAGCATTTCGAGCGAGAGCTAGTTCAAGCTGGATTTTTTCCCTTTCGAGTTTAATTTGTTCAGTTTCGATTTGTCGTTGTCTCTCCTCTTGGCTGTTTCTAGCTTCCACGGTTGTTGTTATCAGCTCCTTGACGAAGTCGGCATCTTTACGGAAAATTTCGCTGGTCTCGATGATGTTTTTCAAAGCTACGACGGTTACCCTTTCTGGGACGTCCTGCTCCAACTCAAAAACGACCTTTAGTAGATCCTCTTTTCTTGTTCCTTTGAACATGATGACGGTGATTTTAGACTAGACGGTGATTGAAGACGATGACTTTCGGTTTTTTTGTTGACAATGGTCAGAGGCGTATATTGGTTGAGGTCGATTACTTTTGGTTTTGGATGAGAACGTTGACTTTTGGCGATGACTTTTGACATTAGCTGAGAACGTTTACTTTTGGCTTTGGCTGAGAACGATGACTTTTGGCTTTGGCTGAGCCCCCATGTTGGATGACACAGTGAGGAAGCCGTTAAGTTACAACACCTTTATTGGAGCTAATCAACTAACAGACATCTACACTCTCTGCGTCTTCCATTCAGAATGACGCGTTTCTACTTCCGCTCAGCGCGGCAGCTCGCTCGGTAGGGGTAGAATAAGTAGCGCCCTCTAGTACACAACATATACGACAGAAATGAATTTAACATTTGAAGAAAATATTTATTTTACAAAACGTAAATGTTTAAATGTAATTAAAATTTCGAAACGAATTTTTGAAAACGAATGAAGAGTAGGTACTAATAAATGTTAAGTGCAATGGCAACGATATTGCATAAAGAGCCGCTTATTTGTCAAAAAAAAAATTAAAATATTTATAACTTTAGATACCTATTCGTGATTGTAAGGGGTGAATACATTTTAGCAATAGAGCATTTTCAATCACATGACTCGGACATAACAACGGCCATAGCAACAGAAAGTTGTTACAGTTTTTTGCCCTACAGAGGTTAACAGTTACACAAATTACAACTAGCCATGGAATTCTTCTATTGTAGCATTTGCAATCACGTGATCCCATACCTAAAAACCGCCTTAGCAACAGATAAACAACGGCCTTAGCAACAGTTAAAAGCCCTACAGAAGGTACACAGTTAAAAGAAAATAACCGGTTGTGACGTCACCTGAAAACACTCTATAGTTTTACCATGGGACTAGTTCATTTAAAACTTTTCTCTTCTTGGACTTGGTGACCTCCTTAGTACAAGATGACATTTTAGCATATGGGATATGGTGGTTAGCGATAAATCTTGTACCTGAGTGAAGAATGTCACGTGAAACAAACACCATAAAATGTTTGACTTTGTTTTTTTTCTATCATTATTGATTGTTATCACTTTTCTAATTTTTAGAACCAATAGTACGGGAGCCCATGATGCTAAATGTGGATTTACTCGAGCGCGTCAGATAATCATAGGGGGGATACCTTGCATGCTTTTGAGTAACTCCACCAAATATAAGCTCTCTATGTTGGTGGGTAAGTTTAGAACAGCCCGTCAAAATTTGAAAAAAAAAACTAGTTACATGGACATACTTGAGCGCGTCAGATTGGCTAAAGAGACAGTTAACAACTAGTTGAGACTAGTTTTCTGGCTACTAGTCCATAAACATTTTGTTTCGTACATTTTTCTCAAAAAGAGCGATAGCGTCTTACCGGTCTTGGCTTTACTTTGCAACTTTGTAACCCTCCCGCTCCCTTGCCCACCGCTCAAATCGGCAGATTTTAGAAAATTTACACTTTTTAGCTGGTAACTAACCTACCTTATCTTTATCTGACGCGCTCGAGTATGTCCATATAACTAATTTTTTTTACAAATCTGACGGGCTGTTCTAAACTTACCCACCAACATAGAGAGCTTATATTTGGTGGAGTTACTCAAAAGCATGCAAGGTATCCCCCTTATGATTATCTGACGCGCTGGAGTAAATCCACATTTAGCATCATGGGCTCCCCTACTACACAATATACAGAGGGTGTCCCAAAACGACCGCATAAACTATGCATAGCTAGATTCCTCGTTGGGAGTACATAAAAAATGCCCAAAGAAGTGCCCCTCTACGATCCATAGTTTTCGAGTTATAGGAAAAACAAAGTATGGATGTTACCCCACTTGGCGGCCATAGAACCGGACCCCCACGTCCGATCCAGCGGCCGGGATATTCCATATTGAGCTAACCACGTATACATTAGCACAGAAATGCGCCGGAGCCCCACATCATGCTTAAACCAAAGTCCCTGTACTGCCGCTAAAGGTATGTCATCGAGGAACTCGGTTAAGACCTCATTGAGAAACACCAAGTATGACTGTCCCGAGAGCCGTTTAGGCAACAGATATGGTCCAAGCAGTCGATCCCCGAGTATGACGGCCCATACGTTATGAGACCAACGTTCCTGATGTTTCTGCTGCCGGATTGACCTGGGACCACAGTGGTAACAGCCATACTTTGTTTTTCCTATAACTCGAAAACTATGGATCGTAGAGGGGCACTTCTTTGGGCAGTTTTTATCACAGAGTATAGAGCTTAACAGAGTGTCCAAAAGGCAGTTTTCCTCTTTTAGTTCCGTTGCCACTTCAGGCTGAAACTCCACCAGCCAATCACCTCTGCCAATCAGGAGAAGGCGAAACCTTGAAACTGATTCCTCATTGGATATGTAACTTATATAGGGCGTTGCATTTTAATTACGACAGAGCTGCTTTCTTTTCCCCAGATTGTAGACTTTTTCCCTAAAGTAGTGAAATTATCCCTGGCTAGAATTAAAATATCCCTCTCTTTTTAAACTTTGCTTGTTTTTTTTTGTTTTAATTGTTAATCTGGCATCTCCGATAATTTCACATCAGAGCGGATGAAATGGCAAAATTTCTACAAGAAAGAATACAAATAATCGGCAAGTTTCGTAATTTATTTAAGTATCTTTTCAACTCTTAATGTTAAGTTTTTAAATGAATGAACTCAGAAAACTTTTTAATGAACTTTCTTAAAAACTACAATAATATGATCATCTTTGGATTTTACATTCTAGTTTCCATGGAGACTGTTTTAACAACAATGCTATTCCATAAATCTTTTCATTTAAAAATTAAACTCTCAAATAAAATATTTTAAAGTAGTTATTTATTATTTTTTTAGATCATTAATATTATTTTTAAATAGACTTAACAATCTAGTTTTTCTTTTAAAACTTGTTATTTTGCATTATGTTTATTTTTGAAACAATGGGGTAAGCAGATTTTGTTTATCATTTATCGTTATTGTGGTATCATTTTTAAAAATCTCCAAAATTATGTTATTTTTTGTAGTTAAAAGCTCTTGATTTGTCATCACTTCATTAATTTCATTGTTGAATTTATGTTAAACATGAATTTAATTTTGTGCCATGTTATAAATTAACTAATGTAAAGAATCAGTTAATCCTAATTTATGTAAAGAGAATATGAGTGCGAAGTATTGTAATACAGTGTAACTTGGATAATTCAAAACTCTAGATACCAACAAAAAGTTATAATTACCCAAAAACTCTAATAAAAATACTAAACTGATATAAAATAGAGTTCAAGGGATCAATAAAAATGCATGAATTAGAGATATTTGAGTTACTTAAGTCGCACTGTAAATAACACAAATTGTGAAATGCAAAACTCATAGTTTAAGTAAGTTTTGTAGAAAAACAAGTTATATGATGTGTAAAAGTTCAAATTGATGTGTGAAAATAATTTCTTTAATAAAAATGATTACTTGCTCTGAATGTTTTTGTACTTTTTGTTTCCTTAAAATTTAATATTTTCAAGCCTATTCAATTTTTAAATGTAGGCATAAAGTTTTAATATATGCATCAATAAATAAGCCATTTGGATGATAAAAAAAATCTCAGTCAGTGAACTAAAATGACATTAAAAACTTGTAATCTCTTTGGAAATGTTTTAGAAAATCGCTGTAGTGCTTTGAAAAACTGCGATTCAAAAACTCAAAGTCCAAGATTGAATCATGGCAAGAAGACCGACAAAACTATTTTAAATTTAGGGAAATTTAAGAAAGCTTTTTTTCCTTTTCCCCTCTTCCGATTTGAGTGAAAGGCGAGCGGGAGAGGGTGGGCGGCGACGATGGAGCTAAGGAGGCGGAGCTTATTCAGCCAGTTGAGGGGGTGACACTTTCTATGGGAAAAACCATGCTTTAAAAGTTACCATTAGCGTCTATGGAGATGAGACCTCTGTTAAGCTCTATACTCTGTGGTTTTTATGTACTCCCAACGAGGAATCTAGCAATGCATAGTTTATGCGGTCGTTTTGGGACACCCTGTATCATCATTGTATAGTACAAGATGACATTTTAGCATATGGGATATGGTGGTTAGCGATAAATCTTGTAACTGAGTGAAGAATGTCACGTGAAACAAACACCATAAAATGTTTGACTTTGTTTTTTTTCTATCATTATTGATTGTTATCACTTTTCTAATTTTTAGAACCAATGGTTATGTGCTACTGCTAGACTCCATAGCCGTTTTCATTTGTCTCTCTAGGGGCGCGTTTACACCTTACAGGTACCGTTCCAACGCTTTTTTGTGTGTTTTTTTTTTACTTCAGAATATTACGAGATTTAAAAAGGTGGGTTACAGTGGAAAATTTCTAAATTCTTTCACTTTAACCGTAACTTATAGAGTTTAACTGCTTTAACCCATATCCTAACATCCCTCAAAATATCTTCCACCAAAATTTCATTCAGTTCCCACGAACAGTATGGTAGCTAGGCGCTCTTGAAAAGGTGAAGTTATTTTATAACCACCCTCTACTGTAACAGAACCGAAACTCAGAAACAGACGAACAGAAAAGAAACTGTAATTTTGAACGCTTTCATCGTATACCGAAATCAATGGGATATCCAAAATTTTAAAAGACAATGTTCTATGGATGCCTAGTCCTAACACTAAAAAAGCGACACAAAAACCCTTCCACGCTAATTTTCTTATCTCTTTCCTCCCGTGTCAACCTCCAATCCAAGGGATAGTTTCGGGAATAAAAGCCGTCCAACTAAGCAAGTTATCTCTGATTCGCAGAGAGGCAAATCAACAGGGCCCTCCTTTCAATGGTCCTTCGTAATGGAATGAGGCACGCGCTAGAGTGTTCTTCTCTGGGATTAAGTTGCCTACTAGTTCTTCCTCTTTACACGGGATGGGATGTCATTCTTATTATTGGGACTGTCTACTCCGCTTTCACAATGGCAGGAATCACTTCGCCAGCAATCAATGGAGCGGTTGTAACACACAGGTTATGGATGTTGAATACAGGGTGTTTCAACAAGTCCGCCCTAAACTCTGCACAGCCAGATTCTTTGAGGGGAGTACGTAAAAAATGCTTGTAGAACTATACCTTAACGACCCATGTTTTCGAGAAAATCGCGACAGTTTTTAAGTTATATAGTTCTAGAGTTATTAGGGCTGCTTAAAAATGCAGGAAAAACAACTTTACACAAGTTCTTCTGACATTAAAAATATATTACTACCAAAAGAGGGGTGATAGAAAAATGAAACCTGGAACATTATATCTATAATAATATTAGTTCCTCATAAAAAATCATGAACAATATGTGACGGTTTAATCTTTAGTTTTTTACTTGTTTTTTAAAAAAAATCAGCACTTTTTTTAAATTTCAAGACCTGGGGGGCACGTGTTATTATTTTTTGATTGAGCTAAAAGTTTTCCAAATTCATTTATGTATATGATGGAACAATTTTGGAGGGCGTCGCATAAAATTACTTAAACTTTAAAAATAAGGACCACCCTACACATCCAGTTTGCCCTAAAAAGATTTTTGGGAAACATGCATAGAATATGGTTATTTGGATATGTTTGTAAACTATAAGATGTTAAAAATATCCATTTGCACTCGAATGCAGTAGTTAAGCTTTCATCGGATAGGACGTCACATTTTTAGAATAATCAAAATCACCGTAGAGGTATAGTTCTTAGGGAAATTTTATGTACTACACTAAAAGATTCTGGCTGTGCAGAGTTTAGGGCGGTATCCGTATAATATAGATCCTTTTCCCGATTATCTGGCTGAAGTATTCTACATTTAAGGTTAGTTAATTAAATTTAAAACAATTAGCTCATAAACATACTAAACAGTTTTTTTTAATTAAAAAACATTTTCTATCAAGTTTATCTTCAAGTGGGTCATTAAAAATTGGTCAATTATTGTCCTTGATTTGTGTTTTCTGGGCAAGAAATGCTGAAAAGAACTTTCTTAGAGCTTGTAAATTAACTAAAATAAGAATTATACTATTGAGTTGCATTTTGAAAACCACTGTCAAAATTATACATCTTTAATCACTTCTGTGATATATATTTGATTTTTTTTTATATTTTGCGGAAATCATAAAGCAAGTTCTATAATGGAAAATAAAAAATCGAAGGAATCACATCCCTGCAAAAATATTCTATCCCATCGCCTCCTACACCCTCCAAAACGTGTTACCTATCACATTGGACACAATCAGAACGCCAGACATATATTTTAATATCGCATCCACCTTTTCATCCGTATCTGAAAAGGAACGGGAAATTGAACTGGTGGAAACAAATTTTTCTCCCCTCCCCTTTCCAAAAAAGAAAAAAAAAAGAGACGCCTTATTGTCATGCATATGCAAAACCACTTTCTTTTTGGAATTATTATTCCGAATGATATTAATATTTCTCATTTCATTTTCTTCTGTGGGAACTTTTATCGCTAGTTTTCAATGGAAAATATGAAAACCAGTAAGAAGATGAAAAAAAAAAAAAAATGTCCAATGCCTCCTTATTTTCCATACTGTTAGAAATCTGCCAGACTGCTGTTCAAAACTTCCAGGGTTATTTTTAAATTCTAGTTTGAAGATAAGGTAAAAAATAAATTCAGGGAACTTTCATAAAAGAAACCATTCAAATGTGTGAAATTTACTTAAGCTGATTGAAGTACTTATTTTATTTTTCTCGTTTCATTCAAATAAGAAACAACTTTTCAGCTATTTCATTCTTTTTATCATTCTAAACCAATTTTCTCTTGTTCAATAATTTTTATACTTGCATCTAATGTTACGAACAAACTACAAATATTACAGTGGGAAGAAAGCTGAATATTTATACATCAATGAACTAATATAGGATTCAATATGAAGATAAAGAAAGGAATAAATGATTTATTTCAGCAATAGAAGAAATTTTACTAAGCCATTTATAAATTTTAACTGAGGCGCCGACAGCGAGCAAATTTTCAATATTATACATGTTACATAAATATCAAATATATTTTATCCATGAAATAAATACTCCATAGAGGCATATGTTTTCTATGTAAAATGATAAGTAGAAGTTAACTGCGAAGCCTTAACATACGAATTAAAATATCTAGTGATTAAAATGTATTAAGACAGTTCTAAATATACTCATTGGATTTAGCAAAACCGTAAAGAAAACTCACCCCAAAATAAAAGCTTTCCTCAGATTAAAGAATAATTGTAATTGGCAACATAGAAAGCTATGCTTGTGTAATGCTTTTATTCAATTTACTGCATTATTCGTAATACCCAAACGATGTAATGAAAGTAAAACTGGAGTTAAAAGAACACTAATGTCAGACTTAAGCCCACCCAAGCATGTTCTTCAAGCAAGAAAGAAAAAATAGCCAACAGAAGCTGAGCTTTTCATTTAAATAATACCTCAGCATTAAAACACTTCCACTCGGGCTTAGTTGAAATATTCTTCCAAGTTTAATACTACCGCATAAATAAGGTTGGATGGAAAAGTCGAGAAGTAGTTATCTCTTGAATTATTAGATTAGGAGCATTTATTATGTATTCAGAAGCCGCGGGAAGGGTATCTAGTCTGGCCTTTTATTCTGCATGACAGTGCTTATCACGAATGAAAAAAAAAATCCGAGTGAAGATTTAAATATTCTTAACTGGAGCTTAAATTCTGCTATTGCTCATTTTTATTACAGAGAAATGTAATTTGAAGTTCTTTGTGACTTAATGCGTTGTTTTGTGACAGAGATGGGAGAAAATGAGAGTTATTTTTTTTGCTGAATTCTGAGTGCTTATTAGAGAATTCGTGTCGTGAGTTTGGAAATCCTCTGGCATTTCCTTAAAGTTAATAATGCCGGTGCAGGTTACCTGAACTTATTTCTTGAAGTGAAATTATCATGTTGATGAAAAAACTGGAAATTATGGTATCATTTATTAAGAAATTTCGCTTCTAAAACTTGTCAGGACTTTATTTCTTGAAGTTTAACGTCTTGTAATTGTCATAAGGGGCCATTCATTAATTACGTAATTCTCCCGAGGGGGAGGGGGGTGGAAAAATCTCTACATGCCCTTACTTGAGGGGTGGGGGGGGGTCAAACTCATTCTTACGTAAGATTTTCCAAGTTAATGTAATAAATAATGCAATAAATGGTATTCCAAAGACTAGAGATAATAATATAATGGTAATATGTAGTTGACAGCAAGAATATTACTTATCTGTTGAAACATAAGAACCTTTGATTTACGTCAAACTGAGAGTTTTAGTGTAACTGATCCTTTTCTAACATTTTATTATTTTGAAAAACGAAATGGAATCTTACGTAAGAATAGGGGGTAGGGGTTTGAAAAATCTTACGTACCCTTACATGGGGGTAGGGGGGTCAAAAATTGCCAAAATCATCCTTACGTAATTAATGAATGACCCCTAAAGGTATTCCGAAACGTTATAACCTCGGATGATATAATTAAAATTATACATGGATTGTTAAGTTATAAAAGTTTAGGGTTATAAAATACGTATATAAGGGTTAAAATTAATTTTTTTTCTGAATATGGACGCTTATTTTACTCATTGTAACATCAGTACATCCCACAATTAATGCTAAATTGAAAGATGTCATCATTGTGTAGTATAATACAGCGTGTATCTTGCTATTTCAAGCCAGTTTTTAAAACATGAAACAGTTATAATACACGCGAGAAATAGTCTTTATTAGACACTTTTCAGTATGAATTCAGCACTTTTGCTTATCAATCCAACGGAATGGAATCATCATTGAATGTGTAAACTAACATTTTAATAAATAAATTTAAACACTAGAATTGCGATTGAAATTAAATGTTTTACCATTGCAACCAAAATCCATTCATTTAGCAAATGAACACTTTAACTTACTTTTACATATTGAATAATTTCTACAATCCCTTCAGAATCATCAATATTTTCACAAACTTTGTAATGAGATAAATGTAACCAAACATGTCTGCCATTACTTCCGCTTAGTAAGGTATTATTGCGAATAAACACCAAAAGCTATGATTTTTTAAAGTGTTCAACCCGCATCTTTCTGAAAATTAAATTGGAATGACTCCCACGCAATTCTCTTTTCACAAAATATATAATTTTGCTGGTTTAGAAGAGAACATTAAAAAATAAATTATGCTTTTCCGTTTTAGCGGTTTCATGAAGTATGTCAAAGGACAACACAAAACTACTACACTAACATTTAGGACACCTAAACACCTGAGCGGTTTACTACTGTTTTTGAATTACATAAAATTAGAAATAATCGTAGAATATGATTTAAGTGAGCACAAACAAAGGAGTTGAGAGCCTTACAGTAACAATTAACAACCAGGGCCTTCAATTTCAAAAAAATATGAGTGCTAATATCTCGCCAAAAATCGCCAACTAGGTACAGATTGAAGGGTTTAACAATTGTATGACGTCATCAATATACCTCTCATGTAGAGAATTAATCTGTACTTATGAATAACATGGATATTTTATACTTTTCCACTTTTACAGCAAGTTAATACAAAAATCGTAATAATAGTTTTGATAAAGTTATAAATATTTTTTCAACAAACATGATCACTTACATTTTCGAGTATTCGGTCTTTCAGTCATAAAAAGTCTGAATAAATATCTGAGTGAACTTGAAAAATGTCCCTCTAGAAATTTTTTCAGTTATTCTTTTAATTTAAGTATTATTTTAAACGAAATAGAGAATCTCACCCCATCCTATGAGATAGTAGAGCTTGAACGGAGCATCCTTCTGGAATATGTTCGTGGTGATCCTACTGTGCAGGAGCATGCCTTCGACGAACATCCAGTTGATGCTGGACAGAGCAGCGTACATCTTTATGGACACGACCGTCTTGCACAGCCAACTCTGGGAAAAAATGAATTTATTTATAAGAATACAATTCTTTAAAACATTACTTTCTTGAGAGTGTATAATAGAGTAATATATTTTAAAATCCAGTTGTTCGATGTTATCATTGGATTTGGACGTTCTTTTTACAACTAGGAAAAAGCATTTACAACTGTGGTAAACACTTTTTGGAGTTAGAAAGTGTTAAGAAAAAGAAAGATGCCGCAAGTTCTTTTAATCCCAGATGGCGGTAAAAAATTAAAAATGGCAGCCAATTCAAGTAACTCTCTTTCATAAATAATTTCTTTTGTTCTAAGCAACAAATTGTAAAAGGTCGGTGTCTTTGTCCAGTGTGTAAATATTCAGCCTATTTGTTGGATAAATAGACCAAGTTGAAGTTTTAAAAGCTAGTTCATTTGATAGATTTAGTAAATATCTAGAATTTAGAAACAGCTCTCCAGACAAAATGATCAGCAGCAGCTACTAAACGTACATCTACGTACTAAGTAGTAAATGGTGTGTAAAGCGTTGTTACTTCAGGTACATTACTCGTTGATGTTACTTAATGGGGCTCACTCAAATTAAAAAGTTGGGAAAATCTATCCTTATGGAAACTGTGCCCTGGAAAATTGAAACCCTATATAATTGACAATCTAAAGTTTCTTAATACTTCATACTTCATAGGATTCTACACTGTAAAAAATAATTGCCAAAGAACGGCAGCAGAAGACGCCAGAGCTATTTTCTACCTAAAGATTATTCTGTCAACTTGAACATTTTTGTATACAGGAATATTCTGGCAACTTTTCTGCGAAAGTATCTTCATTTAGGGACATAACCACTAAAATTTCCGAGTTGGGGAAAAAATGAAATCTTAGTCTGAAAAGAGACAATTAGTTGTTAAATAAATAGAATATTTCTATTGACCGTAGAGTACAGAAAATTTTTAGTCAACAGAGGATGATCATGATATTAATTTTAGATATTAGATATCGTTTCCTGGGTAAAGGAAAGCTGTGGCAACTTACTTTTGCTGCAAGAACGTTTGTGTTTCTTACGATTATTTTTTACAATGTATTGGGGCACATTGTGTGTACTTACCACATCTCTGTATGAAGGAATGCTCGGTCCTCCGACCACAGGGAGGGATATGACAACTAGCATCAAGGAATGGATGATGAGAGCCACGACGAGATTTCGGTGAACTCTCAGCCTTGAACATTGCAAAGACCTAAAATCAAAAATATAGTTTTTAATTTCATCATTGAATTTTAAAGTGCTCCATTTAATTAAAAGAATATTTGAAGAGCAGAACCGTTCAAATATTATCATGCTTTTAGTGATTTTTAATACTCCCTTTGACATTAAAAAAAGCAAATTGTCAACCCTCTCTACTCTGTAAGAAAAATCGTCAAGAAACAATACAGTCTAGAAGCTCTGGCAGCAAAAGTTGCCAGAATATTTCTATGAACGGGATTTCTCTGTTTACTGTACTATTTCTTTTATATCTTCTGGCAACTTTTGAGAACTCAGCCAACAGAAATATTCTATTTATCTAACAACATTTTGTCTCTCTACAGACTGGTGTCTCATTTTCCCCAACTTTGAAAATTTTAGTGGGTTGTGTCCCTAAGTACTCGTACTTCTGCAGAAGAAGTGAAAAGAAGTTGCCACATGATTCCTGTATACAGAAATGTTCAAGTCGACAGAGAAATCCCTAGGTACAAAACAAAAGATCTTGCATCTTTTGATGCCGATTTTTTGACGATTATTTTTTACAGTGTATTAATTTCGTAAGAAACTTTCCAACCCCACTCCCACAAAATATTTTGCGAACAAAACTTTCAGTAATATGAATTCTAAAAATGTAGAACTTAATTTTAATAAAAAAAAACTAACTTGGCTTTAAATTATAAACGCGTGTTAAGTTTCTTAATTAAAAATTAGACATTTTAAATTAAATTATTTTACAAGTTAAAAGATATTTTCGTAAACACAGTGCTTTTACATAAGCACTCTCATATCCCTCTCCCTGGTCAGCAAAATTAAGAAAATGACAATCCCCCTTAGGTGCTTACCAGTGGCGAAGCGAGAGTTGCAAACAGGGAAAATGCTAAGTCTTACCGCCAGGAGAAAAACTTCGACAGAGAAAACAAAACTCTGAAAAAAGTACAAAGCCAAATGATAGCCACGTAAGATTTTGCACAAAACGTTAAGTCTGCGTTTATGAATAATTATCGTCACCCCTGAAATTGAAAGGAAAAATCCGTTCCCATAACAATCGCAACAATCATGTACGACGTCAAAAGTTCATCCAAATTTCAGCCATTTCAAGAATTTAGAGAAAGCTATATTTCAGAAAGCCATAATTTCGCATTCTAACATCAGATGAAATTACCGAGTTATTAATAAGACTGTAAAAACTAATATTACGATCGAATCGAATTTGGATCACGATCAGCTTCCACGGCTTCCCCTGTTTGGAAACTCACGCTTCGCCACTGGTACTTACGTAATATTTGAATGGCCCCTGTTAACAATAACTTGAAAGATTCTTAAATGATACACTTACTTGAAATAAAAGAATATGAAAATGGTAACGCTCAAGAAGAGGAGAGATACCAACGAGCAGACCAATAATATGAGACTGACCGTCAACGGAACTTGGTCAGAAGCCTGAAAATATTGAGAATTTTATGAACTAGTCCCACACACAGAGGGTTTAAAATTTAAAAAATTTTCAAATTTCTTTTGCAGTTCAAATATGGGTTCCAGTCACATTTGTGTTAAAACCACTGGGTTTCTCCCTAAAATGTTTTCAAATCACAAAAACATTTTTATCACTTTGTTTTGTAGGGTCCCGTTTAGAATATATTTTCATAAAAATCTAGGGTTTATAAAATAAGTTTAGTGGAAAGGAGGGTAAGAGTACGAACAAAAATTATTTTGTTTGCTATAAAATAGAGAATTTAAAAGCTAGAGCCTCAAAAGTATTTGTTTAGAAGGATTATTTTTGAAATTCTAATAAAAGGAATTTCACAACCACCATTGATTTTCCCTACATTTTAAAAACTTTTCTAGAGTCAAATTTCGTAAACATGTCTTTCAATAAATTTTCTGTCACAACATTACTAAAAAAAAATTCAAAAACTTTTTACCCATAAACCTTTTAAAGAATACTCATAACATCGACGGAGTCATAATATTATATATGGTACAGGCAAAGTGATTAATTGAGCATTATTAATAATGCCCGACGTGGAGGCGGTCAAAGTGATAAATTTCATTCCTAAATTCCGTTGAATTTAGCACATTGCCCGCCTCCGCTTCGGGTATTATTAATAATGCCCGATTTATCGCATTGCCCGTAACATATACATGGGTATCCAAGCTTAAAATTTGTTTAAACCCAGATTTATTTAAACAAATTTGCATACAACTGACTTGATAACGAAGAATACACTGTATACAGTGGAACCACAAGAGTAATATTTTCGAAGAATCACAAAGTTTTATTATATGTGTACGTAACATTCAACTGTATTCAGATATAACGCTACCTGCGTTTTATTTTATAATACACAACATAGTTTCAAAGTACAAAACCGCAAGAAAATATCCAAATATTTGATTATTTTTTTGCAATCTATACCGGACCCCATTTGGGCCAGTTAAAAGCGGGATCAACTTCCCTAGTTTACACCGAATGTTCGCTCTAATAAACGCCAGCTTCATTTATTCAAGTGGTATGTATTTTCAAACTTTTTCTCTAAACAAAAATAATCCTATATTCTTTAGTTACATTCTGGAAATTACGTGTTCGTTGAAGCATGAAAAGCCATTCTACATCACGAATAAATACCATGGTTATTTCAGTACTAGTAAAGAGATAGAAACAATATATATATTTTGTTTTCACAGAGTAGTAGATTTGGATGGGAGCCAAAGTAAATAATAGGTATCCCAAGAAATGATCAATACGAATAATATGGCCACTGAACCAGAACCAAATGTCCCGATGTGCTGACAACGTTAATTCAATGAAGTGAAACATTACGGAATTTTCATATTGAACCGTAACTCTGAATGTTTTTTACTGTGTACAAAAATTATGTGTTATTTGAATACCGTATCTAAGGGGAATCTTTCTTTCATTCTTTAAACAAATTGGTTATTGTAAGTATGAACGTTTTCGAACTTAAAGACGAGGCAAAGAATCTGACTATATCATAAATTATGAAATTTTATTGGAATGGTGTAGGGGAGAGTGGGGATACTTGACCCACATCTATTTTTTTCCTCTGTATGATAATGTTTCGTTCCAAAAGTGATGGCATGTGAACATATTTATATAATTTTACACATGTGATAGAAAATTTACTTACCTCGGTACCATTTTGAAAGTATTGTGACCAATAGTTACTTTCTACCTATCTAAAGTAAATATTCAAAAAAGAGAAGTAAGCATCAGAAGTAAGTTTTGCTTTAAAGTGAAGTATATATATTTAATTAGTGTATTTTCAAGTTTATTTTGTATCCAAGTTCATTTAAAAAAGATTCATAGTAAAAACCTCTACTAGAGCCAATGAGAGGGGGATACTTGAGCCATTACATATTCATGGTAAAATTTACATGCAAATAAAAAAAGTAAAAGTAACTCACTTTATTATTTGCAAGTTACTTTATATTGCCAAGCTGTACTTGTCTTTTACTTTTTAATTTGTTTTTTCTTACTTTACTTTTTTTAAAGTTTAAATAAAAGCAACGTCATTGAAATATAAATCAACATCTTTAATTTAATATGGTGTTAAAGTCTAAATGTATTATTTCTTTAATGCTAGCTTTAAAGATTTTCTCAGAAATTTTGCTTTAGTTGGTGTATTTAGTGTTGGTTCAAGCATTCCTTCACCATGGTTCGATTATCTCTTTCATGGGGATACTTCAGCCACAGTGTAAAAGAAAATGTAAATAGTAATTTGACTTAGAAACATAGTCCAAAGGAAAATAACTTCCTGTTATTTTAGAAAAAATATATAAAAAACTTTGGAGATATTCTAGGTTTTTAAGGGTATACTACAGACTAAATAATATTGGCCACAAATTTGGCAGAAACTATCTAATACTATGATTATTTATAACTACATCTTCAGTTAAATAAAAGAATCAGTTTTAATATAGTAGTACTCTCAAAGAAGCAAGGAAACACAGTTATTGAATTTCAGAAACCCTACTATCCTTATACATTATTTTGTAAACACTAAAAATTGGAAATCATACAATCACGATACTTTTATATCGTTTTCATACGCTTTCCTCATTTTTTAAAGTGATTTTAATTATCAAAAAGGAAAATTGTAAACTGTTTCTTTAAATTTATGCTAATTTTGTAATAGGTAATAATAATAATAGCTTTTTGATAACTATTCAGAGAGCAACCTAGCATGATCCAGTTATTTGTTAGTTAGATGGCGCTATTGAAATTAGCTAAGGATATTGCGTTTTAAAGAGTTGTACAAAATTGATCTTTAAATTCATTCAAAACAGCCCATCATAACTCGATTGCGTTATGATTAATATTCGAATTCGATTGAGAAATAGTAGTTCCGTCTGCAGAATCTCAGGTGTCATCACTACAACCTGATAATATAATCAACTTTTAATAACTTAAAACTTTAAAAACCTCCCCCACTCAATAATTTTTAAGCAAACCACATAACGTCTCTTTGTATTGGATTTAGTAGCTCTATTTTATCATTTTATTAAATAACAACTCTATTCAGAAAAGGTTTAAAAATATATTTAAAATATACAATAGAAGTCGCAAATAAAATGAATGTTGGACAAATAACAAGAAGATGCACTGTTATGAGAGATTTGTGACAGAAAAAGCACAACACAGGGAATTTTTCAGACCACAGCACACGTTTCTATTTACAGAATACTTAACCCTGAGGAAAATATTCCTATATTCCTGTATTTATCTATACATATTTCCCCACATTTCAAAATATTCCAATATTTTAACGCATCTGGTCGTGTACGTCAAATATCTTTCGATACATTGTATAATGTATATCAATACATTTTCTGCTTGAATAACTTAAAACGCAAATTCTATATCCTCGGGCATTTGTTTTGGTATCAGTGTTATTTCATAAAACTATTTTTTTAACTTACAAAAATTATATATTGTTTTTATTTTACTTATAGCAAAATATGAAGAATTGTTTTTCTTTTTAACTAATGATACTTTGACCTATATACTTTAAATGAAATTATAATACTTATTGTTTTATCCATCATATTGTATAATTTCTGACAGTTAAATTTCAAATCCTAATTATGTAAATAACTTAAGGAAACTATATACAGGGTATATAAACATGTCCGTCAAAACTATGCACAGAAAGATTTCTTGCGTGGAGTACATAAAATTTCCCCACAGAACTATACCTCTACGATGACTTAATTTTTTCGAATATTGTGACGTTATATCAGATAAATTCAATTATTTCATTCCACGGTGCACGCATACATGGATGATTTTATACCTTAGTTTGCAAATATATTCAAATAACTATATTCGTGTTTTCCATAAACGTAAATGGATGTGATGTCATACCTTTTTCGATTTTGTCGGAAATTATGAGCCGTAGAGATACAGTTAGTTCTTTTCAGGCCTTTTTTATGTAATCTATGCAAAGAATCTGTCTGAGCAGAGATTAGGCGGACTTTCTAAACCACCCTGTATATTTATTGCTATCAATAGAGCATTTTCAATCACATGACTCGGACCTAACAACGGCCTTAGCAACAGAAAAGTTACAGTTTTTTGCCTTACAGAGGTTAACAGTTACAGAAATGACTAGCCGTGGAATTCTTCTTTTGGAGCATTTACAATCACGTGATCCCATAACCAAAAACCGCCTTAGCAACAGATAAACAACGGCCTTAGCAACAGTTAAAACTCCTACAGAAGGTACACAGTTAAAAGAAAATAACCAGTTGTGACGTCACCTGAAAACACTCTATACAAAAATGTATGAGTTACAGGGAAAAACAAGTTTTTTGTGTTTTAAAGTTATTAATGAAAATTAAATATAATCAAAGACTGATTATTCCAGGATAAATATAGTCATACCACCAGTAGAAAAAACTATTGAAGTTTTATAATATTGTTCCGATTGCTATGAAAACATTTTTCCACTCAAATTCATGGGTAGCGTTAATTTATAAACGATGAAGAACAAATGTTTTGTGCAAAATCTGCGTGGCTATCATTTGGCTTTGTAAACTTCTTTTAAGAGTTTTGGATTTTCTGTCAAAGTTTTTCTCTTGGCGGTATGAATATCAATAATTCCATCATAATAAATTATATTAATCAGCGTATACTGTAGCAAAGATGATAATTTTATAAAAATAACCTATAGGGATCTAGACTTTTAGAAATATTACATTATATACATTATATTTATTTTATACAAAAATTCAAGCTTCAATTCGACTTTTCTACCATTTCAAAAGAACTATCTTGGACTGCCAGAGGGGGATCGAAGAAATTCTTTACTGTAGCCTCAAGCTTCACACTCGAATTTTTCTACAAAGTTTGCAAACTAAAGAAAATACTACATTCAAAAGAGCATGTTTTTTGTCAACTATTAAATAAAGAGCAGTCGAAAATTTGAATGGTGTAAGTCACAGAGAAATATCCTAACAGAGGGTCCACGAGGCTGTTTTCAAATGCGTTACTGATGTGAGGGCGCCACACTAGATTCTGGAACGTATGCCGGCCACTTAAATCTCTCGCCAAATTAGAACTCAGCGCATGCGCAAAAAGGTGTTTTCGATCTCCCATAGGCAGCCGGCGAACGATTCAGACTGGATCCAGACGCTAGTGAGTTTAGTGCGATCCCAGCGCCACAATTCTCCCAACCTGTAACAAGATGTCATGATTTTCGATTTCCATTAGGGCCTATGGCCGTGGACTCTCTGTTCTAGTACTCTGTGGTGTAAGTCTAGTAGTAAAATACATTTGAAATCTTGATAAGGACCTCAAATTTCATGAACAATTTATTAGAATCAATCAGAAAATGAATAAAAAACATCATAATTTATTAATGAAGAACGAGTTTCTTATTTAACGAAATTAACCCAATTCTGCGTGATATGTAGAGTGTATGTAAATAGTTTCTGTTTGTGCTTTTTATAACGTAAGTTCGCCAGGTAGTAAAAATATGAATGTGAACGTAGACCAGAAATTTCTGCTCGTTATATCTAGGTGTTGATATTAGTAATAAATTTTTTTCTTATACCTCTTCAATTTTATACCCCATTAATTTGATTTTTAGCTAATAGCTAAAAAATGTGTTTCCTTTATATCCCACTTCACCATTAGCAAGTATGACATATTTATTATATAATATTTCACATACCAGTAACCTTATATGCGCACATAAACTGACCAAATATGCTAGCAAGGTACTAGAATGAATATAATATTCGCATTTCCAAAATTCGACCATTTTTCCAATTATAATGCTTGTATAATTTGTAAAGCTGGAGTAGTTTAAAAATAGTATAACGGTAGTTTTCTCCAAATTTATATTCTAAAGGCTTTTCTTCAAATATTATGCTAAATGAATTTATAGCAATAATTTTAACTGTAGAAACTAATTTTTTACTTATTTTTTGGAATATTAAATAAAGAATTGAAAAATAAGTTTTTATATGATATTTTTGAAGTTTTTCACAAAGAAAGCTAATTGATATATTTGTTAAAACATTCCACAACCGTTACACAAATCTTTCTATATAACAAATAAAATCAATTTTATTTTCTATAAATAGCATCTTTACACATTCAAGAACTTCGTTAAAAAGGTTTTTTGTTCTATCACTTATTGTGTGTCTTTTTCCCAGTACTTCTATGTGGGGCATAAAATAACTACATGATCCTTTACTATCTGTGTAAACATTGAGAAAAAATTGAGATTGTTTGGAAAACTTTTATCCAGTTGTTTGAATCTTGATTTGACATTACCTATTAGTTGTTTGACTAGACATGTCACCAGTTTTGCTACCAAAAAGAATCTACTTCAATTTTAATGAATCAATGTAATATTTATATAAATTCTCTTACGTACGTGCGTACGTACGTACGTGGCTTACGAATTTGGCGGTATTTGTTTTCTCCCGTTGGCAACGGTTGGTTTGTTGTGGTTTTGTGTTTTGTTTACGTTTTGGCGAGTGTATGTACAATGTTCGTAATCACGAAACGCTCAATAACCTGGGTTCAAATCCAGGTAAAGTCTGTCTGTCCTAGCAAGGCACGAGTGGCAAACCTAAAATCAGTACCCACAGCAGAAAAAGCAGTGGCGAGTGCAGGGTATCGGGTATCTAATAGAAGTGAGATAACCATCTTTATGGCTTTTTCGCCACTGTTTTTTCTGCTGTGGGTACTGATTTTAGGTTTGCCACTCGTGCCTTGCTAGGACAGACAGACTTTAGTACACAATCTCAGCTAGGCTGTACCAGCGTATGGCGAGCGAGCGTGGCGAGCACAGGATTGCGAAGCAATCCTAGGGGAACTGCGTCAGCAGTTCCCGGGGGTTGGAGAGCGATAGCGAGAAGGGGGCGAAGCCCCCTAGTTTAATTTATTGTATAAAATTGCATCAATGAAACAGGAACATTTGCTATAAACTGCAATCTATCGAGATGAAATTATTAACTGCTTTCCTAAAATATAATGTTTAAAAATGGGTAACCTAAAAAATTATAGAAAACTCATAGAAGTATTATAATATTTAGATAAAATGTATTTATAAACACATTAAAAATTTAAAAATAACACTAAATTAAAAATAATGTTACAATGATGAAATAGATAATGCAAGTAAATTTAGGTGTTTAATTTATCATCTACAAAGATTTTCTTCATTTCCATTTTGTTCCAGAAAAAAAAATGTTGATGAAATTCTGAAATAATTTTGTCATTAAAATAGTAACATCCCTGAATAGCAATTGCATCATTACCGGGGAAAGTCGTACAATTTGTCAACTAGTTATCGGAGCGTCTACTATTTAACACTTTTTCTTCCTTTTCGCTAACAAATAGAAATTATATGCCATTTATGCCTTCTAATATCATCGAAGCTTTTTTACGCTGAAGAAAAACTGTTTTCTAAATCTTTGTTTCGACTCTAGTACGAAAATATTAATGGGATCTAACCAGAAAACTCCAATTGGACTTGAAAAGGATGATGCGTTACCACATGTGATTGTGAGGTCAAAAATTTCTCTACTTTGATGTAAAATTGATTCCCTAAACTCAACAAAGATCTTCAAGACAGATTTTCCATCAGCGAAGAAACGTTTCGACGATAGTTGAAGCCTTATCTCATTTCATATCATTCCCATCGGTTGGTGGGAAAGAAAGAAAAGTTGCTCACGATAAACGCGATAAAACTAATTAACACATAAGTGCCTTTTTTTTTTCGAAAAGATGCAAACTAATACGAAGATGTACCTATCTAACTACCAGTAGCAAAATTATTTGGAAATTCCTTCTATATTTTAAAAACGGAAACTAAAAAAAAATAATCCTCGTAACATTCAAAAATACTGAAATTATTATTAGTGAAAATTAATGAAGCTAAGTTATTTGATTCTAAATATGGTGTAAGTTCCTGGGAACTTCCTAAATTATAACTCATTTCTTAATTTTGAAATGAGTTAGTCAAAAAATAAAAATTTTATCATTATATTAGAACCTTTTAATAAATACGGACGACCAATTTGAAAATGAAACAAGTTTCTAAAGAAAATTAAGGTAGTTTGAAACAAATTTAAAAGTTGATTTACGTAAGATTTCATCCCAATGAAATTTTTTTTTTCATGCAGATCCAAACAATCCAGATTTTTAACAATCCAAATCATTATTTTTTTTATCGCCTTAACTACTGTCTCTATCATTTTTTAATGCAGAAAGTGATTAGGTTAATATATAAATTAATATTATATATATATATATATTAATGCCGTTTTTTTTATAGCTAAAGCTTATTAACTTGGTGAATAAAAATAGTTTTTTATTTCTCTTTTTACAGTCTATTTTCTTTTAATTTATCTTTTAAAGTCTATTAATTTATGGGATTATCTGAAAGTCAGTTTAATTGCTTATCTTTGAAACCACTAGCTTAAAGACAATAAAATTTAATAGTGTCACTTCTTTTTACTACACACCTGGTACTTAAATAACTTTCTTAGGAAGTAATTTGCTAAAAATTCCATTTAAATTACAAACACAATAAAAAGTTGCAGAAAAAATGTAATCTTTTATCGCCAACCTGTTAGGGATACTTTATATTTGGGTGATTTTTAAAGAATCATTTGGCAATTAAGTAAGAAAACATTCTCAATTTAGCTATTAAAAACTAATTGCCATAAAAAAGGTATTATACCATTTCTTTTTCTAACAAAACTATAAATAACATACTAAAACATTTTACAGTAATTTTTAAATTCATTTCCCTACATTTTTAAAAACCCGACAATGTTATATTTATACATACTCTAACTAAATACATTTATATTAATAAGTGAAATAAATAGCTAAAACGAAATATGTATAACCAATGAAAAATCTTAATATCGCTATTATCAGCTATGGCATATTTTCACACATATAAAAGTTTTTAAAGTACCTTTAAATTTTACTCAATGATGAGGTTGATAGCATGGTAAAACAACAAATCTAAAAGCTATAAGTTAATAGAAAGTGTTGAATGTAATTCGATTTAAATAACTTACACCATTCATCAGATGAAATATTCGTTCAATATTCTTCTCAGTACCATAAAAGTTGATGCTTTTAAAACCAGGGTCATAAATTTAAAACTCTTCTAACACTCTAACACTAAAACTATATTATGCTCGATAAGAATTTCATTACTTATATTTTCTCTTTGAAATCAATACATAAATCTTTATATCATATACCTATGTCAACTTAATAAAGTCAGCCTTGATTTCAAGTAAAAAAAAGTTACGTGAATAAATTCCTTAAATTTATTAGAGGGTCCTCTCATAAAACTCTAAATTTATTGCAGATATTTTGTTGCCATATCTTGATCATAAATCTCAACAACTAATGATATATTGGTGATGAGATAGACAATTTTTAGGCTGTCAAATCTTCTCTGCAATCTAAAGGATATTTTAAGATTTTTTTTTTGTTACTGTTATGGGTACTTCATACGTTTTACAGACTTTGTCTACGTTGGTTATTCTGGTATGAAGCATCTGGAATTCAGGTAAGGAAACCACTTTTGGCGATTTATTTAAGCGCCAATTTAAAAATTCATTCCCAAAAGGGACTACTCAATATAATGTTTCAACTTTTAAAAACAATTGATATTTAAACCAAAAAAATCTTGTCACAACATTTATTCCAGCTAAGAACTCAAACAATTAATTTAAATAGGGTATACATATCATTAAGAATTCATTCCAAATAGTAATAAAAATTTTATGGGGGCATGGGGTCTAATAGACCCCGACGCTTAAATAAACCTTCATAAAAACTCTAATTTTTAATGAAAATGTATGAAACTCCGTGTAGCTGCCTAAAAGGTTTCAACCTATCACCTCATGAAGTTTAAATAAAGTTATGTTAATTTCCGATATAATAAAGTATGTTATTTTCCGAGTTAGGTTGTTGTTTTTATTGAAATGCTTCCAAAACTGTGAGGATTAGCGCGAGTTATAACCAAAGAGATGTCCAAAAGTACCTAGTATCTATATTTTTTCTTGCTCTAAAAGGGAAATTTAAGGTAAACACCACTAAATTAAATTGTTACACAATTTTTTCACATTTCTTATGAAAAATATGTAATATCATATAGGGGTTTGGTATGAAATGTGAAATAGTCTAATATTATATCTCAATAAAAATCAGTCAACTTAAAAATGAGTTATTATGCACTTTGAATGATTAAATTATATGTTTAAACTTTCCGTGATAATATTTTTGCATAAACTGAACGATTATAACGGAAAACGGTTTGCGGGGTCTGATAGACCCCGCGCGCGTTCCCGTGTAACAGAAAGTAGCGCGCGTCCTCCCGGGTTAAACCAAAAAAATCTTGTCACGACATTTATTCCAGCTAAGAACTCAAACAATTCATTTAAATAGGGTATAAATATCATTAAGAATTCATTCCAAATAGTAATAAAAATTTTAAATATTCACTATTCTACTTACAGGCGTTGTGAATTCCAAGCACCGAGTGTAGTTTGTCCAGTTTCCCCACAACCAAGATCCACTGCTAGCACAAACTCTGTAAGCTTTCGCATCTGTGAAGATAGTAAAATCATAGTAATTATTATTTATATATTTGTCAAGAAAGTGTTAAGATTTTTTTTTATTACACCAATAAACTCCTTATTTTCAAATTTTCCTAAAGAATATTTACCAGCCTAGAAAATGTTTTTGTGGGATATATTTTTGTTCTAAAATATTTTTAGAAATAAAAGTTATTACCATTTTAAGCATCTTATATTGTTTCTAGTAGGGGAGAGTGGGGCACCTTGGGACACTCTGACGCAATTTTATAGTTATACTAATAAATGACACTAAAATCTACTTTCAACGTGTTTTGGAATCTTTGGTGCGTCCGGATAATTTTTTTTTTTTTTTAGAATACAAAAATATTTTATTTCCTATTTTAAATGACATACACTATAAATACACAATAAAAAAATAGGGAAAAAATACTAAAGTGATATTGACTGCTCAGGGGTCAACGCAGTGACCCATATGAGCAACTATTGATGGGTTAAAAAATAAAATTATATTCAAATATAATAATTTCAACAATAATAAGAATTTAAACATTATTATTAAAAACAATACAAATGAATGAACAATACAAGTGAACCACTGCAAGGTGAGCTGCAGTTAATAATAATACTCCTGGGTACCACTCTTCAGTCCTCAGGACGGAATTCCGTCTTTTTAAAAGTATTGTGAACGGAATTCCGTCTTGGTTTTATTATGAAAAGTAAAATCGGCAGCAATTTCTACTTAATTTTAGGTCTTGCATAACCCATTTTGCCAAGAAATAATCCTGTTTTACACATATACAGCTTTAACTTATAACATTTAAGGACCTGTTCATGGGATATTTTATGGGGTATTCTGCAATTCAAAAAAAAAAAAAAAAAAATTCACTGCACTGGAGAAAAATGATTAAAAAGATCAAGTTCAGTCTTACAATTTTTGAATAGTGGCGCCCATGATAATACATCAGTTAATTAATTTTTACATCCGTTTTCTTGTTTTGCATGGTGCAAAATTATAATAACTTTGAAAAGCCTTTTTAATAACATAAATGTATTTATGTTATTAAAAAGGAGGAAATTAAGTTATCAAATTATTTTACCACTAGGGTTGCTGCTGTCGTTGTTGTTTCTTATGCCACTTGGAATATCCAAGCTCCATCCGCAAAGCGTACAGGATTTTAAGGCAAAGGGGGTGCGGCTCCTGAGAAAGTGAGGCCCATGAAATGGCAGGAGTCCGACTTAAGCCTCGGATGATAGATGTCGCCACCATCTATCACCACCTCCACAATTTTGCCAATCTCTGAAGGGGAGGGAAATAGTCTCCAGACACCTGGACCCGTGGTAAACTGCGCCATGACGGACCACAGGACTTTCGGACCTACAGATTTAACGAGCACGTACTCCACTTATACTCGGTGGGTCTTCAGCGGTGTCGGGAATCGAATTTCATAGGGTTGGGCGTAATCGCTTTACTATACCGTTACCTCACTTGCATAGCTGTAGCTCTCTCCGGTCGCAAGTGTGAGCTTTCAGGTTAAAGGGACTTTTTTATGCACCCTGTATTTAGGTGTGGTGTTTCTTCACTTAAGTTGGATGATTAATTATCCTTTTATTTTACTATCATTGAACTTTTTGCTCAGTTAATGGAAACTTTAATTTGCGGTACAACTCTAAGTAATTGTGTTTAGTAAAAAAAAAAAAAATGCATCCAGTCTTTTTGCAGTGATGAGGAATGCTCTAGAAACCCAATCGTAACTCACGAGAATGACACAGATGATATCTCAACTCAACTTAAGGATATTGAATACTTTTCGAGAAATCGATAAGACGTTTTTTCGCCTCATTTAGGCAGCACTTCTTGTGATTGTGATCAATAAAATGTTTTTGACGATCCTTACACGGATTTTTTACTTGTGACAACAGTGTTTGACTGAGGGAGATAAAAACAAAATGCACGCGACCATTAGATGTCTAGTCTTTTAATGGAATGTTATCTGAGGCCGGATCCATTAATTCACAATCCAATTTACTGTATCTTGTAATTTGTTTAAGCAAATGCAAAATAAGCTATCTGAGAGAAAGTGATTTAAAAACAGTAAGAAAAACTTGTACTTGTTTGAAATAAATATCTTTAGCTGGATAGGGATAATTGACTTTACTTAAGAATGCATATATGTATGAATTTGATGTTAAATTGCCGAACAATAAGATTTTGGGCTTTCATAACGTGATTAAAAAATAATTTCAAAAACATTGATTCGCAATAATCATGTTATATATATATAAAATAATTGACAATTTCTTTCCGCCGGCCGCTAGCCCAAAACCATCGAACTGATTTGGACTAACTTGGTCTTAAACTAAAGCTTTCCACTCCTAGATGAGCCCAATTTGGGCCGTATTCCTATAAAGCCATTCATTTTGAAATTATGTGTTCTTTTCACTTTGCTCCAATGTTAACTCTATGCAAAATCGGTCTTAAACGAAAGCTTGTAACCCCCTAGATGAGCCCAATTTAGGTCGTAGTTCGTGTGTACCTAAGAACTACTCAAGTTCTTCAACTCAGAACAACTAGGGGGAGGGCCTGCCCCCATCCGAAATTAGAACTTAATATACCAAAAACACGTCAAAACCCTGTTTTTTAGGGTCAAATTTCCAGAAAAATTTTGAGGGCCCAAACCCCCTTTTGTACTTGGAACTTTATAATTAAATTTTTTTTTACGATAAGTTCATCCAAATCCCACCTAAAAATTTATGTCCAAAAGTTTCGGACAGTGTGTCAAAACCAAGTTGAAACCGTTTTTAGGGTCGGTCAAATTTATGACGCCAATTCTACAGAAAAAAAATACTAAAAAGATACATTGTAGGTACCTAATAAATATGCATGAGAAGGGTGAGGAATAATTTTGGACCCCTCCCGAAAAAAAAGTCATATACGCCACTGTTTTCTTGTAATTCTTTTTTGTACTTGTATTTGTAAAATTATTTTATTCCTATTTGTTCACCTACATGGATAGTTAAACGATCCCAGGTGATAGAAAAAAGTACATACTTTTTGTGCTAATTGTAAAAATTTTAAATAAATAAATAATTTTTAAATAAAGATTTTATTTTAATGAAAAGTTATTTTATTTAAAAAGCTTTTATTTAAAAATTTTACAAATCCCAAACATTCTGACAGCATAACGGCTGACCAGCGGTTAACCGGGAGGCAAACTTCTGATTGGTGGAAAACTAGTTTTTCTACTATAACAACCAATCAGAAGTTTGTCTACCAGTTAACCACCGGTAAGGGTAACGGTGAATACGGCCGTAAAGGTCGAATCCAGATTTACTTGAATCTTTTTATAAGAGTTAGATTCCAAAGTTATAAATAATTTCCAATTCCAAGCAATCGGTTATAAACAAATTGGAAATTAGAATTTTACTATACATATGGCATTCAAATCTCCTAGGACATAATAACTCATCTAATCCATTTCTCTCACATATGAAAATGCAGATGTATGCAGTATTTATTTTTATTTTAAATCTCGTTCAACTCCCTAATTTAGGTATTATACATTTTTCTATTTGAGTAGCACATTAAACTCTTAGAAAATCAAATTGATATTGAGGAAAAACCCTTCTAAAATATTAAGACAATGCACCAATCCCTACCCTACATTATTCTTCTAAATATATTTTATTTTTATATCTAACATGTCGTTTGCATTTACTGAATTGTTCCCTTCTAATAAAAATAGCGAAGGGAAAAAACATCTGCTCATTAAATTTTCAAAAGAGCACGTTTTAGACAGTTATAAAATTTTGTTGAAAACTCATGTAAAACATCTGAGTTTTTAAAATAAAAATTGAAAACTGAAATCCTTTTAAAAGTATGAAGGAGTTCTACGGATAGACAAAAAAATCTGTGAACACTTCATTACTGGAATAAAACAAATACAGACAGACAATTCATTTTCAAAACCAAATTGTGTGCCCGTCTAAATTGGTCAATTTAAATCTTCTATTTCACTTCTTCGTAAAAGGGATGAATTCTAATAAACAAATAGCTTTTATTGTCCTAATTGTTTTTGTTACTCGTCAAAATTCAAGGAAAGATTTTCTTTTAACACTTAAAACTTAATTTGTTAGAGTGCAAATTACCATACTCAAAGAAATGGAAATTGAACGAATAAGAATTATTTTTTTAAACACTTGTTCATTCCACTTTAGCGACTGCAATCAAACTCTGAACATAAAGATTGTAGTTTCAGATTGTTTTTCACATTGGCTAATACAGGGTGTCCCAAAAAAGACTGACGCATTTTAAAAATCAATAACTCAAAAACTAAAGAAGATAAAAATGTGCGGTTTCTTGCCCCCTACTTGTTAGGCCAAAGAATTTTCATCCCAGAATTTTCGATTTTAGTTCCAAAATTTTAACTAGATGGCAGCACAAGAATTTTTTGAGGGATTTAGGGAAAAGGTATCGGAATAATCCCTGTTACTTAACTTGTGACAGGAAAACCAAAGTTTGATTAAAAATCGATTTACCGAATCGAATGTTGTTCGATCCTCAACGAATCTTATTCGATTCTCGGAAGATTTAAGATTCGATCTAAGGAAAATATTAAGATTTGGGTTACGCTTTGAATCAGTTTGACAACTAAACCAAACTGTGGTCTCCCCTTAAGACGGATCTCTCATTTCAGCCAATATTTTTCAAATTACTGAATTTGATTTTGTCTACGCATTAATTTTTTCTAAATAGGTGAAATCCAAATAAATTCTTTAAACGTTTATTGAGGGAATGAGAAGTTTAGATTATTGGTGATCTTTAGAAGAACAGTACATATATGGTAGTTTGTGCTGTGATGCACATAACAGGGGTGATTGTGTTCCGAGTGAATATCCTAGATTACCGGGTTTTCTATTAAACTTGCAAGTTTCTATGGCGGATGTTGGCGAGATAGCGTTGGGTGGGAAAATGGGTCTAGTGGGGTAAAATAGGGGGGTCTAGGGATTTTAGCAGTTTATATTTATAAAATTTAATGTTTTTGGCATGCTTATTTTTATTGAGACTCAAGTAAAATCAGCATGCCAAAAAAACATTAAGTTTTATAAATATTAGCCGCGTTCACAACAGCCATTCTACCGGACGAAAGGCAGAGAAAACTGGTTCTTCTTCCACCACTCTCCCTACGCAGGAAATAAATCACTTGACTATCAGTTGGAAATTCTCTCCTGGGCAATAGCAGTAGGAAAAATGTTTTAATTGGATCAACTCTCGTAGACAGCGCTCTCGCTCGCTCCCCGCATACCTACGAGCTTGCTCGCTTGTCACGTGATTCTTTCTACTGGTAGGACGAGTGCTCTTGTGAACGGGCTATTAAATTTCCTCACGGCTGGTGTTCGGAGATCCCTTTTCCCCTACTTCTTTAGCTCTTTCTCCGGTTGAACAGGTTGGCTGTTGTGAACGCGGCTATAAACTGTTAAAATAGCTAGACCTATTTTACCCCACTAGACCCATCTTTCCCCACCCCAACCTACTCATAATTCGATAGAGATGTGGGTACATTACATATGCGAGTAGTGATGGGTAGGGTAAAATAAACATATGGGGTTAAACAGAATATATGAAATTTATTATTTTTTGACATCCTGATTCTTCTTGAAAATCAGCATGCCAAAATAAAATATATTATACAGGGTGTCCCGTAAATGATGTGTCACACTTCTAGGGGGGATAGTAGACACCTATACGAGTCAGAATCACATAGGACTTAGGGGTCCCAGACCCAATCCCTGGGAGTTAAAAATGGAGCGACACCCCAAAACAATTATTGAAAAATTCAATTTGTAGAAGAACTGCTATTGGTAAAAATGTAATTATGGTCTCAAATTTTGCGGTTTATTATGATCTTCAAAATTATTTTGACAGTTTTCAATTTAAAATTTTTTTTTATTACGAAAAAAGTTACAAAACAGCAAAAAAATGTGAAAAATATGCCAAAACTTTATTTTGTTTTCCGAAATCCTTTCTTTCGATTTGATAATCTGAAAGAGCATAATTAATTAACCTTAAGTCCAAAGTTTCACGTAAATAGCATCAGTATTAAACGCTTGAGAGCCTGTTAA
Source organism: Tetragnatha montana (assembly GCA_963680715.1). NCBI lineage: Eukaryota > Metazoa > Arthropoda > Arachnida > Araneae > Tetragnathidae > Tetragnatha > Tetragnatha montana. The sequence goes on along the minus strand of OY796676.1, from coordinate 56,182,156 downwards.
AGTTAGTTTTATGGGAGCAAAAACGGCTTCGGAAAACGAACGTTTAGGGACAATCTACAAGTTACGGATAGATGTCTGCCAACTTTCATTCCTCGCCCGATTTGGCGAGACAGGAGATGAGTATGAAAATATCTGAAATGCGCCAGTTGAACAATTTGGCGGGATGAAAATTTCAAAAGCGTAAATGTTGATTCTTAATTCTTATTATTTTTAGAAAACAAGAGATTAATTAATTTAATTAAAAAATTTTTTGAACATAAAGAACAAACATGATTTTACTACTGATTTTTAGGAACTATCGATCTTAAAAATCAATAGTATGAATTGTTAGAAATTATCTGATAGTATCGATAGTTTTTTATTCAATCGATAGTTGTGTTAGTTTTACAAATGTATCAATCATGCAAACAGCATTACTACTTATTGCGTTTAATGAGAAAAACTGTACATTTGATAACTTAGGTAAAAAAAAACCAGAAGAATCTATTATTTACAAACATGGTTCGTAAAATATCTTTTGTACATAGTGGGGATACGTCAGTCGGTGGATCCTCAATCGCTAGGTTCCTGATTTCGGGTTGCGATACAAGGGTGGTTCCTATTAATTAAAGAATGATATAATAAGCAAGTGGGTATGCAGGGTCTCCCCTCAACTTCCGATATAAGAAATTTGCAAAATAAAAGAATGCAGGTTATTGAAAGTTATGACAAACCTAAGATATTGCTTATCGGACGGTGAGTGGATAGCCCCCATACACTTTGCTTATTCCCATTGACATTTCTCGATTAATAGAAACCAATCTTGTATCGCAATTCGAAATCACGAACCCAGCGATCGAGGATCCGCCTACTGACCTATCCTAAAGCAGGGGTATAATGAAAAATAACGACAAAAACTGTTTACAAAAAGTGTTCAAAGTTGGCATGGTGGTTCACTTTTTTATGGGATGGGAATTATTTTGAAAAAAATTAGTAAATTAATTAATTTACTTAAATTTTTGCCTTCGATTTCAGACCGTCACAGAAGTCTAGAAGATAAATGTTTATTGAACTTAACAAAACAGAGACTTAAGAAAAAATAAGTTGTAACTATCCCTTTTGCTAAACAAACATTGCTTATTTTCTTAGGTATAGTAACAATTTTTTCTTGAGTGTCTGATTTGATAGCTTGAATACATTTACCTTTTAGACTTCTAGTGACGATCCGAAAACTAAGGCCACACATCGCCAAGGAAGTTTGAACTATCTGTAGAAGCGTAGGTTGGCGAGGAATCTCGTATCGCAAATAATGTTGGGAAATTTGGCGAGCATCTATCCGTAACTTGTAGATTGTCCCTGAACGTTCGTTTTCCGAAGCCGTTTTTGCTCCCATAAAACTAACTTTAACAGGCTCTCAAGCGTTTAATACTGATGCTATTTACGTGAAACTTTGGACTTAAGGTTAATTAATTATGCTCTTTCAGATTATCAAATCGAAAGAAAGGATTTCGGAAAACAAAATAAAGTTTTGGCATATTTTTCACATTTTTTTGCTGTTTTTTAACTTTTTTCGTAATAAAAAAAATTTTAAATTGAAAACTGTCAAGGTAATTTTGAGGATCATATTAAACCACAAAATTTGAGACCATAATTACATTTTTACCAATAGTAGTTCTTCTACAAATTGAATTTTTCAATACTTGTTTTGGGGTGTCTCTCCATTTTTAACTCCCAGGGATTGGGTCTGGGACCCCAAATCCTACCACTATGTGATTCTGACTCGTCTAGGTGTCTACTATCCCCCCTAGAAGTGCGACACATCATTTACGGGACACCCTGTATATAAATATATTCTGTTTAACCCCAAAAGATCATTTTTCAGCCAACCAACCCTATTTTCACTAAAATAATAGTTTAAAGAAGTTCCGCACTTCCACTGAAATTCTTGCCAAATTCATCCACTTATTTAATTCCGAAAATAAATGTAGTTTAAATTTAGTGTAACTTAGTCTGATCGGGGCCCTTTCTCAAACACCAAGTCAAATTTAATATCCCCTCTAAAAAGTTATCTCAAAGATTCTAAAACTTTGATTTCCCCTTTAAAATATTTTACATAACCATCCTCTGAAAAAAAGCAGTGAAAAACGCTTCATATAGAAATTTTAAATAAAAAAGTTTCGGGTTAAATGTGTATAACCCACTAGATTAAACAATTTATGGCGCAGCCTTTGTCAGATATCATGTTCTAATTTTCCATGATATTCCTTAAAAATAATTTCCAATTAGAACTCAAAGTTCGATTTCCCAAAGATTTTATTATTTAGAATTAAATCCTAACAATATCTCCTCTGTGCCATAAAAGATCAATCAAACAACCAACTAGCTAAAGCATTTCAATCTAATTCGAATCTGAAATCGATTCTATCTCTCAACTTCGATTTTCCTACCACAAGGCAATAGCAGGGATTCCGCTGACAGTTTATACCTAAATTTCGGGAAAACTTCTCGTGCTGCCATCTACAAATGCATTTTGGAACTAAAATTTTGAAATTTTGGGTACGAAAATTCTTTGCCCCCCTGAGTAGGATGCAAGAAACCGCAGATTTTTATCTTTTTTAGTTTTCGAGTTATTGATTTTTAAAATGCGTCAGTCTTTTTTGGGACACCCTGTAAGAGAAAAAGAATATTGAATGCGGGGAATGGTTTAAAAATAAGTTGTTTTTTAGGAGAATAGTTTTATGGATCTTAAATATTTAAAAGTTAGAGAGAAAATTTAATTTTTTGAAAGGGTCGGTTTATTTTAGTTTTTGATTGCCATGTAGATAAAACAGGCATTTAAAATTCATAATTAATTGAACATTGAACACGTTCAATCAAATAGTTCATTTAGATCAGTGGTTCCCAAACTTTTTCAACTCGGGGTACCCCGACAAACTAAAAACCCACCCTTCCACGGCGCCTCTACACTAGGACAAAAGAGTAAATTTTGAGGAAAAAAAAAAGCAAATTATTTAATTTTGGATTACATCATAAAACGATTCTTCCGTTGTTAACTTGTTGTTGATTCCATCAAAATAAAAGCAGATAAAATGTACAAACTTCCAAAAATCGTCTAATTTTATCAATCTATAATTTCGTATCATCAATATTTGTTTACCCCACTCCACCTTATTGTACGACTCTGGTGCCGTGAGAAAGGTTTTGTTCTCAAAAGGATTTGGAAAAGTTTGAGCACCCCTGAATTAGACCCCTTAAAGTTATAAAAGAGTAGAATGTATTTTTATACAGATATAAATTGATGTTGTTTGTTATTTCCACTTACCTAAAGGCAGCACCACATCTTTGACGTCTGGAATATTTGCGTGCTGTAGGACTTGCTGGCAAGACCTCCACACTGTTTGACCAGCTCGGATTGACGGCCAGCACAGCACTGAGTCCCATGCAGGCTCACAGTATGCGTGACCTAAAACAAAACAAAAATTAATGACATGAGTGTGATAATTGTTTTTTCAGTATTTTGTTTTCAATCTCGTAAAATCTTGTAGTGAATAGTCTGATAGACATGAATGTTTCGACTTTGAAAGGCTGTGAACAAGAATTCCTGCTCAGAATGACATGATATTTCATATGAATATTCCTGAAACAAAGGGTTTTTTTAAAGAAAATATAATTCTAAAATTCATCGATTATAGGCACAGTACTTGTCAAAACCCCTTAAAACCTAACTATAATCAGGCGAGTTAGTTATATTGATCGATTTTGCCTGTTTTAAGTTTGGTGTGAAAGGGTTTTAACAAGTACGCACCCCTTATGAGTCAATTTTAGGATTTTTTTTATTTTTCTCAAAAAAAAAATCCCCTTTTTTTTTCAAGATTACTCATATGAACTATCAAGTCATTCTGAGCAGTAGTTCCAGTTTTAATATTTCACATTGCTTATACGGGATTTTTTTAAGTTAGTTCCTACAGTATGCGTGTCCTAAAACGAAAAATTTTAATTAATTGAATGAGTGGGAATTTTTTTCAGCATTTTACTAAGTGAAGAAACGTTTAAATACTTTTAGGCCAGTAAAATCCTTCAGTTGATGGTCCGTCATCCATGCAGCTGAATTTTGTTAATTTCTACTCTCTGTTTAATATTGATGCACTTTTCATAAATAAATATCTCGAGAATTTATAATAATATTATTACCTATACTTTTTATAAGACAAAAATATTATACATTTCATTTTACAACAAAAATTATTTTTATTCTTGGTAATGTGGTATTATAGATACATTTTCCAGTACATTGCAGAATTCTTAAGTTAAAAAATCAGAAAGAAATACCGAAAAATATTTTAAAACAGTACAGAGATAATATGATGTATAGCTACATCGACATCAAAATCTAATCGTAGACTACCATATAAAATCACATCTGTTAAGTCACCATGATAAAAAATTTCAATTAAACAATTTTAAAAAATTTATTTTCAGTTTTAGAAAACATTTCTAGTAAAAAGGTGCATTTCTCTGTGCAGTGTATGTGTTTTAAATTATAGTCGAAACTTTCAGATGCTTATGAGAAAGAAGAAACACATAAAATCTATTTATAAGTGGAACATCTGAAATACACTTGTTATGCAAATAGTTTGCCAAAGGGAGAAAATAGTCTTTACACTCGTTTTGTTTTCAATAAAAATAATGTTTAATTATGGTTGAAAATAAACTTCAAAGTGATCATTTTCTAAAAGTGGTACTATTGGCAATAAGAAGTATTTGTCACCCATCCACTTTTAAACGATAACAATGAGGGAAAAAAAGCTGTAAAATACAAAACAGTTCAATTAATTTTCTTACGTAGATCTCTAATTGCATACGTATGACAATACACACAATTGTTCTTCACGACTTACATGAAAAGAAAACAAAAAAAAAATACCAAAGTATCTAGTTAAAGATATGTTATAACATGAAATTCTCTTGATTGTATTTATCAATTGAAAATTTTTTAATTATAATGCCAGCTTCCAAACTATAACCCCTTGAATTTATGAAACAATTATCTAATATACCTCTTGAATCCTTTTGTGCTGTTTAAAAATGTGAATCTTTTTTTAACTCTAAAGAGCCACAATCTACACACAGACTCAAAGTACTCAAGTCTCATCAACTTCATATTCATAAAATTTCAAGGATTTTTGCGTCTCAAAAAGTATAGGACAAAAAACAGAAACTACCCAAACTGTGGTCCGATTTTAAAAATGATCTTCTTCCGCTTTATAGAATAAAGGCTCCAAGAGTGGAAAAGCTCGCTAATTAAAGGAGTTTAAATCACAAATTAAAGGAACAAGCTTGACAATGGATCAGTGGAGTGGCCTTTTAAGCTTCTTTAGGGAAATTTTTATTCCGCTGCACAAGAGCCAAGCTTATGTGAAGCCAAGATGGGGCTTTTTTATTTGAAAATTAATTGTTGCCGAGGATGATAATTTTTAGAGCAATTACTGGTACTTTTCAGGTAAAAAGGATTGGAAGAGTTTAGCGACACAAAGAGGTTTAGAAGAAGATATTCTAATCCACACTTTTATAGCGTGCATGTTTATTGCATTGAAAGACACAGTTTTAGAATTTAAAAAAAAATAAAAAAAAGATTTAATGTTTCATATTTAAACTTTTAAATGAATTAATTTTTATTTGTTTTGATATAATTAGTGAGAAATGCTTCATGATATCCCACTTTAAAAACAACTTTTTAGAAGTTTATAATTAGTTGGTTTTTGTATTAGTTTTAAAAGGTTATATGAAAAGTTTTGAATCATCCTTTGTTATTTTGGATACTAAAAGTATTTACTGTTAAAACTGAAAGCGCCTGAAACTATTTTGCGCCAACAGTTCCAAAATAATTGAGGTTTAAGTAGGTATGCATGTTGTCATTAAACCCCCCCCCCCCCAAAAAAAAAGTTATAGTCAACAGTTATTTTACTTCAGTTCATTGTATCATCATCAGATCTTTTCGGAACGATTTCGAAGGTAAGGCTATAGACATAAATGTTTAGATTATTAAGCTATACTACTGCTGTTAACTCTTTCACTCCTAGCCGTCCCGAACTTTTCATAGGATCCAATATAAAATCTCGGCCGCCTTAGTAATGAAAGGGTTAAAATTTTTCTATTGAAAGGTATTTTAATAGCTTTAACTTTCAACTAAGCTTTTCCCCAAATGGTGATTTCATTTTCCATCAAATGGTTTCTGAAAAACATCATTATCTTAAGGAGCTTACTATTCTTGTCAAATTATAACAACGAAAACACCCATTGAATTGCACTCCATTAGTACCAAAGCAACGTAAAACCTTTTGATGATTGACTAAATTTAGCAAAACCTTGCAATAATCGCCATGTGCAAAATTTAAAAAAGAGAAAATTTTTAAAGGATATCGCATCAAACAAAAACATCAGTTCAGCTGTATTAATGATTAATTAATGTTAGCTAATTATAGTATATTATTTTGTTTACGAAAGTAAAATCAAGAATTATAGTCTCCCGTCATGAATTAATTGGATTGAATGGAATTAAAAAACATGCACACTATAAAAACGATTTTATTACAGTCAATGAGAATTCGGTAAGAAGAATCCTTTAGATAATGTTATATCGCTGTTAATCAAGTGTAATATTAAAAAAAAGCATATTCTACTCTGGGTTCTGCGAGACCCCCGCGCTCAGATAAACTTTCATAGAAACTCTCATTTCAACCAAAAGAGCAGAAACCCTATTGTAGCTGCCTCTCTCTCTATCTCTCTAAAAGATTTCTACCAATAATCTCCTGAAATTTAAATAAAATAATCTGCATTATTTTCCATGTTGGGACGTCATTTTTATTTAAGCTTTTCGCAAACTGAGGGTAAAAAATGACAAATTATGTATCATTTTTTTTTCTTACAAAAATGAAATTATAGTACACACCACTCAGCTAAATTGTTACCCGTTTTTTTTTCATGGAAAAAATTATCAAGAAATGGGATATAAAATTTTACACAGCAAAATAGTCCAATACCTATTATCTTTTTACAAAAATCTGTCAATTTAAAAACAATTTTTATACGCTTTGATAAAAAAAAAAGTGTTGCATATACTGTGAATGTCTAGAACGGAAAACAATGCGTTACCCTTTATCACAGGAACTTGTATTGTAGAAAGAAAGGAACTAATTGAGAATAGTAAAAGTAAATGGTGCTAGTAAGTTAATTCAGTGAACTTTTAATTCATTCAATAAGATTGTCGACAAATCATACATATTTCCAATGCAATAAATGATATCATGTGGTGATGCTTGACGTTATCTGTTTCTGGTGTTTGTATATTTCTGGCAACACTCCTCTTTGGGACAATTCGCTAATTTGGAGAGATTTTATTCCATGAACTATTCTAATGTGACCTTTCCTTTGAAACCTTTAAACATGATAGTTTTAATTTGTAACCTGATTTTAATACATGAAATATAAATTCTGATGGCATGCGGAAAGTAAGACACATAAGGAGACATCCATAAATTACGTGCGGTCAAAAGGGGGGAGGGGGGGGGTCCAGGAAAATATCCCCAAATCTCACCAGGGGGGAGGAGGGAGTCAGTTAAATCTCACGTCAACTTTTAGTTTAGAAAATACACGTTTTTTCTTTAATATTTTTTAGCACAAGTTTAGAAAAAAATGCTCAGATTAGTCAAAACAGCAAATCATTAGTGATAATTACAAATTAGAACATGTTTTCTATTTCAACGTGTTTTTGTATCAAAATTTTGCAATCTGGATGGTAATTTTTATGTCGATAAAACAAAACTAGTGGTTGAGAAAATCTCACGTGGGGGGGAGGGGGGGGTCCATCAAAATCTCACTAAATCTCACCAAGAGGGGAGGGGGGGTCCAGATTTTGGAAAAAACACCTCACGTAATTTATGGATGTCCCCTAACTAAATTTCGCCTTTTCTTGTAGCTCAGTAATCTGATATTTTTATTCCCCTTCAAGTGTTTATTATTTAAAGACATACATCAGTTAGAAATAATCTAATCCTTTTAAAATGTAACTTATAAATATCTCCTTTCATAGAACGCAAAATTTTATTCAAACAAAAAGATCTGTATTTATTTCTGGATACATTCTGATACAACTCTTCTAATGTTACATACATATTTAAGCGATCCAATAAAATTCCAGGAATAGATCGTGTATAGTCAACAATTCAAGGGTGAACTCCTATACATTGGTCATTTGATTGTCATTTTACATAAAATAAACAGAATAGTTATATATTTTCGTTTGTTTTGGATATAAATTTGTATGTTAAGCCCTTTTGATTATAGGTTTAACACACTCTGATAGTATGGGCGTCCCTTTTCCCTAATGAGTGCTTTTTCCGTGTGTAGTACATAATATCAATATTCAAAGTTGGAAACCTAGAAAGCCAGGCTTTGAATAAAAAAGATGCGGTTCAAAAGAGCCTGATAAACTTCTGAAATATCAGGCTGACAAGGGGGGAAAGAGGTGACCAAAAACATGCTTACGTAATATTTGAACGCCCCTAAAGTGAAAAACAAATTTATAAATATCAATAAAAGACGTCTTTTGATGTCCTTAAACTATTTTCAACTTATATTTATTCCTATTGAAATGTATATTCTCTCCGTTTGCCTTTTAAATAACTCATGTGTTATTGAAAACTAATAATATGTAAAATACAAAATCTAATAAAAAAATTCAATATTGTATTATAATGAAGGGGTGTGGAAGAAATATGAATCCATTTAAAGTACTGTTGGTTTTCCATGTCTAATTTTGGAAGTCTTGATTATATTGCATTTACTTACTTTTACCCCCAATTTTGAAATGAAGGATTATCCCATCTTGAATAAATAACACATGAATAATGAAACTACCTCAAGAAACAAACTACTACAAAATTTATCATTCATATCAAAAATATTAACTTAAATGGTATTGATATAAAATAAGTATAAAAGCTGTGAAACATAAATAGTTGATGACTTAAACATGTCTGTTGTGATGTAATTTACATTCTTCAATATCTGTAATCCTTCTATTTCAAAATATCTTTTCACAAAAATAATTTAGCTAACTTCTGAAAAATTCAACAGAAAACAAGGCCACACAACTAATAATGTTTCGATGAAAGATGATTCCGCTAGAACAACTTGAGCCAAAATGTGTTTTCTGCTAAATTTATCATTTCACCTGACACATTAGTTCATTGTTTTAAGAACGTGTAAGTAATACTTAATCTTACATTTTCAGTTAACATTTCTTTTTAAACGGATTCTGACGCTTTTTCCCCGAATCAATCATCGGGTACGTGGCTAAACTTGAGTGTAATGATATTTTCATAAAGATAAATGGAATCATCTGTCAACATCTGGAACAAATAACTCAAACGGAAAATGGTCAGTTATCAGTGTTTTTTTCTTCTAACAGCAGTTTTGATCAACAGTCACCGTCGTAATCAATAATTCTCTTAAAGTTAAAATTAAAAAAAATAGTTATACATAAAAGGGATTAAAATTTTTCATTTTGCTCAAAATTGAAAGAATAGAAAAAGACCAATTATTCTAATCAACCCCCCCCCCCAATTTTTTAGCCTTTTTTTACGTTGGAATTTGAAAAGTGTTCCGATTTAAGTATTTTCTGCAGTTTAAAAAGAAGGAATTTTCGAAATAAAAAGAATACAATAATTTCATTATGGTGTTATCTCTTTTGCTCTTTCAAGGTAGAGCTTAGTCTTATATTTCCGAGTCATAATTCCACAAATCTTTTGCAGACTTCAACTTTGTGAAAAGTTATACGTAAGGAAACCTTAGTCTCACTTAAGCCCTCTATCTTTCGGAAATTGAAATCTGTTTTCTCTATAAGAGTTTTCCAAAGGTAAAACTAATCTACAATATTTTTTTTCTGAAATACTTCTATATTGTTGATTTGGTATTTATATGTACTAGTCTTTCTATTCTAAAAGAAAGTTTTTGGTGAACGGTTTCCAGAGAAAAATGGTTTCATTATACAAAAGGGTGCCACTTGTTTTTTGTTTGTTTGTTATACTGGATAGTGGATTATAATGCCAACAATAGCCAAGAAGAGTGGCACCCGGTTCTATAATAGCACCTAAACTTTTTAATTACTGATCTATATAACAATAACACATTTTTGGTATCAAAAAAGTGTTTATATTTCTTTTGATAATTCCGAGTAAGCTTCTAGCATTTCTAAAAAAATTATGAATTTTAAAATAATTCCATTTCAGTTAATCATTTAATATTCATTAAGTAATAATAATAAGTAATTCATTTAAAATAATTCCATTCACCCTGCTAACACAGTGCTGTGTTTGCAGGGCAGTCCCGTTTTAAACGAAGGACATGTCCAGCCCATCTCCATCGTCTCTTCAGAATATCTTCCTGAATGGATGATAATTTTGCTTTTTTTAATAAATCTTTGTTTGATATAGTGTAAGGCCAGAAAATTTTCGATATAGTGTTAGGCCAAGAAATCTTCAATATAATTTTTCAACATTTGTTCTGGAATATTTCTAATTTTTCTATTTCAGTTTTACGGAGATTCCAACATTCAGCAGCATATAAAAGTATGGAGCGAACAGTAGCTTTAAAAACATTTAATTTTGTGTTGATTTTTATATTTGAAGCTCTCCAAAATTTTGGAAGGCTTCTGAAACATTTTCTAGCTTTTATGATTCTTTGGTTTATATCTTCGTTGCTACTTCCTTGCTTGTTTACTATTGCTCCAAGATACATGATGGAATCAACTTCTACACTCCCTCCCCTTGCTGACCCCGAAATTTTCCCACAATATGGAACGAAAAAATCTGACTTATTTTATTTTTTATCTTTTCGTTTATGGGCTAATTACTCGTTATTATGATAATTAACAGCTTGGTGTGGATGGTTGTATTCTTCTGAACAGTTTCTTGGGTAAAAATACCTTTTTGGAACATTATTTTAACACAGACTTTTAATTTTGTTCTCACTTTTGGGTTCTTAATTTATTCATTTCATATTTTTTTTTTTCAGTTTCTTTGAGGCACCTTAAAATTAATTTTAAGGAGCCCAGCGATTCTTTACTCTTTTAGGTATGGAACAAGAATGGTTTTTAGCAAGGATAAATAACTCCAGGCTGAGAGTTAGTTTTAAATTCTTCTTATAATAATTATAAGCAAATTTTTTTATTTTACTTAATTAGATTAAGAAATTCTTACAGAAACATTATTAATTCATCTTATTTATCTTTATCTTTTCTAGTTATCTAATGACCACAAATAATTGTCTAAGCAAGCAATTTTTCTTGAATTAAACTACTACTGTTTTTATGGGGTTTAAATTTTTTTCAATAAGAGCATAACTTTATTTCCTCTTCCATTTACATATAAAAATCATTCAAAATAGAAATCATCAATTCCCGAAGCTGTGTATATAATCAACCAAACCTGATCAAATATCTGCATTAGAAAATCGCTCGACTTCTATACAGACCCCTGATAATGACCCACAACATATAATAGCAAAATTTTAGGGGTTTTTATTTAATTTTAGTATAAAGCGAAGGAAGAAACAGGTGCAAGTACTTTCAATTGAAACTTTGTGACAGTTTTATGACTTGTAATGCTCCAGACCAGTGCGATATCCCCTTACATTATTTGATTTTAGTATTGAATGGGGAAGTAGGAAAGTGTACTGAGACAACTACAACAAATGAAATAACTCACAACACAGCGCGAGATTTTTGTAACGAAAATGGGTCAGTTTGCGTTGGACGTATGACATGCGACGCCGTCCAAGAAGGGATTAAACGAATTCCAACCGTAATAAATATTATTTATTTTACGTACTAAAATACGTATTTTATTAAAACAATTTCATCTCAGGAATACTTGAAAATAAAGGTTTAACTTTATTTCGTAACATAGAACTCTCTAATACATCTTCTTTCTAACTTCTTTATTTATAAAGAGAAAGAAGTTAGATAAGAATATATTGACAAATAGAAACATACTTGGTACTCTTTTGTTGATTTTTTTATTTGATAAATTGTTGTTTTTGCAAGCTATTTGATATTTTACTACATGTTTGTTAAAACAAACGTTGACTGCATTTTGTAAAATGCCTGTTCTTTTAAGTGTACCAAAACTTAAGAATTGTTTTGCATGAAAAAAATTCACATTTTAAATTATTTGTACCCAGATTATAAGTTAGTTCCACCAGAATAAAGGTCATTCTAATTTCTAAACAGAAAATGTCGGATGGAATGCATTGAAAGGCCAAGGGGCTGAAATCATTCGAAAACAATTTCAAGCTCCGCTATCCGAAGTTAAAGAATAAATTACTTTTCTGAAATGCCGCTCAAAAGTAAGACACAGTATATCCCGATAGGATAGGAAGCTAAACTTTCCGGAAAGTTCAAAGACTTGTGTTACTTATTGTTAGAGGAAAGATTACAAGGGTTTGACTTTTCCCTTTATAAGTTGAATACAACTGATTTCACAATCAATGTAATGTAATGAACATAAGATTTTATTTTGAATTGTTTTGTCTACAAAACTGTTTTACCGGGAAAAGTTTTATTTAAAACTAAAATAAAAGTATTGTAATGTGGCAATATTTATAATGTTTTTCAAGTTGATGCTCAATATTTGTTAATTAAAATACAATCGACTCCGCTTATTGTGACCACTGTTAATGTTATCAATCGGGTAATTTTATCAAAATTGACCGGTCGTCCCGATCACTCCTATTTAACTTAACACAAAGTATCGTTTTATGTGATCGATATATCGCTAAATGTTATCAAAATCTGGTGAAATTCCCAAAAAAAGCCTCCATTTTTCACGTTTGAATGCCAATTTTATTGCATAATCTTATAAAATGAGTAATTAATTTCTTTGTGTTATATGTTCCTCTCTCATATTTTTCTTTAAGAATGAAAAAGTTGCACAATACATACTAGATAATCGTTTTATATACTTCAATTAAGACTACGTATAGTTGTGATTTTAAATCTAACAATCGAGTTAAATTGTTTGAAACTTTCTAGTATCAAATCGCTTATTAATATTATCAATAGAATAATGTTATCATTCTGCTATTTTACAATAGTGATCACATTAAGCGCAGTCGAATGTATATTGTTATTAATAAATTTTAGCTTTAGGGCTTCAACTTCTTCACTCTCTGATATTTTATCATTCAAAGTAAATTTCTTACAGCCCTAAGTTGTTTGTCAAAACATTGCAACAATCTACGTATAAAAAGATTAATTTGTAATTTAAAAATGTCAACAAAAATATGATCATATCAAAATTAAATTATTTTCACGAATACAGAAACATTTTGTTATTAGTATTCATACTGAATATTAAAAAAAGAAAAATTATTAATGGCTGAATCAAAGTTTTATCAAAAGAAACACAAGCTTTTCAGTCAACTTTCCTAGTCATTAAAAAGTACTGTTGAATAAAATCTTTACAATTTTAATAAAGTTTTTTTTTAAATAATTGGGATACAGAGCTTAAAACATTCAAAATCAATAAATATTAATTTTCTAAACATTTTTCACACTGATATTCCATCTTTTTCTATAGTTTTTCAGAACTTTTAATCAAGTCGTTTCACAAAACAAATAAACAAATCTTAAGAAAGGTTAATTAGAATGCGACAGACACAGAAAGAGACTTATTCGAGGCACCTATATGAGATATTCTTTCGGAAAAGAACCTGTTCCAGATTAGAATGCGAAAAAAATGTCCTCAACACAAAACTCGACACCTGTTTACGGGAGTGAGATTTTTCTAATTAAACACACACAAAAACAGTTTTAAATGCAAGAACTAAAACAGTCACATACCACCAGACAAATAAACGTAAACATCCACTTGTAAAAAAAAAACATAGACAATCCCAACATTTTTCAAATATAAGGCTGAAACGCAATTTGCGGAGTTAATGATGTTGTGATCCTTACATGAAATATGAGCGTTTTAAGGGATTCGGATTTGGCAACTTTTTTTTTTCTCTTCACTGATTTAATTTATTTCCCGAGATTCGTTCAAAGAAATATATCCCCTCAAAGGGACGAACTTTCATCCACCCTTTTTTTCATAAATATAATGCGTCCGAATCTGGCAGCTGAAAAAAAGCAACGGGATTTCGAATTCATAAAATAAAATGGCGGCGGAGTAAATGTAGCCGGGATTGTGTGGATGTAACTTTTTTTCTGTCCCTCTGGGGTGGGGGAAATGAATTTTTTTACGCAGCACCAGCTTCACCTGTTGCTTTTAGCGGTTTGTATTTTATGAAATTCCATTTCGTTCTGTGTTGAAGTTGGCTGTATTTTTTGGTGGCTGCAGTTTAGAGGACAACAATGTCGGCTCAGTAGAAATTTAAAAGGGGATTTTTGCAAAGAGTAAAGAGGAAAGATGAATGGATTCTGAGGTAGAAATGCATCCCCAGGGCTTTGGGTAATGAAATATCCTTTCGGTAACTTATTGTTCGTAAGGTTTTGGTTTGCTTATTGGTTAATTCTATTTTTTACTGGGTATTATCATTCAACATTAGCCCATTATTAAAAACTTTCATATATTTTGTTGAAGAAATTTTAAAATTAAAATATACACACATAAATATATCTAGTAGGGTTATGATTATTTTTTAACAATGAATTTCCAGATGTTTCAATTGATGAATTTTTATTCATATGCTAATTATTAATGTGGTGTTGCATATTCTTTTCATCACGTAAAAATCTCTTGCGGCCAACATCATTTGGTGTGTGCAATATAGCGAAATAACACGAGTTTCATGTGCATGATGCACATCATGATTATGAATTTTTCAAAATATAAAAGCCTGTCGTGGCAAATGATCAGTATTATTCCATTATTCTCAAAAATAACTCATCATACAAAACTAGAAGAAGCTTCCACGCATAATGAGATGTTGTATCAGGATGAGGCATTGAAAGGCAGAACAGAAAGGTTTATTTGCTAAAGAACATAACATACAGGAAATAGCAATAATGGATTTAATTTGTGAATTAAAGTTTATAAACTTGCTGCTCAGATGTTTAATCCTTGGAAGTTATTCCAAGTTATTCCAAGTTATAACTTATAAACTGCCTTCGGTTCGGGAGCTTTTTCTATAATTTTGCAAGATGAATGTTATTTTTTTGGAGTCATGGACCAATACTCATAATTTGACTGATAGCACAGGTTTTTGAATCTTATAAAACGTCATATTGGATAGGGTATCGAAAATTATATTTTATGTATTATTATATTTAAATTTTAGACTAAAGGAAATAAAAGTTTAAAGATACTCATGTGTAAATCATGTTATTTCTCATATACTTACACCAACAATAATTATTTAGTTTAAATTGAATTGTTTTACTTTTTAATCAGGGTATTAAGTAATAAAACTTATAACTCTACAACTAGGAAATTTTGATTAATTTACCATGATTGATAACAGACATGAAAACTTTCGCCATTTATCACTTATCATGATAGTTCGAGATCGCGTATATCGTAAAATTGAGTAGTTGAATTATTATTAGTTATCCACAAAAGGGCAGCCACAATTTCATGCCGTCTACTTATGTTTACGGTTTCAACTTGCCCTTAAAATTTATTAAAGTACCCTAAAATAGTAGGAAATGTAGAGAAATAATGTGTGGAAAGCCTGTAAAAAAAGTTATACCCAATTTACAAAAACAATAATGTAAAGAATGTCTGTCAAAAAGGTTTAATATTTCTTTTTTCTGCCCATCGAGTTTTCTTCATTGGAGAACATGTTGAAGTAAGTCCGATACCACACATACCATTTCTCTCAAAATTTTGTTTTAAATCAAAACATACCCATTTAAAAAATACCTATAACTTCAAGCCTCTATCCACCTTTTAATCGAAAATCAACAGCCAATACACACTTTTCTCGCAATGAATGAACAAAGGATCCTAAAAATTATCGAAAAAGTAAATACAGAACACATCCTAAAGTACAAATTGCTTTCCCTCATGTAATGGGTCACGAAGCTCCAGTAGATTAATGTCGGATATCGCCCTATTTCCCACAATATTTGTCATCTTAAGAACTCTAAGACACATTCGCCTTACAACGTATTGTTTTCGCCCAAGACCTTAGATTAAAATAATGACCCCTTTTGTTTTTGGAAAGAGCGTCCCTTTTCACTAAAAGATTAAAGTTCAACACTAAATCGATGGCGGCCCACAACAGGACGTGGATAATAATACCCCGGCCGATTTATTTTGATGGGAAGCTTGTAATTACAAAATTCTGCAAGAAGTATGTGTGTTTTTAAGAAAATTAAAGTGATTTATAACGACTCGATTTATTTATTGGTCAAGTAACGCTCGAGTGAAAAAGTTACCGAAAACAAGAAACAAAGTATAGCAAAATCGTTACGGGTAGGAATAAAAATTTAATTACAATTTATCCAGAACTTTTCGGAGGCTCCTTATCTCCTGATTTAGAAAATAAAATAAACTTCCCAGCGTCAGATTCCTTCGATCTTTTAACATAAATTCCTAAATAGTTTGTTAGGAAAGAGTTAAGAGAGGTGTTTTTTAAAACGTTATTTAATAAGAGTAAAGTATCCTCCCAAAATCCAGTATTTATAAATTTTTCTGCACCCCTGCTAAAATTCCAAAATATTTGTATTCGGGTTTAATCTTTATAGTTTGATTCTAGAATTTATAAACAAGCAATATTCTGGATTAAATTTATAGTTAAGACACGTAATAAGAAATATGTATTTAGTTCACTTCTTTCATAAACATTAAAAGAAATTCCTTCCATATCAGAGAGACGTAGGAAAAAATGAGAATAATAAAGGAGAATTGAGAAAGAAGGAGATGAGTAGAAGTGTGAAGAGGATCAAGAGAGTAAGAGAGATGAAGAGGATTAGAGGGAAAAGAAGTTTATTGGAATGAAGAGAATGAGAGGGAGGAACAGATGAGAATGGGATGGATGAGGATAAATATTCTGTTTAGGAGAATTCTGTTTAGGAGAATCAATATTGTTTAAACAATAAAAAGTAAGATGTTTTAGAGTTATAGATATTAAATTTCAAGTCCACCAAAACATAATTTGGTTTGATGCACAGGTATTTTCACTGATTGCTATGTAGACAGTTGCATTTAACCACCCCCATTCAATTCATCATCCCCATCATCTTCATCCTCATCTTCGGTCTCAAATGTATTATCAGGAATGTCATAATATCTCTCCATCTCTCATCATCATCATCACTTCTAGAGAGATGAAGAAGACGATTGGAATGAAGAGAATAAGAGGGATGAAGAGGATAGGATAGAGGAGTAAGAATAAAAGTGGGATAGATGAAGATAATCAAGAGGATGAGAGAGATGCGAGGATAAGAGTGGAAAAAGTGGATTGGGATTAGATAGTTATATGGATGAATCAGATGAGGTAGGGAAAGACGAGGATGGGGATGAATCCTTTTAATTCTATTCCTATTCATCTCTCTCATCATCATCACTTCTAGAGAGGTAAAGAAGATGACTTGAATAAAGAGAATGAGAGAGATAAAGAGGATAGGATACAGGAGTAAAAGAATATAGAAGTGAGATGGATGAAGATGATCAAGCGGGTGAGTGAGATGAAAAGGGAGAAAATAGATGTATGAAATTTAGAGGACATACATTTAGCACAAAAATATAGGGGGCTAGGAGAATAAATTAAATTTATTTGATTGAAATTTAAGTAAATTTAGTCATTTACCAATGATTTTTTTTTCATGAAACGGAATTTAAAAAAAAAAATATTCCTGGTAAAACTTAACTCCATCGTCAATTGCATAGTAATTTTTCAATCATAGATATTAGTTTAGTATAGTTTTCTCCCTAGAAGGATCTAAAAAATACAATTAACTTGCTTAATTCTACAATGCACTTGCTAAATCTCTTTCCCAAAAATTTTTTTTGCAAAATTACAAATTACATTTGAGCACTACTGCATTTTTATCGCTTCCCAGTGTAGAACAATGTATCTACACTAAACGACTAAATAAATCATTGCTTTACCCTACCATAAAAACCGCAATGTCTTTACCCAAGTAAAGCGCATTGAACCTAATGGCATCGTCCGTACATCCCTTAAGAATTCACTATCTTAGTAGTAACGACAGATCGCTTCCCTGTTTCTTCCCACGCAATACAAGCGCTTACGCTTATTTCTCTGTAAATCAGAGGAAAATTGGCGACCAATTCACTCACCATCAGGCCTACTTCCCGGCAAATGGCACATAAGATCGAAATCGTTACTCCAGGTAAATGGCTGGGGAAATGGATCTATTCTTTCCGTAGGGAAATGAACGGTATGTAATAGGGGTGTCGTGCAACATATACTTTTTGAGATGGGAAGATTTAGAGAGAAATTGCTGCACGACGAATTACTGACAATTTGTTTTATACCAAATTCATATTTTCTAAATATATCAGTTTCTAAATATATGTTAATCAGATGTATGTCGTTTTTTATTTCTATAGTGGAAGGTCGTGTACCTCTGACCCTGTATTTTTTTTATTTACGGAAAATAAACGTATGATACAATTTCCCTCGATACTTTAGCCGGCACACACAACATATTTTTTTTTTTGGAATTTTAATTGATGTGAGCGTAAGTTTAAATCAATGTAGATAGGTCCAAGATACAACACTGGTATTGTATCTTGGACCTATGTAAAATAAACAGATTTAACATGATAATAGGTTTAAGAACTTCAAAATGTAAAAAAAAAATATTAACATAAGGGATGGTTTCAGCATTTAAGTGGAGGTAAAATACTTAAAAATGCTGCTACTAATTTAAACATCATTTTTAAAAAGATCGTACAATAACGGTAATATTTTAGAAACTGTACTCTCGGCTTATTTACGGATGAGCTTGTACTCAAAAATACTTCAGTAGTAACTATTATACTCGACAGCAACGTTTCCTGACCCTGTGACGTCACTACAAGGCAGCAGAAACTCCGTAAACAGAAAGCCTGTTGGGTTGCTAGGTGGAGTTTAGGTACGGAAATCGTGGTAAAAAGACGCAGATATACATGGGTTTAACAAAATAATCATATTTTGAAATTCTTCATTTCACTCAAATTTCAGACACCGCGCTGAGAACTACTTTGTTAGTGACGTCACAGGATCAGGAAACGTTGATGTCGAGTATTATATGCAGATGCTAGATAAACAGTACGAATAGAGTCATAAGGGTAGTAAACAAAAACAATGAAAATTCTCTTATAAAACTTTTAAACGTATTGTGTTATGAACCTAGTTGTTACGGTCTCATATAGAGCATTTTCCATCACATGATTCGGACTTAACAACGGACAAAAGGGTTACAGTTTTTGCCCTACAGAGGTTAACAGTTACAGAAAATGACTAGCCGTAGAATTCTTCTATTGGAACATTTGTAATCACGTGATCCCATACCTAAAAACCGCCTTAGCAACAGATAAACAACGGCCTTAGCAACAGTTAAAATCCCTACAGAAGATACACAGTTAAAAGAAAATAATCGGTTGTGACGTCACCTGAAAACACTCTATAGCACCGCCACAACCAGGCAACTAGTCCAGAGCTCATCTTGTGATAGACAGATACTAGTTGCGTGGTCTCATCTAGGGTTAGCCCTTTCATTCCTAGCCTCTCCAAATTTTTTATGGGATTCAATGGAAATCAAGGGCCGTCGTCTAATAAAGAAAGCCCATTAGACAGTCATCCAACCATAAATCAAAGAACTGATGATTCAGACAAATGCAGGCTGCTAATAAAGGAACTGCGGGAAGTTCATAATTCAGATATTTAACGAATCGTTCACTCGAAATCGTATTCGCTCGGATAGCCGACCAAATAATTTAAATTTGGGAAGACCGGGGCTGCTGCAATCCGAGATCCATCCGCACTCATAATTTTATATAAATGAGTTAAGGGATGTTTTCGGCTCAGAAGATTCTAGGAAAGTTAAAATTTAGTTTGGAATTGAATTTAGTTTGGAGACGCATTTTCCAATTAACAGCGTTTATTTGCGAGTGGGACGATTGTGTGAAACGGAATGAATTGCACATGAACATTGAACAAGCTTAAAATAAATACAGTAGGGGCCATAAGTTTGAGCAAACTTTAAAACAAAAAAGAGAGTATATAATAACTGGGAGTAAATTTTGGTTATAAGAGGTCTCTCTAACCAACATGCACAAGAACATTATCTTTTCACATGTATATTGAAAAAATGCAATAAAATATTTTCCGGTTTCATGGGCCGTGGTCGAGGACGTTTCGTCTGCAACTGCGGCAGACATCATCACCAAGACTGCAGAGCCGAATAAATGAAAAGTCCGACCGCGGTCCATGATCCCGGAAAATATTTTATTGAGTTCTGACTCTGACCGTGTAAGCTTACACTATTTTATTGAAAAATGATTCCAAAAATTGTTCCAGACTTTCGTTTACACTTATACTGAGACGTTTTATGGCGGTCACACGAACAAACAAGGAGACATTCAAAGAAATCCGACGTTTTTTGCATCTTCACAATATTTTCTCTCCGCGGAACTTTAATAGTAATACAATAGTTGTAGATTCAATATTCAAACACGCTTAACTTTGGAAAATTCAATCTGATAATGAAAGTATGGTGAGTGTAGAATGACAATATACGTTTCGGTTACTTTTAGAATATTTTAATGCAAAATCTTCTTATTCACTTTCACCTGCACCAAATTTTTTCATACATTTCTTTTCACTACTATTTTTTTTAAAGTTTGCACTAATTTGTAGCACTTGTACTTTTATCTCAAAACACGTTTAAAAACGATTGATTATTTTTCGGTATCATAAAACTGATTTTCCTTTAAAATTTCCTTCAATTTCTCCTTTTTCTTTTTTTCTTTAGTTACAAAATCAAAATTATGAGTGCCATCTAAAAAACATCTCAATGAAGTAGAGATATCAAATACTAAATATTAATATCGCAATATCGTATGTAATTAATTTTTCATCTTCACTCTCATTGAAAAAAAAAATCATTTTTTTCTATCCCTTGAACCTAATAAAGGGAATTTAAGATTATATTGTTTAATCTAAAATAAATTAATGGAAATAATCCGGGGGGGGGGGGGTTGACACAGAAAAAATGAAAATAGTTCATTTGTAAGAATGGTTATTTTAAAAGCATATCTAGATAAGGACGGGAAAGTAAGAGGTTTATTAAATCTTACTATATGCTTACTATATGCTAAGGCTTACTATATGCTAATAAAAGCAGCTATTCACAGAAACCATTAACCTTTAATGTTGAATAGAGATTAGCATTTACCTATTCTTAATGGATTTGAGAAAACATTTGTTTAAATGAGTAATGTGAGGCTTTCGAATTATAAATATTCGTAAACAAGATTCAATAAGGTTCATAATACGTAATTTGATCAAACTTTATTTAAAATACTTAAAATATGAGAGATCATATGTGCATTTATAATATTCGAGAATGTTTATAAAGTATAAGCGTAACGGGCTCAATGTATGAGTTTTCATTAATAATTTGCAGTTGGAAAGAAATATGTATGAAAAATACATTTTAGAATACAGAAAATCTGCATAAATAAAAGAATTTGTAATCTATAACAACCTAATTTTTACTGGAACTTCAACAAATTGTATTTAAGTAAGAAAAATTAGTTGTATGTGTGAGTGTATCAAAAAAAAATTGTACATTTGAAAAAAATATTGTATTTAATTCCTTCATGAAACTTAAGAGCTATGAGATTCGGTAAAAGCTGCCAGTAAATATAAGCTACACTGCAAATGCGTGAACAGTAAAGTTCTCATCTCCAATACAGAACAATTATGCATATGAGTTCTACATTTAACATATATCTAAAGGAAAAAACCTAGTAGTTATTTATCTCCAATAATAGAGCATTTTCAATCACATGACTCGGACCTAACAACGGCCTTAGCAACAGTTAAAAGCCCTGCAAAAGGTTAACAGTTACAGCAAATAACTGGTAGTACAATTGTTCTATTGGAGCATTTGCAATCACGTGACCCCATACCTAACAACCGCCATAACAATAGATACCTCGTCACCTAGCAACCACCTTAGCAACAGTTAAAAGCCCTGCAAAAGGTTAACAGTTAAAAGAAAATAACTGGTATTGACGTCACCTGAAAACACTCTATAAGTAGTTATGTTTGGCCAATATCATGTGGACCAAAGCTTTTGGATACAAAAAGTAAAAAATTTATTTTGCCGTTTTTGGTCCTCATTTCATTTTTCAAACTTTTACAGACCTAAAATAGCATTTCTACGCAATTAAGAGTGGATTTATGAAGTTTCGATATTTTTTGAACTTCTAAATATATCTCTCTTCACGCAACAATACTTAAAAGTAACAAGCATAAAACTCGATGTTACGGAGATGAGTTACTTACAGTTCATTCAAAATACCCAAACTAGCATAATTTGTTTGTAGTCTTTAAATTATTTTGATAGAAAAACGGAAAGTAGCGTCCTTTAATTAAGCAACCTGAACTCTTGAAACAAACAAACAAACGATAAAAATAACTACATGTTGGAATGTTTTTTCAATGGAAGGCTGCGAAAGGAGTACCTCCAAGAACACAAGAATAAAAGTTTGAATCGACTTTTCCATATTTATCACTAGATAAAACCAAAAAATATCTTCAGGGTATTTAAGCTTTTGTTAAAGAATTTCGTTATAAACTTTTCAGAAGAACCTAATAAAGAAAATTAAGTGGCGTAGTTTTAAATATAGGATCTAACTTAGCAGGAGAGTATTTACGGTGAATTTTATTATTTTACTTGTAGACGAATATAGGGAAGCTTAAGAGGGTTAAAAAAGGTTCAATTTAAGAAAAAAATCTTTACGTGGGGTGTTTTATGGATAAAACTAAGTTCCACAACAAAAGCAAAAAGCTAAATCCCCTTTGCATTGTAGTTTAACTTTTAATTAGTTGAAGAAAACCAAAAACAACAAATACACTTGTATTTTCTTAAGAAACCACCTCTTTAGTAAAAAACACCCTATCTTAAAAATATTCATAGATTAACCATGCTTTTATTCACAGCATGAGATGTTCTTAAGATCAGAAAGCGTGGAATAAGTCTCAACCGACGCTAATAAGAAAACTTAAGATTTAGCGACAAGAAGTTTAAGAACCGACGCTGCTTAGGAGTGATTTTAATTGTAATAAATATTCAGCAGAAAAGAATGCACTGATTCGAGAGTGTCGGAGGATTATCTTTTTCAAACCCAAGCCGCCCCAGTTTACATCAAATCCTGTTGAAAATTCGGGGCGGTCGGGACTAAGAAGGTTAAGCGAAGAAAAAAACGACAATCGTTTTTTAAAGGTGAAGTATTTTCACACAGTGTTCGTTATGCAAAGAATTCACAACCGACTTTAATGAGAAGAATGAATCCAGACCAACGAGGGGATAAAAAAAATGGCTAAATTGCAGGAATGCGGAGAACGTCGTTGGAAAAAAAAGAAGGTTGTTTTTCTGCTAACAAGTGAAATCTATGCGTGAAACAGAAAAATAGAATGTTGTGGAAAAAAATTAAAAGCTTTTTTATGCGCTAAAAACATCTCTGGTGTGCATGTGGAAGGGTGGATAGTTGAGTTTTTAGGGCCGCAGAGCTGTCCAAATACTTTTCACTCATTAAGCAGAAAATGGTATGGCTGGATCATATCAAAGCTGATTAGGAAGTTTGCCTGTATTAATGATGTCATATTCTTTGATGGAAGCTTTTTTGCGGGCTAACAATTCCAGCAAGTACTACTACTATAAAGATTTCAGTTAGGGAGGATATTGGAACTTCTTTTCTGCTGAATGGTTTAACATTATTCTCTTAAAAGACTATTCAGGATACCGTATTAGTTTTATGGCAGTTTTTTATCTTCAAATCCCACAGCTTAAGCTCTTTATTGTTCTTTCTTATTGGTCATCTTTTCAAATGTGCTAAGAAAGGTTTTTTTTGGGAGGAGGGGTTTGGGACACTTGATAGACCTATCAAAAAAACGTTTTAGTTCCTGTTGCTCAATATTAGTTCCTGTAGCACGTATAGTTATTTTTATTTCATGTTAGTTTAATTGGAGTTTTCTGAACCTCGTATGAGAATTATGTGAAAAATAGGTAGATTTTAACAAGAGTTAAATTATAAGATAGAAAGATAATCAAATGATAATGTTTCTTTAATGAATGTGAAAATAATAAAATTTATTAAATTGGCAGTCAAATTATATATTTTTTCCTAGTTTATTGCTCAAGACACATATGTAAAAGATGGAAGGCTAAAACAAATTGATTGATTCTAAAAGTTAAATGGATGTTAATGGAGTCCACTGGATAAAAGTTAAAATAAAATTATTTTCCTTTTAATTTTATTGCAAAAATTTTGAAAAATAGAATAAATAAGAAAAATTGAATAAGTTTCGCTCCAATACATGAACTTGCCATAACTTCCTATCTTCATTCATTCCTTCCGATAAAAAAGGCTTATTTTACTATTTTTTACATCGCATTTTTATATTAATTACGGTTTTCCAATCTCACTTTGTAGTAAGATGTGATCGAGAGTTGTGATAGATTTGTCAAATGTTAGTCATTCAAAATATGAATATTGCCAGTCGCTTTTATAACACTTTGATTGGTCATTAAATAGAGATGGAAATGTTAAAAAGTGGGATTAGAAGGAAATGAGGGTTGGAAAGAAGACCCGTTTAAACAGTTGCAGTCTTATTTATGTTATCAATCGGATAATGTTATCAAAGTTGACTGGTCCCGATCACTCCTACTAAATTTAACGCTAAGTATATCGTTTAATGTTATCAAACCTTGGTTAAACACTCTAAAATCCTAGTTTTTTCCATATGAAGGCCAATTTTAATACATAAAAATACAAAATGAGTCATTAATGTACTAGCATTAATATGATCTAACTCTATATTTTTTCTTTAAAGATGTTTAAGTTGCAAAATACATGCTATAAAATAGTTTTAAATACTTCAATTAGGATTATCCAGTCGTGCTTTTAATGCAAACACTCAAGCTACACTGTTTGCCACTTTTTAGTGTAGAATGGCTTATTATTATCAACCGGATATTGTTATCATCACATTAAGCGGAGTCGACTGTTTAAGGAAGGCCCACAATATCTACAAGAGAATAGCTAATTTTAATCTTAACACCCTCAATAAGCATTTCCTTCACTTTATCCTCGCCCTTCCGCGTTCTAATCAGACATCAAGTCCACGATCTTAATTGACATTATTTATACACGGGGTCCAAATGACCCGGAAGTCGACGTTTAACACGCGTAAGAATTCCGGATTTCTGTCAAGATATTGGAATTTCTGCAACCAATGGAAGAATGGGTGACAAGGGAAGAGAATCCGGACTTTTTACGGCAAGGAAGAGCTAACAGAGAAACCATGGTGAGGGAGGAATAAGACAGTTTTTGGTAACAGAGCGACTTTAAGCAACACGCTGAAACAGCCGCTCTGGGATGCTTCTAAAGAAAAGTTTCATTTCGGAGGGAAATAAACACAAGATTCTACTGGGATTTTGAAAATAAATTCAGGGAAGAAAGTTTTTAGATTGTGATATTTGGTGTATTTTTTTTAACAGAAAGTTTTACTGTTTTTGCCTTAGTTATTACTTTGAAGGTTAATTAACATGCCGAGCGTTTTTAATTTGACTACTACTTCTACCTCTCATAAGTTTTTGTAAAATACGAAAGTAATTGCAAGAAATATGTTACGGAAAATGTGATAAATCCCGGAATTCTTAATAATACCCGGTGTATAACTTTGCCCACAACAAATATCTTTAATAGTTATTGGTTACTTTTACGAGTCCTGTATTTACTCAAGGGGAAATAAACTATCTATAGATTTCACTTATTCATAACTAGGTCATGGAATAAAGAGAAATATTATGTAAAAGATGATTAATAAAATAACAAATGTCAATATACTTTTGTTACATAATATGCTTAATGGAGTTGCAATCACTCTTAATGAGCTATTATTTAGGATATTTATTAAAAAATCCTTTCAATCCTTGATATTACTTTGAATTACTTTTATTTGACTAACGATAAAAGCATGGAGATTTCCAGCACCAGTTTGGGAATTCCTAATTATTTATATCTATACTTGAATAGAAAAGAAGATATTTTATTTAGCAATATACTGATTTATTATTTTAGAAATTTGCTTTTAAAAAAACATAAATTTGAAAACTCAGAAATAGGAAATAGATATAAATAATATGCTTAAAAATCAAACAAACATATTAATGATTATAACTACTATTGGTCGCAATGCAAATAAACTTTCTTTTCCCTTTTGAATACCCCTAAGAGACCTATCAATTAAATATTCTACACACTTTAAAAACCTCTTATATAATGCAGTTATCTTTTAAAATTATACAGAATTTCATGTTTCGCACTTTAAATTCTATCTCTAAAGTTGAAAACCATTGCATTGTAACTATATTAACCCAAACACACTAATTAACATACTTACGACGTATTTTGAAAACAGTTCATAAACGCCGAATAATGTATCACGTTACGTAATCCCACACAACTAGGACAATGAAGAGGGAAACACATCAGGAGAAGTGCATAATTAAATTGCTTACCGCTGTGACAGGGTTAAAGGAATATTCGGTGCCTCCCAAAACAGTTCCAATATGTCGCCTAATAGTAATCGAATTCATAATAATGGAAAGAGATCGGAGAGTATGCTAGTTTCTCTTTTGAATCAGAACTATCTATTTAAATATTACAGGTTTCACATTTCAGTTTGATTTTATTAACTGTTTAAGCAGTGACTTTACAATTTGTTCGAAGCTTTCAGACTTACATGCTGAGATTTCTAAGGAGGGTTTTAGATTTTACACACATTCGTCTTTATTGTTTCTTGCTCAATAACCATCATTAGTTTCAAAAATTAATGCAAGTATAATAGAAAATGCGCAAATTAGGAATAATGTTGATAGTGAGGAGTCAAACTTTCTATATGACCCGACAAGATTTGAATAGTTCTAAAATTTAAGATTTTGGAAAGATGTTATTAAAAAGATAAATTTTTGTTTTAAAAAAAAGGAATTCGCCAAAGCAAAATGTAGAACTGGTTTTCTACCTGTTTACAAATGGAGAGGAAACTTTCAAAAGTTAAAAAAAAAAAAACCTATAAATTTCGTTTAAATTACTACTTCGAAGCTTGAAGTATGTTTGCAACATACATTATGCGTGATTCTTATTTCCCTTTTTAACTATTTTCCTATTCAATATAACGAACGAGCAATAGAAAGTTAAGAATCAAGTTTTTTTTAGCAGGTGGCAAGTTTATGGTAGCAAAACTTTTGCTTGCGTGGCAGTTAAAGTTGTGCAGGCCGTTCTATCATATTGTAATAGATGCACATGAAAACCATTAAAATTTTAGTTTTTAATTCAAAAATTGTTCTGAAACATTCCATTTAATTCATTTAAAACTTTGTGGTTTGTTTCTGTATTAATTGGGGTCAAAATCAACTATTTTTCCCTTTTAGTAGGGTATGAAGGTCCGGAAATTTTTGGAAATAAAAAAAACTTATAAAAGTGCGATATTTTACCTTCACCTACCCTATTATACTGTCTTTACTTATCAAGCTTTAAGTGAAATGAATACTATATAATTTTTTATACAAATACTTTTTGATATTTTTTGTGATTAGTTAAAAAATAATCATTAGTCATCTGAAACAAGTTTTTAAGTATGCATTAAACATTTGGTTAGGTAATTTTAATTAGGAAGGTGCATGAAGAATTTTTAAATAATACATTAATTTTATTTAAAAATCACATTTTATATATATTTACAAGCAGTGTGTTTTTAAGTATATTCTATCAAAATATGTCCAAAAATTATTGAAATCACTTTAGAAACTAAAAACAAGTAATTTTGAAGGTCCCTCGTTAAAGTAGTTGTTTCATGACATTTTAGCTGATGATGCAACCCTATTGAATTGACCTTTGAATTTATTTTTCCCCTCAAACTACATTCTCCGCTCTCACATAAAGACGCAATTGAAAGAATTCAAATGAATGAGAAAGAAGAATGAGATTAATTATTTTTATAAAAAAAACTAAAATACTCATTTTTATCGAAATGGAACGGAAGTTTGGAACGGAAGTTGTACAACCTTTATTTTCTGATTCTCCATTTTTAACCTGCTTTGTCCACACTTTCTAACTACGCACCTTTGAAGGACACTTGAGAATTTCGGGGAGATGTTTATTTAGAATCAGAAAGAATCCAACCATTGATTGGGAAGTTTTCCCTCATCCTTTTATCAACAACAAAAAAAAATCAAGAAAATATATTCAAATAGAGCACTAAAAGTAACGGGAATTTTTGATTGCGCGGTTTTTGAATCAATTTAAATATTTCTTTCGCAAAAGTACAGTGTTTCACTTTTCTTCAAAACTGTTTCTTTTTTTTTGCAGCTAAATCA
Source organism: Tetragnatha montana (assembly GCA_963680715.1). Taxonomy (NCBI): domain Eukaryota; kingdom Metazoa; phylum Arthropoda; class Arachnida; order Araneae; family Tetragnathidae; genus Tetragnatha; species Tetragnatha montana. The sequence goes on along the minus strand of OY796676.1, from coordinate 56,153,547 downwards.
ATTTGCTTTTGCATATGATTCAGTATTCATCGAAAAATATTTTCATAAAACTGTGGATGTCACTGTATCCAATCAATATTCAATGTATTCCTTTTCACAAACTTCCAAAATTAGATTGGAGGAATTCTACATTGTGACTTTATCAAAAAATGAAGAGTTCAAACACAATATGGTTAACAAAACTTTAGGTTTCATCATACAAATTGGGTATTGAATTTTTCCGATCTCGTTTGTAACAGAGTTTTGGAATCTGCATAGTTTAATAAATTGTATTTTGGAAATATTTTTCTAAGGAAAAAAACATATCCATTTTATGAGAAGAAGATGGTCAAAAGCATCAATCAATTTTCATATAAAAAGCTTTTAAGTATCTATTCTTTACGCCATAAGTGTTTTCATAACAGTGAATAAAAATTAATAAGCATTTGAAGAAGTGAAATTTAATCAATATTTACCGATGAAAGGAGTATCTTATTTTTTAAAATTATTTTACCAGTTACATAATTTTTTGGCTAATAACCAGTAATTTGCTTTTGATTTAAATTTTAAGTAACATAAATTTTCAGAAAAAAGAGAACTATAACTATACATTGAGAACTATAACAGATCCATGGAAAAAAATCTCAATAATTCTAAATAAGCACAAAAAAATTACTTGAATGAAGTACACAAAAAAAAAAGTTCTAAGAACTGTATCTCAACGACTCATAGTTTTCTATAATATAGCGACAGAAAAATGTATTACGTCATATCCAATTTACAAACCAAACTTATGGGAAAACAATAGCTTAGTACCATAACATGGTTGATGTTAGCAGGCTAAGATATAAAAACATCCTTTGTGCATATCGAGCCATGCATGCGCGGGGCGTGGAGTGAAACTATTGAGTTAGTATCGAATATGACGTCAAATTTTCCTTTTTAAAGTATATACGTAGAGGTAAGGTTCTTAGTGCATTTTTAAATACTCTAAGTAAGGAATATGGTTCAACAGAGTTTAGGCACAATTTGAAACAACTTGTAAACAGCAAGAATAAATAAAACCGAAGAAATACCACTTATCGCATGTTAAGTTCTAACATAAATCTTTCAACCCTCACTAATAACACTGACCACAAACCTCGGGATAATAAGCAAGAAGTGTTTGTTTTGCAAAGTCATCAGAGAATATCTTTCTCCTACTCCAGGGTCAGCAAATGATGGAATAAGTTTAGCAACTCTTGGTTATCGATAGGTGACGTCGAAGCGACCACTGGGAGACTAAATTATTGGACACTGCCTCCAGTCATAGCAGAGAAATCCAGCTTCTAAAAATATACCGAGGAATGCTGACTCGGGAAATGTTTCATTATCGAGTTTGTTCATGAATCTCTTTTGGTCCAATAAAAAGAAAACGTTGTGTTTGACTTGGAAAGTATTGAGATAGTTATACAGGGTAAAGTAAGGTTTAACTTCACTTATCTAACCGTAAGGTTTTCCCATAGGGTTTGATTAATTCCTATTAAAAAGGTACAACTACTCAGAGTTAATACTTTCTGTTCAATACTTGTTAAAAATTATTTAAAAGTATCTTGAATCTTAATGAGTTTTGTGATGCCTCTTAAATCTGTTTTTAAGTAAACTGAATATTTATGATAAAACTTGACAAGTTATATAAATTATATGTATGTAGTTCCAACATTTACTTTAGGGTATATGTATAAAACAATTATTTTCTAGGTAAACCTAATATGTTAAATATGTATAAACTATCTATGTTTACTATACAATCGAAATACGCGAACTCAAATTTATTTAACTCAATTATACTTTATTTAACTATATTAATTATTATTAATATTAACAATTATTTAACTCAAATTATACGTTTTATCTCTCATTACAAATTTTACTTTCATAAATGAAATTTAAGATTCTGGTGTACCCCACTATTATAATGGTTTATAAGCACTATTTAAGAGAAATTACACCTAAAGGGCTTTGGTGGAAACGTTTTACCTGAGGTTTGGTTAAATGCAAAGGACGAAAAAATAATAATTTACTAATGTATCAGAAAAGAATAATATATATATTTTTTACACAAAATTCTTTTTTACTCATAATTACAATTATTCACTTCTAAAACAATTCTTTTTATTTCAAGTAAAACGTATTCGCTGTATAATTTAAGGAGAGAAAAAACCTCATCAAGGTTTAAATTCTAATAACTCACAATATCCAGTGGATAAAGCAATCGTCAATTCTTATTGGAACGTTTTCTAACATACATCGTTGTTCCTATTGTTAAAATATATTTGTTAAATCGTAATCTGCATCTTCCCAAGAGATTACGAAATCCCCCAACAAATATAATTTAAACAATACGCCTAATAAAACTTCCAGATTGCATTAGAGATGTCAACAACACATATATCGGTTTTTCAACTTAACCGATAGAAATTACTCTCATACTACTAAACCTGAATGTCAATACTTCAGCTGTCAGATTACAGATGATTCCAAAACTTCAAAATCGCGAAACTTAAAGTGCAATAAACCGTCTTACATTCAGAGTGAGAGTCATTATAAATGGGCCCCTCGGGGTTCTTTAACTTCTGGCGGATATTTGGAATATACTTTGAATTTAAAAGCGTAGCTCTACAATTCTCCAATCTATGAAGGAAAGATAAAGGATTGGTATACGCATGTCTTAATTAGATAATTGCTTGGATATTTGAATTTACTTCGTAGATATTTGATGGCTTGTTGGAATGGTTGTTTAGTATCAATTATGAAATCGGTTCACTACGCAGAGTTTTGAAGCTATATTAAGTAAAATCGGAGTGCCAGTTTAAAAATAAGCTAAAGCCGTAACTTCAATCCTTCAGCATTACTCATAAACTATCCATTCATTTTTTAGGGGGTTTTTTACATTTATTAAATTGACACAACTATTTTTCAATGAAATTTAGTTTCCCTATTTACTTCTTAACGAACTAATTATATTTTTGGCTATGACTAGAGTAGTTTATACATGGAAACTTCTAATAACTCTTATTCCTTTTTCAATAACTAAGAAGCATATTTCAGAATTTTAAAACGTTACAACTTACTCGATAATTTCAATGGCAATAATCATTTTTGAACCTAACTCAACTGTCCAAAACTGTAATTTACGTATTATTTTTCTTCAATTCTAATTTGAAAATAGAATAAAAATTATGCTCTGACATAAACCAAAACTTTTACTTCCATAAAATAAATAACAATTTTTTCAAAAAATCTCAATTTCAGTTAACTACAATAGCAATTACTTCTGAATAAATCTTTTAATTAATTGTTAATAGACACCGAATTTATTTATTTCCCCATATCAGCCCGAAGGCAGAACATGTTTAGTTTAAAGAAGCTATATTAGGCACAAATTAAATCTCCAAAACATCAATATTTGCATCTTTTAAAAGCTTTATTAATTACATCTGAAAAGTCATTAATGCGGTCAATATGAAAGGGGTTTGCCGCTTAAAGTCTGACAAACAAGAATAAATTTCATTAACAGAATGAATTACGGTGCCATTCAATCTGTTTCTCCATATCATCTCAACAACCTTCGGGCAAAGATATCTCGGAACACCATTAAGCAATGCATTTGCGGACGTTTTGAAGTTAATAAGTATCAACCCACTTTTCTCCCAGGGTAAATGAAATTGGCCAGTTTTGTTAACGCCGTTGGATATTATGCTGATGCCGTTCAGAAGAGTAATCAAGCTTCATAAACTTAATTTCACTTTGGCCGCCAACACATTAACTTACAAAGCAGATTTGAAATTGGTTTAAGATCGCGGAAGGATTTGTTTTTGCAGCTGCGGCTGCTCCTTATTAGTTTTTAACGAACTTATGATGCAAGTTCAAGAAAGAAATATGAGATTAATTGCATTGTAAAACTTTGCGTAAAAGTTTGAAGCTATCAATTGGAAAATCTAAAAGTAATTTGTAATTGAAAGTTGTTTTACGAGATTTTATGGTGTTTAAACATAAAAGATTGATATCTGTATGAATGGGTAATTAAAAAATTACTATACACCCTTAAAGGGTATTATAATTAACAGATACATAAATACAAAACAATATTTAAGAGTAAAATCATGGAAACATTCACGGCCTGAATAACAATTTATTAAATAACAATTTTCCAGGATTGTAATATCTGAAAGACATGGTCTGTAATATCCTTGAAAATGGTTCAATAAATGCTTTAGTGGGGTTTAGCAATTTTTTTATAACATAAATTAGTTTAGCATTTGGAAACATTTTTCAAAAGATAAACCTTTAAATAATCAAAAATTACAACACAAACGTTTTTATAGAAAGCTTTTTTTTAAAGTTAGATTTCCGTTTCTCTGAAAAAAGATGAATTTTTAAAAGTTCTTAAAATTTTAAAGTGACGGATCAATTTTTAAAAATATATTATCGAATCAAAATTGAATGTATTAAACTTAAATTAAATTAAAAATTTTAAAATATGCAATTAAAAAGAAAACAATAGAATAAGAAAAGTATCATGTTAATTTTTTGTCATGTTTTAAAAGTAATTTTTAAAATTTTACTAAATTAAAATTGTCTGCTGTCTTTAATCACACTTTAAGTAATACTTCGAAATTAAAAATTTAATCTTAATATACTTAATTTGAAATTTAAAACTTTTGCCATTCATATAAATATTTTAATTGTATAATTGGAATAGCCGTGTAAATGTTTTTGAAGATTTTGGACAAGAAAAGGAGTTATTTTACTTCATGAGATTAATCTATTAATTTAATTTGTTTCACATAGATTCAGTTTATATTACAAGCTATTTAATTCAAGCCTTAAATAAATTGGTCCAAATGTTTTATAACTCGTAACCCATTTTCTATTAATTATATTAAATAAACTGCGTATTCTAAACTTTAATTTTTACTTTTCTGGTTTTTAAAATCTTAACACTCTAATAAAAAAATTCATCAACCTTAAAAAATATCATAATTCAATCCAAATAAAAATACTTTTTGAGTTACAATTATGAAATCTAAAGCTATCACAAAGTCATATATACTACTTAAACTTAAAACAACAGAGAAACATTTAATCATAATTGAATTTAAATAAAACAACCTTTTTGGTACCTAAAATACGAACAAGAAAAACGATACGTTAAGAAACTATAATACCCAAACTACCCTAACCAATCAACCCGCAAGCTCAACAAGTGGTCCCATCCCAACCAATCTGAAACACCAGAGAACCCAGCTACGCATATCGGCTTCCAATAATACAAATAAAAGGAGAAAAGCTAGCTTCTCCATTCCCCCAAAAAATCCCCAAAAATCTCTTAATTCAAAGGAACCTCCCTCCAAAGGATAACGACCTCGAAACCTGATATTCCAAAGGGCAAATTCCATGCAAATTGTTTCGGTTTCAGCTTGCCCAAAGGACTTGGATGTTCTTAAGAGATCCCATTATCCTCTTTCTCTTTTAAAAGAGAGGGGGAAGGTCCCTCTTTCTTTCTTCCAACGCATGATGATAAATTATCCCCCACAACCTCCCCTAGGTTTTTTTCCCTACTTTAGATGATATTGAATGGAAGTTTGGCTTGTTAGGGAAACTTTGGAGTCAGCCACCCATTGCAGGTGCCTGGGCATCAGGGGGGAGGGATGTTATCGATTTCTTTGAGGGGGTGGAGTTGCCCAAGTCATTTCCAACTTTTTTCTTTTGTGTATGTTTTTATTTTGTGCCTTGTTCGTCTCACTCACCCTTAACCCCATATCAATTTTATACTTCTTTGAGAGAACTCCAAGTGAGAAATAAGATTTGCTATAACCCGTTTCAATCAAAAGAAAAAACTGTAGTTCTATAAATAAATCGGATCGAACTTTTTTAAGGGGCATTTTACGGTAATTGTATAGTCCGTAACATTTCATTTTCTCTTTTAAAGTTGTACAAATTTCGAATTTTTCTATTCTCATACTAACATGGCTTGTAAACATTAGATTAACACAGAAAAAAATTTCAAATTAATTTAATATTAATAGACAAAAAATACGTTCTACAGACCCTACAAAATAAAACACAAGCTAATCTAGTTTCTTAAATTATGCAATGCAGTGTAGACGTAGGAAAAAAAATCAAGAAATTTCGGAATGGAGGAAAAATCAGTTGACACATTTTTATAAAATGTGTTAGTTCTATTTTCAGTGAAGCTAACAATTTAGGCCTTTGATAATCCCTAAAATTATAGAATATACTTATATTACTTAAATTAGCGAATTTTTATGAAATGTGATACTGCATTGTATTTTCTTCTGCGTGATTACTTTTTTTTAAAAATGTTAAGTAAAATCTCATTCGTAAATTAATAAAACACAAATGCAATATTGAAATGTTTACTGTAAAAATAAAGAGGAAAAGGAAGTTTTGAAACTGCAGTTTTTATTCAGAAAAATTAAAGTTGGAAACTTTTAAAAATTATTTTAAATCTTGCAGGTTGTAAGAAAGGAAAAATAAATTTCGAAATATACATCAATTTGTCTTCACAAGACCCCTGTATTTTTTGTAAAAGAGACATGACCATTTACCAATAAAATCTTTTACATCTTTATAAACATGTTTTTGTGAAGGAAACGTGAGAGAAAATAAATCTGCCTAAAATCTTCACAAAAACTGCATATTATCTTTACAAAATCTGCATAGGTCAAACTGCAGGTAAATTCATGAAATAACCTTTAAAATGGATATTTTTTAAAGGAAAGATGCTGATTTTTTTTCTGTGAAGTTTGATGGAATTAGTGCAATATCCGATAAAATCATCGGTTAGTTTGGTTTCTTCAGTTTCGTGACAAAGTCTTTGGAAGTCATTTTCAAACTAAAATAAACAAAAACAAAACTATTTTTATGGTTTAGAAAAGTTTGTCTTCAGCTCTCTAAAGCTCACTGAATCCCAGAAGATTGTTTCACTCTTTTCATCACTGATTTCGCTAACTATAATATCAAAAACATAACATTAAATTACTTCCATGTTATTAAATTTAAGTACATGGCAAAACTTACAGTTTCGTAATAAATTTCCTCGTTTTCGTAAAAGCGCAATAATTACTCTTTATGACAGATTCGATGTTAATATTTGAAAAAAAAAAAATAATCCAACGCTTTTATAAAGCAGTAATGTACTCTTTACTTCGTATTTAAAATATTTTCAAAGAAATAATAATTATCTTTTTATGCGCATCATTTTAAGGCCTTTTTCATTTCAAAAAAATTCTACAAAAACTGGAAAGCCATCCATCCAGACATGGAAGCCTTTTCTCAGAGTCAATTTTTTCCAGTGCATCCTTCCAAAGAGAGAGACTTTCATTATTCTTTCCCAAAAAATATTACCCCATGTTGGAAGCATCTGGAGCTTTCAAAATATTTTGCTACATAAATCATAAAACCTTATATTTATTATCTAACTTTTCTATTTCTTACAGTTCTCGTATTGTTGTGTGATATTTTGTTTTAATCCTTATTTGCAAAGCTCATTTCAAAAGAATCCTTTTTAAATGTGTTGTCTTAAGAAGCAAAAGTATTCTATACAAATGACTTTCAAAAGATTGCATAAAAAAGGTTGTTCTCCCATTGCCTCATATAAATTTCTTACTAAGTACACCCGTAGGGGGTTCATTTCTCTAAGTAAACATCAACTTTGGTGCTTTTCTTGATGGAAATGCTTTTTGAGTTTGGCTTTCCTAAGATTTTCACTTGTTGATTCAACTTTCAGGTTTTAGAAATATTTTGTTTTGTTATTATCTACACGGGCGGATCTGAGGCATATTTTTTGAAGGGTGCAATTTCAGAGAGCTTTCTGTACCATTTAGGGTAGTGGAACCTAAACTATGACAAATAACGGGTTAGACACTGATCCAAACAAATTTATAGTGTTTGCTAATTAGAACTTTAAAAATATTTAAAAAAATCGAAAATATTTTTTGGAGTATGATAGCGGCATATTTTGGCATAACTTGGCATATTCTTTGTTTTTTGTTGCATAAATCTTTTTCTGTAATACTAAAAGATAATATGTTTAATACCTTGTATAGTTTAAACTTTGGGCTGAAAATATACGCCGGGTTCATAATTTTAATACGCGTTTTAATAACCTAACACCCAGCTCTCGCCTATGCCAATTTGGCATATCCTATGGGGTGAGTTGGCATAAGCTAATTATTTGTATACTAATATTTCAATAAAACGCGGCAATTTTTGGAGTAAAATTTTATTTACTATAATTATTTTTTAATTCACATTGTTATGTCGCAATTTTTGAGGTTTCTTTTAATTTGACCTTTCTGCGAGAGACTTTATGTGGTCCTTCGTGATCCCTGCACATATCATTATAATTCCTATTTTAAGCCAAGCTTTTGATCTTTGAAAAATGTGCTTGCTGATATAGCAGCTTCTTTTCAGCCGCGGTTGGTATTGGCATCGCTGTAATAGCTATGCCAAGTGACCCAGTACCAAAATGTACCAACAAACCCCACGTCGATGATGTCCAAAACATAATTGACTCCACACAATCCCAAACATTTGAAAACTAAAGTTATGATAACTCAGTAATAATAAGTATGAGTACAATGATAAAACTAGGGGAAAGGAGGGTAAGAGCGCGCCGTCGGTGAAAGTACGCAGCGGTTTTTTTCCCTGATAGCAACATTACAAGGGGGATCAATTATGATCAAATGTACGGACACATGTATCATTCATAAGCTATCCTCACAGACTGTCATTATTATGTTCACACATTCTGTATTTTATTTATCAGGTATAGGTAAAATATGGTTTCTTTGAGTTAGCATTTAATTTTTCTGCGAAGGAATCTTAATTGTTTTGAAAATGAAGAACTAATGATTGCTGCTTTCAAAGTGAATACCAATATGCGGTATACCTTCTTCTGAACAACTTGGTATAGTTGGAATTTAAATGCAGTGAATTTAACGGTTGATTCAAGGACAATTTAAATATAATTAATACATCAGCGTCTAAGAGTACGAATAATGGGAATTTAGTAGGATTTAGTAGAACGCCACGTCGGATAAAAGTACGCATTCAATTTTTTATTTTCTTTGTGATTTTTAACATATTTTCGTTAAAGCCAAGGCTTTCATTTTTTGAAGGTTGTTTTGTGAGTCAATAAACTTACTACGTTCATTAAATTTTTGAGACTCTAGCATTTAGAAAATTATCGATTTCATAGCCCAAATTCATTTTTGTGCGTTCTCTTTTCCTTTACTCTCTTTTCCCATACAAGTTATGGAACTGCAGTAAGTCCATCTTTCGAAAACTACCATCATCAATTCTTTAATTCAATCTACAAGTTCACCAGATCAAAACAACTAAAGATGAAAAAGTTTAATCATCGCAGAGAAAAACAATTAAACAAGGGTCCTTCCTTCTTAAAGCTTCGAAACAGACAGAAATTTCGGTGGATGTACTCTACTCAACCACCGAAATTCCAATAATAAAGGTATAGAGTCCCAACCCTGGCTTCCCCTATTTTATATTTTTTAATTTCCGTTTGCATTGCTTATCACTAACGAAAGTAGAAGTCGTAACAAAAAGTGACAAAAAATTAATTTTTGCACATAGAGTTAAGAAAAATAAAAATTAGGTCAAATATAATCAGGCTATGAATAAAAAAACTACAAACGTACAGAAATTCTTTTGAATGAATGTTCTTTACTTTTTTGGATAAAATGGAACAAATAGATTTAAAATTAAACTATTGATAAAAGTATCAAAATACCACGAGAAATAAAAAAGCTATTTTAAAACTCAACCTTGAACATAAAACTTTCTAAATAGCTTACGTATTTAGTAGGCGTTCCCTTATTAACTCTGAACGGGACATTGTCAGTAGAGATTCTTTGATATTCATTTATGTAAATTGAGATTCGCCGTTAACTCAATAAAACCACTGAAAAGCCAGATTTTTTAATTTCCCCTTCAACAGAACTTGGCATATGAATACCAATGAAACCGTATCGTAAACTTCATAAACTAATTACTTCTTTAACTTAAAAACCATAAGTGAAGTAATCACCCAATGAAAGCCTTATCAAACTCGCATGCATTTCGTAATGCCGTTTGTTATTTACCGCATTGAAAAACCTTCTAAAGAAGGCGCGCAAACTAAATGAATATATTTGAATTAAAGAAAAACGGAACGTCATTAACTCACTGTTTTTCAGATGCAAATTAATTCATACTTATCAATAGGTTTGCTAATAAATCACTTTCCAGTTCATTGGACTACAAAGGAAAATATCCTAAGCGGAGAGGAAAAAAATACAAAATGGCGATATTGTGTTGCAGCCTTGACTTTCAAAAAACAGTCATTGACAGTTTCATTATACCACGCTTAAGTGCACGAGATTTTTTTTTCTTGGTGTTATCGTGTTATAGTGAAAGAGCAACGTGTCCTTTTAATTAAATCTTGCGGGAGATATCAGATTTCGGGAGACGGGCATTTTGTTTCAATTAAGTGAGCGAGACGTCCGAGAATGGCGGTGGATTTTAATATGGATAAACCTGAAAATTTGATTAATTTTCAGTGATAAACAAGGCTGTATTTGGTGTATTTTTCAAGGATCCGTGTAGATACTTTTGGTGTTTGCTTTTTGGATGTTGTTGACTTTCGCGAAGAACTTTTTGTGGAACACGGTCGGGGGTTGAAATAAAAACATACTTTTCGCTTTCCTTCCTACTATGATCTTTATGTTAAAAAATTTATAGTTAAAATCTTAAAATTATCTTTGGTATTTTAAAATTCATTTTTACTTAAATTCTCTCTATATGAAAAAAGTAACAGTGACCGCCGCTGCCACCACTGATTTTGAAATTTTTATTTATGAGTGCTTTGAACTCTCATTTACGCAAAAATTATTTGATGGAAATTCTGGAACTTTAAAACTGTATAAAGATCATTTTCGTTCTAAAATCTAATTGATTAATTAAATTATGAAGTAATTTTATATCAAATTCGAAAGATTTTTTTTTTCAACTGCGAGTATCCGCACTTAGCAAAAACTATTAACAGCATAATTATGATTTTTTGCAACCATATCCTACTCTTAGATGTGAAGTTTTGCAGCTCGACGCCCTTTGCGGCACGTGTTAATATTAAAACATTGGAAAACATTTTGCACACTTTCATTTCATTATGAAAGCGGAAAAATTAGGGGGTGGCACCACAAAAATTCAGACTTTGAAATTTTCCCATTATAATAAGAGCCACCCTAGTGTGTATCCCCACTTCCAATAAATAAATAAGAAGTTCTATTAGTATAATTTTAAAAATTGAAATACTCTTAAAACCTTTAAGAAGTATCTTAACAATGCGGTTAAAAATTTCATACAAATCATCAAGCTACTCAATTCAATTTATAGAATACATCCCTTATTTAAACTCTAATAAAGTATACTAATCTGTATTGAATAGAGATCTATTGCAGGGGGTTAATATACCCTTGAGTAGTGTTTGCGGCTGCGCTTTAAAAGCAATCAGACTGCGTTTTAACTAAGTCTGGTGGGAGAAAACATCACAGCAATAGAGGGCTTTTAACCTAACCACAGTTTCCTCTAGAGACAGTTTATGGATTAAGTAAGTTTCATGAAAGATCAAGATGTATCATGAAATTTACGAGGAAATCTTTTCGACTTAATTCTAATATTTTCTACTCACACATTAATACTAGACTATAACTAAAGTAAATGTTAATTACAGTCAACGATTAATATTTCAGGTGTCTCAAAATTTGTAGGTAGTATAAGATAAAACATTTTGTCGTTTAAGACGCAATGTGACATAACTCAATTTTTGACCATTTAGAGTTCTGCGTCATTCTATTTTCCACTTTTAAAACCGGATGAAGGAGGACTTCTTCTCCACTTCTTGTCATCGATTTTCTTAGGGTCAGCGGTCTAATGGATCTTGTCTGACTTCGACAGACAGTCGGAGGATAAGCAACAACAATAACACAACAGGATCGCCTGACACCAATGGTTTTGTGTAAAAAAAAAACATAAAACCGTTGTTATCGCCAGTTTTGATATCGCTCCACATTCATAGAGACGCATGTTAGATTGAGTTAGCTTTCCTCCACTCTTGAAAAGTTGAGATATGTCATATTCCCTGTAGCACAGCTCATACAAGATATGTCAAGTTTAACGTCACAGCAACTAGAGATGACTAATAGATCAAGTTATAAAAGGGATATATTTTTTATTCAAGAAATAAGTGTGAATCTTTAGTTCCTCACCAAACACTTTAGTGTGACTTAAACACTCAAGTAATTTTTGTTCACAATATATTAGGAAAATTAAAAATATACCAGCTTGGATTTTTAGAATCAATTTAAGTAAATGAATAATCACTATTCTAATAACAAAAAATCCATCGTCTGAATTTAAAAGCTCATGTCGTTGATAAAAAAGCTAGGAGTTTAAAAAAATAGTTTGAGGGAAAAAATTCTCTAAAAATTTCGTTATTTTCAGCCACATTTTGTAAATAAATTCTTTTAATCACTTCAGACAGTCAAATTTCTCAAATTGACCAATTATTTCGTGACAAATATATGGTAAACAGAATAGGAAGTATATTTTGAGCAGATTTTTTTCTCAATTATCATTCTTCCATAAAAGAATGTCAAACCTTTTACAAAACAAAACTTTTTACTATAGCTTTACATAATCAAAGACCTCGTCCTAAAAAACTTTAGATCAATGAGGTTTATCAGGCTTTGTAACCAACGCTTATCTATTTCTTCGGATTCAAAAACTTTGCATTTATTATTAAAGGTTTTTACACCTTTGTATAGTTTATCGATTCATGTTTAAAAAAACACAAGTTTCTTTTGAACAACAACAAAAAATATTTTATTGAACCAAATTTACTAAACTTAAATAGAAAGCTTAGAAAATAATGTCCGCACTTAAACAGGTTAATAAGTCTGATAGAATAAATATTTAGTTAATTGAATTCCGATATCTTCTTTAAAGAACTTTGCAGCAAAGATAATTTATTTATTAAAAAATAACTTTAACTTAGCTTATGCATTAAAAAATATTTAATTCATGTTAACTCGTTCAAAGTTTTAAAAGAAGCATAAAAACTATTGCCATAGCATAAAAAGACGCGACTATTTTCTCTTAGTTTGAAATGTACCATAACTTCGGACACGTGATTTAAAGCTTTTAATAAAAATTTAAATGTCTGAGAAAACAGTTCTACCGAATGTTTTCTAGAATCCCCTTTTTAGAACTCCTGTAAAGTTGGTTAAATTATTTTCCCACATCATAAAACTTTCGTAAGTTATAAAATTCAACACAACTTTTGTGTTTAACTCTTTTTAATATTTTATAAACCACTTCAAAGAGTGTGTTCTTTAAAAATATTTTTTCAATACCAAGATTATTAGGGGACAGGAGAGTAAGAGTACGCACAAAAGTGATATTTGACTATAAAATCGAGAATTTAAAAGCTCGAGCCTAATTTACTGAACGTAAGTTTATTGACTCACAAATCGACCTTCAAAAGGGATAGTCTTGGCTTTAACGAAAATATGTTAAAAATCAAAAAGAAAATACAAAATTGAATGCGTATACTTTTTGCAGAAGGTCGTGAGGCCAAAAGTATACGCTCCCTGAAAACATGGCATAATTCGCAAAAAAAAATGTACCACTGCCTCCTTAACCCTCTAATGCCCACTACAAGAAATTACTATGGAAATAATTATTTTTTGTCTTATTCATGTAGTTTGGGTCCAAATAAGATAAAAATGCCAAAAAATTTTTGATTTTGGTAAAATTTTGTGGATTTCTGTTTGGTAGCAAATATGCTACCATGGGCAGATTAGGGTAAAAAATGAATGAGATCGGTATATTTCAAAGTTTTTTAATTCTTGTGAAATTAATTATATTTTTGAGTGGAAAGACCTAAAAAACCTTCTTTATTTATTAATAATAAAATTTATTCCTCTTTTACAGTTTTGAACTAATTTTTTTCTTTTCTTTTTAGTTTTTTCATCCAGTATTTATTCGATTTTTATGGAATAAAAAACAAAAAAATATATATATTACTTATTGATTTTGCTTACAATGCAATGCTTACTGATAGTTTTATCTAAGAACATATTAGAAATATTTTGATTGCACTAAAAATAATTTTACTCCTGAAATTAGCTTATTTAGGAAATTCCTATAGTAAAAAATACGGCCTTAAAACTTTCAAAGTCGTAAAACAGATGTTTTAAAAGTACTTGAAATATTTTCTTTATAAAGTATTCATAGGAGTGTTATTTCAGTATTACATCATGGCTTTATATTTATTTTTTATTAAAATTTTCTTGATATTTTATGAAAATTGAAATTTTTTTTAAAAATTAATTAAATTTTTAAAAATGCACCTTTTTTGTGCAAAAATGAACAAATGAGTAAATATAGTTAAAGACTTGCCTAATACCATGTTAATTAAGGGATAAAGCTAAAGAAATGGGTTAAAAGAATTTTATAAATTATTTAATTTTTAATTAAAAAATTAATTAATTAATCAAATTTTTTATAATTTGACTAACTAGAATAGAAAAGTAACTTAAATAAACAGCTGACACTAAGAAATATTCTTTTTCTATGAAAATATTTTAAGATAGCAAATATGCCACGTAGGAGGTATGTACCTGACATTAGTATTCACTTAGCAAGCAATCCTTTTAGTTCTTTATTTACAAAAAAATTAAATATTCCTACGCAGAAAAATAAGATGCTAACTCAAAGAAACCATATTTTACCTGATAAATAAAATACAGAATGTACAAAAATATTAATACTAGTCTTTCGGGATAGCTTACGTTGTATGTGTGTTCATGGGATCATACTTGTTCTCCATTATACTTTTGCCAATAGGGAAAAAACCGCTGCGTACTCATACACCTCTTTCCCCTGCTATTAGTTTGGAGTAGATATAATAATCACGAAGTCCAAATCTTCTTCAAAATGAGTTTGAATTTTATTAATGCATTTCTACGTGTTCATATTATAACTATGTATGTATTATGTTAATTTTCAAAATCATGCATATTTAAATTATTTGCATGTTGGGGAAAATGTTTGTCACTTTTATAGATCTTCTTAACTTTAATTAGCTAAACTAATTTATTTATTTTTTCTTGTATGCCCACAAATAAATTTTGTCAGTTTCATTAACACACCTTTTGAAGAAGTTTAAAGAAAGTGGCAAAACTGAAACTGAAACAAACTAATGTTACATATTGCGCAAGTTATATAAAAAGTTTAATGGAAATTACTTTCCGGTTCAAACTTGAATATCCATAAAAAAAAATAGAAAATTGCTGGAATCGTGTAAAGAAAGATCCCATCAAAACGTGAAAATGCCAAAATTAAAGAATAAAAAAAAAAAATTATAAACACATACTAAAATGGGTGAAATACCATAAAGTAACGGAAACTTCTAAAACAATTTGCAACTTTTATTAATTGAAAATAAGAAAGAAAAAAAAGGGTTGAGATCATTTAAAAACCACAGAACAATTTATGGAACAAACAAGGCAAATTTGCTTTAAATTAAATAGATCAAATCAGTAAACAAACAATAGCCCACAATTCTTTTAAACACAATTCACCAGTTCGGTCTCGTTATCACCAAACTTCCAGCCCCATTCAATAAATCTCGCCGCATTGTCTCCTAATTGGCAGACACCAATTATTAGTTTCAAGTGAACCATATTTATGCGAGACGGTCAAATTATCCCGGCTTTATTGGTCATTGTTCCAACTGACCATTACCCCTCCGCACGTTTCCTAGGATTATTACACGAATATTTTACGGATGTTACCACGGAAGTTCAAATCTGGTGTGAAATTGTGGCAACTAATGGAGAATTGCAGCATCTCTTAAAATTAAAATAATGCAGCATCTCTTAGTTTTTATTTTAAACTTATTGAAAATTTTCTTCTGAATCCAAAAATACGGTTGGGTTTTCTCACAAAAGTTTTCTAAATTAGTTTTGAGACATTTTATTACAGAAAAACGTGAAACAATGTGACGTCAAGCGTGCCTCTCGGAAATGCGAGAAACGCCATTTCCATAGAAACACACCTGTTAAAACTAGTGAAAAAAAGAGCTCAATGGCTTTCAAAGCGAAATGATTGAACAAGGCACGCGTAACGTCACAATTTGTTTCAGCTCAGACCGAAACGAAGCTCTTTTTAATTAAAAATAACTAACAAATTAGCGCTTTTCAAGGTATTTAAAATGTTTACTGAAGGTTTTAAGCCATTCTGAGGGAGAGAGAATTTATTAGGATTTTAAAAAAATTGACTGCAATATCCATAGAACATTTTCAATCACATGACTCGGACCTTAGCAACGTTGTTGCCTGTCCTCCACGCCCTCCAAGTCGTCATGTGCGAATTCATCCGCGTCATGTGCGAATTTCATCCGCGTGTATGTTATAGTCCACAGGCCCCCGTTGAAAAATTTTATTGCTTAATAACAGGCTGAATCTTCGTTGGTCGCTTGGTTTCGTCGAGACGCCCACATTGCTCAGCTAAAAATCTCGAAAGCGGGTAGCTAATTTACTGCGCATGGGTCAAACATGTCGATTGGGTGGTTGTAAAATATTTATTAATAACGTTTTCTTTTTTAGTTAAATTTTGAGATAATGTGATAAATATCTCGAAAAAATGAGTGTCCTACAAAACTGGGGGTATGAACGGAGAGTCCCCCACTGCCAACATGTCCGAATAACGAGTTTAAAATATTTATTAATAACGATCTGATTTTTTTACACCGGCTTGGTAAATATTTGTTTAATTAAATGGCCACATTGTCCTACAAATTAAGGGGTAGGTTTTCGCAGTCCTACACTCGGAAAATGTGAATTCCACGACGATTTTTTATTCATTAATAACAACCTGATTTTGTTTTTTTTCTTTAGGGAATAACGTGTGAAACACGATTTTACAACTGTCCTACTCAAAATGTGGTATATATTGATGAAAATTAACTTACTCTTAAAAACTCCTTCGACCGGCTTGTCGCAGTTTGGAGTTGGTTGCAAATACTATTTTTAAACGGTAATGGACTCTAACCGTCTGACGTCACACGGAACCAACACGTGACCTACTGAGCTTGCGATTGGTTACCACAGATACTACACTAGTAGCGTTTGTAGTGAGATGTGATGATAATGAGATATGATTTGATATTGAGAGTTTGTTTACCACCGACACGTGACTTTTTATAGTCTCGAACCAGATAGGCGGTTAGAGTCCATTGAGCTTTGTACTACTAGTCCCGCTCACGAGGCAAGAGGAAATGTTCATAAATATTGTTATTTATAGATTTTCCTTTTTTTTATTCGACAATCCGTGACGATAATTTTTTTTACATTTAATCATTTTGTTAACATGAATTAAATTCAATAATTTATTTTTTTATCAATAAGCAATCAATTTTGTTCGAAACGACATCAGAATTAATTTTACAGAATCATTGAACTGAACTGAGTCGAATAAAATGATAAACAATTGAAAAAAAAGTGGTTATGGAAAGAATCTAAAGAACTTTAAAATATCCGGATCTTACCACCATTACTATGACAGCTTTTTGTGCACACTATTAAGTAAAAATACAAAATTTCGCAAAAAGAGCAATCATAAATATAAAGAGACATAGTTCCTAAAGAAAATAATCTAAATCAGGGTGTTGTTATTAATAAAAAATATCGTCTTTGAATTGATATTTGAATAACGTTTGGAACACGATTTTACTACTGTCTTACTCAAAAAGTGGTGTATATTTGAGGCGAGCTTACTCACCACTATAAGAGTCAGATTTATTCAAATGGCTACAATACAAATTACCATCTTAAAAACTCCTTCGACCAAATAATCGCAGTTTAGTGGAGTCGCTTGTGTCAAAAACCAATGGTGTAAAAAAAACTTTTGGCAGAAGCTTAGTGAGTGGTATCATTCGATTCGTAATGACGTCTACATTAACGTGGTACCGGGTGTTTTTTCCGATTTCCGTGCAGGGAGTTTCTATGACGTCATGAATGCAAGATGGCCGCCGCAGGAAAAAAGCTGTAAATGGCGATCTAGGGATGTTATCGGAACTATTTTTGGACAAAAAGCTCAGAAATATATATTTTTATCGAATAGCTACAAAAATAAGCATCTAAATCGGTTAAAAATTGCGTTTATGACGTCATAACCAAAAAATGGCTATTTTCACCAAAAATACAGTATTTTGTCATGTAATACTTTAATTAGATGCTATTTTCAACGTGAATGTAATGAAAATATGTTCATAATAAAAAAACCAACAATGGAAATTTCATTGATGGTCACAAAAGGCGGATATGACGTCAGAAATCCAAAATGGCTGTCACATAGAATAAAATTTTTTATTTTTTTATTCAAAAAATTTTTAATTGGGAATTATTACACTTATATGAATGTAATAAAGGTATTTTGAGGATAAAATTTAACAAAACATTTTAAAATTCCTGAAAATAGCATCGAAATAATAGGTGTAAAAGACAGAACTACAGTATTTTGTCATGTAATACCCTAAATAGATGCTATTTTCAACGTGAATGTAAAGAAAATATGTTCATAATTAAAATGCCAGCAATAAAAATTTCATTCTTTGTCACACAAGGCGGATATGGCGTCAGAAATCCAAGATGGCTGGCATGTAAAATGAATTTCTTTAGTTTTTTACTCCAAAAAATTTTAATTGGGAATTATTTTATCCTTAAAATGACTTTATTACAACATTAATAAAAGTATAATAATTCCCAATTAAAAAATTTTGGAGTAAAAAACTAACGAAATTCATTTCACATGCCAGCCATCTTGGATTTCTGACGCCATATCCGCCTTGTGTGACAAAGAATGAAATTTCCATTGCTGGCATTTTAATTATGAACATATTTTCTTTACATCACGTTGAAAATAGCATTTATTTAAGGTATTACATGACAAAATACTGTAGTTCTGTCTTTTACACCTAATATTTCGATGCTATTTTCAGGAATTTTAAAATGTTTTGTTAAATTTTATCCTCAAAATACATTTATTACATTCATATAAGTGTAATAATTCCCAATTAAAAAATTTTTGAATAAAAAAATAAAAAATTTTATTCTATGTGACAGCCATTTTGGATTTCTGACGTCATATCCGCCTTTTGTGACCATCAATGAAATTTTCATTGTTGGTTTTTTTATTATGAACATATTTTCATTACATTCACGTTGAAAATAGCATCTATTTAAAGTATTACATGACAAAATACTGTATTTTTGGTGAAAATAGTCATTTTTTGGTTATGACGTCATAAACGCAAATTTTAACCGATTTAGATGCTTATTTTTGAGGTTATTCGATAAAAATATATATTTCTGAGCTTTTTGTCCAAAAATAGTTCCGATAACATTGCTTGGTCGCCATTTACAGCTTTTTTCCTGCGGCGGCCATCTTGCATTCATGACGTCATAGAAACCCCCTGCATGGAAATCGGAAAAAACACCCGGTACCACGTTAATGTAGACGTCATTACGAATCGAATGATACCACTCACTAAGCTTCTGCCAAAAATTTTTCGAAACATGACATAAGCGACCCCACTAGTTTGTTGCAAATACTATTTTTAAACTTTAGTAAAATTCAATACTGAAGCTTTGAATTACTAGTCCCGCCCACTCGACAAAGAGGAAATGGACAATAATATTTATATTTATATATTTTTCCCTTTTTTATTCGACAATCCATAGTTACTCCTTGTTGCTGTAAGCACCTCAATAATTATAAAAGTCATATTTCAATCAATTCTTGTCGGACTAGCGGTGGATACCCTTATTTTTGTCGGCCACTGTTATTTCCGGGGAGAGGATACACTAAACTATCATGTAGTATCTTTGTCCTACAGTTATTAATAAATAAAAAATCGTCGTGGAATTGACATTTTCCGAGTGTCGGACTGCGAAAACCTACCCCTTAATTTGTAGGACAATGTGGCCATTTAATTAAACAAATATTTACCAAGCCGGTGTAAAAAAATCAGATCGTTATTAATAAATATTTTTCACTCGTTATTCGGACATGTTGGCAGTGGGGGACTCTCCGTTCATACCCCCAGTTTTGTAGGACACTCATTTTTTCGAGATATTTATCACATTATCTCAAGATTTAACTAAAAAAGAAAACGTTATTAATAAATATTTTACTGGCTTATTTTACTTACCCAATCGACATGTTTGACCCATGCGCAGTAAATTAGCTACCCGCTTTCGAGATTTTTAGCAGAGTAATGTGGGCGTCTCGACGAAACCAAGCGACCAACGAAGATTCAGCCTGTTATTAATCAATAAAATTTTTCAACGGGGGCCTGTGGACTATTAGAGAAGATTTAGATTTACTAGTGAAGCTCGGGTTGCATCAGACAGTGCTTTGATAAGACGTGGGCGGAGGAGGAGTTATAACTCATGATCGGAATCTTAACTCCTCCACCCACCAAATGCGGATAAAGGGGTTTAATCTGGCTAATAGCAAGTAAGTGGAGTTTCTGAGAGTAATTTAATCTATGCTGAAAGGTGCTGTTTGTGGTATGGTAGAGTTGTTAAGTTTTGGGTTTGAGGTTCTAATAACTCGGAT
The DNA here is from genome assembly GCA_963680715.1 of Tetragnatha montana. Classification (NCBI taxonomy): domain Eukaryota; kingdom Metazoa; phylum Arthropoda; class Arachnida; order Araneae; family Tetragnathidae; genus Tetragnatha; species Tetragnatha montana. The sequence goes on along the minus strand of OY796676.1, from coordinate 56,132,817 downwards.
TTACGGTAGGTTACGAGGTCATATTATAACTTATTAAATAATTTGCCGAGGGTTCAAAGGTAATTTCATGGATGAGAAGGTGGGAGAGTTCCAGACAGCTTTTCTGTTTATTCTAAAAGGGTTAATTGGCTCCTTATATTGAATGACTGATATATGATAGACTAGTTATTAAAACTAATTTGACACTCGAAATAGCTTTTCTGTTTATTCTAAAAGGGTTAATTGGCTCCTTATATTGAATGACTGATATATGATAGACTAGTTATTAAAACTAATTTGACACTCGAAATAGCTTTTCTGTTTATTCTAAAAGGGTTAATTGGCTCCTTATATTGAATGACTGATATATGATAGACTAGTTATTAAAATTAATTTGACACTCGAATAGCTTTTCTGTTTATTCTAAAAGGGTTAATTGGCTCCTTATATTGAATGACTGATTTATGATAGACTAGTTATTAAAACTAATTTGACACTCGAAATAAATTTTATTTTAAGAATTCGCACACTTTCTAGTCCCTTTACCCCGATAGAAATATATTTTTAAAAAATATGAAGACAAAAGAAAAAATTACGGTTTTGTTTTTTTTTTGTTCCAATGGCAGATCAAAGTACATTATAGCCGCCATTTAATAGGAATTAAAAGACTTTATTTGAATGATAACATCATTTTCTGTAGCTGAGACCTTTAAAAATGATTGGTTTGATTGAGAAAATATGTCATTTCGTACTCTAAACTGGTATATTAATCTATCTTCATCAAAATTCATAATTAGATCAATGAAATATTGTCATGCAAGAAAATTACTCCATCACGACTAAATCAAATGTCAAACTACAACTACTAGGTAAGAACTAATACACTCCTGAATATTCTAGGGCTGTTATTAAAATGAATGCAGACTCTTATTGTCAGGTTCAAGACTCATTTATTTTAAATGCACTGTTGAAAAATCGATAAAATAATCAGTTTGCATTTGTGGGAGGTTCAAAATAAGACACGAAGTTGGGTGATAAAGATATATATTAGAGTAGACTATTTACAAGAGTGGGTACATTGGTTGAGTTACACGTCGTAAGACAAGCGCGTCTCGCTCGTCTGGCTAGTCCCGTCTCCTTCCCCAATCTCCTCTGGGGAAAGCGCACGGCAGCTGGAGTGGATAAGCAGAGTGTCATGGTGGCGCCCTCTAGGTATGTCCTGGTGGCGCCCTCTAGGAGTTGGTGAGGCACCACAACTTCGGCCGTTCCTGACATGGATTCTGCCCTCAGGATCACGGGTAGATACAGGAAGAGTTCACAGGACGCGACAGGAAAAGGAAGACAGACATCAGATAGAAGAATGGACATCAGACAGGAGGACTGCAGTTCTGAAAAGAGAACGAAAAAGCAGCAGCTCCGGCTCTAAAGAGGACAATTCCAAGGTTTAATATATTCAGAACAAGTTGTTGTATTAAGAGGTCCTTGCTGTGTTCTTTTGATAGCGACTATGTCGTTTAACTTGTAGGTTTTCGGTTGTTTTCTTCTTAGATTATAGGTTTTTCGATTTTGATCTTGTACTTTTATTATTTGTCTTTTAGCATCTTTGCGTAATTTTTTCCGATCTTGGTTGAATATTTCTCGAAATTCGGCTTCAAGGGCGTCTTTTAAGTTTAACGTCTTTGTTTTCATTTTAGTTCCGACGAGTAGTTCGAATGGGGTAGCATCGATACTTCTTTGATACGTTGAATTAATAGTTTGCTGTAGCTCGTTAGTATATTTGTAGTTTTTGTTGGTACTCTCTAAGGGTCCTAGAAAATCTATGTGATAAGTGTTAAGAGGCGCGTCTTCTTTTTGGAGGGGATGAAGGAAACCTTCTTTCTTTCCGCGTTTGTGGTTCACAAGAATACAGTGTACGCAATTTGAAATGACCTTTTCTATTTTTTCTCTAAGCTTGGGAATGAAATAGTAATCCTCGATATGCTTTTCTGTGTTTTTAACCCCTGTATGTCCTTTCTCATGGGCACTTCTTATAAGGGACATCTGCATTTCTTCTGGGATAACTATTGCGTCATTACTTTTAACCGTCTTGTAGAGGAGGTCACCCTTCATTATGTAATCGTCGCATGGTTTACCGCTTTTAATTAGTTCTTTAATTACTCGGGATTTTTCATCTGTGTTTTGGGAGTTACCTATCTGTAGTAATAGACTATCCTGTATTAGCATGCAAACTGGGTTCCTACTTAATGCATCTACATGCCGCATTTTCGTACCTTGACGATGTTCGATGGTATAATCGTAATCTTCTAACATAAGGGCCCACCGAGCGATTTTCGCTGAAATTTCTCTTTTAGTCATCGTTTGTTTGAAAGCATTACAGTCTGTGATGATTTTAATGGGGATACCCAACACATATGGTCTGAATTTTTTCAGGGCTTCAACTACAGCCATAACTTCTAGTTCGTAACTTGTTAGTTTGCGTTCTGTTTCGGACGTTTTCCTACTCATGTAGTAAACCGGATGTAGTTGGTTGTCTATCATGGATTTCTGCATTAAACAAGCACCTACACCATCTATGCTAGCGTCTGTGTGTATTTCTGTTGGGGCTTTCTGGCAGAATAGGCCAAGAACAGGGTTACTAGATAGTACCTGTTTAAGTTTCTCGAACGCAGCCTTCTGGTAAGGAGAGAATTGGAAAGGGGCATCTTTACGAAGTAGGTCGCTGAGGGGCTTCGCAATAGCAGAATAGGCTGGAATAAACTTCCTAAAATAGCCTGTTAGACCAAGAAACCGCTGTACATCTTTAGTGCTTTTCAGTTCAGGGTAGTTCAAAACAGCTTTTACTTTTGACGGGGATGGGGATAGTTTCCCGTTTTCAATGACGTGTCCCAAAAGTTCTATCTTTGTTTGGAGGAACTGACACTTCTTAATATTAAGTTCTAACCCGTGGTAGGAAGCGACTCGCAAAACACGTTTTAGGTTTTCTAATCCCTGATCTACATCTTCTGACGGAATGATCAAATCATCCATGTAAATCTTTACGATGTTTTCTTTTAAAAGGTCACTAAAAATGTGATGAACGTAACGTTGAAAGACGCTGGGGCTATTAGCCAGTCCAAAGCTCATTTTATTGAATTCATACTGTCCTGAGTGAGTTACAAAAGCTGTGTACTTTTTACTACTTTCCTCGACGTCCACATGGAAGAAACCATTCTTTAAATCCAATGTGGTAAAAACTTTAGCATCTTGCAAACTATCCAGAATGTCGTCAATTAATGGAAGGGGGAAATGTTCTCGAAAAGTTATTCTGTTTAGGCGACGATAGTCAATGCATAACCTTGCAGAGCCGTCTTTTTTCTTTACTAGCACAACTGGGGAACTGTATTCGGAAACACTTTTACGAATAATTCCTTGCTCTAACCATTGGGTTACTTGTTCGTCGACAATTTTTTTCTCTACTAGAGGCAAACGCCTAGGATTGGAACTAATGGGTATATCACTTGAAAGGCGGATGCTCATTTTTACATCAACTGTTTTATTTTTGTTAGGCATATATTTCTTAAGAAGCGATAAAAGTTCGTCTTGGTGTTTTCCTTCTTTTATGTGTGTGAGATCGATTTCGTTTTGGGTTGCATTCGCCAAACAAAACAAAAAATTATTTTCTCCTTCTTCGGGCGGCCGGAGACAGCTAGTCTCAATGGCAGGTGTGATTTCTGCTTTTTCATCGCGAGTTTTGTTTTGTTTTTCTTCACGCGCTTCATTTATTTTGCATTCCTGAGAGTCTTGAGCGGATGTGGTTTCGGTTTCAACTACGGCATAGCCAACTTGAAAACTTTTTCTTAAGCCTAAAATCTCTATTCCTTTGTTACTGATTGAGATGTTTAATTTACTAATTACGTCCATCCCAATTACTCCTTCATAGCATAATTTTCTAAATACATAAACTTCAGTTTCCACAAAAAAGTCTTTCAACTGTAATTTAGTGTGAAAGAAACCAAGGGGGGTTACACCTTCACCAGAAATTCCCGACACAGACAAGCTGTTAAAATTTAATTTTGGGGAACCAATTTTCAGGTAGGCGTCGTAACTAATCATAGTTAAATCTGAACCAGTGTCTAATAGGAGCTTCATTTCTTTATTCTGTATCAGCACGGTTTCAACTATTTTTTTATCTGTGATAGGTTTATTTTCCACATCAGAAAGGTTTGAGGAATGTTCAGTTTTAGGGGACTTCTTAACTACTACGTCACAGTCTTTGGCAATATGGTTTCCGAATTGATTACACTTAAAACATCTTTTCCCTTTGTTTTTGTTTTTACAATCTACTGACTTGTGACCAGGGATACCACAGTTATAACAGCGTGTATTCGAAGAGGTGGTTTGAGTTCTCTCTGTTCTATCAGGAAAGGAAGTATTAGGATTACTTTTCTCAGGCGTCTTGAAATATTTTGTTTTAGTTTGGGTATGAGAACTTAATTTAATTTCTTCATAAATCTTTAATTTGTTTTTGAACTCTGATAGGGATTGGCATCCAAACAGAATAGATTTGTTATTGGGTGAGTCGTTAATCCCGTTTATGATGTAATGCATTATTGCTTTATCGTCTACGTTGCCTCTGCTACATAGTTCTTTCATTACCAGATAGTATTCTCGGATGGATTCTCCCTCTTTAATTTTTCGGCTCGAAAGCATTTCGTGTAACTGCGCAGAATTGCACTCACAAGAAAATTCAGTTAAAAGCACTTCCCGCAATTTATCATACGAATTCAGTCCTTTTTCACTTCTAATTAATAATAAAGCATTTCCTTTCAGACATCTTCTAGCAAATATAAACTTATGCACCTCATGTAATTTAAACATATGGGAAACACTTTCGAAATTATCTAACCAATTCCGAATATTTTCATTAGCTTGACCAGAAAAATTAGGAACTAAACTTTCAATGTCGTTAAAATTTATACTAATACTCATGCTGTTATTCATTAACATATTAGGCACCTTTTCAACAACTTTAAGATGATCAGGTATATCACCACTTTTAAATTCTTTTATATTACTTTCAGAATCATCATTATTCACAAATGGGGTATTGTTATGCATTGTGGAATCTTCAACATCTTCGACATCAGTTTCTGGATCTTGATTAATTTTTTCGAGCTCATTTAAATCCTTTAGATTATCCAAAATTCTTTTGATAACTTCATCGATGGAACCATCAAAATTAATATTTAAGACATTGCATATGACTATCAGGTCGTTTAACGAAAATTCGTTCTTTACTTTTTGAAATTTGCTTTCGAAATCAAAAGCTTGGTCCAAAAGATAACCTTCAAAATTTCTGAGTCTCTCTCGGTTTTTCCTATCACCTTCTGTACCGAATACGAATCTATGCAATAGTTTAATCTTGGATGTTTTTTCCTTCAACAATGCATGTGGTATAATATCGTTGAGCTTCTTCATTTTTCTCCAAAGCTCATCGATAATCAACAGTAAGGAAATTTTTTAACTCACCGTTTTGAAGATCGCTTAGGTAAGGTCAGTGCAAGACGTCGTGTTGCAAGCTCTATACAGACTCTTTCCGTAGTCGTCGGGATGAATAGTCGTCGTTGAAAATTTCGTCGTGGGAGATGGCTTTTCGTCTCCGGTGATGTCGTCTCGTCTTGGATGATGGCCGTCTTGATTTCGCGTTATTCGAGGCGTTGAAACTTCGATCCCTCTTCTGGCACCAGTTTTGTGGGAGGTTCAAAATAAGACACGAAGTTGGGTGATAAAGATATATATTAGAGTAGACTATTTACAAGAGTGGGTACATTGGTTGAGTTACACGTCGTAAGACAAGCGCGTCTCGCTCGTCTGGCTAGTCCCGTCTCCTTCCCCAATCTCCTCTGGGGAAAGCGCACGGCAGCTGGAGTGGATAAGCAGAGTGTCATGGTGGCGCCCTCTAGGTATGTCCTGGTGGCGCCCTCTAGGAGTTGGTGAAGCACCACACATTTGACTTTGACATTAAAAACATATTTGAGGATGATAAATGAGGTTTCAATACATTTATTTCTTCAATAATCTCATATGGTATCAATTTAAATAGTTTATTAGTTTTAATAAGATTATATTACTAGAATACTGAGAAGTATTAGCAAGCTTCTAATAATCAGTCATCTATTTTTCTTGGAAAATATTAAGTTTTTTCAGCTTTTAAACTTCAGACATCCTTTATTAGATAGCAATATGTTTTTACTTATAAATTATTGATTAGTAATAAATCAATAATAATATAATTAAGTGATATTTTTTCTCTTTAAGGACTGTTCAACCCATGGAATTGTTTTTAAACTATCAAAGGAGTTATTGCAAGTAAGAAAAGGTTTAAAACCTTGTGTTAAAAAAATATGCTATATCCTGTCGAAAATTTTCAATGATTCTTTTATCCGGAATATTTGATGAACCATTAACCTATGCGAAAGTAGACCGGTTCTGACTACCCTATTGGAAAAAATTTCCTTACCGGAAAAAATCAAACCGGCTTATGGAACACCGGAACTAGTATGATATCGGAACCAGTATCATACTGGTTCTAGTATCATACTAGTTCCAGTGTTCCATAAGCCGGTATTATACTGGTTCTAGTATCATACTAGTTCCGGTATTCCATAAGCTGGTATTATACTGGTTCTAGTATCATACTAGTTCCGGTGTTCCATAAGCTGGTATTATACTGGTTCTAGTATCATACTAGTTCCGGTATTCCATAAGCTGGTATTATACTGGTTCTAGTATCATACTAGTTCCGGTGTTCCATAAGCTGGTATTATACTGGTTCTGATGTATACTGGATACGGTATGATGATGGATCTGGTTCCGATATCATACAGGAACCAGTACTCCATAACCCGATATATGCTGGTTCTGGTTTATACTGGATACGGTATGATGATAGACCCAATATATACTGGAAACAGTATCACTTTGATCTGGTATTAAACTGGTTCCAGTATTTATTGGGGCTGGTTTAGTATCTGATCCAGTGTCACACAAGAATAGGTGTTTTATAAACCAGATGACTCACTACTAAATCCAGCATGATCTGGTATACCAGACCAAGTATAAAATACTGCTTCTAGTGTGACACTGGTTTCATTGTGAGAATTTGTGTTCATTGTTTGTGTTGGAATACATATCACACAGTACAATACAAGAATACAGTCAACAAAATTATGTTTATGTAAGAGAAACACAGGTGTTTACAAACAAAAAAATACTAAAATAATCATAATTATCAGCAAAACAGGGTTCAAAGCAACAGTTTGAAAAATCACTTACTTCAAATATATCGAACATGTCAGAAAAAATTCAATACTGCAAGATTTTTCTCGCTTATGAACAATGCACATTAAGAAATCAATAGCAATTTTTACTACACTTGAATAAAAAACAGGGTTGGCAAATATTGTGATATTTATATAAATATCAAAATATCTGATATTTTTTTTTATATATATCAAGTTTTTGATATAGTATATCCAATACTTTCAAATTTAAACTGAAAAATTACTATTTATTAAAAGTGATTACAAGACTAAACCAAAGTATTACTAATTAAGAGCACTTTTAATTAAATCTCAATTATCCAGAGAATATTTGCTAATAATTACTACTAGATAACATCACTCCAAGAATTTTATGTACGTATGTATCATAATTTCATTTCTGCTTCAAAGAAAATATTTTTTGCTGAAAAAAGTTTAGCTTCACTTTAATTAATATAAATTGAAGAACAATGTATTCAATTATGATTTGAAAGTTATTAATAATTTGTGCCAAAGAAAAAATCAAAAAACTGCCTCTAAAATACATTACTTCCTATGCAGTTCAAAATTAAATAGCTTTTTCTCCTGTTTGTTTAACCACTGTGGAAGATAGAGCAATGACCTCCTCCTTCCCCTGACAATTCTTCAAAAAGAAACGCAATCCATCTAAACGAAACAAAGCATTAAAAATGAGTCAAATACTCTCCCCAAGTTATTTTGCACCAATTTATGAGGAAACTCCAAGAGCTTGGTTTCCCGTTAAAAACTAAAAAAAGGGCCAATAGATACATGATTTTGTGATGAATCCGCTTGTAAGAAAATACAAGATTGAAAAAAGCATTGTTTACAAATACCACAACTTTTCTTTTAGTTGAGAATGTGCTAACAGCTAGGTTAAGAACAGAAACAAGATTTTTCAAGCCATCATGGTAAAAAAATAAAAAAAACCCACATAATTGAGACTGATTGACTCATTGACTACAGTTCAACAACGAAGTTTAGTCGCTTGACCTTTCTTGACCCGGGGAGAGCTCGCCGCTTCGGGGTAGCTAAAAAAAGAAGAGATTCTGGTTTTCGGGGGGTTGCCCAAGCGACTCAATTTCGTGGTCGATCTGTACAATGAGGAATACCAGCATTTTTTGAAAACAGAAAAAAGGCATTTTTCCAGTTAAAGAAATAAATCTAAATTCAAAAATTGACATGGAGAATTTCCAAAAAATTTAGTTTATTCAATATTTTATAATAAAAATAGATGATCCGAGTGAGAGAGAAAATCAGACTTTGCAATTGTTTAGGATTGAATGACGTCGCATCTGTTTCGGCCTTACTTAAAAGTACAGGCCAACAATGGATTTGAATCCTAAACTATTGTTTAAAACCCTTAAAACCAATGTTTTGGATTAAATGAGGTCACATGCTGATTTCACAACTGAGTAGAACTTCTTTTTAACCTTTTACCCGGAAAAAGTGGCTCATGTGAATGGTGCTATAATATATCAGTTTATAATACCATACAAGAAACATTATTATGTTAAGGCAGCCTTCAAACTTTATGGCTAGGTCGCGACAATGTGAATAGTTTTTCTGCCTGAAAAAGGACTCCTGTTAAGACTCAATGCTACTCTGTATACCAATGACAGTATCAAAGGATCAGGTGGGATAAAAGTCCTCCATTTGGCGATCATGTCGCGATTGCCAACTATACACTATAATTAATTGTGATATACAGCCAACTTGGCGATGCCACGCGAGTCGCCAAATGGAGGACTCTTATCCCAGCTGTGCCGTATCAAATGAGTAATTCTAAAAGTAGAAACATACAATGGGATTGGGTGGAGGCAGGGGCGAGACTAAGGGGTGGCTAGGTATATACAGAAAGATGCATCAGGACGGCAAAACTGCAGCACCAGCAGATGGTCTTGCTACCTGAAAAAAAAATGTGTTAAGGCTTGATGCTACTGTACCTATGTTCAGATTTTTGGTTCCACCAATGAATAGAAACAGAAAGTTTTAATTTCGATGTAGCAAATAAAGAGCACGGGGGGAATCACGATATTAAACTAATAACTTACTATTAAAAGAACACGGGATGCAATATAAATCGCTAAATACTCTAATAACGCAACAAACTGGAACAGATTTGAAACAGTATTCACGGCGAATAAGGAGATTGTCTAAAGATCTTGGAGAGCAGTCGAATGGGGGCTGTATCTAGAGAGGTCACAAAGTTGATGGTTGCTGTCTACAGGGAAGAACCACACTTGTATAATATAGACGCACACATGAACTCCATACACGGAAAATTTTAGAATTTTGCAGAAAATCCTTCATAATAATTTAAGTTTCTGAATTGATTTTTGATAATTGTTGTAGCTTAAGAAACATTATTACTGTAACTAGGTAAATAATTTTACTGTAAATGTGCATTAAATTACAATTTAAAAGACTTGAGGCACTTATTTAATCTACAGAAAATATTTAGAGAAAATTTTGTGTGCAGAAAGTTTTTTGTTTCATCCAAGTTTGGGAAGGACCTGTTTTGAATCTGTTCCCAAAAACTTCCTTATTATGATTTCCGAAACAAGAAGTAAACAATATATGGCAAATGAAACACCTCACCATTTGTTGACTTTGATTTACTTCAATCAAAGGGATGTTAAAATTTACCAAGTGTATGGGGCATTTCATGGTAATTGTAGTCTGTAACATTTCATTTTGTGTTTTAAAGTTGTATAAATTTCAAGTTTTTATAGTTTTTCTGTATTAATCTAATGTTTACAAGCTATGTTAGTATGAGAACAGAAAATTTTAAAAGATTTGAAATGTATACAACTTTAAAAGACAAAATGAAATGTTATGGATCCTACAATTACCGTGAAATGCCACGTATATTTCACTGATCCTCGGAAATATATTATTTTACTGACCACTCTGACTTGCTAACATACCATATACATTTAAATTTTGATACTGATCAATCATTGCAACAGCCTTGATGGCCTAGGCAGTACAGTGTTCACCTCATGACCTGTTGTTCCCCGGGTACTTACGTATTATACCGTCAACCGTGACGCTGAATCCGAAAATGTTATCAGATCCCATTGACTTTACTATTACCGTGCCGCTGAATTAGACGGCCGTTGAATGGTCGACGGGATAATACGTAAGTACCTTCCCCGATTCTAATCCAGGTTGGCTATCGATGCTTTTTATCAACTATGTTATTTATACTTCAAACAAATAATTATATAATTTTAATAAAATGCATAGAGCTCATAATTCTTGTCAGTTTTATCAAATTAAAGATTTTTTAATTAGTTTTGTTTGAATGCATCTAATACAAGGATCTATGATTACAACAGATGCGTCAGAATGGTCGATGAAATACTATTTTACCAGGGGACGGTGAAATATCCACGCTCTAAAATTTATTCCTGACATTGAATTAAGAAAAGATTACACAAAGCTCATTAGCTCACTAGCCCATGAAGACCACACCAGTGGTATGTCCTGAGCAATTTTACCACCTTTTTGCAGTACCTTCACAAATTCATCATTTGATAAAAATAGATAGTTTCACAAAGTCAGTTTTCGGATAAAAAGTACCTTCACAAAATACATTTTTTTAAAAAAAGTTCTCTAATAAGCTTGCTATATTATTCTCTTAATTATTAAATATTTAGCTATTCCAGACTAAATTTTCTTTTGATTTTTATGTTTTAAGACAATGTACAAATGATTTTATACTTAAATTTTCACAATTTGCAGAACATTTTCACAAATTATTACTCATTTTTCACAAAATAGGTACCTCTTAAAAAAACTTGGACAGACCCCTGCACACATAATGCCTACAAAGCTTACTTGTATTAGTGACCCAGTTAAGAGATCAAACACAACACCTCAGATTAAATTCCTGATCCTGTCCTGTGACTCAGAGGAAAAAAGTCTGCTGCTACACAACCAAGCAACAAAAAATTAAATCCAAGCTTAAAATTATTAAAGTATATATTTTTACATTACGTTTTGGCAAATGTGATTTGCGTTTATAGTTTGTTTACAACGTGTATAAAAACTTGTAAGATAAACATATAGGACATTAACACAACTACAGTAATATATATGCACTATTACGTAACTAAGGTACAATTCCGTTAAGAGTCCCCGCTTAATATTGCCAATATCCAAATATATCCAAATATCAATAAATTTTTCTGACTTTTATTAATAAACTGAATAGTTATATTGATCTAATTAAACATTTTAATTCAGGAGTTTGAAATTATTTACGAGTATTTCTACTTTTCGTGGTCTAAATGAACCGGGCGATATTTAGCGGGGACTCTAACGGAATTGAACCGTAACTAATATTAATTTCAATTTCAAATACTAAAACACTAAATAGCAATGAAACATACCTTAGTATTCACTTCATTCCAACTTTCGCCATCGCGATGATGTAGAGCTGAAACAGAAAGAAACTTTAGAATAAAAAGGGAAAGGAATTTCGGCTAAAATGTCGGTTGAAACGTTCTTTCTTGCTGAAAAGGAATTTTTACAACAGAAAATAAAGATAGCGAAACTAACATTGCACCCAAAGCACTGATTGCACCTAACCAAACCAAAACTAACTAAACCAAACCGGCGAGTTTTATGCCATAAAAAACTCTAGAAACAAGTATAGAACGGTCGTGGCTAGTTCACAGGGCTGGAAGTATGGTGACGTCAGAAGAGGTGTGGCCAAAAGAAAGCCACTTCGACATTCAGTCAACAGTCACTTCAGCATCAGTAGACATCTACGCGCATGCTCGCGGTCTTAAAATTAAAAAGTATTAACGCCACCGCAGCTATTTTGAAAGTGTTTTGATTTTAAATAAGGTGTTTTATTTTACAGATAAAGTGTTATTTAGATTTATTTATTTTACAGATAAAATTTTAAATAAAGTAAAATTTATTAAAAACTTACTTTTTCCTAAATTTGAATTCATTTCAAAGTTTAAAATTGCAAAACTTGTCCTATTCAATTTGCTACTTGGAAAATATTATCTGAACATATTTGAAATGCATCAAAAGCTTTATGAGAGTGAATTTTAATGTAAAAGATTTTGAAAAGTTTAAATTTTTTCCATCTGACCAAAAAATATATTTTTATTAAGTCAAGTTATTATTTTAATACTGTAAAAAGTTTACGATAAGACCTAACCTGCTTATGATCATTCAGGTTCTCAAAAGTAGATAGCGGTACATTCATAACAGTATCTCAAATGCAAATCCCAGCTTCAAGCATATTTGATTTTTGTTTCCACATACAAAGATTCCCATTGAGTTACACCTTCAGAAATAGTAGCAATAGTCTCCTCAAATATGTGAAAAATAGTCTCCACAATTATTAACACCCTAATTATAATTTGATACTGTTATAATCTCAACACTTTATGTGCTCATTACAATGAGCACATAAAGTGTTGAGATTAAAATAAGAAACATAGCTCTTTAAAAAAGGTTTTAAAATAAATAGCATCTGTTATAAATTAATGAAACATTCAATGACTATATTTTGAACTATAAATTAGTTGTAGAAATTCTAATAGCTATTTTTATTACATTGTGGTACTTTCCTAAACTAAACAAGTGGGAAAAAATGTAAGCCTTTTAATTAGCAATACCCTTTAGTAGCTGCATATTTTAGAATAGAATAATGCAAATGAAAGTTTAATTACTCTTACAGTATAAATATTTTTATTAATACTCAGACTTGCATGGTATTAAGTTTTCATTAAAAATAAAATATATTCCATACTCAACGATGAAACTATTCCACAGTTCCTCAACTTGTGTTACATTTTCTTAAAATGATATATGTTTGATGATAATATTTTGATGATTGTATAAGATACTTTTCAGTCATCATATAACCATGTAATTCACATCATAAACTTTTTAATGTTGAAAAATTAAGTCTTGAATGAAAACAAGATTATTTATTTTTCACACTTTATTTTTCTGAAATCTCAGCACTGTAAGAATATAATAGAAGTATTTAGATTGTAATAATGCTATATTTTCTGTCTAAAATTGTTCAAATGAATTTTTAGAAGATTTAAGTTTATTTATAATCTTCAGTTAACAGTAGTGCTCGTGCTGTCATCTATAAACTGAACTGTGAAATAGTACAACCCGATTCTATTTAACTTTTGAATAAACTTATTTCAATCAGAATTCCAGTTCTTTACTTTACTGCATAAACTTCTATAAGAATCTTGTAAAAATTAATTTGAACAATTTTAGACATAAAATATATCATTATTACGATCTAAATACTTGTATTCATAATTTGTTAATGAACAGTCAGATTCAAGAACTCCAAAAGGTTCAACTCCACGCGCATGCGCGTAGCGCGCTGGTGCCTTTTGCCCGGCATCGCTCGTCGTCACCCGTTCTTAGCCACACCTCTTCTGACGTCACCATACTTCCAGCCATGTGAACTAGCCACGACCGTATAGAACATTACTAGACACATCAAGGTTATAAATGAGAGAATAAAAAGTTAAATACTACTTATTTGAACACTGCATTAAAAAAAAAGGCAGCAACCCGTTAACTCGGGTTGCCGCCAAAAAATATAAACAAATTACAAACACAATAACAAAACATTGGGTCTCGCGGAGGAATACTGTATACTCACTAGAATGCGTGAACCGGCTGCCAGCGTTGCTATGCAAATCCTTATGAAGAGGATTTTCGTTTCTGCTATTGTTGTTAGGAACAGCATTTTTTTAGCATCGCGCTAAGATTTTCAGAAAAGGTTAACCGTAAAGTTTCATGCTATCTGGGTATGATGTTGTTCTCATTTCAGAGTTTTCATATGAAAACGAAAACACACAAACACACTCTACCTACAGATGTGAATGTCAAAATAATTTATTTATACAGGGAGTTTCTGGATAGATGGGGGAGGTTGGATACACCTGAAACAACTCTGGATCGCATATTAAATTGGGGTTTGCAAAAATACAGTACTTCTGAAGGGCTAGAGCAAGGACAGAAGTTATAAAAATTAATTAAAAATGGTTAATTGCTGAGGGTCTAAACAAAATTCCACTGTAAATAGTCATTTTAAACTTATTTGTAAAAAACTGAGAAAAATATTTTTTCTAATGGGGTCTTTAAAATGTGACAGTATAATTTTGCACACGACCCCTTAAGAAAAATATTTTGCAGTTTTTCAAGTAAGTTATAAAATGTTAATTGGCACCAGAATTTCACTTTTACCCCAACTGCTTACCCTTAATGAATAATTTTTTTAATTAAATCTATGCTGAAACACCATATATTTTTTTTGTTTCTGTTGCAAATAAAATTGTAATTTTAAAATGTTTTAGATAGTTTTACTGGATGAGATTTTTTGTTCACTGTAAATTTAAAACATTAATGAGATATGATGAGCTAAGTCAAGAAAACTATAGAGCATTCGCACATGACGTCGCACTTGACGACGTGACGATCGAGTTATTTTTCGAGAAAATTTCAAATATTTTTAAGTCGTCGTATAACTTAAAAAAATAAAGGTTGGAATAAAAAAAAATCAACTAATTCTATACTGGTATTTAAATTTTCAGTATGATTTAAAATTGGTAATAAAAATTCTTGTACATTCTATACTAGTATAAAAATTTAAAGTATTCATTAAAACTGGTATCAACGTTCCCCAGTATGGTTTCATACCTGTTTCAAAATTTCCAGTGTTGTTCATACTGGTATTGAAATTCCCAGTATTCATTAAAACCAGTATCGAAATTCCCAGTGTTGTTCATAATGGTATTGAAATTCCCAGTATTCATTAAAACCAGTATCGAAATTTCCAGTATTGATTCATACTTGTATTGAAATTCCCAGTATTCATTAAAACTAGTATCGAAATTTCCAGTATTGATTCATACTGGTATTGAAGTTCCCAGTATCCATTAAAACCAGTATCGAAATTTCCAGTATTGTTTCATACTTGTTTTAAAGTTTCCAGTATGGTGTCATACTGGTTTTAAAATTTCCTGTATGTTTTTCCAGTATGGATACTAGTTCCAGTATGATTTATACTGGTTCTAGTATCATTTTGATACTGGTTTTGTGAACTTTTTCCAATAGGGTACTCTCGCAATAAATGCGAAAAGTTTAAATATTTTCAAACTGTCGGTCTCTAATCAGTTATTGGTGGTTCATGTCAAGATTTAAATTCTCAAGTTAGTGTCTGAAATAATAAAATATCTTTTAACTGAAGATGAGGTAGGTTGCGTTAAATCCTGTATATAAAAAGTGGATCACGATATTCAAAACTTTGGGAACCCCTGTGTTATAGAACACATGATTTTGGGGGGGAGTCCATATCAGCTACATTTGTTAATGTAAATTGAGCCGCAATACGAGATTTATCTATTTGTTCGTGTATACTAACTAATACATCACTAAAGTATGAAATAAAATTTTTAACATTTCTCCGGACGTCCATTCAAAGATCTCAATAAATGTCGAGATAACATCCTGCCCATCACAAAACCCTGATTACTCGAGACAATATCTAAACCATTTTGGCAACCAACTACCTCGACTTCAACTGCAACAAAACGGACCAACAGCTTAAAACAACGGTTCTCTTTATTCCTCTAACACTCCACTTTCAAGAAAACGCCCTTGAAGCCACCGAAAGGATCGGAACTTCGGATTATTTTTATCCGTTGCCATTCTCTCGCTAGTAACTCCACTTTCTTATCGCTACATCACGGAACACCAGTCACTTTTGAAAATGACTTGACTGGTGATTGATGGTACAATCGGTGACAGGCCCCTTGTTTCAATCGCAAGTATGACGGAGAGGTATCCTTTGACTGAATCGAGACCTTCCATGAGCTGTTCTTGTTGAGAAGCTTCTAGAGAACTGTGAAGTCATTTATTCGATTCGAACAATTAGGTTTGCAATTTGTTGTTGATCTTAGATCGTTAACATTTGAACCAAGTGGAGGATTTTAGAAGTGTGAGACCACTTCATGAGAAAATGTTTGTTCAACTTTGTGGTTGGTTTAATTTGCCAGCTGTGAAATAATTAAAGCTCTAAAAATAAAAATTATTTACTGTGTTTAATATATAGAATCATGCCTCTGTACTTGATTTATGAATTATCATTTGTTCTTTCAAAGTATATCATATTTGATTGAAATATTCCCACGCACAGTAATTCTGTAATACATTCTTTCCTCATAACAAATTAATATATTGATGTTAAATGCTGGTAGCTCGAATTAAATTATTTTAACTATTGTAACTAATATTTAATTGCATAGTTATACATAGTTTTGGGATTAGAATAAAAGTTTGGTAGTTATGTAACAGCGAGTAGGCGTTTGATAGTAAGTTACTTATTTTAAAAAAGATTTCGACACGGATATTAATCTTTGCATGCGTAACTTTTGTGAAAATAGCAGCATGTGTATAATCATTTAAAAAACGGAATACCGTTTATCCTGTAAAAATAACTACCGATTCTTATATAAAAATTACTGACCAAATGATTTCAGAAATGAAATGAACCATTTCAGATGATGATGATGACTTCAAGCATTTTTTGGTTTGCAAGTATGCATTTAAAATTAACGTTTAAGTGTGAGTTAACTCTATTATGATCCCTTAGGAGAGTGGGTATCTAGTATACTAGAGCATTTATTTTTAAATACTGTCGACTTAATAATACTGTCGACTGTCCGCTTAATGTGACCACTTTTGTCCAAGAGTAGAATGATAACAATATCCGATTGATAACAATGTAAGCGATTTGATATTAGAAAGTTTGAAACATTGTAACTCGAGTTTTGAACTAAAATCACAACTATGTAGTCCTAATTGAAGTATTTAAAACGATTTTTAGTTTGTATTTTGCAAATTATACATTCTTAAAGAAAAATATGAGTGGATATGTATTACTAATAAATAAATGGATCATTTTGTATGTTTATGTCCTATTAAAATTGGCCTTTCAACAGGAAAAAAAGAGGTTATTTAGGGATTTCATCAAATTTTGATAACATTAAACGATATACTGATCACATAAAACGATACATTTTGCGTTAAACTAAATAAGAGTGATCGTGACCGGTCAATTTTGATAACATCCTATTGATAACATTAACCATGATCACATTTAGCGTAATCTACTGTATACTGCATTATGAACTCACGATACCTAAAAGTAAAGGAGAGAAATAATACTTAGTCTCTCTAAAAATCACTTTTCGCCAAACTAAAAATAGTTTTAGCAATTCATTTTCTTTCATAAGATAATGGGGTTTCTAGTTTGTATAAGATTAAAATATATGGAATCTGTATTTTTATAAGAAATAATTTAAACAGTTAAAAGTTTAATTTTTTTTAATCTGATTTTTTTAGTTATTTGTTTCATCATAAAAGTTTTAATGTCTTAAATTAGGGCGAACCTAAAGGTAAACTGCAAACAAGCTTGGCTCAAAATAAAGTTGCTAATGAATGCAATTCTCAAGACACTTAAAGTCTTTTAAGTACCTCTTATTACTTAAAACAAAAAGCTTCTTACCAAACACTTCTTTTATTATGAGCTTGAAAGTTTCACGCTCTTAAAGTGCGTATTACTTCACTGTTCTTAAAAATGCAAAAAATTTTCATTTTCCCCAATTTTTTTTCAATTTTAAACTCAATTTAAGAGCTTTTTATATCTTAGTTTTAATTAAAACAGCATCGTTAATTATTTACAAAAATCTTTGAAATCAAAAATTTCTGGTTATATTTTAAGTTTTTAGTGGCTGTTAATGAATTAAAATATTATAAAGGTAAATCTTTGGTAATAAATTGTTTCATTAAAACGATGAATAGAAAGTCAATCATAACTTATAAGAAATTACAAGTGAGTAGTTAAAAGTAAACAGTTTTTAAGATGTAATAAAGAATGAGGTACTAATTCATTTAGGCGTATTATCATCAGTTATTTGGGTTCTTTAACTATTATAGAATTCGTCCGCAAAAAAGCTCTAACGAAACTATAGCTATCTTTATTTTATATTTATTTGAAATTTTAAGCTTCTTCCTCGTCTATATTTTATAAAAATGACATGTTTTCTAAATCTTGGGAAATTGCCTTCCTGATATTTATAATTGTGTAATTAATGGTGAATTTGTTATAATGTATTTTAAAAATGATTAGTTTTAATTAAAATCGCCTATAATCTTATTATTATTATAGATTTAATTTTAAGCAACTCTCCCCGAGTAACTGCTGATGTCTTAATCAATATTAATGAATGACATCATCGTAAATTCTGAGTGAGAGATTAATTGTGTTATATACCTAATCCAATCAGGAGAATAGTATACATAAAATATTTGATTTAATCCATCGTATAAATATAGTGGATTAGTTTATTATAACTTTGATACTTATTCATTGTTTAATTCCATAGAAAATGTCAAGAAGAATAGTAAAAACACTTCATTAGTATTAAACTTATGTAATTTTATATTCTCATTTATGAAATATTTTACACAAATTATAAGCTTTTGAAAATACAACTTCACTTATCCAAATTCATAGTTTTGCTCGGAAATTATTCTGAATGCAATTTCAAATTATGCAAAAAAATTTATCGTTCAAAATAAGATAAAAATTAAAACCTCAAAATGTTTCTTTAAAAAATTGTCTAGTATAAATATAGATATTTGTTATAGAAGTAAATTCGCAAATTGTATTTTTGTGCTTGTAAAAAGTTTGAAAGCAATGATTATTTACTCATCTTTTAAACTGATGTAAAAACTACTAGATTAATCGAGCGGAAGTTAATTAAACTTTATTTACTGAGCAATGATATTTTAATGAGGGAGGTGAATAATCTGAAAAAGGTAAGTTCATATAAAATACTTCTTACAAATACGTTTCACTTTTAAAAAAACTTTATTATACTTCATATTCATTTCCATGCCACTTATCTCTAAATAAAGATATGTTTTATTTTAAACTGCAGTGGTTTAATAAAAATATTCAATAAAAAGAATTTCGCGATGAAAACTAGTTATGACGTCACAGAACATAATTGCCTTGTTATTTAAAATAAGGAATGAAGATTTTGATTGGTTTTTATGCTGAGTTCAATTTGAAACATTTAATTATAGGTATACAATAATAAAGTTGGACTGTGAGCAACAAAAAAGATGTGTAAAAATAAATGTTTTAAGTTTTAATTACATTTTCTTGAAATAATTAAGTATTATTAAAGTGGAGTAAAATAACACATAGATAATTGCATAAAATAAATTATAAACGCTTTTCATTTACTGCAGTAATTAAACGTAATCAACTACTACATGAATTAATTCATCATTAAAATTTGATACTTCCATCATTATTCAGGGTTAATTAATGTTTTTAGAACTGACGACAACAGTTGCTGCTGCTTTTTTTATCGAAACATCACCTTGCTGCATAAATAAATTTCTTTTTATGCATCTCTATGAAACGCATTTTAAAGTAACTAAAAAAATAAGTTACTGTTAAAATCTGGAGGTTTTTTTTATAGGACCGGTTGACGCAAGCAAATTACTTTAGTCACTTTTTCAGTTACCTCGAGTATCCTACACGAAAGAATGCAATAAAAAGATACACAAAAAATACAATGAAAAAAATTCTATGTAACGCGGATTTTTACTCCACTCCTCTAAGATTCCCTCTTTTTTGTTAGCTCCCATGTCCACGGTTTTTTCCCATAAACTTTCTTCAAAACAAATCATAATAAAAGAAAAGCAATTAGGGAGCTGGGAAAAATTCTCTTCCCTTTCAATCAAATAAAATTGCTGAAGAAAATAACCCAGTCAACTCAGCTTTAATCTCTCCCTACCTCAAATATTTGGCATTTAAATATTTGAGTTAAGGAGCTAGAGGTCGTTATATAAAAGCGGTTAGAAATTTAAATTTCATTACTATGCACTTTGAGAACCTAAGTTTCTAAGTCAAGTAATTTACAAAGTTCAGCTTTTGAAATGGTAGTTGCTTCATCAAATTTGTATGAAGTACTTTCTTCTGGATCAATGATTGGTTTGATTTTCTGTTTAATTGAAATGATAGTCAAATATTCTCCTTACAGAAAATTCGTGTTCAAAGAGCCAATATTTAACCAATCGAAAGTCAATTTTAAATCTTTAGCAAAATTTGTGAAAATATGTCCCCTTGATTATCTCTCTATATTAAAAAAAGTTACAGTGACCGAGCCTCTGTCGCCGCTGTTTTTAAAAATTTTATTATTGAACATTTTGAACTACTATTACTAAAACTATTAAATGGAATGTTAAGAAATTTTAAACATCTGTAAAAATTTATGTAAAGATTAATTTCATTCAAAAAGCTAATGGAAATAATTAGAATAAAAGGAGATAATTATTTTTAGATTTACTTAACATTAAAGTTAATCAATTATTTTTTCTTCCATTAGTTTACTTGTAGCAAAATCTATTCACAGCAGAAATGGGGTTTTTATACAGCCACAAACTCTTAAATATGAAGTTTTGCACCTTACCACCCCTATTGTTTTTTAATTTTGAATTAGTTTTAAAGTAATTAAATTTTGAAGTTTCGATATTTTTGACGCTCTTTATTGTGTTTTGTAAGGTTCCCGAGATTACCATTTTATCCTATGGAAACTTTGGGACGGCTAGGTCTGAAACGGTTAAACGGAATTTGGGAAAATCGCTTTTTGGTACGTCCTCGTACTAGATTACATCCTAGTCCTTTAACGGTGCATCTGAGCCCCTCTATTCCTATTCGAAATATAATTGTTTCCTCTCCAACCACCATATCATATGCATTTACAGTGAAACCCCGATTTAACGTTTCCCGCATCTAACATCAGATTTCATTGGTCGCAAATTATTTCCTATACATGTAGTGCCATAAAAACCCGCATTTAATGTTATCACTCTAAAAAGTTTCCCGCGTTTAACCATTTAACGTTTTTTTTTTCAGAAGTATGGCACTATGAAAATTTTCCAAAACATTCACTTATGAAATAAAAAAATATTATTTTCATATTCTTGTTCCTCAACAGCTGGGCGAAAGGTTTGCGCTATGCTAGAAGAATTATAAAGCTTTGGTGAATTTGTGCTTTTTGTTTGTTTGTATTCAAATCGCTCTTGGTTCTTCTATAGCAAAGTGACTAATACAATACTGGAATTATAAATGTTCTACGTAACAAATGAACAGGAATTGGCTACAATAATTCCCAGATTCTTCCCTTTGATCGTAACTTACTTGTACATCTTGTTCAGTGTTACGTTATTGCCCTACCCCGATTTAACGTTTTCCCGCATTTAACGTTATTTTTCTTTGGTCCCTTGAAAGACGCTAAATCGGGGTTTCACTGTAGTTCTGAAACACTCTACATGGAAGCTGTTATTTGCTCTTTAGTTGAAAAAAAGAATTAACATAAAGTAGGTAGTACCAGTAAAACAATTTAACCCCAAATACCTCAAAACAAGCTTTTTGTTGCCTCCTTCTTCAACTCGCCCCTTCAAATGGGCTTCAGTAAATCCATAGATCACCATGTTAACAAGAATTCCGTTTACATTAGACATTACGAACCAGTAATATAGGGAAATATTCAAGAGTTAAGAGACTAGCTTGACTTGGGCAAACACTCGAGGAGATAATCATGTAAGTAAAGTAAATGTTAGTTTATTGGTATAAAAGTTTTATAAGCACTTCAGTTTTACTGCAATACGTCGTACACTCAATTACCTAAGTATAGATGTTGGTTGAAAACGAAATGGGGAAGGTTTGGAATAGTTTTCCACAAAATACTTTAACACATATCTTTAGATAGAAAATATTTTGATACGGAGATTATTTTATTTTACCTAAAATCGGGGGCTTGCTCGCTATCGCTCATGGTTTAATTTTAAAAGAAAGAGTAAATAAAATAGTTTTCCTTTCTCAGCTCAAATTCCCCCCTCTGGAACTAACCGGAGACTAAACTAAGCTAAATCGAAGTTCTTTAATCACAATGAACTATCGAGACGCATCCATCTCAACGGCAATGTTGCTATCTTACCGGAGCTGAGCCTAACTTTTATTTCGAGAGGGAACATGCACTTAGTTTGGCAGTTCAAAAGTAGTAAGGCTGAATTCGACACTTTTATAGGTATCGAGTGTAATGTAGAAAGATAATATTTTTACGCACTAAATACTTTTATATATAAAACTTTTTTACACAATACTATTTCAAAACATTTAATAGTCTAAAAGAAAGGTTTTCTGGCTTGTGCAACATCTATTAAACAAGAAGAGGGTTTAAAAGTCATTTAATATATAATTATAGATATCATGCTTAAGTTGTTTTAATAGAATTATATAGTATCTGTCCCGTTAAAAATCGACAAAATAAATATTTTTTAAAGTACAGTATAACTTAAATACCTCGAAATCGAAGGGACCCGAAAAATGTCGATATAGCGAGTTTTTGAGATAACAAGGCAAATAGAGAAATACTTAATTTCAAGGGGAGAAATATTTTTCAAGATATCAATGTTCGAGATAACAAGGATACACTGTAAACCACCAAATTTTTATTGTTGTCCATCAATACAATGCTTTTTAAAAGTTATTTTGTAAGTTTAGGCAACATTTATATTATTTGAAAGCCAAAATAGCTAAGTGGATTGAAATGGGACAGATAAAGGAATTGTACTAGTTAGTTTATCTAGTTCCAAAATCCAGTGGCAAAATTTTGGAGGACTCAGACGGCCATTTTTGAGCTCCCTTTCATCTGAACATTTCGATTAATCGATAGGGGTCTGGTCGGTCTATCTATAACACTTCGGTAATTAGGGATTCAACTGTATCAATGGCTTAAAAACATTATAGCCATCAGAGGGCTATCAAACATAATCAACTTTTCTCGTGTCTATGTATTTTAATGTCTTTTAAGACGATTGCATCTACTTTAGGAGGTATCGCGAAGATCTTGAGTAATAATTATCGAACCCAAAACTCAATTTGAAACTCAGGAAGTTAGGAGACCATCAAGGAGTCATAAATCTTTTATTGAACGGGAAAGGGATGAAAATTGCTAATAAGTGGTTGGGTTGGAGGGGAGTGCTAAAAGGTTTTACTGTGCAAGATTTAAATAGTCTCGGTAAAATCGAAGCAATTATTAAAACTGCAGTTCATGAGAAAAAATTTGTAGAAAGGTAATGGAAAATTCATATACCTCGGTCATTAGTAGAAACTTATAATCAGCGTGATCTTTTCAATCGTTAAAGCTGAGATTTCCTATAATTTGAAGTACCTATAAATAACCACTGGTATGTGCTTGAATACTAATACCAAGCATAAAGCGAGTGGGAAATTATATCAATCACATTTTCATTCAACAAATTTAAGAAGTACGTGGTAAGATCTTAGAATCATGCAAGGAATTATACTGTACAATAGTTGCCAATTAGTTCTTATCGATATGATTAATAAGGAATGTTAGCTCATTTCTTCTCGCGTGTAAGCATATTTAGCTATTTTAATTTATTCAGAAGTCTTATTCAAAACAATGGACAATTTCTTAATGATTTGCTGGAAAATAGAGTGGGGAACCCTGGGACGTTCTTTTTTTTTAATTAACATAAAATCCTTTAGATATATTTATTGGATATTAAGAAATTGGACTTTCCGCTTAAGTTTGTAGGGTATTAACTTCTTACTTCGCCAATGAATTTCACCCAGGAAAATAAAAACGGTATAAAAATAAAATTTGGTAGAATCCAATTAAACCCCTTTCTATGAGATCCCGCAACGCTGCATTGAAAAATAAATCCAAAAAGTAACAAATAACAATGCGTCCTACATTTTTAAATCTCATCCAATATATTTCAAAAACCAGAAAGTTCTCCCGGTAACTAAAAACACTTCACGTAAACAACACACGCCTCCTCTCTTTTCCCTTCAACTGTGCCAAACTTTCATTCCCCAAAATTAATCGAAGAAACGAGGAGATGACTGGGGGGGGTCTCCCCAAAGAGTCAGCAACCGATGCTATCGTCGCCCATCATTAATGGACTGCTATTGTTGGTTGGGATTGTTTGTCACGAAGACTGAAAATTAAAACCCCTTCTGTCCTGGCCACCCTAAATTTTCTATAAAATTTCATGGAAATCTTATGTGGTGTAGGTTTAAAAGGGATAAATAATCGAGGCTTAAGTACGGAGAGGTCGCAATGAAGGCGGGTAGATATTTGGAAATGAAGAGAAGGAAGCTGTTTTTTTTTTGTGTAGGCTAAGTGGGGGTAGAACGTCATTTTTAGAGATTCTCTAAATTTCAAAAAGACTGGAATTTTTAGTTTAATAATTTTATGCGTCGTTTATAGCTCAAATAGTTGACGAAATTTTCTACAATAGAAACTGCGATCGGAATGGTATCCTAAGAGAAGATTAATTATTTTGATAGCTTTTGTCCTACATTGTTAGAGCAAAAGTTCAAAAGCAAGAAAAGGAATCTAAATAAAATCAAAGAATGAATTGATCAAGTATATCGATGTGAATGAATTCGAGGTGACTGTCATAATCGTAAATTCAGAAAAAAAATTCTTAAATTTAGTCAAAAACATAAAAATCACGAACGCTAAAAAATACATTTATAAGGGGTTTGAAATAGTATTAAGAACAATTTTTTTTTGCCTTTTAGTTGAATTACTTAAAATGTTCTTGATTTTTAAAAAAAACTTTTTATAGAAAAAATACTTGACTCTGGGTCTTGTTTTGGTTTCACTATACTACAATCGGGTGCCACTTGTTTTTTTTTTTTGTTTCTTTTACTCGATAGTGGATTATAATGCCAACAATAGTGGCACCCGGTTGTATAATATCACTCTTGGTTTTGTTTCCCTCAAACTGTCATTTTTCTCATATATGAGCCAGGAAACTATACTTTGGGGATAGTTCAGTAATTTCTTTTTTTTTTCTGTTTAATTTTAGCTCTTTTTTGTGTGTTGTGTGTTATGTAAAATTGTATGTTTATTGTATGCTTTTCTTTTTCATCTTGTTAATGAATTTGATTTGATTGAGAAAAAAAAACTTTTCTTAAAACCCATGGAATGTCATTTCTTTTACACCAAAAATATTTTTTTTTTCAGAAAATTATTATTTAGAAAATTATATTTGTTTAGTCTGATGGTGTTTCACTGGTTCAAAAGCATGGAATTGCAAACACAGACATGACTGTATACTGCATTATGAACTCACGATACCTAAAAGTAAAGGAGAGAAATAATACTTAGTCTCTCTAAAAATCACTTTTCGCCAAACTAAAAATAGTTTTAGCAATTCATTTTCTTTCATAAGATAATGGGGTTTCTAGTTTGTATAAGATTAAAATATATGGAATCTGTATTTTTATAAGAAATAATTTAAACAGTTAAAAGTTTAATTTTTTTTAATCTGATTTTTTTAGTTATTTGTTTCATCATAAAAGTTTTAATGTCTTAAATTAGGGCGAACCTAAAGGTAAACTGCAAACAAGCTTGGCTCAAAATAAAGTTGCTAATGAATGCAATTCTCAAGACACTTAAAGTCTTTTAAGTACCTCTTATTACTTAAAACAAAAAGCTTCTTACCAAACACTTCTTTTATTATGAGCTTGAAAGTTTCACGCTCTTAAAGTGCGTATTACTTCACTGTTCTTAAAAATGCAAAAAATTTTCATTTTCCCCAATTTTTTTTCAATTTTAAACTCAATTTAAGAGCTTTTTATATCTTAGTTTTAATTAAAACAGCATCGTTAATTATTTACAAAAATCTTTGAAATCAAAAATTTCTGGTTATATTTTAAGTTTTTAGTGGCTGTTAATGAATTAAAATATTATAAAGGTAAATCTTTGGTAATAAATTGTTTCATTAAAACGATGAATAGAAAGTCAATCATAACTTATAAGAAATTACAAGTGAGTATTTATTTATTCTCAATAATAAAAAAAAACTTTTCTTAAAACCCATGGAATGTCATTTCTTTTACACCAAAAATATTTTTTTTTTCAGAAAATTATTATTTAGAAAATTATATTTGTTTAGTCTGATGGTGTTTCACTGGTTCAAAAGCATGGAATTGCAAACACAGACATGATGTATGACATTTTACAACTTGGAAAACTACCCCCTTTCTTTTGGGGAGGGATTTTGTGTGAATGTAGGAAAAATAAACCATCCATTTCTAAAATGCCCAAGTTATAAACTTAGTTCATGCAATAATTTTTTATGACGATTTTATAGTACCTTTTCATCTGGTGTCTCAAGTACTTTGTTTGACTTCGATCGCATTATTCTGATAGCTTTGAACTCGTAAAGAGAACTTTGGGAAGTAAAAATTAAAGACAGACTTTATAAATTAATTTAAGCTATAGTAAAACACAGATTCGGCACATTTTTGGTATTGATTGATTTTTACATAGTCATAGCTTATTCTGAACAAATAGAGCAGTCTTTTCAAAACGTTCAACAGAAGAGGAAACAAACTAGGTAAACTTCCGTATAAAATTTAGAGTTCTATAATCCGTCTAGACAAATTCTTTTCTTAAATAATTATCCTTTTATAATGAAACAAATATTGATAACTTTTTATTCCCTTTTGGTTTTAAAATCGGGAAGTTATTTTAAAATTATCACAAAAAATAAAATAATTAGAAAGTTAACTATAAACACTTATAACATCTAATTATTTATATCAAAATACTTATAGTTGTATAATCTTGCTTAGATAATGGACTAACTCGAGTACTAGAAATACTACAAATTTTAACATAAAATCAAATTTATTTATTTTAAAGTGCTTCTGACAGATGCATGTACGTTGCTTTGGAAAAATCTAAAAATTTCAAAAAGGAAATTTCTTCATACCCCCCCCCCCCACTTGGAATACTCACAAATCACTTTCGCTTGTAATCTTCCGAAATATGCAAGTTATCTAGTAATTAAATTGCAAAATGACGCTTAGCTTATGTTAAATATTTTCCGTTTTATACATTATTAATGAAAAGGAAATGAGTTGAAATAATAAAATAAATTAGCAACGTTTCAAAGTCAAGTGACATCAACAATTTTAACGAGGTGAAACCGAATACGAAACATAATCGACAGGAAAATTACAGTAACGAGCAGATTCTAAAATATTAAATACCACATCAAAGATTCGTACCTCAGCTTTTTGCCTTTAACGTCAAACAAGATGTCTTGATTATTCGTTGATGACAGAAATATACGACAGAAATTTTATGTAATTCGAGGAAACGGGTCAAAATGTCGTTAATTTCAAATATGGAATTCAACCAGCTTTAATAATAAACAGAGCCTCAATGAAACTTTAATGCTTCTGACATTCTTTTCAATCACTTAATGAGGAAAACACTTTTCGTGAAATGGCGATTTTCTCTTATTTTCTCCGCATATTAATTTATTCGACATTCTTCTATCGTACAGAATTTTTAAATTTTACTCATTTCAATTCAGTTCGTTATAAATGCCAAGTTACTTGAAAAGACGTAATTTCGAATGAAACAATTTTGTAGGAAATGTGTTGCCAAATAAACATAATAGTTTGTAAGTCAAATAAATAAATAATATTGCGCACACTTTTGGGCAAAGTCATACTAACTAAGTAAGATGGACAATTCACATTTTACGCATTTCTATTTCTGGAAGACCATTGACTCACACTTACATACAGAAACTTAAAACGAGAAACAAAATAATTGGTTGTGAATTTGAAATTAGCTTCGAAATTTAACATGCTTTAAATAAAATTTTTTGCGATACTTTTTAAATTAAAAATACAATAAAGTACCTAAAAGAAGTTATAATTAAAAATAATAAAAACATCAAATGCCAACGATTGAAATATGCAAAAGAA
The DNA here is from genome assembly GCA_963680715.1 of Tetragnatha montana. Lineage (NCBI taxonomy): Eukaryota > Metazoa > Arthropoda > Arachnida > Araneae > Tetragnathidae > Tetragnatha > Tetragnatha montana. Next base: position 56,104,596 of record OY796676.1, on the reverse strand, counting down.
CTAAAGATTCTTTGGTTTTATTCAGACTTCTCTGGCCCAATGTAGAAAAATTGACGACCAAAATCACTCCAGAATTAAAATTCTTCACATCATCAGCATAGTTCAGGCCCCTTTTATTTCCAGTCCATGGGACGAGAAGAAAAAAAAAAACCTTTCACAGAGGTGGGCGGGGCAAATCGGAAATGGATTATTTGCCAAGGAAGTGATGATCCTGTTATGCATTTCAAACTCAGTCGGTAGCCCTGATGGAGCTTAAAACGAATACGAGAATCTAATAACCCTACACGAAGGGCGAATAGAGAACAGAAATAGCAAAGGGGGAAATGGCTTTTCCTACGAAAAATGTTTATATGATCTCTGTACCAGCTATAGAAGGATTTTTGTAATGTCTTTTTTAAGTTGCATCGTGATATTGCGTGATTTCTTTGAGTCATGTGAAATGCTAAATGTGTGATACTCAGGTATTGATGTATTTGGGAAATGCTTACTATTAGGTTTTGTGACAAAAAGTTCGTTAAAATCTACCTTTGTCGAGTCGTTTACTGACCCACCATCAAGCTAATAAGCTAATCCAAAAATAGTTTGTAAATTCTACTGATATATCTATTAAATAAGTGTGTGATTTATTTTAGACGTTTTGTTTGATAAAATTTTATAACCAAAAGCTAAAGGCACTTTTGGCTATAAAAATAGTTTTTTAGCAAAGCGTTAGCATTTCGGTTTGATAGTCTGGCGTTAAATGAATGAGGCAATAAAAAATGTGAATGGTCCGCGAAAGAGAAGAAAAGTTCTTTGAGAGTAGTGTTATTTGAGCTTCCTTTCGTTTTTCAAAGCATAGTTATACCTTATTATAAGCATTGAAATTAAAAAAAAAAACTAAATTATTACTTGTAAATATTACAACGACAATTAATAATTTACCAAAGATGTCACTCTAGCTAATTAAAACTTGTCCTTATTAATTTTAAGAAGTCTTTTCACATTTATACGAGTAGTAATTTATCAAAACCAGAGTTTTAATATTATCCAACACTAATAATGTTTTTTGGAGGCGGCTAGTTTTGAAATAACAAGCACTTTTTATTATAACTAGGGGGCCTGCCCCCTGCTCGCTATCGCTCACCAACCCCCGGAACTGCTTCGCAGTTCTTTTAAGATCGCTTCGCGATCTCAGCGAGCAAAGCTCGCTTGTATAATTTACCAACTCTAATGAAAACCCTTATCCAATCTAAAATATTTTATTTTTCTTATCACTAATTTATTAGAAATATTTTCTCAACCTGTTCAACAAATATTGAAAAACATTAATTTTTCCAGAATACATAAACTATCCTCCCTTAAACATTTAATAACCACATGAACTTAAAAACGCATCCAATCTAATTAACTCTTAAAACAATGACTAATCTAACAATGAGCTAATAATAATCAGAAAAACACGCAACTTCCAAACAAAAATATCCACCCTTCATCCGAATTATATTTATTTCTCTAGTATTTCAAAAGCAAAAAATAGTTGAAAACATAGTTATCAAGGAAATCTACTAACAATCACTAACAAACTAAGAGAAAAAAACGTGCACCCACAAAACTTTTAAATATCCGTGCTCGCGACAATCTAGTGAACCATCAAAAATAAACTTAAAAAATCTCCAATAAACATTAAACGTGTCTGATGAAGACCTAGTAAAACTATGAAAAAAATGAAACTTTGATGCTTAATAATTCCAAAACTAATTCGAATTTTTCAAAGAATTAAACGCTAATCTTTTTCTAAAAAATAAGAGCATAAGTGGTTAAAAAATCATACTCCTATTGTGATTAGTTTTTCTTTTAGATCGAAAAAACCGAAAAAGTAACAAAAATTTCGAAACTTTAAAAATTAATTACTCCAAACCTAATTCGAAATTCGAAAAAAGGGCGACGTAGTGCACATCTTCAGATATCAGAGTATGGAGATGCAAAAAATCAAAGCTCTGCTGCTAATAGTTTTCGCTGAACGCGATTACGCGGCGAAAAAACAAAAACTTCAACTTTGACCTTAAAAATACCCCAGAACTAATAATCACATCAATTAGCTTTTTATTCGAAATTGTTCTCCAAAAATTCCTCTACAAACTTTTCAAATTTCATAAATTTCTGTCAAGTACTTTTTGCGTTGTGAGAGGTCAAAGAGTTCAAAAATAAAAATTTCTGAAACAGCGGCAGCGGCGGCGACAGCGGTGACCGTTACTTTTTTTTAATATAGAGAGATAAACAAGTTAAATAAAACTTGTTACTATTTCCTTCTGACATAAGTTTTATAAATCAAACAAAACTAATTTCCATAAAATATCACTACGATATCCAATTCATTTCTTGTTTCTCAATAAAATTAATTTGAGCTTTTTTTATGTGGCTACACCATGTATAACTCTTAAAATAAAAAAAAAATCTGAAACACTTCTCTTATATAAATGATAGAGAGACATTTCCGAGATTCCGTTTGAATAAAAAGCATTTATACCTCCATGGGGAAAAAACATGAGCTGTAAATCCGGATTCCACGAAACCCATTTGTGTGACTCACACAATTAGGCTTAGCATAACACTTCTTTTCATTCCTCCCATCAGAGAAAATTAGCAAGTTCCCGTAGCCTCCGGTCTGTTATCCCCGACCCTCCAGTTTCTGTTTCTTCTACAACAGTCCCACGAGACGAATACTTGGGCAGGAAGGAACTTTTCTGTCGGCATAAAAACAAAGAAATCTCAGCAGGGAAAAAGTGGCATTCTTTTGGGCTCAGCAAAAACGCTTCCAGAAAAAGGGGGAATGGGACTCATGTGCGCTGTTGAGACGGACTGGAGCTACCCGTAATGTGTGTTTTTCTTCAGTTTCCGTGTTTTTCTTCGGTTGGACATAGTTTTGTTTGGTTTTTCACTTCACTTGTCACGGAATATACACAAAATGAAAGCGTGTGTAGGGGGACACTAGCCCACTACCAAGTAAAACAGTTGTTTTCTTCTCTTTTTTGTTGTTTCTTATTTTAACTAGTCGAATTGTATTGACGAATACGTTGCAGTTATAGCAAGCGATAGGGGGTTAATAAAAATATGTCAGGTACAATGGAAAGTTTCAAAAATGAGTCATTGTCTCTTTCATCATCGTCAGATGGGGGGGGGAGGAGAATCACTGATGGACAGGGTACGATTTATGGCTCTCCTAAGGTCATGGAAGTAAGGTGTGCCCCTAGGTAAGTTACCATGGAGAATCCATTAAGATTACTTAGAGCGCCCCTATTAAAAAAATAAATAAGTTTAAAAAAATAACTAGAAATCTAAAGGAGATAGAACAAAAACTTAAATGAAAAATTGTTGGCAATAGCATAAAGAACTCGCAGAAAAAAAATTCAGGAAAACATCTTAAATATTTGAGGAGATACTGGCATTATAAATAGCACTTTTTCAGACCTCAAAAAATTAAAATTAAATAATAAATAATTTCTTTGATTTCTTAATTAAAATTTGTTTTTGACTAAAAATACGCAAACTGCAGGATAACTTTGAAAAACTTGCAAATTTGGAATTTTTTGAGGCCTGAAAAAGTGCTATTTTCACATGCTAATATCTCCTAGAATAATTAAGATGTTTACATGATATTTTTTCTGTGTATTTTTCATAATATTACAAACAATTTTTTCATTGAAACTTTTTTTCCATCTCCATTAGTTTTTTAATTAATTTTTATAACTTCTTTATTTCGCAGCTTGGGGTTCTGTAAGCCACCTCAATAGATTCAGTATGGTAGCAAACCTAGGAGTACACCTTACTTCCATGGCCCTAAGAGACGTTGGTTCCAAATAAAACCGTGAAACAGACTTTTGAAACGCCTTGTATTTCGATCCCTACACCAACCTTGATTTACTTTGATATTATTAGAAATGAAAGTTATTTTAAGTTATGAAAAGACGGGCTAAGCCTAACCCAAGTTTTTTTTTTCTACCTGATTCAGCCTTAGCAAAGCATACGCCGTACTCTCAACGGTTGCATAACCGAATGCTATCAAAATAACCGTCAAAGCATTTGTCAAAAAAAGAAAAATTCCTCACTTCATTTTACTTATCAATGCCCGCAGAGCGTGCGATCGAAGAGGTTTATTTTTCAAAAGCTCCAATATCAAAAGACACACTGAAAAGGCAAAATTTAATATTGTAGATAAACATCTTTTGAAGGGGGTTCAGAAATTGAGATCGCATGATTCATCAAAGAATTTAATCTTCTCCTCCTCCCTACGTTCCTGAAGATCGTTAATACTGGGGCTCTTTTTGGTTGTTATTTTTTGGCGGGGAGGTTGTCAGGTGGACAAAAATCCCGTGTCTGGAATTAATAACCGTGTCGGAAAGACAGGATGGGTATATATATGGCTCAGTAAACGAGACGCGATCGGTACAACGACATATGACGTAGCTATATCGTAGTAGCATCAAGAACCAATGGATTCTTCGTTGTTCGCTCAATACGATATGAAACGTTTTACGTGTCAGTACGACTGCGTCACGTTTAATGAGTCATATAAATTCGCCCCTAGGTGTTTAGTTATAGGGTATTCTGTAGTGAAATGTCAGAAAGATTTATGTCTGGGGGTGTGATGAATCAATTAACGTTTTCGTGTGGGAGTGGGTACTGAAATTATGGTGATTGACTGTTTCTTTATAATGTTTTTTATGCCTAGAATCTTTTCTATGTGGGTTATTTTTATGTCTTTCAGTATGATGTGGGTCTGGACCGTAAAAAAATATGCATAATCTTATTAGAAATTTTTAACTTGAAGTTTTAACGTGTAATTTAGGAAGTACTAGAATTGAGGTAATTGAGTATTTCAGGCTAGAGAAAAAATAAGTATTATATATTTATAGAGTAGAGAAATCGAAAGGACCCAAAAATAAATTCGAATTGTCGAGTTTTGTAGACAGCAAGGTTATTAAAAATATAAAATTAATTATAGTACTTTATTTCTTGGAGAAAAATCTTTTTTCGAGATATAAAGGTTTTTGAGGTATTAAAAATTCGAGATAACAAGGGTATTATTATTTCCTTTCCTTCCTCCTCGGCTCTACAGTCCATGCAGGACCTTGGCCTCCCTCACAAGACAGCTCCAGGTATTATTATTAGGAACTGGAAATATTTTATTTAAATTAACTCTCACATGTGAACAAGAATTAAAAAACAACAGTGAACAAAATTTCTTCTGTCAAGACGAATATAAAAATAGCAGCTCACCCAATGCCCAAACTATAGTTTTGTTTAAGAGGGATTAGATTGAAAATTATGTTACCCCAATAGGCGTACAAAATATGTTGAATGAAGGTTTTTTTTACACATTGACTTTTGAACCTTAATATAGTATTTAATTTCAAAATTTTGTGTTTAAATAAGTTTTTTTTTTAAAAAAAAAGGGAGGATTTTGTAGAAATTTGTTTTTAAAAATACAGTAGGCACATAACTGAATAATTATTATACATACTTTCGGGGTTTGAATGGGCTCTTTAAAAGCCAGTCACTTTAAACAACACAAGAACAAAAAATTTGTACAACGTAAAATTTTCAATTTCTCACTCGTTTTAAAACAATAAAACCACTCTCAAATAACACATTTAATTATAAAATCTTCAACCAAACAACTACTTATGATAGGGGCAGTTATAAATAAATTATTATACATTCAAAATATTTGGTTTGTGAGCCTTTAACAGTCCCAACTCAAAAAAAAATTTGAATTCTGGGTCGTCTTGGAATTTCTAATACCTCCCTTAAATTCACAACAGTAATATCCCCCAAAGATTAAACACTACCCATTCAAATACCTTCTGTCCAAAGTGGTATATTGATACTCAAAATTGAATCTGTATCCAACCCTTTCAGTACAGACGTCCATAAAAACGATACCTTCAGAAAAGTTCTTTTTAAAACACCAACAAAGACTTCCATCTCTGGTATCAACCATCCACAGCTTCGCATGAAATCCGCCATTGTGGCCCGGCGAGGGCATTTGAATAAAGGTATAAACGCACGCAGCAAACTATAAACTAGTTTCCCGTACTTACGGTATTCGTATGAAGAAGTATTCCACGGACGATCGGGAATATACACCGTGAAGTAGCGAGGAATAATCGACCGTGAAATGGCCAGAAATACAATCTTGGAGTAGCAGCGGCGGCAAAAATGGCGATTCAATCTCCTCCGTGATCGAGAAGCGTAAAGTGTCGCACTTAACGCTTGAATCGGCTAAAAAGTGCGATTGAGAGTTCGAGTTTTTATATTTTTCAGGGGATTTCGCTTTTATGGGACTATTTAAAAAGTGAAGACTTGTTACCTAATGCCTTCAGGTTAAGAAATGTTCTTACGAAGCGAACGCCTTTATGGGAAAGATACTGAAGCTGCAGATAATGCTTCAGTAATAGAAGAAAAACCAAGGAGTGACAAGTGGCAGTGTGACAAACGTTTTACCTTTTATATACCAAATAGATTGGTGAAATTTCGAAGTACTATACGTAAATGGGGATACATTTCAAATAAGATCCAGGCCGAATGCAATTTCAGAAAAGCAAGTTAAAAACGTGGCAACCAAATAAATGTAGTCGATCACTTCAGTTAAAACAATGTTAAAATACATAATCTTTTAACATAAAATTAATTGTGAAAAATATTAAGACATTTTGTCATATAACAAAACCATCAGAGGTTGACTTATGTGTAAAATAAAACGTGAGGTCTGGAACACCAGCATTTTAAAACCATGTTTAGTTGATGGCCCCTTTTGGTGCTTGGTTGACTCGTTTTTCTAAAGTTGCATTTGGCCTTAAATTTAAAGGGTCTGTGTGGGAACTTACTATATACCTTGTACTATGAGAAACTTCTCTAGATTAGGCTCTTTATTATTCTCTAGATTAAGTTAATTAAAATGATGATATATTTAGAAAGATATCTCACTTTTGGTCTGATTCTGATCGGAATTTCTCCGAACATATATATTTATTTAATTCTTACTTTCCACTATTCCATACTGAATCAACAACAAATCCCCAAAAACATTATATTGTTTCCCAGTAAATAATGAAAATATCCAATACAAAACATCACCTAAAATATTATTAAAATATCCTCATAAAATATTGAACTGGAAATAAAAGTAATGAAATATACTGCAGGGTCGTTATAACCTGATTCTTTCGATTCTTTTACAAAAACTGTTTTTCAAAAGCAACATAAACAGTAGTATAAGGTGTCGTTTACTCTATATAAATATACTACGTTAGATTTATATTTGTATGGGTCTGAAACATTATGTATACTTGGCTGTTTGAAGAAGAAAATGTCAATATACTGAGGATATGATTGTGTTGAGAGCGTGAGATAAATCTTCGTTATTTTCGAGAAAAGGAATAACAAACTTAAGCTAACTTCTTAAGTGCTGCTATGAATGGATTTCTTAAAAATTTCAAGGAGGATATAAAATGAAAAGAATGATATGGCAATATCATGGGATTCTAGGAAAGCCCCATTACTTTGGCAAGATGAATGAAACAGAAAAAAAAAAAAAACGATAACCCTTCGGCACAAAGGATCGGTCGTGTTTTTCCCATTTTTTCGTGCTAAAATTATTGGAATTAATAGTTTTAGTTTCAAAAATTTTTTTGATGCTTATACCCTTATTCTAAAATGGGACTCATTCTTCTTTGACTAGTGAGGTTGAAACACTGTTATAAAAGTTGGTAACGTGGTATTTTATTATGCAACATTGTATTTTTTAGTATCCAAAATCTTTTTAATAGTACTACATAAAATATATTTAAAAAAAGATGAAACATAAAGGGAACAGGAGTCATTTATTTCTAACTTCAGGGTATAATAAATGAGTATCGTTGACTTAAAAAGAGGGTAACAGTACCCCAAGATAAAAGGGGGAGTATAAATTCTCTATTAAAAGTATGTCTAACAAAACAAATTCAAACAAAAATTATCTTCAATCAATAAAACAGATATGAAAAAAATCTATTATACGAAGAGAAAATAATAGCACTTATAAAGTGATCTTTTCTTAATCAAAACATTTATTCCGTGTAAAGGATGATCATTGCTAAACTTTCCAGATTATGAAACATTAGCTAAATATTCACTCAATTAAAGATTATAGTGGAAAAGTTAATAAATTTTTCAAATATCAACACAATTGTTAGTAGTACAGTAGAACTCCAATTATCCGAATCAATTGGGACCGGATTGCATACGTATGATCAAAAATTCGGATAATTGGATTAGGAAAAATGTCCATTTTAATTATTTACTACATGTATGTTGAAAATGGGAGAAGAAAACTATTTTTAAAGAAATAGAGCTTTTAAATAAGTAAATGAAAATGCAACATTCGGATCAATTCGGATAATCGGAGTTCGGTTAATTGGAGTTCTACTCTGGTTAAACAATTTTGTAGAAGACTCATACATAGCTTAAGGATCATTCACACTGTTCCACTTTCACAGTTCTTTCTGAGTGATTCACTCCTGCGAATAGTGAAAGAATAAAAAGTGAAATGCCAATTCATACTTTTCTTTTCAAAAAAGGGATAAGTCTGAATGAACCTTCATTCAGACTATACTATAATAACTTTCATAACTTATAATATTATAATTAAAATTTTGATAAAACATTTTGTTAAAGTGAATAATTGTCGTTTCAGTTTTTACTCTTTTCTATGCAAACTAGCGATTCACAGTAGTGAATCATCAGGACGAACAGTATGAATGAGCCTTTGTAAAACTGAGGTCAGCGCTGTATATACACTTTCAGATGAAAATTTTACCCTTAAAGCTTTTACAAAGGAGGATAGATTAAGGACTAAAGACAAAAAAATAAATAGTAGGTACAGGAAATTGTAGGCATGTAAAAACCTGTAATTCTCTAATGATATAACTCAAATCTCCATAATTATTACTCAAAATCTATAGGTATTACGATAACTTTTCTCAACTCATACATAGCGGTTCCTGCATTTGAACAAAATACCAGAAATTATAAACTTAATAACTCTAAATTCCTTGAAAAAAATGTATGCCGATATATTAATTAATCGTTTAAATTCCATTTGAAGACCATCAATTAAATCTACCCGCAATCTACCTTCAAGTAGTATCATCCCGCCGACCCTTTACGGTCAAGCCCATCCATGAATATAGAAAGCCGATTATTCCTCATGGAGCTGCTACGAAACCCGGGTCAAAGAGAATACCGTTAACAAAGATTTATCGGACTAACCGTAGGCATATCGAGTTATTGCTATGGTTATTATCGTAGTAGTATCGGCCGTTTATCAAGCTATATCTCTGCTAAGAGACGGGCCTGAATCCGACATGCTGGAATTAATCACGAGTTAAACATAGATGATGGAATAGTTATGTAGGGAAGAGCTCTTAATTTGAAGCCTATGGAGATATAATAGTAGTGGAGCTCTGTTGATAGGACACCACAGGCTAAGGATGATAAATAAGGTAACCGATTTATGTTTTCAAAAAAAATAAATAGGTAGATTATTTTGTTTTGGACATACCAATAAAGTCCTGAAAGCCACAGAACTCTAATCCATCACTAATGTGATGCTTTTTTTGCGTTAAAAAATTTATAGGATATTTTTCATCGCAACTTTTCGTTCGCAACCATTTTTTTCTAAATTCACCTCGCAGGTACGTATAGAAAATCGCCATAGTTATATCCTAACCATAGCCTATCATAACTTTGAGGAGGGAAACGAAATTTGCTTTTGATAATTCAACAATTCATAAAAAATCTCTAAAAATTTATCGACGGAACAATTACATAACTATGAGCTGTAGCTTGGAGCTGTATAGGTATTATAGAAAATGTAAGCAACATTACGTTTAAGTTATTCTTCATTAAAATTTTTAATACACTTACATACAATTACTTTATTTAGCTATACAACGTACATACTAATTATTGCTTACATATTTAAGGTTTATCGTTTACGAACTGCATTTGGTTTCGGATATGGTCAGGTCAAAATTAATCCGGTAAACTGTAGGTCGACTGTAATTGAATATTTTAAAAATCATCACAAACACCCATAACTTTTCTCCCCAGTATCAGAGCCTCAGTATACTCCTCTTTTCTAACTAGAAATCCCGTTAATACTGCCCCTCTCTATAAGTTAATGAACATTAAACGACGCAGACGACTTTTCTTTTCTGTCCACCCCTCGGCCTCCCCCAATCCCCGCAGGTGATTAATGACGGTGTCCGGCAAAGAGGGGGGTCGATCCAGGGGGTAGGTTGATTCAAAACAAATCCCGCCATGGACAAAAGTGAAAGAAAACTCGATGACAACAGTGAAAAAACTCGAATGCTTTTGAATCGATCGTAATGGATGTACGACCTGTATCAGAAATCGATTTTGCGATCTTTTCCACATCAAAGGATTTGTTTCTTTGGACGCATCTGGGAGAAGCCAGGTACTGATGATGGCTGTGATGAAGAGGTTTCTGATTTCTGTTTTGGATGGATTTTTCTCAGCCATATTGGTTTAATTTACAATAAATTTCCCTTCCGTTTAAGGATATTTCTTTATAACGGGCGCACAGACCAGGCTGTCATTAGAACTTAAATAATAGTGTCTTTGAGATGATTTAATTCGCGTAAATGATATTGATACCGATGTTTTTATGCTAGCAAAAAAAAGTTTCTTTTTTCAGATAAACGACTATTTTCATACCATATTTTAAATGCATCTGAAAATATTTTTTAACATTTTAGCTCAGAATTTATTCATAGTTTTAGAAAATAGTCACGCATTTTATTACTTACTTATTATGTCAATTGTGATAAAAAAAAATCTAAATTGTGATTAACTAAACCAATTTCCGCTGTGCACAAAAAACAATATAGCATATTATTTTGATCCAAGTTAAAAATAAAATATTCCTATCAAAATGGGATATTACGTATTTAAAGTGAGTTCTTAAAGATTAATTCTTATAGTAAAATTTTAACTATTTTACAAAATTTTAATTTTTTATCTACGATTTACTTTTGATGTCATAGCCCATGTGTGATTTTAACTTTTAGAATAATTAATACAGAATATATTAATTGGAATATTGTTGTTTAAATTCTTATTATACATAAATGCATTTCTTGCAGTTAAATGCGTAATTTACTATTATAATATTGAATGATTTTATTTCTAATTTTCAAAATTCTCCGAAATCGACAGAGAAAATACCCTTACGACATTTATTGTTTACAAAGAAAGTTAGTTTAGTCTTTTAGTTTCTGAAATACTTTAACCATCCCTTAAAATATACATAATATACATATTTTACTCTAAGAGGTTTTATACAATACGTTTTTGTTTATGAAAGACTCATACCGTAAAGCATTACCAATGGCATCACGCTTAAAACATAAATAAGTCTTCAGAAGTTCCTCACTAGTATATTCTTGTGATATTTAAATTTTCACTTTCCAAGAAAATAAACTTGTATCTTTTCTAAAGCTGTTAAAATGTCGAAGATGAAACTACATATTCTTTATCTAAATTTTAATGAATAAAAAACCAAAATCAAAAAGTAGATGCATAGTAATCTATCATAACATTATTGAAAAAAGATGAAGGTACTGAAACCGAGCAAAAAAAAATCCCATCATTTTATAAACTTCATAAATCCTCATAGAATTGATTATATGAAAAGAAAATTCTCACTTAATTAAATTTTCGTGATTAATGGTGAACTCTTGATTGATGAGTGTTTCTTTAAAACTTAAAAACTTCCAAATTCATTAAAATTCTTTTGAAAAATATTTTCTTAGGTCGTAGGTATCTGAATTCTGGTTTATTTTTACAGAAAGGAGATATCAAACAAAATATTAATTTTAGGTGGACTTTGATTAAATTGTTTACCTAAAGGCTCTCCATTTTTCATTAGTTAATCCTTAACTAGTCGCTCTGGTGAACTTAGTTCACCATTTGAGCTTCGACCACAAAACCTTTTCCGTCTAACTTTCATATCATGGTCCACTATTAGTGGAAAATATTAGTTTTTATAGTATAAATAAGATTTCATATATTATTGTAAGGTATTTACTAGATACTAGATATACTTACTACTTACTAGATACTTACTAGATATAAGTATCTAGTAAGCCGTGGTTCTACTTAACAAACATTAACTGATTTCATACCTCCAAAAAAAGTTTGCAAATTATTTTAGTTTTACTTTGTACAAAATTTCTAAAATAATTTTGCTTTAAATGACGTTATTAACTACGTCTTTTTAATAGCTTCATATTCTGATTTAATAAAAAAATATTAAGGGGACTCAGTACCAAAAAATTTTTTTCCTCTGTATTTGGGATTTTTCTTTCTTTAAGAGTGCTAAATTATCTATTGCTACCTTATATTACAATATTAAGCAGAAAATCATCAAAAAAAAATTTATTTTTTGAAAAATTAAACAAAATGTCCAAAATTTTACATAATTTCAAAATGCTACTCCTCCGTTATTTTTAATTTTTTCTCATTCTGTTTTCACTAATACGTACTTTATATTATGTGTTATAATTCTATGAGGGGGATTAAGGATATTCGTAGTAGTTTTTAAGAAAAAAAATTTTTTTGGTGTTTCTTCTTCAAAAACGAGAAAATCTTAAGATATTTGCTTTATTACGAAGTGTAAAAAATAACTCGGGCCAAAAATGCATAATTTCGCAAGTTACATTTAATATAACTACCCTATAGAACATAAATATCAAGTTTCATACCATTTGGTCTAATAGGAAAAAAGCTTTAGGGATTTGAATCTAATAAAACCATGTTTTGAGAAAAACCAATTCAAAAATTTCAAAACAATGAAAACAATTTTAAACACTAAAATAACGCCTCAATTATTTTTTTACTCTTTCTTATGATGCTTATTAACATTATTAAACATTAAAATGTACTGTTTTAATTAATATTTTTGAAATTTAAGCGTGAAGGAGATAAATATGAGTAACGGGAAAAAATGTATTTTTTTCTTCAAAAATTAATTTTCGGAACGTAACGCACAAATAATGTTAGTTACTTTATAACAGATAAATAAATTAATATAAAACACTTAAATAGGTGTCAAAATTGAATTATTTTTAAAAATACGCGAAAAATATGATATTTTCAGATTGCAACTGATGAAAAAAGTTCAAAAGTATAAAACAAGCGCTACATGTTTCTAAACAAGCATAAATTGTGATTAAAGTAACCACAAACAATTTTGATTCAGTTTATAAAAAAATATGTGTTATTAAACCATATAAACTGATATAAACTAAAAATTTCGAAACCAAAACTAAAAAAAAAAGCTAAAAGTGCTTTTGAAAAACCCATTTTTTTTAAACTTAGAATAAACCAATCGGTTTGAAATTTTGGATAATTAATTTTAGGAGTATAAACTATATTAATAACCAAAAATCTCAAAATCGATATTTTGGCCAAATTTTGGTACTGAGTCCCCTTAAATAAACATATATAGGTAACGTAGTTATGAAAACTTTTTATTTTCCATTTAATGACCTCTTTTAGAAATTAACTGTGAGCTATCTAGTAACTAATGTAAATATTAATTTAGTTTTATGTATAACTGTTAATAATATAATGCAGGACATGATTTGACATATTTCAAAATTTTAGAAACATTACTTATTAATTTAAATAGCCTCCATTCATAACATCATGCGGTCAATTAATAATTGTACTCATTGAGGTCAATTGCAATTGAGTCTATATATGGCGATAAACGCGTACATTCCAATTATGACAGTTGGTTGTCCATGCCTTTATAGCCTTCTCGCTATTCTCCAATAATCACAGGGGCATAACGCTATAGCGATCGTGTAAGTGCTCAATTCTAAAATGATTCTGAATAGATAGAGATGCAAAGTAAATACCGTGCATTGGATTGTATTCTGTTGTTTAGTTTTATGTGTCAAGTATAGAAATATTCCATCATATCATCAAATTTAATCAAACTATTTTATTATCATAAAGCGCCATTAGTTTAGGATCCATAATAACAGCTACCGAATCAAACAAGAAACTGATGATCCACAGGAATAAATTCTTTAAGTCTAAAAAATTTCGAGTTTTTTTTCATAGTTAGGTAATTTAAAACTCGTCTTAAATTGTGAGCGGGATGGAATTGAAAAGAAAAACTTAATAAACAATGCATAGCATTTTAAAAGTTTTATCAAGTCCCTATTTTGAAACTGCAGTTTTATTATGAATTAATCTAATCAGTTTTAAAAAAGGATTAAACTCTAAAAATTTGGTTTTGAGGAAACCAAATAAAATTTATAAGGGGTAGAATTTTTTCACCATTATTTTAACTACTAAGTTTTTACTGAAACTCCACAGTTCTATTTAGAAAAGAGAAAAAATGTTTTAAAATGTTTCAATAAACGAGTTCAGACGAGACCAAAGACCCCGAGCAGTATATTCCATAATAACATAGAAGATAAACCGAACTTCCGTTTGGATCTACGCCAGCCGGAAGTCTTCGGTGTCTTTGTGACGTCATACAGTTGAATTCGTCTATTAAGATTTTTAAACTACACTTAAATTAAAATAGTTAACATAAAATAATGAGACCTAAAACAGATATTACACAGTATGAATTTTTATGCATGTCCGTTAGGAAATAATCGAGAAACGATACATTAACATGACAAGGAATATTTTACCCACATTAACTAATTCTTAATATTAAAAATGTATGATAAATTATACTATTATTAATTTTTTTCATAGGTTCACGACTAATGAGATACACGACTCTAATCACACAGATATTGGACACTTGCGCAAACAAATTATGTAGCCAAACCCAATTTCCCACTCCATCTCGGAAGATAATCCGAAAGAATACCCATTGCACAAACTAAACCCTCCATCCGAAGACTCAGTAGATGGTAGTATGCAATAAATGAACGGATTTCGCCACCTGTCGTAATCCAATTACTGAAAAGTCGCATTCGTCTCGCAGAATCAAACCTTATTCAAATGTCGCCGGACCTCAATCAGAGAGAAACTTTGTTTCTGTCCGGCTAAGGCAATTGTTGCCCTTCCAGGGTAATTTATATGATGGAGAAGGATTTGACTAGAGTGTGCATCGGGTTTCTTTATTGTGCGAGAGATGGTGCCTGCCTGTTAACAGGAGGGATTGATTGAAGGATAGGAGATGAATCGCGAGTGTATAAGAGGAATAAGTCCAAAAAATTACAAATTTACTTTTTGTGTGCAAAAAAAATCTCCAAACTTCGCTCTACACATGAGTGTAAATATGTAAAAAAGTAACTAACCCCTATCTGCAGAAATGACCCTTGAAATTGAAAACTTATAACGTTTTTTTTTTTTTAATTGTTTCAAAACTTGGTTTTTGGATCTATTCCCTTTTCCAAACTGACAATTCCATTTATTTCGCAGTGTGATTTGTCATTATTTTTTCTCTTGTAATCGTATTCTCGTTTTAGTCTTACTTAGAGAGATAGAGGATAAATAAAGAGACTAGAAACAGAAGAATAGAGAAGGGAGAATAAGAAATAGAGAAGGAGAAAGAGAAGATAAAGCGAGAAGAGGAGACGGAAGAAAATAAAGAGAAAGATTGAGGGAGTGGAAAAAAGCAGAGAGAGAAAGTAGTAAAAAAAAAAAGGTGAGGAAGAGAGAGGGAGCCGAGAGGAAGAGAAAGAAAAGGAGACAGAAAAAAAAGAAAGAGTGAGGTAGGAATAGATAAGTAAAGAAAGGGAGAGGGAGATGGAATAAGGAGAAAAAGAAAGAGTTATAAAGAATATAGTGAAAAATCTAAAAAATAGAGGGATAAAAAGGAGGAGAGGGGAGAGGAAGAGGAGAAGGGGTTAGAAAGAAGTAGAATAATTATAGAGGTAGGAAAAAATAGATGATAGGAAGAAAGATAAGGAAGAGAGAGGGAGTCATAATAAAAAGCTAGACAAAGAAAAAAATGATAGAGAGAAAAGAGAGGGACATAGAGAAAAGGTGTGAAAGGAGGAAAAGAGACAAATAATGGAGATGGAATAGAAGGAAAACACAGAGGCGAGTAGGGAGATACTACTAAAATTTCTTCACTACCAAAACCATTTTCGCCATACGGTACACCATATGGCCTTCATACGGTATATGGAATTCCCCTTAGAACCAACCGTATAAAGGAGTGAATCGGAACGATACTTCTCTTTCATAGAAAAAAATTCTTATATAAATTGCGAAAAAGAAATAATAGGAACAAGACCAAACATTCCAATCAAAAAAACTTATCGAAATAATATTTTAGCAACTTTTTTCCAACGTTGAAAGTTCAAAAATGTTTCGATTCACCCCGTTTTACGGTAAGCATTTTCTTTGAATCCGTCCTCACTGGCAAATGTGAGGAGGGGGAAGCTGCATGGGTTGCAGTCCTCTCGCGCTCTACCCAAATATTATCTCTATGGTAATTTCCTGCGCCTTGGCGTGCTTGACTGGGCTTTCATAAATGCTGTCCGCCAGTCCTCGCTCTAAATTGATTTCTCTCGGTGCGGGATGAATGATTTATGCAACTGATGCCTTTCGGACATTGGAATAAGGTATTGAGATTCTTCTCCCCGTGGACGAAAAATATCAGGTGTCTCTTACGAAAGGAGTTTGGAGAAGAGAGGGGGTATCTAAAGCGTTGGAAGGGGATTTAAGAATGTTTGAATTTAGAATCCGAACACTGATTTAAAAGTGAGATTTAAAATCCTTCATTGTAAGTGTTAAAGTTTCACACGGAATTCTTACGGATAAAGCAATATTTCTCAAACTGTGGGGCGCCCCCCCCCCTAAGAACTGTAAAACCAGGGTAATCCTTTCCAAAACAGGGTGAGGATAATAAATTTCACCTAACCCTCTCAAAAGTATCATGGAGCTTCAAAACGAAATCGAACAATAAATACAGACTTAAACTCAACACTACAATCTACAACCAATCTGAACCTCTCATGGAGGCTTTAAAACAAAGTAAATCAACAAACACAGACTTAAACTTCAAACAAATATCACCATGACACCAAATATTCACTTCGAATTCCCACTTACATTCATTAGAAAAGATAACCTCAATGATCACACACTTTCACTTCTACATGATGACTCTTAAATCCCCCAATTTCGAAAAATAATTACCCCCCTTCACTGTAGTTAAGGGGGATAATTATTTTTCTCTAACCCTTGCATCTATAAAATCGCCTCTCGAAAGAGATATAAACCTAACAACCTGCTACATTGTCACACCCAAGCCTTTATTTTCACCCCTGGCACAAAAGCGGCTTGAATAACAACACCCTCCGTGTTTGTATTTTCTGCTAATTAGTATCACTTGTTTAAATCTGGGGAGAGAGATAAAAGTTCTGCAGATACCCGCATCCTCGCGGGGTGGGTTCTGAAATCCCCCAGATTTAATTAAAACTTTGTATTCTTCGGGAAAACATTATTATTGTTATTATTGCTTCGACTCGATTTACCCTGAAACATTGAACTTAAATAATGCGATGGTTTAAAAATGCAGAGACGATTTTTTGAGAGGGGGAGAGAAGAATTCGGTGAAGTGGAAAGTTGTCGCTAGTCGGGTGAAACTGATTAGTATTAGATATTTCGCCCCCTAGTGTTGCTTTTGCGTTGTTTGATCCCGGAATTTAAAACTTGTTTTGTTTTTAAGGGGAGGATGTTCAGACACACCTGGGTGCTAGTTAAAGCCAGTTAAGAAGAAAGGATTTTAGATTGGCTAAATTAACTTGCGGGGTTTCCATCAGACTAGCTTTGTGGGTTAATTGAAATTTTGTGTTTTTAACAATGTACCCTTTTGAGTTAAATTGTGTACTATAGATTTCTGCAGTTTAAATTTAAATTAGCACTCCGTTCATGTTTTCCATCGTATATTATACATAACTGAAAATTAATGTTACTTCGATATTTAAATTATGCAAAGACGAGTTCTACCGAAAGTTGACCGAAGACCCCCAACAAGCACTTCTTGTTAAGTATATTTGGTATATTCCATAATATTTAGGATAAAACGTATTTCCGGTTTAAACTGTTTAGTCAGAAGTCTTCGGTGTCTTTGTGACGTCACACAATTGAACTCGTCTATTTGACGAGAGATTATTTAGCAGAATTCCCTGTCCCTCAGATCCAATGAAAAGGTTGCAATTTAAAAGAGATCAGACATTGAGACTTCTCATTGGCCCTAAAAAACGCTAAATTTCTCAACTTTAGTTCTAAATTTCCTTTTATAATATTAAAAAACACCATTGGAGTACCTTTACGGTGAGATAGAAACGCATACCCATTACAAAAGTTTTAGTCCTATTTCTTTTATAACTAAAAAAAGATATTTCTTACTTTTGTACGCATGAACTCCACACCCCTTCAATAATTTTTTTAAAGAATAACAGTCGATCATCTCGTTACTACTAAGAGTTTTAATATGCATAACTGCATACGTCAATTTTAAACTAGTACATTTATACAGTCGTATAAAGATTGTGTAACCAAACTCATTCACCTAGTTGTAGAAACTTTAGTTCTATGAACTAAATATTTTAGAGAAAGTTATCCAATATAAAGTTCCGGATCGCATGCACAAAATGAATGAACACCTGCAATGAACCCCCCATCCATTTTCCATTTTAAACTTCACAAAAGCACATACACCCCTTCAAAGTCCATTTTTCTCTCTATACGAGTTCCTAAACGTCCCGAGGATAAAACATGACCCATGCAGCATTATTCAGACTTAACTACAGCAACTTTCTTTCGAAACCTTTCATACAGCCATATGGTTAATTTCCTCCCCTAGCGCATTAAAAGTCGGAAGTATTTATCCCCACGTATAAAATAGTCCCTTCATTCCTGAGCGCCCCGAAATTGTTGAAGATGTAATAGAACTCTCGGGCGGTGTGGGTTGGAAAGGGATAGACCGCAGTAGTAATTTAGGGCTCGGAAGCTTTCAATCTGTCTATAAATACGGCACGGCGGATCCGTTCGAGCGACGCTGATTGGCTGTAACGGGTGGCTCCCGAAAAGCAAACGACAATTCAATATCCCGTTGGGAGGAGGATGGGGGCTATTGCGAAAGTCGTTAGGGACAATTTCTATCAGTGCATCCCTGTGTGTGTCGACATAATATAGTTAGAATACAATTCTGTTTAGCGTGTAAGTTTTGCTCTTAGACGTTTCCATATCCTCTGCGGTTACGCGGGACTTATAGTGAAGGGAAAGAGTTACAATAATCATCATACATTTAAAAAAACTTATTAGATAAAGACAGGACATTTTTCACTTTAATGAGTTATGATTTCACAGATCATCAACTTCTCCCTGCCTATTTATCTACATACAGGGTGTCCAATTTGACTTAAACAATCATAGAATACTTCGTTTGTTATTTAATTTAATTAAAAATATTATAATATTATATAATAATTTAATTAAATATTTAAATTTAATGTTAAAATCAATTAAACTTACCCTTTACTCATAAATAAACATTAGAAACTTTCCCTTTATTCAAAAATGAAATTATTTCTCTAAATTTATTCGTATATAATTGAGTTGTTTGCTGCAACAAGGATTTAACTCCAGAATCAGAATCCACATCAAAAGGTGCCACCTTGGTTGCAGCAAGCGTTAGTTGCCAAGCAATGTACAACTGGATTAGTGACTATGGTCATCCTTTTTTACCGCAAAACAAAGTATAAGATTAGAAAAGTAACATCTTGACAATATTATTCCTTCTAATGGAGTTAACTCATTGTTGCAGCAAACACCTCAATTGTTTTTTGAGCAATTACCCATTTTCACCACACTTTAGATGAAATATCCAAAGAAGGTATCAAAATTTAAGGTATTGAATGATGAAGTAAATAAACCAACTTCATAAATAAAATAAAAAATATAATTTAGTATTTTTTTAGTAAATAGTTTTAATACAAAAAAATAACTTCCTGGTCCAATTTTACCCCACCTGAACCCAATTAATGATTTTTTACAATTGAAATTTATAGTAAAAAATAGTGTGGGACGTTGGACGAACCTCCTGATGAGAGTCCAGCGTCTCAGACCTTGATTTTTAAATTAGTTTAGTTAGTGTAGTTTTGTCTCATTTATAGTAAAAAGTTATTTTTCCAAATTCTTATTTTTATCACTCTTCCACAATATAAAATAGTATGAAATATATCTAGTGTGGAACTTTAACGGAATACTTATACTTAGAACTTTTAAAATGTTCTCCCACAAACATTATTTCGGAAAAGTTTAGTTCCCCTACAAGTTATATACCTACGTGATTCTCCCTAGAAAAATAATAAACTCTTTATAGCCCAGATTCTCCTACTAAATTGCCTCACACTAGTAATACCACCCAGTTTGATGTATGGGCAGGTAAAAAATTCTGAACCAAACATCCTCAACCAACTTTCAGATAGTGAAAACGTGACCAGGTTATCAATGACAGCGAATCCTGCGGTTTTCGAGTACTTCCAGTCAGTTAAATGCTCTCCCAGCAGTATATGGTACTAAAAGCACTTTATGCTTGAAATAAGTTCAGTTTAGTTTGTTTATATTGCCGATCGTGCCAATATTTCAAGGGTGTTTGGTGTCATTTAGATAACAATTTTAAGATATACTATATGTGGGGTTAATATGAAGGTCCAAGACGATTTTCTGGTGGAATGATCTCAAACAAAATGGAGAGTTCTACAATCAATTTCAAAGGAGGAGTTGCTTCATGCGAAGGATTTTTCACAGAACAGACTCATATATTTTACTCAGTATGCTTTGTACAATACTACTACTTGGACCCACTTTTCTGCTACAAAAAGCAGATTATTTGGATTGTACTTGGGTGATAAAATAGCGATTTGCTTCTGCTCCATTACCAGATTTTAAAAAATCCATGGGATTTGTTTTTTAACGTTAGAAATCTAAATAATTATGGAATTATTTTAAAAATAATAACTTAGTAATGAATTCGAAGTATTTCTTTCTTTGTTGCATAAGCTTTTATGTATAATCTTTACTTTAAACCTTTTTTTTTTAGTTTTTAAAATGAAAAAAAAATATGTCAAATCAGTAAATTATAAAATCCTTTGGTCACATAATTAATAAATTAACTTAATAATCCTTTAAAAAGTTATAAAATCAAAAAATATTATTAGTTTTTAAGGAAAATGTTCAAATAAAAAGTACTCCGTGAGCCCAAACTTTCCACAAGTGGAACATTGTACTAATTTAAATTGTTTTCAAGAAAATCAAAAACTGAAATTAATGAAAATTAAACTCAAATAGCAAGTTAGCAATCCAAAATAGACACATTTAAAGACCAATTGCTGCTTTATGGTTCGATATTAAACAAAATTTGATCAAATTTGTCTAAATCTCATTTTTTGAGAAAAATTATATTTTTTTAAAAATGTAGAAAATAAAACCACTTGCAATGTCGAGACAAAAATGTTTATATGAGTAAAACACATGTCATAGAACATAAATATACCATAGTGAAATAATTTATGTTCTGAAATTTGGGAAGCTTAGGGTGTGAATTAAATATATGTCCCACTTGTGTAACGTTGGCCTATAAAGGGTTAAGTTGGATATTAACATAGAATAAATATATTCGAGACATAAAATGAACAGATCTTTATTTTATTTCTTGCTTACCTTGAATTAACTATAATTAATTTTAATAACAAGTTAGTAACACCAAGAACTACTTATTGAAGGAAAATGGGTACATTGCCTCTTGTATAACTTTTAAGGTTTCTAAATCAGACTGTGTTAAAAATTTTCATTTGGCCCTTTAACTTTAATCAATATTTCTTATTAATTCGAAGTTTTAGAGTTTGAGTCGTATTCAACTCTAAATCATTCAAGTTGCACTGTATTAAAAATAATCCAAACAAACTTATAAAAACGATTAATTAAATTCAATTACAGAATAAAACAGTATTTTCAAGCATAAAAATATCGTCAATTCGTTAATTATATTTTTCGCACCATATCATTAAAGCTAACCTCATAACCCATTCAGTTAATATTTCACCCATGTCTCCCAATTAAATCAATTTACAACAAAATCCATTTAATTTAACCCAAGTCAATCGTTTAAATCAAACAAACGACTTCAACTCCAAATCAAGATCCTTTTAAACGATTCTTCAATACTCACGCACACTCGACCCTTAATTCCACCCCCCCCCATCCTTCCATAATTGGGGAGAGAAAGCGGAAAAAGCCCCGAGTAGGAGGAAATCATCACAAGTGCTGTGTAAATATCCTCCCACTCAAATCATCACATTCATATAAGTTGGAGTTTAGGTAGACTTACTACGCTCTCCAAAATATCAAACTGCAATATGCACGATTATTATTATCATGCCTGAGGGGGTTTCTCTCCAGAAGCTTCCTTGAAAGTAATCACGCTAAGTGAGTAGTGCTTCAACCTTCGTTTTCGATTATAGGGCCGACACTCGAGAACTGGGAGAGGAGAGGGATATCGCTTGTTTTGATTTAAAATGCCGGAGATTTATTGCAAAGTGGAACTTAATAGACGACATTAGTCATTACGTCACTTGCTTGTTTGGAAACGTTGATTCCATCCGTGATTGGTTCCGTACGGATCCGTACGGATTTACTTCCAATCACGGATAGAATCAACGTTTCCAAACAAGCAAGTGACGTCACACTAATGTCGTCTATTGTGGGTCACGGGAGTTTCGTCAGTTGTTTAGTTTTGAGTATAGAACTCTAGCGAATGCGAGTGATAATAACTGTAGCTAGACACCAAGTAAAATGGCAATTCCATTCTTTCCATATCGTTTGTAATGAACTGCACAACTTGACAAAAATATGCGACCATGTGCCTTTTCCCTTTATAAAGTTTATACTTGACAGCAACGCTTCCTGAACCCAGTACGTCACTACGTGGAAGGAGAAAATGAGTAAACACAAAGCCTGTTGGGTTGCTAGGAGGAGTTTCGGAACTCAAATCATGATAAAAAAGACACTATTTACATACATGGGTTTAAAAAACTTATCATATTTTTAAATTGACGATCTTCATTTCAATCAAAATTCAGACACAGCGATGGGAATTACTTTGTTTGTTAGTGACGTCATAGAGTCAACTAACGTAGCTGTCTAGTATAGGAAGAGATGCAAAAAAGAAAATCATAACCTTGAAAGTAATCTAAAACATCTAGTAAAAGTGAAACAGCTCTAAACTCTAAACAACTTATTTTTTTTAACACAAGTAAATAGATGGGTAAATTTAAATTACTTCTTTGCCATTATTAGAAAATTTCTCGTAATTCTTGGAAAGGAAACTTTTTAAAGATTTCTCTCCCTTCAAACTGAAGTTGACATAAAAGTGAAGTTTCTCGCAAACATTTACGCATAATTACACCATTCAAGGCCCGGTACTCTCATAAAAAAAATAACGAACAGCGGATGAATTTTAACTTTAATTACCTACCTCTCTAATTTTCAATCTCAGAGGAAAGTTAAAGATTGAGTAACAACAATCCAGTTTTTTCTAGAAAAAAAAACGCGATCCTAAAATGAGTTACAGTTCCAAACAGTACGAAAAACAAACAACAAATGCGATCTCTATTTCATTCTTTCAAAGGGCGTGTTTTGTCTGAACTAGTCTAGGAAATTACTTTCAAAACTGAAAAAAAAAAGATAAACTAAATTAGGTTAATTCTACTTTAATTGCGGATGATTCTGACAGTAAAAATAAATCTTCTAGTTTCTATAATCTTTTTCTCTCTCATTTTTAACAAAAGTTGGCTGCTAAATTAATTAAATGTAGCGTTTTCATTAAATCCTAATTATAAAGGAATAAGGATAATTATAATGCCGAATAATTATTTAGTATCGGTGGAATGCGTTGTGATTAAATTAATTCCTCAGGGACTCATAAGAAGTAAAGATGCGGCCCTCGAAGAAAATGCATTATACATTCTTCAATGAATAGTGCTAACGAAAGGATACGCTTGTTTGCAAAAGTGTGAAATTCAAAATGAGCTTAAACAATGATTCCTAATTATACGGGGTGTTTCCAACAATTCCGCCCTAACTCTGCACAGACAGATTACATGCACGAATAAGATGAAAAAAAAAAATGCTCAGATAACTGCACCTTTACGACCAACGGTTTTCAAGAACATTACGACAGGTTTGTGCCAAAACGATGTATGGAAAACGTGAACCAGACTATTTAGATATGTTTTCACTCTTAAAGCGTTTTAAAATATCCAATGCGCATGCATGCGCACACCGTGGATTTTTAAGATTTTAAAAGGGGAATAAGTCCCCCATAAAACTTTTTTAACTGTACAATATTTGTAGTAATTATATTTTTTTATGATTGTTCTTTATTATAAATACAGTCCTGAATTTCCAGAAAAGTTTTGGTGGTTTTGCAATGAAAATTCCATATTTTCCCTCGATTTTCTCAAAACTTGTTTTGGGACTTATTTCGCTGTTTCAAATGACGATTCCAATAAAGCACTCAATTAATCAAAGTGGACTTCAAATTTCAAAACAAAATCTAATTTGGAGGGAGTCAAATTGAATATTTGATTCAATCACCTAAAATATTCAAATATGTGAGCTCATTAACTGAGAATAAGGAATCAATTTCTTATTAGAATAAGAATAAATTGGAAAGAAAATTGAATCAATGGAAGAGAAAAGAACATTAATTAGAGTAGTATTTCTTTCTCGTTGCGTTACCAAGAACCAAGAAGATTAATAAACCCAATCCCCTATAGTCCCTATACAAATGAGCTTTAAAGTTCAAATCTAGTCCTAAGGTGATTGATTCATATTCAAAGCTGTTCTAGTGACAAATTAGAAGAAAAAAGAACCTAAATTTACATGAAAGAGTTAAAAACACGATAACTTCATCACATACTGGTGATGTTCTTTAGTAACGTATTTCAATTTTTCTAAGTCTGCAGATCTTTATGCAAAGGGAAACAAGCTTTACTGTAAAAATTTCTTCATTACAAAATAATAAACATTCCATACAATTTTCATCTAATATAATTGTACTTATTATGTAATATAACTTAAAAGGGGAGGTTAGTTGGAGAAAAACAATTTTTAACTAGTTGGGGCACTTATTTCAAATGAAATTACATCATCTTTATGCACCAGCAACAAAATATATTGTCCTGTGTAACTAATTTTAAAAATTCTCTAAAGACAAAAATTTCTTAAATAGAACCAGTTTTAATCTTAAGCATAGTGTTCGGCACTAGTTAACTAGAACTAGTTGCAACTAGTAGTTAACTACCGATCAACTAGTAGTTAACTAGTAGTTTAACTACTTTTGGTTTAAACTAGTTTAACTAGTAGTTGAACTACTTTTTTTAATAACTACTAGTTGAAACTACTTTCAAATTTTCAACTACTTTAAAAAAAAATTTTGTTTAAAATTTCAAAAATATTTAAAATTTTTATCAAAATATACAAAAATTACACTGATATTTATAACTACAATGTCATGGTATGGTAGAGTACTCAAATACCATAACCAGAAATAAAGCACCGTTTTGAGCGAAGCATAAAGTTTTTTGTGATATAATAAGAAAGATGTATTAGAATTTGGGCAAAAAATAGGTTATGAAATTAAATATACTAGTTAACTAGTAGTTAACTACTTTGGGAAATAGTTAACTACTAGTTGTAACTAGTCCCAGGAAAAAATAGTTAACTACTAGTTGCAACTAGATTTTCCCAGACTAGTTAGTAGTTGGTAGTTAACTACTTTTTGACCACTAGTTGCCGAACACTACTTAAGCAAAACATTTGCAAATAGAATTAATTATCTTTCAGGGACCCTGGGATTAGTGGCTTTGAGACAGCGCAAAGTTTTCGACCTAATCTTGAGGTGAATTTTTAAAAATTTCACTAGGCAAAATTTGCATACAGTTATTCTTATCCAAACCAAATTCTGGTCTTAAGGGAATTAAATAAAATGCTTGCTTCGTTAACGGGTGATCCTATTTATGAGCTTTACATCTTCTCTGAGTGAGGCTTTTTAGAATATTCAGGAAATTCTTACATATTTAATAATTGATAAATAATATTATTTGCAATTGCAGGAATTTTAAATTTTTCTTCTAGGTCGTCTAAGTCTCTGATGCCCCATTAAACATTGGATAGATGGATATAATTCTTATTTTACTTTTATTTATCAACATAAATTCTTGAAATCAGATAGTAAATAGTATGATAATCTTCGAAAGGTTCAAAGAAAAATAAAAACATTAAATAAAACTTTTGTCTGTAAATAAAATTTTACATGAAACCACCAAGAGACAATTTTTTTTCTCTTGACCACACACGACGTTAAAATAAAGAAATATTTCAGTACAGAAGACTCAACATGTTTACGACTTATTGACTGATTCCCCAGAATCCCATCTAGACGCTTTGAATATTTCATATCCTCCGTAGGATACCTGATGGCTGTGGCATCAACTTACAGAAAAGTCAATATTGGGGGTTGCCTTTTTTTACCACCCCAAAGGAAGAGCACTCAAGAAACCTCCCCTAGTAGGCGGTCCTTTTCAAAAACTCCAAAAAGTTTCCGGTCGCTTCTCTTCCATATGGCTTCTTTCTCGTCAGGAGCATCTCTAGTTTTGCATCTTGACTCCTTTTATGAAGAAAACTATAAACATCGGGAACTCAGGCTCTTTTTAGGTGACACAAAAAACTAGTGACAAAGCCCTATGTTATCCTGTGTTTTTTTATAACTCACTTACATCAGTGGGGTTAAACATGAGGGTGGTCCTTATTTTTAAAGTTTTGAAATTTATTGTTCTCACCCCCTAAATTTGTTCCATTATACCTAAAAATAATTCTGGTAAAATTTCATCCCTTTCAAATGATATTTACTGGTAGCTCAAGGAAGTTAAAATTTGAAAAATGTGGGAAAAATGACCAATTTTCAGAATTTTTAAAAAAATATATTTCAAGCTTTATATTGTGATAAAACTGGTTTAAATGTGTTATTTAAGACATATTTAAATGGATTATATTTTTTATGCATATTAACTACTCTATAGACCCTATAAATTATGAGTGAAAAGTACTATTTGGAGACGTCCACTCACCAAAGCTTATAATGCACTACGGGTGGACGAAAGGAATTAAATTCTGAATTTCTTGGAAGTAACTCCCTCGAATGATGCCATTCGGTGTTAAATTGATGTTTTAAATTATAAAGGCCAGTGAAATAACAATAATGACGCTTTCACTGAACTTTTAATGTAAAAAGTTCTTTACTGCAAAAATACTCCTTTCTAACTGATCAAACCCAAAATTTGTCTTAAAAAAAGGAATTGTTGTACAGCTGAGGAAAAAAAAAACGTTACAGTTATTTTTTAGGCTTGGCGATTTATCGATGATTTGGCGCTTCTTGCGTTTTTATTTTTCTTTACACGTTTTCAACACGAAAATTAGCTCAATTTACTCCCTCCATCAAACGTGTATTTATTCACACGTAAAAAAAATTAAATTACAAATAAACTAATATAAATAAAAAAAATTAAAATAATTAACCATAATATTTACATGCTTATTAAAACTTAAAACAAAAAATCTTATCTCATGTTTCGATAATTAAAACTGAAATATTAATGAAAATCGGTTCACTAGTACTGGTAGGTTGACAGAAATTCTTACTTGGCGGTCGGATGTTGGCGACTAATTTAAGGCTTTGTATATGAATTTTTCATTTTTTGACGGTCTGTCAGGGCTATGTTTCATGACCAAATTAAATTAAACTCGGTTTTTAGGATTAATTAGGATGATCTTTCATAAAATCGAATAAAAATTGGGGGTCGCCATGAAAAAAGTTGCACTTTTTATTGCGTTGCGCCAGAAGACGACCCTGAGAGAAAAATAGTCAATTAGTTTTTTCAAGCATACACTAAATCCTGAAAAATGACACCAACAGCATCTTTCTAACCCCACCCGTTCGCCCGCAAAGTCTACTGTAACGTTTTTTTTCCTCAGCTGTACTCTTTTAGATCAAAAACTTTGAAATTTTGAATAAAACTTGAGTTTATTATAAAACGGTGATGGTTAAGCAATTATTTTCTGTCAAAATATTTCTTATAAAATAACTCTACCATCAAAGTAAATACAGAAATGGCATGACCTGTAAAAAGTATAAACATTGGTCCTCTCATGTCATCTATTTTCATGAGAATACTTCTCGCTGGGGGATCTTTAAAAACTTCACTTCGCAACTTATAGATCTCTTCCTTAAAATTCCGCTGCATTATACCACTCTCAAAAATACGTCGAACAACTCTGTCGAGCGGTTTCTTGCAGCAAAACTTTTTGCTTACACCGATTACAACATATTGGAAAGTGCTGAGTATATCAGTCCCATAAAGCATATTAGAATCAGGAGGTTGACCATAATCTAGTTCTAAATACATTCTATCCGTTATGTATGCCGTCTTGGGACTATGGGTGTTCAAGCAAACACCTTCTTCTCTATACCATCGTCTTCTTTCTATCTCCTCGCCAATAATCGCTACGTCTTCCGATTTGGACTGCAACAAATTATTCAGCTGACCCGTTCCTCCATACAAACAAGCTATGTACTCTCCTCTATGTATCACTTGACGCAATTGCTTGAACGTCGTCACGGGCTTCTCTCGCAAAGGGGCAAACAGGAAAGACGGCAGGACGCTTAGGTAGCTTTGCGAAAGGACCATAGCAGCCAGGAGCCAGAACGCCACGTAGCCTCTTCTGTCGGCAGTTCGAACGACAGACTTTCCCAGGAGATTCCCGAACGTTTCCAGCAAGAGGAGCGGGTAGGACATCCTTCCGAATGCGTACAGCAACGGAGGAATCGCCATCAGGAGTGCGGAGAGTATGATCCAAGTGATCGCGTCGAAAGGATACACGTAAACGTACGTTCTGGGCAAGATTTCGGGCATGGAAGAAGCGAACGTCATTTCCGTGCCCATGTAGGGCACCGAGATGTCGATGGCATTGTGATCTTCGTCGGCTCCGAGAAGTTCGATTTCGACACTGAGGCCAGCGATAGCAAGGTCCGCTTCCTCCCTCGCTAGCATGCCGATGGTTCCCGTCCAGCTTCCGTTGCGGAAACTGCCCCATTCTCCGTCCGCAGTTTCCACCACACTGAACTCGAACTTCAAGGCTCGTGCCAGGATGTCGAGCAGCTTCCCTTCTGCTCCCCCCAGACCCTGGCCCGGTTCTGAAGGGTATTCGAATAAATTCAAAGCCGGAACTGCGACTACAGTGATTCGCTTTGGGAATTGCATTTGCACTTTCTAAGTGGGATGTTCTTGTTCTAGATGGAGCGAGTTCAGCACTTTTACATGACGGAAGTGTCTATTTGGACGGCAAAAACGGCAGTTGGCCCATGCGCAGTAGGTCTCGCGGTTACGTAGCAGTCCCGGCGCTTACTGTGATCTCCAATCAGAACCGTTGCCGCGTAAATAAGAGTAGAGTTGTTTAGTTGTATATTGTACGTCCAAATAGACATATCCTTACATGGCCAAGTGAGTAAATATAGTGAATGCGCAGGCAGGGAATATCTAGAACTTTGAAATTAAAGCAAAAGGCGAAGTGTTTAATTTTATACATTGTTTTCCAACTAGCTAAAAGTTTTTTGGAAATATCAATCGTAGTAAATACTATTCCTATGCCCTTTATAAAAATTACAATAAGTCAGACATCATTTACTATTCAGCAATTTTATTATGTTGATTAATTCAACTGTATAAATTGTGCCTTTTTTCGACACTTCCTATTGATGGTAAAATACGGATATATATAAGTACTGAGAGGATTTTTGTTTTCCTTAAATTTGCATGGAAACAAATATCACGCAAAGGGATCAAAGGGGTCTGCTTATTATGATTATCGAACCATATTGTTTTTTAACGTGCCCATTATCATCTTCTTGAACAATTAAAGGAAATAAAATCTATATAATATAAAACGCTTACACGTGGCGTAAAAAGGGCACTAATTTCTTTCTGCCCGTTGACATCGATCAGTTTGTTTACAAAACCTGCGGATTGTTTCGATCTGAATTTTTTCCAATATTCGTAGCTTGTTGATATTTGCTAATCAAAAGTGATTAATCCAAGCATTGTTAACACGAAAAAATAGTGTTTGTATGTACCACCCCTGAAAGGGTTAAAGCAAACACTCGAGTTACACTCTTTGAAACTTTCTAGTATCAAATCACTTATTATTATCAGTCGGATATTGTTAACATTCTACTTTTGGCAAAAGCGGAGTCGACTGCACCAACTCATCATTTCACGAAGGCCTTCGGTTTTCTGTTCTTACAGATTGTGAAGACGTCAAAAATGTCCACATGCAGTGTTAATTGTTAGAGAAACCCCCTCCCCACTATAGATAGATTTTTTTTATTAAAGTTTAATATAAAACGATAATTCATATTAATAATAATAATAAGCTTTATTGGCATACATGCATGTATGCACGAATGCGTAATCAACATTTTTACCCGAGGGACGCTTCTCATATTAAGATGAATATAATTATATTTAAAAAAAAAACAATGTATTTAAAAAACAATATTATATTTAAAAAACAATATTATATTTAAAAAACAATATTATATTTAAAAAACAATATTGTATTTAAAAAACAATATTATATTTAAAATTTTCCATAAAAAATGGAAAAGAAAAGAAAATTACAGACAAGGAATTGTTGTTACCATTACTTGATGTTTATATGCGAAGTTAACCGAATTTAACACACTAACGAATTTTTTCGTGATTTTCGAAATTAAAAAAAGTAATATTTATAAAGCTAAAGTCAACAATGGGAATTGACCCCGTGTCTACTGTATGGTACTCGAGTACACCAAGCATCGGACCATATATAGGACTGAACTATAATGCGTAGTTTTAGAATAAGAAACACATCGAAAAGCGATCAGACGAACACAAAAAAAACAACAAGGTGCCAAAGAGAGTGTAGCTAAGTTACAGAGAAAATTTGTACTTATAGTAAAATGGAGATTTTCTCTTACAGAACTGCTATTTCTGGTACAGTAAACTAGTTAAGAAATATCTGTAAAAACAACAGATTTTTTTCATAGTGGTGCTGGTTTACAGATAAATCTTGTAGCACTTCACATAAAAATGGAGGTATGCAATTAAAAGTATTGTTGAATATCTATTAAGTTTTTTAGAGTGTAGGGGAAGTTAATAATTTTTCTATATCAGAGTTGGCAGTCACACTTCTCACCGAGGGCTGAAGAAAAACCATTATTTACGAGTGGCAATACAAGAATAGCCCCTTAAAGAGTAGTACTTCTGAATCCCACTCATTGTATCGTCCTTTATTTCCCCAGAAGTCAGTGGCAGCTTCTTTCAAAAGCACCCGGTTAATGCCATCCAGTCTTAAGCAGTGTTTTTTTTTTCTCTCTCTCTATCGCATCTGTTCTTAATAAAGGAGGGAAGGGAAGAAAGATGCGGAGGATTAGTGTTAGCGGAAGATCGGGGAAGGAACACAAGGGGACGCTCTCTGCAAATTGAAAGCGACTGATGTTCTTTGTCGTCGAGGCTATTTCTCTCTCTCGAGAAGGGGGATTTCCGCTCTCGGTGGTGACAGCTAACGCAAAAATCGCATCCCACTAAAGGTGAAGTGCAAAACGAGCCAAACTGATAGTTAGGTTCGCTAAATCAATCCCTTTGGCGGGGCTTTTCGTTCCGACGGATTCCAAGTTAGAGAAAAATGTAGGATAATATAAAACAAAATAGTTAACTTCCATCTAATGAAGCATTTGTAGATTCATACCAATAACTATCAAGGCGTTGGAATCAAAGAAGTCAAAGACAATAATTCAGCCTAACATCATAGATGTTAGCGCACTAGAGTATTAAGACATACTATACATTTAAAAAGGAGGAAATGAACAGTGATGAAGGATATTATAATATACAGGGTGTCCAGTCGCAAGGCTTATCACAGCCCTTACTCCTGAACGCCGGGAGCTATTTCCATAGCGTGGTTCCTACCCCTAGTTAAGCGCTTTCCGATGAAAACGCATGATGATTGATTCAAAAACTATTAGAGATACGAGAAATTAACTAAAAATAATAAATTATTTTACACAAAATGACACCTTGTGCACAAAAATGACAAGAATAAATCCCGAAAAAAGTGCGTTTTTTATCCGCGTTCCCCATTTAACGCATTATTGAAAAAGTCGTTGTTGCGTTTCATCACCGTCCGTCGTCTACCACCGTGTCATCGTCGTTTTACTAGGGTTAGGCACGTTTGTGGAAATAGCTCTCCAGGCGTTCAGGTGTAAAGTTCACTCTGTATATTAAGCACAACTGACCGGGACATGCCTCTAATGTACCATAAAGTTAAAGAGATACTTAGTCAGGCAAAACAAAGGAGGAAGTGTCCAGTGGTCAAGGGTAGCATAAAGCCTAATCGTGCAGGACAGATCTCTAGTGTGCCAGAGAGAAATAATATACCACGTTAGCCTTAAAAAGTGGGGAAAGTGACCAGTGGTTAAGGGTTAGAAATGAAATATCGATTCCAATGAAATCAATACATTTCGAAATAGACCAAAGGTGGATTTCATACTTTCAGAAACATTAAAAGAACTCATTAAACGCTAATAATTCTCATCAAGTGATCGAAAAATCGCCAAATAAAGACCATTTTGGCGCGTTTCGCATTTCACCTAACAGTGGGATGCGTTTTTACGCAGACGTCTGAGATTTGTGTTGTTCTGTTGTTGTTGTTCCTTTACGCGAATCGCGAAATGAGCTGGTAACTGACTTTAAGTGCGGTATTGTCTTTTTTATATCGTTCGCTGCCTATTCTTCAATTTACTGTTGGCAACAATGGGAGGTGGTAGGTGGAAAGAGGGAAGGAAAGGTGATTGAATGATGTCTGGCTAAAATTAGCATGCTGTGTTGAGTGGGTGTTGGTTTTTGAAACAGGAATATCTAAAGCCGGGTGGGTTGACAAGCATTGTCCATCCTGGTTAACCATTGGTGGAATAATTTATCCTGACTTTATATTCATTTAAATAGGGGGCTGTAAGATATTTAAATCAAAGTCTCTAACTTAATGGTTGTTAAAATTTATTTATTAGGGTATATGTGTTTGTTTTATGTAAGAGATATTCTTAGCTCAAAGCGTAAATTTACAAGTTTCTTTCATTACTCTTACAGTTCGCTTACAATTAGGGGTCGTTTAAGTATTACGTAAGCACCTAAGGGGGGAGGGGGTTTGCTATTTGCTTATTTTTCCTTACAAGGAGAAGGAGTATGAGTGATGCTTACGTAAGATGTTGCAAACATTGCATTTTCGAAAATCTTTTGCTTCTTGAATAAATAATTTCAAAATTCAACAAAAATAAATTTCACAAAAAAAAACTGAACTAGAAAAAAAATAATTTTAAGCGTTTTTCACAAAGAAAGTTTAAACGATAGGTTAAGTGTTCCTGGATAACAATGAATTCCATAAATCTAAGCATTACTAAAGATTTTCTACAAAAAAAGAACAAGGGGGGGGTAGTAATTATGAGAGGGGGTGTTGGCATTTTGCATATTTTTGCTAAAAAGGGGGAGGGATTAAAAAATGACCAAAAACTTCCTTACGTAATATTTGAACGGACCCTTATGTTTTTTAAATACTAGCCCTTCTACAACTATTTATCTACACTCATGAAATTTGATATGCATTCAGAAATTCATGCAAATTTTTTATTAAACATTTGGAAGTTTCCTTAAACAACTCCATGTTTATCATTAAATTCCTTCATCGTCTTGCAATATTCCTGTACCTTGTAGTATTTTGAATTTAAAATTAAACCAAACACGAGTTTCACTACAATGTTTACCACTCGGTTACCATAGTTCGTTTTGAATAATGCATCGATATTCAGTTTAGGTATAAAAGTTAAAAATAATAAAAACTTGTGTTTCCGTAAAAGAAGAAATATTACATTATTATTAATAATAGCAAAATTATTAAAAGTTTCGAATAAAAAGGTACTTTAATATTTTAAAATATTCTTTTAAGCTTTTTATTTAAAAAAAACCTAAATCATAAAATATAAATATAAATAAGCGACGTAAATAATTCTAAGAATTTTTTTTTTTAATTCCACGTTACTAATTGTACGGATTTTTGTTTAAATGTATAAAACTTGATAAATCCGCATATTTTAAATCTTAACGACTAACGACCAACAGCACAAAAGAAATTTTACACTCCCCTTTATCATTTATCAGTCTTCCAAAAAAGGTGAGATTCGTGTACCTAGGGTGACCCCACTTTATTTAAATAATACTTAGTTATCTTATAAGTGTGCTGTAGGATGGGTGAGTGACAACACCATTTGTAAGGTTATGATTCATTTTTAAATCTTGCAAGAGAAAATTGTTGCTAGCTTTTGGTAAACATAGTTTATCTTAGGTACAAAATTACTTTTTGAAGTTAGCTCTTTTATTATTTTACAAAAACCAGACGAATCCTTTTCTTTTTATTTTAGCCATAATTTTGTTTCTTAGGTTAGGATATAAATGAGACATCCTACATAAAAAAAGTTCCCGTTCCATATGGATTCATCAAATTAAGACATTGTGTATAAAATTACTTATTTTTGCACTTTTGAGTTAGTGAAAAAGAAAATATAATTTTTGAATCACCAAAAACTAAGTGTGTTCGAGTTTCTGAACATTTATCCATAATTAGCTTTTTCACAACAATGTTGGAAATTTACCAAAATTGTGTGATTGTTTTCATTAAAAGTACTTAAAATAAATTGCTACATATTAAAATTGAAGTGTGTCAATTTTTTGCCATTAGTTTTATAGTAATTGTATGCATTTCCAGATTTTTTTTAAAAAACCTTCTATTTCTATAGCCATTCGATAAAATAAATTTCGAATTAATGTGTTTTTATAATTAAAATGGTAAGTAATTAGTATTCTGATGTGAGCATAATCAGTTTCACAGAATAAAACACGTTTTTGGGTTAGTTATTGGAGATTGATAAAAGGCGGCTCAAGGTACACGAATCTTCAATATGTATTAAATTCTACAAAATCATATTTTTTGGATTTCGTTAGAATTCTCAAGAAATTGACTTTCGTTAGTGGTGTTAGTCGTTTTACATTTAATTTTGGGAATTTATACTTAGTTTTAATCAACTGAACTGTTGCATTTTAAGCATTTACTCAAAGGCTGCATGTAATTTTCTAGTTAAATCTATAACATACTTTATATTGTAAACTAATTGTTGTAATTGTTATTGAACTAAAAAATATTATTCACTTTAAGGGCGAGCGCGCATGGGCGACTTTTGTCACGGTGACAAAGACAAAAACAACGTTGCTAAGGCTGTTGTTAGGGGCGGGACATATAAGCATCCAATAGAAGCATTCGCACATGACATCACTGGAGGATAAAAACAACGTTGCTAAGGCCGTTGTTAGGTAAAGTCATGTGATTGAAAATGCTCTATTGTTTTCTTGTGATATTTTTGACTTCACCGTGACTTTAGTCACTCGTGCGCGCCCAGCCTAAAACATTCTAATGGTCCTTATAACTATTTTTTTTTCAATTGGGGAATCTTTCAACTGTAAAACGTTACAGTTTTTTGATGTTTTCAAATGTACATTAGTTTTTTGATAAAATAATTAATTATTACAAAGACTTAATAATTTATGAGTATTATTACATTCTTATTCTAAATAAATTATTACTTATCATAATACCAAAAGTTCTTATTTAATGTTTACAATTTTTTTATCTATATAAAAAATACAATGGAATAGCCTTGTGAGTGAATAAATAGCCATTGATATTATCTTAGAAAATATGCCATGACATCTGAAGACAGAAAGATGAGACAAAAAACTGCAGAAAATATTAAGGAAAAAATTTGTAAAATAGACCGCATTGATAATAATTTTTCGAGTGATTCAAAATTTTTCATGGTGAAAAAAATTAATTTAAAGAATACGTGAAACTTATGTTTTATTGAGGAATAATTTCTTGTATAGGATCTAAGTCAAATGAAAGAGTAAGATGCTAAGGGTGGCAGTGCGGGATAACTTCAGTATATGAAAACTGTAACCTGAAATCCGAATAGGACTTGTTGAAACACCCTATTCGATTAACTTAACCTACTTCGATAACTTATTTACTAATCACAATGGCCTGTTTCATCGAAAGTAAATTAAAAGAAATATATATTTTCACCAACACGGTGTGGTTAACAAAAGCAAATTTAAATAAGTTCTCAGAGTATAATTCGAAAACATGGAATGGTGAAAATAACCCCATTTCAAACCCAAATATTAAATTCCATTTCCCACCCTTTCATCCCTCTCTATCACAACACCTTTTCAATACCTCACCTTCTTCGAAATCCCACTACACAAACATGCCATTCAAACCCCAACTCCCACACCTCAAACCAACACAAAAACACCTCCAAAAACACCTTATTAATAACACACTAACCTACTAATAACAGAAAGTAATACATATCCCAGCTTTACAATCCTCCTACTCCATACAACTCGTTCGTTCACCAAATCATAATTATAATAGTGGTGAGCGATTTCTGTCAGTTTCCTAAGTAAACATCATTAGTATCCTCCCCTCGATGTCTCGTTTTCGTCCCACGCCAGGGTTCTATTTTCGCTCTATCATCATCCCCTCCGATGCACCTATATCGCTTGCGCGGTGTCCCCTTCTACGAGCATTCCGTGTTGATTTAGGTTCGTGTAATTACTAGGGTGTGATTTGGTTTTCAATGCTGCAGCTGTAATTGCTTTCCCAATAGAGGTGATTTGGCGGAAATGCAGTTGATTATTCGAGTCTAAAATCATTGGATTTGTTTGTTTGTTTAGAGTTGACCCTCGTTTGTTACAAACGCTCAAATAGTTCGTAAAATCGCAAAAACATTTTAAAATATATGTTTGATTCACTTTTTTATCGTTCACGCTTTTCCAAATTAAAATGTTGTCGTTTTTTATATAGATTTATGCATAATATTGCAAAATAAAATTACACGTTTACCTTTTACATATTCCATTTATACTAAGTGAAAAAATATCAACAAGTAATAATTGTTTACTCATATAACAATTAAAATATCACTTTTAATACTTATAAAAATTAATTACCATTTTTCACACTATCAAAATTTTTTACAATATTAAAAAAATCAATAAGCTTTACAGCTTTGTCTGACGTTAATTTATTTGGGTGAAGTGTAAAAATGAATTGTAAAAAAAATGTGTCATATAAAGATTTTGTTTTTAAATGGTTAACTAAAATTATTATTATGTCAATACTGGATAAGTTCGGGACCAGCTTATAGTTCGTATAATCCTATAAACGAGCTTAGGCTGCAGTAGAGTATAATATCTCTATGAAAGAAATAGATTAAGGCCTTTTTTATAACATATTTCTCAAATATAAAGCAAATTAAGAGGGGGGATCTTAACGTGCTTTAGTTTTAAAAATGATATGGGGGGAAGATACTACTACAAAATTTTTTTATTTTGAACCTAGGTTTCATGCTTACCAAAGTTTTTTATATTCATCTGGTATGAGCTGAATTAAATGTATTAATGTATTCCTAACTTTATCGCTCCGTTTTACAGGAAGCGAATTCCAAATACGAACCGATCGTGACTTACCATCCAGTTTAAGTTTTACGAGCATTTGATCAAAATCGATCAAGTGAAACTACTAGATGAGAACAGTTTCGAGAATACAAGACTCCCACCAGGAAATATATTTTTTCATTAATTTGTAAAATTTTTATATGCATAAAATAAAAGGCTTTACAAAGTTAGTAGACAACTAAATTCGTCCCTAAGGATTGGAAGAATATGTAGGTGAGATAACTGTAAAAATAATAACTGAGGACAATAAATATGTTTGAAGTTTTATTACTTACTCATGGATTTTCGCATGATAAGTCATTCTTTGAAAGTCAAAAGATATTCAAAGGAATCTAATAATAACTTTTAATGTACAAAATTTGTTCATTAAAATATTTGAAGAATATGTAGGTGAGATAACTGTAAAAATAATAACTGAGGACAATAAATATGTTTGAAGTTTTATTACTTACTCATGGATTTTCGCATGATAAGTCATTCTTTGAAAGTCAAAAGATATTCAAAGGAATCTAATAATAACTTTTAATGTACAAAATTTGTTCATTAAAATATTTGAAGAATATGTAGGTGAGATAACTGTAAAAATAATAACTGAGGACAATAAATATGTTTGAAGTTTTATTACTTACTCATGGATTTTCGCATGATAAGTCATTCTTTGAAAGTCAAAAGATATTCAAAGGAATCTAATAATAACTTTTAATGTACAAAATTTGTTCATTAAAATATTTGAAGAATATGTAGGTGAGATAACTGTAAAAATAATAACTGAGGACAATAAATATGTTTGAAGTTTTATTACTTACTCATGGATTTTCGCATGATAAGTCATTCTTTGAAAGTCAAAAGATATTCAAAGGAATCTAATAATAACTTTTAATGTACAAAATTTGTTCATTAAAATATTTGAAGAATATGTAGGTGAGATAACTGTAAAAATAATAACTGAGGACAATAAATATGTTTGAAGTTGTATTACTTACTCATGGATTTTCGCATGATAAGTCATTCTTTGAAAGTCAAAAGATATTCAAAGGAATCTAATAATAACTTTTAATGTACAAAATTTGTTCATTAAAATATTTGAAGAATATGTAGGTGAGATAACTGTAAAAATAATAACTGAGGACAATAAATATGTTTGAAGTTTTATTACTTACTCATGGATTTTCGCATGATAAGTCATTCTTTGAAAGTCAAAAGATATTCAAAGGAATCTAATAATAACTTTTAATGTACAAAATTTGTTCATTAAAATATTTGAAGAATATGTAGGTGAGATAACTGTAAAAATAATAACTGAGGACAATAAATATGTTTGAAGTTTTATTACTTACTCATGGATTTTCGCATGATAAGTCATTCTTTGAAAGTCAAAAGATATTCAAAGGAATCTAATAATAACTTTTAATGTACAAAATTTGTTCATTAAAATATTTGAAGAATATGTAGGTGAGATAACTGTAAAAATAATAACTGAGGACAATAAATATGTTTGAAGTTTTATTACTTACTCATGGATTTTCGCATGATAAGTCATTCTTTGAAAGTCAAAAGATATTCAAAGGAATCTAATAATAACTTTTAATGTACAAAATTTGTTCATTAAAATATTTGAAGAATATGTAGGTGAGATAACTGTAAAAATAATAACTGAGGACAATAAATATGTTTGAAGTTTTATTACTTACTCATGGATTTTCGCATGATAAGTCATTCTTTGAAAGTCAAAAGATATTCAAAGGAATCTAATAATAACTTTTAATGTACAAAATTTGTTCATTAAAATATTTGAAGTAATTTTATGCTTTTATCAAAATAAAATAACAAAAATTTCGATCATTAAAAATAAAAAATTAAGGTAATATACGAAAAGCAACAAAAATTCTTTGAATGATAAATTATTGCAGTGTTAAAAAGTTATAAAAGTTATCTATAATCTTATAAAACTTTATTACCTAATTAGTTACAACTGTATTAAATCGTGGAGATACTCTTCATTACTAATCAATTACCTATAACTAAAAATTTTAAATAATTCAATAAAAATAAAACAGACGGAAACTTAAATGGATTAGTATCAAGTTATTGTGCCACTGAATATAACATTAAACAGCTTTTCACCATTTATAACAGTTTTAAATAGAAACATC
This sequence comes from Tetragnatha montana, assembly GCA_963680715.1. Lineage (NCBI taxonomy): Eukaryota > Metazoa > Arthropoda > Arachnida > Araneae > Tetragnathidae > Tetragnatha > Tetragnatha montana. Next base: position 56,064,623 of record OY796676.1, on the reverse strand, counting down.
CCCCAATATATTTTCTAAATAAATTCACTTTGGAATGTTATGAGAATGAGGTAATATATATTTTTAAGAAAAATATCTCAAATTCCGACACCGAAACTGAAACTTGTATCGATTCCTCTTTTTGTAACGAATAAAGAACAATTTAAATTAGTGCTCCCCACCTACGAAGTAAATTTCTAAGAAAATAAATAAAATGAATCACTTGAATGCCAACAGTTCTAAAAATGAACACTTTTCTTTTTTTATTGAATCGACAAAAATATTTCCCATTCTTTGTAGATATCCTTTTTTATGAAAACTTTGAAGGGAACGGGAGTAAAGAAAGAAAGCAATCACTTTTAAAGTAATTTTCATTGCGACAAATGTGGAAAGAATGTTGTCCAGACTTGAGCTGGGCGATCTCGATCTCAGCGAGACCCTGATTTAAAAAGAATTACGAAGACGTTGACTATGTACACATGTTTTATTTACAAGAACAACACTAGAATAATCTGTACAACACCTGTATTTATAGCTTTTTACAATATGGCTGTTGCCACACAACTTGGTAGAAATTAATTAATGTAACAGAATAATACTAATAACAATTCAGATGCTTTGGGCTCGAACAAATGTGATTCATGTTTCTTTTGCCAGGTTGACTCGAAATTTCCAGTCTAATTTTGCGGGGCTCAATTTTTACAAATTGAGAAAACTAGTCTTGTTTTCTTAAAGCAAAATCATTTCTTTAGAAGTTCTAATGCATAGAAATTGGAAGAAATATGTGTGATTTGACATTAAAGATAAGTTTCAAAAAACTGCGGTGCTTTTTAAAGAAGTTTTATTATTAATTGTTTATTTCGTGTTACACCAATAAGAAATAAATCTAAGGTATTTAAAAAGAAGACTTAAGGAAAGTAAAGTGAGTAAAAGCGATGAAAAAATATGAAACGTGGCTACTTAACTCTATTTATAGTTCCAATATCCTTCAAAACACTAATCTTATTTAGTTATTCAGTAAATCTTAATCTTCTTCAAAAATTAAAACACTGTGGTGTTATTTTTACTCTAAAAAATTAACAAGGAAAATCAATAGGGAATTAAATAAAAATCAAAATTCAAATAAACGGGTATTATTTTGCTACCTAAAAGGCTTTTGAATAACTGTTCAATCAAAAAAAAAATCAATTATAGTGTTACTATTTTAATTAGATCTAATTGAGAAATACAGTTAAGTAAGAATGTGTTTGTAATTATACATAATTAGAGAGTTAACGTGTAAGGGATTAGCTAGTAAGATTATAAAGACTGGAACAAACTAATTGAGAACATCCCATAAAATTACCCAATTTCCTTTTACAAAATAGATCCTTTTCTTATAGATTTTCTTTCGAATTCATTAAATAAATTCAGCTTCAAGAGTTTCATTATAGTATTAAATAGCACTTCGTTCGTATAATTCCAAAACCTGTTGTAATCGAAATGCTGAAAAATCAAATGAAATAATTTTCCAAAATTACGCTTACTTTTACGAATCAAAAAGAAAGAAAATAATCAACTATCATTTAAATTGCCATTTACACTTCCAAACTATATCTAGTAGTTTTTAATTCGACTCTCAGCTGCTTATTACCTCCCACGACTTTTTTTATTGTATCTCAAGACGTGCTGCCAAAGAAGAAGAACAAATGATTACTTTCTCAATAATCGCTTCAGTAGGAGAGAAATAACTCAATTCCACACTAAGATGATCGCTTCGCACGAAGAAATTAAACGCAATTATATATTTTCCCGTTCGATTTTTCGATTTTAAGTCAATACTTCTTTTCCCAAAGGAATTCTTTTGTTCATAAAAGTCAAACAAGAATGTTTTTTGAAAGAAGTTTAAGATAGAAATTAAAAGTCTTAAAAGCAACACATATTCATCAGCCTCGAACATAGTGCATGCATCTTTTGCAAAGTTTCTCACTAAGAATACATAATCACAATATTCCCATTCTCTGAAGGTATCACACACATAAAAACGAGCTACCATTCATGCAACGCCTACGGCCTTAATGTAAACATTAATCCGTTCTCCCACGCAAAATCAGTGTTATGGGAAGTAAGTTGGTAGTCATAATCGAAAAAAAGCTGACATAACTTTTTCAAAGAATTCTTTTTAAGCTTAATTTTTTTAATGTTTGAGTTAGCCATAGTTGTTTTTAGCTTGAGTTGTTTTGAAAATTTGATGTAGAATCCAAACATTTACCAATAATTCCCAAGATTTCGAAAAAACAACTTTTGAATTTGAAACGCATTAATAAATAAGGAAGTGAAAAAAGATTAAACTTATTTATTATTAAACTAGCTGAATTTCCCGGCCTTGCACGGGTTGAGTTAATAAATGTATGTTTTTTAAAGTTTTATTAACCTTTTAAACGCCGCAATTCAAATTTCAAATTTAAGGTTCTGATTTTTGGCTTAAATGGCTTGTTTCATCATTACTAAAACCAATCATGACATTTTTTGGCAGAAAAAAAATCCTAAGTAGGATTTTGAGGATGTTCCCATTTGGGAACATCGGCGTTTGGAGTGAAGTATTTAGGGGGATTTCCAAAAGGCATAAATTTAAAATTAATTCAAATAAAACTACTAAAATAGGTTTCTACTCAATAATTTTGAACATTTTTATGATATTAGACTGTTCCTTCATATTTAATTCCCAAAGTTGGACGATTGGGTAAAATGTTATAGATTTTCATAAGAAAAATTTTACATATTTATTTCATGCGTGACACTTTTCCGTACCTTTTTACTGCATAATGGGTAATTTTTCGGTATAAAAAATACGAAAGAATGTTCCCATGCTAAACGGTTATCTGTCTGCGTGAAAAACTAGTTTTAATTACTGTTCCGGATATCTAGCATAAAATCCATCAATTGCATTCAAATTTAATTAGTTTTCAAAAGTGAGTCCATTGATTTGTTAAAGCTGCTTTTCTCATGGAAGATTCCAAACTAAACAACATATCTATTACATCCAACTTACGTTAGAAGAGTGTTTTTAGATGTACACACTTTTCATTATTTTCAAAATTCTTCAAATTTATACCTAAAATTTTTATGTAAAAAAGAGCACTTGAACAAAATAAGTACCCCAGTCCTCAGAAGTACTCCAAATATGCCTTTGCATCACCTCTAATAATAATTACTGAAGATTAATCGGTCAGGGAGTTAGACAAATATACAAAAGTAGGAATCTGCTAAAAAAATTAGGCATTTATTCCTCCATAAAACAGGTGAAAAAAAATTAAAATTATAGATTTAGAAATTTAAAACATCATGATTAACCTGTTTAGATCCTTTGAGACAGAAAAGGTTCAAAAAATTAAAGAAAATAAGAAATAGCTCGAATTTTTACTTGTTATAAAAATCCTCTCAAAAACTATACCCCAAACGCCGATGTTCCCATTTGGGAACATATACGTTGAATTGGTAATTACTCTCCAAAATTGGAATATGGAGCTATTCTGCCAAGCCAATTGAAAAGATGTGTACTTAAGCTACCTAAACACAACATAATTATTTAAAAATAAATTTATTTAAATTTATCATAAATTGAAACTTGTGCAACTTTTGGAAGAGCCAAAAATCTGTTATTTTGATCTAAATTCCTCAAAAGGAATTAAATTGCACGTGAAAAACTTTTGCATGTAAAATAACTTCATATCTTTGAGTTTCTTACTACCAAGTATCAAATTCCTGCATAAAAAATTAAGTGGTGAAAAAATTCCCTAAAGTGATGTTCCCATTTGGGAACATCGGCAGGTAAAAGGTTAAGAAGGATGTCTTTTCATTTCTAGATTAGCTGTCACTTATCATTCCATCATCCCCGTAGTTTTTTCATTATTAAAATTAGAAAGACTAAGAAAAGTTAAAATATAAAGTAGAATGTAGTTCAGTTATTCGATGTATTAAAATCACTTGGATGTTGGATTATGGCTTACACCACGGCTTACTAGATACTTATACAGGCTAGCCGAGTTTTAAACAATGAAAACCATTTGACAACTTTTCCCGCTTGGAGCGCTACAAGACCTACCTATATCACCCACCGCTTTCAACACTGTGGATATGCTTTGCCAGTTTGTCCGCTAATGCCATCTGGATTTGCAATGATATCCGTACTCGGCTAGCCTGTATAAGTATCTAGTAAGCCGTGCTTACACATAATTAATTCATTTTACCTTATTCACGGAGTCCCAAGATAAGAGCAGCATTTATTTACCTCATAGAGTGCTTCCTCAAAAATCAGAAACTTTTTTATGATCTAAGGAAGCGACTACAACTGTTTTATCGGATAAAACCTAACCCTTTCACTACATCTAGACAAGACAACAGTTTTATGAATTAATTCAACATTTTTTAGAAGTTAAGAAATTAAAGGGGTCACTTATATTTTGAGATTGAGACACCGACTTTGAAGTGTGTATTATATTCCAACTGACGTAAAAATTGTAAATCGAGACCAAAATCCCAATATTTTCAACTGAGCAAATCAAATCTACATTTATCTAAGAAAACAGATTGGAATGTCATACGTAGATTTTCCTCTAATTTAGACTGCAATTTTTTTTTTCACTGGATGGATGCTTTCGATGATGCTCTATTACTTTTAAATGAAACAAAATACCAATCTATAGAAAATTACTATGACTTTAATTTAGAAATTTAGATTACAATCTCTCGCAATCTAATACAGCAATTCTACATCCAAATCAAAAACCAATCTGCCAAAATCTCACATTCAAATCTAAAACTAAAACATTTTCATTTCACATACATTTAAGAACCTATCACCGTTGCCAATTGATTTAAGGAAATTCTCATCACTGGCACTAATTCAGATAGCGATTCTCCAGCTCCATTTTCCACATCATATATTAACTTCTCAAAAAAAAAAAAGAATTAATCAAAATTCTAACTAAAGTATCTGAAACAAAACAAAAAATCGTAACTCAGCAAGCGACGTGTTATAAAATAGGAAGAGCGTCGTCCACGAAAGCTTTGAACCACCCCTCTATAAACCAACCCAAAACGCTAACCGAAAAGCCAGGTATTCCTCCAATTTCCAAGATCCTTTAAAGAAAAGGTGCTTTTCCATTCCTTTCTGCATGAATAAGCAATAGCGCAGGTAGAATTTCCAAAAATATATTCTTCAGATGACTCATCTCGCCGATATCCCCTTCTATATCTTGTATCTCCAGGAGAGATATATTGTTTTACTTAGAGCCAAAAAGAGGCAACCCTCCGTATTGTGTTTTAGACAATAAACAGTAAAATCCTCTCTTCCGAGGGTGTTTGCGCAGGAGATTTTTCGCCGCTTTCCGGGGTTATTCATTTTTTAGGTGGGGTAGATGAAATTTTCTATTCAGTTCGCCCGAAAAGGGCAAACTTGTGCATCCAATGTGGTGGAAAGATATTCAAATTCTATTCCAAAGAGAATAGTTACGTATCGATGGTTTTCAACAAGAACGTCGAATATCGTCCCTTTTTTTTTCTACTCGAGATCCTCGACAAATTTAGCGTTGCACTGTTAAAGGTCATTTATACTAGACAGCAACTTAAGTTGAGCCTACGACGTCACTAACAAACAAAGTAGTTCCCGTAGCGGTGTCTGAATACTATGAGTGAAATAACGAATTTTGTTAAACCCATATAGTGCTTTTCATTCACGATTTGCGTACCGAAACTCCTCCTAACAACCCAACAGGCTTTGTATTTACAGATTTCTCCTTCCGCATTTGTGACGTTCTGGGTTCAAGAACAGTTGCTGTCGAGTATATAGAGGTTTTACTAAACTACAGGTTACCTCAACTAAAACTACACACAGTAAAAAAAATACATGCACTTTCCTTAAAAAGAACTGTGCAGCTGGGTTTTCTATTTTTTTTTCAAGTATAATGTTCTTTGATGAAATTAAAAACTTCACGGTAAACATTTTAAAACTTTCCTCAGAAATACCTGGAACTGGTATTTGTCAGGAACGTTTTTGAATTTTTACCTTTCCTTGAAATATTTTTTAAAACAGAAAAATTTTAAAAATTATTATAGTAAAAAAAAAACAGTTTGCATAGAAATCTTGATGATTCAAAGAAATATATTTTTAAGTATTTATACGTTTGTGTTATTTTTACACAAAGTAGAACATTGAATTTAGTTGGAAACTTTAACTTCTGCAAAAAAAAGTGTGCTCATTTTAAAACAAAAGATAAGTGAAGTTCCAAATCCGAAAACCTGATGCTTCAAGAACATTTATTAAGTTATTTATTTTTAATAACTCGTTGTGGTTAATGTTCCGTAATCGGGAACCATCGCCAAGGAAAGTCGCCAAACTTGGCGTTATTAAAAAATTATTAAAAATTATTAAAAAATATTATTAAATATATATTTATTATTAAAAATATATTATTAAAAAAATTATTAAAAAGAGTTATTAGAAAATATCGCCAAGTTGGCGATGGTTCCCGATTACGGAATCTTAGCCCTCGTTGTCACATAATGCGAAGGAAGTCGCCTTATGTGACAACGGGTTATTCCATATTATTTGGTTGTCCTGTTTTTTTTAGTGTGTAGTTCAGAGTGTAATTGTTTTCATAATTTCAAATGCAATGAAGATGTCTATGCATTTGAAGCTCATATTGGAAAAGTTAGCTATTTTCTTCAAATTTTTTTTAACCATTCAGAAATTATTTAGAAAAGAGTTTTTTAAATGGTGGGTTGGAATGCGATTTCACAATTTAAAATTTTAGATTCAAATTATTAACTAAAAATAAAGATATTTGTTCCATTGATAATATTAACATTTACTAAAAGTATTTTCACCCAGGAATTGAGCTTAATATAGAGTTACTATATTGCAATAGTATGAACTTATGTTAAAATGATTTGATCTTACACCTTACAAGTCATTTATTACATTTAAATGAAAATACATGCATATAGATAATTAAAATGAACTACCAATAAATTAAATTTATTTTATGTAACAATGATTTTTACGAAAACAGACCCACCATGAAATTGCAATAACATAACAATTTATTATAACATTTGTATATGATGTGTGTATAGTTAGTCCATCAAACCTTCTAGAGTTTAGTCTAGGACTCTTGAAATAGACTACTTTGTAAAAGTTTCGCAAGAGCACCATGCTGGTTTAAAGAGTGAAAGACTGTCACTTCGCACATGGTTTCGTGATTAGAACAAACACTGCTTTAGAGAAAGAGTTGCTCTCTTTAAACTGAAAGTAACAGTTTTTATTCATGTCCTTTTAAAGCGAATTCATCTGCTAGGGATTTCTTGCATGCACATTTCCCTGAACACTTTATGTTTTTTTAAAACTTGGAACTCGTAAACCTTAAGAGAAATTTCACCATGCTTCTGTGTTACCAGAATAATAAAAGGGTTAGCTTTTAAAGTTGGGATTTCGTGTTAGAGAAGTGTATAACATATCTTTAGATCCGGAGAGAAAGTTCCTAAAATGTATTAGAATGAATTTTTTTATTAAAAATTGCGAGATTATTAATATAGTATTTAGTACTTTGAAAAACAGCTATCTCTAGAAATGTTTTTGTTTCAAATAAAGTAACTTTACAACTTAACAAGAACTTTTTTACTTTTATATTCAGATCATTATAAATCGCAAAGTAGTATTATATAATAATACAAACTTTCAGATGTAGTACTAAGGTTTCATGCCATAAAAATCTTCAGGGGTGAAACCAAGAGTATTAGTAAAAACGATCCATTCAGAGGACTAACACAGGTAGCATTTTCAAGAATAGAATTAAAATCAGAAGAAGAAAAGTTATGAAAACTGCATTACTTAAAAAGTGATGACCGTTTTTCTACGGTTGCTATTACCATCCGGAAGCCTATTTACACCTGTAGAACAGGTGTTTCCTTTATAGTAGGCATTATGCAGAGAAACAAACTACGATCGATAAAACTACAATCAATAGATCAAACAAAAACAATCGATCCCACAAGAACAACCATTTCACCGAACATTATTATGTAATTTTTTGTGTTAATATGTAGCGAAATGTATCACTCCAAAATAAACACAAAAATGTTAGTGGGCTGTCCATAAATTGTTTCACTGTAGGAAGGAGAGGGAAGTTAAAAAATTTGTGACATCACACACTCAAAATCAATAAAAAACCAAACAAACTATTTTTTCCGAAAATATTATATTAAAAAAATAGTGGTGTAAAAAAAATTAAAAGGGGGAGTACATTTGAATAAAAATGTAGGGTTCCAGGTTCTTTCCAACTTTTTGCTTGACAAATTTAATAGTTAATTAATAAGTAATATTATAATAAATCTATATTTATGTATTATATAAAATGTATATTTATGTATGATATGTATATTTATGTATTTTTGTTGTAGTTTCATTTCTAATTTAGTGTATAAATTGTGTTTTATTGTATTTACTATTGTTTCTTTTCTTTTGGTTTTTGCATGTATGCATTTAATACGCGTAATGTTTTCGCTTGGAAGGGCCCTTGGCCCCTTAGTGGACAATATGCATATATAATATATATAGCCTATTTATACATAAATTTATTATTATTTATACATTAGAAAATAAAGAAAAAAAAATTGTTTTTCTTTATTTTCTTTTGTGTGTTGTTGTTGTTAATAAATTCTTTCTTCTTCTTTCAAAAAAAACTGTGATTGGTAAGCTGTTGGAATGGATTGTACAAAAACCTCCAATAAGATAATTTTGTTACGAATATTAAATAGAAAGTCCAATTTAAACCAATTCTCAACCAACCAACAACTCAATTAAAAACTGAGTAAACTAGATACACAAACTAGAAAACATACCAGTCCCATGCATATGATTCATACGAGAGATAATAGAGCGTATCTCAGTTTCCACATTTTTTTTTTACGTATGCGTACAATCAATTATGTATGATAAAAACGTTTAAAAAAAAGCAAAATCTTAAAACCGCATAAACATCCTCAGTCTAAGTAGTCGATGCATATGAAATATTGCTACCATTAAGGTCGGTTGTGCTTTTTTATGCTTACAAAAAAGCAAATAAATTTAAGCTTCTCTCCCAATTTAGATCATGAAACTTAAACTGTGTATTGCTTGTGTTCATTTAGCTTCGAAGAAATAATTTTCAAAAGTGGCTGATTTATTGAACTCCTTATAATCCTTTTATTCAGTTTTCTGCTTAATTAGTCAAGATTTATCGCATAAAAACTACGCAAGACATTTTAAAAAGTATTAAATCGAAGCGGTTATTCTGTTAAGCATGTGAACTTATCACAATTGATTACATTCATTTAACTCTTATCTAGAAAATAGTATCTATTATGTTAGAAACTTTCAATAAAAGAAAATCTTCCTATATACTCCGAAACTTTAATCGTTTATCGATAAATGGAAACATCTCTTTTCACAAATATCTATCCTTATGAGATAAGCAAGGAGTTAAGACTTTTTTTCTAAAACACGTGTAGAAAAATGAGATTTATGATGAAAGCATAAGATTTTCAATCAGATACCGAGCTCAAGGAATGTTTTTCAAGATTAAAGTAAATAACCAGTAACTTTTTATAAAGAAACATACGATAAAAACAAAATGTAATCGGAAAAAAACTTCGAGGCATATAAATGGCAATAAACTTTAATTTATATCGTTATATCGTTTTACCGTGATTTCAGCCTGTGTATAAAAATCTAACAACTATTTACATGGAATTTCACAAAATATTAAGTCTTAAATAATTTTTATTATCCTTAAATTTAAATGGTTACATAGGAAGGCTTAAGAATGTGTTTAAATGGGAAGAGTGGCTCAGGCTAATGACCAAAAATTATGTTGATGCAGAAATTTCCTTGCAACTTTTCAAACTGTAGGAATTTAAAGAATTTTATGGGAACAAGTCACTGATTAATCACGGCATGCGAAAATCAAAGTAGCGTCACTGATTATAATCACGACATGCGAAAATCAAAGTACAGTAGAACTCCAAATATCCGAATCAATTGGGACCGGACTCCATACGTATGATTAAAAATTCGGATAATTGGATTTTTTCCGAAAAAGGTCTATTTTAATAATTACTGCATGTATGTTGAAAATGGGAGAAAAAACTATTTTTAAAGAAAGAGAGATTTTAATTAATTAAATGAAAAGGCAACATTCGGATAATTAGAGTTCTACTATAGCTTTCCCTTCCTGGAGCTACTCCTATATCCGGTCTTAAGATATTTTCTATGCGTGGCTAATAAAATATTGATTATTTTTAGTTATTTATTTCATAAGTTATGAAAATATTTTCAATCATTTTACTAACTTTCAAAAAAGCGAATTTCTCGTTATTTCAAGGATTAACTACTAATCCTTTATTTATTATTTATGATGCTAATCATTAGCATATGAATGAATGCTTTAATTTTAGTATTTTTTGACGAAAATTTTTCTTTAAATCTTTTTCAAAGATTCTAATAAATAAAAGATGCTTAATGCAAGCAAATTTTAAAATGATAAAAATATAAATTAATGCTTTAACTTGCTTGAGTTTAAACGTAAATATAAATAAGTAATGGATTTTTACGAAGTTTCAGCTGGAAAAAATTATCAAAACACATTCAAATTGAAAAATTAAAATACATTTTCGCTAAGTTAACAGCTTTACCATGAAAAATAAACGGATTAAGACAAATTCAAATGGGAAATTTAGAATAAATCTTTTAGACAATAATAAAGTAAGACCATAAATATTAGTTTTAAAGAAATCTATCACTCAATTCGAGGGATTGCACTATTTACTGTAATACTCTACAATAGGTGGTAGGTTTTTTTTCCATTTTACCACTCCCGTATGTATACTGGAAACGCACCCCACACACTTTTTTGACCCCACATTAACAACACTTTAGTTGTGTTATTAGCTAGAACACTTTATCTCGTTATTGTGTTTGACAGTGTTCTGAATATGTTTAAAAAGTGTTAGAAATGGGTTTTACCCACAAATGCGTTCTAAAAGTAGTGTTGTAAAACGTATTTAGAATCTGAAAGTGTTCTTAAATTTGGATTGAAAAATACTATAGGATCACATTTTCTGTCACACTTCTAAATCGCAATGGATTCATGACGTAATCGCAGTACCATTAAAACTTTTTGATTAGGAGTGTTTATTATCTAGTTAACTTAGCGCTTCGAACGTGTTTCACGCATTTGAAGTGTAGAGTAAAGCTAGACAATAATATTTAAAAATCTTAAGGAATCATCTTTTTTTCCTTTTATTTCGTTTTTGGCTTAATTGCCTTCTGACGATTCAATTTCAAGACTGCCTACTTCTCATTGAGTAAGACATAGAGAATACTTTTAAGTTTTAGAAAGGCATTGAACTAAGAGTTTCATTATCGAGGCAAATCCATCCATGGGTATTACTATAAGTACCGAAATTTAAATAATATAAACGTCTCTCTTGAGTCTCGTTACCGATTTCCTTTAATAGCACTTACTAATTCTATTTAAATCCCTTTGTTCACCAACTCTATTTCTAGTTTTAATCGATGCATTAAAACTGGCTCTTGGATGAGTTAATTAAAATAATTAATTTTCAATAGTTTTCCAAAAAAAAAAATTCTATCAAAAAGTTCCTTTGATGATTGTCCATTGAACTCTAGGTTGAGTGTCTAGACATTCACTAATAGTACCTTTATTTGTTTTTCTCAAAAATTATTTAAATTATTAAGATCGAATTGATTTTTTTCTTGAAAATATTTTTACAACTTTTGTTGCCAGTGTAGTAGGTATATTGATTTTTTAAAGAAGTTAACATAAAATTACACATAAAAGGGGAATAATTATTTTTCCTCAATATCATAAAAGTCTTTCTTTTACGTTTTTTAATTCCAAAATAATTTTTCTTAATTATTCATTTGTAGATTCATAATGAAAAAAAAACAGCATTTTTCTGAAAACATTATTTAAATTGAGATCGAATTGATTTTTTCTTGAAAATATTTTTTACAACTTTTGTCGCTAGTGTAGTATATTGATTTTTTTAAAAAAGTAAACTTGAAGGTAAGGGGTATAATAATTATTTTTCCTCAATATCATAAATGTCTTTCTTTTACGTTTTTTAATTCCAAAATAATTTTTCTTAATTATTCATTTGTAGATGCATAATGAAAAAAACATCATAGTCAATATTCAAATTCATTGTTTTGTTAAAAAAAATTAAATTAATTTCAAATTCTAAGACTATAATTTGTCTTAGGTTTTTAATATTTATATTCCTAAATAAAACTGGGTACCATGAACAAAAAGGTTATCAGCTAATTTCTTAGTTGAATATTAATAGAACTGTTATTTCCATGTAAATTCAAAATATGTACAACACATAATATGTGTTTATCTTTAGGTAAGTAAGATATTTAAAAGCGTTATAGAATATGTTATTTACATATCGTAAAGATAAGGAAATATAAGAAATTTTAAAAAAATTCAATGATTACTGAAAGCGTAGAAAGCCATTATAAAAAGTTATTCACGTTTATTATTCTCTAACGCGAAGCTTCGACGAATTAGTCTTAAGACTTTTTTTTTACCGCTGAACGCGAAAATTTTAAAACAAAAGTGCAAAAGTGATTCTTTTCCCTAAGGCATCTTTTTTTCTTCTTCTTTTTGTTTGTTTAACATAACGTGATAGCTGATATTGTTAAAATTGACTAAAAAATTGCTTGATTACGTAAAAATATGTAAATAAACCGTAATAGTTAAAAAAAACCATCAATCAATTCAAAATCACCTAAGGCAATCCATTTGAAATCACCTCCCAACCCCTGGTCAACCATAAAATATCCTTCTTCATATGTTTTATATTTACGAAATCACTTAGAAATCGAATTAATTACATTAAATTAAATGTATTATTCTCTCCATTTCTACTAAAATTCAGACCAAACACAGCTCTCCTCAATAAACTGGAGCTTGCGTTCCGTCGTTATGACAGTTTAGAGGTGGAGCGACAAGAGCACTAATTGATCCCTCATCGCCCTACTCTCTCTCTCTCTCTCTCTCTCTCTCGCTGTCATTTCCACGACACCTGAGCGACCTTCTCAACACCTTCCCGCCTCCCCTGGATATTATCCGAAATGGAACAGTTTTGACTGTTATGTTCATCTCAACCTGTGTACCACAGGAAATTTTTTTGGTAGTTCGCGAAATAATGTATTTTTTGTATAGTAATACAGAATTCTTCAGAAACTTATATAATGTACTACATGGTATATAACATACATAAATTTATAAAATGTAAAGAATATGTGAGAGAAGTGAAAAAGGAATTCAATTGTTGCTTTTCAGAATTTCAAGTCTTAACCTACACATTATTGAAAAAAAGACATGCAATATAAGTTTCCATTTAAAACCTCTTGTATCTTTAAATATGCTTCTTAAATGATTAAATTTAAAATTGATAAATAATAAAATTAATTTTTTGAAGTGCAGTGCAGGTCAATAAAAGTAAGAAATTGTTTCAAGCTGAAATGTGTAACACGTTTAATTTACACATTTGGATCGAAATCACCCATTAACTTCAAGAATATTTTTAACTGATTTTGTCGTAATTTTTTTAAGTTTCTAAAGAATAACTTTTTTTTTCGTTCTAATTCCAAATTTCAGGGCCCAAGTCGACATCAGAAGAAATTGAAATATCGAGTTGAAATTGTTTTTGTGCGTTTTATTAAAGTCGTTAGGCTCCAAAAATCCCCACTAACCGCCAGTTGATTTAAAAAAAACGTTTTCCACTTGTTTTTACAACAAGGTTTATAAAACCTTATATTGTGCTATCTTCTTCCCTTATTAATAATCCCACCCCCACTTTCTTGATCAAAATACGAGCTTCATATGAAGGATGCCTCATCTTTTCATCACCATCTTTCCTCATTCCTTTAAGCCGCAACCTCGCCACTGAGGATTCCCCGTTTTGATTGGAAGAGGTGAGATACACCCGAGTGAGCCCCTTTGACACGAGAGTCGAGTAACGACCTCCTTCGTAACGAGGAGGTAGGAGATTTAATCCATAGGACGCGCTAACAAACCATAATGGGGGGCCTGATCAGAGTCGCAAAGTGTCATTACACACTGCCTGCTTTGAAACTCACGTCTTTTGATATTGGTTTTTGATATTGGATGTGATTGCGCTTGTAGTAAGCAGGGTTTGATTAAAAACTTCTTTCTGATTAGAGAAAATGCAATTTTAAGGGCTCATAGAATATTAAAATTCTCGAAAAAAAAATTTCCTTTAAAATAAATATGTATATATGTTATGGGCAAAGTGATTAATCGGGCATTATTAATTGCCCGAAATGCGGTAATGGCGGGCAAAGTGATAAATTTCATTCATAAATTTCACTGAATTTATCACATTGCCCGTAACATATACTTAACTGAGGCGCTTATTGCAACAACGAGCCCAATGTTAGGATGTTGGGAGAGTAAAGCATCTCAATTCAACATTGAAATGAGCTTTTCAGTGAACTACAAAAAAGTAATTGGAACATTAAATCTATTATCCGGTAGCTACAGTCAAAATTGTCTTTATCAATTGATTAACTTATACAAACTAACTGCCTAATGTATCGAGTCTTTTATCTCTGAATGGTTATTTTTAGATGCTTTTAATGTTACTGGAACACAAAGTTGGTTAAAATTTTCTTTACGGATGAACAAGATAACAGCAAAATGTTTAAACTGAACTTGGAAGTCATTTTTTCTCTAAACGGCAATTTTCGGTGCGTTTAAGGTTACTAAAACCCAAATTGGAATGCATTCATTAAAATATCTCAGCATAGTAAATTCCAACTTCAAAATCATTATTGTGACAAATTATTTTTCACATTTCTTACTGAATTTCAACTTATATAATTCAGCATGATTAAGTGAAAACTAAGTTTAAAAATAATTTAAAACTATTTTAAAATCTTTCGTAACAGTTTTATTGCTACGAGTCAGTGATTAACTATTGTAGCATTTAATATGTGCTCAAAATAGTAAGGAAGGCCCAAATGATAATTTTATTCAACTTACACCATTTTTTTTCCCATTTGATCAGAAGAAAATATTTCCACTTAAACGAATCTGGTTGCTTCTTCTGGCTATGCGAACATCAGTTCCTGATGCATGGATTCCAGGCAGTCATTCCCGCAAACTATCTTAAAATTTAAAATTCTTCTTATCCATGTCTCATGAATCAACCCAGACATCCCAGACAGTAAATTCCAAAAAAAAAAAAAAAAAAAAAAAAATACATAACTTCAAAAGTAAAAAAAAAAAGATAAGGTATGGAAGAATAAAATGTCGGAATGCCTCTAGGAAAATATACGAGTCAATAAAGAACAAAAGCTTCTAAAATAGTGTTCCCCTGAAGACGTTTTCCTGAACATAAACTGCTAAAAATGTCCACAAACTTTGTGTGTTCTGTAAAAAGTCACAGGCGGCATTTCATCTCAGAAGTACCCCAACAGTCAGCAATCTCGAAACTATGTTTACAGTGGTCAGATCTGGGAGTTATAAGTAGATGGCTTTTAGCCAGATGGATGTACTTATAAATCATTTTTTTTTTCAATATTCTTGTGACTTAAATGGCCATCAACTTAATAAAAGAAGTGGGAAGGCCTAATGCATCATTTTATTTGTCTGTATTTTATTTTTAAAAATCAAAGATAGATACGAGGCACATTTTTTCTTGTAACTGCTCTTTCTTGTCCTAAATAAACCCTAATACTACTTTCCTTTCGAGAAAAATTTTTTTAATCTTAATTTTTTTTTAATTTTTTTAACAGAGAGAAAGAGAAAGCAATTTCCATTTATTGTGTTTCATCTGGTGCATAAAAGAAAATTATTTTTCTAAATCAGTGAATAAAGGGAAAATAGAGGATAAAGTATTGTGAATTAGTCCAAAAAATAAGTTTAAAGATAACTAAAGTAAAATCTTTGCAAAATTAATTCATAAAATCAGCTTTCAGTACTCAGGTCTCTTGTTTCGCATCAAAACTCTTCTTAAGGAAATATTCTTGATATTCCCTCTGTAATATATGTTCCCTCTTTGAAAATTACACCCTTACAATATCATTTTCATAAACCCACGCAACTAACCACTGGTTAGCTAACCCAGCTCTAGGCCATAGTTATTTTTTAAAATAAGGAATTCATAAAAATTGTACCAAGATTGCATTACTTTATTGTTTTCAATCCATTAGTACTACTAAATAAAAGCTGTGGTTTCTCCTCCTTCCATCAAATCTTATATTATTATTTCAGAAAACTCCATCCCAAATCATCAAAGCCCTCGAACAAAATAATGAATATATAACATGACGCTATTTTGCATTCACCGTCCCAACTAAGAGAAAAATAAATTATCCAATATCTCCTCTCTTTTTTGTCGCCGTTCAGTCCTTTCAACAACAACCAATACTACTTGATCCCGACTCAGCATGACTTTTCTTCCTCGACACGCGCTGCTTAAATGGTTCTAGAACAGCTGTCGCATGATCCGTTTTATTCCTGGTGCGAATCTGGCAACGGATTTTCTGTTTTTAACTAATCCGCATAAGTAGGGTAGGAAAATTCCTTTTTGGTTTGGTTGAATATTTTTGCATGGCTTATCGGTATTCTTGGGTTAGAAAATTGCCTCGTTTTGTAGGGTTGTTGAATTTAATATTTCCTATTTAAAACTTGCGAGTTTGTTAAAATATTTTGAGTTGTTGATTAGTTTTTGTTTTTAAGTTTACAGCACAAATGTGAAAAATAGAAAGACTAAGACGAATTAAATAAATAAAATTAGAAGATTTAATAAATTTAAATGGAAATGTAGGTTTTATTTACGTTAACTTACATTATTTTGCTCATCGACGTCCAAAACTGCTTCGTTGTTCATTTAGGATCACTTCGCTATCTCAGCGAGCGATGCTCGTTTACTTCATCTTATCAATTAACCACCAGCACACCCCGCTGGTCAATGAATTGGCTGCACCCCGCTGGCTTAATGAATGCTCCTTTAAAACCGAAACTACTTATATTTTTTAAAAATAATTTAATCCAAATTATTCCCCCCAAATAAAACTGTTGCTGAAATATTCCTTATAATTTCCCAATAATTTAATTAAAATTGTTTTCCCAAAATTATATTATCCAGCAAGTCTACTAATAACTATCGTAAACCAACTTAAAAAAAACATGCACATGAAATTTTTGACTTTGACATTAAATATCTTTAGAACTAATTATCTCATCAATTAGCTTTAGAAACGAAAATTATCCACATACGTTTTTCTACATATGTTTAAAATTTCATAGTATTCGAAACTCGTAATTTCATCGAATAGTTTTTGCGTAGTGACAGTTAAATATTGCCTAAGTAAAGATTTTCTGAAACAGCGGCGGCGGCACCGGTGGTGACCGTTACCTTTTTTTTTAATATAGAGAGAAAGCGTAAATGTTAAAAATAGAAAGACTGACCCAAATAAAATAAGTTAACAGTTTAATAAATGAAAATAGAACCACGCTGGACACAAACTGAAATGGAAATTACATTTTTTTTTATAATTTAGAAACACGGCAATTGTGAGAGAAAATTTCATTCTCTGAGCTCAAAGAGTCATATTTTCATTTCTGATATTTCCTCTTTTTTTTCCTTATGCTCTTTGTTTTGTCCTTTGGATCTTCCTAAAAACTGACAATTTAAATAGAACAATATTAATTCAAAGAATTAAATACTATTTAAAGAAACTCACAATACATACAACTGAAGGATGTATGGTAGTTTATTAGGCATTCGTTATTTTCCTTAATCAATTATGCTCTAGTCTGATAAAAAATTTAATGATACGCCCTTGCAAGTTTCAAAGTTTGGAATTAGCCTCAATATCATTGCTTCCAATTGTAGAAAACTATGTTCTAAATATATTTGAATACACATACTTTCTTACAGGAAAATCGCAACCAATAAAAATCCAAATGATCCGACAACTTTTTGCTTTTCTATTCGAACAATTACGTCCTCGAATTTTCGTTCTGTATCGTCATAACCACCAATCTTCACGTACGAAAAAAACAAGGTAATCTAAATACAAATCCAATAAATAATAACTTTCATCATTAGCAGAGAACATTGCTCTCTTTATTTTCGGGGTTCAACTTTCATCACAAAGGGACGAAACTTTTCCGAAAGCACGAAAACAAATTCATTGCCTTGTTTACCTTTTTCTTTCTGAAAAACAACACGCAATAGAAACTAAATGGTTCTCACTTTCTCCCTAACGACACGGTTCGTGAGATAACATTTCGCCCCAGAGAAAACAGATCTGAAAATCGTTTGAATACAGAGAGAGTCAGTCGAACTCTATTCTGCAATCTATCGAATTTCGATATAAACTGCATCAAAGGAAGATCGTTTTTTCGCTGTTCCTCTTTGTTTTTCGCGGAATTCGAACGTTACGAGCCTCCCTCGAGGTTCCCCGAGTTACACGTTTCACTTCACGCGTGGGAGAGGTTTTTTTTATTTGACATTTTTTAAGACTTTGTCTAGAGTTGGAGAAACAAACAGAAAGGGTGACCAAAGTCGAATAGTTTTTATTTCTTAGGGTTTTAGTCTAAAGGTGTTAAAGTGAACCTCTGACTGTAACACATTACGTGACAACCGTTTTTTCCAGTGGATATCGGCAGTTTTCCACCTTTTTAGGAAAGTTGTTAGGTGGAGCTGCGAAAACCATTAAAATGTTGCATTTAAAAGGTCTTCTGTTTTCGCATTGCATTCAGAAACAAATCTTGTGTTTTCCGGGGGTTTTATTTCAACACATTCGGGACTAGATCTCTCATTTTTTTTGGGGGGGGGAGTAGGAGGAAAGAGAGAGGGGTACTTTTTAGGTTCGGTTTGGATTTATTAGAGTTGTTTCTCAATTTTTCTGGTTCCATTTATTTTTATCAGAAATAAAAACATAAAAGAACAGTGATTCCCAAATGAGGTTAACCTTTCAAAATTTAACAGAGTCGCGACCGCAGATCTTCAACGTATGTAGTACGTATCATTTTGCAATTTATATAAGATTTAAAGATCTTTAAAGATGTATCTCCTTTTTCACCTTCGATCATTTAAAGTAAAGGTTTTGGAAAATGGTTATAAGTAGAGTAGCAGAAGAAGGACGTGATACTATAATATTTTACTTTTTAATGTAAACATTTCATCAGGGTTTTAAACGTGCAAACCCTTCTCCACTACGTTGCGAAGGTATGATCCTAATTAGGATTAGGATGTTCTTTAAAGAACATCTTGATCTATCAAGCAAAAAACAGGTTGTTTAGTTTACAATCTTTAAAATTTTAATAACGTACCCAGATAGCATGTAACCTTATGGCTCACCTTCTCATTTCATTGGTATTGGGTTGGCCCAAAACATGATTTGCTATACAACCCTCTTCAAATGTTATAGAAAGGTTGTACTGCCAACCCAGTTGAGTTGTTCCGAAAAAAGTTTGCCGTATAACGTTTTCCCAATGTTATGAATAAGGTGTTTCCTTCAATCATTGAAAGAGCAAGGGGTAGAAAGGTTTTGAAACGTTATTGAGACCATGCCATGTGACTGACGCACGCATGAATTTCCCAGCCAATCCACGATCAGCACGCCAGGATGATGTCCAAAACAAACGGGCGCCATTTTTTGCAGCGGTCTTTTTGAATTGGACATATCAAGTGAAGCGTATTTACATAAAAAGTAAGTGTTTTTATAACTATTTATTCATTTATTTAACCACTTTGTTAACTTTTGATGCTTGTTTTCATTATTTTATTTGATGATAAACTCGCCGGCTTTTATGTCAGTATAATTGTATTGATATATGTTTAGTTAACAATGGACTCTAACCGCCTATCTGGTTCGAGACTTCACGGAACCAACACGTGACCTACAACTGAGCTTGCGATTGGTTACCACAGATACTACACTAGTAGATCTACTAGTGTAGTATCTGTGGTAACCAATCGCAAGCTCAGTAGGTCACGTGTTGGTTCCGTGTGACGTCAGACGGTTAGAGTCCATTTGAAACGATGAGATGGAAACCACAAAATTTTTAATATTTTTAATAGGAAAAACTCAATAATTGTCCATTTGAAAACTCTATCAGCTATGAAAACGCCAAAATAAATTCAAATAATTTATTTTCAAGCCTTTATTTTAAAACTTTTTACATTAAAATAAAAATATTTATGGAATAACTCATAAGACAATATTTACTAGACTTAAAAATTTACTGGGATTTTTATTATACATATTTTTTAAATTTTTCTCTACCAGCTATTATATCTGCTTCACACACTGTTGTAAATGAGATAAAAACCTCAAAATTATATATTTTAATGGGAAAAATCCTAAAAATGTCTATTTAAAACATTATCAGTTATGAAAACATCAAAATAAATTAAAATAATTAATGGTTTAACATGGAAATGTGAAATTTCAGTTGTTGATACTGATAGATAAAAGTTTAAACAAATTTTTGACAACAAAAAATTAGATATAAGTTGATTAATTTGGACATTAAAAATATTACTTTTTACTAATATATCTGTTTGAGTGTAGAGATTTTGTTCATTTTTTTTTTCATTAGGTTTTCATGAAGTATCGTGCGGCGGTCAGAAGGCAGTGCTGCCAGAGACAAGCGCACTCAACAATGTCTCTCAATGGCTGGCTCGTGATCTGTTTTTGTAAATCTTAAATTCTTTAGTTTTAATGTTTTTCCTTTTCGGCTGGCTAGCTTACTAAAACAAATTTAATCTCGTAAAAGAAATAAAGGTTTTTAGATTATAGAAGTTGTCTCTGTGAAAATGCACTACACCTCAACAGACGCAACAGACGACATCTATAAAGTGGTGACCCGGAGTCTGCACGCAAGATAAAACCGGTGTTTCCCAAGTTGATCGGTTGGTAGACCTTACGATCAGTGCACAATCTCAAGATGACCCATCCAGTCGTACCTCAAGCTCAGTTTCAAGCTCAGGTCTATAAGGCTGCCATTAAACTCCCACCCTTTTGGGACAAACAAGCGGACTTGTGGTTTTTAAACATCGAGGCTCAGTTTTCCCTCAACCAAGTTACGCAGGATACAACCAAGTACTATGCAGTAGTGGCGGCACTGAACTCTGAGGTGCTCTCATACGTCAGCGACATCGTGAGGAATCCACCCCAAGAAGAGCGGTATAACACTTTGAAAAACCGGTTGATTGTGGAGTTTTCGGATTAGGAACAGAAGAGAATCAAGGATCTTCTATCGGATACAGTTTTAGGAGACGACAAACCGTCTCAGCTATTGCGAAAAATGCGTCAATTAGCCCAGGACAGGGTGGACGATGATTTCCTAAAAACTCTGTGGATGCAAAGACTGCCCACAGAGGCACAAGCGATCCTAGCAGTGTCGGAAGGAGGGCTGGATAGACTCTCCCAAATGGCAGATAAGATTTCGGAAATTTCCCCTAGGCAAGTAGCAGAAGCTAGTGGCTACGGTCGTGAAGCACGAGTAGACAGGTTCGCAAATTTGGAGGCCCAAATCTTGGCTTTAACCCAAAAAGTAGAAGATCTGGGAAGGAGCAGAGACCGTCACAGAAGTTCCAGCAGTAAAGGGAACAGATCTCAGTACAGGCGTCGTTCGGGAACCCGGAATCGCCAAAATACTACAGAAAACTGTTGGTATCATTTCAAGTTTGGAGAAAATGCACGTAAGTGTATACCCCCGTGTAACTTTAAATCGTCAAAAAACTAGAGGATCAATCGTATGTGGCGCAATGCGATTTTGGCTGTTCTAGTCGCCTTTTCATTTTCGATCCAAGATCTCGGCAAAGCTATCTAGTTGATAGCGGTAGTGATGTTTGTGTTTTACCCTACAAACCTTCCATGACTTTTGTAGCAGCTTCTACTTTACAATTGTATTCAGCGAGCAATGCTCAGATCAAAACATTTGGTACGAAGTTAATTCCATTAGACCTTAATTAAAGGCGGGATTTTAAGTGGAAATTTGTAGTCGCTAAGGTCAGTAAGCCTATAATTGGTGCCGACTTCCTGAAACACTACGGTCTTTTGATTGACCTCAAAAATTCATGCTTGGTCGATCCTTTGACCAAACTCACTAGTAAGGGATCTAGGAAAAAGAGCAATGTCCAAAGCGTCACCCTACTGGACGGGAACTCCAAATTCCACGACATCCTGGTTAAACATAAGCAGATCGTGTGCCCCAACCCAGGTAAACAGACGGTAAAACACAACACAGTCCATCGTATAGTAACAACTGGGCAACCAGTTTTCGCCAAGCCAAGACGGCTAAATCCCAAACAGTTGGCTATAGCTAAACGGGAATTTAGTTTAATGATGGAAATGGGGATATGCCGACCTAGTAAGTCGAATTGGTCGAACCCCTTGCACATGGTCCCGAAGGCAAATGGGGAATTTCGTCCCACGGGAGACTACCGCGCCCTGAATCGGCAGACGCAAAAAGATCGTTACCCACTGCCGCACATACAGGATTTCGCCCACAACTTACACGGGAGATCAATATTTTCCAAAATTGATCTGACCCGGGCTTATCATCAGATTCCAGTTTACCCGGAGGATGTGCCCAAAACAGCCATCACAACTCCGTTTGGATTGTTCGAGTTTTTATTCATGCCTTTTGGGCTATCGTGCGCTGCCCAAACATTCCAGCGCTTCATGCACGAGGTACTGTAAGGGCTAGAATTTGTTTTCGTTTACTTAGATGACATCCTCATCGCCAGTTCAACAGAGGAAGAACACAGGAACCATTTAGATCAGGTGTGCCAAAGACTTTCGGATTACGGGATCCGCATTAATGTTAAAAAATGTGTTTTAGGGGTTAGCGAGCTACCATTCCTCGGATATTTGGTAAACAAAGAAGGTATTCGGCCTTTACCAGAACGTGTTGACCCCGTCTTAAAATTTGAGCTCCCAAAAACTATCAAATCCCTTCGACGATACTTAGGACTTTTAAATTACTATCGTCGCAATCTCCCTAACGCGGCAAAAGTACAGGCTGTGCTTTGTGAATTTTTAAAGGGTCCAAACAAATCCAGTAAAACAGAGATCGAGTGGACGCCTGAAGCTATTAAAGCCTTTGAAGACTCGAAAGAGCAGTTAGCAAGAGCAGCTTTGCTTTTCCACCCCGCCCCAGAGGCTGCATTGGCCCTTCATGTCGATGAGTCTGATTATGCTCTGGGAGCTGCCCTGCACCAAGTGTCTCAATCGGGGATGCAACCGTTAGGATTCTTCTCCCGAAAGCTTTCTGAAACCGAGAAGAAATATTCGGCATACGATCGTGAACTCCTAGCGTGTTACGCAGCGGTAAAGCATTTCCGCTTCATGGTTGAAGGCAGAGTATTCACACTGTATTCCGACCATAAGCCCCTGGCGTATGCTTTCGCACAAAAAAGCGACAAATGTTCACCCAGACAGTTGAGGCACCTGGATTATATCGGGCCTACTACTGGATTACTACTGACATCAAACATGTTAAAGGGGTGGAGAATATTCCGGCAGATGTACTTTCTAGAGTCGACGCAATATCCTGCCCAAGCGTAGTTGACTATAAGGCTATGGCAGACGCACAGGTTTCTGACAGTGAATTACAGTCATGTCTAAAGGACGATTCGTCTACCCTTAAATTTAAAAAGTTACCCTTATTGGATAGTCAGGTTGAACTCTTTTGTGATGTCTCCACGGGTAAGATCCGACCGTTTGTCCCAAAGACATTTCGGCGGGCTGTTTTTCTGGCTTTCCACAACCTGTCCCATCCAGGAAAGAAAGCAACGATCAAGCTCATTACAGAGCGATTTGTTTGGCCGAAAATTAAGGTGGATTGTGGAGATTGGGCAAAATCTTGCATAGCATGCCAAAGGTCCAAAATCCATAGGCATACGAAAACCCCCTTAAGTCACTTTGCGGTACCAAATCAAAGGTTTTCTCACATCCATATTGACATAATAGGACCCCTGCCAACATCAAACAATTTTACCTATTGCTTAACCATGATTGACAGATTTACCAGGTGGGTCGAAGCAGAACCAATTTCTGGCATTGATGCCGAGACGGTTGCTAAAGCTCTATTCAGAACCTGGATTTCTCGCTTTGGCGTTCCCGGGGTAATAACCACTGACCAGGGACGCCAGTTTGAGTCCAGACTCTTTCGCTCGATGGTTAGCATGTTAGGGGCTAAACACATTCATACATGTGCCTTTCATCCACAAGCGAATGGGATAATAGAGAACTGGCATAGGACTCTTAAAGGCGCACTTAAGGCTTATCTTTCAGAACGTTGGACAGAGGCTCTCCCTTCAGTACTAATGGGATTAAGAGCGACCTTCAAGCCTGACCTGCAAGCAACGGCCAGTGAGCTGGTCTACGGACAATCTATCAGGCTGCCTGGTGAATTTTTGAACCCCAAGCCAGACGAGGACGGTAACGCAGCAGAATTCCTCAAGAGGCTAAAGAAATCGTTTGCGGACCTGGCACCTGTCCCCGCCCGACACCACGGTCAGCCTAAAGTGTTCGTCCCACAAAGGTTGGAGGACTGCACCCACGTATTCATCAGGTTCGATGCAGTGCGATCCCCCCGGAGACCACCCTATGACGGACCTTTCCCTGTGATCGAGAAAGGGGACAAGTTCTTCAAGGTTCTGAGGAACAGTAAAGAAGTGGTGGTGACGATGGACAGACTGAAGCCCGCTTTTCTCCTGACCGATCCCACCGACCCTAGAGTACCACCTTCGTCTCCAGTCCCTGAGCCCAGCAAGGCCAAAACATTACCTTCGTCCCCAGTTCCCGAGCTCAGCAAGGCCAAAGCCCCACCTTGGTCTCCAGTTCAGCCCTCACCCCCGCTGACTTCAAGGTATGGGCGAAAGCTGACCGTCAGATTCGGCTCCTAGCGCTACGCTGGGAGGGGGGTACTGCGGCGGTCAGAAGGCAGTGCTGCCAGAGGCAAGCGCACTCAACAATGTCTCTCAATGGCTGGCTCGTGATCTGTTTTTGTAAATCTTAAATTCTTTAGTTTTAATGTTTTTCCTTTTCGGCTGGCTAGCTTACTAAAACAAATTTAATCTCGTAAAAGAAATAAAGGTTTTTAGATTATAGAAGTTGTCTCTGTGAAAATACACTACACCTCAACAGACGCAACAGACGACATCTATTAAACAGGTCTACTAAATAAGGAAAAGACTAAGGAAAATCAATTAAGGGATGCTGTTAGTTCATTCACGCAAAATTCAGGATTGCTCGAAGGTAATTTTTTATGACTTAATATCAATTTTAAAATGCAATTAAGTGAATAAAAGTATCAAAAGGTATGATGAAACTGTTTTTCAGTTATGATTTATTTAATATGTTGAGTATTGGCCGGCTTGAACTTTTTAAATGTATGTAAGGCTTTGTAAGGCTTTTAAATGTAACTTATTACTTAAGCGCAATTCTCATATATTATGCTGAGATTAAAAGTTTATTTATTATTTAGTAGATTTTTTTGTTAAGTTAAATAAACAGTATAACTAATCAATAAACAAACTATATTTTTTCCAGAGACAAAAGAAATGAAAAAGAAAAAGTGTGAAAGAGTCCTGTGTATAAAGCAAAATTTTCAATATTTTATTTATAAATGCTTGTGCAATTTTGTTTCTGTGTTCAAATAAATTAAATTCGCTTGTCTCACTTAAAAGGTGTTTTGAAAATTTTGTGCTTATCAGTTTTTTATCAATTTCATTACTATAGTAATGAAAATAATTACTAAGATTTACATATATGTAAATCTTAGTAATTATTTTCAATTGCTTCAAAGGAGGTTATTTAGTTACTTCAAAGTTAGGAAAATATACAGTATTAACAATATTTTGTACAATTTAGTTAACTAAAATCAGCCTAAAATATGGTAATTTTAAGAATTTACAATATTCACATGGTTGTTGAGGACCATTTCAAAGGTAAGGATTTCATATCAGATTGAAGAACTTGCTTCTATTTATTGCATTTTAAGTAATTAATATTTGCAAGCTGTTTTCTAAGTTATACATTTTAGTTGAGTATGTGGTTAGCAAAATTTTGTAATTACAGTTTTTTTTGCTAAATTTTGTGATTGTGAATGTTATTATTTATGTAAAAAATATTGAAAATATAGCCTGAAATATTTCAGGAGCAATTTTGACAAAATTCAACTAAGAAACTTCTAAGAAAAAGTACATAAAGCTAAATTTGGTGAACCCCATACCAAACTAAAATCTTTACATTGTATCACCCCATAATTCATAACCTGTATTGGGCAATTCCATGGGTAACTGACTGACATTTTTTAAGAAAAACACTTTGTATTTTGTAATTTTCTTCCCAAAAATAAATTATAAAAAACCAATTTCCACCCAGTATATTGCTTTCTTGTTAGTTAAATCTAATGGCACAGTTAAATTTTCAAATATGTTGTTATTTCTATTTTTGAAAAATCTTAATCAACGAGGTAATTGACTGACATAAATGTTTCATAAATGTCAGTCAATTACCTTGTTGATTAAAATTTTTCAAAAATAGAAATAACATATTTGAAAATTTAACTCTGCTATTATAGATTTAACTAACAAGATAAACTGGGTGGAAATTGTTTTTAATTTGTTTTTGGGATGAAAATTACTAAATACTAAGTGTTTTTCTTAGAAAATGTCAGTCAGTTACCCGTGGAATTGCCTTATTACGCTTGATATGGGAACCTTTCCGCAACCCTGCATCTAAAAGGCTTGTTAAGGCTCATTGAAGGTGGATTTAACGTGTTCGCAGGGTTATCCTGACAACCTTAAGGATTGGTTAATATCATAAGGTTAGTACATGGTGCTATAAACCTTAAATACTATTTAAGTAGGGTTAATTAAAGGGTTTTTTTCAATAAGGTGTTCGGAAGGTTATTTTTCTAACCCTATAAACCCTATACCTATAACCCTGTGATGCCTTACCATTGCATTGGAAACCCTTCGTAATGTTGATTTGGCAGGGTTACAGAAACCTTAATTAGCGTCAACTAGGCAAGGTGAGCCTCACCTTGCCGTAGGGTTAACGGGGTTGTCCTGAAAACCCTTCGCCAACGTTAAATGGGTTGGCGGGGTAAGGTTATGCCAACGTTTTTTAAACCTTACATTGCTATTTGGGTAACGGAAGAATTTTGATAACAATGTGGAAAAAAAAATACTCACCGAACCTATTGGTTATTTATTTACAAATATAACAATAAAATATTGCTAAGTAAAAAGCACTAAATCGTATCAAATCTGTCAGTTTTAGTATATAACATCTGAACCACACTTGTAAAATAGGAAAAATACCCTGATCTTCCAAAGCTGTGAATTAACATACTTCATTTTATGAATTTTGAGAACATGCATACGTAACCGGAACTAAAAATATAATAAACACTACAACCGAGAAATCAAATCGTCTTATTTAAGTTTTCTTTTTGACATGTGATCCTATGACTATGAGTCTAGTTTTAAAAGAAATGATTGCTCTTTATAAAATGTAGGGAAAGAAGCGAAGCGTTTTTGTGGCAAATCTGAAACAACGAGATAATATGTTCAAAATTTCAAGTATCTAACATCTAGCTCATAGCGAAGTTAGTTTAAAATCGATTTCTAAATTCCACCGGAACAGATAGACAAGATTGAAAGCGAGCGACCTAATAAGACGTGTTAAAATATCTATTAATCATGAAAGTAAGAGTAAAGGAAGTGCCCTCCCTGAAAGGGGTTTTGCTATTGGTTGTATTAAAGTCGATTCTTGGCCGACGGTAAATAAGTCGATCCTAAAATTGTGTAGCAATAAAAGCTATTCAAGTTGTCATGGTAACATTCTAATTTTTCTAATCTTGGTTTATAACTTTGAGTTGTGTTTGATAATAGAGTCGACTTCGTTTATTGTGGTCAAGGTTAATGTTATCAATTGGATAGTGTTATTAAAATTGACTGAAATCCTCTAAAAAGCTCCTTTATTTCCCTTTTGAAGGCCAATTTTAATACAGAATCATACAAAATGAGTGATTAATTTATTAGTGTTATATGTTTCACTCTTATACTTTTTTAAGAACGTAAAAGTTGCAAATTACATACTAGGTATGGTAATCGTTTTAAATATTTACTTCAATTAGGACTACATAGTTGTGATTTTAAAGCTAACACGCGAGTTACACTGTTTGAAACTTTCTAACATCAAATCGCTTATTATTATCAATCGGATAATGTTATCACTCTACTCTTGGACAAAAGTGATCAAATTAAAGGGAGTAGACTGTATTAAATGTTGCGAAATTCTCAATCAAGATCTTTCTTTGAATCAAATAGGTACTACATCCAAATTCTAATGAATGTAACATTTTATAATATTTTGATGACAATTAAGTTTATTTAATTAGTGTAGTATACGATGGACGGTTTAACGGCAACCAACCCCATTCGTTTTGGATAGAGTATGACAGTTGTACCTCTCCGCGAGTTTTCTCCTTCATTTTTACTCTTACTTCCATCCTATTAATAGGCTTAAAAGTGTCAAAACATAAGGACACCACAGCTCAAAAGTGATTTTCCCCAAAACAACAAAAGCTCGTCGTAATTATTCACATCAGTGGAAAAACTCCTTTGATTTTTCGGAGCGCCGCCATTTCATCCCTGACTTCTGCTTTTGTAGAAATTAACGAACTACTTTTGGACGAGATGGGATTAGCGTAAAAGTAATTAGTGACATTAAGGCTCTTCCTTTCCTCACAAAAGGTATGCGAACTATGGAGGAGGTGGGAGAGGATTAGCAACAACATACGAGTTCGGTTTTCTCTGGCTATCTACTATCTGTAGTTAAGGGTTTTGAGTTCGAAACAAGAACTTCTTGGTCTCCTTAATCTTTGTTTTAGACATAATGAGTATGATTCTCAAACAATTCTTGTAATGAGATTAAAGAAGTATCGCATTTATTAAGTCTTTGACCGTAAAAATAACCTTTTCACAAATATACAGTGACTTTCTTATTGCTTCCAATATTATCTTGGCTATAATACCCGAAGCTCTACGCACCACCCTTCGTTGGTATCAGATTGAAAGAATGTCTCTATTTGAATCTGTTTTATAGAGATAAACTGGTTTAGGTATTCACATATTTTCTTTAAAGTCTATTAAGTTGGGTTCATTGATACAAGAAGTACTTGTTACAAATATGCCACGATTTTTACTTTTTTAATTTAAAACTGTAAAATTTTTTTAACTTAAAATTAATTAAGAATTAAGAAAAGTAATTAAGAAAACATATAACAATTTAATGCATTGTATATTTGAAATATTGAATGGGTATTTTCATCTTGCAAGAAATTTAATAGAGTTTTGTTGTGTATCAAACTCACTAAAGACTATCAATTTTCTAAAGATGTGTTTTTCTTTACAACTTTAAAGTTGTAACTTAGCAATAACTTTAATATTTACAAAACTTAAATTAAAACAATAAATGTATTAATATACGTGTAATAATAATCTTTCATATATCTTAATGTAATCTTATAATCTTTATAGTATAAAAGGATCTTATAATTCCATCAAAATTTTAATCCAATGTCAATTAAAATAATTGTTTTTTTTTAATTTATTCATACTTACTATGAAAAAAAACCTCCTAAAATAAACTTTATACGTATGGAGAAAATTATATTTCTATAAACCATAAAAAAAGTAGTAAAATCTGTGATTAGATAGAAGAGAACTTTTCGCTCTTTTAACATACTATAAGTTCTAAAAGTATCTCTATAAGGTCTATAAGTATCTAAATTTATTACGTACTAATTTAACAATCTCTTTGTAGCTCTTGGTCTTACAAAATATCCAATTTAACCTTAGAAACCCCTTAGAGAATGACTTGACAAAGCCGTGCTTATGTCATTAACGTTGTAGTTAAATACAATGCCAATAACTGTCAGTGTAGAGCTTTGACACACTGTTTAAATACTGTTTAGCATTCACTATTCATGGAGTTGAATCATGACCATAGAGTAAATATGTTGCGAAGGTACTCAACAAGGTATTAGAAACGATTAAGTGGTACGATATAGTGGGTAGGGTAAGTTACAAAACGAAATTCTAAATATTTTCCTTGTTGAACATGTGATACAAAAATACAAGTAATTGTGAAAAGTATTTATAAATAACTGACTTAAAAATGGTGTTCGGTGAATGCAGTAGGTATATTGTTCGCCCAGTGGCAGTTGTAACTATTTTAAGTATCTTTACATGCTATTACTTTATCAGTATCCCTTTACTTTGAAAAAATAAATTCCAGAACAAATCAGAGTTATCAGAACTATACTTAACGTTCGCATAGTTTAAAAGTTCTTCGCTCCTATATTTTATAGTAGAATATACGGTGATAATCAAAAATGTTTACGTTTAGAGATTATTAAGTCCTATAAGTATTTAATATATTTTTGATATCACCGATTATGAAGTAACGAAAATTATATTAGTAAATAGCATTTAATTTTAGAAAACATTGCATGTCAAAAAAATTGTTACTTTTCGTAAAGGAAAGGATTCATTTTAGACGTCACAAATGTAACTAATAAAATACTCCTTTTATTATGTTTTCCTGTTTTTTAAATTTCATTTATAAGTTAATGAATAATGTTTCTACTAAACATCATTAACTAAATATTTCTTTCGTCACAGCTATTACGTTTTTGATCACACAATTAATTATTTTTCTTCAAACGTAACAACAAAAATTCATGCGACGTTAACAAGATTTGTAAAAATAACAATCTTCAAAGACGGAGTTTTACTCAAGAAGAAAGAGAAAGTTTACTTAAATTAATCAAATTAAATATTCCGTAAATTAGACCAATTAAGATTTATGAAAGTAAAATTGTTATGAAAACGGAAATTATTAAATAGTCGAATTTTATCAATTAAAATATCTGACGCAAGATACTAGCGGCTCTTTTACAACCAGATTTTCTTGAGACAGAAAAAACCGACGCAAAAAAACTGCTTTTCTTAAGTTTTTCAACAGTGAATTCATGAAGGATTATTAAGTTCAACAATGAAGTAAAAATGCTTGAAACCTTTCGGATAAGTATTTTAATTTAATTATGATAAATAAAACACTTACTAATAAGGTTACTAATAAAATATGAACAAAGCTAACTTTCATAATTTTTTAATTCAACGCATTTATAGTTACTCGGTTAAGCAACGTAGTATCATTCCCCCCTTTTGAGGATTTCACTCTTAAAAATTCCAACTTGTGGAAGAAAACTGGTCTTTATTCAGCTAGACAAATTGCTCTCTAGGCTCTTAGGTAAAGGGTAATATATCCTAGACATACCGCACTAATTGCTTTCGTTATTATGTGAAGTTTTTTTTGTTGGTCTCTCTTTTCTCTTATGTCCATTTCGAGAATGTTTTTTGTGTTACTCATATGTACCTAAAACCCTTAGTGTTCCTAATTCATTTTTATTTTCTTAATATAAATAGTACCTACTATATGGAAGTAGAATTTAAGTTATAGTAATAGTATGTACACATTATTATAAAATATACCCGTCATACTAAAGTACCTTAATACTATTAAACATATTAGTTTAAATAAACTTAATATTTTGTCTAAGTCTCATCTCATAAATTTAATCGGGATTCATGAAAAATTTAGCTTTGATTTTTTTTTTAATTTAGTAATGAAAAACATTTTCCCCACGTTAGTATAAAAACAATCTTTTTTGTGCAGACAAATTTTTTTTAAAGTTTTACGCATTAGTAGTATGAAACTCTGAGCACAATATCTTATATGGCGATGATGATGTGTCCACGACGATGCCAAATCAAATATTGCCATGGGCAGAGATGACCGTATTGTTGTCACATTGTATATTGTATCATTGTATACAATGTATACATTGTATATATTGTATCTATTGTCACATTGTATCTATTTCAGAGAATAAGACCTCAATGTTAAGTAGGTCAATAGATATGGCTGGATAATCAAAAATGTGTACTGGTATTAAAGCTGTGTCCTGGGCAGTTGTCACAGTTACATTCCTTTGTGATGTCCTGTCCTTAGTCTAACAATAGTTTTTGTTAAAAGGCTGGATAGGGGGAAGTAGTAGAATGCCTAGGCCTTTGGAGTAAAATCACACTTTCACACGGAAGGAAAAGTCGTTCAGTCAACAAACCATCTTTATTAACAACTAAAAACACAGCATAATACAATTTTAGACCCACAGGTTACGATTACGATTAAAGAGAGATAAGAACAGTTGATACAGTTAATACGGGTTAAATAACAGAGATTAAAAGCAGGTTAACCCGCACTAACACTCAAACATACCGCCCCCCTTGAAACCTCAGAGGGGTTTCAACACTACTTAATCAGAAGGATCAGTGGGCAATAAGTAAACTTTCGTAACTGATCTTTTGATGATACCTAATTTAGTTCTGACCGATACCACTCTGACCTTCTCGTCCTTTCCTGGTGACAAGAACTCTATTCGTCCAAGAGTCCATTGTAGTGGGTAGGCGTTCTCCATTCTCACCAACACGAGATCACCTACACGCAGATTTGGTTTTGAACGCCACCACTTGGACCGTGGCTGGAGAAGATGAAGATACTCATTTTGCCACCGATTCCAAAACTGCCCTCTTAGTCGCTGGAGAAGTTTCCACCGTTGTGAAAACGGCAAGACCTTAGTCTCTTCCACAGGTTCTGGAAACTGGTTAATTGGACCACCAATGAGGAAATGTGCTGGAGTCAGCGCGTCAAACTCCGACGGGTCCGATGACAACTCTGTAAGAGGGCGGGAATTAAGACATGCCTCTATTTGAGTAAGGAGAGTGTAAAGCTCCTCGAAGTTGAGTAGTGCAGAGTCTACTACCTTTTTCAAGAGTCTCTTAACACACTTGATGGAGGATTCCCATAAGCCTCCGAAATGTGGAGTATAAGGAGGGATGAAGGACCATTCGATTCCCTTTGAAGCAATGAAATCTTGAATACCCCTTACCTTACACAACTCATATGCTTCCCGCAAAAATCTCGCTGCACCACGAAAGTTTTTTCCGTTATCTGAAGTTATTTTACTGGGGCACCCCCTCCTAGACATAAATCTACGTAACGCTGCCAGAAAGGCTGCCGTGGTAAGCTCCGAGACCAGCTCGAGATGAATAGCCTTTGTGGTGGTACACACAAACAGGCATATGTACGACTTAAATTTACTCGTCTTCCTCTTATGAGCACATTTTGTGAGAATAGGACCTGCAAAGTCCACTCCCACAACCATGAAAGGTCGCACCTGAGAATCCACCCGAAAGGAAGGCAAATTTCCCATTAGTTGGGGATTGGCCCTGACATTAAATTGGAAGCACCTAATACACTTTCTTAATCGATTGCGGACAACCGATCTGCCATCTATGATCCAGAATTTTTGGCGAATCATTGAGAGGGTCAGCTCTGGGCCAGCATGGAAATTACCTTTATGATAGAAATCAATGACACTCTTAGTAAAGGTATGGTCTTTCGGGAGCAACATGGGGTGTCTTTGATTATAATTCAACGTCGAACTCAAAGAAAGCCTACCCCCGACACGCAGAATACCATTTGAATCCAAAAAGGGGCTTAAGGGGAGTAATTTACTCTCTCTGTTCAAACACTTACTATCACCGAGGCTTTTTATTTCTGCCTCATAAGCACCCTTCTGAACTACACGCACAATTACCATTTCAGCAGTATGAAGTTCAATGGACGGTAACCACTCACGAGATGTTTTAGTAGACGATCGACAATTATGGACAAACCGCAATATCCATGAGCACACTCGGATCACTCGACTGTAGGAGGATATCTTAGTGACAAATTCCGGTTCCACAACAATTGTGTTGACCCTGGGTTGTGCCCTTTGCTCCTTCGCAACGCACTCGTAATCCGACGGCCCCATAATCCTGGATGCAGGTAGCTCCAGGAGCGGTTCTCTTAGCCATCCTGGACCCTCAAGCCATAGACTGGAGGACAATAGGTCCGAAGGGAACGCACCTCTGGTCCCAAGATCTGCAGGGTTTCCACAACCCGGAACATGGTACCATTTGAGCTCTGGAACACTCTGCTGAATCTTTGAAACCCTGTTCGCCACAAAGGATTGCCATCGATAAGGCTCAGACTCAATCCACGCTAGTGCTATTGTTGAGTCCGACCATGCAACTTTACGTTGGATTGGCAAATTAATGTCCCTCAAGACCGCACTTAGCACATCAGAAAGCAATAAGGCGGAACATAGTTCCAGTCTCGGGAGAGACTGCGTCTTAAGTGGAGACACCTTCGTCTTAGAAGTCAGAAGGGACACTTTCACCGATGAATCCGAGCAAATCGATCTCAGATAGATGACTGCGCAATAAGCCCTCTCGGAGGCATCACAGAAGGCATGGATCTCATATTGTGCACAAACTGTCACCACACAACGGGGAATAGTGAAGTTCTCCAAATGAGAGAGTTCCCTTCGAAATGCACTCCAGGGCCTGCACAGCTCCTCGGGGATCGGCTGATCCCATGACAAATCATGCTTCCATAGCTCTTGTAGGAATATCTTCATATACACCACACAAGGCGATACCAATCCAAGAGGATCAAACACACGGGCGACCTCAGACAAGATTT
Source organism: Tetragnatha montana (assembly GCA_963680715.1). Lineage (NCBI taxonomy): Eukaryota > Metazoa > Arthropoda > Arachnida > Araneae > Tetragnathidae > Tetragnatha > Tetragnatha montana. Next base: position 56,029,867 of record OY796676.1, on the reverse strand, counting down.
CTCGCTTGGTATAAGAGGATTTCTCCTCGCCCGGTGCTACTGAGACGCTGAAACGATCCGATTCGGGATTCCACCTTATCCCCAAAACTCTTACTTCACTCTCACAACTTGAAACCAGCTCACACCCCTCACGATCCCTCAAGGCCTCACCAATCACTGCTGGTACATTAGAGATCCACTTCCTCAAGCTGAATCCACCCCTGGTCATCATTTTGTTCAGCTGGCTGATCAACTCGATTGCCTCTTCCCTAGAATCGGCGCCACTCAACAGATCGTCAACATAAAAGTGATTCAACGTTGCATATGAAGCCAAAGGAAAGTGGGCCTCTTCATCAAGAGCCATTTGGTTTAAAGTCCTGGTGGAAAGGAAAGGTGCACAAGCCGTTCCGTATGTGACAGTAGTCAATCTGTACTCCCTGACAGGTTCTTCAGGGGAATCTCTCCAGAGGATTCTCTGCCAATCGACGTCATCCGAATGGACTCTTATCTGTCGGAACATCTTCTCAACGTCCGCACAGACCGCAACCCTGAAGGTGCGGAACCGCAGCAGAATGGGATAGAGGTCCCGTTGCACTCTTGGCCCGACCAGCAGGATGTCGTTCAAAGACAGCCCGGTTGAGGACTTCGCAGAGGCATCGAACACCACTCGTAGTTTTGTGGTGGTGCTCGACTCTCGTAGAACCGCGTGATGAGGAATGTAGAATGCTCCCTGCTTAGCACACTCCACCTTCGGCACTTGCTCCATATGATTCAATAGGAGATACTCCCGCATAAATTGCCTATACTGTTCGTACTTTTCAGGGTCTCTCCTCAATGACCTCTCAAGTGATGTAAGCCTCTGAAGCGCATAGCTTCGAGATTCACCCAATTTTGAAGGTGGGGTATGGAATGGTAGCCTCACTACGTATCTGTTATCAATGTCCTTGCAGGTGGTTGACTTGTAAATCTCCTCACATTGTGTCTCCTCCCTAGACATCAATTTTTGAGCAGGCACAGAGTCCAATTCCCAAAACTTAGACACTAACCGATCGCCTTCTCCGAATTGCAATACGTTCACACACGTGGGGGCCTGCGACCCCTCAGCCTCCACCTTTCCTGCAATAATCCATCCCAGTGAAGACCGAATCGCCAACGGACCAGACTTTCCCACTGATATCTTCTGTCCCTCAATCATTTCCAAAGCCAAGTCCACCCCCAAGAGAACATCTATTCTTCCTGATAAATAGAACTCTGGATCCGCCAAAGTGAGATCACGAACGTTTTCGACAAGGGATTGATCCAGGTCACAATGAGGCAAATTACCAACGATCTTATTCACCACATACACTGACGTACTGAACACAGGACTAGACCCAAAATGCGGACAAAACTCTAAGCGTGAACAACCACTCGTTCTCGCGTCAGCAGAACCCAAGCAGGAAATTTTCACAAAAGATTTGGTTTTAGGCAACCCCAACCTAAGCAAACACTCACTAGTAATCAGACTTGCCTGACTCCCTGAATCCAATAATGCACGACACAACTGAGAACCCCCGGAAGCATCACGAACACTAATCATGGCAGTACACAACAGAACCTCGGCCCTTGAACCAAGATTCGAAAGGCAGGCAGCGACACCTCGTTCTTCTCTCTCAACCAACTTGGTTCCCACACTTACAGAAGACTCTGACATTACAGACGACGGCCTGAACTCCGGTGCACTCGGTGATAAACCCGATCCCTTTGTTTCGCTTCTTGAATCACCGACGACTCTTCGCTCATCCCTCTCATAATGCAACAAGGTGTGGTGATGTCCATTACATTTCCTGCATCTAACCCTACTTCTGCATGTTGCGACCCTATGGGACGGATGCAAACAATTAAAGCAAATGTTTTTACTCTTCACAAATTGAGCACGCTCTTGTGGTCTCAAGCGTAAAAAGGAATCGCATTTAGTAAACTCATGATTCCCTCCACAAAAGATACACGAAGTAGAAATCTCTGAAGCCGCGAGTGTAACTCTCCTAGAAACACTTTTTCTCTCGCTCTGATTATAGCTCAATGAACGGGCATAGTTCGATAAAAAAGACAATAGCTCATCCAGTTTAGGAATTTCACTACTAGAGCGATCGCATAAAGAACGCTCCCACCATCCCTTCGTCACAGGGTCTAATTTAAACAGGATCGAGAACATAATTAATGTATCACCCACATTCTTAATCTCTAATGTCTCCAAAAGTCGAACAAACTCTTTTGTGGAATCAATTAAGGCCAAAATATGATTTGATGATTCACCCGTCATAGAGGAAGTACTTAGGAATTTCTTCACTATGGCCGAAAGTATGTCTCTTTTGTTTGAGTAGCGATCATTCAAAATATCCCATGCTACTTGGAAATTTTTGTTAGAAATCGAAAGGGACTGAATAAGTCTCAGCGCATCTCCGCGCAAAACACCCTTTAAATATTGCAGTTTCTGTGCACCTGACAAGTTTTCATTCTTTGACACTGCCGCCTCAAACAAATCTGCAAAGTTAAGCCATTCTTCCAACTGACCCGAAAATGATGGGAGAGACAACTGTGGCAACTTTACCTCATGATGACCCGATGAGTTCGATTTTTCCTCTATCTTTATAGGTTGGGCAGCTTGAAGTTTCGAGATTGCTCTTGCCAATTTTGCTTTTAGGTCATCCACTACTTCATTTAAATCAGCTCTCTCTTCAATATACTCGTCGAGAACCCTTTCGTCACACAAACCCACTACACCTTCAAAAATCTGCTTGCAATCCTCAGTCAATTTATCAACACGATCTCGACCCACAGTTAACTGCGCTAAATCCCACGAATCTATATCCGAGGTAATTGTTTTCTTCAGCCTAGTCAATGAAGACTTAAGCATTTTCTTTTGCCCCAACACCGACTTCAAATCCATTTTAAAGAATCAAAAGCCTCACAACTCAACACAATAAAATTCACTTCAGCTAAATGTCTGAGAACCCTAACACACCACTAACGAAAACCTAGATACACACCTCTATCGAAAACCTAGATACACACCACTATCGAAAACCTAGATACACACCACTATCGAAAACCTAGATACACACCACTACCGAAAACCCAGATTCACGCCACTAACGAAAACCCAGATACACAACACTCTTGAAAACCTAGTACATACCTCTCACAACAAAACGCCCTAATCCATCCACATTCAACAGCTCAAATCACCTCCGAAGCTCGACGGACCACAAATTATGGATAGGGGGAAGTAGTAGAATGCCTAGGCCTTTGGAGTAAAATCACACTTTCACACGGAAGGAAAAGTCGTTCAGTCAACAAACCATCTTTATTAACAACTAAAAACACAGCATAATACAATTTTAGACCCACAGGTTACGATTACGATTAAAGAGAGATAAGAACAGTTGATACAGTTAATACGGGTTAAATAACAGAGATTAAAAGCAGGTTAACCCGCACTAACACTCAAACAAAGGCGATCCCTATTGAAGTTACAGAGCTGGTGTTTCATTGGAATCTGCTGGTCAACAATCATTGCCTTGCTTTACACATAGGTGTTTGATCACTTCACCAATGACAAGATCATTTCTTGGAGATTTATTTCTTTTAATTGTATACTTATTGCACTATCCCGTTTTTCTAATGAGATGCATTTTAGAAAAAGGTCATCATTCTTGTGCCCTCTTGCATCAAGAAGCAATTTCCTAGCAGAACTTTTTAGTTTCTTACCCTATCTTCGGAAATAAATGTTACTGGCGCTATAATAAAAGGTTGGCTAGTTTATTGGCCACTCTTTCATTAGAATCTGATGTAGTGTTGACTACAATATGAACTGAATAATAATCTACCTAAGCATTTGCGAAACTTGTTTGTTTTGATTACATTTATTATGATTTGATAAGGAGTTCTAGAAAGAACCGAAAAAAGGAGAAAGATGGCAGATATCTACCTAATAAATGATTGATCTCCATGTTGAAAAGTCGTTAAAAAAGCTTAAGATCACTTCAAAAGGGGAATACAACATTTCAAAAACATTTATCATTTTCATTACACTAAACGAATGTCAATTTTGATAAATAACATACACGTGTCGTCTAGTGAATTTAAATCCGCCCCCAATATGCTAATATTATACTTTCAAGAAGGCTCTTTTTTTTTTGAAAAAAAAAAGTCTTGCGTTAACACCCTAATGTAAGTAAAAATGCTCTCTGAAGTTATTTTTCGTAAAAAGCGATCCATCATAAAAGTCGTCCGTTGACTGAACTGTCACTGAAGGACTGAAGGCAATCTTTAGCTGCTTTTCAGCTATCACGACAGCAAAATGGTAGGAAAAACTTATCTGGAATCCCAAGGGAGAATCGACAGTAATCATCTGAGATGTGAAACGCAATATTTTTTTAAGTTCTTTCGAATCATTGATCTCATATAAGTATCGTAAGAAATGTTTGATAAAGTAAAATCAAAAATGCTCAAAAAATTTCTCCTGGAATTTTTCTATTTGCCGAATTCGTGGAAAGTTTTCTTCAGTTTTTAAGTTTTGAGATAACAGTAATGTTTGTTAGTTACTTTCTATGGGGACTCTAATTTCCAATTTTGTAAGTTCTACTTTGATTTTTAAAACAAACCATATGATTGCAAATTTCTTTGAATTTAAAAAGTTTTTATAAAGTTTTAATGTAAAGAAATTTATTTGAGTGCTTGGGTGAATTGTTAATTCTAATTTTATAAATTCTGAGTTTATTTATAACAAACCATAATCGTTATTATCAAGAAAGCACAGACTTAATTACTTTAGCAACGGCTTTCTAGGTAATAACTAGCAATTCGTGATGGTATAACAATAATAATTTTATTCTAAAATGTAACTAATAAATTATTTATATTCATACAGGTTTACCGGAAAGTTATACAATATAAATTAAAATATTTACATGGCTATTTAGTTACAAGTTTTTAAAAAAATAGATGTAACCAATCTTAATTACTAAATTAATCTTAACTTCTGGTAACCTTAAATTATAATAAATCTCATTTTAATGAAACCATCAAGACGCTATAAGAATTAAAAGTGAACTAAGCTAAAATGTTCTTCTAGTAATGGTTTTATCCCTGTTCAGTTTTAAATACAATGGATAGACCATTCTTACATTTTAATACATTATAATAGCATTTGAAATTAAATTAGAACAACGTGAGACAAGTTTCTAAAAATATCTTTTCAGAAAATCCACGAAAGCATTTCAAATACATAAAATGAAGATTACCTACTATACAATAGTTCTACAAAGTCCCCCGAAAACTTCAGCCTATGTAATTGAAACCGGAAATAATTTATCTTCAATGTTATGGAATACACACCGGAAGTCCTCGGAGCCTTTAGTCAATTTTCGGTTAAAGTTAATAAACCCGTCTATAAAACTTTAGTTTAGCTGTATTTAATGAAATGGACTCTAACCGTCTGACGTCACACGGAACCAACACGTGACCTACTGAGTTTGCGATTGGTTACCACAGATACTACACTAGTAGATCTACTAGTCTAGTATCTGTGGTAACCAATCGCAAGCTCAGTTGTAGGTCACGTGTTGGTTCCGTGAAGTCTCGAACCAGATAGGCGGTTAGAGTCCATTGTAGTCCTATTTGATATACTAGCTCAATGAGTTTCTTCCTAGTAGTTGAAAACAACATTTGAGACTCCTTACAAAACCTCCTATAACTATGACGTCAAAACCAAACCCATCGCCATACACAGCACAAAAGCCAAAATACGAGAAGTTCTCTCTTCACTTCAATGACATATTTATTTTCTACACAAAAAAAACAGGAAGAAGAGGAAGATAAGAGAGACACCCAAGAAGAGAGCACGCTGTCTTTGATTCTTCCGAAGACACGTCCCACATGCTGCTCTTCTTCTAAAAAAGTTGGGAAAAGTGAATGGGGAGAAAAGGTGGGTAAAAAGAACAGAATTCTTCAGCAAACGGAAGAAAGTCGAGAGAATGTGGCGTGAAAAGAAACATGTCGACGAGATGACAAACGTTTCTGGTTTCAGAGAGCCATTTTCACCGATATATTTATAGACGTGTGTGGAAAATAATGGGATAGTAAAGACTGGACGTGGTTAAGAGGGAGGTTATATCGGGATGACGGAGAAATATTAGCTTCGACTCGAATCGGCATTCCAGGGTTTCGAGTTCTTTCGTTATGTCGATTACCATCATCAATTTGAGACATTTTTTGGTAAAAGAGATGAAGTGCCATTTAAAAGTTACGTCACACAATCTTTAGGTATTTCGCACCTCTTACTTTGTCTCGCGTTGTCACATCTCCGTAACCCCCACTGTGATGTCACAATTTCGATACTGTAAATTTTAATCTTAAATTGAAGAACTTAAATTTTATTTCACTCTTTTCATCACTTGGATTGATACTCCTTTAGGCTGGGCGCGCACGAGTGACTAAAGTCACGGCGACCAGGATTACTAGTATCAAAAATATCATTAGAAAACAATAGAGCATTTTCAATCACATGACTTTACCTAACAACGGCCTTAGCAACGTTGTTTTTATCCTCCAGTGATGTCATGTGCGAATGCTGCTATTGGATACTTCTATGTCCCGCCCCTAACAACAGCCTTAGCAACGTTGTTTTTGTCTTTGTCACCGTGACAAAAGTCGCCCGTGCGCGCTCGCCCTTACTGCTAAATCAGACCATTGCCATAACCATAAAACAGTTGAGGAAAGGTTTCTTTTAACATTTTAAGAGCAGCAAATAATAAGTAATAATAGTAATTTTTATCATCGAAAATGTAAAAATTTATCAAAATGAATACAGAAAAACAAATGATACACCAAGAGGAAATAAAAAGAAAAATCCCGTCCAGACGTAATAGAAATAAATACATTAAATATTCAACGGTGAAAAAAGAAGAAATTTCAAAAACACATCAAATGAACTGGCAAACAGCTGGGTATCATTAAACTCAAAAACATGCTTCAATGGAGTGAGAAATACAGATTTAGGTCATCGATGTTTATTAAAAATTCAGATTTCTTTTCTTCATAGATTTCTTTTGAAAACTGTGTAACTATTGTTAATAGGTAAACTATTGTTGTGCTTACGAAATAAGTCTTAAAAAAAGTCGGGACTTCAAAAGTTCTGATTGATCTAATACTATATATTAGTATACTATATTGCCTAATCCTAAAGTTGCAAAGAGATTCATTTCGAAAAATGTTAAGTCTAAGATTGGATGTTAAAAAGTTTGAATTGCCACCTTCCACCTTCTCACATTGTGTCATAAATGCGTGACTCCCTAAACGAGTGACAAAACTTGTGAATGACCCCTGTTAAACAAAAATATGGAAAAACCACGTCAATTTAGAAGAATATACGAGCTTTGAAGGCATAAAAAATTATCTGATTACGTACAACTTTTTGTACTGCGTATCAAATTTAACATAGTATAGTAAATATTATGTTAGTATGTGGATGGGGATGGAAGTAATTAAAATATCAGTTAAAAAAGTGTCGTTTTAAAAGTGTCATAGCTTTAAAAGTTAAATATTTTAGCAACAACATTACAAACTGTTAAAACTTACATAAATTAGTACGAATTTTTATAGATATTACCTGATTTGCCTGGCCTTGCATAAGTAGAGGTGATTAATTTATTTTTTAAAAGTTCTATCAAGTTGCATTCTTTTTTTCTATTAGAAGTAACAAATCATTTCAGTGTCCCCCACTCCACTTATAATCCCGGTGTACCCGATGCGATTTTTTCATGTCGGTTTCTAATGAGTATCTACCCAAAGTCATCCCGGTCAAAGTCAAAGATAAACTATTACTTTTACAGTTATCAAATTATCCCTCCTTCTGAGAGGAAAAAAATAAATTCTATTGAAAAAAAAACTTTTCAGTCATATTGAAACCCTCGTTCAAAATCTTTATAAAAATTAAATTGTAATTAAGTAATCATTAGAGGTATATTACATATCATAGTACACATTTTTAAATATACCTATAGATTAAGAAAACAAATGAAATGAGTGATACTAAAAAATAGGAGGAAAGATTTTAATTTAGTGCTTGGTTGCAGCGCAGTTTTAAAACTTCCCAAGAGTTTCTAATACTTTGTCACCCCCCCCCAGTACCTTAAATTAAGAGATCAACCTAAAGTCTGAGTTTTGGGAAATACCTCGGGGTGTTTGTAAAACTTCTCCATTTCCGTTGACTTCGGAATTTTAAAGCTAATTTTAGACTTATCAAGATCTGTGACCATTTGCATAAACGCCTACTCCGTATTGGTGTGGTGCAAACAACTCTTAATGAATTTTTAGCTTAAGAGTTGATAAGATAAAATTTCACATAATTTTATGAATAGCTGCTGAGAAATGCAATATTTGATCATCGTACTGCAAAAAACATCGAATGACTATTAATATTAACCAACAGGCAACCATTTTCTAGACTGAATTGCAGAATTCTGAAATAAGTAATGTAATTTTCACAAATATATCTCTTTACGGCATAATTTTCATGCATCGAGCTTTTAATCCTATCAATCCTAGACCACTCGATATTTCTATTAAATCGTATAGAAAATTTGGGACGGTCAAGAATGAAATTGTAAAACTAAATCTTATCCCCCTATGAACTTATAAAATTTGCCTGAAAACTAAAACTTACTGAACTTGGACTGGAAGCGTAAGTAAAAATCTATGAGCATAGTTTTAAAACAAGCACTTGTGAAATAAATTAATTTGGACATTCTCGCATTTTTAAAATACGAGTATCTGCTTAAATATCCCCCTCCGAAACCAACAAAAAAAATATTAAAATTTCATAAATTTGTACAAATAAAATTGAATTTAATGTGCAACATTTTCGTACCTTTTTATGATATTTCACTAAAATAAATTATATTATTGTATGATGGTTGAAACCGCTTCAAAAATCAACTACGTACTCTCTATTGTACAACCTCTATGCTCTATTGGTATTCCTTGGAAAACCAAAGATGTTTCATAAACTCAATTACATTATTCATTTATAGCGAAACAAACTTCTTTATACAATTTTATACATTTGATAAAAACAAAAGCAGAAAAAAAATTTCGAAAGTTATTCAACGAGTTTTAGCATAATGTAATAAAATCAGCGTGTGAAATAATAAAGTAGTACTTCAACTGAAATTTTAAGATGAAAGTACCTGATAATTCCAGAAACAGGAGTTAAAAACATTACGAGGCAGATTAAAGTAGACTAACATACCCTGTGATCAAATAATTTATTCCCAGTTGCATAATGGATAAAATCGAATTACCAACTGAACTTACACCGAGGAATTATACCAGGTTCCGCTACAGAATAGCCGGAGTAATTCAATCTGTCTGAATCAAGAAATCTACGTGGAACCCGAGGCACAAAGAAAACGAATCGGAGATCCATTAAACACAGGTAAAACACAAACAAATAAGTTCTAAATCAAAAGATTTGCAATAATTATAAAATGGAAGTTTAATTAGAATTTACTCGACCCAACCGTGGGTGAAAAGCAATTAAATCTTTGTTTTACCCATATCGGGTAGCTTTTCATTTGTGTTTACCTTTAAGAATTGCGGAAAATAATTGAATAACAGATGGAGAAGTCATTATGTAGTAGGATGAGTATTATTTAACTTCAATAATAGAGGGACATTTAAGAATGAATGTGGGACCAGTTAATTGCATATACTGAAATGAGTTCGTTAAGTTAAATTATATAAGATGGATTTGAAATTATTAGCTTCATATATTTTGTGCGGCGTTTTATCCGAGATGTTAATAATATTCAACCGCTAGGATTAATTAATGGAGGGTATTTTTGTAATTATAATGTAAACTTGAAGAGTGTATTTCTAAACAGCAGAAAAAAATACTTTAAAAAATAAGAAAATGAATATGGTAATGTACCATGGCCACATAGACTCATAAGGCCATTGAAGCTCGAAATCGTGACGTGAAATAGTAGGCAAGACGTCACTCTTCATAGCTTTTTTGGACAACAGCGCAACTCCAGTCTCAAATCTTGTACCTTGCGCTGTTGAAAAGAGACGTATTGCCTACTATTTTACGTCACGATTTCGAGCTTCTATGGCCTTATGAGTCTAGATGGCCATGAATGTATTTAGGTTTAAGAATTAATAAGACTAATTTTAAGAATTATAACACTTGTCGATAAAAAAAATGGTCAAAATGCATCTGAAACCATTCAAGCAGATGTAAAATGACCCCCTGAATCGGAATATGACCCCCGTTTTTCTCCATCCACCTCAGATGTTTGGGGAACAGACCCTCCCCCTTTTAACGTTTTTCGATGACTTATTAATGACTTTGATTTCTACTTTCAGGGTCAAAAAACATTACTTTAGTCTTTAAATTACACCCGAGGGGACAAGATAGGTTAAATATTCTAAAATATGGAAATTTGTAGCAAGTGGATAGGTAATTACCCTCCTAAAAATGCAAAAAAAAAAAATCGTCTTATCTTTTTACTCAATCCCACCAGGGAACTAAGTTCTTTGAGACATTTCTACTTTGTCTTAGAAATGCCATGATTTACCATGCTGGTACCGTAAAATTCAGCTGTAAAGGATGGTTCAAAAAATTAATTACAGTCTGCTTTAATATGCACAAGGATTGCGGTAGAAAAAACTTTTATGAATTTTCCTTACATGCACATTTGTTACGGTTTAATCCCATTACATCTAAAAACCCCAGAAGAGCATTATTATTACAAGAGACATTTTTGTAATATTTTTTATTTGCAAGCGAAATAGGTTTAGACTTTTTCACCTCCCCAAAAAGAATAATTATCAAGTTACATGCGCCATAAAAACAAGTAATTTTCTCAAGCATTAATAAAATCGCAGTATTGGAAAAATTACTAATTTAAATTTCAAATTTAATTAATTTAAATTTTTAATAATCATAATCGCTAAATTAAAGTTTTACTGAAATGAATGTTAATAAAATTCCTTAAAATAGTTCAAAAAATATTTACCCATTTTTCAAAATAAAATTTATATACGAGATCATTATTCTAGTTTTGATGACATCATTCACAACAAACTTTTATTTATTCCACAAGTACTATAGTCTTTATTCTACAGTACTAAAATTACGTATAGTTCTTATTGAGTTTTTAAAAACCAGACAAACATACTTACTTTTTAACTTCTAAATATTTATTTTTATCTCATTCTTTCTACATATTGTTTTCTTATGGGTATATTTGTGACAAAATTTCTGGTTTACAAGCCAAAAAAAAATGCAGTTCGAATCCAGCAAAGTTACGCTTACGGTTCTAAATAATTAATTTTATCAAAAAAGCAGAATGTAAAAATGAAAATTGTATCACATCATGCTAAACTTTGATTCAATTAATTGAAACAATACATTTTGAACAATATTAAGGTAACAGTTTTTAAATATTCATGTAAAGTCTTCCGTATAAATGTAGTAGTTGTTTTTATCTCAATAGTAATACACAAGAAATTGTTCTGAAACACATCTATTGTGTTCCAACAAACATTACATTTAAAAAAATAAATAAAATTTAATGTAGATTCTCGGTTATACCCATAAGTACTTGAAAAATAAATTCTCAAACATGTAAAACAAAATCGACGAAATCTGAACGAGTATTACTCTGTTTTAAATTACACCCATTAAAGTTACTTTTCTATTTTCATGGTACTTTTCTATTTGGGTGGACTAAATGTGTAAATTGGTGTTATATCGATTTCTAATTACGAAAACACAAACCCCTTTCAGAAAATCCATACCAATTCATATCCAATTTTGAAAATTGTTTCCAAATAAACTTATATCAGAGGTGTAAAAGTTAAAAAATATAACTATGCCAAATATTTCTTAGAAACCAAGACGTTAAAAATCCTCGAAATATTAAAGAAGTCGAAAATCTGTGTAGACAACTTTTTAAAAGTGCATAGATAGTAATCAGATTCAGTAAGACTCGTTGAAATTTAACGGGGAAAATGATTTTATTTTTTAAAAAAAACAGAGGAAATACTATACACTGAAACAAAATAAGAACTTACCGTTTCTGTCGGACTCGTTGATTCTAAATCTGGTCAAGCAGTCCTCTTGAGTGGCTTGAATGAAAGGGTCATCTGGTCCTAGCTGGACAATTTCCATTCTTGTATCAAGCATTCTATAAATTACAGTGTCACCGTCAAGTCTTCGAGAAGTTTCTAAAATCGAAAATTCACTGATAGTTTCTCTTCTTTTCACAAATCTTCCTTCATATATATAAGTGGGGTAGTTTTATTGGGAAGTATTAAATCGTTTAATTTTTTGAATGTCTGGCTTATATAGTCACCCAGAATAAAACTTCAAAGCCAACAATAAGTATCTTGATCGTCTATGGTCTTTTAATAGTTTATGATGTTTTAAAGTTTGTTTTGTACCTTTACCGAGACAAAAATAATTCATGCAAATTTAATACACAAGACATTTTATAATTCTAGAAATCATCGAATGACAGATTTTTTTCCAATTAATTTTCATTAAATTTATTTAAATTGATTTTTAATCTTTCAGTTGAAATCAGCTTTAAAATTCTGGATACTTCTAAACACACTTTTTCCAAAGAGTTTTTGCAATATTTCACACCAGAGAATTGAAATTGCACTAAAAATTCCTAATGATAGTTCAACGTTCTAAGCATTTTGTTTATCATGAACTTAGGAAACTCATAACTTTTTAACAACAAATCCAGTATTTCTATATAAGCTTTTATCTAACAATATCTGAATTTTTACTGATAATTCTAGACGTTAGTCTTAATGATTCCCATAGTATGGTTTCATCTTTTCTAACTTCGTAAACTAAATTAGGTCATTTAGGATCATCCAGATTTTTTTAATATAGCGTTTCGAAAAACACGGATCTGGAGAACGAAAAAAAGTAAAATCAGAATTCAAACAGATTGGTCTCGGTTTTTCCTTATTTATAAGAAGTTGTTAAGTGTCCATCACGCCTAGCTACATTTTTATCAAGTAGGTATTATCAGTTCTCAAAACACCAATATACATCAAGTCTATATCGTATTAGAGCGAAATAGTATGGACTTTTCGACAAACTGTTTATTACACCTTTGTACGAAGCGTGTAACTCTTCGCCGCATCAATCAGAACGCATCTTCCGAACCTAATTTTTTCGCTGAAAACTCCAACTTCACCTCACTTCCTCCAAAGGCGAAACTTTAAAAAAAAAAATCTAACGCATGCACAACACCGATAACTTCCCAATCGGTTCCGTCGCTCTAAACCTCCACTCCTCTTCGACAACAACAATGCGGAAAAGAAGCTCAAGAGCGGGAGAAATGACTCCGAGAGGCAGCCGAGTCGCACGCTCCGCCGGGAGTGTCCCGCGGTTGGCGCGCTTTTTCACAAAAACGGGCGGGGAATCACGTGGGCGGCCTCTGCGCATGCGCCGCCAGGAGAGTTTCAGTCAATGGTCGGTGGTTGCGGGCGTTTTTTTGTGTTTGTTTCTCGAACTTGAATGAATGAAGGCGTGGGATTCTTAAGAGAGAGAATGAATATTTCTGGTACACCTATCCAGTGAAGTTGGTTTTTTCGTAGAGTTATCAAACAAATGGAGTGAGCTTTACACAACTCTCAGCGATCGTGTATCTCTATATTTGCTACCACTCACCCCCCCCCCTTTAGTAGGTACCCCCTTTATTAGTTCTTATTTAATTTACTCAAACGTTTATAAAAAAAAAAATAATGGCTATTTTGAGTAAAATTTCTATAATCATATCTATGAATAAAATTTTCAATTCTCACTATGCATATTTTTTTGGTAGAGATTGGAAAAAGTGGAAGTGAAAGTCCTTATTTTTGTTTTCCAAACAGTGTCATCCTTTCTTAAAAGGTTGGTCTCCCTGTTCTTTGAGAAAGTTACTTTGTTTCTAGGGGGGTGCTCTTTCGGGATATGGAATAAAAATTGAGTGCCTCTATAAGAAAAAGGAATATGTTGCTTTGTGTTATATGCGAAGATGGCCTTTTAGTGAAAAATAGTCAATTATAATTGAATCGTCAGTTTGAAAAAGGGAATGAGTTCAAAAAATGACAAAATGACTTTTTGTGCTCAAAACAATCTCCAAGCTTTGCTCTACACACGAGTGGAAAAAAGGGGGAAATAACTACCCCCTATAGGGAGATATCTATCAAATCAAATTCTGTATAGGGAGATATAGCCCCTTGAAAAGTTGCGAAATCGATGTTCATTCATTGTATTTTTTCAGTTAATTTGGACTAAAAGTTAATTTTTCTTTCTGTTCTTATTCTTTGTGCTGCAAACTAAGCCAAAATAAAATTTAAAAATGCTTTTAATTTTTTTTTATAAAGGGAATGTTTGACTCCATTCATATTCACTTACTTCATTGATGCTGCCTTAATGACCCAGTTTCATATTAATTTTTAATTTTATTGGTCTTGATCTGTCTATTTCTCACTTTGGTGATGTGAATTAAGTAGAAATATAATTTAAGCGATGAATTTAACAGGTTTTTAAGATTTTCCTTCACAAGGTTGAAAAAGTCCATCAATTTTTTCAACTGTAAAATACTTCTGAATGCACTTATATTTTTTCCGAAGATTGCCCTTTTTTCTAAATAAATTCCTGAATTTCAGAAAAAAATTGGTGGTTATGAGACAAAAATTCCATTATTTATACAGTTGGGTTTTTTTTTTTTCGATTTTCTCAAAACTTGGTTTTTGAACTTATTCCCTTCTAACTGACGATTCAATTTTTAAGAAAACGTTAAATCATGAAAATTGGCATTTATTAAAGTGATCTTCTAACCCTAGTCGTTCGCTCATTATGTCCACTGTAACGGTTTTTATTTAAGTACTGTACATGTGTACAATCAAAAATTTTGATTTCTAATAAGAGTTAAGGCAAAAAAAAATTATCTAAAAGGAAATAAAAGTTGATATAAGGGAAGTGCGAAGGCACGAAAACTGTAACAGAGGGCAGCAAAAACACTCTATATGGACCCGGAGACTACTCTTAAAATGGATTCCTAATTCCTATCCCTGACCATGTCGGGTTGTGATTCTCCGTTCTCTCTACCTTCCTGACATTTCTACGGACTTTCTCCTTTGTCAGTGAAACTTTTGGGGTAGAAAAGGAGTTCGGGTAAAGAGCTTATTTAGGAGTAGGAGGAGGAGGAGTTGAAAGGAGTTTTCCCTGTGGAGATCCCTTGGATTCTTCTCATTGAAGCGACCACAATGGTTGTTTGCATACCTTCCGCTATGATATACTTCTAATTCCATAATGTGGTATACGAATGGAAATGCCAGTACCTATTGCTGGGATAACAGAACATTTAAAATGTTACAATTCTACACCTACTCTATAAAAGAATCAAAACATTGATGTTATACTTTTTATTACAAAGTTGAGTTAATAAGTTTTTTGTGATACAATTATTTCTCAATGTGAAAATTTTTGTTAGTGTAATTCATAAATCACACTCCTACACAAACTTTTCCATTATTATTACATTTGTTACATCTTTTACACAAAGGAAAGTTTCATTTATTCTTCTATTTTTTGGTGATCTCAAATTCATAATCAATAGTTTCTCATTCACAACAGAGATCACTTTAACCAAAGTGATATTATGAACTTAATGACATTGAAGTTTTATACCGGTTTTTTTCTTACACATAAACTTTTGGAGAAAAGAAATAACTACAAATGGCGTTAAACATTATTTTCTTTCTAATTAACAGCATTCGAAAGCTGAATATGTTATAATACCTACTGAGCGAAAGAATGCACCCAAAATTGAATAAGCGATATTTAAAAATTAATAGAAAATAATTTTTTAAAAATATTTGGTTTGCTGCAACCTATACTTAGAAGACCACGAAAGTTTTTTTAGTTTATAAATATTCAGACAGGTAGCCCCACCGAAATACAGGAACCAAAGGAAAAAAAACAACTTCAAGATTCCTAAAGTGTTTCACAAAAGGGATATCAAATTTTTCGTTTGAAATCATAAAATCATTCTAGGAATATAAAATTCGTAAAAAAAAACCCATGAGATTCAATTATGATTCAATCCATCTAGACACATAAGGCCAGAGAAGCTCGAAATATTGAGTGACGTTCTGCCTACTATTTCGCGTCATCATCGCTTTTTGGACAACAGCGCAACTCTAGTTTGAAGGGAGCGTGCAAGATTTCAGACTGGAGATGTGCTGTTGTCCAAAAAACGATGATGACGCGAAACAGTAGGCAGAACGTCACCCAAGATTTCGAGCTTCTCTGACCTTAATGTGTCTAGATGGCCATGATTCAATTCAGCTATCTGCCCCATTAAATATCGCCAAGCCGTTTTGGTAGTCAAATATTCAAATATCGCCAAATTTGTATGGTTGTCATTGATGTAACTGTAAACTGTGTGATTTATTCGATTAGTTTGCAATTTTTGGCAATATTTCTAATCTATGGCAATTTAAACAGCCAGGCGATACTTAAAAAGAATAGATAACGGAATTGAATCTTTAACTCACATTGCTGTGTTAACGAAAAGTCAATTTAATCAATTTAACTTCGGAGCAGAGCATACAATAGTTTACCTAGATGGATTTAAACCTCAGCGCCATCTGTACGAATATTTATGAACTAAAACTTTAACGATTCTGCTCAAAAAAAATTGTTTGGTAGTAGCTGCTGCAGCAGCAAAACGCATGTTTTTATTCTTTTCATTACTTTTCTACTAATTTTTGAAATCATTCAGCCAATTTTATGGGTGACCTTGTATCTTGTATGCATTAATCCCTGACTCTTATTCATGTTGATTTACCTTCTCTTATCACTACATTATTTAGTGCTTCTGTCGTTGTGCATATCCCCATCGCAGTATAGAATCCATAAAATAAATCACTTCTTGAGAGCGGCAAATCCTCGCACCAGCCATCTATTGGCTCTGCCCCATTTGTTTCCGCGCGACCAAAGAGGCTATTAATAAAGAGGAGGGTTATTAGCGAAAGACAAAAGTGCTTTTCCTGGACCCAAGCCTGAGACGTACTTAACATTCCCCCTACAAAGCCCAGCGTGTTTTATTTAGACGACATCGAACGAACAGGGAGAGCGATAAAACAAAATCGGGTTTCGGTTCTTCAAAATATTGGCCCGAAGGACGAAAACTGGTTCGCGAGCATCTTGAAATCGTCCGGTGTCCACGGAACGGCACAGTTTATTTGCTCTCAGTCAATTTGCTCATTTTTGTTTATTTGCTCAATTAAGTAACTCAATCAGACTCCAACAAATGTAAAAAAAAAGTATATTTACAGGGGTCGATCCAGCCGTAAATTGGGACCCTTTTGCGGCCCCTACTACACAAAATTCCACCTCCTTCAAACGGGCCCTTCACTAAATTCAAGTTTATAAAAACGACCCTTTCACAAAATTCAAATTAGCTTTATTTAATGATTATTTGCAAGAAAACATTCACAAAATCTTGTTTGTTTCAAATCAAAAATATGTTTTCTTACGATAATAATTTGAAGAACTAAAATATAATTTGACTTTAGTTTTTCACAAAAACAATTTCTTTTTCACAAAAATGGGCCCCAAAAAATAAAACCTGGATCGACCCCTGATTTAATAAGCAATTGAAAATGCTGCTAAATGGCAAAAACTTAAATAAAGAATGAGTAAGTAAAGTATCATTTCATTGTTTTTTTTTTGCATCCGGTATTAATTTATTAATGTAGAGATAACAGAGTTCACGACCAGTTTTTTTTCTGTATTTCTTAAACAAATATCTCGTTTCTATTTTTTCTGGTTCATTTATTCACCCCTAACTTGACCTAAGTACCTAAGGTTAACCTATTAACCTGGAATCAAGCTTTTCAAGCTTTTTCGCCAACTCTGATAGGCATAAAACTTGTTTTTCTTCTTCAACTTACTACCAATTAGAGATTTTGATTCCAAGTTAACTGTAGGTTAGGCTGATCGCGCACGAGCGACTTTTGTCACGGTGACAAAGACAAAATTGTTGCCTTGGCTATTGAAACAAGTTCAAGCAGGGCCGGATTATCCAATAGGCAAAGTAGGCAACTGCCTAGGGGCCCATCGTCAGCTAGGGGCCCCGTCCCCAGAGGGTGGGTGCCCATAATGTTTGAATTCAGGAAGGGGTCCAAGAAAAATGTTTGCAAGTACTAAGTAACTGTTTATATTTTTTTTCAAGCAGTAACTAGACTATTTTTATGAGGGGTTGGTTCATAACTATTTCAAAGGGGCCCTCACGAGTACTTAATGCAAAAATTTTTGCATAAAATACTGGAAATTCAAGCAAAAAGTGGGTGTCTAAGAGTCCTCCCCAGAAAAAGTTCTGAAATTTTATTCTTAAGAGAAATGTTTTAACTCATTTGGGTGACTTCTAAAATGGATCGCGAGGGGGGCCTGCACATAGACCCCAGGCCCCCTTTGCCCTTTTGTATGGGCACCCATTCCACAGAGAATTTTTCTAGAAATGTTTCTTTGAGTTAAAATAAAAAAAACTTTATGCAAGTCCGGACCTAAGCAAGGGTCCCATGAAAAAATCGTCTAAAATGGTTCCACAAACGGACCTCTCAGATTCCTGATAAATTAGCTTAAAAATTATCTTTTGCATGCTAGAAATGCAAAAAAACAAAAACTAATGTTTTGAAAAAAAAAATATTCTTTAACACTAGAACCGCGGCATTTTCGGTATAACTAAAACCGCGGGTCTGGGTCAAATTGACCCCGGCTTAAAAAACTGAGCTTTTAATGGAATATATCATATTATTTGAGTTAAATTACTTTAATTTACTTCTTTGCTCTATATTGAGGTCAATAAAGCTAGACATTATTATAATTAAAGTATTAAAATGCCAAAAACGTGTTAAAGACTTAGAACTTTTCAGGGGATGATTATATTTCTGAGGCTAAAAATTTCAGTAAACCCAGATAACAATAATTTAATATATATTTACTGTAAACATCACCGGCATTCCATAATTTAATGCCAAATATAGCTTTAAATTCATAATTTCAATTCAATTTTCAGGCTTTTCCGCCAAATATCGTGTAAAACTACTGCTGGTCAATTTTCAAAAAAATTCGTTTCTTTATAAAAACTAATAAAATTCCCTATTCTTTTATTTTAAGTTTCAGAAATTATTAAAATAGTATCGGTTTGAGGAAATTTTTATCGTATTTATTTTTATAATTGCAAATTCTCATTTTTACACAAAAATAGGCTTTTGAGCATAGAAGCGCAATAGATCGGTGGTTCCAAAAATCATGCTTACCCTGAAATTACTAAGTTCTAAATTTCTTCTGCTGTAGCTACCTCTAGATTATGAAATTGTGTATTCAGAGCTTCAAAAAAGATAAATTTATGATTTTTGCATTATTTTCTTCAAATAAAAAAATTAGACTGCTTTCAGGGGAAATTTGGAAGAAAATTAACAGGATATGTATCTAAATTGTATTTCAAACATATTTTACCTTTGAAAAATGAATTACCCTCAAAAAATAGATAATGAACAGAGCTCTTCCATGATTTTTTACCGATCCACCCATGTGTATTCAGAGGAATGCAATTTGCAACTTATCTGCTCGAAAAACCTGTTTCAAGCATTCTTTATTATCCCAAACTGGTCTAGTGACCTTGACCTTTGTGGGAAAAGAGGGTAAAACTGATAAAACGAGATTCTTCAAATTTTTGACAGCACTTTACTGTGATTGCATAAGGGTAGAACGCTTTGGGTCAGGATGACCCGCCCCGCGGTATTAGGTATACAAGTTTTTTACAAAAAAATGGTAAAAGCTAGAATCCTCATTTTTTCACAGTTTACTATTAACAATGATTCAGGAAAAGTCACAAAATTTTTTAAGTCTGCGTTTGTAACTTTTTGAGAAAAACGAAATCAAAACTTGTTTTGGGTCAAATTGACCCACTCCGCGGTTCTAGTGTTAATATACTTAGGATTCCTAACTTTTTAATGTTCTTTCTTCCGGTTCCCCACTTTTCCATAGTTTAAAGCACTGGTGGTTCATACAGAACCCCGGTGCACGGTAAAAAAATTTCATTAAAATAGGAAATTTCATAATTTAATTGTAGTCCGCACATCGCGAACAGTGGTGATGTTTTTTTCTTCAGTTCCCTGTCAACTTGAACTGCTGCGAGTAAATCCGGTATCGGACGTTGTTCATGGCCGTGGACTGCATACTATCCCTATACATATTGTTAGAAGAGTAAATTTTTAATTTTTTTGTACATTAAATAAATGCTATAGTAAAAAATACGTTCATTTTGATTTGTTTTATTTTTTTATTGAATATGGTTTGGTTTAGCTAACGTTTTATAACAAAAAAATTATTGAATATGAGCCTTCTTATTATGAAGCTTATGAGCTTTGTTATTGAATAACAAGCCTTCTCACCACTAGCGGATCCAGGGGGGCTAGGGGGCTTGAGCCCCCCCCCCTCCCAAGAAAAAATGAGAAGTTTTACACTAAAAATATGGAATTTTATGCACCACAATGAGTTAAAACCCTGTTATTTTAAGGTCAAATTTTCAAAAATTTTCCGGGGGAGGACCCCCAGACCCCCTTGGTACTTGTGTAGACCCCCTTGTACTTTTATTACAACTGTATTTTATAATAAGTTTGTCACAACGCAAAAATTCTACCATAAAATCTATGTCCGAAATTCGGATGAGGCATACCAAAACGAGTTGAAAAAGAGTGTTTTTTTTTATTTAAATTTTCTAGGGGAGGACCCCTAGAGCCCCTTAGTACTTGAAACTCTATTATTACAACTGTTTTATATTAAGTTTGTCAAAACACAAAAATTCTACCATAAAATCGATATCCGAAATCGGATGAGGCGTAGCAAAACAAAATGAAAAGTGTTTTTTTTTACTTAAATTTAAAAAAAAATTCTGAGGGAGGACCCCCAAACCCCCATTTTAGTGGTTGGAACAGGATAATTCACAACCTTTTCCATATTTAGATAATCAAGAAGATACAATTGGATTATGAAAATTAGCCTTAGCCCCCCCCCCCAAAAAAAAAAAAACAAATCCTGGATCCGCCGCTGCTTCTCACTGTAGTAAAAGCATAATTATAAATAATATTGCGATGTGGTTTTAAAACATTTTAGAAAGGAAAGAGTAAGAGAAAAGGGGCCCCCGAGAGTGCATTGCCTAGGGGCCCCGACATGGTTAATCCGGCCCTGAGTTCAAGTATTGGTAGAGTCAACATTTCATTTTCAACATTTTCAGCAGCATGTGATAAAGATGAATTTAAATAAGCTTGAGTTCCTACGATTTCGATTAGAAAGCGAGGAGAAACTTTTCCGCGTTAACAAGTCTCAATGCTAATTGATGGAGACGCGATGATGAACCACAGGTCCGATCCAGTCCAATCTCGGTAAAGTTGTTTTTTCCGCATTGCGATCGGAACACGGGGGAAGCAAACTTACCGGGTGAGCGCGCGCCAAGACTCGCGGGCGAATCCGAAAAAGATTTGCAAAAAGATTTAAATTTCACTCAATAAAAGAATCAAAATTGATAAAATCATAAGAGCAGGGATTAGGAGATGATTTTGAAGTAAAAAGATATTAATTAGAGAAAATTGTTTAGGTTGCGAATGTTTTGCATTTTCATGGATAGTTAAGTGGAAAGAAATGCAAAATCCGGAAAATTTTTTGATCCATCCGTACAACCGTAAAACTAGACAGAAATCCGTAAATTTTACGGACAATCCGTAAAAGTTGGCAGGTATGAATCAAATAAAACAATTACGGTAAAATTTCAAAAAAAAAAAAAAAAAATTACATTTGTCTTTTTGGATTTTTAAGTGCTGTTATTAAGTTTGATTTAAAATGAAGGCACACAGAGTCGAAACGAAAATTGATGCCCTATTTTAGAATGTTCGTATATAACTTAGAGCCTCTTGAGTCATGATTCAGTAATTCAGTGTAGCCTAAGGGACTTAAAAAGGGCTTTGGGCTAAAAACTTTGGAGATCCCTGTTTTTACTTCATTACTTTTAGCTTTAGTAGTTGAACCTAATAAAAAGCAATTAATTCTTTTTTTCAAGAGAGAGAGAGAGTACTGAAAAGAAGGGAAAACCCCATTGTGGAAAGGGAAAGGTTCAATTTCATTAGCTGAGCCTTAGCAAGCTTTAAAATGTCCTCTACAAGATATATTTTCCGCAATTGCATTAAGAGGGGGTAAGATAATGATTTAAGTAAAATACGGATTGTCCACTTAAGTTTTGTACCAAGATCTTTTCTTTGATTGAACACACGGCTTCACGGCTACAGCTTTAGTCATAAAAGTTGTTTTTAGGTATAGTTGTGTATCTTGTGTTTATATGCTGTTCGATGAGTTGCAGCAAAATAAGGTTCCATATTATAAATGTTCAAAACATACACTGCAAGTTTTAGCATAATTTCAAGTTTTTATATTTTTGATATTTACAGGTTTTTACAACACATTGTTAATTTGCCTTTTCACTTATTCGCGATTATAATTGATTAAGTAAGTTTAAAATTCTTCCATGAGCGAATTATTCCTTATATTCTTTAAAAAAGTAATAAAAATGTCTTTTATAACTAAATTTTATTATAAGTACGTAATTTAATTTTCAGAATTATTCAAGGTTACAAAAAGAAAACTGGCGGAATTACTTTGAAGTAAAGGTGGATTTAATTTGGCGAAAGAATCATTTTTGAATAAAATTTTTAAAAAAGTTAAGTGTCAAATTATATCTTAAGGGGACTTGGTACCAAAAAAATTTTTTTCTCTAATAACTGGATTTTATTATCGTTTAAGGTGTTACATTATGTATTTACTTCATACTAATTCATATTTAGCCCAAAAAGCGAGTTCAAAAATTTATTTTTTTTTTAAAATTACAAAAAACTTCAAAAAAATGCCCAAAATTACCCTACATTTAAACTGTAACTCCTCCCTTAATACATGTTATTTTGACTTGATTTTTTTTCTTAACATAAATCAAACATATGTAGTCACTTGTAGGCATGGAAATTTGATTATCTATAAAAATTTCTGAAAAATAAAAAAAACTCTGAAATTTGGCCTTTTTTTCGAAAAAATATCCTAAGTTTCCACTTTAATGCTCCGTAAAAAAATTTGTAATTAATATAATTTAAAATCCATGCCTGAAGATGTTAAACAGGTGTTACTGATAATGACTACAAAGTTTGAAGTGGTTTGGATTATTAGAATAAAAGCCTTTAGCTTTTAAACATTAAAAACCTTGTTTTGAGAAAAAGCCGTTTAAAGATAGAAAACAAGGCTTCTTAAGCCTATCTAGGCCTCAGAAACCTCAAAATTTTTAAACTTACAATCCCCATATCATTATGAAACTTGGTAGGAATAATTCTAAGGGTACTATCTTCACTTTGATTGCAAAATCTCAAATTCGATATTTTGACCAAATTTTGGTACTGAGTCCCCTTAATTATTTCAAATTAAATTTAAAGAATTCTAAAGGGGCTGTGATGAGTTGATAGGAAATTGGAGGGCGTTATTAGAGTAAAAGGGGCGTTGAGTGTTATTTAAATACATAAAAAAAAACATTCAAAAATCCGTAAAAGTGTCAAAGTAGCTTAAAATCACTTTTCAATAAGCTGAAATCCAGCCCCCTTTACCTATGGTTTGATAAGTCAATAATTCAAGTAATTTTTAAGATGAAAACAGGAAATTTTCAGGTGGGAATACCAAATATCCTTTGGAGGTAGAAAAGGAGGTATACGCCCTGGATATCACACAAGAGGTTTCATTTAAAGCCCTGGATGAAGGAAGGATTGAGGATACTTAATTATATATTTTCTCCGATATTGATCTGAAAGAAATTCTACATCTCGGCGCGAATGCAAGCAAATACAAGTTGAAGGAGTTATTTGCTCTAAAAATTCCCTTTTTTTTGGAATTTTAAATTGTGCAATTTAGAAATGTATCGACATTTTATAGCTCGGTAAAAGTTTCATATTTGATGTAATATGTATTTAATTTAATGTATTTGGTCTTTTTTAACTTGGCATAGCCTTAGTATCCTTTACATTTAATTTTTTAGTCAATTTGTATTAATAATCTCTTTGCATACAAAATTTCGCCAGCCTCCAGCCGTTCCTTTTGTTTTATTTTTTCTTCGTTCATATTATAAGAAAAATTTTCCCTTTTACTCTTCCATTGTCTTTGATCATATATTTCTTTTTACTTAATAATCCATTACCCCATGGACAAGCAGTTGCTCCTTTAGGATGAATTGTATGATCAATGTGTGTTCATATTTTTCCCTGTCATATGTTTTTATCTATTTATGTATATTTTTTCTTGTTGTTTCTAATAAATTTTATTTTTCTGATCCGAAAAATTAAATACAGAATTAAATACTCAATATGACTATATCAATACATATTTTTTTACAAGAAAAACCAAAGAACGGTATTTTAAGAAATTTATTAAAAGAGATATAAAATGCTAAGTTTTTTGAAAGAAAAAATGGCCTAAAGTGAATAGAAAACAAAAGAAAGTACAGTAAGTTAGGTACCAAATGTGCGTCACATAAACTGGTATTTATTCGAGTCTTTTGTAACAAAAATTCTAAAAGTGCACATAAAGGATAATATTCTGAATTAGACCTTAATAAAATGTCTAAGATACTAAGACATATTTCTTTTTGTATCAGACAGAAAACTACGAGGAGGACCATTGTAGGAGACTTTCCGTTAAAATGGGAAGACATTATTCCGAAACAAGACTACGTATTTCAAAGTCTGGAATTAAACGATGAATTAAATCCAGTTCCCTCCTGAGGCTCTCTTCAGCTTCAGAGAGGAACAAAGGGGGGAAAAAACTTAAATCATTGAACTAGACGGACCATACTAGACCCAATGACTAAACCAGACGGCTTTTTATGAACATATTGTGCGAGTTCAAAAAAGAAACTTACTTCTCAAGGCAAACAATACATAAACCGCTTGAGTGTATATGTTTCAGTGGCGGATTCAGGGGGGTGACACTCTGGAAAGTGCCCCCCCCCCTTGGAGCCAAAAAACCACTCATGTACCAAAAAATGTCCCAAAAAGTACTCAAAATGAGTTAAAACCCTACTTCTTTCTACACGTCAAATTTCAAAATTTTGACATTTTTCTCAAAAGGTAAAGGTGATAGTCTGAAAAAGTGCCCCCCCCCTTGGAGCCGTGCTGGATCCACGCCTGATATGGTTTAAATATATTTCCACAAAATTGGTATTAAGTGGTTAGGTGCGTGTGAAGCAGGAAAAAAGTCTTCTAATAATTTACAAGAATTCTGACTGAAGATAATAAGAGGTTACGAGCTTCTTGTAACTTTAGTTTCAAAAATTTCAGGATATTCATTGGGGTTCCATAATTACTTGCAGGGATTTAATTAACAAAAATGCTTTCATTTTACTCCTAAAATGTATTCAGAAATAATCCCACATGCAAGTAGGACATCTCATATTCATGTAGATAGATCATTTGTGTATCCTAAAATATTATTTTCCTCAAGGTAAATATTGTTTCTTATTTTGCCATCTTGTTTTGCAATGTTTAGTTCAGAAATAAATTTGAACCAATGGTTTGAGGAATTATAGAGAAATGATTTTTTTTTATTTCCCGAAACAATCCAATGGATTTTTAAAAATGAGCAATTCATAAAACAACACGACGACGGTAATAATAAATTCAAAGAAGACAAAAGATTCCACCAAAATATGATTAACTCTAACCAGTTTACGATTGAGTGTAACCAAATTTATTCAAAAACAAGATGAAAAAGATAGTTATACTTAAGGACCTCTTCTTTCAACCAAATTGAATCTTATAAAAAAAATTATCATCACCAAAGATGTAGCTCTAATTGAGAAAAAAAATTCGCCCTATTCAAAGAAAGTCTCCAAGTAATGAAAAGGAACACAAAACCCCTCAACAATGCCAAATATGCAGTAGAGTATAAATATGAAATCAAATAAGTTTATTGTTATTTTGACCATGAATATTTAGGGGATTTATCATGTTAGGGTTATATTTAGCATGAATGAACTAAGATAGTACGATGTATTTTTGATGAAAACGCAATTATTTTCTTCTCGAAAGAAATTTGCATTTTCGATATATCATTAACTCAAAAACTTTAAACATCTCGTAACCATTGGACATGGACTTGTACCACTTTCAAAATCACTGCCGCAAATAATTTAATACGCGAATGAAAAAAATCTTTTTTGCGTTCAATTTCGCGCGAATAACGATGAAAAAATGAAATTCGAGTCCATCACAATCAGGTCTTCCGCATCAATGGCGGGAAAGATGAGCCCGACATTTTTCTTTGAGATGACGACTCTGGCGTAGGTGGGTCCTTTCATGGAGCACACACACTACTCTAAAGCTCAACCTTCTTCAATAGGCGGATCTCAATCAACAAGGTGCAAAACCCCTCTGGATAAATTATAAAATTCGATATGGTTTCACTCACGCATAAAAAAATGTGAAGTACTATATTAGTTTCTGCAGGTATTGTTTACGCTAAGTGTGTTTGTGTGTGTGGATCGGGTTTACTATTACTTTATTCTTAAATTTAAAATTGCATATGCTGTGGGAAAAGCGATAAACTGGGCATTCATTATTGATCATGCCCAAAGTGAGGTGGGCAATATGATAAATTCAAAGAAATTTATCACTTTAAGTAATAATAAAGAAAATTTGATAGATAGATAATAATATAGAGAAAATCATTTAAAATATAATACAGATTTAGATAATAAAGACAATTTAGTAATAATTAATCATTATTTATCACTTTGCACGAAATATGTGGGTGTTATAAATAATGCCCAGATTGCACACACACATTTAAATTCCTGTATATTTATTTAACTTTATTTTCAATTCTGCTGCACTAAAAAATTTTATTTACTTTTTAAACCTGTTTTCAGGACTGTTTCTAATTGGCTGACTCAGGTGAAAAAGCTGCCTATTATCAGGATATTGTACAGTTCTCCCCCATCTTCAACTTTGATTCGATAGATTAAACCAATCTAAATCGGACTGAATAATCTGGCTATGCAACTGTTAGGTTAAAAAAAACAATGGAAAAACCATTAAACTAATTTGAGAATTCTCTTTCTTTTAAGTTACAAGATGCATTGATAAAAAAGGTAAATTTGGTATAAATGTTTTGCATACTAACTTTAATCCCAAAACTTTGACAGTAGGACTTGAAGAGAAAAGTTTAAACATTTAAAATATCTTTTAAATGGAAACAGCTTTAAAAAAACTATGCAAAATCTTATGCAATTAACACATGGATCATTTTGTAATCATCAATATGGGAATAAAAGTTCAAAGCCTAGCTCTTCTTTCCTAGGGCAACATGTCATACAGTGCCATTTTCCCCTTTTGAACTAACACTTTTGTACTGAAAATAAAATTTCACAACCTCTTCTGCCCTGTGCCCAAGTATGAGTACATTAGGTCCAGTAATTCTTTTTATGGCCTTCTCCAAAGTGCAACTCCAAAAACCAACCCTGCATATTTAAAACTAATAAAATATACTTACTTTAAAGCAATAAACCTATTCATCAAAAACGCAGTCACACACAGGAGTAGATGTAATTTAGGTAAGAATATTTTCCTGTCATCATCTTTTATTACTCTATGCAGGATGAAAAAAAGAGCATAAGCGCATTTACATTTAAATTCCTTAAATAATAAGAAAATATTGTTCATTAATAAGGCCAAAACAAATAACAAAATCTCAGGGAATGGACTGTTTAGTTGTGGCCAAGAGTACTATATGTAATTTATGAATATAAAAATGAAAAGAATATATATAATTTACCCATTTTAATTTGAATTACAATTAGAAAGAGTTTAAACATGAAATGAAAAGTTGTGTTGAGATACTAAAAATGTTATCTGAAGACCACTACATTTCCCAGTGTGTATTTCATCCCTCAGTTTTAGACAAAGGACATTTGCTGTGAGACTAAAAACATATAGAGGCATTAGGCAAAATCTGATGCAAATTTATTCAGAAAAAAAGTATGCATAAAATGGTTTGTAATTGTAATTTAAAATGATGTTTTTGAAATTAATTATTACATTTTGAAATACAAGGTTAATGACATAAGCTCTTTATGTATCACACAAATACACTTTTAAAACTTCATTATTACAAACACATGGGGGAAAGATGATTCAAAATGAAAAAATTGGACCTTCAAAAAATAAATAAAGGTGCTAATGTGTCTGCAAAGTAATATAATACATCAATAAATTGAAAAAGAACCCTAAAACTTGAACTTTTGTCCCAATGTAGTCATCAAAAATTGTAATTTAAAAACAAATCATTTTTACAAAGCATCAAATTCCCTTCAATTTCATATTAATTCAAAGTAACAAAAGTACTATGTTATAAAATTCATCATAAAACTCTAGAATTTAGGGCTTTTTTAGATAATGGAATATAAAAAAATAAGATAATACAGTCAAAAGGTAAAACAAAAAAAATGGGTAACAACCCCTAGAGCACCAAAAACATCTTTAAGTGGGAACAAAATGTTTTCCATAAGTCCAAAATTTGCATTTTTGGGACAATTTCAACTGTCTGAATGCCTTGAGATATGTATTTTGGAATAAATAATATCATGATAAAAACATTTCTCTAAATGACTCAATTATAAAACATAAAACAGATCATTTTGCATATCTGTTATGCATATAAAAATATTTTGTGGAAGCAATGGTTGGATTAAAGGTTTTTAAAATGTACAATGACATTGCATATAAGAAGATTTGAGGCCTGTAGGGCCCTTATCTTTGAATAACAATTAACACAACTCAAAAAACAAACACAATACGTGATTGACATAGTAATTTACTAATAGAAGTAACAATTGGTTACGAGTCTCACTATTAAAGGTTTGGTATGGTTGGTGCATGTTTTGACTCTAAAGAATATCTATTGAAAGAGTACTTCAAAATATTTTAATGCCCTGCAACCCTCCCTTCCCTTTTCCTTCACACATGTGTTTCTATTACTCCTTCCCAAACAATAACAGGACTAGCAACAAGTGGTGTTATTCAAGAGAGATATACAAATCCATTATTGGATTGGTGTATTTACCAGGGTTTTGAAAAGTACTTACTGTAGTTTGGTTTAGTTAGTGGGCATGAGAGCTTTCAACATGGATACGAAGAGGATGTTTCTAACTGTAGAACAGCGTGTGGCAAAAAAAAGGGAAACAGTCAGATATTTTCCTCATTTTAATAGAATGTAACATTTTATTATATATTTTGTATTTATAATGTGAAGGAATCAAGTGTTTTAGCCCCACCCCTCCTAATGACCGATTTTTCTCAGAACAGAAAGTGGTCGCTAAAGAGAGGTTTTACTGTAAGGAGGCTGAAAGATCTTCTGTCTTTTCTTTTTTACTTGTTTTCGCATTTCTTTCTAATGCATTTTTACATAGATGGATTTTTAATAAATGTCGTTATTTTTAAATTAACTCTTGTTTTTATCTTGAAACCACTTACAAACCAACAATAGTAGGATTCTTAAAGTCTCGAATCGAAGGTCTTATGATCAAGGTTCTATTGTACTGCACATTGGCAAAGATGGTTTTAATATTGTTTTACAATCTAATTTTACTCTTATTCTATTGAATATTTTGTGGTAAAACTCAATTCATTTATTACAAAAGGAAACCTTTTAAATATAAATACAATTGAATGTATGGCATTTTTCCTAAATTGTAAATACACCATAAATGCATAAAATATACAAATTCATTCATTTTGTTAGAGGTATTACTTGATGTTTTCTTTTTTATTCTTGATCACACCTTCATCTTCATTTTTGGAACTTTTGAATTTTTTGGTAGCCTGAGTCTAAAAATAAAATGATGGTTAAATTTCAATATAAACAGTAGCAGATATGGAAGTAATAAGAAATCGGTTCAATTCTGTTCTATGTCCCACTTAATGTTGTCAAGCTGTTTCAGTGGCAAATATTAAAAATGTCATGAAATTTGCAAACTACTTTATTTAAATATTCAGTTATATCAATATAAAACCATGGAGATAATTGAATAATTTTCGTGTAAAACATCTCGGCAATATTAAACGGGACAGTTAACGGATTTTAACTAAGAAATTAATTAATTGAATCACTCAATCAATCATGTGTGCATGTGCCCCAAACTAGATGGTTTAAGTAAAGTAGAATTAAAAATTTATTTTATAACAAGATGAGTGTTTCTCTTCCTTTAATGATCATCGCCCATTTGTAAAAACAAAACCACTTATGCAACAAATGGTTTTTTGTCAGTATCTAATAGTATTTATTTATTGAATAGTACACATCACATAGCACAAGAGAAAAATACATAGTCACCAGGTATTGCTTAGTCCATGAGGGTGGCAGTTTAGATATATTTACAATGTTTAAAATAGACAAATAGCAAATTTCAAAAAAGGAATAATTTAAAAATATATATATATATATAATTAAGGCAAAATAAATTTTTATAATTAAAATAATCACTTAAATGAGCCAGAAACAAAACCCACAACAATTATTAATAAAGTCCACCATACCTCTGTCACTTCATAAGGGGTACCAAACAGAAGCATGGTGGACGGGTCGTTTTCTGTTGGTTGTTGGAGAGTACATACATACAAAATTCCAACCAACCATGGTACCCAAACGACCCTTAACATATACATGAAAATCAAAACCCCATAATTAATTTGAACATCAAAAACAACATACCATAATCATAAAATGAACGAACATAATGCATCAATACCGTGGTAGAGAGCTTATACCAAAAAAATCTCTGATGCCATTCTAGGGAAGAGAAACTCCAACTGCCAGTTTGTCAAATATTGATCTCAAAAATCCCAATGGATATAAGTTAGATTCCAACAATTTATACAGCTCTTTTAAATGTTTAATTATGCTAGTATTTCCATTGCAAATAGTTTTAATTCTGTTAATTTGTCTTAGTTAATTTGTCAAATAGTTTTAATTCTGTTAATTTAAATGGAGAATTGCTTAATGAAAGCACTGAAATACTAAGGAGATGGAGAAAACATTTCAAAACAGCCCTGGAGGGAAAGGATGCTTTGGAGGGATCAGTAGAAGTTAGAACCAGGACACCACGGAATGAAGAGCTAGAACCACCTTCCATTAATGAAGTTGAAAGAGCGATAAGTAGACTAAATAACAACAGTTCGGCAGGACCGGATGGTGTCAAAGCCAAGCTCCTGAACGTGAAGGAGCCTAAACTCAACAAGGAAATACACGCCATTATTACTGACGTCTGGACCATGGAAAAAATGCCCATTGAATGGGAAGATGGTTCCATTTGTCCGATATACAAGAAAGGAGACAAACTAGAGTGTAAGAATTATAGAGGAATTACACTATTGAACACAGCATACAAAATATTCTCAAACATCTTAGCTGAGCGACTTGTTATCTATACTGACTCAATAATTGGGAAATACCAGTGTGGATTTCAAAAAGGCAGATCAACTACAGACCAAATACACAGTATTAGACAGATACTTGAGAAAACCAGAGAGTACAACATTGATACTTATCATCTTTTCATTGACTTCAGAACAGCTTATGACAGCATTAATAGAGAAAAATTATATCAGGCAATGTTGGAGTTGGGAATACCCAAAAAATTGGCTAACCTCATAAAAATGACCCTCAATAGAGTAAAATGTAGAGTGAAGTTGGGATCAGAGATGCTTTCTATACAGAAAAGGGATTGAAACAAGGAGACTCCCTGTCATGTCATTTATTTAATATAGCCCTAGAGAAGGCAATTAGAGACTCTGGCATACAAACGCAGAACACAATTTTTGTTAAATCTGTACAACTGCTAGCATTTGCAGACGATATCGATATTGTGGGAAGAACTAAGGCAGCTACAGTGGAAGCCTTCTGTGCACTTGAGGCAGCAGCCAAGAACATTGGTCTGACAGTGAATGAAGAAAAAACCAAATTCATGGCAATAACAAACAGAACCCAAAATCATCAACCATTAAAAATAAATGAATACGAGTTTGAACAAGTAACACAGTTTAAATATTTAGGCACAATTGTTAGCATTAGTAATGACATAAAAATAGAAATCAAAGATAGAATCAAGATGGCTAATAGATGCTACCATGGATTGAGAAACCAGTTTAAATCTAAAAGCATAAGCAGCAAAACAAAAGTACAGCTATACAAAACACTGGTGAGACCTATTGTTCTTTATGGCAGCGAATGCTGGACTATTAACAAAGATGAAGAGGAGAAACTAATGAGCTTTGAGCGTAAGATCTTAAGAAAAATTTTTGGAGCAATAAGAGAAAATGGTATATGGAGAATAAGGTATAACCACGAACTACAACTGAAGTACAGGGAACCCAACATCGTTAAAGTCATCAAGGCCTCCCAAATAAGGTGGCTGGGACATATTTTTCGTTACAGTGATGACAACCCTGTAAGGAAACTAACTTTCCAGACCCCGGAGGGAAAGAGAAGGAGAGGAAGACCTAAAACGAGATGGATGGATAGAGTGGAGAAGTGGTTGCGAGACCTGGGAGTGAACCGATGGAGGAACATGGCGTCGAGTAGACCAAGATGGAGAAAGCTGACAGAGACAGCCTTGGCCGGCAACCGGCTGTAGAGCTTATGAAGAAGAAGAAGAATTTGTCCAATAACTGTATTTCTATATATGTTTCTAGAGATATTGGAGTTCCAATATATAAGTTTAACGATATTAAAATTAAAATCATTTCGTTTATCATATATTTCAATACTCACTGCATCATCAACAGAAAAATCAATACTCAAATCCAGAAAGCTGACAATACTTCCATCACTGGTAAGAGCCAAACTTAATTCAACTGGATAGATAGTTTTCAATACTTCCAAAGTTATTGTGCCATTAAACACAATCAGATCATCAACATAGCGAAATATTCCTTGATTAAAATGGTAATTCTCATAGTAGTGTAGAAAAAGGTTGGCTATCAGAGATGAAAAAGATGAACCCTGTGGAATACCACTAACCTGAACATAACAATTTTCTCCGTTATAAATGAAATTATTATATATGCATACTTTTACCAAAAATTCCCAATCCTCCAAATTGATATCCAGAAAAATCTTATAATCATGAAAATAATGTAATAGTACATCTCTAATTTTGTCCAAAGGTAAGCTTGTGAAAAGATCCTTGAAATCATATGTATCAACTGAGGTGACTTTATTTTCCTTTATAAACTCCAATACTTTTCTATTACTATCAATAATCCAAGTAAATCCATCATTTCTAATACTATTAGATATTGTTTTCAAATACTTAACAAATAAATTACCAGGTTTACACATATAAGTGTCAAAACCGCAGGTAACAAATCTAAATCCCAAAGGTTTCTTATGAAACTTAGGATAAGCAATTAAATATGGAATTTTAATTATATTACATGAAAAATTCAATCTCTTAAGTAGTTTCAAAATCTTTTTTGATGTAATAGTATAACTAGAGGTAACTCTATATGTGTCTGATGCCAATAATACTCTATCAATCAATTCTAAATAAAACTTCTTACAAATCAAAGCATAATTATTGGAGGCCTTGTCTATGGGTGTAATGACAAACTTTTCTCTAATACTCGAAATAGCAATGTTCAAATCATTAAAAATCAAATCATTCTTGAACCTTGATTTATTATTAATCACAAAATACTTAAACTCAGCAAAAACCTTACATCTCCATTCTGTAAATGATTCCAACGGTAAATTAAACCTTTTTGCTGTTTTTATACAGAATTTGTCAATATCTTCAGAAAATTTATTGAGTGCTTTTTTAACACCCAAAGAAAAAACTGGTCTAAATTTAGTGCCCTTTTTCATCAGTTCTCTAAGAGTATTATTATCAACTATATTCAGATAGATCAACTATATCAGATATTATTTTGCCTTAATTATTTTCATGCTCTTGTTGCATGCAGCATTGGCGCTGCTTCAAGTTTGCATTAATTATCTAGTTTAATAAAAATTTATTTTGCCTTAATTATTTTCATGCTCTTGTTGCATGCAGCATTGGCGCTGCTTCAAGTTTGCATTAGTTATCTAGTTTAATAAAAATTTATTTTGCCTTAATTATTTTCATGCTCTTGTTGCATGCAGCATTGGCGCTGCTTCAAGTTTGCATTAATTATCTAGTTTAAATTCAAAGATTCTAAGATGAGTTATATATATATATATATATATATATATATATATATATATATATATATATATATAACTCGATGTGGCAAACAGGGTGTCTTTTAAATGTATTATATTTTCAGTCACAACATAAAAACCCAGAATATTGATCTTATTCAACATAAGATCAATACTCCAATGTCAATATTTTACTTCCTGTCATATCCACCCACTCATTACAGCAAACTTAATGCAATTCAGTGTAACTGTGTTTTATTAACTTTCTTTTTAAAAAAATAACTTTCCGGTTGATTTGTTGAAAAACATGATTATTTGTTTTGAAATCAGACATATTTATTCAAAAGTTTAAAAAATATTGGACAGCCTTCTGCATTGATATGGCCAAAAGTATACTGTGATGATAGGGGAGAATAGGGATATTTGATCATTTAGCAAAAACTATAACAAAATGAATTTGTAGGGCTTTGATACCTAGCTACATTTTAAAGTTATACTTGTAAAGTTATATTAAAATTAAAGTTTTACTAAAATAGGTGAAACTGTTGATGAAAACATGATTGATACATTGATACACACAGAAAAGAAGTTTTTGTATCGTAACTCCTCATTTACTCAAATTAGTTCCATCAAAAGATAATCCATATTTTTATTTTATCATTACAAACTGATATACTTTGTTGAATTTTTCAATAAATAGGTATTTCAATATTCATGTTTTTATAAATCTATATAATTATTTCAATACAATTCACGAAAAATAGGATGCTTACACTTTCTCTTTCTTTTGGTCTTTCTGCATAATAAAAACAATCGGAAATCACAGATGGATCCATATTACACTGTGTCTCTAAAATAAAATAAACAATTGAAACATTTATTTATTCCAATTTAAATAACTGTTACACAAACA
Organism: Tetragnatha montana; assembly: GCA_963680715.1. Lineage (NCBI taxonomy): Eukaryota > Metazoa > Arthropoda > Arachnida > Araneae > Tetragnathidae > Tetragnatha > Tetragnatha montana. The sequence continues at coordinate 55,994,594 of OY796676.1, read as the reverse complement.
ATTTATCTAGGTACCATGTTTTTTTTTAAGGATAAATTACACAATTATTGTGTTTTGTTGTTATGAAAAGCACAAGCATTAATTTATAAGTAGCCCAAAACTATTTGAGTTTAAAAGGTTTTTTAAATGAGAGAAGCTTAAAACTATTCCTCTAAATGTTTTACTATTATTCTATTTCCAAAATAAATTTTCCTTATTGCTTTTTTATTCTTTTTACTATGTAGTAATCTGATAAATTTCAAAAGCCAACAAGATGTTCGTGAAAATTCTGAAAAAAGATAGACAAATTCAAAATCTTGCCACAACCCACCAAAAACTGACTGCCGACCCTCAGTTTAAGAACCTCTGTATTACAGCATTTATTACAAAACACCATCAGTAGAGCTGACGTTACAGTTAGTTTTTATCCCATCCATTTAGATTTTCTCAATCTTGAGGTTTATGACTAATAATAAGCTTATTATAAGTCAAAAATTATTACAAGCATTTCAGATCGAGAAACTACGATTGGGTGGGTAAGACATTTACAAAAGTTTTGACTCTTTAATTAGTTTTATATAATATATGCCTAAATTGGACGATTTTGCTGATTTAAGTCTGATATTAAAGGGTAAAATGTTACTTCCTTCTCAGGATTCTTAACTTTTTATGTCTCCTTAATAAAAACCCCTTGTTGTGAGGAGAGCATTTTCCACCCCCACTGCTATGAGATTCTGAGCTGTCTAGATATGCCCTACCCCTCCTAACATTTTCCTCCTTTAGTTTTGTATGACCCTGTAGATATTTTAAAGTTCTTGTGAAGTTAGATATGGTTGTTTTTAAAAATTTGCGTTGCATGCATTTTTAACTTAAGGAAAGTGTTAAAAAAATAAACTGGCTCCTTATCACTAAGGTTTTTAATAATAGTTAACATTACAGTTGAATGTTCTTGAAGAAAGTTTTGTGATTTCCAACTTGTATGATACAAAACTAAGACACCAAGAATTGAATTAATTTTTGTTATAGATTTCTAAGGGAAAATTTTATTACTAAGTACCCCTAACTACTAACTTACTATTTACCCCTAAGTAAGACCCTATCAGTCTTACAAGCGCCAAATTTTTTAAATAATCTCATGGAGATTTAGGTTGGTCTAAGATTGAAAGTTTTGAGAAATGGATCATACATACTTAAAAACAAAGCTACATCCTTGGGTTCTAATTGTGAAGCATTCCGGTGTCTTGCCAACTTGCATGATTCCTTAACTACTCCTTGGATGAAGCTATTTACTAAATATGACAGCTCCTGGAGAAAAAAATCAAGCTTTGGTCACACACCGTGTTACACAAAAAAGTGGAAATTTTTTAAGCAATTAAAATGATAGCAAAAGGTTTGTTCCTTATAAAGTAAATGGTGATTTGTTATGACATAACAAATCAAATAGAGGGATAAAATAGTTATAAATGGATGATAGTTATATTCAATTTTTATAAGTAGGTTTATTAACACTAAATTTTTTAGGTTCATCACCACATATTGCACTATTACTACAGTTAAAATAATTTTACTTGTACACAGTAGAACCTCTTTACAATGAGCCCCTGATATAGGGACCCCTGCATTACACCAACCGGTAAGAAAAGTATGGATTGCTTTATCATACTGTTAAATGTATTCATTATAACGTCTTTTTGTTAAAAAGACTAAATTGTGTGTCCCATGAGTGATTGCTCTAACGAGGTTCCACATTAATAAAACTCAAATTATAGTTTTATATACAAACAGCCTCTTGCCTTTTCAACATCAGATGATAAAGACTCATTAGGACCTATTTCATCAAGTATTTGCTGGAATGATGTGACATTCTAAAAGTGAGAAAAAACATTTAAAAAATGCAGAATTAGAAGTCATTTCCATCAATGATCAATCAAATAATTTTCAAAAAAAAATATGTTCAACAGCATAATTTTACATAAATTTAATAAAAGATTACATAAATTGTGTGCAAATTTATTTGTTCTAATAAATGGGTCAAATTTTAAATTTTTACTGGGTATTTTATACTGATGGTTAGGTGGATGTAAATTATTTGGTATTGTAGGATTAGCTGCGTGCAAATCTCTCCAATGGGACTTTATTGACAATGTTTTACAAATTACACAAAAAAACAATTAAAAGCAACACAGCTCTATGAGGTATTTTGGTTATTTTTTTTATATTTGCTTATTTTTGCAATTTATCAGAACCCTTGTGCTTGGCTAATCCTAAAGTACCAATAATTTTAAAACTTAACTACTGAGCATAATGACTAACAGAGATACAAATTTTCTGGTAAATAGCAAAGAGTAAAAAAAAAGTAAATTGAACCAAATGACAGAAAGAACCCTTACACATTTCAAACCTAAAGCATTGTAACTGTAATACTGTTTACTCATTTTTAACCTGAAAATAGAACACAAAATCAATTATTCATTAAAAGCATTAATAACCGAACATATTGATTAATTGAATGAAGAAAAGAAAAAGAAACCCACTACAGCTCTTTCAAAATCAACGCAAACTTTATTTATTTACAACAAGAAAATTGAGCTGAGTTGTATAAAGCTACGGTATACCTGTTGTTTTATCAATTTTTTATAAGTAATTTAATAAATGTATAATAATGAGCCATATTGAGCTATTTGTATTGAAAATAAAATTTAAGTTCTATAATCTAAAAATTTTCAAATAAAACTTCACCAATTAATAAAATCGATTGTGAAAAACTAAATGCATTTTTTGGTTGTGATGCGTAGAGGTGTTTGGAACGATATTTTAGTTTCGTTTTGAGCTTATCTGGTTTTCAAGTTTCGTTGTTTTTCTTTTGGTTCCTTTACTTTTTAATACAGCTTGGAAGGCAGCAAGCAGAATAGTTTTGAAAAGGGCTTTTTGTCAACCTCCAAGGTGGAAGGGGACGGAGCCCGGGATGAGGGTAAGCAGGTGGAGAAAAGTAAGCGCCCGGCGAGTCATATGGACGACGAGGAAAGCTTAGTGAATAACAGAGAAAAGAAAGTCAGGGAGAACAGAACCTTTATAAGCAATAATCCTATAGAAGAAAAAGTTAAAGTAGCCTTTGAAAAGGGAGCTACGAAAATAAAAGTAGGCCTAAAAAGCGCCAACCCGGAAGAAGTATTATCCATAAGGAATCAAGATTTGAATAGAGAATTCAGAGGAATATTGAATCATCAAGATGAAGTTTTCCTGACGAGAAATAAAACACTCATTATTACGGTCAACAGCTGGGAATCGGCAATTAAGGTGTTAGATCTAAAATCGATCAAAGGTGAAAGTATAGTAAGCTTCGTGTTTGAAAATTCGATAACCTCTCAGTATGTAATTAAAGGAATAGATCCGAAAGATTCACTGAGTGAGATTAATGATCAACTTCTGTCACAAGGCATAAATGTGAACAAAATCATTCGATTTACCAAAAAAGGGGAAAACGAAGCATCACCTACGATACTGATCCAAGAACTTGGGAAAATCCAAAGGGTAAACATAAAGTACGGACATGTGAATTATAAAGCGCAAGAATTCATTGAAAAACCGAAGATCTGTTATAACTGCCTAAAATTTGGGCACTTTAAAGGGAAATGTAGGGAGGCGAAACCAAAATGCTCGAGATGCGGGAGCGATCATGAATCATCAGAGTGTGATAAGCCAAGTCAAGTTTGCTTTCGATGTGGCAGTAACCACTCAGCGCTAGACTTAAGATGCCCGATCATCAAAAAAGAAAGCGAGACTATTAAAGAGGCTAAGTTGGGAAATATAACTTTCAAGGAAGCAAGAAGAAACTTAAATCAAGGAAAATCTTACGCTGAAATTGTAAAATCTAAAGAATCAATCCCGGAGAATCCCGTGGTGACAGAGGGAGAGAACCAAAAAGGCTTTCAAAAGCTTGTAAATCAGAACGTGGAGCTGATCAAAGATGTAATATATTTGAAAGACACTGTAAAACATTTGAAAGAATCGATAGGGGGTCTGTTGGGGGTAACAGCGGAGCTTGTTGCTTTGATAACTGATTCCGATAGCGAAAAAGAAACATCCTACCGATCTGTTAGCCAAGAGGTCAGAGAGGTTATCAAAACAGATATTGGAAAACCAATGCTCCAAATTAAAGAATCGGTTAAGTTGATGGCGAGTTCACTGGAAACTTACATTAGGAAGACCGATCGGGGCCTACTGACTGAAGCGGAGTATCAAGAGGGTTCAATGCCGATGGATACAAATCAAATACCGTCAAAAGAGACAAGAGTAAAGAATCTGACCGATCCAGAAGAGGATGGGAATAAAGATCAAGAGAGAGGAAAAGACAATGAAGAAAGTCTGAAGGGAAAAAAGGCTAATTTAGTGCAACTACATAAAACCATAGGTCAAAGCATAATCGGAGAGGCAGCGAGCGGGCGATTTGGAACCGTAATGGAAAATGTTTGGGGGATCGACAATCGGTCCAACCCTAACCACCAAATATAATTCAACCGCAATCATAGTACACACATAAGTGCCGTTTACATGAGCCAATTACCCGGGTAAAAGGCGGCTCTTACTCCTCTTTTCTACCCGGCATTCCCTACGAAGGGAAAAAGATAGGAAAAAGCCGGGTAGGATTCAATCCTAGTCAATTGCCGGGTAGTACCCTCCTTTCCCATGATGCATTTCGTGTCCCATCCCACACTACCTTGCGTGTTGTGTAGTCCGCCATTTAATTGTTTGTGTGTGCTCTGTCAAGGCTAAACTGGATCGGTTAACTGTGTTATATCAGGCTTGGACAATGAGTGAAAAGATCAAAGAAGCCGACGTTACTGGAAGTTTTCAGATCTTACCGCTTGAAAGCGCTGGCCACGTATAGGGAAATTTGGTTGATTGATTGGGTTGGGTTCTTGGTGCTTTTTGCCTCGGCTCTTTGGCCGGCATATACCTCGCATGGATGAGAGTTGAGAATCAGCCACCCGGAGATAAAATCTTGGGAGAGAAGGAATCTTTTGGTTTGAAGAGGGAAACAAATTCGATTTGTCAGCTCTGTTTGATCGCTAATTTTTTGTAGGTTTCTAATGATCTATAGTCTGTGTAAATAAAATTGGAGGTTCACTACTAGTCATTTTCCACTAGTCACAATGCACTGCCACATCGTTGGTCATGCGCGAGTCTCAATGGACTCTAACCGTCTGACGTCACACGGAACCAACACGTGACCTACTGAGCTTGCGATTGGTTACCACAGATACTACACTAGTAGATCTACTAGTGTAGTATCTGTGGTAACCAATCGCAAGCTCAGTTGTAGGTCACGTGTTGGTTCCGTGAAGTCTCGAACCAGATAGGCGGTTAGAGTCCATTCAAGCGTGACGAGTCGGCAATTTTATTAAAAAATGCCATGAATGACAGATAGATGGCTCTGGCCACGTATGGCTCACTAGAGACATAATCCGTAACATCGCTTTTCACTCATTGTCCAAGCCTGATATAACACAGTTAACCGATCCAGTTTAGCCTTGGCTCTGTTGATTGTTTTGATATAATTTGTAATGGACATCAATAATGTAGAAAGTAGCAAATGCAGTTTGAAATGTGAAGATAAAACGTTAAGTTTAATAAACATCCATTTATTTTTTAAGACAAGCACAACTTACAAACATGATGAAAAACGGAAATCAAAACAATAAACATTGATGGAATTGAAACAATGTTGCCAACACAATTTTGTATAATTGTATAAGTGTTACTAGTAAATAAACAAAATATTCAACAAATAATACAAGATTGCTTTCATACATCTTCGCAGGTCTTCGGTAAGCAAATCTGTTATCATCCGTTGATTTTTTGCATATATCGCCAACGCTCTTTTAAAATTCATTCTGATGCTCTCTTGCAAGAACAAAAATGAGCTATTTGTAAACAAACTTGGAAACCATGGAAACAGGCAGATCCCTTATTTCTTACCACGTGACCGAGAAAAAGCCGGGTTAGATCATGTCTCATGTAAACGCCTTCAAATTTCGTTACCCGGGTAGAGTTGGAAATTCCCTTGAACCCACTTTTTACCCGGGTAGCTACCCGGGTAGCATTTTTCCCATGTAAACGGCACTATAGAGTAGTACCTACTCTATGAGTACACCGTAACTACGGAAACAAAGGATTTCTGGTAAAAGCGAGCTCTTAGAGCAAAGCAAAAACCAGAGAAACACTCAACCAACCAACCAACCAACTAAAATCGATTGTTCAAGCAAGCAATCAGCTAAAAGAAAACTAATAACATGTGACATGTCTCGTCGGATTGTCATTCATTGTTGTTTTCTCAAAATGTTTATGCCGGAAATTCGTTTATAAAATTTAATTCTGTTGATTATACTATGAAATTTTGTTAAATTAGCTGTGACTCTGAAAACTTCAGAAAATTCGCTACACTATTGTGTTTTCAGAAGATTTACCATAATCTTCTATAACAATCCATTGGTAGTAATAGTATTTTGCATTATTTCTGTAGATATTCGTAGTGGAAAATGGAGGAAGTTGTTTATGAAGTAGTTCCTTTTGATATTCAAAATCAGTTGCCAGTGCAGAAACGTACCCGCCGAAAAACAGCCAACAAAACTTGCTTTAAGTGCAATAAAGTATTTCCTTATGCATACAATTGTAGACGCCATATGAATACATGCAAATATCCAGATGTTAAGGGGACTTTCAAGTGTTCCGAGTGTTTGGAAGTCTTTTACTGTTCTGACATGTATTTTGCACATCTGCCCGTAAAGCATCCAGACATTGTTATCAAGAAATATAAATTTGAGTTTCAAACTCATGAGGAGTTTCATCTGTGGAAGTTGAAATTGGAAAAAGAGACTTTGTCTTTCTTTAAGAAAGATTACCACTATAAAAGAACTTTAACCAATGTAAAAATAGTTGAGAGATACCATTGTCATCGTAGTGGGATTTATATTAGTAGAGGAACAGGGAAACGCATTTGCAGGGGTAAAGGTACAAATAAGTGTGGTTTCTACTGTCCGGCAATGTTTACAAGGTCTGTTGAAGCCACTGGTCGCAGCTTTGTTTTGTTTCAATCTACTCATTTAGGTCATTCCTTTGAGGTTAGCCGACTAACTTCACCTGCAGGAGAAAAAAATACTAAGAAGGCAACTCCAACTGAAAAGCTGGCGTCTGCATCATATCAAGACTTAAAGGGAATTTCTGCCTCTTATTTGACTCTCAGCCCTGCTCCCCTTCCAAATCTTAAATCTGTGGCTATGTGGGCTAGGCAAATGATGAGCTGTGGTTTTAATCCTATTTTGCTCTTTAAGGGCTATGATGAAGAGAATGATGCTTATCCATTTCTCAGCAAGACTGATTTCGTTCTGGGTTTTATGAACGACATTCAAGAAGAAATTCTAACTTCGTATGGGAATGATGTCATTTTGATTGATACCACAGGTGGAGATGGTAAATATTGCATTCAGCTGACCAGTGTTCTGGTGAAAGGACATAATGGGGAAGGGTTACCTGTTGGCTTTTTGTGGTCCAACAACCTTTCTGAGGAGGTTCTTGTAGTCTTTTTCAAAGCAATCCTAGAACGCGGCTGTGTTATTGACTGTAGGACTTTTATGTCAGATTATAACACCACTTATTACAATGCTTGGTGCAATGTTTATGGGCCAGCAAAGTTTAATCTCTCTTGTGATAGTGATGTAAAAGAAACATGGGCCGAAAATGTTTCCATTGGACATAACAGCATTAGGAACTTGGAGAAAAGAAATGAAGTTCTGAATGTTCTGTATTCCATGCAGAAAGAAACAGACTTGAAGACATTCAAGTGCTCTCTCGACATTAATTCTTCATTTTGGCTAGAAGATCCGATGACTGAAAAATTTGGAATATATTTTGCGTCTAATTTTGCCAAAACGGCACATATGTGGGCAGCTTGTTATCGAGACAATTCCACTGCTGGACTGGAGGATGTTCTTGAAAAATGGCATGAACATTTGTATGATATAGACCTAAAAGTAGAATCTGAGGATAGTATTGATCAAACTATCTATTACATTATGAAATCTAAAAGAGAAGTACTGTTGAACCATCTGATGTTCTTAACAGAATCAAAACACAGTGAAAAGCTGAATGAAATCAGAAAATTTCACAAATTAGCTGTAGGAATGCTTGAAGACAGTATCTCTCTACATGAATTGAGTGAAAATGTATGGGTAGTACCTTCTTTCACACAAAAAGGGGTTGTATACAAAGTTAAATTCTTAAATTCTGATAATCATGATTGTGATTTGAATTGCTATGATTGTGGCTCTTGTTTACACCAATACATCTGCAGTTGCACTGATTCTGCTATCAAGTTTGAGCTTTGTAAACATAGTCATTTAGTTTGTTTATACCTTCTCGCTTCAAACAAATGTACGTTGCATCCTGGCATGGCTGAATATAATGGCTATCTCAGTCAATCAGAAGAAATATCAGAGACAAATACTTTTGATCTGCAGCTTAAAGCACAAAATGCCTTTTTAGATTTATGGTCCTGTGTAAAATCTCTTAGCTCTGAAAAAGCACTCCAAGAAGTTCTTAATACCGTGGACACTTTACAGAAAAAACTCAAAGACCTTGATGTTAATTAATTTTTAATCTATAATATGTGAGCTAAGCTATATGTATTGTTAAGAAATGCAACTGATCCTTATTAAATTATGTTATAACAAACTGCTGTATTTGTAATTTTTCCCTTTTGATTTCTACTTGTAATTTAAGAGTAACCTTCCACATATGTGCAATAATGTTTCTTCCATGTCAGAATTTTTTTATTCATTTGCAAATAGTATATGAATTTTCTATGAAGTTGTAATGTATTGTCTAGATAAGATTGTCCATATTGAGGTTATTTTCTCATTATTTGTGTTAATTTATTTGAATTAAATCTACTTATATTAAGTTTAATTAATTAAATTATTTTGTTACTTAAGATTATGTTGTTTATTCTTATATCTATTATAACTTATTTATGAGCTATTTTGTAGCAATTACGTTTGTGAGAAAAATATTTAATTTGTATTATTGTTTATTAAACTATGTTATAAGGTTTACAAATAGCTACTGATTGTTTTAGTAATTTTAATAACATTTGGTTTACCTTTGGTTATTCAATCATATCAAACAAAAATTTTATTTATTTTTCTCACAAAAAATAATTAACCAAATTTCTTTCCTTCCAAGAAGTGTTTTTTCTTCTTCTTTTTGTTGTGTAATAAAGGTTTGAACTCCTACGTAACCAGTCTCCTCACTGAGTATGAATTTTTTCCTCTCTAAAATCTATGCATTTTTTATTACTAAAAATTAGCTACATACAATTTTATAGATTTTATGGATTCTTATGAGAATATATAGTATGTTTCATAACATTTATAAATGTGTAAATTATGGCTCTGATATGCTGAAATAAGTACTTTTATCTATATTATAAATTTGGTAATTAAACCAGTTGAAAATAAGGGCTAATTAAAATTGTATCCCCTAAAAAAATTAAGAATGCAGGATTGAGAAAGAAATGTATTCTAATTAATTTTAGCTTTCATTTGCAAGAGTTAAATTAGCTAAAGTAGAGAAATTGGTTGGTTGGGGTTTTTTTACAGGTAAAGTAGAGAAATCTTGAGCAAAATGCTAAAATTACCTGTTGGTTGGTTATGTCATTTGTTCCTTTTATTTTTTGATCGGACATTTATGAATATTCACATATGGTTGCAAATGAATCAGCAAATTTGAATGAACATATGATAAATTGAAATTTGGAAGAAAATATATGTTACGGGCAATGTGATAAATCGGGCCTCCCCTTCGGGCATTATTAATAATGCCCGATTTTTGAAATATTTTTAAGTATCTTGAGGTAATTTCAAGATTATATTTTAAAATTATTAGCCAAATATTTAATTATTTGTCCAAAATCCTCGCGGCAGGTTGTGAAACGCTGCTATACTAGTTTTGATTTTGCTACTCTTTGGTAGGTGACACTATCAACCTACGGAGACGCCTAGTGATTATTCTGACTGTTCTGTGTGCTTTTCAGGAGATTCATGATCCTTACGGTTCTATAATTCTTGATCGTTTTATTAACTGTAAACATATAAACATAAACAAATAACACATGTTCTATGTTCTGCAGATGAGGTGAAAAGCATGAAGCAATGATCCCCTTATGTTCTCACTACTGATATGCAAAGATCTTGTAAATCTAAATCTGTATTTTTTTTTCAAACCTCAATAAAACACTGTTTTCTTCAAAGATATAATCTTGTTTTAACTTAAAGTATTGAATGGAAAATCGTAAATTTCATCTCGAGGCCCTCGAGAAACTTTTTCTTTCTGTAATTAAAGATAAAGTCTTGATACTATCTTATTTAAATCATGAGGTAAGCATAGTTTGAATATTATTTTACGCTTTTTTCTAAGTTGGTTAGTAAGAATCCACACCTTTGGAATGTTCTGATTATACTGTTTTTAATTGCACTTATAGGTTTTTCTCCCACTGTCTATTGAAGTACAAGAAGAAATATTAAATGTGACAGTTAGAAATCCAATTTCTAAAGAACATCCTCCACCCTTGTCATATCGTAGATTCTTTTTACGTACATTAATAGACAAGGTATGCTAAATTATATGCGGAAATAATACGTGTAACCCTTTTAAGTTATTTCAACTTCTACATAAAATAAATTTATTACAGGTCGAGTTTGTTGGTTCTGAAGTTTCTGACAGTTTAGTTGAGGCATATGCTGAAATTGTATCACAGAAAGATGAAAGTAAAGGATTCTATAGCTATAAAATAGTAAATATAATTTTATAAGTAGTATGTAGTACTGTATTAATGAGTTGCAACGGTTTTATTTTACTTAAAAAGCTCAAAATTATTGTGTTTTGCACCTTGATGGAAAAAAAACAGGTGTTTATTTATATGGGATATTTTCTATTAGCCTATTGTTAACTAATTTAATCAGTAAGGCTCCCCATGCTAAATTCCTATAAGTAGGTGGCACCCTTATTATTATTTACCTCTATCAAATTCATACGTTGTTTGAACTTAACTCACATAAGATAGTAAATGTAAATTCAATTACTTATGTATTTTAGATCCATGATTGTGTTATTACCCTTGAAGAAAGTTCCTGCTTTGTAACAAATGGAACAACGGGCCTCCAAACATGGGAGGTGAGGAAAATAAGCATAATTTATTCCATATTTTAAGTTTTCATTTTCACTGGTTTCATAGATTTTCTACACTTAGGCTTCTAAATACCTGGCAGAATGGTGCATGGAAAATAAAGATATCTTCAAAAACAAGTAAGATTTTAAAAGAATATTTAAAATTTAAGTTATAATTTGTATGGAGAGTTGGAGCTTTAACTTCTATAAAGGTTCAGAAAGAACATTCTTTAAAATTCGAATCACACTTATTAGGTTTTTACCCACCTCACTTGAGATAATAAAATGTGTGTCTTGAAATTCAAATTATTAAAAATTGCCAGTTTTTTTTATTTTCTTTAGTTTAACATTTAAACAGTGGCCCTTAGGTTTTCAAATTTAAGTCCAGTATGCTCTAAAACTCTTTGAAGTGACTAAACACTTTTTGAAGACTCCCAAATTAATTCACATTGACTTGAAAACTACATACTTTTCATACAAGATAACTACAAAAATTTTCCTCCTTTGTATAAAGAACTAACTAGAATAATTATTTGCAAAAAACTGGATTTAGAAAATAAAAAAAGGGGTAACCAGATATTTTACTATATTTTGTTGTATGTTTTTCCCAGGATAGTTATAGAGCTAGGATGCGGCATTGGACTCTTAGGAATGGCCGTTCTAAAGCAGTGTGATCCTCAAAAATACATATTCACTGACAACAGCTGGGATGTACTGGGATTATTGTCTTCAAATATAAGTATGAATTTTCCTAACCAAGGCAACACCAGGATTGAAAAATACCAGCTAGCATGGTCTGAGTTTTCTTCAAGTAAAAACCAATTCAATTCAGACATCATTCTTGGAGCAGGTACAAGACAGTGATTTGAACTCAATGACTTTTTTTTTCATGAAACAGAAATCTCCGCAATATAAGTTTAAAACAATCCCACAGGTCCTACTTACCAATGCAATAAAACAATTTGCTGCTCTGCCAATTAGATAACAGGTCAGTCAAAGTAAAAAAACTACATATGATAAAGGAATTAACTCATTAATGCCATAATTATTATTTTTTTTTTGAGGAAAATAAGTCTTAGATAAAAGAGGTGAATTCTAGGTAATTTGAAAGTGTATTTCTAAAACTTCGTCTAGTGATCTAAATTTATACTGCTGGGTGCTAATAAGTTAGTGTCTTTATTTTAAAAATATTAATAATTTGCTTTTGGTTGGTTGGGGGACTAGTTACTTAATACTATTAAGGGTTTTTATCATTTAAAAGTTATCTTTACTATTAAACATCTAACTTCTACCCTCACTATTTTAATTTATCTCTATTTTACTTGGCTGCTCTTTGACTAATGGCAGAAATGCTGGAGACAAGTATACAGTGGCGGATTAATGCAATTTTGTGGGTGGGGGCGGTTAGATCGAATATTCAATTAACAGTAGGTCCTCCCTGGTATATAATTTTTTAAAAAATAATATTTTTAAATCTAATATACTGTTAAGCTGTTTTGAGATTTTTTAAACTGATATAAAATAAGTTTAAAAATAGTGTAGAATGGTGTACATTAATTTTAAAAAATTTGTAGGTAAAAAATGTGTGTGCAGTATAGAATTCCAAGAAAAAAGGGGGGTCTGGGGGTCCTCCCCCAGAAAATTTTTGGAAATGACCCTTAAAAACAGCATTTTAACTCGTTTTTATCCACTTAGTCCGACTTTGAAGGGGAGGCTGGGCCCCTTTAACGCCTCTGGCCCATGGCATAGTATTCGGGATCTCCCCCTAAATTTTTTAAAGTTTAACAAGCACCAAAGTGTTTTTCAGACACGTTTGAGGGGTATAGATGTCCTCTGTTGAGTGGTTAATCATAATTATAACACCTAAAGTAGGGTCTAAAAATTTAAGGTCAGGCCCAATGGGGGGTCTGGACCTGGGGACCCCCCCTCGGATACGCTCCTGAATAAGAACTATCTTATCATCGTAGAAAATGACTTAAACTACTCTATAGGCAAAGAAAGAAGAGGGGGGATCCGGGGGTCCTCCCCCGGGAAATTTTTAAATTTTAGCATGCCAAAAAGTGTTATGAAACTACTTTTAGGGGATTTTTCTCGGGGGGGGGGCAGTCGCCCCCTCCGCCCCTGCAAGTATATAGGATACAAAACAGACTACTATTGAACATTTTATTTTTATATGCAGTACTCTTTTTATTATTTTCATAATTTAATAACATGAGTATTTATATATATTTATCCAATAACCCTGTTAATTTCTCATACTTTTCTTATAGACATAGTTTTTGATGTTGAAATGACAAATAGTTTAGTCTCAGCACTGCAACATCTTTTGATCAAACCTTCATCCAAAGCTTACATAGCTTCCACTATAAGAAACATGGAAACTAATGAGCACTTCCAATCACAATTAGGTAATTTTTAAGTCATTTTAATGTTTTTTTTCCAAGGGCTATTGAAGAAATTTTCAATTTAGTTTACAATAGTCCCAATAAAGAAAATATTACTGTTACTGCCTGATAATTTCTTAATGAAAATAATAAATTTAATTTTATAATTACTCTTAAAAACTTACTTTTATGGGTAGGGTTTAATGGACATATATGCTAGTCATGAAAGTATTCATACAAGTGTTTTTATGAAAAAAAAACATGCTTTTCCAACCCTGCTTGAAACTTATTATATAAAACAAACTTCTTACTAAGCGACTAGGAATCATATGGTGAACACATTTAGCTGTGAAGGGAATATGGCTGTGGGAGCTGGCAGCAGTAGTTGAGGATCAAAATTTCAAGCTCCATTTATTTCAATATTTATTGTGTGATGGAGCACCCAACAATTTAATTTCTATGTTGTTGAAGCAGTAAAATTTAAATTAACTTATTTTTTTACAGCTAAATCCAGATTGGAGTATAAACAACTTTCAAGTCCACAGAAATCTATATTTTTGTATAATCCCAAATCAGTTTTTATTTTGTATGAAATATACAAGGTATGTGATAATTAAACTTTTTACAAACTTACTTCTTTACGTGTGATTTGGAATTTTGTAAAAAAAGAAACACTACTAACCAATATATATTTGGGTTTCACTAAAGATATTTTTTATTAAGACAAATTAGAAATAGAATTTAAGAGTTATTCTTTTAATTGATTTAAAAACATTTTTAAATTATTTCTTGGATAAAAAATTTCGATTGAAAACTTTTAATAGCATTTCTAACTGTTCATGATTAGCAGATAATTTACTAGTTGAAACATGTTATTTGAAATATACAAGTATTTTGGTTAGTAACACATCATATTTGGCCATTTTAACCAACAAAGTGTTATTCAAAACAACTCTTTACTGTAATTTCGGATCTTATCCCTGTCCCATTCTATAATTTTTAGAATTTATACCTTATAATTCAAGAGACACATAGACATAGTCAAATTGTATATAAAATTAAACCTTGTAAAATTCTCTTTAAAACAAGGGGTAATACATTTTCTAGGCCTAAAAAAAACTGGAATTATTCAAGATTTAAGAGCCAAAAAATGATTTTTCAAATTTTCCTAAAACATTACCAAGAAAAGTATTAATACATTTTATCATTTATATCATACAGAAGAACAATTTGTGAAAGTTTAATTTAAATCCAAGAGGGCCAGGTTGAGAATTTTTGATTGATTTGACATGGAATGACCACAACAAACTAACGATGGTATTCACCGCTAACCTGACCAGCAGTCAAAATTTTTGATAGGTAGTAACACCAGTCCCTCACTTATCATATGCTTTCTCTGAATGGACCAGCATATACAATGATTGCAGTATCTCTGGTATATTTAATATGCAGGAAAAACAAATACTTAGTTTTTGAGAGTTATGAGATTAGGGCATGAAATTTGTGCTCAAATTCAAATTTGAGAACAAATATTTCAGATCAGTAAGTAAATTTCATATTTTAAACATTGGGTTTAAAATCAAACTAATCAAATTTAGATTAAAATTACACAATACAGTGGAAAGTAAAAATTTTAGTCTGGTTACCATCTTTAGAGCTAAAATTTTATGTCCTGAACCAGATAATAGAAACATTAACCATTTAAATCTAGTAATTTTAAAAAGAAACTTTATTGACATAGTTTTGAATTCTTTAGGGCTTAAAAGCCCTTTTACAGAAATAAATAACAATTTGACGCAGAAATGTATTTTTTACAAAATATTTTGCAATTAACGAATTTAAACATCTGTTACAGGCTAATAAATCTTTCCAAATGATATAAAAAGGGGGGAAAGTTCTTAAGTTAGCAGATTGACACTACTAATTTTCTTCATCCCTCTGCTATCTCTAAAACCTGAGCCAGTACATGTTGGAACGAAGTCTGTTGTAGTCTGTCAGAGCTTCAACGGGACCTACAGAGAAAATATATTAAATCAATCACTAACTAGCTCAAAAACCTCGATACAGATAATTACTGAATGAAATGTATCGGCTTACCAACTCCAGCCACAGCAGGACATCTGTCATAAATGTATTTAGAACAAGTATCTTTCAATTGTTGCAGGGTGATGGACTGAAAGTATTAGAATGCATTAGTTTTGAAACAGTTTAATCAATGTAAGATAGTTTTTTTATTTCGTCATTGAAAGGTTGAACTCTTAAAATTACTGCAACAAATTATAATATATATTTTGCTACATTATTTTAGATTTAAAAAAGTCAAGGTATTTTGTTTGGATATCAATTATAAATCCCAACTTAAGCATAATATAAATACTGTAATGATAAGATTATATTCACAGAAAGGTTCTCTCTAACATCTGGGCTACATTAAAAGCATTTGCTTCCATTAGAGATTAATTCTTAATTTCAGTCTTCCTTTGGGTAAACCTAAGTATTTCATATTAAAGTATAGGGGTAAAATAGGTATAAAATGTTTAGCTAAAACAGTGTAGGACCAAGGTAGAGTTAGATCCGAGGTACAATACTTTCCTCTACAGTAAAAAAGTCTGGATAGGCCCTTTTGCCACCAACTGAGACAAGTAAAAATTTGTTTATATAATGTTAAAATTATCAATTTGGGGGAAAAAAATTGAACATACTTGAATGAGGTCATCCAATTCAGCAAGTGGAGTTCTCTTTCCATAATGAAGAACTTGCCTGAAACAATAAAAAGTGAGTGCTTGTAATTCGAGTTTGATATAGATCTATATTGAAAGAAGACACCGAAAGTATTTACTATCTTTTATCAAACCATTCAACAAAAATAACGAAGTAAGGTTAATTTCAATCATTTTATTCAATACACTAGAGAAGTAGTTCCCAACTTGACAAAGTCTGTTCATCCCAAATAGCACCCTTTGAGACCAACCTTACCCTGTACCATCAAACCTTCAACAAGACAAAATTCAAATGCAGCAGTTCTTTAACCACATATAACCCTTTCAATCCTAAGCCATCTGAGATTACCATAGAATCCTAAGGAAAATTTGGGACGGCTAGGACTTAAAGGGTTAAATATTTATTTAAAATTAATGATGTTTAATACAGCTGCTATAAATGGTGTATTTCAATCATGTTGCCCTTCATAGGTAGTGAAGAAAACTTTGATAAACTTTTTTGTCCTTTTAAAGGCTAAAATACTTTGTGAAGAGTCCAAAAACAAACCCAAATTTCTTCTACATATACCCCTGATTAAACCCGGGACAGAATTCCCTCCATAGAACTTTTAAGAAGGCGGAATTCCGTCCCCAGGGCATGGGTGTAGAGTAGCACTCAGGGATAAAGGAAAATATAAGAATAGGAGAAAGAGGTTCTTAAAATTACCTTCCAATATCCATAGCATTATTGGTTGTGCCATCATGAGATTGCAAAAGTTGGGTTCGTAGGGTGCTTTTGGCAATCTGGAGGTCAGTTTCAGTAATGCTGATGCATAACCTCATCCTAAAAAGAAACAATCAAAGTTATATAAACCCTAACTAAAATACAATTGAGGTCCTTGCAGAAACAAAGAGCTAACTCCTTGGAGTAAGCTTGTTGTTACTGCTGCAAGCACATCTATATTTGGAAGACCACCCATCTACACAGTACAAAATATTAAAGGATGTATGAACACAGATATCCAAATGTTAAACCTGGAGAATTCTAAACACATATTTTAAAAAATCAGAATTGTGCATTATGGCTTATCACTCCAAATTTTTAATTTTATGTGTACTAACCAAAACAGAATTTATAAAATACCTATACATTTTAAAAACTCAAATATGACAAAATTATTGTTTTTACCATTCATTTTGAAGATTATAGATGAAGTCATCAAGCACCATTCCATCCATGACGAAATAACAGCCCCTAAAATAAGAATAACTCAATAATATACTTTTATACAGAGATATATTAATAAGTTTAATTTCAAATGAAAACTTACCATAATCCAGTATCGCGATATAAGGTATGGAAGCTTTCAAAGCTATGACAGCGTTTTTCTCTATGGATATTCACAATCAGCCTATTGCTTGTATGCTGTAAAATAGTTAAATCAGTGAAATCTAGAAAAATAGTTATTATAAGCAATAAAAATTTTGCATTTAAGGATACTTACATCCCCAACAGGAAATGTCCTGTCCCAGCTTCCAATAATCTAAAAAATAAGTAGCATTATTAGGGAAAAAATTACTGACAAAAAAAAAACAAGTTAACTGTGTAAAAGTTATAAACATTTAAAGGGATTATTTTTTTTATCTTGTCAATAATTACTTACTTACTTAAAAAGTTAAAATTCAGTTTGCAGCAAAAAAAAAAAAAAGATACAAGTAGAGATGTGAGTCGAGAATATTCTCCGGAGAATATTCTCGGAGAACGAGAATATTCTGAGAATATTCTCCAGGGGCGAGAATTTTGAGAATAATCGAGAATATTCTATTTTTTGATTAATAAATGTAAAAATGTTTGATAATATGAAATGGTCATATAGTATTAGTGTTGGAAACCTGAAAACAATAACAAATTCAATGAAATTTACCATTTAAAAGTCACCCTACAGTTCAGAGAATATTCTCTGAACTGTAATTTCATTATTTCGCAAGATTTTTTTTTAAAATAAGTAAATTTATTTAATACAAAATAAAATATTTTTTAAAATATTCAAAGCAAGTTTTACTGGGAGAAAATACTCATACAATTAAAAGAGGAGTCTTAATTATTTTTATATAGTTGTTAAAAGCAAAGGTAATACCAATAGTTGTCAAACTGAAGGACCTTTAAAATCTGACATTTAGCTAAAATTATGATAGAACTTTGTAAAATTAGGAGAATATTCTTAAAAGAAGGGGATATCACATTCGAATTATCTGTTGAGAAAAATATTTGAAATAATTTTATAATATTTATTTTACATTTACAGAGAATAATTTATCGGGAGAATATTCTCAAAGAACTCTAAATTACTATCAGATGCAGTTTAATTTACTGTCTACTTAAAAATACTATTTGTGAATGAATAGTTTGTCTTAACTTTTTGTTTGTGTTATGGGGTATTTGCATAAGGGAGTGATTTGCTTAATTTTACACTTTTTTGATACGTTATAGTTTAAAACTCTCAAATATCAGATTTTTATAAGTTCAAAAATATGTTTTAAATAATTCAATTTTATTTTTGCCAAAACACTAGTAAAGTCACGTGATCAAAAAACGGGATTTGACATCAAAGCAGCCTCGAAACTAGTGTTTTACTATTTTTCAATGATAACTGGATAGTATTGGATGTGACGTCATAGCGCTTGTAAACAACAGTGTTTCTGTTTTTGTGCCAAAACGAAATTTCAAAAATTTATATCTCAGAAACTGGGAAACTCAGGAACTTCATTTAAACGTCATTCTTCATGGGTTTTTTATCTACTATTTTAATAAAATTTAATCTCAAATCGTGAAAATACCTCATTTTAATTCAGATTCATTAATATTTTCCTTTATGAGAATATTCTCAAAGTTACAATTAAATTTATATCTTACTCATCTTGTGTTCATGAAATAATTAAATCTTCAAATTTTCATTCACTAGATAGATGTCTTATAATTTTAAGTGCGTCTCATCATTTTTTCCTCAAGAGAATATTCTCATTAAGATTCAACAAAATAAATTCCAGAAAAGCATTTCTCATATACATAATTTATTTCAAAAAAGCTATTTAAAAGTTGGAAAATCTTAAATTAATAGAATGTAACTGGCTTACTCTGCCTTACCTATCAAACATGTCGTCTTATCAATTAAGTAGAGATTTTAAAATATTTTTCAATTTAATTTGTCTTTCTTTTATTTATGATGACTTCTCATTGTAAAACCTTTAATATTCTTCGAATTTGAAGTTAATATATACCTTATAAAAAAAATTTTTCAAAAAAAAATTATTTTAGTAGCTTCTAGGAGAATATTCTCGAAAATTCTCCTCTTGGAGAATATTCTCAAGAATATTCTCCAAAAGATTATTACCGAGAATTTTACATCTCTAGATACAAGTCTACTAAACATCTATCTGACAAATTATTCAACTTTCAAAATACTAAATTAAAAATACTAGCCAGACAATTTTTTTAATACCAAGTTTCACAATATCAATTATTCAAGACTTGTACACAAATTGTTATGCTGGCAAGAAGGTTTGGTGAAAATTCAAAGAACAAGTAATAAAAAGAAAAATTTAAAAATACCGTTTTTGCAAGCATCAAGGGATACATGTCAGGGGAGTTATGACCACAAGTGTCCACAGCAACAGCAATATGAGCAAATGGGAGCCAATCATCACGATCTCTAACCTAAAGGGATGAATAACATATTTTAATAACAGGAAACAGAATACACTTACAATTGATAGTTGAGCAGTCATACATAAAAAGTAAATAAAAATGATTGCATGTATGAAATGACAAGTTTAATCAATTACCTCACTTCCAGTGAATCTACAGCGCTTTAGAACTGGTATTTCAGAAGTGTAGTTAACTGGAAAAGAACTGAAATGCTTCTCAGCAAGTTTCACTAGCTCATCATGATCCACAGCTGAAAACCCAATTAGTATAAGTCACTCAGAATCCAAAAGCTACTTAAGAATTCAACCAGAAATTATTATTTCTAGAAATCATTTTAATTTGCCTTTCTTAGGTACTGAAATTCTGCTGGTAAGCCAGTATAAATTAATGACAACCAATTAAAGTTCTGAATTTCTTACTTTTTTATAAGGAGCCGTTAAAATGTTACATGAGTGTTTAATGTGATTTTTAACCCTTCTTCCCCTTGTTAGCAAAAATAAGCAAATCATTAACTTCCTTTTTTTCATACAAAACTTTCAAATATGATCTAACTTCAAAAATTTAGAACTTTAGTGAAACACTTGGCCAAAAAAATGTGCCTTTTATTAATAATTAATAAATTTTTGAAATGAACTGTATATATTAAGCTATTACTTTTGAAAAAAAAAAGTGTTTTTAATGTCAGACACAAGCATCATTGAAATTCTCCCCTATTGTCATCAAAAATAAGCAAAATCTAACTCCTCTACCCCGTAGGTTCTAGAATATAAAACTTGAATGGCCTCTAAATTGTTAAATGCCAACCACACAGATTTAAATACAAGTATTAAATAATGTTTCAATAAATAAATGTTTGTGCTTTTTATTGCAAATCTGATTGTAGTGCAACTGCAAAATGAAAATGTTTTTATAGTGAGTGAAAATGTTTACAAAATGTTTTTAGAGAACTAATTTGAAAATATTTTATTTCAAATTAAAGCTTCATTTAAGAGCACTTAGAATATTTTTTCAGGTTCCTTATTCTACTTATCCATGTTAGACTACAACATTTCATAAAATGCAAGAATAGTTAAGTCAAGTCTTACCTCCTGTTCCAACAAGAGTCATTCTGGGAGCAATGAAGTTATTTCGAACATAAAAAGCTAAATCATCCTTATTTATCTTTCTGTAAAAAAATTGGGGGAAAAAATTACTTTTATGAACTAAAATGAAAATGCAGAGTACTTTATTCAACTTTATTTTGTGTGTATTTCTTAAATAAAGTCTACAATGATATGTTGAAGTTACGGAAATAAATGCATCATACATAAAATTCAACCTAACTATTTGAATTTGTCAGTTAAAAGTATAGATCAAATGGTAATTGAGCAACAGTTGGGATAACCAGAAACAGTTAAGCAGCAGTTACTTCAGATTAGTTTTGTAACTATAAAAATTTTATGTACTTATTTTTTATTCTTTGTATATTTTTTTTCTTCTTTGTATATTTTTATATTTTTTATTCTTTTATATTGTACTTATATTTTATTAAAAATAAATCCGTAGGACATGACCCAATGTATTAACTGTTCAAATTTTATCTAGTTGATCAGAATGACATAGACCATGCTCAGCACAGCTAAGTGGGCTGAGGCTGAGTTTAATTCCGGGTTTATACAGAAGTTTGAATAGTTGTAATAATAGACTAATAATACAAATACAAATATAGTCGATCAACTACAGGCTAAAAGCCCAGCAAGGTTGATCCAGTCTATTAAATTCAACCTCCCCCCGATTTCCAGTATTCGTCTACTTTTCTTTTAAACTCGTCCACCCCACTTGAGTTAACTATCGATTCAGGTAATGCATTCCATTTATCCACTACTCTATTAAAAAAATAATGCTTCCTACAATCCCGTTTAAAACTTGCCTTACTCAATTTTAAACTGTGACCCTTCGTTCTATTACCCGTAAAGAAATCTAGTCCCTCTGTGTCCCCTTGTTTTAACATTTTAAAAAGTTGAGTCAAATCCCCTCTAACCCTTCTTTTCTCTAAAGTGAACATATTTAACTTCTTAAGTCTTTCCTCGTAACTAAAACTAGATATACCCTTGACCAATTTAGTAGCCCTATGCTGACCCTTTCAACTAAATCTATATCTTTTTTTAAGTATGGAGACCAGAACTGAACAGCATATTCGAGATGAGGCCTTACCAAGCCTCTATATAATGGCAAAATAATGTTTCCGGACCTTGAAGAAACAGTTTTTTTAATGTATTCCAACATCCTATTAGCTTTTTTACTTGCAGCTGAACACTGATGTTTCATTTTAAAGTCTTCATTTACTATCACCCCTAGATCTCTGATACTATCACCCTCTTTTATTTTATCCCCTTGACTAATAATAATGACTAATAATTATAATGACTAATAATAGTAATAATGACTGAGATTTATTTAAAATACACATTTTCTCAAATGAAAATCACTTTCAGTGTTTAAATCTTAAGCTATTTTATACTTAGTGCGTCAAAAATCCAATACTTCCAAATAAGCATACTTAGGTAAAGAAAATATTAATTTGAAGCATCAAAAATAAATAAAAGCAAAACTAACTCAATATTTTCAGTAGGTCCAAACACAGATGCAGCCAAGGGTGTTCCTTGATAGGCTGTTGAATGCAGGTAATCAAAAGTGACTAATCGCAAGTTGTGTTGGGCATCATCTAGTTTTTGGAGTATTCGTTTCCTCTCGGCTTCAATTTGTTGCTCGTCAAGCTTGGGGTTTTTAAGAACATCAGACAAAATGTCCACAACTGAAAAAGATATTTCATTAAAAAATAATATAAACTACAGCAAAATATATCTTCTTTCTCAAAAAATGGTTATAATTTCTTTGTCTTAGAAATTTTTAGCACAAGAAATAATAATCCACTTAATAAAATAAGTCACTTATTATAACCCTATGTAACATAGAACCGTATAAATTGCCCAAATAAAATACTTAAACATACGTTGTTTCTATATTACATTCAGTTTGTGCACGAAGTACTCCTTTATCTTTACTATTACAAACCTTTAAGATTGAGAAATCACGATTGAGTAGGTTAAGCATTTACTGAAATTTCAGCTCTTCTTTTGGTTTTATGTAATAAATGCTGAAATCCAACGATTTTGCTGGTTTTAATCATATCTTAATCTCGTGTTAATTTCCACTCAATATTATTTAGCCTTCTATGCAACCTTAAAAGAACTGACTCCTAGTTGTCCCCTACAAGCTCTAGCATCATTCATATGAAAGAAAATAATCTTGATATCCAGGTATAAGCCGACCCCCCACCCTAAAGCAATGGAAATTTTTTACAAAAAATTTAGGCTTATACACAAAAATGTATAGGTACCTTAGTTCTACCCTGCACAGAACCAGTTTTCCAGAGTTCTGTAAATGACTTTATTTGACACAGCTTCGATAAGAGTCCTCCAGTCGCCATGCTTATCTACAGCTCCCATATAGTCAGTATACGGTCAGTATCAGTCATACGGTAGCCAGCAACATATTTTGTCACCCATTTCATCTCAAGCGATATTTGGTGGAAAATTTTAGGGAGTTGTATCATAAAGCCTGGTGGGCGTCAGCTGCTTGTCCGTGGGTGGGTTGAGCGGTGGGAGCCCCCCAAACAAAAAAAAATTAAAATTTTTAGTCATTTCCTCCCGGCTAAAACTTTGATACATTATAGTAGACCCAATATCTAGAAGAAAAAAATTTGTCAGCTGGCTGTAGGGCGGTGGAATAGACGCCAGCTGGTCGTTTTAACATTTAGAGCGTCTTCCTCAAAGATTCTTATCAATGAATGAAGTGGTTGGGTTTCCACAATACCTTCAAGTTATCACTATTTCATTGATAAGAATCTTTGAGAAAGACGCTCCAAATGTTAAAACGACCAGCTGACGTCTATTCCACCGCCCAACAGCCAGATGACAAATTTTTTTCTTCTAGATATTGGGTCTACTATAATGTATCAAAGTTTTAGCCGTGAGGAAATGACTAAAAATTTTAATTTTTTTGTTTGGGGGGCATCCACCGCTCACCAGGCTTTATGATACAACTCCCTGAAATTTTCCACCAAATATCGCTTGAGAGGAAATGGGTGACAAAATATGTTGCTGGCTCCCGGTCTAATAGCAATATGTGTATGTTATTATTTGACCTTATGGGTAAACAAAGTGACTGGAGGACTCTTATCGAAGCTGAGCCCTTTACTTTAATCTCTACAGTTCCCTTAACTTTTCAGCAATCCATATATCGCATGGTCCTGAAGGTAACAAATAAGTAAAGTTTGGCCAAACTTAAATTTACTCAATTCCCTAACTATGTGCTAACATGGTAGCTGTAAAATTATCATGACTGAGAAAAACTTGGACATAAAATAAAAGAACTACCTTTTCCAGCATCTGATGAAAGACATCTGGCAAAAAAAGCTGATTCCTCTCTATCCGTGTATGAAGAAACTCGTGCACCTATGTTTTCAATTTCAGTTTCAAGGTCTTTTTGGGATCTTTGAGTAGTTCCCTAGAGTTAAGAAAATTTCCTACCATCAGCAAAAGAAACTATTATCTGAAATAGTTAGGTTATAAAGCCTTACAAAAAATATATACCTTGAATGCCAATTGTTCAAAAAAATGCCCTACTCCATTATTTTTTTGGTTTTCATACCGACTGCCAGCATCTATCCACACTCCAATAGTGGATGATGGGGAATCTGAATATTCAGTTGCAACCTTGAACCCATTTTCAAGCTCTGTTACTTTAGTTTCTGGTAGATTTATTAGTGTTTGGGCATATGAAGCTTTTGCTAACTGATGAGCTCCACGTACCTAGGAAATAAGAGAAATTGTAAACATAAAATAAGATGGTCCGAAATAATACAGCATAAAGGAACCTTATCATAGTAGTTTCGGAAGAGATTTAGAAAAGGTCTGCTAGCTGCCATGTTTAACCACAGCTCTCATAAGAACATGATTAAGTGTTGTCAATATAGAGATCTAATCGCAGGTAATATGATATCTCTAACAATATTCTCCTAATTACTATTATTTTAGGATCTAATCATAATAATAACAATTACATCTCAAAGGTTGTCAGTCATAAATTGAGCTGTGGTAAAACATGGTGGCTCGCGGACCTTTTCTAAAGCTGTACCGTAGTTTCTAAACAGCATTGCAGCGCCTCAAGATACATTTTGAAGTAAAAACTTCGGATCAGCTGGAATAAGAGTCTTCCATTTGGTGATAACTTTGCGGCTGCCAACTGTACACTATAACTAATCATAACCGCTAACTTCCGTACCGAAACTTCAGATAATTTAGAATTACTTAGCTGAGCAAAAATCTAATCCGATTTTATTTGTGGTGTTTTACTAAATGCAGATGATAATATCACACTAAATTTAAAAGAAATAATTAAGATATTTTAAATTCTTCAGTTTGGTTTTTGATTATCATAAAACTTGGCACTTGGATGCTGTTAATCATAAAGTGTAACTGAACTTAAAGTTTGATTTAATTACTTAATTCCCCATTTGGAAATGGAGTAAAATTTCATGGATATCTATTATTTTTCCCCATCCATAAATCACTCATCGATTTGTGAATGTAAACAACACCGGTTCAACAAAATTGGGCCTTGCTTGAAGAAACCACATCTAATTCTTATGTCTTTAAAATCTTTAATCTTTTACTCAACTCAAAATATAAATTTGCAGAATGAACATTTTTTGTATGTTTTTGTTAGATTTTAACGAGTAAGTTAGGAAATAAAAGAAAATCGAAACTAAATTATGGATACATGGATATGTAAACATCGTGATACATTCAAAGGTCATTATGGCATTACTATGATAGCATGAGTGAAAATTTAACAAGAATAGTAAGAACACGAAAACCTACTGAGCAAGGTCTTATAAAGGATGAAATAGCTGAAGATAATTTTAATAAATTCATAGCAGACATTATTTAACGACCTGTATCAAGAAAATTGTAAAATTGGGAATCAATTTGTGGGACAACCTTGTGGACAACACTTCAGCACTTCAGCTTCAGTTCTCGAAAGAAATTCTAAATTAAAGAACGGCAACAGCAAGAGCAGTGATTTCTAACTAAATTTCTAAAAGAATGATTTTTCAATGCATTTAATACAAAATAATTATTTTTAAATTTGCATATGAAAATAAATAACATATTATGGTTTGTGTAATTAAAGTTTGTGATATTGAGATATACTGCGCATGCGCTATAGCCCAAATTACCGAAACTGAGAGTCGTACGGTCTTGAACTATCTGCTTGTTTAAAATTCTTGATTTCAGGATAGGAAGTGAAAGTATTTGGAAATTTTATTAGGAGTTTTTTCACAATTTGCACTAATAGTTATTTATGTTCTGAGTTTTATTTAGTTTTGTCTTTATTTAATGTATTATTAATTAATGTTATTTAATTTGAGATATCATTGATAAGTCTTGATTTTGAAGTATATAACATCTGTGAGATCTTCTTGTAGTGTTGTCATACTCATCAGCTCATGATATCTGATAGTTTCAAGATATAGTTTGGTTTTAAATGTTTATTTTGCATATTCTAACAGTACATTTATTGTGATAATTTTCGGAAGTTTTGTTTTTTGTCCCGGAATGCAAAGCGTTTCATCAATTCTTTTTTTTTATTTTGTTTTATCTAAGCAATGTAGCTTTAGGTCATAGAAGGGTTGAATGCCCTCTCCTGTTGTTGACCTCTACAAATTGTCATTGCTACGTAAACACTTGGCTTCTTGTGATAATCTACTATTCTTAAGTATATTCGATTTTATTAGTGTATTATTTATCTTTAAAATGCATAATTAACATCATTGCATTAATTTTTTCTCTTTAGGAATGTACCTAAGCCATAGAAATTTAAAGTGGTTTTAGGTTATGGATATTTCCCATACATTTGTTTGTTCCATTTTTATTAAATATTGTTTTTCAGCTTATTTTGATGTACAGGTATGTATATTTTGTGTAAAAACTTGTGTATTATTATTACTTTTGTATTAAACTTCCTATTATTTGTGATGTTCTAACATCTCTTATTATTCCCTTTTACTAATATTAAAGTTATTTCAAAGATGCGCATAAGTTACTAAACATGTTTAATTACATTATTCATGGTTGTTGTGCATTCGCAAACTTTGATTATGACCTCAATAGATAGTGTTTAAAACTTAATTAATGTAGAATATTTATATTTCTTCTTAAATAATAAATTTTTAGCTATAAAGGATGATTACATTTTGGTTATCTGTCAGGTATCATGTTAAAATTGTCATGTAAAGGCTGAAATTGAAGTATTTCCAAATCTTTGTAGTTGTCATCGATATATAACTGTTTATTATTGATGATTAAATGTCTTTTTGGTTCAATTCCGTTAGAGTCCCCGCTAAATATCGCCCAGTTCTGTTAGAGAACAAAAAGTAGAAATATTCATAAATAATATCAAAGTCTTGAATTAAAATGTTTAATTAGATCAATAACTATTCAGTTTATTAATAAAAGTCAGAAAAACTTGTTGATATTTGGATATATTTAGCGGGGACTCTAACGTAATTGAACTGTTTTTTTTTTTTGGCGATATTCACAGTTTTTAGCATCTAAAACAGCTCATCAATTTTTAACAGGATGGATAATGCAGGGTTCGTACGCCTCCTGAAATTCCTGAAAAACTCCTAAAATTTGCATTAATTTTCTAAGGGCCCTGAAAACTCCTGGAAATTAAGTTTTTCCTCCTGAATTTTCCCTTAAACTCCTGAAATTTATCTATCCAAGAGCAAAAGGAAGTTTAAATAACAATAATATGGTGGAAGTTATTGTTTTTTTTTAATCAGTGAAAGTTATTGTTTTTTAAATCAGTAAAATACTGTTGAAAGATAAAATTCTAAACTTTTTTGCACTTCTTTTTTCAATGATGCATTCTGCTCGTGATATTTAAAGAAGTCAGGTTAATAATTGTTCATGTTACCTCCTAATTTTTGTGTAATTTACTCCTTAAAGACTCCTGAATTTTACTATCTTAGATAGAGTATGAACCCTGATAATGTGAAAAGTAACCTTATTTTTTTGTGCTGGAATGCTGTTTATTGAAATAGTATGTATAAAAAAGTTGGGTATTTTAGGATTAGTCTTGCCTAAGCACCTGATATTATGAAAAATTAGGAAAAGTAATCATGTATGAACATAAAAATCCGTCAAATAATATCTGAAGTTAGCAGTGTTGCTTTTAGTTTTTGTTGTGGTTTCATTTCTAATTGGTGAAATGTCAGTAATTCAGTCCAATTAGAGAGATTTGCACCTGTCTAATTTTAAAGTTTACCATAAGTTGTTCCTGCATTAGGCCTAAAAATTATAGATTGCTTTTTGTTTTAAATTGTTATCAATTACTTTTTGAATTGCTTTTTAGGTTGTATACATAATTTTGTTTTTCTGCTTCTACTTATTGTAAGTTCAAAGTCTAACTATGTTTTCTGCTTCAACTTTGAATTAATTTAAACATAGAATGTTTAAACTGGTCCCAATTAGCATGGCAAATTAGAGTAGTAATGTGTCTTGAAGTGTTAATTTAAATTGTTGGTACCTACGTATTATCCGCATGCCATTGACAGGCTAGGGGGGACTTTTACTAAAACAAATTGCAAATTATACAGTTAACATTAAGTCAGGGGTTTAATGAGAACACAATCAAAACAAAACAAAAAAGTTGCTGATACAGAGCAAAATCTTTGGCAATTAATTACTGACATGAGAATAATACATAAGTACCAAATTGTTAGACTATAGTAAATAAAACTTTGGAGCTACAGAATAAGTATTAATGTATTATTATGTAGCCCAAAAGTTTTCTTTTCTTATCAGTCCTGTTTGGCAGTTTTAATCTGACTTTTAAACATTTGCAATCAGGTAAAGGAATCCCTTATGGGTTCCTATTAAAAAATTTGCTTAAAAGGGATTATTCTGAATCTGTTCCCTATCTGGTACTGACTAATTAAGCCTTTAAAGTTCTAATGGATCTTCATTCTTAAAATCAAATATTATGCTTGATCAACACAAAAATAGTAATAAAATAATAATATTATATAGTAATAGTAATAAAAATAGTAAAGCATAGTCCTTGGCACCTAAGTGTATATGTTATGGGTGAAGTGATTAACCGGGCATTATTAATAATTTCTGAAGTAAGGCAGGTAAGGAGATAAATTTAATGACATTTATCAATGAGTATTTATCACTTTGCCCATAACATAGGTAACAAACACCTTCATCTTGGTAATCTAAAGAATCCAGGCCTGATGCAAAAATGTCAATAAACTAGTGGATTCTGGACCCAGTTTTGTAAAAGTTAAATTTTATTATTTTTTTGTTAATAAACAAAATTAGAAAAACAAAGCTTCTCCAAAAAGTTACCAAGGCCCAAATTTATTAGATTTACCAACTATCCTTCTTAGACTTATTAAAGGTTCAAACTTTGGAACTTTCTAAGACTGACACTATTTATTTCATCTGACCTTATTAATTACTCCAGCATTGGTTTTTATACTGTTGAAGGCTTAATTTGCAAGTACCCTTTATTTTTATTCTTTAATAGCTTTTTAACTCATAACTTTATATTTAGATCTATTTTGTTTCTGTAGATTATTTAATGTTTGTTGCTGGTACTCTTCATAGTTTATTAATATTTATTTTGCTGTTTAATGTTATTTTTTAGCATTTTATGGTTTTTTTTTAATTAGTAAGTGTGCTAGTTCAATGTTTTCTGCATTGTTGAAAGTCCTAATTTTAGCCAATTTTTAAGCATTAAGTTTAATACATTTTGTTGAACTCTTTTTGGTATATTATCATTAACATCATTCTGCTTTTATGACTTAATTCACTTTTTATTCTAAAAAATGAACATGCTGTGAATTAATTTTTGCTTGGTGCGTTAACTATATATATCCTTTTAGTATTTATAGTGCTTTCTGGTTAACCTTGCTTCAAATAATCAGCAACATAGCTGCCAACTCTCCCAATTCTTTTGTTGTATGTACTCCCAAATTTTGATGCTATACCCCAAACCCCCTTATTAAAAGTTGATCACCCTAACTTCATTAGGTATATTAGAAAATTTATTTAGTAAATACCATTGGAGTTAATCTTAAAACTCATGCTGATAAATTGAAAACTAAAAGTGAAATTATTACGGTTAATCTAATGGCAGGAAGATGGCCACAGTGGTGTAGTGGTCTGCATGTCTGGTACAACTCTACTGATCTAAGTTGGATGCCTTGCAGCTTCTGCTCAGGTAGCTGGTCTAAGGCCAACTCAGCCCTTCATTCCTCTGGCGGTCAATTAAATGGGCATAAAGTTTATTTTTTGAGGAATCAACTGCGGGTCGGCTATCGGGCTAACCGCTTGACCTGGACACAGGCTAAGTGAATAGATATGAAAGGCTTTCATGGCCAGACAAATGCCAATAAGAAATTTCCTGGCTTATAGGCCTTAGTCTTGCTGTAAAATTGTTGGACGTTTCACCCGAAACCATGTTGGGTATTTTAGCGCTTGTAAATAAAGTGTAAAATCTCAATAAAAATGAAAAAAAGAAAAGCCTCTCTGATGATGCTTGGCAAAGAATCTCATATTAACCTATTGGGATCAACTGCCAGAGATTTTGGCCAATTATGGCTTGCCATCCTTGGAGTTAGCTACTAGGACTACCAGTTGCTGATCAGTCTTTTAGGTGATCACTATATCTCATTAACAAGTGCTGAAGATGACTGCACAGTTTTGCATGAAATATCTGCTGTTTTTACAGCAAGACCACAGCTTATAAGCCCGAAAAAATTTCTTATCTGTGTCAAGCTAAGAAATATGCACCCCAGGCCTGATTGGTACCACCTTATAGGCTGGTAGGTCTGCACAGGATTTTGAGAGGCAGGAAAATCTACCTAAATTTTCTTTTTTCAAAATCCAAGCAGAATTTTTATTAGAATTTTATTTTCTAAAACCAATTTTATTGATTCTCTGCATTTTCTTCAAATCTTAAAATTCCAAATTTACTTTAAAATATATATATATTCATATTTTTATTCATTGAATCCATTTAAGCTATAATCTTCCTATCTCCAACATTGGCAGCTATGGATCTAACCCAAATTCTCCTTGTAAATGCTTTTTAATTTTTCCAAAATAACCCTCTTCGTCATTTCAGATTCTTCAAATGATTCTTTTTTCACCTCTCGTGATATCAAATACATTTCTTCTGTTTCCCTCCCTTGCAAATTCCTGAGTTGTGGTGATGATATCTTTAAATTGAATGCTGAAGAAAAAGTGTGCAAAATTTCCAAAGGATCGTATCCAATAAGCAATGACCAACATAGGTTTGGTTGTGGTCCGTGCTGTAAAGGTTTGAACTTTAGTTCCGATTTTCTGGATACTCCCCTAGACTATAGTGAAAAAGTATATAACTGTGAAATCTGCTGCTCAACTTTCAAAAAGAAATCTTACTTGAGAGTTCATGTCGCTAAACATCGATTTAATGATGTGTTTGTTTCTCACCTATTGAACTTTTTTGGCAGAGTTGGTGCGGCTTGTGTTTAATGTTCCCATATTTTATAAAGTAACATTTAAGTTTTAGTATGTATGAATTTTGTAGTTTGGTTTTATTTTAAGTACTTGTTAGCTGTGTTTAGTATCGATGTTAAATTTTGCATCAAATAGGGATATTTTCCACTTTAAGAATAATGGTGGGGTTAATGATCTGTACTGTTTTATAATAATGAAATGAAACACTTCGTTAAAATTTTGAATTAAAAGAAGTTATGACCAAAATTTATGCAATTAAAATGTCTAATTCTTTTATCTGTAAAGCTTTGTACAATATGACATTTGTTTATTACCAAAGTTTCCACTAGCATAGTATTTGAAAACTAAACTTTCACAGTATTAATACAAGTTCCTTTAATTGTTGAATATTGAAAGTTTTAATGAATGTAAAATAAGCTTGCCTGAAGTTACTTATTGTCTCTAAAAAGATTTATATCAATGTATTAATACATATTTGTTAAGGTAATTCGGGAAAGGGAACTGGGTTTTATTACATTTCTGCAGTATAATAGTTGGACAAATATGCTTCTTCTTTCCATGCTTTTACTTCATGAAAGCAATATCCTCATACTTAGTAGTCTCTTTTGGCTGCATGTTCTGTAACTCTGGGATCCCTATTCTTGTGGTATAAATCTTTCAAATGGCTACACTTTAATATCAGATTTATTGCATGCATAAAATGTGCTCATGCCTTTAAAATTTTGCATGGGAAAAGATTCATAGGTTAAATATTTGAGAAGCAATTGCATCTTTTCTGCTAATATCATGCTCAGTTATCTATAAAATAAAATACTAAACAATCAATATACCTTGAACGTTTAAGCTCATATTGATGCAGAAATCTTGCTTTAGTTCTTTAGTATTTAGATGTATTGTAAGACTTAGATAATTTTAAAGTTTGTTAATCCAGCATACTTTTCTGTATTGTGTTAGCTTACCTTAGTGCCTGTTAAAGACAATGCCTTAACTTTAAAACTGTTCCTTATTAGGTTTTAAAGTAAAACTATATTTTCAAGGAAATGCCTTAAGATTTCTTTGATATAAAATATATTTTATGACCTGTTATAGATCCTCATAGATATTCTAACTACTTTTATAACCTGATTTGTATAATGTTAAAGTTTTACATGATGGTAGTATATTTTCATGAAGTATTTTAGGTGAGTATCAGTTAAAATATTCATAACCTGCATACTTTTACAATTTAAAAGATGCTGTTATGAAACATAAATGAAAGGTTGTGATAATATGTACTTAATTATTCTCGAGTATTAATTGTGTTTGAATTATGTTCCAAGCTGCTTTGGATCAAATGATAAAGGTAAAAAAAAAACTTGTAATTGTTTTAGATCATATTTGAAATTATCTAAGCTGCAGTTTCCCAAAGTCTTTTTATTTGTTTTAGTTTTTATAGTTTTAAAATATTGATATTTATTCATATCCTACAGTTTATTTAGTAGACTTTATTATAGAGTTGTGCTATTTTGGTTTCCACTGTTTCCTTTTTACTACCAATAGTACCAATGAAGCATTTATGTTCTGTGATAATTTCAAATGACTCTAAAAATAAATAAAGGATAGTACAACCAAGAAATGTCAAAAATGTCTGCATATAGCTAGTACTTCGAACTGGGAAATCTCTTGAAATTTAACCGGGAAAGAGACTCGAACCTCTTGAACTCTCTGGTAAACTGACAATAAGTAGTACTACTATCCACGTACAAATGAACCATTAAAATAAATAAAATGGACATATATGCTTCACTGGTATTCATCCCCATGTTGACTTACTGTTTTTAATTTATTTCAGCATAATATTGATATTTATATTGAATTGTTTTTGGAAGAAAGAATTTTTATTATATTAAGCTGAATTCACTTTTTTTGTTCTTGGACTTGTTTTGAAATTTTATTTCAAGGATCCTGCCAAAAAATTCCTTACTGGACTCATAAGAAATTCGTTATTTCCAGGTGGCTTTTACGACAATAACAAATCTCCCGAAAGCAAAGACTTTGAGAGAGCGTGTGCTTTGTTCAACATAGAGTCTGATGGGGGTTCGCCCCCTTACGTGTGCCGTCTCTGCCCCTTCTTCACACACCAATTCAGCCAGATGGAAAAACATTCCAAGAAGCACTGCATAGACAGGCCGTTCAAGTGTGACACTTGCGGAAAGGGGTTTACTAAGAAATGGCATTACAAAATCCATTTGAGAGTTCACACAGGGGAAAAGCCCTATACATGTGACCTCTGTCCTTCAAAGTTTTCAGACCCCAGTGCATTTAGGCGGCACCAAGCTGTCCATAGAGAAGCCCAACTTAGTGCAATGCTTTAACTATAGCATATAGTCGCCAGAGAGGGATTGGTAATAAATAAAATAGGGGGGATATGTCCTTTAATGTATTTTGATCTTAAACACTCCTTAACTTCTCTGTTTTAATGCTCCGCAAACAAAAAACTTAACAGTGAGTAAGTAATCCTAATTTTGTGTTCGTAATGCATCAAACAATTTATTTAAAGCATCTTAAAAGTTCTTAAGGCATCTTAAACAGTTTAATTTGAATTCCCTTGATAAATATGTATGTTAATCTCTTATAAAGCCTTTCAAAAATTGCTACTCGAATTACTACATGAAAATGTTCAAAAATTTCTCACTTGTGCATCTTGTCTTCATTTTTAGAGTTTAAAATTGTGTATAAACCTTGTAATATAATTTTATTTAAAAACCTTCATGTCATAAGATGGTTCTATTTTTCTTACTTAGTGTAAATATCTTATTTTTTTTTCTTTCTGGTATTTAAAGAGTAGTTTTTTCAGTGTTGTAAAGTTATAAATGCTTTGCTCTTGATAATGTATATAAAACTTTAAATGGTTTTTCATCTTAGTTTGCCGAAAACATGACGAGTGTTTTGTTTTAAATTGAAGACTTGGGTTCCAAATAGTACTATATTTGTGTGGAATTGAAACCTGTAGGTTAATGGGATTTTGATACATTATTTACTGTCCTATCACTTGATTTATATTTATTAGTTTGTTCGTGTAATGATAATTTGCACTTTTAAAATATCCCATCCGTATCTGGATACATTTTGAATGTCAAAAATATCAACCTTAATGAAGTTTTTATGGCTTTTCAGTAAGTTTGTTTTTCAAATAAACTTTAGTTTTTAGTTTTAAACCACACAATGAGTAGTCCATTCGTGCTTTGAAAACTTTATAAAAGAGCTTTTTGATTGTATGGGTAGTAGCTAGTTAAACAAACAATGAAATTTTGGAAAATATTTATATTAGTACTGATTCTATCTCCAAATATTCCCCATTACAGCATGCATGTGTTTTATGAAATTAAATTAATGCATTTTGATAGAGTGGGTGGGTTATATTTTTAAGTTTCCTTTCATAATTACCTTGTATTTGTTCATCTTGTGACTAACCATGGTAAAATGGTATCTAATTTAGTAAGTTTTAATTTAAGTTGAAAATAGTGTATTTAGGTATCCTGCTGTTCATATTCATAGTATGTATAAAGCTGATTTCACTCTCAATGTTTGTTTATACTATCTTAAATTTCATGCTTATTTACAATTGCAAAACTGGAGTGGCTTTCAAATAATATTGCTTTGATATATTTGCTAAAAAAAGTTGCATGAGGTTAGTTAACATTTAGTTTATGTGTAATGAGATGTTATACACACAACTTATTTTTAAATAAAAGGAATTTTTCTTTTAAATGATTTATTGTATGTTTTATAAATTTGTCTGCATTTTCCAACCACACATTTTGGTTATATTTATTGGATTCTCTTATAAATTTTTAACCATGTAATTAACAGGGCTTGATAAGTCTCAAAATTTTCACTTAACCAAACATTTTTTAAAATTATATAGGTAGATTTTCATTTAAATATCTGTGTACCCATTTAGGTTTCTAATTGTAAAATATGTAATTTTAATTTTATTGGTTCAGGGAAAATTATTTGATGGTGGTTCTGATATTATTAGG
This sequence comes from Tetragnatha montana, assembly GCA_963680715.1. Lineage (NCBI taxonomy): Eukaryota > Metazoa > Arthropoda > Arachnida > Araneae > Tetragnathidae > Tetragnatha > Tetragnatha montana. The sequence goes on along the minus strand of OY796676.1, from coordinate 55,958,960 downwards.
ATTCTGTTGTTGTTGACTTATGCCACTTGGAATAAAGTCTGTCTGCCCTAGCAAGGCACGAGTGGCAAACCTAAAATCAGTACCCACAGCAGAAAAAGCAGTGGCGAGTGCACTAAAAAAGCCATAAAGATGGTTATCTCACTTCCATTAGATACCCGATACCCTGCACTCGCCACTGCTTTCTCTGCTGTGGGTACGGATTTTAGGTTTGCCACTCGTGCCTTGCTAGGGCAGACAGACTTTATCCAAGCTCCATCCGCAAAGTGTACAGGATCTAAAACATTAATATTAAACTCTTAGGATTCTAAGACATACATTGCTGATTAAAACCCCAAGATGAATATTGTTTAGTATTTTTAAATGCATTTTATGAATCCTAATATCAATGATTTTATGTCTGGCCATTTTGAGACCATTTTTAATGAAAAATAGCCTTTTTTCACAGGTGATTATAGAAATATCTTCCATTTTATTTAATAAATTCTTAAAGTTTTTTTTTTCTGAAATTGGTGTTAGATAATAATTTCCATTACTTACTATGTCTTTTGAAGATAATTTTTGAATAAGCTATGTAGAAATTTGATGGATTTTCTTTTGAAATAGTTCTTTTTTTTGTGCTTCCAAAGGGCTATAAGGTGAGTAACTAAAAAGTTTTCAAATTTTATTTCTTTGCCTGCTTTTTGCATAATTATTCTTGTAAGAAAGTTGATTTTGATTTAATTCTGGTCACTTTTTGTTATGTGTATTATTTTGCTTCTTTCATAACTAATTTTCAAAGTAATGCATTTCACATAATATTTATTTGCTTTATTTTTTAAGATTAGATTTTGTAGTTTTTTTTTTTTTTTTTTTTTTAGTTAAGTAAGCTATTATTTTATTTCTTAGTCCTACTGTAGTATGTTTATTTTGTTTATTTAAATTTTTGTCTTACCTATCAGCACTTGTAAAAATCCACCCCAGTTCCATTATCTTGTTTTAAAATTTTAATATGAGCCTTTAACATTTAACATTTTTTTATGAACATTTAAGAGATACATCTAGTATTTTTCAAAGTTACATTAGGTTTGTTTAAAAAAATCCACTTGTGGTTGTGATTGTTATAAGAATAAATAATGATAATATATCCAATTTCTCATGTATTAATGAGGTTTCAAGATGGTAGAACTGGAAATTTCCGTTGATATTATCTGTTGGAAATTTTGGAATACTTTATACCTTTTTGTGATGCTATGCACCTGCAATCAAATGTCAGATTTTTGTATTTGAAACACAGAAGGTTCTTAAATTATTATGATTCTTCAGTATTAGATTGATAATTTTAAGCTTTATGATTACTGAATGCATAAAGGTTAATTTGTTTCTTTAATAAGGTAGAAATTAATCCATCTGAATGGTTCTTACTGTAATAAGGGGTTGTGTGCTGACAGGTTATGGTTATAGACTTTAACTAAATAAAATTTAAATTTGAGCTTAGGTTGTAAGTTTATTTCCTCCTCATCATTTTAGTTTGTTAGTTCTCTTTTATTTATTAAACTATAAAAATTTTGATGCATTTATCTTAAAAGTTTGATTTAATTATCATGGGTGCCACTCTTCCGTCCTTGATTTGTTATGAATTACAAAATCAGCTGACCGATTGGCAGCGCGGTTTGTACTAAATTTCAATACTTATGACGCACATTTTGCCCCTAAATAAGTTTGTTTTACTTATATACAGCTTTAAGTTAAAATATAAGGACCAATTTAATTGTTCATTTGATATTTTATACGTTTTTCTGCAATTTAAAAAAAATTGCTAGATTAAGGGAAATGATTAAAAAAGATAGTTCAAAGTTCAGTCTTGGAATTTTTGAAGAGTGGCACCCATGAATTATCAACCACCTAGTAGTTTAGGAAATTTCGTGAAATTGATTGGTTATTATTTGGCTGTGAAATTTCAATAGAATTTAGCTTTAATTATTAAAAATTTAGTTTCTATACTTTTGATTTCAAATTACATTCTCATTTAGTTGCAGCTTCTATTTTTCTGTTCTGTTTGATTAAAGTACTTTTATTATAGGTGTCAATATCAGAAAAAGGTATTTGGGAAATTCATTTCATTCTGCTAAACCTAAGTGCCAGAAGTTTTTTTGTGATCAGTGTGACTATTCCACAGATTTCAAAACAAAATTGGTCAGACACTACAGAAGGCATACCGGTGAAAAACCCTATCAATGTGCGGTTTGTTTCAAAAGATTCACTCGAAAAGAGAGTATGATCAGTCATTTGAAATCTCTTCATTGATCTTAAGATTCATTTTAGACATTGTTTTTGAATAAGTGCATAGTGATTTTGAAGAACATACAAGAACACTGTTTGATATAAACTTGTTGTCGTCCTTGGCTCAGAATTTCAGTTTAATCCAGTAACATGTGTTTTCTGGAAGTTTTTATTCTTGTTATTAATATATTCGTTTAATGGTTATTTATTTTGTAGCCTATTCGGTTAATTCTCTTTTTTATATCGTAGCTGGTATATTTACTTCTGATTTTTGAAAATCATGCTTGCTAAGTATTATGGGGCATCACGCCTCTTATGTGTGCAATTTATTTTAGACTTCCTTTAGCAAATACTTGTTATACTTCATTTTTGTTTCATAAGAAGTTGTTTGTTTGTTATTTTACATGACTAGAAACCTAGGCTATCTTGCTTGCTTATCTGTTATGATTGAAAAACCTGATGTTATATTTTTTAAAAATTTCTATGCATTCTTATGACGTTTAAATAGAAATTTTAATTGTTTTGTTTTGCTCATGTGTGAAAGCTTTTCATCTAGAAACGGAATTCCATCTTAGGGATTTTCTCCGGGACAGAATGGGACAGAAAATATCTACACTGATAATTAGAAGTTAATAGAAACATCATTACCAATAAAAAAGGTTTAATTCAATTCCTTTCTGGAAAACTTTTTAATTTCACCCATTTTCAATGAATGTAAAATAATAAAAATAAACTTTGATAAATTTTACCTAAAAGAGCTATTTTGACTGTCTTAATTGTTCAAATTTATTATTTTTAAATACTGGATATCTAAAATTTTTTAATCAATAAAACTTAAAATGATGCAAGGACATTTTACAGTTTTCGATTTGTTAAAAATCTAAGCATGTAATGCAATGTATTATTTTGTCACACTTTGAGGTAGTATTGGTAATATTTGTACTTTATTATTTTTAAATTTAAGTTATTTTATCTATAATAAATATGTGTATACTAATCTTGGTTACTGTTTGTCTTATCATCTTTTCTTGGAAATTAATGATTTTTTGGAACATTTCAGTTGGAAAGTATAAAGCATTTTTTTATCAATTGTTTTGGGGGGTAACTTATTGGTTTTGCTAAATTATTTTTTCGGGGAAAATATTTACTATTTGTGTAACTGATATCTTTTTTGCTTAAATAATTCATGATCTTACACTGTTTTTATAATAGTGTAATCACACCATATTATAATTTTATTATATTTAACAATGTATTCAATGTTTAATTCAAAACATTCTTTTAAAGAATTTTTTTTCTATCATAAAAGTTTTGACTAAATTTAATAGATGCAAAGAACATGAAATATTTTAAGTCTTTCAAAACTTGTTTACTGAAATTTATGTCAAGATTTTCCATATTAATTCAGTAATTTTTTATTTCAGATAAATACTAAAAAAGGTAAATTTTGCTCTACTTAAATAGTTCCATGATTATAATTTTTTTTAATGCATGGCACTGTGTGTTCTTTAATTTTCAGTCTAATTCAGTTTGGTTCCATATTTTGAAATATTTTTAGTATGCATGAATTATCTTTGTATACCTTATGCATGTATTGTAGACACATTATTTCTAATTTGATTTTATATATATTTTAATTTAGTGCACTTTTATTTTAGTTATATAGTTATTTTTTTAAGAATTTTGATTTATATTTTAGAAGGTGCAATGAAACTTGAATATTATTACAATATTTAAACTATTGATGCCTTTTTAACTGATACTTTATTTACCTTTTCTGACAATTATTACTTTTGTAGTTCAATACTATTTAAAAAATAGTGTTGATTTTTTTCTTAAGTTTGTATGTTTAATATTTTTAAAGACAATACAAAGTCTTCTGGATAAATAGGCACACATAAAACCTGATAAAAAAGTGATTTTTTTTTCTCTAAGCTATACCTTTTAAAAAATCTACACTACCAGGAATCATGTCAGATCATCCTTCCCCACAAAAATTTCACATGGAATAAAGCTAAGCAATTGGGGATCCCTATGTGAAGTTTTTTAAAATTATTTTTTCACCAAAATCTACTTTTTTTTCCAAGTCCCTTTATATCCAGATGGTCTTGTCTTGTGCTATTTCTTTGTTAGTACATGTCAATTTTAAGTTATTCATTTTTCATTGTGTCTGTTTATATTTCAATGATTTTTTAGATTTAGTCTTTATTTAAGTTGAAGTACAGGGTTCTCCCAGACTTTGGAAAAGTTTTGAGAACATCAGGTTGTTAAGGAATAATACTACCTGATAATGTTGTTCTTTATTGCTCTTTCCCCTTTGAGCACATTAGTAGTTTATATTATGAAATGCTTTAAACCTTTATTATAAATCAAAGTTTAAATGTGAGTGTTTGACACCGCCTCTTTTACACTTGAGTACTCTTCCATTTGAAAAAAGCCACTTGGTGACTTTAGTTGTTACCAAATGTATTTTTTATTGAAATTCTTGTTTCTTATGCATCATCATCTTTTCTTACTTTTTGATCAGAACAAAATTGTACAAAGTGGCTCCTTTAGAATAGAAGAGTGCACATTTTATAAAAGCTAGTAATCTTTTAAATACCAAGTCGGCAATTTTTTCTCGAAACAGGGGAACCCTGAACACAATAATAACTGCACAAACTAATTAACATTTTGTATTGTTTTACTTTGATTTGTTGTGTTGGTGTTCTGTACTAATATATTTTTCTTTTGTTCCAGTAGAATGGTACTATTACTTAGCCGGTTCTCCTAAAAAGGACTACCAAAACCTCCGCTACAAGTGCCAACACTGTTTCTACGCGACAAACCGTCCATCTCACCTGAAGAGGCACTACCTGACCCACACTCAGGAGCGTCCCTTCTCATGCACTGTCTGCGGGAAGTCCTTCAACCAGAAGGTCAGTTTGCAGGAGCACTCTCGCATACACACGGGCGAGAAACCCTTCGAGTGTGAGTTCTGCAACATCCGGTTCACCCAGCGCTCGAGCCTGAAGAGCCACAGAAGGTTGCATATAAAAAATCAAATGGCAAAAGACGGTGTTGCATCTACGTAATTTTTTGAACACCTTTCTTTGTTTGGTTTGTGCACAGTCAGGTAATGAAATAGAAGTAAGTCTTATGATGAAGGCTTCCGCTGGTCATATTTGAATCAATTGGTGTCTGGCTCATCTCGTTCTATGGAACTTCACTACTGACATTCTTCAACATTTATTGGAATAAACCGTCCAGATTTACACTGTTGGACTACAGCCAAATAGCCCAAAATATAGTTTTTTAAATTTGAGAAATTAGAACTGATTGATTTATCTGTAATTAATTTGTCTTTAGAGTTGATTGAAAGTCTTAATTTATTTAGTATAACTAAATAGTTTTAAAATTTGATTTGACTAAAAGCATTGAAGCCCTGGAATACTTTCTGGTTTCAAAAATACACTGTAAGTGCATCTCATATAAAATAATGGATTGAGTTGGAATCTAATTAGCTCTTATTGAGTTCCTATTAAACCCCTTTAGTCCTTCTCATCCCAAATTTTCTATAGGATTTAATGGTAATCTCGAGCAGTCTTTGATCGAGAAGGTTAAAGCATGATCTTCAATTGACAGCTAAAGTTTCTTGAAATGAGACTCTGTACATTCACATTGTTATGGAGGGTTATATTTTATTTAGGTATAAAAGGAATAATTATGTTGTAGCAGTATATTTTTTTGATGGTTCAAAATAATTTGTAAAGCTGTTGTATGTTTTCAATTCGGGTATGTTTGTGTTTTACACTTAAAATCTTTTAATTCTGGAGGTATCGTTCACTATGTTGACTGATTAACAACTGGTCATTTCTACAAAAAATTGTTGAAATTAAGTTTTTTTGTTCATATTTTTGTTTGCAAAAGAATAGAAAAAAAAATTGAAAAATAAGAAAAAGTGGGAATGAGATACTTTTCAATTGAAACTATTTATATTGGGATTTGCAATAGTTTCTTTTTAAATGCACAAATGATATTCTTGAGAGTTTACTAAGGCCCGTGTATTTGATATTTATTTACTAATCTCTGGGTTTATTTGTTTTACATATAAAGTTTAAGTTGGACATTTTATACTCTTTTCTATGATCAAAACTTGCATTTCTGCCAGCTGTTTAATGTGTATAACTTTTATATTTACTGTGTTTAATTTATGTTAGGGAAATTCATTTTGTTTCTTAAGAATTTTCAGATAAGTACTTGTTGGTTAATACATTTTATTTTGATACTACTCATACTAGCTCTTATAAAGGGTAATCTATCCAGGTATATTGCGGTTTTTAGTTCATTGTTTTATAATAGTTTTTGGGTTTAACTATCAGATGTTATTTTTATTATCTGTGGTTGTTTGAATAGAGTTTATAACGTTTTATGTATATATCTTGTATAAATTAGTCTAGAAACTACTCTTATTAAACTAGGAACAAATATCATTTCTCTTGATATCTGTGGCAGCTTCTTTTTTTTATTTTTTTGTCATATTTAATGTGTGCTTGTATTGGTACTCTAAATTTATCATGTTTTTATTAAGCGTCTTGTCTGACTAGGTTTCCACACGTCAGGAACTAGACAATTCTTCAGAGAATGTGGATTGAATTTTGATTTTAGCACCTTATTGTTTGTGTTTGAAAAGAAAATATTTTTTTTAGATATTTGTTTGCAACAACCTCTATAAGTATTGATCTTTAAAATTCATTGACTTTGATTCTCTTAAAATTTATTTGTTCAAAAACTTGAAAAGGGAATAATTTTATTCAAAAATTGAGTGGAAACTGTGGTCTGACTTTTTTAAAGTTTTTAATCTCCACATTTCATATTATTAAGACATGCCATCTGTTAGTTGTTGAACACATTTTTCTTTTTGGAAGTTAAGGTTATATTGTTTGTTGATTCAATTTAGTTATCAATAAGTTAAAAAACTATTTATTAAGATTAAATATTGAATATAATATTGGCTTGTTTAGCTAGGAGCTTAGGGAAAGAGCTTATAGAACACAAAAATAATATAAAGTGATCAAGTAATCAAATGTACTTAATACTCTTTATGTAAATGTCTTGAGAAAAAATCAAACTAATTTATTTTTCATAATAAGTGTAAAATTCGTTTATTTTCAGTCAAAAGGCAGTTTACTTAAGAGTGAAATAAATTTGTTACACTAGATGTACCTAACTATTTGAATTATTTCTTTCAGTTTATAGATGATTGTTTTATTAAAGGTAAAGAATATTTTTTATAAAAGTATATTACTGGGGATGTGTCTTAAACCTTTATTGAACTGAAGGAAAAGGAAGATTGTATTATCAAGTATTCATGATGGCTTTGAAGCTGATTTTCGGTATGTTCAGTTTGAAAATCTAAAGAAAAAATAACTATAACTGTACTTTGATCAAGGGTTCATCCAGATAGAAAAAAAAACTGATTAGTTTGTTTAGAGATTCTTTATGAAATTTGTATCGAAAAAACTGGCCCTTCTCTTAATTAACTATTTTCAAGAACTTTTTTTACAAAAGTTTTCCCCAATATTTACATATGTATATAGATCTAGGACTTTCTTTGATGAAATGATATATCTCTCAAAATTAGAATCGTATTACAGTATGAACATCATTTCTGGTCTCCGAGAAAAAATACTGGATGGTCTCCTGTATGTCTGTTTACAGATTTCTTTTTAATCAGGATTTATCTTCATGTAAACATGTTTGTTGCATTCAATTTTTCTAGGGAAAAAAATGCAACATACTAATGGGGTATAATTTTATCCCGTTTTAAGCTATAATAAGTTCAGTGCTACCTTACTTACTCTAAATCACTAGTTATCAAATAACCATGGAAATAATATATTTTGAAATTTCATAAATGCCTATGAGCTGAAATGATAATCCTAAAGATTTTTAGTGTGTTTTCAAAACTTTAATGCATGCTTAATTTTGGCAGCTATTGTTGATGAGAAAAATGTTTTAATGGTGTTAGTGATTCCTTATATTTTAATTAAAATCAACATAATTTTATGTGGGATGTTAGCAGTTTTCTGTATTTAAGTATGGATAAAAATCATTAATAAGGTTGCTGGGATAAAATTCTGCATCATGAAACATATTACTTTTTGTAAGAATTGTAAAAAAAAATTGTCATTTATCATTTTTTTCTGTGTACCTTTTTGTTTGTATTTATATGATAGTGTTCTTTCTTAATTTTTTTTTTGTATGAGGGATTATTGCAATTCAATGAAGCATGAAAATAAAATTGAATTTTTGCTAATAGTTTTATTTATTTTAAAATTTATTTTACTTTCAAAAAGTATGTTTTTAATAAATAATATTTGCACCTTAATTTGAAAGTTCTGTTTCTTATTGAATAATTTAATTTTAAAATTATTAACTCCATTAGAAGAATTATTTTAAATTATTATTAGCAACTAGCTGTTACGACCCGGCAAAGCCGGGTCTTACAGCTAGGCTAGCCTTTTATGCGAGCTTCGCTCGTTACTACTTCAAGTTCCTATTAATTATACATTAAATAAGAAGTTTAACTTTAATAATTTATTATTGTTGAATTAGAAACCAACTTCCCTAAAAGTAACTTTTTAACCTTTATTAAGTAAACCAACTTTCTTGAAAGATATTTATTTAAAAGCTATTATATTATTTTAAAATTTTAATTACTTTTATTTATTTATTTTTCTGATTATTGCGAGATGGCATCGAGTCAGTGAGTGACGTGGGCTTTTATATTTTTCTGATGATTATGATTATTATTGCGAGATGGCATCATAGTGTGCGAGCGTTCCAGAATCAGTCAGTGAGTCAGTGAGTGACGTGGGCTTTTATATGAGAGATACTCAAGTACACCAACTCCTGTTGATTTACAACTTCTTAACTAGGGCACAAAACCTTAAATTAACCATCACAAGACCTTAAATTCGGATACATTCTGAGTTTAAAAGGTATCAAAGGCATAGCTTTAAACCCAAAGTGTGTCTGACTATAGCAGAGGTGCTACTTTTCAGGGGTAGCCCCGGAAACCTGTTTTTTTTTTAACAGCCTGAATTCCAGGTTTCGGAAACTTGAGCTCAACAAGAAAGCATAAATGGGGTTCAAAATAAGTGCAGGGCTTCAGCATTAATATCTCGTATGGAGAATACGGTCCTACCATTGGTTCTTGGCACAATTACATAGTATGCCATTCTGAAAGAAATTTTTTGGCACTATAGCTATGTTTGTGTCGCGTTTACATGAAGCTGTAGTTAGTTTTAAAAATTCCTAACTGTTCTGTCTCATTGGGCAAGCTGTTAATTTTGACGGTAAAATTACCTGCAGAGCAAAATATTAATTAAGCTATTCGTATTTAAGAGCATTCTGGATAAAAAAAAAAAGATTCATCGCTCTGAAAGATTCATCAATAGTTTTCTGGAACTTTGAGTCAAAGGCAGTAGCACCCCTGCTATAAGTTTCTTCACTTTTCCTTGTTGCAGTAAATCAAAGAAGTTCTAATTGATATGCTCATTATGTAGTAGCACCTTGTGGTGTTTACTTCATAATATCCCTTGAACTGCTCCTGACATATAATTTTTCTTATTTAACAAGTTTCTTTTTATAGCCCAAAAATGTAAAACCATTCTTGTCAATTTTACATTTTTTTAAGCTGTATCAATAAGGTTCAATGACTGAACCAATTTTATAATTGAACTAAATGTAATTTTAATCTATTTGTCATTTCTCCCTATATACTAAGGAGTGAACCATCCAACTGGCTTCACCTTAAGTAGTGGTACCTTATCTTGACTTCAACTTTAATTGTGAACCTCACAGCTTATTAACTATCTCACTTAAAATGTTAGATTGCTTTTGTTATGCATGATAATTGGTTTGCTTGATAAAAAAATACAAAGCTTTTTGGTCCCATGTTGTAGCCCTACCATGTTGTAGAAAAAGAAGTCCTTCTCAGATGTTGGTAATGGTTGGGTATTGGGTAACACCAACCTGTCAGTTTGTGGGGTAATAGGAGGGACCTTGGTAACTGTTGAACTATGCTTTTGATTTTTTAACTGCTACTTCCATCAAATTAAAGTTTTAATAATTTAGGAGAATGCAATTTTAAATAAGTGAAGGCCATCTAAAATGTAACTGTTTGTTTTTCTTTAGTGAAAAAACAAAATGAGAGGAAATGTTATCCCCAATATTTGTGCAAGTACTGGTGGCCTCTTGACTTTTTTTATTTAATGCTAATTTTTTAATACAACTAATTTTAAAACTTGTATGGTACAGTCTATTTTTGTACGTGTGAAAGAAGTACATATACTAGATTACCACAATTCTTGACAATGATATTTCGAGTTGCAGAGAAGTGCTTTGATAAAATGCCACACTTTCTAGCTACCTAATTGGCGAGTCAGAGATGATTCTCGCTTGCTCTGTCTCTTTTGCCTATTAGGTTGCTGGTAAGTAGTACTTCTAATCGAAGCTCTTCCTTTCAATCTATGATGTCATTGTCAAGAAACGTCGTAACCTAGTATATATGTATTCCAATTTAAATTTATAATATTTTCCATTATGTTCAGTAGCAGATCCAAGGCACACTCACATCATCAGCACACACAGCAAATAACTTTTTAAAAATAAATGTAATTTAATATCAGATTTATAAAGAGAAAGACACAGTTACAAACAAAGGCAGTGGGTATAAAAAGGTTGCATATTCCTTGTTTAAAAATATGCTAAGCATCTTATCACTTTACTACTGCTATTGTGATTTTCTTCCTCTTCTGTTTCAGGTATGCCTGGAAGAAGGACTTCTAAGTATAGCTGGAAGGACCTACCTCACAAGTGTACTCAATGTTCATATTCCACCAAGTACACTTCATCTTTGAAAAATCATCTTCGGGTGCACTCCCGTGAAAAACCCTTTCTGTGTCGGTTTTGTGGTCGATCATTCACTCAAAAGTCTAATCTGAGATCCCATTACATAGTCCACAAGGACTTGTTTTAGCTTGCATTTTTTCAAACCCAGTAACTTTGATTTTGAAAGCAATTAAGCTTGCATTAAAAAGCTATATATTACTCTTTAAAGTTTATGTGGTTAAATGCTGTTGTTCATTTTTAAGGTTTAATGTGGTATCAGATTTTTCATGAGGTTTGTGATGATAAACTTGTGAGGTTGTCATTTGTCTGTAGTATTTTTTCCATGGAATGATTGCTTTAGTTAGACTGTCACCTAATTACAATTGTGTTTTGATCAACTTTGCAACTCATTTGAGGTACACAGTTGAACTTATTTTTGACAATGCAAAGTATATAAAATAATGCTAAATAATAACTGATGGAAATAGTGAATTATTAAAAAAATAACTAATATAAAACAAAATTTTGAGAAAAAATAAGTAATTTTCTATATTATCTTTAGTTGTATGAAACCATTTAAAATTTTGAATTATGTGTAATTTATATTGTGTGATGTATAATAACCCTTGTCTGGTTCAACTAAATGGGATAAAAATGAGTTTTTGCAACTTATTGTTGGTAAATTGTGAGACAAATTACATCCTTAACTCTTAATACTTCTGAATTGAGTGATAATATTTTTTTGTAAAATCCTAAAATAAGTTTTTGTTAATGTTGTATTTGTCTAAAGGTTATGTTTAAACGTTCTTCAATTCTTGTGGAATTTATTGAACTTGTATTTCAAACAAATATTTTGAATAGACTGCTAATACTTTTTTTGTAGGTGCTTAAATAGTTTTTTTTGTTAATGTTGTATTTTGTAATCTTAAGTTTATGTTGAAAGATTAAAAAGATCTTTAATACTTGTGGATTTTATTTAACTTGTATTTCAAATAAACATAGTGTTTCCTAAATAAAAACATTGTAAAGATTGTTGAATTACAGTTAATATTTTGAATTAATGTTTATTGGTTGTAGTGTGTGTACATAGCTAATGCTCCTGGTTTATTTGTAGGTTTGATGGGCTCGATTCTGAAGAGAGGAAAACGTTTTGATAATATTCGACCTGTCTACTCTATATGTGATGGAATAGATATTTTTGGATGTGATATGTGTGATTACAAGACACCTCATCTATGTAATTTGAAGCGGCATTATTTACGGCATACTCAAGAACGTCCTTTTGTCTGTGATGTGTGCCGCCAAACATTTCGTCAAAAGTCTCATTTGAAGTTTCATCTGTTACGCAAGCATGGCCTTGGCCTTCCTTCCTAAAAAACTTGATGTCAGGTCAATGAAGATAGAAATATAATTCTGTATGCTTGCTTATAAAATCTTTACTGTATAATTAAATGAAAACACGGTTTTAAACATTTTAAGAGTATGGATTGTGTAATTCAGAGTGGAAAAGTAAATTTTGAATCAAGGTAATTTAATTTTGAAGAAAGGATTAATAGGATCTGTTTTATAATTATTAAAAAATGAAGTATTCTGCAATAGTTATTAATGAACTTTTTTTTGCATATTTAATTTTTACTATGAAAATTTACAGTCATTAAAAATTGAAGTGATAAATTATTTCCAGTGTTTATCAGTCCTTTTCATTTTTAGTTGTTCAAAAATGCAAAACAATCACTTAACCAAAAGTGCTTTGTGTGATTTGCTAAGACTATTCCAAACTTAGGTAGTTTTTAGTGTTTTAAAGGATATGCTTTTTATGTCCTTTTAATTTGTGTTTTCTAGGTGTTAAAAATATCCCACTGAGAAAAGGATCTAAAATCAACAGCATTGCTTCTGAATATTATGCAACCAATGTTAAAATTTACGGATGTGATATCTGCAGCTACAAGACTCAGCATCCTACAAATTTGAAGCGACATTATTTACAACATACCAAAGAGCGTCCTTTTGTTTGTAATGTGTGCAACCAGACATTTCGTCAAAGGATTCATTTACAGTTGCATTCACTGGGAAAGCATAATGTGCATATATGAAATGTTTTGTGTGAACTAATAAATTATCTAATGACACTTATCTGCCAGTATTTTATAGTGTCAATGATTATTTTTTAAATGTGTGTTTTTAGTCTTTTGTTTTTGAATGTAAATTCACCTATGTTTATCCTGTATTTATACTTTCCTTATACTGAGCATTCGAAATCGATAGTGAATAGCAAGGAGGTATGGTAAAATTTATAGTTGCTTAAGATATTTTTGTCGTGTTGATGGGGGTAAATGATACTTAAAAATTAGTTGTGCTATTGGGAGATATTGTTTTGAGGTATCCCTGATTTCTATTTTAATGGACTTATATTGGGTTTGCTTTTTCAGTAATTTGTGAAATATCTCTAGTATTTTTACTTTCAAAAAGCTTTTTTAAAATGTATGGTTGTTGTGTACATATCTTGAAAACAATTTTCATTTGATAAAATGTTTGAATTACGCCCTGGAATTTGATGTTTAAATTATGGAAGATTTTTGAGTTAAGGTTGCTACTCCTTATATTTTTGTTCTTTTGAAATTTGATTAACTGGTTTGTTTACATTTCACCTTTTATTGCATACTGCTCGAATAAAGTTTCTCAGGTATAACAGAATGAACATAGGTTTTCTTCGGGGAGATATTTGCTAGGTTTACATGCTGATGTTTGGCCCTTTTAGAAATTTATTCAATTTCACTTTCAAGTTTCCATGGCAAGTACCCAGCTGTGTAAAGTCAGCCATCTGCAATATTTTATAAAAATATAGATACCTAAAGTATAATATTTAACAGAACATGCAAAATGATGTAGAGCATTTGGAAAAATCTTCATTATACCGTAAAACCTCACTGAGCGACCACCCTTATACATCCATCTCCTCTAACAACCAGTTTTTGCAGATACTGATTCTCCCCTAATCTACTAATGTTAAAATACTTCTATGCAACAAACAGCCAAAACTCCTTTTTCTAAACCCCTCTGAGTGACCGACCACACCTCATTTTTCTCAGAATGAAAGGCGGTCGCTCAAGAGAGGTTTTACTGTAATTTTCTTTGCTTTTTCCCTTTCCCTGATAAAATCTATATATTTCCATAGGTTGTGGTAGAATAACTCACTGCTGGTCGGAAAGCTGGGATGATCCGACTTCTGTACCTCCCAACCCTCTGCTCATTATTGACAGAAATGCTCGAATTCATAAATGTACAGTTTGTGACTACTCAACCCAGCACGTTGGACGTTTTAAGAAGCATTTGACTACTCACGTCCCAGAACGACCGTTTCCTTGTCCGTTTTGTGTTAAATCTTTCAAACAGAAAGCAACTCTGCAGGATCATTTTCGAGTGCATACAGGTGAAAAACCCTTTGGGTGCACTCGGTGCCCAATGAGGTTTTCTTTCAGAAACCAGCTAAAAAGACATATAGAAAAGCATGCTTGAATCATTTTTTTTTTCTTTTGTACTGAAAATTGGGATTCAAATACAGTATAATCTTTATACAATGAAGTCGAGGGAATGGGTAAAACATTTTGAAATTAAGTGTTTTCGACATTACAAGGAAGGTCATTAATGTTTGGAAAATTACGAAATAGTGTCATAAGAAGAAATTTTATAGTAAAACGTCAAAATTCAACTTTATTTTTAAAAAATAACATGTTTTTTTGGAAAACAAATTAATTCTTTCATATTTTTTCATTTTCAATACTTACTAATTTATAAATTCTATGAAATGTTCTGAATAGCTAATTGTCTGACAATGGCAAAGTCATCATCTCTTCACTGCTCTAATTGCAGTTGTGCTCGATGAGGTTTTTTCTGCATGATTAAATCATAGCATTTCTTTAGGGCTATATTGTACTGAAAATTAAAGACTCAAATATACAGTGAAATATTGCATTAACTGTTTCTATTACTAGGACACATTGCTGATGGGAGATGTCCATTTTTAGTCTAGTTGTTTCTTAGAACTGCTATCATCATGTATATTCACTCATTTGCCCAGTATTTCTTTATACTTTGGTTATTCTGTGCAATACTGAAAATTTATAAAGTGATTCTGAATGGTGGTAGGTTTAATAAAAGTCTACAGTTCTCTGAAAAATCACTATACAGATTTGTCAGAGATTTTCATAACTGTACTCATATTGTTAATAGAAAAACACTTTTTAGATTACTGTAAAACAGAGTGAGTTGGAACAGAACTTCTTATTCATTGAAAAATTCATTTAAATGCACGGAAGAGTATTTTGTTAAGTTTTATAATGTTGTGATTAAAATTACTTATTGTTTTGTTTGGTTTTTTTTTGCATGCGGGGGGAGCTTGATTACGGATGGGCATTGCCACAGTTTGGCATCCCTGTACTTCTTGAATGTTCTCTCTTCCAAAAATGGATTTAGTCTTCTTTTTTGTGCACTGCTCAAGACAAGTAAACTTTCTCAGGGGTAACAAATTGAACAGGATTTTTCATTCCCAGAGATACATATTCATGATCCATATTAGATGATGTTTGTCACTTTTTGCAATTTATTCGACTTCACCTGTAAGTTTGCATAGAAGGTACCTAGTTTACCTGTCAGCCTTGTTTAATATTTCATGCATAAAGTATAATACTTGTACAGAACATGAAGTTTAGTATTTCAAAAGATCTTCAATATTATTATATTTTTTTACTTGTTTGTTATATTTTTTGCTTGTTTATCATAATAATTTTATTTGGTTTTTATTATAACTTTATTTCCTTGTATTTTTAGTTTTTTCCTAATGAAAATTAAATTTTTTCTTAGGTTATGATAGAGTAAATGAGAGCCGGTCTGATAGCTGTGACCCTTCTAACCCTCAGCCCTTTATTAATATTCCACTTCATAAGTGTACAGTTTGTACCTACTCAAGCTGGCACCTTGGAAATGTTAAAAGGCATTTCCTGATCCATTCACAGAAACGTCCATTCCCTTGTCCCTTTTGCAATAAATCTTTCAAGCAGAAATCAACTTTGCAGGAGCATTTACCAGTACACACTGGTGAAAAACCCTATGCGTGTAGTAAGTGCTCAATGAGGTTTTCTTACAGAAGCATTCTTCGGAGACATTTGTCCAAACATGTATAATTTACTTTTGGACATTTTTATTCTAAAAATTAGGACTATATAAAAATATAATGTTGACACCCTCCTTAAAAAGACATTGTTCTGGCTCCTTTGGGTTGCTTAAAAAACCTAATCCTTTGCTGTCACATTTTGTGAAATGTTCGTCTATACCTTTTAATCTTGAAACAAAAAAATATTCTCTTTAAAATCTAATTGGAAGTAATGTTTTGTCTTGGTATGCAGAATGTTTTATGTTATACTTTTATCTTGTATTATAATTTGTTTCAATTCCAAAAATGTCTTAATTCATTTTATTTCTGATGCAGTGAAAAATTAACAGTCAGTAGCACTATTTAACCAGACTGGTTGCAAGTTAGCTAAAAGTGTGCCCTTGGGTAAACTTCTTAAATGTCTTTATTCAAAAACTTGTGTTTATAGCATATAACTTTTGTATTATGTTTTTAAATTGTTGAATAAAATGTATTTTGTCTCCATCCTTTGATTTTCTTTGCTAAATCTTTTTTAATTACAAATGTTTCTTGTATTTTGCTACTCTTCCCAGAAGAGGTAGCTCAATTCTGGTTTATTGCTTACATAAAAATTACCACATATTCTTGCTGTTACATCGAAATGTTCTAACGTAAAAATCTACAATTGATTTAGATGTAAAATCTTGAAACACTAGAAGATATTCAGATGCATCATATAGAAATAAAAACTTTTTCAATAAAAATGTTCTGGCTAGTTTTACATACAATATTGTGGTATTTCAGCAACACTATGTTCAATATATTCCAAATTCGTTCCATATTAAATACCAATAAAATTAATTAAGGAATTTTTAATTCCTTAAGTGATTCAAATGAAGGAACAGAAGGGTGTAAATCTAGTTTAAAATGTGTGGCGTCACAATTTAGAGGGAGTCCATGTGACAACTTGCGACTTAAGGGAAGGGATTTGACCCTTGAAAATTGCGTGATGTAATTTGTTAATAGTCTATCCGCATTTTAAAGAGGTTTTTTCCCTGCTCGTTCGTTTAATTTTATTCTCTATGAATACTTGCATGGTTTTGAAGCTGTTTCTTCACTTGGACTCATAGAAAAGAAAGTCATTCTTCATTTTATTTTATATTGCAGCCGACTTTTTGTTTTTCCAACCATCAAGATGTCCGAATGAAGGAGCACGTCATCATTGCCATTTCTGTTCTTATTCCACCGAATTTTCCTCGAGATTAAAGAGACACCTCTACACCCACACTGGCGAGTGTCCATTCAAGTGCAACGTATGTGGACGCTCTTTCAACCAAAAGGAATCTATGAAAAGACATTTAATTATTGTACACCCAGGAGAATTATAATGTTCCCTTAATGGGTATAGAATTCTGATGTGTAAATAAAAACAATAGCGTTAAAAAGCTATTAAATGGTTATTGATTTTATTTGTTTCAGAAAACAGGACCCCACACTTAAAAAACAAAATTCAAGTTTTATTGATTCATATTTTATCCGATTTAGCGAAAAAATTTTGTTAAGTTTAAAAAGTGTTTAATTTTTTTTAGTTCCAATGGCAGAGCACAACACACACTAGGACCGAAGTCATTACTCTTAAGTCACACAGACATCAGTTTTTACTTTGCATTACCCAGTGTGTACCTGAAGACCGATGCCAGGGATTCCTCAGTCAGATACTCTATCCACCAGAGCAGTACGCCTGGGGTTTGAATTAATAAGTTATCTAATTCTTTTGTTGGACTTTTTAAGATGTATCCCGATTAAACTTTGATTCCTCTATTCACAAGCCGTTTTGCACAGGTGGAGATTATTTAAATTCTTTAAAATTTTTGGTATTTTTTAATGAAAATAACTTTTTATTCTTCTCCCTCACCCAAAAATGAAGGGAAATAGGGCTTGTAACATAGTTTTTTTTAAAAGATAGGGGACCACACTCTTGAGATAAAGGGGCTAGCCAAAGGGTTTCCATTTCCCGAGGTTCATATACAGGTTAAAACCATTTCTTTTAAAAGAGGGATTGAAATGAAGTTTTTTTTGGCGTGGTAGTAATGAAGGTCATTTACGTTATATGACATTTTCGAAATTTGTGTGATGTAATTCACGATTGGCTTATATAGCAATCCAACTGTTTTTTTTTTCCTTCTTCTCTAGTAGTTGGTATATTTTTTGATTGGTATTTGCATGTATTTTGCAGCTGTTGTTTTTCCCACATAGACTAATCGATGAGAAAGTTATTTTGTTGTATATGTTGCAGCCAACATTATAATGTCCTACGAACCGTCAAGACAGCCGAATAGAGGAGGTCGCCATCAGTGCCAGTTCTGTTCCTATTCCACCAACTACTCCACAAACTTAAAGCGACACCTCTACACCCACACTGGCGAGTGTCCATTCAAGTGCAACGTATGTGGACGTTCTTTCAACCAAAAGGACTCTTTGAAAAGACACTTGGTAACTACACACCTAGTGACATTATAGCGATCCCATTGTAAAATTTTGATGTGTTAATAAAAAGAATGCAGTTAAAAATCTTCGAAATGATTGTGATTTTTGTGTCAACATAGTACAGTAAGGCCGGGAGCGCACGAGTGACTAAAGTCACGGCGACCAGGATTACTATGTATCAAAAATATCACTAGAAAACAATGGATCTCTATGAAGAAATTCTTGGCAATCGGCCAACTGTCACGTCGCCTAGTGCGCGCACTCTTCAAGTGTTTCAATAGCCAAAGCAACAATTTTGTCTTTGTCACCGTGACAAAAGTCGCCCGTGCGCGCTCGCCCTAAATCTACTGAAGAGTCAAACCGGAAAAAATTGAAACATTTGGTTTTTCAACGGTTTTCACTTGGGAATGACCTCAATGATATAATACTAAAAACTGGTTGGCGGAAAGGAAAGTGCATGGTTTTACACAAATACAGATTGAATTTACAAATTTAAAGACTTATTTCATTATTCATATAATATTTTATAGGTTTTTCTGTCATTAAAAGAACTGCTACTGCTAGACTTGGTAAAATGATTAAAAGATAGTTCAGTGCTATTTTTATGTGGCACGGCACCCATCAGGAGCAGTTATATGCAAAGGAATATGCCATTATTTCAGAGATTGAAAAATCTTTATGTTTCAAATCTTTAGGAGAATAACATAACACACTCTCATAAAAAAGAGAGTTCTCAAAAATTTTTGGAAAAACTGACTCCAAAATTTTAGTTGTAAAAAATTTTAAAATTATATGTTTTTTTTTTCTAAATGAAAAGAGGATGTGAACATTTGAAGTAGTACTACCAGCAAAACAGTTTTTACGATAGTTTTTGTTTATGTCTTATTTGCCAATCGCATAGAGAATAGAGATGCTTTAGAAACAGAGATGCTGAAGGGAATAGAGAGGCTCAAGAGCAAAGATATGGTGATAATCAAATAAAATAAAACGTATCAAGCTTTTGAACAAACAAATTTTACTCAGTGTTTGCACTTGGTTTTAAAGATGATTGATTTTGTAATTTTAAGTCAAATAAATTAAAGTTTTATTTTAAGACAAATGTCGGGGGCCCCCAAACGGGTCTTTTTCCCTGTGCCCCCAAACTTGAAAGTCAGGCCCTGGCCATGTGAAAGAGGGTCGAAACCAGATTTTTGTGTCGAGAGGGGGAACCTTCATGCAATTACAGCAAAAGTTTTCTCGAAGTAGCGCCAAAGCTTGAGGGAGTCTGGGGGGTTCTCTCCGAAAAGTTTTTGTAATTTGACCTAAAAATTCGGATTTAGACTCATTTTTGAACATTAGGGACCCTTTAAGTGATACTCGAGGTGGATCGGGATGGGGCTCCGCTCCATGTATTCAGAATTTATCAAGGCATAAAAACAGTTTTTACAAAAAAAGTCATAAGAGTTTTAGGGGGAGGTCGAGATACCTTGCCCCCTCTTTCATACACCCTTGGCTTAAGAGAATTTATATGCTAAAGATGAAAGTAAGACTCAAAAGGCAATTAGAAACAAATGGAGGAAAAGGATACTGAAGAAAAAATAGAGGCTCAAGCGCAAAGATGCTGATAAGCATCAGAGAGAGGATCAAAAGCAAATGTATGCTGAAGAACAGATAGAGAACTTATTAATGCATTTGTGCACAGCACATTGAACAAAATGGGGGTAATGAAATACGTTCTCATGACTATCCCAGACATTCCCAAAGTCGGGGCTGGGAAGAGTTTAAAAATTTAATGGGCTTTATTTATGTTAAAACAGTGCTTTTCAAACTTTCAACATTGGCCACCGAATTTTTAATCAAAATTTTTACAGTATCCTACCTCCGTTTATACAGTAACAATAGTACAAATATTATATATTTGTACTATTATTATTATATATTTGTAATTGTATTGTACTATTTAACTATATAAAGCTAAAACACAACCTTAGTCCAGGACTTGTTTTAGGAGCGGGCCATTTACGGGGTAAATTGTAAGTATCAACTTTTGATTCTGGAGTTGTTCAAAAATTATTTTTAGACTAATCCACGGGTGCAGAGTGGATTAAATGTAGCTTTTTTGAACATTTAAATGTATAATTTGAACCTTGTTTTATCATGTTTAGTTACAAACAGGGGGTCTGGGGGCCTTCCCATAGAAAATTTTTAAGGAGTAGGATGTGTGCACAAACAAGTTTTTTTCACTACTCTAAGGGCTTATAGAAAGCCCCTTTTTTTTGGAATCGACAGTGGTAATGTTGTAACTAAGAATAATTCTGAAGAGTATTTTGACACTTCAAAGTTGATCTTCAGAGGTTGTTACGAAAGTTAGGCCTTAAAAGTTTTGAGATGAATATTGTGCTAACAAATTCGGCCCCCCCTAGGGGGTGCGCCCCACAGTTTAAGAACCGCTGTGTTTAAATGATAATGTACAAGAAACCGAAATTATATAGACTTAGTGACTTCTTTCCCTTACAAAACTAGATTTTCATAAATGTAAGTGGAATAAATAGAAGAAATTAAGAATGCATTCACAATTTAATGTTGTGAAATAAGGAAAGAAAAAGTATGGGAAATTTTGGGTCTATAGTTCTTTTATTATAGCGAGTTAATGCGAATAAAATTCTCTAACCATTGTAAATAAGTAATTTATTTTTGTATTTCAAAATCCCTATGTAGAGGATTTGAAAAATCCATAACACCATCAATCCTATATTTTCAGTCAAGTCTCCGAATTTTCATTTTTTGGAAACAAGTGTCGCGAATTAAAATGGAATTTAGCAGGAAATAGAAATATCGTTTGAACTGTATTATTCAGCATTTCGTGGTGGGTGGCAACAGAACAGTTTGTTTGCTTTTTCCACACGAAGCAAGGCAAGTACGTTTTCGCTGAATTTATGAATGGAAAATCCGTCGGGAGTAAATATCTTTTTCATTCCGCAGCTGTTTCCTCAGCTTCCTGATTCGAAGGAACCGCTTCATCTGCCACAGCGACACGCTTGCTTTCGCGCTTCTGCCGTTTACGGCTCTTCCGCTCTTCTCATTGGTCAGAAGGAGCGTGACGTAGACTCTGAACAGCTGTCCGACTCGAGGTTCCGTCCATACGTCGCTGCGTGCGCTTTTATTTTTAGAAAAAAAAAAAATCGCGAATTTTGGAGGGAAAAGCCAGTAGTAAATAATTGAGGGGTAATTTACTGAAATGAAAAAGAACGCTTTCAAGTTTTAAAATTCATCCCTCAACATAAAAACTGTAAATTTAATGAATTTCTTTTCTTTTTCCGAAAACAACTGTCGATGAAGTAATTGTTTTCTAAAATGGTACTAGGTACTTAAGTTCCAATGATTATTTTAATCATTATTGTGAACATTGTTGCATTGATTTATATTGTACTAATTTTAATACAAAATTATAATTTATTTCAATTTAAAATAGAAAACTGAAGGGCTAATTTTCAAACAAGCTAAAAAATTTAATTTTTCAATAATATTCTATTTGAAATCATTTGCATAGTTAAATAAATTCTCGTTAAACAACAAGCTATTAAAGCAAAATTTCATAGTTTAAAAAAAATTCTATATAAAAAATGAACAATTTAGAAATAAGTTATCAGACCATTTTAATAGTGGTCACCCTAGTTCTCATTCCTCTATCTCTTTGCACTTTGCTAGTGTTAAAATTATAACATTGAAAAGGTATATTAATCAGCTAGTTTTACTCGAATTAAGTTGAACTGTGCAACGTCGTTCTGAGTACTTGTGTTGTTTTCTTAGTTATCTTCCTATAAATATCTTTCTCACTTTTTCATCATCTATCTCGCAATCTCTTTCTCTCTCTCCTCTTCTTTCTTTCTCTCTATCCTAATATGCTCAACAACAACAAAAAAACCTTTGTTATCTTTTCCATTTAATGAATAACCAAGAATCTTTAAGGAAGCCACTGAACGAAAAGGTGTTTAGTAAAAAAATTATTTCCTACAAAACCGATGATTTTTCTCTGTAAAAAACTCTTTCATGGCAAAATATTTTTCCAGATATGAAATATATTTGTTACAGATACATTTGTTTCCAAAATCATTTCGCATAGGAATTACATAGAGTTTTTTTATTTAAAGTTATTTAACGAATACAAATTATAGCATTCAATCAAATTCTTTGAATTTACATTTTCTTGTCATAAATCTTTTTTTTTTGTTTTTAGAGGTGGGATATAGCTTTTTAAATACAAATAATATACGAGATAATCTTTTTGAATCTATTTTTAAAAAAAAAACTTTCATGTAACTACTTAAAAACTTTTTTATCTTGAGCAATACTTGGAGGCAATTATTCCTTTTAGATATGTCTACTTAATTTCCTAGTCAATGTTTTGCAAAACGAACTACCTACTTAAATAAAAATACATTCTTTTGTTTATTTTTTGGAATTTCGAATTAATATTTCTGTACTAAATAGTTCTTTGGCAACAGTTCTAAAAACGTATTCTACAGAGAAAACTCAAACTGATAAACAATACCAATATAAATAGAATCGGTCGCGAAACAAGGCTCAGAAACTTTAGTTCGCAAGTTTTTTTCACCGCAAAATTCTTGCTCGAGGAGAGAAAAAAGTTGTTGCACAGCAGCGCTCCCTGACGTACCTCCGAAACAACGGTCGACTTCCTCCTTCCCCCTCTCTTTTTACTACTTCCCGTCTATCTACCTGGTTTCCAATAGCGACCAGTCGTACAGCTGACTCCGAACTGTCAACATATACCTGGAGAGTCTCCACCGGGACGTTCGTTCGTTCTACACGATGTTTATCGATTCGGTTTAGTTTTTTCGCGAAAGGGTTATTATAGTTACGCTTTTCTGTGCCGGCATTGCCACTGTGAACGGATTAAATAGCTAATCAAGCGTTTGTCCTGCACGTGTCGGAATCGTTTGTGGAATAACGACATTTTTTCGGATCGTTGTTTGAAAATGGAAGAGAGGATTTTACTCTGTGCAACAAGACATGCCTTGTGCGGATTGTGAACTTCGCTAGTGGATATATTTACTTCGGATACTTTATTATTGGATACATTTCAGTGTCAAGAAAACGTGCATTTTGACTTCTGCGGATCTGAAAATCGTCTTGTGTTATGGATGTTGTCAGAACGTTTATGAAGTGTTCGCGGGAAAAATGTGAGAGTGGTGTTGAGATGTAAAGAATGACCGCATGCGGTGTTTCAGAAATGCAACAGACTTCGTGCGGGCCCTTCTACGATGATCTCGAGGAGTACCTGGGGGAGGTGGAACGGAGGGCCCAGCGGACGTGCGGGGGAGACGGGGACGATGTGTACGCTCAGCTGGCCCAGCGAGAAAAGGACCTGGTGCTCGCGGCGGAGCTGGGAAAAGCCCTGCTCGAGAAAAATGAAGAAATCAGCAGAGCTAACGAAAGGCTGGCTGAGGAATACTCGCATCAGCTCGAGGTAAGCGATTCAATACTTCAGAAAATATTAGTTTGTTTTATATCAGTGGTCCCCAACCAGTGGCGGATCCAGGGGGGTGGCACTCTGGACAATGCCCCCCTTGGATCCAATAAATCACTCATAAGTACGCAAAAAAAGTCCCAAAAGTACTCAAAATGAGTTAATTAAAACCCTACTTTTACAAGCCAAATTTCAAATTTTTTTTTTTCTGGGGGAGGACCCCCATACCCCCCCGCGGTACCAAAAGGGGATCTTGAGTGATAGTTTTTAGAAAATCCCCAAGATCTTGACATTTTTCTCAAACGGTAAAGGTAATGGAAAAGTGCCCCCCTCCCCTTGGAGCCGTGCTGGATCCCGCGCCTGGTCAACCGGTGGTCCGTGAGACACAAAATCAGGATGTCTACTTGTCATGAAAGTCCCGAAATTCAAAATTGGTAATGGAAGTCGGGAACATAGGGGAAGTCGGGGTTTATTTATGTAACGTAACAACAAGAGCAATATCAAGTAATGGGAAAATTTTAAGTTCCTTCAATCGATTTTTAAAAATAAATTTATTCCAAATTTAGTATGGCCTTTTCTAATATTTAAGCATTTTTCTAATGATACTATTGATATTAAAAGTACGGTGAAAACTATGGGAATGCTTTCAAAATATCCAAGAGACTCTCTCTTAACTAGACAGTTCTCACATTTTTTTCAATGAGTCTTTTTTTTTTTTTTGCTTCTTGAAATGTCCACTCTAAAATTCATCCTTTTGATCATCAAAACAGGTGACAATTAAGGGTTCTGAGTTGTTCGAAAATAAGTTGAAGCCATACTTATAAAGGTATAAAGTTTCATACCTGTAAAGTTCATATTTTAAATTCCCACATTTTAAATGTGCTTATGAACGGGAATTTTAAAATCATAGTGCTTCAAAAAATGAGACTGTGATGGGAGACATCCATGATACGTCCCTGGATTTGATACATGATGGACCTGATACATTCGTTGTGTTCGTACAATCAATGATCTTTTTTTAAGAAAAAAATTTCGTGAATTAAATTTCTAAGGGGAGCAATTGGAGCTTCACGGAGAAATGTATATAGGGAATCGTTGTTTCTCATTATAATATGAAAATACACCAGGTAACAACAACCAATGACTAAATTGTCAAGGATTACCTTGCGATGAGAAAATTTATTTCAATGCCTTTATAACACAGTGGCGGAAAATAGTGAGGATTTATTGTGTTGAATGACCTTACAATGGGGGTGACTTTATGGTAGCGCGTGACCTAGCGTGAAAATTATTAACCTTAAAGTTGAAGTCACCCGAAAAAATTATATTTTTTAATAGTTACCTTATTTAATAAGTGAATTTAATAGTCATTATTTTCTATATTTTGGCGTCATTTTCATTTTCTACTTTCGGTGTTATCGTTTAGCTTAGCCGTTATTTCGAATGAACATAAAACGTTAAAAGAATGCCGTTGATAAAATGCAAAAGTATAGTGAAGTTAACTGTTGTTTTCTTTAGAAAATCGGAAATTCCGTAGAAATTTTAAAACTATTTTCTAATCGTTCTTTTGTAATTTTTTATGATGACATTAACTCGATGGCTTCCAGTTTTACAGTCATAAATAAATTCTAAGTGCATAATATTTTCTTAACAATGCATGTTGAAATACTTCAGACAGAAAGATTTCCTAAGTTCTCGATAGTTCTTTTGAGACGTTTCTCAAAGAGATGGTCTAAGGAATTTTGCATTAAAGAGTTATGCGAGTATGAAAACTGGAACTTCTTCGTTAACGGGTCACTAGACCCCGAAAAAGCGCATTAAAACGTTCTTTACCGCAAGTTTTGCTTAGAAAATTGTCTGTTTGATTTTGAGTTCATTTTAATAAATATGATAGAATTATACTTTTTGTCAGACCTTTTAAAAAATAAACTTGTATAAGTTTGTAACAGAAGATACTTTTAGGTCATGATCGCAGTTAATAAAATAAGACCTCTAGGTTACGATATGGGTACAGATTATTCTATCTCTCTCTTTACAGAAGTTTTTTTTCTATCACTACACTAAAAAATAATCGTAAAGAAAATAGAAAACTCTGGCAGCAAAAGTTTTCCTGTAAATCACGATCTTTTTGCAACTTTTGAGAACTTTTAGCCAACGGAAATATTCTATTTAGGCACATATTTTCTTTCTACAGACCGGTGTCCCATTTTTTATCTCAACTTCGGAACTTTTAGTTAGTTGTGTTTAAAATACTTCGGCAGAAAAAGTTGCCAGAATATTTCTATACTATATGTACAGAAATGTTCACGTCGACAGAGAAATCTTTAGGTACAGGAATCTTTTGCTGCCGTTTTTTGATGATTATTTTTAAAGTGTAGTTCCTGAATTTTTTTGGGAGTTCTTCTTAGTTAATGATAAGCATTTTGTTCAATTGATTTTTAATCAGTTGCTCAAAAAAAAAATATAAAACAATTGCAATGATTCGACCGACTGTAATAAATATTTTAATTGTTTGATCGATCGCATGATGTTTTACATCAAAATCTCAAATCCAATGTATAAATCATCTGTCTTAACCCACCCTTTCGCCATTATATCTCCGTGTTTTCCATTGTAAAACCTATTTCACTTCGATGTTTTTCAATTAGCTTATAAGAAACAATCTTTCTCAATTAATGTACATTATTAAAATGTCCTGTGTCCAGTCACCCCAGTTTGACTAACAACTTCCACAAACAGACTTCATCCGTTCGGTGAACCGAAGTAGGAAAATAAATAAAATAGAAAAGTGAAACCACAAACCGATTTTTCCTCCTCCAAATCAATTTCAATTAATTTCATTAGTGTCGGACACAAATAAAAACAACCATACGGAGCAAGCGAGGCAATTCTGCAATAGTATACTATACAACTCCTCGTTCATTAGTACCGCTTCGTTAGTCGTGACCGACTACAATGGAGAAAATTCGGACGCTAATTAAAAAACTTCGGAAATGGAAAATGCTGTTCCGTTCTGGATTTTGACATTTTTTTCTGTCTCTGTTACGCACACAAAAAACTATTTGGAATTACCCTAATCCTTTTAGCGATATCACGGGGATCAGGATGTGGGGAATTTCTTGTAGTTATTAATGATCTATGGGTTTATTAGTGCTTATTAAGATGAACTGTGTCAGACAAAAAGTATGCAATTAAGTTTGAGGATGTTGTTAAATTGCATACTTGATATTTTATTAACCATTACTATAACTAATTTCCTTCATTAAGTAATTTTATACGCATGAAATTTTAAATATTGATGCTAATGATTGCATTTAATCATCTTTCTTTAAAAATATAGTGTACTGATAAGTGTTACCTCAATATGAAAAACTCAATGATAAAAGAAGGAGAAATGATAACTGAATTAGTTTGATAACTATGAAGGTTATTTTGACTTTTTCTTAAAATGCCGGTTGAACTGATAAAAAGTATGTGCATAGCAGACGTGTTTTTAAGTTATTGGATCTAAGTATTGTATTCAAAAAATATTTTATTCAATGCAGGACCGGAGCGTTCATAGCTTTAAAGTTGATTAAATAATTAATAAGGTTATTTTACTGCATAGAGCATTTTCAATCACATGACTCGGACTTAACAACGGCCTTAGCAACAGAAATGTTACAGTTTTTTGCCCTACAGAGGTTAACAGTTATAGAAAATGACTAGCCGTGGAATTCTTCTATTGGAGCATTTGCAATCACGTGATCCCATACCTAAAAACCATCTTAGCAACAGATAAACAACGGCCTTAGTAACAGTTAAAAGCCCTACAGTAGGTACACAGTTAAAAGAAAATAACCGGTTGTGACGTCACTTGAAAACACTCTATTGTATAGTCAAAGAGAAATGGACATTAAAACACAAAATCGCATTGAAAAGATCAAATGAGAGATAGAATCAGGGAGATTGAAGGAGAAAGTATTTTATGTTTCAAAATAAAATTCTCTAAGAAACGCTGAGCAGTGGTGTACATAAAAACTTTTTTTTTTTCGAAAAGAGTTTGAAATTGATAATATTTTCAAGTTTTGTGGAGAACACCACAAGCTCTAGTGATTTCTTCCATATTAAGTTGGTGGTGACGCCATAGCCAATGGGAGCAAAACTCTTGAGCAGATGATTTCAAAACTATTTAGGAGTTGTTGGTGTTCAGAGTCTCAACGGTTGTACAAATATTGAGTTCTGAATAGGGTTTAATTCTCATACTCTTTCCAATTGTCATATACAATTTTTTATTTAAAGTTTTTCCCAAAGCTCCGAAAACCGAAAATTTACAGAAATTGTTTTTGTTTTCTATGGAAAATATTGAAATATTTCTTGCTTAATTTTTGTACCATTGTATAATTCAACTATCTTCATTTTTTATGCACCACCCCCTTATGACAGATATTAAACCCGTAATTTAAGACACCCTGTTTGCCACCCCTGTTTATACTTATATTTATGCTGTTCCTATATTATTTTTATGTATTGTTCACTTTATAGTTTATAACTTCTTCACGTTTTAGTTTTTGTAATTTATTCTACGCATGTTTTGTTCACCTACATGGATCGTTGCGATCCCAGGTGATGTGGATATTTTTCTTGTTCTGTTTGTTTTGACTGATTATAAAATAAAAAATAAAAAAAATAAAAATTCTAATTTTATTGATATACCTTTATCTTCAGACAAATTCAATCGAAAACACCATTGATACCGATTATATCTTCAAGGCTTTACTACGAAGCAGTCAAAAAATTATTAGACTGTAAAAGTTTTCCTAGCAGAATCCACCCTATCTCGTTAGATTATTATTATTAAAATGGGCATTCCCTTTCTCCTGGGAGTACAACCCACGTCATAAAACCGTATCATCCATCCAAAGTCATTTTCACTCCGTAAGGGCGGTAATAAAAGTTGGGAGTGTCCCTGGTATTTCCAGCACTGAACCATCACTGCCCACATCGAAGATAGAGGACGCCGAATCGAAAAGAAAATCTGACTTGATCTCGACATCTTGGAAAAAGGAAAAAGACAATGGGGAGCGTTCTTGAAACTAGTCCAGCGGTTCTTAAACTTATAAGGATTATAGGATTGTCAAAGTGTTAGGCAGTGAAACAACTGTTACATAAATATTTTAAAATAGGTAGGATTTCTCTAGATCCAATTTACAAACACGCTTCTCTTTTCCATAATATAGGAATTATTTTCTTTGTATTTTATGAGTCGATATGAGTATTTTTTCCGTGGGTAGAAAAAAAACAACAATAAATAGTAAGTTTTTATCAAATAATACGAATTAAATTTGCGATATTAGCGTGATTAGTAAACTAAACTTCGTATATCACTGTAATTCAAAATTTTAACATTAGAATTTATACAGGGTATAAATAAGCTCCAGGCAAAGTAAGAGTGTTACAAAATGGGTGTTTTATAGGAGACTCTCCTCCAGAAATAATGTTTTGTTAATAATGTAATGTTTTGAAATTTAACCCTTTAAAACCAGGTATTAGTTTATTTTTGGCCATTTTGGACAAGCAATTGGAATGAATAGGCTCTCTTTCTACTTCACTGCTCTTCAAGAAAGAAATTTATCACCGATCACTGTTTATTTTTCACGAGAAAAATTTTTCTCAGAGTTCTATTAAAAGGACATTTAAATTTAGCTATAATCACTGGAGAAATTTAGAGAAGCCAAGACCTCGAATCTTGTGCAATTATCTTATCACAATTTGGAAAAGCTCTATAAGAAACCAAAAATAATCCTCACTTTAACTACAGCGGAGTTGATCCTAACATGATGGTCCCACGTAGCGATTATGGGGGTTGAAACACACGTCTCGATTAATTAATGGATGTCCAGCCGAAGAGCCGGAACCTTGCGAAAATTCCTCTGATAGGCAAGTCAACAAACAACAACTCCTTCTGTGATGATATCTCCTCCGTGATGCCCTTCCCTCCATCTCGTCCCACTCCCATCGGTTTCGATTCAAGGTTCACTGACTGGCGTATTTAGTGCTGTGTGGATGCAGGTGTTGATTAATTATTGCGAAGTTTGGTCTTCGTTGTTGTTTGATGTTGAAGTGAGAATGGATGAAAGTGAGAATGGATAGTAGGCTTTTTAGGGAAGGAAAGCGAATGGCCATTTGGCCCACGGGATCAGAGTGAATGCTACAACAAATGTTCATTATTTTAATATATAAAATTCCCATGATGAGTTATCAATAAAAATTATTTGATGAAGTGAGGAAAAAATTATAAATCGAAGTGTCTATTTGGACGGTAAAACCGGCAGTTGGCGCATGCGCCGTAGGTCTCGCGGTCCAGGCGCTCCAACCAGAACCGTTGTCGGGCAAGTGCCGGGGAAACAGGACTAGAGTTAGAGAGTATATCTGCCGGGCAAATAGACAGTGCCATTCTAAATTAGTTTTGGATATTTAAAATTACATTTAATTTCATTACTCATTGAGATTTTCAAAAAGTTTTAGGACAATTTACGACCTATGGACCACTTTTTTGTGTCCAGATAATTGTATTAAATTAGTTTGAAAATCTAAGATTACTAAGAAAAATTTAGTAAACAGGTCCCTTTCTTGTAAATTCTTATATTTTCACAATTGTTTGCATATATAAAAATGCTGATCTGTTAATGTAACTGGTCAAAAATATAGAAGTTTCATTTTAATCCAGAAACATGAACTAGGTTTTAAACTCACAAAATAATTTATTCAATTTACTTTCTTATTCTGTTATTTATAATTATCTCAATCTCATGAACAATCAATGACGAATTTTGGTCTTTGCAATCATAAAAATTGATATTTTTTGGCTTGCGGCAAATTGCCATAATTTGTTCCACACCACAGTTTATGTTTTGTGCAGGTTTAGTCCAGTAGTAGCTACATAGCTCAAAAAAAGGTTAAGAAACACACGTTCGTATCCTTAAGGCATTTTTCACGAATTTCAGACGCGACAGAACATCTATTTTATAGACTTTATTATACTCAGAAAGGGTCATTTGTTAAAAATCAAAAACATCATCAGAGGGCATCAATCATCACAGTCAGAATTGATTCGAATTTCCGTTCCCCCTAAGTGCATACTTAACTCAATCAGCATTCTTCAGACAGATTCTTATATGTTTCTCCTCGAAGCAGCAGAGACAACTCAAAAACCTGAACCCTTCCAGGTAAACATTCGTGAGTTATCATACACTTTTAGACTCATTCATCAAACCAAACACCGAAACGCTATTATTACAAAGATTATTCGAGTTTCTACTGAGAAAAGCTAATGATTTATCCATACATAGGAAGAATTTTAAGTTGAAAGTGGACTTGTCTAGTTTTGCACATGCACATTTTGAATTCTTAGAGGGAATTTTGTATCTATCTGATTTCGAAAACATTTATTTTCTGAACCAAAATTACTTTTTCTGATGCAGTGTATATGTTTTGCATGAGGATTCTCACAAAAGAAAAAACATATGTGTTTAAAAAAGATATCATTTTCGTGAATTGTGTAAATAATTATACTGTTACAAAATTCTGAAAAATTGCTTTCAATTCAACTTTTAAAAATATTTGAGTACGAAGCAAAGAAGAGTTTAAAAAAGTATTCATTATGCGATAAACATTTTTAACTCTATAAAATGTTTCATGAATAAAATAAACATAAACATAAATTTAATAACCTCATTTTAACTTTTGTAATATTATATTCCAATATCACACAAACATTATTATTCCACAGTGTGTTATTAAAAATTAAACCTGTATAGTTTCACTGTAACGAAAAGTTAACCTGTTAACAGTTAAAAGTTAAAAACCTGTATAGTTTCACTGTAAATTCCGTGAGAGAAGCAGAGAAGTCTGTTTTTCTTTTACATCTTAAAAAACATGATTTATTCTTTTTGAATCCTTTTGAAGGAAAACAATTAAAAAAAGGCATGTCTTGAATAATTATTTCTTCAAGAATTGTGAAATATTACCGCTTTCAATTCGGCAAATTATTCAAGAGGCTATAAAATTTTTAAAATATTCAAGAGGACGCAAATAAGAATGTGAAAAATGAAATTACAAAATAAACTCCGTGAATTTTTAATTGATGTTTGTATATCATTCCGTAATTATGTAATTTTTCTACCAAAAGTTTAGACCTTGGATACCGTTGAGAAAGTTACGTGATATGTAATAGGTAACATTAATTTTAACTTCTCTTAATTTTCCAGAAAGGTTTGTTCATTCCTTGACCCGATACAAATCATTGGAGCCAAGCCAAGAAGCTTATTCCTAATGCTTCATTATTTTTAATCCGTCCTTGCAATTCTCTCTTTCGGTTAGGCTTCTCTTAAGTAAACGCTACTATTAGTTAGAAAGGATCTTTGACTGTGCCAATTCTTCAACTTATCTAAATTACTGATATGTATCAGTGTAGGGAAGGTAAATGGAAATTAAGTGAGAAAGGTTATAAAGTGGTTTCAATCATGTGTGTATTTTAACACTTATGCCATTTTGCTATAGTTACTGTAATTCAATGTAAAGATATGGCTTATATGTTCTTTTGTATTTCCATAAGTTTTTTTAATTTTTTAATTATTATCTAATTAAATTCATTGGATTTTTTATAAAATTAAGAGACTAAGATTTTGTAGGAAAATTCATACAGGAAAGATTTATCATATTTTTTAGAAAAGGGTGGGAAAATCCCTTCTAAGTTAAGTGAATTTACTTAGCTTTCGACACATAATCTTTCCATGATAACTATATTATTTTTAATTGACTTAAATGTGTGTAGGATCTTTTTTTATCGAATATTATTTTAACACATAAACTTTTGATAAAATTATAAATTACATATTTTTGTGGAGCTATTTTTAAAACGGATTTTCTAAGATTAAAACTATAATTTTAAAATTATTCTATTTTATATTCTTCCCGTCTTTACATTTTCTAAAATTCAAGTTTAATGAGTAAAAAATTGTGTGTTTTCGTTTGTGAATTTTAAAATTTTCTTTTATTTCTTGTCTGCATTCATTGTTCCAAAACTTGAATAACTAGTAATAAAAGAACTATTTCATGTACCCGAGTTCATGCTCCACCAGATAATAAAGACTCCTCTAACCACTTCTGGTTAAATATTTTGCTTTCAACTCGTTAAACGAAAACATATCATTGCCTTTTAAAGAATACTTTCTTTTACTTCTACTCACTTCTGTGTGACGAAAACGAAGTGAAAAGCATTTTTTAAACCAGCTGTGATCTTTCTCCGCCCCCTAGAGGCCCGTCTTGTAACCATCGTGAGATGAAGATCCTGTCCACTTTTTTCTCCATTTATTCATTCTTCTTGGAGGATCTGACCACTCTTGTGGAGAAGTCGTAGGTTGTGGTCTTGCTTTTCTTTTTTTTTTTTTATCTCTGAACCATCTTCTTTGGTGATTATTTTCGCTTCTTTTCTTCTCTCGAAAGGGTTTTTCATCACAAGTTCGGGTCTTTCTTTAGAGTCTTGACCTCGGTCGTCCTTTGTTCGTACAAAAAAAAAAACCCAGTTGATATAGTTGACGTTAATTCTTTTAGATTTTTTTTGTACTCATGTCAGTTGTTACATAGGGCGGCACTTTATTCATAGACTCAGTCAAAAAGTCTGACTAGTTAACCAAAAACTATACGTTCTGCTTTAAAACCTTTTAACAATAGTTAGGTACTATATTGCATTCATATTTTTAAACATGTTTTTTATATCCATTGATTTATATCTGAAACAATAGGTATAGTTTAAAGCATCATGCGTATAAAGTAAAAATCACACCTATTCTCAAAATACTTAGTAAGAATATTTTCTTTTAGATATAAGGAGAACTACTTGAAAGAATGTTTTAAGCAGATTTGAAGAAACTTGCAAAACCTGCGATCTTTTACCTCATAAGTTCATTATGAATTCGAGGATATAAAAAATGAAATCAATCATTTCGCTGTTTTGACGTTAATACATTAATACCTCTCTCTCTCGATATCATTTCCGCAGATTTGAAAACTGGACTAAATGAAATCCCCATTTTGATTGAGTCGATTATTCAATGATCCGTTTATATGATGGAGAAGCCAAAGGGTACGAATGACAGTGAGGGAAAAATTCGTAGGTATATCAGGTGGGTTTGAAAAGTCTTAACAGTGAAAGTGGTGGAGTTGAGCATTTAGGGTTCTTCAAGTTTCGAATCACAGAATTTTTTACACATTTTTACTTTCATAAGATGATATAGGTTTTCTCAGTATCTTCGTCTTGTTAGATAAGTCACTACAGTGAACCAATATTGTATAAAATTAGTATTTTCTGGTTCCAATTAAATTTTTTCAATTTGTCATAGATAAGTCTAAACAATTTTTAGTGAGGTTGAATTTTTTAAATTAGCATGAAGGTGCCTTTAAATGACCATTGTCAAAGTCATATTTCTGTACTATATTGATTGTAATGAAGAAGAAAAGAGTCCACTCAAATGAGAATACTCAAAGTTCCTTCACTTCCATTTGTTGGACTGTAACACACAATTTTAAAACACAATAACTAAATTTACTCTTACTCACTCTGATAATTTACTCGTACTCATATTAACAATGCAAAAGGCATGCAATTAAAAACAAACAAACTATTTTCTAATCGGTATCTCAATTAGCTCTGAAAGATCTTACTCATTTCAGTGCTTATGATTGGGTACGAAACCAGTTTGTATTATTCACCAAAATTTAGAAGTATATTAAATTATTTCACATAAAAATTTAATATAGTTAAACCTATTAATCTTATTGAACAATAGGTTCAATTTTTCGTTTAATTATATAACTAGTAATCAAACCAGTTTTTCCACTCAAATTTTATATCAAGTGAATTTTCGTATTGTGTAAGAAAGAAAAGCAAAACAAAATAACTTCCATTTATTTGAGGATGCTTGCTTAATTAAATTACTGCTAAAACCATTTCAGGATTAAGTTTCCCCTGATCTCACATCCGTTATGACGTGGATTATTTATTATTAGTATGTGATGGATTACCATTTATAGGAGAAACTCGTAGCAGTAATCACAAAGAAAGCCTTCATAACACAAAAAACATTTTGCATTGTAATTAAAAAAGCATTATAGGAAGATGTTCTCATTTTCTCCCCTCCTATGGTAAATTTAACCATACTAACTATTACGAAACGAAGAATATAGCTCAAGTGGGTTTTTAATCATTAGGTAGAAAACGGGACTAATTGTCAAGTGATGTAAGCGTCTTTACGTGCTGACGCCTTCCTAATGGAGTTTAACGATTGCCCTAAAATCTGCAACAACTACACCAAAAGGGATTTTTTGAGTTAAAAAAAAAGGAATCTGTTACACTCCTGAAATCAAGAACAATGAGAGGGATAATTGTTTTCGAACGTGAAATCCATCGAGACGTGTGTTTTTTGTTTTCAGTGCGGTGTTGTCATTTGTCCATTCTGACAGTAGGAGGCTGGGGTTTATTTTTGTGAATGGAGGAAAATGGTACTACGGACTTGGAATGTATAAGTGTGTGGTTGTTTATCTTGCGAAAATAACACGTGTGAAGTTTTTCTCATGAGAGATTAGAGATTAGTATCAAAGTACCATATGTAAATCGGTGAAAGATGAGGTGTTTTTTTTTTTAAAACTTTGCTCATTAGATTTTCCCTTTTCCTAGCATTTTTTGAAATTTCTTAAAATAATTTTTTTCCATTTCCCGGGTAGGAAATTAATTTGTGATTAATTGGGTAATTTTTGGCAATAAGGAGATATCCCTCATGCCATAAAAAAATATTTAATTTGAGGGTACCAACTTGTTGCATAAGCATAACAATTAAAGAATTTTGAAAAAGAACAGAAATTCCAAGGCATCACTATGTTAATTAACTAAAATAAATTCTTGTATTTTTTAAGGTGCTGGATATTTTCTTATATTTTTAAAACGTATAATATGTTTCATTTTTTTTTTATTTTCCCGTTTTACTAACCGTTATTGATGAAATTTTAGAATTACTGAAATCACAATATACTTCATTTAAATCTCAATAGTATTTCAAAAAGCATACTACTACAGATTAGCAATAATACAAAGCACATTTTCTACCTAAAAACAGGGACTAAGGAACTATAACAGTGTCTTCCTTTAAGAATTTTTTATGACAGCTGCTTTTCCCCCTGGATATGTCTATCTTCCAATAAACATTGCAACTGAAAAATATATTTATCGAGCATTTACGAGGCTATATCCAAAACCGTCTTAACTTTCATTTAATAGCTATCCCTCTCTATTTACCATCATACATCACAGACCATCTTAAACACAAAGAAAAATTCCTCCTCCATCTATAATTAGCTCATAAATCCGTTACCTTCCAAAACAAATAACACCCTAACAAGGCCGAACTCCTTTCTCAATTCCATTCATTGACATCGAGTACGCTGGTTAAGTTCTATTTCCATTCCGAAATCTTTTCCGCGTCCTCCACTATTACCTCCGAGCCGCCCGTTTTAATTGGTCGATATCGCCTGTCCGATCGCCGTCACGTGCCTTATCGCTCAATCCTCATTAATCGCTCTACTATGAGAAACGAATCGTGACGTCACTGTTGCTAAATGAGGAGCCATTAAAGCCAATAGGAAGTGGTTTCTTTTGGGATTGTACGTGAATTAAAAATCTTAAACTGAAAGGAGTAAGGGTATTATAGTACTGTACTCACATTTTATTAGTAAATTATCCTATATTTCAAAATTTTTCTCCCTTAAGGTTTCTGCGCCGAATAGAATTTCTTATACCCCACCAAACTCTGAATATTCTTATGCGAATTTTGAAATTTCTTATGCAAAAAGTTTTTCACTTGTTTTTAACAAGTACTTATACTGTTTAAGAATAGCATAAAACCTTATGGTCACCTATCTCAAGGTCTATCACACCACCTTAATTATTTTTATAGAGCATTGGAATGTTTAGGGTCATATGTTCTTCACTTCAAAGCCCTCTAAAATAGTGATGCTTTTGTTTTATGTGTATTTAATTCTTATTAGTGAAAGGGTTCTTTATCTTATTAAAAGGATAAATTTTTGTTTATAAAAATGTAGTAATATTTCTTTATGCATTTTATCTTTATCTACACATTTGCATATTTTGTGGTAAATAGTAACTTGACTATTAGTTAAATTTTCAGTTAATGATTGAAGTGGGGCTTATAAAAACTCTATATATCTTCTAACATAAAAAAACCCCTTTTTTTGTGGTTTTGGTTTTATGTTCCAAGTTTAAATACTATTCCACACCTTTCAAAAGTGGATATTTCCCTTAAGCAAATCAAAAACGGGTGATCTCGTCAAAACTAAGTGTCTCTCTCTCATTATTAACACCTTTTTATTTTGGATCTCCTTGATTGAAAACGCTGCTATTTTTTTACGAAAAACATTAATACTATGGTTAATAGACTGCAGAATCTTGAGGCTCGGGTACTTATCTTGTTACAAATTTAATCCCTACGATAAAAATTATTTTAAAACAACTTAAAAAACATAGCACAATTTTTACGTTGTTTCAAATTAATTTTTATCTCATTGACTTTAGCACAAGGTTTTTATCTTTGAAGGTAATCCCTGCCTGGATCCAACCAGCCACTTCTTCCTCCCAATGTCACAAACCCAACTGACCACTTCTCTTTTAAAGCAGAGCACAATTTATGCCCAATCCCTACTCAATGGAAATCTCCAAAAGACAAATTGGCAATTAAAGCCCAATAGGAAGCTACACTTCCCTACCAACTTTCCTGAATGGGACGCTGGCCGAGCTCTGTTTCTCCTCCACGGAACAGTTAGCTCTCTCTCTACTATCCTCCAATCAAAAGAGATGATCTCTTCTGCCAAGAGGAGCGGTCTTCTTAAGAGAAAACGTTTTCGTGCCCCGTCTCTTCTTTATTATTAACATCGTCTTTGTCTCAAGTGATGAAGATGATGATGATTGTACCGTTACTTTCGAGCGTGGAGGAGCTCGCGCCTTGTGAGGGATGATGGGTATTTGAGTGAATATAAAAGGGATGGGTCTTCCGGGTAGGGAGTTCCCAAGGAAACCGATCGGAAGTCGCTTTTGTCAGTAAGAGTTGGAGGTTAATGTGTTTCTTTTAATTCTTTTTTTTATTCGTGGGAAAGACTGATAGGTTTGGATTAAAAGGGTTGTAATGTTTTTCGTTCGTCATTTTTAATGGTTTGGTTCTCGTTTGAGAAAGGTTAGAACTTTGAGAGTAATGTCTGATTTGAACATTAAAATACCTTTTTTTTTACACCAAAATTCCACATCAACCAAAGATCCTTTTGAATTTTTAAAGCTTTCAATATTTTAGTTGAGATAAATTATGAAAGATTCGTTTATAGAAGAATTTTTCTACACTAAAAAATTTTTTTTGCAATTTTTTTATAACTTAAAACAGTTTTATTTACACGCATTTGTTTTGGGGAACTATTTTTACATTATTACTTTCAATTTTGAAACTTTGTGTGAGAATAATTCATAAAATATTAAACTTTCCTTTTTCTAACAAGACTTACATTTTTTTAAGTTTTAGATTTTTTTAAAACATAGTAACTACACGTAAATACTAATATTATTTTGTTTCTACATTACAACATGCTTATTTATCGTAACATAACTATCACACATATTTTTGAAAAAGAAGAAGTAAATTTGATTATAAAAATTTAAAAAAATTAAGCTTTCTTTGTTAAGTAGTTTTATGCAACTTATCCATTCTATTCTTAATATGGAAAGAAAACTCGCAAATAAGTGCCATTGTTTGAACGTAATAAAAAAGGTTCTGTTGGTATAATTCGTAACATATTGCGTTGAGGACTCTTGGGAAACAGAACACATGGCTGATAAAAGAGAAATGAACTAGATTGAAGCGAGTGTAATTAAAAAGCAGGTGAGAGTATTGACGTTGTCCTTCATTGAACACGTAGTACTTTACTCTATGCGGGAGCACTGAATAAATAACACATTTAGTACATTCACCGCATTATGAACAAACCGCCTGACGTTTTTCCTTCAACGTTAGAAATGTGTCAATAAATGTAGTTTTCCGAAAATAAATCGGAATCAAGGAAATTTTGTTTAGCAATCCATGACGTAAGTTCTCGTACATATCTAATACAATTTTACGCACGTTAACAGATGAGCTAATAATGTTTTACGTACTTATACTTAGATAGGTTTATTTTCATTGTACTATATGCACAATCAGATCCTTAGTTGCTAAATTTGGAGTAAATTTGTTCTTTTAAAGGAAAAGTTAGACAGAGAGTGTAAAAACATTATTTCACTCTCAGTTTTCAAAAATGTTTCCATCTTTACTATCGGAAAAAAAATAATATCGTAACCCTCAAAATGCAAAATATCTCTAATTGTTTTCTGGATATGCCAGTGATTTTATGTTGTTTCTTACATTACACGTCTGAAGAAAAAGGTTTCTACTAAGATAGACAAAAAGTGGTATACAAGACCAGTAATTTTAAAATTAGTAGTGAAATGAAGTTTACATTATTTAGTAACGCCTAAAATTCATTCATTATTATTTTTAATGTAAAAATGGTAAGCTTTTATTTACGTGTAAACTCTAATTCATAACTACCTTGTTTGAAACGGGAATAATTTACTTGCTAGGTCCTCTGGGATTTT
Organism: Tetragnatha montana; assembly: GCA_963680715.1. NCBI lineage: Eukaryota > Metazoa > Arthropoda > Arachnida > Araneae > Tetragnathidae > Tetragnatha > Tetragnatha montana. Next base: position 55,919,018 of record OY796676.1, on the reverse strand, counting down.
GAACTTTACATTCTGACAGAGGGGTTAAGTCCATTCTATCTCGTTCTTCATCTTAAATTCAATTGATATGCACACTGAGCGCTTCAAGAAATTTTTCATCTTTTATGAAAACTGTTGAACAGGCAAATACCTTACATAGTAAAAAAAACTCAGTCCTTAGGCTTTTCAAGACAAAATTTAGAAGAGTTCATCAAACCCAAGGTTTGTTCCTTCTTTCCCTTTCATATCATCTTTGATAAAAGAATATTCTTCGATAAAGGAGCCGAGTAGGATACACACACACAGATGATGCTTCTGAATATTTATTACGGTATAATCAGGCTTCTGTGGACATCTTTTCATATTTCACAGGGATAACCAAATGATACGAAAGCCCACACTGTCTTTGGTCCCGTATTTCAAGTTCAATACTTCTGGCAGACAGTTTTTGTGGGCGAATAAGTAGAGATGGAATAGATATAATGTTTTTAAATTTGATTCAAACAAAATGGCGATGCCCACGAGTGGTAAGATATGGCAGAATCCTTGAGAATCCCTTTTGTTAGTCAGTGAAACGTGACTTGGTTAGGAAACTCGTCTTGTGATGTGCAGGTTTTGAAACTGAATTATGTTCTCTCCTTTTAATGAAAAGTGATGAAGGGCCGTATGATAAGCATGTACGAAAAGTCATAAATTGTCGTTTAATTTCGTTGCAGAGAAAAGTGCATGTTTTTGTAAGGATTATATAGTTAACCACCCATTGTGCCTTTCTGCCTTTTTTGGTAATGTTACTGCCATATAAGTAAAATGTGCCCAGACACACAGTATACAGAAAAACAGAACTCTGTATCAGATAGAGATAATTCTTGAATGCTTCAGGTGTCTGGCAAGACGGGTCCACACCAACGTTTGAGATCATTGATAAAAATATTTATTTCTGACTGTTATCAATAACGTTTTTTAAACTTTTGCAGGAGGAAGGATTCTCTAGTAATATATCCTGCTCAATATTTTTTCTAGCGAAGCCAATGTGTTCTCTGCCATGTTTAACTTTAAAAAAATAAGGGAAACATAAACAATTTAAATGTATACCGTCTGGAATGTTGGCAGTTTCATTCTTTCCATGAGCTTTTTCCTTCTTTTAGCTAGTCCTTAATATCCATGAATTTTAGCTTTTTCTGGAATTAATTCTGTAAATATTTCTTAATATTCAAAGTTGAAGCATATTTTCCTATCAAAATAATTTGATTTTCGTTCTCTATCATTATACTATGTTTTATGTATGTAGACTAAATTTCAGTGTAGAAAGTGAAAGTTCCAGTGCATGTCTTTTTTAAAAAGGCAATCTAACAAGACTAATATAGCAATCATAAGTTCTTCCTATGTAAGCAAATTTCCGTCTTTACAAACTATGTTATGGACGAGACACCTCCAATAATCACCTTGTTTTTTTTTTCGATGCATTTAAACGTTTCTTGACCCTTCTGTCATAAAAGGATCTTACTGTATTGTCTGTCTATGCATAAAACCCAGAATAACCAACCAGTAATCAAGTATTTCGAGGTGTAGTAACTTACATTAACATTTTCTCTGAAAGAAATTCACACAAAAGGAAGGAAAGGTTCCACAGTTACTAATAACTGAAAAAGGTTCTATTTCAAATCTTCAAGTGAATGAACATCAAAGAGAACTATTCACCTCTCTCACCAGTTTCCCGACTGACACAGTTTAAACTCAAACGATATAAACTAATTTCGAAACTTATGCAAATATTCCACGCGCAATCTAACGAAGAATCATTCTCTATTGGTCTATTAAAAACCTCGAGACGAAATCCTGATTTATGAACCCAAAATCCTCACCCTACTGATATCTTGACATGTCAGACTTCACATGACTTTGGGTAAACGGCCTCCACTATTAGCTAGTGTTCGGCACTAGTTAACTAGAACTAGTTGCAACTAGTAGTTAACTACCGATCAACTAGTAGTTAACTAGTAGTTTAACTACTTTTGGTTTTAAACTAGTTTAACTAGTAGTTGAACTACTTTTTTTAATAACTGGGTCATTCCATTTCAAGTGGTCCAAAAAAAGTAAAATTGGTTGCTCGACCATTTTTAAAAAATCTGAAATTTTTTGTACATCAACCCTAACCTAAAAGAAGATCAAAACAACCATTATTTTTAATTTAACCTATTTTGCTTGTCCGCAGCAGCCATGCAAATTTCGACGTTTTAGCGGTTTTTGCTAATTTAAGCGTTTACGGGATTGGAAATATCTCCCCTTTAAAATCTCCAAATCAAATGGGGTTTGAAGCAAAATTGTTTAGAATAAAACGGTCTAAAAGACTAGAGCAAGTATATTTTTCTAAAATAAACCCTTTGGGGGGAAATCTTAGTTTAAAGTTGAAATATTTTTAAAAATATCTGCCCACTTTAAGAAGATTTTTTTATAGGAAGGAAACATGTCAAGGCACCAATATTTTTTTTATTAATAGTCCAAATACATTATAGGTCATATGCAAAGATTTGGATCTGAGACTCGATTTGTCTTTATTTAAAAAAATCTCAAAGTCAAAGATTTGTCAAAATTTGCAGTTTTGAGGGTTAAATATCTCTGGTGGGGGACCAGTTAAAAATTTTAAAATGGTTCATTCTAGAGTACTATATATTAGTGTTAAGCTCAAAAAGTTTTTAGGAGGAGATTTGACTACAAGCCGAGGTATGATTTTTCAAGGTGCCCCCAAATGTCGCAAAATTTGGAAGTTAAGGATTTCTACAAAATTTGTCTGTTTTCAAGAGGACTTTTTTATAGGAAGGAAACCTTTCAACACAACACATATTTTTATACGAATAGTCCAAATGTAATTCAAGTTACACGCAAAATTTGAAACCTGAGACTTGATTTTTCTTTGCTTAAAAAAAAATCCTAAAATCAACGATTTGTCAAGAATTGCACTTTTTTAGAGTGATATCTCTCTGGTGGAGCACGAGATAAAAATTTGAAACTTTGTCATCTTAGTGTATATTATGGTAGTGTTATGCCCTAAAAGTTTCAAGATGGAGGATATCTTTATCCGGGTATCTTTTCTCTTTTTTTAAATGCTCAATTTTAATTTCATTAAGTCCTTTGGTAATAACCTTTTTATGAATTTTTAGTGGATCTGAACAAGTATTGCCAAAGAGATTATGATATTTTAACAAATACTTTTTCGCATGATATTTGCATGTATTTTTGACAGATTTATTGATCCTTAGAACAATCAAATGTTGATGATCTTCACTTAGTTCACTTACCAGATTAACCTCAAGAGTTACTGGGCCATAAACAGACTTGTAACAATTTTCTTTGATAAGTTGACCCGCATCACAATCCATTTTTTAACACGAACTTGCGACTAATAAAAAAACTTACGTACAACAACAAAACACCTTGGTGAATCGAAATGTTCTTTCGATCTTGGTGCAGGTTTAAAGTATGCAATAAAACAATTCTAATGGCGAGTTTCTTCTTCCCTCTCTGTCTCTCAGGTTGTAAAGATTGTCAATGGCTGAATGCTAAGGTTAAGTAGTTAATATAATTACTTATATCAAGCCCTACTTTAACATATGTTTTGGTAAAGAATAGAGATAAATATTTTAATTCATAAAGTTCATTGCTAAGCTTTTCTATATTGCTGTATTTTGTGTAATTAAAATTAAAAAGTAATGAAACATTAATAAAATTTACAAAATAATTGTAAAGGTAAAAAAATCCCTTCAACAAAAAAAAGTTTAATATCATCCTTGCCATTTCTATGCTTGTAGCCAAATAATTCTCCATCTTGAAACTTTTAGGGCATAACACTACCATAATATACTCTAAGATGACAAAGTTTCAAATTTTTATCTTGTGCTCCACCAGAGAGATATAACTCTAAAAAAGTGCAATTCTTGACAAATCGTTGATTTTAGGATTTTTTTAAGCGAAGAAAAACCAAGTCTCAGGTTTCAAATTTTGCGTGTAACTTGAATTACATTTGGACTATTTGTATAAAAATATGTGTTGTGTTGAAAGGTTTCCTTCCTATAAAAAAGTCCTCTTGAAAACAAGCAAATTTTGTAGAAATCCTTAACTTCCAAATTTTGCGACATTTGGAGGCACCTTGTAAAAATCATACCTCGGCTTGTAGTCAAATCTCCTCCTAAAAACTTTTTGAGCTTAACACTAATATATAGTACTCTAGAATGAACCATTTTAAAATTTTTAACTGGTCCCCCACCAGAGATATTTAACCCTCAAAACTGCAAATTTTGACAAATCTTTGACTTTGAGATTTTTTTTAATAAAGACAAATCGAGTCTCAGATCCAAATCTTTGCATATGACCTAAAATGTATTTGGACTATTAATAAAAAAAATATTGGTGCCTTGACATGTTTCCTTCCTATAAAAAAATCTTCTTAAAGTGGGCAGATATTTTTAAAAAAATTTCAACTTTAAACTAAGATTTCCCCCCAAAGGGTTTATTTTAGAAAAGTATACTTGCTCTAGTCTTTTAGACCGTTTTATTCTAAACAATTTTGCTTCAAACCCCATTTGATTTGAAGATTTTAAAGGGGAGATATTTCCAATCCCGTAAACGCTTAAATTAGCAAAAACCGCTAAAACGTCGAAATTTGCATGGCTGCTGCGGACAAGCAAAATAGGTTAAATTAAAAATAATGGCTGTTTTGATCTTCTTTTAGGTTAGGGTTGATGTACAAAAAATTTCAGATTTTTTAAAAATGGTCGAGCAACCAGTGCTGGACCACTTGAAATGGAATGACCCAACTATTAGTTGAAACTACTTTCAAATTTTCAACTACTTTAAAAAAATATTGTTTAAAATTTTTATCAAAATATACAAAAATTACACTGCTTTTTATAACTCCAATGTCATGGTAGAGTACTTAAATACCATAACCAGAAATAAAGCGCCGTTTTGAGCGAAGCATAAAGTTTTTTGTGATATAGATAAGAAAGATGTATTAGAATTTGGGCAAAAAATAGGTTATGAAATTAAATAGACTAGTTAACTAGTAGTTAACTACTTTGGGAAATAGTTAACTACTAGTTGCAACTAGATTTTCCCTGACTAGTTAGTAGTTGGTAGTTAACTACTTTTTGACCACTAGTTGCCGAACACTACTATTAGCATAATCTACTACACGGCATGAGAAAGGACGGGAATGCAAAACCAGAGGAGAGGTCCATTTTTTTAATAATAAAAATAGTTAGGTTTTTTGGTCGCACGCGAAACTGCCGTGAGGGGGAATTTGCGAACATGGGTTGACCCAGTTACTCCAACTGTAGTTCTGTGGAACGCGCTGTATTAGAATGCCATATTTCTCTGGGAAAAAGGTTTACATGCGTGGAAGAAAAAGTTCTTTATGGGGCCATAAAATCGCAGGAAATGTTTCCTGAGATTTTTTGGTTGCAGTGTCCAGTCATTCGTTGAGTGTGTGTAGTAACTGTTTCTTGCGATCGTTTCATTCATGGTTATGTCCGTAAAATTTTATAACAAAATGGAATTTCGGGGATATTTGTGTGGGCTTTTTTAGAGAGCAAAATGATCATTTTTACTTGGAAAAAAATCAAAGTTATATTTAGTTATATAATAAACAAATAAATATGTTTAAGGACTATTATGATGTATTATTAAACGAAGAAAAGTAGAAGTTTATTCATATTCTAGTGTGTATAATATCTTTAAAATTTTTTGTTTTGAAATTTCATTTGGTTTTGCATTTCTATGTTTTGTATGCTTTTAACTTCATGGTTAGAACTCAACTTTTTTAAATCCAGTACTAAGAGAAATAGTGACACACATTTACTTATTTTGAAGGAAATATTTTTGAGATGAAAGATTCTCATAGAAAAAGATTTAGATGATATTTCATTCGTATTGGCAAAAAATCCAGTTAAAATTTTGGAACAATTCAATAAAGCTTTCAGCTCAAACTTATTCAAATTAATAAACAATGATCCCTTACATGGTTGCTTTTTATAAAGTAGAGACTCTATAAAAATCCAAAAACCCTCCATTTTTAAAATTAGTGAAAGTAGAGTAAAATAAGTTTTGATGCTTTTCCACGCAACAGAGAAAGATTCTTGTATAAGTTGTTCAAAACTTAAACTTTTTCTAGACTTGAATTGGGACTTTGGATATTAAGAAATAGAGATAGTCCAATGAGTTTTGTTTACCTTGACTACCTATTCGATATAAGATAACTTTATTTGATTATTGGAGACCAGGATACTTTCAGGAATTTCATAAGTTAAAATTGAAAACTCAGTTTTGAAACTAACTGCAGTTTTATACGATAAGTTACTCAAACTTCAACCCAATTCACTGCAAACCCAATAAAACAACGAATCACGATTGTTTCCAATAGTTTTCAATCATCAAGGCCAACAAAACAGAACTCCAAGAAACTTTCGTCATCAACCAACATTCCATCCAATCATCGCAGATACACAAACTTTCCCTCCACTTTACTCCTTATTTATCATCACGTTCTAACAAACACGTCCCCCAAGACAAACGCCACACAATGTCCGAGAGCAAAATCGGTTTTCGGGTCAATAGATTGACCACTGGCCGTCCCTCCCTCGCTACCAGAAAGGAAAATCGAACACACAGAGAGGCCAGGGTGAACTAGGTGTGTTCACCTGCGCAGCTGGACATTGCCGTGACTCACCTTCTTGTGTTCTTGCTGCAATGGGGTTGCGAGTACGGTGGGTTTTTTTTCGAAATGGAGACATGTTTTATTCGGAAGAGTTTAGTCATGGGAGTGTTATGCGGACGGAAATGCTCGTCTGTTGTTGTGGGAGGAAGGAGAATGTGTAGTAGGGTGGTCGCTAATAACATGGGGAAATATTTTTTTCGTTCAATTTTTCGCGGCACCCCCTCAAAAGGTGCCATTTGATGTCAAACTAATATTCTGAAAGTTTCAGACCAAAAAAATAATATTTCGACCCCGCGCCCAGCCGTCAAAGTTTCGAAAAAACGCGATTTTTCACTAAAAACTGCGCGTTTTTCACCGTAAAATTCGAACCGAATATAGTAGAAAAAAAAAAGGATTCATTCTTTAGATAATTTATTAAGCTTTAACTTTTCTAATTTAAACTTTTTTGTGTGACCCTTAGATCAAGAGATACAAGGGGGATTCCTTACCCCACCCTCAATATCAATCTTTTAAGGAGAGAGACGGGATTTTTTCTTTTATTCATTAAATATTGTTTACTGGTTTAATAATATGAAAACAATCATTTTTTAACCATATAAGTGTGAAATTTTAGGGTGTAAAGTGAAAAGAATTTTTTTAATTTACTTTTTTATTCCAGATAACAGTTAATAAAAAATACACTAAAAATTATAAAATATATTAACAAAAGCACACACAGCATACAAAATTAAGATTATTATTCACATAAGAGCAACACATTTAAATTTAACATTTAAAATTTACAAAATATAATGCAAAATTAAAGAGGCAAGGGTCTAGAAAGGGTAGGGTTTTTTTCACGTCCGGGTATAATTTTCTACACTAAGAAACAACTTGTAAAAAGTATTGCTTCTGTTCTTCGTCTTTAATAATTGATGTATTAAATTCTTGCACTAGTTTTATACCTCTTTCAGCAGCATCATTAACAACTTTTAAATTTTTCTCAATATCAAATCCTTTTGAAAACTCCGAGTAAGTGCACCACTCATCTGGATCAGACTGGAAAACTGTGCTGAAATACCTTTTAAAAAAGTTTAATGTAAATGGAGTATTAAAGCTATCTAGTTCATTACTTAAAAGAGAATGGTAGTGATTTAAATGCACTTTTCAACTTCACTGTTCTATTTTCTTCATTATAGTCTTGGTCCACATCATTTTTATAAGACAATACTTTTAAAGCCATGTTAACTTTTATATCTTTATTTAGGCTTTTATCAAAAAATCAAATGCAATTATTTCAGGGTTTAAATACCATAAATGGTTTATAAATTTAGTAAGTGCAACTTCTGATACTTCAGTTTCTGTTTTTTATAATTAAATAATGATTTAATGGATTTTAAATCTTGATTCAGAGCTAATATGGGATCAGGAGCGTTAAACCACACTTTTACATACATATTTAAAATGAAAACACAGATAGTTCTAATCTTCTAATTGTTTCCCTCACTTGAAGGTTAAAGGAAACTAGTTTCTAAAGCTGAACATTTTTAAGCAATAGATTGCTTTAGCCATCCATCTAGCGTGATGAGGAGCTCTAAATGATATCTGATGTGGTTTTGAAAACCCAATAAATATCAAACACCAGAAGTAACAGATCCCTATAGTCTTCTCTAGGATGATATATCGAGTTTTGCATCTGCCCGGTTATGCACTTCATAGAAGTTGTACTTACCTAAATAAAGATAAGCCTAAATAAAGATATAAAAGTTAACATGGCTTTAAAAGTATTGTCTTACAAAAATGATGTGGACCAAGACTATAATGAAGAAAATAGAACAGTGAAGTTAAAAGTGCATTTCAATGAATGCCATTCTCTTTTAAGCGAAGAACTAGATAGCTTTAATACTCCATTTACATTAAACTTTTTTAAAAGGTATTTCAGCACAGTTTTTAAAGTCTGATCCAGATGGAGTGGTGCACTAACTTAGAGTTTTCAAAAGGATTTGATATTGAGAAAAATTTAAAAGTTGTTAATGATGCTGCTGAAAGAGGTATAAAACTAGTGCAAGAATTTAATACACCAATTATTAAAGACGAAGAACAGAAGCAATACCTTTTACAAGTTGTTTCTTAGTGTAGAAAATTATACCAGGACGTGAAAAAAGCCCTACTCTTTCTAGACCCTTGCCTCTTTAATTTTGCATTATATTTTGTAAATTTTAAATGTTAAATTTAAATGTGTTGCTCTTATGTGAATAATAATCCTAATTTTGTATGCTGTGTGCTTTTGTTAATATATTTTATAATTTTTAGTGTATTTTTTATTAACTGTTATCTGGAATAAAAAAGTAAATTCAAAAAATTCTTCTCGCTTTACACCCTAAAATTTCACACTTATATGGTTAAAAAATGATTGTTTTCATATTATTAAACCAGTAAACAATATTTAATGAATAAAAGAAAAAATCCCGTCTCTCTCCTTAAAAGATTGATATTGGGGGTGGGGTAAGGAATCCCCCTTGTATCTCTTGATCTAAGGGTCACACAAAAAAGTTTAAATTAGAAAAGTTAAAGCTTAATAAATTATCTAAATAATGAATCCTTATTTTCTTTTCTACTATATTCGGTTCGAATTTTATGGTGAAAAACGCGCAGTTTTTAGTGAAAAATCGCGTTTTTTCGAAACTTTGACGGCTGGGCGCGGGGTCGAAATATTATTTTTTTGGTCTGAAACTTTCAGAATATTAGTTTGACATCAAATGGCACCTTTTGAGGGGGTGCCGCGAAAAAAATTCGCACTTTGATTTTTAGCGACCACCCTAATGTGTAGTGGCTAGGTGACAGTGAAAAAGTAGGGTTGTGTTTTAACACCTGTATCCGTTTCAGGATTATGATAGGATAGTTGTTTCATAAAGGTGTTCTTGAAGTTCTAGTGACTCTGTTTAAATGTCTACATGAACAATCATATGCTAAGCTTAAGGATCAGCTTAATACTTATTTAATCAGTTCTTGCAGAAATTCTCAGCAATGGCTAGTTCTAAAAGATTTCCATGAAAGAAATTTGTTGAACATGTTTTTAAAATATTTATAATGGAGAGTATAGAAAGTTGTAATCCTTTTTTTCTCTCTATTAAAGGTTTTCATACAGTATAGAAGTATGGAATATCTTTAGCTATTTTATCATAAGCAATAGCCCTTATTAAAACACGAGTTAAAATTTCCTGCAGAAGAGAAAAAGATGATTTTATGTGTTTTCCCCAAGATACTAATAATATGAACCAATATTGTTGATTTTATTTAGTTTCGATTCTAGTATATCTAGTAGATCAGAAACTTTTATTTGAATTTTTCAGGTTTTAATTAAAAAATTAAGTTTTATAGAGTGTTGGTTGATAATCGGTGGATTTACCGATAAATCTATAATAATAAAAGAGCTTTACCACTCACTCACTCACTCACTCACTCACTCATCAACGCACAGCAAAATCTACCGGGGCTAAGGACTCGAAACTTGGTAGGGACAAAGACCTTACGGTGTATACGCGCACTAAGAAGGGATTTTTCGAAATATTTTTTTTCTGACCCACAGGGGGGTTTGGAGCGTTTTCGACGTTTTTGAGCCCAGCAGCGTCCCAAATGACCCCAGATCTTTGTTATTTCGCAGGAAGGTACCTAGCAACAATTTCTAGAAAGGCATTTTTCAGATTTTGGATATTCGAATTTTAAGAGGTCTAAATATTCCAAAAACCCGTTTTTGCTGAGCATAAACAAAGTTTTATATTTTCGAAGAAAACAATACCGAGAAATCGATATTACGAATTGAACTGTTGGTAATACCTTCTTGAGAGAATTTCAAAGAAAGTAATTTCTGGATTTTTCGATATTCCATTCTGGAGGGGGTGCACGGGGGTTTGAATATTCACTCCCGTTTTTAGTTTTTGGATCCTAGCACCCACATTATTAATGTGATTGTTATGAAATTTTAGCATGTTGTTCCTCACACAACCAGGAAGGTTTGCAAAAAAGAATTTTCTGAATCAAAACATTCCAAGGAGCCTTTTTTGTTCCTTTTCTAAATTCTTATGCTCAGCCTTCAATGTTAAATTTATTGCGGTTATTGCTCTTTCCAGGACACGCAAAACCTCTATTGTTGGAAATATTTATTTTGAAATGTTTTATAACAGGTGAATTTTTAAAAAATATGATAAAGAAACAATTTTTAATGATTAAATAATTTTTTTTATGATAACCAAAAACCGTTCCACTGAAAAATTTTATTCCTTTTTCTATTTAATCAAATTTAAGTATTTCCAGCAAAGTTCAAATTAAACAATCACAGGCATTTTCAGTGTCGATTCAAATGATGTTTACTTTTATTTCATGTTTGAAATTTCTTTCAATGAATGAGTTGGTGATAAATCAGCAAAGGGGGGTTCAGGGGGTCTCCCCCTGATTTAAAAAAAAAATATATCATTATTAAAATATGCTTATAAACTCTTATTCTAAACCGGTTTTTTAAGATTTTAAAAAGTATAAAAGTATGTAGTATATTTAATTGTTTTGTATTTTATAAAAATTTAGCGAGATGAGGGGGAAATAAGTTTTATCTATAGACATTGCTGTTGAATAATATATCTTTATTGTGAAGCGAAGGCGGAGAAATTTGCCTCAAATATACATTTATACCAATTGCAGAAATGGATGGAGGGAGAAAAGGACAAAAGAGAAAAAAATAATGGGGTTGTCCCCTGACTTTTTTTCTATTTTGAAAAATTACTCTTTAAAAACGGGGATGGGGATTTCACACATTAAATCTAAACAGGTGGTATTTTTAAAGGGTTTTTTTACATCTTAACGAAGTGGTATGACATCAAAAAAGAATCCTAGCGGGAAGACTGTTGACTTTATTGCATCTAAACGATAATTCTTATTTATTTTAACACACAGTTTGATAAGCCTTTTATCCCCCGAGCAACGGCGGGCATATCAGCTAGTTACTTGATAAAGTGCAATATCGTTTTCCCCATCTTACCAAAATTTAATTAACTACAAAGGGGTAGGCCACACACTACATCAATAGCAAATACATACATTACTCTTTCAGAAAACACCACAGAAATTACGATTTAAGGACACTCACAAAAAACTATAGCTTCCATTCCAAAGTTACTACTCATCTACCACTCACTGTTAACAACGCTGGAAATTTTCCTCTCTATAATACTCTTACATTCCAAAAGAGCTCCACTAACATTTCGCCATCAAGAACAACTTTTACGGCTCGGCTTTTCCACGATGTGACCAAAGGGTCATCTATCCCTCTCAGTTCTGTCCGCCCCAGATTTTCAACGGGATTTTATGGCAATCTCGGGCGGTCTAAGTCTGTGAAAGGCTATCTATATGGAGAGGTGAATCCGCAGAAAAAAAAATGATGGCGGCCATTTACACGCATCTTATTCGTGAGAGTGTTTCGCCAGTTTTTTTTTTATCAGCTACCTTGCATCGTGAGTCACGCGAGAATTAAATCAGGATTCTTTCTAATTTTCGCTTTCTAAAAACTCATTGTTAGCTCTCGTAATAAACGGGTAATGTTTCCCTTATGATGAGACTAGTTTCCAGTGATTGAGGTTGTAAAACTAAATTAGTTGATGGAAAGATGGTGGGGCAGTGGTATTAGGATGACACTGGTGTTTGTGTTATCCAGTCGAATCATTTATTCAGGTTTTTATTAGTATTTATTCATCATTAATCCGAGTCAATTTGTTCGCTGGTTTTAAATTGCTTTTTCCCATTTGAAACTTCAGAATATTGGGGACCTTTCAATACCAATACCTATTTAAATGTGTTGTAAATAACAGTTTATATTCAGCTTTTATATGATAAAACTGCAGTAATATAACTGCAGTCAGAATATAAAATTGCAAAATGTGAACATAGTAAAATTGAGTGTAAATGTTTTTTTTTTTTTTACCTTTTTTCAGTTTTAATGGTCAGTTTTTATTTTAGAGAACTATTTTCTTTATGACTAAAATAAGTTTAAATGTTATTAATTCATTAACAAAACATTTCTTCCTTTTCTCAGAGTTAGAATAAGAGACTCGAGAAAGTCTACTTTATATAAATTATTATTAAAGTTTGAAAAGTGAGAATATAACTGACCTTCTTGCAATAACCATCCATAGCTTCATCCATTATCTTGGTACATCATGAAGTGTACTAAGACACATTACCTAGATTGGTATTGCACAGAAACCTTTATTTTAGTACATCATTCCCATTTATTGTATTTAATAAAAAGCTAAAACTTTATATACTGAGTATATTGGTTTAGCTGTTTATTAATTCTAGTATAGGGTTTTAGCTGTTTATTGAATGGAATGATGTGCTAAAGTAAATCAATCTAGATGTCATACACTTTATGGTTTATGATGTACCAAGAGAAGGTCATTATTTCGAAGTCAAACATTTATTTAATAAAAATACCTTTAAAAAAACAAAGTAATACCATTCAAAGACTTAACGTTTGACAAAGTCCAATTTTCCAAAGCACCAAAAGATAGTTAGGTATTATTTGAAAACACTGCAAACATCCCATCCCAAATGCTCCATTTGCTGCTCACACTCTAATAATAATCTGCAAGGCGTGTTTTTCTGCAACCTCACGGAAACAAATAAATGGCGCTCTCTAATTCCGAATGATTCGTATCCTTATCCTAGGCACGACAAAAGTTCGGTCGTACTCTTGGAACAACACACGAAGGAGCACTTTTCTTTTGGCGTGTAATTTCCGCTGGATGCCTCGGAGAAAACCGCAATCATGGAGCTGCTATTTTCTTCCTGCATTTTCAATGACCAGTTTTGTGAGGTCAATCGGTATTGGGTATCATCGCTTTCAGGGACTGTCCGTGAGTTACGCAGCCTTCGATGAAAGCAGATGGAGATGAGTCAGATGAATCTAGATGGGAATAAGCCTAAAATCCAAGTTCTGAGAAAATCTTTATAAATGGTAGATTTGTTATATCGTCGGCACAATGACATAAACGCGAATCTGCCATGTTAATGAATAGAAGATTCGTGTTTTTGTCATTGTTCCGACGATATTATAACTAAAATTTTTACTGGAATTTTAGTGGAATCTTATTCTGAGAACAGGACAGTAATTAAAATTTACTTTACTAAAAATAAAAAAGGTTGGATTTAAAATAGTAAAAACCTTTTAAATTGAAAATTAAGGTATATACTTGATTTGTTTGGTACATAATAAATATGAAGAAGAGAAATACTAAGAAAAATTAATAAAAATGGAATGAAACTGGGTCATTTAATTGCCTTAATGAATGTAATTGAAATAAATCACCTACTGGACATTACATTACCTAATTTACATCACAACTGTAAAGTGTCGAAAGACTTAATTTTAAGTTAAGGTTTTCATCTCCAATACATGAACTTTGTGAAAAATTTTTATGTAGTAAGGTTTAACTTGAAAAGAAATCGGAAATTTACTCTCTTCTTAAATTTGATACTCAATGCAAGAGGCTATATCTTCGAATAATGTGTAGTTGTTTTTAGTTAAATAAGATACTCTGAAAAACCCTAATGGTATTTTGTCTCTCTCTTTTGGGGTTGTCTTTCCTTCTTAAAACTGGGAATTCATTTATTCAAATTCCTTATTTACAAAACAAAATTTTAGGTTTTTAACACTCTTCCTCTTTCAATACAAGTCTCTCCCCGGTGGGTAAGCCATAACAAAAACACCAGAAAATTCCACAACTTCGTTACTTTATAGATTCTTCCTTTCCACAAAAAAATCACTTACCGGAGGGGTCGGCTTGTTTGCCGATGTTTCGTGTTCGAAACCTTTTATTTCTGAGCTCGCCTTGGCGTGGCGAGGGCCTCGGGACAGCCACCCATGCGTTCGATGCGTTCTCTCCTGTTTCCAGGCTTTGTTTGTGTTTCTGTATTACGAATATTGCGGCTCTCCGATATACCTACCTGCCATGAAACGGTATTTAGCCAGATAAAGTTGTCAGATTTGTTTAGTGGTTTTTCTGGGTGTTTAGTGAGAAAAGTGGGGTATTTTCCTAGATAATAATGGGATTCATTCATAATTCATTGAGGTAAACGGTCTTGCTTATTTTGGGTGTGTTTGTTTTGTGTAGATTTTTCGTTTACACTTTGTTTAGTCTGTGTAAATAGAATCGGCGGTTGACCTTGACTTTTTTCTCCATGTATTTCTTCTGCGTTACCATGGTAAAGCATGACGTGAAACCGCCGATTTTATTTACACAGACTATAGTCGTCTATAGGTATTTAAACTTCAGAATATTTAAATCTGTATTTAATACAAAAAGGGTACCTATAAAAATTTTTCACCACTTAAAATTCTTATGCTTTAGAATTTGTGGAGAAAATACTGAAAAAATAAATTAAATTAAATTACTATTTTAAGTCCTTACACCCATTTTTATGTTTAATTGAACTCTAACTATCCAAATTTATTGGGACAGGTTACTCGAGTAATCAAATATCTGAATAATTCATTATGCAAAAAGAAGGATCTTAAAATAAGCCCAACTAAAATATGTAGTTGTACAGAATACCATAAAATATAATACAGTGATGTTATTTTTAATTAATAAAAAAACTGTTTCCTCCTCAAGTAAGTACTAATTATGTAATGTACAAAATTTACTGTATTTACAATTGCAACTGGTTAAAAACATCATCAACAATAAGTTCTCTACAGTAGGTAATGATGCCAGGTGCCATACCATGTAGTTAAATAGTAGACATTTTTTATAAATGTGAAATTATTTTTATAATTGTAAACAAATTATTGTTTTCAAATCTATTCTGATAATTGGCAATTCTGCTATCCATAAAGTTCTACTGCATTTCGCCATGCCATGGGACCCCAACATGTGTTAAATATAGAAACCAAAAATATCTAGTCCAATCTATTTTGCACCCACAATACATCTCTCCTCAGTTTCCTCAAAAAAAAAAACCTAAAAACCTTTTCCTCCACCAAAAAATCAAGGACACCGGTGGTCAATTCCACCTCTAATTGCCAAATAACAACAGAGAAATCCTTTCTTCTCCTCACTGTTTACAAGGACGTCGTGAAAGTCCCGCTGGAGAAGAAAGAAAAAATTCAGGCCACTTCCTAACCTTTCCCTTGAAAAACTCTCTCGATCGTCCCCATTTCAAAGGCAGTTCGTGACCCTCTCTCGATAGTGAAACCTTAAAAACGAAAATAGCACTTTCTTGTGTTTATCTGTTGAAGGAACTTTAATTGTTCCTCCTCTTCTGATGAATCTTTCTCTCGTGTGGCAGGAGAAGGAAAGACGGATATGTCGGGAGCTATTAACAGGTTGTTCAGTAGCGGTGTTTTGAGTTAGGTGCAGGTCAGAGGGTTTTTTTGGGAGCTAATTTACTGTTTTGTATCCAATTTGGCGTTATTTTATGAGGTTCCTCCTGTTGTTTTACAGGTATTATCACTTTCTTTAGAGTCGGAGTGAGTTTTTTGGACAAAATCTTCTGTCTGGAACCTGTTAACAGGGTTGGTCAAATGTTCAGTAGCCAGTAGTGGTCTTTGAGTATGGCGAAGGTCAGAGGATTTCCGAGAGTTTCGTTCTATTGTATTACACGTATAGAATTTTTTTTATCAGATATCTTCTCAAGGATTGAACTAAAAATATTACTTGTTTTGATTGAAAACCAGCATCTAAGTAATGTAGTTTCAAATATTTTTTTGTATTTTTTCCAAATTTTTCATTTTTTCTTGAAGTTTATTGTACCAAATTTATTTTTAAAGAAATATTCAGCTTCTTCATAAGAAACTAAAACATTTCCCAATTTTCCGACGACTAGATTCAACAGAACTCCCTCAATTACCACGAGCACCCAGTATCCCAAATTTTCAAAAACCTTCCGAATCCCACAGGTTGCAGACAAAAAAAAAAGGCGACACACAAAAGGGGGCCCTCCCCTGCACCCCATACCTGTCGTATTCGAAAAGTAGGCCCCTTCTCGGGGGCCCCAACTCAATGGGGAACGTGAGAGGGTGACCCTGTGTGTATACCTGCGCTAAGTGGCCGATTCGGGGGTCCTCTCTGAAAAGGGGGTGCTCGAACTGATGCACGGTATCGAGATGGTATCGACGACTGCCTAGCATCGCGTGGCATATGCCGTGATTGTGGCTTTGTTTCTGGCGGCATATGGCGTGAAAAAGGGGTGGTTTGACATGAATGGGAGTTGGGGTTTGGATGTGCCATATGATGTGGGAAGCATATGGGGGAGGTGGTTAACCGAGTGAGAAGAATTGGTCCATTGAGTTTTACGTTGTGTATTATTTATTTTTTTATGATTTTGTTACGTTTTCTTTATTAGTTGTTTTTATTATATGAAACTGGAGAATTGATACCCTTTGAAATATGACTTGAAATAGGAAAAAGATACGAAATGGGAGTAAAAATGTTCGATTTTAACAATTTGATTTCAAAACTAATTAAATATTTTCCCAAGTTATTTTTATGAAGTGCTGCTGGACAGCATAGTTATTACATCGTTGGTTTTTGTCTGTCATATCGAATTGAATTTATTGGAAGATGTTTAGTTTAAAAGTTACTTAGTAAATTATATTAGAAATGTAAAATTAGATGGTAAAACATGAAATTTGAGGATAAAAATTAACTTTAAATTAACTCTGAATTAATATTAAATTTAAAGATCAGATTAGTATTGATACAAATCAGTAGTAAGTGAAAATATTTACGATTGTTTTATTCTGATGTTCATAAATATTTTTATAGCTTCATAGGTTTTCTGTAATTACCTACTCTTAATAGTTTTAATGGAATGCTAGAATCAGGTACCTTAATCTTCAGATACGCAAAAATTTAACTTGGAAATTTAAATGCAATATATAGCTTTAATTTAGCAAAAATTCTAAATTAAAAATTATCCATCCATAATATTACATTTGTTTCTTGTAGTGTTTTACTACATTAAATCTATAAATAAATATTAAACAAATAAATAAAAGCGTATAGATATAAATAAGCATTAAAATGTGAAATTTCCAGTCTTTATATTTATAAACACTACCCACCATTTCCGGAATCGAAAAGCAGAAAAACCTCTGTGCATATATTAAACCATCTCGCCATGAAATACATCTACGATACCCCTCGTTATTCTCAGGCTTACAACTTTCTATCGAGTTCTCAAATGGAGACATTAACAAACTGCATCACGTAACAGAGCAGTTCATTTAAACCTCCAAGGTAAATAGTCTGCTAATCACGGACACCAAGAGGACACTTATGTCACAAGAGTCGGAATTTTTATTAGCTCATTAGCATGGGAAAGTAATTTAAATATGATAGTTGGTTGCAGGTATAGTTCCATGGAGGTGAACACTTTGATTATTTTTTGACGCTATATTAAGAATCATGAGGGGATGATGATCATAAATTTCTTTTGAGAAATTCTTTCTACTGGGGAAATTCTTGTTTAACTCATGGATTAAATTATTTTGAAATAAATTTTGGGTCTTTTTCTTTCAATAGGGAATTTCTAATTCTTTCTTACAGATGCTATTAAGTTGGAAACTTTTTGAGTGTCCGATTCTCTATTCTTTTTGAAACTTCATGAATTGAAAATATAATGAACTAAATAATATCTAAGCTATAGCACTAAAACTACAGAAATAGGATGACAGTTAAATAATTTGAACAATTAACACTGGATATATTTTGTTTCTTAAGGATCAATCTTGTAATTGATGTTATTTATTATGTGTATACCATAAGTTTTAGGCAATACTCTGAATTGTATAACTTTTATGCATTAGATAACTTTAAATGTTTTAAAAACGCTGAATTTGGGTTTTAACAACTCTAAACCAAAATATGATTTCGTACATAAATATCCTTTGCTTCCAATGTATAGATTTTGGCACTTTATTTTATATCTACTTGAATATGTCTTAAACTAACTCCATGGAACGTTCAGCAATGTAATACAACGTGTCCCATTTCTCAATTCTACCATGTAATGTTACCTATCAAATTACTCTTCCTATTCGATATTTTGACCGGAATATTTATTCCAGAACAGGAAACTGGAAAATCGATCTGACCATCTCAAATCAACCATCAACAAATTTCGATAAAAACCTTCGTATATCGACGCATTCTGCTGGGAACTATCTCTCTGTTGTTTTGCATCGGTCGTATTCTTGGTCGGTTATGGCTGGATTCATTCATCCTAAACTCTTTAGGGAAACTAGAATGTACACCTGTATTTCGATGCGAGATAAACACACGCAAGTGGGAAAAATTCCTTAACTGAATGTCAAATAAATTAGTCCGTTAGAGCACAGTTTAACCTGAGGCGGTTTTAATCTGCAAGGAAAGGTATTTATCATTGTTGATAACGATAGATGAAGTACGCCGTGAAAGAACAATTCGTGTTTTTGAAGTTTCGTTAAGATAGAACATAGTATCTTCATGAGGATATTTAAGTTTTTCCTCCATTTAAACAAGTGTCTTGACGTTAAAAACAACCGATTTACTTAGTGTATCGAATATTTTTAGAAGACATGATTTAATGGGGAAACTTCTTGGATACTCTTTTGTAAATTTGTTTGCATTGTTCAAATTTAAAGGGTTATTTTCAGTAAATTTAATTTAGGGAATCAAATTCTGTTATTCTTTTGTCTATTTCATAGTTAAATTTTACGTTCTAAATGAAGCTATTTGCCGACTTAGTTAAAAAAAAAACTCCCTAGAGTAGGGCCAATTTTGAGGACTTTTTTTAAATTCAGAGTTTTTATGCTAAATGATCATGGAGTCCCAAAAGAGCTTTGTGGTTCCTTTCGGACAGAAATGTACTGTTCAAATTTGATATTTATTTATTTATAGTCTTGTTTCAATAGATATTAATCAAAGTTGACTACTTATATTGCTTAAAGGTTCTGGAATTTGTAAAACAGACTCCTGTAAAATTACTTCAAACGTTTTTTTTTAAAGAAAAATGATCAATTTGCGACACTTTTTTGTGACAAGGTGGAGAGGGGGATTACACGAATTGGTGATTTCAAACTATGGTTTATTTCTTTGTGACAGCACCTTTACGAAAACAGATAAACTGACACAACGAAACCTCTCAACCCCGAATGACCCAAGATTTCGTTTTATATCGTAAAAAAACCCTTCAAAAACCCATTCGCGCGAAACGTACGTTTAAGCA
This sequence comes from Tetragnatha montana, assembly GCA_963680715.1. Classification (NCBI taxonomy): domain Eukaryota; kingdom Metazoa; phylum Arthropoda; class Arachnida; order Araneae; family Tetragnathidae; genus Tetragnatha; species Tetragnatha montana. The sequence goes on along the minus strand of OY796676.1, from coordinate 55,899,091 downwards.
ACAGCACTTGTCACTTTCTTTCCAACCATCAGCGAAAGAAAGACCTCTGGCCTCTCCAAATCGTGTCGTAAACTTTTCTCCCCTGCTAAACGCTTTGCACGCAAAAACAGCTTTTGTTTCGTAGAGGTTTCTCTCCCCCTCCAAGTCGCACGGCAGGATGTCCTCCTGCCGCTTTCCATAATTTCACTCTCCCGCACAATGGGTCCCGCAGACAGATAAAAGTCTCTTTGTCCCCGTCTAATGAGGAGAGATGTGTTTAGCATTCCCCACACCGTTGGGTCGTGGATATTGTGGCGTAAGTCGATGGGTTTCACAGCTTCGGAACTCATTGTTTGTAGGTTTAGATCATTATAAATAGTAATTATAGTTCACAACAAGCAGAATAATAATGCATAATAGTAATTTTTGTGGTGCCATATGAATGGGATAAAAACATATCCAATTTATGAAATATAAAGAAAAATCACTTTTTTAATTTTAATTGTTCTTATAATTAGTTATTATTATTAAAGTTATATAAATAATTGTTTAGAGGGATGTTCCAATACATAAAAAAGTTTTGTTTTAAAATATGAAAACTAGGTACTATTCTGTTCTAGAAGAAATAATTTACACAAAGGGGATAAAAATTCAAAAACTTCAAAGTTCTAACTTTAAAGAGATGTAACTTGAAGAATAATAACGCAACATCCAAATTTCAAGTGTATAATTTTTAAAATGGTACTATTATAAAAACGAAAATTAAAATGCGATCTCAACAAGATTTTTAAAAGAAGAAGTTTTGAAATTTTAATTGAATTCTGTTGCATTGAGAAGTAATTTCCTACATTATTTATGTATGTAAAATTTAAGACCCTATAGAGTTTGGAAATCCCTAGCTTATTATTTAAATGAGTCCATTTCGAGTTTTATTTAAATGAAACTTTTGTATGTCTTTTTCTATACATATAGTCTAAAACGTAAATCATCTGAACTCCTTTCAGCCTTGTTAAGTAGATATATATTTCCTGTCCAGTGTCATCCACCTCAGTTATTCAGTTTTATGCTTACTCCAATTGTGTGTGTACAGTACAGATTTTACTATATTATGCATTAAGTTTATTATTTTAAAGTTTCCTGCGCAGTTTTGTGTGCTCTGCCATTATTTATATAGAGCATTCGCACATGACGTCACTTGGAGGACAAAAACAACGTTGCTAAGGCTGTTGTTAGGGGCGGGAAAGAGAAGCATCCAATAGAAGCATTCACACATGACATCACTGGAGGATAAAAACAACGTTACTAAGGCCGTTGTTAGGTGAAGTCATGTGATTGAAAATGCTCTATAAGGAAAATTTCAGAAACTTTTAAAGTTCGTGTCTTACAATAACAACAAACTAAGGTATGCAAAATAGAAAAATAACTGATTGTTTCATGTAATTAATTTCATGCAAATAAATATTATAAAAACTAATTAACAATAGAGCATTTTCAATCACATGACTCTGCCTAACAACGGCCTTAGCAACGTTGTTTTATTCCTCCAGTGACATCATGTGCGAATGCTGCTATTGGCTACTTCTATGTCCCGCCCCTAACAACAGCCTTAGCAACGTTGATTTTGTCCTCCAAATGACGTCATGTGCGAATGCTCTATGCATACAGTGCAAGTAGTGTTTTACAAATGGTTGGTTTTAAAAAGATGGTAAAAGTTAAAAATTTTTATAGGAGGAAGTTCTTTAAACATATTTTTCAACATAAGCTGATACATTTAAGTTGTTTATAAACTTTTAAATTGCGTGTTTAATTTTGAAAGTTTTAAAAACACTTATCTAAGAAGGAAATAAATATTAAAGAAGCAATAAATCATTTTGGATTATCAAAATTTATGACTCCATCTTGAGATATTCTAGAATGATTCATAAAAAACAACTTCCTTTGGATTATGTCTCTTGCATTTAAAAATATTTTTTTTACTTTAAAAGTTAAAAATATTCAGCTTGATTTAATTTCCAAATTTTTTAAACGTTTTAAAAAGGGAAGAAAACGGCATTATATGTAAAACTTAAGGAATTTCTTCAAACATTTTGTAGACTCTAAAAATGATTTTGGTTGTAAATAATTTGACTAATTTTTACATCTGCAGATATAATTTTAAGAGTTTAGTTTCAGAAATATTTTTTTTGAAACTCATCTCAAAATAGAGATTATGAGAATAACAGTCCAAAGTAAATTAGTAGGTACAACATCCCAATCCTTCTTTTATTGTTTAAATCACTAAACTTTTTATAAAAAACGTATAAACTCTGCATAAAGATTATTTTGCTTCTTTATTCGGCGTAATTGAAGATAAAGTGATTTTACATACATTTTTTAGAAGAGACATTAAATTAACACACACTTTCTTCTCTCTTCATACATTTTTGAAATAAAGATATAGATAAATTGAGTCATCAGGTCGTCATTGTCTTAAGAATGACAAAGCACAAATTCATGATTCTTTAAATTCTCGGGTACTGCTAACTCACATTTCGTTTATTGTTTTCACCTTTCCGTGTAATAATGGTACTTACTAAGATTCCAATAGATCCAAACGTAGATAAAATATTTGTAAGTAACAAATAAATACTCCGTTCAAGCACAATACAACCCACAATAACAACCAGCTACCATTTCTTCAACCCGTTATTAACCCTCACATTCCCTCCTAATAATTGCTCTATTACATCTCTCACTCCACTTTCGCACGGAGCGCGGGTACAGTTACGTCGTCGATAGCTTCGGTGCTCCAGATACCTGCAGAGATGGCTAATTGTCCGGCAGCAAGTCCCGTTACGCAACGTCTTGAGAAGAACAATGCTTTCGATGGACGGGGGAGATAAGGGATGGAGAAGAATGCCCCTCCTCCCTACTTCCATCGTCCCGATTGTTCTTTTTTTCTTCCGATGGGTATCGGACAGAGAGAGAAATCGGACCGATGGCGGTTTGGGAAAGTTGGTAAAGAGTGAAGAGAGTTTTTTCCGCGTTGTGTGACGTGGGATTTTACAATATATGTTTTTACAAAGGAAGGGGTGATCCAGAATTTTCCATCGTGGGAATGTATTGGGTTGAACCTCAGTGTTGTAACTTGCATCTTGAGGACCTTGGATGAAGTAAATGAGGAGATGACTCCCCCCAAAATAGAAACATTTTAACTAGTTTACAATAATGTGGGCATTGCGCAAAAGACTATACTTCCCTGAGAATTTTTCTATTTTTTGTCATAGGAAAAATGACGTAAACGAATCCATCGCTCAAGAAGTTTCTATAGTAGATTGGACTCCATGATACTGCACTGTGTTGTGTAACCATGGCCATCTCTAGACACATAAGGCCAGAGAAGCTCGAAATCTTGAGTGACATTCTGCCTACTATTTCGCGTCATCATCGATTTTTGGACAACAGCGCAATTCCACTCCAGTCTGAAATCTTGCACACTCCTTTTAGTCCAAGAAAGTTAGCTCAAAAAAGGGCTTCCTTCGGAACTAATTGTAAAAGAAAGTTTGATGGTTGATTCTTATAGGAAATTTTCCGTAGAAAACGATGGTGAAAAGTCTACCGAGCTACGACGTGTCTTTTAGCCAATATGGCGGATTTTCCAAAATGGCGGCCGCTTATTTTTCACATTTTTATTTTTTATGTTTTTACATGTAAATACATATTATTTTTGCATAACATAAATTATTCTCTATTAAATTACCTATAAAATGGTATATTAACCAAGATTGTGCGATATTTAGAACCTAATAAAATAATTTTCAAAATGGCGCCCGCATATTTCAAACTTAGTGGAAAATGGATATTTTTGAATTCCTACCCACCTTTAAGAGTATTTACCCTTAAGTATCGGTAAATTATGATTATTCTGCTCATATTTTACTTAATAACATGTAAAACTTCTAATTTTTAAGAAAATACACAAATTTAAAGCAAACATATTTTTAATCTTGACTACTTATGCTGATTATTACAACATTTTCCAACATTCCCTTTGATTTTATGCATACAAAACATTATTTTCTTTGAACAAATAATAATATTATAATATATTTACAAATAATATAATTAATTTTAGGTTAATGAAAATTAAATTTATTTAATTATTAAAACATAAATTTAATTATTTTAATTTTAATATCGCTAAGTTCTTAATAAAAAGTAACCTTCATATAAACGTTATAATGTCTAATTATATTTTTAAGAACTATTTTAATCATTTTCCCTATCTACATGTCCAGTATTGCAGCAGCTAACACCTCTACAGTCGCTACAAGCACTTGTACATATTGTACCTTGTTTTCTGCATATACATTGTACGGTAGCACATTGGCTAATTATAAATCCACATTTGAGAAATTTCAAAAGATGGTCTGGAGCAGGTGCGTTTTTCATCTCTATAGGTCTCAAACCTCCTTCCCGTAATTCCCAACCCCAGTCACATGGGTCCATGGAAATTCCTATCCACTGTTGCTTGATGATAAACTCTTAAACAGTGAAAGTTATTAGAATCTATTGTAGGAGGCAATATTTCTGGTGTTACTTGGACTGATTTTGTAGCTTTTGTTTGAAAGTTTGCAGTCTTACGTCATTTAAAGAGTATCCCACTCTACCCCCTAGAGAGATGTCATTGCTATATTGGCCAGCAGTCTGGATTTGTTACTACAATGGAAATCACCATAAAGAAGGAAATTTTTCTTTTAAACAGTGATAATAAACAAGCCTTCATAGATCATCTATCAAAAAAGTTTGCTGAATCTGGATGTATTACGAAACAAGCAGAAGACGATGCAGATGTCATGATCGTAATTGAAGGCATCACATCTGCACTGAATCAACCGACATCTGTTATTGGTGAGGATACTGATCTTCTGGTGTTACTAATCCATCATATGAACTCTAAGTCCTGTGACTTATTTTTAATACCTGAACCAAAAAAACTTCAAAGAATTCAGTCATATACAACATAAAGGAAATTCAAGAGAAACTTGATGAGGATGAGTGTTCCAATATCCTTTTTGGTCAAGCTAGGCTTGGATGCGACACTACGTCCCAACCATTTGGCTTAAGAAAAAGTGATTGTCTAAAGTTAATTTCCAAAAAACGAGGATTTCAAAAATCAATGTGATGTTTTCAAAATACCCGGACTGCTGGCCAGTAGAGCAATGACATCTCTCTAGGGGGTAGAGTGGGAGACTCTTTAATTGACGTAAGACTGCAAACTTTCAAACAAAAGCTACAAAATCAGTCCAAGTAACACCAGAAATATTGCCTCCTACAATAGATTCTAATAACTTTCACTGTTTAAGAGTTTATCATCAAGCAGCAGTGGATAGGAATTTCCATGGACCCATGTGACTGGGGTTGGGAATTACGGGAAGGAGGTTTGAGACCTATAGAGATGAAAAAAGCACCTGCTCCAGACCATCTTTTGAAATTTGTCAAATGTGGATTTAAAATTAGCCAATATGCTACCGTACAATGTATATGCAGAAATCAAGGTACAATATGTACAAGTGCTTGTAGCGACTCTTTTTTTCAATATTTTTGACCCCCTCCCTCCCCTATGTCACAAAGTGTCACACTTTACCATATCCCCTCCCCCCCCCTTTGTCACATGTCACGGACTGTTACGAATAATAAGTTTAGAATAATGTTGGTAAGAATTTGGGACCCAATGTTTATATTTAAGTTTAGGTGCACCATACCTAATAAGTTCAAAGTGATTTCAATAAGTTCATAAGTTCAATATGATTCAATAAGTTCAAAGCTATTTTCCAGAAAAGAATTTGTGATTTAGTTTTATTTTTGATTTTCAATTTGTGATGTCACAATTCTTGAAAACCCTCCTCCCCCTTGTCACAAAGTGTCACAAATTGATGAACCCCCTCCCTCCCCTCTAAGCGTGACGTCATTTATGGACGGCCCCACATGTAGATATGGAAGATGATTAAAATAGTTCTTAAAAATATAATTAGACATTATAACGTTAAAAAAACTTAGTGAAGGTTACTTTTTATTAAGAACTTAGCGATATTAAAATTAAAATAATTAAATTTAAGTTTTAATAATTAAATAAATTTAATTTTCATTAACCTAAAATTCATTACATTATTTAGAAATATATTATAATATTATTATTTGTTCAAAGAAAATAATGTTTTGTATGCATAAAATCAAAGGGAATGTTGGAAAATGTTGTAATAATCAGAATAAATAGTCAAGATTAAAAATATATGTTTGCTTTAAATTTGTGTATTTTCTTAAAAATTAGAAGTTTTACATGTTATTAAGTAAAATATGAGCAGAGTAATCATAATTTACCGATACTTAAGGGTAAATACTCTTAAAGGTGGGTAGGAATTCAAAAATATCCATTTTCCACTAAGTTTGAAATATGCGGGCGCCATTTTGAAAATTATTTTATTAGGTTCTAAATATCGCACAATCTTGGTTAATATACCATTTTATAGGTAATTTAATAGAGAATAATTTATGTTATGCAAAAAAAATATGTATTTACATGTAAAAACGTAAAAAATAAAAATGTGAAAAATAAGCGGCCGCCATTTTGGAAAATCCGCCATATTGGCTAAAGGACACGTCGTAGCTCGGTAGACTTTTCACCATCGTTTTCTACGGAAAATTTCCTATAAGAATCAACCATCAAACTTTCTTTTACAATTAGTTCCGAAGCAAACCTTATTTTTCTTGGACTATTTCAGACTGGAGTTGCGCTGTTATCCAAAAAGCGATGATGACGCGAAATAGTAGGCAGAATGTCACTCAAGATTTCTCTGCCCTTATATGTCTAAATTAGATGGCCATGGTGTAACCCTGTCCGGACTATCGACTCCACTGAACTTCCTTTGAAAGAATTATCATGAATTTGTGTTTTCAGGTTTAAAATTGGACGAAGTTTTCAAAATCTAGAACTTTCTCTCAATTATGAAACTACATATTGAACCCTTTCATAACTTGAAGAATTTAATTAATTTTAATTAAATATTGTCAGGAGTCATTTTATTCAGTGAATGTTTATCCTTCTGGGGGAGCACTTGCCCCTGTACCACTCACCACCTGGATCTTCCCCTGCTTCTAAGGATATCAATAGATTGACTTTCTCACCGCAATGGTCTTTTAATTTCATCAGCACACTAGCCCCGCCCCCTCCAGTTAATGGCGGTTAGAAGGAAGAGATCGGCAGTCTTGGATGGTTAATTGCGCGACATGTGGGATCGGACGTTGCCCTGAAGAGGCCGAAGGATTTAGGCCGATATTTAGAAGGGATCCAGAAAGGGGGAGGGTGGGGACAGAACGGAAGAGCGGGCGTATCGTGACACCCTCGTGATGTGCGAGATGGTGCGGAAAGGCGTTTTTTGTATAGTTAAGGGTGGTTAAGTAAAATGTTTGCGTGGGTTCCTGGGAAGAAAGTAGTGTTCTGGCTCGTTAGTAGTTAGTAGAAAGGGGTGTGGAAGTTTCTGGTTGCAAATGAAGATGACGATTATCGTTTTTTTAGATCATGGGTTATTTCCCTAGTAGCGCAGCTCATGCCAAACATGTCAAGTTTACGTAACTGCGACTAGAATTGAACGAAATTTGGCCATACATGACAAAAATTGAACGAATCTTGAACGTTTGTGCTGCTTGGGTTGGTTAAAGTTTGATATGATAATTAACAAGTGCAATATCTTTACATTGGAGTTGCTATTGTTATCTATCTAGTAACGACCTTTTAAAATTTAAATCATGTATTGAGTATGCTTACAATTAATACAGTTATTCTTCCCCTCTCCGTTTCCATACATTTTGCCTAGTGGAGAAACCACATTTCTTGAAATAAGACTAGTCTTTTTATATTACTAGGGAGGGGACGATATTCAGTTAAGTTGTTTATACATCTTCCTTTTCTAAAAAGAGAAAAGATATAGACTTTCTTTGTTTCCAAATATAGATCGGTAACAAAGGAAGTATATCTATTGGTTTGATTGTCCCTTCCCCGAGTATTTAGATAAAAAGTTATCTTTTTCATAAAACAACAAAATAAATTCACCGTAAATGAAATTTACCCCTATCTTTTTTTCTACAAAAATTACAACGCATACCAAATTTTTAAAGAAAGCAACAAAAAGTTGTTTCTCCAAAAATAAAAAAATACTCTTCACATTGAAGAGTTGAAAAGTTTTCTGTACATGTATTTTGTTTTACCTATAAATATGTTCCCTGTATTTGATTTTTTTAATCAGTGTAAGATAAGATGTGAAGATTTTATATAGCTTCTGATGCCTACACATTAATTGGATAAAATCTTTTATCTTACTTTCAAAACTTTCTCTTTACTCAACTGCAATGGACTCTAACCGTCTGACGTCACACGGAACCAACACGTGACCTACTGAGCTTGCCATTGGTTACCACAGATACTACACTAGTAGATCTACTAGTGTAGTATCTGTGGTAACCAATGGACTCTAACCGCCTATCTGGTTCGAGACTTCACGGAACCAACACGTGACCTAAAACTGAGCTTGCAATTGGTTACCACAGATACTACACTAGTAGATCTACTAGTATAGTATCTGTGGTAACCAATCGCATGCTCAGTAGGTCACGTGTTGGTTCCGTGTGACGTCAGACGGTTAGAGTCCATTGCAAGCTCAGTTGTAGGTCACGTGTTGGCTCCGTGAAGTCTCGAACCAGATAGGCGGTTAGAGTCCATTTCAACTCAACCACCCACCAACTTTCTTTAAACGACACAAATCGCACTATAGAGCATTCGCACATGACGTCACTTGGAGGACAAAATCAACGTTGCTAAGGCTATTGTTAGGGGCGGGACATAAAAGTATCCAATAGCAGCATTCGCACATGACGTCACTTGGCGAATAATTAACGTTGCTAAGGCCGTTGTTAGGCAGAGTCATGTGATTGAAAATGCTCTATTTTGCCAACATTTCCCTTTCCACGAGCGATGCGAGCATTGATAATGCCTACTCTGTAATTTTATTGTGCAGTCCACACAACCATGCTCAGTTCCTCCGTGCCAGAAATAACAATGGAACTAAATGAAGGAGCTATATTCAGCATAAACATAAGCGACATATTTAGGAAGAGATGACAAAGATAACTCGCTTTTGCCCACAGGTCATCCTAAAACACCTTCTGAAGGGAGCACTACCCTTAAGATAAGATCCCTGTACATTGTGAGTTTAAATTGTTTTTATATTCCGAGACATCGCAGTATTACATATTTCACTCTCGCACCATGAAAACTGTTCCATGGAGTCTGCACTAGTGTATGGTTTGGCAGAGTTTTCACTAAAGTGTGTTACGCCTCTAAAATAAACTGCCATTTCTCTTTTGGAGAAGTCGGTTTCTCATTTATTCTCATCACATTTAGGTATGTGAAGATGCTTTCCTTATGGTTTTAGAATAGTTTCTTTAAATTCTTTGAATCGATTTTAATTTAATTTTGGTTCAATAGAGTGTTTTCAGGTGACGTCACAACCGGTTATTTTCTTTTAACTGTGTATCTTCTGTAGGGCTTTTAACTGTTGATAAGGCCGTTGTTTATCTGTTGCTAAGGCGGTTTTTAGGTATGGGATCACGTGATTGCAAATGCTCCAATAGAAGAATTCCACGGCTTGTCATTTTCTGTAACTGTTAACCTCTGTAGGGCAAAAAACTGTAACAGTTTCTGTTGCTAAGGTCGTTGTTAGGTCCGAGTCATGTGATTGAAAATGCTCTATGAACGATAAAATGAGCTTATGTAGTTAATACTGGATATTTTAAATAGATGGAATTTAATTATTTAAAATGCTTTTAAAATAGTCATCATCAGATAAAATATAGTAATCATCAAAAGTAGTCTTCGTATGAAATAGAGAAACAATAATAACGTTTATTATAACTTTATTTTTGAGAAAAAATTATGGTTTAATCTTAAAAGTGGATTGAGAGGTTTATGTGCGGATCATTTACATTAGGTTTCAGAACAAATTTTTCCGAATTTAGGAATACAGTCTCACTAAGTTTTACAATAGAGGTAATGGACAAAATTGCAGATGTAATATATCTGTATTAAATTTAGAATCTTCAGGATTCGGATGCTAAATTTAGAGTTATTTTAAGTACAAATAATTAAGAATCCAACTTTAATGTATAACTACTATAAGAGAAACCTGAAACCAGTTCTCCATTCCTTGCGGCACAAACGAAAAAATATCTGCAATAATATATTTCACCTAGCGACTTAATGCTATTTAAAAAAAATCGATTCTTATTATTTTACTTCAGATTCATGAGTAATTAAATTAGTACTTTCTAACTTTTGAAATCTTTTTAATCAATTAAATTAACTATTAAACGATTCTAAAGTCTGATTTCACTATGACATTCAACATCCCTAATCGCTTATAGAAATAAATACTATAATAACTATATATTATAATCCTTCATGATTACTTTTTGATTGGATTCTAGAACCAGTTATTTAAACTTTCAATTTCTAAGATTTAGAAATAAACTTTATAACTATAATTCGATTTTTGAATAGATGATACCTGATGCACTCAATCAGATGAAATTAGATTCCTCTTAGGTGCTGATAATGATGATTCAACAGTCATAGACCTATGTCCATCGTTCTTCTGAAAAGGGGAAATGACCTTTACAGCCGAAGCGTGCCTTGGGAGCTTGGTTACGCTTTGCGCTGCTAGGTAACCACTGGGTATCGGCTACCTTGTTTTGGAGGTTTACGGAGTGAACATTTAATACCTTTTAAAGATAGGTTTTCAGATCGAGGCCAGGAAGTAAAGGATTTCGAAATGTTTTTATTTGTCATATTCGTACTGAGAAATAGGTAGTACTAGTAAAAACTAGCTAGTCTAAAGAAATAGTATACACTACTAAAAATATTCAATAAATGCCCTTGTGTTGTGGAATTTCTATAACTGGAATAAATAGGAATTACTATTCGATGCAACCTAGTATAACTTAAAATACTCTTATTAAAATGATTGTTGTTTTGCCTTTAAAAATATGTAGTTAGTAAAACGATGTCATCGATATTAATTGATCACAATTACTTTTAGAGTCAGAGTGTAAAAAATAACTATTCATGACCTTTAACATGTTGTAAGCTTTTTTCACATAAGAAATCTATTTCGTGTGTTTGAAGTGTACCAAGGATTTATTAATTACTTTTTTTTTTCAAGAAACCTATGTTTCTATGCTTTATAGGCCTTTAAGAAGATGGAATGGGTGAAATTAAATTGCCACATTTTAAAGCAAAGCTTTGTAAGAGTATTATTATTTGGAGAGAAAAGAAAATGTATTCAGATAAACTTTGAAGAGTCCTTAGAAATATCATTAAATTAAAACTGAAGTCCTTAATGTAAATAATCAAACAATAGCAGTAAAATGTCTCGTTTTAAATCATTAGAACAGTTAGTTACAAAATTAAAAACTATCAATAAGGTTACATAGTGAACTTATTTCATTAAATTTTGTTATTACCTGCTGTCCCCTTTAATGTCAAATATTTGTGATTCACATTATTCCTTCCATATTTCTCACAGAACGATTACAACCAACTTCCTTGAAGGACCTTAGTATTTTCAAGAATGGAATTTACACTTTTCAAAGCTTAGTCACGTTGGAGCATTTCATTTCCTGCATATTTCCGTTTAACTACGTTCCTGTGATTCACTATACACCTCCAACTTTAGCTAGTAAGACCATTGTCTCACAAAGGTGTATTTTCAACACTATCTTTTCGTGTTGGTTGGAACATTCTTTTAAAGATCACCGAAGCGATTGCCGTCGATACTCTTCATTGGTCTTAAAGGCCTTTTTAAGTGCGTTGCTTAATGAGCTTTTATGTTTGCTTAATTTCACTTTCTTTCTGACCACTAGATTGGAAATGGTGTTTTCTTAATATTTTTTTAGGAAGTAGACCAGCTAACTGAGGTGGTCCAGCGTTTTTTTTGAATTTTAAGAGTGGTTACATGTAGTAAATGAACACAAAAATGTAATTAATAGAATTTAAAAAAATTGAAAATTAAGAAATTGAAAAAAAAAATGAAATAAATTACAGAATTATTAAAAAGCAAACATTATTAAGTACACATAAAAAATGTTACAAACAATATTTAAACAACGAGTATCTGTAAAATGTTGAAATAACCTTTTATTTAAGTACTCTCAAACACTAAAACATAATTATTTCATCAATATTTAATATACCTTAATTTTGTCAACAATCTGTGTCAACAACTGTCCCCAACGCAGATATATTTTACAAATATAATCATCATAAAACGCGTACACATTTTTGAACGCAATTTAAAATTTATAAAATTGAAGAAAAGTTTGAAATAAATATTCTAGAAAAGAAAACCACTGACATTATATTTTAAATTTGGATGATAATTTTAAAAATAAATAAATATATAAAAAATACATCAATATCAGCAGTGTTTATGACTCCAAAAATGCCATTCATTTATTAACTCTTCATTCAATGTTCCATGAAAGTGCGTATTATAAAGGTTAACGACTCAGAAGCTCGATGTTGGAGATATTGCTGTCAAACCATCCGTATATCCTCTTGATTAGGAGTTTAAATTACTATATCTGTAATCAAAAATGAGCTTTTCCTTTCTTTATAGACAGTCATCCAATTCACTGTTGTTTACTTATTTAGAGAAAAGATCAATGTACGGCAGTTACTTTACATTACCGTCACAGTTCAAAAGGTAACCGTATGGTGGGGCGCAAGAGATGGTTTCATAAAATTTAGATGAGCTTTTTATAAGAATTAAATGAAACATTTAATGCTAAGGCGTGCTCTTATGTAAAGCTTTTGGAAAGTCGGAAATGATAGTGAAAGGGGAAAGGATCACAACCGCACACATGAAAATGGAATTGTATAACAGTTCCGGGATCGAAAAGGTATTAGTGTTTAGTTTTTAGTATCGAATATAGCGAGGAAAGCACCCGGAAGTATTCTGCTGCTGAAATGTGACATAAATAAAAGGTGGATATAAATATCATTTATTTTATTTATTCATTCGCTAAAAAAACACTTTAAGATTTAATAATGGTTTATAGTTGCCAATTTTGATCCTTTGTATAATCCAAATGCTAAGTACTCACAACTTTTAAGTAATACTTATATTTTATGAAAATTTATTTTCCATTTCTAATATTATTTTTATTGATAACTTGAGTATATTTCGCAGTTTATTTCAACTTGCTAAACATTTTCAAAACTTCAATGCAAATAATATGACTTTGGAAGATAATTATTGAATGGATTTTGATTTTTTGATAATCAAAGCAAAAAACATCATTGAAAATACTTTAAAAAAATAAGTTTAAAAAGTCGAGAAAGACATACGGCATTTTTTCCACTATTGTGGTTTCGTGTACAAAAATGTTATTGTACTTAAGAAAATTAATACTTTTATTCACTAACATTCATTTACAATGCACTTGTTGGGAAAAATTGTTGTTTTTAATTGTCAACCATGAACCTTAATAATCAAATCTTCATCAATGATATCCCTTGTTAATTCCATCACAAGGCAAACAATATTCAAGCACGTGAAAATTTGACAATAGTATGTCTTTAATTAGTACACAATTGTTTTCGATATTTTTTCATGTCCCCCCTCTGGGTGATATACTCGTAACATAAAGTCCTTCATCTTCAAACATAACCAACAACCCTGATTAAAAAAAAGTAATATTTGTCGCCCATCATTGTCCATTCTCCGACATTCCCACGTATCATTGACATGAGCTCACCAACAGGACGGATATTGAAAAGCTTGTTCGAGAGGGATTCAAACCTCCACAACAATAATAGCAACCGGGAAATAAAAAGAAACAGAAACTAGCCGCCCAGGGATCGTTGTCCCTACCGTTATGAACCGAACCTGCGATTTATTGCGACAGACATGCCCATTGTGTGCGTCCGGCCGGTTTTTTGGTCAAGACCGAATCCGTGATCCGAATGCAGAAGGAGGTCCTCCATTCCCTATTATGCATAGTCGCTGGATCTATAGCTAGTTTTTCAGGTATCGGGCCCGTTGAAATGATTGTTTCGGACAGGCTGATAAGTTGATGGCATTGATTGTGATTTTTTGGGAGTGGACATTTGCGAACAGTTGGTATTGTGGAGGGACGGTTGTTGCGTGCAGATTATCTTCGGTGTTCAGTTATGTAAGTTTGTTTATTTTCTTCGATTATTTAAGTTTTTTTTGTAAAGGGTGTGAAAAATTTGGTAGTTAAAAATATAGGGCAATAGTACCAATGACACAGTTAGACAAACTCTAGTTTTTATTTTATAACCTAATTATTTAAGAAGCATTAAAGTTAATTGTACATCCCAAACTATTTACTGAAAGTTATATGAGTAATAATTATACAAACGAGGTAATAATTAGGTTTATATATTACAAATTTAAATTTTGTAGATTGTAGTGCCTTGGTGTGTAACCTATTTTGAGTGTTTTTTAGTGTTGATTGTTAGGCACTTTGAATTTAATTCTGGAGAATTTAATGTATGCACCCCTGTTTGTATGTTTATTGTAATATAATTTAGTATTTTTATATAATTTTATTTTTGACACATTTAGTCTCTGTTATATAAAATATGCTTTTATAAACATTTGAAATAGAAATAATGATCGAGGTATATTTAAACATTTTTATCCAGTTTAACGCTTTGATTAGTACTTCTTAACATGCCTTTTCATGACGTTTCTTATGCAGAAATTTGATATAAAAGTTATAATAAAATTCCCAGGGTGTATACACATCAGCTCTCAAAGATAAATCACGCTTAACAAATCGCGACTATTTAAATAGTATGAAAGAAAAGATAATATTTTAACTGTTACCAATATTTTTGAATATTAAAATTGTTTACAATGATCACTTTAAAATCCCCCTTAAAATTTCTTCTGAAGAGTTAGTTGTTTATCAGATTATTGATCCTAATAACTAAAACAGGACAATCTAAAAAGCAATGTATTTTGCAAGTCATAGTCGTGGTCAAAATTCCTGCTTCTACTAGTAGGTATACTCCAAAATAATATTTTCTAGACAAATGTTCTGAAACCCGTATTCGTGGTAGCGTTGGTACAGGAACCAACTGTGTTTAAGGCCCGAAACAGCAGCAATTTCCAAACACACCCACTTATCCACTGAAGCAAGCAGCCCGGAGCTATTTTTTTGTCACCCAGCATCCATCAGCATTACGTGCCATCAGGCATCGATGACCATTCGAAAAACACCCCCTCTTCGCGTGTCTCCAGTGGTCATTTCTTCGCGACAGAACCGGGACGGAACATAACAGAAGATTATTTATAGTGACTTGGGCAACAGCACGCTATGCATGGATCGCGGAATTGAAAGCTTCCGTGAGGTGTTTGGGAGGTTCACGTGCGATATTCCGGGAGCAGGAGATGGATTTCCATAGGTTGATGAGGGCCTGGGAAAAGATTTCGGGATGCTCATCAGGGTTCTAAATTTAAAAATAGCTGATTGTCTAACTTTGCATGAATGGGTTGAAGTTGGAGTTGACTTTGAGAAATATCAGCCTTTAGAGGTGGCTATTTGTTCCGTAAGGGAAAAAAGGGGTGTCTATCCTAGAAGGATCATGTATCTCACTATGTTTAAGATCTTTAATGAAATAATGGAATATTTTTTTTTTTTTTTAGAAATTTACCAATTTTTAACTTTTGTGGGAACCGTGAAATTTTCTGGTGATATGTTCCCCTTAATCTTTAATTCGAAGGAATTATAACTACTACTACTTGCAATACTTAGTAAATATAATTGGAAAGAAAAATGTGATTGTGAGAAAAAATTGGGTGTGTTTTAAACTTTAAATAACGTAAAATCTGAGCTTGAGTAATAAATTTTGATAAGTTCGTAAATAATGATGTTCTTGGTAGAGATTATTGGCTTAACTAGCAAAACCTTTTTGAATATATTTAACTAATTGTTACCGCAGTTTCAATTATCTCTCAAAGCCGTTTAAAAAGGCAGTTTTCAACAAGTTACCAAAACACTCAAACCCAATTATCATCAGGCCTAAGTCTCTCTGCACCATTACCCCGACCTGCTAAATACAAAAATCCCTTCTTGTAAACCCCACTTGGCCTTTCACTAGCAAACTCTTCCTGTTTCTAAATACAAAAAAACACCTCCATTCCGTGCTTTGCATACTGGACATCATTACACAACACACACACAACCTGAAGCAATCAAGAGAGGAAGAAGGTTTGTGTTTTCGGATACATATTTATAACCGAAAGTGTCATCGACTTGACCAGAACCGTGCGTGATTTGTAACGGTGTGGAGGTTTTTTCTCCGACGATCACGCACGGCAGTATTAGTAGCATCATCATGATGCTAATTATCACGTGGTGTCGGGGTCGAGAGTAATTTTGGATGAACTCTGGGCAGAAAGCGGAGGACTTTTTTTTTTTCGTTTTGAGATCGGGTTATTGTCACGTGAGTTTCGATATGGGATAGAGTGTTTTCAGGTGACGTCACAACCGGTTATTTTCTTTTAACTGTTACCCTTCTGTAGGGCTTTTAACTGTTTCTAAGGCCGTTGTTTATCTGTTGCTAAGACGGTTTTTAGGTATGGGATCACGTGATTGCAAATGCTCCAATAGAAAAATTCCACGGCTAGTCATTTTCTGTAACTGTTAACATTAACTGTAACTGTTAACATTCTGTAACTGTAACATTTTCTGTCTGTTTCTGTAACCTCTGTAGGGCAAAAAACTGTAACTTTTTCTGTTGCTAAGGCCGTTGTTAGGTCCGAGTCATGTGATTGAAAATGCTCTATAGTCGGTAGTAAAATGAGGAGTTTTGGTTGTAGTGAGTTTCATGGGGGTGATATAAAGGAGAATATCAGAATGTATTCGAAGAAGGCGTATTAAAAATATCGCAAAGAGCAGGTTGATTTTAGTAAAATTTAGACTGAAAATTCGATCAAATAAGTTCTCTAAATGTAAATAAATAAGTTGGAATTAGTGCTAAGAGAAATTAAAAATATTTTTTAAACATAGATTTAAGAATTGAAATCCATTTTATTATCTTGGCTGAATGGGCAATTCCTGTATTTTTTTAAAACAGAAAAAAATTCACTTTTCCAGTAAACAAAATGGTTCTAAATTCAAAAATCGACATGAAAAGTGTCGCCAAATTTCCTGTCTATGTAATAACCCACCGGTAAATTCCGGTAAAAGAAATTATAGCATTACCCATATAATAAGTTTGTTTTTTAATGACTGGAATTTACTGACCGGTTTTTGGATTGCCCAGAAGTATAACCCTCTCAGCTGCACTCCCCATTCATTATTTTTATGTTTTTGTGTTTTTCTATTTTTATATTGCTAAGAATTTAGTAGTAGTAGTATAAAAATATAAAACTTTTTCTCCTCTTCTTTCTTATTAGGGGAGTGTAGCTAAGATTCTATCATGAAATGTTTTGTTTTATTTAGATGACGAGCTAACGCCGGAGTGGAAATATTGAATTATCTTTTCTGTAAATTTTTAATGATAACAATTAAAAATAAAACTTGTTTAATGTCAAATTGTCAAGTATTTCAAAAAATTAAAGAAATAAATATTAATTTATAAAATATTAATTTGCTTAATAGCATTCTATTCTTGCTGTCATCTCTTGTAGTTAAAGAATTTAAGCATTAGAATTTTTTTTTTTTACACTTTGAAAATTTGATTTCCGTGTAAAGGGCTCCGCGACGAATTTGTCTCTTGAAAAGGGCTCCGTGGCTGAAAAAGTTTGGGAACCGCTGTCTTAATAAATAGTAAATCCTCAATGGTTACAGGAATATTTTTTCTGACCCTTGAGTAAGAAAATTAACTTAAAAACAGACATGTAGTTATATTTTGTTACTACTTATTTAATAGTACTTTAAAATTTGTGGGTTGCTCTTATTATTGTTTACTGGTTTCTCGACCTCCAGATAATATGCGGCTTACAAATATAATTAAATACATTAAACCAATTTTTCTATGTCATTATCATTACTGATATTATGGTATTAACATTTGTTTAATGGAAAAAGTTTACCTACTTTAAACGCCAAAACGTGTGATTTTCATATATTTAAGTTTCTGCGTAAATGTTTCAAATACTGCAATATTAGGAAAAGTAATGTTAAATGAAGCATTTCTATGCAATAACTTTAAAATATAAAAACCGCTGTTCTTATAATTTTAGCCATGCAATCCTTCAAAATTCATGTTACTTGACATCTAACTTATCATTCAGAGATAATGCTTCAGCATAATGGTAGTTGTCAAAAGCAGGCAACCCGATGTTTTTCCATCTTCGGAACAATAATTGTATAGCGATTTGTTCGAATATTAGTTTGGAATCGAAGAAAAGCTTCGAAAACACATGCATCCTTGTGAAATAGAGTAGAAATGTTTTATGTGGAAAGTCGAATTTCTCGCTTTCCTTTACTTCTGAACAAAAAACATGCCATTATGAACAGTAATGTGATGTAATGGTAGTTTTTTATATGTATCATTGTGTTTTTTTTTATTCGCTTTTACACATGGTCTGCTGTTTTAAGGTGTAAGATATTTTGTTTTTCTCCTTTCGGCATCGTTAACAGTAATAAGGTGTATATGGAGACGATGAGCTTAAAATGGTAATTAATGTAATGTAATGACATTTTTTAGGTGTTAAAGAAGTTCTTCAAGTATTACAAATACCTTTACGCTTTTTAGTAAAGATGCGTAGGTAATTTGCAAGAATCCGGAAGGTTGTTTTGGTAAAGATGCTTAAAAAGAAAGTATGCGGAAACGTTTATAGGAAAGATTATTCCTTTTTAAACGGTTTAAAAAAAATAAAACTCAAACTGTGAATTTTGAAAAGATTTTCTTTAGCAAATTAATATAGCATTTTGGGATAAACTTAGCATAAATAAGATTCGATAAATTGTATTAAGAGAAAATAATACAGTTCGTCAGTTTTTAGGTCTTTATAATGCTTATAAATGAATTTAACTTAACAACCATAATTTTCCAAAACCTGATTACGTAGTAGGTAGGGGAAAAATATTCATTATAGGAGTATTTATATGCAAAACGTAGCATTTGAATGTATTAATAGTGTTTTCCTAAGAATTAAATAAATTCATAGAAAATAAGTTTCACATTAGTTTCTGTACTGTTATAAAAATTTATAGTAACAGAAAAACATTTAAAATTCAGAATTCCTTTTTAAATAAAATATGGTAACATGTTACTGTTACATATTGATGTAAATTTTAATATGAAAAAAAGTAACACTATATTATTATTAAAAAATTATTAAATTTTTACATCTCCATGAGTAAATTATAATGTTTTAAGGTTTATAAAATTAAATAATATAGATATGTTTAAACTTGTAAATAAATGTTTTACTAATACGCCTTATATTTTGGTTTTGGTAAATATTGTTTTAGGATGGTTATTTCATTATGTCCAGAAATGTCCAGTTTTTATCTTATCTTAAAAATTATCATTTTTAAAAATTAATAACGAATCTTTATGTGGTTTAAAGTCACTCTTTTATTCTTTTTTATGGACACAAACATCTACTGAAAGTATAAATTTATCAAATTGATTACAGTTTTGATCAAAATGTAATGATTTCCTTTTTTTTTTTTAGGTAAGTTCCAAGGAATTCCTTACATCTTTGGAATAGCTGTGTTTTCTAATATCTGGTGAGATTTATAATATGTTATATTTTATTCTTTAAAAATATTAATAATTTTCAATGTTTTAATTGATGAACATGAAATTGTAAAGAGTGTTCATTATATGATGTTGTACTTCTCCTATAGTTTTAACTAAATCCGAAACAATAAAAACATTCTACTTTTACAGCAATAGTTTAAACAAACATTACAATTGGTTTATTTTAATACCATACCAACAAATAGCATATTTGTCATTAAGTTCTATGTCATACCCTAAATACTCAGCAAATTAGAAGCATGCCATAGTCCATGATAAACAATAGAACATCCTACTACTATTAAAAACTTTGCGTTTAGTAAAATGGTTTAAAATCGTTCAATAATCGAGTTAAATTATCCACACTAATGATCCCTTTCCAAATTCCTTCAAAATAAACTTAATTGGACGATTTCCTGCCCATTATGACAATCCAATACACGAATTCATTGTTGTTTTGGTTTGGGGAGAGGAATCCCACTCGACATTAGAAGCCACGAGCGCAGGCAGTAACGCTCTGAATGCCGTCCTCCCGTTTGAGGAAAACACAAAAACCCAGTCGTCATCTTCCTTTCCCCTTCCTCTTTTGCTCACATTCCTCTTAATTTTTGGAGAGATAAAAAGTTACATCGATGGAAAACAGTTTAAGGCTTTTCAGTAGCGAATCACCAGTTTCTTAACATAATTATTGGAGAAAATCTAATTTCTATGATATTATGGCTAGGCCAAAATCTTGCATATCATGACCACTAACTTTAACATGCTGATGATAATTTGTTTTAGTTCGCATCCTTCTTAATAATAGTATTTGTTTGGCTAACAAATCACTTTCACACAATCAAATCAGTTTCTGTGTGTCCGTAATTCAGGTTTCGAGCAAATAATACCTACTTTCCATTTAGTTTCTTTTAGAGAGTTTCACAAATATAGCTTAGTTAGAAAATGAAACTCACTTGTTTTGTGTACTTTATTTTCCAAATGTTTGCTCCATTCTGACACGTTACAACAAGTAGCATATGTTTACCTTTCTTTGTTTCAAAATCGAACAGTGCACTGTTTTACAGTCGAACAATAGACCTATATAAGTATAAAAAATGGGGATAAAAATTATAGGGTCCCTTAATTGATTCGGCCATTCAACCGAAAAACTAGAGTAAAAAATAGCCACATATGATTGAGTTATTTGAAAAACCTTTTTTAAAATACGACAAAGTTTATAAATTTATGAAACTAAAATTTAACTTTAGCTAAACTAAACTAAAATGTTTCTTATAAACTTTTTAAGATGCTGCTAAAAATTTTTTTTATTTATATCGTTTTTTTTTGAAGATTGTTAGGCGAATTTCTAAATGATTTTAACAAAATTGCTTTTTTTTAATAGTAGTACATTGTATTTATAAGTAGTAATGAAACATTTTATTGAATATTCGTTCAGCCCTTTTCCAAAATTTTAGTTACCTTAAATTTAATTATATCCTAAGATTTCATCTTAATATCTCACAGAATCAATTATTTAATGAAAACTTAGAGGTTCTTTAAAGCAGAAACTATTAATATTAGATATTAAATTAAAAACCTATAATTTTTGTAATTTTTGAAATATGATTATTCTTTAATAATGCCAAGGTAGGGTAAAATATCCAACAACTGATAAAACCTTTTATTACAATATTTTTTTAAATAATTAAAATGAAAATAATCTTAAGAAATATTATCTCAATCCTTGTAAAATACCGATTAGATTGTCAAACACTAACAAACTACTTTACCCTGTTTGATCAGTTCCCTATCTTTACAAAAACTTTATACTATATACAAAGGTACATTTTTGGAATTTTGTCAAAATGTTGTATTTACCTCTAAAATTTCAAAAAACAAAAAACATGCAAGCAATTTATTTCCTTCACACCAATTAAGAAAACTTTTTTAAATTTATCTCCTTAATTCATACTATCCCTTAAACAACCTTAAAAAATTCTCAGTTGGAAATTCAAACTACAATACTCTTCACCTATATTTCCTTCACAATATACCTACACATTCCAATCAAAAGGATGACACTCCATGCTCGCTAAGTTGCTCACTGATAACAAAAAAGTGTGAGTCACTCTTAGAATATATCTCCACCTTCACCCTTAACACAATTCATTCACAAGCACCTAGCGTAACCACAATGGACGTGAGTGTGCCCTTCCTCAGATTAGGGTTCAGCTGAAGAAGCATCTTCAAGCAGAGAACAAAGACGTTTCCGAAACTCACAATCGGAATTTCCGACTTAAGACCTTCATCGCTCAAAAGTATTTTTCTCAAAAAGTGATCGTACGGAACACAGGTTTCGTTTGCGTTGCTACTACTACTACATTCGATAAGGTTCCAATTCAGATGTTAATAAGTGTGGTTTTATCTTATGTTTTGTGCTTTTATCGTGTCGAAGGGTTTTTGTTTTGTTTAATGGGTTTGGAGAATGTGCGCCATACACCTGTTGAATCACTATCTTTATCAAATTGGAAATGCAGGTGCTTTTGGAAAATGAGAGCAGTATTAAAAAATATTGATATTTTTAAGCACACAAAAGCTGATTTTTTAAATTTAATATTTTCATTGCTTGAATCGAACTTTAAAGGAGTCTTAGGGATCTTTGAGATTTGTCTTATGAGGGTGGTTTTTTTTGCTTATTCAAATTTTTGGATTGGTTATTTATGATGAGAGCAATCAGTAAAAACATACTTAATTTGTTTCTATTTGCATGAAATGATAGTTTCAAACTTTTGGTTTATTTAAAATTTTATGATAAAAAAGGTGATTAGATTCTCGTTTTCTTGCACATCTCCCTATTTTGAATATTTTCTTTTGCTATGACAAATATATTTTTCATGTAATAGTTTTAAATTAAAAAAATGAATTAATTAAAAGTGTCATTACGAAGCCAACATTAATTTTATAGAATTTGCTTTCACTTCTTATATAAATTTACTAGAATTAGAATTTATTAGAAAAGAAAGATTTTGAATGGTCTGAGTCTGAGTAATGACAGAGTATATTCAATTTAGTATTGTCTGGATGAAAACATATGTGGAGGGCTATTTATTTTCACTAGGATGAAAAAATAAAAAATCTCTTGTTCCTTTTTTGTTACATCTTCCATGATGTAACCAGGAAAAGAAAACTTTTTGGATTACAATGGAATTGAATGGACTCTGATATCACACAGTTCTCAATTTCTAACTCAAATTATGTAATTTGTCATGTCAGGGTCATATTTTCTTGAAACGAAGGAAATTCTAATATTGACTATTCTTTTACAAGAGGCTACTAAATACTTCATGAATCCACCTAGCCTCATTTTGACCTCAGGGTACGTTTATATCCGTCAACCTCAGGACTACAAGAGTAGTTTTTTTTTTCAAAACATTAAAATGTATCTTCGATACAGTAAAAGTTTATTGACGTTACCTCTCTCTTAGTAATTCGGGGGTAAACAGCAATCCTGTACCACATTATTTCAGAGCAAAACATCATACTCAATAAAAAAAAACACCGCAATTTCGGTCCACGTGGATCCAGATACATCCCAAATTACCCTTATTTTCTTTACGATAACATCTCCATCTGAGAGACATGTTTTGATTGAGCCCAGAGCGCCGCTCGTAGTTGACGAAGACAGCGGAGTTAGCTGTTCATCTTCTTCAGAACGTTAAAAATAACGATCCTTCTCCAAGCGTGGAATATGTCGGATGCTTTTCCCTCTCTCGGAATATTCTATTCGAATATTGAGGTTTACGACCTATTATTCTTCTGCCGCGAAGTGAAGCGTGTTCTTAACACCTTTCGGTGCAGTAGAAGAGTTGGAATAATTGCAGGACTTTCTTTTCGTTTCACTTTCGATTGGAAGTTTTTTTTTTCCTCTTCTGGACGATTGCAATGCCGACGCGCTCGAGTAAACGCGGAATTGCCAACTGCGTGATGTGAAATTAATGATTCATTATTCATTTTTGTTGTTTGGCTTCTGTGCGCTATTGAAGTGATTTCAAATTAGTCGTGGTTTTCGCGGAGACTTAATAAGACGTGCTTGAGAGCTTTTTATGGTTGGCGGGGAAATCATGGTTTCGATCAGTGGAATAAAGTTCCATGAACGTGAAATGTCCTAACCTTGATTAATAAGGAACCTTGGTAGGAAATCATGCATTAGTTATTCTGTTTATCAGATTATAAGTATAAAAATACTAGTTAAAATAGAAAAATACGAGGTAAAGTACCAGAAGTTTGATAACCACCCAATGTTTGATAACACCTTTTATTAGAGTAAATAAATACTTAACATGCAAGTACTTGTGGAATAATAATTCATACAAGACTTTAAATTTCTTTTTAAATGTTTTCTACTATTTTTTAACACCTAAGGAAGACTTTACCAATCACAGTTTTACAGAATTGAAGTGGCGAGGCGTTTTTTAACTGCCTATTGCTCATTTACTCTGTCTCACTTTTAATACTCATGATGAATGATACTTATTGAGGAATCACACTTAAATTTGTTTAGGAAATCGGAGGAGTTAAGAGTGAAATGACAATTTCCACTTGTTATTTTGGATGATTTCTCCAAAATAGGTCGACTCTTAAAACCATACAGTAAATCTAATCGTTCCACTAGGCCCGCTTTAACTGGTCAAAATTTTAAAAAATGTTGGCAAAATTATGCAACAAATCATTACATTTAGAATTTAGAGCCTGCTCATCCCATGAAACATTTACTGTAAATGTTTCAGCTATAACAAACTCTAATGAAAGAACAATTCCTTATACATTTTTTTTCAACATTTCATAAATACAATTTTTTCATTCTTTATTTTAATTAGAATTTCGCATAAGTTCCTCGTCCTTAGTCAAATATTGGTCGAATAAGGGAATAAGTCTGCTTCACATACAATTATTTCTACTCATTTGAGGCATTTGTTCTATTAGTTTGTTTGAAAAGCGAATTCGAACAAAAAGAATTCCGGTCATTAGCGCCTCAGAACAAACACCAGCGCGTTCCACCGACCCCTTTCTTCTCTCTCTCTACCAAACGAGTGTCGTCTATTCCATTCCATTCCCAAACGATAATGACGCCAAATACTACAACAAGAAAATGGCGCAATTAGGAATGGCAGACAAAACGTACGATATCAGCAGGCCGAGAAAGGAGATCCATGAGAGTCAATAACAGAACAATCGAAGAAAAAAAAATCCCAGAGTAATCCACATAAGAACAAGAAGGCCACGGTCCGAGCAGATTTGTATAATGCTCCTGGCCTATTTCTTTGGTGGGCATTTTTTTCTTATATATTATTCTATCCAGATTGGCTTGCCCCTTCGATTGTGCGGGGATTAAAAGGTGTTGGCACGGATTCGCCCACACGAGGCGTGGCCAGGTGATGGCCTTGGTAACTGAGTTCCGATTCTGTAGACCTGCAAAGGTTCTTGCTGGTGTCGGTTGCTTCTGGTATCTGCTGATGGAGTAAGGTTTGTGGAATCGAGATCTTTAGTGAGACACAAGATTGCCTTGGAATTGGATAGGTGGTAGTTGATAGTAGTCGCTTTGAAGTAATTAGGTTTTGATTTTAAAGAAAAATATTTCAAGGATAGAATTTTTTTCTAGTTGGTCAATGGAAATGATTGAGGGGTAATTTGAAGACTTGCACATGGACAGACAGATCTAGTATACAAATGGTATAAACATTAAAACTTGGGATTTGAAGGTTTAGCTATTCACGAGTGTTGAAAACGATTGTAAAACTTGCTGGAAAATGTTTTTTTATCTATTCAAGAGAGAGAGTAAGGATGTAACATGAGCTTCTTAGAGTAGAAATGATGTAGGTACCAAGTTATTAAACTTGATACAAATACTGGTTCGGATTTTTTAATGAATTCTTAGACAAAGCGTTCAATAAAATAGTCGGCCTATAAGAGCAGCCCAAAAAAAAGACTTTAAGAGCAACACAGGGTGTCATAACAAGCCTCCAGTTAACATTCAAAGAGAGTTCAAACTGTGTATCCCCATCACATTTTCTGAACTAGTGATGAATTAACAGTTATAAGAAGTTGCTGACTAGAGACATAAAATTTAAAGTTCTTAAATATGGGTTTAAATCTGAAGTTTAAAAAGTGTAATATCAGAAGACAGGAGAGGGGGTTACTAATAAAATGATTTGTGACATTGATGGAGGGATAGGCATTAACTGTGTGTGGCGTAATTACGTGAAAAGGCTCCCTTCAAACAAAGACTTGCCCCCTTCTCACACATCCTAAACCATCAGAGAGAAAACGAAGAGAAATGAATTATCCCTTTCAAGAGAGGGAAAAGCAGTGAAACTGAATCAGAGCGGCCTTCTTTTCCTAAAAAGCCGTAGTTACCTTCCTTACGGAAATCGTGAATCACCGACCATTATAATAAAGACACGGCAATTTGGTCTTTTCTCGTTGCTGTGACTGACTGAGCGAACAATTGTTTATTTCTTTTTCAAGGTTTTCAGACCTTTGAGGAGCTGATGGAGATCTTGATGGGGTTGATGTTTTTTCAGGGGCCATTATGAGTGGTATTACTACCTGTGAGAGGCGTGTTTTTTTTATTCACCTCAAATCTTTACCTCCAAGATTGATTGCGTGTTGTTTCAAACTCAATAAAATTATAAGAAGTTCAGAAACAATTTAAAAGGGCTCATTGAGCCGATTTTTTTATCCACTTCAAGCCACTGTTCCATATGATAGCAGTGAAAGAATTGCCTTTAGAATGTTACGTCAAAGTTGGAACTCTTCTCTTGTAAAACATTGCACAACGTAATAGAACCCTTTCTTCCCCCCAATACCCTAAAAACGTTGCTTGAATCGTCAGTTTGAAAAAGGGAATTAGTCCAATAAATGGGAAATTGTGACTTTTTGTGCGCAAATATTAGGTCCATCAAATATTACGTAAGCATACGTAAGCCTAATAGGTCGTAGGTATACCTCCCCCTTATATGAAAATATCTTGTTGTTTGCAAAAAATAATTTCAAAATTTAACCCAAAGCAAATTGTATTTTAAAATCTTTATTTTGTACAAAAAAAGAACAAAGGGGAGGGAGGGCAGTTTTCTTACGTAATTATGAGAGGGTGGGTTCCGGTGTGCTTATCTTTGCTGACAAGGGTGGTCAAAAATGACCAAAACCATGTTTACGTAATATTTGAATGACCCCGAAGATGTAGCGTAATGGGTACATTTAATACACCTTTACATGCAGCATATTTGCCTGTAACATCTGGGAATACCTCACCACTCCATCGATTTTGTTTGTGGAAGGAATTTCAACATTCCACCTACTCAAACGAGAATCACATCCTTAATCGAAGGAATACAAAGGTGTGCAAAACGAAGAAAGTTTCGAATTCTCCCTCCCCTTTTCATTTTCGCTCCGATCATTTCATTTCGCAATACCCGGATCAAGCATGCCCGTTCCGACGGTGACGCAACCACGCGATTTCGTGTGGACCTCATCCCTCGTTGACTCTCATCTCGTGCAAGGTGCCAGGAACTATTGAAAAAAGAACACGTTCTGATGGGGAAAATAATTTTCCAGATAGTGAGAATATTCGGCAAGCTCCGTCCGACTATGCATAGCATAAGGTTTTTCATATCCTTCTGTGATATTATGATACGTATTTTCGTTTCCAAGCTAAGTAGCTTTCTTGATAAGAGGAAAATCCACAAATTTTATCTCTGTTGAAAAGCCTCTTTTGTTAGCAAGGGCATATAGGGGAGACCGAGGGGGCCCCTAAATTTGGACTAGGTGGACGAAACTAGTTAAATCCCCATTTTTAGAGGTCAAATTTCCAGACATTTTCTGAGTGGGACCCACAGACCCTCTTTTTTGTATAAAAGAAAAAGATAATGAAAATTCACAAAAAAATTATCTACGAAACTGACGATGTTCTGCTAAATTTATTTAGAGGCTATTTGGGTACACCCAGATAAAAATTCTTATCTCTCTTGCGGATATATCCCGGAATACTCTTTTTTTTTATCTCTCTTGCTCCATGTATCCTCTTCCACGTGGGAATTTTGGAATCTTTTGGTTTAAATTACTTTCAGACTCAAATGAGAATACATTCTTCTTTGGTTCCCTGGTCATTACGATATGTGTGTCATTCAAAACAATAAATATGACGAAAGTTTCTAACCATGTTTTCTTTTCCACCTAATTTGAGAGAAATATCATCTACGTTCTACGATTTCTCTTAAGGTTTTTATTGGCTGAAGTTTTTTCCCCGCTTCACCCGAAGCTGTAGCGTGCCAAATGAGACGGACATCGCATCCAGGGTGATTTGCGGCGTCGTTTAGGGCTGTTTTGACGGATATGTCAATCCGTTTTGGGTCGGATTCCGAGGCATTCACGCTTGTTTGATTCGTGTCATGTTTACATCTGTTGCGATGTATAGAATATTTATGTTCTGTTGAGGTTCCAGGGCATTTAACAGGGTATAATAAGCAAAGAGATAAAATTAGATGGACATCGTTATTCAGAATATCTAGTTTTAGAATGCTTTCAGTTCAGAGGAGTAATATGGTCCCTATTTCCCTAGGAAGTTTCTTTTAAACTAAGTATTTTTTAACTTTGATTAAAAAATTGAAGTCTTCGATAAAATCAACATGGTTATATCCACTATTATACCTAGATAGAATAGTGCAAATAGTGCCTTTTCTTTCTTTCTTTTTACTTTCGAAAATCTTTTGATATTTCTGAAACAGCTGTATACCTGTTTAAACTTTTATTAAAATATATCTTTTTCAAATTTTATTTGTGCATTTTAAACGTTGTTTCTAATTCACATTACGTTAAGATAAAGTTATCAAAACATACTCTACTTAGAAGTCAATAACGGGTTCTGGTTGAGCAATAAAGATTTACCTCTACACGCTTATGTAAAGTCAGACATATCGAAGAATCTGCTCATCCGAGCTATTTTGTTTTTAAGAACACATCAAGTTCCTCGTGACTTTCGATGGTGACCTCCTTATTCTTAGCCTTTCGGTCACGTGATTATTGCCGATCCATCCACCTTTTTCTTTTTGATGCGCGGCTGGTAGCTCAAGAAATAATATTATAATACAGACTACTCTAAACAGGAATGACCGATGTTTGTGGTAAACGGAGGTTCATTTTGTTTGTTTTCGTAATCAAAGAAGCGGTTTTATATTCGACGGGAGAAGAAGCAATAAAAAGATGTGATGTCACTCGTTGGACATGTGAGAGAGGCCTGTCTACCTTGAGTGAGGTGACGTCACCAGACGGAATGTCCTTTTGTGTTATAACCTGCCG
The DNA here is from genome assembly GCA_963680715.1 of Tetragnatha montana. Lineage (NCBI taxonomy): Eukaryota > Metazoa > Arthropoda > Arachnida > Araneae > Tetragnathidae > Tetragnatha > Tetragnatha montana. Next base: position 55,869,957 of record OY796676.1, on the reverse strand, counting down.
GCAAGGGTAGAATTGTTCCTTTACAACAGCTCATCTTCTCCATGATGGAAAAAATCGTGAGGCATTGACTTACAAGAAATTTAGTTTTAACTTTTCTGCCAAAGACGTCTGGATTTTTTTTGGGAGATAGCATCTCTTCAAGAGAGATAAGGTCAAAATTACCCTGTAGGATTGTTTATTGACTCCTTTTGGACATTTTGTTTGCAAAATATCTGCTTCGTTTTAGCCTGAAGAATTTCGCTGAGGATATTTTTAACTTGTTGTAGTTGGGATAAATCGGCCCGCTGTTGATATACGTAAATTTACTTCTTTTTTGGTGGAAAATAACACAAGACTTGGAAAAGCTTGAAGGTTTTAATAAAAAAAAGTATGCATTTATTAGTTCTTTTGTAAATCCTTTTTACATAGGTAATTAATTTTGTTTTCTATGGGTAAAAATAGCGGCAACCTTTGACTGAGCTGTAAGTTGTTTGGTGGTCATCGCATCACCAACACTATAGTGGTCAGTAGAGCCGAGCTTCCCCAAAGAAATCCAACGTCTTTTTATGTTTCTTGTTCATTGCCTTACCTTAAACCCACATATTTTCAACCTGAAATAAATGAAGGCAAAGTGTCGTGAAAAAAAAATCGTCTAGGTGAACACAAGTATCCCCAAGTTCTCGAACGCCTAAATTAAGCAATTAGATGTCTTGTCATAAAAGGAAGCCGCTTACTTCACCGTCAAACAATGTCCAGTCCCGGAACATGAGAGTGGACACAATGGACATTTCTCGAAAGCACACACAAAAACAACGCAGGTAGTTTAAACCCCTCTTAAGCACTTGTAATGCGGGGAAATTATCGGAATTCAGGTTGACAACCCCGAAAGGTGCGTTCGGACTTCTTGGAAACATGGTGTCTGATTCTTTAATGGGGACTTATTGGCGTGGTAAAAAAAAATAACTACAGGGGATATTATCTGTTGTAATTTTGGCGAAGGTCCAGAAGGGAATAACCGGGGAAACCCGGATTTGAAGTTAGAATTTTATTCCTTGAGCGAAAAAATGCAATAAAAATAAAATATAGTAGTAGTAGTACAAAGTGTTTGATAATAAGTAACTTAAATCTAAGCATTATATTTGTACTTCAGCATTTCACTTGGGGGAGAATATCTTGTTTAAAAAAAGAAGAAATGCTTTGTAAAAATATCAAAATTATAATTGTTATAGCATCTTTTTATTTATGGTATTAATTTTAAAAATAAGCTAGCCTTTGCTATTATCATTCAAAGATGCTAAGTAAATCGGTAAACCAAGACAGCCTGGTCCGAACCTTAGGACTTGGACAAGGGTTAATCTGGTCTTTGTGTCACCGACTACGCAATGACGTGGTCCAGTGGCGCAAGTCGCTTCCGCGTACTGGGTGAAACTTTGCAGAAAGTCACTGGGTGAAGGCATCTTATTTTATTCCAGCGTTTGTCTAAAAAAGTACGTCCAGGTCATTGTATTTTTAAGCAAGGGCTGATTCACCGGCTTACAGACCAATCAGTGGGCACCAGTGACTATAGCACAATAGAGTAAGCACCTTAAAAATATTTATTCTCAAAACCGTAACTGTCAAAAGATGTGCAATGATATGAAAATATAATAATTGGGGAATACTATTTGTCCGTGATACTGAATTCGATAACGTAGATTTAACTAAGTTTTAATATTTCAAAATCGCTTAAGGCAATGCGATTATGTAATAATCTCTAGGCTTTTTATTGATATTTAAAAAATTGTACCTACGGCAAAAATGAAAATATATTAGAATTTTTCATACTCTTTAAGTTACTATATGAAATTTTAGCAAATTTATGAAAGAATCAAACTGAAAGAACTGGGTTTATTACAAGATCCAAACTTAATGAACACACTTTTAAAGTCATTACTTAACATTTTCCCCTTTAAACAGTTCAATTTATTACTCCCATACACATTTAGCCTCTATGTCTAATGAGACGAAGTTAATAATGCAATACAATAGCTCATAAGTCAACATCCATTTAGAAATAATTGTAGCTCAAAACGGAGCCGTCAAACCTCCAAAATGAGAGTAATAATCATAACAATCCCTTAAAAAAACAATCACTATATCAATTACTCATGTAAACTTTCTCACAGCCACACAAAGAAAGCCTGTCATTCGATCTCTAATAAGGATCCTGTATCAAATTCACCCCGAAACCCACATCTTCTGTTGTGTCCCTCTTTTTTGACGACAGAGTCTGCGACAAAGTGCTGTAGGGATGGTTCACCAGACCTTGACAGACGAACCCTCCCGCAGGACTATGATGGTTTTATCATGAAAGCGGAACTGGATGAACTTTCACGGTTAACCGATTGTGGGGGGACCAACGGGGCCGGTGCTTTTAAAGAAAGGGGCGGTAATTAGAGGTTTTTAATTCTGTTTACCTCAACTATGAGCTGTTTTGTGGCGATTCCCTGTTGTTCTTTTTTTGGTACCTATTGTTGAGTTAATGGACCTTGGTTGCTTGTTTAGGACCGTTATTTTTTTCCACGTTCGAAATTTTCCCGGGAGACGTCGAAAATTAGTGATTCATTTTCAGCGATGTTCCAGTGGGTTGAATCGAGAAAAAATTGTATGCTGATAGTTCTTGAGAGTGAAGATAATACTTCATAATGAAAGTTCAAGAGGATGGCTGAAGTAGATAAGGTTTCCTGAAAGAAATATTTCCAACCCTTTTAGGATTATTTTATCCAAATATTTTTCCGTTTAAAAGATGTTTCTTGCGCTTAAGATAGGAGATACTTTTTAGAATGATTATGCTTTGATGGGACAAGCTAACTACAATTTTTAAACATATAATTTTTAGAGAAATTAATTGAAGAAAAAGCTCGGAAAATTTATTAGGATAAAACTACTACTTCAATCCGGAATAGTTACTGGAATTTTTTGTATAAGGCGGAAACATCTATTAAAAAATATCAGTATAATGAAATATTTGGGCAAAAATTGCTTTTTATTAAAAGTTTTCGGTACTGAAACTACCGCAGATGTCCATTGTCCACACAAACAGAATTACTGTTTTACTGCCAGAAGTCCTTGAATTTAGGTTTACTTAACTTTCTGAAAAAAACTTCGATGTAGCATGGAAGTTTCTTAAAGAACCTACTTTTTGAGTAAATATAATTTGATTAAAAACTCATACTTAACGTGATGTTCTAATTACAAATTATAAATAACCATTATCCATATGTTTAACATATTATTTTAAACTTTTTAATTGTAAAATTTTATTTGATAACAAATCCCTTTTTTACTCTGTATCTTTTCCATTCATGACTAGACCACTTTTTGAAAGAGTCACAAGTCATTGGTACATCATTTAACAAACTTCATTTAAATTCCACTTAAGTAGCTCAAATTACAATGCATTACGGCACACACTTACGCACACAGCGCATTAAAGATGACCGATGTTTCTATTATAACGGAAGCGTGAAAAAAAGTTCAACTGGTCAACTGTTTGGCGGAACTAATATTCTGTTTACACTCATGGGCAATCCATTTTACATTTATCTCCCGACAGGGTGACTTTAATCTTTCCTTTTTTGCATATATCGACGATAACTTTATTAACGCTTGAATGAGCCTCAATCATATTGTTCGAAATCAGAGAGAGGTGGGTTGCAGGATTCTTAGGCAGGGAATCGTCTCATCTTCCTCCAGGTCAAGTGCCGATCTTGCCAGCGCATTATCGCTTCTTCCTTTGTAATCCGCTAAGTGCAAGGAGATTACTAACGAGTTAACTCAATAAAAGCTTAATTTGCGGGTTTAGATCAATGGAAAACTCCGTCTTATCTGCTTGACGCTTTCTTCTGGAGAGTTGAATTTTATCGATTGTTTTGTTTCGTGGTATTGGCTGACTAGATCGAGTACTGAGAAGCTCGTGATAGTATAATTTGTAGTGTTTTATGTTTGTTTTATTAACCGCATTGTTTCTTTACGTGTAGGATGCACCAGGTGAAGATCAAGGGCCGTATTCTAAAAGACAAACAGATCCTCTCTAGACATACCATTTCAAATATCTCGTTTCCGTATCGTTCCCGTCTAGTTTTTTCTACGTGTTTTAAGTTTCTGAATACGTGGAGGGACACGTATACGTTTTCAGGCAACGTCACCCACGTTCAGAGCCTTGCTATTGGTTCTTGGAATTAAACGCTATACCGGAGAAGAACCAATGGCAGGACCGGAATAATATGCTTGGCGAGTGAATCGCGTCGCAAGAAAACGTCTTTGTCCATCTACCGATGGTACCATAAGCTTAAAACTGAGTCTTAGAAACTTAGAACATATTTTTAGAAGAAGTCTTACAAACTTTTATAGTAAAAAGATTATCGAAAACGAATTCCTAAAGCACGTAGGATGATAATACGGTGCTCTATAATCTGATATTGATTAAAAAACTGGTTCACATCTGGTTGATGTCAGTTGAAAAGATCAAATTGATTATATCCTCTCAAAAACTTTTTGATAGTTTCTCAAATTTTGATACAATACATGAAAATCCCGCAGATCTTCTACAGTTTATTTACGGAAGAGTAATATTATATTATTCTTCCGTAAATAAGCAATATAAGCATATTCACGAAGTATCACGCACCCCGACGTTTGGAGTGTGATGCATGTCAAGTCAAGTCATAAACGAAAACAAAACGCATGTGACACCACTGCCATCATAATAAAAGAAAACACCGTAAACGCTTTTCCGTTATGTCATATATCAGTTCCGACTCCCAACACAACACGGTGTATTTTAGGGGCTGTTCGACACGCGAGAAGCATTCGAACGATTCAGAGCGCTGGCGGAAGCAATGAAAACGCCTCTCGAACACCAAAAAAACCGTGTTGTGACTGCAGACGACAACAAAGGAGGCTGCACACCACTGCCCGACGACCTCCTGAACCCGAAAAGGGTGACATAACCAGAGCAAGACAGCTGTCCAACATTGTCCGCAGAAAAGCCAATGGCTATTGTATCTGTCTGCTGACTCTTTTGCAATGGTCGGTCCGTCCAACAATGGATATGTTTGAAACAACGTCAGCACATGGATAGAGGTTGTTGCTGTTATTACCGTCTTCTGAAGGACGGTATTGCTTTGCGAAGGTCTGGAGAACAACAACTTCTAAATTTCGAGGGGTCCGGAAGCTGGGTTCGGAAGTTGGTGTGGTTACCATTGTTGAGAAGTGGCTTCGGTGGTTTTTATGGGGCAGTTTTGCTTGTTTGAAGTTTATTGCTGAGTTTCATGGGTCTTTTTTATGGAGTGTATGAGGTTCTTGTTGGCTTCATGGTGTTGGGGATTTGTTGGTGATAAGATTTTTACAATGCGAGAGACAGAGAAACAATGATAATGATACGAGTTTATAGTAATATGAAATTCTAAGTAATTTGGTGGTTTATAAAGTTGAGTAACTTGCTTATTAAGCAATAATTTCTTTGCTAACTGACTGTCTGAATTTCCTTTCCACTGCCTTACACTTAAACTATTTTTATCAAGTAAAACTGCTAAATTTGGTTATTTTCCAGATGATGAATAAATTGTAGCATTTTGCATCTTTCTTAACTGCTTGTTCTATTGTTTATCATACCTTAAAACTTTGTTGCTGTAAAAAATACTAGAAAGCATTTGAAATTCAGCTATATTGAGTTGTATGAAATTGCCATAAATAAGGGTGTTGACAGGCAATGGAAAAGATGTTTCAGACCAGACAAAAGAAACTTGTAGGGACATGGGAGACAACAATAGAGATTCTGTCGTCAGAAAAATGACAGAAAATAGTGTATGATAATATCTATGTTTCTCACTAGACGTCGTTATGAGGTTTTCATGACCATACAGGGGCTAGAATCTCAAATGTTTTTTTTTACCCGATGTGGCAGTTCATTGAGGAAATACCCACCATACATAACCCAAAATAGAATCTGCAAGGGAAAAAAAATTGGGGATTATACTTTGAATGGGAAAAGCACAGCCCCTACCTGAAAGCTTACCTGCTCCGAGTATGAAGGCTCAATTGTTGATGATCTCTGGGCAGCAAGAATGCTTTAGAGCAGGCATGGCCAACCCGCGGCCCGCTTGATATAATTTTGCGGCCCGCGAGAATTTTCGTAAGTTTTAAAAAAAATTTCTTAAGAACAATGTTTAATTTTCCTTTAAGAACAATTAATTTTCCTTTAAGAACAATGTTTAGTTGCAAAAATGACCCAAAATCGCCCACCTCAAATGCATCTCCAAAATTCGGACTAGGTGTACCAAAAATTTTTTGGGGGAGGACCCCCAGGCCCCCCTTTGGTACTTGTACCTTTATTACTCACAACTTTTCTAACATTTAGTTGTTTAGGACGCAAATTCTACTTAAAAATTTATTAAAAAGTTACATTGGACCTATTAAAAATGCGTGAGAGGCTGAGGAGTAATTTTGGGCCCCTCCAGAAATAAATTTCTACATAAGCCACTGATCAATACATATTCAGCATCTTAATTACTGTCACTATATCACACCATATGCTTGCATTCATAAATGTAGTAATTTAGACGAATAAATAAAGTATCAATTAATTTTGTTTTTATTTTTCACTAAAAATTTTGTTTTGGGACTTCGTCTTCAGACTTGAGAGATTATTAAAATGACGTATTATTAAATGACAGTGCGTATCCACCTAACTTAGTTTCGAGTAATTCAGAATGTTTTTTTAACGTCACCTGTTTAATTCCTAAACTCCCTAATTTAAATACTCATTTTCTACTTTTCAACTTATGTCACTGTAATTCTCAGCAGCTCATACCTTAAAATTTTATATGCGGCCCGCGGGAGTATTGTGGTTTTCCAAAGAGGCCCTCAAGATCATTTGGGTTGGCCATCCCTGCTTTAGAGTTTTGCCACCTTTATTTGTTTCTTGAAATTCCTTTCTTGTCTCCAATTTTGTCATGATCAGAAACTATAATGTTTTTACGATCCCCTTTCCGTGTTTTGTCATTGATGACCTATTCCAAATACAAAACATGTGGTATTTTTTTTCAATCTATCCCTTTCAAAACTCTCATTCAAATGCAGTCTTCTTTGCACAGGAAATACAACTAAGAGTGATGCATTTTAAAAGTATTCCGGGCTGACGCGTTTCTGACTGCTCTGACTGGTCATGTGTGGAACATTATTAGCTGTGTCGAAATGCGAATTTTTGGACTAGAAAGTCATCAATTATATATGTGTTGAACGCGAATCGTAGTTAAAAATCTGTAATTCGTGGGTGTGAAACTTCACAAGCGCATCGAAATGGAGGGCATTTGAATATTTTATGGATACGTTCGTCGATGGGCAAAACCGCAAGTATGCCGTTGGCTTTTAGCCCCAAATCAAGCGACAAAATGGGAACTACTATTTAAATATATTTATATGAGTTTTTACATTTTTACCAGTTTCAATATTTTTCTTTTACTAAATTTAATCTGTTTGTTTTTTGCTCTTATTGTTATAAATGCGGAAATTTATATAATTTGCCTGCATACTTAATACATTTTTCATTTTCTTAAATACTTTAGAGGTTATGAAAGCATTAAGTAAAAACCAAAATTATTAATTTATTCATATCTCAATTTAGTATAATCAAAGGAATGTTTTTCAGGTATATATATTCCATGTATTATCTTGGAGGACATTTATTAAACAGCAAAATTTTATTCATCTTTCAAGTTCTCTCAGTAAACTAACTTTACTTTTTTGAATAAATTAAATTGAATGAAATTCATAGTTTTGATCAAACCTTTTAAAGGTTTATCATGACTCTAAGTTCATGATTCAAAGAATTTAACAAACCCCTTTACTCTATTACCTTTTTTCACGTTTAGTGAAACATTTTAAAAACAAAGTTCAACTTGATTTATTTTGAAACACAGGGAATAAGAAATCAGATAAAAATATACATTACGTAAGCAGAAATATGGTCAAAAATACCCTAAAATAAGGAAATGTCTAATACTATTATTGAGGATTTCCCTCATTAATGCAAGTTGTTTCTCTATACGCAATGTTCTAGTTACCGGTCACACTTAAATTTACAAATTTAATATAAGTAAGCTCCTCCACTTTTCTATTATGGAATATCCCGTTTGTAAACAAACCACACTTAACAACAAGCTACTTTATTAGAAAACAATGCTCTAAACCTGGTTGTTATGGGATTAAGATACTATCAGCTTTCAATGACAGCTTGTATAAAAGAAAACACCCAGTACTTACACCAATCCAGTAACCATCTTGGTTTTTTGTCCTTGAAGGCACTACTGTTGTGAAAAGTATTTTTTCCCTGATTCGATTATACGACAATTGAGGGTTTTGTAAGCGATCAAAATTCATGTCAGATTTTATCCAACGGGAAACCTAATAATACTTCCACCTGATATCAAAAAGACGTGTCCTACCCTTTAAGGGGGGACATGAGTGCCTAAAATCATATTAAATATAATTTTTAGGAATGTCCTTGTAGCTTAAAGCTTAATATGTCAGAAAATCATCGTTATCTTAACCCCATAAGTTCGCCAACAATGACTACTGTAACGTTTTTCTTCCGGGTGGCTGTACTATGAAATAAAACGATGTTCAGGTATACATTTTTCCTGCTGAATTCGCATATGTAAAGAGCTATCGGACTATGACGTATGTGACACCCACGTCACGTCTTGTGATAGTTTTGAAACACGGTTTTATTGAAAACAATGAATTTATTAAATTGAACTTGACTTGTATACAATAGAATCTGGGCTGTCTGCTGTGAATTTTTATGACTTTTGATGCAAATTTCTAGTTGTCGAAAGTAATGCATTTCAATGGGACAATGCTGAGTGTATCTATTGTATTTCGAAAGTAAAAGTGATTGTTTATAGATAACTGAAATTGACCAAAATTTTAAAACGAATCTATGTAGTTCAAATTTAAAATGAATTGTTGCCAACGATAGTTTAAAATTTCAAATTTGTTGTTCAAATTAGTGTAAATTTCCTGTAAATTTAATCATCATTTATATTAATAATAGCAAATCTTGAAATTTACGTTTTTAAGCTAGACTTTTAAAGAGGATCCTATAATTTATTAACTTGTTTAACTTCCACTATACACTACATTGACATTAAACGTATTATGTTCCTGTTCCTATTATAAGATTACAAAAAAACTTAATTTAAAGACGTAACCTTTAAGTCACGACGTTTCAATAAAAGCTTTTTACGAAATATTTTTATCATTAAAAGGGAAATTTAGGAGGAGCAAGTTTCACATCCGTTTACTTCTCCCTAAAATGGAGCAATTTACTCTTTGTTTGAGAGCTTTTCTGGTATTCTTTCACAACCACCAAATATTAATTCTCTCTCTTTTGTGGAACAAAATCATATCCTTCTATCTATCGTGCCGCCAATTTTCATATTAAGCCAATACAGATTGCGTCATTTTGCAATATCCCCATGACGTTGGTTGCGATCATAATTTGATTTTTCTCTGAATGATTATTTCATTTCTCCAGACAGAAACCACAGGATTACCATACCATTTCCAACTTTCACTACCTACCGAGACCCATCACAATCCCGTCTAGTTGTCACAGTGTGAACACCTTTATAATACCGAAATCCCTTAATTTGATGGGGGAACTTTCCCTGAGGTACTTACCCACCATTTGCAAATTACAACTACTACCATCCAAAACCCGCCTCCTTAACACTGTAGCAATTTGAAACCGAAAGTTGAAACAAAGAGAGAGCTACCTTGCCGAACTACAGATTTTCTCATCAAACCAAGGTAATCGGATTCGTTATCACGTCAATTTCGCGGGATTATCCGTAACATTTTACGAAGCTAAGCGCTAAAAGGATTATCCACATTTGGGAAAAATCATCGATGCAAAGATGTTAGCTGCTTGGTATGATATAGGGTTGTAAAACGCCATGTATCATTCTTAAATGGATTAGTGTTAGATATCTCAATGAAAATACGCATTTGAAATTTTTTTTGTAGTATTTTTTTTGTGTGAAACACTGCATTTCTCAATTTTGATATTTTCAAACAAAAAAAAAATGTGTAAAGCAATCATTGTGTTTGTTTAAGTAGGCACCAATTATATCCAATTGTAATACATCATTGATTTAAAGAAAACGAAAAAAAAAAAAAGATAAAAAAATCTCAAAGTTCTTAAGTCACTGGTGTGAGAACGTTCATTTTAAAAATAATTTATCTTTCATCTATAAGCTCTATAAGGGTAAGTTACTATGTAACATTTATAGTTAAATTCTTATATCCCCAAAAAAGTAATTACAGTCAAATTTTTGAAACTAAAAATAGTTATCTGAAATCTATTGTAATTTAAAAAACTATTTGAAAATTTTACAGTGTAGTATAGTGTAAGTAATAAATAATATTAAGAATGAAGGTCTAGTTTAAAATGTGATAACAGAGTTTCTTGCTTTTAATGAACTCTTTCAATATTTTGACAGTTGAATAATTAGTTTCCAATTAATAACAAATCCAGTTTGCCGTAACCCAACCTCTATTTTTAATTAACTTTTTTCCTTTCAGCATTATTAAAATGACCATTGTTTGAATATGATGTGACAATAATACAAATTGATTTATATGACAGTTGGATTATCCTATTCTTATCTTAAATACACTTGAATGAAACTTAAAATAACACACTCTTTTGCAATAGATTTAAATTATATCTGATAAATTAACTTAAGCTGACGTTTTTTAATATAACAAAGAGTCAATAATTAATAAGTTTAAAAAAAACCATACAAAATAAAAAGGTGCAGTTGATTTTTATCTCGCATCGTTCCATGGAAGAAATACAATTAGGAAACCCTTTGTTTTGAATTGAGGTTCGCATGAAGTATTCTCAATCCCTGAAAATTCGAAGCTTTTGACATTCTTGGTTGACACTAATCCTCAATGCCTTTTGTTCTTTTTGATATTCAGACTGTCCAAATGACATTGGCCGAATAATGTAGTAATGATAGTGAGATTTTCTTTGAGGATTAAAGCTTTGGAAATATGCACATTTATCCCCAAAACAGTATAGCTGTAGCTAATAATAAACGTCTTTGTTTAAAACAAGTAGTATCTTCTAAATATGAAGAAGACAGAATGATTGTTTTTGATGTCATAAACTTCTCAAAACTGAAATGAGTGGCAATAGAGATTATCTCCAGTTTGTAACTATGAATCAGGAATGAACTATTACTTTAAATTGCGGGGGAATTGCTCCAATATTGAGTCATTTCTTATTTGGGTCAATGAAAATTTAGTTTTGAAATATATTTATAGAAATTAATTTATAATACTAAAAAGAATATTATACATTTTAATACCCTAATTCTTACACTTCTTACTATTTATATCTTCAATCTCACATAATTTCTAAAAGCATGATGGCAGTTATCAAATATAAAGTAGGAACTTCTTTTAAACCAAAAGAAAGATGAAAATAATAGCATACTTAAACTCATTTAGTAATAATCCCCTTTTGGAATTGCAGAATAAACCGATTGATGGTTTTTACAAGAAACGTTTTTTTTTTTCAATTTCAAAAACGGTTTTAAATTTTATTAAATATTCCTTTTTAAATTTGGGTAAATTTTTATCCATATGTATTGGTAGTAGCACTGGTACACATAAGCCCCTTCCGTTTCGGAGGTCGGAAATTCGGTCAGTTTGACTTTTTTTTACCCAATAATATGTCTGCAAAAATAGCGGATGCACCATTAAGTATTATTATTTGCGATTTGATTTACAGATGGTATCTACAAAAATAGAGCATTCGCACATGACGTCACTTGGAGGACAAAATCAACGTTGCTAAGGCTGTTGTTAGGGGCGGGACATAGAAGTATCCAATAGCAGCATTCGCACATGATGTCACTGGAGGAATAAAACAACGTTGCTAAGGCCGTTGTTAGGCAGAGTCATGTGATTGAAAATACTCTATTGTATTTCATTTACTTTAAGAAAAGTAGGTTCATATTTCCGCCATCTTTTTTAAATACAACCGCCCAAAAAAATTTCGCGCCGCCTTTCGCACAGAAACTTGGTTGATCCGAAAATAAGATCAACAAGATCTCAACTTCTCGCTAGTCCCAAAAGTTGAGTGACCCTCTCCATCTAGCTCATTCCACGAGGGGGGGGTCAGTCTTCGACGCCCCCACAACACGATTTGCATCGTTACGCCGCATGGTGGCGATTTCTTCCTTTTTTATACCTACTCTCTTCTTTTTTTATTCTCGTATGGAGTGGTGAGATAAACGAGCTTTGTTTCTTATCTTTTTTTTTTTTAGTTTTGCGAAAAGAGAAAAAAAAGGAAGAAGAGGCGGTGGTCATCCTATTTTTTCTTAGAAAAGGAGATATTTCTCTTACTAGAGTGTTCTTTTGGAGTGTTGTTTTTTTTCTGTGGTCGTGGAGAAAAGAAATCAGTGAAGGAAGACTATCGGTCATCCTCGTGGGATGAAGGAACTCGCAGGGTAGGAGAGGAGCATGTTTTGAGGGGTTCAGCTGGGACACATACATTACATATGGGTGTGTGCTTGTTTTGTCTGCACAGATTCTTTTTAGTTCTTTAGCCTTTTGAGTTTTGACCCTTTCTTCTTACCTTTTTCTAGGCTTTAAGACAGGGGGATTAACATAATGTCTAAAATTTTTCTTTTATTTTTATCATAGAATCGGATAAAATTAACACCTCATATCCCTCCGAAACATCAACATTTCCTCTGATTTTTTTCCCAGACTACACCATTGCCTTTTTAATACTTTTCTTAACTGCAGTCACTAATAAAGGATTATCCTTTCAGTCTAGAGAGTGAGGTTATATTATATTTTATGTGAAATGTGCGTATAAAATGCCTATAGAAATTGATATTTCATAAATAAGATTCTAAAAATTTGAGATAGATATTCAAATTTATTTTTTTATTTGAATTAATCTAATCTTCTTAAAAGAACTCTTTAGACCCCTTTCTCCTTATAAAGCTTAGTAAGCTTTTATTGTAAAATCCAGTTAGAAATAAAGTATTTTAAGTGAGGCTCCTCTAGACCAAATTTGTAATTGGGAATGAATATCGCTCTCTTTAAGTACACATAAATAACCAAGGAAATAATACAGAATAATAAATTAATCCCTTTAAATAAATTTAATTCATGTAACAATCATAATTTATTTATCAGCTAAATTCAACCCTTTTGATTAACCAAATTTTTGTTTATTGACTTATTGCGATGCTTTTCAATTGTCGATTCTCTGAAGTATAAAAAAAAAGATCGAAATGTTCCTTGTTTCCATTATGAACGCCCTCGAACTACTCAAGCGAGCGTGCAGAAGTTTCAATCGTGCGGATCTCAAGTGATTCATGCAGAATTTCAATAGTTCTGACTAATTGTACGCATACTTAGTTTTTCTTTCTCTTTTTGCTCTTATGTTAATGAATGGAGTTTAGGAAAGGTCACTACTAGATCTATAAAACTTTGATTTCTAAATACCAGTTTTTTTTTCGGTCACTTATATCCTTTAACCGTCATGTCAAAAACATTCTGCTTTGATTTTATCATATAATCATAATTAAGGCTGTTAATCTTTTCAGAAATATGGTATTACAGAGTTCTTTCAAATACTACACGTTTCAAGGGATTTTTGTTTTACACGTATTTGCATATTTCGGTTTATTTACATATTTTTACATATTTAAGCTACGAATACATAGTTTGCTACTTATTCAATTAATCTCTTTTTGTTTATTTTATTAAAAACCACAAGTTTTCTCAATTTTTAAAATGAAATATAGTAGTATGAAGTAATACGCTAAAATTGCAGTTGTATTTCAGTGAACCCAATGCTAAATTTAGCCATCAAAAACTGTGAATTGACATTTGGAACGTGTCCATTTCGTGTTTCCCATTAGTATGCTTTTATGGTTCTGTTTAAAAAAAGTACTATTGGAACTTGACATACTTTTTACCCTTGCTTCTTGTAATTAATTTATTTTGTTCCATAAAATACGCTCCATTTTCGGATTTTTAAAAAAGTTTTCATAATGGGCGAATGTGTTCCAGATATTCCAGAATTCAGGATTATATTTAATTATCCAGAAAGCCTTTACTCTTAATCTTTTTCGTTGTTCCTATTCCATAACTGTATTGTATTTGATGAATTTGGAGAGGATCCTTTTACCTTTACGGGTAAAAAATATTAAAATCCTAAAAATCACACAAATAAGTTCCTATAAAAAATTAGTTTTAAAGTTATAAAAAATTAGTTTTAGTGTATTTAATGCAGTTTTGAATTTCTTTAAAAAATTTAAAACTACACAATATCTTCCTGCTTTCCTTATTCAAAATATATATTTTGCACTTCCAAAATAAGGACACACTCACACCTGAAAAGAACGAATGCAGTTTGACTTAAGAGTTCTGGGAAAGGGGCCTAAAAATATATCACAAATAAGCCAGAAAGAAAATGTGCAAAATATGCCTATAAAAAAAACAAAATGTAGAAAAACAATTGAATGCCATTAGAAATATTTTAAAATATAAAAGGGTTGTATTTTTCTCTTTTATTTATGTTTATTATTAATGCGCAATTAATAATTCATTTTTACCCTTAAAACACCCGATGTGCTCATTAAAAATTTAAAATTAATCATAAAATCTCTTAGTGTATTTTTCATTGTATTTTTCTACTTATTTAAGAGATAAGTAAAGTAAAACCTTTGAGTTTTATCAGGCATCTGACCCTATCTCGAAAGATAGATGATTTTTCACCGGTATTGTGTCTTTAGTAATATATCACAGTGTTTTCCTTTTCAATACTGATCCACATTTTCTCCACGCAACAAACTTTCAATTTTAGGGCAATGAGAAACAGATACAGGACACCAACACGAATCTTCGAATTCGGAGCAAATAAATAGTAGTACTCTGCGTGCATGCTTCTCACTTTCCCAAGGTGTTCCCTTAAACAACTGATCTCTTGACTAATTAGCAGTGTGGCATATACCATTGGCTGAGAAACAATGAATTTGTGAAAAGTGAACCTTTTGCGTGTTGTTGGTTTCACTCCATTCATTTTTAACGATTAGATAACCGTTCCGAAGCTTCTAATAGCTCTTTTTATCATCGCCTTACATTTCCCTTTTGTTTAAAAGCAATTCTCGAAACTAAACCATTGATCTAACTCTAAAGAAATATGAATCTTTTCAAAGAAGGCATGTTAATGGTTCTTCCGTCTTGGGAAAACTTTGGGGATGCCTGTCTAACAGAGTGAACAAATGTGCAATGTCAATAATGTCCTTTGGGGGTACAATCGTGAAAAAAGTTGAGAACCACTGATCTAACCACTTTCACCCATGGAAGAAAGTGAGAAAGGGTGAGAGAGAAAATGAAGAACCACTCGCTGACTTAATGTGATCCCGGAGTGAATTTTACAACAAGGCAACCTGCTAATTGTCCCGGTTTCGGCCGACTTGAGTTCGATCTGGGTCAGATGGTCCCCTCTCGCTTTCTTCGACACTCGGGTTTCCGGATTGCCATCATCCCTCCACTCACTTCAGTTCACACGTCAATCAGACGGAAATTTAACAGGCCGTAATAGCCAGCCTACTGTGACGCGTTTAGGGTTGGTTATGGGCACAAAATGACGACGTTCGATTTCATCGGAATGATTTTTTTTGTTTGTTCCCTGGGAATTCGTTATCACGAACGGTATAGTGTTCCTCAAATGAGAACGATTATGTCATTTTTTTTCTCTCGCTCGGGAACGGGGGGGATTTCCATCATGTGAGATGGAAAGTTGGTTGTCGGAGTCTCTTTATCTAATTGCTGCTCTAGTTGAGGAGTATTTTCCGAGACTGATTTTTAGAGGAATAGCGATTTTTCTTTTTCGTATACATAGATAGATTGAATAGCAAAAAGCCATTTCCTTAAAATGTCACTAAACTATCAAGTTTGTTGTTGTTACCATACTACGCAGCAACGTTAGTTGACCCTATGACGTCACTAACAAACAAAGTTCTCATCGCGGTGTCTGAATTTTGAGTGAAATGAAGAAAGTCAATTTAAAAATATGATTATTTTGTTTAACCCATATATATATCATGGACGTAGCTATAGCTTTTATAAGGGGGGGGGGGTCCAAGAAAATTCATTCAGGGGACACTGAAAATGTAGCTAAAATAGGGTTTTCCAACTGGCGGGCCGCAGGCGGCAAGCCGGGTCATTTTGTGCGGCCCGCAAAGCTCCCTGAAAACCCCCTAAAGAAGACTTTTTAGCATACTAAAATTTAAAAATTTTTGGGGGAGGACCCCTGAAAACCCCTTATTCACCCCCTATTAAATTAAGGAGTAGCTTTAGTCGGTCGTTTTCTATGGAGAAAAAGTAAGTTTGAGGTTCCCTCTGAGCGTAGCAAGGGGTTATAAAGGTTAGACCTCAGGACCTAGGGAGCCGTTACTAGACTGTGTGTCGAAGAGGTTCTGGAACCGCAAATGTTTCTAACAGTTTTCCCTTTACGAGTAAAATGTAGGCCAAATGTGAATTCTTGAGCTTAGTACATGCTGTCAAGCAAAAAAAGGGGGTCTGGGGGTCCTCCCCCAGAAAATTTTGTGAAATTTGATACGAAAAAGTTGTATTTTTATGCATTTTTTTGGATATTTAGGACAGGAACCTTTCTGTTTGGCTGACATAAGGTTTGGGCTAAGGGGGGGGGTCTGGACCCCCTAACCCCCCCTTATATTCGTCCACCATTCACATACAGTGTCTTTTTATCGTGATTTGTTTGCCGAAACCCCTCCTAGCAATCCAACAGGGTTTGTGTTTACTCATTTTCTTCTTATGCGTAGTGGCTTACTGGGTTCAGGAAACGTTGGCTGTTGAGTACACTAACCAACCTACCTGGTGTAAGAAAGCTTAAAGCTTATACGAAATTCGAGAAAATCCTGTCTCCTAAGAGAGTAGCTGACATCCTCCTGCTTAGCTAAAAACAGTCTCAAAGACGTCTATCACATTTATTTAAAAAAAATGGAGATTAGTTATTAAGGAAGTGTAAACAAATGTCTGTAATTTTGAAGTTTAATACCTTGAAATTTCTGAATGTTTTATTATCTACTTCAAAATTTAAAAATCAAATTTCTTTCTTTTTATACTTAAAATTAGCTATAAAAGCAGTTACAAAATGTAGAGAGATATTTATTGAAGTTAAATTGAAATGGATGTAAAAATATGTAATATCAAACCTATACCAAAGAAAATGTTTTTAAAGTAACATTTTGATATATTTTTACCTCATAAAAAGAATAGATGAATTTCAGAAGCCATTTCTAATACATGTTAAAAAAAATGTCCTGAAAAAGTCCTTTAAAATAAAAGTTTTCTTTTACTATATAAGTTTTCATCAAATGTATTAGACATTTAACTTGCTCTTTTGCAGAATAATTTTATTCAAAAAATTATCTCACCGTTCTCCCATCACTTCCTTATTGTGAGCTGAAAATTATGTGAAGGACCTACTACAGGTCTATCGGAAATCAGTATGGTCCCTGAATCATATTAGCTGTAATGCATCGTTTTGTTATCTGAAAGATTGCGAATTCGTGTGAACCCTCTCGCTTCGGTAATCGGCGCATTTTTTTCTCACAAATCTGGGTCCCGCGTGCAATAACTCAGACTTAATTTTCAATAAACGCATTGTTTATGGAGAAAGGTTAGACCTTCAGGAAAACTAATCGGATTACATGACTTGTTTCGTCTCTTTACTAGTGGAGAAAACCCTTAAATTTCAATCAAGACCATCGACCAAGTTGAGATTCCAAGGAATTTAGTATTGAGTAGAACATTTTTACAATGAAAACATAACTTCATAAAACATAACAATTCAAATCAATTGGTTTGACAAACGTCTTCGAGTTGTCATATTACGTAGATATAACAACGGAGAAAATTCCAAACACATTTAATTAGTTTATAGAAGTATTGAAACACCATGGATGAAAACTTTATTCGAACAACAAACTAATATCGTTGAAGTTTTGGTAAACTTGTCTTGGAAAAAAAACGATAGAAGCCTAGAGGTGATGGTGTGATCTCTTGGTGGGGATTTCCAATTTCCGTTGGAATGATGTCTCGCACCGTTTCTCTTGCTTTTCTCAGCCCAAGGTTATTAAACATTCAAAACGCCCACAAAAATATGCTAGCCATCTTTAGGTGGGTCTGTTTGACGGAACACATGAGTGTTTTTATTTGAGCTGGGAAAAGTATGGCTTTTAGGATATTGAGATGATAGAGAGTTCTAAAAACATTACAAAAATTAGCAATTATACATGGAAATTTTTAGTGGTTGAAAAGAGATTAGAGTTTGTTGTTAGCATTTTTCTGAGATTTTTATTCTAAATAATTAAGTCAATAAAAACTCACTTTAAAGTCCGATTAAAAATAGAACTCAATAAATGAAACTTTCGAAACATCTGGACACATTTCTGAAAGCGATAGGATTTTCTTAAGAAAAAAATTACAAGGGCCATTGGTATCCAGATTCAACTTAAAGACATTTTTTTCTGGTCTTTTGCTGTTGCTGTTTCGTTTGGTGTTGTTTCCCTTGAATACAAGTTTCTGCATTTTCAAGGAGGATAAACGTGAAAAAGCGTTACCTTAAATTAAAAATAAAGCAATTGAAATCATTAACTATGGAAATAAACCAACAACACTATAAAAATTTTTGTTCACCAACACTGAACAAACATCAAAATTAGTAGTATCTAAGAGGAATAACATTCGTGACGCAAGTTCGTGAACCCCTCGGCCCACTTTCATAACCGGAGGACATTTGAGTTCGTCTCTTAAAAAAACAGCCCGACCTTGTCGTTTTCTGTCACTCGATAAACCCATGCAGACCTCCCAGTACGTCCGTCCTTCAACCTGATCTGCATATAAACCTTGAACGCCAAATCGATTACTGCTGACCACCATAATCTGACGCAACAAGGGAAAGAAAGAACCTTGGTTCCGGAAAGAACTCCTGTGGATTCATTCAACCCTGTCGCCTTGGTCAGCCATCGCAACGGACAACGGATACAACAAACAAGTCACAGGGAAAATCGATACTAAACTATCGAGTACATTTTTTAAGTTGATTAAATTAATAATGTCTATAGTATATTTGTTTTGTCGTGGTTCAAATAATACTTAGAGAAACCCAAATGTGTTTGGTACATAAAAGTAGTAGCGTTGCTACTAGCTCTGGTTTCTGTCATGGGTAAAAGTTTTCCGTTTTAGGGACGGAAATATCATTTTTTCAAGACCGAAAGTATGGCAAAATTTAACACATAAGTAGTACTTATTGGCTGTATGAAAACTTTAGTTTTGTTACTTGAGAGACTCTTATGACTCTTGAATCAAAACTATATAACAGTGGAAGAAATGTCCACTTTAGCTTTTTAGCATTTCATCAGCTGTGAAAAACAGTTCTAAAGAATGTGATGTCCCGAATGTGTGAAACTTCCTCTTGTCCCATTATGTCTCACAAAATCCCCTTTCATCCTAAAAGTTGAGATAATTTGCCTTTTTTTTTTTTGCAATTTTTTGGGGTTTTTCAAAAAAAAAAAATTCCAGCTTTCAACACATTTTAAAAATCTTTGGAACGACTCTTATGTTACTCCTCTAAATAATGAAGAAGGTGAAGAAGGCATGCCCCATTGCCCATCATGTGTAAGATGGGCATATTATGGGTTCGTTGGGGAGAAATGGGATACTTCCTTATATTATTGGCACATGATATTTTCAATGTTATCAGGACAAGTATGACCCCAATGTCTCTAATTTACCCTCCCTTAGGTCCTTTTACTGGATCCGCTATTCTTACCACCTCTCTAGATTTGACTCTGATAGAAATATTCGAGAATTACTGATAGAAAATCACGAGTCTCCTCTCCGATACATTCAAAATATTTTCATCTTATTCAGAATCTATTTTCCCCATTTATATTTCCTGGGATTTCATTCAACCCGGTCACCTGCCAACGGAAACAACAAACTTTCTCCAACAAACAACCTGGACGGAGATGTCATGGAAACGAGTGCTGTTGATACACCAACTTCCAATGTCAATCGAACTAAATCGCCCTTCGCAAAATCTTCCTGACCTTCAAAAAGCAGCGGCGATGGATGAATAAGTAATAGTACGGTTACAGTTACTTTCTCTCTGAGGTTTTTTTTTGTGTGGATTGTCCGAGGATGGTAATCAGGCGTAATGGGCTGTTATGAACGGATATCAGGCGGAGAGGTAATGACGAAATGAAACGCTGGGGATGTCTGGGTCACGCTGAAGAAAGGTTGTTAAAAAGGGGTTTAAAATAGGTACCTCCGCGGGAAACTGGGCAATTAGATTGAGTCAGGATTGTCCAGCCTGTTTTCCTTTTGGGGTTTGTTCATCAATTACAAAGTTTCTATTTCTTGGCAGATTTGAGCCAGACAAACACATTTTTGGTTAGAGGAATGTTTGTAAAAAAACATGTAACAGAAAAACAGGCATTTAAGTGAAAAGGTATACATGCTTGATTTGAATATCCAGACATATAGGAAAGTCGGATCCTGGTACTGAACTCTAATTTCTCAGGTAGCACTGGAATATTCGGTCAGTGTTCTTCCAGAGAATACATATACTTGCATACAGCTTTTCAAATTTAGCTTAACCCAACTCGTTTTAATAGTCTTTGGTGTGATTCCTTTACCCAGTTTGTCAACATTCAACTTTACGTTATAATATACCTCTCTATACTCGACAGCAACGTTTCTTGAACCCAGTACGTCACAAATGCGGAAGGAGAAATCGGTAAACACAAAGCCTGTTGGGTTGATAGGAAGAGTTTCGGTACGCAAATCGTGATAAAAAGACGCTATATATACTGAGTTTAACAAAATAATCCTATTTTTAAATTGACGTTACTCATTTCGCTCAAAATTCAGGCACTGCACTGGGAACTATTTTGTTAGTGACGTCATAGGGTCAGAAAACGTTGCTGTGGAGTATAGTCAATAACTAATTCTATGACGTTATTTTTGAAATGGAACAAAACAGAACTTCCAGGTCACCTGTACACTAAAGGCTACATTTAGCATAGCACTTGAAAGCAAGGAAAACGTCTACACCCGTTATCCACAAGACATAAATTTCTGGGCGATCACCCCTCCATCATTGTTTATCACAGACGAAATCAGGCGCCATTCTAGTTTTAAGAACAAGTTGATTCGAAATCAGGTTAGGGAATGAACGACGCCATAAAATTTCCACGGTCAATAACAACTCACTCCGATTTTCTCAATAATAAAAAGTCCCTTCAATAGATGTTCCAATAATAGACTTTGCCGTACCTTTTAATGCGACCGCCATAAAACTCTTTAATGCTTTATTACTTAGGAAAAGTCAAAAGGGAGTCAAATGAGAGTTTGGTGCAATCGGGTTGACCTTATTCCTGTTTATGTGGAGAGAAATCTGGGTGAATGTCAGAGGCCCAGAAGTCATGGCGGAAAGACAAAGTGACAACCCAAAGAAAGGTGTTCACAGAGCCTGGGTCCTTTTGTGTTAGTCGTGGTTTTTAGTTTAAAGTTTCTTTTGTGACTGTTTCTTTTTTGTAGCGAAGGAAGTGGAACAAGCGATTTTTTATGCCGAAATGGGGTTTTTGAGTTTGAGGAAAAACGCACCTTGCATGTAAAACTGATTTTTCTTAAGCTCTTTACATTGATTTTTATCTTATTGAAATTTTAGTGTTATGCGTTTTGACATTTTTCTAATGAATGCGTTATCATTAAAAACGGGTATACGCCCTACAAGAGAAGAATATTTTTAACAATCTACATAATAAGTGTTTAGTTAAAGTTCTTAGCTATTTCTTTTTACAAAACTTTCGTCCCTTGATGAATTAATTACATACATAACAACGCCTATCGTTTTAGAATATCTCACAGTTTCTAAAAGGTGTCTTGTGATTGTGATGCTTGTATGTATATCTGGCAAGAGGTTAGCCTAGGTATGGGTATGAAAGTGATATGTGTAGTGGGTATAAAAATAAATCTCCTCTACACAAATTTTTAATTTTCATTTAGAGTATTTTTCAAAAAACAACTATAAACAACTACACTATAGTTTCCCTCTTCTGAAATTATTTATGGTTCGGTTACACGTTACCTGTACAATTTTAAAGCCGCTTTGAAAAGTATTTTGCATATTTACGCAATAGGATAACAACCATGACTACAGTCGATCTCATCAGCTGTCTTTTACGAAGAAATAAGGATGATTTCAAAAGCACCATCTCCATCTATCTAAACCAATCTGTCCTTCATTTAAACACTTTCGTTCTTTCTGTAGTTAATGATCAACAAATGTGAGTTTAAAATGATATCATCACTAAACATCTTCGTGAATATACCTCTATCTCATTTCTAGCTTTATAGCTCCAACAATGAACATCTATTATTTTCATTTTCTTCACCAATGGAATCTAAATCGTGACCATGTTTGTAATGGTCTTTAAAGCTCGACTCGAGCTAGTCTTCAATTATTTTCAGAAAAATACAGCTTTAAGCGTGGATCTCTTTAAGTTCGAACTAGAAAAGCTCATTTTTTGTGTAAGAAAGTAGTGAACCAGAAATAATAATTTTATCATAAAGTGTAGCACGTTATTATGTAACGTGCTTTTCTAACACTACTTATTTTTATAATGGTTGCATAGCGGAATTTCAATTAATTTTGTTGAGTTTATAACTTTATACGTTACACGTTTTGAACTACTGAACTTTAACTTATCAAAAATATTATGAATTATACCAATACTGTTTCCATTCCATATTCTATTTAATGATATAAATTACGTTTAAATTAGGTTAAAAAAATTAAATTACAATTATAATGCATGTGAATACCTTTAGTTAAGGGTTAAGGATCTCCAAAAAATATACAGAAAATTAAAAAAGTTTCTGGGGATTCTAGGACTTAGAACGGAGCTCAACATCGAATGAAAAAACAATTTCTTTATCCAAAAATAGTCCCGATAGTCTAATATTGATAATATTTTCATATTTAATTCAGCCTTCTCTCTTTCTAATATAGAGACTGGTAGTACCAATAAGTGATTGAGTTCGCTCCTTATGGGAAACTTTCTTACAAACGCGATTTTTTCAAAGCCACCTACCATGGTGAGTTTGCTCTTCCTGTCTACAACACCTCATATTATAAACATGCTTAGGAATTTACATAGAGTTTTCTTATAGTGTATTTTCATAGAAAAATGTATGACTTACATACTTTCTTGGGTACTCAATTCATCAACCAATTTTTTAAGGTTTAATATAAGGCGTGGCTAACTATATATTTAATAATAACTACCGTGGTGCGTTTCAATCCGCGAACATCATGTAAGAAACATCACATATACCTGTATGAAACCTAGAGTTCTTCTACGCGATTTCCATTAGGCTGGATTATAATGGTCTTCAAACACCCATAAATAGATTTAAAACCACAGAAAACAAAGCTATCAGCCGCATTAGATGTAAATAACTGATGGGGATAAAGTCTTCTTTCTTTTAGAAAAGGTAATCAACCTTGGGTGTTGTCGAAAAATCTCGATGTCAAAGTGCAAGTCGGGTTGCCTTGTCTAATGAACATCCTTTTTTACAAGAACCCAAATTTACGGCTATGGGATTCACAACCCGGATTTCCAACAAGGGGGAAAACAAAACGTTAATGGAAGTGATAGTTCCACTTTCATGGTCTTGTTTGTGATTCTAAGTGAAGGTGCAATAAAATTGTCTTTATGGGGATCCATTAAAATGCAGCCTCATTGCGATGCGTAACCTACTTGGGCTGTTTGCATTTTTCGTTTCAAAGGATGAACGTCTTATTTTAGAGACGCCTCGATGACTGATCAGTTTTTTTGAGTCTTATAATATCACGATTGTTATTAACCTTTGCATAACATAGTTCTGGATTAATTGCTTTGAAATGGATTTTGATCGAACCTGTTTTAAAGTTGTTTTTAGTTGTGAAAGTTTTTATGATGCGTCATGTGAGGAGAAGGCACTCAGTTAAATTTAAAACCTATTGTGTGTTGTCATCTCAACTGATGTTTTAGGATTAATTTAAAAGCAGATGTGAGTTTTTCTGGCGTTTTCAGGTCTTGCACAACTCTGTTAAAGCCCCATTTTCTCATAAGAGGCTAATAATAAATTCTGTAAGAATGTTTTCAAAGATTTTTACCCCCCCCCCCCGCTCCGCTTGTCAGCAAAAATAAGCAAACATTTAATCACCTTTTATAATTACATAATCAACTGCCCCACCCTCTGTTTTTTTACACAAAACTTTCAGAAATGACCTGATTTAATGATATAAATCGGATGGTGTTATGTATTGAAGGATAATTATTTGCTTACGAAATAAACAACGTGTTTACATGCGATTTTACCATATATCCTCATTTAAAATTGCATTGAAAACTGTCCAAAGTGTATACCTTCTTTTTAAAAATATGAGAGTCTCAGTGTGCTTGTTTACCTTAACAAGTTCATCATGATCCCCCTCAGACAAAGTTTTCTCTAAATAATTTCTAGACACTTGTTTTCCCGAATGCTTATATTGTATGCACTTAAATCAATGTCAGATTATAAACTACAAAAATTTACATTGAGCCTCCAAAATCTGTCCCCCGGATACCCAGGGGTCCGCGCGTACCAACCATTAGGAACCAACAGAATTACCGACTCTGATTGACGGAATCCTTCTTTGACTCATCTTAATAATCCCATTCTCTCTGTTCTTTTTTAGGCTTCCTTTTTCTTCCTTGCTCTGTGAATATTCTTTAAATATTCGTTAAGACAATACTTCAGTTGTACCGAAACCCATCGTCTCTAATTTCACCTCTCTTTTTTATTTCTCTCATTCTTGTTTTCTTCCACTTTTCGATTCGTGTCTCTTTTACACCCATCCATTAAATTTCTCGCTCACATTCTTCCTCTCACCTATCTTATCTTCATCTTCCCACTCCCCCTCTTTCTGTCATCCCAATTATATTCAGTAAAGTTTGTTTTTGCTATTCATTAAAAAAAAGGAGCGGTTTTGAAAAATGTCGCCAATCACACCATGAATTCCAAAATGTTAAATGGCTTAAAAAGCAATAACATTAATATGTATAATTAATAAAAAAATAATAAATAAAAGCAATAAGCCCTCCCAAAATAGTTTTCAAACATCGCCAAATCAACCGTGTAGGCCAATATATTTCTGAAGACAATGAAATACAAATTTCACTCTCCATACGAACAACACAGGCTCTGTAACCAAAACCCCTCATTAACTAGAAATTTTCAGGGTGACTTACGCCACTGTTATTCAGTTAGAGACTTGAGTGCGATACACGGAAGGAGGCCTCACAACCACGGGAAAAGAAAACGGAGGGTCTTTTGAAACCTCCTCCCCGCATGTCCGGTCGACTTTCTCAGGGCTACAGCACACACAGCCTTCATAATGGGCTTTGTTACCTGCGTTGCCATGCCGACGAGAGGTCGTAGCTCCCCGAGAGCTCTCACCTTTTGGGGTCAAGGCCCTAGCCCAGTTTCGATATATACCTCCCCCCTGGACCCCTACTGACCTCTCGGAGGTATTTCGCTGTTTCGCAATGTCTTCTTTTTTTATAATCATGTGAGGTGGGAATGATTAGGTGGTAGTGTCTTCTTCGCGAAATGAGAAAAAAGGATATTTTTAGGAGGAAGAGAACGTGATGTGTGGAATCTATTAAGGAAGTGGGTTTTGTGCCATCTGGTTGGGGGTATTGTTCTTGTTTAAGTGAGAATTGTGATTGGATTCTTCACGTTAATTTCCCTCCGTGGTAATTTAGTTGGAGAGGAAAGCCTTTTCTGGGGTTAAATCAGTGGTTAAGCAGACAAGTGAATACTCTGTTTTTTCTTTAAACACCAATCTCAACGAGAACAAATCCGAGAAAACGCGGAAACTTTGGAAAGAATAAAAGCGTTTAAAAAGGACTTTGATCTGATGAATCTGAAACAAGATCTGATGAATTCTAAAATAAGGATTTCAGGAAATCCCAGTGTTTATAGTAAAAATATCTTTTGCACAGGGCGTGGTACAGACATCTTTTAAACAGTGCTGTCATTGGAAAGAATTTTTGGGGGAGGGGAGTGCCTTTTTACCTTTTTTCACGTTTTTTTACTAGAAACTCAATATTTCGGGAGATGGCGTCCCCCGAATCTCAGCATTGATGCCTTTAATGAAGGCGTGGGGCAAAAATGATTACTCGAATTCATTAATGAATTAGCCCCTAGCGTTTATGTTCCTAAGAGTCAAATTTTGGCCACCTTTTACTACAACCCTTTCTGCTGAAAAGGTTCAAAATTTTGAAAAATGTAATTAGTGACTACATTTATTTCATATGCTGATTCCGAGCAAAAACAATTTAGAGACTATTCCAATATTTTTCAACTGATAGCATAAAGAAACTATGAATTTATTTTTTAAAGCTTTTTTTAACATTTTAAAGAGTAGAGAAATATTATTGCACTCTACCTGGTCTTACACTCGTAAATTAAATAACGTTCTAACCTTTTCTATAAAAGGGTAAAAAGGTGATTTAAAATATCGTTACTACCACGCCAAAAACACGAATCTGCTATTGTTATACATAGCAGATTCGTGTTTTTGGCGTGATGGTAACGATATATCATCTTGTACTAAAAAGAGTTGGAAAGAAATAAATTTTAAAAATTAATTTATATTTAAAGTGAAGTGTTTAACTCGACAAACGAAACCTGTAAGAAAAACCAAATTAAGCACAGCTTTTTTTTTACTCTCGATCACAGTTGCTAAATCCTCTTCCGCTTTCTTCCCACTTTCTCTCAAATCACTCGATTCTCTCTAAAAAGTGTTCTTTCCCGAAATGGTCTGAGAAAAGTTACGAATGTGCCTCACACGTTTTGTTCAACAATGGAGAGAAAAGCCGGCGGCGGAGGGATCAAAATGACTTTTTGATTGTCCGAGAAACGAAAGCGGTTTTCTCGGGATCGAGCAAATAAACGAGTGGAGGTGTTTCCAAGTTCAAGAACCGATTCGATTTTTTAGGAGTGGATTTCTCTCTCTTTTATTCCGCGTATTTAGTGTAGCAAGTTGTGGCAATGGCAAAGTGTCAAGGTTCTGGGAGTACTGCAAGGAATTGTATCGTTAAAATTTCTCTTAAATGAGGAGATTGTGGTTTTTTTTTGCGTGTTGAATCAGTGGTTAACTTTTCAATAGTTTTTCTACTCTCTGTGTACTTTATCACCTGCTTTTATGGTCAAAATGGCATTTATTTCTAAAACTATCAAAATAGTTTCTAGCATTATTGTTTAGTTATCCCTTTTTTATTTATATACTTGGATCGTATATCAGTTAATTTTCACAATTGATAAATTACCAGCCAATGTTTTAAAAATTTAAGAATTTCGCTTCATTAAACTATTTTATGCAGAAATTATTACTATAATAATAATAATAATAATAATAATAATAATAATAATAATAATAATAATAATAATAATAATAATAATAATAATAATAATAATAATAATAATAATAATAATAATAATAATAATAATAATAATAATAATAATAATAATAATAATAATAATAATAATAATAATAATAATAATAATAATAATAATAATAATAATAATAATAATAATAATAATAATAATAATAATAATAATAATAATAATAATAATAATAATAATAATAATAATAATAATAATAATAATAATAATAATAATAATAATAATAATAATAATAATAATAATAATAATAATAATAATAATAATAATAATAATAATAATAATAATAATAATAATAATAATAATAATAATAATAATAATAATAATAATAATAATAATAATAATAATAATAATAATAATAATAATAATAATAATAATAATAATAATAATAATAATAATAATAATAATAATAATAATAATAATAATAATAATAATAATAATAATAATAATAATAATAATAATAATAATAATAATAATAATAATAATAATAATAATAATAATAATAATAATAATAATAATAATAATAATAATAATAATGAATTACTATTCGAAGATAGGTCAGTGAAATTAGGTAATTATTTAAGAAATATCATAAATATTCCCGATAGCTAAAAAAATGGAATCCAGTAAATAGTCGATTTATATCTCTAGTTTTATTTCCATGTCTTTTAAAGAAAAAAAAAAGACAAAAACAATGCGAATATACAAAAAGCAGCAAAAGTTGTACAACAAAATTATCATTTAAAATTCTATATGCAGTCGAGCCATTAAGAACATAATGCATTGGAAAGTTTAGAATATTTTAAATCACTAAAACTGATAACTCGAATGTTATTTCTACCCTCAACAAATTGGCCCGCGATAGTATCTTCAATGCTACCTCCAACTTTTGTTGTGCGTTTGTGACCTCACTTTCTGAGCAGTCTTTTACCTCGGTCCATAACTCTTGGAAGTTTGTGTACATCAATGACGTAAAATCATCCCGTATTCAAAACAACTCCGATATAAAGCAATGGATTGATCAATCATCGAGGTAATAGCGATGACAATGAACTTCAAAACCATTTTTTTTCTGAATTTGCATCATTGTTCGAATGTGTCTGCTCCTTCCGTCAGAAAAGGAAAATGCCCTCGAAAATCGTAGAATTATGCATATGTTTATTCTTCATCAGTTGCATTGCTGACTGTCGATGTAAACTAGCACCATTCGACTCCAGTGAAGCATTGAGTTCGAGGGGATTATCTACAAACGGTCATCGTTGATAAATAATTTTGCTCAATTCCTTTCTTTGTTTCGAATTTGATGGAGGCTTATTTTGGTCTCTTATTCGATTGGGGAACCCTGTGAAAATGCTTCTGAGTGATTGGGATGACGATGTTTTTCTGGTAGATAAGTGTCATCGACCTTTGAAAATCGGGACTTTAATACCTACTTCGATGGAAAAACATTTTTCTGCAAGCAATCTTGTTTACCATAAAAATAATAGTTCGCCGTTCGGGAAATTTCATTACTTTTTCGTAACAGTATGGTGCCAGGATACTTGATGCTTTATTTTTTGTAAAATATCCACTATCATCTCATAATTATTTTCTATGCAGTAAAATAAAAAGGTTCACACATACTTTTAGAATCGAAATATTTTTTTGAGTTTGTTCCAAGTTTTTATGGGACTATATAATACTCTTCTTTTTATACCCATTACTTTACAAAAGTCTGAACAGACACCTGCAAAAACTCATAGTGAAAATAACTCTCTATTCTAAAAAAAAAGTTTTAAGTGAACGGTTTCAAAGAAAAACTTTTCAATTACTGATCCGAATGATACATTTCTGGTATCAAAATGCCCGGATTCTTTCGATGATCTAAGTAAGCTGTTAGATTATTTTTAAATTCCAAATTTTGAAATATTAAAATTTTTTTAAGATTACGAATAAGGTCGCAATTACAAAGCAAGTACTACTCTCAAACAACTTATTATGCAACCAATCACAACGACCAACTGACGCCATCTTTTATAATTATACAAATATTTTTCATCAGGTTTTAAAAAAGTACTTTTAAAATTAAATATAATTTAAAAACTGATAAAAGTATTCTTAAAATCTACAGATATGCTATTTCATACTTAAATTTCACACATTTTACATTTTCTCTGAAATTTACAATTTTTAGTGTAAAAATCGAAATAATAAACATTGAGTGTCATGCAGAGGTTTTGTCTCTTAATTTTCAATGGTATTGTGTAAAAAGGTATTGTTTAACAAGACTGGGTTTAAACCAAAATATGAATCATAAAAACACTAGGTATGCTAACGAGTTACTAGGGGTACAACATTGAATTTAAAATATTCATTGTTGTACGTTTTTCCCCAAAAAATGTTGATAAAAAATAGTTCTTAATTAACTTGCTGGACATCTTTCAGGGAAAACATTTTGATTAAATAATTGATAAGTTAGAGTTAATAAATATTCAAACTTTCAAGAGAGTGTTATTCATGGGGATGACATGTTTGCGAAGTTGGTTGAAGTTTCTTCTGTTAATTATTTTTATTGTTTTATAAAGTGAGTTAGTTTCAGTGAGCAGGGTTTTGTGTGGAAGCAATCCACAAAGTCCTGCGTAAGCAGTTTACGAGAGTTCGTGAGTGATAGCGAACAGGGGGGCTGTAGCTTCCTAGTAGTTAAAATATTAATGTTTTGTAGGTTCTCACTCAACTTCTGGTTGTATTTTAAATTTATCCTTATTTGATTTACTACATCTATGATCTTTAACCCTTATTTCGTATTGCATTACACACGATTCCTTATACTTGTGTCTTTTTCCTTAGCTGCTGGAGCAGGAGAAGCACGCGCTGCGCCGCAAGCTGGACGTGCTGGAGAGCGAGTGCGACGGCCGGGTGCAGGAGCTGCAGACGGACCTGCAGCAGCTGCAGAAGGAGATCGCTCTGCAGCAGGCGATGCACAAGGCGCAGGAGGCCGAGAAGGCGCGTCTGCTGCAGGAGCTCACGGAGCAGAACCACAGGCTCACCGCCGAGCTCAAACAGGTAACAAAGGGTTTTCACGACATGCTTAAAAAAATAATGCACAAAACCATAAAACTAATTCAGGGTACTGTCGACTCCGCTTATTCTGCCGTCCTAAGCGAAAGTGCGCATAAACTAGTTTTCTTAGAAATTCTTTATCTTTCCCCATCGGCGCGTTTATTTTAATTGGCGAGAATAATGTATATCGCTACTTCCCAAGCCTCTTTAATAATAGTTGTCAAATTCCTGAACGAAAACCCCTAAACTATCAGAATTAAAAGAAAACTAAAATTATTTTGAAAATTAATTGTTCTTATTTTGTAAATTTGTAATTTATGTGTTCCACTCTCATATTTTTCTTTTAGAATGTAAAATTGGCAAAATACATACTAGGTTATCGTTTTAAAAATACTTCAATTAGGAGTACATTGTTGTGATTTTAAATCAAACATTCGAGTTACACTGTTTTAAAATTTATAATTAGTATCAAAGCGTTTATTAATATTATCAATCGGATATTGTTATCATTGTACTCTCGGGCAAAGGTGATCACATTAAGCGGAGTCGACTGTACTTTAAAAGTTCTTTTCATGGATTTTAAGGGTACCCATAGTGAAGTAAAGGAAGGTGTCGAATCCTTCAAGACGGCTTAGAAATTTAAAAAAAAATAATTAAACTCTAATGGCCTTATTCACTGCCACTTAACCAGCTGCTAATGAAACACAAGTTGCTTTTCGCTGACTCTGACTTCAGTTAAAAAATTACGTGCAGTACGATAAAACCCAATGGCGGACAACTCTAACATTAGTTCCCCATTAATGCCCTCTTAACATACAATTTCCCAACCATCTGTTTCCCGACTGACAAAACAACATTTCGCTATCAAAGCGACCACAAAAACCACTACAGCGTCACAACAATCAATTACTCCAATTTCGGACAATCCGCCATCAAACTAAACGACTCGCGAAATTATAAAAAAAGAGAAAAAAAAAAGCTCCATCACACATCAAATGCCAAAAGGTCCTCCTCTCCAAAAAACCAACCACCGTGAACTGCCACTGCGCAAGAATTTCGGAACCCGTCACAAGGTTCCCGTTACAATGTGACGGTCTGGCGATCTCGGCAGCTATCCGGCCATATAATGTGCTATCCGGCTCTCCTCAAACGATGCAAATTGCGGTCAGGGGCAGATGTTAGGGGGGCTAATGATGGACGGAAACTAGCTGGTCGTAATTGGGTCTATTTTTGAAAGTTGGTGGAGCTATTAATTTGAATAGAGGGTGGAGTTGATATCGAGGAGGTTCTGTTAATTATAAAGGACTAGAAAAGAAAATCGGGAGGGGGGAAAGATCTATTGATTGTTTCGGTCTGTGTACTTTTTTACAGAGTTGAGTCTCACGAATTTTCGGTTATAGAGGGAGGATATCCCCTAATAGGGGATGGGTGGGGGAGTGATCAGCTGTTTTAGTATAAGTGGGAAGCATCTGCAGTAAGTTTACCGTTAAATTTTATTTGATAGGTCAGGGGTTAATTGAGTCTGGATAATTTTTATTGAGAACTGATGGCTGGTTTTTGGGGACATTATGATCAAAGTTACTCTTTGAATTGAAGAGTGAGTGATTTGCTTAATTTATACTTTTTTTGGTACATTTTTCTGATTTTTAAGTTCAAAAATGTGTTTTAAATAATTAAAAATTGTATTTTTGTCAAAACGTCAGAAAAGTCACGTGATCAAAAAACGGGCTTCTCTTGGATGTGACGTCACAGCGCACGATTTTTTGTGACTCGAAAGTGTTTCCGCGCCGTAACAAAAAACGAAATTTCAAAAATTTGTATCTCAGAAACATAGGCTACAAAAGTACTTGATGTAAACGTCATTCTTAATGGTTTTTATTTACTATTTTAATAAAATTTAATCTCAAAACGTGAATTAATTCATAAAATGTATTTTAAAAACAAAATTAAAAGCTCTCTTTTTTTCAAAACATCACGTGCTTAAAATAATTATGAAAAGTTTCTTTAAATATTTAAACTTTGAAGTCTTTATTATATATTTAGTTTAAAAAAATACCGTTATAACTCTTATCTGCAATGTTTATGCATCTGATGTATTTTTTTCTGTATTTCCAGTCTACTCGAACAGAGGATCAACTTCAAAGTCAATTACAGGCTTTGAGAGAACAATTCAATGTTCGAAGATCTAATCTCCACGACCATGTATCTCAGCTAGAGGGTCTAAGAGAGGAGGTAAGTGCGCCAACACTACTAAATAATGTGAAACATATCAACATCCTTCTTTTGTATTTCATAGATGGCAGCACCACATTTCTCTAGCTCCACTCTTTTGGTGGAATTCTCTGACCTATTACTTTAAACTTTGCTATTTAACACTAGATGACAGCACCACAATTGTTCCATTTTATTTTTATCTGCTTGAAATTGATGAAGATAAAATTTTACAGGATTTTTTTTTTGTGTATTGCTTTAAAAAAACTGGTTACAGAAGAAGATGAACTATTAAATAACTTTTTTTGAAACTTCTTTTTTTAGAATGCGACGAATTCGTGATTAATCTTTTTTTTAAGGGACTTTTTTAAGGGAACTTAAAAGCATTTTCATATGATCATTGATTAAACATTTCAGTTAAAATCAAACCAATTAAACGCATTTATTGTATTTCTCAATATGTTTTAAGTTAACTGCCTAAAAAAGGAAAAGCAATGTTTGCTTTTTTTTAATTTGTTTTGTCTCCTGTTTGATTTTTAAAATGTATCTTAAAATAAAACTTGTGTCTGAAATACCATACTCTCAGTACAAACACTTCTATTCAACTAAATATGGTTTACATTATGAATACTTGATATCAATAGAAATTCTTTGTTTTATATTCCTACCATGACACCATTCCTCTTCAACATACCTCAGTACTTTTTACGTGTATAGATCTCTACTTGTAGAACATGCCAAAGGGGCCCATTTAAAAATTATGTCACACAACTTTCAGGGAATTTCAATTTAGCACCTCCCTCTCCCTCCATGAACATTCCACTGACCTCGTCCTTTCCCCACTGTGATGCCAACTTACAAAACTTTAAAACTTAAATTAAACTGAAGAATTAAAATTTTACATCGCTATTTTCATTACATGGGAATATGATACCTCATCTTTTACAACCATAATAAAACCAAACACTGGAAGAAATTACTCTTTTTTTCTGAAATTTAAACAGCAGTCAAAAAACGGTTTTCAAGGTAGGATGATCACCAAATTTCCTTTCATCCCTCTGGGGTCGATAAAATGAGGACCAAGTTAACTTGGGAAATCAAGGGCCTCAACCGACTGTGACTTTCAGTCACACGTTCTGTTAACAGCTCTGCTCATGGCTTCACCCTGGTTATACTGGAGTTTGAACGTCTAACAACCTAGGTATTCCCTTAAGTATCCCCCATTTTGTTTTTTGAACTGCCCCTCCCCTTTGTCACATTAAAAGGACTCCATCCCTTTCCTAAACGTGTGACGTCCGGGCCTAGGGGCCCCGCCATTTGGGGGGCCCTAATTTTAAAAATTTAACAGAAATGTATAGTAGAAATAACTTTTTATACTTCCTAGAATGTTTTTTCATTACTTTTTTTTAAATCGAAAATAAAAATCCAAACCTTTTAGCAATGTAAAAAACGTAAAACATAACCGAGAACGTGTCTGACCCTGATCCCCTGACAATAGGGAACTTTCACACTAATCAAACAATTAAATCGGGCCTTAGATGTCCCCTAATCATATGGAACCTTTCCCAACTCCCTGTCATCATAAAATAACGAAGGGGAAATAATATTATTTCAAACATAGAGCTTTCACCGATCATCCAAACACACCTGTTTAAAAAATTTCCATCTCTTCCTAGTCTTTTTCCAGGTGTTTAAACAAACCCATCATACGAAACCCACTAACAATCGGTTATTCATTGCAACTCAAGTTTCACTTCGCAATGTATTTCCGACTTCATTATGTCTCGGGTTTCAGTTTGAAAGGTGATCGCTCATCTATATGTATTTGACGTGTTTCATGTGCACGCTCTGTTACTGACAGCCCCGTGTTTCTCTCTTTAGATCAACCTGCTGTCGGACAGAAAGTACGAACTGGAGAAGCGGATAGCGGCCCTGAGCGACGAACGGGAAGGGCTCAATGTCTCTCTCGAGGAGTCCAGCGACAGAATCTTGCTCCTGGAGAGGCGGAACAGAGAGCAAGAACAACAGGTAGCTATGACAATCAATAATACCTATATGGACAATGACTTTCAAAGGGGCCCCATTATACGGGGAAATAATAATCCTTCATAACCTCCTACTGTAAGAAGTGGTTGATATCGACCCCCCCAAGAACCCCAATTGGGGTTTTAAAGAAAGTAGAAGAAGCTGAAGGGGTTGATACATAGTCACCTAGACTCATAAGGCCAGAGAAGCTGACGTGAAATAGTAGGCAAGACGTCACACTTCATAGCTTTTTTGGACAACAGCGCAACTCCAGTCTGAAATCTTGTACCTTGCGCTGTTGGAAAGTGGACGTCTTGCCTATACTATTTCGCGTCGCGATTTAGAGCTTCTCTGGCCTTATGAGTCTAGGTGGTCGTGCTTATGCCATCTTTAGGTCAGTTTAAGAGAGAATTTGCCGTTGATGCAATAGTTCTTTCTTGGATATGTAACTCCAAACTTTCAGCTGTTTCGTACCACCATGTAAGGAGATATTAAGACATATTTCTTTAATGATATTGATTGGAGACTAATCCCTTCGCATTTTCCTGAATTATATATTCTTATGCTTCAAAAATACGATCCTTTAAATTTTAATTACTTTTAGGGCCAGGTTTATCAGTAAGTCAATGCCACTCCTGTATTAGGTGACCTTTCCTTTTACTAACAACAAAAAAAGATACACCTAGTTTAAATAAACCTTCAATACTATCATTTTAGATCATTGCCATTGATAAAACAGTTAACGCAATTTTTTTTTCATAACAGTAGGCCTCCCCAGGGCCGGATTATCCAATAGGCAAAGTAGGCAACTGCCTAGGGGCCCATCGTCAGCTAGGGGCCCCGTCCCCAGAGGGTGGGTGCCCATATGTTTGAATTCAGGAAGGGGTCCAAGAAAAATGTTTGCAAGTACTAAGTAACTATTTATATTTTTTTCAAGCAGTAACTAGACTATTTTTATGAGGGGTTGGTTCATAACTATTTCAAAGGGGCCCTCACGAGTACTTAATGCAAAAATTCTTGCATAAAATACTGGAATTTCAAGCAAAAATTGGGTGTCTAAGAGTCCTCCCCAGAAAAAGTTCTGAAATTTTATTCTTAAGAGAAATGTTTTAACTCATTTGGGTGACTTCTAAAATGGATCGCGAGGGGGGCCTGCACATAGGCCCCCTTTGCCCTTTTGTATGGGCACCCATTCCACAGATAATTTTTCTTGAAATGTTTCTTTGAGTTAAAATAAAAAAAAATTTTATGCAAGTCCAGACCTAAGCAAGGGGCCCATGAAAAAATCGTCTAAAATGGTTCCACAAACGGACCTCTCAGATTCCTTATAAATTAGCTTAAAAATTATCTTTTGCATGCTAGAAATGCAAAAAACAAAAACTAATGTTTTGAAAAAAAAAATTATTCTTTAATATACTTAGGATTCCCAACTTTTTAATGTTCTTTCTTCCGGTTCCCCACTTTTCCCATAGTTTAAAGCACTGGTGGTTCATACAGAACCCCGGTGTTCACGGTAAAAAAAAATTCATTAAAATAGGAAATTTCATAATTTAATTGTAGTCCGCACATCGCGAACAGTGGTGATGTTTTTTTCTTCAGTTCCCTATCAATCCCCTTGAACTGCTGCGAGTAAATCCGGTATCGGGTATCGGACGTTGTTCATGGTCTGGGGGAGGACCCCCAGACCCCCTTGGTACTTGTGTTGACCCCCTTGTACTTTTATTACAACTGTATTTTATAATAAGTTTGTCAAAACGCAAAAATTCTACCATAAAATCTATGTCCGAAATTCGGATGAGGCAATAGGCATACCAAAACGAGTTGAAAAAGAGTGTTTTTTTATTTAAATTTTCTAGGGGAGGACCCCTAGAGCCCCTTAGTACTTGAAACTCTATTATTACAACTGTTTTATATTAAGTTTGTCAAAACACAAAAATTCTACCATAAAATCGATATCCGAAATCGGATGAGGCGTAGCAAAACAAAATGAAAAGTGGGGTTTTTTTCACTTAAATTTTAAAAAAAAAAATTCTGGGGGAGGACCCCCAAACCCCCCTTTTAGTGGTTGGAACAGGATAATTCACTACCTTTTCCATATTTAGATAATCAAGAAGATACAATTGGATTATGAAAATTAGCCTTAGCCCCCTCCCCAAAAAAAAACAAATCCTGTATCCGCCGCTGCTTCTCACTGTAGTAAAAGCATAATTATAAATAATATTGCGATGTGGTTTTAAAACATATTTTAGAAAGGAAAGAGTAAGAGAAAAGGGGCCCCCGAGAGTGCATTGACTAGGGGCCCCGACATGGTTAATCCGGCCCTGGGCCTCCCAGTCTCCACAACACACCGCCTTTGATAAAAAAAAGAGGGAAAGAAAAAAAGATAAAAGTTGATCATTGCGTATATCTCAGTCCTCTTTTTTTCCGAGTAAAAACATTCCAACCGGTTCGATATCTCACCAAAACAAAACTTTCACATGATGTCTGAGATTGCGTAAAAAAAAAAAAGAATTACAATGTCCATCTTTACCATCACACGCATCGTTTATTGTCTAGTTTACTTTCACACCTCTGATATCTAGGATAGTAAAGAAGAGTTTGAAGAGTAATTACGAACAAAGATCTACCGAAATAGTAAGGCAAGATTTTCCAATTTCCTTATTCTAATTATTCCTTTGTTTATAAGCCTGGATACGAACCTGGTTTGGCTACTTAGAAAGCATCCAGCGCCTTACTTAAGCCATAAAGAGCGTCTTCACTTGTCCGGTGCCCTGCGTTTATGCAATCGGGTGAGACTAGTAATAATTGAACAAAGTCAAAAATTATTGTGAATTAAATTATACTATATTATTATACATTAACATTAAAATTATAATATATTTAATTATTCCAGTTTTTGATTTACAGCTATTTTAAATAAACAAAAAAAAACTCTTTTATTCGGTTGTCTCGCTTTTGGGAAACTGCATCTGTCAATAACCTTCGCTCTTCATTGACTTATGACGTCACCATCTTCTAATATTGGCGTAACAGCCACTTTTTGGTGACTTTGGCGACGTTTTTAAATTCAGCGCGACACGGTCGACGGCTTAGTACTTAAGTACCGAAATTTTTAAAACATGATTATTTTGGGTGCAAGTTTAGAGTTGCGTATGCTTGGCGAGTTTTGGCTGTTTAGCGGCACATTTAGAAGCCAAATCATTCGTTTAACATGAGTTAGGGTTACCATAATAGTGATCTTTAACGCTAAAAACTTGGCGCATACGCCAGTCTAAACTTGCGCCTTATTTTCTAACAACTTTAAAAAACTCTTTTTTTTTAATTTGAATGTAATCCATTTTTGTGTATTGATGATTGAAAACAGAGTCGTGACGTTCGAACATTATTTTTATTAAACTCTTTCATACGTGGGTGATTACTTATATATACAAAACAAATGTGACGTCATTCATTCTTGTCGCCAATTCACACTACACAATCATACAGACAAAATAGAACACAATCATACAGACAAAATAGAATAATCATACAGACTAACAGTTCCTTTTTTTTTGCAATAAACACAACAGTTCTCCACCCCTAGTAAAGTTAAATTAAGACTGATATCGTTCTGCGGGCTTTCTGATCCTTTTCGACATTCAACCGTCAGAAGGGGGATCACTAGCTGCAGGAGAGGGATCACTAGCGCCAGGAGAGGGACCACTGGAGCCAGGGGAGGGACCACCAGAGCCAGGAGAGGGACCACCGGAGCCAGGAGAAGGACCACCGGAGCCAGGAGAGGGACCACCGGAGCCAGGAGAGGGACCACCGGAGCCAGGAGAGGGACCACCGGAGCCAGGAGAGGGATCACCGGAGCCAGGAGAGGGATCACTGGAGGCAGGAGTGGGATCAGGCTTGGAGATTGTAACATCAGAGGCGGGAGACGCAGCACCGGCGGCAGGAGTGGGATCAGGCTTGGAGGTGGTACCATCAGAGGCGGGAGACGCCGCACCGGCGGCAGGAGTGGGATCAGGCTTGGATGTGGTAACATCAGAGGCGGGAGACGCAGCACCGTCGGCAGGAGTGGGATCAGACTTGGAGGAGGTAACATTAGAGGCGGGAGACGCATCACCGGCGGCAGGAGGGACATCAGGCTTGAAGACGAGATAGACGACCAAGAAGGCGAAGTTCAAGATACACACGACACCGAAAATGCTTATTAGGACGTAACAGCACCAGGCCTTTCCTCCACAATTGTCGCCATGTTGGGACGGATGAGGGTACCGGTTCCCTTGGTTCCGTCCTGGGGACGGGGATAGGACGATGACGTTGGATCCGTTCGGCTCGACTGCAAAAACGAAGCGATTAAACTATGGTGGAACTCGCATGTAAGTCACTATCACAGAGTATACCAGAAATGAAAGTCCATGGCCATTAGGGTGGATCGAAAAAAAATGTTTTTTGGAAATCTCTCGGGCCTGGGGTGGCAAAAGTTGTGTATTGGTGTCAATAAGACGTGTGCAAAATTTGGAGGGAATCAAACAACTTCTAGAGGTTGCGCAAACGCCTTAAAAGTTTTGAGCTTTTGGTCATTTTTTTGAAAAAAAGACTAAAAACCCATGATTGAATCCTCACAAATTTTCCACAATTATTTTATGATGAACTACTATTGTTCGAGATATAATGCCACAGGTTTAGTTTTTTTATCACCCCTCATTCGGGAGTTGTAATATTTTTAGTGTTACGCAATTATTGTAAAGTTGTTTTTTCTGCATTTTGAAAATAGCTATAACTCTACAACCCCTCAACGTAAACACATGAAATTGGGCTCATTTTGTTCGTAATTTTATTCTCTTTAAAGTTATGTGTATTAAGAAAACCTTTATTTCCAAAAAGTTTCAAAAATTTGAAGAAAAAGTGAAAAAATAAAAAAATTAAATAAAAATTATAAGATTTTATAAATTTTTGAAACAAAAAATTTTATTTCATTTTACCGTCTATAATATGCATTGTTACTAAATATCAAGTCTAAAATTGGATTTAATCACATTGGAAAAAATTAAATTCCCCGTACATTTGGTACGTCCCGTCCCTTAACAACCCCCTAATCGATAGTAAAAGAATGATAAACTGAAACAAGTTTCTTGAAACGGTTCATATGATTCAAAGATGATTCAAATCAACAACATTAACAAAGAAATCAAACAACTTTAAAAAACTCTTTTTTTTTAATTTGCATGTAATCCATGCTTAGTTAATTATTAACGATATTTTAATCTGTGGTAGCCAAACTAACTTGGAAATTTTTAACTGGATACGTAATGAAAAAGTACCAAAAGTTTGGTTGAATCTGACTTACCTAATTGAGGGATACGTAAAACCATTATTTCCTCCATTAGGTAATTTTAAACTCTGTCAAAAAGTCTTGTCAATTCTTGAAAAGTTGTCAATTTTACGCGGTATTTTTTAAAATTTTTGTAGACATTTGCCGAGATTTTCAAGAAAATACCATCATTTCAGTCATTTTATCATATCATATCAGTCATTTTATCATATCATATCAGTCATTTTATCAAGCATGATTTATTTGTTATGAAATGGAGTATTTATTGATTTTAGGTTTGTCTTACATTCATCTTTTACTGTTTTACCGCTTATTCATTGAATTTAACTAAATTTACCCAGTCTAGTGAATGGTTTGATTTAGCTGTGAGCTGTCGATTAATGACGGAAAAACCTAAATTGATTGCAAAATTAATTGACTGCAAAAATTTAAATTTTGCAAAAATATTTTTATCCAGAAAAATTTTGCAAATTTGACCCTCAAAATATTCATAAAACATTCACAGAATCTGCCCTTTTTAACACAAACGGAAGAAACTACGTGTATTAGCTGCTCTTTAAGTTACACTACACTCAATTATAAGTTACTGATTATTTAGTGTAGTGTAACTTAAAGAGCATTCTTGCATTAAGAGCATTCATTCTTCTTGCTTAAAGAGTATTTAACATTCTTGGCATTATACTATATAACGTCAAGAATATGGTAATCTTATGTGCCGACGAGTTTTCTTTTAAATTTTAGCTTCAAAAACATTTTGGCACTTTTGACCTTGCCAGGCTTATGAATTTGGTTAAGCGATGATATAAATATTTATACCATTTCACTAACACCATAATAAAACTGCCTCAAAAGTTTTAATGTTATGCTTTCGACCCTTGTTAATCCTCCCGAGTTAAAAATCCATCTATTCTAGAGTTCACTAAAATGTTGAGGTCTGAGGCCTTGTCTTCTAACTCACTCCTCTCCAAGCCTTCTCGAAACCCTTTCTCTGTACTTTTTCAGCTCCGTCTGCAGCAGCGGGACATCGAGGAGCTGCGACAGACCAACAGCCACCTGCAGAACCGCCTGGACGTGGTGCTGAGGCGCTGCGGAACGCCACTCTCCTCTGGGGACAAGCCCTCCCTCTTCAACGAGATCGAGATGTCCTCGCAGTCCTCTGTTGAAGACGACCTCAGGTCCCCCAGTCAGGTGAGCCGTCCTCTTCTTTCAATGCCATCATTCACCGTTCAGCTACAAGCCTTATTGCCTAACTACTGTCATATAGAGCATTTTCAATCACATGACTCGGACTTAACAACGGCCTTAGCAACGTTGTTTTTGTCATCCAGTGACGTCATGCACGAATGATTCTATCAGGGTTGTTACGTTTAAAACACTTTGTTTAAAACACTTGTTTTAAACATGTTTAAAACAAGGCAAAAAAAAACATTGTTTAAAACACATGTACTCTTTTAGCAATTCTTTTTTCTATGAACAGATTGCATTAGTATATAAAACTTAGTATTTACTTCCAACTGTTTTATTTTATTTTTTCTAGAAAGTTATTTAATAAAAAATACAAATAAACTTATTAAAAAATCATATTTTTTTATAATTGACCTATTCTTATGTTTGATTTTAATATTTTAAACGATCAATGCTGCTAATGTCGTCAAAATACGCAATGAACTGAAAAGGACTGAAAGAAATATGAATATAATAGGTAGTGAATGTTCAGCTCGTATCTTAAACCTTTTAGCAAAATATATCAAAATTTCTAATGTTAAATCTGAAGTTGTTGACATAGTAACACAGTTCCAAAAAAATAATTTTGCTTCAGCCAAGTTTCAAGAAACACGTGCTAAAAATTGCTCAAGATGCCATCTGATATCAGGGGGTGCTTTGTTAATCCATTTTCAATTTTAAAAACTTGACTTAATTATTTTTAAATCATGGATTTTTTTAGAATTTCTGTGTCGAGGGTAAAAAAAACAAATAAAACGTTTTAAACAAAAAAAAAACACTTAAAAAATAAAAAAAACACGTTTTTTTTTTTATTTTATTTTATTTTTTATTTTTTTTGAAAAAAAAAAACATTTTTTTTTCCAACCCTGGATTCTATTGTATGCTTCTATTTCCCGTACCTAACAACAGCCTTAGCAACGTTGTTTTTATCCTCCACTTCGTCAAGTGTGACGTCATGGGCGAATGCTCTATATATACACCTTCCACTTATCAATAAATACATAATCTTAAACCTTGGTGGAATAGAAACAAGTTTGGCCTTAATGGTATTGGTTTAAGAATTTCTAAGGGGCCGTTCAAGTAAGCATGTTTTTGGTCATTTTCGATCCCCTCCCCCTTCTCAGCAAAGATAAGCAAACCGGAACCCCCCTCATAATTACGTATGAAAACCGCCCAACACCCCCTTTGTTAATTTTTTGTACAAAATGTTTAGACGTGCCTAAATTCCAGAAATTCATTGTGTTCTATGAACACTTAACATATCGTTTTTTTTTTCATAAAACAATAAAATAACATACCGTTTCTTAATTTTCTTTTTTAAATCAAAGTACTTGAATTTCTTTTCCTAGTTCAATTTTTTTCTAAAATTTATTTTTGGTTAAATTTTGAAATTATTTTTTGCAAGAAACAGGAGATTTTTGAAAATGCAGTGTTTCTAACATCTTACGTAGGCACTACTCATACGGGATGGGACGATTCGGCGCGGCCGTTTGGGCGCGGCCGATTCGGCGCGGCCGTTTCGGCGCCGGCCGTTTGGGCGCCGGCCGATTCGGCGCGGGCCGTTTCGGCGCGAAGCTTATTACAGTGCATGGATTTCGGAAAGGAGATAATCTGTTTAATAAATAGTTTTTTAAATTTTTTAACCATGACCAAAATATTAATTCAAATTATTTAACAAAGATATTAATTTAATAATTAAATTAAATTTAAATTAAAAAAGTTTAAATTGAAAAAGTTATACATCAAAATTCAATAAAATTGTTTTTCCCCCATAATTGGGTTTAAGAGTGTTATTTTAATTATTAAGTAAGTAAATGCAAACTTGCATATAGAATTTCATGTCAACTTTAAGTATAAATTTTGTAGAAACATGCATAATGACAAAATTTTCAACTTTGAATAAAATAAGATTCCAAAAAATGATCTGAAAACATTTTCCAATATTTGGAAAAATGACCAAGAAATTTTAGTAAAAATTTGTCTAGTAACTCATAAAAATTTCAGAAGGAAAATATCTGGCGCCGAATCGGCCGGCGCCCAAACGGCCCGCGCCCAATCGGCCGGCGCCGAAACGGCCGCGCCGAATCGGCCGCGCCCAAACGGCCGCGCCGAATAGTAGTAGACCGCTACTCATAACCCCCATCCCCGCTTGTCAGAAAACTAAGCAAATCCCCATCCCCCCTTAGGTGCTTACGTAATATTTGAACAGCCCTTAAACCTCTTAGACCACGATTCACCTTGCGGTCTTGTACTTGTTGACCTTTTTAGAATTGACCCGAAAATTCATTTCCGGACTATCCTTTGCCGTCACCACCTAAAAAGCGGCAGTCTATCTATCCAGACATGGAATCAAAATTTGAAGGTTTTTGTAGTGCGAGAGAAATTCGTTATCTAACTACAAGACCAATAGCTTCTAACATAGAGCATTTTCAATCACATGACTCGGACCTAACAACGGCCTTAGCAACATAAGTGTTACAGTTTTTTGCCCTACAGAGGTTAACAGTTACAGAAAATGACTAGCCGTGAAATTCTTCTATTGGAGCATTTGCAATCACGTGATCCCATACCTAAAAACCGCCTTAGCAACAGTTAAAAGCCCTACAGAAGATACACAGTTAAAAGAAAATAACCGGTTGTGACGTCACCTGAAAACACTCTATAGTCTTTATATTACATTATCTACTAACTATCTATTAACATTATTAAACATATCTTAATAATTTTTTCCCATCGAGAAAAGTATGTCACTTTTTTCCAACA
Organism: Tetragnatha montana; assembly: GCA_963680715.1. NCBI lineage: Eukaryota > Metazoa > Arthropoda > Arachnida > Araneae > Tetragnathidae > Tetragnatha > Tetragnatha montana. The sequence continues at coordinate 55,825,718 of OY796676.1, read as the reverse complement.
GCAGTAATTTAGAAGCTTGATTTTTTATACTTCTGGTAGTAAAGATGCGAAGACAGCAAGTTTAGAAATCTTAAAAACATAATCAAAGCGTTACCAATATTGGCCTAATGGTTTCAATAACCCTTCTGTTTTTTTCAGTGTGGACGAAGCAAAGTTCCTTCTCATCCTGGTTCCTCAATAAGTTTCACTGGAGATTTCCCAGAAGATGAAATCGAATGTGATGACTCTGAACTCGCGCTTGCTATGGAAACGGAAGATTCATGGAAGGTAAGATCCGCACTGGAATCTTCACGTAACTTCAAGACCCTTTTTTCTATAGAATACTATACAACATTAATTTTTGCAATGTAGAATGAATAACCTGGTTCCTACAATCAACCATCAGGATCCATACACTTTGCAATTTGAACTATTTATAAAGATAATAAAAAAACACACACTCGAATAACATGTTTATGTTTTTGTTGGTAATTTTTGTGTGAGAATGGGTTGTGAAACAAAAATCTCAGGATGAAATAGGCCCAGCAGCTAGCTGTACTAATTACTAGTGTTATAGTAAACGTGAATTAACTCTAATGCATGGAGATTATTATGTCATCATTATTGACGTCATTAAAGGTTTTATTTCCAAGTCAGGCGTTTTCCTTCAAGAGTTGAAGCTGCCAAATCTTTCATCTATTTCCGCTATTTGGAAACCGTACCTTTTCTTTCACACAATTACATTACACAACAACTGAAACGTCTGTATTTTGAATCAGTCCTTATTGTAACTTAAGTGAATACTAGAAATTTCACTAGTTGGAGGTACTTTGGGTGGGACCGTTATGACTATTTGTTTAGTAAGTATGAGTTTCAAAGCTAAAAGGAGATATTTTTAAGGGTTCAGACGTAATTATGGGCATAAATTCACAAATTTAGATAAATGTTTGGGTTTTTATCATATAATAAGTGGACCCAAAGTCTCTTTAATCCTAAATTAATCACTCAAACCTTTTCTACATAATTGGTTAAAGGAAAAATTGGAAAAAAAAAGTTATTGTTCCAGTACTCTTTCAGATTTTGAAAGATATTTTTTGATATTTTACAGTTTAGACTTTGATTGATCATGATACTTTTTATGTGTCAAACAAATAAGAGAACAAAATAATAATTTAAAAAAAGTTTTTACTTTACATAAAATAAAAATAATTTGTCATGCTCTAAAACAGTAGTTTCCAACTGGTGGTTCACTTATCCTTTCAATATCACCTCTACTATAGGCACCACACCATTACCAAAAAAATTCAAAAGCGAAATGAGATGACCACCTTCTCTTTGTGGCACGCTCATGCATGCCTCGATATGCGCTGTAGATATTTTTTGCAAGTATAGTAGTAATTTACAAGTAATTTTTGTAGATATTTTAGCAGGATATGGCGTCACACATTTTTTCCCACTGTTTTCACGAAAATAGTGGGTTGTAGAGTTACCGATATGTACAAGAATCTGGCTGTGAAGAGTTAGGGCTGACTTGTTGAAGTACTCTGTTCGCCAGAACGCTTTAAAAAAGAAATACTATATTAGTTAATAAACATTTAATGAAGACCTCGCATCAAATGCTTTATACTCATTGTCTCTCTGCAGTTCCGCGAGGAATTGGTGCCCATCTACCGTCAGCTGCGGCGTCTGTGCGAGGACCTCCGACGGCGGCGGGAGGCCTACTCCTCGGCTGACAGCGGCATCTCCAGCTCCCCAGAGGAGATCCGCGCCTCCGAGATGCGCCTCGGGATCATGTCGGAGGTCACCAGGGAGCTGGGCCACCTCGTTGAGGAAGCGCTGCTCTCGCAAGACGACGGGGTGAGTGTAAGGAGGATTCATAAGTACAGTGGTAAAAAGGGGGGGTCAAGGCTCACGTAACTAGCTTCTTAAAAACACTCAAAGAGTGATAAAAATTAAAAACTTGATCTATAGGGCTTTGGCCGTAAAACACATATCATGTGTTTTATATATTTAAGAATCAGTATTCGGAGAGATATTGAAAGGAAAAATTCCAACACCTGAATTGACAATTAATTGAAGTGATTGCAGCAGTAATGAGTTAGCTACAACATATTTTGGTGCTACTCTTGGCACCATAATTCCCTATCCGGTATATCCGCTGGGTTGCTAGAAAATTAAGTATCACCCTATAAAAAAAAAAAAAAAAAAGTGGCACCCGGTTGTTGTATGACACCCAGATTTACATTTAGATTCTTGAAAATTAATAAATTTGAACTTAATTTATGCAAAATTGAAAATTCTGCTTTTTAAAAGGGTATTGAAACCTTTCTTGCCTCCCGATGAAAGTCAATCCCTGGGAGATTTAGAGTAAAATATAATGAAGTATGAAAAACGGAGAAACTACAAAATAAATGAAGAGTATGATATAAAGAAAACGAATAGAAGGAGTAAAAGATAAATGAGTAAGGAGAGAAAGCAAGGGATAGTGAATAAAGATAACGAATTATATTCAGATGGGGGGTGACAAGGATAAACAGGCGATGATTGAGAAATAGGTAGTGTTCGGCAACTAGTGGTCAAAAAGTAGTTAACTACCAACTACTAACTAGTCTGGGAAAATCTAGTTACAAAACTAGTAGTTAACTATTTTTTCCTGGGACTAGTTGCAACTAGTAGTTAACTATTTCCCAAAGTAGTTAACTACTAGTTAACTAGTCTATTTAATTTCATAACCTATTTTTTGCCCAAATTCTAATACATCTTTCTTATCTATATCACAAAAAACTTTATGCTTCGCTCAAAACGGTGCTTTATTTCTGGTTATGGTATTTGAGTACTCTACCATGACATTGTAGTCATAAATAGCAGTGTAATTTTTGTATATTTTGATACAAATTTTAAATATTTTTGAAATTTTAAACAAAAATTTTTTTTAAAGTAGTTGAAAATTTGAAAGTAGTTTCAACTAGTAGTTATTAAAAAAAGTAGTTCAACTAGTTTAAACAAAAAGTAGTTAAACTACTAGTTAACTACTAGTTGCAACTAGTTCTAGTTAACTAGTGCCGAACACTAGAAATAGGGGTGACAGAGAGTAAATGAAGGGAAATAACGTGGTTAAGAGATAAAGGGGGAATATATCAATAGTATACTGGTAAGATTTACTTTTGGACTCTTTTTAATTTAAGGTTATAAATTGTCTCTCACATACTCATATTTTATGCTTTTTTACTACAGGTTTTCCTATTGGTCCGTAAATTTCGAATGCGTTTACAATTTAAGATTAAAATGACATGACAAGTTTATTTCATTTTAATTAGAGTTGATTCTGCTTGTAAAGATAACGTTAAGATACGTATATGAAGATTGAAGAATTGTATACCTAGAGATATCTAAAATCAAAAAAGTATATATGTTAAGGTTAAGGGCAATGTGATAAATCCGAGCATATTAATAATGCCCTAGCATTTTGGGCCGGGTATTATTAATAATGCCCGGATATTTCTCGGACATTATTAATAATACCCGCTTTATCACTTTGCCCATAACATATGGTATGTCAAAAAATTTCAAAATGTCAAAACGATAGCAATAAGCTTCGAGAAAAAAATATCTTGCTAAATTTCCGACTTTTTACATATACGAGTACCTACATGAATATTTTAGTGCAAGTCTGAAATGTTTTTGCTGAAGATATAAAAAATGAGGCCAGAAATAACAGAGATTCTCATATTTTGTTATTCTTGTGTCGATCTTGATTGGTATTTTATTTACTATGCACTAATCTTAAATTATGTGTTGCGCAGATGTGTTTGTCGTGTCAGACTCTGGCGGAGGACCGAGATACTCTTGAAAAGGTGCAGAAACAGCTCTTAGAAAAGAACGAAGAACTGAAACGGAAAACAGAGGATGTGTCACAACTCATTGCCAAAGTAAGAGCTCATAATAATAGTATAATGTATACATCAAAAGTATTAACTTAGTTTCTGTATTGTTGTATAGGTCAGAACGAAGTTAATTGAAGTAACAAAATGAAGTACAACTTCAGATAGAAAAAAAATATACTCAGCGATATATTAAAGACTTATCTCATAACCAAATCCACTTTTTGTATAATTAAAATAAACCAATTATCGGTTTATTAAAGTCTATTAAAATAAAAACGTTTATTAATTAAAATTTTAGCTTAGAAAGTTTGATATGGCCTCGTCGGAACACTAAGCAATTTGTAAATAATTTTTATCAACTTATCTATTTTATTAAACTAATTAATTGATAAATTTTAGTTTGTCAAGTAGCTTATTGTTTATGCCATTTTAGCTAGCTGTTTCAATTAATACAAGTGTGGAACTTTTTTAATAACTTGTACAACAACTTTTTTTTGTACTTTTGTACAACAAACAAGTGTGCAACTTTTTTTAACAACTTGTACAACACCTTTTTTTTGTACTTTTGTACAACAGACAAGTGTGAAACTGTTGTAACACTAAAAAGAAAATCCACAAGCCTAGAAATTCCTTAAATTTATTGATTAACCCAGACACAGTTTACTGTGTTTTTCGTTTATTTCTTTGAGTTAAAAAAAAGGGTATTTTTCCAGTTGACACTGCAGGAGACGGAGCTGAACGCGCTGAGAGAGGGCCGCGACCAATTGAGGACTGATATGGACAACAGTGCACTTGCCAAAGACCAGGTCGTCAAGAAGGCCTGGGAAGTCAGAGACCAGGCGGTCGCCAGGTGAGACCACTTCTACACTGCTTGATGTATCCATTAATTAAAATGCTTATTATTACCTATTTAAATTTATTTCATAAATCATAATGTAAAATGTTTTATACATTTTTATACACGTTTTCTCTTATTAAATGTACAATATAAATCCACATTCTTATTCATATATCCTTTATTTACTCATTCGTTGCTTTCTTCATATTTTTGTATCAGGCTAAAATATCTTACATATTAGGGTGGTCCTTATTTGTATGGTAAAAATTTTTTTGGGGAATTCCGTCGGTGTAGCCCCCTAGTTTTGTGTCACTATAGAAAATAATAATGTATGCAAAATTTAAGCTCATTCGGATAATAATAACACATGCCCCCCAGGCCTTAAAGTTTCAAAAAAGTGCTGATTTTTTTTACAAAACATCAAAAAAACCAAAGATTATACCCTTCCATATTCTTCTTGATTTTTAAACGCTTTTATTAGACTTGCTCTGGGCCAAGGTCACGGGTGAAAACTTAAAACTCGATTTTCGGTCACTTCCTGATATTCCAGGACCCTGAAACTTTACACATTGATGTAACCCTCATGACACTCCAATATCCAATTATTATCTAATCAATAACCAAAGGATTAAGTAAATTAACGAGTATTTTTAATTATCAGAAAAACTGAAATTTGAGGCCCTTCCAAAGGGATTTTAGCTCCCAAAAAAAGAACAATACTGTAATAGGCATAGTACTATTATATTCAACCATCAAAACGACAATTCTCAAGTAATTAAATTAATTAACGGCAAATTATCGCAAAAAATTTAGATTCTTTTACATAAAATTTCAGGTACTTCTAAACGATATTAAGCCTTGAAACTTTGCAGCATGGTGTAATATTCATGACAATGCAATATTCCATTATCACCGAGTCAATAACTCTCTAATTACGGTAATTGACGAGTATTCTTGATTATCCGATTAACTCTATTTTGAGACCCTTAAAAAATATTTTCGCTCCCAAACACGGATCAATAATGTAATAGGCATAGTACTACTATATTCAATCATCAAAACGGCAATTTTCAACTAATTAAAGAAATTAAAGACGAATTTATGCAAATTTTTAGGTTGTCATTTAGATTCTTGTACATAAAATTTCAGGTACTTCTAAACGATATTAAGCCTTGAAACTTTGCAGCATGGTGTAATATTCATGACAATGCAATATTCCATTATCACCGAGTCAATAACTCTCTAATTACGGTAATTAACGAGTATTCTTGATTATCACTCTATTTTGAGACCCTTAAAAAATATTTTCGCTCCCAAACAAGGATCAATAATGTAATAGGCATAGTACTACTATATTCCATCATCAAAACGGCAATTTTCAACTAATTAAAGAAATTAAAGACGAATTTATGCAAATTTTTAGGTTGTCATTTAGATTCTTGTACATAAAATTTCAGGTACTTCTAAACGATATAAAGCCTTGAAACTTTGCAGCATGGTGTAATATTCATGACAATGCAATATTCCATTATCACCGAGTCAATAACTCTCTAATTACGGTAATTAACGAGTATTCTTGATTATCCGATTAACTCGAATTTAAGACACTCCAAAAAGACTATGGCCTCCAAAACTTGTACAATAGCGTATTATATATATTTGAACCATATTCAATCTTCAAAACGGGAAATATTATCTTTAAATTAAGATTATTAACGAAGTTATTAATGAGAAATTAGAGAGCTTGGAAATAGTGTTCTAAAAGCTTGGAAATACTTTCATTCATGTCTTTTCATTTGATGGATAAATGGGAGTTTTGATGACAGTTATAGCTATTCATTTCTTTTAGATTTCGCTTTCGTTCAGATGGAATTATTTATGGCTTAAATAGAAATACTGAATATGCTTCGGGTGTTGGGCTTTTTCAGTAAAAAAGAAATTATAAAATCTCTTCCTTTTGGAATATTTTTTTTTGTAAATTCTTCAGTGGTAGTTGGAAAAGTTTATTACTTACAAATTACTTGCTTTGAAAAAATTTAATTAAGTAAATAGAGGGGTAATGTTTTAAATTTTTAGCATCGAATTTAAGGGGTTTTACTAATCATGTACCAACAATTGGAATAAAATTAAGATTTTAGGCAAAATTATAAGACTAAAAAGTAGAAAATAAAATAAGTAAAAAAAAGCTTTTTTAAAAAAACGCTTTTATTAAAATGTCCTAAAAATTCAAAAATAATTTATTGGGTTTTGTGAAGTAGAAAATAACTTTCCGGTAAGTAAAAATTAACTGATTTTCTCATCACTAAAAATAAAAGCGTGGGCGCTAGTAATTTATAATTTTATATAAAAGAAAATGAGAAAAGAGAACTTAGAATAAATAGTGAATAGAGAATTACTAGCGCCCACGCTTTTATTTTTAGTGATGAGAAAATCAGTTAATTTTTACTTACCGGAAAGTTATTTTCTACTTCACAAAACCCAATAAATTATTTTTGAATTTTTAGGACATTTTAATAAAAGCGTTTTTTTAAAAAAGCTTTTTTTTTTATGAAAATCAAACATAGTTATGGTTATAATGTTCCAGATTCCATTCTTCTATCACCCCTCTTTCGGTAGTAAAAATTTTTTAAAGTAAAAATAACTCTTGTAAAGTTGTTTTTTCTGCATTTTAAAACAGCTAATAACTCCAGAACTATACAACTTAAAAACCTGAAATTAGTGCCATTTTGTTTGTAATTTTATTATCTTTGATTTGATGTGCAACATAACTGCCTTTCTTAAAAAAAAATTCAAAAAAATGGGGAAAAAATTAAATAAAAAAAAATTCTGAAAGGAAATTTTATTAAGTAAATTTAAAGTTTTCCAACTCCCAAAATAAACATTTCTGCCGAATTTCAAGCTGAAAATACAATTTTATCATGTAGAAAAAAATAAAAATTTTCGAAATTTTGGCAAGTCCCTTTAACATTCTATGTAATTTAACAAAAAAAGCGATTCACTCATGGGGAATTCAAAAACTCCCTTGAGGGTGTTCATACGATTTGTACCATGCAAAAAAATTCAGCTAAAAAAAAATCAATTAAAAAAAATTGAAAAAATCAGCACTTTTTTGAAATTTTGAGGCCTGGGGGGCACGTGTTATTATTTTTTGATTGAGCTAAAATTTTGCAAAAATCATTTATTTGTATGATGGAACAATTTGGAGGGGCGACGCATAAAGATTTCCAAACTTTAAAAATAAGGACCACCCACTATTATATATACATTTTCTTTTGAATTATCAGACTTATCAATGGTTATAAATTTATCAGATGTGGTTATAATATTTAAATTAAAAACTGAGGAACCATAAAAAGGTATTCTTTTAAAATTTCATTTGTTTTTTGTGTTAAGAGAAGTAATGATGGTACTTTCTACGTTCAAGCAATCAAATGAAGCATGTATTTCTTTCCAAAGTAATTCATGCTCTTAATAATTTCTCCTACAAAACTGAATTGATATTATTATGAGTTTTAAAAACTTCCTAAATATTTAAAAACATTAATTCTAGGAAAAACGCCGTCGAAATCGAGCTGGCGAGGACACGAATCGACGTTATGCATATCAACAGTCAATTGATGGAAGCTGTGCAGCAGAAGGTCGAACTCTCGCAGCAGCTGGAGCAGTGGAAGGTAAGAGTTCGATGGCTACTGATCCATTAATTATACAAGATGTTCTGACTTTAAATTAGAAATTAAATTGTTTGCTATTCTAAAAGTTTTTCAACTTTGAATAAATTTTTAACTTTGGCATCCTGTTAAAAATTGAAATTAGAAAATTTGGTTAAACCGATTGAACGAACACCCAACCAATTTCAGTTATTAATTTTCATTTAACTCTTTTTGAGGAATTGAGTGCTTTTCTAGCTATAATATTCCATACCCTTTACTGTTCCAGCTTCCAGCATACCCTTACCTTCGCTGTAAAATTCAATTCAACAATAATAATAAAAAAAACATAAATTAATAATTTTCACTAAATTGATTTGGTACCAAAAATTTTAATGATACTAAATCTATGAATGCATCTTAACAATATGAAGAAGTGAAACATAGGCTCTACTTTAACAACTGAGTACATTTTTCTGGTATTTCTAATAATTGAGTATAGCAAACATAATACCAAAAAAAAAAAAAAAAAAAAAAAGAATTTAGACATCAGTTGAAATATTTATGCACTATGTATATCTCGCAGTATTTTTCCAATTTCTGGTTCCTCTACTTAAAATTTAAAATGTTACATTGTCCTACCGTGCATTTGCACCTCTGGTTATCATCCTTACATTTTCTTTCGAATATATGTAAGACAAAAGTAAAGTTTCGTTTCAAACCGTCTTCTTTCTTTGCAGATGGACATGGAAGTTCTCTTGGACAACCAAGTAATGAAGAAGCTCAAGACGCAGGAACAAGAGGACAAGAAGCCGAAAACCCCGCCGGTTCAGGCCGCTCCAGAGAAACCACAGAGGCAGAACTCTCGCGGCAAACTGTTCAGGCTGTGGCGATAATGATCCACTGTGCAATCAAACAGGACAATCACAGCAGACTGTTTTAGTCAAATCAGGACCTTCTATAGAATTATTTAAAAAAATCGAGTCCACTGCGAACTCTCAACTTTAACTTCGGTGATTTGTCATCGAGTGTTGTTGGACCACTTTTACGTTCGATGTTTTAGAAGCATTCCATAGTGCCTATGACGTCTACAATAACACCGGTTGTGCAGTAGTTTAGTTGGATTGAGTTTTTTTTATGTCGGAATCTCGTTGGTGTGCTAATAAGACTCAAGCCATATGATTTTCAGTTGCCATTTTGATACAGAGTTAGTTTATTTACGTTTACTTCCAGGCCAGTTTTGCCTTAATATCAGCTATAAAAGCAGCTAGTTTTATATTTTTGAGCGTAGGACATGGAAGTAAGAGTAAGGGAAGGGTCTCTTTATGGCGTGAAAATGTAGGCAGAAATGCGCGGAGGGTGCATCTTACAAAATCTATTCAAAAACGTTGAACCGTTGATAAAATGAATTAAATATCATTGAAAATGCTGTTTTAAGAATTAAGATGCATTTGACTGAAAGAAAGGATTAAATTTGTAAATGCACAACAATTTTTTGAAACACAACAACTATAGTAACAAACCAAGTTTAGAATAGCAAGAGCGTTTCCATGACAACTGAAATGACTTATTTTGCTACGAAATCGTGTCAACCATCGTCCCATGAATCACCTTCGTTAAAACCAATAGCGAAATCATCTCACTCTCAGTGTACTTCCCTTACTCTTACTTCCATGGTACAAGACTATAGTTTTAAAATCGAATTTTTCAGCACGTAGATAAAATGGAGAAGATAGCAGGAATGTTTTTTATAGCTCTAAACATGCTAATGGTATAATGGTAAGGTACTTGCGTATAAGGGTCATAATAACATTGTAGCAAAAATTTATTGACAATGGTAGTTATTAAATATATTTGATTACAATAATACTGACTTTTTTTATAAATAGAAGGCACTGTATGTGATTAATTATTGTTAATTATTTTCTTTTGAATCAAAATGACAAGTGGATTTAATTATTTTGAATAAAAAAGCTAAAAATCGCTTAATTTTATGGAAAGGCCTAGCTAGCCTTTGAATGCATTTAATAAAAGAATATCACATATCTATTGGCTTTTAGAAAAATATTTTTAATCCAAAAGCTCTATTTTAAAATTTAACAATACTGTGTTGCATAAAATTGGATGCTGTAATCGGATTGTTGCTACTACAATTTGAAAATGCTGTAAAAATAGTTTCTGTTAACAAAATAGTGCTTAGTTAGACGCAAGTACCCAAGATAATCATTATCCTTTGAAGCACACACACATTGAAACATTCCTGTTAGTTACCTGTTTATATGGCCGATCAATTTCATTTCGAATTTCAAAACATTCCTGTTCAACTTCACCAATCATTGTGATAGATTTCGAATTGTACTGAAGGTAAAGGACCAACATATCGCCTTAAATTATCTTTAAAGGTGAAATGAATTTTCCTGCAGTTCTCCTTTTCAATATACATTCTTAAATTATACCGTCCACATTGTGAACTGAGACTATTTCGACCACAAGAGCGGATATAGAGGATCAGTCAGCTGAATTGGAGGCAAGATTTTACCGTTATTGTACTTTTTGTGAACAGCCGCAACGTTATAGAGATATAATAAATTATTTTATGTAAATATAGCTTGTAGAGTAACATTTTTGCCTTTTTGAGACTACGTGATTTAAAATAACGGGAGGTGCTCGAATTTTCATGAAGGCTCTGGCGATGTAAAAATGAAAGCAAATATGAGTGCTTTTTTGGTTATCAATCTTCAGTTTTTAAAATTGTAAATAGAATTAGTTATTGTTCAGAATTGATACCATAAAATCTAAAATATCTATTATAGGACAGAGTATAAAGATTGAACAGTTAAAAATAAGAGTTTAACATTTAAACTAAATTCTGAAACCATTTAGCTGAATTTTATTTCAAGGTTTCACTAATACATTTAAAAAAAGGGATGATGGCTGGTAGGATATAGAAATAATTTTCATTTAAACGAAACATCGCTTGTATAGATGGGTAAAGACTATGGTTAAAAAAGATTGAAAAACCATTTTTATCCTCGGATTATAATTGTGTTTTAATACCAAGGACTTTTTGGAATAATTTATAAATACAGTATAGAAATAATTGTCAGTCGAAAGCTAAGTATGAAACCAAATTTATTGATTTAATAAACAGATTTATTTATTTTAAAATAAATCCAAGGGCCTAAATTTAAATTTTTGATTTGTAGTAATTTACTATCATTATTTATTATTGTACATACAGTAAATCGTTTGAACCTTTAATAATACTCATTAATGCAATCATAAATTCACTTAATAGAATTATACATGGTTATGAACAGTGGAATTGTTTGCTTAAAAATAAAGAGCTTTTTCAAGAGAAAATGTGAGTGCTTTTCCCGTTCATGAGTGTCTTTATTAGTCATTTCACAATCACAAGATGCCTTCTTCTATGTGCGAAACGTGAAATCACAATCATCACGGTGATCAAATAGATATTGAATGTCAACACCCTGCGACAACTGTGATAGAGTAAAGATTGGAGTCTGTTATAGAGAATAAAATATGATTTTTTAATAACTTGTTTTCAATTTCTTGACTACTTTTCAGTTTCTTTTTAAGTGCATGACGGTGGTTCAGGTCTGAAATGAGGAAATTCGAGGTAAGTATGAACTATTTATTATTACTTTTTATATCAGTCTTATATGTTTCCTATGTCATTAGTTTTCGTGGTAATAGCAACACCAATGTCTTGTCCATAAGAACAACTCGTTGCAGTTACAGAAAAGCATTCGATTCATCAAAACTAAGTTTGATTGATTTACGCCCCTCTGTTGTTTCGAGAAACTAATTTCGTGAAATATTGTGGTAACTTTTTCCGATATTGTTCTTTACATTGTTAATATCTTTTATAGGCTTCAGTATGTCATAAAAATTGGTCTATAACGTTAAAAAAACCCTCATGTTTAAAGGAATAAAACAACAGAGAAAAAAACTGTAATTGAATAATGAAAGCACTATTTTGAAAATAAATTCGCTCAGCTTCATGTAAAAAAGCTATTTCCAAATTTATAAAAGAATCCATTTGTATCAATTTACTTCGTTGTTGTTGTTGATGAAGAGTTTTGATGGAGAGTTCTTGATTGATTTTCTTCAAAGTAGGTACTTAAAAGATCAATACCTTATAATCAAAATGATTTCCCTTTTTCCATACATAAATTGTATTTTTGTACATAGTTTATGGTAAACAGGTAAAAGCTGTTATTATCTAATGAAACAAACTTTCGGATCATTGGAAAAATAATGAGATTGGATTTGGATTTGATATTGGTTACATATATTTTCTGGTCTGTGTGCTTGATCGCTAGGATCCGCTTATAAACCTTCGTCAAGTAAGACAGACACAACAGAATATTCCCTGACACAAGGAGAGATAAAGTACACCCAGGGCAAGGCCGGAATCGAACCGACGGCCGATATAGTGAGCAGACTGCTAGCGTGGTTGGCTGCACGTAACACAACCAGGCCACTATCGGACCCCAAAAGACTGATATGTGATAGCTAAATCAAAACAAGCTAAAATTTAATTGTTTAGAGTTTTCTTATAAATATTAATTCAAATTAAAAAAGAGTATCAATCAAAGCTAGTAATTACATGGATTAATTTGTAGAATACCTGAAGACCAGCACAGAACTGCCGAAAGGAAATGTTTCCAGAAAATAGATCAATTCAAAGAGACTCCTTTGATCACAAATCCTAACATGAAAACAACTTTACAAGCAGCCTCAAGATCATCTCCGTTAAGAAAACTTATTACATGCTTACTGATTTCAACTGGAATATGGCCCAGTGTCAAGAAAAAGAGACTTCTTCTTCTAGGGCTTTTCCACACCATCTTTATGCTATGCGTGCTAAAATCAATTTCTTGTTTGTACTCGACCGAAGAGTGGCACGATCTGTATGGTGCACAGCTGTTCAACAACTTTATTACAGTGATTCTTTGGTGGAACTTGTATTTCAAGAGGAACGAAATCCTTAATCTGTCGACGTTGCTGACGACTTGCGGGGCCAGAACCGAGCGCAAGATAGTCAAAACAGTCGCGTTCCTTACTCTATTACTGTACTCACCCCTAATTTTACTCATTTTCAAAATATCAAAGCAGAGTTTTTACTACAAGACCAAACGGTTGTATTCGTGTCGAAATTACTGGATCCCGACTAGGTACATGGATGATCTGTGGCCTGTGGTGTTTTTCATCGACGTCTCCAGCTCCTGGATCTCGTTCAGCCCGTTTTATGTTTCAGGTACGATTTACTGCATTTTCTGCTTTCTCGCGCTCGGCAAAAATCGCGAGGCCGTGGCCACTTCTTCTCCGGCCCTGGAACACAGGGGAACTTTGGTGTCTTTCGTAAGAAAAATCGAAAATACCCTGTCGTTTTCGATATTTATGGTCATAATCAAAATCGGTCTGATCGTGTTTATAGAAGTCTCACTGTACTCCGGTTCGTCAAAAAGCTCTTGGATTAGCAACGGGATTTCGTCATTGCAGGTTTCAGTTTGGTTCATACTCATTGTGGTTCTTGCAGACAAGGTTCAAGAACGATGCGTGCAGGGTTTGGAGAGATGTTATTTTGCCAGCTCGTCTTCAGGTGGAGTTGAGGCTAGTCAGGTTTATTTCGCGTATAAAAACCTCAAGAAAAATAGTGTGCTCACTGCCTGGAAGATGTGTGTGATCAACAGAAGGCTGGTTTTGACTTTCATTGCTACTGTAATTACTTATAGTGTTGTGATATCGGGATTAAAAAGTTGAATAAGAAATTGGAGACTGTTCAGATGATACGACGGACAAACTTTTAACCGAACTTGTACCAAAGGCTATCCATAAAATAAAAAATCGGGATAATTAGCAAAACGAATCCTCAAATGATTTAGACACCATTTATTGCGATAAAAAATATGCTTTGATATATAATAGTATACCTTTGATCGACTAAACTTAGTACAGAAATCATCCAGTTTTAGGTATCCATCTACCACCTAACGCTTGATGTTTCTGTATCAGTTAAAACTTGATCGGCTCTGTTCTGTATCCATATATTTTTATCCGTGTGATAATAATTGTTTAAAACCAAGAGATATTAAAATTTATAAATACAGTACAGAAATAATTGTTAATTTAAGGAAAAGTATGGAACAAAATCTATTGGTTTGATAAACGGATTTATTTATTTTAAACAATAAATTCAAGGGCTTAAATTTAGATTTTTGATTTGTAGTAAATTACAATACTATCATTACTTATTTTATACCGTAATACGTTTGAACATAATAATATAGTTTTTCATAAAAAATATAGTTTTCCTATGAAAATTATCTCTTTTTAAAATATTAAGAAATTTTATAATGACGGTTTTGAAAGGAACATTTATATGACAATAATAACCTCTTGAGACCCCGCATCCATTATAATGGACAATCCTAATTTGCTTATAAAAATCTTAATTCCCTTTCCAAGTGCTTGAAACCGGTCGTCCATTACGTTGGACAGCTTGATGCTGCCCTCTATACAATTTAAAAGTTTCAGGGTGCCGAAAGAGCGGTGTTTTTTTCCCCTTCAAAAATGGCTTTCGGAGGGAAAGGTTCTGTCAAGGGTATGCTTGTTGTTTTCTGGTAATTTTTGCACATTCTGATAATAATTTTTACCATAAACTAAATCAAATATGCTTATTAGTGTATAACGTTTGTAACTAACGATTGTAACGATTTATTGATAAGTTTATTTTCGTGTCCATTGAAATGGACATTGGGACTTAACTCATTATTTTTATCGTTGTAAATTCTAGGTTATTTTCATGGTTTCGAGTACCTTTTTGGCTCATGCAATAGATAATTAATATATTTTTGGAATAAATACATATTGTACCTTATTTTTAACTTTAAGAATATAATTTAGTATTTTGGTCCATATTTTGTTAGAAAAAATTTGGAAAATTGTTAATATTTGGATGCAGATAAAGGTGTTAATACCAATTTTCGAAGCTATTATGAGTGCTGATGCGTCTGATCTTGATATTAGTGACAAATAAGACAATTATGCTATTCCAGTCCACTGAAAGTCCAAATTTACAACCAATATCAGATCTAGATACCAGTTTTGGAAAAAAAAAAAACCTGGAATGGTTTATTATTATTTCTTACAATTTTGGGGTTGGATGTTCACCAGTTTTAAGGTTAATAGAGTCTGTTAAAGCGGTATTAATCTTTTATTTTATCGATATTTTACCTACATTCATTTTAGAGAGGAATTAAATAAACGAGGAATATCTGCAACAGGTACAATTATGAAATCTAGAGTTTCAGCAGCTGTCCATCTGACAGAAGATGGGATTTTAAGTCTAAGATGGCTACAATGTCGTTAGACATATCTGTCAGTCAAGATAATAAAGTATGAGTGATAAATTAGTTTGTCAAAAACACAGTACTTATTAGCTCTTCAAATTTTTGAGCAACTCCTGTTGACAAGGGCAAACGTTAGTAAAAAAAGTTAATAAAAAATACATTGCGGTGCCAACTAGTGTTGCAAAGGCTGGAAAAAACCCGGTTTAAACCCGGGAATAAACCGGGTTTTTTGGGAAGGAAATTTTGAAAATTTCCGGGAGTTTTCGGGAATTTTGACTTTTGACACGGGAGAAGGAAAAAACATCTGAACTCGCTTAAGAAATCGTGTTTATGTTGATTTTCTCTTCAATGTGGAGTATTATAAATTCCCAGGAGTTAGCAAATTTTAAGACACGGGTAGTAAAATATCAAAATTATGCTTAATATGATGACTAAAATTTATTTTGAACTTCATATCATAAACAGGGAAAATCTGCGTTGTGACCTTTAGAAAATATATTCAAATTTAAACAATTGAAATAATTATCTGACAAACACCAAATCACCGATCTACATACATTTTTTTTTCTGTTTTTGTCATGGTTTGGTGCCCACATGGACATGAATGATTCGATTTTATGTTCGATTTGAATCGCTTGAACTAATGTTAAAGTTACAGACACTAATAAGTTAAAAATAACAAGTTTTGAGAAAAAATAGTTTGAAATAACGAAATAACTCTTAGCTACGAGAATTCTTGAAGTGAAAATTTTAACCTTAAGCCTAAAGATGGCCGTCTTTGTTTACATTCAAAACTTCCTCAAAATTCCCAATATTCCCCAAAATTCCGGGTTTATTCCCCAAAATTCCCGGGTGTTTTCCCATGTTTCAAAAACTGCGGGAATTTTGCATCTCTAGTGCCAACACCTATAGTTGTCAAGGAATATAATGGAGAAATCTGTTTAATTAGAAGGATTAGTTATCACAAAATAAAGACGGAAATAAAAATGTTGATTGTTAAAACTATTTAACATTTTTTTGACTTTAGTATCGTAAATTCTTGAATCTTAATCAAAGAAGACGTCAAATCAAATACTGGAGAAAAATTCAAGCAACTTATGCGTTTTAAAATATTTATTGCTAAAAATCTTTTAAAATAGTCTGAAATCCATTATTCCAGTGAAGAAGAAATATTTCCTCAACAAATATTACACAATAAAAAATAATTGATGATAGTGTTGATAGTATACCAATAATCAAAAGGCGACTCTCTGATAAAAATGATGGTGCAAATTGCACAAAAAATTAAGTTAAGTGTATTTAGTTTATTACTATCTAATTGCATAAAAAAAATTGCTATGCAAAAGATCATTAATTATATTAAAATTAGCTCATTAATTTTACCCTATGTGAATCGAAGGTCTTTAAGAACTTTAAAGTATTGATATTTTAAGATTTAATAGAGCCTGAAACAAAAATTCAACCATTTTTTTTAAAATAAAAAGAAATTTAAAGAGTTTATGTATCTATTTTAACTATACTTATGCTATTCTTCTTTACAAAAGTCAGGTATAAGACCCAGCGTCCATTCTAATGGACAGTCTAAAACACACAAAAAAAAAATTTAGTAAAAAAAATTACCGATATATTATGTTTTATAACTCCATTTAGATTATAAATACCAATTTTTATGAAAATCTGATAATAACTTTTTCTTTGGGTCTCAAGAGGTGTTGGTATGCAAGTGACTAGTTATGCCAATAAGTACTGAATGGAATATCTTTGTGCACATCAGTGATAAATAAACCTATTGGAAACTCATTCCTTTTTTTATGCATTGTGTTTAGTGAGTTTACTGCAAACCGTAAATAAAAACACGAGTTTTACACAAATTTCTCAGCATTCATTAGCACTATGTGTATTTTCATACTAAATTGATATTGATTTTCAACTTTGATCTGACAGTTTTCAATGACTTTAAATAGCTTTCTAGAACTTTTAACTAAATCTCAACATTGCACTGGAAAATGTCTCATTGATTTTTTTGAGGGGGAGGGAGCCCAAAGGCCTTTCTTAAAGAGAAATATAGTAAAAAGAGATTGTAAAGTTGTGGAAAGTAAGCACGACCTTAAAATAAATCCAACTTTATTGAAGTAGGTGTAAAAGGGATCTCTACATCAAAACAAACACAACAGCTTATATAAAATATGACACAGTTAAAATTAAAGTTATCAGATAAAACGTTAAAGTTAAAGTTACTAAATTTACAGACAAGTCACTTCTTTACAAGATACTATAACATTAACATTGTTTTTTGGGGGAGAACATGGAAAGTTAAGTAAGTGGCTTCAGGGGTCCAAACTTTAAGGATGCTTGGTGTGGGAACTGCTTACTGTCTGTCTACCACAAGATGAACTCACGCCTAGTTGTCTGCTTGTGTCGGTTGCTATAGAAACAAGACCGGTTCATTTTAAATAGGGATAAACCGTATTATGATTTGGCGGGGATTAGAGCCGACGGAGGTTATATTGGCTGAATATTTGGCGATCACAAGCGCGGTCTTCTTCTCGGAATTGATTCAGTTGCACGCATATGTTTGAGGCTGGGATTATTAGTGAACTGTTAAAATAACAAACAAAGTGAGGACTAGTGATTCAATGCAACAATTACCCCCCGTTGAAAATGAGGAGAGTCCTGTTGAGAGCTCATCTTGTGATAGACAGACAGTAAATGTAGTGGGCTTTAAGAATTTAAGGGAGTGGTACTGGACTTTGGTAGACATCGTGTATTGTCTTCAGGCATTCGGTCATTCCACCCCCTTCAGTTCGGAAATAACGACGCTGTAGGTTATCAAACTCGCCGCCGACGTCAACAGCAACTTCCTGTTGATGACGAACATGCTCCAAGCGGTGAGGGTGCAGCTCCTCTTCATCTCCTTGTACTCGTAGTAGTTGGGTTCCTCGACCCTCCTGAAGACGGCATCGATGCTCTGCAGGCACCTCCTCTGCACGCGGTCCGCGAAGAACACGATCAGCACGAACCACGCGACAGTCTGCGAGTTGGACACCGCGAACCCCAGCATGGACATCGAAGGGCTGCGTCCGGACGCCAGTGACACCACCGTGAACACGTCCATCCCGATCTGGGTGAGGACGACGAGCACGGGGAAGGACATGGTCTGCTCGAACCATCATCATCATCATGTCATCAGGATCTCTCTCCGTCTGTTGAGGCAGCACGACGCCTCTTGTGGCGAGAGTTGAACCTGCGGATGATGAGGAAGCAGAAGTAGCAGTAGACGAACTCCGTGATGAAGAATACGGAGTAGGTCGCGTACCCCGTGGCCAGGTCGAGCAAGAACACGGTGACACCGATGTGTTGGAAATCTGTGGGGATCCAGTAGTTCCTGCCTGAGCGAGACCGCGAAGTTTGGTTGTAGTAGTGCCCGAACGCGATCTTGATGATGGCTCTGACGATCGGTGGGAACAGTACGAGAGAACAGGCGAATATCAATCCCGCGATCTTCCTGGATCGCAGATTCGCGGCCATGGAGTGGTACAGTTGGACCAGTTTGTACCGTTTCGTGTACATGTTCCA
Source organism: Tetragnatha montana (assembly GCA_963680715.1). Lineage (NCBI taxonomy): Eukaryota > Metazoa > Arthropoda > Arachnida > Araneae > Tetragnathidae > Tetragnatha > Tetragnatha montana. The sequence continues at coordinate 55,806,415 of OY796676.1, read as the reverse complement.
CCAGAGGATGATCACGAGGGCACTGGTGAAGACTTGCCCCCCGTACAGGTCGTAGCGATCGTCAGTGGTGAAGAAACAGGTGACGGCTTTGACCGAGTTCAGCAACCACACAGCGTGGAACAGAACCACCATGAGGTACTGGCTGAACTTGCTAGCCCCGTAGCTAGGGACCCCCATTGTGAACAGCAAGAAGTTGATGAACTTGTCTTCCGGGCAGTTCTTGAAGGTTCTGCAGCTGTCTCTACTCTCGTGGTTTGTACTGGTTGATGGTATCCTTGCTGTGGACAATGACCTACTCATATCCAAATTCGAAATACCGTTGTCTATGGCAGTAGAACCACATTGTTGTCGACATAGAGGTGGGGTGTACCTTCATTCATTTTCGAGATGGGTTCATAGTTTGGTGAGCTTCGGAGCTCTGTAATGCTTAAGTTATCTTCTGCCTGGGAATACATGATATTGAGGACAGAGTTGTCTCGATGAATTCCAACCCTCAAAATGAAGTGGTAGGCAGTTTTTGAGGTACTAGTTTCTTAGATGTTTTTTTCCATTAAAGATTTGGGATTAGTAAAAAATTGCTTCGTGTTCAGAAGTTAATTCAAGTATTGATTGGATAAATAATGACCACACGCAAGTTCAAAGCAAGTTTTCCTCAACCAAGGATGTTATAATAATAAAGGGATGTTTTCAAAATGTGTTTGTGGAAATTATTTAGTATTTATGAATTTATTTAACTTTGTCCAGAATGGCAAAAGAGATTACCATGGAAACTTTTTGTTTTGTTTTTGAACTTCTCGTCTCGTTAAAAAGAAATAAATGGTACGATAAAAATTTAAACGGATAAATAATAACAAAAAAAAACATATATTATTGGTAAACAAATGTCTCTAACATTTCTACAAAAATGGTACATTTTTTAAGACTATTCATTTTTATTAACGATTACAAATCAGAAGTGGGATATGGATTAGTTTTGTGCATGGCACTTATTATGAATAATGTCTTTCTTGAATCATGCAAAAAAAAAAGATTTATCTAGACTTGCTTTATAACTCAACGTAGAAATGATAGCGATTTTCAGAAGTGAAATTTATTAATAACTTGTTAAATGAATTTTAAATGATACAGTGGACCAGCGGACCTCCCCTCGGATATGTTCCTGAATCAAAACTTCTATCTTATCGTCATAGAAAACGACTTACGACTCTGTAGGCATAGAAAGAAGAGGGGTGTCCGGGGGTACTCCCCGGGAAATTTTTGAATTTTAGCATGCCAAAAGTAAAAAAAGTATAAAAACAACATTTAATCCACAATAAAACATTTAAAATAGCAGACACTTGTTTCGGGGATCAAATGATCCCCTTCATCAGTACTAAAAGTACAAATAAAGACAGGCGATCAGTATAAATACATTACAATAGCGACCTCTAGACAAAGAATAAGCAAACAGGATTCATACGGAAGTTAGAGTTAAATCAAATTACTCAGAACAACCCAAATAAAAAGGAACAAGGTTAAATTACAAACTTTTACGATTTCTAAACAGGTGAAAAGTATGGTACACTATGTAAATCATTAATTAAAAATTCAGAATATTTGTTTATATGTATAATATGCCTCGAAAAATCAAGATCAATAACAGAGTTTCGGGGATTTTTCTCTGGGGGGGGTGGGGTCACCTCCGTCCCTCTCCCTTGAATCCGTCCTTGTTGTACCGCTAGTCCGCTTTATTTGATAAAAACTCTAGCGTTAGTTGTCGGTATGCAAGTGACCAGCAGGTTGGCTTGTTATGCAAATAAGTATTGAATGTAATACATTTGTGCACATCGGTGATCAATAGACCTATTCGAAACACAGTCCTTATTAAATAGTGTTTTAGAACTTTTAACTAGATATCAAGATTGCATTGTTTCTCATTGGGAGATGTCTCATTGAGTAATGCATTGTCATTACTAATACACTAGTCTCACAAGATGAGTCATGTTCGGAGTGGTTAAGAAGATTTTTTTTTTTTTGAAAAGGAGAGAAACGATTCAATGAGACATGTGGTAAAAAATACTATAACATTTGCATTGTTTTTTTTTTTTTTGGAGGGAACAGTGACAGTTTTAAACCTAAACTGCGAGCTTTAAGAATTGAAGGGACTGGTACAGTACTTTCGTCATCGCCATCTATACTAGACTAATAATGCCTTAGAAGCTCGAAATAATGACGTGTAGTAGGCAAGACGTCATTTTGCAACAGTGCAACGTTCAAAATTTCAGACTGGAGTTGCGCTGTTGTCCAAAAAAGCTATGAAGAGTGACTATTTCACGTCACGATTTCAAGCTTCTCTGGCCTTATGAGTCTAGGTGGGAATGATTTGGTAGATATCGTGTATTGTCTTCAGGCATTCAGTCATTCCTCCCCCTTCAGTTCGGAAATAACGACGCTGTAGGTTATCAAACTCGCCGCCGACGTCAACAGCAACTTCCTGTTGATGACGAACATGCTCCAAGCGGTGAGGGTGCAGCTCCTCTTCATCTCCTTGTACTCGTAGTAGTTGGGTTCCTCGACCCCCCTGAAGACGGCATCGATGCTCTGCAGGCACCTCCTCTGCACGCGGTCCGCGAAGAACACGATCAGCACGAACCATGCGACCGTCTGCGGGGTGGACACCGCGAACCCCAGCATGGACATCGAAGGGCTGTGTCCGGACGCCAGCGACACCACCGTGAACACTTCCATCACGATCTGGGTGAGAACGACGAGCACGGGGAAGGACATGGTCCGCTCGAACTCCTTCATGGTGGTCATCAGGAACTCCCTCCGTCTGTTGAGGCAACACAACGCCTCCTGGTGGTGAGAGTTGAACCTGCGGATGATGAGGAAGCAGAAGTAGCAGTAGACGAACGCCGTGATGAAGAAGACGGAGTAGGTCGCGTACACCGTCGCTAGATCCAACAGGAACACGGCGACACCGATGTGTTTGAAATCGGTGGGGATCCAGTAGTTCCTGCCTGAGCGAGACCGCGAAGTTTGGTTGTAGTAGTGCCCGAACGCGATCTTGATGATGGCTCTGACGATCGGTGGGAACAGTACGAGAGAACAGGCGAATATCAATCCCGCGATCTTCCTGGATCGCAGCTTCGCGGCCATGGAGTGGTACAGTTGGACCAGTTTGTACCGTTTCGTGTACATGTTCCACCAGAGGATGATCACGAGGGCACTGGTGAAGACCTGCCCCCCGTACAGGTCGTAGCGATCGTCAGTGGTGAAGAAACAGGTGACGGCTTTGACCGAGTTCAGCAACCACACAGCGTGGAACAGAACCACCATGAGGTACTGGCTGAACTTGCTAGCCCCGTAGCTAGGGACCCCCATTGTGAACAGCAAGAAGTTGATGAACTTTACTTCCGGGCAGTTCTTGAAGGTTCTGCTGTCTCTATTACTCTTGTGATCAGTACCGGTTGATACTATTCTTGCTGTGGACAGAGACCTCCTCAAATTCGAAATTCCGTCGTTTATGGGAAACGCGTTGCTGTCGACTTCGAGGTGTGGTGTACTTCCTTTCATTTTCGAGACGGGTTCGTAGTTAGGTGAGCTTAGGAGCTCTGTTATGCTGAAGTCGTCTTCTGCTTGGGAATACATGATATGGAGGACAAAATAACCTCGATGAATTAATTCCAAGCCTCCAAATGAAGTGTGAGACAGTCTTTGAGGTACTAGTTCCTCAGATGTTTTCTCCATTAAAGAGATGGGTTAGTAAGAAATTGCTTTGTGTCCAGAAATTAATTCAAGTATTGATTGAAGGATAAATATTGACAAGATGCAAGTTCGAAACAAGTTTTCCCGAACCAAGAATATTAATAAAGTGAGGTTTTCAAAAGCCTAGTGAAAATCAAGCAACTTAAGAACACTTTTTATTTTGCAGTCAAGAAAGTATTGATTTGTTTTGAAGTTATTAACACGCGATACAATCTTTTCTAAAGGGGGCCTGGACTTTAAGAGCTGGTCGCATACTCAATATAATGTAATTTTCGTAAGTGTCTATATAAGATATTAAAACTTGAAATTAAATTTCAACTGCTTTCAATAATAACCACTTTCCCACGTAGAGTATTATAAGTTCTTCATTGCGAGTTTCAGTGACTATTCAATATCTTGGGAAGAAAGTGAATTAATATTGGTCAATTTAAGAAATTGGAAATTTTTTTTTGAAATTGAATTTTGGAATAAGTACCCAAAAACCACTTCAATTATCACAGGTTGTATGATAATAAAATAAACACATGAATATATTAATATTGAAAAACTCATATTTATAAGATTTAAAATTTGTTTTCGAAGAATAAATAAGTCAATACAAGATGTTACATTAATATTTGGACCAACTTCTACGAGGTGTAGTGTACCCTAAGGAAAGTTAAAATAACATAGATCCCATAATGGTGCCGGACGCAATACTGAGACGTCTGAGTACGGACTGAAGTTGTGAGAAGCAATGAAAATAAGCTAATGTGCATATGGGAAAATAGTTACAGGGAGAAAATGTAATGAAATTAAAAATATATATATGTTCTACGGTTTTTAAAAAAACACTTTATAAATGTTGAAAAAGTGAAATCATATTTAATCTTGTTGTTGTTGTTGTTTCTTCTTATGCCACTTGGAATATCCAAGCTCCATCTGCAAAACACCTTATATTTCAACTCTTATGTATTAGTGTTATCTCTAATGAAAACTTGAGGTCCGCAAAACAGTTATCTATAGATCATCTAAGTATCTAAAAGTATCTATAGATTACAAGAAAAAAAGTAGGTATTTTGTGTTAGATGTCGAAAATTTAAGGCTGAAAACACACTGAAACCTTCGTAAAATATAGACTTATCATGGCAGTTAAATTGATAAATTTGTATTGTCAACCCTAAATTATTTTTATTTTATTAAGATGCCATTTTTAAACAAATGAAAAAAAATGAAGTATCTCCGTAAGTATATTAAGTACTGTAACTGTAAGTAACTAATAAGTAATAAGTAACTGTACACTTAAAAATAATGAGTTTATTCAGGGTGTTTCAACAAATCCGTTCAAACTCTGCACAGAAAAATTCCTTTTACGGAAACAGTCCGTTTCCAGCTTTTATTTAGAAACAATGTCTCCTAGGGTCATGGAAGGAAGGTGTACCCATAGTTAGGTGACAATACTGAATCTATTGAAATTGTGCTTACATAGGAAAGTAAACAAAAATAATTAAAAACTAAAGGAGATAGAACGATAACTTCAGTTAACAAATCGTTTGCAATATCATAGCTAAAGCACAAGAAAAAGTTTCATAAAAATTAATAGAGGAGATATTAGCATGTGAAAATAACCCTCCTTTTTCATCTTGAAAAGGGACAGTCAACAAATTTCGAAACGTCTCCGATGATGTGACGAGATATTTAAACGAATGTGAATTTAACATAAAAAAATCGCATAATAAAATTAGAGATTATTCTAATGTTGGATGACCCCTTATTTCAAGTTCTTATTTTAACAGAGCATCGTTTTTTATTTAAGTTTTTATTTTTAAGGGTTTTAATTTTGTCAAAATCACCACTTTAGAAAGAATTTTCTATTAGACACCACCGTTTTTATTTAATATTTTTACATGTGCTTCACTCCTGTCTAAATAAAGTTAGATGGTTAGACCTCATTGCATGCATCCTCTTACTCCAAGCTCCACACAACATCTAAATAGTTTTTAATAAAAATAAATTAAGAAACGTCTCTGAACTAGTAGCGTTCCAGAGAAAGTGGGTTTTTCTTATGAAATCACTGCCCTCGAGGAAGAGAAACTAGTATTTTCAAGCAATAAAGAATCAACTCCCTAAGGGCAATCATATCTCATCTCGCCAAATGAGCATCTTAGTCTGCCGAGCTCGCCAATTTGGTGTAGGTTACACGAAACGGATAGTGTGTCAGCGTAGCGGCGAATTGTTTACCTTCTCCGCAGAGCTGTCAACGCATCAGGTAAGTGTGATGTTTGGATTATATTCTTAGGGGGTTTTTAAGCTGCGAATGTGTCAGGGGTCGGATTCCAGCTATGATGTCAAATGTGGTTCCCCTCAGTTGGAACACAAGGTCCTATTGCGTGCTATTAAATACAGGAAAACAAGCATTTTCTCCTCGTTTTCCTCTACTGCTCGTGACTGCGATCGAAGAAGAGGTTGCCAAATTTGGCGTCATAGGACAATTTGCTTGCGTTTTTTTTTTCGTCTTAAACATTACTTCTACTCCGATTTTCTTAATTTGTGCTTTTCTCTACATGCATGACTAAATCGAAGTGGTGGGAAAGAGAGGAATCGTAAGAAATTGAAATAAAATGCTATTTTTTTATCCTGGTTGTTTAATTTTCTTTTCAAATGGAAAATTGAAATAATTGACAGTGACGTACTTACTTTATCGGAAACGGAGGGACTGTTCTATTTCTATTCCGTTCCGAGTTATTGCGTTTTGTTGCGTTACGGATTATTTGTGTGTTGTATATGTAAGAGGATGTAGCGTAATTTTAATCGTTTTTTCAATTTAAAGGGTTTGTTTTTTAAATTTTAGGGAAGTATATCCCGTTATCCCTCAGGCTACACCACTGTTAGTTGTATTTAATATTTTGGTGGATTTGAATTCTTAAAAAAATAGAATAAGTAAATATTGATATACTTTTAATCTGAAAATTTAGAACAAGAAAATTGGAGTTCCCAAACTTTTCCATGTCCCGGCATCCTTTGGAGAATCGGAAATTTCTCACGGCACCCCAGTCCTATAATATGTAACGTAATTACGTATTATTTAAATATTTATAACGTATAACGTATCATATAACGTAATAACGTATTATTTAAATATTTATTCGAATATACATGTTGGGTAAAAGACATTTTTTGCCCTGTACTTATAGTTATTTTATACCTACCTCTAAAATACATTTCGTCTGTTTTAATTCCTAATTCCAATAAATGTTCTTTTACTGAAATATTAATAAATTTTTCAAATTTACTGCACAAACTTTTTTAGCATCTGGACTAACTTTATGTAACATACACAGTGTGAGTAATAATTGTGGGTCTAAGTAAAAAGGAGGTCGGTAGGTGCCCCTCACTGACACTTAAAAATAGTGTTCAAAATATTTTTTTTAGAAAAAGTAGGACAATTGGAGTATGCTGCCTCTTTATACACTGAAAAATTTTCAAGCGGATAACAATTATACCTCTCTTCTGTGTTATTCCTAGGATTTTTTTGGAGGAGTAAAAATACTGCTCCTTGACTTTTTTTAGGAGGAGTGAAATTCAATTATGAGGAGTGAAATACGGAAATAGCATACACTACGAACAGCATCTACAGAGACAAAATTTCTATTAAAAATGCTTACATTTAAATGGACAAAAAAAAATTGAAAAAAAAAAAAAAAAGTTGAGGGTGCTATTTTGGGTTTCAATCAATCAAACTCCCTAAGCATCAGAACAATAAATGAAAAAAAAATTACTATGGCTGTATGAAAACATGATTTAAAAGTAATGATAATTTGGATGCCGTGGCTGAATGTTTAAGCAAAACCAAAGTGAAAAATTCAAAGAGTGAAAATACTCCTGTCTAGTTTTTAAAGAGTAATTCCGATTTTCAAGGAGTGAAATACTATCTCAGAGGAGTTAAAAATATATCTGCATCTTTTATATGTTACCCTATACAGTATATTTTAAGGTATACAATTTGTTTTTTAAAGGTTACTACCCAGTGTGAAGTTCTAGTGTTGAAAACTATGGTTAGTTACTTCCATACTTAAATAAAGGGGATCTAGCTTCCCCCAGAAAATTTTGAAATTTAACCCTTAAAAACTGGATTTAAACACTTTTTTTTGTCCAGCTTTTCCAAATTCTTTTAGAAAGAGGGCCTCATATATAGCAACCTGAAAGCAATCAAAACAACTATATAGGCTCAATCGATCAGTTTTAATGGATCCATTTTCCAGATTGTTATTATCAATAATCCCATTAGTTTTCAAGGAATTTAGATATTTTCTCTAGGTATTGATTTATCGACTGTTTTGCTATTTCCTTTTTGGTTTTTTAATAAATTAAATGATACTCAATATTTAATTCCATGCTATATCTTTTGGTCTGGAAGGTTTCTATTCATTAAATTCTGAAGTTGGTCAAAAGATATTTGACAATCTTGCTAGTTGCAAGGGATACCTAGTAGTAATATTTTTTCCAGATAAATGTATATGAATTCTTTGAATATAGATGAAGCATAACCCATCAACCATCATTTTTATGTTTTGATCGATGGATCAAAATTATAGCCCCTGCCTATGTGCCTCTATTCTAACGCATAATGCTCAAGAGGAACTATTTAAATTCTAATTTCAAACGCTGGAAGAAACTTTTCTGTATTTTGACTTGGTGTGGATTTGTTGAGAAACCGAAAACGTCTTGTAGTAAAAAGCTTTCTGGACACATTTTTAAAACAGTTCTAGTCATTACGTGTGTAGATATTTTCGCTGGCTGCTTCACTAGTGGACTCTGGCATGTAGCGAAATCATTCCTCATCTCAAACGTTTCCATCTGCTCTTGTAGTTTTTTGGCTGCACTGATTCTTCACCACAGAAGGCGACAACTTAATGCCCTTCTTTGCGATGTTATAGATTTGTATAAAGTGGCTACCACCACTGAAAATACTTTTCGGAACTTGATTGGCTGTTTTTTGTGTTTAATTCCTCTTGTGTCTTCCGTATCCATGACTTTTTTAACAGACAGAGTTCAAGATGAGTATTTCATGGTATTCTTCACCTACGGAAGGGAAATTCATAATGATTCTTTAAGAAGGTTGGTCATCTTTTTGAGAAGCGGACTTTCCTGTTTACTTACTCTGAGCCTGACTGCCATAGCCTCGCTGTTCTACTGTGAGCTGTGCAACGCGTGTTGCAAAGTTCTGAATAGAGTCACTAAGGAAGTTAACGCCTGTCCTCAAGAACACTTCACATTTTCCAAACAAGTTGACATACTTCAGCTAAAGGAGCAAGTGTTCGACATTTTAGGCCGGCTGCAGGAATTGTTTTCTGTGCCCATGTTACTCATTATAATATCTGATTTTCTTTGGAGTTTTTCTTACGTTGGTTCTCTGGTATCTATGAAGTTGGAAACTATGAGTTCTATTTTGTTATTCGAAATTGTTGTCAATGGCTTCACGTCCTTTGGGTCCATGATGAGAGTGATATGGACAGCCGGGCAGGTGCCCCTCGAATCAGAACGGTTCAGAGAAGCATTTGAATCTAAAATACGGAAGAGAGTAATGTCAGGTTATGATAATAATTCACGAAAAATTTGTTACGGTCGAACAGAGTTTACTCTCTCAGCTTGTGACGTGTTGTATTTCAAAAGAAGTCTCACTTTTTCGATGATAGGGACTATCCTTACCTTCACTTTCTTATTGTTGAGTTCTAATAATACATGTTCTAATCATTGATCAACTTTGAAAATCAACTTTTTTGTGTATTAACGTGATAAAAGTATCATTTAGTTAATTTTACGAAAAATTCGTGTCTTCAGGTTGTTTAAATTTTTATGGTTATGGAAATGGTTGCTTAAAAAATTCTGCAAATAAATTGATTTGAAAGCGTTTTTGAACTTTTTATTTGAAAAGTGTTTTCATTAAATATCATTTATCCTTATGAAAACATTTATCAAAATCTCAAGTAAAAACTAGAAAAACAAAATTCCATTTTATTTAATTGATTTGAATTCATTTTCCTATGTATTTTTTATGCATTTTTATATTTTCAACAAGCAGGAAAACACAATTTAAGTTTCCAACAGAAAAATAATTTGGTAATAATGTGAAATGAATATAAAATTATAAAATAAAAATATATTAATTCATTAAAGATGCGCAAAATAGTTCAAAATTATATGTTTTATCTATTATCGCTTATGTTGTTGTTACTCATTTCTGGTGTAGGAAAGCCTACTCCAGGTCCAAAAGACGTTTCCATCTTGAAATTTCATGCATCTTCCAGATCCGTAGTTTTCTGCCATACATCCGTAATTGCGTAATTTTCACCTAGTTTCCGTAGAATTTGGAGGGTATGATATTGTCACCAGCCAAAATATTTGTTACTAAAACCAACTTGGATTTGTAGAGTTTTTTCCTTTATAAAGTCGGGCAAAAATTTCTCCACAACTACCCGAATGGGGTGTACGGACATATTCTGCACCTTTTCTTTCTTAGAGGGGGCAAACTACACGGGGAAACAAGAAGGTGCGAGCGTACTCTCTGGTTAAATAACTATACACTATACTCGACAGGAACATTTCATGAACCCAGTACGTCACTTCGCAGAAGGAGAAAATGGGTAAACACAAAGCCTGTTGGGTTGCTAGGAGCAGTTTCGGTACGCAAATCGTGATAAAAAGAACTATATATACATGGGTTTAACAAAATAATCATAGTTTTAAATTGAAGTTCTTTATTTCACTCAAAATTCAGACACCGCGATGGGAACTACTTTGTTTGTAAGTGACGTCATAGGGTCAGCTAGCGCTGCTGTCTAGTATAGAAGCCGATGCTATATACACGACAACGAAAAGGCATTCCTTGAATTGAAGAAAAAACAAAAATCCGAAGTACAGAAGAAGTAGTATTGCCACACGAAAGGGACTAACTTTTTCAAAACATTACTTCTCTACAATAGAGCATTCGCACATGACGTCACATGGAGGACAAAATCAACGTTGCTAAGGCTGTTGTTAGGGGCGGGACATAGAATTATCCAATAGCAGCATTCGCACATGATGTCACTGGAGGAATAAAACAACGTTGCTAAGGCCGTTGTTAGGCAGAGTCATGTGATTGAAAATGCTCTATAGAGTGTTTTCAGGTGACGTCACGACCAGCTATTTTCTTTTAACTGTTAACCATTGTAGGGCTTTTAACTGTTGCTAAGGCGGTTGCTAGGTAAAGCGGTATCTGTTGCTAAGGCGGTTTTTAGGTATGTGATTGCAAATGCTCCAATAGAAGAATTCCACTGCTAGTCATTTTCTGTAACTGTTAACCTCTGTAGGGCAAAAAACTGTAGCATCTTCTGTTGCTAGTTAGGTCCGAGTCATGTGATTGAAAATGCTCTACTACCTCTTTGTAAGGAATATTTTACTGAATTCCCTCCTTTCTTGCTATAGGTTGACATGGAGCTTGCTTACGAACTGCATCAACCCCCTGGGGACACTGAACGACACTTACCCCCGATTATTCTTCTGCATGGAATGTTCGATTCAAGAAAAACGTGGAAGTGGATAGCACCCAAACTTGCTCAAACGACTGGAAGAAAAGTAAGTCCTTATATCCTGTGTTTTAATGCCATTCAAAACATTGAAACGAATTAGATTTTCCAGGCTAGTTTTTATATTCTGTATATTTTGAGTTTCAAAATTTTGTAATTATTTTTAAAACACAAGGGTAAAGTAAAGTTAGGGAACCTTAAAATAAGGATAACAAGGATTCGTAAAATATCTCTTTTAGACTTCTTGCCATTAATTATTACCCAATAATTTTTAACATATTTTTCAGATGAAATTTCGTAAGTTTAAAAAAGGGAATAAGTCCATCAACTTTTTCAACTGTACAATATTTTTTGAATATACTTTTTTAGATGATTGTTCAGTATTCTAAATAGGGTACTTAAATTCCAGTAAAAATTTGGTGTTATTTGGTGTTTATAAGGAAAATTCCATTACTTATACCTACAGGTTTTTTTCTATTTTCTGAAAACTGAGTTTTTGGACTTGTTTCCTTAGGTTTACTGTCTAGATGCCAGAAATCACGGAGAAAGCCCATGGAGAGACAACATGACTTTCGACATTCTTGCTGACGATCTAGATGACTTTTTAACGAAGCACAACATTCCCAGAGCAGTTTTGGTTGGCCACAGCATGGGCGGAAGGACTGCTGTGACACTTGCTCTCAAAAAAGTAATCGAATCTTTTAGTCATGCACTCGGTTATTTCAGAAAATCTTATGTAAACTGTTAAACATATGAGATAAATAAGAGGGAAAATCTACATCCTAATTTATTTTTTATTCACATCATCATCTAACTACCTAAATAATTTTAATGATTTAAAGAACCTTAAGAAACTTTTATGCATTAAATCGTCACCTTAATATCAAACACTGCCATCTCCTTTCGGCAAACTTTGTGAATCCCGATCCTTGGCGATCGGATCGTTGAGAAGCTCATTTGATTGGTTTCGATTTCAGCGCTTACGAACCAATCAAATGAGCTTCTCCAACGCCCTCTTCTTTAGACCTGGAAAGTGAAAAGGAAAATTGGTACTAAAAATTTTCAGACTCTCCATACCCTAAAGATCCCAAATAACTTTGGTATTGGAAAAAAAAAGTTTTACAAATTTACATTAGAGAGTCCACTATATTGTAGAAGAGAAATAATAAAAGTTTATATCTCTCTCAGTATTCGACTCCTACAAGATCATTAAACTATTTATAAAAATTTCATATAGTGTGTAAAACTTTTGCGAAACATTTTTATGATAAGCTTTAAAATCGTAAAAAAGTTAATATTTTGAAACTTAAGTACATTGATTTACGGAAATTATTAATCATATTTTAATCTATTTACTAGGCTGAGAAGGTGGAAAAATTAGTTGTAGAAGACATGTCTTTGAAAGTTTTCCGTCCAATAACAGGTGGAGTCTTCATGCACCTGATTCAACTGCTGAAAGATTCTTTGGAAACCATTCCTCCTGGAACTGACGAGACTGTGGCCAAACAAGCCATTGTTGATCACTTCATGACCTTCCTTTCTCAGGTATTGCAATACTGATAAAATGATTCTTCGCTGTTTTCAATATTTGGACGGTTTTTCCAATAGTATTAATTCTCTTGGATTTTTGCGAAATTCCACGCTATCTCTTACATTTTTTTATTTTTTAAATTTATTTAGCTAAAAATGGTTTTTAATTGGAAAAATATTTCACATAGTGAGCATCATCAATGAAAAAATTGGTGTCATTAAAGGTCTATAAAGTTTTTCAGTTAAAAGTCTTTTACTTCATAGACATTGCTTGACTATATAATACCTAAGTAAGAATATAATGAGATTATAGAAAAAAGAGCAAACTGTGGTAACAAGTAATTGAATTATAATAAAACAAAAATGGTGGAGGGCCTACGAAAAACCAATAAATTTATAAAATAATTGCTGGGTATATCTTGGTACATTTTTTTCTGTAATCACCTGTCTTAAAAAATAAACATATTGCAGACGTTTTTTTTTCTTGTTACAGAGTAGACGTCCTAAGGTTTCGTATGATTTGAGCATGATGCCTCTAAAAAGAGATTCGGATGGACGATACTCCTGGCAAGCTAATTTAGATGCTATTCACGATTTTCTAGTGACCACCAAAATACAACAGAAATTGAATGGTGTTTATATGGGAGATGCCTTGTTTTTATATGGAAGTAAATCTCCATTTAAAGTGTAAGTATTACCAAATTGTATCATTAGTTTTTGATGTTTTAAATAGTATTCTTATCCCTTACTCTACCTTAATTTTGGATCTAATCTATTTATTCTAGTTTTTGGATTAAGTTAGTTAAACAGTGGGGGGATTCTCCGTTCATTCAGTTTTGTAGGACACTCATTTTTTCGAGATATTTATCACATTATCTTAAGATTTAACTAAAAGAGAAAACGTTATTAATAAATATTTTACAACTACCCAATCAACTTGTGTCACCCATGCGCAGATTATTAGCTACCCGCTTTCGATATTTTTAGCAGTGTAAGTTGGGTGTCTCGACGAAACAAAGCGACCAACGAAGATTCAGCCTGTTATTAAACAATAAAAATAACGTTGAATAAATATAGGTTTTTTACTTCTTGAGATGCGTATCTGTGTCCATCTCTTGCATAGATGGAAGATGTATGAAATTGGAAAATATCATGGTCTAAGTTTTCATCTAATTTATAAGTACAAAAATTCATTAAAAATAATAATACAAATTATTTAGTTATGGTAATTATGTTAGGTCATATGATTTCAATAATAAAATTATTTTGACTTTCTTTTTGAAAATAATATTTTCAAAGAGAAAATTAACATTCTTTAACATTATAAATCTTTTTGAAAATAAAGTTTTTAGTAAGGACAATAACCATCTTTCTTGCAGGGATAAAGATCAAACAATAGTAGAGCTTTTTCCTAGATCTACTAAACTTGGTTTTGAAAGAGCTTCTCACCTTGTGCACTTCGAGTTCCCATCTCGGTTTTTAGCGGAAGTATCGAATTTCATAAACAACAGCAGTGTGAAATCTAAGTATTGAACTTGTATAGAATTCTACCTCAAGACTATAACTTGGAAGTAGTTGAACATGAAAAGAGACATATGAGACTTTAACTTATCCTACTGTTACGAATCTTTTGTTTTAAAAGTATTTACAACTTTTTTCACCAAGAATGCTCAATCGAATAAATGTTTAATTTTTATTTTGTATGAGTGAAATATTTATTGACTAATTTTAACTTTCTGATTATGTGGCAACAATCAAGGTTTAAACTGATAACAATACTAATCGTAATCATACCTGATATTTTACGTACTCGTATCTTTATTTATAAATTTTTTATGGTTCAACTCTTTTGAAGAACACCATGTCATCATAAAAAACTAACGAAAATCACACATTCTGTCTCTTTAATTTCTTTTTGCCACTGAGCAAGATTTCAAAAGAAGGGGGGATGTCACTGTATATTTCAAAACTGAACACTTAACACTAACTTATTACAGACACTTAAGTTAGTTTCTAACTTTTAAATGTTCTCGAATAATATTCTGTTACCTCCAAATTTTAATTGGAACTTTAGATGGCAGAAAACGAATTGGAAAAAAAATTAACTCGTATCCTCAAATTTTGTAAAAAAAAAATGAAAATGTTGAATTTATTTCCTTCATATATTCGTTTAGAACGGATTTTAAAAGTAAATTATTATAGAAAATAGATTTTTTTTAAAAGTTAAATTTTAAATAATCAAACTTTGAGTTTGATTGTTTATTTACTTTTTAAAGAAACCTCGAGGCGTGTAATAAGGGGCCATTCATTAATTACGTAAGGATGATTTTGGCAATTTTTGACCCCCCCTACTCTTATGTAAGATTCCATTTCGTTTTTCAAAATAATAAAATGTTAGAAAAGGATCAGTTACACTAAAACTCTCAGTTTGACGTAAATCAAAGATTTTTATTTTTCAACAGAAAAGTAATATTCTTGCTGTCAACTACATATTACCATTATATTATTATCTCTAGCCTTTGGAATACCATTTATCAGCAGAGATTTAAAAGTACCGTAAAACGGGATGAATCGGATCAGTGGGGAGAATCGGATCACTGTTGGGAAACGTTTTTTAAACCATCACAATTCTGGTTGTGTGAGTTATAGAATCAGAATAAAAACTGACTGATTCTACACATTCTTTAGAAGTTGTTTCAGCCATTGAAAAATATTTTACGACCATATCTTGGGTCATTCACGGCTTTGAAGTTGAATACAAAAAATGTCACAAAAACTTAACTGTCAAAATTTTGCTATTTTCACCTAAAAAATAACTTCTTTACCTCAATTTTTGGTGCCTCCCGTGTGCTCCCAATCCTTGCAAAGACTTCTTTTCAATTGAATTTGTGCTAATTACGATTTTTAATAAAATTCATAGTGAAAGAAGTCCATTCCGACTACTAATGCGGGGTGAATCGGATCAGTCATAAAAATACTTTGTTTTCTTCCTTTAGTCACTTTTTCTGGATTTATTAATTATTATCAACACCTACAGTCATGGGCCGATATAATAGGGGTAATGAGGGAGGAAAATTGCCCCTTATTTTAAGGAAAAGGTCGATTTTTTGAAGCTTTTTAATGGCAAATGATTTTTAGAGCAATAAGGGACATTTTACTTCCTTAAGGTAATGGGTTTGTCAAAGCGTACAGAATTAAAAAAATATTCTGAAAAACAACTGACAAACTAGATAGAAGATAATATATCTTTTCGCAATTTGTATAGGAGAAACATCATTCTTTATGATGTATGCAGTTTATGAAAAAAGTATTCATTAATATGAATAAAAGTTATCCTTTTCATCTTATTCAACAATTAAAAGCCTCATTTTATGATACTATGTCACTTAAAGACGTTAAAATTGCATTTTTTGGACAAAAACTGACATTGATCCGATTCACCCCGCATTGAAGGTAAATCGGATCACGATTTAAAAATGAATACAAAATCAACCATTCATAGTAACGAAATTTTCTCAGAGGGTTCTAAAAGTATAAATTGGGACTCGAAATATACTTTATTTTAAAGCATTTCAAAATCTTTGGCAGCAGCTCAAAATTCAAAAGTGATCCGATTCATCTTGTACGGTAAGTTTTTAAATAATCTTAAACATAAATCAGTTAAACAATCTTCAAACCAATAACACTTTTAAATCGTCTGGATTATCTTCACCATCGGTAGGAGGATGAATTGTGCGGTACAGCAGTTTTTTTTTGTCGCGCTTCGCAATTTTTTCTGCGATGCGCTGAGAGCGTCTGTAATTGCTGTTGGCGGACTTTCTATCACACAAGACTGGGAATGAAGAACACGATAATGGCTATCAGCAGCCACGATTGATGCAAAGTATAGCTTACACGCTTTGCATTTTCTGCGCCCTGACTCGATATCTCCCTGTACTGATGGACAAGCAAAATCGTACGGTAAGGTCTACATTAACTTGGAAAATCTTACGTAAGAATGGGTTTGACCCCCCAAGTAAGGGTGTGTAGAGATTTTTCCAACCCCCCTCCCCTCGGGACCCTTACATAATTAGTGAATGGCCCCCTAAGACATTTTTTTGTAAATAAAGATCTGTTCGTCATTGATATCTAATTAAGGAAGCAAGGAAAGGGAGTGTTTCTGTTATTCAACCTGCCTTACAAATTAAACTGTCTCTCATTTGTCTGTCTTTGTCAGTTAAGTGCACCAAGTAATTTCTTCACTATCTTGGGAAATAGAATTATACAGCTGTTATTCAAGTTATTTTAACCCTGATGTTCTCACAAAGTCAAATACATTGGTCCTTTACTAAAGGCAGAGCAGTTTCTATTCTGTGGAAAGTAAGTGTAGTGTTAATGCTTTCTAGTAGTTTTCATGAGCTCGTTTACGTGGAAGTCCAAACACAAATATGTTTCTGATATTTTTTGTTTCATTGTTATCTTCTTAAAATTTCTTAATTAAAATTCTTAAATTGAACATTAAACTGTTTGAAATAAAAATGGTAAGTTAAATGATGCATTTATATTAAATGTTTCAACTAACTGAAAAAGTTTGAGGTGCCACCAGGAGAAATAATATATAAAAAATTCATTCATTTTTTCCTGCCATATACTTGACAGTAAAAAAAGTTCTTCATAACTTGAAAATATTTTACATAAATTAAGCATGGCTTGTTAAAGTGGAAATCCTGTTAATCAGGAGGAATTAGGAAGAGAGGTTTTTTACGAATTTGTTTCTTTCCCCCTCTGAAGTAAACACAAGGCATCATGAAGCTTGCTTATGATTTGTACACGCCTATGGCCACTGTTCCTGTAGACTCTGCACCAATTATACTTCTTCACAGCATGATAGAGAACAAAAAGACATGGAACCCCATTGGTCCAGCCTTAGCTAGGAATACTAAAAGACGAGTAAGTGCAATTTTATCTTAAGATTTGTTTTATGACAAAATTGTGGATAATGAATGAAAGTTTTATTAAGAGAGGCAATTGAAAAAGTGCTTATTCGTTAATCTAATTAAAATTATTTTTATTTTTGCCTGTTGTAAAAAATTCCGTTATAGTATAATATTCGAAATACTCCAATAAAGTGTAGTTATAGAAGAAATATATTTTATAATGATGAGAAATTTTAGTTTTAAGCTGAGGTCCTATGATTAAGGTCCGATTTTCAAAATATTGCTTAATTATAACTTTGTTTTTGAATATTTAAATCTGCTATCTATCTGAAACAAATGGTTCATTCTAGTTGTATTAAAATTAGATGTTATATCAATTTTGATTAACTAATCTCACACTGTCGTTCTCTTTTGGGAAGAAAAAGGTCTATTCAAATCTTTAAGATTTAAATTATAATTCTTGTAGGGTGTGATTTTTCAGAAATTATTTTGTGGTGACGGTAAGGAATCAGGATTTACTAAAAATTATACCTATTGTGACAAAACCATAGGCAAATTTACCTTAAAATCTATATCCGAAATCGGATGAGGCGTACCAAAACAAAATGAAAAGTGGGTTTTTTTACTTAAATTTCCAAAAAAATTCTGGGGGAGGACCCCCAGACCCCCCTTTTAGTGGATGGAGCAGGATAATTCACTACCTTTTCCATGTTAAGATAATCAAGAAGATATAATTGGATTATGAAAATTCTTAGACCCCTCCAAAACCAAATCCTGGATGCGCCACTGCCTCGCGATGCTCATGTTTCATCACATCAATGTTCAATAGGGTGTTTCAAAAAAATTTTTTTTTGAATTTCCTAGATGCCCCCCCCTCAAGTTGTTACAAATACTAAAACATTATTACCTGCAAATTTTCAGGTCTCTAGGACGATTTTTGACCCCCGCGCCCTTCAAAAGTAGGTTTCCCATGTTAAAGTATAGGGAAAATATTGAAAATATCGTCATTTTTGGTTCTTTTCAATTTTACGAGCCTGAACGCAGTCAATATCGAATTAAAACCTATACATCATCTTTGGGACATCATTGCCTCAAGATCCTATCGGAAAAATATTCCATGGCACCTATTGGGGGGTAGTTACACGAGGGTGAAAAGCGAGCTTTCACCGAAAAACGAGGATGCTTGCCGGCGCTTGCGGCGGGAGCAGGATGAAAGCCTCTCATGGGGGTCCAGACACAACTCCCGCCAGATGGGTTCCAAATGACCAGGTACCTTAGGAAAAAGGTTCAATAAACACTTAAATAGGCTTTTATCCAGGTCCCTCCGCAAACGCCGGCGAGCATAACCAGCACCCGCGGTAAGCATCCTCGTTTTTCGGTGAAAGCTCGCTTTTCACCCCCGTGTAACTACCCCCCAATAGGTGCCATGGAATATTTTTCCGATAGGATCTTGAGGCAATGATGTCCCAAAGATGATGTATAGGTTTTAATTCGATATTGACTGCGTTCAGGCTCGTAAAATTGTAAAGAACCAAAAATGACGATATTTTCAATATTTTCCCTATACTTTAACATGGGAAACCTACTTTTGAAGGGCGCGGGGGTCAAAAATCGTCCTAGAGACCTGAAAATTTGCAGGTAATAATGTTTTAGTATTTGTAACAACTTGAGGGGGGGGCATCTGGGAAATTCGAAAAAAAAAATTTTACCATAGACTTTCGAAACACCCTAATGTTCAACCTCTTACAGGTGTACGCTCTTGACCTCCGAAACCATGGCAACAGTCCTTGGACAGACGAGTACAGTATTGATGTCATGTCCGAAGACTTGGGAGAGTTCCTGGTCACTCACAGAATATCCAAGGTTGTTTTGGTAGGCCATAGCTTGGGTGGAAAAGTAGCCATTGCATTTGCCCTGAAAGAGGTAATTATTTTTTTTAACACAACATAAAAAAATATGCATGTTGAATGTAAGGAACTATTAATTGAATCATCAGTTATAAGAAATGATTTCGTTACATAGGAACGCGCTCCGGGCCGCTTATAAACTATGTACCTGTACATTATTAGATGCCATTTAGTTAGGGAAGATGTAGTTCAAGGGTATATCAGGAGGGATATTTTTTTTCAGTTTTAGTTATAATTTTCATGCATTTATGGGCTTTTTAACTGTCCTTTTTTCAAACTAGTATAGTTCGAGTAATCTGACTGGTATTTTATGAGAAATTATAAAGAAAAATATTTACGTTCATTAGGGTGGTCCTTATTTTTAAAGTTTGGAAATCTTTATGCGTCGCCCCCCCCAAAAAAAAAATTGTTCCATCATACAAATAAATGATTTTTGCAAAATTTTAGCTCAATCAAAAAATAATAACACGTGCCCCCCAGGCCTCAAAGTTTCAAAAAAGTGCTGATTTTTTCAATTTTTTTTAATTGATTTTTTTTTAGCTGAATGTTTTTGCTTGGTACAAATCGTATGAACACCCTCAAGGGAGTTATTGAATTCCCCATGAGTGAATCGCTTTTTTTGTTAAATTACATAGAATGTTAAGGGAGTTGCCAAAATTTCGAAAAGTTTTATTTTTTTCTACATGATCAAATTTTATTTTCAGCTTGAAATTCGGCAGAAATGTTTATTTTGGGAGTTGGAAAACTTTTAATTTACTTAATAAAATTTCCTTTCAGAATTTTTTTATTTAATTTTTTTCCCATTTTTTTGAATTTTGAATTTTTTTTTTAAGAAAGGCAGTTATGTTGCACGTCAAATCAAAGATAATAAAATTACAAACACAATGGCACTTATTTCAGGTTTTTAAGTTGTACAGTTCTGGAGTTATTAGGCTGTTTTAAAATGCGGAAAAAACAACTTTACAAGAGTTATTTTTACTTTAAAAAATTTTTATTACCGAAAGAGGGGTGATAGAAGAATGGAATCTGGAACATTATAACTATAACTATGTTAGATTTTCATAAAAAAATCAAGAAGAATATGGGAGGGTTTAATCTTTGGTTTTTTTGATGTTTTGTAAAAAAATCAGCACTTTTTTGAAACTTTAAGGCCTGGGGGGCACGTGTTATTATTATCCGAATGAGCTTAAATTTTGCATACATTATTATTTTCTATAGTGACACAAAAGTAGGGGGCGACACCAACAGAATTCCCTAAAAAAAATTTTACCATACAAATAAGGACCACCCTAACGTTCATACAAAAGAACAATTAATGTAATAAAGTGCCTTTTCGTAAAATATAATTTATTTCTACATTAATTGTATTTTTAGTTTAATATTTATTTGTATAACTAGTTTATTTTGACAGATCTGACGTTATTTGTTTGAGTCGAGCCTATGTTTTAAAGATTCCAAATAATTAAGTCGATTAGATTAGTACTTTCCATACATTTCATCTGAAAACCCCCGTTAAGATACTAAAATCTAGAGTTCAATCTTAACTTAAGGTACACCTAACCCCCATATGACTCTACGAGTCGTTGTTTTTATTTTAAAGCCTCGTAACTTTCGAAACACCCTGATGTCACATTTCAAGCGCATATCTTAATCAGAAAACATTATTTCAGCCTACAAAGGTTGAGAAACTTATTGTGGAGGACGTCAGAGTGAAGAAGATCAAGACGGGCGATGCTACCCTGGCGTCTCAACTTATATCAACCGTAAGGTCAACTTTTGAGTCCGTAACGATGGAATCAAACGAAAAAGTCGTGATGGAACGTCTGAACTCGTTCGTGAAATCCGTCAGCCCTTTGGTAACAGAATTCTGAAGCATCTTCTCTTAAGTACAGTGACTGTACTATACTAGACAGCAACTTAAGTTGACCCTACGACGTCACTAATAAACAAAGTAGTTCCCATCGTGGTGTCTGAATTTTGAATGAAATGAAGAACGCCAATTTAAAATTATGATTATTTTGTTAAACCCTTGTATTTATAGAGCTTTTAAATCACGATTGGCGTACTGAAACTCTTCCTAACAACCCAACAGACTTTGTGTTTACCGATTTCTCCTTCCGCATTTGTGACGTACTGGGTTCAAGAAACGTTGCTGTCAAGTATGAAGTATAGACGGCAACTTAAGTTGACCCTATGACGTCACTAACAAACAAAGTAGTTCCCATCGTGGTGTCTGAATTTGAATGAAATGAAGAACGTTAATTTAAAAATATGATTATTTTGTTAAACCCGTGTATATAGTGCTTTTCAATCGCGATTTGCGTACCGAAACTCCTCCTAGCAACCCAACAGGCTTTGTGTTTACCGATTTCTCCTTTCGCATTTGTGACGTACTGGATTCAAGAAACGTTGCAGTCGATATAGAAGGGGATAGTGTCTTATAGCCATAGAACCGTGTACAAATTTCTGTTTCCATAAAGGAGGAAACCACCAGAGGGTGATGGGTTCCCGCCGTACCCGTGTTCACTATCGTTTTTACATTGAAATCGCGTGATGTGTTCGAATACGAATGAGTTCGAGGTTCGAGAACATATTAATACTTTGTTAGAGGTTTAAGCATTTGTCTGACTTCTCTCTGGTCAAGTAAAGAATTTAAAGTTTTTTGTTATTCTTTTAGAGTATTTGAAAGAGTTTATTTTTTGCAGAAAATAGATGGCGCTAACGTTTTAGTCATCCCGATGTCATCAAATTGTTTTTCTTCCCTTTCCAAAGCATTATTTTGATAGCGGTCGCGACACTACTCCTTCTAGCGACTATAGTACAGGATTGTTACAATTAAACAGAAACTTATAAAAATCTGTAAAACAAAAACAATTGCGTAGAATGACATGAAACTTTGCCTGAGGACTTTAGATGAGGGGGAAAACGAATGCCAAAGAAAATAATTAGTACAAATCTCATCAAAAGAGGGAATTGTATTCCATATTTATGAAGTACTTTTGAGGCTAATCGTAGTCTTTTAATCAGTTCTCGATTTTAGTGTTCGGAACTAGTTGCAACTAGTAGTTAACTACCGATCAACTAGAGTAGTTAACTAGTAGTTTAACTACTTTTAGTTTAAAGTAGTTCAACTATTAGTTTAACAACTTTTTTTAATTAACTACTAGTTAAAACTACTTTCAAATTTTCAACTACTTCAAAAAATGTTTTATTTAAAAAGATATTTAAAATTTTTATCAAAGGTAGAGTACTCAAATACCATAACCAGAAATAAAGACCATTTTCGCACGAAGTATAAACTTTTTTTGTGATATAGATTTGAAAGATGTATTAGAATTTTGCCAAAAAGTAGGTAAAGAAATTAGATAAACTATAGTTAACTACCTTGGGAAATAGTTAACTACTAGTTGCAACTAGTCCCAAGAAAAAATAGTTAAC
This sequence comes from Tetragnatha montana, assembly GCA_963680715.1. Classification (NCBI taxonomy): domain Eukaryota; kingdom Metazoa; phylum Arthropoda; class Arachnida; order Araneae; family Tetragnathidae; genus Tetragnatha; species Tetragnatha montana. The sequence continues at coordinate 55,783,330 of OY796676.1, read as the reverse complement.
TACTAGTTACAACTACAATTTCCCAGACTAGTTACTAGTTAACTATTTTTTGACCACTAGTTGCCGAACACTACTCGATTTAACCAACAGATGAGTTTAGCGCATGATTCTTCTTAAGAAGATTTGCTGATTATGATTTATGATTTGCTTCTTAAGATTTGCTGATCGATGGTAAAATTAATTTCATTTCAGTTTTCACTGCCCGAGGATTTTGCGGATGTTTATCCATTGGAACTGTATCCTCTAAAATGGACAGGAAAGTCACTAGAGCTGGAGTTCAACCTAGACGGAGTCATGAAAGCAATTCAAAACGGAGCTTTACAACCGAAAGGATACGAAGGAAAATACGAAGGAGATGTGCTGTTTATCATAGGCGAAAAATCCCAATTCAGAGTGTAAGTATTCACGCATCGGTAATGTATGAAATATTTCCTATTTTCCATGGTGGATTTTTCTTTAAAAAAAATTATAGACTTCAGAGCATTTTGTATTAAAAATATCATTCTGTGACGTTTTTGGAATATTTAACAGAAATGTTTACATTTCTTGTACACTGTATAAATTATTTCTCTAAGTAACGGAAATTAACTGGCACCACTGTTACAGGTTAATTTCTGTATTTTGAGGAAATATATGGGTTTTTTTTCTGTCAAATGTGAAACACTTTCCGTTATTTAAAGAAATTTCAGAATTAGCAAAATAAATAATAAAACAATTAAAAAGGATAGTACAGCAAAAACTTCATATAGTAAAAAAAGGTTTACTGAAAGTAGTCACCAGTTTTAATATTTTTGAAGGGTTCATAAGATTTGTTTGGTTCATCCGATGATGCGTAAACTCGAAACTTTTCCAAAATACTAAAACTGGTGACTACTTTCAGTGTTCAATGAACACTGAAATTATTCCTAGTGAATGAACTGTTCATTCACTGAAATTATTCCTAGTGAATGAACTGTTCATTCACTGGGAATACGGTGTTCATATTAAGGTCAAACTTTGTTCCTTTACTGGGTAAAGCGTTTTCCCTAAAATCAAAATAACTTCAAAACTCTCAATTATTGCGATGCGATCTGAAAGTTCTTTTACCATATTGCCGAGAAAAAACCTGAATGCAAACATACATTATTTTAAAAAATTGACCGAGAAAAAGCTCTGAAAATGATAGCTGAAATGGCCAAATCACAAAACCAAATGCTAAGTGTTCATTCACCGGGCAAAGTCTCCCCATAACTGGTGAAAATATTTATCTTGAATCTTGAATTATATATACTATATTTTTTGCCTTATGCTGAAAACCACTCGGTGGTCCGATTTAAGCAACCTTCCCCTTCTAAATTTCGAATTTTATGACACTTAGTAATCAAGAGGTTTTTTTTCTAGTCACAAAGACAAAGATGTCGAAAAACATTTTCCAGGAGTTTCCAAAGTGATCTTAGATTCCGGCCACTTCGTACACTTAACTTATCCGGATGAGTTCATCAGAATCGTTACTGACTTCATCAATCAAGGACGTCTGCAACGAAGCAAATATTGAAGAACATCTCGAAACCTCACAAGAGTCATTAGTTATTGTTAATACCCATACTTTTAATAATGGAGTTCTTTTATGTATAGGTAACTGTACGTATACACGGCATGCGACATGAAGTGGGTATAAAAGGAAAACTATAGGAACTAATGTTATCAAAACTGAAACTGGATGTTTTATCTCATTTTATAATTGAACTGTTCTTTCATTTCATATTTCCAAAGGATTTTTATTGATAATGTTTGTGATAGATAACCAATTTTCCTTTTATGCTTAGGATTTACCTGTAGAAAGGTTTGTTTATAATATGCACTGGTTGTATACTTATAGCATGCTTTATAATTTCACATGCAGAGCCGTTCACAAAAAAGTGTCACGCAGTTTTCAGGGGTTTTATGTCTCTTACTTTACCCATGTTACATACTATCACGTTTTAGCAACCCCCCTCATTCAATCGTGATGTCTTTTGAAACTTACACTAAACCTACCTATCTTAACATTTAAAATTTGATATTACCATGTCACAATTCAAGAGATTTGGCATTTTCTATCTTAATTACCAAGCAATTTCCTCTCTAATAACAATGAAAGAACTGTTCCAAACGTTACTTTACCACTATTTACTTCACTTCTATTTAATATTTACTTACTTATAAAGAATTGCCTTTTTGATTTCTGTTAAATTGTTTGAAAGCAATGTCTCTTGATCTTCAGACAACTGTACAAGAACTGTTTCGAACTTCACTTCTACTTTACACTTGTTTATTTCTGATGAATTGACGTCTTCTTCATGTCTGTTAAATTGTTTCAAAGAAATTCCTCTATTGGTCTTTAAACAACAGTGAAAATCTGTTTTTTCAGTGCAATAAGAGGTCACGAAGTTTGGCCCCCTCACTATAGTTGCATTGTGTTCTACACTCATCCATGACTTTCCTTCCCTCTAATGCAGTGTTTCCCAACGTGGGGCGCACGCCCCACCGGGGGGCAATTAGAAAATTTTCAACTAAATTGACCCCCAAGTAGGGCATGGACCACTAGGTTTTATTTACTTTTCAAGAAGGATTTAAAGGGCATTGGAAAATTTAGAAAGGCTTTGGTGGGGCATGGACCAAAAAAGGTTGGGAAACACTGATAATGGCTGTATTAACCACTGACTTACCTATGGTTAACCTGAATCAACACATCTAATTGGTAGTTAAAGAAGGGAAACAAGTTTTAAGCCAATCAGAGTTGGCAAAAAAAGGTTGATTTCAGGTTAACCTTAGGTCAGGTTAGTGGTGAATACAACCGTCAATGTTTGACGCAATTTGCCTACGTATATCAATGTGTCAACTGCATTCTAAATATAAAAAGAATTAAAATAAAAGTGTGTTTATTTTCTTTTTACAACAAAAATTTCCAAAATTTTCACTATTTGTTTCAAAAGAAAAGCTACTCCAGATGCTGTGGTTTTCTAGTGAGTCAGAGCAAATTATTCTAGAGAAGAAGATTTCGTGATCAATTCCAATTAACATATCCAAATGCTATACTTGGTCAGTTACCACTTATAGAATTATGGAAAATATTTTAAGTGAAGCATCTTTCAATTTCACTTATTCGTTGCAAGATGTTCAAGACAACCTTAATACATTATGAGTACTCACTAGCATGTGTTTTAAAAAATATAACGGTAACCGCTTTAAGAAGCAGAAAAAATAAATATTTCAAGTAGAGTATCTTTCCATTTTTCAGTTCTGTTGGGTAATATGTCCGTTTTATACCTTTCCTCGCTCTTTTCCACAATTTTTTTCATCCCAATATATCTCCCTTTTCACTCAGTTCTATCCTTTGATACCCTCCCCCAGTATTTTCCCCTATTCTTCAATTTCCTTCCTAACAAAAGTTAGACTTGAATTTCCCTTTTAATCCTTTATATTAGTACTTGTTTAAAAAATAATAAATAACATGTAAAATGATAGAAATGATATCCCTAGTTAACTGTAATAAGCAACGTGACCTCGAGTTATTAAGAGCTATGTTTTTATTTGAGGTATTATTAAGGTAACCTGATAGGTTGAACTTAATGTTCTTCAGTTTCAATTCTCTGTGTTGTATAAAATTCATTTCTTCATTCATTCATTCACTTCCGTCTTTCTCATCTCTTTCTCTCTCTCACTTGACATTCTCTTTCTTTCTCTCTCGTTCTTTCTTTCATATTTCTCTCCTTTTCTTTCGTTTGTATCACTTCTCATTTGTTCCTTCTATTTCTCATTCATTTCTCTCCTAATTTCTTTCAACCCTCTATTTCTCTTTCTTTCTTCCATGTTTTCTCTCTCTTTTCTTTCCCTATCTACTTTTATAAGAAACACTAACGGCCGTATTCACCCCTAACCTGACCATCAGTTAACCGGCAGTCAAACTTCTGATTGGCAGTTAAAGATGGATTGATGGATAACTAGTTTTAACGCCAATCAGATTTTTCAGATATCAGAACCAGCGATTTGCTTCGGTAGAAAGGATTCGCTTTGTCTTTCAAGTATAGATGGCACTAGTTGCTTTAAGGTGCTTTCTCCGAAGCTATCAGGTGGAATTCCGCAAACAAAAAGTTTAGTAGCATCATCTGGATTTAGCTTCCGTCGCAGACAGTAAGTAAAGTTTCACCTAGATCAGTTGAACGAACACTCAAAATACATCAAACGGTTAGTCAGAACCAAAACTTTTACTGGCTTAAAATGCTTGACTTAACTTACTAATAATTAATTTAATTTGGGTATAAAATAACTTCTCTTAATAGTAAAAGTTTCCGTTCCTGACCTATTTATTAGGTTATCTATATTTTTAGATTTAATATTTTGTGCACAAACTGTAAAACAAAAACGAAATTAATAAAGTTGAATTATTCGTTTTATTATAGAATAATTGCTAACAAGAATACTTAAAAACTCAATTTTAAAACAATTAAGTAATTTTTTTTAATAAATGCAACCTTTCATAAACAGATTCTAGGGTTAAGAATCAAATAAGCTTTCTGTACAGTGTCTGAAAAACAGAAAATTTTTATCATTAGAGGAGAACAAGTCATAACAATATTTAAAACTCAAAACGGGTACTTTCAATTTCTAAACAAAGAAAAACACTTCTATTTTATTTGAACACTATTCAGTATTTTTTTCCGATACTTCAAAAACTTTTTTTAAGAAGTTATAGTAAAAATTTGTCAAAAATAAAATTACTCTAATTAACATTATTGAACTCTGATTAAATTTCTCTAAAATAAGTAGTGCATACGGGAAATTGTATCACTTTAGGAGAGGAACAGGTTTTATCAGTTCATGTCAAAGTTCACTTATATGTTAGCAACTTGTCTGATAAGATACTAAAGAAGAAGAAAAAGCTGTTGTAAAAACTTTCCGGAAAAAAGAATTATTCACCTATCTCAGGTATTAAAAACTTTTATTAGGGTATGTTCAGCGCAACTTTTTATATACTTTTTAAACATAAACATATTATATTCAGTAATATTTTTAATTCTTTAGAATTGATCTGAACTCCTTATTTTTTAACAATTCTTCTAGAAATATCGCTCAAAAATGTCATTCCTTAGATCAGGGATTCCCAAACTTTTTAAGTCACGGAGCACTTTTCATGAGCCTACATGAGATCAATTCAATGCGGAGCACTGTTATACAGGGTGGAATTCATGGTACAAACTTCTAGGGGTGTTAGAGTACACCTAGACGCAGTGGCGGCTCGTCCATAGGAGCACAGGAGCACGTGAACACCCACAGAAAAAGTAGAACAAAAATCGAATATAAAGATAAATAAATATCAATGGAAATATATTCTAAATTTCTTTTTTTTCACAGAATTATGTTTCTCCCCCCCCCTTCTCTATTGAATATAAGAAAAATTTACTACCGGAAACGCGAAAGAAATCGAAAAAAGAATGAACTCTTATTTTTCTTTCCTTTTTCGCACGTGTGAGCGTAAAAAATTTGAGATTCCGAAGAAACCCCGACTGCTTGCCGGGGGAATTTTCAACTTACGGCCTCGCAATTTGGATTCCCGCTAGCACAGATTTTGTGTGCCGAGGCTTGCGTTTTTGAAGCTCAGCTTGGTTTTTTTGTGGTCTGGATTGTTTCGGCTAATTAGAAAATGAGAAAAGCACTTTTTGAAAAGACAATTATAATCTTCATGTCAACTAATTTTTAATAATTAATAATTATAAAAGGTGTTTGTTAGGTATAATGTTATGGATACGTATTATGACTTTCCCCTCAATGGTATTATAAAAAATGAAATGAATAATATTCATAAGTGTTTGTTTATTTCCATTAAATGCATATTTTTTTCAAAATAAAAGCGCATGCAGTGAAGAATTTAGGCATTTAAAACTACTCTCCTAAGAGAGATAATTTTTTTTATGCATTGGCCCAACATCCTTCTCTTTCTTGATCTTATGTAAATTTTAAATTTTATAAAATGGGTGTGAACCCCCAGTTTATCAACTCACGAGCCGCCACTGCCTAGACGAACAAGAATTGGTATAGGAAAGGGGGTCGCAGATACGCCGTTAAAGAGCTAGGACCTAATGTAGTGCGAGTGCGTTTCAAAAGGCCGTTTTTAGAAGGCCCGTGTGACGAAAAAAAATCATAATGAAATGAAAAACATTATTGCATGAGGTACAGGAATATCCGTACTACTTAAATCCTCAATGTGATAGAAATTGGACCACTTGCTAAACCGTGGGGTGAGTTTTAAAACGTGCAATATTCATCTTTTAGCCAAAGAATGGAGTTCCCTCAATGGTACTTAGAAAAATGATGATCGGGGAAGGAATTTTCAATGATCATACATTGATCATTGGAACTGTATGATCATTGAAAATTCATTTCCCCGATCATCATTTTTCTAAGTACCATTAAGGGAACTCCATTCTTTGGCTAAAAGATGAATATTGCACGTTTTAAAACTCACCCCACGGTTTAGCAAGTGGTCCAATTTCTATCACATTGAGGATTTAAGTAGTACGGATATTCCTGTGCCTCATGCAATAATGTTTTTCATTTTATTATGATTTGTTTCGTCACACGGGCCTTCTAAAAACGGCCTTTTGAAACGCACTCGCACTACATTAGGTCCTAGCTCTTTAACAGCGTATCTGCGACCCCCCTTCCTATACCAATTCTTGTTCGTCTAGGTGTACTCTAACACCTCTAGAAGTTTGTACCATCAATTAAGGACCACCCTGTATAATATAGCATTCCCGAAACAAGATACTATTGAGTTTTGATGTATAAATATGCGTGCTCTCCAGTCCCAATTTTCTTTAAACTTTAAAAATTGAAATACATAATTATTTGCTGCTACTGCTGTGTGAATCAGTGGCTCAGTGGATACATGTGAGACTTCCGTGCTCGAGTCATAGGTTCGATTCCACTGTTTTACTATTTAACTATCAAAAATAAAATACAAATCTATTATTTGTTCCCACTACTGTGTGAATCAGTGGCTTAGTGGATGCATGTGAGGCTTCCGTGCTGGAAACCTAGGTTCGATTCCACTGTTTTACTATTTAAATATCAAAAATAAAGTACACATCTATTATTATTTGTTCCCACTACTGTGTGAATCAGTGGCTCAGTGGATACATGTGAGACTTCCGTGCTCGAGTCCTAGGTTCGGTTCCACTGTTTTACTATTTAAATATCAAAAATAAAATAAAAATCTATTATTTGTTCCCACTACTGTGTGAATCAGTGGATACATGTGAGACTTCCGTGCTCGAGTCCTAGGTTCGATTCCACTGTTTTACTATTTAAATATCAAAAATAAAGTACACATCTATTATTATTTGTTCCCACTGCTGTGTGAATCAGTGGCTTAGTGGATGCATGTGAGGCTTCCGTGCTCGAGTCCCAGGTTCGATTCCACTGTTTTACTATTTAAATATCAAAAATAAAGTAGGCATCTATTATTATTTGTTCCCACTGCTGTGTGAATCAGTGGCTTAGTGGATGCATGTGAGGCTTCCGTGCTCGAGTCCTAGGTTCAATTCCACTGTTTTACTACTTAAATATCAAAAATAAAGTAGGCATCTTTTATTTGTTCCCACTACTGTGTGAGTCAGTGGCTTAGTGGATGCATGTGAGGCTTCCGTGCTCGAGTCCTAGGTTCGATTCCACTGTTTTACTATTTAAATATCAAAAATAAAATACACATATATTATTATTTGTTCCCACTGCTGTGTGAATCAGTGGCTTAGTGGATGCATGTGAGGCTTCCGTGCTCGAGTCCTAGGTTCAATTCCACTGTTTTACTATTTAAATATCAAAAATAAAGTAGGCATCTATTATTATTTGTTCCCACTGCTGTGTGAATCAGTGGCTTAGTGGATGCATGTGAGGCTTCCGTGCTCGAGTCCTAGGTTCAATTCCACTGTTTTACTATTTAAATATCAAAAATAAAGTAGGCATCTATTATTATTTGTTCCCTCTGCTGTGTGAATCAGTGGCTTAGTGGATGCATGTGAGGCTTCCGTGCTCGAGTTCTAGGTTCGATTCCACTGTTTTACTATTTAAATATCAAAAATAAAGTACACATCTATTATTATTTGTTCCCACTGCTGTGTGAATCAGTGGCTTAGTGGATGCATGTGAGGCTTCCGTGCTCGAGTCCTAGGTTCGATTCCACTGTTTTACTATTTAAGTATCAAAAATAAGGCACACATCTATTATTATTTGTTCCCACTGCTGTGTGAATCAGTGGCTTAGTGGATGCATGTGAGGCTTCCGTGCTCGAGTCCTAGGTTCGATTCCACTGTTTTACTATTTAAATATCAAAAATAAAGTACACATCTATTATTATTTGTTCCCACTGCTGTGTGAATCAGTGACTTAGTGGATGCATGTGAGGCTTCCGTGCTCGAGTCCTAGGTTCGATTCCACTGTTTTACTATTTAAATATCAAAAATAAAGTACACATCTATTATTATTTGTTCCCACTGCTGTGTGAATCAGTGGCTTAGTGGATGCATGTGAGGCTTCCGTGCTCGAGTCCTAGGTTCAATTCCACTGTTTTACTATTTAAATATCAAAAATAAAGTACACATCTATTATTATTTGTTCCCACTACTGTGTGAGTCAGTGGCTTAGTGGATGCATGTGAGGCTTTCGTGCTCGAGTCCTAGGTTCGATTCCACTGTTTTACTATTTAAATATATAAAAATAAAATACGCATCTATTAATTGTTCCCACTGCTGTGTGAATCAGTGGCTCAGTGGATGCATGTGAGGCTTTCGTGCTCGAGTCCTAGGTTCGATTCCACTGTTTTACTATTTAAATACATAAAAATAAAATACGCATCTATTAATTGTTTCCACTGCTGTGTGAATCAGTGGCTCAGTGGATGCATGTGAGGCTTTCGTGCTCGAGTCCTAGGTTCGATTCCACTGTTTTACTATTTAAATATATAAAAATAAAATACTCATCTATTAATTGTTCCCACTGCTGTGTGAATCAGTGGCTCAGTGGATGCATGTGAGGATTTCGTGCTCGAGTCCTAGGTTCGATTCCATTGTTTTACTATTTAAATATATAAAAATAAAATACGCATCTATTAATTGTTCCCACTGCTGTGTGAATCAGTGGCTCAGTGGATGCATGTGAGGCTTTCGTACTCGAGTCCTAGGTTCGATTCCACTGTTTTACTATTTAAATATATGAAAATAAAATACGCATCTATTAATTGTTCCCACTGCTGTGTGAATCAGTGGCTCAGTGGATGCATGTGAGGCTTTCGTGCTCGAGTCCTAGGTTCGATTCCACTGTTTTACTATTTAAATACATAAAAATAAAATACGCATCTATTAATTGTTCCCACTGATGTGTGAGTCAGTGGCTCATTGGATGCATGTGAGGCTTTCGTGCTCGAGTCCTAGGTTCGATTCCACTGTTTTACTATTTAAATATATAAAAATAAAATACGCATCTATTAATTGTTCCCACTGCTGTGTGAATCAGTGGCTCTGTGGATGCATGTGAGGCTATCGTGCTCAAGTCCTAGGTTCGATTCCACTGTTTTACTATTTAAATACATAAAAATAAAATACGCATCTATTAATTGTTCCCACTGCTGTGTGAGTCAGTGGCTCATTGGATGCATGTGAGGCATTCGTGCTCGAGGCCTAGGTTCGATTCCACTGTTTTACTATTTAAATATATAAAAATACAATACGCATCTATTAATTGTTCCCACTTCTGTGTGAGTCAGTGGCTTAGTGGATGCATGTGAGGCTTGCGTGCTCGAGTCGTAGGTTCGATTCCACTGTTTTACTATTTAAATATATAAAAATAAAATACGCATCTATTAATTGTTCCCACTACTGTGTGAGTCAGTGGCTCAGTGGAAGCATGTATGGCTAGTGTGCGGCTGACTCGGGTGCGATACCTACAGATGGGTGCTGGTTAAAAAGTGAAATGGATTTAGTATTTTTATCAATATACATCATAACAGTTACGGTCACAGTTAAGCGTTCACTATTACTATTTTACAGAATTTTTAAGGTTCGAAAAAAGGGTTAGGCTTAGCAAAAAATCGCAACCTTATAACTCTAACCGTTACGGTCACAGTTAATTAATTTTTTTTTCAAAACTTAAAATAGCAAAACCGACACCCCGACGAACCCTTCTCCACTATGCCCCTAGAGCCCTTGGCGTCTTGGGGGCGTCCATCCCAAACCCCCAAGGCCACCAATTCGTCCAGGGGGAGCAGAGAAGGTCCGTCGAGCCAACCCCAACTGGTCACCGGTTTCCTCCCCTAGGCAGTGCACATCAGATACTCAGGAAATAAATAAATTTTTTAATGTATTAATTTGTAAGTTACAAGTTATTAAAGCATTAATATCAGAGTAAGGAAAGAAGTTAGGAAAGTGGGGTTTGAACTGAGTACCATCAGTACAGATGCCACGACTCTACCAACTGAGCCATCAGGGCACATACACATTGATTTTATTTGTTTACACTTGGTTAGGGAATATTTTTTTTCAATGTATAATCAGTATAATATTTGAGCAAAACTGTATTCCCACAAGTGGAATCGAACCCAAGTCACCGTCTGCCACTATCAGATACTCTGTCGGCAAGGAGTACTCTGCCAACTAAGCCATCAGGGCACATACGCAAAGATTTTATTTGTTTACACATGGTTAGGGAATATTTTTTTTTCAATTTATAATTAGTATAATATTTCAGCAAAACTGTATTTCTACAAGTGGAATCGAACCTAAGACACCGTCTGCCACTATCAGATGCTCTGTCGGCAAGGAGTACCCTACCAACTGAGCCATCAGGGCACATACGCACTGATTTTATTTGTTATCTCTTGGTTAAGGAATATTTATTTCAATTTAGAATTAGTATAGTATTTGAGCAAAACTGTATTCCCAAAAGTGGAATCGAACCTAAGACACCGTCTGCCACTATCAGATACTCTGTCGGCATGGAGTACTTTACCAACTCAGCCATCAGGGCACATTCGCACTGATTTTATTTGTTTACTGTTGGTTAAGGAATATTTTTTTCAATTTATAATTAGTATAATATTTGAGCAAAAGTGTATTCCCAAAAGTGGAATCGAACCTAAGACACCGTCTGCCACTATCAGACACTCTGTCGGCAAGGAGTACTCTACCAACTGAGCCATCAGGGCACATACGCACTGAATTTATTTGTTTACTCATGGTTAAGGAATATTTTTTCAATTTAGAATTAGTACAATATTTGAGCAAAAGTGTATTCCCAAAAGTGGAATCGAACCTAAGACACCGTCTGCCACTATCAGATACTCTGTCGGCATGGAGTACTTTACCAACTCAGCCATCAGGGCACATACGCACTGATTTTATTTGTTTACTGTTGGTTAAGGAATATTTTTTTCAATTTATAATTAGTATAATATTTGAGCAAAACTGTATTCCCAATAGTGGTATCGAACCTAAGACACCGTCTGCCACTATCAGATACTCTGTCAGCAAGGAGTACTTTACCAACTGAGCCATCAGGGCACATACGCACTGATTTTATTTGTTTACTGTTGGTTAAGGAATATTTTTTTCAATTTATAATTAGTATAATATTTGAGCAAAACTGAATTCCCAATAGTGGTATCGAACCTAAGACACCGTCTGCCACTATCAGATACTCTGTCAGCAAGGAGTACTTTACCAACTGAGCCATCAGGGCACATACGCACTGAATTTATTTGTTTACTCATGGTTAAGGAATATTTTTTCAATTTAGAATTAGTACAATATTTGAGCAAAAGTGTATTCCCAAAAGTGGAATCGAACCTAAGACACCGTCTGCCACTATCAGATACTCTGTCGGCAAGGAGTACTTTACCAACTCAGCCATCAGGGCACATACGCACTGATTTTATTTGTTTACTGTTGGTTCAGGAATATTTTTTTCAATTTATAATTAGTATAATATTTGAGCAAAACTGTATTCCCAATAGTGGTATCGAACCTAAGACACCGTCTGCCACTATCAGATACTCTGTCAGCAAGGAGTACTTTACCAACTGAGCCATCAGGGCACATACGGACTGATTTTATTTGTTTACTCATGGTTAGGGAATTTTAATTTTTGTTTTCAATTTATAATTAGTATAATATTTGAGCAAAACTGTATTCCCAAAAGTGGAATCGAACCTAAGACACCGTCTGCCACTATTAGATACTCTGTAGGCAAGGAGTACTCTACCAAACTGAGCCATCAGGGCACCATACGCACTGAATTTATTTGTTTACTCATGGTTAAGGATTTTTTTTTTTCAGTTTAGAATTACTAGTATAATATTTGAGCAAAAGTGTATTGCTACAAGTGGAACAGAACCTAAGACACCGTCTGCCACTATCAGATGCTCTGTCGGCAAGGAGTAGTACTCTACCAACTGAGCCATCAGGGCACATACGCACTGATTTTATTTGTTTACTCTTGGTTAAGGAATATTTTTTTCAATTTAGAATTAATATAATATTTGAGCAAAAGTGTATTCCCAAAAGTGGAATCGAACCTAAGACACCGTCTGCCACTATCAGATACTCTGTCGGCAAAGAGTACTTTACCAACTGAGCCATCAGGGCACATACGCACTGATTTTATTTGTTTACTCTTGGTTAAGGAATATTTTTTTCAATTTAGAATTAGTATAATATTTGAGCAAAACTGTATTCCCAATAGTGGTATCGAACCTAAGACACCGTCTGCCACTATCAGATACTCTGTCAGCAAGGAGTACTTTACCAACTGAGCCATCAGGGCACATACGCACTGATTTTATTTGTTTACTCATGGTTAAGGATTTTTTTTTTCAATTTAGAATTACTAGTATAATATTTGAGCAAAAGTGTATTGCTACAAGTGGAACAGAACCTAAGACACCGTCTGCCACTATCAGATGCTCTGTCGGCAAGGAGTAGTACTCTACCAACTGAGCCATCAGGGCACATACGCACTGATTTTATTTGTTTACTCTTGGTTAAGGAATATTTTTTTCAATTTAGAATTAATATAATATTTGAGCAAAAGTGAATTCCCAAAAGTGGAATCGAACCTAAGACACCGTCTGCCACTATCAGATACTCTGTCGGCAAAGAGTACTTTACCAACTGAGCCATCAGGGCACAAGGTTTATAGAATATAAGGTTGGCTCTTCACATAGACATGGAAAAAGCTCGTGACGTCTCGTTTCCGCTGCCAGTGACGTCATTTGTAACGCCTCCTAACTGTTTGAACAGCCAATCACTTTCAGTTTGAGCGGAATAAGGGAAAGATACTGGTGGCATGGAAACTTAACGCTCCGCCTTAACAAGCCTGATTGGCCAGTGTAAGCTTTGGCTCGTCACTTCCGCTGCCAGTGACGTCACTGGTAGCAGTGTCAGATGGGCCCCCTCTGATCAGGGCACATACGCACTGAATATATTTGTATTAAATTTATTTTGATTTAACAAACCTATATTGCACTACTTAAATGTCGAATATTATTGTTGATTTGTTTTTTGAAATTATTTTGATCAGTGTAGTATACACGCCAAAATAATGAAGTAAAACAAGATATAACCATTTTATTTTATTTATTTTTTTAAAATCATTCTTTATGATCTTTCTCACTTTCAAACTCAGTAGTTCTGATTGATTCTCAAGTTATTACTAGAATGGCTTTCTCGTCCAACATTGGGGTGGGGTAAAGCACAATTACCTATAAAATAAAAGAAATTATTTGCGAAAAATATCCCAACAGTGAGCATAGAAAAGTTAATAGAATCGAGCAGCACACGAACATTTGAATACTCATTTCATACCATTTTTAAATTCGCTATTTCAAGTTTGTATAAACGTGCTATCCAACATTATCAAGTGTAGTTACTATGATGATGGATAACTTAAGTAATTTTTCTATTTTGAAAGGCGGTATGTTTTGATTTCAGTCTACCCATCCAAGCAAAATTCATCTGTAAGTGATTAGTCCTCACATTACATTAATATACAGCATGTTTCAAAAATCAGTTTTACAGTTTTATTTTTATCTTAGGGTCATGGAAGTAAAGTGTACCCCTAAGTAAGTGACCATGCGTAATCCAATCAGACAGCTTACAGTGCCCCTAGTGGCGAAATAGAAAAGTTAAAAAATTAATTTAAAACTGAAGGAGGTAGAACAAAAACTTCTATAAGAATGAAACATCATCACAAACGCCCAAAAAGAAAAAGGTAGCAAGTTTTGCAAATTTCTTCAATGCAAAAAATTTTGACTTTTTAATTAAAATGTATCTTTATTTAAACTAAATCACGGCAAAACTACATAACACTGAAAAATTTGCAATTTGCGAACTTTTTTTTTTTGAGGCCTGAAAAATTTATATTTTTACATGCTAATATCTCCTGGAGTATTGAAGATATTTTTACTTTTTTCAAGCCCTCAATGGATTCAGCATGGTCACTTACTTAGGGGTTCACCTTAATTCCATAGGCCCTAAGGGCTGCTGCTCACACCATGCTGCCGTAATGGTTGCCAGTTGAAGGATCTGGGAATTTTTAGCCCTTCGAAGCTAATGCCTGTTGAAAAAGATACATAAATTCTATTGATATTTTCATACTCTTCACAAACATTGACAGAGAAAGTTTATTGAACGTGTAACTCGAATGAAACTTATGTAAGATGTTATTTTCGGTGTTAAAATTTTTAAATAGTAAAGAATGATCATTTTACTCAGTGAATTAAAAGAATTAATAAAATTAGATCAAAATAGTATTACTGAAGTTAAAAATTGTTTGTCCTGCTTCAAAGGTAGATAAATGAAAATTAGTCAAATATTCAAAGTTATCTTAGCAACAAATTAATTCGATTTATGAATTAAATTATATGATTACATAAAAAGTTTGAAAGATATAATTTTTCCAACTTTAATGTATAGACTATCAAACATAGTGTAAAAGCTTTTTTTTTTTCTTAGAAGTATCTTAGCGTTCACCATGAAGCTGTCGTACGAGATAGCCTTACCTCCGAGTGGTGCTCAGAAAGGCCTGAATCCAGTGATTCTTCTTCACGGAAGGATGGACTCGAAGAACACCTGGAAGAGGTTTGCCCCTGAAATAGCCAAGCGAACCGGCAGAGAGGTGAGAGAATATGTTATACTCATTTACACAAAGAATAAATGCTATTTATAATTATATGAAATTTCAGCTGAACAAAAATCTTAAAAACCACTTATTAAATTGGCAATTAAATTATATTTCTGCTTAGTTCACAGTGTACAAAAAGGAAAGATAGAAAGACTAAGCCGAATAAAATTAAAAAATATTATGAAATTGTGTCATTAAGGCGCTATGAATGATGGAGTAAGTGAAAATCAATGGAGTCAAACATTCTTTGGTTAAAAAAAAAAAGAAAAAACGCTTTTAAATTCAAATCAAATTTTGTTTTGCCTAAGTTTACAGGCCAAAGAATAAGAAAAAAAAGACAAATCAAGTTAAATTTCAAATTTAATAAAAAAATACAATGAATGGACATCGATTTCGCAAATTCAAGGGGCTATATCTGCCGATAGGGGGTAGTTATTTTTTTCTTCTTTCTACTCATGTGTAGAGCGAAGCTTGGAGAGTCAATTTGCCATTTTTTGGACTTATTCTCTTCTTCTAACTGACGATTCAATTGAATCGCCAGTTTGAAAAAGGGGATAAGTCTGGTTTTATTTCTGGTTGATTTTATATATCACTCTAACACTCTAAGATGGTTTATAGTTTTCTAATCCTGTAAAAACCTTCATCTGAGAAAGTTTCCTTTAGGTCTTTATGGTGGATGCCAGAAATCATGGTGACAGCCCATGGACCGATGAAATGACATTGGGACATTTGGTATTGGATCTGGATGAGTTTCTGACAGATCAAGAGATCTCAAAAGCCATTCTCGTTGGGCACAGTATGGGAGGACGAACTGGCATGACTTATGCTTTGAAGATGGTAAAATACTATTTTAACTAATTCCTTACTAATTTCAATTTTAGTACTGTCGTACCGCGAGGAGAAGAGCTATTGACGTCATACGATGATGCTGCGGTTGTTATAGAAACGGATTATTCCACTGAATTTTGGGGGTGATGGTAATTCACTTGGCGCTAAAATAAATGTTCCGAGCCAAATCTGAGTGGCTATCTTTCAGCTGTGTACTCTTTCGATTCTAGAGTAACGAATTTTGGAATTTCGTTTCGCATTACATCTGATTTGATTAAATATTTCTGATCTGACCTTTTTCAACTGATCTCATCCATTTTAACTGATCTGATCCATTTTAACTGATCTGATCTATTTAACTGATCTGATCCATTTTAACTGATCTGATCTATTTTAACTGATCCGATCTTTTTCAACTGATCTTAAATATTTCACCGAATCTGATCTGTTTAATTTGATATTATGTTATGTGATTTACATCAATTTATCTGATTTTATTTGGATATTTTATAATTTTTTGGATTTATAGTTACCGTGTTCATTAATTCGATTTTTATTAACGAGAAATTCCAAAGATAATCTATATTTTAATGTAGTTTAATAAAATATGATTATCTTATTTTCATTCGCGAAACGCGTTTTCTCACTCGCCAAATGTACGCTTAAAAACCCAAATAATGCCGTTCAATTCATACCAGCTTCCCTCTTCTTTTGGACTCGGCTACTCACAGCAACCCTGTTCAAAGCTCTTCTCCTCGCGGTATGACAGTATAACGTTTTTGCTTTTGTGTTTATAGAGGCCTTTCGTTATAGGGGCTCTTCACATATTTAATTTTGCTTTGAGTTATTCACTGTGGGAACGGAAAAAAATATTATGTTGGATCCTTTTTAAACAAATGCAGTTTATTGGAGGTGATTTATTTATAGAATTTGAGAGTTTAAAAGAAATTTTTCGCAAATATTTGAAACACAAAACTAAAACTTCAACCAAAAATATTAGTTTAAAATATAGTAGTAGTTAAAATAATTAACGAAATGTTGAAAGAAAGTGCAAGACATGAATTTAGTAGTAACACGATAAAACCTGATATTGCTGGGATTGATTTTAAAATTCAGTGTCATTGCCTTATAACATTTCAAGCATTTCGTTATTTGATATTTCAATTCGAAATATATCAACAATCATAATTTTTCCAGAAAATATATCTGCATAGGATTTCTGATAAATTTGTTTACCCTATTTGAATGCTAAAATTTTTGAACGTTAGATAATAAAGATAGCAATAAAGATAAAATTTTATTTCTCCTAGAATTCACTGTAGAAGACCACCTTATTTTAAAAATCAAATTCATAAGAAATATATTAATTTTATTTGTTGAAGTTATAAATTTCAACCCATCAAAATAGTAAAATACTTTCCAATTTCATTTGGATCTGCTCAGAAGAAGAGGATCTATGAGCCTCTGAGTTTATCACCAGTTTGTTTTAGCCATCCTGTATTATACTCGACAGCAACGTTTCTTGAACCCAGTACGTCACAAATGCGGAAGGAAAAACTGCGTAAACAGAAAACCTGTTGGGTTTCTAGGAGGAGTTTCGGTAAATAAATCGTTATAAAAAGACGCTATACCTACGTGGGTTTAACAAAATAATCCTATTTTTAAATTGACGTTCTTCATTTCACTCAAAATTCAGACACCGCGATGAAAATTACTTTGTTAGTGACGTCATAGGGTCAACTTAAGTTGCTGTCTAGTATGATGTTGTTTATTTGAATTTTTCTTAAGCTTCATTCCTTGTCATAAGCTAATTAATTAATTGCTCCTTTTTTTCCCTCCGCAGCCAGGAAAAGTAGAGAAGTTATTCGTAGAAGATATGGTTACTGGGAAATACGGTGATATTGCAAAACGATCTGTCCATCAAATCATGCTTTTGCTTCGCGAGTCTCTCTCAGCTGTACCTCCAGGGAGTGACGAGCTAACAGCCAAGACTGTGTTGGCAGATTTCATTCAAAAGAATCTACCACCTGTTCGTATATTATTTTTTCTTATTTGATGTTCAACTTATTTTTCATTCATACATGACATAGAGTAAGTTCGTTGGAGTTATTTTTGAAATTTATCGTTCGAAAAATTTGAAATTGATAGTTGCCAAACGGGACAGAGTTTGGAATAAAAATAACATTTATTGATTAGACAGGAGTGTTGTATAAAAATCGAAACGTTTTCTACTGTACATTTTTTGTACAGTTGCATAAAAATAAAGGCAGATACATTTATGAGAATGAGGGATAGGAGGGGGGTCGGAAAAACGCTTTTTTCGCTGTATTAAAGACATTTGATACAACACATACACCCTATAATCGCAAGCGGATTTTTGAGAAACGTATTTTAAAATATTTTTAAAAAATTACGTTTTTTCGTTTATTTCCCAATCTTAGGGCGCAAATTTTAATGAAATAACTCAGTGTTATCTGGGAATAAAATATATCCTCAATTATTTCATTATTTACAGAGCCGGCCTGGCAAAAAGGCGAGTCGACTCTTTGAGCCAGAAACAATAGCTATCAAGAAGGAAGGGGACAGGTATGTTTGGAAGGCCAACTTGGATGTCCTGGAAGTTATGCTGAAGTCAGATAAAGTGGTCGAAGAACTTTCTGGAGTTTTTACGGGGCCAGCATTGTTCCTGTACGGTACAGAATCTGTTTTCGATGTGTAAGTTTTTTTTTACAAAAGTATCTTAATTATAAAAGCTGAAAGTAAAATATCTGATAAGTAAGTATGATGATTTATGCTCAATTATACTATACTACATGTAACATAAGACAATGATGTGACATTTTTCGATTTAGAAACGAATGATAACATAGTAAAAGATTGGTCAACACAGATATATAAAATAAAGATTAATACGATTAAAAGTATGCAATAATTAAAGAATGAAATTTTGAATGGTGTTATTATAATTTTACTATAACAAACTTAAACATTTTCTAGATATTTTAACTTTATGACTTGAATTTTAGATTGAATATTAAACAAAGTATTACTGAAAATGATTTACCTTACTTTCAGGGAACACGACGAAGGCATTCGAAACTTTTTTCCCTGCGCAGCCAAAATTCCAGTCGAAGGTGCCGGGCATTTAATCCACCAAGACTTTCCAGAGGAGTTTTTGGACTATGTCGTGAATTTCATCAACAAGTAAACCAACTGAGTTTACAACGATTCCTACCTCAAAACTGGCACAACTGAAAAACATGTAAAAATTGCATTTGTCACAGTGACTGAGGTTCTTTAAAGGGGCTCAGGGTTACATGTGCGTTATTTGGGTTTATTGTTTGAACAACATGAAATCAAAATCGTAAGAAGTTATTGACTGTTGTTACCACCTTTTGTGTATTCGTCACTTTTTGCTCAATTTTTTATGATGAAAATAAAATATCTGTATGAAACATGTGTGTATTCGTTGATACTGACACCTTCGATTCTTTTGTCTCAGTTCTATTTGATTGCATTTGAATCTGTATTAGTGAAATTCTTCGATTAGAATGGTGGGTTCGATGGGTTTTGTGAGGATCAATCCAAAAGGTCCTGCGTAAGCAATTTACGGGGGTTGGTGAGCGATGGCGAGCAGGGGGCGGTAGCTCCCTAGTTGTTTAAATATTTCCATTAATTTACCTTCATGGGGGGGGAAAGATATATTATTATTATCATGTATTGATAGCTCTATCAGATGATAACTGTCCTCTAGGAGTAAGAATAGCTTATAATCAGTTGATATTGAAGATCGATTGTTTCTTAAAAACTTTTCTGATAAAATATCTAAGAGAAAGAAAGGTAACTAATGTAATACATCTTTCGGTACAAGCTATTATTCACTTCTCAGGCACTTCTTTCGTCTAACAGGGTATGTTTTAGTGCATCTGTTATTATCATAGTGTTCTGCAAATAAGTTTACATGTGTTTCATGTAAGGTAAAGTTACTATTATTTCTTATCATAAGCAGTATTTATCATTTAACATTTAATGATACCTACCTCATTCTTTTAACTAAAAAAATGAGGATTGTTGAAATTAGATTGCTTTTTTAACCATAGTAAAAATGCTTTTATGTTATTAATTTTTTTTCATTTCATTTGTATTCCATTCCATTCCAAAAATTCCATTTGTATTCATATACATTAGGGTGTTTCAAAAGTCTATGGTAATTTTTTTTCGAATTTCCCAGATGCCCCCCCTCAAGTTGTTACAAATACTAAAACATTATTACCTGCAAATTTTCAGGTCTCTAGGACAATTTTTGACCCCTGCGCCCTTCAAAAGTAGGTTTCCCATGTTAAAGTATACACTGTAAAAACAAATGGGTATTATTACCCAATTATGACCCTATTTCGAGGTTAAGATGTATTAAAAATTAATGTCATTGAACACTGCCAATATAGTAAACTTCAAATATAGTGTAAACATAATCTTAGAATGGTTTTGCAAGAATTAAAGGGTGTTATGTCTTTCTTTTTGAGTTCAAGAAACTCCAAAATCAGTGAAATTCTAGTTTGCCAATGGTGAATTATCCAAAACCCATCCTATTGACTTTTGTAACACCACTGGCAACGGCAAGCCACCGACATTGTTTATCAACATATCCAACGCCGCGATCATTTATCGCCGCGTACATGAGGTAAGTAAATTTTTAACCTTACAAGTAGCCTTTTTACCTTATCGGCAGCACGTCAACCAGCGGGTATTTGATCTTTTTAGTCCAAAATTAGGTTGACATATTATTTTGGTCAATCCAACATCCGCGATCGATACGTTAGGCTTAGGGTCCGCGCTTAGCTGTAATGTTTCCCCCGTTCATAACTTCGTCGAAAGATTATTAGTTTTACACAGCACCTTCTTATATTAACAGGCCTTTTAGAAATAATCAGGGCCGCCGAGAGCCAAGTCGGGCCCCGGGGAAAAGGTTGAGAAGCGGGCCCCCAATGGCATATTCTCATTTCGAAGTAGGGGGTGAAATTACCCATGCATTCATATACTCTTAATGTAATTTTTAGAATATTTCTAGGCAAGATCTGAATTTCACTCAACTTAAAAATATCGTTTTCTTGATAATACGATGAGTAATAAGTAATAAAGGGGGTCTGGGGGTCTTCCTCCAGGAAATTTTTGAAAATATGCCCCTAGAAAACTGGGAATTTACTCATTTTTGGACCTTTATGTGAACAAATTAATTTCCAAAATATTCAAAATGATATTCGTCTTAGTACTCAATATGAAAAGCCTTGGGTACCCGGGCCCGAGGGTATCGTACCCCCTCGCCCCCCCTCTCTCGTCAGGCCTGGAAATAATGAAGGGAGTGTGTCTGTACTTCTTGTGAATTGTCTTCGTTTTGTGAATTGGAAATTTAAAATTAGCGTCATTGTCAAGTATCCCCAAGCCGCTTGTTAGTGTGAGTGATCATAATTGCATGAAAAATGATTGAATGAATTCAATTTAACTTTGTAATTTAGGAAGGTAAAAATATTTTGATTTTTTTGGTAATTCCTTCAGTTTTTAATTACCGAAGAGCAATAACTGCTGTCCAGTTTCAGCTTCCCGGCCCATGCCAGTATACGATGTGTCACGTTTATTTTTGCATCATAATTTTTTAGGATATTGAGTTTCTTTGTTATCTTCATAATAAGGTACTTATATCCGTTAGCCAGGTGCAAGCGAAAAATTTCCAAATAATGTAGAATGAATTAAGGAATTCTCTGTTCGAACAGTCGCCTCCTGTGAAAGAACATCTGCCTCTGGCGCATTTGTTTCATTTTCCATTGACTGTTTTGTCATTCGCTTCGCTTGGCAAGCATTTGGTTCATAATTGGCAAGCGGCGACATTTGCGCCCGGCTAACGGATAAGTACTCATAATAATAAGGTAATGTTTGTTTATTCTTGCGGTTTATTGCTTGTGATTTAATATGAATGACTTAATTTTGTTTATTACCAAATGACATGATATTGGTGGTTTACCAGGGTATGATTGTTTATATTTATCCAAGTTAAGGTAAATTCTCAAAATATTCATGTAGACATATTTATTTTTAGGTAACAATTTTAAACTGATTAGTCGTAAGATACAGTATCTTGAAAGAAATGGTTGTTATTTCGTGAATCGTGTACTGTTTGTTTATAGTTTATACACCCCACAGCTATAAAGTTATATGTTGTACTTAACTAGAGTTGTAAAATTCTCGGCAATAATCTTTCGGAGAATATTCTTCCAGAAGCTACTAAAATAGCTTTTTTCTCTCTTCAAATTACTTTTTACTCTTTACTCTTCAAATTAGTGCATAGATCAATAGTGTTTTAACCTAACTTTTAAAGATTTTAATTTTTTTAAGAGAAGGTTTTATGGAAGTGACTATTGAAAATAGTCTTAAGTATAAGTAAGTTTAAGTATAAGTAATATAGTTGTTTTTTAATTTGTCGGAAAAATTTTGTTTGTATAAAGTTGATAGTGCTATTAAATTGGTTTTTCCTTTTTCCTTTCCAGTTACTATAGTGAAGTGGGCTGCATGTGAGTGCAAGATGATGGCACTCCTTTATTGACTCTCTCGCAAGAAAAAAGAAGTCTGGTTTCAAAATTACACCTAGGCAGCATTGGATGCAGGCAAGCCCATTATAGGAGGGTGTACCACTGGGTCCTACTGTCCCACCTCACGAGTCGCAGCCTCACGAGTCCCACCAGCAGTGGTCATTGCCAGCTCCGTAACTAGACTTTTGTTTCGGGAGGAGTTTTGACCCAACATTATTTCTAAGGTAACCTCAAAGCTTTACAACTCTAGTTGTAACTATATAATTTGTATTCCCAATCATTTGTATGTATGGTGGCCAGGGCCGTGCTGGGTACCTTCAGAGGGCGGTGGACAAAGGGTGAAAGGGCACCGCTATAAATTATATTAGTAAAAAATCCCGTAATTTTCTGTTATAGTACCTTATAGGTGACGTTTTACAAATTACTTTTCACATTTAGCAATATATTGCTATTTGAGATGTTTTGATTGTTTTTATTTTAATATTTGATTTTTGTTACATTAGATTTTTAGTGACACTATTTTAAAATGGAAAAACAGTCATCATATTAAGAATAACATTGAATCCCTATAATTAATGAAAAAGTGATAGCTGATTTCCGTTTTGCATATGCACTTATACGCATTTTACATTTATTTTGGTGCACTTAATTTCAAAATTTTGTCAACAATGTGAATCCCAAGTAAAATTGAAGGGACTGGGGTCCGTCCTTCCGCCAGAAAAATTTTGTAACTTCCCCCACAAAATAGTTTAAGCTTATTTTGAGAACCTTTGGAATAAACCAACAGAGGACCACTCCTTGTAAGTAAGAGAATTTTCAAGGAAAATCAGTATATAATGGATTTAAAAATTTCAAGGGGGGTTTGGAGGTCCTTCCTCAAACAAGTTTTGAATTTTTACTCTTAAAAGTAGTGTTTTGACTCATTTTGGGGCCCTTTGGGTTACACCCGGAGAGAACTGCAACTTGTAAGTTACATTAAAATAAAACTAATAAATTTTGCTGTAGCTTCAATAAAGAAGGGTGCCCAGAAAACACTGCCTGGTCTTCCGCTGTCAAAGTATGCATTATTTTTTTTTGCAAATCAACACCCCGGCCTAGCAATTTCAACGTGTTTAGCTAAGGGCCCAATAAAAAATCAACGTTGTGGCCTTATACAATTTTGTAATTCATGTTTGACAGAAAGTAGCCTTAAAATCAGAGAAACCTATTATTTTTAGTTAATTATATTATCAATATTATTTTTATTATCAGTCAAAGGCAATCTTTTTTATGTCAAATGACAATGAATGATTTTTCAAAACACTAATACTAAATTGAAGATTTGCAATGTATTGGGAAGGTAGTGTTAAGGATGTGAAATATAGTACTCAAGATATGAAAAGTAAAATAAATATTATTTAGAATAAACAGGTATTATTTGTTTTATTTTTATGTTAAATGTTTTAATATTTTAAAATTGAAATATTATTTTCAGTATAAAAACAGTTATGCAGTTATTTTTCCTTTAGAAAAACCTCAAATTTATTGTATTTACGTAAATCTACATTAGGAGCATTAGAAACCTAATAATCAAAGTTGTTTTCAATTATACGTCTTTTTACGTGGGTCCCTTGAAAGACGTATAAACAGTGCTATTCTGTATACTAGTTCTATATTCTCCTATTTTAAGTTATTAATTCACTAGTAAAAATATTTCAGAAAATCTTTTGATGTTAGTACTTTTAAACAGGTCAACCCCCTGACGCTTACTCCTCGCAGCAAAGCTCCTCTTCACCCAGTTTCGCCTTTTCCTGTGATGGACAGGCCACCAGCTCTTCACTTCTCTCCCTGGTCCAGCCAGTTCACTGCTCTGGTTGCCAACTTCGCAGACAACACTGAACTAGTTTTCACACCTCTTTCATAAAGCTGGATGGACATTCCAGTAAAAAAAGCCTAGACCTCGCCTCAGCTAGCAAGGCGAGTTCACCTTCTAGCAGCCTACTCTTCATACTATTCTTCTCTTCCAGACAACCGTTCATGGTCAACTCTGGCAGCAACATGCCTTAACTGTTTTGGGACAGGTGGCTTATATATGTGCTGGCAGCGAGTCACTCCTACAGGCCAGATGGCACACTTGTGTGCCAACACTTACTTAAAAAGGCCCAGAATATTTTCTAGGAATAGCAAGATTTATACACTGCATTAAAAAAATTAGTAACTGGAATTTAGTGTTCTCTTTTAGCTTCTTAGCTAATATAAATTTGTACAAGTGTTCTATGGACTAACTATGAGCCTTAAATATGTTTTTGCCATTTGATTAAAGAATGGATGTATTGATGATTTTACTATCGACTGTTATTATTCTACTTTTTCTTAAGATTTGGCTTGCCAAAGACAATCAACTTGGTTGCAAACCTAAGTTGTCAACCAGGTAACTTTGTTGACAACCGAATTGTTAACATAAACTTAAAATTATCAAATGAATGTAGTTTATATTTTGTGCACTTTCAATTTAAAATTACCTTGAGTGAATTTTTATATGCTAAAATTATATAGTATTTTTATTTGCAACTTTAGGATTTCCTGGACACAAATCTTTCCCATTGTATTATTATATTGGCAACAGATTATTATTTACACATAAAAATATTACGAAAAATTAAAAAAGTGTTGACATTTTAAGTGTTTATTTTAATATTTGATTATTTTTTGGTAATTTAGCATAAAACTTGATGGTTGTTCCCAGCTAATCCTAAGGTACCCTTTTATTCTTATGCTTTTTATTTTGTTTTTAAAATGTTCCAATTAAGCTCCACCTGCCTAGAATTTGAAGTTGGCGACCAAATCTTTAAACATCAGCATTGAGATAAAATATTTTCATTTTGGGATATTTTTCCAAGCAAAATTTATCTCAATTGTAGAAATGTTAATTATTTACAAACATAGTTGGATAAAACAAAAAACTCTTTGCGCACAAAAATTCCTTCAAATATTTTTTGCAAACTAATTAAATTCCCCCCTAGTCTTGAATTTTGACTTAAAAAAATATTGACTGTCCCAAACCTTAATACTGTAATGCAGTGGTGTAGCCAGAAAAAAATTTTGGAGGGGGGTATTCATATTTGGGGGGGATATGGGGTATTTTAAGTGGTTTTCTATGGTCAAAAAAAGAAAATTTCCAAGTTTCGGGGGAGGGATATATCCCCAAATCCCACCCCTCTGGCTACGCGCCTGCTGTAATGCTTCATAAGCAATAACAGTAAGAAAAAATCAATTTATTTACCAAAAATTTAAATTATACGAAAAGATTTTCTGCAAAATTCTAAAACTAGCTGCGCTTGGTGTGCGTTTGTGCTTCAATATTATCCAAGTATGTTTATAAAATACTTGTTTTGAAAAATTTTCAAAGAAAATGGAAGGTTAATGTTTAAATTTATATAGCATGAATTTCAAAGGTGTTCCTCCATGGAAGTACGGTGTACCCCTAAGTAAGTGACCATATTGCTGAATCCATTGAGACAGCGTCATACTTCTGGGCTTTCTAATTAACAGTGTATTGGCATTGTGTTACTACTTATTTAGTTCTAATTTTTTTGTGTACTACTTACTGGGTTGCAAAATTTTACTTCATTGTTTTATTTGGTTTGAATTCTACTTTTAATGAAAATTATGGCTAAAATTTGCCAATTTTAAGTTTAAAAATTTAATTATTTTAATTTAGATATGGATTATTTGATTTTTTCCAGTTTAAAATTTTTCTAAGAGGTGGTGTATATTTAAACACCTATTTTATGAAACAATTTCATGGTTTTAAAACTAAAATTTGCAGAATTTATTCCATAACAAAGCCAAATTTACACTTCTAGCATCTAACTCATTAAAAGTTTTAATATTTTTATTATATACTAAAATTAAAAATATTTGTGAAATTTGACATAAAATTTTCTATGTATAAAAGCTCTATAGTGATGGGAAGCCTTTCAAATAGGTGGCTTTGGTCAAACTTCAATAAAATGCAATAATTTTTATACTAATTGTTTATTTATTGTATATATGGTTTCTTTAAAAAAATTATTATAGTTTTATCTTATCTCAAATGTTCATTGTCTTATATCTTAGAGGTAAATTCATATTTCTAATTAAAAGGTAACTGAAAGGGTTAATATTGTTGTTTTCGTTGAAAAAAAAATCAAATTTTATTTATGATTTTATTATATTTGAGGTCTAAGAAGGTACCACATATAAAAAGAAGCTGTCTTTATCCTTACATGAAAACAGTTTTAAATTTTAATGCTGTTTTATTGTAATATGTATGCTTATCAGCTTAAATCTAAGGAAAATTTTTTGAATTAAGATATTTTGTAAATTTTTACTTAATTTGAATGGTTTTTATCATGAATTTTTACTTTTTTTATTCAAATAGGTACCCGTATTTCATTTATATTTAATTTTTTTTAGAATCTTTTAGTTAGTAGCATATATTAGTGTCTTGAGCTTAAAATCCTGCACAAATTTTATTTGTGTGTACCTATAAAAGAATATTTTCTGTAGTTAGCAGCTTATTTTCATTTAATTTCTCAATATTTAAAAATAATTTTAAATATTGATAAAAAATTAAAATAGTTTGCCTTTTTGAAGGATTTTCATGGTTTTGGAACATTACCTCTTAGAAAATAACAATTAAATATTTAGTTCTCAATATTTAAAAAAATAATATATTTTCGCCTTTTTGCAGGATTTTCATGGTTTTGGAAAATTACCTCTCAGAAAATAACAATTAATTAAATATTTATTTTAAAAAATGCACAATTGTTAACCTATACAGTATTCATTCTCCATTCAAAAAAGGCACCTGAAATTCTGTCTTTCCTTATATATTAAATTATTTTAAGAGGTGGATATTTTACTTCCATTCTAAGAAAACTATAAAAATTGCACTATTTATTCATGCTAATGAAGCATAATTTAAATTTTAGTATTAAGTTTTATTATGAAATATTTATGTGAAATTTGAAATCAAAATTTTATGTTATACACGTGCTGCATTAAAATTCCTGTCAAATACGATCCCCAGCTATTACGAGCACCCACGTAAGTGTATCGCAACACCATTTATACACTGTAAAAAATATCGTGTAATGAAACGACAAACATGGTGGCAACTCAGACGCCACCACTCTCAGGGTAATGGAACACCAGGAAAAAAATTGGGTTTCATAACACCAATTTTGAGAAACATTTGCTAGTACTATTTTGGTGTTATGAAACCCAATTGTTTTCCTGGTGTTCCATTACCCTGAGAGTGGTGGCGTCTGAGTTGCCACCATTTTTGTCGTTTCATTACACGATATTTTTTACAGTGTAGGGAAAATATTGAAAATATCGTCATTTTTGGTTCTTTTCAATTTTACGAGCCTGAACGCAGTCAATATCGAATTAAACCTATACATCATCTTTGGGACATCATTGCCTCAAGATCCTATTGGAAAAACATTCTATGGCACCTACTGGGGGGTAGTTACACGGGGGTGAAAAGCTAGCTTTCACCGAAAAAAGAGGGTGCTGGTTATGCTCGCCGGCGTTTGCGGAGGGACCTGGATAAAAGCCTATTTAAGTGTTTATTGAACAAGCATCGGTGAAAGTGGTCATTTCGAAGCCATCTGGCGGGAGTTGTGTCTGGAACCCCCCCCCCCAGTAGGTGCCATGGAATATTTTTCCGATAGGATCTTGAGGCAATGATGTCCCAAAGATGATGTATAGGTTTTAATTCGATACTGACTGCGTTCAGGCTCGTAAAATTGAAAAGAACCAAAAATGACGATATTTTCCCTATACTTTAACATGGGAAACCTACTTTTGAAGGGCGCGGGGGTCAAAAATCGTCCTAGAGACCTGAAAATTTGCAGGTAATAATGTTTTAGTGTTTGTAACAACTTTAGGGGGGGGGCATATGGGAAATTAAAAAAATTTTTTTTTTGAAACACCCTAATATACATATTTCATTTATATTTTACAAATGCGCATGAAAGCAAGTAAATAACTCAAAATTGATCATTTAAAGATGATTCAGAAACAATATTAAGATAAATTATTTTAAAAACAATAAATATTAGACTTTGAAGTAAATAGGGCAAATATTTGGCTGAATTTTCGGAGAACTACTAAAAATCGTCAGAAACATAAAAATTAAATATTTTAAGGTAATTTTGTTACGGAGTTTGTAAAAGTATAAACATTCATTTGGTAAAACTAAATTCACACACCTAGTAAAATCAAAAAGTGTCAAAATGGCTTAGTACAAGAACATTTTTAAGTTACAAATTAACAAAAGAACAAGGGCTTATTTCAGAAAATAAGATGACCACATTCTTAAAAATTTATGTAGTTATTAAATGAAACTTTTAGAGTAGCTACACGTAGTTTCATATGTTTGTGTTGTAAAGAGGAGTTTCTGTGAATATATGTCTAGTACTCGCAGGACCGGCGCACGTCCTAACGGGTTCTAATTTCTGGAAATCATCATAAACTCAACTTCGATGTAAAACAGTGTCTTTTATGCCATTTTTTCTCAGAAACTTAACAGTTAGTCCAACATGAAGCTGTCCTACGATATAGCCTTACCTCCGAACGGTGCTCAGAAAGGCCTGAATCCAGTTATTCTTCTTCACGGAAGGATGGACTCTAAAAACACCTGGAAGAGGTTCGCACCTGAAATAGCCAAGCAAACTGGCAGAGAGGTGAGAGAACATTTTATTCTTTGTGACGATAGTTTTGAAAAAATTAGTACATGAAACAATTTATGTTATACAGTTGAAGCTCTTATAAAAACCAGAAATGTATCTCCTTTCAAAAGAGTTCACTTTGGCGAAAGTCACTAGTGGTCGCCAATTTGGCATTGTTTTATTACTAATGGAGTATTCGAGATTTGTTTTGTTTAAACAGCAGATCAGCTCTAAAATAGGGACGGCTTAGACTTTCATCCAAGTTAACTCTTTCAAAAGAAGGGACAGATGGTTTTTGCAAGAGCTTCTATACTGACTAGAACCGACTAGAATATGGTGTTGAAAGTAACATTGAAATATGGATTTAGGTTTTCACAGTAGATGCTAGAAATCATGGAGACAGTCCTTGGACAGAGGAAATGTCATTGGAACATTTAGTGTTGGATCTAGATGAATTCATGGTAGATCAAGAGATCTCAGAAGCCATACTTGTTGGTCACAGTATGGGAGGACGAACAGCCATTACCTATGCTTTAAAGATGGTAAGAGGAGTTTTTTATGTACTATTAGAATATTAATATGCTGTGTGTATTTTCTTAAACTTAAAAAGAAGATGTTCTGCAAAATAATTTTTCATGCTTTTAAAAAACCACAGAGAAATAATGAAAAACAGTGCTGTAAGATTCAGATTATAAGTACAAACTATAAATACTAATTGAAGTAATGCACTCTATTTCAAACGCGATACATGTCGACTGAAATGAGAAACGTAGTACGTCCAATAGTATAACTTTTAAACGTAGAATTGCATTGCATCGCTAATAAAATCTTCCAAATTTGGCGTAACCTTGTACAAAATAGTTGAGCCTGACTTATAGGAGCCTTTCCTTTGTAAGCCCACAATATTGAAGGTATTTTAAAGCCCCCTATTCTCTCTCTCTCTCTCGAATAAATAAACTTAGTTAAATCTGACACTCTTCTCTCTCAAAACACTAGTATCATAGGATATCAACCAATATGTTTCTGATATTAACCAATGCTGCTGATTTCATATTCTCCCAATGTCAGGGAGTATCGTAAGAACAAAAACTTGTACATACCTTTGTTTCCTATAGCCAGAGAAAGTGGAAAAGCTTTTTGTGGAAGACATGGTTACTGGGAAATACAGCGATCTCTCAAAACGCTCAGTCTATCACATCTTGCATCTTCTTCGTGAATCTCTGTCAGTCGTACCTCCTGGTAGCGACGAGCTCACAGCCAAAACTCTGTTAGCGGATTTCATTCAAAAGAGTCTACCACCTGTAAGTAAAATTATTTATAGTCACCACGTTAGGTTTCCGAATAACTGTCAATATAGGCGTGGCGTTTTATGCCACAGAATTAAAAGTTTGAGCTAAAGGAGCCGCAAGCATGCCAAATACGCAAGCATTTTTTTGGTTATTTTTGACTCCCTTTCGCTTTTGTCAGAACGTTTATCCAAAAAATTACAAAAAACTTTGTTCAATACATTCATTTTTATTCATCTTTTATGTTCTTTTTGTCTACGAATATCATTGAAAGACTATTTAATAAGTTTTAATTTTTTTTCTTATGCCAAATTTTATTTTTATTTTAAGTTGCTTTTGCGAATTGCAAGATATTTTTGAAAAAAAAAAGTTTCAATGGCCTTGTGTAAGCATACAGCATATCCCTTTCCCCTACGATTAGCAAGCTACGATTCTAGTGTGTGTATGATGTAGAACCTTAAAATTTCAACACAAAATTCCTTAAATTTTCCCACAAATCCAACTTAATTTTTCTTTACTTACAGACTAGTCCTGGTAAAAAGGGTAGTCTGCTTTTTGATCCAGATACCATAGCCATCAAAAAGGAGAAGGGCAAGTTCGTGTGGAAAGCCAATCTTGACGTCCTGGAAAAAGAGCTTACATCGAATGTAGTTTATGAGGAACTGTCAGGAGTGTTCTCTGGAGAAGCATTGTTCTTGTATGGGACAGAATCAGTTTTTGATGTGTACGTTTTTTTTCTCCTAAAGAATTTCTTGTGTCCTATAGATAAGATGGCAATCGTAATCTGGCATATACTCAAACTAGTCATACATTATATTTAAACTTAAAAAAGTTACACTATGTATAGTATATTATATTACAAATACCATATGTACTTTAACTGCAATTCATCTAGATTAGTAGGTTAGTTTCTTTAGTTCAAATTTTTTAACTAATATATGTTATTATTTATTAGCATTTTTTTTTTCATAAAAAGTATCTTATATATGACAGTGAAAGCCAACAGAAACAGGGAAAATTGGGGTATCAAATATATCTTAAATACATTCTTTATGTTATACATCATTAAATAAAATCTTAAAGCCTTTATAAATTTAAGAAATAGAAATACATTAACGTTTAAATTTGGAAAATTTTAATGTTTAGAAATGTTTAAATTTGTTTGCATGAAGATTTTAATAAGATGTTTCTGTAAATGATTTTAATGGTCATTTCAAAGTGGAACTTACACTACGCCTACCTTGTTTAAGAGAGTTAATTTTTTTAATTAATTTGCTTCTATTTTGTTTCAGGGGAAATGACGAAACCATTCAGAACTTCTTCCCCCGCGCAACTAAAATTCCAGTCAAAGGTGCCGGACATTTAATCCACCAAGATTTTCCTGAGGAGTATTTGAAAAACGTCGTTGATTTCATCAACAAGTAAACTAACAGAGTGAGCCTCGATTAACACTTAGATTCCTATCTCGAGACTGACACATTTATGGTGGCTGCAGAAGAAATGAGTTAAGATTATACATCTGACTCATTGACTAGTGTAAAGGGGAATGTATATATGTTATTTGATTTGGGTTATAGTTTGAGAACTAAGACTAAAGAAACCTTTACTTTGATAAATGTCGTAACCAATAAATATCAATAAATTACTTTTGAAAAGTAAAAATAAAAGATATGTTTAACAAAGGATGATTGTGTTTTGATGTCGCTGTCATCTGTGTTATTTTTGTTTCAGCTTTTTATTCATATAATAGTTTATAGAATAATGATTTCTAAAAAATGAAAAATTTCTGTTCCCGACTCTTTTTATACTTTGTGAGATATGAAAAAAATTCAGGTACTTGCTAGCAGCAACGAGCTAGCTCTTATGTTTAGTTGTCGGAGTTAGCTTGTTGTTGCTGAAAGCGTCACAATTATGTTTCTTCTAAAATTATGTTTTCTTTCTTATGTTATATGTTTAACTAAGCAATTTTTTCCACTTTCTGTGTTAGCAGTCTAAATTTTTACGTCCCAAAACTTTTTATATATTGTCTGAGAAAAATGTTATTTGGTGCCCAAGGGTGTAAGGGTGTGCTGTATAACAATATTGAATAAACATTTGGGGATAGAAATGCAAAAGGAGCCTGTTGCGCTTTTATGATTAATATATGAAGAAGGCCTTTTAAGAGGAAAAGGGTTTTCTTTTATTAGTTTTTGAGAATATACCAAACTACTAAACTAAACCATGAAACATGGCACCGTTTCCTGACCCTATGACGTCACTAACAAACAAAGTAGTTCCCAGCGCGGTGTCTGAATTTTGAGTGAAATCTAGAACGTCAATTTAAAAAAATATGATTATTTTGTTAAACCCACGTACATATAGCGTCTTTTTATCAGTACCCAAACTCCTCCTAGCAACCCAACAGGCTTTCAGTTTACTCAGTTTCAGCTTCCGCGTAGTCTTAGGAGCAAGCTAAACTTATCTCCCCGATCTCTTTGTGTGGATTTTGGGGGGTTCCTCATGCACTCGCGTCAGAGGAGGGGCTTCCTATATAACGGTAATTGACCACACAAAGAGATCCGGGGCCCTAAACTGAGGTTTCTCCGAACGTTGCAAAAGTCTAGGATGCACCATAGGGTCAGGAAACGTTGCTGTCGAGTATAAATCATCGTTCTAAACCTCTTTCTCCTATACAATGGCCACTGTAACGAATTTTTCCGTACGGATTAATCTCTGTAACGAATAAAATAACTTAGATTCCTCTGAAGTCCACCTGGCATATCGTTATCGAGAACGGCTCCTAATCGTCGTGTTCTCGATGATGATTCCGCTATCGCACCGAACGTTATCGAAACCTCTTTCTGTCCCTCCGAAAACAAAGCCTTCTCCTCCCCTTCCAAGGAACGCGATAGCGGGACACGAGGCCAGGAACACCCGAGAACCCATTCTTATTCTTCGGAGATGGCAGCGATCGAAGAGTTCAAAGTCATACTGGTGGGAGAGAGCGGTAAGTGCTTATAGTATGTTTATTAAATGCGTATGGGGATTAGTAGGGATAATTTTGGTATTTAATAGGGGAAAGGAGGATTTCTGTATTTTGTTTATCAGGTAAAAATGTGGTTTCATTAATTTTTCTGTGAATTAATTTTAATTTTTTTTTGTAAATAAAGAACAAATTATTGATGTCAAATAAATATCACCGTGAGGTATGGTTCCTTCTGAAGAACTTGGCATCGTTAGAATTTAACTGCAGTGAATTTTAAGGTTGACTTATGGACGATTTAGAAAATTATAAATCGGCTGCTAAGATACGTAAGACAAGATAGTTCATAATTTTGTGGAAAGGATCATACAGTATAACTCATCAGTAGTAGTGTCTGTTCACTTCTGGAATAAATTCTTAACATGTAAGCACTCTTAAGAGTTAAGAAACCTAAACCCTCAATAGGTCTTACTAGATTAATGCCTTAAGATTTTATGCCAGAAGTGAACAGTCACTACTTGTGCTTTATGTGTGTGTGCTTGAGCTTTAAAGAATCTAAAAGTGTAAAACAGTTAAGCTAGATGTGAACACTCACTAGTTGTGTGCAAGGAGATTGGTTACTCATCACCACTACTTCATATCAATATGAAATCATATAACTGAATAAGACTTACAGACTTACATAAAGCACATGTAGTGACTGTTCACTTCTGGCATAAAATCTTAAGGCATTAATCTAGTAAGACCTATTGAGGGTTTAGGTTTCTTAACTCTTAAGAGTGCTAACATGTTAAGAATTTATTCCAGAAGTGAACAGACACTACTACTCTCATCTATTCTTCACCACATGAGAATAACGTGCTAAAAGTGTTGAATAAATGTTTATTTCCCCCCATTAAAAGCTTAATACTCGTGGGTCAATACACCTTCTGTCATCACCATTTCGGATTTTCATAAAATTTTGTACACGTGTTCTACTGATATACACTTGAAAAAATGCTCTTTCATGGAAAAATATTATGTGTGTTTCTGGAATTATAAATGCTCAAAATGGTCAAAAATGGGCAAACATGAGTTCTTTAAATTGTTCTAGTAGCGGCTCTTCTTGTAAGGTCAAACAGGTGAAATTGGTATAATTTTCAAGTATTTTAAAAGTTCGTTTTAATGATGTAAAGAATGTGATAATATTTCAATAAATGATATATTTTACAAAACAAAATGGAATTAAAAGTTTGATTTCTCCTAAAAGTACCAATTTTAAAATTTTGAAATTAATGTTGGGAATAGGCAACATTATTGTAAATATAATCTGGTAAAATTATAGGATTGGACAAAAATGGAATCAGTCAAAAAAATTAAATAAACCAAAGTTCGATTTTTCTTCTATCACATTAAAACATATAAAACTAAATATTATTCATTAATTTATATGCTAATTGAGTTGTATTCAAATGCTTCTGACAGTTAGAGCTCTTGTACAAACTTGGTCTGACTGAGTTAATGTACAGGTTTTAAATATGAAGCCCGGACTAACTATTTACCCCCCTTATTTATTTATTAACTATTTATATTTATTAATTTCATACTATTTATTTCCACTGTTTGTTTTTTAAGTTAACTTTGTTTATATTAAAATTATGAACAATTTGTATAAATTTAGCTTACAAAGTCCATGAGATGTCTCTTGATGTTGCAATTGTCACATATTGTATGTATTGTATTGGACCCCATCGTCCAAGTAGAGGGCCGCAAAACGACATGGAATAAAACTCCTGCAGGGGAGTTCATAGAGGGGAGTCGGTATGCATGAGAAATGGAAAAAAGCATGTCCGAAATTAATTAAATTAGGAGGAATTATTAAATCTCTAACATCCCTGTGGTCTGAAAAAGACAGGAGGGACGACTAAAGAAAGCCATTAAACATGACAGACAAGAAACTTTTTTTTAAATCGGTACAAATTTAAACACTGAAGCAGCAACAAGGCATTGAAAGCATTGAAATGAGTGCCAATTTGAGAAAGTACCCTACACAATATCCGAAAGGTATACATTTTTCTTTCTTCAGTGTAAATTCATTCCTATTTTGTGGTGAAAATTTAATATAAACCATAAAATTTTATCAGCATTGCCTACAATATTATACTTGTGCGTATCAATAACATTCATTCTGCTTTGGTGTTTATTTTGCATCTGTTTTGCTTACCTCAATCTATTTTTCACATATTTATCGAACATTGAATTTTTTCCTTATTTAAAAAAATATTCGAATGAGACTATTTACAAGATATTAACATTAATTCAAATCATATGAAGTTTTCTGGGGGAAAACATAACTTTTAGTGGCATAATCTGAACTGCACTCCTCTAGTAAAACAAGGAGGGGAGGGGAGTTTTACCGTTTAAAAAAATAAAATTTCAGCCTTTTTCTTTGAATAAGGAGGAAAATGAAAAGAAAACAAAACTTGAAATGGGAGTATTATTCACAATATTACAATCTAACAAACAAAACATTTTAAAGTTAATACCTGAAAAACCTAGGAAATATCTGAAGGTTCTATAACAACAGTTAGTTTGGTACGAAGTCAGGTATTTTCTTTTATATCTCTCTGAGCACTTTTTACTCAGAGCTATTACATACAGCTTATCTTGTCAATTCTTCGGATATAAAGGTTAAGATAGTAGTTGTGTGCTAAGTAAAGGGTTTATCATGGAATGACGAAAACATTAGTTCTGTGATAAAGGTTCTAAAGAAAGTTGCTAAAAAAATATGCACTTGAGGAAACATCCATATCTCATATGATCTCAGGGAAATAGTAAAGATAACACACAATGAATGTTATAAAAGTCGATAACTTATAAATACATTTGTTTTACACTAAACCTGTGTTCTCAAGTCCCATTTGCTTCTTTTAGAAGAAATTTCGGGTCAAGGATTTCTCTTCATGAGTGAAAAAGCTGCGCAAAATCACAATTTGGCTATTTCAAAGTTTTCATAAGTAACGATATTGAAAGAATAAATTTACTTTCCGGGTCCCTAGAACTAAACGCAATCAAGCACAAATGAGAATTACTAAAAATAAGTTTGAGGGTCAGATACCACTTAACCAAAAGGACCCAAAAGCTAAAACTAGCCAAAAATGATGATCAGACCGATATATTTCAATAAAACCTAAAAAACACCATTTAAAGGGGTAGCACACAGTTTAAAAACATGCGTTGAGTTCAGGAATAATTATATTCTTCACAAATAACATAACATTTTCGGTTAAATACCTCTCACATAGACGTTTCTGTAACTGATTCAAATGTGTAATGTAACTCCATTATCATCATTATAAGCCCATTTACCCCCTTAAATTATTGGTAGGGAAAATTTGTTCTCGGGCCCTATATTCCCACTTATTGAACATGAAGCGTGTTGTGACTACTGATATAAAATAATCAAGCTTAAAGTTAACGACATTTTTTTACAACTGCTGAAAACATAATTTAGAAACCTAACAATCGCGAGGCATGCATGTGGCTTTATCAGACATTGTTGGCTTTACCAGACATGCATGCTACAGAACATGTCATGGTATGATTTTCACAGATTAAAAATAATTCTATACAAGGTATTATATTGAAAAAATAGTTCGGACCTTAATTTTTTCACACCAGTGTAGTACCAGGTTAAATTCCATGAATTTTAGGCATCTTTCTCAATAAGTTGTTTGAGAAAAAAATATATTATTCGCGTGTCATTTTTATCGAATATTTTCATTTGATGCAATGTTGTCTTACAGGAGTGGGTAAAACAACTTTCTTGGTTCGATTCGCTGACTCCAAATTCCAAAGTAAGTAAAAAAAAATAATGTCAATGATATATCAATACCAGCAACATATTTATATACCTATAAAACTACTTTGATACTCAATCGTCAGTTTTGTGAAGGAAATAAATAAAAAAAATAATCAAGTTTTGAGAAAATCGGTAAAATAATATGTTTATTTAATAGAGGTTTCAAAAAGCCATTAATTTTTATTGAAACTTTTAAGATTTAAAACTAATAGAAAATATTTAAGGCTATTTAAACATTTCGCAAAGTTGAAAACGTTGCTGGATCTATTTGTTTCTTAAAACATAAAAAGTTTCATGTGGGTAGAAATAGAAACAAACAATTAAATAAAACTAAGAGGATTTAAAATTAAATTGAAATAATCTATTTAAATTTAAATATATTTTTTGTAGAGAATTTTATAATAAAGAAAATGAGAGAGATATAAGAAAATGAGAGTAATACTACTACCTATATTTATCAATTCTTAATAGTAAGAGAATTCCAACTACATGTTCTAAAATGTGTATCCGCCATTTTGGAAAAAAAATGATTTGCAAGTGTCAGTTTATAAACATATATTTTAATAATAATTAGAATTACTCAAAATTGAAAATTTTAAAAATTTTATTAACATTTTTGAGATATATTAAAAGTAGTTAATTTTAAAAATTTAGGGGCTATTTATGTAGACATTATCTAAATAACAGAATAAAAAATTTAAAAAGAAATATATTTTAATGATAGAAATATTTATATTTACTTAATAATAGCATAGCCTTTAACGCTAGGATGTAATTTATCGTAAATTTTTAAGATAATTCGAGGATGTTCTTTTTCAGATGCCTATGAAAGCACTGTTGGAGTTGATTGTAGAAAAGTAAAAGTGAATGTAGAGGACACTGTAGTAGAGTTGCAAATATGGGACACCGCAGGGCAAGAAAGGTTCAAAAGCATTGTAAACAGGTAACACTCTTGTATCATAAAATATAATAATTAATCCAGCGTGATTAAAAAAAAGGAAAAACTATATCAGTTTTGATGATAGTAATTTTTTAATATACTGAACATTTTCAGGATATAAATTTAGCATTCGTGCTAAAAATATTAACATTTAAGACCCCTGGCTAAAGTTTTAACTTGAAGAATAACCTTAGCAGAATATTTCATAATCTTTCTGTTGAAACTTATGGATTTAATAACTGTGTTGGAAAATACGATTAAAAATTTAGAAAAATTTTAAATTAAATGAGAAAAATTATTAGTGGAATAATGATGAAACTTATTAAACATGATGCCAGATATCTCTTGAATGACAATTTAATATTTAACAGATTTTTCCGTGCTGCCCATGGTGCTATAATTATGTATGACGTCACGAAGAAAGAATCATTCGATGAAGTTCCATGGTGGTATAAAGAAATCAGAGAACATTTGATCGGAGCGCCGATATTTATAGGTGAGTTTTAATTATTGCACTTAAATTTTTTATAGAATGTTAAAAACGTATCAAAATATCAAATGTACATACTAATATTATTCAAAATTTATGAAAAGTTTTGCAACTCTATTCAATAGTAAACATTTATTAAAGGATATTCTTTGAACTAACTTTTTCAGACACAGTTTGACTTTTGTTCTTATTTTTTAGAATTGAAAAAAAAAATTATAATCTATATATTGTTTTTAATCATAAAAATAAAATTACACGAGCAATACTTTTGACTTAGAAATAATGATTAAGGTAGCTGTATTAGGTTGTAATTGTTTGTAATACTCTTTTACATAAGGATAGTTGGCAACAAGAATGATGATGCCAACCAGCACGAAGTTTTAGAAGAATTAGTTCAAGATTTTGCCGAAGAAAACCGACTGTATTTATATCACTCCAGTGCTAGAGACGACGTGAATGTTAAAGAGGTAGTACATTTTACTGTAAATAATAATAATAATAATACAATTTGTATTGCATAAAATGGATATACTGGGAGTCCTTTGTTAAATAACCCTATTTTGAAATACTATATATTACTCCTTTGAGTATTTGAATACTATATGAACAAATATATTTGTCTAAATATTATACTACTAGGTATTTAAAAATTTATCATATATTTTTAGACCTACTACGAAAATTTATTTACACCCAACTTTTGCTATTTTCAAAAAAGTCTGACCTCTGATTAAAAATTACAAAACATTCCATTTCAAAAAAAATATTCCGATTCTAAACACATATTTTATACTGTTGCCAATTTAAATATTTTGAAAATAAAATAAAATAAAATACATAATAAATTTCATTTTACTACAATATTCACTTTAGAAGAAGTTGGTTTACTCATTTTCAAAAAAAAAGATGCAAACTTTTTATGAAAATACGTTCACATTTCCTTAAAAAGGACATACATTATTATTTTTTCTTGATTAATACATCGGATCATTTCCCCATTTAGGTTTTCCAAGACCTCGCCACCATGATGCTCACAGACAGAAGAAAATCCCAAGAACCAGAAGAGAGCACCAGGATGCTGGAGAGGAGTGTGGACTCTGCTTACGACGTTCGAAAGATCTTCCTTCGGTCAGACGAACCCACCCGCAAGAGGGGGTGCTGCGGCGGCTATTTCGAATCACCCGACACCAAAGCACATGTGGTGTAGTTATAAAAAAGAGAAAGGATATGTATAGTTCATCGTTAAAATTTCAATTACACCGGATAGGGAACCGTTGCAAGGTTTCGAAGCTCATCGATCGTTTTCATCAAGTTTCATATTTTTGCAGTGTTGTATTTAATAAAAG